>CM070747.1:19585654-22205654 GCA_036346245.1 Bonia amplexicaulis | reverse complement strand
GAACGAATAAGAAAGCGCAACGGTGGGTGGGCTGAGGTAAATAAGGCTTCCAGTCTCCGGACGACTTCGGCGCCATGACACGGCTCCGGCTCCTAACACTGTTATAGCTTTGAATCGGCCCGTAGCCGAAAGCCTGCAGCCGCAGCTCTACTAAACGGAGCGTAAGCCTAACTAGCTAGTGCAAAAAAACTAACTAGCCCCGCTCGTTTCGGCTTCAATTTCTAGCTTCTGGCTTATTTTTTACTATTCATAAATTTCGTCTTTTATGAATTTTTGACTTTTTGAGCTTTTTTGCCGGTTCTTTTTCCCCATATTTGTTTGCATTGTCCTTGATAAGCTAGCATATTTTTCTATTTTTAATTTTTTTTAATTTAATTACACTAAATAAATTATCTTCAACTACAATATAATTTCAGTTATAAACCACTGCTTATCAGCCCAACCGAGCGGGGCTTAGCTCGATTAATCGGGACGGTGAAATGTCGACAAATGCACATGTATATGCAACTGTGGACATGACTGCTTTTTGGAAGTATACATATAGAATATTGGTGTTAGACCATGTGGTTAGGTCAGGTTATTTTGGTGATGAATAATTGACAACGGTAAATTTATGATGATGAATATTTGATAATATTGTTTATCGATGTTATGCGAGGTGTGTTGGCGTGTGTGCGTATGGACTGATGTTGGTCAAGTTGGGATGAACTTGTGCCGGAAGAATGTTCTTTGGTCTTTACATGTGCAGTTGAGCATGGAGGCGATCATGGTCGGTGACGAGGAGGACCGGACTAGGATGGGAGATCCGAGGTCCAGACGGTCGAGGATGTCATGCGAGATGGTCGGGCTCATGTTTGGGGCGCATGGAGATCAGAGATGGATGATACGTGTTGGAGCTACGGAGGTGCGGTCCGGAGGCTACGACACGTGGTGGATGATGCGTGGAGAAGCTACGGGAGGTGCGGTCCTGGAGGCTTCGTCACGTGACACGTTAGAAAAGTCGGGAGTGTGAAAAACCCGTGTTATGAAGGGTTTCGGGTCCCTTAGAAATTAGTGGGCCAAAAGTCTAGTTGAGGTAAAAAGGCCCATGCCTAGTTGGATGAGTTGGATTAGGATTTTAAGTAGAGTTTGAGTAGGACTCATATGAGGGATAAGTTGGATTAGGATTTGAAGTAGAAATTGAATAGGATTTTAAGTAGAGTTAGATTTGGTGTTATAGGGCTGCGTGTGCATATATATATGCATGTGGCGGCGTAGCATTGGTAGCCGATTTGAGCGGACGGAAAAATATCGCGTCGGCAAATTTGAGCGGACGGGAAAAATAAAGCGGCGGCCGAGCTTTTGGTGATTGATCGAAAAAAGAAGCTGCATGCTGATGCTTGGATGGACTACGCGATTTCTGCGTTTTTTTAATTAAAGTTTGTGAGTTTTTCTAATTCGCATATATCATCTTTTTCTAGTTTTCTGATTTCTATAGATTCTCTATGTATTGATCTATGTCTAGGTATTTTTTGTTGCTTACATTTATAAAGTAGTTTGAATTAAAAATCATTTGTTAGATTGAAAGAAAAACGACGTTTCTCCGTTCCGTTGTTCGATCGATCAAAAGCGTTTCTCGGTGCTACAGTAAACTGCTACAGTGCGATACAGTATTTTGCTACAGTAGATCGGTACAGTACTTTGCTACAGTAAATCAGAAAAAGAATTTTTCTATTTCTGGTTTTTGCAATTTTAAAAATTAGAAGACAAAAATTTGAGAAAAAAAAATTTCCGCTGTGCATTGCAATCATTCACCCCCCTCTGATTGCTATCAACGATCCTACAATTGGCATGAAATGAAACTTGTAGTGTACGATGAAACGCATCTCTAGCTAGCTATTCGATCGTAGCATACAGACACACCTGCTATTAATCGATGTGACTAATTTTCACAACTTGCATGCGCATACATTGTATATGTTAAGCACATTAGTATATACATCAACTTGCATGCGCACGTTGTATATGTTAAGCACATTAGTATATTCATAAACGTCGATCGAGATGCTACATAGCTATCATATCAAAGACGAACGCAGCATGAGGCGTGTTAGCTAGAAATTAAGGCGAGACTTGAGAGTGGTAGGTCTTATCTTTTTCAGCTTTTGGGTATCTGTATTTTAATTTTTCTATAGTAATTAATTTTTAAACGAAATATTTTTTTAAGATAGAATTTACTAGTTAATTATAGTATATATTGTACCGACTTCATTTATATCGGTAAAACCGTACGTAAGTTTCTGTTACTCTATAATTTTTCACACGAACAGTCTAAACGTCATAAGCTATAGCTAAAAACCTTAAAGCTCACCAAAAGATCCGAATTCGTAGATTAACCGACATTTTGGAAAGATTTGTTAGATTTAACGCATGATGCAAAACGAGCCAATTTGAGATGCTACATAGCTATCATATCAAAGACGAACGCAAAAATCTCTGGTGTATATATGCGCGCATGAGGCGTGTTAGCTAGAAATTTTGGTGCTATGAGTGTGGTGATCTAAATCATATTCGTCCCAAATGTCCAAAGCTTCTAGCAAGTTTTGCAAGGGAAGAGAATGAGAAGAAAGAAGAGATGGAGAAAGAAAAGAGGAAGAATAAAAAGAAGGGCTATATGAATCGCAAGGTGGTGCATCGTGTTCTTTCGGCTCTTGGGCAAATTAATTTGAGTGATGTGGACACGGACAGCGAGGATGATACTCCCAAAGGCAAGAAAGATTTAATTGGGTTATGTCTAATGGCAAGTAGCAAAAGCTCCACCGACAATGAAGATCTTGACAGCGACAACTACAATGAGGTAGAACCTTCTTATGATGATTTAGCTAAAGCTGTTGCTAAACTTGGTACTTTGCTAGAAAAGAAAGATAAAAAGATTAAGAAATACGATACTTTGATTGAATCTCTAAATTCTGAAATTGCAAGACTTAGAGTTTTAATTCCTGATGATGAATCTTGTGAGTCTTGTCAAATTTTATATTCTGAGTTAGAGAATGCTAGGACACTTAATGCTTTAAACATGGATCAACTTAGAGATGTAACTGCTAAATATGATGAATTAAGATTAGCACATGACTCTTGTGATGAAAAATTAAAATGTGCTAATGATGAAATTGAAAAGCTCAAGTTTAGCTCTTCTACATGTTTAGTGTCAAGTATTTCAAATGTCCAATCTAAAACTTGCTCTAATTGTGAATTGCTAGAAGCTAGACTTAATTCATCTCAGGAATCTATTCAACAAATGCTTTATCATGAGAATATGTCTTGCTTAAATTGTCCTAAGTTAAATATTGAAATTGAAGCTTTGACTAGACAACTTAATGATTTTGCTGAAAAAGAAAGATTGGCTCAGTCTAGTGCTTCTAAAGATCTTGTGAATAAACCTGTTAATTGCATAACTTGTCTCACTCTAGCTAAAGAAAATGAGTATCTTAAGGACACTTTAGAGAGATTTTCTTTTGGCAAGAAAAATTTGAACATGATTCTAGATAAGTCAAAAACAAGTGTAAAAAATCATGGTCTAGGATTTAATTTTATTGAGCATGCCAAAAATAATCCTCCTAAGGTTGTTAAGTCTCTTGAACCTGGAAAGATTGAAGTAAAATCTGAACCAAAACAAATTGTGTTTAAATCACGGTTTTGTGCAAAGTTCATCGAATAATAATGTAGGTGCTAGCTCATCATCTCAAAAGAATTCTGGTTATGTTAAATTTCATTGCACCTATTGTGGAAGAGATGGACACTTGCATGAATTTTGTTTTAGGCGAGCTAAGAAAGAAAGGAAGGAAAGGTTGAATGCTTTAAGACAAAAACGTGCTGGTTTTGGATTTAATTCAAATGATTCACGTTCTTTTCGGCATTCTGATCACCCACATGCACGTGATTTTGGTTCTAGCTTTGTTGCTCCTGTTCGTCGCGTGTCGCAGTACTGGATTCCTAGATCTTATTTCACTAACCCTAGTACTGTGAGACCGATGTTTCCTGTGATGTAAGAACAGTTGACAAGGATGGAGAACATGAGCTACATTGAGTTCCGGTCTTTTATATCATTGCTTGATTGGAACACTTGATGGTTCTTCACTCTCTTTGATAGCTTACAAGATATTCCATTTTTTTTGAGCGACCATGTGGAAAAGGTAATGTAATCTTACACTTTGATGAGTCTGATTTTCAGATTTCTGATATTCTCACTAAGTCACTTGATACTTCTCGTTTTGCTCATGTGCGAAGTGAGTTGGGTGTGTTACATCTTATGGGATTATTTTGAGGGGGAGCTTGTTGTTTAAAAATTTTCAGGAGCTTTGTTTATTATACCTGTCAAATAAATCAACAAGTCAAAGCCATTGAAATTATTTGAGTTGTGGAGCTCTCTTTATCATATTTACTCATATGTTTGTGTAGCTTTGTTCATGACTAGTTAAAATTAATTTGCTATACTTGAACTAAAATATGACATGACGGAATACTTTGGCTAGATTAATTATAGATAGTACTTTATGATGTTCATCAAAAAGGATTAGCTTGAATGTGAGTCTTATTTTAAATCTTGGCTATGAGGCTCGTGATATTTCATATTGCAATCTTTTTATGATCACTTAATTTGGCATGTTTTAAAAAAAATGAGAAAGAGAAAATTGAAAAGATGTATGCTTCAAGCATGCCATGGTATACAAAAAGTGCACAAATGAAAAGAAGTATGCTTCAAGCATGCCACCATCTAAACAAGTATGCTACAAGCATTCTATTATGAAAAGAAGTATGCTACAAGCATGCCACATGCCTATAAATTGAGTGTGGAGCAATAGATTGCTATATGATATTGCTAGCTCGTCTAGATTTAAAATTTGCTTCATTTTTAGGCTTTGACTTTTTGTTGTGATATCTCATTGTGCTCTTTATAATTGGTTTAGTCATTGTTGAGATACCTGTTATTAATATAAATTGTTTAATCATGCTCAAGACTGGTTTTGTCATTGCTATATGATATATGATTTTATATGATCTAGAGAGCTTGACTAAAAAATATGGCTTGGTTACTCAAAAATATCAGTGCACAATGACTTGTATAATCTATAAAGCTTCTTGTTTTTTTTTTACTCTCATTGCTTCTTCTTAGAATTATTACTTCTTTGAATTTTCTTGATGATTACATTGCCAAAGGGGGAGAGATTTGGTGTGCTTTGTGAGATATTGGATAAATTTGCTAAAACTTCACCTCTTGTGTTGAGGGGGAGAGATTTGAGTCGTGTGGGTTGAAATGCTTTTTCGCTTCAGTTCTTCACTTATATCTGTTTGAAGCTAATTTATCATACAATCTTTTGGTGTTGTCAATGTATTCATCAAGGGGGAGATTGTTAGACCATGTGGTTAGGTCAGGTTATTTTGGTGATGAATAATTGACAACGGTAAATTTATGATGATGAATATTTGATAATATTGTTTATCGATGTTATGCGAGGTGTGTTGGCGTGTGCGTATGGATCGATGTTGGTCAAGTTGGGATGAACTTGTGCCTAAGAATGTTCTTTGGTCTTTACATGTGCAAGTTGAGCATGGAGGCGATCATGGTCGGTGACGAGGAGGACCGGACTAGGATGGGAGATCCGAGGTGCGACGGTCGAGGATGTCATGCGAGATGGTCGGGCTCATGTTTGGGGCGCATGGAGATCAGAGATGGATGATACGTGTTGGAGCTACGGAGGTGCGGTCCGGAGGCTACGACACGTGGTGGATGATGCGTGGAGAAGCTACGGAGGTGCGGTCTCGGAGGCTTCGTCACGTGACACGTTAGAAAAGTCGGGAGTGTGAAAAACCCGTGTTATGAAGGGTTTCGGGTCCCTTAGAAATTAGTGGGCCAAAAGTCTAGTTGAGGTAAAAAGGCCCATGCCTAGTTGGATGAGTTGGATTAGGATTTTAAGTAGAGTTTGAGTAGGACTCATATGAGGGATAAGTTGGATTAGGATTTAAAGTAGAAATTGAATAGGATTTTAAGTAGAGTTAGATTTGGTGTTATAGGGCTGCGTGTGCATATATATATGCATGTGGCGGCGTAGCATTGGGTAGCCGATTTGAGCGGACGGGAAAAATATCGCGTCGGCAAATTTGAGCGGACGGGAAAAATAAAGCGGCGGCCGAGCTTTTGGTGATTGATCGAAAAAAGAAGCTGCATGCTGATGCTTGGATGGACTACGCGATTTCTGCGTTTTTTTAATTAAAGTTTGTGAGTTTTTCTAATTCGCATATATCATCTTTTTTCTAGTTTTCTGATTTCTATAGATTCTCTATGTATTGATCTATGTCTAGGTATTTTTTGTTGCTTACATTTATAAAGTAGTTTGAATTAAAAATCATTTGTTAGATTGAAAGAAAAACGACGTTTCTCCGTTCCGTTGTTCGATCGATCAAAAGCGTTTCTCGGTGCTACAGTAAACTGCTACAGTGCGATACAGTATTTTGCTACAGTAGATCGGTACAGTACTTTGCTACAGTAAATCAGAAAAAGAATTTTTCTATTTCTGGTTTTGCAATTTTAAAATTAGAAGACAAAATTTGAGAAAAAAAAATTTCCGCTGTGCATTGCAATCATTCACCCCCCTCTGATTGCTATCAACGATCCTACAATTGGCATGAAATGAAACTTGTAGTGTACGATGAAACGCATCTCTAGCTAGCTATTCGATCGTAGCATACAGACACACCTGCTATTAATCGATGTGACTAATTTTCACAACTTGCATGCGCATACATTGTATATGTTAAGCACATTAGTATATACATCAACTTGCATGCGCATACGTTGTATATGTTAAGCACATTAGTATATTCATAAACGTCAGATCGAGATGCTACATAGCTATCATATCAAAGACGAACGCAGCATGAGGCGTGTTAGCTAGAAATTAAGGCGAGACTTGAGAGTGGTAGGTCTTATCTTTTTCAGCTTTTGGGTATCTGTATTTTAATTTTTCTATAGTAATTAATTTTTAAACGAAATATTTTTTTAAGATAGAATTTACTAGTTAATTATAGTATATATTGTACCGACTTCATTTATATCGGTAAAACCGTACGTAAGTTTCTGTTACTCTATAATTTTTCACACGAACAGTCTAAACGTCATAAGCTATAGCTAAAAACCTTAAAGCTCAGCCAAAAAGATCCGACCCGTAGATTAACCGACATTTTGGAAAGATTTGTTAGATTTAACGCATGATGCAAAACGAGCCAATTTGAGATGCTACATAGCTATCATATCAAAGACGAACGCAAAAATCTCTGGTGTATATATGCGCGCATGAGGCGTGTTAGCTAGAAATTAAGGCGAGACTTGAGAAGTTGAGAGTGGTATAGGTCTTATCTTTTTCAGCTTTTGGGTATCTGAATTTTAATTTTTCTATAGTAACTAATTTTTAAACGAAATATTTTTTAAGATATAATTTACTAGTTAATTATAGTATATATTGTACCGACTTCATTTATATCGGTAAAAGCGTACGTAAGTTTCTGTTACTCTATAATCTCTCACACGAACAGTCTAAACGTCATAAGCTATAGCTAAAAACCTTAAAGCTCAGCCAAAAAGATCCGACCCGTAGATTAACCGACATTTTGGAAAGATATGTTAGACTTAACGCATGATGCAAAACGAGCCAATTTATTATCGGTACATTTGGCTGCAGCAATAGTAGACCTAAGTAGCCAGTGTCCTGTTGGGTCTTCACAAGTCACCACCTACCCAGAAAATTTGCAAAAAACAACCTATACTATTGACAAATTTTCCCGAGGGTAAGAAATATTTGGTAAAATCTGAAGGGAGGGACACCGCAGGACTTACGTAGACTCATAAATAATGACCCTATTTAAAACTTCTCGGTCTTCCTAATTATTGCAAGCATTTTCTTTCCTTGAAGCTAGAAAGCCTAGGGCCCTATTCAAGAGTGTTGTGGCTTTTGATTACGAGTTTTGGTTTTTTGATTGATTACGAGAGAGATTAAAAGAGTAAGGAGCACTTACATTGAGAAAATACTCCATTCGAAACGGTTCTTGCAGCGACTTCTACAAATAGTTCATAAAAACTACCTTGAGAAGCTATTTCGTTCAAAAACTGGCTTCTAAAAACAAAAAACTAGAAGTGGTTTACAATCAGGCCTAAATAAGTTGTTGTTCCTAAAAAAATAAGTTGTTGTCCTTTTGACTTCTTGCACGCGAAAAAAAAAAGAGATGTCCTTGTTCAGCGATCTAAGTCGATCATGCATGCATCCCAATTATGGCCCGCTCGTTTCGGCTTCAGCTTCTGGCTTCTGGTTTATTTTTCACTATTTATAATTTCATCTTTTTCTAAACTTTTAGCTTTTTTTAAGCTTTTTTGCCGGTTCTTTTTTTTGCCGTATTCGTTTGCGCTGTTTGTGATGGGCTAACATGTTTTTCATATTTTTTATTTTTTTAAGTTTAATTATGTTAAATAAGTCTCTGTCACCACATGCTTTTTCACCAAATTCTGATGCTTTTCACCATAAGCCACCAAAAATAAGCCAAAATGATCACCACCTATATTAGCTATGGTGAAGTTAAAAATCTAGCTAGCTTCGTCATGACTATACACATACCCAGACAAGGACATCTGTTGAAAACTAGGTTAATTCCACTCCACATCTTGTTTCAGCTGGATCATGATGCATGCCTTTGAACGTTCGGGTGCGTTCAATTTTGATCAGGAAATTGCACGTGAAGATCGATTGCTACTATGTATGAATTCTACACGACTTATTAGCTACCAGAAGAAGATGAAGACCACTATTCTACACGACTTTCTAGGAACATTCCTGTTCTTCTTCGGCCCTTCAAAAAGGAAAAGTAAACTATATGATCGAGTTTAATTCATGCGTGAATATATGCGTCTTAGCTACCTAACTTGACATTTTTTCTGGTGTTAAATTGTACTACTAGCATAGTGCATAATAGAAAATAAAATCTAAATATATATGGACTCTTGCAAATTGCAAGACCGGTGCTCAAATTCTAGACCTCACGGGAATAGCACTTCTCTTAAACTTGTCATACTTGCCACCTCAACCTAATTAACCACTTTACGTGTTTGGTTGTGTCGTATAATATTTATATGTAGGTCATTTAACACATTGAAAAATACCTCTACATAGTTAAAAGCGTCAAAAAATATCTTCATAATAAAAACTTTAGGCAAATTAGAGAGCGTCTCAGAAATATTTCTATAAGATTAAAATTTGCATGTAGTTTTGAAACATTTCAAAATCGTCTCAAAACTATCTCTACAGTATAAAATTTTGGAGAGATTTTTAAAATGTCTCTAAAAAGCATCACTGCAATATATAACTTCAATTTTAGAGATAAACTAGTTATGTACTCGTGTGTTGCAACGGAACTTATTGAATATATAAAGAATTATGCTATAGAAGAGAGTTGCTCTGATCAATTGGAAAGTAGAGAATGGTGATAAGGTGAGGGAATAGAGCGGTTGGAGGAGAACGGATCGATAATCACCAACTCGTTTTTTTATAATAGTAATGATTAGAAAGCAACTCTAGAAAAAAAACACCTCTACATGGGTTTTCTCGTAGTGTTACAGAAGTTGATCAGCGCGTATAACATGTGTTAATTACTTATTTATAGCTCCGTTGAAACTAATGAAGAATCTTGATCAAGAAATTTTGTTTATTTGTCTCCACTTTACTATGTGCTCACGTTGAGAGGGACATGCATGTACGTTTGTATAATTTGCGTACCTAGTAACACTGAAAACCGGGGGGAAAATATCTTGATTTCGGCTGGGTGCGCGGAACAAAATGATGCACGCCTTTGAATGTCTGTACGTTGGATTTTGATCAGAGAAAGGGGGCTCGTGTTGTCTGACTAGAGGTTTCTTTGACGACGACGAAGAAGAAAGTTGCACGTGGGGAGTGCTCCCGCTTAATTAATAATTACCCCAGCAAGGACGGACTCGCAGGGAGTCAGCCGGATTGGCACCGTTCATTTTTGGTTTTTCGTTTTTTCGATGGCTTTGGCTCCGGCTTAGCGGCTCTTGGTTTTTTAAATCATTTAATTAAAAATAAATAAAAATATTGTTATATTTTCATGGACAATACAAAGAAAAAAAGAAAAAGAAAAAACCAAAATTAAAACACCAACATATTTATTCTAACTTCTGGATTCTAAAGCGAGAAGGTGAAGCCGGAATGAATAGAGCTTAACTCTAGCACTGGCTAGCTATCGCCATCGCAACCCAGCCTCTTGGTTAGGGCTGTAAAAAAACTCGAGACTCGTGAACTATTCAAGCTTGACTCAGTCTAGACTCGATTCGTGCTTAGCTCGAGCTTACAACGAACCAAGTTTGTGCCCCATCGTAAGCTCGCGATCCTGTTCGAGCCGAGCTCGAATAGTTCGACCAAGCTCGGCTCATTTGGTCATTCCTCAATCCGGACCTTAGCTCTACTCCTCACTCCTCAGGTCCTCAAGCTTATCTGCTGCGTGGCATTGCCCAACCCACCCAAGACCAGGTGACCCGCCACCAATGACCACCCATTCGACACCCCAGGGACTCCCCACTCCCCATATCCCAAATCCCATTGAGCAGGTCCCTAGATCTGAGATCCCTAACCCTAATGCCATCTGCCCCTCTTGCCGCCCAAGTTACCGACGCCCTCCCCAAATCCAAATCCTGATCCCCTAACGCCGCCGACAGCCACTCCACCAATCCACCACGACCACGCCTGTCCGGCCGTCTGCCTCTTGCTTGAATGCTTCTCCTGGCTCCTAAGGGCATCTCCAATGGTTATAGCTAGCAACTAACTATAAGACTTCCACATCATTTATATAATACACACTAAAGCTAGCATTCTAAAGAACTATCTATAATGATATCTATTTGATGCTTACATGCACACACAGAATTTATAGATGCTGCCTCGTTTGGCGTTATAGACTAGTGCTTAAGGAAGAGCTGGCTTGATTTTTTTTTTGCATATTCTCTTTCCTCCACATAGGATATATGCTGATGTGTACATGCATATAACTAGCTGACTTAGACCATTGAAGATGCCCTAACTTCTCCTGTTCGACCGTTCCCTAGCCTCTTGCTTCTCCCAGTTCCTGGCTCGTAGCTCCCCCACCCCATCCGCCATCAAAAGTGCGCTTTCATAACGGCACAATTGACACATTTTCCCATGATTTTTAGCTGCATGATTGTGTTACATGGGAGTTAAGCTGGCTGCAGGCATGCAATGCATCAAGTGTAAAACGAGGCTTATGACGCACGGGGGGCGAGTGGTGAGCCGGCCGGCTGGGATGGCCGCAGCGTACGTTGTGCAGGCAATGCAGCCACACTGCATGATACATGTTGAGAATGCAGCATGGCATGTCCTCCCCGGTAGAGATTGCAGCAGCAGCCACCGATGGTACGCCTATCGATATCAATCATATATGTCAGTGTAGCTTGCTAATTAGCAGCTTAGCTGGCTGGCTAGCTGAGCATGGGCCTCGTCTTGCAAAAAGATCTCTGTATTTTTTAAAACCACGTAAAGATTTTCGGATCCTGCAAAAAGATCCCTACCAGGTTTTTTTCCAAAAACCCCCTACACTTCACCGAAATTGCATATCCTTTTGCAGGATAGCACTCCGCGGTTTCCAAAATTACGTATGGATCCTCGTTTAGTTACGGGTCCTCGGTTTTTTTGCGAAAAAGACTTTTGGTTTTCCCTAAATTACATGTGTGTCCTTGATTTTTTTAAAAAAACTTCTTACGAATTATCGTCTCTTTTACTTCGATCCATACGGTAGCTAGCGTGGTGTGCCATCGCATTTACGCTGCTAGTTATATTCTGCAGCTCGGATAATCTGTGACGTCTGCGAGCTAGCTTTGCTAGGGCACAATGACTGATCACTCCTGCAAGTAGTAGGTGTGATTATCTGTCGATCGGGAGGTCACTTGCTTATGGATTCTCTCTAGCTATGTCTCTTTTTTTTAGTTTTTAAATTTTATTTTTTAATTTTCTATAGTAAATATTTTAAATTAAATATTTTTAAGATAAAATCTATAAATTAATTATAATATATAATATAACGACTTCATTTATATCTATTAAAATTATATGTAAATTTCTTATTACTTTCTACTCTCTCGGTTGGAAGATCAGCTACGGAAGCGTACTGCCTTCCTCCGTAGTAGGCGTGATTATATGTCGAATGGGAGGTCAGCTACGCAAGTGTACTGCCTTCCTCCGTTCTCGATCTTTTACTTGTTGACACGTGCGTTCAATTTTAAAACTTTAACCACCAGTCTACATAAAGAAATAAAAATTAAAGGTACTTCCATATATATCATTATGTTTTCAATAACCTTTATTTTTATATATTTAGAAAAAATATCATTACATTTTCAATAACTTTTTATTTATATATATTTAGAAAAAAAGTAAGGATTGAAGTTATTTTTACTAGGGATCATGTTATTAGGGCATCCGGAGTGTATAAAAATATGGGTTATAAATCACCTTAATGTCGACCTTATACATTACAGGTTGATTTTAAGCAGGCCATAAGCAAAAAAATCTTAAGGCCGGTCCTTAAGCTAAAGACATGACCACAAGCATTAAAATACAATTTTTTTAATCTTGTTGTTCTCTCTCCCTCCACCAACCAACTACCAACAACTACAAGCATTAAAATACAATTTTTTTACTGTCGAGTGGGACTCTTGTTACAGCCGAGCGGTGGCCTCAAACATAACGAGTCGACCTTAACAATTAGGTGGGGTCCACCTTAAGACCCATTGCGATTTATACACTTATGATACCCTTAGTGTCCGGAAGGACGAGTACAAGAGAACAAAGGCAGCACTATAACAAGAGAGAGGGATGTTACTGAATTAGAGCATGTTCTTTTCCTCCGAAGCTGGCGGTTTTTAGCTTTTGCTACAGTACCTAACTATCAAACGGAGTATTTTCTCAAGATAGGGTCTACAAGTTAAACGATGTACACGTTAAAAGCCCAACATCTGTACCATCCAAAATTACAAGCAAATATCTCTATCTGTAATCTATACTGTAAACAGCCAAAATTCAAAAAAATTAGCTAAAAGTCATAAGTCGCAGCCGTTGCTAAACAGGTCCTTAGACATAGGAGCTTCCGATTTGATATAAATTATTTGTACCAATTGGCGGTATACTCTGAATCCCAGCGACTTCTTAAATGCCACTTGGGCTCTTGAATCGAGAACAAGTTAGGACCTACTACGTGCCTTTCCATCTAACTGGTACAGTATGGAGTAAAATGATAGAAACAAAATATAGTTTCTGGCTTACCACGGCAGGCTATACATAGTCATTTCTTTTCTTTTCTTCTTTTTGCGAGTAAGTAGCAGGCTTTATATGCTTGCCAATGCATGTCTTGCTACCTACACGAATTATTGAATGTAAAGGAAGAAATGAGAGGGAGAAAAATGAGGAAACAGAGGAAGGAGGTAGCTGGCTTGGTCCTATCAATTTTCCCCCGTTTTCTTCAACCCATGATTCAGGGTTTTCACAAGAAACCATCCGAGGAATCGAGAGCTTTTCTGTTCTTTCTCTCTCTAGTGTTGCTCACACTAGCTAGCTCAATGAACGGTAGGGTGTACAAAAACCTTTTGTGAGAGATAGGCGCGGGAAATGGATGCGGATTATTCATATTATTTAGTTATCGTATTTAATAGGATACAAATATAGTATAGTTTTTTTTCATTCGATTAACATTTCTCTCCTATTTATATTCGTATAAAAAATATGGATACGAATATAGTATCAATTTTTACCATCTGAAATGTTATTTTATCTGGACTATTCATATCCGTATTCATATTCAGCGAAACAATATACATATTTTATTGCAATACGACTAATTAGTTAGACAAGTTTTTTATTTCAATGTGAATTCGTGTTTCTTTAGGTGAAATAAATAAATTAGACTGATTAAGCGTAACTATACGAGGATAAAATATAATTAGTACTTTCATATTATATAAGTTATGAGGATATCTGGATCTGTCACTATTGAGTAAATATTCGGTTCAAATTTGTATTCGTTATAATATTCCATTCATATTCGTGAATATTCAAATTTGTATTTGTATTCATTTACAAAATATGAATATGGTACAGACACTATTTAATTCTTTTTCAATTCGTTACCAAAAACTCTATTCGATTCGTATTCGATCTGTTACCACCTCTAGTGAGAGAGGATATACAGGTACTAGGAATTCCAATTGCTACGCGCAGGCGAAACTACCTGTATCTATGGTAGAACGGCACTAGCATACCAATAGTTTCCTCTGCAAATGTTTCTACAAAGAAGGGAGGTATGGACTTCATAGCTTTCACACGCCGCAGAATTGCTGCCCGGCAATACATAACAGTTGAAACTGTTAGAGGAGAAGATTCATACAGACCAATATGCGGGTCTGCTTTTTCCTTCAAAGCTAACAACTTTTGATTTCTATTACAGTACATAACTTTTAAATGAAGTATTTTCTCAAGATGAGGTCTACAAGTTAAACGATGTATACGTTAAAAGCCTAACATCTGTACTATCCAAAATCGCAAATAAGTATCCCTCTCTTCATAATCTGTACCGTAAACAACTAAAATTTAAAAATTTCGGCTAAAAACTGTAAGTCATAGTCATTGCCAAACAGACCCTGAGACTTGAACATCGAAGCATAATTAATCTCGGAGACTCGGAGGCAGCCATGCGGCGTGAATTTTATGTACTGATAGAGAAGACGCGACTGGCTAGCACCATGTCAAGCGATAGTAAATTTCAGTCAAAGTAAAAAATGTATATTTGGACATCTACAACTGCGCCCAAAGACAATATAAGGTTTGAATGCCAAACTGAACAGATTCCGTCCTATTGAACAAAGAGATTTTGTTGTTCTCTCTCTCTCCAGTTTGCTGGGTATCCATATCAAATTGCATATGGAACCTTCCGCTGGGTTGGGTATGTTCTTTTTCTCTGAAACTAGCGACTTTTGGCTTTTGCTAGCTGCTTTTAACTTTTGTTACAGTACCTAATTTTTAAGCGGAGTATTTTCTCAAGATAGGGTCTACAAATTAAATGATGTACACGTTAAAAACTCAACATCTGTATCATCCAAAATCGCAAATGAGTATCTCTCCGTAATCTGTACCGTAAACAGACAAAATTTAAAAAAATTCAGCCAAAAGTCATAAGTCACAACCGTTGCCAAATAGACCCTTAAGTACTCCTACCATTCGATATGTTTTTTTATTGTGGATCATTGCATTATGAGTAATTACGAGTAATGAATGGACCTCGTGACCTCTCAGCATTTGTTCTGTGCGAAAATGCCCATCTAGCCTCGACTGCAGGTGCTCCCACCATCACAGCCGCTCGGTGTGCATTAAGATTAGTGCAAGTTTTCTCACCTCCCTCACTCTTGTTTCTTGTTTCTTCTCTTTTTCATGTTTCTCCTCCGGGGTTTTTACTGTATCTTTGAGCGCTACCCTACTAGTACTTGTACTCCTTTTTCTCCTATGTTCTTAATACAATGACATGCAAAGTTTTTCTCCTATGTTCTTAATACAATAGACATAGAGAGAGGGAGAGAAAGTGAGAGATGTACAATGGTACTCTGCCGCACACCGGTACGGACGGAGCACCTCGGACATGCACCGACCGACAGTGGACCTCGGCGACAACACGATTGCTCTGCACATCAATGATGACACAAAGAGAGATGTACACTAAAAGAAACAGTGTACCATATATACATCACCGACAGAGGTTCACTATGCACCAAAGACAAGGAAGAACTGCATTTCCTGGTCGAAGAAGGTACGCAGATGTGCACCAGAGCTAAGGAAGAAGTACATATATATGGGAGGATTAGATTGTGTACCTCGATGTGTGGTAGATTTGGAGGTGTGCCTCAAGGTCACCAATGGAGTAGACGGAAACGTGAAGGTGTCACCATTAAGGAAGAACCCCGTCGTCAGTGCATGCCAGAGTTGAGGACATGAGAGGGTTGGAGTGGTACATGGTGTGGTGCACCAGCACACAGAGCACCACGACGACGGTGACAACCAAGTGGTGAACCTCGACATCGCAGTTGGTGCGCATTGGAGACGACGACCAAATCCGGGCTTCCTCGACAGATCTGGAGTGGGACACCCTCCCCACCACACCTCAAGGACACTATTGCCGCCGAGATTGGATCGAGGCACGTACACATAGAGGCTAGATCTAGCGTACCGGTGGGTGGAGCACCGAGTAAATGGGGAAAAGGGGACAATGTGATTGATATCTCACTATCCATTTTAGAGGGTAGATGAAGAAGTACAATATGGAGTAAATTTATGGTAGGGAGAAAATGTGTCCTCTGACCGTGATGACCGAACCAGGAAAGGCTATACATAAACTCGCCAATGTTCGGTTAATCTTGTTGCATATGTGTATTGTAGGAGTGTGTGTTGAGTACTCGTGTGTACGAGTCCGTGTAGGAGTTGTGACAGCGTGGTTGAAGCTGCAGTCGAAGACATCGTCGAAGCTGCAGTCGAAGGCATGGTTGAAACAGCAGCTGTGAATGTGGTCAAAGTGACTGTGGTCGAAGAAGTTGTGGTCGAAGTGACTATGGTCGAAGTAGTCGTGGTATAAGTGAGCGTGGTCGAAGTAGTCGTGGTCGAAGTAGTCGTGGTCGAAGTGAGCATGGTCTAAGTAACCATGGTCGAAGTGAGCATAGTCGAAGTGGCTATGGTCAAAGAGTCAGTCGTAACGGTCATAGTCATGTGTATTGTAGATGTCATACTCAGAGAAGTACTGTAGCAATCGTACGAGTACTATAGAGTCATGGTCGTATGATCACTATAGCAGTCGTAGCTATCATGGTCGTATGATTCCTATAGCAGTCATATCTGTCATGGTCGTGTGATCACTATAGTAGTCGGAGGCCTACTAAAGCGGTCGGTGCTCAGAAGACCTGTGTGGTCGAAGTGCCGCGCTCAAAGGACTCGAAGCCTGTGTGTGTGATCGTAAGCATCTGAGTTGGTCTCAGCGAGACCGAGTCTAGCAGGTAGTGAGCAGTGTGCACGAGTCATAGGGAGTGTGAATAGAAAAATCGGATCACAGTGAGTCGTGGGTGAGTAGCCTGTATGTACGGCCAGTTTGTATGTATTTAAGTCATGCAATTTGTTGAGCATTTTGATCCAAAGAATAACAGACAAAGTACACAAAAAAGGTGCGAGCGATTAGCACCACAATCTCGTGCCTTAGTTTCTTTGTGTTCAACTCGGTTATTAGCTCCATCTTCTCGTTCCCATCTTCGGCAAGACATCCATCGTGCTTGTGTGCGTCAGTCCATCATGAAAGCATGTGTTTGAGAGAGGCTATTTCCAATATTTGGTATTCAGAGCATGAGTTCTTTCTTGGGCTAATCTCTATATTTAGGGATCAGAGCTTGTGTTCGTGTACACCTTAATCCATGTCGCATCCAAACTCGCCAAGAAACATCATAGGCGATAGAGGCGTTCTAAAGATTAGCGATGGGAGCATGCCAAAGGCGTCGACGTGTGAGGGCAGCATCTCCCTCCCGTATCCCATGCTCACGAGGAGCCACTACATGATTTGGGTTGTGTAGATGAAGGTGTTCATGCGCGCTCAAGGCGTGTGGAACACAATTGTGGATGAGGTGGTGAACGAGAGGCAAGATCAAATGACGCTCGCGGCAATCTTCCTTGCGGTGCCGGAAGATATGCTGCTCCTCCTAGTGGACAAGGAGACCACAAAGGAGGCCTAGAACACCCTAAAGACGATGCATCTTGGTGCCGATCATGTCAAGGAGGTGCATGTACAAAACCTCAAAAGCGAGTTTGAAAACTTGTGGATGAGGGACCCCAAACAGATCGATGACTTCACGATGAGGTTGACGACAATCGTTAGCAAGGTACGAGGTCTTAGCGAAAAGATGGAAGAGGACTACGTCATGCGGAAGTTTCTTTGTGACGCGCCCAGGAAATTCTCTCCTGTCGTCACCATGATTGAATAATCGACGACATAAAAAATATGTCGATCGAAGAGCTAATCGGGCGCTTGAAGACGTAGGAAGATGGAGAGCGTCGCTACGGCAACGGCGATGAAGACAAAGAGCACTTGCTCCTGACGCGCGCAGAGTGGAAGGCTCGATCGTCGAAGCATAGAGGTGAATGCTCCTCAGGTGGTTCTGGTGACGGCGGTGGCCATCGATACCGAAGAGGTGACAAGGAAAAAGTAAGATATTTTAATTGTAATGATTATGGACATTTTACTTCAGAATATCGTAAGCTCAGCAAGAAAGAGAAAGCAGAGGCGGCAGAGGTGCATCTCATCGCGGTGGATGCTGATGACGAACCGGCGCTACTATGAAGAAGATGCAAAGGGGGTGATTGTTGGGTTAATCTTGTGGCATGTGTGTATTATAGGAGTGTGTGTTGAGTACTCTTGTGTACAAGTCCATGTAGGAGTTACGGTGGCGTGGTCGAAGCTACAATCGAAGATGTGGTCAAAGCTGCAATTGAAGGCGTGGTCGAAACAGCAACTGTGAACATGGTCGAATTGACCGTGGTCGAAGTAGTCATGGGCGAAGTGAGTGTGGTCAAAGTGGTCGTGGTTGAAGTGAGCGTGGTCGAAGTGGTTGTGGTCGAAGAGTCAGTTGTAACGGTCGTAGTCGTGCGTACTATAGACATTATACTCGAAGGAGTATTGTAGCAGTCGTAAGAGTATTGTAGAATCATGGTCGTATGATCAATGTAGCAGTTGTAGCTGTCATGGTCGTATGATCCCTATAGCAGTCGTAGCTGTCATAGTCGTGTGATCATTGTAGCAGTCAGAGATCTACTGAACCGATCGGTGCTCGGAAGACCTGTGTGGTCGAAGTGCCGCCCTCAAAGGACTCAAAGCCTATGTGTGTGGTCGTAAGTGTCTGAGTTGGTCTCAGCGAGACCAAGTCTAGCGGGTAGTACGCAATGTGCGCAAGTCGTAGGGAGTGTGGACGGTAAAACCGAATCATAGTGAGTCGTGGGTAAGTAGCCTGCATGTACGGCCGGTTTGTATATATTTAAGTCATATAATTTGTTGAGCATTCTGAGCCAAAGAATAACAGATAGAGTACACAGAAAAGGTGCGAGCGGTTAGCACCATAATCTCATGCCTGAATTTCTTTGTGTTTAGCTTGGTTATTAGCTCCATCTTCTCGTTCTCATCTTCGGCAAGACATCCACCGTGTTTATGTGCGTCAGTCCACCATAAAAGCGTGTGTTTGAGAGAGGCTATTTCCAACAGCCAAAACATGGCAATGCATGTCGTTGTGGTCTTCTTCCTCCTCCCTCTCTCTAAAGTGTTTCTCAGTCCAGCTCAATGATGGTCAATGTGCATTTTCGTAAGAGCGGATAGGCATATGGGAGGTACGTACCGGGACATTCAACTGCCGTCTGAAGATCAACGCCTGTGTATCTCTTGGAGAATGGCGCTCGCAGCCCGACCAACCTTCTACGAAACGCTCCACGGATGCGATGGACAAATCCTGTCTAATTCCGCGCCGCAGCTTTCGATCAAGACGGACGCATCCATGCTGCTAACGAGACCGCGCATGTTGCAATCGCTAACGCTGCTGAGCAACTCACACAAGGTAATCAACTAACGCCATTACTCCTAAAAACGCTTTGCATATGCCGATCGGCTTTTCACAGTCGCTATTGTACCTAACTTTTAAACAGAGTATTTTCTTAAGACGGAATCTATAAGTTAAATGTAGTACACGTTAAAAGCTTAACATCTGTACCAGCCAAAATCGCAAGTGAGTATCGATGTCTCCGTAATCTGTACCGTAAACAACCAAAATTCAAAAATTTCAGTCAAAAATCATAAGCCACAGTTAAAAAAACATGCCCTACGTATACCATGGATGGATGTTGTATCCTATCCATGAAAAACTTCATTTCCCTCTGCAGTTTCCTTACAAAAGAAGGAAGATTTAACTTGGACCTGGTAGCTTGCACACGGAGCGGAATGCCCAACACCAGTTGAAGTACGTAGCTCCAAACGTAACAATTTACCAAGTAAATTAATTTCCCAGGTGCAGCAACGCGGCATGAGTTCAATTCAATTTACTAAAGATCCTCCCGGCCCTTAGAAGAGAAGATTATCACCATAGCATGCGATAGTTAATCTTGATAACATATATTCTTTCAAAGTTTATAACATCGAATAGTATAATTTAGATATGTATATGATGCAGATTATTTAGATTTTTTAAGACATCATAACAATAAACAATTTATTTAAAGGTAAAAATGTGTACTTTTACCTCTACCATGTTCAATCCGGTTTTTTAGTGGTTTCTGTCTTTCGACTGTTGGCTTTTAATTGAAATTGCACTGTAATGACTGTTAACTTTTTATGAGTCATTTAATTAAAGGAAAATAAAGAGAGAAAAAATAAAAAACACCGGTACATCTCTGCAAACAATGCAAAGAAAAAAAGCAAAAATAAAAAAGCAAAAAACTACAAAAGCAAAAAAAAACCAAAATTAAGAAGCCAACGTGTTTATTCTGACTTCTGACAATCAAAAGCCAGAAACCTAAGCTGAAATAAACGAGACCTTAAGTTGTCAACATTGAGGAAATTTCCATCCCAGCGATCATGCGTCTGTATGAAAATTATTATCCGATGAGGATATGTAGGCAACAGTTGTTCCATAGAAGTTTGCAAAAATAAAGTTGACAGACACCATGCTAAATAGGGATAAGCCGTGGTGAAGAACGTAGATGGATATCTTAGCTGGTCTTCAGACTGAATTGAGGCGAAGCTCTTGTCAAGTATACATAGGCAGGATGCGGATTCAAGATAAAGGAATTCCGGCCGGTTCTTGGTCCATTTTCTCGGTCGTTTTTTGAACTCACTTTTTTAAGTTCTTTGAACTCATTTGTACCGGCCGAAAACCATCTGTACCGGCCGAAAACCATCTGTCCGAGAGTTTTGTTTTTAGACCCCTGGCGGCAACCGTACGTATGCGCAGACATCTCATCGGCGGATTTGAGCGCCGCATCCACGGCTTCCCCGCCGTCGAGATCACTGGCGCCGTCGGCGCCACCCTCTCCCCCTGATCCGGGGAAGAAGCTCTGAGCTTCTTCCCTCACGCGGCTGGCTCGTCGTTGACGGCAGCATGCCTAGTTCGTGTTCCTCGTGGCAGAGCCCATCGTGGGAGTGGGACGCAACCTCCCTCGCCGGCGCCCTGAAATCCGCCGGCGCCCGCCGCTCTGCACCCCACGTCAGGCCCCTCCACGCCGTCCTCCTCAAGCTCGGCCTCTCGGCTTCCGCCATCCTCGCCACCTCCCTCGCCCACCTCGCGCTCCGGAGCGGGCTCCCGGGCTACGCCCGGGACCTGTTCGACGAAATGCCACGCCGGGACGTGGTCTCCTGGACGTCCCTCGTCACCGGCCACGCCCAGCAGGGCCTGTACAGAGACTCTCTCGCCCTTCTCCGGCGCATGGTGGCCTCCGGTGTTGTGCCCAATGGGTACTCCCTGTCCGGTGGGTTGCTCGCGTGCGCGGGCATTGGCCAGGGCACCCTTACTCTCGGGAAGGAAATCCATGCCAGGGTAGTCAAGATGAGTTTGCATGGCCCGGTTGATGCGGTTGTGGAGAACGGGGTTCTCGACATGTATGCGAGATGCGGGAATGTCGACAATGCGAGGAGAGTGTTTAGGATGATGCTGGTGAGGGACATTGTTGCATGGAACTCGATGATGTCTGGGTGCCTCGGTAGTGGGCTGCCTGAGGAGGCTCTGGGATTGTTCATGTCAATGTTTTCTTGCGGAGTTGGTGTGGATGGCTTCTCGTATGCCATAATTGTGGATGCATGTGGGGAGCTGGCGTTGCTGAAGCAGGGGATGCAGGTGCATGCACAGGTTGTTGGCGGTGGATTTGAGGCAGATGTGGTTGTCAGGAATTCTTTGGTTGATATGTATGCAAAGTGCGGGTGTATCGATTCAGCAGAGCTTGTCTTTAAGGGGGCACTGTCACGGGATGCTGTTCTATGGACTACAATGGTATCAGCTTATGGCAAGTTTGGCCGTGTACAGGATGCGGTCTGCATGTTTGATAGGATGGCAGAGTTGGGCATAAAACAAGATGGCGTAGCATATCTTGCGGTGTTGTCAGCATGTAGCCATGGCGGACTTGTCAGAGAAGGTTGGCACTACTTCAAGTTAATGTTTGATGGTCAAAGCTTAGTTATGGTGCAGCCTGAGCACTACGGATGCATGGCGGATCTCCTATGCAGGAGCGGTAACCTAGAAGAAGCTCTTGAATTTATTGAGAATATGCCATTCGAATTGAGTGTTGCTGCTTGGAGTGCTCTACTCAATTCATGTCGAATCTATGGGAATGCTAAGTTGGGTCAACTTGCAGCGTCCTGTCTGCTCCAGCTTGATCCGGAGAACCATAGCAACTGGGTTGCTCTATCAAGTATACATGCATTGGAGAGCGATTGGCATGAGACCTGGATGATCAGGGAAAACATGAACAGAGAGTGCGTGAAGAAAGAACCTGGATGTAGTTGGATTGAATTGCATGATGGAGTCCATGTCTTTCTAATGGCTGACCAG
Organism: Bonia amplexicaulis; assembly: GCA_036346245.1. Lineage (NCBI taxonomy): Eukaryota > Viridiplantae > Streptophyta > Magnoliopsida > Poales > Poaceae > Bonia > Bonia amplexicaulis. The sequence goes on along the minus strand of CM070747.1, from coordinate 22,182,952 downwards.
TCTCACCCTGAATTGTTTGATGTATTGCAGACTCTTGATTCTTTAAAGGAGGGTATATGGGTGATGCCTTCGTAAGGACCTTACGATGTGCAGTTTCTTATGGTGCTCTTTGGTCAGAGCTACTTTGAATCTCTCTGAGCAGTGTGAAATTGTCCTAGCTGGTGGGTTTTCATTAGTCCTGCTGCCATAAAATTTCCTCTGGCAGGCTGGGAGACAAAATCTGTCCAAATTGGAGACTAGGAATTGCAACAAGAGTATTCCCAAGGTATTATGCTTGAGTTACGTGCTTGTGCGCATATTATGCATTTGTGCTACTTCCGAAGTTCTTCATGATTCTTCTTTCAAACGACCATTAAGCAGTTTCATGATACGCTGATACAGATGGATATTTTTGTATCGTTTGATAAAAAGAGTTAAATTTCATGTGCTATTAAGTATATGGCATTTTACAAATGCTATGGTCTCACATAACGGAAGAAGAACTAGCATTCATGGCCTAGGGGATAATAATCCTATCACTTTCTGGTCCTATCTTTTTCTTCCTATTTTTAGTTTTCTGTTTTAGTATGTTGAATTTAACCTGTGTAAGGAATCTTAACAGTCTTTATTTGGCTGTATGACTGTAAGGAGCTTACCTCTCTTTTTATCCGCTTTGTTTTGAAGGAAGAATGGCTTGTTGCGTATATATGAGATGATAGTTGTCACGGCTAGTCGACGACATGTCGTCCAGTCGGCCAGCAGCGGACGACAGGGCTGCTCCCCTCGACTGGCAGCAGTCTAGGAGAGAGAGGGGTCAGATCTGCCGTAGCTGCCGCCGCCGCCGGTCGTCGACCCTCTCCAGCTCGCATCCACAGCATGTCGTTGCCTCCATGCCTTCTGCGGTTGCCTCGCAAGTACTCTTCCCTTCCTCTCCTTTCTTATGTGCTCCTCCCTCTCCCCTGATCTGCTCTGCTGCTCATCGCCCATCACAGTCCTGTGCTCCGATGCTCTCTGCTTTGCTGCTCTCGTTTCTGCTCTGCTGTTTGTGATGCTGGTTGCTGCTGCTCGCCCATGAGAAATTCTATTGTACCCGGTGGCACAAAACCGTTTGTGTGACGAGCCAACCGGCCGTTGACACATGGCAACAAGAAATAAAAAACTATTTTTACTGTTTGTACTGTAGCAAATCAATATATTTTTTGCTGTTTTGTTACAGTAAAACATAATTTTTTATTGATTTGCTACAGTAAAAATAATATTTTATTACTTGCTGTCGCGTGTTGTCTCGTGAACACTTGTGACACAAACGGCTTTGTGCCACCGGGGTGCAATAGAATTTCTCCTCACCCATCTGCAAGGAGACGATGAGGTGGCGGCCTGGTGGTATTAGGGCATGGGAGGAGGTAGTGAATGATTTATATGGGCTTTCGGCCCTAGTTGGGTTGTGGGCTGAGTGGGTAATGGCTCTTCTCTCATATATTCTTCATTTTTTTCTCTGTTATATGTGTGTTATATGTGCTGATTTGGCTAATATATGTTATCGTCTAATCACCGTCTAGGTGTGCGCCTAGGCGCCTGGACGTCATGGCGCGTTGGGATCGCTGCGACTGACCAGAGCACCGTGACAACCTTGTATGAGATGCAAGAATGAGACAAAGATAGCAGAAGAAAGCCGTACAAGAAAATTGTCATTGGAGTGTATAAATATCTAACCCTGGTCAAGTTGTGGTCCTGCGTCCAAGATCCCTCAAATCCACAGCCAACATCCTGTGGGAGTGGGAAGTGTTGTGAAGAAGAGTCAGGGTCTTAGTCAAGTGAAGGATCAGGATCAGCAAGAAGGCAATGTGTGTCCCTATTTCTCAACTTTAAGCCATTTTGCTCAAAATGCATTCATGTTTCAAACACAGTACTATTTTATATCTTTCAACATTTTCTGTTGTATGTTTAGATTGCTAGACCCTAAATCTATGGCAGAGAATGTTGGCTAGAAAGTTTTGATTCGCATGGGCATGGGGGTTATCGAGATGCCATTGACACATCCTTATTACTTCCCATGAAATGGTATCTAGTGGAGCCAGACTCGAGGGGACACCAGGGGCGAACCTGCATAGGGTCATGGGTGTTCTTTTTTGGAAAATATCAGATATATAATAGACATATTATATCTATATACTGTTAGTTAGGTTCAAACTATATATTTGTGCCTGTAAATGAATTTAACATGTACTTTCTGTATCTTGCGCGCGGCCCATGTAACACATTACACATATTTTTCTTCTAACCTCAGCCCTCCTCATACAGCCCCAAAGAGGTAAAGATACAAACAAAACTCTAACCTCTGTTCTCTCTCGCTCATCTTGTGGTCTGTGTGGGAGGCAGCTCTAGCCTTCAAGTGGTGAGCAGGCAAAGGCGCGGGCTGCGGAGGCGAGCGGCGACCGATGGACGCGGGCTGTAGAGGCGAGCGACAGTAATTATGCGTGAGGCGGCGCAGGGCACAAGGCGAGCGTGCAGTAGCGTGAGCGAGCAGAGAGGCATCGTGGGCAAGTGGGCGGCGGCACGACGAATAGGGAGGTAGGGAGCAGACTGCGGGAAGCGAGCAGCGCGGCGGCCGGGAGGGAGCGTGGCATCGGAAAAAGAGCAGCACCTGCAACTCATCGTCATCGTTCTCTCTCTAGATCTGGATGTGCCCCACCCTAATTCACTTATTTTCTTTCTTGTTTCGCTCCGCTCTACTCTGCTCTATTCCGGCTCCGGTTCTTTCTAGAGTCTACCATCTGCTTTCTTCGTTCTTTCTAATAGTTGATCTATAAAAATATAATTTTTATCTTGGGCAATGAACAGTTAGTTGGATCCTTGTTACATATATTTACATGCTAATTTTTGCTATATTTTGCTCCATGGAAGGAACATACAACTTCCTCTTAGATGGACGGTTCTCTCTGACTGGGAAAAGGCAAAAAAAAGGTCAGGATCAGCAAGGTATGTGACTGTCATTGATCTCTATAATTTGTTGTTTAATTCATGTTATTATGCCCGCCTTATGTTGCCCATTTTCTCGTAAGAAATCATGAATTACTATATTTTATGTATTTGTATGGACTCTAGGACAAGAAGACTGGTAAAGAAAGCCCTGCTCAGAAAGAAATTGTTTGAACGCACCAGAACAGTACTCTCCAGCAGAATCACAGCGAAAAGTACGGGTAGAGGACTCAAACTGAGTACGAACCATTGTGACATAGTTACGATAGATCGCAAGAAACTGACCACGATTAGACATAAGGAAAAGTCAAGTGAAATGGGAATAATCATCATTGAAAATTGCATAGAATTTATGCCCGCCTTTTGAGATAATAGGCGTAGGTCCCCATACATCTGAATGAACTAAATTAAAAGGACGAGAAGACATGGACTCATTAGAATGATAAGAAAGTTATAGCTTCTTGCCTAGCTTACAATCCTGATAAAACATTAACGTGTCAACAGTAACATATCCAAGAACACTCTGACGAACTAATGAAGAAACACGGGACCCACACAGGTGTCCTAAACGGTGATGCCACTGCGCAAAAGCTCCAGAGGTGGTGGCAGCAGTGGTAGTAGAGGCAGACATGGTAGGAGCAACTGAAGTGGACGGAAGGTGGAGGCGGTCGAGAATGTAGAGACCCTGACGATCCCTACGGCGCTGGCCAGTCCCAAGAACCATCCCTGTCTGTCGATCCTAGACAAAACAGGTGTTAGAGTGAAAAACAACCTTACAACCAAGATCAGTGAGTTGTCCCACCAAAAGAAGCTGCATGGTAAGCTGGAAAACATGAGAAACAATTAGAACAGAAAAGTCAGTGGACAAAAGAATGCCCTGACAGCTAACAGACAAGGAAGTACTGTCAGCTGTCTAAACAAAGATAGGAAAATCAGGAGGTCCTACTGAAGTGAGAGATGTGAAGTCCAGTGTCATGTGAAAAGAGGCACTAGAATCTAGAACCCAAGAGGTACCTGGATGGGAAGTCTGAGCTAGACGGCGAGAACTCACCGAGTGTGAGAACGCCTTTGAAATAGAGCTGGCAGAGCTATCGAACGAGTCACCTTTCGAAAGCGGTCGATGAGCCGGTCATCCTCCTCGTAAAGGAAGGGCCTCCCTGCCCCCTTTGCTCGTCCACCCCTACGTGCCTTGTTCCACTTTTTCCGCACCGCATAACTTTGGTAGTCGTGCCCAAAGTTCTTGCAGTAGTTGCACTGAACTCCAGTTGGTGCGAAAACAGGAGCAGAGACAGTCACCTGGGGAGGGGCCGTAGTCGAAGCAGATATCATTATCGTAGTTGAAGCAAATATCATTGTCATAGTCGAAGAAAGGACAACAAGTACGGTCGGAACAGATTGTGCTGCTAACCTGAGGCGAAGCTCTTCAGCCCGAAGCGTTGAAAGGGCCTCTGTAATGGTCGACGGTGAAGAGCGGCTCAGTAGCTGGGCTCTGACAGGCTCAAACTCTGGGCGAAGGCGATCATGATCTGCCTTCTGCATTTTGTGACACTCCTGACAAAGTGTAGAGGCCAGCTCATCTAACTGGCGCCAAAGACTTGCCAGGGCCTGAAAGAAGTCGTCAACGGAAGAATATCCCTAGCGAAGCGTCTCCAACTCACGCTGACGCGAAAAGAACTGAGCATCACTGCTCTGCTGATATCGGTCACGCAAGTACTCCTAGATCTGTCGAGTAAACTGTAGACCAACAATGTCTGGCTGGATGGAGTCGTCGACACTGACCACCAGGATGGCACGAACACGGGACTCATCAGCACACCAGCGCTCGAAAGCGTCAATAGCATACTGAAAAGCCTTATCAACAGCGTCAACATCAGCCTTTGCCTTCTTGGTAGCCTCATCTGCTGCAGGAAGTGCAGAAGTAGACTACCTAAGAGGAGGCTGAACCGACAGTGGCGGAGAAGGGCGTGCACCGGTAATATGTCCCCAAAAGCGGAGATCATCAAGCGTGATCTCCATGAGAGAATACCATAACCTGTAGTTCGTTCCATGGAGCTTTGTTCTCGAGAATGGGATCGCAGCAAATGCAATGGAAACCATCGGTAGGCGGCGCTAGATGGCGCGGTGACCAAAGCAACAAAGTCTAACAGGCGACGCTGGATGGCATGGCGGTTAGATCAACGTTATGTTTTTTCTTTTTTCTCCCTTTATTCTTTTTTTTTGCGCTAATACAAAACGAGCGTCGGCCGAAACTTCACAAACCAAAACAGACAACTGACTCGGCTCAGACATCGTCGAGGCGACGAGCAGGCAGAGCGGCGGCCGGTAGAGCGGATGGCGGGCAAAGTGTCGGCTGGCGGCTCAGGGGTGACGTGCAAAGCGGCGGTCGAAATGGAGGCGGCTTTAGTCGAGCGACAGCGACGATGAATCGGGTAGCATCAGCGCCAGATCTGGTGGAGACGACGACGGCGGCCAGGGCGGCGACGTGGATCAGGCAGCAGCAGCGCCGGATTCAGCGAGCGGCACTAGATCGAGCGGGTAGCGTTGAATCAGGTGGAGACGACGGCGGCGGCGGCTCGGGCGCGGTGGCGGCTCAGCGGCGATGGCGGCGGCGGCGGCTCTCGGGCGGCGGCGGCGGCCTAGGCGGCGTCAAAGGCAGCGGAAGCACAAGGCCAAAGCCCTAGCTCTGATACCATGTTATGAATATTGTGTATCTATTCATGAGGCCCAAAGAGCAAAATAGATAGAGAGTACAAGGGAATATACAGAGGAATATGCTATATACAAATAAGGAAACCAAGACATATATGGAAACAAATAATAATTATATTCTATCCTTAACAGTTGTATCGGTATTTTGGGAGAAATGGTATGTCGCAATATCGATGTATCGGTGATTTGGAAGAAATGGTATGTCGCAATATCGATGTACCAGTGATATATCCGAGTAACCTAGCTCTAAAATCCGAATACTTACCCTAAAAATTCTGGATCCGCCACTGGGGGACACGCCAGACTCAAGGGGGAGGGACACGCTTAACTACTCAAGTTTGACTTTACACATGCTCATAATATACTTCATGCTCACACCACCTTTGCTCGTGAAGAAGCTGGATCCCGTGGAAGTGAAGGACATTCGGCTGATTAGCTTCGTTCATAGCCCTGCTAATCCATTCTCCAAGCTTCTGGCTTGAAGAATTCTGGCTTCGTTCATGTAAATAAGGTGGTCGACGTGAATCGAAGTGCGTGCGTTCGTCGAAGGTCGTTGCATACATGACAACTTCATGCTTGTAAGGCAATCTGCCAAGCTGCTGCAATCAGAAAACGAAGCAACCATTCTTCTCAAGTTGGATATTGCCCAAGCATTCGGCTCTTATCTCGTGGGCATTTCTATTGTTAGATCGGATCTTAGCCATATGTTTAGATCTAATCGGGTTTACTCTCTGAGCCTCAGATCCAAACGGACTGAATACAACTAAACTCATATATTGTCGCATGCAAGCCTTAAAGTAACAGACTTATAAGTGGTATTGGGCCTTCTTCTCCTAGAAAACTAGTCCAATAGATGAGGCCTTCTTCACACTTATAGATTGTGCTTTTTTCTTTCCATAACTGATGTAGGACTATTTTTAACATTCTCCCATTGACACAAAAAAAACTCTAGGGACGTGAATTGCACAATTTTGACAGTTTAAGGTGCATTATACCTAGTTTTGCGGTTGAGGGATGGAGATTAAACTAGAGAAAGAGTTAAGGGATGAAATATATAGTTACTTTAACCTTTATTTAATTTATTTTTATTAATAACTTCTTGTCTAACTTATTTCTAAATCTAGCTTTTTGGCCATGCCAACATCCATGATGTGGCAAATAACACTGTCACGTCTAGAGGTACAAACGGAGTGGATAATTTCTATCGACCGACCAACCAAAGGGTCACAGAGCAAATACACAAGGGGTAAATGGATATCCGTGTCTGATTTCGAGAAAAAATATGGAATATGATACGAGATAAGTGATATCCATCTATATATTTCCGTATGTCAAGTGATATAAGGAAGTTTGTTGTGACTTCACTTAAGAACAAAATAACATATATGCGAATTGCCACATCTAAACAGGTGAGAAATATTGAGTGATCTTCCTTCGATATCGCATCGATTAGTCTCTCTGTGCTCACTTTGATTGTACCATACTATCCAATGTCATGTGTAGGGGGTGAAAAAGAAGTGGATAATTTCTATCCGATCGACCGTCCGAAAGCTTAAGAACAAATATAGAATGGAAAAATAGGTATCCGATATTATGTGTGTCCAACTCAAACTCCGAAAAAAATATAAAATAATATATAGGATAAGCAATATCCATCTGTATCCACACCAAGGCCCTTTTAGCCATGCCACTGTCCCTGGCATAGCCAAACAACACTATCACGCTAGAAATGTTGGCGTGACAAGAATTGGCCACACCACGATGATTGATGTAGCCATGTTGTTTGGCCAAGCTACAAGTGTTGGTTTGGCCAAAATGTTCAGGTTAAAAAGTAAGCTAAGTGAGAGGTCATTTATAAAAATAAATTAAAAGGTTTAAATAATAAAAAGTTTCTCTTTTTAATGTCATACACAACAAGCCGCCTCTCTCCCCCGACGCCTCCCCAACCTCCCTCACCGCTGCAGCCTCCACCATCGATGACCTCAATCGCCTCGTAAACGACAAAGACCTTGCACAAAACACTAGGTTTAGACATTGTTTGCACATAACACCCTATACTTCAACAATGCCTTGCAATTTGCACCATATCTTGTCTCCCAACCGGATCCTACTCTCAAACCTAAGAAGCCCGGCCAGCAAGCAGGTCGCTGCACCATGTCTTGTCTCCAGCCAGATCCGACCCGTCAACCTGAGAAGTCGGGCCAGGACGCATGTTGGCACGCACGGGAGGCAAAAGGCTATGTTCAGTCTCTTCCACCTCATGTCACTTGTTCTGTTTAATTAGACCCTGCTCCAACTAGGGATGGTAATTATACTTATTTACCCGTATATATATAGGTAAATACTCTAATAGAGTTGGATATAAAATATTTTCTTTACCCACGAGTATGAAAATAGGGAGAACACTCTACCCGTTGGGTAAACAGGCACGTGTATGGGTAAGCTCCACCCGTACCCGTCCCGCCCGTTTACCCACAATATAGATTGACAGGTGTCGCAGCCATAGCAATATCTCTAATCGTTATTGATTGTTATAAAGTTTTGCATATCTCTAATTGCTATTGATTGTTATAAATTTTTTTAATAGCTATTATATTTCTTAGCAACAGCTGCTGCTTATATGTACCTGTCATTAGTTCAACTCTCAGATAGTGACTCTCAGTTCGTGGGTAAACGGGTATGCCCATGGCAACAGGTACCCACGGACGACGGGTATGCCCGTGGACGTAAATCGAGGTCACAGGTACGAGTATGGGTGAGCACTACCCATACCCACCGCGCCCGATTGCCATCCCTAGCTCCAACGGGCATCTGCTTATCGTTTTTAACTTCTACCTTCTTAACATCGTCTTTTTAGGTATTTTTTTGCTTTTTGTTACTTTTTCTTTTTTTTTCTCCCTTATTCGTTTGCATTGTTTGTTATGATATAAAATTTTTATTTTTTAAATTTAATTACGCAGAAAAACTAACAGTAACTATAATACATTTTCAGCAGCTATAATATAGAAAATCAGAAGCCTGAGTTTATAAGCTTTTGGGAGCATCACCTAGCTGGAAGAAAACTGCTCCAAGCAGTACCATCACCCGTGGCAAAGCGGCCCTTAAAGATGGGCCTCGCACACAGATTCACGCACTCCTTGGCACAATCGTCCAATACGTCGGAGCGGAGAACAGGAGACCGACCGCAGCTAGGGTTCACCAATCAAGCGGGAGGGAATACGGATTCTCGATACCTACCATTCCCATACTGACACCCTCTAGAAACTTTAGCCATATAACATAGCTAAATGTGCCAACACCAACTTCTTCTTCTTCTTCTTCTTTCGACGAAGTTTTCCACCCGCGGAATGAATGTAGGTAAGAGAGACATGTGTGGTCCATTTTATAGGCGCTGGATGCAGCCAGTGTTCATTGGAAGATAGGATGAAGATCTTAACCATGGTGAAAGGGGAGTAATGTTCCCCATCTACCATCTGCGCTCTATTAACTGCGCTATTTCATTCGTTCATTCATCCACATGAATCTACCACTGTCGAAAGGGCCACGCGGTAACCAGCTTCGTTCTTACTCGGCCGTTGACACAGCAATTGACAGCGTGTTTATGGGGCCGCTCCAAGCGGCTTCGGCTTTCAATTTTTAGAAATTATTTGTAATGCATCAGCTTTTTATTTTAGCTTTTTTTCTTTTTGGCTTTTTGGTTTTTTGCTTTTTCTTTTTTATTTCTTTGTATTGTCCGTGAAAATATAATAGTGGTTTTTATTTTTTAAATTAAATAACTTAGAAAAGGCTAACAGCTGCAACAGTGCAAATTCAGCCAACAGTCACAGCCGGAAGCCGAAAGCTAAAACCAGTTGGAACATAGCCTATACTTATCGCAATGGACAAGTACCTCTTGTTCCATACTATCTCAAGTACCTTCTGATCTTCAATCTCAACTAGAAACAAGAGTGCAATGAACAACCTGGAATTGGCTCACCAGAGAGCAGTTTCACGCTGTTCGGCATTACAAAAGCCGACCGGCTTTTGTCTTTGTTACAGTACCTAACTTTCAAACGGAGTATTTTCTCAAGACAGAGTCTACAAGTTAAACGTAGTATACGTTAAAAGCCCAATATCTGTACCAGCCAAAATCGTAAGTGAGTATCGGTCTCTCCGTAATCTGTGCCGAAAACAGCTAAAATTCAAAAATTTCAGCCAAAAGTCATAAGCCGCAGCCAAAAAGAACAGGCCCAGTTTAGTATTTCACAATTTAGTTATGTTCTACTCTGAATTCTGAAATTGAAAAGCACCAGAGCAGAGCAGTAGAGTGTGAGGGAGTAAAGCTCGCTGCCTCATTGGGTCTCAATCTCATCGGAACGACCAGTAACTATGTCGCGGTTGCGGCGACCAACTGCCTAAGTGGAAATCATCTCATAATCAGCCGAGCAAATTTACAAGTACATTCAGAGAAATTATCTTGTGTTGCTCGTCTTTGACTGACTATCGCCTAAGACCGAATTAATTGTTTTCACCGTAGGAGGCATCGAGCATTGAAATATCTGGTAGGAGGGGTTGGCTGGTATTTTCTTTTGTTTTTCATTTATTTTCCTAAAGAAAAACATTTAATGGTTGTTAGGTGGGTCCATTAGATTTTAATTTATTTATAATTATTTTTACTTGGAGAAATAGGACAGACTGATAGGTAGCGATCTACAGAGAATGGGGCCCACATGTCAGATACAGTGATCCAAGGACTGGGTCTACACAATGGTTTTAAGGATGTAAGATCCACATGTCAGTAACTAACATGTTTAAACCAAAGCTAATTAGACTTTCTAATCTTTTCAGGCCCACATGTCATACTAACACTAATTACATACTTAATAGTTAACCAAATTACTGACTTAATTAATTATCTGACGTGCGAGGCCCACTGGTCAGTAAGACTAAACAGTGAAAGCAGAGAAGCTCATGGCGGAGCTCCTTGGCGAGCTCGGCGGCGGCGAGGAAGGGGTATGCATGCTCCACTAAGAGGCAAAATGGGTTGTGCGTGTCAATATCTAGTTGTTGGAGGTAAAATCTCTTGGGTCCAATGGGTGGCCTAAAGTATTTCGGACATGGCTCGGGAACATAGGGTTGTCGGACAGAGTCAACGATGAGCAAGGCGGTGGCATGGCCCGCAACGGCGAACTTCTAAATTTATAACCTGGCTTCTCAAATTAAAAGTGGTTTCATGCTCTATGAGCTAGGGCGAAGCTAAGGGAGTCATGCTAGGGGTTTTATGCGGCATGTCATACTGTCCATGGTGGGCGACAACAGTGAGGAAGGGTCAAGCATGGCTAAGGCATTGTGGCCAATTCTAGGGTCCAATGGCTAGCTTACTAGTTTAGCTTTGAGCTCAATTGCAAGGGAGCAGAGGGGCTTACCGGGAGTTCGGGCGAGGAGTGAGAACAACGACGGTGAGGGGTTCGGTCAACATTGGAGAAGACGAGCATGTCCCACGGCAAGGCAATTAAGAGGGTGCATTAGCACAGGTAAGTCAAGGTGAACACTAAGAGCATGTTGGTCAAGGTCAAAGCTCACCAGAGCAAAGGGAACGGGCAGCGAGGTAGACAACTTCGGCCTTTCTGAGGGCAAATGGGCACAGATAGGTGAGCACGAGGTAGAGAATCGAACGGTGAAGCCTTCGACTTGAATTGGGGAAGAAGGGCAAACTCTTCCTCCCTTAGGGTGAAGGAAGTGCGGGAGCTTAGGGAAAACAGAGAGTGAGTTGGGATGAGGGTTTTGACGCACAAGGGATGGCTTAAATTTAAGAGGGAAGAAGAGAGATAAGGCACGAGCGCCATGAGCTGGCTTCAGGTGCTGTGCAAGGGAGAGCACTAATGATCTACTGGACCGGCTTGGTTGTGTTGTGGCAGGGAAGAGGAGAGGTAAGGAAAGTGGGCCGACAGGGGAAAAGAGGGAATGGGCTGGGCTGGCTAAAGAGATTTGGCCCGAAGGCGAGGAGGGAAATCATTGAAGTTTAAAGTTTTAATTCAAGATTTGATTTGAGTTTAAATTGGTACTTTCAATTTCCTGAGGTATTTGCACACCAAATTTTTAGGGAAAACCTATTAGCATCCAATTGATTTTTAAAAATTTTGAAATTGTCTTTTTGGGCCAAGTAAATAATTTTTAAAAAATCTTAAAACTCAAGCAAGGCTTTAGGGAAATTTTTAAAATGCACCAAAACTTTTTAAAATCCATTAAAATTATGTATGATTTATTTTGATGCAAATTTGGGCTGTTACATGTTGTTTCTGTTTTTCTTCTGGTTTGTTGAGCTCGATCTGAACCTGTTATTGATTGTGTCTAAAAAGTTCGAGGATGCTAACAAGTGAGATTCTAGGGGATACATGGAAGTGCTGACAGGGGCTGACGAATTAATTAATGGATTTTGCGTTTGCAAGGCCAACTCCAGGTTACTAAGTCTAGGCCGTCTGATCAGATACTTGTTAATGATTAACAGAAATGTGTAAAAGGAATGCTACTGATATATAACAAAGAAAGAAACAAAGAAATCGTGGCAGTGTAGTTTTCTGAATAACTCTTTGGTTGATGGTTTGGTGAAAAACGGTACAGTGCAATACAGAGCGAATAGCAGGTGATGCAGTTCATACACATAATGAGATAGATCCCATGTAAATTGTATATTCATCTCGCTAATGATCAGAAGAAAATACAAGTCAAGCCCAAACACTTGACCGGTGATTCACAAAATGTGTAAATGAAACGACACTGATAGCTAAAATGAAACGAAGAAAGAAATCGTTGCAGTGTACTTCTCTAAATAATGTCTTGGTTGATGGATTGATGGAAAACTATTGAGAAGGGCATCAGGTGAAAGGAGTTAAGAGAGGAGGTAATCTGCATCACCCTTGCATGTCACTCTGGTTTCAGTAAGTGCAGCTATCTTCTTAGCAAATTAATTAAGCTATGTTGCATTCATGTCGTTTATGCTTGAACTCGGAGATCTATATATATGGTCCCAAAGTAGTAATTGGGCATGCGAGACATCGGGATTGCAAGCTCGTTGACGAAGAAAACTCGGATTACCATGAAGAGAAAAGGTCTAAGCAAGTAAGACACCATCCTCCTCTTTTCAACTTATCAGTTATAGTTTCCTCTGAATAAATAAACTGGAGTTTCTTCATCGTTTTTTAAAATGATTTATTATGACAGTCTTTTCAAAGTGATTTATTGATATTCAATCCGTTCGCTATGTGCCTGCACATCAGCCGTAACCGTAAGCCATCGGACATAATCAAAAAGAGAAGGAGCATACCGAAAGAGCAGTACTGATAGGCGCATCATGACTGCTGGAGGTAATTAGTCCAAATTATATGTATTTGACCAAACCTGAACCCGCATCTGAGTTTTAAATTGGTTGTGAAAACCAGAATGTGTTGTTTCTCTAAAAAAAATAGAACGTGTTGTTGCACCGATTTATGTATATCAGCCCTGAAAATTAAGCACCTGTAGTGGGTTGGAGATGCGCTAAAATTTCAGGAGTCTCAATACAAGAAAAATAGATGAATCAAAGATCGAAGCAATAGAATAACATTTTTCAGATTAGACCTAGCTAGCTAATTGTAAATGTCGGAGTCAGCAACGGCGATGGCGATCTCGGGCGGGACAGTGGTTGGCGGGGCGGCAGCCGGCGAAGCCGCAGCCGATGGCTGATGGAGCGGCGACCGACGAGGCGGCGGTCGGTGAATCGGCGGCCCGGCGGTGACGGCTTGGGCGACGACGACCAAGAAGGCGTGGCCGGGCCGGGCGAGCCCGATCCGGCTGGATATGGCGAAGGACGGCCCGGCGGCGACAGGAGACGTTGTTCACGACGCGGTTGCAGCCGGTGGCAACCTGGGGAGAGTCTCCGGCGACGGCTCCGGCGACGGGAAAGAATGGCGACGAGCGGCGGAAGCAACAAAAGTCCGACTGTGGCTGGAAAAACGAACCGGCGGCGGCTTGACAGGTACGGATCCCTAGGTATCACGAAACCCTAGGTTTTAGCTCTGATACCATATTATGAATAGCGCTTGTATTCATAATGAGGCCAATAGGCCAGTATATATACATGTACAGGTCTGGCATATATACAGAAAATATCTTATAGAATGGAGTAAATACATAGCTATATAATACATATCTAACAGTAAAAAGTACCGGTTACAGATGATAGGCGGATATTCCAATCAATATGGCACCCATGTAGGGCTTTAAAAAAACCTCGGAGCTCGTGAGCTACTCGAGTTCGGCTCGTTCTAGGCTCGATTCGAGCTCGAGCCGAACTTTAAACGAGCCGAACTCGAGCTTGATCTCGAGCTCGCGAGCTTTACCGAGCCGAGCTCGAATAGTTCGCGAGCTCCGATTCAAGCTTAAATAGTAATACATATTAATTCTTACCGAGCTTACTCGAGCCGAACTCGAGCTCGAGCTTTTCTTATTGTTGAAAATTAGTGTATATTTGAATTATTTTGACTGTTATCGAGCTTACTCGAGCCGAACTCGAGCTCGAGCTTTTCTTATTATTGAAAAATAATGCATAATAAATTATTTTAATTGTTATCGAGCTTCACCGAGCCGAGCTCGAGCCTAATCGAGCTTAAGCCGAGCCGAGCTCGAGCCCAGGTTCAAGCTCGGACCCCATCTCGAGCTCGACTCGAGCTCGGCTCGAGATTTTACCGAGCTCGAGCCTGAAAGGTCAAACTCGCTGGAGCTCGGCTCGTTTACAGCCTTACACCCATGTCACATAGCTAAAGACCAGTATGGCCCCCGAAATTCCCAATTCTACCTCAAATTCCCTACTCAAACCTTTACACTCTATTGGGATCTTTGTACAATCTCACTATCTACATGTTAAATGGGTCGCTGATCCTTAGTGATAACTGAGATAACCATTTGATTTCTTGCTTTTTCTGAGTGAAAGAGAAACAGAGATTGAGACGCCGAAAAAGCGCGTGCATGTGCTTTTCACTGCCCTTAGCCGTCGCAGCATCTTCCAGTATCGATGTAGGTTGATGGACAGGCATTACAACCCCCGTTTCTCACGTACGTATTCATTCCTTCACAGCGATTGTCAGGGGTAGAGGGAGAGAGAGACTGGGCGAAGAAGACTTCGATATATTTCTGATTGATTCCAATAGCATGCGGTAGCCCTCATTATATAGATGGCTCCCCCTAACAGATAGAGTCTAATTCCAATCCTGTCTCTAACAGATATAGTAACTAATATCATATCTCTAATTATATCTCTAACATAAGGAATCTAATCTCTAGCTCAAATAGAAACCAATCTCTAATTCCTAATAATAAACCGACTAGGCCTTGGGCCCAAGGCCTACACCCCTAACATTACACCCCTCTTGGACATGCAGCTCGTCCTCGAGCTGCTAGGTGGTGGTCATGACGCCAATGGAAGACCTTCGACGCCGGTGTAGAAGATGAACGGTGGTGGGTCCTGCAGCCGATGGAGATGGCTGGCCCGATTCAAGCGGAACAATGCTAAACGATGCCTGCAAAATAAGTTATCACTAATGATATTGCTAAACAATGCTAAACGATGGAGATGGCTGCCCAAGGCCTAGTCGGTTTATTATTAGGAATTAGATATTGGTTTCTATTTGAGCTAGAGATTAGATTCCTTATGTTAGAGATATAATTAGAGATATGATATTAGTTACTATATCTGTTAGAGACAGGATTGGAATTAGACTCTATCTGTTAGGGGGAGCCATCTATATAATGAGGGCTACCGCATGCTATTGGAATCAATCAGAAATATATCAAAGTCTTCTTCGTCCAGTCTCTCTCTCTCTCCCTCTACCCCGGTTCATGACAGCGATCGATGGTAACACGGGTGTATGAATGGATCGGACTCTATTATGTCGCTGCAGCTCAACGCTTCTTATCGCATCATTAATTCTATGGACGTCCCAAGTTTGATAACGTCACATTCTGCTAGAATTCATAAATTTCTTCCGAAAGGTTATTTGTGTTGAAATATAGAGAAAAACTAAAGAACGATATACCGTTTCCTCATCTACCGACGGGATAGCCTCTCCTTCCTCCTCCGCCGGTGCCGCCACCTCCTCCTCCTCCTCCTCACCGCCGCCGGTTCCGCCGAATATGGCGACAAAGGGGCACCGCCGCAACGACGTGTTCACCACGTTCTTCGGATATAGAGGTGGGCCAGAGAAGCAGTGGTCCGGTGGTGGGCGGTGGCGTAGGGAGGAATAGGCGAGACGATGGTGTTGTGAATGTTAAGTTAGGTGGAGTAGTGGCGGCAGGGAAGGGGAGACAACAGCACGGCAAGGCGGCTAGATCACGGATACTGATGATAGAGGAGGGAGCGGAGGGAGGCGAAGAAGGGGCGTGGAGCTACCCGCGCTAGAGAAAAGAGGGGAGGGGAGCGACAGCGGAAAACAGTGAGAAGGGAGACAGGAGGGCACCGAAGATAAGAGAGAGGGGAGGGGGAGTGACCAGGGGCTATCCCATCGGATTATGATCTAATGGGATAGCGTTCTGTAGTTGCTTTCTTGAATATATATTCAAGAAAACAAACCGGATGATATATACCTCTTAAAGTTCAGCGCAGAACAACTCAACTGATAGAGGAATAGTTAATTAGCTAGATCATGATCTCAGAAAAAGAAAAGGACTGATTGAATTGTAAGCTTGAATCAACTTACGCTTCCTAAAAATAGTTGCATGAAGCGGAATACCCTGTCGAATCATTAGCCTAATCTTGATATGTTCCATAATGTCATGCGTGATGATAAAGTATCTGCACGCACGGAGCACGACCCTAATGTCAACTCTAGGAAGCAAATTATATATTGGCACTAAAAAAATGGCAAAATAAAAACTGTATATCAAGCAAGCCGCCTGGTGTGTCTCATTTCTATGTATGCTTTTTTAGGACATTTCCGTATGCAATTAAAAAGAATATAATCTTCATGCATAACGGACTTGCATGTACTTGAAAACACCTAAGAACACACAGTGATGGACCCAGGATTTCTTTAATAGGTATTCAGAGTCGATAATAAAATATAAAAGCCCACAATAGCAAAAAAAAGTGCAAAATGTTTCATGCTAGATACAATATCTGTAAATAATTTAGAAAATTTGAAAAATAATTTAGAGAAATTACGAAATAACTCAAGATAAAAACTATATTGATGCAGTCTGATGTGTGTGATCTGCGTGCACCAGTGCACGATAACGTGTAGTCGTGGTGTGAGACCATGTGGTGGTCACCCAATGGTTGTGATGAGTAATTGACTTTTGGATTAGAGTATCTGCGGAGGGTGAGTTTGGTTTTTGAGGAGTTTGCAAAAAATCGCTTTTTGGTTTACGAGTTAGTCTGGCCTACGCGACTACTGGAGTATTCGCTGTTTACAACTTTGTGGTCGGCCGGTTCAATCGGCTGCGTGTTGATCGGTCCGATCGGCAAGTCTAATCGACATTTGTGCGAGATCGGCAGAACGACCACGGGGTAGTCAAAAACTTCAGTGCTCGAACGACCATGTGTGATCGATAGTCGTAGCCTGGTGATCGATGGTCGTAACTTACTACCTAGTCGTGATTGGTAGTCGTAAATTGTGGTGTTTAGTAGTCGTAAGCCGTAGCGATCGATAGTCGTAGCCTTTGTGAGCGATGGTATAGCGATCTGTTGTGGTAAGTCGTAGCATGTGTAATCGGTGGTCATAGCGATCGGTTGTGGTAGTTGTAACATGTGTGATCAATAGTCGTAGCGATCTGTGTGGTAGTCGTAGCTTGTGTCTTCGATAGTCGTAACGGTCTGTTGTGATGGTCGTAGGCTTCTGATAGGTACTCGTTGGTTTCGAATGCTTCATTTCTTGAGCATCCGAGTACTCGTGTC
This sequence comes from Bonia amplexicaulis, assembly GCA_036346245.1. NCBI lineage: Eukaryota > Viridiplantae > Streptophyta > Magnoliopsida > Poales > Poaceae > Bonia > Bonia amplexicaulis. Next base: position 22,165,380 of record CM070747.1, on the reverse strand, counting down.
AGCCAACCGGCGATCAGACTGGCTTATCTCGGTGGTCTAAGGTTGTTCCCTAGAATTCTTGGGTTCTAGTCACGATTTGACCTAGGTGTTATTGCTAATGTGCACATGGGTTTATTTCTTGGTTCTAGGATTAGGATTAGTAATTTGGATGCATACTTTTTGCATTGTGCATTGTATGGATAAATTGCACAAATTGGTAATCTTTGTGTATTGTGCGGTGCTACGTGACGGTTTGCTTGTTGGTGTTGGTTGTAGGACTTCGGAGCTAGGTCATAGTGAGGCATAGAAGGATCGGGACTAGGCACAGAGAGGTCTTAAGGTCCAAAACGGTTAGGGAGACGCCGAAGATGACTGAGGCTTGCGGTGTGGTTGCAAGTCGAGACAACGAGAAACCAGAGCAGGAACTACCAGTGGTGGACATGACGGTCAATGACAAGGTGGACTGGGACTAGGCTCAAGGATGAGTCGAGGTCCAGACGGTTGAGGAAGTCGGGTGCCGTTATGTGCAAGGAGAAGCATGTGGTGTACCAAGTGACTTTGATCATTTGCAAGCGAGGACGGTTCGGCGCAAGGTGAGCTAACTAGCATGTCGATCTCACGCACTCAACAATTAGTTGATCACAAATTAACCATGGCCATCTATCCGTGCGTATTTGCTTAAGGTCTGTTTGGTTGGGGTTAAGAGGTGGGCTAGGGGTTTAATCCACCGAACATCATTGGGTTATAGAGAATTAACTTAATCCAGTTAAAGCATTTTAATCTTTCTAACCTAGGACTAAGTTAATCCACCAAATTGATGGAATAAACTAATTTAGCATAACTAACTCTCCTAAATTTTGTTCTTCTGCTGCTAACCCACTTGACCTAGCCAAATAGTAATTTAGATTAACAATGTTGATTGCTAAATACAAAATCTAGATCAAACTAACGTAGTTACGTTAAGATTAGCTAACATAGTTAATTTAATCTTAAACCAAACACAGCCTAAGAGTAAATTAATCAACCGAAACTTGGTGGTTATGATCAGGCAGCCGCGCGCGTCATCACATGAGTAGAATCTGATGTAAGAACAGGGGCGGAACCACAACATATGGGTTCCGATGTCATAGGACACGAGGTCCAAAAAAATTAGCAAGGATTAGTATCTTTAACCCATATGTGAACTCTACAGTCTAAACTTAGTGTGTCCTGTTTTTTCTTTGAAGCCTAACGAAGGAAACACTAGCAGCCGAAATTTCTAGTAGCTAATAGCAGTCTACGAAGAGCATTCGCTTCTCTCATACCATAAGCAACTACAGCAGGCGAGCTAGCCCTTGAGCCAGCCTAAGAGGGAGGACCGTAATAAGCCACGGCATTCATTTAATCAATCCCGAAGCGTGTCACCTTATAGCAGCCATCGATGTCTGTTCATTTCATATGGTCGGCCAGGAGATGTGCATCATGTCCACCACACAGCCGCACCCAGCTAAGTAGCAACCGATCACCAGAGAATAGGAGAAATCGGCACCACCGATCATCCTCGTCTGCCATCTCACCACGATGCCGCATGATCTCTGTTGTCTCGCGCCCTTGCCGGTCGAAGGAAGATTAGATCTACCCAATCAGTATGTATTTTGCTCTAAATTTCTCTTAATTCTTCTAATTTATTTCAAAAACATTAGCTAACTTTATGAGTTAAGGTTTCAACGTGATGATTGTTAATTATTTTTTGTCGAATTGTAGAGTTAAGACTTAGTGTTTTAATTTTGATTTTTGGAATACCGATATAGCTCGTTGCAAATCAGAGGGAAAAAACATAGTATTTGACCACAATATCAAGTAAGTAAGTCATTAGACGTATTTTTCTGTTATATTGTTCTTGAATTGTTGAACATACATAAATACTGTGAATGTGTTGCACATAGTATAGCAAAGGTGAGCATACAAACGAGAGAGAGAGAAGATGAAAGCTAATATGATATCTACCTAATTTTTCCTTAAAAAAAGAAATTTTGCAGGATGTTGTTGAACCCTATTCTCCATCTGCACAATTTTTTCCACAGCAATCTGATCTGTAAAGAAGCCAAAAACTCTGTGTCTGTCTGTGTGTGTGTACATATATCCTGATGCCACCGCAATTGATGGCAGATGCTGAGCTTGGTGGAGAGATGGGAGGTGTGCAAGGGCGACGCGGACGCAAGCAACGGCCAGGATGCGGCCCATCTCATGATGCGAGCCACCAAGGACCTGGGCAACCCCAGCTGCAGCGTGGCGACAGCCGCCGGCGACGAGCCGGGCGGCGGCCTCTACCGCATGAGCTGGTCCCGGCAGTAGGAGTGGTCCAGGATCCACCGGTCCAGCTCCGCCGCCGACGACTCCCTCGTCGCCGAGGTACGCCACGTGTCATGTCCGACATGAAATGCAGCTTCTCTGAGAGCGTAGAAGCACTACTCATTCGACGACGACACGTCACCGCAGGTGCGACGGAAGCGAGGGGGGCCGAAGCAGGCGACGCTGCTGGGCAAGGACGCGCCGTCGCTGGTGGTGCAGCCGGGGTTGGACCAGGCCGTCGCCATGGCCACGCTCATGATCTCCAACTCGTACCGTTGAGTGACCCAGCCCGGCCTACCAGCTGAAGTTAGTAACTGCTGCACCTGAGGCTTCGAGAAGCATCCAGAATGTTCGAGCTGCCGTCGGAGGAGCACGGCAGTGGCGAGGTGAGAGCCGATCATTGAGGAAAGCTGTACCCGAAATCTCACTCTTGACATTTCGGCGTTCCACTCACTCATACTTCCAGACGAGATCTCGACATTGACACGTTGTTGGGTGGGTCTACCCTTTTTTTTCGTTTGCGGCCATACATCATGTCCCAATCGCGGTCCCAACAGCTGGAAAGAACTAGCAAATAACAACACGGGAAATATAGAGAGAGAGACAAGCAAGGCAAGACGTGCACATCACAACGTCAGCACAAGCGACCATCCTAGTCCACTTCCCAGGACACACCATTAGCACGCAATCATAATTTACATGATCTAGAAACTCTTCTCCTTCTTTGCACGCAAATACCGCAAGGCTTCCGAGCTATGCCTCGCTGACAATGGCGCGACATTGACGGTCGGTGGCAGCATCCTCGTGTAAATCCAACCCGCCTCTTCATAACCGTGATGGTTACAGGATTACATTTGGGTGCCTGCGGTGCTTGGCCGTAGCCTGCCCGAATTCATCACTCCCCTCGCGGTGGTCTATCATTAAAAAGAAGGTTAGTAAGTAAAGAAGAAATGTGTATGGATATGATTTACAGAACCCTAATTGGTGGAGCTTACCTCCAAGAAAGAGTTGAAGTTTAGTCTCATCAGGAACTGCCTCAGGAAAGGTGCTCTCTGACTTCCGGCAAGGCGACTACTCCTTAAGATAGTGTATAGTGAATTCGATTTCTTGTTGAACTCCTGGTTATCACCAAATAATGGCAAGTTCATGCTAAGTATGGTTACTAAGAAACCAAGTGAACAGGTATTGTGACTTTTTAAGATGTGCTATGCTAAGCACAGGCACGTTCCTTTTTGTTAGAATGGGCCAAAAGGGTGGGGTGGGATAATACCTCAGTTATGTGATCAATCTCAAACATGTTTACACTTGTTTCATGTTGCTCAATGCTCCAGCAGAACTGCAAGCAAAGCTTCATTATGCTGTCCAGTATTCTAGACACTGATCCTATATCCAAGAAGGATTGTGAAATCAATGCTGATAAATACCTGCAATGCCAAAGGTAATAATCAGCCAAGATACCACAACAGAAATTAATTTAGTCGTGTCAATATAGATTCAAAGGAACATAAGTTATGGTAATCTCTCCATGTAAAAGCAGCAAGAAAAATCATTAATAGTAGAAATTAAATGGCCAGGGTCTGATAAACAAGAGTACAGGGGAAAACATTGCGACCCGTAAAAAGGGCTACGCAAAATAGCTTATACCAAAATATCCATACATAAGCTTCAGACAATAGACAACACTTTCGAGTATTGCAATTGAACATTAAACCTAGCCAGCAGCCAAAGGTCCAGCAGACAGCAAAACCTCCCAATGCACTGGTCCACTTTCATGACACAAGGAAATGCAATGAAAAAATGACGAAACTCACATCAAGCAGCTGTGTACTATATCTGTACTCTCCAAACATTTCATGTAAGAACATGAATGCAGCAATATGTAACGAATTTAACACTATTAATGTTGAAGCACAATAAGGAAACGTTGGTATTGAATAAAAATAAATCCTAATATTTCTTTATCTTGCAAAACCAGACATTATGGGAATATCCTATTCAAAAAAGTTGTATCATGGACTCCATAAATAGTACACATGTATTTGTCCCAAAAAACTCAGGTCAAACTGACTCATAGTTCATCCTATGTATTTCGACACAATTAACAAAAAGGGTAATAATTCCTATAATCCTATTAATAAAAATGTTATACAGGATAAAGTGAAAATTGAATGCTTACTCTTGATGAGAGCTCACTAGTTCTGTAAAATCATGTGAATCTTGGACATGAGTTTGTAAAACATTCCACTGTGACTCAATTACATCAACCTGCAAAGCAAGAAGTCCAATAAGAAAGTAAAAATGAAAATTACAAAACTAACCAAATTTTTATTGACGTAGCCGAGGTTGGAAATATCGGTTACCAGGGCAAATCCCGCCGGGGGACCAGTAAAGGTAACTGGCCGGTTACCAGAAAACCCGGAGAAAAACCAGGCAAAATTCATCAAACGAAATTCGAATTTTGTTCAGTTTGACGGCCGGTAACCGTCCAAAAACCGGAAAAACCAGTGGAAAAATCGGGAAAACCGGTTTTGGGTAATTAGAAATTAGAATAATGCAAATATTAATTAGAATGTTGTACCCAATGATTATAAACTAGTTGGTAATATGCAGATTCTACCCACTAGTAAACAATTTTTGCATTAGCTTGATTTCCACAATGGTAAGTTGGATGAGAAGAGATATCTGAGGAGGAATAAGAATCATCACCAGAAGGTAATATGTTAGCATCTCGACATCCATAAGTCGGAATAGACTTTGAGCTATCATGGGATTCATAGGAAGAAGTCTTATAGCCAAGAATGATCTCAAACTAGCGTGTATTATCTAACCTGGATGTCCTACAAAATATGGGGAAATCCTAGGATAATAATTCATGCATTTTTAGTTCATACAATAATTAATCTATCACAAACAATGCCTAAACCAACTTCGAAAGTGTATTATGCAGTCACAAATTCAAATTTACATTTGAGAAATTCTAGCTGGTATTTTCGCTAACCACCAGTTTTTTGAACCCTTGACGCAGCAAAAATGAAAAATTGGAAAAACAAAGCACATTCCTAGCATCCACATAGCAAAATGAATTATTCTCCTACATATGCCAAATGAAACTAGCTGCAAATAACTTTGTCAGCAGGCGTGTTGTAGTCTCTAAGAACTAGGAAACGCCATGCATGTGCTTTGAATCAGGTTGAACCGTCGAAGGGTACAATGCTTCATTTTCTAGGATTAGATGACAAGAAAGCCATCACACCAAACAGCTCTATATACACATATATGAGAAACATTTGGAACAAAGAAAGAAAAATGATAGGAAAAAATGGCAGTCCATCTTGTTGTTACCTGGATGTAAAACTGTAGATTTCTGATCAAGAAAGCCATATGCTCCCTTACTCGCCACAAAGGCTTAGTGCGTTGCCGACGCAGTTGTGTTGCAGAGCCATTTTTCCGATCCTTGCAGTAATCAGAAAAATCAGCATGGTCTTGATGCATTACAGCTGCCCAGGATTTCTCTAATTCCATTTGTGTCCTCTTCAATCGGATGAGATACTGAAAAACCTTGCGATACCTGGATAAGATTTTACATATCTTCAAAAAGAGGGGAAGTAAACAGCTCAAGAGACTGTCCTGACTTTGAAATCCAATTAGCGAGAGTGTTGCTGTTTTTGGGATATTAATCCACACACGGAAATCTATGGAATTCAAAAGAGCAAAATTTTATTGAGAATAACTAATGTAGTACAGCACTTACTTAGACAGAACATCAGGAGTAAAGAAGAGTTGTAGTGGCCAATCAACAGAATATTCCAGAGCAATACTATCCCAACCATCAAGTGCCAATTCTGAGGCAGCCTTTCCTCGTGAGGAAAGCTCTGAAGTGTTGGGCTTTTGGAGGTCTTTGTGAGAGGTACTAGATTTCATACCAAACAATGGCATCCTACAAAAGATAGTTAAAATCAGTTGACAATGCACAGAACTGACATACACTAAACAGGGTGAAATTAATTACTATGAGGCAAAGGCCAACCTTAGTGAGACACTGGCGAAGTATTTGTCTTCCTCGCCTATAGTCTTTAGTGCAGCCTGCAGGAATTAACAACAGGAAATAAATCATGGCTGCAAAAATCAAATATGTTTGCTGAAATGAGGTAATACAGCAGTTAAGAGAACTACAACTGGTTCCGGGTAAGTTGATGAAAGTAAAAACACACATAATAAAGTGAAAGAACATAAGATTGCATATCATCAAGTCCTCTAAAACACAAAAGGAACATGTTACTTACCAACTGAAATGGGATCATGAGGTCTGCTTCAGCTGTAGATTGACGAGGTGGTAAGCGCATTAATTGGCGGCTTTCCTCAAGAAAACACTAGTTTAAAAGCATGATCACAAGTGTCAGAAAACAACCAAAAGGATAATATTGGACAAATTTGCATTGTACTAATGCAACCACGGAGATAAATACATGTAACAAGAAGGAAAGCAAAGATATTTCAAAGATCAAGAAGTGCATGCTTACCTGGAAAAAATCACCTTTCGCTAAAAGAAAATAATCCTTCAATGCCTTCAAGTGACCATTGAGATCAGCACGTACAACCACTAGCTTTTACCGAAGGAAACAATAGGTGATGTTCCTGTGCAATAAAACATTGATAGAATACATAATGCTTTAAGCCATCCAGTACCTGCCAGAGATGATTAGCTGCAATTGTACGTATTGAGCCAACGGCAGACTCAAACAGCCTTTTATGAAACTCAGAAGAATGCTGCAGAAACAAAAGCAGCCATATGACCATATCAGAAGCGCTCTCGTAAAAGTACATGGATAAACAAAATGTTTGGTACAGAAAACTAAGGAAAATGCATGCAACAAAAGAATATGGATGATGTTTAAAACTTTAAATATTGCCAGCAGGTAGTTGACAACTAACCTTTAGCTCCTTGAGCATGGCATCAATTTTATCTGCTTCAGCCTGTGGCAATAATTCTTCTGCACTAATGTTAGAGAAGTTTGGCAGCTCTTTCGGAGCACCAGAACCTCCTATGAAACTTTGCATTCTATGAGATCCTTTCAAGATCTGACTTTGGTTAACAGGTTCCTGCAATGTAGCACCAGGGCTAGGATTTCGAAGAACCCTTATTGCTTTGCCAGCAAAGAGAATTGATTCTGCTACTCGCATGTGGATATACTCAGGCAACATGTCCTGTCAAGTAAGGTGCACAGAAACAATAGATATGACTATCCATGATAACAAATACTATAAATGCATGCACTTCACCATAAGAATATAAGCATACCAGTGATACATGAAATCCTGTGTGCCAACTAGTCAGGGATGTGTCTTTAGCTAATTTCTGCGTAAACTTATCAGCAACATCTGGCTGAGATGACTCATTCTCCCCATCCCTGTCGTCCTGTCTGAAAAGGAAGGTGAAAGGTTTAATATTGCAGGAATGGCATCATGGCTCAGCAGTTAGAACTATTTTTTATCATGCGAGAGGCAACCGATTCAATTCCCACTATAGAATGTTGGGTTTAGATATTTTCAACGGAGAGCTAGCTCCTGTTGTCTAGCTCAAAATTGTCCCCAACAAAGCTTCAAACGTCATCTAGCAAACTAATTTATTGTGTCCCTCAGTTTGACAATATTAGACTACTTGTGAATCATATTCAAAACTACCACAAAAAAATTATTTGCTGCTCTGAGGGGAAAAATAGTAAAGAAGGTAAATATATATAAGTTACAAGGAAATCTAGCATGCATTCATATTACAACCAAAACTTCAAAAGCGCTTGAGGATTTGGGCACCTCCAATTGACATGTCCCCACGCCATTTAGCAGGCCACAATAGATAATTGGATATATGGCAATAATAAGTCGGAAGTAGTAACAGAATAGCAATAATAAGACAATCTAATGGAAGCTCTGTAAGAAATGCTGACCTTCTGATGAAAAATTCACTGTACTGATCTTGAAGAATACCATAAACCATCCAAGAAGTCAACTGGTTAAACATGACCTGGTGTCCATGCCAAAGGAGCCTATTCTTATTTTTTCCATCAATAAAAAGGAAAAGAATAAGCAAAATAGTATTAATAGGGAGCATAAAGAATCATGCAAATAAAATATGCAGTGAATAAAGCTACACACAAAGCCCACTTGAAGAAAACCAAAAACTGCACAAACATCAGGTAGAAAAATAATTGAGGTCATACCTCTGAATGCAGCTTTGCAGTTCTGGAACCCCACAATGGCATCGTTTATGCAACAGGTTAAGAAGATGTCCTCCCTTGATATCTTTCTGCTCGATTTCCATAACAAGCTCATAGAGAGGGGGCAGAAGAACCTCAAACTAAACGTTGGCACAACAATGAATGGGGTCAATGCCAATAAACAAACGCATCACAGTCCATAAGATATCGTATGCTAAGTTGCTAACACAATATAGCATAGATATGCCAATCCTCAGAAGGAAACTATAGGTTGATAAATATTGCAATAGATAAGTACATGGTTGTAGGAAAATTAGAAAATGGTATTTGCAAAAAGAAACTGAACATGCAAGACGTTAAAGAACAAACCTTATTTAGCCCATGAGTTACCGTCGCCAGGATAGGCAATGGATCTGACAACAGGTTTTGCTCAACCTGCAGAACAGCTGCTCTATAAACTGACAAAATCTCAGCAATACCATTGGCAATTGCCCTCCTGTACGCACTCCCTTTTCTCCCTTTCCCCTTCGGAGCTTTATCAGCATGAGGTGATGAAACATCTACAGAAGACTGAATCCAGCTCAGATCACGCGACTCGGTTGCAAAGCGGTTTAGTTCTCTGTAGTAAAAGCCCAGAGATATGAGCCGCTCAATAGCACTCCTGCAAATAGGCTAAGCCATTTAGAATTTGGTTAATCAGGAGCCAAACACACAATATACATTCTTCTATGTATCCATTTCCTTCCAGGTATGCGCTGTTACATTCTTCTATGATCGCTGATACTTCAGTAAACTCTTGTTTCAAATACAAATGAACACTTATATGTAGAGCAGAAGCACTGGATATGTATTAAAGATGAACTTTTAGAGGTACAATTTTGTTTCTACAGTGCAATTTGGTGCCTTTCTCATGTGAAAATGGCACAATGCAGATTCCTCATATAGAACTTTAGAAGCAAGTATGTACAATTAATGAACTTGAGCATGTATGTTCTTGCTTTTTAGCTGTATCCATCTATATTTTCTTAATGTCAAGCACTCAAAGTCTGAAATATGCAACAGATGAGCGCTTGGTCTACTGAGGCTACATTTCTAGGAAATCCATCCCACACCATCTTTGTAGGTTTGTCCCTTGTTTGAGGCTACATTTCTAGGAAATTAATCCTATGCCAATTTTGTAAGTCTGTCCCTTAGTTCGTACATGTACGCTTCATTTTGGCATGGCACATTTAAGTTGATATATGCTCCAACAGACTAGTAGGCACACATATTCAGTGAAGTAGATAAACTGAGTAATCAGCCGATTCTAGTTCAATTTACCATCGATATACCCTGCTGGCATTTAATGAAACAGTGCTTTCAGACTCAACAAAGCATGGTTACTATGATTTAAGTTCGATAGCTACAACCATAAAGCACTTAAACACAGAAGCAATTGTAATTAGGCAAGCACTACAACCACCTCGAAAATGCAAAATTCCCCCCATTTCCTCTGCTCGTTGGTACCGCATCGCACCCAATTCAACTACCTAAACCACCACGGCTGACGCCCCCACACGATCCCGCTCCCTCGCAGATGACAGACGCCACAGCACCGCAGCGCGGTTACAGATTCGTGGCAGGGGACAGGTCTAGGGTCTCCCATACCTCTCGGACGGCTGCAGGAAGGTGAGGTCGGGGGCGAGGCGGAAGGCGGGGCCCACGTCGCCGTCTCCGGCGGCTGCGGCTTCGTGGGGCGCGGGGCGACGGCGGGCGGAGGAGGAGGAAGCGTCGAGGACGAAGTCGCCCGTGAAGCCGAGGAGGGCGAGGAGGAGCTCGTGTAGCATCCCGGCCTCTCCGGAGCTTTCCTAGGGTTTCGGCGAGATCGCGAGGAGAGAGGGGGGAGTGGGGAAAAGGGCGGGGACGGCAGAATTTAGGTGGGTTTTTTTAAAAAAAAAAATTCCAACCATTCTGCTCACCGTGCATTTGCAGCTCTTGATTTCAACATGTCTATAAAAAAAGTATGTTTTTGAATTGGATATTACTATGGACAAACGTCCGAAACATCATACGCTTCGCTCAATTGCTCCTCGTATTCACATTTCTCTCTCCCAAATTAATTCCTTATCTACCCTACTCTAGTTTCCACATCATTATGACGTTTTCCAAATTCAGCACTTGCTTCCTCTCTAGATTTCGTCTCCATCCCTAGGCATCTATGCCACCAACTACAACAAGCTCCAACTGGCAGCTCTGTCGTTGGCTCGAATAGTTTCCTTCCGATTAGAAGTACCGCCAGGAATCTTTTTGGAGCAACTTTAGAAGCCGCCTCTGGTCGAAATACCAGAGACAACTCCTAATGAGACAGCATCTCTAGATTACGAAGAGATATAGATGGCTCCCATCTACGACTACCTTCAGAAGGGTTCAATACCCGATGATAATCTGGAAGTAGATCGTCTTGCCCGCAAGGTCAAGATGTATACCTTGGTCGATGGAGTACTCAGGGAGTTCTCATGTGATGTATATCACAGAAAGAGGGGGTTATAACTCCTTAATGACATTCATGGGGTATCTGTGGAGCACATGCTTCTTACAGAATAATGGTCGAAAAAGCCTTTCAACAAGATTTCTACTAGCCAACGCCCTCAGTGACGCCAAGGATCTGGTTCAGAAATGTGTACAATGTCAGTTTCATAGCCGACAGATACACTAACCAGCTCAGCCTCTTCATACAATTCCTCTATCATAGCCTTTTACGACATGGGGTCTTGATATCTTGGGGCCGTTCCTAAGAGCGTAGGGGGCCTTCGAGTTTCTTTTCATGACTATTGACACGTTCACGAAATGGATCAAAGCCGAACCAGTAACTAGGATAACAACGAAAGCCACGAAAAAGTTCATGATGAGAAGCGTAATTAGTCGATTTAGAGTCCCAAGTCGGATAATTACAGACAATGGTAAGCAATTTTCGAGCGCGAAATTTCAAGAATTTTGCGACGAATTAGGTACCAAACTTTTATATGCTTCGGTTGCTCATCCTCAGAGTAATGGGGCAGTTGAACGTGTGAATGGCCAAATAATACAAGGAATCAAGACTCGAATCTTCGACCAACTTGTGAAGCGCTCGAGGGCTTGGGTCCAAGAATTATCTTCTATGTTATGGACAATTTGTACGACTCCTAGTCGAGCGATAGGAGAAACTTCATTTTTCTAGTTTTTGGGACTAAAGTCATGCTTCCCCCAGAACAAAAGATCTAGTCGACAAGGTTCGAAAACTTCAGTGACTCCAACCAACAACGACTCCGAGCAGATGACATCAACTTGCTCGAAGAGAAGACGAATCAAGCCTTAATCCTATCGGCAGTCTATCAGCAAGCCATGCGTAAGTACTACGATCGTAAGGTCCAACCTCGCAGCTTTGCTATAGGTGACTTGGTATTAAGCAAAAATTCAATCCCAATCTAATCGGAACAAGCTTTCCCCCAAGTGGCAAGGTCCTTACACTATGGTCGAAGTCACTATGACTTGCTATGGAAGATGACTAGATTCTCTTAAACTCTTGGAATATCGATCAATTGCAAAAGTTTTTACGTGTAACATTTCTACTCTTTTCAATAAATCTTTCAATTTGTTCAAATCTTTATTGTCTTATGTTTAGTAAAGATTCTTTTATGTTCGTTCGACCACTTCTAGTACATCTAATTTGTTTAACTGATCGGATAAGGGAACACCACTAGTCAGATCCTCTCCTCTCTGCACGTGGTCCTGCCCACTAGAAGGAGCTCCCTAGTTACAAAACGTTTCTGACTCTTGCTATCAGCATACAACAATTGTGTTGTCTACGAAAACGTTGAACAGATGTACTGGAAGGAATTCTGAGTGTTTATCCTCTCGTTGTTTATGTCTTCAATATCATTAATCTAGACGAAGAAAGGCAACAACACCTAGTCGAAATCTTTCATCTCTGCACGTGGTCCTGCCTACTAGAAGGAACTTCCTAGTGTCACTTCGTTCCTGACTTTTGCTGCCAGTACATGATAATCAAATTCGACAATAATAATCGGATGAACTTCTTAGCTCTTTGCTCTCTGCATACTTCACTCTGTACTATTTGCTTTATTTATTTACATAAACAAAGCAAATAGTCGGGGGCTAGGATAGAGTTATCAATATAAGTTTATTTCTTAGTTGTAAATCCTTTCTCTTTCTTTATTTCTTAGTTATAAATCCTTTCTCTTTCTTTCCTTTTTTGTCTTACGAGTACTAATTGCTCAACAAGATAAATTACAGGAAAATGAAGAAATTCATTCATTACCTAAAGGTAAGTCGTTACAAAGTTTTTTATTTACAAACTACTCTAAAAAAGAAGAGCCAAGTTGCATTTCTTCGTACACCTTTCGTCCAATTGGCTCTACTTTGTCAATCACACAAGACGCCTCTTCCAAAGAGCAGGTGAAGTCGTGCTCAATTGGATGTAAGTTGAGGTTCCAGTCGCATACCTTAAGTTTTGCTAAGGCATAATTTAAAGCACCCCTGACTGCATCCCTGATCGACTCCGCCTGATCGGTCTTCAGAGTGGCTAAATGCTTTTCTAAAAGCTTTGGCTTGTAGTACAATCATACTCATGTGAGCGAGTATGGTGTTTTCAGAAGGACTCATCTTCTCCGCACCGAACTCACCGAGTAGATTGTTTAGAAGAATACCGCGGTCTTGAAGGCTTGCCTTCATCGACTTTGTTTCTTCTTGGCTACGAGTCATTGCTTCAGCAAGGCGCTTTATTCCGATCACAGCCTCTGCAAATAGGTCGAAAGTGGTCAAGGCGATACTTATCAAGAGATTAGTTAAAAGAATTGGTCAAATGTAAAGTTTTCTTACCTGATAGTCGAAAAAACGATTGGGTTTTCTCTTATTTTGAAGTATGTCTGTATTTACAACTCAAGCAAAATTACCTTATTGCCCAAGCTTTTTTATGGTCGATAAGAATTAAAAAGGCTTTGCTTTCGATTATTTTTCATCTACGACCACTATTTTTTTCCAAGTAAGTTACTTTCACTTAAAGTTGGGAGGCTAAATGACGAGGATAGAATAATTCTCAAATTATTACGTCACTATATCCACCAGATATACCCCTTTTTGATAAAAGAGAAGATTCACGAAGTAGTTGTAAGTCCCCCTTCGGCTACTCCATGGTCGCAAACTCTTCTACGACCATGAAGTCGTAAGTCTTTCTACCACTACTCCATAGTCGCAAGCTCTTCTATGACCATGAAGTCGTAAGTCTTTCTATGACTACTCCATAGTCGCAAGCTCTTGTATGACTATGAAGTCGTAAGTCCTTCTACGATTACTCCGTGGTCGTGAGCTCTTCTACGACCATCAAGTCGTATGCTCTTTTACAACTATATAGTCATAAGTAGTCCTACGATCACCTTGTGGTCGTAGACTATTTTGCGGTTTCTATATCCCCAATCGACTTGTCAAATGACGTCTTATTACATTGTGGGGGAGTCTAATAAGGCGGTTAGAACGTGCGTTTATCTAATAACCGCACACAATCTCTCTCTCTCTCTCACAACAATCGCTGCGTGGTGAGTAGGTCACTACGTCTCTCTGACAATATCTTCCATCAAACGGATATCACCCGAAGTGTTAAAATGTCTTCTAGCACAATACAATAGTCATCGCTTCACCACCTATTTAAAGGTTAATGTCGGAGGGGAGAGGGGGAGGAAGCCAAGCCAAATTAGAGATAATTCAGACTCTTTTTCGCATTACACTCTTGTAATTATTTTCTTTGATTAGTAATCACACAGGACATAGGGTTATTATTCTTCTAGGAGAAGACCCAAACCTGGATAAAAATTCCGGTGTCCCTGTTCCACAAGATCATAGCTTAGTTTTCCAAGAAAATCCCCGAATCCAAATAAATCATACGTAACACTGGTATTAAAACACCGACAAGTATGCTTTTGAATTGGATACTGCTATGGGACATACGTCCAAAGCATCGGACGCTTCGCTCAACTGCTCCTCGTATTCACACTCCTCTCTCCCAAATTAATCCCGCATCTACTCTACCCTAGTTTCCACATTCTGACCTCTTCCAAATTCAGCACTTGCTTCCTCTCTAGATTTCGTCTCCATCCTTGGGCATCCATGCCACCAACTACAACCAGCTCCAACTAGCAGTTCTGTCATCTCCATTGTCACACAGTCTACTCTCTCTCTCTCATGCATAAGAGCTTTGGCTCCGGTGAACCTTGTCGCTAAGAGCTCCGATTTCATCGCCTTTGCATCCGGCTAGATTTGATTGATACGCATCCTCCTTCAGCGAGGTTTATCTGACCTGCCTCTACACCTGAAGAGCCTCCACGTTCCTTGCTCATACCTCGATTTGCTCCTGCTAAGCTCCGGCTTTGATGGCGTACAAGCTATGGCTGAGCACCTCTGATGATCCTCCACACCTAGGCACCAAGCTGCCACCACTACCACCATCCCTAGGGATATGTTGCAATAGGTTGGTTTCATTGTTGCATCAATATGTTTTAAATGTATCAGTGGCTTCTTGCAATTATTGCAGCTTTTGTGCGAGGTGAATTATCTATTTTTACCGAACAGTAAAATCGCGTAAGTGCAAGAATGTATTAAGCAAACGACCTCTAGTAGGGTATACGTATTCTTGTTTTGCACAGATAAATGCATACTATAATTGAATTAAACAAAGACCATGCAATCAGTTGGTATCGCATTGGCATTCATCCATCAACAAGAAGCAAGATAGGAAATTATGTCACGGGGGGGAAGCTCCGAATATGACAACTTGATTTCAAATATGTACGAGAAGGAATTCACATGAACCAAATCAAAATGTTTTCTCTCCGGGTTATTTCCTGTGTCTTCCTCTCAGATTTGGCCGAAAGTTTACCGCGCAGCCCGGCTTAAATTCATACAATGGGTTTTCCATCTTTTCTTACAAGCAACTAAGATTCCAAATGCGAGTATTAACTTTGGTTCCCTCCATGAGGGGCTACATCCGAGGAGTGTGCATTTGCCGATATGATGAGCCCTCCGGCGATCTATTTTCCGGTGATGACCTGCTGACACCAATCCATTGCCCAAATAGTCTCCTTGGAGCGGGTGTGGGTTCTGATGTGCCGTGAGACTGCTGTGAGCTCCACCAGCTTGTCTCACAGTCCACTGGCATTAATGGGTACGGTGCAAAGCGATCGCGCTCCCAGGCGTAGAATCGGCTTCCTCCAGCATCATCAGTCTCCATTGAACTATGGCCAGACGAACCCGGTGGGAACAGGCAAAATGCCGGGTTCTCTGGTAGAGGTGGTGGGGCAGGTCGCATGCCTCCCGATCTATTATGAGCCCCAGCAAATAGGCTAGATGACGAATTCTGCTGGTACTGTTCACTGATGCTGCCATGAGCCCTCATGAATTGCGGTACCAAAGGAGGAACATTAGGAGCTCTAGATCTAGAACCAGATCTGCAAACAAAAAGATCATAACTACACATTGACATTGATGCATCAGAAGCTGCGTTATACTGCAACAGTTTCCACTATAGCAAAATAGTTTGAATTCTGAAGCAATTCTCAGGAATGTATCCTTGTTTGTAAACGATCTTAGCCTCACGCTAGTGCAGTTATTGATTTCAGAGTACCAGACACATTTCATTATGGCATACCCAGTCAACACAGCATAACCAAACAACCACAGGAGGTTTGGATAAAGCAGACAAGGTAGAGGTAACAATGTTCATGAAATATACTAGATTACAGGAAATTTACAACATCCTTCTAGGGTAACATATGCTGACGACCAACAGCTTTTCATTGTTATGTTTAGATTATTTTACTAAAATGATGCGTGTTTTGAAAAAGTACAATGCAAGACTTTGGAATTTGTTCTTTCACAACAAGGCCATAATAGTAAGTTGTGAGAGCAGAAATATAATAGAATTTACCCATTACTGAAGTACGATGGAGAAACAACAGATCCTCGACGTTGGCTATCACCATCAACCCTTGCAGCCCTCATTGTTCCAAAAGGGACACCTGGCTGCTCGGTCACCCCGTTATTGCTGTTGGGTTGAGCATAGGAATGGGGTACATGCGCCCAATGGTTATGATGGAAATCAGCTGGTTGCACTGTTTGCAAGGGCCTACCATCTGATGGGCCAGCCATGAGGTTCCAGTGATCATGATACGCAGGACCATCCATGGTTCTCTCAAGGGCATGGGAGCTTGATGATGACGCCAGCGGTGGAAGAGGATGCAAGTATGCTACATATGGGCATGGATGAGTTGCCCCTGGTGCAGCAGATACAGCTACATGCTCCGTAAACACATGCTGTCCCATGAAGTCATGAACTGCATGACCAATACCCAAACATGTTTGAACCTCAAAATAACTTAAAATTTTTAAGTTTATCCCATTTAGATAAGAACTTACAAGTAATTGGAGGTGATGATTCTCCTTCCCTGGCAGAAGAGGGGAAAACATTAAGTAACATAATAAGACAGCACCAATTTTTCCATATACTGAAAACTCTTAATATAAAGATGCAGAAGAGGATGTATCGACTAACTGGAATTGATATTAGGAGATGACAGGAATAACTGCGTCATTAATTTTGCCGTCCGTGAGTTTGATCAGTATGTTGGCTAAAATCATGTATGAAGCACTATGGCAGTATGACTTGTCAACTATTACTTTAACTATGCTTGTCAGAAGAAGATCCATGATCATGACAAGAATGCCGCTATGAAGACTGTCAACAACCTTATGCAGCATGACAGGGCTAAGCCTATGCAGAATTGCAGATCGTTCAGCACTTTGTTCGAAAGAATTAGTTGAAAAGGCGATTCTTCTTATTTTCTTGACTCTACAGATTCCTAGAGTTACTCATTTTTTTTCTTTAATCTCCAAAATGTAAACAGACATGTGTAACATATGACCAATATAAAGACAACATCTAGTGAAAGAATCACAGAAACTATTTTTTATACCCACAAATTCAACACGGAGTGATTACACTGTAGGTGAAACATTGGAGCTGCTAGTTCTGCACCAGAAATTTATTGAAACAAGACAGTTGGAAAAAGAACGCAACCTTTATATTAAAGCTACCCGTCCATTCTTGGATGCATGAAAATTAAACACCAGCGTGCTTTGTTGAGGAGAGTTGAAAAAAAACATAAATCACAATTTGAAGTACAGAACATACTCAAATAAAGATGGAAATTGTGCTAAGCGACCAAATGGACACCAGTGAAAGCGAAATGGCTGCACAATTCAAATATATAATTGTCAGAATAGGCTAGCAGAAATAACTACCTCTGTAAGTTAAAATAATGACAGCAAATGAAGAATCAACAATAACGAACTCAACTAGGATTATATATCAGCTGCATAAATGTCTCGAAAAATGCAATAATAAAGCATAGATGTGCAGGGCAAGTGAATAAGCTGGAACAATGTAGAACTCAGGATTATTTATGCGTGCAGCAGAATGCTAGGCACAGGGAAAACAACAAATTCATTTGAACCCAGGACCAAAGCGCTCTACACAGGTTTTATGCATAAAGCAAATTAGCATGACCTCTAAGGTGTTATTTATCTCAAAAGTACTCCAAAGTATAGCCCTCAATCGAAGAAAAATCTAGACAGTATCTACTGAAACACAGCCAAAAATTTGAACAAAGCACATATATGATATATCAGCAAAGGTTTCAAAGATTCTCCATAAGTTCCTTTTTTCAGGGGGAGTATCATGGCCTTCAGTGGCTCACATAGTAAAATAACTTGATAACAAGTGTCTCCAAAAGAAAAGGTTCAAATAATTAAGCAAGGTCAAGTGTCAATCATTTGTAAGTTCAGACAAGCCGAAGAAACCATTGATCATCAGGTAAACACAACAGGATAACATTTGAAACACATGAAAAGTATGTGGCAAACAAGGCATATTGCCAACAAAAAGGTAAAAGTCGATACTCAAAAACAATGATTAATTATTAAAGAATAAAGTTTACGTGACCTTAATTATTAAAGAATGAAGTTTACATGGACACATACCATCTCAGAGTAACTAACATCAGTCGATACTCAAAAACAATGATCAATTATTAAAGAATAAAGTTTACGTGACCTTAACTATTAAAGAACGAAGTTTACATGGACACGTACCATCTCAGAGTAACTAACATCATAAAGGTCTTCCTCATGAGCCCACTCATCCATGTTAACATCCTGTGTGGGTCGGGAACCATTTGCGTAGAGCCAATTCCCTTTCTCAATTTTGCGGCAGTTGGGGCACTGCATAACTCCTTTGGCATTAAATGCTGATCCAATGCAATCTGAAAACGTTGACACTCAGCATTAAAACAGACCAAAGATTAGCAAACAAACATAATTTAGGAACAACGCTTTGAGATTGGTTAGGAAGCATATTATAGTATGCCATAGCAGAATAAGTTGTAATGCATAAAGCATAAAAGCATATTCCTTGCACAAAACTGCTCTCAATTTGCGTCTAATCTCACCTTATATACTTTGGAATAAATTAGGTCTGATTGCACTACAGCGTTATGACAAACACTTGTAAAAACTAAAAAAAATGCAAAGCTACATATTGGAAGAACGAATAGCAGCTAAATTGACGACCCTAGAATGCTCTACTTAATTGGCTCCCAAACTCTTTCTTTTTCAGTTTATCTCAAGTCAACATTAACTAAAGATTCTTAAATCTGCACCTAATTCCAAATCCAACTCTAAATCCATTACAGTATCGCGCTGAAATCAACAGCCAACACAGACTGCTTGATGAAACCACCAAACTGACAACTCTCGAAATTTGGAGTATCCCTCTTAAGTTTCAAGTCTTACCATTTCACTGAACATGTCTAGAATCTAGATCCCTCTAGCCAACACTGACTCAACCTCCGAAGTCCAACCTTCCACCAAAATTCATGAACTACTAGCTCAATACCACCAAAATATTCCAGTGAACAGGGCACATTTTTCATCGAATTCTTGCCGAATCCAGACAAACAAGATCACCCTCCCACGTAACCGAACCCAAAAGCACAAAATTGTCCACAAAAAACAGCACATTTGCCCAAAAATCGACACGGCACAGCTTCCAAACGAGAAAGGAGCAAAATTAACCCCATTCCACCAAAACTGCACAAACGATACACGAATCGAGCCACGATTACCTCGTGTATGCTCCCAAATCGTCGTCCCGACATCAAATCTACCCCCCCAAAATTGCACCTTCCTATCAAGCCGACTAAAACAACGCAAAAGACGCTCACAAGCCTACCTTGACCGGAAAATTCTCTACTGTGACCCCCCAAAATCCGACCTTTATGACCTTCGCCCAAAATTTCGGCACCATAGCAGTCAGAACAGCATGAAGTGGACCTAATTCCGCCAAATTCCCCGAAACCGCACCTTCCAGTTTAATCCCACCAATAGAGCCGCATAATTCCGCACCAAGAACGAATCAATAGATTATAGATCAACCCATCGTGCCTTACCGAGATGGAACTCGTGGCCGCACTGCAGCCTCGCCGTGGACCTCTCCCCGCCGGCGGCGACCACCGCGTCGAGGCAGATCGAGCACGACACCGCCGCCTTCTCCTCCTCCTTCCCGCCCGGCCCCTCCTCCTCGACGACGGCCTCCTCCTCGGCTCCGCCCCGGCCCCCATACCCCCGTCCCCTTCTCCTCCCTCCCTTCACCAACCAGGTTCTTGGCCGGATCCCACCAAATCCGCACCGAGGCTCGGAGCGAGAGAGCTTGAAACGGCCGCCCCGGCGACGGCAAGGCTGTCCCGGCGCCGGAATCTGCCCCCGCGCCTCGGGGATCGCGTGCTCTCGGGGTCCTCACGCCCTGTCCAATCGCGAGGGACGCCACCTCCTCCCTCCCGTTTCTCTCTCTTCTCTATCTGCTCGCCTCCACGGGAAATTAGAAAAAAAACGCTGGGAAAAAGGACAGGAGGGGAATAAAATGAACGTTTCCCGACGAAGCCCTCCTGGACTTGGGTATTCCAATTTTTCCTGTCTTTGTTTAACCTTAGACCCTGTATTTTTTTTTTACTTTCCAATGACTTTAACTTCTCTCAGCAATCACTATTATTAAATTGATAAGTCATAATTATAAGTTATAACACACAGCCCAAAAGAATAAGCCCCTATTCTTTTCGACTGCAGCTGGTGGCTTTTGGCTCTAATATGAACGCTTGTGCGAATAAACCGAATACCAATAAGTCACTGCGAAATGATGATAAAAAACCATTCCATTACAGCATCGTATCGTATGAAAGGAAAAGGTGTTGTATAGTTGAAGAAGTGATAAGAATATAAAGGTGATAATAAGTTATAACCAGGAATATGCAAGGTGCACACTATTAGATGATTATAAAATCGTCATCGTGCTACTCCCCATTACGTCTTTTAAGACTGTCTCCACGTAAGGCCTTGTTAGGAAGGCCTATTCTCGATCGGGATCCATATGGATGGATCGGGATTTTGAACTAAAATCCTGGCCTATTTACATGGATCTTGGCCTAGAATGAACCCCAAACAAACCATAAAAAGGGGAATCTTCTCTTTTAATTCACTCTAAATGGCTCTTGCTACCTATTATGTTATTGGCCTAGAATGAACCTCCCAAACAAACCATAAAAAGGGAATCTTCTCCTTTAATTCACTTTAAATGGCTCTTGCTACCTATTATGTTTTCCTAAGTAACAACTATATAAAATAGGAATATGCCTCATTAACCCGCGTAAGGAAGCCTACATCATGTTATGCATAGAAGTCGAACCAAAGTTTGATGTCATCTCCTATATGTCGACCAACAGTGAGACTAAAATCAATCAAGACATCCTATATTCTAACAACCATTGCAAATACATCGAACGGTTGTTCCCAACATAGAAATCGAGGCAGAGAAAAACCGGACATGGTGTAAAGCTTATTGTCGTCTCGGACAGTTTGTTGTGAGTTAATCTTGAACTTCCCTACCCAATTGAGGCCATGTTCGGCAGGGTATAAGCCGGTCGGCTTTTGGCAGCCGCTACAGTACCTAACTTTTAAACGGAGTATTTTCTTAAGACGGGGTCTACAAGTTAAACGTAGTAAAGCTTAACATTTATACCAGCCAAAATCACAAGTGAGTATCGATCTCTCCGTAATTTGTACCGTAAACAGCCAAAATTCAAAATTTTCAGCCAAAAGCCATAAACCGCAGCCAAAAAGAACAGGCCTTAAACCTTGAAGAGATTGCAAGCCGCCTAACACAGTAGGTTGTCCATCCGGTGGAGGGAACCAAGAGAAGGTTGAGGAGATTCAACTTTGCAGAACCATATTAAGGTTGTGATCGTTTCGGCTTCAGCTTCTGGCTTATTTTTCATTATTCATAAATTCGTCTTTTTCTGAACTTTTGGCTTTTTTGAGTTTTTATGCCCGTTCTTTTTTTCCGTATTCGTTTGCGTTGTCTGTGATGGGCTAACATATTTTTTATATTTTTTAATTTTTTAAATTTAATTATGTTAAATAAGTCTCTCATCACATGTGTGTTTTTTCCACCTACTGATGCTTTTCAGCCATAAGCCACCAAAAATAAGCCCAAATGATCACCACCTAACAACACAACATGTTAACATATTTTTTTCATGTTCCAAATAATGATGACTTCTTGTTTCTGACCTCCATGAGCCAAAAATTATTTAGAACATGCTAGTTTCTTAACACGGTTTTTTTTATTTTTTTTCTTTGTATTGTATGTAAAGATATATTTGTGTTTTTTTTATTTTTTTCTATTTTTATTTTTACTATAGTAATATTTTAGCTAAAAGCCGTGACACTGGATGGGCCCAAATCACAGATGCAAAGTTTGTAGAGCTACGTTGCGATTATCAGAAAAGATAGGGGTGTTACGCGCAAAAGCGAGTCACTGCGAAAGTCAAAGCGTTCAAAAAAACCAGGACACCTTAACGTATTGTTCTTTTTCCGCTTTTAGTTTTTCTATAATAACTAATTTTTAAATAAAGTGTTTTTAAGATATGATCTATTAGTTAATTATAGTATATACTATACCGACTTCATTTATATCAACAAAAATTGCACATGAATTTCAATTAATCTATAATGTCTCATAAAAACAGCTCAAAAATTATAAATCAAAACACAAACACAACAAGAAAAAGAACAGGCCAGTTCTCCTCGTGTGGTCCGAGAGGCGACTGCCAAGCGTGGAGCGCGCACAGAAGCTACTTATACGAGCCTCTAGAAGCCGTCTGATCCTGATCCAACGGATAACAAAGCGTCCTACTCGAACTCACGTGCGGAGCTACTCGTGGCGCACGCAGCAGAGCGACAACGAACCACAGGCCGCGTACCGGGGAAGGAAACGGCGGCGTGTCTCGTACGCACTCGAAAGCAACTCAGACTGTATGACTTCTGGGCCCATCTCTGGTGGACCTCTTCGTCAGTGCATGTATCCTGTAGGCTGCTGGCACCTACGAGGCTTGACCGGGAAGGCAGCGTGGTTACGTCCGCCCGTGGTTTCCGTATTTTTTTTTTCTCGGCTTGCGTCACGTCATACGTATTCTCTTGGCTCACGTCACATGTAAGCTTTGTGCGTAAGCCTCTTCTTCTTTGCGGGTCCTAAATGCAACTTTTGCATTTTTTTTATATAACTAGTTTTTAAAGGTCGTATTTTTTTAAAATAGTGTCTATAAGTTGTAACTTTATTTATATCGGCTAAAACTGTACGTGAGTTTCTGTTACTCTGTACTCTCGCACAAACAGTCTAAAACCCATAAGCTGTAGCTATAAGCTAAAACTAAAAAGAAAGCAAGAATGTACAACTACACTCATTTAAGTTCGATCATTAAGATATACATTGTAGGTAGGTTCTTTTGGATTGTAACTTATGTCTTTTGAATTCTAATTGTTCGTGAGAGAGAATACGAAGAGAGAAATAGTTGTATACGATTTTGGCCAGTATAGTTGAAGTCGGTACAGTGTGTACTAAATCAATTAGTAGATTCTATCTTAAAAAACACACCGTTTGAATTCAAGACGTGTCGTTTAAAAACCAGTTACTGTAGCAAAATACATAAGCCAAAAACCATTTGGAACCTAGCCTGTGTTTTCATCCGGAACCGGATTCAGTCTTTAGGATTGATATGATGTGACTTTTTTTAACCAAAATATGAGTTGGTGGAATTAACCGCTTATTTCAGATTAACCTTCTGGCTTATTTTTCACTATTTCTAAATTTCGTCTTTTTCTAAATTTTGTCTTTTTGAGTTTTTTTGCCGATTCTTTTTTCTCGTATTCGTTTACATTGCCCATGATGGGCTAACATATTTTTTCTATTTTTAAATTTTTTAATTTAATTACGTCAAATAAGCTACCGTCAGCTATAGTGCAATTTCAGTCAACTACAGTGAAATTTCAACCATAAGCCACTTTTTCAGCCCAAATGAGCGGCACCTAAGGTGGTGCTCGGTTGATAATTTGTGGCTTATGGTGAATTTTCATCAGAATCGGCTGAAATTACGCTGTAATTTAGGGTGGTTTATTTGACATAATTATATTTAAAAAAAATTCAGAAATAGAAAAAATAGGTTAGTCCATCACACATAATGCAAACGAATACAGAAAAAGAACCAGTAAAAAAGCCTAAAATAAGCTAAAAAGTTAGAAAAAATAAAATTTAGAAATAATAAAAAAATAAGTTAAAAGCTAGAAATCCAAGCTCAAATGAGCACGGTCTAATTCCGTGTGCTAATAGGTTCTACCTGAAAAACGTTATTGTTTGCAAGGGTTCTCTTCTTGCACGAAGGTGTATTAGACGAAGGATCAGCTAGGTAAACAATTGAACCGAACGACTTCCGATGATGAGATAGAAATCCGCGACCGAGCACTAATTTTATATAAACCGTGAAACGAACACCCAAAAAATACAAAAACTTGACCAATCTGGTGTTCGATCGATTATGTTTTTCTTTGAATTTCGGTTTGACCTTTGTTTTTCTCTGTATATATAATTTGAGCAAGTGGGATTCGATGTCGATGGATATCCATGCAAACAAATTAGAGAACAATATTAACGCGTGCATGTATAAACGCATCTCTTTCTTATAGCCTGTTTTAAAGAGTTTAAGCTTTTGGCTTATAACTTTTATTGTTAGTTTTTTATGAAATTATATTGTAGCGGCTGTCAATTTTTTCTGAGCCATTTGATTTAAAAAAATAAACAAAGTAGGAAATAAAGAAAAAATATTATATCACGAATAATACAAAGGAATAAGGTGAGAAAAGAAAAGGACCAAAAACCTAAAATTAAAAGTCGGTATATTCTAAATAACTTCTGTTTTAAATAAACTAAAAACTAAAAAAAGTTTAAAAGCTAAAATCATTTAAAGTGAGGCTTAATGACAAGCCAAGCCATGCACTAAATGCAAATTGTGCAACGCGAGCACAGCCATTATTTGCAACAGCTACGTACCTAGCTGCCTTTTGTTATTTGTTGGATCGGTAGTTCGGTACGTTTGCCGGTTAGCTAGGTAGGCAGGTGTGGCCGCTAGCTGCAGCTAATTACAAGTTGGTGGCGTGCGCATAGATGGAAGGGCCTGTTCTTTTTCACCGTGGTTTATAGTTTTTGATTGAAATTTTTGAATTTTAGATATTTATGATCCGAAAAGACAGATACTTATTTGCAATTTTGGTTGGTATAGATGTTGTGCTTTTAACGTATAGATCGTTTAACTTGTAGACCTCATCTTAAAAAAATACTCCGTTTGAAAGTTAGGTACTGTAACAGAAGCCAAAAGCTTATTTCAAAAGCACAAAAGAACAAGCCCGAAAGCTTGAAAGACTTTTGCTTCTTTAATGTCCGATCGACGCGAGCCAGCGAGCGAGGTGAGGCTAATGGTTTAATTCTGACTTAAATATTTAAATTTTAGTTATTTGTAAAAGTTGGTATGTATAAAAAAATAGTTATATATGATTTTAATCGGAATACCTGAACTCGATACACTTTTTATTACAATCTTTCTATTGACTCCGTCTTAAAAAATATACCGTTTAAAAGTTAGGTATTGTAGACAGTACGAATATAAGCTATGTATAAACCAAAACGAATCTACCTATATTCATCTCAACTCCCACCAGAGTAAGCATGAGGAGGCCATATGCAGCATGAAGCCATTTCCAATGCATAGCATATATATGTAGTTTCAAAATGTAACATATTATATAGAAACAGTTATAGCATTCTTAGATACAACCTTCTCAATTTATAGTATCAGATAACTACCTCACTTCATTTCTTCACTCGTATGCCATATCATCTCTGTTCTTCCTCCCAATTCTCATCCAGTGAATTCAAAAAAAATCCTATCTAATAACTTTTTTCTTTTTTTTCTTTCAAAATGGGTTGTGCATATTGAAAGAAGCATGAATCAATACTCATGAAACTCTAAAACATATAGAGACTCTAAAACATATAGAGATAGCTCCTCCTAAAAGTGTGCATATAAATGTATATAATGAATACATATGGACATATTCAATATGAACTATTAGTGGAGTTCAATTTATATTTTGGATCTAACGAGTGCATTAATAAATGAGAAAGTGGTTTTGAATGCATACCTCTTTGATTTCACATTTCCATCTAAATGAGACTAAAGCATAAATGAACTTAAACAAACATATTAATCTCATATATGCATTTGTTATTATCACCAACATAATATAAAATTATTTTACATTAACAACAATACAATATAAAAACATTTGTCATTAAAACCAAAACCAACTTAATCGGAGCTTGATCTTTCAATCTCCCATTTAATCAATTTAATCGGAGCTTGATCTTTCAATCTCCCCCTTTTTTGTAATTGATGACAAATCCATTTATGATAATAGCACTTTGGTGAAAATGACCAAATGATATACAATTAAGTACATAACAGAAGGTGAAAGCATTATTCATCATATAGAATTAAAAATTTTAATTTTTCCTGATACCACTTGTAAGATCGAGGAGGCCGACTAGAGGGGGGTGAATGGGCAGTCTAAAAATTCTCTATAAATTATTGATAACAATCCAAAACCTTTTCTATTTGCCTAAACCAAGTATAATATGCGAAAGCGTAAATCAATTTGGTTTAGCTCAAATAGCGCCTACAACAAGTAAATCTTTCTGCGAGTATGACATGGTCGTAAGTCGTTCTACGACCACCCTGTGGTCGTAAACTCTTCTACGACTAACTTGACTTCGACTGACCTGTCTACGACAACCTGCTACATTATGGATTTGTCTCACAAGGCAGTTAACATGCGCACTAACATCTCTTCAGTGATAACCGCTCGGCGGCAACAAGAGATCGTGTCACTGACAATAACTTCTATCAGACAGTTCCTCATTCCAAATGTTAAGACGCTTCTTGGCATGGAGCAACTGTCACCACTTTGCACGATATATAAAGCTTAATGTCAGGAAGAACAGGGAGAGACACAACATAAGCAACACAAGATATTTTGCATTGTTCTTTCTCTTGATTGTAATCACATCAATCAATATAGGGCATGTATGGCAATGGCTGTGGCTTGTGGCTTTTGGCTGAAATTTTTGAATTTTTGTTGTTTACGGTACATATTACAGAGAGATAAATACTCATTTATAATTTTGGATGGTACAGATGTTGGGCTTTTAATGTGTACATCGTTTTAACTTGTAGACCTCGTCTTGAGAAAATACTCCGTTTGAAAGTTAGGTACTGTAGCAAAAGCCAAAAGTCGCTAGCTTCGGAGGAAAAGAACAGACCCATAGCCACATAAGAGTATGGTTATTATTCTTCCTAGAGAAGGCTCGAATCTGTATAAAATCCTAGTATCTTTTTCTGTGTAGTCAAATCTTTGAGAAATGCCCTAAATATAAACAAATCATACGTAAGATTGGTATTAAAACACCGACAATACGCATTTCTTCGAAATGTTTAGAGAGTTTCTCTTTTTAATTGCAACGATGATCATTTGCTAGGCTGAGTGGCTTAAGTGATAATGTGGTACCGTTGCCATCTAACTCATGAAAAAGACGTACCATCATCTATTTAACTACACAATTCTTATTGTCTTAAATATACATAATGTATATAATTAGCGGTTAAAACACAAAATAAAATATTTTATGATATTTTTACCTTTGCACCCAGTACTAACTCCTGTCTCGACTACTATATGAAATGTGTTATCACCGCCCCCACTTGTTATACATGTAATTACCAAACCATTAATGACACAAATAAACACTTGGAAAGAAAAAAGAATAGCCGGCCATCCTCTTTCCCAAATGCACAAATGGTTAAACATCCTTGTCAAACAAAACAAAAGCAAAAAACTCTACCTCTTTTGCTTGCAAATTGAAAAAAACTCCACATTTTAAAATTTAAACCGCAAAAACTCCATTTTAGAGCCACCTTCTCTCTCTCCTTTTAACTCTCTCTCTATCCTCGAAACAAAAAACAAGAAGAGAGAGAAGCCAGTTAGCAGCTCTCCCCTCCCCCTCCTCGATTCGCCCTCAAATCCTTCGCCTGCATTTCCCAAATCGCAATCCCCCACGGATCTGGGATCCGACCCCGCTGGATCGTCCCACCGTCGTCGCTTCGAGACCCGCGTGATCCGATCCCGCCAAGTTGGCGCCGCAGCGGAGGTCGCAACGCCTCGCCGCCGACAGCGTCGGGGCCGCTGCACAACCGCCGGTCCTTGGGGCACCGGAGCCTCCACGCAAGCGGCGGCGACAGGGGACTCAGGCGACTTTATTTTTATCGACTAACAGCCTAAAAGCCATAAGCCGTAGCTATAAGTGGAAACAAAAAAGAAAACAAGAATGTGTACTATACGAAGATAATTACAATGTGTATTATAATCGATTAGTACAGTATACAGAGAGAGAATACGAAGAAAGAGATAGTCGCATGCGATTATGGCCAATATAGATGAAATCGGTACAATGTGTATTATAATCGATTAGTAGATCATATCTTAAAAAACGCACCGTTTAAATTCAAAACGTATCATTTAAAAGCTAATTATTGTAGCAGAGGACATAAGCAAAAAAAACCCTTTGGATCCGAGCCTGTGTTTTCATCCAGAACTGGATTCGATCTTTAGGATTGATATGGTGTGACTTTTTTAACCAAAATATGAGTTGATGGAATTAATTCCGTGTGTTAATAGGTTCTACCTGAAAACCGTTATTGTTTGCTGGGTTCTCTTCTTGCACGAAGGTGTACTAGCGAAAGATCAGCTAGGTAAACAGTTGATCCGAACGACTTCCGATCATGAGATAGAAATCCGCGACCGAGCACTAATTTTATATAAACCGTGAAACGAACACCCAAAATATATAAAAACTTGATCAATCTGGTGTTCGGTCGATTCTGTTTTTCTTTGAATTTCGGTCTGACCTTTTCTTTTCTCTGTATATATAATTTGAGCGAGTGGGATTCGATGCCGATGGATATCAGGCAAACAAATTAGAGAACAATATAAACGCATCTCTTTGGTAGAGCCTGCTTTAAAGAGTTTAAGCTTCTGACTTATAACTTTTGCTGTTAATTTTTTATTGAAATTATATTGTAACGGCCGTCAGTTATTTCTGAGTTATTTAATTTAAAAAATTAAATAAAATAAAAAATATTATATCATCGCGAACAATACAAACGAACAAGACGAGAAAAGAAAAGGACAAAAAAGCTGAAATTAGAATTCGACACATTCTAAATAACTTCTATCTTAAATAAGACAAAAACCAAAAAAGTTAAAAGATAAAGCCGTTAACCCTGTTCATTTCGGTTTGAACTTCTATCTTGTGACTTATTTTTCACTATTCTTAAATTTCATTTTTTCTGACCTTTTGGCTTTTTTGCCAGTTCTTTTTTCCGCATTCGTTTGTATTGTCTGTGATTAGCTAACCTGTTTTTTCTATTTTTAATTTAATTATGTCAAATAAATCATCATTAATTATAGTATAATTTTAGCTATAAGTTATTTTTTTAGCTGAAATGAACAGGCTGACTTGTGAGGCTTAATCACAAGCCAAACCATGCACTAAATGCAAATTGTGCAACGCGAGTACAGCCATTATTTGCAACAGCTACGTACCTAGCTGCCTTTTGCTATTTGTTGGATCGGTAGTTCGGTACGTTTGCCGGTTAGCTAGGTAGGTAGGTGTGGCCGCTAGCTGCAGCTAATTACAAGTTGGTGGCTCGCGCATCGATCGAAAGCTCGAAAGATTTTTGCTTCTTTAATGTCCGATCGAGGCGAGCTAGCGACCGAGCTGAGGCTAATGATTTATAATTTATAATTTAAATATTTAAATTCTGTTTATTTATAAGTGATAGTATATATAGAAAAATAGTTGTATGTGATTTTGGTCGGTACAGCTAAACAAAGTACACTTTTTACTTCAATATTCCTATTGACTTCGTCTTAAAAAAATACACTATTTAAAAACTAGTTACTGTAAATAGTATGAGCATAAACCATATATAAACCAAAAGGAATCTGCTCTATATTCAGCTCAACTCCCACAGGAGTAAGCATGAGGAGGCCAAATGCAGCATTAACCCGTTTCCAATGCATAGCGTATATACGTTGTTTCAAAATATAACATATTATATAGATACAACCTTCTCAATTTATAGTATCTGATAATTACCTCACTTAATTTCTTCAATCGTATCTCATCTTCTTCCTCCCAATTCCCATCCAGTGAATTAAAAAATCCTATCCAATAACTTTTTCTTTTTTTTCTTTCAAAATGGGTTGTATCTTGTATGAGACATAGCTTAAAACTTTTTCTTCCTTAACTCTCCTTTTCATATTAGATTTGATTCTACATGATATTTTATGGAAACTGCCGATATAAGTGCATTGGGTGTGTCTATATAGATCTATCTGCGTCGTGAACACTAGAAGAGACACATAAACAAGCTTTAGTTGGGGCACGGTAGGGGAGAGGAAGAGGGAATAGGAGATGCATACCGTCGGATGAAGAAGAGGATGGGTTGGACATCGCGTGTTCGTCAGCGGCGATCTGCGCAAAGGCAGCGACGGTCGGGGAAGAGGTGGACGGTCGTCGACGGCGATGCTCCGGCGAGGTCGACGGCGACGAGCTTCCCGTCGCTTACTGCGCGTCCTCAGATCGGTCTGGGAATATTGGTGGGGGTGGCGGCTGCGATCAACCTCGTCCTTCGAGCCGCCGGCCCCCACCCTCTATTTATAGCGCTGTGTGACGGGCCCATCGACCAAAAGTGGGTGAGCACCCCGATCGTAGCGGGTCAAGGGCCCGATTAGCCGTTGGGCTAATCGGGGAGAGATCATTCTAACATTCTCCCCCTTGATCTCCTCTCATACTTTATCTTTAGTTACTTTTGCCTTTACACATTCCATCACAGATTAGTGCATAGAACATGTCTCATCGTCACGGTCAATCGCCGATAGATTCAACAGTTACAATACACCTCTCTGTTCTGAAATAGTTACTTTAATACTTTGGGCCTTTTATAGTCCAGGAATCATAGGCTTTCCTTAAACCCATGCCGGCTACATGTTCTCTCGAACACGTTGGGTGGTAAGCCTTTTGTGCGGATCCGCTAACATCTTTGTTGTACTTATATGATCAAGACTTATGATCCGATCCGGACTTTATCTTTCACAATATAGTACTTTATGTCAATGTGTTTGGCGGCACCACTTGACTTATTGTTGTGGGCATACGTTCTGCGGGTTCATTATCGCAAGACAACTTAAGTGGTCTATTGATGTCGTCAACCACTTTTAAACCGGGTATGCACTTCTTAAGCCAGTTCACCTGCCCCGTAGCCTCATAACATGCTACAAACTCGGCATACATTGTGGACGATGTAGTGACGGTTTGCTTTGAGCTTTTCCACGATATAGCTCCTCCTGCGAGTGAATACATATCCGGATGTAGACTTTCTATCATCTCCGCAAAATCGAATCAGATACCCCACTATATGGAGTGTATCCGATTTTCGTATGTCATCATGAGGCCTTTTGTGCCTTGCAAATAACGCAAGACTTTCTTTATCAATTTCCAATGTTCTATTCCGTGATTGCTCGAATCGCCAAGTAACCCGGTAACAAACGCTAAGTCGTATGCGTACACACTTGAGCATCTTGCAAGCTTCCGACAACGAAGCATATGGAACCGCTTTCATTTGATCGATCTCATACTGGTTCCTGGGGCATTGAAAATCCCCATATCTGTCGCGCCTTGACTATAGGTGCAGGTGAAGGACTACATTTATGCATACCAAATTTCTTTAATACTCTCTCTATGTATGCCTTTTGTAACAGTCCCAATACCCCTTGTTTCTATCCGGTGAATTTCGATCCCTAGAACGAACGAAGCTTCACCAAGATCTTTCATATCAAAGTTTGAGGACAAAACTTCTTTGTCTCCGATGTGAGTGCATCGACATCACTACTAGGTAGTAGGATATCATCCACATACGTGATTAGGAAGATAAACTTCCCATCTTTAAACTTTGCATAAACACAGTTGTCCTCTACATTCTCTTTAAACCCAAATTTTCTTATTGTACTGTCAAATTTCAAGTACCACTGTCTTGAAGCTTGCTTTAACCCATAAATCGATTTCTTTAGGCGGCATCCCATTCTTTCATTTCCTTCCACAACAAAACCTTTCGGTTGTGCCATGCAAACATTTTCCTCCAAATCCCCATTAAGAAATGCCGTCTTTACATCAATTTGATGTAACTCTAAATCATAATGTGCAACCAATGCCATTATGATTCTGAAAGAATCTTTACATGAGACTGGAGAAAAGCTCTCATTGTAATCAATCCCTTCTCTTTGCGTAAAGCCTTTTGCCACAAGTCGCGCTTTGTATCTTTCTACATTCCTTGGGAGTCAAGCTTTGTCTTGTAGACCCATTTGACCCTCTTGTTTTGGCTCCTTTAGGAATAATTTCCAAGTCCCGACTTTATTAGCCTTCATGGACCTCATTTCCTCTTCCATGGCCTCAAGCCATTTTGAGGAGTTTTCGCTTCTCATGGCTTCTTCAAATGAGGTGGGATCATCCTCCATTTGAAATTCCTCATATGATAAATCGATAATCATCGAAATAGTGATCTTCTTACTCTTTGAGACCTCCTGGGGCCTCCACATTTGGTACATCTTACATTTGAGGTCTTTGTTGCTCCCCTCATCTGTGGCAATTGGTTCTATATGATCCTGAAGAACAGGTTCTTCATTCTCATTTATTGTTGCCACGGGAGGAACAATAACAGTCTTGGCACCACGTTGTCTTGTACCGTCGGTGTAGCGACAATGGTAGTGCGAAGAATGGCTCTTGAATCATCGGAGTGGGCGCACGCCCGCTTCTCTTCAAGGTCAATCTTCGAGCTACCATGCTCCCCTCATCATTTCATCCTCTAAGAAGACAGCGTGTCTCGTTTCTACAAACTTTGTATATCTGTGCGGGCGGTGAGAAACGAAACCTTTGACTTTTCGGGGTAGCCAATGAAATGACAACTTCTTGTTTTGGGATCAAGTTTCCCAAGGTTTGGGTTAAATACTTTAGCCTCAAGCAGACTCCCCACACACGTAAGTGGTTTAGTGAGGAACTCTTCCCGTCCACATCTCGTGCGGTGTTTTGGGCACCGACTTACTAGGCACTCGTTGAGGATATGAATGGCGGTTTTCAACGCCCATCCATAAACTCAGCGGCGGTGTGAGTAGCTCATCATGCTTCGCACCATATCCATCGAGGTGCGGTTGCGTCTTTCGGCTACTCCATTTTGCCGAGGTTCGCCTGTAGAATCTTGGGCCACTATTCCATTTTCCGTAAAAACCTTGCAAAGGTTCGGGAACTTGTCCATATGGGGTATGTCGATCGTAGTACTCCCACCACGATCGATCGGACTATCTTAATCTTTAAATCGTGTTGGTTTTCAACTTCAGCCTTAAATATCTTGAATTTATCCAAGTCTTCATTTCTTTCTTTGATTGGATAAATATATCCATAATGGGAGTAATCATCCGTGATTGTTATGAACGAGTCATATCCATCCACACTTTTCACAGGAAAAGGTCCACAAATGTCTGTGTGAACAATTTGTAAAACTCCTGTGCTTCTTTTGGCGTCTTTCTTAATTTTCTTTACATATTTTCCTTTAATGCATTCTCTCATTGTTCTAAGTCTCGAGAACTCTAATAGAGGAAGAATATCATTCTTAACTAGTCTTTCTATTCTCCCCTCGAAATATGGCCTAAGCAGCGATGCCATAATTTCGACGATTCATTATGAGTTCTCTTCGTTTTCGTTCGTATTCTCGAGCGAGGATATACGCTCATTCACATCACATACAGAATTCACACTTTCACGAAGTGATAATAAATAAAGCTCATCTTGTTTAATGGCAAGACCAACATCCTTAGTATGTGCTCTCTTATGCCACTGCCATCACCAGAATACCTCTCTGTCACAAGCTGCTTAATCAGTTGTGTAGTATAAGTCTTTGAAGAACAAGTAAACTGACTCTTTATTTTATCAAGGTACTCTGTGACAGTGTCACACTCTGAGATTGAGCCCACAATTGCAGGCTCAATCGTGTTCTTTATCACAGCCAAACATTTCTTGTTGGCAGTGACCCACTTTTTATGATCAAGATCATATGACATCTTTATGGGAGCAAAGTCCCTCTGCAGTGCATCGCGGTATTATCCTCATTTTGATCCTCACCGGTGCCATAGGCTCGATGGGACGTGCTGTAGTGAGGACCCAGTCCACCTCAGCCAGGATAAACGCTAAGTCTATCTTTTTCTTCCACTCTCCATAATTATCTCCTTTGAGAGTGGGGATCTCTCTGATACAACCCATCAAGTTGTATCCTCCTGAAGTTACAATTCATATATAGTGAGAACATTTATAATAACAATAATAACAACAATTGTTTTCAACGTTGGTTAAAATTAAAACATACAGTTGTTTACACATTAAATCTACATCACCGTTGGGCAGAAATAGAAATAATGCGTAAAATCATCAATTAAAATTATAATACTTTTAACAGCAAAATTATATGCCTTATTTTAACGTTGGTCAAAAATACGACATACAATTTTATTTATACATTAAATCTACATCACCGTTGGTAAATAGAAATAATGCATAAAATCTTCAATTAAAATTATAATAATGTTATTATCAACGTTGGTCGAAAATAACAATATCATAATTAATCGTAAATTTTATCTGTTTTCCAAAATTAAATTCTCCCGTTGGTTCGAATTTAATAATGAAAATTAATCAAACATTAACTCTTGCAGCGGAAACTGTAAATTATTCAAAATAATAATTCTTTTTGTACTCAGCTAATCTCTGGAAAAAAAAATTAACACGTTGGTGCAAATTTAAAAAACAGAGATTAGATACGTTAATCATTTCTTTTTGACTGTAGATCATTTCTTTTGACTGTTGATTCAAATTGTTTTAACTGGTTAACATATGTTTTGACCAGTCAACGAAAAAATCTCCACCACTCAAAAACCCCTGCGCATTTCCTCAACTACCCAGCGCAAAAAACGGATCCACCTCCACCCCCTATTCCCGAAAAATCGGAGGCAGGCGCAGAGCGGCGGGCTCGGGTGCAGGCGTCTGGCATGAGCGGTCGGCAAGCAGCGCGCGCGGAGGCGGCGGCGGCGGCGGCTGCAGCCGACAGCGGGCGCAAGCGCGGGTGCTGTGGGCGGCCGGGCGGCCCAGCGGCGGCGCCAGCGGCCCGGCGGCGCAAGCGGCACAAGCCGGCGGCGCGAGTGGAGTGGTGCGGCGGCGGCGGGAGCGGCTTCGCCGACGACGCAGCACAGCTAGACGGCGGCCTTCACCGAGATCGACCCCAGCGGCCAGCGGCCAAGCAGCGGCGGGCGCAGAACGGCGGCGGCGGGGCCCAAGCGGGCGGGCGGCCGGCGCGGCGGGCGACCACGCCTGCTCTCGATACCATTGTTGGTCCCTCTTTCTTTTGCGATTTGCACGGATCTGAGAGGGGAGAGGAAGGGGGAATAGGAGATGCATACCGTCGGATGAAGAAGAGGATGGGTTGGACATCGCGTGTTCGTCAGCGGCGATCTGCGCAAAGGCAGCGACGGTCGGGGAAGAGGTGGACGGTCGTCGACGGCGATGCTCCGGCGAGGTCGACGACGACGAGCTTCCCGTCGCTTACTGCGCGTCCTCGGATCGATGCAGGAATATTGGTGGGGTGGCGGTGCGATCAACCTCGTCCTTGAGCCGCGCCCCCACCTCTATTTATAGCGCAGTGTGACGGGGCCCATCGGTAAAAGTGGTGGCGCCCCGATCGTATGCGGGTCAAGGGCCCGATTAGCCGTTGGGCTAATCGGGGAGAGATCATTCTAACACACCCTTGTCTACTTATGGATCGAAGCTTGCTTTGCACATACACGATTGTCCTGTGCTTACAATTAGGGAATTGCTATCTACCAGCTGTCTGAAAATTAAACCTGATTTTTTTTAAAAAAATCATTAACCTTTCCTCACCGTTGGTTCTCCTTGTGATTTGTGCTACGATCGACGGCATTGTCATTCTCTTCGGCGATGGCATACGATGGTGGCGGCGGCCCACAAATTATGGTTTGGGTTCACTCATTTAGGATTCAAGTTCACCAATGCCCCCAGGCTTAGTGGGAGGATGGGGTGGTGGCAGATCAACGATGGAAGGCGGCGGCACCGCTGTGGGACGCGGGTAAGGAGAAAGGCAGTGGAGGTTAGCGGGGTGATGAGAACCGAAGCGGTTAGGAGGCAGTGGAGAATCCAGTGACAGTAGCCACCGGAGACGAGAAAGAGGGCGGCGCGGGCATCTCGCCACAGAGGAGGAAGAAAGTGACGACGATGATGGTGGAAGGGGGAGGCGGGGTGGAAGAGGACGAGGGGTTAGAAGGTGGTGGTGAATCTAACGACGATAGCTATCGGAGACAAGGAAGAGGGCAGCGTAGGAGCATCTCACCGAAGAGAGGAAAGAAAATGGCAATGATGGGGGCGACGGGAGGGGATGCGGGGCGAGAATAGGAGGAGGGGCGGTGGGAAGAAGTTCACGGTGTCGGTGAGGCGGTGGCTTAGGGTGGGGTGGGGTGGGTCGGGTTAGGGTTGAGTTTATATACGGATTAAGGGGAGAGAAGAGGCTGATTGGATCCAGATTCAATAGCCGAGAGAAGTGATTGAAATTAGATCTACTAGCAGAGGGAAGTGATTAAAATTTAACAAAATTTTAGTTTAGCTCGTGAATAGACGGACCCTTACAATTAAACCTACATATCAATGTCCCCTGCTAGCAATAAGCTAGCTATATGTTCAGATCTTGTATCTCGGCAATGGTCGGGAGAGGTCAACTAGGGAGAGAGATGGAGCCAGACCCCAAATTTGTACTATACTATTCCAGCTATATGTTCTGCTGCACCTGTTTCCAATGGAAGAAAAATTGTACCCTTTCCCCAGAAGAGTCTTGTTTGTCGATGAGAGTACGACCTAATAGTGTCCCATGTTTCTTACCTAGTGCGACGACCATGAATCGAAACATAGAGATCAGTGCTGCTACAGTAACCCCCAGAACGAAAGCTGAATTAGTTTTTTCTGAAACCTTCCATTAGAGTTCAGATGATTCCAAAGGTGACGCATTGAGAGGTTGTCAGTTAGATTCTCCTCATCATGGTCAACAGCACTGTAGCCCTGTAATTCACGCCGACACTTTCACTGCCGAGAAATTAATGAGCTCGTTCTTTCCCTGGACTGAGCGCAATGAGGCCACAGAGTTCGTTGGGAGCAGAGGATGCCCGGGCGATGCTTTCCGTTGAAGCGTTGGTCGCGGCGGGGGTGGCGACGCAGTGCGCCCCAAGGATCCTTTGTGTTCACACCATCAACGAGAGGAGGGGTTTGGTGTCGGGTAGCTATCCTCGGTGAGCTGTGATGGCACAATTGCCCCTAGCGACGCACTGGCCTGCTGACTAACTGCCATGGTGGGGCCCACGCTGTCAGCTGGGAAGGTCCATGGATGAACATGCTAGTTCATTGGTAGCCCAACGCCATTCGTATTGGGTTATGCTGATAATTTTGGGCTAAAAATAAATAGTAGTAGCTGAAAGAAGTGGCTTTTAGAAAGGGGAAACAAGTGATGGAAAAAATGAGGGAGAGATATGTGCGCATAATAGGAGTGAGAGGAGTGGGTGCGCTATGCACACGTGACAATCTGCCTTATTCTAGAGCGAGACGATAGCGAGAGGAGTGGAGAAACTGCTTCGAGAAACCGAATATTTGTATTAGCATTTGACTATTCTAAGCAAAACCAGAAACATAAGCCAATAGCCCAATACGAACGACTCTCATTGGGATTAGAATTTGGAACAATTGTTCTTCACATGTACGCTTACATGTTTGGAATGGGGGAATTGGGGTCAATTCCTGGCGCATTTGGTTGCAATGTTGAAACGAGGACCATGTAGCTCTAGTTCATGTTAAATTAGAGGTATTAGGGTATTCTTAATGCAGGACATTGCTTTGCATGTATATATCCTCTACATTACTTACAAATAATTGAAGATATAATTTCTCAAATGCATAGTGCCTATCAGTAGGCCTAAACAATAAATTTACATATTCTTTCACCTTTCTCTCTCTCTCTCATCTTTACTTCTTTACTCATGCCACATATTTAATGGACAGACACAACTCCCTCTTCAATGCATGTTTTAGCCATATCTTGCTTATTGGTTTGTGTGCTCAAGTAATGCTTTATGCAAGATATTATTTTTCCATCACTCTTTTTAACTCTTTACCACATTATCTTTTATCCGATGCAGATAGCTAATTAGGACTTTTAGCTATAGATATTATATAACATAGAGCATTGGCAGTGGCCGAGTGTCCTTGGTATCGCAAGAGAAGAGGTGATTGTGGTTGAAAAAACATGTCCCTCCAAATAATTCTTATGTTATACTGTTTCATGTTTCAACGCAATTGTAGTAGCACTTTTTTGCTCTGCGAAGGACTATAGCATGTTAATGGTGGATCAAACTACATTGTGGCAAATGTAAACAGAAAAAACCTACCTTCCGACGAATTCACCCCAAAACTAGTAAACTAATGGATTATCAAACGGCTAATGGCTACGTACTCCACCACAATATCCTCTTTTTTCCCAATTTATTTGGACAATCAACTTATGTTAGATAGAGACAACCAAAGTTTCCATGTACATATTCTGGCATCTATACGTGACAAGGATATAATAACCCTCAATCTATTATCTATAAATAGTATTATTGTGTCATTATACTTCTTGAGTATACTCCTTATATATAAGGGATAAACTTAATCGGGTATGTTGTGGATTTGTCTGACAAGGCAATTAACGTGTGCACTTATTTTTGGAATAACTGCCCCATAACTTCTCTCCATCTTCAGCGATAACCGCACGACGGCAACAAGAGATCGTGTCGCTGACAATAACTTCCGTTAGACGATTCCTTATTCCAAATGTTAAGACGCCTCTTGGTATGGAGCAAATGCCACCGCTTCGCACAGACGCACTGTATAAAAAGGTTGATGTCAGGAATAATACGGAGAGATGCAGCAGAAGCAACACAAGACATTTCACATTGTTCTTTTTCTTGATTGTAATCACAACAATCAATATAGTCACACAGGAATAGAGTTATTATTCTCCTCAGAGAAGGTCCGAATCTGTATAAAATCTTTGCGTCTATTTCTGTGTGTATTCTAGTCTTTGAGAAATCTCCCGAATCCAAATAAATCATACGTAAGATCAATATTAAAACACCAACAATACACATTTCTTCAAAATATTTGGTAGTATCTCTTTTTAGTTGCAACGATGATCATTTGCTAGCCTGAGTGGCTTAAGAAAAAAGAATAGCCGGCCATCCTCTTTCCCAAATGCACAAACAGTTAAACATCCTTGTCAAACACAAAAAAAAAGGCAAAAAACTCTACCTCTTTTGCTTGCAAATTGGAAACAAAACTCCACATTTCGAAATTTAAACCGCAAAAACTCCATTTTAGAGCCACCCTCTCTCTCTCTCCTCGAAACAAAAAACAAGAGGAGAGAGAAACCAGTTAGCAGCTCTCCCTTCCTCCTCCCCAATTCGCCCTCAAATCCTCCGCCCGCATTTCCCGATCCCCCGCAGATCTGGGATCCGACCCCGCCGGATCGTCCCACCGCCGCCGCTTCGAGACCCGCGTGATCCGATCCCGCCAAGTTGGCGCCGCAGCGGAGGTCGCAGCGCCTCGCCGGCGGCGGCGCCGGGGCCGCTGCGCAACCGCCGGTCCCTGGGGGCACCAGAGCCTCCGCGCAGGCGGCGGCGATGGGGGACTCGGGCGACGCCGTCATGGCGCGGTGGCTGCAGTCCGCGGGGTTGCAGCACCTCGCGGCCTCCTCCGCCGGGGACCAGCGGGGCGTCGGCGTGGGGGGCCTCGGTGGAGGCGTCGGTGGGGGAGGCATGCTGCCGAGTCTGCTCATGCAGGTGAGGATTCCTTGGGCGATATGCTTGACCTAGTTAGTTCTTGGAATGCCGGATCGCAAAGACGCCGTCTTTGGTGCGTTGTAGTGTTGTGTGTTCCGGATCGCTTGTAGAAATGAATCTGATGGACTCTTGCGATTTGCGGTTTGTGCGGAATGGATTGGATTCGCGTGGTTTGGCGTTGCCAGGTTCTTTTGAGCTTAATATTGGCTTATGCTTGCACTGTCCAGTAACTAGTTTTTAAATGGTGCGTTTTTTAAAACAGGATCAATAGAAAAATTATAGTAAAAAAATATACTGAGTTCAACTGTATCGGCCAAAATCGCATGCGACTATTTTCCTGTGCGTAACGTCTCTCGCGAATAACCAGAATTCAAATATTTAAGCCATAAGTCATAATCCATCAGCCCAAAAGAACTCACGATGTATTGGCTTGTGTTATCTCTGGATGCATTGCCCGATTAGTGTCATAAGAATATGCACGCAAATGTTTGGGTTCAAAATACTGATATGTCGAGAATGGTGCTCATCATTGCCTGATCAGCTGCGGAATGTGCATTTTTTTATGGACAAACTGGCATACACGCATAGTCAAATTGGGAGCTAGCATCTTTTGTTCTGTTGGATAGTAACAGCAGCTTATCTCGTTTCCAACATTCCATGGATTTGCAGTGCTTGAAGTTTGCACAAATTTTATGTGGAGTCGCACATGGTCAAAATGGGAGATCGAGGCTTTGTTTTTTCCGGTTCAGATGGCATGTTGACTTGCATTTCTTATCGAATGACTTCGAAGTTCATGCTCCTATTGGGACAACAATCTGAGAACAATAATTCATAAACAATTTTTGGATTGATGTGTTGATGTTGAATGTATGATGAATTTCAGATGCCCTTTTATGTCTCAAATTCAAATTGGAGATGACATTTTTGTACTGTTCCACCAGGAGTTGTTTGCCCTTCTTGGAATTCAGATTGTAAATGGCTTTTTAGGTATCTAGGAAACCCAGCTAAACTAGGAAATAAACATTGTGCCAGATAAATAGTTCAGAGGTGCCTTGTTTAATCCTGGACTCCTTGTTTAGTCATCTGTGATTGAAGTCTTTTGTTTTCAACTACTGTAGTTTGCTTCAAGTATTGCATGTCACAAGTGCTTCAAGCATTATGGCTTTCTTAGTGATAGGGTCTTCACCAATGCATATATGCTGTTAACATGTCCAACTGCATGGCATATGATTTATTGTTTGGTAGGGCTATGGACCGCAATCGATCGAAGAGAAGCAGAGGCTTTATATGCTACTGAGAAGCTTGAATTTTAATGGAGAGTCTGCACCTGCATCAATATCTGAGCCCTACACGCCAACAGCTCAGAGCTTTGGTGGTGGGAATTCCCTAGAGGGGTTTTATTCACCTGAACTTAGAGGTGAACTTGGAGCTGGCCTTTTGGATCTTCATGCTGTGGATGACACTGAGCTTCTTTCTGAGGTATGCCTCGAAACTATATGTGCAAAACGATTTTGTATTTTGAATTTTCTTCGCATTTAACATTGATGAGATAATGGTGGTTCATATTTATTCATGGGTGTGAAGTGTCTTCACAGTGCATTTCAATCTTACTGTTTTTTCTTTTGGCAGGATGTTGTTTCAGAACCTTTTGAGCCTTCACCGTTTATGCCGAAGGAAATTGATGAGGATGAGGATGATGTGATACCAGGAAGCCAGCAAGGCCCAGCAGATAACTATAGCGCAGTGACCAGTGAAAAAGAAAGCACCGCCAGAGAAAATAATGTAGCAAAGATTAAAGCTGTGGTATGTTAATCTCTTTAAGTTCATTTATGGCAACTTGCTAACACTTCACAAACATACCTGACTTAGTCTTACAACATATTCAGGTAAGGAAGAGACCTCTGAACAGAAAAGAGATATCTCGAAAGGAAGATGACATCATAACCGTGCATGATTCATCATTTTTGACAGTTCATGAACCTAAACTAAAGGTATCTACTGCTCATATTCATGATTTTTTTGTTGTGCCTGTATTATTTGTTTTTGAAACAATATTTTTTATGTAGCCTTTTGTTGTTTTACGTGGTTATGGAAATCAGTTTATTGTACTTTTGGATGTCTCTATGATGCAATGGCCAACATAGGGGGAGAGATGATCCATTCACTCTTTGATAATGATATTTGATGACTACTATGCTCATGAATTTTGACATATTTTACTCATTTTCTGACCATCATATTCACCTTTATATTAGAATCTGAAACAATGTCAACTCTTTTTCATGCCCACTGTGCTATAGATACTAGATAGACATGCAGCTTTCCAGTGATGTAAACATACATTTGTGATAAATACTATAATAGAACCTGTTTGTGCTTTGTAATGGACAGGAAGAGTTTGGCTCATTTTTGTGTTACAAGTTCTATTGTAATGGTAACTTGAATATCTCCATGTGCTTGTTATAAGTGACTCACATGTTGGACATACATACTGATTGACATTCTTGAGAAAAAGGAATTGAACCACACACTCCAAACCTAGGGTGATTAAAATAATTATTCAGAAGGGGATATTGTGATGAAGTATCGCAGTTAACTGAAATCCTGTTGGTTCTTGTTTACTGTGTAGGCATGTTTTTGCAAAAGTAGTGTTTAATACCTTGCTGGAATGGCTATAAATTAACATGACTCCATACACTTCTAGAAGTGAAGTGCTCCTTGGGCCCAATTCTTCCTGTTATCTGTTAACATCTTGTTTCCACTGGAAGGTGGACTTAACAGCTTATGTGGAGAAGCATGAATTTTGCTTTGATGCTGTCCTGGATGAGCATGTTACTAATGATGAGGTATTGCTATTTCTCTTGTTCAAGTCATACTCATTCTGAAAAAATGGTTCTGTGGCACTCCAAAACTACATGTTACGGAAACCGATGCTTCAAATTTAGTCTCAGCTTCTTGCTGTTGTGAACTTGGGCCGGAACTAGAAATTGGTGACAACGTGGTGGATCCTATGGAAAACAATCAAAAGGCTCGTTTGAACACGTAGTAATTTGACAGTAATTGAAGAACAACAAAGGGCATTGGAAACTTCGACCAAGGCAGCCGCTCCGGCCCTAGTTCCACTTTGAACTTGGGGTAGACGAGGAAGATGCCACTAATATTACCTGCCGTGTTGTTCATGACTAGTGACTTTGATCTTTTGCTGAGAGAAGATGAAAAAAATGGCCAAAACATCCCTAATTTGGGAGACTCCCCATGTTCGATTATTGAAGCAGCCAACATGACTATTGTTCATGCCCTGCTACCCTCCGAATTGCTCTCCCATGTGCCCTCTCAGGCAGCATTGCTGTTGAAAGTGTATCAGCCCCCTGTACCTGTTCTCCACCTTAGCAGGTGCCACAGCTTAACAGTGTATCAGCCCCCTGTACCTGTTCTCCAGCTCAGCATATGCCACAGCTTCATTCCTAAGTATGCTTCTTCATCCGTGCAAAGGTCTGCATGCTCAAGTCACTCGCACACCAACCAATGCCTGTACAACAGCCTGTTCCCTCCCATCATCATTATTTGTGTGCCTTGGCCCACCATTACTACTCAATTCTTCCACTCGCCTGTTGGCATGCCCACCTACTTGGCAGCTGACCACTAGCTCTGCTTGGTTAATTTTTAGCAAATTAGTTCAGAGCATGGTTGACTACTGTGGTGTTCTGCAGTAATGCATTTTCTTCATTTATCCAACTTTGGGATGGCAATGAGCTGGTGCTAAATTTGGGACTACCAGCTTCCGGCTTACATAGTCTTGGAGTACCATAGAATCATTGTTCCTACTCTATGGGCAATGCTTTTCTCCATCACAGTGAATGATGTACATTCTCAATAAATTCATTATTTACCTTTTGGGATTCTCTGGACAGGTGTACCGCGAGACAGTGGAGCCTATTATACCAATAATATTCCAGAGAACGAAAGCTACATGTTTTGCTTATGGTCAAACAGGTTAGGCAACAATGTTGTTAAAACAAGTTATACATACATATTGCATTTTGTTAAGCACAAGTGAATCATGGTTTCTGTAATTTCTGTATGCCACTTCATTAGCATGCAATGTATTATTTGTTTTCCAAACACCGTGAAATCATAGTAAGGTTGATTCCGGACTGTTTCTACAAATCATTTGCCAAATGCTCAATATGCTTGTGCAAATAATTATAGTCTTGAGACCCCAAACCTCAGTCCTCATAAAACATTCTTGAAAGTAGTTTTCATCCTCTACTAATTTCCCTTTGTTGACTTTTGTATTGCAGCTCTGATGTGGTATGTAAATTGAAAAAAAATCTTAACCAGTTCTTCATTTTTTTTCAAGTTGTCCCTTCTAGATTGTTTACTAGCTCCTCTTGTGATATTTTTAATCATCCTGATTTATGAGCAGGTAGTGGCAAGACATATACAATGCAACCTTTGCCTCTGAGAGCTGCACAAGACATGGTTCGTCTTTTGCATCAGCCTGTCTATCGGAATCAAAATTTTAAGTTGTGGCTTAGCTACTTTGAGATATACGGCGGGAAGCTCTTTGATCTTCTATCTGATAGAAGGTTGGTTATTGCATTTTCTTGTTCTGTCGTCGACTTCG
Organism: Bonia amplexicaulis; assembly: GCA_036346245.1. Classification (NCBI taxonomy): domain Eukaryota; kingdom Viridiplantae; phylum Streptophyta; class Magnoliopsida; order Poales; family Poaceae; genus Bonia; species Bonia amplexicaulis. The sequence continues at coordinate 22,120,617 of CM070747.1, read as the reverse complement.
CACAAACTAAGTGTATGCCTCCGGTTGTTCTGTTTCTTTATTTTCTTGTTCTTTTCTGAGTTTGCCGAGGGGGAGATAGTGCATATACTATCTGCTTGTTCACACATGAAGGTCTGATCATATGTGTTGGGAGTCTGGAAGCATGTGCTATATTCAAGTCATCAAAACCTGCTTGTCTTTCATCCGCCTTCAGCCATAATTTGTTTTGTTGACAAATTCATATTTAGGGATGCTGACTCAAAATATTGTATGATGTTTTCTTGCATAAAATGCGATCATTGGAGGGTTAACTAAGACTCTTCAAGTTCCATTTGATGTATCCAATATTTATTCATCAATTAATGAAATGAATTTGTTGTTTCTAAAATAATGCACTTCCTTTGGTTTGAGAATTGAACTTCAGAGCCACATTTTGTTTTGAAGTTTTGACCATTTATCAGTTAGGATTTCGTACTGCTTTGTGGACATAGGCCTAGGACTTAGATTTTGGGAATTGGTATAATTTATTTGAAGTATTTTACTTATCCTGAAAATTTTCACCTTTTCTTTTGTAGACAGCTACTAATGAGGGAAGATGGCAAGAAACAAGTTTGCATTGTTGGCCTACAGGAATTCGAGGTTTCTGATGTCCAGATTGTCAAGGAATATATTGAGAGAGGAAATGCAGCAAGGAGCACAGGGTCAACTGGGGCCAATGAAGAATCATCAAGGTCACATGCTATTCTGCAACTGGCTGTGAAGAAACATATTATAGTAACTGATACCAGGAGACAAAGAGATCGAGATGCTAACGAATTTAAAAATACAAAGGCCGTGGGAAAAATATCCTTTATTGATCTTGCTGGAAGTGAGCGTGGTGCTGATACAACAGACAATGATAGGCAAACAAGGTGTTACTTTTGTGTTTTGTCTCTGTAGATTTGTTTGCCCCTTATATTTTCTAACCATTGACCTGGTACAATTTATGACCATGTACTGTTGTTCTCATATCAGAATTGAAGGAGCAGAGATAAATAAGAGCCTGCTCGCTCTGAAGGAATGCATCCGGGCCCTCGACAATGATCAGATACACATTCCGTTCAGAGGAAGCAAGCTTACAGAGGTTCTTCGTGACTCATTTGTTGGTAACTCTAGGACAGTGATGATTTCTTGCATTTCTCCAAATGCAGGTTCATGTGAACACACATTAAATACCTTAAGATATGCTGACAGGTAATAGCGTATAACGTACTTCATAAATATCCAATTCAAATACAGATGATCATTTCAAAATGGTCCTGTTTATTAACTCAGTAATGTTTCTGATCAATTAACAGGGTTAAAAGTCTTTCGAAGGGTGGCAACACAAGAAAAGAGCAGTCCACTGTGCCAACTATATCTTCCAGCAGGGAGTCTTCATCTGCTCCATCATATCCTTTATCTGTTGAAGCTGAAGAAATCCCCAACCAGATTGAAGAGAAGAGACCGGTTGATACTTCTAGGAAGGGTGCTGAAAATTTTACCTCCAACTCTCCTATGGAGCCTGACAAGAATTCCTTTAGTATGATTCCAAGTTATTCTAATCGAGGAAAAGAAGAAAATGGTGCATCTGGTTTGAATGATAGGGAGAAGGTTGATTTGAATTCTACCCGAACTGGTTACAACGGTAAAGCACCGTTAGTTCAGAATTTAGCAAATGCACAAGAAGAGGAAAAGGTTACAAAAGTCTCACCTCCTCGGAGAAAGGCTTATAGGGAAGACAAATCTGAAAGGCCGAACAACTACATAAAAAAGGATAGTGGACCTGAGATAAGTCGGACTGGATATAAGGCGCAGCAGGCAAAGGAGTTGCAACAACAGCAACGACCAACATCTGCTTCAGCCTCTCAGACTTCATCAAGACAATCTGAAAAGGAAAGTTCTTGTGATGATGTGGAAATAGATGCAATTCTTGAGGTAAACAATAATTTGTTGGTACCATTCTGCTACTTGATCCTGAATGGAGCTGTGGTGTAAAATTTTCTTTTGTATGTTAGGAAGAGGAGGCTCTCATAGCAGCTCACAGGAAGGAAATCGAGAATACTATGGAGATTGTGCGGGAAGTAAGTTCTAGTTCATCTACTGAATAATACCCGTAACTTATGCTCTTAGATCAACTTCTATGCGTGCTAAATCATCTAGTGCCGTACTGCTGAGGTTTCATGGTCTTATGATGTAAGCATGACGATATTAATGTACTTCTAGGGTAGAAATGGTGCCATATGTGGTAAACTTATAACTCCAGTGATTCACAGAGAGAGAGAGAGAGAGAGGGAGGGAGGGAGGTAGTTTACTTTGTGCTAACCTGTCAAAGTCCCCTATTGAAACATGTGATGGCCATTAATGAACCGCGCAAGTTACGAATGAAGTAACCAAAGGTAATTAGATATCGCACTAGGTACTAGATTATCTTTCAATAATCTCAGCAACCATGTAAATTGCATCACGGCTTGTCAGGCCTAATGTTTATTCAAGCCCTGTAGGCCGTAAGCAATAATTGCTATCAAGTCTGTCTGTCTGAGTGGCATACCATGTAATTGTAACCAGTACTAACCTGCTTACAACCTACAAGGCTAACCACTAGTTGCTGATTTCTATGGTTTGATTTGAAGTTGAAAGTAGGTTGTGTTCTCAGTCTTGTGAAGAAATGTTTAATATTTAAAAAAGCTTCTCTACTTCTGTCATCTTTTATTAAATTTGGACAGTACTAATTGCATTAGAATGCTTATACTGGCTATTTTATGTGCGAATGACAGTAATTTTCAAATTAGTGCAACTACATTCTTTTCAGTACATCAAACTTTCCATCAAACAGTATTGGCACTCCCTTCTGACACCATTAGTGATTTAGAATATCAGTATTCAGATTACTTGGATGCTCTAAAATGTAGCTGACATACGGTGCTTGTACATGCAAATGTAAATGAAATAGGTCTAATAAATGATATACAAGTTTCGCTAAGTACATTTCCAACTTTATACTTATGTTGGAACTTGGAAGATGTTTCTGCTGGTTGAGAATACTGGTAGTTTACAATACTGTTAGTTTATATCATGCTGCTAAACCAACTGCACATCTCAGGAGATGAACCTTTTGGCAGAAGTTGACCAACCGGGTAGCCTTATTGACAATTATGTGACACAACTGAGCTTTCTTCTGTCACGCAAGGCCACAGGCTTGGTCAGCCTCCAAGCACGCCTGGCACGGTTTCAGCATCGCCTCAAAGATCAGGAGATCCTTAGCCGTAAGAAATCATCCAGATAGTTGGTCATCACTCAGTGACTTTGGCCATTTGCCTGGTCAGTGAATTGACAGGAGCTCGACTGCTGTTCATGAGAGGTTTTTCTCTCGTGGGCCCCTGTCATGTCGGCCCTAAGCAAGGAGCTAAAAGAAGACACATGAATAGCTCAGGACAGGGTGAGTTGCCTGGTTATGTCGTTTTGGACTCGGTTGTCAGGTTTGATCACTAGTTTGCAAATAGTCCTTTTCACAGTGGCGCTGTTGGGCTTGTTTTTTTGGCAGATGCATGGCTTGCCCTCTTTGCCGTTTACTTTTGTATGAGGAAACATGTAACTGTTTGCAGATATGGATCGGTTGAATTTCGCAGTGGGGAGACGATCCCTTTACTTTTATCAACATAGAGACATTATTATTGTATTCTTTACTGATATTATTTGCATTGAAAAGAAAAGTCTGGGTATGGTCAAGGACTTGAAAATATTCTCCCCATATGCCCATTGAGACAAGTATGATGTGTGAATGATTTGGGACTGATCTGCGTAGTGTGCACATCTGAATTTAAGTTCTTGTGTGTTCTTGCCTTGTGAGAAGCGACTTATTATAAAGAAATGCTTTTGTATCTGGCTCTGCATCAGAATTGCAAGCGTGTTATTTGCTTGATTCAACATTGAATCTATCAGTTAAGACTCGACTGAATTTGTTCCACCCATGCATCAACCAATGCGCAACACAGGTCAAAACTGCGCTGTACGCGAGGATCAACTTTACAGATGGTCATGTCTGAAATTACTTGGCAAGTAGAAGCTTATCCACTCTTTTGTTGTTTTCCCACCAACGTGAATGATTTGGTAGATTTGGTACCCTTACAGTCTATGTCAGCGTGGGCATTTAGACCATTTACAAATCTGTCCCAAATTCGCTTTGGGCTAGTGACGAATTCCATCAGCAATTCGGCAAGACGAGTGTAGAATTGCAGCAGGGCCATAGGAGCTACTATGCTAGGTTGCACCAAATCCAGAATTGCACGTGTCAAAATCACTTAAAACCCCGCTTGCAAGGGAGGTTCCTAAAAAATTACGCGACGTAGAAGCAAAAGTTTATCAAATTGAGAATACACATCAAATTCTAGGAATCCTAGAGAAAGTACAGGTAGGTGTGTACTGTGTTGGCACCATTTTTGAAACAAACCGAATTTTCAAGAAAATTTTCAATTTGAATTTGCTTCCTCCTGATCCCAAGCCTAATCCGCACAAATCTTGACCATCTCAGCCTTCCAATCCACCTCAGCCTTGCTTCAACGGAGGAGAGACCACGTGTACTGTTCACTGTCCAGATTTTTCGCCGCCGCCTGATTTTCTTCGCCGCCCAAACTCTCTCGCGTTCTCCTGCTCTTTCTCGTGTCTCCTTTCCTCTGCCAGCTCCCAGCTCAGTTAGACGCCGTACACCCTGCCCTGACAAGCATTCAATGCCCTGCCCCATGTCAGGACGGCCGCTGGTCGCGTTTGCCGGTCGCGAACTTGTCGCCCCCTGTTTACAGCACCGCCCGAGCCTTCCCTCGTTCTCCCGCGCCTTCTCGAGCTCGCTCATTGCTGCCACATCTGCAACATGTCAGGACCTCGTACACCTCCCTCTGTCCTCCCCTGGCATCCCTTCTTGGGCAGCAAGGCGTCGACGGCCTGAATTTCCCTCTCCCACCCGATATTTTGGCCGGCGCTCCTTTTTCGTCTCTTGGCCGACCTGAGCCGCGCCAACACTTATTGACCGCCGCAACTCCGCACCTAAGGCACCCATGTGCGTTCCCTGCCAATCCTCCTCGAATCCTCTCGACCCCAGCCAGGTGTAGCCCACCGTCATGTCCTCTCACGGCACCAAACCACCCTTGGGCGTCTATAAAAGCCGTGAACCCTCCTGAACCCCTCCACACACTCCCGTGAAGCTCCCTACGCTCCCAATTGATCCCTCGTCACTCCCATCACCGGCGACCACTAAAATTTCCCACGGTGAGCCCTAAACCAATTTCTTTAGTATACCCAATAGAATTCCAATTGCTCTCGCCCACAGCTTCCTCAAGTCCCTAGAAACTTACCCGAACTGTTAGTTACTTTTTGTGATGTATTTTTTGCCTGATGTTTTTTACCAATGTATTTTCTTTGCATTACAATCTGTAGTTTGTGAGGAAAGGTCTCAAAAAATGTGGTTTCTGACTTCCTATTTACTGTTCTTCCTTCCTTCCTTTCATTTCTTGTGTGGGAGCTAGTAATCTGCCATTTTAATCCTGTGTATGGCTACTATTCTGCATCAGAGGCAGCCCAGCACGGACAGTATAAACATAACACAGTAGAAAACATGGGATCAAATCCAAACAACCGATAGCAAGCGTTAGGAGTAGTAGTCACTCGAAGAAATGTTTGGTTTTGATTTTTTGTTTTTGAGAGATAGCAATTTTGTGATTTTTGACCAATTAGTCCAACTATAAACAAGATTTATGACAAAAAAATTTATAAAGTTGGATTCATATTTGCAAATGCTTTCATATGATAACGATTTTATAGTTATACATAGTGTATTTAGAAAATATTAACGGGTTAAAGTTCAATTTTAAAGGCGCGTCAAATTAAACTGCGTCCTGTAAACATAAAAATTAATGTAGGGAGTATTATTCATGAGACCGGCCCAACCCAACCAAACCCGGCCCATCCAAGGCCCAGATTCGAGACCTTTCCAAGCGTCATTAAACAAGAAACCAAAAAGGAGCAGAGGAGAGAGAGAGGGGGTAAACGAAGAATCCAAGAGAGAGAAAGCTCTCGAGCTCGAGCGCCGCGCGAGGGGAGAGGAGAAGGGAGGGGAGATGAGCGGCGAGGCGGCGGCTGGCGGCGGTGGGGACGCGAACGGCATCCCGCCAAACGTCACCATCTACATCAACAACCTCAACGAGAAGATCAAACTCGAAGGTATTGCTCGCAGCCTTCCCTTGCACATCCCTCTATAAACCCTAGGGTGGATTTTGTCTGCAATTCTTGGTTCACTGTTGTTCCGGGGGTAGAAAATTACCTATCTGTGGCGTTTCTCTAGGCTAATGCGGTGGAAATCTTGGTGGATATGCGGGGATGCGGGCAGCTAAAACCCTAGAACTCTAGGTTGTCCGGGCATATCGTCAAACACATTGCCCTAAAGGCGAGTTGCACTTCTTGTAGTCTTTTGCATGTAGATCGATGATGGACTGTAAGCTTTAAGCCAAACAGCGGAGGGACAAAGAAATTCAGCAATCTTGTTTTGTCAAACCGTTAGGTGTTCGTATTGGCAAACTTGGGGAAGAATAGCCATTATTACCCTTTGGTAGCACGGGGGATGCATTGACATTCTTTTATATGGAAGGTGTATCTTCTCTAGCCGTGCCAATGTGCTGGAGAATAAATCAGCAATTGTGCATTTTGTAGATGTAGTGTATGCTGCTGTTTTCAGTTCAATCTTTTTATTTTTATCCTTTATTTTATTTTATATATTTCTTCATGGTACAACTTAACATAATCTGCTGAAATCCTTACAGAACTTAAGAAGTCTCTCAATGCCGTTTTCTCCCAGTTTGGGAAGATTCTTGATGTGCTTGCTTTTAAGACTTTGAAGCATAAAGGCCAAGCATGGGTTGTGTTCGAAGATGTTGCATCAGCAACTGAGGCTCTAAAGAGGATGCAGGACTTTCCCTTCTATGACAAACCTATGGTGAGTTTCGACTTTAGAGCTGAGCAGCGGTTAGGGAAAGCTTATTGGGTTTATTAATTTCATCTTGAGGAAAAACATGTGTATTTTTGCCTTTCCACTGCATACTATTATGGCTGGTCTCATAAACTTTTATTCTAGGCTTATTGACATTGTTTGTAAGGATTGTAAGATGTGTTTACTTTACCCAAACAACTATTAGGGCCTGTCTAATAAGCTAGCTTGTTGGGCTTATATGGTATATGCACGTTAAGTCTGCCTATGACTTATGAGACAAGTCTAAGCTAGACAAAAATATACCTGAGTTGGTCAAACTGATCAACTCAATATGAACCACAGCTGTTGTTTTATCTGCTTCTTTCTATTGCATTTTGGCTCCAAGAAATTTTGCTATTCTTTTACTCTACTCATGAAATCTTGGTTGTTTGACTTAAGAGAATTCAATATGCCAAGACAAAGTCGGATATTGTAGCAAGAGCTGATGGCACCTTCGTACCTCGAGAAAGAAGGAAAAGGAATGAGGAGAAACGTAAGATTCTGATTAACATGCCTCTTCTCTTCATTCATTGTTTAGCTGGTGTATTCATGTCTTCTTAGATATCACTTGTTCCATACTGATGTATTCATGTCTGCATAAATACCACTTCCTTTTATTTGGAGACATTAGGATTTATCTTTAATTAGTGTGTCACATGTTAATGCTGTATACTGTTGGCGTATTTCACAAAGAATAATAGAAAGATGTACTGAAGATGGTCTCTCTTGCACGGATTGGTGTTTAGTAGACTAATAAATAGGCTTGAGGGGTTATCAGTGTCATCGTCATGGTTTCTCTTTGTATCTGTACCGTTGTGAGACATGATACTGGCGTGTAAAATGTTGAAATAGTCAGAATTAACCGAGGCATCAACATTTTTTGTGGTCCTTGATTCAATGCTGAAGCTATTGGCCAGTACCCTCTGGTTCTACCTATTTATAGAATTTCAAAATTGTCTAAAAACTATTTCATTCCTTAATGAATTGTGACAAATGCCTTTGTCTGGTCCTGCTTTACTTTGTGCTTATACTCAACTCTTTTTTATTAAGATGTTAATATTTAATTGATGTGGAGTATTTAGATCAACGAGGCAGCTGTCTCCCAACCTGAGATCATATCTGTTCAATGCACTAGATGTAGCATAGCGCATTTTGGCTCTTTCTCGACAGAATTACTACTCTCTGGGAAGAACTTTCTATGATAGTTATACTTATGGGCTTATGGCAGGTTTTCTTGCCCTTTTTTTTTCTCTTTGAGAGCAAACCTTATTAATTTGCCTGTTCTTGAATAATGCAGCTGAAAAGAAGCAGAAGCGTGAGCAGCACCATGATGTTAGTCAAGTTGGCTTAGGTGTGAATGCTTACCCGGGTGTTTATGGGGTTCCTCCGGTAAGTACTATGGAGTTGCTTAGAATTGTGTTTCTGCTTCATTGTTTTGCATTTGTTGCGTAAAATGTTGGGCATATGAGATATTTGACTAAGTAGGTCCTTGGTGCCTCAGCGAGCCGTCATATATGGGTATTGAATTTTGCTCATGTTCTGTATCCTGCTCTGCTATTGCATATGTTTGAGCATGGACGGCAAGCTCCACTCATCTTAGTTCCTTTTCTTCACACACATGCATTTCCTTATTTCTGTCCATATACTGCAGATATGCTGCCCATCATATCATCATTCTATATGGGGAACAAAGTTTGCATGTGTGTGCATGAGCCAATGATTCTCCTTGCAGAATTGTGTCCGGATGATTTGCAATTCAGTCTTAAGGATTAGCAGTGAGATATAACTTGAGATTTAGGTGGGAACATGTAGCTGCAACTAAAAGCTGGTGTAGTTATGTATCACGTAACAGTACAGATATAACACCCACTACCATTTGTACAATGAACATGTTGCCACGTTTTATTGTGTTATTATTTTGTGGTGCATTGTTTTTCTTCAGCTCATTACTTGCTTGATATGATGCCCTCAATTTAAATGTCTTCTTTTTTTGTACAGCTCTCTCAGCTACCTTTTGCTGGGGGACAGAAGGTCATGATGCCAGAGATTATTGTACCAAACAACATCCTCTTTGTCCAAAATCTCCCACACGAGACAACCCCTATGATGCTGCAGATGCTCTTCTGCCAGCACCCAGGGTTCAAGGAAGTGAGGATGGTCGATGCAAAGCCCGGAATTGCTTTTGTGGAGTATGGAGACGAGGGGCAGGCCACCGCAGCCATGAACCATCTTCAGGGCTTCAAAATTACAAAAGATAACCAAATGCTTATCACATATGCGAAGAAGTAGAGAGCTTTTGAGCTGCATTTACTTGGTGAATGAATGTTGTAGCCCAACCTTTGCACAATTGGGAGATTTTTCATGTTTTAGGTAGTCTACTGCCTGGATAATCCTGTTAGATATACTGCTCAGCTGCGTTGATGTGTGTTTCGGGCACTGAGGTGAAATGGAAACTATTTTTGCAGTCATGAACTATCCGTGTTAGCCCTGTATGGCTATGTAAAATTGCACGATCACACTGTTTCCATCGAGTCTTGTGAACATAAAACAATCTACATCTGAAATGCGTATCATCTTGCGAGGGCAATACCAAGTATTGTGATCTACTCCCTGTTGACGTATAAGAAGTCAGACGATCATACATTCTGGTGACTGTCATGAGCTTAAACTCACTGTATGAGGGCAATCTGTAAGGACTGAGGCAAGTAGAGGAGTTTCTTAAACTGGTACAAGACAGTTTTGGCCTAACCTTCACATCAGGAAACACCTTCCTTTTTTTTTTGGTCAAGAATACAGAAAATTTGGAGTTGTCATTCCTGCGAGGGGCCATGCTAATTATAGAAAATTTGGAGTTATCATTCCTGCGAAGGGCCATGCTAATCTTTCCTGTCGTTCCAATTTTATCACCGTCTTTGTTCAAACAGTTCAGTCTAACATGATTCACTCGAAAACAGCAGATTGAAGAGCACACAAGAATACAAGATACCGCTATATAAATCGTAAACAAACAACAGAATCGAACAATGATAGGGGCAATTTAACGAGCCCAACATTAAAGAAGAATTGATTCTGAAAAAACATTATAGAACAATTGCCTGTTCACATGAGTAGTAAGATCCTAAAAGTTTGCCACGGTGGGTTGTCTGCTTGATGTACACACATTTTCAAGGCATAATCCTAGCATTTGGTCACCTAGAGTTTCATGTTTTCTTGCAAAAGAAACTCGAAAAGTGGACTACCGATTCACACTCTTTCGAGCTCAGTGATGTGCTTGCCCAGCTGGTCCTTTGGCTCTCTCTGCCACCCTTCGATGAGCTTTTTATGCTTGGCCATGAGCTCAGACTTGGTCTTAGTTCTTCCTCCACTACAGTAACTCCTGCAAAGCAAATATGTTAGGGCATGTACAATGCAAAATACTTATATATGAATGTTTAAAGAGATTATAGCCATATCATCAAGCACTCATGCAAAACTTATTTCCTCTAATGCAAACATCTCTTCCGTAGGTGCTTAGATACTATATTATCTATTAATAGATATAGTTATACACATAAGCACCTTATCTATCCTATGTGACAAAAAAAAAATCAGTTTTTCATTGCTAAGTATCTCTTTAAGAGTCTACATTGTACATGCTCTTAACGCAAGATGATAAATTATGGCTTAGAGTTGGCAATAAGCTTTGTGGCTAGCACCTACGATTTCTCTCAATTGCTTCCAAGACATTTTTACAGAATAAATGAGCGCATGAGAAGTTTCCAATTGCTCCAAAGGTCAATACACACTTCTCAAAATTCCGTCAGAAATCCCTGTTTTTCTCCTGAAGCTAACGAAACCTATTGATTCCTTACATTCTTCACTTTTGAATTTCTGTGTGTTTTAGACGTATCTTTTTCTAGCACGAGAGGTTAGAACAGAACAAAAGCATTCCTTGACACTCTACAATTTGTACCCATCTTTTTCCAGTGCAAAAGTGAGGTCGGCAGGGTCGTGCCGTGAAATTTGGAGAGCCTGTACGAAGCTCTAAGTGAGGTCTAAACCAAAGTACCAAATATAGCCAAAATAATATATGTATTGCAGAGCAAATACGATATATCAAGTGCTTGATTACCGGAAGACACTTGTGATTCTTTTATAATAAATCTATCCATTGCTCCTTTCTGACATTGAGTTAACTCAATTCTTTGTTTCTTCTTACGTTTTTGGGAACCGGATTCATATTTTCTAAATCGATTTGCAGAAGACATGGCTTCAAAAGATGAAAAGAACAAAATTAAAATTATACAAACAGTTCTAGACTTTCATACGAAGGATTTAATTAGTACAATACAATCCAGAGCTGCACGAGAGAAATCCCATACACTTAACTTACGTACGCACGTACCTTCGGCAGGATCAGTCTTGGCTTCTTTCTGAGCTTACTTGGACACCAGATCTTTCTGTTGCTTTTTTGCTTAGTTGGACACCTGATCTTTCTGTTGATAGCTGAATGCTATCCTTGTGATCGTATGCAGTTTGCTCAGGCTGGGAGTGCATTATATGAAGTAGCGACGCCAAGGAGAAGAAGAAAAAGCAGCGGTAGCAACCGATCGATCAGTCATCAGTCAACCGGAAGACGAATGAATACGAAGCGCCACGGGGTGGATGAATACGAAGCACCGGCCACGGGGTCACGTATTATACGAACTTTACGAAGACCGGAAGACGAGCCGACTACCGAGACCCGAGAATACGATTATAGTATACCGTATACGAACTACGAAGCCGAAGCAGCGCCACGGTCGCACGCAATGACGCGAAGTCGGGAGACGAGTGCCGCGCGGACTCGAGGCCCTGTCGATCGCACGGGTCGCACGCCCATGAGCCCGGCCCTGGAGGTCGGACTAGAATGAAAGCAGTTTTTATAATCTAACCTACACCACTAAATGTTAGGTAATTATAGTGAAAGGTGATACTTAATTAGCTATTCCTAAGAACGAGCAGTAACAATAAGGCGTCGATCAACTCATGTCAAGACTCATCATTACTAGTTCACTACCCAAAAATTCTTTTCACCTTCTTTTCTACTACGCTCTCCCTCTGTCCCTCAGCTCACGGTGTACGCCATAGGTTGCTTCCCAGACCACACAAAATCACCATTTCCCACACCCTTAACCCACAGCATCTAGCAAAACCAATGTACGTAGGGAGGGAGCGGTCGACGGCCTGCATCTCGCGCGCGGGGAGGTCCAAACGGTAGGGAAGCGCAGGCTGCTCCGTTCGAATAGTACCACATCGCTGGCTCAGGGCAGCGCTCGTCGATGGAACCAGCAATAAAAGGTGAGGCAGGGCCTCCTCCTAGCTCATACCTTTCTCGGCCTTTTGGCTAAGATCAAGTGTAGTATCTGTTCTTATCAGTTTAATATTTGATATGTGGGCTATGTGTCTACTTTGATATTAAATTTATTTTTTATGGGGAGGGCTCACCGCAGTGGCTTGCCGCTGGGGCCTTGCCCTTGCGTGTCGCCTGGGTGTTGCACTACAGTCCAGGCCTGGCACACCCCAACTAATACAGAATAAATGTTATTTATTGTCAGCGCGCTTTGCGCTTTAATCTTTTACTACACATTTTGTACGGGAATTTTACACGGGATGGTGGAATCTGTTTCCAAGAAAAGGTCAGAAAAACATGAGGAATATCCTGCAGGGGTGGAGTGGAAGTGTCTCGAGAATGAGCCCAGCATTGTTCGTTCTCACCAGAGGAACACCTGCTGCTGCTTTATGACAGGTAGGAACAAGGCTTAAAGAACTGACCATACTTCCATTGTTTTCTAGGGGCATTTTGGTAATTTTTCAATTGAAAAAGAAAAAAAAGAGGTGGGGCCCACCTATCAGTGGGCCAGACACATGAAAAATATTTTGGAGATATTTGATGGTCATTTGATTGTGCCCTCTGCTGGCCGAACATCTTGTGTAGTCTCAGTTTGTCTGTTTCTGTTTAGAGCTCAAGGTTTAAATTTTATTTGGCATATTCAATTAATGAAGAGTATAAGACTATAGTAGCGGGACGGCCAAGATTAAATCTTGTGCGACCCTATATCTGAGAGCTCTAATCAATATCTAAAACTTGTGCTTTTTGCTAAGTTTTATTAATTCCCTGTTCATGAGAATGTTATACATGGTTATTTCAGCAGAAATTTTGGTTCATATGATGAATATATCTTCTTGTATAAATGGCATGGAAGAATTATATGTTTGTATGCAATTTGTCATTTATATTTGCTGGAAATATGTTTTGATGATATTTAATTATGCTGGAATTAAATTCAAATTTATGCTTATACCGCACATTTTACGACACCCTTTTCGCCAGAGACCAACCCCACCGTCACCGACGACCCCCTTTGTGCCGGTAAGGCTTTACTTTTTCAGTTGGGGTTGGCCGGTATTTTCTTTTCTTTTTCAGTTATTTTCCTGAAGAAAAACATTCAATGGCTGATAGGTGGGGTCTAGTAGATTTTAATTTATTTGTAATTATTTTTACTTGGAGAAATGGGACAGACTGACAGGTGGCACGGGGATGCATTGCCATTCTTTTATATGGAATGTGTATCTTCTCTTGTCGTGCCAATGTGCTGGAGAATAAATCAGCAATTGTGCATTTTGCAGATGTACTGTATGCTATTGTTTTCAGTTCAATCTTTTTTATTTTTATCCTTTATTTTATTTTATATATTTCTTCATGGTACAACTTAACATAATCCGCTCAATGCCGTTTTCTCCCAGTTTAGGAAGATTCTTGACGTGCTTGCTTTTAAGACTTTGAAGCATAAAGGCCAAGCATGGGTTGTGTTCGAAGATGTTGCATCAGCAACTGAGGCTCTAAAGAGGATGTAGGACTTTCCCTTCTATGACAAGCCTACGGTGAGTTTCGACTATAGAGCTGAGCAGCGGTTAGTGAAAGCTTATTGGGTTTATTAATTTCATCTTGAGGAAAAACATGTGTATTTTTGCCTTTCCGCTGCATACTATTATGGCTGGTCTCATAAACATTTATTCTAGGCTTATTGACATTGTTTGTAAGGATTGTAAGATGTGTTTACTTTACCCAAACAACTATTACGGCCCGTCTAATAAGCTAGCTTGTTGGGCCCGTCTAATAAGCTAGCTTGTTGGGCTTATATGGTATATGCACGTTAGGTATGCCTATGACTTAAGAGAAATGGAAAAGTCTAAGCTAGACAAAAATATACCTGAGTTGGTCAAACTGGTCAACTCAATGTGAACCACAACTGTTGTTTTATCTGCTTCTTTCTTTTGCATTTTGTCTTCCTGCAAACTCCAATTGCCAAAGCCACTCACCCTTTTTGCCATAGACCAACCCCAACGTCGCCGGCGACCCCCTCTGTGCCGGTAAGGCTTTAATACCATTTTTGCATTTCATTCCATTCCAGTGCAATTCTTTATAGCCATGGCATCGTCGCCATGCTCTTCCTTAGCCTAGGCTCCGCCGCCGCCATGGACCTTCACCGACCGAAATACCCCCACCGTCGACAGCTTCACACAGAACCCTTCGAGCTCTCCTAAGTAGTAAGGTCGTTTGGCCATAACTTTCCAATTGCTCACCACTATAGCATCTTTGGACCTCACCGGACCCGAAGCCACCCTCACCAGACCAGTCCCTAAACCTAGGTTGGCTGCGTCGTGAGCCCCCACCAGCCAAGCCGCCCCTCCCGTGGGTAGCCTAGCCGAGACCACCCAAGCCCAAACCGTCGCCACTTTTAGCCTCCCCTCACTCCGTAGATGGTTTAGTTGGCCTTATCCTCGCCAGACACCCTCCGAGAAGCTTCAGCTCCATGGAGTTAAGCCATGAGGTACCCTTCACCGCTAGACCGCTAGAAAGATCCTTTGTCGCTTAGTAGCCTGAAAATGGAATCCCTGTAAGGAGGCGATGCTGTAGGTGCCCTTGCTCACCACCGACGATCCTTGCTGGCGTCGCTCTGGCCGCCCTCGTTGGCTTTGTGCTGTCCAAAGGAAGGAGTTAGGGGAAGGGCGTTGTGCCGCAATGTCAGCTACCCATGAGTACCACGTTGAGCGGCCACGCACGCGCGATTAGGGCCATTTCGGTTGGGTGTTTTGGGTCATGATGGCCGACTCACTATAACATCCTAATTTTTAGAGTTTTATTTGAAGTTTTCAAAATAAAATTCACCATTTGTATTTTTCTAGAACTAGATGAAAATAAAATGATCTATTATTAATTAAAATGATTCAATATTTCTAAGTTAAAATTTAATTATGGTTGAAAGTATTTTATTTGGGTTCCTCGTGCTTCAATGATCTTTCTAGAATTTTCTGGATTTTATTCGGATTTATTTTCTATTTTCTAGAGCTCAAATGATTTTATTTTAATTTCTAAAATAAAAAATCCCTCAAAAACCCTAAAACCCTCGTGGGCCTAAACCCAATCCCTCTGGCCCAATCTCTCTCTGGCTGGCCCACATTTCCCCTTGGCCCAATGCGCGTCGACCGTCGGATCTAGTCAAGCGACCACTGTTCATATTCTTCCTCCCGATCTCTCGTCGCCGTCTTCGAGCCGGACACGCCTTGGATTTCACGCTGTTCGTATGCGCCTTGGACTCTTCGGAGTCCGCGCTATAAAAGCCATATTGTCCCCTTGAGTTCCATGTCCCGCAGCCGCTTGCTCCCATCGAAGTTCGCCTATGCGCCGCCATCGTCCGAGCTGAGCCATCGTCTTCATTCTCATCTCCGGCCGTCAAGTCTCCGCCTCTGACTTGTCGCTCAGCCTTCCGCCGGTGAGTCTCCACCGTTCGTCGTCTCCGTCTGGTCAATCACCTTCGTCCCGCCTCGCCGCCGTTCGTTGTCGGCCAGTCCATTGCCTCCCCACGGTTCACTCGTGCCGCAGGACGCTTTGCTCACTGAAGCGATGTCTCAGTTTTCGTGCCACCGAAGTCAGCCAATCGACGTCACCCCGCACCCATGCTCGGTGACTCTTCTCCTTCTCCATGCACCGAGTCGACATGCACTGTGCATATGACATGTAGGTCCCTCGAGTCAGATCTACTATGCCATAGACCCGTAAGCCAGGCCGAGCCGAGTCAGCTGCCACCTCAGCCCTAAGTCCATGTGTCCACCACGTGTCAAGCCACGTGGGTGCCACATCATCCACCTGAGCCGTCACGTTGCCACGTCAGCCCTAGGTGCCACCTGTCATGCCATGTGTCAAGCCACGTCAGCCCTAATGCTTAGTCAGCCGCCACGTCAGCTAGCCGAATCATCCAGTACACTATTTCATGAGTCGAGTCCACCATAGACTAGTTATTCCATGCACTCGGCTCATAGCATAGTATAATTTCCAAATTTCTAGTATTTTCTTTAGGTTTAATTTTCCAAGAGTTTGTTCTCCTTCGTTATAACTCTAATTGACCTGATTCTTTTTCTAAATTCCTCTAAAATTGAGCTCTATCTTTTGATTCTACTTTTAAGGTTTTTAACATTCATTTAGATTTTATTTGTGCCTTGTTCGCGTTCTCTCTCGTTAGATAACATCTTCGAAAGAGCAGAAGCTAGACCAAAAGACCAAGAATTGTTAACTGAGCAGGTTCAAGGCAAGTCATGTCCTTTGATCATGTTAAACCCATTATTTTTAATCTATTATTTATTATTGTGTTTTAAATTATGATGCATTGCTATTTTAATACAAACTTTTGTACCTGGCAGCTATGGTCCAACTTGATTAATCCCTCACTTGACAATTTGAATGCCATGATTCCATTATCCCCATAGGATGGAAATTTATCTAGTGATATAGTACTAGTTGTCACATGGGTTGTACATTTAGTATGCTTAGCCATACTTACGGTTACATTGGGTTCATCATCACATGCGATCAATTAATTAATTATGATTTAATGAGATATTGAATCATGGTAGTTAGCCACAGTTATAAAATTTGTACACCTTGGCATGGGTAGTGCCATTGATGTTGATTATACAAAATGGTTTTCACTTGGGCGAATGATCGTGCAGTAATGGGGTTACAGTTCGCACATTGGGATGTGAATGTTTCGCCTGGGTAATGTCTAAGGACTTAACTTTATGCACCATTGATCTGAGCCTATCGTACAACCACATGTACATAATGGGGTGGACTTGGCTAATTAATTTGTGATGTTTCAATATCAGTTTCGCCATCGGTTTGTGAAGGGGTGCCGGTCAGGCATTTCCCAGGTGGTTAGCCTACTCGATCATAAAATCTTAAGTGGGCAAAACTGGGTTGAGATTGAACTTTGTAACAGTCTTGTTGTGATCTTCTTGGTCGACATGCGATAGGAAGTGTGTTACACCGGTAACATTACGGGATGATCATACCATGTGGGTAAAGTTGTGCAACCTCTACAGAGTGTAAAACTATTTGAATAGCCGTATTCCCAGTCATGGACAATGCTCAGTGATTTCGCCCGAGGGTTAGGTTTTTCACAAAATCTTGGTTGGTTGAGAAGAACTTTGGTTGGGAAGTGAATGGGTAGTTCACTTGTGGTTTATTCAATCCTTTGATTCATTAATTATTTATTTACGTCCTTTCTAAAGATGCACTTTAAATCTATTTATTATATTTACTCCAAAATATTGCTTTCTGCAACATAAGCACTCAGCTATCATTTGATAAACCATGCATACTATATTGCATCTTTGTTACAAATCTCTTATTGAGTACTCTATGTGCTTACAACTTTGTCCATAGTTGCTTATTTGAAGAAGGGGCACACCAGCCAGAGGTATCTGAAGGAGGGTACTTCGATGACTTCTCGGAATAGGACTTCGCTTCCCAATCGATTGCCTGTGGGCATGTCGAATGGGTACTATGTTTATTTCTGTTTTTCGCTACTAGTTTCTTAAGCCCTTCAGGCTATTATCTGTAAGCTTGTCTATAAGGTCGCAACATTGATAATTAATTAATATTTGAGTCTTTCTTTTGGTTAACCGCGTGTATAGTTGATATTTCATCTATGTTTCCACTGTGTGCAGTAGCATGATCCTAGATTAGTGCAAAATACATAGAGAGGTCTAGATTTGGGTCTCGACAGAGGTGGTATTAGAGCCATATCGACCATAGAATGAAGCCCTAGATAGAATGGTCGACGTAGCAGAATATCTTCAAAAGCTATTTTCTAAATAATCCAACTAAACTGGATATCTGTAATGTCTCTAATCTCTTCCCATTATTAAGGAATCTTGCTCTTCGCTTCCTTCCAAAAATTTGTTTCCCAATTCTCAACTTGACTTCTTCTCACTTGCAATGCTGTAGATGTCTCGCGTTTCCCACAACCAGAGTGGAGGTTGGTCCAGACTTCTCTGAGTGCTGCTATGACGTTTTGGATCAAGGAGGCAGCCTGTCTGCTTCACCAAGGATGAGAAGGTAAAGGGCCAATGCATTGGATTCATCACCAGACTCGGAGGCAGAGTCAAGCGAGCCTTACTTGGCAGGACCTGAGTGGGAGCCATTAGATTAGACTCTTATAAAACCTTATAGTGCGAAATAGAATGTTTTGGTTTTTATTTGCAGTAGCTTGTGACATGAGCTGCATTTTTGCTCTTAGCAATATGTTGCAGTCATGTCAAGAATCTTTATTTGGAGTAATTGAAAGTGTTTCTTTTGTTAGCCTTTCTCAGCTAAGTGTTTGCTTAGTTTAAGTTGCCATTAGATATCATCCTTAGACGAGTTTACCTCTTGTATATTGCTTTTCCCTCTTTTCTTGGTAACCTTGGTGTCATCCTGTCAGATGGTTGATACCCGAAACTCAGCTGGCCGTAGTCAGATGCATCCAAAGTCAGGAAGCGATGCCGTGGATCCACCAACCAAAGTGCCCCAGCTAGTACCGCTAGGATTGGGTCCAACCTTGAGCCAGTTCATGGCAGCCCAGACTCAGCTGATGACTACAATGACGCAAAACATGAATGTCGCAATGAATCGATAAAATCGGGAGGCAGTTGCACCTAACCAGTTCACCATCAGTCAAAATTTATAGAGTTTATGAGGAAATGACCACCAACCTATTCCCGGTCTTCTGAACCCTTGGAAGCAGATGATTAGCTTCGTTCCATGGAGAAGAAGCTGAATCTTGCTCATTGCACACATTAAGAGAAAGCTGAATCTTGCTCAGTGCACACATTGAGAGAAAGCTGAAAGTTGCTCAGTGCACTATTCGAATAGCCAAGCCCACGGTCAAGGGCGGACATGGGAACTTGACTAGATATAGTTCTATTTCAAAAACCTTGTGGGTGGAATTGGAAAAGTGGAGGGTAGAGAAAGGCCCTGATTTGTGTTGCCCTAGGTGTCGTCCAAGTGATAAGTTAAGCGGTTATAACGCTGAAAGGTTAGCATATGGTGCAAAAGCCATGTAACGGTGGATGGAATTTGGATCGCCACTATTATTGTATTCATTCGCACAATATGTTTTAAGTTCAAACTGCTAGGTCTTAGAAAATTTCTCAACAACATATTTAAAAGTAATTTATGGCAAATAAAATAACCCGAGCCTTCCCTTGATAAGCCATGCATGATATCTATTTGCATCCTGTGTTCACCCTCGCCCACTCAATTAATTCAGAATCAGGAGTCAGACCGCTACGCTTCAGCAATACACCTGGATATGATGGTGAAGAAGATAAAGATGTCAAGAACTAGGCCGCGAACCCCCGGTTGGCTGCCTGTGGGCACGCCCTGAGGGTCCCACCTGCGTGCTTCGTTCATGCTACTGTATTTTATTAATTTCGGCCTAATCGGCCCATGAGTAAGTTAACTATCATATTTACACTTCCGCATGATATGTATTTTGATGTTCAGTGCTGTATCTGTGAGCACTATCTACTAATCCAGAGATTAGGGCAATAAATCACAGAGGATTCTGGGTTGAAAAATCCGGGTTTGACACATCATACCCATATCCTAGATGGGGTGATCGAGATGAACAAGGAAGAATTCCGTGAGCTGCAACAGAAGAATATATCAGTGAATGAATATCTCAACAAGTTAACTCAGCTAGCCCATTATGCCCCGGAGGATGTAGCAACTGACGATGCCAATTAGAAGCGATTCAAAAGAGGTCTAAACCCTGCTTTGAAGGTCCAACTGGTGGGCAATGATTACGCCAGTTTCTAAACCTTGGTGGATAAAGCAATACTTATTGAGGAAAGTCATCGTGAACTAGAGGAGACCCGTAAAAGAAGGATGATACAGCAAGGAGTTGAGAGACCATGTGGAGGTCATCCCGTTGTGTATGATGAGTAATTGACATCGGTTTACGAAAAGTCGAGTTTGAGTCGGTTGGTTCGGACCTAGACGTTGCGTGGCGTAACGGACTCGGTCGGACTTGGTCGAACCTAGTCGAATGGGTTTAGGTTGCATATTCTGATGACTCGACATGTTTGATCTCTTTTTACGCTTTCATGTATCGAGCGGTGCTATTTGACGTGTTTCTTGTACGTGTGACCGCGGGATACGAGGCGGAGTCGTGGCGAGACACGGTGGACGGACTAGGCGCGGTGGCGCCGAGGTCGAACGGTCATGAGGTGTCGAAGACGGCGTGGACTCGATGTGTTGCGGAGCGTCGCGAGGCAAGGCGCGAAGCTTCCGGAAGGTGCGGGGGGCGCGCAGGGAATTTCGCAAGGCTGCACAAGCGGGAGACGGCTCCGTTAGGGTTTAGCCGGCGTAACGGGTTGGAGACCCGTTAGCCAAGGGCTATAAATAGGAGTTGAGGGCTGTATACCCCCTCACCCATTCAATGCCTTCTAGAGATGATTAGGTTTTCAATTGGGTCAAAAGAGACTTTTGGGGGTTTGTTTTGCCTTTCTCTTTAGTTGGTGAAGAGTGGGTGAGAGCAGAGGCTGTTCAGGCTGTTCCCCACGTCTTCTTGAGTGTTTCTGGGAGCAGCAAGCGTGTGGAGGCAGTGCTCTGGGTGTGTGTTCTCATTCCTTCTCAATCGCGTATGGGGCTGTAGGGTATTGGCTGTAGAAACACCTTCATGTAATCATCCATGGCGTTGATTCAATATGAGATAGTTTGATTTCTTTCTCTGAATGATGGATTTCTGTTTTGATTTGTTAACTGCTTTCACTGCCGATTCTTCTCTGTTCTTCATTTTCAATTTCTAGGGTTTGAGCTAACTTTTGATTCCCTTTATGAATTGGCATGAAATTTGGGTTGTAGAGTCCTGAGGCTATTGCTAACATACCCTCAAAATTTTATTGCCAGAGGATCAAATTTGAGGTGGTAATTTGAATTTTAGTGATCTCCCTGTAGCTTTCAGAGTTTGGGCTCAAATCTGAATTTCTTGGCCTTGGTTTGGATTTTCTTGTTTCCTGAGATCTGAATGATATTTAGTTCGTGTTCTTAATCTTTTGGGTTAAGGAGTGCAGTAAGAACTTGATCAATTCAACTTTTGGATTCTCTTGAGAGACTACCGTGCAAGCATTTGTCATTTTCGATCTCTTGTCTTGGGCTGAAAATGGGGTTCTCGTTCTTGTTTTAGCTTCGAAACAACTGCTTCTCTTGCTGGTTTGCTGCTGTTTTAGGTGCTGTTTTGTTGTTGTTTTTGTTGCTGTTTTTACTGCTGAAGAAGTCTAGTTTCAGTTTTCAAGCTGCTGCAATTTGATTCAGCAATTCTTATTCGATTTAGTGCTTTTAGCTCTGTGCAACGTGAGCCAGCAGAAATTGGCTTCCTCTTTTTGCGTTTTCAGCCAATGTAGTGAGCAATTTCTAGTCTTTTCGGATACATTAGGCCAGCGATGCGATCGGTGTTGGCAAGAGCGATCGGCGACTAGCGATCTCGATCTTGTTTGATTCTGATCTTGAGCTCTTTTCACAGACCAAGTGCGATGGCTGCAGAGTTTTGTGTTGTTCGGCTTTGCCATTTGCTACTTCCAATCGGTTGTATCAGCAGTTTAATCGTGAGAATCTTGGAAGTCTGTCTGACTTGTCTTCTCAAACATTTCGGATCGACAAAAATGATTTCCTTCGGTGTCTCTTCGTGAGGTTGTTTGTCTTGATAGCTTGGTATCTTGTGTTATCTTTGCCGAGAAAGCATTTTGGTCTATTGGGCATCCGAGTTTTATTTTCTTTACTTCTCGGTAAAACTCTCAATTGATTAAAGAAAGCTTGAATCATCATCTTTTTAGCTTCTATAGCTATCAAAGAAGTTGAGTTCTTTAGGAATACTTTGGGGGCAATTTTAAAAGGCACCATTCACCCCCCTCTGTTGCCATTTCGGTCCTACAATTGGTATCAGAGCCGGTTAACTCTTGTCTATAGATCTTAACCGATTCGCAAGCCATGGCGACAGACAAATATTCCACCAAGCCGCCCATCTTGATGGCTGGATTACCCTTCGGAAAAGCCGAATGGAAACTTACATCCGTGCTCGGGGTATGCCATCCGCGGAAGGTGAATATTCGGTTTGTTGTTCTGCCGATGAGAACATCAATGCCGGAATATGGTCGATGTTGAGGCGAATGCAAAGGCAAGGAACATCATCATTCGAGGGTTGAGCGAAGCGAATTCGATCGCATCTCTCACTTGTCGTCCGCCTCGACATCCGGGTGACCCTCAATGCATACCATGAGGGCACCACCCGGATCAAGACGGTTCGACAGACCGGTTCAGCGTGAATCTGATGAAATTCGAGATGCTTGCTGGTGAGTCCCTTGACGAGTGCTTCTCGCGGTTTCACAAGATTTTGAGCAACCTCCGAGCCGTCGGTCTCACATACTCCGACTCGGATAACGCTCGACAAATCCTCTCTGCACTCGATTTTCGCGTTTGGGAGATGAAGGTGACTACCATCAAGGACACCGCGGACCTCTCGACCCTGACTCTTGACGCGCTTTACTCGCGCCTCAAGACTCACGATATTGACAGTCTCTCGTCGGTCGAAGTCACAGTCGATGGCACTAGTCACCGATCCCGCTTCTGGATCTTCTTCTGCTGAGCCTTTGTGTGGATTCTCCTCGCCGCTCTCTCGTGACATAGCGATGATCGCTTAGAGCGACTTGCGGATGAGCGACTAGCCCTCCTAGCGAAGATTTTCTCATGCTTACAAGAGGAGGGATGGAAAAAGAGGAGGACCCGTGATTTGTTTCGAGTGTGGTGGCCCGAACCACATCCGAGCAAACTGTCCCAAGCTTGGGAAGGGTAAAGGCGACTTCGGCGGTTCGGGCAAGAACGACTACACCGACAAGAACCGCAACTCGAAGCCCTCAGCACCTGTCCAAGGCAAGAAGAAATTCCGTAACTTTGAGAAGGCGAAGAAGCTCTTCCACCGCGTCCTCACCGCTTTCGATGACCTCGACCTCAGCGAGGTGGAGGGATGGAGCGACGACGACGGGACGGGTGACCAAGACCCCAAAGGCGGCGACGACTTCTCCGGCATGTGCTTCATGGCCCTCGAGGGCTTAATCGAGCGACAATGAGTAGATCTCGACTCCAACGAGGTGAGCCCTACTTATGACCGACTTAATGATGCTTTCCTTAAGCTAGGTAGATTTCATGCCAAGTCTAGGGCTAGATGTCTTTGAGTTGGAGAAGGAAGTAGCTAGACTATCACGGAGCTTACTTAACTACATCCGCTCCCTCCGTGATGACCGTGATACATCTTGTGCCTTGATTGATGATATGGAGAAATTAAGGACCTCTCATGCTAGTCTGTCTTCTGAGCTTGATTTGATTAAGGTGGAGAACATTAGTCTTCTTGCTGAGCTTGAGATGAGTAGGGTAGTTCCTGTTTCATCTTCTACTGTTGAGGCTATTTCTTGCACCTCATGTGAGGATAAGGATAATGTTTTTAGAGGTCTTTATACATTGCTTCTCGATCCGCCCGAGGGCGTGTGAAAGTTGTAATAACTTAAAGATGAATCTAAAGCAGGCGGATCATAAAATTGCCGAGTTACAAGCTTTTCTACTTGAGCCTATTGCTTCATGTGTAAATTGTCCTAAGTTAATCACGAACTTGAATCGTCTCAAAACAGTTTCAAGAAATGATTGACTACAATAAGAAAATGGCTCAAGATGCTTCTAAGGACCCCGTTAGCTCACCATGCAAAAGCGTGATAAACTAAAATCTAACTTGATTGCTTTGGATGAAAAATGTGTGAAGCTAACTAAGGACCTTCTAGAAAAATCACATCCGTCTTGTGCTTTCTGTGCTGAAGTGTTGGAAAAGGATAAGGACATGGTAGAGACGTTTAGGAAGAGTTACAAAGACCAAATGGCTAGGATTAGGACTGCCCCCTATGTGTCCTGCGAAGCTCTCAAGGTTGAGGTGGCCGTGCATAAGGAGAAATATGCACGTGCTATTCGCTCTTCTGCTATTGGTTCTTCTCCTTCCTCTCCTCCTGCTGTCTCTTCTTCTTCTCCTTGCTCTTCTTGCACCTCTCTCTTTCGGGAGTGTCAGTACCTTATGAACACTCTCGAGAAATTTGTAGGAGGCAAGAAGAATCTCAATCTTATTCTAGACCAATCAAAGATTTGCAAGTTCAAACAGGGTCTAGGATATGATCTCCGTGAGGATGTGAGGAAAAATCCACCTGTCGTGCTCAGACCCGTAGCCGCAGGTGTGATTGAGGTCAAGCCCAAGAACAAGAAAGTTCAATTTAAATCAGCGGGCTTTGTCCAAGGGATTTTTGACAGCAAGGTGATTTCACCGCAGCTTGACCTCTCGGCGGTTATCTCATGCTACTTGACCCCTCGGGCGAAGTATCATTGCACCTTTTGTCAGAAGGATGGGCATTTATTTGACCATTGCTTCAAGCGCGCCAAGATCGCGCGAAGAGACCGTGTTGAGTCTCTTAGGCGTATTCAGGGTCAGCCCCAGACCTTGAGTGCACCGAAGACCAACACGAGGTCTAGGTTTGCTACTTTTGGTAGCTTTGGGCAGCACCGAGGACTTGGTTTTTTTGAGTCTTCTGTTTTTCGTCCTCGTGCTCCCTCTGGTCGTGACTTCCGCCGTCCTGAGGGTAGATCTCGTTTTCCTAATCGATATAGCTATCCGCGGCGAGATCAGCATGTTGCCGGTACTTCGACTCGCTCTCCCGTAGCAGTCGGATCCAGCAACAGCTTCAGGTCTGCTCACAGACCTTCTGCTTCTTTGAGCGACGGAGAGCGTAGGGTAGATAGAGGTCAGTCGTGCTTGACTACTTCATCTGCTCGACGTGTTACTCAGTATTGGGTGCCAAAATCACTATTGATTTATCCCAGTACTGAGACTTTACTCTCTGTTTGACTCAGGTTCGCCGGGCAGGGAAGGGAAAGGTTTGGCTCGTAGACTCCGAGTGTTCACGACACATGACCGGAGATTCCCGTTGGATTTCTTCCCTTACCCGAGCCCCAGGTGATGAGACGATCACCTTCGGAGACGCTTCTTCTGGGCGAGTCATCGCCAAAGGTACAGTGCGCATTAATGATTCATTTATTTTGAAAGATGTTGCCTTGGTTAGTAAGTCTGCGGATAATTTGCTTTCGCCTCTCGACTTCCGATGACGATTTCGAGGTGAGCTTTAAGAAAACAATTGCAAAATTCTTGATTCTTCGTAGTTTGGTTTATGGGATTTCTCGCTTTGGGAGGATCTTTCGTGCTGATTTTTCCGAGTCTTCCGTGATCCTCTCCGTTGTTTGCTTGCTTCTGAGTCCCGTGACCTCTCTTTCTGGCATAGGAGACTTGGTCATATTGGATTTGACCATTTGACCCGAGTTAGCGGCCACGATCTTATTCGTGGTGCCGAAACTCAAGATGGTCAAAGATCTTGTTTGCGCTCCATGCCTAAGACGCGGCAAGATGGTTGCCGCCTCTCATCCTCCCCACATTACTATGACCGATGCACTGTGACACCGCTCCATATGGACACAGTTGGACCAAATCGAGTCTTGATCGGAGGGAAGTGGTATGTCCTTGTCGTGGTCAATGACTACCGAGGTACTCTTGGGTGTTTTCTTAGCCTCGAAGGATGAGACGTTTACACATTTCTGAGGTCTTTTCAGTAGGCTTTCTGTTGAGCTTCCAGGTGCCTTACGAGCGATCCGCAGTGACAATGGCACAGAGTTCAAGAATTCCTACTTTGATAGTTTCTGTGGTGAGACGGGTGTAGAGCACCGCCTCTTCTCCATCGTCCCTCAGCAGAATGGCGTTGTGGAGAGGAAGAACCGTACCTTGGTCGAGATGGCCAGGACGATGCTTGATGAGTACTCTACACCGCGGAAGTTTTGGGCTGAAGCTATAGCCACCGCGTGCCATGTTTCAAACAGAGTTTTTCTTCGGGCACACTTGCACCGCACTTCTTACGAGTTGAGATACGGGCGA
This sequence comes from Bonia amplexicaulis, assembly GCA_036346245.1. Classification (NCBI taxonomy): domain Eukaryota; kingdom Viridiplantae; phylum Streptophyta; class Magnoliopsida; order Poales; family Poaceae; genus Bonia; species Bonia amplexicaulis. The sequence goes on along the minus strand of CM070747.1, from coordinate 22,094,256 downwards.
AAGCCCAATGTTTCTCATTTTCGTGTGTTTGGTTGCAAGTGCTTTATTCTGAAGTCCGGGAACCTAGATAAGTTTGACTCACGTTCTTGTGATGGACTCTTTCTAGGCTACTCGACTTCCTCGCGGGCCTATAGGGTCTGGAACTGCGAGTCTAGTAAAATGGTAGAAACCTGTGAGGTGACTTTCGATGAGGCCAGTCCGGGGACTAGGCCCGACATCTCAGGTTCTTTAGAGCAGTCCGAGACCATCTTCGTGGATAATGAGGACGATGGAGACGAGGGTTGTCTACCTGATCCAGTCCCTCATCCACCCCTTGAGGTGCCATCTTCCACCACACCTCAAGGCGATCAGCCCATGCCTACAGCTTCCTCTGGAGCTAGTGGCTCTGTTCCTATCCCGTCAGATCACGAGGTAGAGGCCACTTCTTCATCTCATCCTGGACCTCCAAGACACATCCAAAAATCTCACCCTTCTGAGCAGATGATTGGAGACCTATTTGAGCGAGTCACACGCTCCAAGTCTGGCATGTCACTTTTCTGTCTCCACTCTGCCTTCGTAGCTTCCTTCGAGCCCAAAGACATTTGTCATGCTCTCTCTGATTAGTTTTGGGTCAATGCCATGCATGAGGAGCTAGAGAGTTTCGAGAGAAACAAGGTCTGGACGCTTGTTGAGCCCCCTCGAGATCACAATATCATTGGAACCAAATGGGTGTTCAAGAACAAGCAAAGTGAGGATGGGGTAGTCATTCGAAACAAGGCTAGGCTAGTTGCACAGGGGTACTCCCAGGTTGAGGGTCTGGATTTCGAGGAGACCTTTGACCCTGTAGCTCGTCTTGAGGCCATTAGAATTCTGCTTGCCTTTGCAGCTTCTAAGGGTTTCAAGCTTTACTAGATGGACGTCAAGAGTGCCTTTCTCAATGGCTTCATTGAGGAAGAAGTCTATGTCAGACAGCCTCCAGGTTTCGAGAACCCCAAATACCCTAGTCATGTCTTCAAGCTTTCCAAAGCGTTGTATGGACTTAAGCAAGCCCCTAGAGCTTAGTATGAGAGGCTTAAGTCCTATCTATTGAGACATGATTTTGAGATGGATAAAGTTGACAAGACCTTGTTCATTCGCCGGCTTGGCAATGACCTTCTGCTCGTTCAAATTTATGTCGATGACATCATCTTTGGCGGCTCTTCCCATGCTCTAGTTTCACATTTCTCGGATGTCATGAGCACCGAGTTTGAGATGAGCTTGATGGGTGAGTTGACATTCTTCCTTGGCTTCCAGATCAAGCAGACTCGGGAGGGTACCTTCTTGCATCAAGGCAAGTACACTCGAGACCTCCTGAGACGATTTGACATGAGTGATGGAAAGCCGGTGTCGACTCCGATGGCTTCTACAGCCGTTCTTGACCCAGATGAGGACGGCGAGCTAGTTGATCAAAAAGAGTTCAGAAGTATGATTGGCTCTCTCTTGTACCTCACTGCCTCGAGACCGGACATACACTTCTCTGTGTGTCTATGTGCTCGGTTTCAGGCTTCTCCTCGCGTGTCTCACCGCTAGGCGGTGAAGCGCATCTTTCGGTACCTTCGAGCTACCATTGATTATGGTATCTGGTACTCTTCCTCATCCTGTCTTTCCTTAAGAGCCTACTCGGATGCGATTTTCTTGGTCAGGATGAGCGGGAAGAGCACTTCGCACCGCCAATTCATTGGCACTTCTCTTGTTTCTGGTCCTCGAGGAAGGGTCCGGTGTTGCAGCCCACCGCAGAGGCCGAGTACGTTGTCGCAGCCGATTCTTTGTAGCCAAGTGCTTTGATGGTCTCGACCTGCGGGACTTTGGGTTAGTTATCGACGTTGTTCCACTCCTTTGTGATAACACTTCGTGATTAACATTGCTAAGAACCCAAAAGGCATTCTCGGACCAAGCATATCGACATTCTCTTTCACTTCCTTAGAGACCATGTGGAGAAGGGTGACATCGTGCTCCAGTTTGTGGAGGGTGACCACCAGTTGGCTGACATCTTCACCAAGCCTTTGGATGGCTCGAGGTTTTCAGCTCTGCGGGGAGAGCTTGGGGTGGTTTGTCCTTATGGACTGTTGTGAGGGGGAGCTTTGGGCTTTATTGTTTTATCATATTATTTATGCTTCTGTCTCCTTACTATTGCAATCGCATTTGTGGGTGCATTGGGTTTAGTCCTTCCAAAGATAGGTTAGAATGTGTCTCTTCGAGTTGCTTAGACTTCTTACTCTTATCTTGTGCTTTCAGGATAACCGTTTCTTATCTCACTAGGTTGAGCTCACTCACTTCTTGTAGGTTCTAGCGAGGGTTGGGCCACCCTCGGGTGAGGCAGTGCGTGTTTGCTCTCTAGTGTGTGTTTTACTCGACAGCTGTTGTCCTGGAGTCATATGGGGTAGATAAGAGTTAGTCTGAGTCATTAGTATACTCTATGCTTTAAGGACTGCCTTTCTTGATTTCTTTGCCAGCTTCTCATTTTATTGCTTTGGTTCAGGGGGAGTTCAGTTGGGAACTTCTAGATCTTAATTTTGACATAACTCAACTTGAACTAAAAGTTGCATCACATGTTAAGGGGGAGCTGGATTTTCTTCATCTACATTGTAATTTAGCTACATGGAGCCTTGATTATTATCCGGCTATGACATGCTTATGATGATTTACATCTTGCCATGATTTATGCCTAATTGCTAGACTTATCATGACTTCATATGTGTAGACTAGCTTTTGCCATGATGAATTAATTAAACTTGCTCAAATTGAACTAAAAACTTGTCATGATTAGCAATTGAGATTAGTCTTTCTTGAGCTATCCTTTTATGATCCATGCCATGTCTAGTAGGCTGAGTTGAGCGTTGAATCTCTATTGAGCCTTAGTTTGAGCTGTTTTAAGTCTCTTGATGATGCATAAGCTAGTACAATATGTTAAAAAGCAAAAAGATCTCTTTTGTGCGAAAAAAATTGATTTCACCAATTCTTTCTCATGAGACGGCTTGCCATTGCACTAGGCATGAACTCAGGGGGAGTTTTGGATGACCTAGACTATCTTCTTAAGCTTCTTGCTTGGAGTAGTCGCATAAGGCTTGAGATCTAGCACATGATAAAAATATTGGTTGGAAACGGCCATAAGTTTCAAAAGAAAATATGTCATTTGTGCTCAATTTGCTTAAGCTACTAAAAGAACCAAGTACTTGAACTAATGTTTCACTCTTGAGCATATAAGCACTCTATTTAGACTCAATATTAGCTTCTTAGTTCCGCTTAGCTTAATGGACATGGCCTGCATCATCCTTGGATGTCTCTAGCTAGACTTTGCTCATTAATGACTTAATTTGTTCACAAATTGCACTATAATTCAGATTGTCATCTCTTTGGTTTAGCTAGCATATACATATCTTGTCATGATCTAGATAGCATATTTATGTGTTATGGCTTGATGTAATCCTTATGGTCATTTTGGATAATTCTCATGACTCTAAATGCTTAGATTAATCAAATCAGCCATTTCATCCATCATCTTGACTTATTCTCTCTTTTGCATTCTTGATGTGTTTATTGCCAAAAGGGGGAGAATAGATTGGAGAAAAAGTCTTTTGGGAATCTAGAGCTTTGAGATCAATTTACTCTTTCTTGAGTTGCTCTAATGATTCCTTATGTCGACATAGTCATGAGTTTCATTTCTTTCTTTGGACCATGTTAGACTCTTCAAACTCAACTTCATGCTTTTTCTGGGTTTGTCAATATACTCATCAAGGGGAGATTGAGAGACCATGTGGAGGTCATCCGTTGTGTATGATGAGTAATTGACATCGGTTCTGAAAGTCGAGTTTGAGTCGGTTGGTTCGGACCTAGGCGTTGCGTGGCGTAACGGACTCGGTCGGACTTGGTCGAACCTAGTCGAATGGGTTTAGGTTGCATATTCGATGACTCGGCGGTGTTTGATCTCTATTTACGCTTTCATGTATCGGCGGTGCTATTTGGCGTGTTTCTTGTCTGCGTGTGATTGCGGGACGCCGAGGCGAGTCGTGGCGAGACACGGTGGACCGGACTAGGCGCAGGTGGCGCTGAGGTCAGAACGGTCATGAGGTGTCGAAGACGACGTGGACTCGACGTGTTGCGGGCGTGCGAGGCAAGGAGCGAAGCTTCCGGAAGGTGCGGGAGGGGCGAAACGGAATTTCGCAAGGCACACAAGCGGGAGACGGCTCCGTTAGGGTTTAGCCGGCGTAACGGGTTGGAGACCCGTTAGCCAAGGGCTATAAATAGGAGTTGAGGGCTGTATACCCCCTCACCCATTCAATGCCTTCTAGAGATGATTAGGTTTTCAATTGGGTCAAAAGAGACTTTTGGGGTTTGTTTTGCCTTTCTCTTTAGTTGGTGAAGAGTGGGTGAGAGCAGAGGTTGTTCAGGGCTGTTCCCCATGTCTTCTTGAGTTTTTCTGGGAGCAGCAAGCGTGTGGAGGCAGTGCTCTGGGTGTGTGTTCTCATTCCTTCTCAATCGCGTATGGGGTTTGAGGGTATTGGTCAGAGAAACACCTTCATGTAATCATCCATGGCGTTGATTCAATATGAGATAGTTTGATTTCTTTCTCTGAATGATGGATTTCTGTTTTGATTTGTTAACTGCTTTCACTGCCGATTCTTCTCTGTTCTTCATTTTCAATTTCTAGGGTTTGAGCTAACTTTTGATTCCCTTTATGAATTGGCATGAAATTTGGGTTGTAGAGTCCTGAGGCTATTGCTAACATACCCTCAAAATTTTATTGCCAGAGGATCAAATTTGAGGTGGTAATTTGAATTTTAGTGATCTCCCAGTAGCTTTCAGAGTTTGGGCTCAAATCTGAATTTCTTGGCCTTGGTTTGGATTTTCTTGTTTCCTGAGATCTGAATGATATTTAGTTCGTGTTCTTAATCTTTTGGGTTAAGGAGTGCAGTAAGAACTTGATCAATTCATTGTTTTTGGATTCTCTTGAGACTACCGTGCAAGCATTTATACATTTCGATTCTGTTGTCTTGGGCTGAAAATGGGGTTCTCGGTTCTTGTTTTAGCTGCTGAAACAATTTGCTTCTCTTGCTGGTTTGTTGCTGTTTTAGGTGCTATTTTGCTGTTGTTTTTGTTGCTATTTTTACTGCTGAAGAAGTCTAGTTTCAGTTTTCAAGCTGCTGCAATTTCGATCCGACAATTCTTGCTCGATTTATTGATTTTAGCTCTGTGCGGCGAAGTTTTCAGCAGAAATTGGCTTCCTCTTTTCTGCAGTTTTCAGCCAATGTAGTGAGCAATTTCTAGTCTTTTCGGATACATTAGGCCAGCGAGTAGCGATCGGTTTGTTGGCAAGAGCGATCGGCAACTAGCGCCTCAAGATCTTGTTTGATTCTGATCTTGAGCTCTTTTCACAGAGCCAAGTGCGATAAACTGCAGAGTTTTGTGTTGTTCGGCTTTGCCATTTGCTACTTCGGTCAGTTGTATCAGCAGTTTAATCGGTGAATCTTGGAAGTCTGTGCATGCGCTTGTCTTCTCCAAACATTTCAGATCAACAAAACAGATTTCCTTCCTGTGTCTCTTCGTGAGGTTGTTTGTCTTGATAGCTTGGTATGCTGTGTTATCTTTGCCGAGAAAACATTTTGGTCTATTGGGCATCCAGAGTTTTATTTTCTTTACTTCTCGGTAAAACTCTTAATTGATTAAAGAAATCTTGAATCATCATCTTTTTAGCTTCTATAGCTATCAAAGAAGTTGAGTTCTTTACGAATACTTTGGGGGCAATTTTAAAAGGCACCATTCACCCCCCTCTGTTGCCATTTCGGTCCTACAGGAGTTCACATACACCAACCCCAGAAGCCTCGCTTCAATGCTTAACAGCCTGCCCGTGTGCCACAATAGTCGGGATTGAAAACTCCGGCACCAACACCCCGTTTCAATGCTTTAGGACCCCTATTACTGCACGATCATTCGCCAACCACATGTACAATATGGGATGGACTTGGCTAATTAATTTGTGATATTTCAATATCGGTTTCACCATCGGTTTGCGAAGGGGTGCCATTTAGGCATCTCCCGGGTGGTCAGCCTACTCGATCATGAAATCTTAACAGTCTTGTTGTGATCTTCTTGGTCGACATACCAAAGGAAGCGTGTTACACTGGTGACATCACAAGATGATCATACCATGTGGGTAAAGTTGTCTAACCTCTGCAGAGTGTAAAACTATTTGAATAGCCATGTCCCCAATCATGGACAGTGCTAAATGATTTCATACGAGGGTTAGGATTTTCAATGCTTAATAGCCTGCTCGTGTGCCCATCCTACCTCTTAGTACTTATAAAGGATGATGGTACATTGGTATATTCCTCTACACTATTCGGTTTATTACTTATTAGATCAATTCGCCAAGGCCCGATCCACGGGGTTGGGCCACCCTAACAAGACTCCCTCGGCAAAGAAGCGCAAAGGTTCCGATGGGCGAGCTGACGTGCCAAACTATCCCAGCCCCCCATTCTCCGACAGCAAGCGCGAGGGTGCCGACTGGCGAGCTGATGCAACTAGTAGCTTGCAGCCCCATGAGGCAATGCCTACGAAGGGGTCCGCGGAATCCCATGTCGAAGCCTGGCCATCTTGCCGAGGGCGCTACACACGCGGAGGCAGGGAGGCGAAGCCGCCATTCCCTGCCTTTAAAAATGGTGCCCGTAGAGAGCGGACGCGAGCGGCGTAGGCCGGGGGCGCTACGCACGCGGAGGCAGGGAGGCGAAGCCGCCATTCCCCTGCCTTGACAAACAGGGCCTGTAGAGAGAAGGCGCGAGCGGCGTAGGCCGGGGGCACTACGCACGCGGAGGCAGGGAGGCGAAGCCGCTGTTCCCCTGCCTTTATAAATGGTGCCCATGAAGAGCGGGCGCGAGCGGCGTAGGCCGAGGGCGCTACGCACGCAGAGGCAGGGAAGCGAAACCGCTGTTCCCCTACCTTCAAAAATAGTGCCCACGGAGGCGGGCCGAGTGGCGTATCTTGGCGCGCCGCGACGCGCGAGGCGAGGAGGCGGCCGTTCCCCTGCCTCTAAAAATAGAGCAGGCACGAGCGTCGTCGCGGCGCGCTACGCCTTGAGGCGGGAGGCGGCCGCCATTCCCCTGCCTTTAAAAATGGTGCCCGCGAAGAGCGGGCGTGAGCGACGTAGGCCGAGGGCGCTACGCATGCAGAGGCAGGGATGCGAAACCGCCGTTCCCCTACCTTCAAAAATATTGTCCGCGGAGAGCGGGCACGAGCGGCGTAGGCCTAGGGCGCTACGCACGCGGAGGCAGGAAGGTGAAGCCGCCGTTCCCCTGTCTTTAAAAATAGTGCCCGCGGAGAGCGGGCGCGAGCGGCGTAGGCAAGAGGAGGGCATCCTCGTATTCTTACCAATTTTTCCATAGATCTGGCTCTCCTCTTCCTCTTCTACGAGTCTCCTTCTCTACTGTTTGGCCAGTAGCCACAACAATTAGCAATGTACGCTATGTTTCAAGGAGCGGTTGTGTGTGCCACACAAAAGAGTTCAAGGAGTTATTGCTCAAAGAAGCCCATGAATCCTTATATTCGATTCACCCAGGCAGTACAAAGATATACCAAGATGTCAAGGATAAGTAGTGGTGGTCTAACATGAAGCGTGAGATAGCAGAGTATGTTGCGCTTTATGATGTATTGTCGGCGTATTTCACAAAGAATAATAGAAAGATGTACTGAAGATGGTCTCTCTTGCACGGATTGGTGTTTAATTAGCAGACTAATAAATAGGCTTGAGGGGTTATCAGTGTCACCGTCATGGTTTCTCTTTGTATATGTACCGTTGTGAGACATGATACTGGCGTGTAAATGTTGAAATAGTCAGAATGAACTGAGGCATCAACATATTTTGTGGTCCTTGATTCAATGCTGAAGCTATTGGTCAGTACCCTCTGGTTCTACCTATTTATAGAATTTCAAAATTGTCTAAAAACTATTTGGTTCCTTAATGAATTGTGACAAGTGCCTTTGTCTGGTCCTGCTTTACTTTGTGCTTGTACTCAACTCTTTTTTATTAAGATGTTAATATTTAATAGATATGGAGTATTTAGATCAATGAGGCAGCTGTCTCCCGACCTGAGATCATATCTGTTCAACGCATTTTGGCTCTTTCACGACAGAATTACTACTCTCTGGGAGGAACTTTCTATGATAGTTATACTCATGCGCTTGTAGCATAGTGCATGAACTTTCTATGATTCTCCTTGCAGAATTCCGTCAGAAATCCCTGTTTTTCTCCTGAAGATAACGAAATTCCTTACATTCTTCGCCCATGATAGTCCGGTCCATCGGCCTTGTTGAAGAATGTCAAAACACGTCAAGTTCTTGTTGAAGAAATGTCCTCGCGCTGCAGGCTGACGAAATAGGACTGGAGCAGCAGTCCCTCGCGTGCCATCAAACTGGAACCGACAGTCATCATCTCAAAACTGGCACAACAACTTCAACTACAGAGATGCAATTTGCAGTAATATCGGCACTTAAAAATTGCTCATGCAAGAACGAACGACGAGCACCCGCCCCTACCTTGTACGCAAGACAACCAACGCCTCGCGCGCGACGGCCTGGAGGGAGCGGTCGACGGCCTGCAGCTCGCGCGCGGGGAGGAAGCGCAGGCTGCTCCGTTCGAATAGTACCACATCGCTGGCTCAGGGCAGCGTGCGTGGATCGAGCGAGCAATAAAAGGCGAGGCAGGGCCTCCTCCCAGCTCATACCTTTCTCAGCCTTTTGGCTAAGATCAAGTGTAGTATCTGTTTTTATCAGTTTAACTAGTAAGGTGTCCATGCGTTGCAACGAAATATCAAGAAATATCAAATGATATGGTTAACTCACAAGAACATGGTCCAAAATAGTTCCATGAACATTTTGGACCATAAAATTTCCTCTCTTTTTTATAAGATTGTATCTAACATCTTTTGTCTCCTTTGTCCAATGAGAGATAAGGTAAATCCTATATACTGACAAATGCTGAAAATTAAAGATTTATTAGGATAAATATGAGTATGTATTTCAATGACTAAAAAACTGTCCATTTGAAAAAATTTCAACGTTTAATCAGGATAGTGTAATCTCTGATTTTACCTCATAAATACATAACTAAACAGAGAAGGAACAAACTTGGACTAATTAATAGTACAATCAAGAACAAAACATGAATAGCAAAAAGGAGACAACCAATAAGCATGGTGATTGTTCTGCAGGGTATCAGACTAATGCAAAATATATAGTAAGCTACCCATGCTTGTGACAACGAAATCTAAAAGAAGTGTGATATATATCATCAAATATGATCCAAACCATACAATAAACATCAAATTTATCTTAAATCTGAATGAAGCTTGTTCCAAACCGTACATAGCCAAGTGCTTGTGAGTTGTAACAAGTTTAAATTTCATGCCATTTGCACTCATTCCAAATCCTAGCGACCAACATTCTCATTCTTTCAAGTTTCACACCTCCACTTCATCTTCCAAGTTTGGTCAGTGCACATCATCACTCTTAGCACTATGAAAGTTTCTCTTTTCAAGAGCACGCAAGTGAAAAATCTTGAAAATGCAATAAATTTAGAAACAGTTTCAAGTACTAATCTCAGTACCGCATTACTCATAATGTGAGGCAAATAATTGCATGTAATAGGAGAGATTGATTCATGCGCTATTCCAAGGCTGTATCAAATCAAATGTATTACAACAAGTAACATCGATGTCATATTATCTCCTTCCAAAATAATGAATTCAACACAATATGACTGCATTCCATAAATAACATATTATATGAGATAAATGCGAAAAACAGTTCAGTGATTTGCTCAATAAACAAACAATTAGGCGACAAATTTTTCCCTCAAAAAGAATTAGGTGACAAACTTTGCAAAATACCAGGTAGAAATTAGCTACTGACATATAGCTCAATATACAAAATAATCTGCACAAACAAAAACATAAGCATAAGTTAGTGTTTCTTCACTACCAAAAGTTAGATTTTTTTTTTGCATAAAAGTAAGATAAAGGGGATTAAATACAATGTGCATTGCATCAGCCTTGAAGTACCAAAGATTGAAATTTATCACCTCTGAAATTTAAATGACAGTGACAAGGATAAGGCAGACAAGTACCATGGCAACTTCTAATCCTCCACCAAGAGCAAGACCATCAATTGCGACCACCGATGACTTTGTCATACCTGTTAGGACAATAAATATATAAAATGCTCAACACAATTCTTCAATAGAAAAACAACAACCAATCAAGAGAGAAAACGAACAAATCAAATACCTTGTTGAACATACTTTTGCCACCCTGAAGACCACCAAAGGAACTAATATCGAATCCTCCAGAAAACTTTCCTCCTTTTAGAATTGTTCATATCCAGCCAAACTGCCAAAGATGCAAGAATCGTTCAACTTCATGTGTTAACAAAACCATTTCAATAAAACATCTCACGGTACCTCTACCAAGCAAAAAAATTTCATGAAGAAACACAAATAAGTAGCGACATTGCTTGATTAGCCTTGAAGCCTATGTGGTAAGCAGAGTAGATATCGAGAATTCTACTATCCATGCTATTAGGTTGTTAAAGAAATTGCTTCACACCTCTTTCCATTCCTCCCTTCCTCCCTCAAAATTAGCAAGTAGGTAGAACGCATTTGAATTCCTGTAGAAGAGCAAAAATAGGACTCCAATAAATTGCCGATAGTAGGTTTCTTGTTGAAACTAAAAACAATCTTTATATTGACACTCGTGGCTTCTAGCAAATTAGCCATTGATCGTAGTTAAGTAATAAATCCTACAATACATTTTTCATCGGTGTTTGAATCTTATATGGGGCAAAGGTTGCAGGGATCAAAGAAAATTTTGGTAAAGACGGTAAATTTGTTCTAGTGTAACTTCAATAACCCTCTTAAAACTCTATATTTTCTTAAACTCTCCTTCCCTTGTTCTGTTTGAGAATCGAGCACTGCAGAAAATCTGTAATCTTTCCCATATTTAACTATGGTTGTCTACCATGTGGTGTTGTTAACCCATAATGGTGCATTACACACGTGTTGTCGATGCAACTTAATTCCATGGTTTCATTATCTTGATTATAATAAGACAACATCTACCGATTTCTGTTAAAATGATAGTAGAATTTGTGAAAATGTTGGGTAACTATGGTTATTTAACATAGTAAATCTAAGCTATGTAGGGCTGCTACATTTTGCCTTTGGTTTGATTTTGTTAAGATCACCCAAATTGAGAAGGAATGAATGGAAAGAACAAAAATTGTTAATGTGCCATTTGTTAAGATCACCCCCTGCCTTTCTTTTTAGGAGCAGTGGAGCATCAACCGCATACAGCCCTTCTTGGCGATTTGCTCCCTGTACTCCATGAGAAGTGACGCAAAATACACCTCAAATAACATCGTACTGATTACACACGAATCATCAACATACCAATTCATCTTCCTCGATTAGGGATCATGAGCATTAGCATTACATCGTTTCATGACACACCATAGACATTTTTTAAAAGTAGATGCACATAATCAGATGTTGTAACCATCGAATGCCCCGCCAAAACGACTGAGCGATGACCACACGCTGCGTGCACGATTGTGATCCATTCACCGATCCACGAGACCGGATCGTACCAAAGGGCCATCCGCTTGCGCGGATCCGCCCGATCAGATCCAGACCCAACCCCGGCTCGCGACGAGCAAACGACAAGATCAAACAAACAACATGCACATGATTGGGGAAGGCAAAAAGATCGAGGAGGACGCACCTGGTAGGTGTTACCGAACTTACGGGTGATGATGCTGGTCTTGCCGACGGACTGGTCGCCCACTCCTTAGACGGATATTGCGCCGAACGACCCGAGGCGAACAACCCTTGCACGCCGTGGTGGAATCTGGTGGCGAACGACCGACCCGAAAAGCCCTCACCACATCTATCCACCAAAATCGGAACCTTGGGCGGAGGATCTTGCGGCGGCCGCCTGGTCGAGAAGCGGTACCGTCGGGCGGTCGGCGAGGGCGGGGGGACGGGCTGGTCATGAGACGCAGTCGTGAAGCCACGGAGAGGCGGCGCCAGCGGGGGCGCGGGGTGGCGAAGGAGCGAGCGGTGGGGAGGAGGGATGGGGTCGGGGTGCATCCGGCGCGGAGGAGGACCGAGAATAGGCGAGGGAGCGGTTTGGCGGTTGAGGTGAGGACGGAGGAGCGGAGGCGGCGTGAAGAAAAGGCGAGGAGCGGTTTGGCGGATGAGGCGCCAAGTGAGGCAACGTGAAGCATATGGGCCCATGTGGCGCTAGAAAACCGAGGGAATGGTTGGGAGGACGGACGGACTGCCACCAACTCCAATTTTTAAGTAGTAGAGATATCTGATATGTGGGTCATGTGTTCACTTTGATATTAAATTTATTTTTTGTGGGGGAGGGCTCACTACAGTGGCTTGCCGCTGGGGCTCGCGTGTCGCTTGGGTGTTGCACTACAGCCTAGGCCTGGTGCACCCCAACCAATATAGAATTAATATTTTTTTATTATTGTTAACTCTAGTTGGAAGAGAATTAATATTTTTTTATTATTGTTAACTCTAGTTGGAAGATAATTAATATTTTTTATTAATTGTTAACCCCAGCCATTGTTCGTTCTCACCAGAGGAACACTGCTTCTTGCTCCTCTGACGGTGTAGGAGCAAGGCTTGAAGAACTGACCATACTTCTGTTGTTTTCCAGGGGCATTTTGGTAAATTTTCAATTGAAAAAGAAAAAAAGGAGAAGGAGGTGGGGCCCACCTATCAGTGGGCTGGACGTAAGAGATAAGGGGAGGAGACTTTGTTTGCTCGTGCGGGTGCGTGGGCCGATTCGTTCGCTTCGCTGTGGGCGGTGAGTCTTAGAGCGGCGATGGGCGTCAAGGCGTGGGCGCTTGGCGCCGGTAGTGACCATGACCGCCGCCTTCCGCCCCGATTCCCTATTTATGGCCGTACCTAGAGAAAGAAGGAATAGGAATGAGGAGAAACGTAACCAGAGACCAACCCCAACGCCATTGGGAACCCCTCTCATGCTTGGTGAGGATTTACTACCATTTTTGCGTTTCATTCCATTCCAGTGCAATTCTTTGTAGCCATGGCATCATGAGACCCCCGAGAACTCATAGCCATTGTCGCCATGCTCCTCCTTAGCTAGGCCCTGCCGCAGCCTTGGACCTTCGCTGGCCAAAATACCCCCACCGTCGACAGCTTCACACAGAACCCAAGAACCCAAGCCACCACTGCCATCATCTTCCCCATAAGCCCAAGATGCTCAAATCGCCATTCTCCTCGCCGATTGGCCCCCACACCGCCGCCTTCGAGCTCCCTAAGCCAGTAAGGTCGCTCGACCAAAACTTTCCAATTGCTCACCGCCATAGCATCTTTGGACCACACCGGACCCGAAGCCACCCTCACCGGACCATTCCCTAAACACTAGCTTGGCTGCGTTGTGAGCCCCTACAGGTCGAGCCACCCCTCCCGTGGGTAGCCTAGCCGAGACCACCCAAGCCCAAACCATCGCCACTTTTAGCCTCCCCTCACTCTGTAGATGGTCTAGTTGGCCTTATCCTCGCGAGAGACCCTCCGAGAAGCTTCAGTGCCATGGAGTTAAGCCATGAGGTCCCCTTCGCCAGTAGACCGCTAGAAAGATCCTTGGTCGCTTAGAAGCCCGAAAATGGAATCCCTATAAGGAGGCGATGCTGTAGGGGCCCTTGCTCACCACTGGCGATCCTTGCTGGCGTCACTCTGGCCGCCCTCGCTGGCTCTGTGTTGTCTGAACGAAGAAGTTAGGGGAAGGGCGTCGTGGCACAATCTTGGCCGCCCATGAGTAGCGCATCGAGCGGCCATGCACACGTGATTAGGGCCATTTTGGCTGGGTGTTTTTCGCCATGATGGCTGGCACACTGTAACATCCTAATTTTCAGAGTTTTATTTCAAGTTTTCAAAACAAAATTCGCCATTGCCTTTTTCTGGATTTTATTCGGATTTATTTGCTATTTTCTAGAGCTCAAATGATTTTATTTGAATTTCTAAAATAAAAAATCCTTCAAAACCCCAAAACCCTTTTGGGCCTAAACCCAATTCCTCTGGCCCGATCTCTCTCTGGTTGGCCCACATTTCCCCCTTTCGCCAACGGCCAGTCCATCGTCGTCCCTCGGTTCACCCGTGCCGCACGACGCTTCGCTCGCCGAAGCGATGTCTCAATTTTCATGCCACCGAAGTCAGCGAAGCGACGTCACCCCGCACCCACGCCCGGCGACTCTTCGCCTTCACCGTGCACCGAGTCAACATGCACTATGGCTATGACCTGTGGGTCCCTCAAGTCAGATCTACTATGCCATAGACCCGTGAGCCAGGCCGAGCCGAATCAGCTGCCACCTCAGCCCTAAGTCCACGTGTCCACCACGTGTCAAGCCACGTGGGTGCCACATCAGCCACATGAGCTGCCACGCTGCCACGTCAGCCCTAGGTGCCACCTGTCAGGCCACGTGTCAAGCCACGTCAGCTAGCCCAGTCATCCAGTACACTATTTCATGAGTCGAGTCCACTATAGACTAGTTATTCCACGCACCCGGTTTACAGCACAGTATAATTTTCAAATTTCTATTATTTTTTTAGGTTTAATTTTTCAAGAGTCCGTTCTTCTTCGTTATAGCTCTAATTCACGAATCTAATGGACTATTAAACTACGGTTTTGGTACTGCAATTTTTTGGTTTAATGGACGATAGGACAGAAAACGAATCTAATTATGGGTAAAGAAGTTCTCACCGAGTAAACCTAGAATCTGATACCACATGATACGGGGAGGGGTCCCGATCTTCTCAGTGAGGAACCGTGGATAGTTGATGCGAAATAGACGATAGTTGAACACTCACGCCAATGCACGGACCCTCAACTCTTCGGAATACGCCCAAAGCACACCGGATAATTGTTCGTCGCGAGACCACAAATGAAGAACGCCAAGTCCCCAATTCCCAATGGAACGACGGCTTGACCTTGAATTGCAGAACGAACAATGGATCGCCTAGTTCTCTCTCAAAGTCTTCGCATGAACTCTGGTGTTGAAAGAACAAGCAATAGCTATATTTCAATCTTATGCATAAAATTGATCTGCCCCTAAAGACTGCAATACAAGGCTTATATAGCCCCTTGGGACGTCCATATGGTCCCCAAACCAAGTACAACTCAACCCTATATGGTTTTGGATACGAACTCTCGTATTGTTTCGATCATAACCTTTTATCCGTAATGAATTTGAAGGTGGGACTAGATCCATTGCGTAGCCCTTGAAATTATCTTTCAAACGAGTATAAGAACACCTGAATCGGACTCCGTTTGTGAAAGTTACGGCCTTTTTAGTAACTGCCTGTCAGGATCGACGTTTCATTCTAGGAGCTACGACGAGCGGGACCCTTGCGTCAGGATCTGGACGAGGAGCATCTCAAGTGTCAAGTCAAGTCAATCGAGCGCAGCAATCGATTGTCTGAGGGCAAGTGAACCACGTCACCGTGGAGGAGGCCCAAGCAACACCAGATGTTGTGATGCGTAAGTTCCTAGAAAATTCAGTATCTGCTACAGTTTTGTTTGATTCCGGAGCTTCGCATTCATTTGTTTCTCGGAGTTTTGTGGTTAGACGACGGTTGAAAATTGTTGTTCTTGGTTCTGTTCTTTTGGTCCAATCCCCTGGTTCGGAGTTGAGTGTGAATCTAGGATGTTCAGAAGTTAAGATCACCATTCAAGAGGTGAAATTTCTCGCCGATCTCGTCGTCCTTGATATCAAGTCCTTCGATGTAATCCTAGGAATGGATTGGCTTAAGAAGCACCAAGCCGTGTTGGATTGTGGAAGTAGAGCTATTTCTATAGTAAGTTCGAATGAAGTCAGAGTGCAGTTTGAAGCTAGGTTGAGTCATCCGAAGGAAGCTATGGTCTGCCAGAGTAAAGGGACCTTGTTAGAGGATGTGCCTATTGTAAGAGAATTTCCAGATGTGTTTACAGAAGATCTTATAGGAATACCACCGGATCGAGAAGTTGAGTTTTCGATTGAGTTAGCACTTGGCACTGCACCGATATCTAGAGACCATATTGGATGCCTCCTAATGAGCTTGCCGAATTAAAGAAACAGATTCAGGAATTGATGGACAAAGGTTATGTCAGACCTACTCCATCCCCGTGGGGAGCACTAGTGTTGTTTGTCAAGAAGAAGGATGGTAGTCAGTGCATGTGTGTAGACTATCGAGCACTGAATGAGGTTACCATTAATAACAAGTATCCGTTGTCAGGGATCGATGATCTGTTTGACCATGTAAGAGAAGACGATGTGTTCTCCAAGATTGATTTGAGATCAGGATACCACCAGGTGAGGATTCGCAAGGAGGATATCCCAAAGACAATGTTCTCTACTCGCTATGGACTGTATGAGTTCACAGTGATGTCTTTTCGTTTAACCAATGCCCCATCATACTTCATGTATTTAATGAAAAAGGTGTTCATGGAGTATTTACACAAGTTTGTTGTCATGTTCATCAATGTCATCTTGATCTATTCCAAGGATGAAAAGGAATATGAAGAGCATCTGAGATTAGTGCTACAGAAGCTCAGAGAGCACTAGCTGTATGCCATATTTATCAAGTGTAAATTCTGGATGAAGAAAGTTGCCTTTCTAGGCTATGTCATGTTAGCCGAAGGTGTTGCAGCTGATCCCGAAAAAGTCATGGATGTGCCTAACTTCAAGTCGCATACTATAATGCCGTAGGTCAGGAGTAGCCGATGTAGTAGCCGATGCGCTAAGTCAGAAGAGCTATTGTAATACCGTGATGATCACGAAAAAGTCAGCCTGCTTTACATGAGGAATTTCAGAAGCTTAGATTGGAGTTGGTAAAGGAAGGATTTATAGCTATAATGGAAGTGAAACCAACATTGGATGATCAGATTTGTGAAGCGCAGGTTGAGGATAAGGGTATTCATAGAATCAAGTGTAATCTTAGCAGAGGAAAAGCTTCAGATTTGACCGAAGATGAGCAAGGTACGCTATGTTTCAAGGAGCGGTTGTGTGTGCCACACAAAAGAGTTAAATGAGTTATTGCTCAAAGAAGCCCATGAATCCTTGTATTCGATTCACCCAGGCAGTTCAAAGATGTACCAAGATGTCAATGATAAGTAGTGGTGGTCTAGCATGAAGCGTGAGATAGCAGAGTATGTTGCGCTTTATGATGTACTGTCGGCGTATTTCACAAAGAATAATAGAAAGATGTACTGAAGATGGTCTCTCTTGCACGGATTGGTGTTTAATTACCAGACTAATAAATAGGCTTGAGGGGTTATCAGTGTCACCGTCATGGTTTCTCTTTGTATATGTACCGTTGTGAGACATGATACTGGCGTGTAAATGTTGAAATAGTCAGAATGAACTGAGGCATCAACATATTTTGTGGTCCTTGATTCAATGCTGAAGCTATTGGTCAGTACCCTCTGGTTCTACCTATTTATAGAATTTCAAAATTGTCTAAAAACTATTTGGTTCCTTAATGAATTGTGACAAGTGCCTTTGTCTGGTCCTGCTTTACTTTGTGCTTATACTAAACTCTTTTTTATTAAGATGTTAATATTTAATAGATATGGAGTATTTAGATCAATGAGGCAGCTGTCTCCCGACCTGAGATCATATCTGTTCAACGCACTAGATGTAGCATAGCGCATTGTGGCTCTTTCTCGACAGGATTACTACTCTCTGGGAGGAACTTTCTATGATAGTTATACTTATGGGCTTATGGCAGGTTTGCTTACCCTTTTCGTTTTCCTCTTTGAGAGCAAACCTTATTAATTTGCCTGTTCTTGAATAATGCAGCTGAAAAGAAGCAGAAGCGTGAGCAGCACCATAATGTGTGTGCACGAGCCAATGATTCTCCTTGCAGAATTCCGTCAGAAATCCCTGTTTTTCTCCTGAAGATAACGAAACCCATTGATTCCAAAACACGTCAAGTTCTTGTTGACGAAATAGGACTGGAGCTTCTTGGCAGCAGTCCCTCGCGTGCCATCAAACTGGAACCGACAGTCATCATCTCAAAACTGGCACAACAACTTCAACTACAGAGATGCAATTTGCAGTAATATCGGCACTTAAAAATTGCTCATGCAAGAACGAACGACGAGCACCCGCCCCTACCTTGTACGCAAGACAACCAACGCCTCGCGCGCGACGGCCTGGATGGAGCGGTCGACGGCCTGCAGCTCGCGCGCGGGGAGGAAGCGCAGGCTGCTCCGTTCGAATAGTACCACATCGCTGGCTCAGGGCAGCGCGCGTGGATCGAGCGAGCAATAAAAGGCGAGGCAGGGCCTCCTCCCAGCTCATACCTTTCTCGGCCTTTTGGCTAAGATCAAGTGTAGTATCTGTTCTTATCAGTTTAATATCTGATATGTGGGCTATGTGTCCACTTTGATATTAAATTTATTTTTTGTGGGGGAGGGCTCACCACAGTGGCTTGCCTCTGGGGCCCTCGCGTGTTGCTTGGGTGTTGCACTATAGCCCAGGCCTGGCGCACCCCAATCAATACAGAATTAATATTTTTTTATTATTGTTAACTCTAGTTGGAAGAGAATTAATATTTTTTATTATTGTAAACTCTAGTTTGAAGAGAATTAATATTTTTTATTAATTGTTAACCCTAGCCATTGTTCGTTCTCACCAGAGCAACACCTGCTGCTGCTCCTCTATGACAGGTAGGAGCAAGGCTTGAAGAACTGATCGTACTTCTGTTGTTTTCCAGGGGCATTTTGGTAATTTTCCAATTGAAAAAGAAAAAAAGAAGGAGGTGGGCCCCACCTATCAGTGGGCTGGACGTAAGAGATAAGGGGAGGAGACTTTGTTTGCTCGTGCGGGTGCGTGGGCCGATTCGTTCGCTTCGCCTGTGGGCGGCCGAGTCTTGTAGCGGCGATGGAGGCGTCACTGGCGTGGGCGCTTGGCGCCGGTAGTGACCGCATGACCACGCCTTCCGCCCCGATTCCCTATTTATGGCCGTACCTAGAGAAAGAAGGAATAGGAATGAGGAGAAACGTAACCAGAGACCAACCCCAACGCCATTGGGAACCCCCTCTGTGCCGGTAAGGATTTACTACCATTTTTGTGTTTCATTCCATTCCAGTGCAATTCTTTGTAGCCATGGCATCATGAGACACCCGAGAACTCATAGCCATTGTCGCCATGCTCTTCCTTAGCCTAGGCTCTGCCGCAGCCTTGGACCTTCGCCGGCCAAAATATCCCCACCGTCGACAGCTTCACACAGAACCCAAGAACCCAAGCCACCACTGCCATCATCTTCCCCATAAGCCCAAGATGCTCAAATCGCCATTCTCCTCGCCGATTGGCCCCCACACCGCCGCCTTCGAGCTCCCTAAGCCAGTAAGGTCGCTCGACCAAAACTTTCCAATTGCTCACCGCCATAGCATCTTTGGACCACACCGGACCCGAAGCCACCCTCACCAGACCATTCCCTAAACACTAGCTTGGCTGCGTTGTGAGCCCCTACAGGTCGAGCCACCCCTCCCGTGGGTAGCCTAGCTGAGACCACCCAAGCCCAAACCGTCGCCACTTTTAGCCTCCCCTCACTCTGTAGATGGTCTAGTCGGCCTTATCCTCGCGAGAGACCCTCTGAGAAGCTTCAGTGCCATGGAGTTAAGCCATGAGGTCCCCTTCGCCAGTAGACCGCTAGAAAGATCCTTGGTCGCTTAGAAGCCTGAAAATGGAATCCCTATAAGGAGGCGATGCTGTAGGGGCCCTTGCTCACCACTGGCGATCCTTGCTGGCGTCGCTCTTGCCGCCCTCGCTGGCTCTATGTTGTCTGAACGAAGAAGTTAGGGGAAGGGCGTCGTGCCACAATCTTGGCCGCCCATGAGTGGCGCATCGAGCGGCCATGCACACGTGATTAGGGCCATTTTGGCTGGGTGTTTTTCGCCATGATGGCTGGCACACTGTAACATCCTAATTTTCAGAGTTTTATTTCAAGTTTTCAAAATAAAATTTGCCGCTAAAGGCTGCCAATATAAGGCTTATATAGCCCCTTGGGACGTCCATATGGTCCCCAAACTAAGTACAACTCAACCTTGTATGGTTTTGGATACGAACTCTCACAAAAAGGAAACTATATTTTTCAGTTGTCATATTGTTTTGATCATAACTTTTTATCCGTAATGAATTTGAAGGTGGGACTAGATCCATTGCGTAGCCCTTGAAATTATCTTTCGAACGAGTATAAGAACACCTAAATCGGACTCCGTTTGTGAAAGTTACGGCCTTTTTAGTAACTGCCTGTCAGGATCGACGTTTCATTCTAGGAGCTACGACAGACAGGACCCTTGCGTCAGGATCTGGACGAGGAGCATCTCAAGTGTCAAGTCAAGTCAATCGAGCGCAGCAATCGATTGCCTGAGGGCAAGTGAACCACGTCACCGTGGAGGAGGCCCAAGCAACACCAGATGTTGTGATGCGTAAGTTCCTAGAAAATTCAGTATCTGCTACGGTTTTGTTTGATTCTGGACCTTTGCATTCATTTGTTTCTCGAAGTTTTGTGGTTAGACGACGGTTGAAAACTGTTGTTCTTGGTTCTGTTCTTTTGGTCCAATCCCTTGGTTCGGAGTTGAGTATGAATCTATGATGTTTAGGAGTTAAGATCACCATTCAAGAGGTGGAATTTCTCGTCGATCTCGTCGTCCTGGATATCAAGTCCTTGGATGTAATCCTAGGCATGGATTGGCTTAAGGAGCACCAAGCCGTGTTGGATTGTGGAAGTAGACTTGTTTCTATAGTAAGTTCGAATGAAGTTAGAGTGCAGTTTGAAGCTAGGTTGAGTCAACCGAAGGAAGCTATGGTCTGCCAGAGTAAATGGACCTTGTTAGAGGATGTGCCTATTGTAAGAGAATTTCTAGATGTGTTTGCAGAAGATCATTCAGGAATGCCACAGAATCGAGAAGTTGAGTTTTCGATTGAGTTAGCACTTGGCACTGCACCGATATCCAAGAGACCTTATCGGATGCCTATTAATGAGCTTCCCAAATTAAAGAAACAGAGTCAGGAATTGTTGGACAAAGGTTATGTCAGACCTAGTTCATCCCCGTGGGGAGCACTATTGTTGTTTGTTAAGAAGAAGGATGGTCGTCAGCGCATGTGTGTAGACTATCGAGCACTGAAAGAGGTTACCATTAAGAACAAGTATCCGTTGTTAGGGATCCATGATCTGTTTGACCATCTAAAAGAAGCCGGTGTGTTCTCCCAGATTGATTTGAGATCAGGATACCACCAGCTGAGGATTCGTAAGGAGGATATCCCAAAGACAACGTTCTCTACTCGCTATGGACTGTATGAGTTCATAGTGATGTCTTTTCGTTTAACCAATGCCCCGTCATACTTCATGTATTTAATGAACAAGGTGTTCATGGAGTATTTACACAAGTTCGTTGTCATGTTCATTGATGACATCTTGATCTATTCCAAGGATGAAAAGGAATATGAAGAGCATATGAGATTAGTGCTACAGAAGCTCGGAGAGCACCAGCTGTATGCCATGTTCAGCAAGTGTGAATTCTGGATGAAGAAAGTTGCCTTTCTAGGCCATGTCATGTTAGCCGAAGGTATTCTAGTTGATCCCAGAAAAGTCAAGGATGTGCTTAACTGCAAGTCGCCTACAACAATGCCATAGGTCAGGAGTTTCCATGGAATGGCAGGATATTATCGTCATTTCATTGAAGGATTTTCTATTTTAGCCAGACCGCTTACGCAGTTGTTAAAGAATGAAAATAAGTTTATTTGAACGCTAGAGTGTGAAAATAGTTTTTAGAAGTTGAAGGAATGTTTGACCACTACACCAGTATTGGTATTGCCAGGTATAAACAAAGACTTCGAGATTTATTGTGATGCTTCTCGAAAAGGCTTGCGATGTATGTTGATGCAAGATAGAAGAGTGGCAGCTCATGCTTCGCGATAATTAAGGCCACAAGAAGAGAATTATCATATTCACAATTTGAGTTAGCAGCCGTGGTATATGCTTTGAAAATTTGACGTCATTATCTAATAGGGAATAGTTGTGAGATCTATATTGATAATAAGAGTCTGAAATATATTTTCACTCAATCCGACCTTAACCTCAGGCAAAGGAGATGGTTGGAGCTAATCAAGGATTATAACGTGGGAATACATTATCACCCCAGAAAGACCAGCAGCCGATGCGCTAAGTCAGAAGAGCTACTGCAATACCGTGATGATCAAGAAAAAGTTAGCCTACTTTACATGAGGAATTTCAGAAGCTTAGTTTGGAGTTGGTAGAGGAAGGATTTATAGCCATAATGGAAGTGAAGCCAATATTGGATGATCAGATTTGTCAAGCGCAGGTTGAGGATAAGGTTATTCATAAAATCAAGTGTAATCTTAGCAAAGGAAAAGCTTCAGATTTGACTGAAGATGAGTGTTGTGGCTACTGGCCAAACAGTAGAGAAGGAGACTCATAGAAGAGGAAGAGGAGAGCTAGATCTATAGGAGAGTTGGTAAGAATGAGAGGATGCCCTCCTCCTGCCCCTCCTAGGGGTTTATATACATGAGCGAGGTAGGATGGGAAATCCACATCCTACCCCTTAGTACTTACAAAGGATGAGGGTACATTGGTATATTCCTCTACACTATTGGGTTTATTACATATTAGACCAGTTCGCCAAGGCCCACAACAGTACTCCCTCGACAGCAAGCGCAAAGGTTCCGATGGGCGAGCTGACGTGCCAAACTATCCTAGCCCCGTTCCACGACGAGCGCGAGGTGCCGATCGCTGGCCGATGCAACTAGTAGCTTGCAGCCCCATGAGGCAATGCCTACGAAGGGGTCCGCGGAATCCCATGCCGAAGCCCGGCCGTCCCGCCGAGGCGATGTCTACCTGGCAGACGACGAAGTCGAGCGCCGAAGTCGTGTCGTCCTACCAAGGGCGTTACGCATGCAGAGGCAGGGAGGCGAAGCGGCCATTCCCCTGCCTTTAAAAATAGTGCCCGCGGAGAGCGGGCACGAGCGGCGTAGGCAAGAGGAGGGCATCCTCTCATTCTTACCAACTTTTTCGTAGATCTGGCTCTCCTCTTTCTCTTCTACGAGTCTCCTTCTCTACTGTTTGGCCAGTAGCAACAACAATTAGCAACGTACACAATGTTTCAAGGAGCGGTTGTGTGTGCCACACAAAAGAGTTAAATGAGTTATTGCTCAAAAAAGCCCATGAATCCTTGTATTCGATTCACCCGGGCAGTACAAAGATGTACCAAGATGTCAAGGATAAATAGTGGTGGTCTAACATGAAGCGTGAGATAGCAGAGTATGTTGAGCTTTATGATGTACTGTCGGCGTATTTCACAAAGAATAATAGAAAGATGTACTGAAGATGGTCTCTCTTGCACGGATTGGTGTTTAATTAGCAGACTAATAAATAGGCTTGAGGGGTTATCAGTGTCACCGTCATGGTTTCTCTTTGTATATGTACCGTTGTGAGACATGATACTGGCGTGTAAATGTTGAAATAGTCAGAATGAACTGAGGCATCAACATTTTTTGTGGTCCTTGATTCAATGCTGAAGCTATTGGTCAGTACCCTCTGGTTCTACCTATTTATAGAATTTCAAAATTGTCTAAAATCTATTTCGTTCCTTAATGAATTGTGACAAGTTCCTACTTTGTACGCAAGACAACCAACACCTCGCGCGCGACGGCCTGGAGGGAGCGGTCGACGGCCTGCAGCTCGCGCGCGGGGAGGAAGCGCATGCTGCTCCGTTCGAATAGTACCACATCGCTGGCTCAGGGCAGCGCGCGTCGATCCAACCAGCAATAAAAGGTGAGGCAGGGCCTCCTCCCAGCTCATACCTTTCTCGGCCTTTTGGTTAAGATCAAGTGTAGTATCTGTTCTTATCAGTTTAATATCTAATATGTGGGCCATATGCCAACTTTGATATTAAATTTATTTTTTGTGGGGAGGGCTCACCACAGTGGCTTGCCGCTGGGCCCTTGTGTGTCGTTTGGGCGTTGCACTACAGCCCCGGCCTGGCGCACCGCAACCAATACAGAATTAATATTTATCGTACTTCTGTTGTTTTCCAGGGGCATTTTAGTAATTTCTCAATTGAAAAAGAAAAAAGGAGAAGGAGGTGGGGCCCACCTATCAGTGGGCTGGACGTAAGAGATATGGGAAGGAGACTTCGTCTGCTCTCGTGCGGGTGCGGCATTCCACGCGAGTGCCCCAGCTCATACCTTTCTCGGCCTTTTAAGTGGGAGAAGGAGGCGGATTCATTCGCTTCTCCTGTGGGCGGCGATGGAAGCGTCACCGGTGCGGGCGCTTGGTGCCGGTGTGTGCATGACCGCACGGCTTCGCCCGCTTCCCTATTTATGGCATCTCCAATTCTTCGTTTGAGGCACTGGAAAACTGTGAGTTCTCGTTCCCCTCCGATCTCAAATCACCGATCTAGGGTTTTCCCTGTGCGGTTTCCTTGAGCCTTTTCTTGGATCTGGCCGAGAGGAAAGGTGCAGGGTTTGCCTCTAGAGGTTGATTTGGCTCAGTCTTGTGCTATGTTTTGGGAGAGATTTGAGACTTGTTCTTTGTGTTCACGCGTGTTCTCGACTAGAGCTCTCGTCGGTCTTGTGCGGCGTCCACCGGACCCTCGACTTCTACCTCGGTTCTAGCCAAGCAGAAGTGTGGCATTGTATCTCTGATTGCCTTTATCCCCTTGCTCGACACAGTGGGGTGTTTGTTTTTTCGGGACAGCGCTGCAAGCGTGCCTTGCCTCTTTTAATTTCTTCACAGTGATTTCAAGTATCACCACTGCAGTGAGTATACTGCCTGTTGTTTCTTTACAATTTCGTGATTTACTTCACTTATCAGTGAGTCTCACTAGTGGGAAATTTGCAAAGAAATTGCTGTGGGCTGACTGCTCTGTGATGAAATGACATAATATTGAGATTACATATGAATGTGATGATAGATTGATCTTGAGCTTTCAGTTAAATCTGTTATTTTTCTTTCACTGATAATCGAACTTGTTGTCCACTTCTTGTTGAACTCTGTGTTAGATCTGTGTAGTGGTTAGCTTTGTTCATTTCTGGTATATGTTGAACCCTATTATCCTATTGAATCAATAGTATTATGCCAGTTCACCAGCAGTCAAAGATTATAGAGTTTGTGAGGACAAGACCGCCAACCTATTCCAGGTCTTCTGAACCCTTGGAAGCAGATGATTAGCTTCGTTCCATGGAGAAGAAGCTGAATCTTGCTCAGTTCACACATTGAGAGAAAGTTCTCTACACCACTCACCAGTTGGAAGGAGTCACCACAGAATGGTGGGAGAACTACTATGCCACGCATGAGGATCAAGATAGCATCACGTGGGCAGAATTCGCCATAGCCTTCGTCATGCCCATGTCCTAGATGGACTGTATGAGTTCACAGTGATGTCTTTTGGTTTAACCAATGCCCGTCATACTTCATGTATGTAATGAACAAGGTGTTCATGGGGTATTTACACAAGTTCATTGTCATGTCGGG
Source organism: Bonia amplexicaulis (assembly GCA_036346245.1). Classification (NCBI taxonomy): domain Eukaryota; kingdom Viridiplantae; phylum Streptophyta; class Magnoliopsida; order Poales; family Poaceae; genus Bonia; species Bonia amplexicaulis. The sequence goes on along the minus strand of CM070747.1, from coordinate 22,068,683 downwards.
GACCAGCATAGTCGGAGACCTATGTGGTTGATCCGAATAATGTGGTCGGAGACCAACGTGGTCGTGGACCAGGATAGTCGATGATCGGAGTTTCCGACCGGCTCTATGTGAACGGTCCAATCAGCTATGTATGAGTGGTCCGATCGGCGAGTGGAAATACCAGCTCTGTGTGAGCGGTACTACTGGCTAGCGAAAGTACTGGCACTGTGTGAGCGGTACTACCGACGAGCGGAATTGTCAGCTTGAGTAGCAGCACGTTTTTTCCAGAGAGACACATGTGTGGAGTCTTTTCGTACCCGAGGAAATCGGTAGTTCCGCACGAGTGTAGCGGTACTTCCGATAATCGGTAGTACTGGACTTTGCACCTCAAAACTACCGGATTTGACTGCAACGACTAGTTTTCTGACCGTTGGTGAGAGGAGCGGAAGTTCCAGCCTTAAGCCGACGGTACTTTCGATTTCCCTCTTTTTTCAGGGATTTGGCTCCAACGGCTAGTTTTCTTGTGTGGGGTATAACTACCCCCTTGTGGCCGGTTGGAGATATGGTTGCTTGACTCATTTCTATACCCTTGAGCTAGTGTAAGACTCTCCACTCAATTGTGCATGTGTTGTACTTTGTGAGTAAGGAGAAGGGATCTAGATTGCATGTGTTGCATCTAGAGGTGTACTTAATGTCCATTTGAGCTTGTGCATTCGTTGCACGTGGTGAGAGTCAAGCGAAGGGCTTGACTTGTTACTCTTGGAGTTTGCCGACTCCTAGACGGCATTGGAGGCGTCGTGCATGGTAATCTTCTCAAAGAAGGTTGTGAGAAGACCCGGCGAAGTGTGATGGTTGGAGCTCACCTACCCGGAGCGGAAAATAGATACCACTAGTGGATTTGAGATGGAAGATTTAATTCATAGAGCCGATCCAATTAGTTTGGGCTTACCTCAACGTGGACTAGGAGAGATCGGCAAGTCTCCGATCACTACGGTAAAGAGAGACCATATCTTTGTGGTTTATTTTCTTACACTCAATTTACTTTTAAGCAATTTATTTTTATAGAATTAAATTGATTGCTTATCATCTAAAACTGCACATCTTGACATAGCCTCAAATTGTTAGTGCACTTAGGTGAACTTAATTGATATAGACTTTGTTTGTGCTAAATCAATTTGATTTAAGCTTCTGCATTGTTTACTTAGTTTAGATAAATAGAAAAGGTCTTGAATTGTTAATAATTATTAGAAGAGATTTTTTAGACCGTTTATTCACTCTCTAGTCGGCCTCCTCGATCTTACAGCTGTGCGCCAAAAAATCTGCTATAGTTCCCTCCCTTTTTCGTTCCGATATTGGAAACTAACGCACACATTTTGCTTTAATTTTTGGCTTAATTGTAGGAACCACTACAAGAGCATAACGAACGGATCTCATGTATATGTTATAATACAAATCCCTTTTATACCCTAATAACATTTGTTTAAGGCTCGTCTTGGCAGGAGTCTACACGAAGTCCAGCTGAGAGGCCGGCGTGCTTGAGGGCAGCCAGCCCCATTGACGATTGAGTAGGAGGTGTCCCCACCAACCAAAATCCTTTGTAGTTTTGCTCACGTTACTGACGAGTAAGATCCACATACATTGGTTTCACTAGATTCTTTTTGTACTGTTGTGCCCTCACCAATAGGCAATAGCCTTTTCAGTTATTCCATCTAACTTTGAGTGATGAAATTCACATGATCAGATTACCTACAAGCAAATAGAGGAATTAGAATCAGGAGCACTAGCCAGAAAACATGTAAGTATACATCTATCACCTTTGTTTGCCAAAGAATTTTCTGGTTTACTATCAACTGTAATCATAATAGGTGTGTGGTTGTCCATTACTTTTCAGACAATACCTTCCATTGCAATATCTGTTTAGGGAAAATGTATATATGATATGTTTCCTTTTAAACTCTATATCTGATATAGAGTGAAATCAGAGGGGAATAGTGTATAATCACAACTCGTTTCTCCTACTGAAAACTGCAAGTAAAAATATGAAATATTTAGAATTTGTTCCTTATTTACGGAGCATTCAGTAGAATAGGCTAAAAATTTCAAATACAGACTTGATCCACATGAATAGAAATGAGATACATCAAACTCATTTTTTATTTTTACCAGATAAGGAGCAATGCCTGAGGACCGTAGGTGGATATGTGAGGGTTGGAACAAAGGTAAACCTAACATTAATTGGTTAGAGAAATAGATAATTTTGTCAAAAAGGCATTCTCTGTACCAAATGCAGAGAGGGACATGGTGTTATGCCCATGTCACAAGTGTGCCAACTATAAGAGGCAGAATGGATGTGACATGTTCATACACCTTTTTAAGAATGGTTTCATGCTGCGATACTTAGTCTGGTGAGAACATGGGGAAAGAGTTAATGTGTCTCCAGTTCTAGATGATGCTGAAACAGACCATTGGTATGAAATGCTAACTGATGTGGCAAATTTCCGTCATCTGTCGGCTGAAGATGAGGCTGCAACAATTGCTGCTAATGATTTCTATAAGTTGTTGGCAGCCTCTGAAGAGCCGGTTCATAAGGAGACCACCATGACCATCCTATCTGTTGTTACACGTTTGATGTCCTTCAAGTCTCAATACAACATGTCAAATATGTCATGAGCCACGGTATGTTCAGAAAAATTATGAAGATTCAGAAATATGTTATATAATGTTTCAACATAGAGTTGAATAAGAACTTGATTATTTTGTTAGACTCAACCACAAGGCACTGTGCTTCCAACAATGCCACCATTCAATTGGAGTAATTTATTTGGAAATGCTCAAGCCGAATATCAGGTATTACTTTGCGATGTTCATTTATCTTTAAGCAAGCAGCCCAATAGCATTTCTACATAGTATTTACCCACTTTGATAACTTGTGTTAGGGTCCTCAGAATTCACATGAAGCTACAACTCAAAGAACTAGTGATAGTTCATTTCGGTATACATAGGTTGCGCACAACATTGGTGAAAATTCTGCTATTGGTAGGATAGGTGGAAGTGAGAATGACAACAACGGTGAAAATGGGCATGGGTCTACTGTTGGCACGACAAGTGGTGCTGAGCATTCAGGTCATGTTGATGGACGCGTTGATCCTTTTCTCGAACAATGGTTTGGACAGAATGTTGGATGATGAAGAAACCTAGCTAGCTAGATTGCTTGCAGATTGGTATTTTGCAATATATTCGATTTAGTTGGCAATTCTCAACTTGTTATGACATATAGTATTTCTATTTTGGCAAGCAGTATGCTTCAAACTAGAACTGAAATAAGTATTTATATTATTGTTATTTATGCAATGTTATTTAACTAAAATAAGTGTTTAGAATGACATGTAAATTAGTTATGTCCTACGATGACTGAAAATGTCATATTTAATTTGAGGTCATATTCACCTTGACAACCTTAATAATATTTAATTACTGAATAAATAATTGTAGAATGGTTCATCCAAAATATTTGTACTAGTAAGTGATTTGGCATTTTTTTGGTAGACTTATTAAAATAGTTCTAGGGTTAAAGAAGTATCGTGGAAAGCCACTAGTTGGTTAGTGTCCACGACCTTCTCGTAGGGAGGAGGGATAATTAGATGGATGGCAGTGCCGTAGAGCACTAGGGATTTGGGTGTGGATAGTTACCTCGTGGTGAAAAGTAAGAACTAGAACTTTATACTGAGTAAAGGACATAGAAATCACTCAACCACAAGTGTTAACTTGTCAATTCTGGTCTAGTAGCTGCTCAACTCGATTGAATATCTATATGAGATAGGAGTGAAGGGGTGTGGTATGGGAACGGTAAAATCATACTTAACAATGGTAGGTCCACACGAATCGGGTGGGAGTGTTCTGAATTGGCCAGTGGATACCCGAGTTTGTGTGGTACATAACCTATCGGGTGAAGTCTATATAAAGAATTGACCAGTGAACAACTTTGTTTTCTCAACTCAGTCACACTCAAGCTGAAGCGTGTCTATTGCATGACATTAAGAGTTTAAGAAATCTTGTGGGTAAAGTTGGACAACTCTGTAGAGTATAACAAATGATTTTCGAATATGCCGTGCTCCCAGTTAATGGAGCTATGTTTCATAGGTGATTCCAACGAGGCATAAGTAGATTTTGAGGATTTGAAAATGAAAAGTATGGATAACAAACCCCGTTTTCTGTTAATTAAATATTGTTTTACTGTTTTAAAAATTGAAGTTCTTTACCAGCAAACTTGCATCCATAAATATAATATTCATCTCTTCAAATTCTGGCAATTAGTTAAATAATATTTTTTCATATGACTTGCTGAGTCTTAGTGTACTCAATCTTGCTTAACTTCTGCTAGGACCCTCTAAGCATCTCACATTCGAGATGGCCTTGCCCCTTTTTTATTTGTTATCGCCGAGATAGGCTAGCGACGATAGATGTGTAGGCAGTAGCCTATCTATCTATGACAGTTTTCTCTCTAAGCTTGTGTCTGGCATTGCAGTGACTTTTCATACTTCACGGCTCGATTGAAGCAGCTTTGGACCTCCGTGCAATGCGGGCCTGATCTTTCTTTTACTTTTATCTTATAGTCTACGTACGGGCTTCTATTTTTTAGCTATTTATCAGAGAGATTATAGAGTAACAGAAATTTACATACGTTTTTTATCGATATAAATGAAATATCTATAATATATACTACAATCAAATTATAGACTCTTTCTTAAAAAATATACTATTTAAAAATTAGTTATTGTACAAAATTCGAAAAGACGAAAAGAATCCTGCAGTTTCGGCCCCTTTCTCGTAAGGAAATATTGCCTAAAATCTTCGTAATGCAAACATGGAGGCCCAACCAAAGCACAAAGAAAGGCCCAAGTCAACTGAACAGAAGGCCCATAAACTCCATTTCAACAGCCTGTGAAGGCCCACTTTTCAGCCCAAAAGCCTGACTCAAAACCCTAATAACCCCACCTTTCCTCTATATATAGCCCCCCTTCACGCGCCGCCACTCTCCTTCCCGAGCCGGAGGCGGACGAGGTAAGTAGAAGAAGCGACACCTCGCGAAACCCTAGCGCTGCCGCTGCCATGGTGAGTACCCCGGTTCTTCTCCTCTCTGACCCTTCTGTAATGCTCTTAGCTGGACGCTGACGCCCGCTGCTGCTGTTGTTTGTGGCGCGACCGCAGGGTATCGACCTCGTCGCCGGTGGGAGGAACAAGAAGACGAAGCGCACCGCGCCCAAGTCCGACGATGTCTACCTCAAGCTCCTCGTCAAGGTATGCTACGCCCCCAACCACCCCGCGTCGTCAGGTAGGGTCTGTGTGAGATGCTTGTTGGCTTGGTAGATCTGTCCGCGCTTGCGCTGCTGGTTGACGGAAATGCCATGTGATACTCTGTTGGTATCAGCTCAGATTTAGCTGCGTCTGCTCGATGATTGCTAGTCTATTGCGGTGATGAACATGTAAACTTTACTAGATTAGCACGATTTCCATGTATTATGAAAGGAACGTTTTTTTTGTTCATTTCGTGTGGTTAGATGTAGTTTGTGGGACGGTTTTGATGTTGCTGTGAGATTTTTAGGTGGGTTTGATGAGTATGAAGAAGAAATGTTATTTAGGTTTGCAACTTTGTTTGCTATGGTTCTGAGTGCTTATTAGTGTATTTTGCTGGAGTGCAGCTATACCGTTTCCTGGTGAGGAGGACCAAGAGCAAGTTCAATGCCGTCATCCTCAAGAGGCTCTTCATGAGCAAGACCAACCGACCGCCGCTCTCCCTGCGCCGCCTCGCCAAGTTCATGGAGGGAAAGGTTCACAGCTCCATTTCTTTTTGTCGCACAAAGTGTAGTGGAACTGCATATGTGTCAGCTGTCATGCGACGCAAAGTGTTGTCTTTGTCAAGTTAGGTCTATGTAACTCGATAGCGACAAAGAAAAAAAGGATTGAAAATGATGTCTTGAAGAGACTAGGTGCATATTTGGTGTGGTTTGGTTCACAACAGTGTTCCCCTAGGTGGCCGCCTAGCCCGCCTAGGTGGTGCCTAGGCGCTAGGTGCCAGCCTCCCGCCTTGGCCGCCTAGCCGATTTTTCCTACCTAGGTGGCCGCCTAGCCCGATTAGGCGCTAGGCACCGGTCTGCCGCCTGACTAGCGCCTAGCACCTAGAGGAACACTGGTTCACAATGTTTCGCGGCCAAGTTGTGGATGCTGATACGGAATTTTTTGGGTACAGGAGGAGAACATCGCTGTGATTGTTGGTACAGTCACAGATGACAAGAGGATCCAAGAGATCCCAGCAATGAAGGTTACTGCCCTGAGGTTCACAGAGACAGCGAGGGCAAGGATTGTCAATGCTGGTGGGGAGTGCCTCACATTCGACCAGCTTGCTCTCCGTGCTCCGCTTGGGGAGAACACGGTATGCTTTCTTTCTTACTTTTGATTTATGTATTTTGTGCCATTGCTTGGATTTGATATGGGTTAGTTTTGTTCAGAACTTTAATTTAGTACAAGATTTTAGGAAGTGACGCCTTTTTTTTGGTTAGGGACTGGTAGTCTTTTATCTGGAACCTTACTGTATTGTTCAAGTGATTTCCAGTCATGTTTTGTTCCTTTTGTTTTTACTATGCATTAGATGTGGATAGATACCAATTGTTTCCTTTAAGACAATGTTGCTTATTTTGAATCTTTGCGTATCAGGAGCTGCTTGGGTCTATTTAGTCTACACTGTTCGGAAGGACAAAAGTGTGGAAGATCTATTACCCCATCAGCCCATTAGCTATGTCTGTTTGTATTCAATAGTTAGGGTTTTCAAGTAATTATTTTGTCGAGTGGGCGCAATAACAAAACCCTATTTATGATCAAGTAGGGTTGCGATGATTTCTGAATAAAAAGAGGTTGTTAGTGCTTAATAGTGGTTGTCTCTGATTTTTGAAAGTTACCATCAGTGTGTTTGAACAAGTTCTTTTTTATGGTTTTGATCCTATTTTGGGTTCCCAGTGATGGTTTACATTAACCATGCTAATACTGATGTCCTTTACTTTTGACGAGTAAAATATTTTCTGAGGGAACCATTTATCTAGTTCTTCATTTGGACTTGCAAGAACATTGGATTTTTTGCAGTTTTTGCTTCTGAAAATGATGTTGTGTTGATGTTTTTTGCAATGATGATACTATCTACCCAGCTCTATGAGACATCCCTTTGTGGGGTGCTGTGGATATGAACTTTTCCTTTGTATCTGAGCTCAATCAACACTTTCTTTTTTTTACAACAAGTTGGGATCTTTTACTTATTTATTTAGTTGGCTTGGTAAAATGAACCCAGCCTGGGTTGTGATTGCATCTGCAATGAAGATACCTTTTTACTCAGCTCATTATGAGACTTCCCTTGGTGGGTTGTTTGGGATCTGAACTTTCCCTTATACCCGAGCAGACTTGTTTCAAAACACGATGATCATCTGTCCTTATGATCAGCAGTCTAGGTGAAATTACATCCTGTGCTGTAAATTTGTTTTAACCGATTTTTTTGCGGTGTTGCTTAGTAGCATTTTTTTTTTTTTGCTTTGGAAAATGATGAAACCAATCCTCAAACCCGGTCCTTTCTTAACATACAATTTCCCCTTTGGATAGCAAATGAATTTATTTGGCAACCTTGTACTAATTCACTGCAGATCCTCTTGAGGGGACCCAAGAATGCCCGTGAGGCCGTGAGGCACTTTGGCAAGGCTCCTGGTGTGCCTCACAGCCACACGAAGCCATACGTGCGCTCCAAGGGAAGGAAGTTCGAGAAGGCTCGCGGGAGGAGGAACAGCCGTGGATTCAAGGTTTAAGTTGGCCTCTGTTGGCGCCTGCTGCCATCGGCATTGTGCGACTGTTCTGTTTGTGCAACCGACAGAAACTAGCAAGCGCTTTCTACAGAGAGTAGCACAATTTATTGTCCCATTTTGAAAGATGTTTTGAAGGATTCTTAGCAGTGTCAACTGTTGAGTTTGTGATCATGAAGACAATGGTTTGTTGCACCCTATCAGAGCTTGAAATTTTCTCCTACATGGCGCTCTTGAGATAAAGCTGTGACCTGTGGTGCCACATTGCAAATAGAAAAAATCCAAAAGTAGCTTTTAGAAGTGGAAAAGAACGGGCCTGAGAATACCAGGGCCTCCAGCTCCTTGGTTAGGCTGTTGAATTCGGCACGATTTTTCGGAGATTTGCATTTGGTTTCTCGGGCATGCCAAGTTTCACAAAGAAGGTCGCAGTGCAGCCCTTCCCTGCGCCTTGGCTTTTGAGCCAAATGCTCCCTTGCATTACACTGACAAATCTGATGGCACCGGAGAGAGTAAGTACACGATAGGGCCTTTTTTTTTATGATTGTGCCTTATAATTTTTGGTTAAAATTTTTAAATTTTAGCTGTTTACGACAGATATTACGAAGAAAGAGATACTCGCTTGCGATTTTGGCTGGTACAGATGTTGAGCTTTTAACGTGTACTACAATTAACTTGTAGACCTCGTCTTAAAAAACATTTCGTTTGAAAGTTAGGTACTGTAACAAAAGCCAAAAACAGCAAAGAACAGGCCTATAGTTTTCAGGGAAAAAGGCATATGTAAAAATGTTTTCTTGGTATACCTTCTGGAAAGGGCCAGCCCCAATCCATTGCCACCATGCCATTTGCTTGTTGCGTTTTCGGAGTGTGCAAATTTTGTGAAGCTGTGAGGCGTATCTTGTGGGCTAATTCCACACCCAGTGTCTTTTACCTACGGCAAAGTATGGCATCGGATCTTCTGTAAAAAAAAATCTGCAAATAAGTAGCTATATGAACTGCATGCAATTAACGCTCCGTTAGATCAGCGTTTTTGCTCCACGGATTGTACACTTGCTCGCATCAGACAAGAATCTTTTTCCCCCACATCTGAAGGCTACAGTTTTTTAAAAAACTCAGATATGATATTTATGTTATGCTTGCATAAACATTGTGTTTTTTTTTCATATTATAGAATGCGAAAAACTATCGATCAATCTCCAAATCCCCTCTTTTCTCTTCAGGTGTCACATTTAACGCTTGAATCCACATCAGTGTGGAATGCTAAGTTGCTAATGTCTACATTTAGGGACATAGCTAACAAACCATTGGTATAAGTGTACAACCACTGCATTAGCTTACTGGGCATGACAAGCAACATTATGCATTTACTGGCCACCATCAAACGAACCTATGAGGCATAACAGGTAACAGTGAAGGCTCAACCATTCGTAACTAGCTCGACACTAAGCAGATGAGGAATTAAGGCAAAAAAAAAAGAGTAGATGTTCATAAGCAAACCTGCACGGCCAAGTAAAAAGACCCATCAGAGAGAACTGGATGGAAGTCAGGAGCATATGGGTCTCTGAAAGAATCTGGCCAGGCGATGGAAGCTGTAATTGAAGTGTGACCCTCCCTTGTGAACTTAATGGGGTTACCAGCAACATTTAGGATTATTTGCATCAATCGCTTTTGATCACCAATTGCACAGTGAGGCAGGTCTGGGGCCAGAGTAACCATTACTGAGAGCCTTTTGCACGCAGCTACTGGCTTAATCAAATTAACCACCTACAACATGAAACTTTTGAGTTAACCTAAAGTGCAACAGCAAAATTCCCCCTCTTCCTTTTTAAGCAACGTATTAGGAAATTGGAAATCATAAAGCTGCTGACAGGGCACTTACATCCGTAAAGGTGGCATGCAGATTAAAAGGCCCGCTGCCCGTATAAGACCTTGCGTAGCCTTAGCACATGTTCTTGTGGTTGTTGTCGACGTACCCTAGAGGCTGTTGAACGCACACCTCCTCGACCATATCACCATTCAAGAATGCGGACTTTATGTCTATATGATGTATTTGCCAGCAGCCGTGCGCCGCCAGTGCGATCAGCACTCGCACTGTCTCAATGCGAGCCACCAGTGCAAATGCTTCGTCGAAGTCCACCCTCTGTCGCTGTGGATATCCTTTTACAACCAAACGAGCTTTATGCTTACCAATGTTACCTTGAGGATCTTTTTTCACCTTGAAGACCCATTTGAGCCCGATTGCTCGATGACCAGTAGAGAGTGCAGCGAACTCCCAAGTGTTGTTGTTGTAGAGGGAGTTTCACTCTTCATTCATGGCATGTTTCCATGCTGTGTCCGAGAGCGTCTCCTGTACGCTCGCGGGCTCCTCTGCACAAAAGAGACAGAGGTCGCCGTACTCCCCGACTTCATTAGCAGGTTCGGTGTCGACGATTTGCACCGCTTCAGTTGTGTCGTAGATATTTGACACCGTGCGATACCTCAGTGATATACCCTCAGAATCACGCGATCCGCCAGTCGGTGGTGTTGCCCACTACATCATAGCTCCAGACGATGTTGTGGGCAGGAGTGGTTCCGTCGCCTGTGGCGTCACAGGCGTATTCGTCGTTGTCGAAGATGTAGTGCGATCGACATCCACCAAAGTGTCACTCATGACGTCATATTCGACGGTGAACGTGTCGAGTTCGCTGACGCCAATCGATGAAGATGACGTTGTCCAGTCCCACTGCTTCTCTTCTTCGAACACGACATCACATGTCACATGGAGCTTCTTTGTGACCGGATCTAGACACGATAAGCCTTTGAGCCCTCCTCGTATCCGATGAACACCATTGGCGTGGAGCGGTCGGAGAGCTTGGTGATGCCAGGGACAACCTTCTTGACGTGTGCCACACATCCGAATGTTCGGAAATAGTGGACTTTAGGCCTCCTCTTGTACCACGCCTCGTACAGTGTTACACCGTCCAAGCTTCGAGTCGGTGCACGATTCAGGATGTTAACAGGCGTCTTTACTGCCTCGGCCCAAAATATGGCAGGCATCGCCATGCTATTCATCATATTGCAAGCCATCTCCACAACCATTTGGTTCCGGTGCTCCATGATACCGTTTTGTTGCGGCAAGTATGGCGTAGTCGTATACCGTTTGATGCCTATTTCATCGCAGTAGTCGTTGAAGTCGATGGAGTTGAACTCCCCTTCACGATCGGTTCAAAATGCCTTTAGATTGAAGACAATCTTGTTCTCGGCGATGGCCTTGATCTTCTTGAAGAACTTGAATGCTTCGTCCCTCGTCTTGGTCACCTCGAGCTACATGAAACAGTTATGATCGTCCACGATCAGCAGGAAGTAGCGGCCGCCTCCTGGTGTGGCTCGTGTAATCGTGCTGCATAAGTCGACGTGAGCCAGCTCAAGGCCATGCTTGGAACAGTATGTCAAGGCGTATGGGAACGGCGCTCGGTGCTGCTTACTGAGTGCACACCCATCACAGAATTGTTCTAGTCATTCGATGAAGGGCACCCCCTCGACCAACTTCTTAGCACTCAAGTCGTGCAGGGCGCGAAAGCTGAGATTACCATAGCACACGTGTCAGCGCCACACCGCCTCGTTCGCCTTCGACATCAGGCATACGAGTGCGGTTAGATTCAGGCCAAGAGTGTACAGCCTATTTCTTGACCAACGCACCCGTTCCAGCAACACTCGTTCCTGGTCGAAGATGCTCAGCTCGCCATCTTTGATTACAATTTTGCATCCACCCTCATCGAGTTGGCCAAGACTAATAATGTTAGACCATAGTCGAGGGATGCAGTATACCTCCGTGAGCGCCCGATGCTCTTGGTTTTTGCACTGAAACAACACGAAGCCGTTTCCACAAATGTCCACCATTGAGCCATCACCGAATTTCACCTTGTCTATCACGTCATCATCCAGCGAGGTGAACATGTTCTTCGTTAAGGTACATGCTTGCGTTATGTCGATGGCTATCTGAGCAAGCTCACAATGCTCAGCCATCAGCAGCACTGGGGCGTCATCCTGCACCTGCACCAAGTACGTCATTTCCTTGCGCTCGCGACGTGGCTTGTGGCAGACCTTCGAGAAATGTCCATAGTTGTTACAATTGTAACACTTGACCTTCGTCATATCATGGCCGCCAGCAGATGACATAGAATCTCTATCATCGTGGATACCACGTTGCTTGTCGCGGCGTCGATCACCGCCGCCACCTCAGTTCTTCTCGCCACTAGAAGAGGCTTCATCATGCTACTTCTTCTTGTGGCGCACGAGCCACTCCTCCGTGAGGAGTAGCCGCCCTCCTTCGATGCTGGCTTCACCCTCCAGGTCGTAGCGTTCCTCCACGACCCTGAGCCGTCCCGTCAGCTCTACAATGGATATTGTCTTGAGGTCGACAAGCGTCTCGATGGAAATTGCGACCTGCAAGTACTGTGAGGGAATAATACGAGAAAACTTCCTCACCACCCTTGCACCATCGATCTTTTCACCGAGCATATTAAGGTTGTTGACAAGCCTAGTGAGTCACATCGCGAAGTCATCGATAGTCTCTCCATCCTTGAACTTCATGGACTCGAACTCCGAGCACAACATTTGTGCTTTGGCTTCGCGCATAGACTCAGCGCCCATGCGCATTACCTTCACGGCGTCCCACGCCTGTTTCACCGTGTTCTTGACGGCAAGAGTCACAACACGCAAGATTGCCGACAACGTCAAGTGGTCATCGCGGTAGTCGATGATGTCTCTAGGCTCAATCACCTCCCAGAGTCCTTGTGTCTGCAAACTGACCCTCATCGGGAGGGACCACTCATTGTAATTTGTACGCGTCAGCATAGGGTAGACCATCATGCCACACGTCTCCTTCACCACACGTTGCACCACGACCTTGCGGCCTCCATCGTTGTTCCCGTCGCCGTCTTCTTGGACACGGGCTCTCAGTGGTGGTGGTGTCCGTAATGGAAATCTTGATTCATGCTTCGACATCGTGGCAGGATCAACCACTACGCTCGCTTTGATACCACTTGTTACGGCAAGTGGAAGCACACAATGTAGTCGGAATACTTGTGAAAGTCTCAACCATGAGTACTCGGAAGCTTCGAACGTAAGTACACGAAAGACTTCGACTGTGAGTACTCGGATGAACAGTACTCTGCTACAACACTCATAGAACAGTGCTCTGCTACAATACCCGTAGAACAGTACTCTGCTACAGTACTCGTACAACAATGCTCTGCTACAATACTCGTAGAACAATGTTCTGCTACAGTACTTGGTGAACAACACTCTCACGACCACGAAGGCACTTGTGTACGACCACGTAGGTATAGCCAAAGCAAGTATATTGAAAATTTGCTACAAATTCATAGCGGTAAAGATTATGAAAACATTACAAAAGCAAGTATATTGTGTGGGGAGGCTCCAAAAAAGTTTATTATTTTTCAAGCTCATTTTCTATATTTAAAAATTTCTGCAAAGTATCCATTTAAATGATTTTTCTTGAAAACTTGCTACAGTATGTAAACACTACAGCAAGTGTACCTAGCACGGTCCCCGGGTGCAGCAGGCCACCTCACGCGCTCCCCGTCCGCACAAGGTTGCTGACGCGGTCCCCGAGCGCAGTAGGAGGCCAAAACCGGAATTACTGCACAGAGAAGGCTATAATTGGGATTAATTGGCCGTATGGGGCTAGATTGGTCCACGATTCTGATGTCTACACGGCTTTCCCATCATTTCTGTGTGTAATTAAACAAGTATATATAGGGTATGTTCTTTTCCTCCGAAGCTGGCGGCTTTTGGTTTTTGCTACAGTACCTAATTTTCAAACGGAGTATTTTCTCAAGACGGGGTTTACAAGTTAAACGATGTACACGTTAAAAGCTCAACATCTGTACCATCCAAAATCGCAAGTGAGTATCTCTCTCTCGTAATCTGTCTGTAAACATGTACCAAAATTCAAAATTTCACCAAAAGCCATAAGTCATGTAGTTGCCAAACAGGCCCATAAACCCAAGGACAACATATTTATGTTTACAAGAAAGTATGGGAAAAACTATAAATTATATATTTCTGTTTATTTTTATTATAGGATACTTTTATTCATTCATGGGAAAATAATTGTACAGGAAAGGATTTGCATAATAAAAACATGTGAAAACTGAAAACGATCTACATGCAAGAGTAAAATACCTTGCTTAGGGCCGTTTGGAACGCATAAACCTTTCCAAATTCATGAAAGAGATCAATTGTATCCCATGAAATTATTGTGTCCGAAACAGCGTTAAATTCGTATTATTTGGTAAAACATTGGAAACATTTTGTAATTAAAAAAATAGGCCTTTTCCATTTTCTGCCAAACTCGTTCTATGTAAGGTGCAAACCATATTTCCCCTTGTATAATTACCATGGAGCTAAAAAAAATTGAAAATGCAGGAATTATTCTGCTAACGCTATCTTGTCCATACAACGTATGTACAGGAATTTTACAAATTTACAGGAGCTAGAGTAAATTTCTAAAAAAGGAAAAATACTACAAAATTTCTTTGCCCCAAATCGGGCAGGAAAGCCTATCCACTGGGCTTAGCAGGTCCAAGCCCATATGCCCATATGACTTGGGCCCTAGTTTGTGTGGCCCGGTAGTCTCAAGCATGGCCCACGAAGGCCCGAGTTTGCTCAGGTCCGAGCGGACCTAGAGAGGACTAAAGGAAGAAGAGAAGAGCGCAACGCAAGCAGAGGAGGTGGTAGCAGCCAATGGCCATGGTGAGGAGGAGGGTCCTAGCGCTCGCGTCCCAGCTCCTCCAGAGGCGGCTTCCTGCGCCGCCGCAGCCGTGGCGGCGAGCCCCGCCTCGGTTCCTCTCCTCCGCGGCGGCGTCGTCCGGCCCCCTGGACCGCCTCAAGTCGCCGCCTCTCGCGCGCCCGGCGCGCAAGAACCCTGCTCCTTCCCCATGGGATCGGCTCGGAGGTTAGATTTCACCACTTTCTTTTCTTGGAGGTTAAACATGGCGTTCGGGTCGGGGCGTTCGGGCGGTTGGATGCGTAAAGATGGGATTTTTGTGGTCGGGGTTAGCGAATTAGTTTAGAGCCCGAGGTGGGTTTCTTGATCTGAGTAGCAATGCGTCCGTATGGCTCACCACTATGTATCCGTCTGTTTCGTTCAATGATCAATCGCGGTGGAGATCACTATGGTTGTGGAATTACTATTGTGCATAATTGTACTCTGCATTTGAGATGAAATAGACTCCATTTAAACGATCTTATTCTTGCGATGAACCCATTTGTGTGCGAATATTTTGTTGTTGCTGTCTGGCTCATGTGCTCAAGTTTCTTGGTGACAAAAATGGTGCCATGGGCAGGGCAGAAGAGGACCATGTTCATCCAGACGCAGGCGACTCCCAACCCGCAGTCGCTGATGTTCTATCCTGAAAAGCCAGTTATGGAAGTTGGAAGCTCTGATTTCCCTAATGCTCGTACCGCGATGACATCTCCTTTGGCGAAGGTGCTGTTCGCGATTGATGGTACATCATGCCTGTTCCCCTAGTCATATGTTGGTGTCATTTTTTTGTCCCGTCTCACCCTCCTTTATGTTTGATTATTTCAATCTAGGTGTTTTATTAGCTGATCCTCCAGTACTCTTGTTCATACGGTTTTTTACCACTCTTAACTTGCAATGAGCCACTTGTTGCCATGTATTGAGTTTTTGAAGAACAGCCAGTTTACAGCAATGAGCTACTTCACCTTCCATGTTTTGGTATAAACAATTTTGTTCCATGAATCAATGTTTAACTATAAGGTTTTCCTTCCGTTTAATCAGTGCCTTTCCGCTCTCTTTAGTTTGTCTTGTTGATCTTTTGTTGTTAAAACCCATTTTAGTTCTGAAGGGAACTATTCTGAACTGTAATTGGAAAGGTGGCTTATAAAGAGCTATGCACTAACATGCATCATCAAAATCCTTGATGAAAAAATTTTAGCAGCCAAGTAAGCACTATAGTTTCTTGGAGACCCAACCAAACATTTGGACACGAAGGGAAAGTTGGATAACCTGAATACAATAAATAAGTGGCAGTATCCATGTCCACGTAATTGCACAAAGGGCATGATGATTCGATGTGGGCATTGAGCTGGGTGAAGGATGAAAAGGCGGAAGACAATACTATGTGAAAGAGCATATAGGTGGAATGGTCCATAGGGCAAAAGAAAGTCCTTACAAAAGCAAGAATCCTAATCTTATCTTAAATTCTGTAAGGGAAGACATCTGGAGCTGCTGGTTCTTAAGTCTTGCAAATGCCTCACCCATGCTGCGGTCCTGCAACATTGTCATTGTTCAACAAGGAAGATTGGCTTCTTACAAATAACACACCAATGCAAATGCTTAGGCTTGGTTTTGGCATTGCGGTGGCTTATCATCCACTGTTTTGTTTTACTACTTTTGGATATTAACTACTTAAAGCATATGTTTGTATCCAAAACAGCAAAACCTTACTAGACTTGGTAAAGATTCCTGTAACAGTAATCCACACAACAACAACCTCAAATTGGCCCCAAGTGTTCCTTTTTTTTCTTTCAATGAAATGTTAAATTTTAACATAATGTTGACTAGTTATAATTTCTATGCAGGAGTTACCAGAGTATTCTTTGGATCTGATTTTGTAACTGTAACAAAATCAGAAGAAACTTCTTGGGATTATCTTAAGCCTGAGATTTTTGCTGCAATAATGGACTTCTACTCGTCTGGGCATCCACTTTTTCTGGACTCAAATACTGCAGCCTCTATGGACACAGCAATTCATGAGGTATCTCAATAAACTTTTGTGCAGACTCCTTTCTACATTATTTTTTGTCTTGTCTTTTCTGGCTTTAGCATTCTGCATGGTCATTTGTAATATCATATACTCTGAAAACTATCTACAATTTTAGAAAAAGAATACTCATTGACATAACTTTTTGGCTGTTTTAGTCATACTGCTTATGGGCAAAGTGATGATCTATCAGTGCAGTATGTGAAGTACAAATGATATTTGTTTTAGGTAATCCATTAATATAATATATGATGAACATCTGAAAATATGATATGCACATGTAACATGTATATGCAAATCTTATATAAGTTATATGCAGCAGTAATGAAAGGTAGCTTAGAAGAGGATTAAAATGGAATTCTGATCACCATTTGGCTTGCTGCTTGAGGAAAATTTGCTTGACTGATTCAATTTGAATGTGTTCATTGGAGATGTGAAGTATTATTTACTGCCTCCACCTGGAGGCATTGTGATGATACCATAGAGGTATCTGCCTCAGTGTGCACATTCCACTACAATGCCTCTGAATAATGCTAATCAAATAATAAAGCTGTACTGCTACCTAAATCCAGAATGTTGGTATTGTAAATTATTTGTGTGTACCAAGAAGTTAGGTAGCACTGTCACCATATTTTATTACCTGGAATTTTTCAAAAATTGTATATGCCATGTTGTCTGCTTGATATTCTGAATCTTGCAGTTTTTTCCCCTCTTTCACAGGATGATTCAGAAATAGTTGCTATGATAAAAGAATTGTTGGAGACTCGCATTAGACCAGCTGTTCAAGATGATGGTGGTGACATTGAATACAGAGGATTTGACCAGTTAGTCTCTCTCTCTCTCTCATGCTCATGTACTGTACTGATCTTAAGAATTTCGGCTGCATAGTCTCATTGTGATGCTGCCCTTACAGAGAAACAGGGATAGTTAAGCTAAAAATGCAAGGTGCCTGCAGCGGCTGTCCAAGTTCATCAGTCACGCTGAAGTCTGGGATAGAAAACATGCTCATGCATTATGTACCGGAGGTAACACTCAGTGCTTTATTTTCTGTTTCTGCAAACACCTCCTAGTGCTTGTAGCTCAGTTAAAAATGTTGTTCCATTTGACAACTAGAATACTGGTTATTTGGTAGCAATCAGGAAAGCTGTTACAATTGCTATTGGTTTCTATGCTCAGCTTGCTTAAGGAGTACTTGTCCATCTTCTATCCATGTATCCTCGCTGGCAGGCCTAGCTAATTTTAATGTTTCACGCTTCTTTGGCAGGTGAAAGGAGTAGAACAGGAGCTCGATGGTGATGAGGAAGCTGAACTAGCTGGCCAGATGGAATGAGAGTTTTTACGGATAAATCACAACCTCTTCATATGTTCAGACAAACTGTCACGCATCGGGAAAATTTGAACCTCTCAAAACCATAGATTATTGCTATGTTTGTTTTGTGACCTGGAATATCTTTTTTTTGGGTGGCGAATAGACAATTGTAGTTTTGATCATGATGTATGCAAAAGGCAGACTGTCATAAATGGTTGAGAGGCAGCAGTAGCCTAAACCAACATCGGTTGCACTAGGGCTGAATAAAGTGACAGTGGATTGATATTTTCTTTTGTCGAATTCTGTGTATATGCTGAGCTTATCTAATCAATAGCAAATGTGATCACTTTTATCATTTGCAAGTGTAATTTCATGGAGGTTGCTTTGCTTATATCTTCCTATTTCGTATATGCTGTTTGCGTTGTATTTGCACATGCAAGAATGTTGAATATCACAAATAAAATTTGGAATTTTGTAGTATATAATTCTTGGTGTTGAACAATAGCTTTCGTTTTCCATCGTCTGAACTCGGATTGCCACTTGCACAGGAAACGTAAGCAAGAGGCACTGAAAGGGCTTTCTGTCATCTCAACAGAGGTAAACGCAGCAAATTTACTGACCTGTTGCACTGACTGAAATGGAGCAAATAAATCATTTTTATTCACTTGGTCCTTATTACGCATGAAGAAGGGCGATGCTTGCTCACCCATCCTTCTTAATTAAAAAGGGAAACACACCCATCCTTCTTAATTAAAAAGGGCAACAAAACAGTACAAGGAAATAAACAGAAAAGGGGGAGCCAAAGAGAATGAGGAGTAGAATGAGAACCTACTAATCACAAGGACTCAAGGAGCCTACCATGATCAATGACAGACAAGGACCAGCTTCTTCCCTTCTAGGGCAAACATTTCCCCAGGACACCATCCCTTTCGGATTCGAACACGACACGACACAATCAGAGATCTATGGCTTGGATGGATCCAAATACCAAATCCAGCCCCCTCACATCAACATCATCCTGAAAGAGGCCTTCCCCCTCCTATCTCATCCTGATAATCCAAGAAAATTACATGATTGGTTTGAAATCATTGGGTGGTCTGTTTGTGTTGTGTTGCATCATGTATGTACAAGTGTGCACCAATGGTGTGGGTTCTTAGCCATGTAGTAGTGTGGGTGTAGATGAGGAGGACAAGGCCATGAGCAAGAATGCAGCCTCCTCCACTCCCATCAGGACCCTCCTTTTCTTCACCACTTGGAGGTTGCTACTTTTGCTGCTGCTGTCTTTTACTGCACTTGTTGCGTCACTGTGATCTTCTTGTTGATGCTGCTGCTGCTGCTGCTGCTTGTTGTCTAGACCTAGCTCTTGCCTCCTCTTCTTCCTGTACCGGATCCCGCACGCATTGCAAAGCGACTGCGATCAAATTAAAAATCGTTCAATGCTCACCCAAATTTTGTCAAACTAGGATCATAATAAGCATTAGTAATTCCACATTGATTCAAAATTATTTTCCCCACTTTTCCAAATTGTTTTGCGGTTTGATTGCCTGATGCTGTTACCAGAAGGAAAAATTGTTGCGGTGATGAGGATACCCTTAAAGAATTTGACACAAGCAATACAAAATATTGAGATTAGGAATTAGGATGAAACCAAAGAAAGTTGCCCCTTTTTTAATAGTTCACACTTGGGAATTGGGATTGGAGGTTAGTACTATTGCAAGGAACAGCTCACCTAACCTCCAAATGGGATCAAACCGAATAGACATTCTGAAATTTTCCATGGGGCGGCTATCCAAACTATGATTAGAACAATCATCACCATATATTCTCTCTCCTACATCCAAATTAACACCTTTGTGTCGCGCCAAGAAACGTTAATTCCTTACATGATCGCTGCATGAACAGTTGAACAACATATCAAGAAGAGAAGACGGTGTGTGCGTATATCTACAGTAAAAGGGTAACTAACAAGGAACTGCAAGAACTGTGATTATCAGGTCATGATCAACATCTGACATCTCTGATCACCGCCTCCACAACACGGAAGAAAAAAAAAACAGAGGAGGCATGAAGAGGACTCACCCTCCGCCCCGTCGGCCCGCCGCGCCACATGGGCGTGGTGGTGGTGCGGCATTCGACGCAGCACCTCCTCCCTTCCTCCACCACCGCGATCCCAATCACCTGAGGAAACAAGAGGCATAGACCCAAACACAGCGTAAAAATCTCCCCTTTTTCTCAGAGGGAGAGAGAGAGAGAGAGAGAGAGAGAGAGAGACCTTCTGATCAGACGAATCCATGGGCGGCGCAGGATAGCTAGTCTCGTTGTAAGTGGAGCCCGGGTTAATCTTGATCTTGATCGGAGTTGATGGTGTCGTGCTAGTTTGCTCTGTTTCTTCAACTAGCGTATGTGTGGGAGGGGAGGGAGTAGTGGTGGAGGGAAGAGACCAGCAGACGTGTAGGAGGGTTGGGTAAAGAGTGAGGGAGGGACGGAAGCCAGCGAGTCCTCCAGCGGTAGGACTGTGGAAGGCAGGCAGGCAGGCAAAGGCAGCAACGAACGCCTTAATGGATGAGAGATCGAGAGATAGGGATGCCGGTGTGGCCGGTCCCTGCCCCCCTTATCTTGTAGAGATTTTAGGGTATGTTCAATGATATATGTCAGCAGTCTATAAACATACGTCACGTATGATTTTAGATGATGTGGAAGAGAGAGATGCTCTCTACTATTTAACAGACGGTCTTGTAGACAGTTTTATTGTCTATATCATTGTATAAACAACTATATAGATAACACATTATATTACAGACAACTCATTGTATGTGTTGTCTCTAGTTCTGTCTGTAGATAATATGGAAGTGTATTACAGACTACCGCTATCTATACAATTATACATACTCTTATCTCAAGGGGTGTTTTGAAAACGGCCTTTAATGGGCTGAAGTTAACGGCTTTTAGTTAGAGTTTTTTTATCGAAATAAAATAGTAATAGCTAGAAAAACTAGTTCTTGGAACAAATTTTGAGAAACAGTTTTTGAAAGATGTAGACGTGGAGGAGACAACGAATGCTACCCAACATATTTTGAAAATGGCCTAAGGAAACTGCTTTTAGAAATTGTTATTTGAACAGTACTCTTTAGAGGAGGTACACACGTGTGAGTTTAGTGGGACAACACGTTTCCACGCTTCTGGAGGTTGAGCCTCCGTTTACATCCTAACATGTGTAGGAAACACGCATACATGTATATATGTGTGATGTGAGTGGGTGTGCATAGGTTATGTGCACCTGCCTTGTACATCAAAAGGAATTGCCCCTATCTCGAATAGCAATAGCAGTGGCAAGTGAAACATAACGACCCCATTTGGTTAAGCACAACATGGTGATAAAGAGAAGGTTAAGCACAACATGGTGATAAAGACCAAAGCCAGCAAGACAAGCAAGAGAAGCAAAACCCCATTTGGTTGCCAAGACCACAGCAGCCAGCCAACTATCCCAAATACCCACATGCAGCCCACATGGCCACAGTAAGAGACAACACAACACTTCTGGACGCCACAGCTCCAGAGGGGACAACAAAGCAATCAAGAAGGCACGGCAAGGCAGAGCCCTAAAACCAACCGACTGGAAAAAAGGGAGAAGAAAGTCCATGACACCAGCAAGCTAAAGCATCTTCTCCTTCCCCATTCAAGTCCATATCCAAGAACCCCACAGCCACAAATAGTCGGCCACCACAAGACCAAAATCAAGACAAGCTGACAGGAGCCAGGAGGCAAGCCGCAAGACCTGCCATAGGAAGAGGCCGACCACAGCCCAGTCGGCACGTAGCCGACCAAGGAAGCGACCGCCGAGACCAAGCCTCCATCATCTCCCAAAGTAACCCGACAATCCACCGACAAAGGTAGCCCCATCTATTCTCAGCCATAGCATTCAATTCTCACAAGTAAATTATGCATAAGCCATAGTCAACATGTAAGCAACCGGATGGCATAGCATCACTAGAGCACCATCACATAGAGTACTAGCCAACAGTAGAGAAATAGAAGAGAATTGGAGCAAAGGGGGAGGATGAGGAGACGGATCAGAGCCGGCGGGTAATAGCCCCAACATAGGGCCAACTTAGGGTTACCGATGATGGCACGTAGAGCCGGAGTCGGCTAGGGGCTGGAGAAGTCAGCGTAGAGAGGAACCAGCGGCAATCGGAGCCAAGGGCGACAGCTGAAAGATCAAACTCCATTTTAGTTGGTTTTGGTGTTAATAACCAATACCATTATGGGGTTTTACAAATACTATTATAATATTTTGGTGTTAATAACAAATACTTTTATAATGTGTTGGTGATAATGACAAATGTATATATATGAGACTAATATGTTGTTTAAGTTTATCTATGCTCAGTCTCGTTTAAATGAAAACGTGAAATCATTGAGAAATACATTCGATATTTTTTCTTTTAATCTTGTTGCATTTCTCACATCTAAATATATGATTAAATGATACAATTTTCATGGGACTAATATGTTTGTTCAAGTATATTATAGCTTAGTCTCATTTGGATGGAAAGGTGAATTCAAAGAGGTATGCATTCGAAATCTCACTTTCTTATATACTAATGCATTCCTTAGATCCAAAATATAGATTGAACTCCTCAATTAGTCCAAAATGAATATGTGCATATGTCTTCAATATATACACTTGTATGCACATATTTAGGGGGAGCTCTCTCTATATTTTGGAGTTTTATAAGTATTGATCCATGCTTCTTTTAATATACATATTTAGGATCTTTACTTTGAAACACATCCATTGAGTATATATATAGCTTGTATAGTTTATATATACTCATGTGCAATCGGGTTGTCATCTAACTTCTCCATTATGTGTTAATGGTTGGACGATTAATGACAACTGAATAAGTAAGCTTTGTTTAAAGCTTATATTAGAGTATACAATTGTTGTGTACAAGTTGTATACTCGCAAATCAATTTTATCTTATTATTTGTTGAGATTGTCATGAATTACCAAACAGGGAAGATTGTTGAATCTAGTCCCTCAATTATGTGTTAATGGTGAAGTTTGGTAATTGTTGATAATTATTTTGTTGACTAATATTTTTCATGAGTTGGATGAATATATTAGGTTACACAAATGAGGATGACTCGGGATGACTTCATATGTTGAAGATCATCAAGTCAAGATTTGAGAAGAAGATGACTTCATGTGTTGAAAGCTATCAAGAAGAAAATGCATTATGAGTTGATACATGTCCAAGATAAAATGATTATGTGTTGATCATCAAGTAAAGTGAAAAACATCATGTGTTGATGGAGTTGATGAGAAGAATGCATCATGAGTTGATGCATATCAAGACGATGACCCAAGGCAAAGGTATGAGCTAGCTAGGGCTAAAGATGTGTTCCTAGTTTTTACTGGTCTTAGTATTTAGTTGGAAGACCGGATTGCTAGTATAGGTTGTCGTACTATTAAGAAGGGTCATGTCTAGTAGTTTAAGTCTCATCATGTGTTGATAGCTCAACCTTACCTCGTATAGATCATCTTGGCATGAGGCTTGCATTTGTGAATGTATTTTGCAAATGGTTGAAGCTCATGTGTTGAATCTATGCAACATGGTACTATGCACTGCAAATGTGTTTTGCAGTACATGAAGTCCTTGTTTTCATTCCTTGTGATATGAGGCTTATATTTATAAATGTGTTTTGTAAATCATTGAAGCTCATATATAAACCTTGTGACATGAGACTTCGGTTTGCAAATGTGTTTTGCAAATGTGAGAAGTCTATGTACCAATACCTTGTGTCATGATTTTAAAAGTGTGTAAATGTATTTTGCAACTTGTTGGAAATCATGTTTGATCCTTCTGTGCATGATATTGTAGTTTGCAAATGTGTTTTGTAAAATCTATTGAGATATCTGCACTTCTCAGGAAAAATCGAAACTACCACTGTGTGCGTAGCGGTACTACGGACCGGCGGTCGATCCGGCTGATAACGGCGGTCGACCGCTCGCCATCGCCATCGATGATCGGCCCGAGAACGGCGGTCAGACCAGCATTGTCCTAGCGGTCCGACCGGCGTGCTGAAAGCGGTCTGACCGCATCGCGGAACTACCGTTCCTTCACATGGAACATTTTTTCCAGAGAGCGACTCTACGGATTTTTCTGAGAAGCGGTCTGACCGGGCCTGTGTAGGCGGTCTGACCGGACCTGGCGGCCTGACCGATCCTGTGTGGGCGGTCTGATCGGGGTTTTCTCCGCAACGGCTTTTTCGACCATTGGCGGGCGAAGCGAAGTACCGCCTCGGCCGGTGATGCCGATTTCTCGATTTTCGAGATTTGATTCCAACGGCTAGTTTTCTTGTGTGGGGTATAAATACCCCCTTGTGGCCGATTGGAGAAGTTGCTGCTGAACTCTATTCTGTACTCTTGAGCTAGAGTGAGGTTCTACACTCAATTGTACATGTGTTGCACTTCGTGAGAGAGGAGAAGGAACCTAGAGTGCATGTGTTGCATCTAGAGGTGGACTTAGGGTTCAAATCGAGCTTGTGCATCCGTTGCACGTGATGAGTGTCAATCGAGGGGCTTGACTTATTACTCTTGGAATTTGCCGACTCCTAGACGGTGTTGGAGGCGTCGTGCGCGGTGATCTTCTTAAGAAGGTTGTGAGAAGACCCGACAAAGTTGTGAAGGTTGGATCTCACCTACCTGAAGTGTGAAAGAGCTACCACAAGTGGAATTGAGGTGGAAGGCTTAATTCGTGGAGCCGGTCCGATTAGTTCGGGCTTACCTCAACGTGGACTAGGAGAGACCAGCAAGTCTCCGAACACCACGGATTCACCCTTATTTTGTTATTTTTTTAGGTATCTGTTGAAGACGACATGTATGGACGGGAGTAGTACAGTTGTTCCACGTGCAACAGTAATTCACATATCACCTATAGTTGACATATTTAGACTTTGATGGCAGGCCAGATAGTTAATGTTAAAAGCATGTCATAATAGAAATGTTTAACCTTGTATAGTATGAGTACCTTTTGATAGTTGGCAAGTTTATACCTCTGATGCACTTAGTGTCAAGTATATGTTGATTGTCGTTTGGTTGAGATTTAAATAGAGAAGTTACTGCGCAAGACCAGTGGTAAAAGTTGGAATTGATAGCATCATAGAGTAGGTGGTAGTACTTTGGGCTCAAGGAAGATGCCGGGGTGTTACATTAGTATCACATCCTATGTCGAGAAGATCGGACGACCCCGTATTAGTCCCACTACCTGTCGTGCTCCGAACTCCTGCCGCTACGTGTCGTGCTACCCCTCTCCTACTGCGCTACTTAAGCACGGTGGCAATGGTCCAAGCTACTGCAAAACCGAACCGGTGGCAATGGTGGGTTCTTTTGGGTTGTGACTTATGGCTTTTGAATTCTAGTTGTTCGTGAGAGAAAGTACAAAGAGAAAGACAGTCGTATGCAATTTTGATCGGTATAGTTAAAATTGGCATAGTATCTAGTACAATCGACTTGTAGACCCTGTTTTGAAAAGAAACACCATTTGAACCATAATAAAAGCTAAAAACCATAAGTATAAAGCTTAAAAGAATCCAGCCCTAGCCTATTCTTGCTGAAACAAGCGGCCAGGGGGGCGGGGGGCGCAAAATAGGCTAAGGCTCTGTCTGCTATATGCTGCTATTAATGTGTTCCTTTTTTTTTTTGTTAGTAATGTGCATCTAAAAAAGTAACTAGAATATAGTTTTGCCAATGTTTCCAAGCATGGTATTCTCGCACCCTTCGGTGCAACTATTTATCATTGTTAAGGCTTAACAGGTGACCGGTCATAGGACAAAAACCAAACATACGTAGCATGTAATTACTAGGGCGCAAACCGTAGCCATTAGACACAAGATACTGGTTAGACTAGCTAGCGCGCTGTGTATTTTGGTGGTTAGTGAGGGGAAAAAAGATCGGACGATTTGATCATTTGCCTTATCTTATATTGTATTTGATAAAATATTCTGCGATGTGCTAAGTTTATATGTAAGTGAGATATCACAGAGTATTTTATCAAATACATATAAAAGATGAGGTAAATAATCAAATATTTCAAAAAAAAAAAAGATATATCCGCGCTCGCGTGTCGTTGTATCCAATCGTGAGTTTGATGTGAGGTGGCATAATTAAGACAAGTCTAGTGGTCCGAGTGGCATGAATGATTTAAGTGACGATATTAGACCTGCTTCATGTTGTTACTTACGTTTCGTCCATTTCATCAACTCTCTCCATCACTTGACTTTGGCGAATGGAAGCAAAGTTCATGGAAGCGGCCATGGTTAGTTTAAGGAAGTGGAGTAGCGGACAAGTTTTGAGTATACATTAGTATGTCTGGTGGATTATGGCCAACATTGCTTATGGTTTTGAGATGAGAAAGCTTCTACGTTGACACACACACATCATCAAATCTACCCTCCTCCTTGTCCGCATATCTTTCGTCTACAAAAACACATGTATTACAACACGAAAAGAACACATATCAGCTTAGCAAATTATTTGGATTTGCATGCTTCCACGGAAAAGGAAAACAAAAAGGAAAGAAAAGAAAAAATGGCGTATTGCACATGAATACATATGCACAATCTATTGGGATACGAGTAGGCTACACTAGCGCATATTAAATTTTTTCTACCGCGTACACCAGGAAGCCAAGCGAATAAGAGATCATGAATCATTACCACTAGACGTGCAGTGCAGCGGAAGTAGGATTGAAGCAGCCGATTCAACGAAGAGCGCGTCGGTGTAGCAGTAGCAGTCAAACGTCCTCCGTCCAAACATCTCCTCCTCGTGATCGTCCCAATCAGCGCCACAGTCACAACAGCACGTCTACCGAAGTCCACATGTCCAGAGATGGAGCACCGTGCGTCGATGTGCTAGCACCAGCGTGCACGGCAGGGGATATGAGATGTGGCGGCTAGGGTTTCGACGGGTGTGTTTTCGGGATACTTCCCTCAGCCCCCGCACCTCTCCTTATATAGCCTCCAATTGGATCCATATCCGATACGAGTAGAGATCGAATCTCACTCGGAAACTATCATCCGACCCTTTATCGTTCCAGCCCATTAAGTGTGTAACCCTGTAGATTCATGTGTATTTGACCATGGGCCGAAAACTCCTTTCTGGCTCATAAGCCAGTAGCGGTCCCTAGCAGGACATAACGACTCCCAAACACATATAAAGATCATATCGGACGAACCTATACAATGCTTATGTACCGATCCCTTTGCCTCATGATATCAGATCGAACTTAAGACGAGAAACGTGTCATCCTATGATAGCTCGATCCTTCACTCGAATATGTAGTGGATTACTCAGTTGTGATTGACTTCTCAACCACATTTGGTATGGCCATGCACTTTCTTAATCCAACCACATCGAGTGGCCTAGAGATATCTCTCTTGTTAGATAGGAGGGGCAAATCCCATCTTGATCGCTCATATTCCCCGCATGTTTCATAGAAAACTCGAAAGCTACATTTATTACCACCCAATTACGGAGTAGTGTTTGGTAAACTCTAAGCAAACTATTACACATGTAGGAAACAATGATGACCTAAGGTCTAAAGATTCTACATACACTATGTATGAGACCAACTGATAACACTAAAGAATATAACAATTCTCGCAGTACTCATGATAGGTCAATCCAACATCATGTTCTTTAACACGTGTCCACATTATTGATTTGATATCTCATATCCATGATCCGTGAAACATGGTCATCAATCAATACATGTGCTGATCTATAAATCATAATCGTCCTTGTCTACATGTCTTTCGTCTACAAAAACACCATGTATTACAACACGAAAAGAACACATATCAGCTTAGCAAATCATTTGGACTTGCATGCTTCCACGGAAAAGGAAAACAAAAAGGAAAGAAAAGGAAAAGAAAATGGCGTATTCCACATAACTGCATGCTTTGCACATGAATACATATGCACAACCTACACCTCTATACACACGCACAAATGAAAAAGATTAGTAATAAGTGAAGACCAGCTCAAACTAGACTAAAGATGTGTGAAGGACATGATAAAATTAAAGAAACGAGAAAAAGGTGTTAAACAGGGAGCAGAAGAGAGGGAGAGAATTAGGGCAGGGAGGCAAGAGAAAAGAGATCCAGCCAGGATATATGAGTTTGGAGACAGGAACAGCTGAATAAAAGGATGGCTTCTTTACACTAACGAAAGGAGTTTCGCTCAAAAAAAACATCAAGGAAAGGAGAAAGGAAGGGTGTTTAAAGTTTAAAACCATGTCGACTGCAAGGTCAGTACGATTTTTAATTGAAAGCGAGCCAAAGTACTAACAATATCTAGAAAACTACAGAGGAAGGCGGCGTGGATCCACAGTATCTAACACACTCATGTTCTACCCTATCCCTGATCTGCACCCTGAGATTCAAGCTGTACACTTTTTTATATAAGGGAATATTGTTGCTCTTACATGATTATCTGTATATAGGATGTATTCTTACAATGGAAAGCAATATGATACTACCAATCATATACCATCACACTGTAAACGTTACTAGAAGAAGGTAGCAAAGATCAACCCAGATGGAAGAGGAAAGAAGGGAGGAAAGAAACAATGGTAGTTTCTTCTTCCCATCTAATCCTTTTGCCCCTTCCTTTATGGGCACCCTCCATGGAACAACAAGGCATCCATCAATCAACCCCAGAGCAAAAGGCTTAATAAAAGCCTTATAATTCAAGTTTAGTTTGGTGGTTAGGCTGGGCACCGACCTTTAAGAGGAAACAAACAATAATAATAGTACTGGGACAAAACAAAGGAAACAGGCAATGGAACAAAAGCAGAGCAAACAGCCGAGCAGGTCTCCCTATCATTGTCCCAGCATGAGATTCCTTGGAGAAGTTTAGTTTTTCCTTTTCTATTTAATCAAAGCTTTAGTCAACTTCAGCAGGTCGTTTCATTGCTGCTGTGGAAAGGAGAGCACTAACATTTGTCGGTGCGTCTCTCCACTGCGGCGTTGTTTTGCCGGCCTGTATCGTCACTTTTCTCGTCTGGGACAGTTCAAAGTTTTTCCTACTGTACAATTATTACTTCACAGTCCAAAATATCACACAAGAAGAAAACTATTAGTGAACACAGTATGGCCATTGGCTTGAACCAAGGAAATTCCCATGGTCTAAAACGGAGCCTTGCTCGGCTCAACATAAGTGGCCTTGCCTCATGTGATAGAATTTTGTCAGCCTACGTCGTAGAGAGAGTAGGAATTCTCATGAGCTTTGCAAAATCCACCCAAAACCCTATATTCTATTCCAAGTTCCAACTGTTATAGCCTACGGCTCCGTTTGGCATTTCGTGGATTTTGAAAAACACTTTTTTTTTGTACTTTCAGAATACATACAACATTTAGTTGAAAGCGTCTGTTTGAGTCACAACCTGGCCGAAGGCTATCATTGCTCACCAAAGCTACAAAGGAAACTCAAAGCAGGCCCAGTGATGCAAAAGTGATCTTCCCAAGCTGACGCAACTGGAATATCCAAATCAAACATGTGCAATAGCAGTCTTGAGCTTGCTCAGGCCTAGAATCTTCTCCTTGAATCGAACTATGTGAGTTGCAAAGGAGGGAGAGCAAAGAGGATAACCATAACCATGAACGACGGCGTTCACGTGGCAACATAAGAGCATGACTATTTGAAGGGCTCTCTTCCTTTCGGCTTTTAAAAACTATTTTTCAGCTTTTTCTATCGTAACTAGTTTTTAAACGAAATATATTTTAAAGATAAGATTTACAAGATTATAGTACATACTAAAGCAATTTCATTTATATCGATCAAAACCAAACACAAATTTTTTCTACTTAATACTCTATCTCACAAACAGTCTAAAAGCCCCAAATAAAAGAGGCAAGGGTCCACGCCGCCTCCTTCCAAGCACCTACGAGATAGAAGAAAGAAGACCCGTTGCTTGCTGAGCAGCTCCACCGGAACGTAACGACGACAACAAAGCGATTTCAATACACGGATCCAACCGTCAGCCGCCCACATGGTCGCCAATCATTGAAACCTTGCTGCTGCTACTGTGACGATTGGATAGAGATGAGACGCAATAATCAGATGACACAATACAGGCAGGGAGGCACAGGCACACCCAGTCAGAATAAGATCACGACTACTTCGATTCAGAGGAATCTGTCCCCGAAAGATCATCCAAAACGTTTTGACACCGCACTGCATAAAGACAAACCAGACAGGAATATTGACGGCGAATCGATGGAACATGCGGAGGGAACATAGCAGCTTTCTCTTCCTTTTTCTTTCATGTGCTACACCATATGGTTCATAGCGTAATCATACAACCATAATCCGGGTTCCACGGTAAAACTAGGAACCAACTTTTTTTTCTCCCATAAATGGTACCAATTACTCGAACCAGAAACTCCTCAGAGTAAGGCAATACAACTGGTTTTTCTAGGCATACGTGACCTCGTGAAACAATCTCCAAACAACAGCAAGTACACAGACAACAAACTTCGACGCGACAAACCTGCCAAACATGCAATATACCAATGAATAGACGAGCATCGGACTCCCAAAACCCAGTTGCTATCGATGTTTATACTCGTGCGACAGGTTAATACAGCACAGAGACGCTTTGACAAACTGACACAACCATGAAACCATGAATACCATATTTTTTAAGGTTCTTTTTTTTACCTCAAACAGGTAATAATATAATTCATTGATGCTATATAGGAGGCAAAACCCGACTGGTGATTCTCTGCCGACAACACATGCGCCCTGGACGCCCTCTCCCCATGCTCCCACCATAGGGTGAGGCAGAACCCAAATGATCCGACCGGCTGACCTTGAAGACTGACCATTGACCAAGCTGCACCACTGGCGATGCAGCCCAAGGACTGACCCTGCTTACTGGGACTGACATGACGACTGCCTGAGACCAGACCAACGGGACCCAACCATGACTCGAACAAAAGACGCCCCAACTCTGACTAGCCCCAAGCAAGTACCTAAGGCATGGTGGTACACCATTCCAAATGGGTATCTGCATGAACATAAAATCAGAAAACAACATCAACACGACCAATCATATGGAACGTGTGCAATCCAATTTAAGTTAACTGCTACACAGGGCGTACCTTCAGCCAAAGTTGAATCCACCCGATGGAACAGAGGTCTGCTGGTTTCCAAAGTTGAAGCCATTCTGAGGGTTGTCACCAGAAGGCATGGCATCATCTTCCTCCTCCAACCAGTAGGACTCAAGCATCTTAACCGCCTTCTCATATATCTCCGTGTTGTCATGGCTCTGAAGGTTCTCAATCTTGTCCAGTCCCTCAGCGTCATCAATCATCTGTGCATAGGTGTTGACATCTCCTGCTCCAAGGTTCTTTTCCGCCTCCCCAACCTTCAAGATGTTCTCAAGACCTTCCAAGCAAACTGTTACAATTCTGGGATCTGGGCAAACAAGCAGATCACAGAGTGGTTTGATGCAACCCTGGGCAACAAGGTACCTGCTCAACATTTCATTCAGTTGCCAAGGTTGTAAGAAAATAAAATGAAAATACATACTACTGCTAACAAAGCACAACAACAACAAAGCCTTTTGTCCCAAACAAGTTGGGGTAGGCTAGGAATGAAACCGTTTCAAGATCAAAGAGATATGAGTCTTGAAATAAAACCTACAATGCTAAAAACCTAAGCTAATAACAAAGCACAAAAAGAAGCAAAAATAAAAGTTCCCATACTTAATCTGATCATGTGTTCCACCAGAAGTGGCATTTGAAATAGCCCAAGCTGCCTCTTTCTTGATGTCAAATTCAGCAGTTTGAAGAAGATGCACAAGAGGCCCGATTATGTTCGCATTGATCACAGCCTGCAGACAAACAACAATATTTTAGCAGGGTAGATCTTATCTCCACAAAGGAAACAACATAAACATTACAGGGGCTATATGCTCCCATCACTTACTCCAATGCAGTTAAACTAATGTTGCTGCATGACACATTGATATGCTGAAAATTATAAGATGGCTTCTGAAAACAAGGTTTCATTATGCACGGGATTGTGAAACTTATGCTAGGCAATAATATGCTTGTTCCTTTTGTTTCTAGAAAATATCAATGTGCTAATTCTAACTTGCTTGTGGCTTTTCTTTCAAGAGAATATCAATATGCTAATTCTAAATTCCAAGCACACCAACCTGAATCTGTTCCCTGTTACCAGCTGTGATGTTTGAGATAGTCCAGCATGCTTCTTTCTTGATGCTTTTCTTGTGATTGGTAGTCAAGAGGTTCAAGAGACAGGGAAGCGCTTGATGATCGATGACACACTGCAGCAAGGGAGAAATATTAATCATAACATAAAAGATGTCAGGTTAATCTTAAAAATCAAATCCAGAAATTCTCACCTCAAGGCCTACCTCCCAACACAATCAGTTATATGGTACTGTGAACTTAATTTAATTAATCCCATGAAAACAGCTATTGATTCAAATGACAGTCAATTGCCAATACAACACTTCACAACTACCTTTATACTAAATGCATGTAGCATTGATCAAAGTGAACCATAGATCACACGTGTGCACTTCATGGAGACACTCAACCATAGATCACTGGTAATCAAGTCCTCTGCGATAACTAAGATATTCTTCTGGAATGAATTTTCTAAAATGCTGGCCAGCTTCACATAAGAACTTTGCAGAACAGGGCACACTGAACAATTTATAACCTAGCTATTGTGTTAGTTATCACTATGACAACCAAAACCATCTAAGGTTTGATATTACATCAAAGACAATATCAACTAATTAACTTTCCATCATCTAAAACTAAATACCAAGCAAGCATTTATAATAGACATATGTACTAAATTACAAACGAAGATATCTCAGACACTACTCTAAAGCCTTGGCCTGACAACATATTCAAATGCAACAGAACCTTGCCAACATAGTGGAAGCAGTTGAACCTAATAATAAATACCCAAAGCCTACAAATTCTTACTGCATTTATCTAGCTGGATATTATTCCAGATTGACAGTTGGGTTGATTAGACACAACAGGTAAAAGACATCAGGAAAAAAAAGGTTTCCCGAGTCGAAAAAATTATGAAAGATAGGCACGGCAAAGCTAATAAATGAGCTATAACCCCAAACCTAATTAGTTAGTATAAAACTGAAGAGGAAAGAAGGAAAAACAAAGACCTTTAAAGGACATGCTCCCCTAGAAAACACATTTTAAAAATTATAACATCCTCATGAAAATAACATTGCCCTTCAACATATTGATGGATTATCTACAATACAAGCAGGACTAGAGAAGCTGCCTCATAACTAGACATTATAGAACAGTACTGCAGCAATATATTTGTCATCATCCAAAGCAAACAAAGCAAGGTGAGAAGCGTCATCGTAACTAGACATTACAGAACAGTACTGTAGCGATATATTTATCATCATCCAAAGCAAACGAAACAAGGTGTCTTATCAAGCACACAGAAGTTAAATTTTTGAAGATAGTACTGCTCTTTAATCATTGCAACAACCAGGAAATACAGCTTTCATATTCATTTAAAGTAATAGCAAGACATATAAATAATAATCCCTCTGTTCTTTTTTTACTTAGGACTTCCAAGAATCCATGCCGTCAAACTTTTTTAAATTTAACAGCCAATAGATTTAAAACTATCTAGATTGGCCATACAAAAATTATACCATTCGGTTTGTCCTTAAAAATATTTTCATAATATTATAATTTTATTAGTATATCTTAGTGTAAAGTCATAAAAAGTAGTGATCCAAGTCACATCTCAAAGATCATGAAAAGTAAAAAACATCAAGTGAAAAAGAACGGAGGGAGTAAAACAACAAACAAATAAATGACATGGTCAAAAAGAAATTGAACTCGCCAACTGAGTTTACCTGAGTCTGCATATCATCCCCAGTGACGATGTTGCCCACCGTGCGCAGAGCTGGAATGAGCACTGATGCAGAAGGATGCCTAAATTGAATATCAACAAAAGGGTAAAATATCAAGGGTCCTTGGTAGCTAAAGGGAAAATATCAACAAAAAAAATAAACTTACATGAGAAGCTCCACAAGCCGTGGGAACACACCAGATTCAATGACAGCTTGGATCTTGTCATTAGTTCCATCAGACAAGTACGAGAGAGCCCAGCAAGCATCAGTCAGAACCTCCTCATCCTGTGAATGGATGAGGCGCTGCAGTGCTGAGAGTGCTGGTTTGACCTGCTCAAACACATATAAATCAACCAAATCATCCTAAGAATCAACATTTATATTCAGTATGACAAATGAGACACCAGCCCAGAATCAAACCTGCTCGAAGTTCGGCTGTGGCTTCCCACGGCAGAAGTTGGAGAGTGTCCATGTGGCATTCCTGAGCATCGATAGCTTGGCATGCTCATTGAGCTGCTGCAACAACGGGAATAACCCACCGTTCCCAAGCACCAGGTCACGGCACTTTGGAGAGTCACCAGCGACATTGCCCAGAGCCCATACAGCCTGCAAAGCAAATAAGAAACATACCAACCTAAATATCATGCAGTACAAGTCTCTCAAAGAAAAGAAAATTCTTCTGTAAATTGATATCATGCCTGCTCGCGAACATCCTCACTGGGAGAGCTGAGGAGCTTGACAAAGATGGGCACAGCACCGTACTCAACCACAACTTTGGTGTTCTCTGATGTGCCTGATGCAATGTTAGTGAGTGCCCATGCAGCCTCAAACTGCACCCAAAAAATCCCAATGAATAGGTAAATTTTCACAAATTTGTGACTGATTAAAACTAGAAGTAAAATCAAACCAATGTGATTGGATCACTGAGATTGTTCTCACACCTGGAGTTGGGGATAGTCCTCACGTGTGAGGAACTCAATGAAACGAGGCACCACCCCTGTGTTGATCACCTCCTCAATTGGAGGACTCCGCTCTACAAACATTTAAGCAACTCATCAGCTAGTGACCCCTTCACAATTTTCACATAGAAGTAATCATGTGATCAACCAGACCTTGTTAGACTTTGCCTAAAAATACATGAAGTGAATCGAAGTTGTTCTCTTGAAAGTTCAAAAAAGAACAAAAAACGTGTATGAACTAAAAAGCATAAATCCTCTCCGCAATTATTGAAACATGTATTTCACGGAACTATAATTATTGAAACAAATACTTCATGGATTGACAAACAGTTGGAAGCTCAGCAGAGAGTTCGGAGAAAACAAAACAGCCATGCAATTTGTAAAATAGAAAACTCTGGGAGCAATAACGATTTTTTCTCGAAATTTCCTGAATCCCTGAGTTGCCAGGAGGGTTCCAGAAAATAGATGAAATTAGCATATTCAGTGAATTCCAAATCTCAAAGAAACAAGGGGAAGCAATTGATTTTGCCATCACCGAATCCACAGGAAAACTAAGACTCTTGACAAACTTGTTACAATTCACCGCGAACAAATCTAGAGCTGGCCAAACCATCAGAGTTATTAGTCCGTAATTAATCCAAATCACCCCAAATCTCACCCCATAAACTCCACATAGCGCAATAAACATTCTCCACAAGCGTCAACAACTCATAAAAAAATCAAATCTCACCGATGGATAACAGCTTCCGAAACTGCGTGGTGGCCTCCAGCTGCACGGCGCTGTCGTCCGAGAGCACCGCCTGCACCATCGCCGGCAAGCCCTCCAACTGCACACGCGCAGAGATAGGCAAACAGATCCGAAACCGTCAGATCGAGACTCCCCAACCACAAACCCTAGCAAACCGATCAGATCGGGGAGGAACGAGAGAGGAGCAGACCTTCTGCTGGAGCGCGGAGGAGTGGGCAATCTGCGGCGCGGCGGCGGAGGGCTGTAGCCCGTCGCGGCGCTTCTTCAGAAGGCTCTCCTCGCGGCGGCTCTTGCGGATCTCCACCATGTTGTCCTCGCGCCGGCGGCGGCCCTCCTCCGCGTCCACCGCCACCTTGTAGCGGCTGCGCCGCACCTCCGCCCGCTCGCTCGGCCGCAGCGACATCGTCGCCCTCGCCTCCTCGAAACCCTAGCGGCGCCCGGCTGGCGAGTGGGAATGGTGGTGTGGCCGAGTTGCGCACGCACGATTCAGTTCGATTCGAAATAGGGAACGGGAGGGGCAGATAGGTGGAGAGGTGGGGCGTTTATATATAGACGTTTCGGGGAGAGAAGGCAAGGTTGGATGTACAGTTGTACACGGTTTCGCACGACTAAGGGACTGCTCTCATTTATTCCGCCTTCCTTTCAATTTATTTAAGATAGAAGTTACTAAAAACGTATTAGCTTCAAATTTTAGTTTATTTTGGCTTTTTTAATTTTTTTTATTTTTCTTTTTAGTCTTTTGCATTATCTGTGACGATATAATATTTTTTATTTTTTTCAATTTTTTCTTAGAAAAGGCTAATAACCGCTATGGTGTTATTTAAGCCTTAAACCGTAAGCCTATTGGAACCGCGCTCTCTTTTCACGTGTTTCTTAATGTAGCTTTTTCTTTACTTATCCCTAGAAATATAACGGTGTTTTTTATATTTTTTTAATTAAGTATTACAAGAAAACTCACGGCTGTTACAGTATCATTTCATTCAAAAGCCATAATACTTTTGAACAAGGTATTTTTATATTCTTTCATGTTTATGGTTTCGTACGGTCTACAATATAGACGGTTTCGCGTGATAAAAATGGTAATTGCATATTTTCCATTGGTCTATAGCATGGATTTAGTTATGAGTTTGATGTGTTGTTTTCTTAGGCATTGGTCAAATTATTTAGTTGAATTAGGTGAATAAGCCAAATTATTCTTCATAAAAAATTGCATAGATAAATTTGGTATGGGTTTGTTAGTACTACATACTGCATTTTTGTAATGTGAAAAGAAAAGTGCATAACACTTTGCAAAATAAATTGTATAAAAACTATTTGTCAAGGTAGCATCAATATTTTATTTCAAAAACTCAATCAGAATATGATTGGCATGATTGTCTTAAGATTCATGCACTTGCCACTCACCCTTATTTTTTCCTCTCCAACATCTCTTTCCCGCCGCACGAAAAACCCTAATCACGTACCACCATCAAGTCGGTTGTTTTCAGTTGTGGCTTATGGTTTTTGGTCTTAATGCAAGTGCTTGTCTAAACGAACCAAATACCGATAAGCTGCTTCGAAATGAAGGGGGAGAAATTGTCTCGTTTGTTTGTTCGAGAGAAGCCATAAACCATAAGCTATAAACTGAAAAGAACTTAGCCATCGTTGTTGTTTGGCGCATCATTTTTATCTTTTTTAGCCCCCACAACTTTACTAATGGAACATTGTACATTGCAAAGTTGTCAGCCAACCACAAAAAACTAAAATTTTGGGTTACTAAATCATAGAGGCTAATTGGTGTGCGGATCTCATAGCAAAATTTGAGGGCTAAAATAGCTAATTAAGAGACTATCTAAGAGGGTCTAGGATGTTTGTGATGGACCATTTCTAAGTTTATGGAGTTAGATTTTGAAATTTGCAAGGATTGTAGTTTTTCAGATCTTCCTTCAAACCTGGCAGTCAGACCGGTCGGCGCCAGCAATTTGATTGGCTAGAGGATGATTTCGGCTGGAAATTTTTATTTTGAGAAATTTTGTCTTTGTTTGGACCTAGTTAAATGTATATATATTGCATGAAGTATCTCTTTGCTTGGGAATACGGTTTAGGTCAAGGAGAATATGAGAAGATCGAGTTGGATCAAAGGTTAATGATTTAGTAGATTCGAGATCATGTACTTTAAAAAACATACATGAGTTAAGTATGTGAGTAAAGCTCATGTTGTGTAGAGTAAACGGGTTTCTCAATATGTGCTAGTGGATAGTATTCATTAGGGTTAGATGTAGGCTAGTTGGCTCATCTATTTCAATAGGTTGTGGGAGACTTGCAAGGAAACCATCCAACTATCCATCATTCTAGCAAAGTGTTCTAGGGTTAAGCTTTGAGAAGTGTGTGCGCTTTAGTGTGCTCTCTTGTGCCTCAAGTGAAGTGGCTATAGAAACTTTATCCTCAAGTAGCAGTGCATCAACTCTGTTCTTCACTCATGGAGTCTTCTTGATTTACTCTTGTTCATGTTGGTTTTAATCTCTTCTCCCACTTTCTTAATCTTGCTGAATGCCAATAATAAGTGGTAGAGATGACTTATGAAGATCGATCCTCATCCATTAGGCATCAAGTCTTGTAAGCTTTTGAAGTTGCTCGATTTTTACTTGGATTTGACCTCTTCGTGAGTTTTCGATCCAATAGTTTTTGCGTTGAATTGTTGCGAATTCTTGCTTGCTATGACATGCAGGAATACATCTAAAGTTGTCTTGGTCATCCACCACCCACGAGTAAATCATATTCAGAGTTCTCAGTTTTTGCCCGGTTTTGATGTAATCATGTTTATTCTTGAGAAAAGTTGAACTTTAACAAGGATTCAAGTGATCGTTAGATAGAATAGGTTCTTGAGACTTCAAGCAAAGTGTGTACAAAATTTTGTCTCATCTGGTTATGGATTTTTGGAGTTGCACCAAAAGTGGTTTAGATTTGAGCTAATTTTTTTATCTAGGAACAGAGGAGTGTTCAAGCTGCTCTCAGGCCCGGTGGGACTAGAGGCTGGTCAAACTGCGGGGGGACCGATCAGACCGCTTTGTGGTAGCCGGTCTGACCACCTAGGTGCAGGGTTTTCATTTTTTAGGCTTTCAGGTTGATTGCTTTTGGCTTGTAATTTTGATCTCTGTAGCATAGTAGCTATTAGAGTGAAGGATCGGTGAATAATTGAGACAAAAATTTTGAAGGTACCATTCGTCTTTCTCTGTTGCCATATCGATCCTACACCAATTGATAACAAATCACATAAAAAGAGAACTTATGCAACAAAGTTTGAGCCTACGAAACTCTAATGAATCTTGTTAAATCGTTCAATATGTAGCAAGTCATTATTTTTGTTATCAATCTTGTCCATTGAAAACTTGAAGGTTAAAAATGATTAGACCTTACTTTTTTGGGGAGACACTTTTCCAAAAGTAGTAAGCAGTGATAATTCAAGTATTTTTGAAATAATTATAAAAATGAGAAACCAAATATTCTAAGGGTGTATTTGGATGAAAGAGATTTTTGTGAGAACTTTCGGGGTTCAGTTCAAATTTGAAACTTAAATCATAGGTGATTTGAATCCAAATCCTTTCTATGCAAATAGATTTTAAATGATCTGAAATCCTTGGATGTGGATATGAAAAAAAACCCACTGAAGCGTCACCAGAAATGATTCAAAATGAAAAGGCAGTAAAAAGGATTGACTTCATCATTTTAATTTAGCAACAAAAACAAAAACATTGCTCTCGTTGAGATTTGAACTCAAGACCTCCCGCTTACTAAACGGGTGCTCTAACCAACTGAGCTACGAGAGCTTTCGTGACGCTGATTAATTATTGCACAATATTATAATCGAGATAATAAGTAGGTCCGTTTCCAATTAGTCCAGTCTAGACAGTAGACAGTGTCCGCACCTCCGCATACGGCACCCGCAGAAGACCCCCAAAAATGGACGCCGGCGACGGAGACGACCGCGACCGTCGCCTCCCGCTACTCCCCACTACCATCGAGATCCACCCGTCCCGAATCCCCTTCGCTACAGTAGCCACCGGGACGGATGCGAAGCCTGAGCAGCAACAGCAGCAGAAGCCGCAGCGGGTGGCCTCGCTCGACGTGTTCCGCGGCCTCACCGCCGCCGTTAGTACAAAACACTAACCGCCTCGTACCGATTTCGCTCGCCCCTGAAGATGTTATTCCTGGCTGGCGACTACAAAGAGTCTTTTATTTCAATACAGTATGTAAGCAACGAGGAGTTTCTTTAATACAGTATGAACGCATTTTAGAAGTAGCTGAATGGTCAGTATGAATACGTGAGTCCATGTGTTCTATAAATAGCAGTAGCTAAAATCATTGTAAGCAAGCAAGTAGTAGTCTTGTTTCCCAGAGAAAAGATTCAGAGAATTGCCCTAAGTTCTTTGTTCTTGAGCTCTCTTAGTCTCATTGTTATTCTTCCATGCTGGTGTGCGATCCTAGGCAAATTGCCAACATTTGGTATCAGAACTCCCCAGGTTCATGCCCAAGATTCTACGATTGAATCCAATGTCGATCGTTGCTACGGGAGAGACGTCGCGAGCACAACAAGTCGGTGGTACGCTCCGTTCGGTACCCATTAATCGACACACACGAATTACACCGGTTGGGTGATTCGTGTTCGAGCCATGATGGAGGATCAAGGCGTTTGGGAGGTCGTCGGCCGACGAGCGATGCGTGTCGACGCCCGCTTGACAAGAAGGCGAGTCGCACCTCCTTCAAGCGCTTCAAGACCTCATGCAAGTGGCGAAGAAGACGACGGCTAAGCGGTGTGGGGCGCCTCAAAACGAGGTTCATCGGCGCGGATCGAGTGAAGGATGCGCGGCTGCAGACGTTGAAAAATGAGTTCGACGTCATGCACATGAACGACGGTGAGTCCCTCGACCAGTATGCCGGTCGGCTCACCACCATGTCTGTCGGTACTCAAGTCTCGGCGGACGGGCGATGCCATGCTCGTGAAGAAGGCGTTCGACACGATGCGAACGGTTTATCGGTGTGATAGCCGCATCGGCGGTTCTTTGATCTCAACACTTTAGCATTCGAGGAGGCCGTGGGGCGCCTCAAGACATTTGAGGAGCGCACGCGCAAGAAGGGCACTAACGGCCGCGGGAATGCCGACGGGCAAGTGCTCCTCACTCAGCCGAGTGGGAGGCGCGATGCAGAAGGACGACGGAGACTCGTCGTCAAGCAAGAAGAACAAGGCTCCTACGGATGGCGGGAACCGCGGCGATCGGGTCGTGGTCGCGGCAGATGTCGCGGCAAAGGTGGTCGGGGCGGACCACGCAAAGATGGAGCAAGTGGTTCTGGCGGTGGTGGCGTGATAAGAGTCACATTCGTTGCTATAATTGCGGCGAGATGGGGCACTACCGACACGATGTCGAGCTCAGAAGAAGAAGGAGGTAGCACACCTCGTGCGTCGACAACGTTGAACCGCCGCTACTCTCGGCGGTCTCAGAAGAGATATCGTTGGTCAAGAAAGACCAACAAGATGTCGTCATCTTGTCAAGAGAAAGTGTGGCGTAACTACACCTTTGTTGAGTACGTTAAAACACCGACCGATGTCTGGTTCCTTGATAATGGCGCTAGCAACCACATGACTGGTGACAAGGAGAAATTCCGCGAGCTAGATGAAGGAGTCACCGGGAGGGTGAGATTCGGCGATGGCTCATCGGTGCAGATCAAGGGTAAGGGATCAATTCTCTTCGTGTGCAAAAATAGTGATAAATGGCTACTCCAGGAGGTGTACTACATCCCCAGACTTCACAGCAACATGGTGAGTCTTGGTCAGCTCACTGAGACTGGTCACCGAGTTCTCATGGATGAGGACGTACTCGAGGTGTCCATCAAGGATTCTCTGCGCTTGATTATGAAGGTGAGACGAACTCAGAATCGTCTCTATCGCATCGAGCTGCAGTTGGCGAGGCCAGTTTGTCTGTTGACAATCCTCGATGACCCAGCATGGTTGTGGCATGCTCGCCTCGGCCATGTCAACTTCCAAGCCTTGAAGATGCTCACCAACAAGGGAATGGCGGCAGGTGTGCCGTCGATTACACATCCTGACCAGCTGTGTCGGACGTGTCTGGTGGCAAAGCAGACAAGACTGCCATTCTCGGCGGCAGCCAACTACCGAGCGAAGGAGCCACTCGAACTCCTGCATATTGATTTATGTGGACCGATCACGCCATCAACACCAGCTGGTAATCGTTACTTTATGCTAATTGTTGATGACTACTCCCGGTGGATGTGGCTGCATGTGATCAGGACTAAGGATCAAGCGTGCTCGGCATTCATGAAGTCAAAAATGCTGGCTGAGAACGCGAGTGGTCACCGCGTGAAGATTCTTTGATCCGATCGAGTGGTGAGTTCTGTCGGTGAGCTCGCAAAGGTGTGCGAGCAGCGGTGAATTGAACGTCACTTCACCGCACCATATTCACCGCAGCAGAATGGTGTGGTGGAAAGGCGCAACAGGACGGTGATGGCTATGGCGCGCTCACTTCTCAAGAGCATGAGCGTGCCCGGCAGATTTTGGGGGGAGGCGGTGCGGCATGCCGTCTATCTCCTGAACCGGCTCCCAACCAAAGCGATGGGTGATCGCACTCCTTTCGAGGCATGGTCAGGAAGGAAGCCGCACCTGGCACACGTCCGTGTGTTCGGCTGCACGGCGCACGCCAAGGTGACTACGCCACACCTCAAGAAGCTCGACGACCGCAGTCGGACGCTCGTGTACTTGGGCGTCGAGGAAGGTTGCAAAGCTCACCGTCTGCTGGACCCACATCGCGGCAAGATCCATGTAAGTCGTGATGTTATATTTGAAGAGAATGTGGAGTGGAAGTGGTCGGAAGATGCAGGAGATGATCGGTCTCCCGACTTCGTGCTCGAAGAGGAGGCCAACCCCGAGCGAGCAGAGTCAACACGGCCCGCTCATGGGCGGCTCGGCAAGCGAGCGGTGCCCATGACAGCACTCGTCCTGACCATTCCACAAGTCGTGGCGACTAGTGCACCAGTGACGGCAGAGGGTGCCGACCAGGGCAGAGGGTGATGGAAGAGCCATCCTCTTATCGTGAGGCTGCTGGTCAGCTGGCATGGGAGGAAGCCATGTCCAAGGAGATTGAGGCCATCGAGAAGAACGCGACGTGGACGCTCACCACGTTGCCAGTCGGACATGAGGCGATCGGGCTTAAGTGGGTGTACAAACTCAAGAAGAACTCGGATGGTGAGGTCATCAAGCATAAGGCCAGGTTGGTTGCAAAAGGTTATGTGCAGCGGCAAGGCATTGATTTTGAAGAAGTTTTTGCACCAGTTGCTCGCCTCGACACTATACGTGTTATTCTTGCTATTACGGTCAACCGCGGGTGGCAAGTACATCACCTCGACATTAAGTCAGCGTTCTTGAATGGTGAACTCGAAGAAGAGGTTTATGTGACCCAGCCGGAGGGGTTCACAGTGAAAGACAAGGAGCACTTAGTGCTCAAATTGAGCAAAGCGCTCTATGGACTTCGGCAGGCACCACGCGCGTGGAACACGCGGCTCGATAAAAGTCTGAAGCAGCTTGGCTTCAAAAGATGTGCACAGGAGCAAGCCGTGTACACAAGGGGCAAGGCCAAAGCCGGCATCATTGTCGGTATTTATGTGGATGATCGATCGTGGCGGGGAGGATCCGAAGCAATTGAAGACTTCAAGCAGCAGATGATGGGTGAGTTCGAGATGAGCGACCTCAGCTTACTCACGTACTACCTCGGCATTGAGGTGGCACAAGGAGATGGTAGCATCTCTATCAAGCAGACTGCATATGCCAAGAAGGTATTGATTCAATTTGCATGTTTGATTGTAATTCCACCAAGATTCCTATGTAGTCAAGAACCCAGCTGCACAAGGATCCAGAAGGGCACCTGATTGACGCCATCGAGTACCGGCGCGTCATCGGATGCCTACGCTATCTCCTTCACACCAAGCCGGATCTTTCCTATGCCGTCGGCGTAGCGAGTAGATTCATGGAGAGGCCCATGATGATGCATCACAAGGCTGTGAAGCAGATCCTACGATATCTCAAAGGGACAATTGAGTTCGGACTGGTGTATGGGAGAGGAGGCGGAGAAGAGGTGATCACAGGCTTTACAGACAGTGATCTGGCCGGTGATATGGATGATCGAAAGAGCACAGGCGGCATGGTGTTCTACATCAACGACTGCCTGATTTCATGGAACTCGCAGAAACAGAAGACAGTGGCTCTCTCATCCTGTGAGGCCGAAGTCATGGTGGCGACTACGGCAGCATGCCAGGCACTTTGGCTCAGGGCGTTAATGGCCGAACTAGTTGAGACAGAACCGAGGACGGTGAAGTTGTTCGTCGACAACAAGTCCGCGATTGCTCTCATGAAGAATCATGTCTTTCATGGCCGGAGTAAGCACATCGACACAAGGTATCATTTTATCCGTGAATGTGTCGAAGGTGGACAAATTGACGTCGAGTTTGTTCGCACTGATGAACAACGGGCTGACGCACTGACAAAAGCATTACCGGTGGTGAAGTTGAGACTATGCGGCACCTGCTCGGTGTCCGCGATCTTGGGCTACGCCAGGACTAAGGGGGAGAATGAAGATGTTATTCCTGGCTGGCGACTACGAGGAGTCTTTTATTTCAATGCAGTATGCAAGCAACGAGGAGTCTCTTCAATGCAGTATGAACGCATTTTAGAAGTAGCTGAATGGTCAGTATGAATGCGTGAGTCCATGTGTTCTATAAATAGCAGTAGCTAGAATCATTGTAAGCAAGCAAGTAGTAGTCTTGTTTCCCAGAGAAAAGATTCAGAGAATTGCCTCAAGTTCTTTGTTCTTGAGCTCTCTTAGTCTCATTGTTATTCTTCCATGCTGGTGTGCGATCCTAGGCAAATTGCCAACAACCCCGCCTCGCGATTCGCGTGTGAATTGTGATTGGTGGCGTATGCGTGCGTGTTTTGCGCTTGCGCAGATGATGATACTGGTGGACGACGCCGGCGGGGCGCGGCCACGGATAAACCACTCGCCATGGTTTGGGATGACGGTGGCGGATTTCTTCATGCCCGCCTTTCTCTTCATCATCGGCGTCTCCGCCGCACTCGTCTTCAAGGTATGCTGAAGTGCTGAACTTAACTGCATGCTCGTTAGCTCTCTGTTTGGTGCTTACTACTAACTGCTCACGACTGCAAAAATCTTTGCCAAGCATTCCAAGAACCAAATGACCGAAGCTTTAGATAACGGGGAATGTTTCAGTGTGTTTGTTAGTTTGTCCACGCGTCCTGAACCTGGGGCCTCTCCTGCTTTGGTGTCTCGATGCCACCACATGGGTTTGGGGATTTGTTCAGCTATCCGACTGTC
Organism: Bonia amplexicaulis; assembly: GCA_036346245.1. Taxonomy (NCBI): domain Eukaryota; kingdom Viridiplantae; phylum Streptophyta; class Magnoliopsida; order Poales; family Poaceae; genus Bonia; species Bonia amplexicaulis. Next base: position 22,023,737 of record CM070747.1, on the reverse strand, counting down.
GCTCAAATCGAAGAGGAAGTTTTAGAGGGTTTGTCTAGCTACTCAATTGCTAAGGCCAATAAATTCTTGAAAGCCTCTGTGACACAGTTTGTGTTAGAGTTAGTAATCTTGTCTAGTCGTATTCGAGTCGGTTTATCGTGGTCGTAGTCGTGTACGAGTTTGTTTCAGCGTACAAGTCAGTTTTCGAGTCTGTGTCGTAGTTGTCTCTGTGTGGTAGTCGTTGTGTTGGGTATGAAAGGTAGAGCCATATAATGAGAGAGAAGGCAAGGAAACGATCGGGGTAATCGAAACGAGAGGGAGAGAAATAAAGAAATTAGAGTGCTTTGGCTCCCGGAAAAGATATCGAGTTCGTCGTTCTCACAGACGTAGTCGTAAATGAGTTACAACCACAACGAGCCGAGGTGTCCGTAGGAGTAGAAGACATGGTTGTAAACGAGTCACGACCACGGGCGCAAAACAGAAGACGTGGTTATAAACTTTACGACCATGACGATCGAGTCTTCAGCGTGGTCGTAATCGAGTTATGACTACGGTGATCGAGCGTTACTACGTGGTCGAAGGAGCGGTTACGAGAATGTGCAGCGCAGCGTGAATGTGATCGTAACTCTCATCAGCTGAAGTTACGAGTACGTAGTCGGAGTACAAAGGCGTGGTTGAAGCAAACAAGAAGTGGTCGTAACGATTTTGAGTGTGGTCGTAACGACTGCAGGGTGGTCCAAACTCAACAAGTGGTATCAGGGCCTGTTGATCTTGGTGATTCCTGAAGATCATAGGCCATAAGGCGAAGGCCTAGGGTGGGCTAGTCTCTCTCCAGTATCCTCTCCTGATGATCAACAATTATCCGGTGTGGAAAATGAAGATGGAGGCGAACATGCGCACACAGGGAGTCTAGGGTGCAGTCGATCTGAAGGGAAAGGATAAGGAGGGTGCAATCGGAGCGGATACGGACGGATATCGCTTATCATGTATCCTATTCCATATTTTTTCCTTGGAGTCGGAGTCGGACACGAATAATGTCGGATATCTATTTCTCCATTCCGTATCCATTCCATAATCTTTCGGACGGTCGGTCGGACGGAAATTATCCACTTCTTTACACATGACATTAGACAGTATGGTACAATCAGAACGAACATGGAGAAACTAATTACTGAGATATTGAAGGAAGAATACCCAGTACTCCCGCTTGTTTAGATGTGACAATCTGCCTATATGTTATTTATCTCCTAGGTGTGAAGTTACAACAGATTTCCTCGTATCATTTGACATACGGATATATACGGACGGATATCACTTATCCCGTATCCTATTCCATATTTTTTCTTCGGAGTCGGAGTCGGAGTCGGACGCGGATAGTGCCGGATACCCATCTACCCGTTCCGTATCTGTTCTGCATACCTTCGGTCGGTTGGACGGACGAAAATTATCCGCTTCGTTTGCACCCCTTAGGAGGTGGACGACAAGGTGGATCAGATGGCTTTGGCCATCATCTACCAGGCGGTGCCAGATGCGATGATGCATTAGCTTATCAGCAAGGAGATGGCATGGGAGGCGTGGAAGACGCTGCAGACGATGCACAAGGGCGTTGATCGTGTGAAGGAGGTGCGGCTCCAAAATTTGCGGAGCGAGTTCGAGAATCTCAAGAGGTGGACGAGTTCGCCGGCAAGCTGACTGATGAGAGGATTTGGCTCGATCTTTCGATGAGAATGATAACTACGATTGTTTGATATGACGTTGACAACGAGGCTACTTGACTGAAACAACTAAGTACGTCCTGCAATCGCTACACCACACCCTGGTCGTTACCAACCGTGTCCAACACGGATAATCTTTCCTGCAAGCAATCGAGAATCAAGCAAAAAAATAAAATAAGCATGATCTGAATTTATGAACGAAATACAAAGTTTCATTGAACAATGAAGAGGCCTGAAGTCACCGTAGTTGGTCTAGTCGACACAAGTACACAACTGATATTTTCTGAATGAAAATCAATCTGAACAAGCCTAAACCCTAAAAGCGGCATCTCTGGCAGTTTTTATGGTGCTAGGGATGTGGGGGGCACGTCCGTGAGAGTGGGGGAACATCCCACTACAACTCTCCTGTCGGGCTCAAATTGATATAAGGTCCAGGGCCCAGGTTTGGAACTGATTCGAAATTGTTTTATAGTTTACATCATGCTCAGGTGGAGTTTTGAGGTGGGACTAGAACCATTGGAAGGAGAACATCAAGAGCTTTCCAACAAGTCCAAAATCACCTCATTTGGACTCCGTATGCATCTTGTATGCTCATTTGAAGTCATTGTTGTTTCTGAAGGTCGAATTGGATTGCAAAATATGCCCAACTTTCATTCTTGGTTGTCCTGGCCTCAAAGTGACGTGGTGAACTCCGATGTTCATCCCAAGCATGTTCGTGACTCCATGTGCCCTTCCTTGGTCATGCCTATGTTTCTAAGCACAATCACATCACATACATCAGGCAGCAACCTATTCTCAAAAGCTAAATTATATAAGCCTAGGAACGAGCTCACCTGATAATTCAACTAGTGTGTGCGTGCCATCGTCATAGTTCTTTGCCTATCATCTTGTGGATGGATGTTGTGTGTATCCAAGAAAGTGATGTCATCATCACTGACTTTGTTGTACAATCAGATTAACTCTCTTGGCGACAAGATGGAGGAATCTGTGGCGGTGAAGAAGTGTCTGCGCGTGCTTTTAGATAAGTACATACCTGTTGTCACCACACTTATGTACTCCTCCGATCTGGACAAGAAGAAGATAGAAGAGATCACCGGCTCCCTCAAGGCGCATAAGGAGTTACTGAAGGGGTTTCAGTCACATAACTAGCAGAGATCCCAGACTAATAACGAGTAGGCATTGCTAGTAAAGCGAGATCCCAGAGACGGTCGTGGCTCATTAAACAACCGCGGGAGGTGGCGCAGTCGAGGTGGCCAGAGTGGTCGAGGCGGCAGAGGTGGCCATGGAGACAAGGCTGGGCAAGGCGGCGGTGATAGATCCCGTGTTAAGTCACATGTCAAGTGGTTTGAATGCGGCGAATATGGACACTACGCATCAGGATGCCGCAGCCATATAAAGTATTTCAACTGTAATGAGTACGAGCACTATGCTTCGGATTGTCGAAGCAAGAAGAAGGACGGGGAGGAGAACCTCGCCCAAAACGAAAAAAAAGATGAAGAACCGGGACTATTTCTCTCCTCATATGTTGAAAAGACGCCGGTCATGATTGTTATAGTTAGTAATTTTGTTTAGTCGTATTCGAGTCGGTTTGTCATGGTCGTAGTCGTGCACGAGTTTGTTTCAGCGTACGAGTTAATTTTTGAGTCCGTGCCGTAGTTGTCTCCGTGTGGTAGTCGTTGTGTTGGGTTTGTCATTCGAGTTTTGCTCTGTGAAAATCACCTGTACAAGAACCCAGTCTACTAAAGGACTAAGGTGTTTATTCAAGAAATAGACTGCTATTGCTTTTTTTCTTCACTTGAATATCAAAGAGTCAGACAAATTTCCTAGAGGATAGAAATTTTATAATATATCCTAACGATCAAATTTCTTTGTTTCTTTCACCCCATAGGAATTCAGTGTTAATTCTCCTGATCATGGACCACTTCCTCCAAATGCACCAGACTGGTGCCTGGCTCCGTTTGATCCTGAGGGTTTATTAAGGTAGTTATGTATACCTTTTTGTTATCAATTTATCACTAATTGGTCCTTCAAATACATGCACAACCTATTCAAACCAGACTCTGGCCCATTGTCCCAACCAATGTTAACCAAATCTCAAGATGATCATTCGCATCTCTTGTAGGCAAATCAGAACATAATCCCCCTTTTTGGTTTTACAGTACGATGATGGCTGCAGTGACTTGCTTTGTTGGATTGCATTTTGGACATGTTTTGATTCATTGTAAGGTATACCACATGAAATGCAGTACTTTTTGGACCACATGCTTATCAACCCTTGAGTATTGAGCAAAATGGAATTACAAAACAAAATGACTTTTCCAGACTTTTCTAACCTTGCTTCTGCTGCAGAATCATTCACAGCGAATGCTGTCATGACTGGTAGTTTCTGTTATGAATATTGTGTGTGTATTGATATGAGACCCAAAGGGTCATATATATAAGAGTACAAGAGAGGATATACTACCATATATAGATAAGGCATATATGGAATAACAATCCTACTCTATCTCTAATACCTTATCTCTAATACCCTTAACAGTTTCGAGCGGTGTTAACAGTCTCAGGATTTTTACTACAATTATTAGGTAGTGTTGGATTTTGCAAGAATGCGGCATGCAGCAGTTCATGATTTGAATTAGACCTTCCATTTCTGGGTCTGACAACATGTTGGTTTTTAGGTATGCCTTTCAGCAAGCCTTTGTATACAGTGAACTACATGCTGCTCACTGTTGGAGTATCTGGATTCCTGCTGTTGCTGCTATACTACATAGTAAGTTTTGTATTCTTTGGATCCGACTGTTGCTTGTAACCTTTGTTGCTCAACCAGTTCTTGATACTGGCACGCTGCACTCAGGAACAGTGCATTATTCTTGATATCACTCTTTTTTATTTTGTAACACTTGCGACTTTTGCTGTGTTTCTATTTGTTTGTACAAAGTTGATGCATTCTAATCTAACAAACTTGATCGTTATGAACGCAATGCCTGATGTTGCTCTCTGTGAGCCAATATCTCGTGCAGATTGATGTTGCTCATATTAAGAAGGCATTGATTCTGTTCCAGTGGATGGGCATGAATGCGCTTATAGTCTATGTTCTGGCAGCTTGTGAGCTGTTCCCTACACTTATTCAAGGGTTCTATTGGCGGTCCCCTGAGAACAACCTGGTATATATCTTATGTGTAAATGCATCCTGCCATATTTGCTGTAGACTATCTAGTTCATATCATTTTATTACACATGCCCAATAATTTAGTAGCAGTAATAATCTTACATGTTGGTTATGCGGGCCTGTTCTTTTTTACTGCGGCTTATGACTTTTGGCTGAAATTTTTGAATTTTGACTGTTTACGGTACAGATTACGAAGAGATCGATACTCACTTATGATTTTGGCTGATACAGATGTTAAACTTTTAACGTGTACTACGTTTAACTTGTAGACCCCGTTTTGAGAAAATACTCCGTTTAAAAGTTAGATACTGTAGCAGCTGTCAAAAGCCGGCCGGCTTGTGGCCTAAAGAACAGGCCCTGCATTTCTTGGCCAGAAAATACTTTGCCAAAGCTGTTGACCCCTCAATACCTGATTGTATGAGAAAGCTGCTTTTCAGGTGGATGCGACCGAATCTCTGCTCCAGACCATCTTCCATTCCAAACGTTGGGGCACCTTGGCGTTCGTCCTCCCGGAGATAATCTTTTGGTGCTTGGCCGCCTGCTTCCTCCACATGAAAGGCATATACTTGAAACTGTAGAACCATTCGTGTCCTGTGATATATGGCCATATTCTTTACGGCATTTAAAAGCATCTTTTGGCTTTTGCTACAGTACCTAACTTTCAAACGGAGTATTTTCTCAAGACGGGTCTATAAGTTAATTATAGTACACGTTAAAAGCCTAACATCTGTATTAACCAAAATCGTAAGCGAGTATCCCTCCCTCCATAATCTCTGTCACGAACAGCCAAAATTGAAAAATTTCAACCAAAAACTATAAGGCACAGCCATATCAAACAGATCCGTATGGCATTCCCTGTACATATTGGTCTAGCATTTCCACAGCCCACATGGTCATGTTCAGTGCTGGCACTCCCCCGTCTGCTATCAGCAAAAGGGTGACACCCTGTGACTAAAAATTGATCTCCCGCTCTCACCTGTAAATGTGACTCATGCCCGGATCATGGATTTGATTGTAAATCGGTCCCATCCATCCCCAATTCCCAGTAACAATTTCCCACTAATAATTAGTGTTGCAATGTGTTTCTTGGACCAATGTTGGTCTGTTTGGTAGGTTGCTACAATTTGTCACATCTAATGTCAGGGGCGCTACAGTTTATTTGTCTGCTACTACAGAGTGTTTTTTGGGCCCATGGGTTACAACAGTCAGGGGGCTGTGGGGTTCTTAGCTATGAACTGAATCTGGTAACCGGTTAACAATAATTGAAATGCGTATATTAGACTCTAATTTCAAACTTCCGGTCTTTTTTTTTTTTGAAATTTTCGGACTTGTGAAACAAAAAAACCGAAATGGTTTCCGATCCAGAAACCGGGCCGGCTAGGTTCCGGTTTTCGTGCCCCGTTTACTGAAAACTCTTGTTGTTTCTTCTGTAAATTGGAATCTGTGGTTAGTGGTGGTGAGATGGTTCTGTTTGTATTGGCTTCTAAAATATTCTTTTTTAATATGGAGTTTACTATTTAATTATAGTATACATCGTAATGACTTCATTTATATAGATCAAAATCGTACGCAAGTGTCTACAGGATTCTCTCCGAGGTGGTACTATTTATAAGGTGAAACCAAAAGTCAAACCTAAAGATTAATATAAATCTTCAATTCATACTTCATACTAACAGTATGGTCCAGTCAAGTGGTCAACAGACAGCGCGAAGAGTCACAGTGGCTATGTCACTTTTTTTTTGAGAGAAGAGTGGCTGAATCCTAACAGGAGAGGAAGCTCATCATGGAGTGCACCGGCGAGGGCGCCGTATTCGTCGCGGCCGACGCGGATGCGGCGCTGGAGGAGGAGCTCGGCGCCGTGACGGACCCGCCCGTGCCGCTGCTTTACGTCCAGGTGACGCGCATGCGGTGCGGCGGGTTCGTGTGGGGGTTACAGATATGCCACTGCCTCCGGCGTGGTGCAGTTTCTCACGGCGGTGAGCGAGTTCGCGCGCGGGGTGACCGGCGCGCCCACAGTGCGGCCGGTGTGGGCGCGGAAGCTCCTCTCCGCGCGCCGGCCGCCGCGGGTCGTCACGCGCCGCCACCCGGAGTACGAGCCGGTGCCCGACGCCGGCAGGGACAACGAAACAGACCCAAAATTTCAAAAAAATTTAAATTTTTGTTTAAATTTTGCTTGAATTTGGAGTTTTTGCCAAATCCGAAAATTTTCACGGTAAGCGCCTCTTCTCCTGAAGAATTCTTCGACTTCTGCGCGTGCGGACCGCTCCAATGCTTGGGCCTCCTCTTCTTCAAGCTGCGACTCCGGTGGAACTGCTAATGCTGACATCCACCGTGGCAAAGTGAAGTCGGTTTTTTGTTTCCTCCAAGCACCCGATATATCCCCGTGTTGGACAGGAAAGAATGAAACTGTAACCCCTAAGGATCTATTTTGCTTCTTTTCTCTACTAAGAGCATATATAATAGGGTGACATAAATTATCTATAAAAAGTGACACGTAGAAGTTTTACTGAGTTATATGTAAGAAAAAAAGGAGAAGAATATCAACTGTAATTTTACAGATGGCTGAAACGCGAGAAAATAGCATGCTATAGATGGTTTTTGTGCTATTGTATTAATGTTATCTATATTTTACAAACAATATATTACAGACAATTTACAGATAATCCATTATAGAATATGTTTTTAGTGTTGTTTATGGATGACATGGATTGATATTATAGATAGCAGTTGTACCACTATACATACCCTAATAAAATATGGAGTTTGTCCATTTACCCCCTGCCGTCTCCCGTACGCGCCTGACGCAAGCAAAGCAACAAAACCACGATCTTATGTGCGGTTCCTTACTTTTGTCGGTTAGAACTCGCGGCCCATCCGCTCCACTCTACTTGTGCACGGTGGACCGTCTCGCCATCTTAGCCATCGTAACAACCACCACTAATGGTTCCTCCTCGGCCCGCTCCCGCCACTGCCCTCCTCCTCGCGCTCCTTGCCGTTGTCGCCTTTCCGCCCTCTGGCGGCGTGGAGATTCGCTCCAAGTACCGAATCGAGCGATGTGCCCACGAATCGGGGCCGACGGCTGCGTTGCCTGCGACCACAAGATCGTCCTCAACATGGATGTCCCCAGTGATCTATACGCGCCTCCTCATCCTCCGCACTTCCGCTCCCTCCTCTCCCTAATTTCCAGCCACAAAATCGAGCTTTTGAGCGATGTTTTCCATGGCACCAGGGCGTGTGTATTGGGGCTCAGAGCGGCGGGGAGGTGTCACTGGTGGCACAGGTGGTGGAGGTGGAAGAGAAAGACACACAGGCTATGCAGACCATACGGGATCCCTCCGTCATCACCATCAACAAGTCTGCCACGTACTCTCTCTACGCCATCACCTACATCAGGGTAAACCCTTAGCTTATGCTCCCTAACATGGCAGAGTTTGGTTTTTATCAAATTGTTATTGTACATTGTATGAATGTATGCTTTTATCAGAGAATTGAATTAGTTCTTATCGCTTCGTGCCTCTAACCCTCTCTACCTTGCGATGTTGGATGGTATGTCGATGATTATTGTATTGTAGGTAGGTTTTGGACCAGGGGGATTGGTCTTAATTGCTTAGGTCCATTCCTTCCAAAAAAACATTGTTAGGTGTAGCACTCGAGCAAAAGGTACTATTTTCAAGCTCTTGGCAATGCCCTGAATCTCTACCTTTAAGAAACCTACAAATTCATGGTTCCATCAAAGAATCAAATTTGTTCTTATTTCAGTAGGAACTCTTGCAATTTTGTTTTCATCAGCTTGTGTCCCTAATGTTGAAGTGTTGATTGTGCGAAGCTCATTCAAATGTTTCCAAAAAATTTCAAAATACAAACTATCGGAATGCCATTAAAGTGGACGGTGAGTCAATGATGGTAGGGACATTGAGGGGGTCAAGAAGGCATTTAGAATTTTGGTGATCTGAGTTGTGAAATGAGATGGTAAGAAGATTGGGTTCTGAGATGTCGTTGACTTTATTGCATATGATGACTTCATAGTTTATATTGAATTCATAGAGACAAAAAGTATTTCAATTTCAAATTGCTTCTAATAGAACTTTAGAATACAAATACACAACCAAGTTTATAAATTTATATGAATTGAAATACTCCACGTGGGGATTTAGAAGCAAACATTCCTCTAAGTAATTGCATTAGTTGACAGGAGGTACTTGCATTTTAGGACAACAACAGGCATGAAGGCACAAAGGATTGAGAACACATTTACAATACTGCCTACTTCATCAGTTATTTCCGATTTCTGAATTTGTCCTTACTACTTGTTTGTTGGTTTCCTGTAGTTAAGGCAATAATTGTATATGTAAAGAACTGCCATAATATCTGCAAGAATGGACTTTGAGCAGTCCTTTGTCTCATTCATGGACAGTTTATATGTGAGGTGAAGAAGATAAAGCACCAGTACCATGTAAGTGATCTTTTTGACAACTCTGAAGGTTTAACTGTGAGGTTTCAACCACATAGTGCAAGCCTTCATGGGAAAGATGTTTACTACAGTGTAATGGTAAGATATGCAATATATGTGGGAGCATTTCTTGTTCTAGCTATGCCTATGTATTTGTGGGATTTGTCATGGATCCACAAAATTTGCGTGTATCACAAGATTTGGATTTGATTTACTTTAAGTTTTAATCCAACAATCCTTACATTCTATGAGAAGAAAGACAAAGCTTTAGTAGAGAAATGTCATATGACCATAAGACAAAGGCGTATACCTTTCCCTTCCATATGTTTATCCTGTGAGTGAACTGTCGTGGGACTCAATTCCCTTTACTAATATGTATATTCCTTCATCTCAACATTTTTGCCTTTTTTGCTGCTCTGCCATACCACGAGGATTCAGCCAAGGTCCTCATCGTGTTAATAAACTGCAGTTAGGTGTTTTTGACCTAGGAGCTGCTAACAATTTGATTATTCTATCTCTCTTCTCTCTTATTTCAGGATTTGGTGAGCTGGATGAATACCATGGATAAGTCTTCTGTCAGGTGACTTGAACTAAGTAAATTAGTACCACAAAATTTTGTCCATTTTGCTATTACGATAGTCCATTTCTAAATTTAAAGTACAAGTCTGTTGTTTTCCGTCAATACTGCATTGCTTTTAGAATGAAAGACATTACTTGCTAAGCAGCTATGATCAAGGAATCCTCTAGGATAGCTACTAATTTTCATGTGTTCTCAGTGATCGAACAAAAAATTAGACACACTTGTCGATGTTTTAATATCGATCTTACGTATAATTTGTTTGGATTCGAGAGAACTCTTAGAAGACTTGCCGTATGAATCTGCGGAGTAGAGATACGGGAAGCTTTATCCTGGTTTGGGCATTCTCCTAAGAGAATAACAACCCTATGTCCAGTGTGATTGCTAGTTGCTAGAAAGTGGATTACAACAGAGAATTACACGAATGGCTAGTGATATATTGCGTGAATGATTCACCAATCCTCTTCTCTCCCTTTGATGTTAATCTTTAAATAGCCGACAAAGCGACGACGTTGTCCCGCGTCGGAAGATGCCTTGACGTTTCGGATGATAATCGCCTAACGGAGGTTACTGTCAGAGAGACACAAGAGACCGTTCATTGTGTAGCGATTATTGTCAGAGAGAGGTTGTGTGCGGTTAGTGGACTAACACACGTTCTAACCACCTTGTCAGATGAACCGACAGTGTAGTTCATTATCGTAGATAAGTCGGTTTCAGATAGACTTGTCGTATGAATTCCTATGACCACAGAATGGTCATAGTGAGATTTACGACTACATGGTCGTAGAAAGATTACGACCATGGGATAGTCGCAGTAAGGCTTATGACTATGTGGTCGTAGAAAGACTTACGATCATATGAGTAGTCGTAGTAGGACTTATGACTATACGGTTGTAGAAGAACTTACGACTATATGGTCATAGAAGTGCTTACGACCATCCTGCCATATTTACCTCTTATCGATAAGGGGTATATTAAGGGAATATAATGACATAATAATTTGATCATTATTATATCCTCGTCATCTAGCCCCCCAACTTCAAGTGAAAATAACTTATTCGACTAAGCATGGTCGCAGATAAAGAGTGGTAAAAAACAAATACCTTCTTGATCCTTATCGACTAGGAATTGGCTTGGTTGACTTGGCACTTGAGTTGTGAAGACAGAAAGACATTAGACATAGAAAATGCAATTGATTTCCCTCCAGCTATCCGTCAAATCGGTTCCCAAGGCAAACATTCGGTTCCCAATGCAAACATTTAGTTCCCGAGAGACTTACCAGGGTGACTTTTGGTTTTCACTTCCCCATTTGCTTCAACTCGTTTGAGCTCTCCGCCTCCAATCAATCTCCAATCTCGCATGAATCCCTTCCAATCTCTCGATAGAATGACGAAGTTTTCTTCGACCTGGGCTGAATCGGAGATGGATCATGCCAAGATGAAGGCATTGGAGGCTGCGGAGTAGATTCCGCCGCGGCGGTTCGTCAGATGGATTGAATCTGTTGGGCAACGCTGGTCATCTGGACATATCGGAGAATTTCCAGTCTTCCAGGCATAATGTGAGTGTGGCCTCCGTCTCCCCGCTCATCCCTTCTTGACAGCTGTTCTCGAGTATTTCGGGGTCAAGTTGGTGAACTTGGTTCGTAACTTGATCATGATGCTCAGTGTCTTCGTATACCTCTGCGAGGCATATCTGGGTATTCTAGTAGTTCTTGAGCTCTTTTGGTTCTATTACGAGATGAGCCGGTAAGCGAGGATTGTTGGGAGTTGCGGATTGAAGCTCCATAACGGGAAGATGGAGCTTTATATCTCCATGTTTACCTGATCTTCGTGGCTGGGGTGGAAGAAGAGGTGGTTCTACTGAGAGACGACCAGTGAAGATAGTCTCTCCTTCATCGGGAAGGTCGCAGAGAAGAACAGTCTTTAAAACCCAGCCCCCAAAGTCGTCACGAGAATAGCCCCCTATATCTCAGCCATCAAGGAGCTGAGGGACAAGGGGCTTACGAGCTGACATGTGGTGAAGGAATTCATCACACGCCGCATTAGTCCATTGAAACGTCGAGCACATCTCATGTGGATGTACTCGGGAGTCTCGGATTCGACCCGGGACTACGAGAATGGTAAGTGATTTTAGTACTCGTATTCGTAACTAGGTTACATTTTCTGAATACTTCTTATCAACTACCATGTTTATCAATACAGACCTTGATTTGGAGGAAATCAATTCTCGTGTCAAGACTATTTGCGAGAAGGCTCCATCACTTAAGGTGGAGGCTTCTTGTATCTTGGTGGACGTTTCTGCCGAGGAGAAGGGAAGATGCTTAAAGGTAATCGAAAAATCGACTTCATCTTTAAGACTTCATAGTCGTAGAGTATGACCAAGCGATATCTTCCTCTTCTGCAGAGCGTTGGTATGGACTCCTGTCAAGATGACCAAGGGGTCGAATTTATGGTGGTTAGAGACGTTGTAAGATCGAGGAGGCCGACTAGAGGGGGTGAATAGGCGGTCTAAAAATTATCTACAAATTAATGCTAACAATTCAAAACATCTTCTATTTGCCTAAACCAAGTATACAATGCGGAAGCTTAAATCAATTTGGTTTAGCTCAAATAGCGCTTACAACAAATAAATTCGCCTAAGTGCACCAACAATTCTAGCCTATGTCAAGATTTGCACTCCTAGGTATACAAGCAATCAATTTAATTCTATGAATGTAAATTATTTGAATATAAACTGAGTACAAGAAAGCAAACCACAATTGACACTTGATGTTTTATCGTGGTGTTCGGAGACTTGCCGGTCTCCCCTAGTCCACGTTGAGGTAAGCCCGTACTAATCGGACCGGTTCCACGAATTAAGCCGAAACACCTCAATCCACTAGTGGTAGCTCTTTCCCGCTCCGGGTAGGTGAGCTCCAACCTTCACAACTTCGCTGGGTCTTCTCACAACCTTCTTGAGAAGATCACGCGTCTGACGCCTCAACGCCGCTCAGGAGTCTCAGAACTCTAAAAGTAACAAGTTAAGTCATTCACTTGATTCTCACCACGTGCAACGAATGCACAAGCTCACTTGGATACAAAGTCCACCTCTAGAGGCAACATATGCACTCTAGAATCTCTTCTCTACTCTCACAAAGTGCAACACATGCACAATTGAATGAAAAACCTCACACTAGCTCAAGAACATAGAATGAGTGAAGCAATCACTTCTCCAACCGGCCACAAGGGGGTATTTATACCCCATACCAAAAACTAGCCGTTGGAGCCAACTTTCTCAAAAAATCAGGATGGGCAAAGGCCGGTACTTCCGCTCCAGCTCTGACGCCACAGTAACGGCTATGTCAGAGTTTCTGAACTAACCGTTGCACAGTCGGCGCGGAAGTACCGCCATTCATTTTCCGGTAACGTAAACATTTGGCCTGACGGACCTATTGTAAACTCGACCCGACACGGTCTATTTGAACTCTGGTATTGTAATAGTTTGATATTTATCGTGTATGAAATGATCCAATTATATACATATGATTACTATCTACTAATTTAAAAATAGTACGAGAATTTTGTATCAATAAAATCCAGATCTCACAGGAAAATAGCACAGAATGCTAGTTGGATGCTCTAGGCTCTACACGAGACACAACAGGCTTCTCTCCTCTCACTTTCCGTTCCACTCTCCGGCTCTCCCCGCCCCAGGAACTATCCATTCCCGACACCTCGTGACACCGTACCGCGAATGGTGGGCGGCAGCGGCGAGGCGGCAATGTCGCCGCCGCCCTCCTCCGGCAGCGGGAAGCGCGGGAGGGATCTGGAGGAGGACGTGTACGTGGACAACCTCCACTCCCACAAGCGGTACCTCAGCGAGGTCGCTCATCACGCCCTTCTCCGTTCGTCCTTCTTGATTCGGTGATCTTGGATCCGAATTGGGTGGGAAAATGGCTCATTCGTTCGAATTACGGGCGGTTTCTCGCTTCCTTTAATCCGAATAGAGCGAGTTCTTCTCATGGTCTCCTCCCTCATTGTGTTGATTAGTGACTCTTTGATCCTTAATTCTTTGAATCGAAGCGAAATGAGCGTCCTTGATTCGGTTTCGTGGGATCTCTTTTCGGGCTCTTTCCGGTTTAGTGGTTCGATCTTGGTGCTATGCAGTATGCACCTTTTTTTTTTATTAATCTTCTATCTTTGTTTGTTTCCATCCGTGCTCCTTTGACTCGAATTCTTGGGCGGTTTCGTAGTTTTGTTTTGGGTGCTGAATTTGTCGTATGTTCTTTTGCTCCTTTTCCCCCACTCTCTAAAATTGTAAAATTGGTGCTGCATGGTTTCCAATTCTTGGTGTGTTAGGCACTTAGTTTCTCTTTCCCCATCTATTCAACTCGTATAATTTACATCGAGTTCCAGATTCTAATGTTTTAATTTCTTGTGAAATTATTGGATAATTTGGTCTCTTTTGCCATGTATATTGTTGCTTTATAAGCTAATTATTGGATGGGCTATTGCAATTTGCAGATAATGGCATCCAGCCTGAATGGGTTGTCTGTTGGAGATTCACTTGTTGACAATATCATGGAGTCCCCTGCGAGGTCTGAGAGTGCCTCTTGCTTCAGGTTTGTGTGATCTGATTTCGTGTACACTCTGAGCATACTTTATGTATAAAACGTTCATGTGTACATGTCTGATCGTATTGTTGAAAATTGGGTTTTAGAAATCCAATGTAAGAAGACAATATACACATGTTCAATCTCATATTGTCCAGTAGGATTAGTGCTATTCACCAAAATTAATGATTAATCTAATTTCTGAAAGGAGGAAAACATAGTTGCTGTTCCATTTTTATTTCAGTCATAACATGACCCGTCTTTTGCCTTAGAAAAAAAGATGTATCATTCATATCTTATCTATACATTTTTCTCTAAAATCGTAAAGACCCTAATTTCCTTTTTTTTATCTTTCGAGAAAGGTGGTTGATTTTCTTATATTTCCTTAGAAGTTAGATAGCTGCAGGGGATACCAGTGAGAGTGAGGAATGTGGCTTCTGTTCTGAATATTTGCTTCAATTACTGTAGTACTGGACAACAATTTTTTGTATTGTTTTTTGGATGGATGCCAGTATGGTTGCTATTAATTTTAGAATAGTTGTCTTTGTGGTAGCGGTGTTAATTGTCAAGTTGAATTGCCATTTCCATCCCGTTTTTTCATCTAGTTCAACTGAAAGTTATGTTTGCAACTAGCTGAATGTCCATGCTTTGCTACGGATAAAAACATTAATATTATCTTAGCACATCGAGTCAACATTGTCTGGATCAACCTATTCGGCTCACGCAATCGGCTCCGCCTCCACGCTCAGCCGCATTGTGCCTCCATGCCCTCAGCTCTGCCGCACATCCGGTAGAGCTCTGTTGTTATTTTTGTAGATAATTTTAAGCATGGTGGAATTTTTTTGGTAGATTGTTTTTTTTCTATTTTTATTAGAGATTTTATAGGGAGGTGCAGGGGGAGTTGGGAGTGGCAGATGAACCACCACCAACAACTCACTTTTAAGTAGTAGAGATATAGCCCAAGGCACCTCTACAACATAATATGATTTCCGTACAACTTCATGCTGATTTCCATGCTATGATGAAACATATTGGAACTAAGTTAAATGTAAATGTATTCCAATGGTTCTAATGGTTTTGCACTACATAATCTGGACAAAGTTTTTTTGTCTCGATGCTCAGTAAGTAATCTGGAGATCTGGACACAGTCTGATCTCTCACATGAGTGCCTCAATGGTTGCACCCACATGTAAGCATTGAACTTGTTGAAGCATAATAAGTCTTTGGCATGTTCCAGAACATGTCAAGCTATCATGATATAGTTAAGAATATTACTTAAGGGATGCCAACGAATGTTGATGTCCACAACATCTTCTTGGCAGTTGGTTTGCCATTTGGGAACCGTGGTCAAGGTCCTCAAGGAAACACTGTTTGATGATAGAATATCTAATGGTATACACCTTCATCTCTAATACCATTAGTATTTTGTCTTGATACACTTAGGAAGCATCTTCTTGTTAGTTATTATTGCCATTGTCTATCCTGATACCTTATACAATTGATTGTGGGATTTATTTAAGTTGATTTAGTACTACACATATTAGTGTACTTATGGTCTGTGTTTCATGTTCATATTTACCTCCTTTCAGGGATGAAATAATCTCCCAGTACTCACCAATGTCAGAAGACTCAGATGACTACCGGTACTACGACACTCAATTAAACCCCAATGGAAGCCAAACGGATGCAATGGTCAGCCCTTCAACTAGTCCAATGTCATCTCCTCACCGATTCCAGAAACCACAAGCTGGCTTCTTATCCGCAAACCCATACCCTCTGCCCAGCTGCTCCCTCTCGGCGGTTGTCTGCTCCCACGCTCGCCGTGGCTCCGAAAACGAAGGTCGGTTCCCGTCTTCGCCAAATGACATGTGTCCCAGTGCAGACCTGAGGCGAACAGCGCTACTAAGGTCGGTGCAGATGAGGGTGCAGGGGCCCCACGCATCTGATGCGTCATTCGGCGGCAGACAAGAACAAGAACATGCTCACAAGCATGAAGATGAACATGGCCATGGACATCTAGAGGGTCTGGAAGGGGCAGAAAGATCATCGTCTTGCAGGAAATCAATCCATGGTGAAGCTGGCTACCAGGGGCCTGAAAATGGTTACGGGCGACCTGGCTATCGGAGGCCTGAAAACAGGTATGAGCGACCGGAGCATGGTATAGATTACATCGACGACTGCGCATCGGATGATGGTCTTTGTGACCCCAAGTTGAAGCAAGAAGACAAGAGCCGTGGTAAATTTGATACCAGTATGGATAAAAATAGATAGCAGATTAGCATGCCATGCCATTCTCTTGTTAATTATGGGAGTTTTACGCGTGCTTCAAATCGTGATTTTTATGGCTGTTTGATATACTGTAAACATCTGTTTTGCAGAATCGCAGCATTGTAACATTTGAGTAAAATTAAACCTTGGTACGCATGATTACCAGAGAACTATGAAGTATGAACTGATACGCATGATTACCAGAGAACTATGAAGTATGAACTGATACGCATGATCACCAGAGAGGTGTTGATGGATATAGGTTTATCTCACCTGTTCATTTACAGCTCGACATTCCAGAAGCAGCCCAAGTATGGCTGGCCAAATTGAAGTATTCTCTGGAGTTAGGATCAATACTGGCCTATTTTATGAACCAGCAGAGTTAATAATATATACCGACTAGCATGCTGAATACATCAGAATGGCCCTTAAAACAGACACGGTAAACCTCGTTTCTCAGGTCAAAAGCAAAGCTGGCGATCCCCGTGTTGCAAAGAAACGAGACTGACCGAACAAAATGGGATAAAACAACAGAACTTCGTCTTTCCCCAGGATAAGAGCAAAACAAACCATATAGAAGCTGAATTACCAAATTATTGGATTCAAAAAAGTACGGTGACATCACACGATTGTTACATAAACCTCTTCTGTTCTTACGTAAACTATTTGAGTGCTAAGTCAATCCCTGTAACCACAAAAGTAAATAACAAAGGCAAGGGATCGCACGAGGCAGTGGAATGCATGTTTATCCAACAGAAAACCCAACTAATTCTATCGCCGCTGAATTTCCATTACCATCTCTCACTGTTATCCATTTCCTTCCTTTTCAGATTTCCTTTCGTGGCAGGTCGGAGTTGCACTTTTGACTATACCTCAATGGCTGGTTGGGGCGCCTGGGTCGTCACCTTTAAGAGGCGAAGGTCAAAAGAATGTTCTTCTTGATGACGAATTCATCAGCTTTGGAAGGACTGATCGACTGCCATATGATGAAATATGGAAATTAGTTTATAGATTAAGTAATATGATCTGCAAATTGAATGAGGTGCGGAAACTTTTGTTGCCCACCTTCTCCAACATTCGTTGAAGTCTCTCGGTTTCCTTCTTGGCATATTCAGAACCTTTCTCCGTGATCTTCTTCGCAGAGTTCACATAGATCTTTCCATGCCTGGTTTACAAGCAGAAAGGTAGAAGTCACGTATTGACAATGTCATTACCTACATAAAAAATCTGAGAACACTTATAAATATAGTGGAGGGAAAGGTGCAGGTTTAGTACTTGGCAGCAGAGCCACTGAGCTTAGCAACATCCTCTTCCATTTTAGAGAGGACTTCCTTCCGCTTGTCATCCACGGCATTGAGGAACTCCTTCACAAGAGGATCCAAACTTGCCACAAGCCCAGCCTACAGAAGCAATGAATAGATTACATGAGATTACGTATTCATCCAACGAAACTCCGTGGTGCATTTGCTTTTATGTGTGACCAACCTCTGAAGTAAGTTGACCCTTTGAATCACGGCTGGTTTCACACTTCTCATTAATAAACTTGACAAAGTCATCCAAGTCCCGACCACCGTCATAATCTTCACCAGCTTTGTTTCCCTTCGGGAAGAACTTCAATGTGGGAAAACCAGAAACTCCATACCTGAAAGTAACATACATGATTAAAATTTCTCTTATATTTTGGGGAAAACAACATACATAACCAAAATAATCAGATAGTTAGACAATAAATGTGTTAGATCTAACAGTTCACCTAAGTGAATGAACACCAATGGCATGTTTCCCTCATAAAAGCATTGTACTATTCCAATATAAGATATGAAATTACATCAAAATAAAGATGGGAACCAATCTATATAAGAACCATTAGAACAGACAATTTAGAGTGCATACTTTTCAGCCAAGTTAGTGTGCTTGTCAGCATCAAGGTTGGCAATCACGACACCATCGTCCAGCTTGAAAACAGAAGCCAGCTTCTCATATATCTGAAACAAGTACAAGCTTGAGTTAGAAAACCAGAAAAAGCGAAGATGCATAACAGTGCTTGCAAAAGAAAACTGCATTATTTTGGAATTTTTCAAGCTAGAAAGATCTACTACTGACCGGAGCAAGATGCTTGCAGTGACCACACCTGGAAAACAAAAATGGTGTCGAATGAAATCAAATTCATTGAAGCAGCATGATGAAAAAGAATTTGATGGATGACAAACTGATCATAAAAACCCTACCATGGGGCATAGAACTCAACGAGGACATCTTTGGTTTCATCAAGGACAACTGAGTCAAAGGTGTCTGGGGTCAGCACCACGACACTTGAAGGAACTGCTGCAATCTTTACATTGGTGGCTGAAAGACAGAAGGCACAAAGATTTAAAACAATGTTGCCATTACAAAAGTTAAGATGGAACATTGGTTTGCTAATCACCAATTCTTCAACTAGTAGCACTTAATAGGATTTAAATGAAAATGAGAGGTCACACAACAGTGCTACACAAGTAACTGCATCAGCTTTTGCAGCATAACCAAAGGGTGACCTAAAGTGATAAAATTCCCAAAAAGAAAAGATGAATGATACCAACTACCAAGTAACTGCATATGTAAGTAACAAGGGCCAAAGGGTGGTGAGAAGTAGGACAAGATTGCTAATTTCATACTTCAGCATGATGCTTATTGCATGTGATGTAGCGTTCCCACTAGTGGAAACTCAAATTATTCTACATAATATGTTCCATGGTCATAAAGAACCCAACTGATTTCGCAACCAACAAGTAAGAAACATTGAAAAATGTGTTAGCAACACAGGTTAAAGTTTACCTGCTTCAGTGTTAACAAATTCTGCAAGGGCTTCTGCGGTACGTTGACCTTCATACCTAAACAATGAGTTCCACATTATGTTTTTACTTTTTAGTTTTGACAATAAAGAAGTCACGGCCAAGTAATCAACAAATAAGTATGTATTCTCACTTCTTGGGCTCCAAGGAACCTTTGGGAAACCATTGGATTGTAGGGTAGCCAGAAACTCCATACTTGCTGCACAGACTCTTGTGCTCATCGCAGTCAACCTGGATAAAGAAAAATGGGAGCCAACTCATCATAGCAAACACCTAATGCAATTAGAGGCTGACAACAAATCTCCATGAAATCTCCATGAAGTATGAATGTTCCTATCATTTCCATTTGCTTCCCTTATTGGATGTAAATGATGGAAAACTGTTGGCATGTAAAGAGTAAAGCAAGGAGACAAAAGCAATGGTGATAAAGTACCAAACACTTCGAAAATCATTAAATTTACCTTTGCAATTAAGACTGATTTAGCTTTCTTAAAACTTGCACCAAGCTTTTCATATTCAGGAGCAAGCTTCTTGCAGTGGCCACACCTAAAAAACAAAAAACAATTATCAAAACAATGGACCTAAAGAATATGAGACTAAAAGCAACAGTAGACATGATTTGACGTGCAAGTGCCCATCCAACAAATGCTGATAGGTTCTTATACTTGTATCATTCGATCCAATCTGCAGCACTCATCACTTGGTGCCTGGGTGAAAGCTTTTCCTCATTACAATAAATTCATGTTACCATGCTCACAATGAATCCCTACAATAACCACCCTGGTAGTACAAAACTAAAATGCATCGTGACTTACAAAACCAATAAGCATTCAATTTCAACCATTTCAATATGATCCAGCATAACGGATATATTATTTAACACAGTCCTAGATCATCTTGAAGTGGATGCTTTACCCACTAAGGCAATGCACATCTAAGTACCTATTACTTGATGCACTACCAGCCACTAAGATCACCGCAACAAAAGATTTGATCCTTTGCTTTCCACATATATGTAAGAAAGAATCCCCTAAGCACAGAGCCTCTCTACTCTCGTGCCCAGAAACAGCACCAGGCCTATAGAAGCCGATTCACTAGACATGGAGCCTTAAAAGAAATAGTCAAACAGCACATTCCCTGCAATTCTGTGCTATTAAGCTAAAGATCAATTTATAAGCCCTATCTAACAACATAAGCAAGGCAGAGCCTAAAGCCCTACAAACCTCTGAAACCCTCACCAAGTCCTACCAACTTGATCCAATCCGTAAAAAAAGGGACGGGAGAGCAAACAAATATGGGATATTCACAATTCTTCCAATGTAACACCATATCTATTAGCCATATGAAGATCCAAAGTTTGGGATCCAGAATTTCAGCTAAAGATCCAAATTTCCCGGTCGAACAGCGACTCGATCCAGTTCCCGTTCCCATTCCATGGATCCAGTTCACGAGCGTTCCCATTTCCACCGATCCAGCGGCAACCCGAACACAATCCATCGGAAAGATCCGAACTTCGCGACTCGGGGGGCCAAGGCAACCACGGATCCAACCCAAGTAGCGTACACGAAGGTCGAACCGCACAAACATGCCGTGATGAACCAGAGAGGGATACGATACGAGGAAGGAAGAAGCGGTGGACCAGGGGGCGTAGAACTCGACGAGCGCGCCGCTGTCCTGGCCGACCTCCTTCTCGAAGGTGGACTCCGTCAGGGCCAGCACCTCGTCTCCGTCGGCGGCCGCCGGAGAGACCACCAAGGCGGCGGCGGCGGCCAGGAGGAGGAGGAGGGTTTTCCGGGAGATCTGAGCGGTCGCCATGTGAAAGTGTGTGATGTGATGTCTGTTTGCTGGATGGCTTTCGGGTGAAATAGAATAGAAGTATCTTTTAAATTATAATTTTAAAAATAGTTTTTAAAATACGTGTCTCAGAGGAGACGGCAAAGCGGTTTTGAGAAAGATAAAAAAACCACTTTTGAGGGCGAGATGTTGAAGTAGAAATCGAAAGCCGAATCTGATTTAAACATCTCTAATTCGACAGAGAAATTTTATAGAACGACCTTATACATAAAATAAACTTTGATAAGTTACGTTAAAGCCTAGAGGTTATTCCCAAGTAGTTATCCAAATATGCGTTTGTCACATCCTATTTAGGTTTCATTCAGAATTATCTACTTATTGTTTTAAAAACTAAAGTGGTTTTTAAATATATATTTTTGCCATCGATGCAGCATCTTGAAATTATTACAAACGCTGTATCCATTTATATGGATGATTCCGGCAAGTAGAAACCAAAATCCAGAACACTTTCATAAGAATTGATGAAAATTAGTGATAAATGGGCTTTTGCAGACGCTGAGATCTTGTATGGGTTTTCGAAGGGTTATCAAAATTGCTCAATGGTGAAAGGGTTTTTGTTTCTGTTTTTCCTTTTTTTATACAATATATACTGGATTATTAAGATATTTCTCACATAGAATGGATTATGGAACATGAGAGTGGAGACTGAGTTCGCTTACGATAGAACAGACATTGCATTTGGTATAGTTAGAAATTATATCAACCAGAAGTATATCCGTATATACCAAAGTTCAGTGATCACATATGAAACAACAATAGATTTAGAGCTGGGAGAATTTTTAGCCAACCAGATGGGAAATAAGGAAACTCTAAAAGAAGATTAACAAAAGCAAAAAAAAACTTGATTAAAAAAAAGCAAAAACTTGCTAAACAACAGCAAAAGAAATAAAAGAGAAACGCTAGAGGGAGGGCTTGAACCTCCGACCTTGTGGTTAACAGCCACACGCTCTAACCAACTGAGCTACTCCAGCTTGTGTAATCTCCCTTGTGGTTAACAGCCACATGCTCTAACAAATTAAGAATAGGATCAAAAGGCTTGACCTGGAACGTTGGAATTCTCGGCCAATTTGGCCTCCTTCTGTGCGTACTGCCGTCTTTGGTCGTCGTCGCCGCCACCTCCCCCTGACACACATCTCGACCGTGTCACCTCCCTTCGTGCGCTCCCTGACTGTGAGAAAGAGGCCAAATACAGCATTGCTATGCCGCTGAGGCCAAAATAATCGAGAATTTAAACTATTGATGAAGAGATATACTAGGTTTTTTTATTTTTCTTTTTTGGCCGAATTGTCTGTTCGCGTGCGGCGAAGTTCCAAGTTCAGCCACTGTTAGGATGGAAGAAGCTCCATGCTTTCGCAATGTGTTGTATCTATGTATTGTGCACAATCTCTCACAAAATCCAATAAAGCTTTGCATTT
The DNA here is from genome assembly GCA_036346245.1 of Bonia amplexicaulis. Lineage (NCBI taxonomy): Eukaryota > Viridiplantae > Streptophyta > Magnoliopsida > Poales > Poaceae > Bonia > Bonia amplexicaulis. Next base: position 22,000,888 of record CM070747.1, on the reverse strand, counting down.
GCTTTTCCAAAGGCAAAAAGGAAAAAAATAGAAAACCAGCTTACAAGTAATAGAACATTAATGATTATGGGCCGCTCCAAACGGTTTTAAGCTCTGACCCTTCGACTGTGGTTATTAGATTTTGGTTAAAATTGTATTGTAGCGGTTGTTAGTTTTTTCTGAACAGTTCAATCAAACAAATTAAAAATTAATAATAAACACTATAATATTTTCATGGATAATGTAAATGAATAAGAGGAAGAAAACCGAAAAACTAAAAAAAACTGAAATTAAAAAATCGACACGTTCTAAGTAGCTTCTGACTTCTGAAAACCAGAAGCCAAAAGCCGAAGCTAGTTGGAATATCTTCATTCTAATTTCTACATATGACCCTTCTAACTTTTAGCGAGGCATTTCAGTATAACTATGTAGTAAGTCAAACAAAGTCTTTGCTTGATGAATCCTTGTAGTGACCCAATTTACAATCAGACATGAAGATCACTACATGTCGCAACGGACATGGGCAGATATTTACGCAGCAAAATGGACTTACATTTTGTGTTCTTCATATGTTGCAAAAAACTACAATGCTAAAAGAAACTGTATAAATCTTGGGTGTCCATCCGTTGTGAATTCTTCATGTGGCCTACGTTGGGGAATCACTGCTAGACTACATATGGACTACAAAGAATTTTGGATTTTTTTCCTTTTCTTTTTTTCTCTTTATTCTTTTGTATGACGATATAATTGTTTTTTTTCTTATTTTTCTTATTTTTTAACTAAAAAATAATAACCACTACAGTATATTTATAGCTAAAGGCTAATAGGCGAAGCCAGAAAGCAAAGGTTTTTAGTTGCCGATCGATTGGGCTAAAATAAGATGGCTTATGACTAAAATTACATTATAACTGGCTAAAATTACATTGTAGCTGATGATGGTTTATTTGGCGTAACTAAATTTAAAAAAATAAAAATAAAGAACATATTAACCCATCACGGATAATGCAAACGAATACGAAAAAAGAACCGGCAAAAAAGCTCAAAAAAGTATAAATAGGTAGAAAAAGATAAAATTTATAAAAAATAAAAAATAAGTTAAAAGTTAGAAGCTCAAGTCAGGACCTTAAGCGGATTGGAGCGGAGCCCTAGATAACCAGCACTGCCAGGTCAACCCCCTTCCTTCCATCCATCGTTGACGTGTACCCTCACGCGGTGCACCTAGCAATTCCGCCTGTTCACAAAGGCCGGAGCCGCATCCACGTGGAGTCAACCGATTCGCTGGAGACCCCCATCTTGCCTCCCATTGGTCCACGTCACCCAGCTCCACGTCTTCCCGCACCCCCCAAAAAGAGCACCCAATTTCTTCTAGAAGCTTTTAAACCGCGGGTCGCGAGAGCCTCTCCGCTGGCGAAGACGACGACGAGGAAGACGAGGAAGCATCACAGCGCGAGCGCTAGAGCGTGGATTCGCGAGTCGCGGGAACCCTAAGCCTAGCTCCTAGCCACGAGGTGGCCGGCGGGTGAGGAGAGGGAGAGGGATTGGGGAGAGCGGTGTGTGGAACGGCGAGGGGAATGGCGGCGCCGCGGAGTGGAGGGATGCAGCTCGCCGCCGTCCTCCTCCTGCTGCTGCATCTCGCGGCGGTGGTCGCGGGGTAGGGGTCGGACCAACTGTCGATTCTCGTGTCGCTTCTTCGAGATCTCTTTCTCTTTGCCCTCCCGATTTGCGTTGATGCTTTCTTGTAAAAAAAAACCTTTTCCATGTTTTGATCAATTTCTCCCGAATTTATCGTTTTTTATCGACTGATTTCCCCCTGCGAATCGGTTTAAGATCTATGCGTTCGAGTTCATTCTGTTTGGTAAATAGAGGATTGTATTCGACTGAGATTTTCGCGGATTTTTTTTTGTTGGTTTGGACCAGGAAGAGCTACTACGATGTGCTGCAAGTGCCCAAGGGCGCCTCGGAGGATCAGATCAAGCGCTCGTACCGCAAGCTCGCCCTCAAGTACCACCCCGACAAGAACCCCAACAACGAGGAGGCCAACAAGCGCTTTGCCGAGATCAACAATGGTACTACCATTCGGATTGAAAGACCTAGATTTTTAACAATTCTGTGTTCTTGAAGAGAATTAATGTGTAAAGGTGTTATTGTCTTGCAGCGTATGAGGTCTTGACGGATCAGGAGAAGAGGAAGATCTATGACCGGTATGGCGAGGAGGGGCTGAAGCAGTTCCAAGGCGGGAGAGGCAGCGGTGGCGGGATGAACATGCAGGACATCTTTAGCAGGTGAGGCAAATACCATCTATTGTTTTAGTCATCTCAAACTTGGTATGTCTAGTATGCAGTGCGAGGCTCCGCTAAGAACTACACATGTGAGCTATTACAATGTATATGGTAATTTGCAAGATTAGAGTGATCTCAAAATAGAAGAAAAATGTACACACTTAGAGTGGTATATTAGCAGTAGGCTATGATGTGTAATGCACCATGTTTGCTACTGAAATAACAAGAAATACGCTTGTCAATGCCAACAGAGATATTGCATGGCATGGATCTCTTGTTTACAGATGATATAGAAAATTGTCAAAATATTGGTTGCTCATCATGTAGGATGAAATTCTAAATATAGTGAGTAATGTGATTCATATGAACCTACTGAATATATGAAGAACTTAATTGGCATGCAACTGGTGAAATGCCACCTCATATTTGAGTTGGAATTTTCCCTGATATGCCCATGTAGTATGATTATATCGGAATGCGTGTGGTTCTCATTCTGTAGGATTTGGCGTGTCAATGATAGATATACCAAACCTTGCTAACACTGGTATTGACAAATGCATCACTTCCGTGTTCATCACTGCTCCAAGAGACTGTGATCAATATTTTTAGCACATTGGGGGTACAATAGAGGAATAATTGTCTTTTCTGCATGTCATGCATTCAAAGCTATTGTCCTAACGAGCAACAAACTCCATGTCTGATCAACTAAAACTGCATATGCATATGCATCATTCGCAAAGCCATGGCATGCACAAATGGAGGGTGCTGCTTCTGCTGAAGCACATATTAAAGAAAAAATACGGTTAACTTATGGATGCCTTTTCTCATCTGTTATCTTTTTTCTTATTTGTTCAAACAATTCGGTTGTAACTTAGCTGGATGCAACTCAATCCTAATGATTTAGTTGCTTTCATTGTACCACGTGAATCTTTCAGTTCTTAGTGATCACTTTGCTGTTTTTTTTCTTTTTTTACAAACTTCTACAGCTTTTTTGGAGGTGGTGGTGGGACAGAAGAGGAGGAAGAACAGATCATAAAAGGTGATGATGTGATTGTTGAACTGGATGCTTCACTAGAGGACTTGTACATGGGTGGTTCGTTACAGGTAACAAAGTTTGTCTAGCTTATGAGCAAGAGAAATATAACTAAGTTATATAACCTGAATGATTCCATAAACAATATGCAAATGATGCACCTTGTTATTACATCACACTATCGCTATATTTGTAAGCATGCTGCTTGAATGTTCACTAAGTAGCTGCACTATGCCATGTATAATGGAGAAGTATAGCTTCAAATTTATTTACATGTGCATGATAGGTTTGGAGAGAGAGAAACATCATAAAGCCAGCACCGGGAAAGAGGCGATGCAACTGCAGGAACGAAGTTTACCATCGCCAAATTGGTCCTGGAATGTATCAACAAATGACTGAGCAGGTATTTTTCTAACTGCACCATGCTATGTTATTCTGCAGTTGACATAATTTAACATACTGAAAATTAGACCACTTCATACATTTATTGTGTGGCCAAAATATCTATATTTTTTTAATCTTTTTGTGATTTACTGTACTCCACAATGATAGGGTGCATTTGTTTTTTTTAGGTCTGCGACCAATGTGCAAATGTGAAGTATGTAAGAGAAGGTGATTTTTTGACTGTTGATATTGAAAAGGGAATGCAAGATGGACAGGTATAAAGCAAATGTTCTATTTTCTTTGAGGAAGTTCCTTATTTGCCACTGCAAGTTGGCTGTTTCTCTGATATACCACTCAAAATTTTGTGTTTCCTTCTATGCCACTCTAATTAAATTATCATCCCCTTTATGCCACTGCCGTCCATCTCCCATCAACAAATTGTTAATTTAGTCACGAAAAGACAAAATGCATTTCTTATCCCTTCTCTCTTCAGGCCAAATCAACGACGAGCTCGTCCCAAGGCTGATTTATATCATTTGCTCTAACTACACCAGCACGGGATAAACACTCCGTTATGTCTACATCCTCTTATAGTGGAAGACCCTCAGCTATGTTGAATGTAGTCTTGCGATCTCTAGTCAATGCATTCTCGTTCTGCAGACTCCTCTGATAGTGGAAGGCCCTGTGCATGACGGCTTGACGGTGGTCGCAAGAGGACAGGAGACTAAACAACAGCACAAGTTAAGGCCATAGCATGCCCCGTCAACACTTCTTCGTCGCCATCGTCGGGTTTGAGCGCCGCCACCATTGTTGTAACCGAGGAGCACCTCGTGTTCCCACCGCTCTGTCGCTTCTCCAACCAGAACGACTGCATCGCGCCATATTCCAGGACACCTCTAGTGTTTCCCCTCAAGCAACTGGAGTTGAGTCACTGCCATTGACGAGATCAGGGCCGTCATCTCCTTCGGCAGCCGTGTGCCATCGCTACTAGAAATTCCACACAGCTGGTGAGCTCCTTCCCTTGCCATCTACTTCATCGAGTTCGCCTGGATGCGTTCCATCACGTGCTTCCCTTTCCTTCGCCGGAGAAGCCTCTCTGTGCCCTATCGCCGTGTGTTGTGGCTGTGCCACAGCCTTTGCCTTGCCGTCGGCCATCTCCGGTTACCATTGGGTTTCGAGCCCACACCATCTAGTTCGCCTTTGACTCCTCTCCTCAATGCGCTAGTTCGCCGTGCCTGCTGAGCCGCTATTCACTGTCGACATCTTCATGGAAGTGCCCTGGCCATTGACTGCTCCCGACATCCTCCATTGACCTCGGCGCTTGGAGGGATGGGGCTGTGGCCGGTGATGGGAAGGCGGTGGATCTGGTGAAAGAGAGAGAGAGGAGCAGGGGACGGCCAATACTGGCATCCGGTGAGGCATGTGAGAGAAGAGGGGGAGGATGGTGGAGAAGGAACAAGGAACAAGATGACATGTGGGCCAACGTGAGGGTAAGATGGGTATTTCTGAAAAAAATTGACAGGTTTTTGCTGTTCACAGTGCGGCACCCTAACGGAGGCTGACAGGAGTGGCAAATAAAGTAGGAAGTTAAGAACGAATGGCATAGAAAGGAATGTATTATGAGTTCTTAGTGTGTGTCTTTTATACCATATTTTGTCAACATTAGACTAGATTATATTTACTTTAGCTTTTGGAAATATAACACATGCTGTTGTCTACTTCTAATCATGTGCTCCATCAAGATGCTAACTAAACCAATTATTTAAAAAATAATAGTTGTTTATGATCACTTAATTGCCTGCAATTAGTCGAGAATGGGAATTCTTCAGGCAAACTTGCTGGTTTATTTCTTGCCAGTGCCAAGCAGTGGCTTGCAACAGTTTGTTGCTTGCTAATGCTAATCAATGTTGCTTGTAACCTGGTAAGTGGAAAACTATTAGCAGTTCTTGTGAGTTGGGCCTATGTAGAGTTACCTAAAGGGAAACCTCCAGATAAGATGACACTACAATGTATGTGTACTTGTCTAATCCTCATGAGAGCTACTTCAAGGGCTATCATAGGAATATTATTTTAGTTTATTTTCACTATGTTATGCCCGAACAGTATGTTCAAATAGAACATTGGGTACATGCAGGTGTCACTTGTGATGTGAACTGTTGAATTTATCTGATTGTCTGTAAAAGGATGCTGTTACGTTAACAGGCCACCACATGGTCAGAGATGTTTAGAATTGCTTAAGTTGACAAGTTGTTTGTTATGAAGATGTCATGTATCCATTACTATCTGTTCTACTTTGCTGTTTGGATGTTTGATTTGGCAGCACCATCTGATATTTGCAGGAGGTTTTATTTTTTGAGGAGGGAGAGCCTAAGATTGATGGAGAACCTGGAGACTTGAAGGTTTGCTTTGCCCCTTTGTCTGATGGGTTCAAATTTACTATGGGGATAATTGATTTGACTAATTTCATCCTCAAATAAATGACTTAATGAGCAGTTTAGGATTCGGACAGCACCACATGAACGCTTCAGAAGAGAAGGCAGTGACCTGCACACAACAGTTACAATCTCCCTGGTACTAACCCTCTCTTGTACCTGTTCTAATTAACACTCGTTGAGACTAATTATCCAGAGAAAACTAGTACAATTTGTATGGCAACCTTGGTTGAAAAACATGGTCGTGTTATAAGGACCAAAGAAGTTAGTTTTTCAAGGCTGCCAACTGGGTGAGTTCGATGCTATCCGTCTTTGTAAATTGGTTAATACTTCAGCTATAGCCCTGATCCATCCTTGCTACATCCTTCCTATATCAAACAGCCAAAACCTGGGAGGAATTGTTGCACATTTCCACTGTAAAAGTGATTATTTAAGTTTTTAAAATTTAGGCCCTGTTTGGAATGTATGATTCCTGCAGGAATTTCGTAGGAAACCCTACATGCAGCGAAAGTAGATGTTTTGTTTCCTACAAAGCTGCCTTGTTCCAAATAGGCCTTACTATCATTTAGTATTTTTACTGTTGGGTATTCATCATCCTCTGAACCCAATTTCCAGACATACACCGATTCTATATTCTTTCCCCAGAAGGTGCATTGGAGATGGGGACTTGCTACTGTTACTTCACTGGTCCTTTTGTGTACGTGTGTGTTTCATTGGTTTAGTTCTATATGTCTGACTACCTTTTGTTGTTGCAGCTGCAAGCTCTGGTTGGTTTTGAGAAGACCATCAAGCATCTCGACAACCATCTGGTGGAAATTGGCACCATGGTAAGCCACCAAGTCCTAAACAGAACAGCGAGATTTGCATTCTGTATTCATTTCTCATCTGTAACCAGTCAGCTCAACTTCAACATAAATTTTTAGGGTGTCACTAAACCCAAGGAGGTTAGGAAGCTCAAAGGGGAGGGCATGCCATTGTACCAAAGCGACAAGAAAGGCGACCTGTATGTAACGTTTGAGGTGTTGTTCCCGAAAACCCTAACCGACAACCAGAAGGCTAAGCTGAAGGATGTTCTTGTGTAAGCGCTGCCAGTTTTCGCACTTACGCGGCCAGCTAGTTGTTTGAGGTGGGCGACTACCTCGAGGAAATTTTCCATCTAGCTTGCATGGGAAGAAGCAGCAATGCTGCTGCCTTTCTGGGTGTGATTTTGCATTGGTAACCACTACTAGCAGCTCAGTTTTTTTAGCTCCTGTTTGTTTTTATGGCCCTAACAGCTGTGTAGTATTAGAAAGTACAATGAACTGTATCAAAATATTTGTACTGCTGGAATACATTGAACATAGAATTGTAGCTTATGCTCCCCCAACTGTATCCACAGCAGTAAATTTCACACGGAATTGAAGAGTTATGCGGAAGTGTTTTTTATTTAGATTTTTTTTACTTCAGACCGAATGCGAGTGACCGGAATACCACTTTTGCACATTCCTGCAGTAATTTCAGAAGAAATAGTTCAATTTAATTCCCACAGAAATTAGGGAAAATTCCAGCATACCGAACGAATAGGAGTTGACACGACGCTCTACAGTTCTACCAGTCTGCCGTGAAGATGCACATGAATTTAACAATCGATGACATACACACACCGCCTCGAATAAAAACGAAAACCCTCGGCACAATTAAAGATGCAAGCTAAGCCGAATGTGCAGTTCACAAATCTCTTCAGTCTACATGTGCTGTTCACAAATTACAGGACCTCAGAAGCCCTCCCATTTGGCTTACCAAATTCTGAAGGCTCAACACTGCCCATCTAATTACTAGTTACTTGCAGCTAGATCTCTCAAGCCAGTAGTTGCTCCAAACGCATCAAATATAACGGGACAATAACTTGGAAGGAAACCTATCAGCATCACACGAACACCAAAAAGCATCATCGCCAAAGATTGCAGACACGCAAAACAGAACAGCACAAAGACCCAGTTGAAGTGGATTTCAAGATATACATGGCACACAGACTAACATGACACGAAAGGCAGCCTAAGAAAGCAGCTAACTGCATCAACCACTTCAGTAGGACACTGGCACTACGATAGGCGAGTGGACCCAGAGCAGCTGGCATCGAAGTGATGAAATCAGGCAGTTACAGTTGCACCCTTGTATAACCAGCGAGGCCTGCATGTAGATTTTTTTTCAGTGAAGTGAGTTGCTGTGACAATGTAAGCCATAGCGGCTTCACGAATTACCAAATTAAGTATAAAACCTTGATCAGCTCATCATGTAGTATACCACGCTTTATTGAATTGGTCACCATATTAACCGCTTTCAATAGTGCAAAATTTCTAAGAATTTATGGTATTCTTTTTCAGTGTTTTTTAATACTGAAAGATAACCTTAGAACCTCCGCAGAGCAGGAGAAAGTCATGACTCATGACAAGAGGTACACCATTTACTATTTACAGGGAAATAAATAGTGATGTGGTTAAAAATTCTCAGGGACATAGAATTTAGTAGCGTCAATGTCAACAATTGGCATGGATCTATTTTCACACCATGATGCTCTCCAAATTAAAAGAGATTGCCAAAAATGTAAGAATTGTTCAACAAGGTCATGTAAGGACAATCATCCAACTGTTCAATTCAATATGCCCCTATATCAAGCTATTAGGATCAATAGTGCCCAATACTGAGACATTACCTTGGTATTTACATCACTAACTTCGAATCAAGTGCAGCCACAACGTTTGCCTCTCCAGGGTCCTGTTTTCATAACAGATAGCTCAGCATTTCATATAAAGCAAAGTACATGATATCGAAATTGAAGCCCAAAGTACCTCCATTCCCCATTTGATGTAGTCTGGTGATTCGCAGGCCTTGTATTCATCAACTAGGCTCTCTATTATTTCTCGAGATTCATCAAATTCAGAGAGATCATTGTCCTGCATGATGTGGTCAAACAGATCGCATATTGCACAAAAGAATGGACAAGTTCGCCACAAGATTATAAATAGTACTCATTAAAGGCGTTTCATCTTAGAAAACCACATGGGCAACTATATAGCTTAGGCACATTAATATGGCCACAATTCCCAATCTGCTTTATATAAAACTGCTAGTGGATTGTTTCAATTTCAGTTGCTCGGTGTCAACAGGTTTTTGATCTTGACAAAGGCATCAACCCTTTCAGGTGTAAACTATTTGACTAAACTACCAAAAGACTAAGTTACCACTGCAAGATATGCGTAGATATCATACGCCTGATAATAATTCAACACAACTTAAACGGCAGCAAATTCAACAAAAAACTTAAAACAAAAAAAAAGAAATGGAAAAAATGGCGAGAACAGTGTGTTCTTACTGCGAACATTGGGAACTTTCTGTAGTTGTCAAGAAAGGCTTGCTTTTTCCTTAGCTTTTCATACTGTCCCAGGCATTTGCTGAATAAGTGACGGATACTAGTATGATTCGCTAACATCAAACCACTAACCTGTGGCACAACATTAGTTATTAGAATACTAGACTTGAATTAAAAATGGAACAGAAATCACATCATGAGAGAGAGAGAGATCACTTTACCCTGTGAGTGGTTTGAACATATGGAGATTTTCTTGACAAGGCAACCTGTAACAGTTGAAATGCTAATAAATTAAAATGTCAAAAATAAACTGAAAATTATTCTAGTTGTGTAATAACCTGAATGCTTGCAGGTCCCCACTCTATGAAGTTAACAAGCTTCCTTTCGCGTATCCTTTGTAGGCTCTCGTGGACCTAGATACATGAGATGACCAAAGATAAGCACTTAGATAATTCCACGGGATACAAAAGGATGAAAAATCTAGCGCTAAAAGGCATCATTCCGCATGTTCAACCCTTACAGGCTACATAAGCACTTATAAGGGAGAAGTGGATACTGGATACACTTGTGCTTATTGCTCAACATCTTGACGAAACCTACAGAGCTGACACTTCATGTGTTTTAAGCAATATTGATATCAAAGCGCACAGACAAGGTCTTTGACCATTTGCTATCTGAATGCATGGTATGATCTTGAATTCTTGAATCTTGAGATTAAACTCAAGAGTTACGATGCTTCAGTACTTGGCAAATCTCATTTAATTAATCAAGTTTTCATAGATAAGCATTGCACTAGTAAATCCATTTGACAAAACTGTACCTGTGTCGGGTCCACCTCTCCTTGAATGATGTTAAGTATGGAGATGTATTTAGCCTGGCTAGCTTCCTTTGTTCGAGCATATGATGAAACCATTATGTTCTTTGTCTGCAAGATACCAGAGAAAGAGGTTCAAATTCATAAATATAGTAAAGTTAAGAAAGATAGGAAAGTTAAGCGAGCATCATATAGGGGTAAGTAGTACCTGCAGAAGTCGTCTCATAACATCTAACACTGTTGTCTTGCGTATCATGTTAGCCTGACATAGAGCAAATCCTTAAATCATGAACTGAATTGTTTAGCATTTGTCACCACAAAAACAAAAGGAAAAGTAAAGTATAATAAGTTTGGCACCAAATCCACTAGTGTCCCAAATTACAGTCAACCAACGGTAACTACAAACTCAGTAACTATCTACAAAAAATGTAAAATCAAACATGTCACATGACCAGTGTAACAACTGAGGAACAACACAAATGTGATCGAAATTACCTGGCGTTCGACGGTCAATGGAGTATAACCTGTCATAAGAAAATGACACCTTGGAGTAGGGATCAAGGAGGCAAGAAGGCCAACCAGATCATTGTTCATATACCCAGGATACCTCAAAGTAGTTGTGCTTGCAGACATAACCGTGGAGACCAAAGAGTTTGTTTGTGCAAAAGTAGGATTAGCTAAATGGAGACGTTCCACTGCAATTCTATTAAGAGCCGTATTGTCAAGAACAACCACACAGTCAGCATTCAGTGTCAGCCGCTTCAGAGTTAAAAGTGAGTTGTATGGTTGGACAACAACATCACTTGTTTCCATCTGATTTGGAAAGACACTATATGTCTGCACAAGCTTTTTACTGTATCGATCATTTAGGGTCTCCAACAGATAAGAACCCATACCTGAACAAGGGCAACATGGACCAAATTAGATAACTACTAGCAGAATTGACATGTCAATTCTATTGATTGCAACGACAACATCCCATATACAGTGAACCAAAACAGAACTAGAGAGTTTTTGTAATACAGATAAGTTTAGATGCTTCAAGTACTACAGACTATGCCAAGCTATACTACAGTGAACCACATGATAGACACCATGAAACACACCTTCAATAGACAGTGAATTACAGAAAATTAAGAGAAGGAATGGTAAAATGAAAAGAAGGGGAATCAAAATATGAGAGCCAGTTAAATAACCTGAACCAGTTCCACCAGCAATAGAGTGACACAAAACAAAACCCTCAAGGCTATCACTTCCATCTGCTTCTCTATCTACCATGTCCATGATATCATCGACGACTTGTTCACCCTATCATGTGAGAATAGGCAAAAGCATTAATGTAAAAGGTGTAATTGCTAAAATGCAATATGCACGATTGGCTTAATGACACAGCATACTACAAAGCCTACAAGAGTGGTCATCAATTGACGAACCTATAGTAATGATTACAAGTCTAGTAGATGAAAACCGAGGAATAGAGATGCAACTGTACCTGATGATATCCACTAGCCCAGTTGTTTCCAGCACCACCACCATGCTCAGACAGAAATATATTCTCATGATTGTACAGGTTCCTGTACTCGCTGTTCTGTATTCCATTGATCACTCTCGGTTCTAGATCCATGAGAAGAGCCCTGGGTATATAGTGCTGGTCATCAGCCTGGTAGAAGAAAACATCCTTCCTGTCTCCTCCCTGCAGAGAAACTTGAGCCTTTAGAGCTCCTGTTTAACCCAGCTACCAGCATAGGCAAGATACATGGAAATGACAGATGTTGCGTCCATTTTAGACGATAACAAAAGCGATGCAGTGCTTGCATACCAGCCACACTTTCTGGTATAATCAAGCGCACGGAGGACGAATTCAGATCAAACTATTTCTCCAGTTTCTCAGCCGCAATTTTCATTCACTTACTCAGCTGCATTCCGGTATTAAAACTTAAAAGCTGCTTCGACACTAAACCCTGAAACGTTATCGCGCCTTGTTCGTGAACAACGCAAACTAACTGAAAAATGACGTCGTATATACTTCCAAGCAAACTAACGACGGCGATGGTGCCAATTGAAATCTTGCAAGGTTCACAATTAGGGGGGTAATTGTTAGATTATACTAGCATGTGAACTAGGGCGCGCTCAGACGGAAAACGGCCACACCTCACTTCGCTAAACCCTGAAACCTAGAAGGGGAAAACAACGTGCCATATCCACGAACAACACAGATTAACTCACAGATCGAACCAGCCGCAGTGCTGATCCCGAGTAATCACAAGCGGAAATGGCCGTAACTCAACGAGTCACAGGAGCAGGCGGATGGATCGAGCAGAGATAGGGAGGGAGGGGGGGCGGACCTGGGTGGCGAAGTCCTCGAGGAGGCCGTCCTTGCCGATGCCGTGCTCGAGGCAGAGCTGCTTCCAGAACTCCATCCCGATCTGGTTCCCGCATTGCCCAACCTGTATCGTTATGATCTCGCGCGGCATCTTCCCGCGTTCCTCCGGCGGCGGCGGCTAGGGTGAGGTTACTAGGTCGGGGTGGGGTGGGGGCGGAGGAGGGAGCTCGGCCGGCGGCGGCGGGCGGGCTAGGGTTTTGGTTGCTTGCTTCGGTTGCACACAGCGTTCACCCACCCGCCAACTGCCGAGTAGAGTAGGCACTGGAGCGGGTGGGGGCGGGTGGCGGCGGGTGGGGCGGAAGGCGACGAGACGAGACGAGACGGACGGAGAAAAGGGGCAGCAGGATTGGAACCGGAAAATGCAAGGGGCAAGTGAGAGAGACAGACGGGCGCCATTTTGGATTTTTCGGGGTTCAACTTCAGGGACGCCAGAAAGCGGGCCGGTTCTTTAACGGCTTATTTTTAATTTTATTATAATATCTATCTTTTAAATAAAATATTTTATTAAGGTACAATCTATAAATTAATTATAGTATATATTAAAAACCTAACATTTGTATTAATCAAAATCACAAATGAGTATCTCTCTATAATCTCTGTTGTAAACAGCTAAAATTCAAAAAAATTAGCTAAAAATTATAAACCACAGTCATGTCAAACAGACCCAACCGTTTCTTACCGACTTCTTTTTAGTAAACTAGCTAAATGCTTGTAGTTGTTGTGAAATATCATTAAAAATTATCTAAATTTTGTACTACATAGTAATCCTGATTAATTCATACTGTTATAAGGATCATGTGAATCTAGAGAATATCTGGTCTTGAGCTTTCGCTGAGTTTAAATGGGCATTTCGATAAAATGCCATGGTATATGTTTGGCTAGACATGCACTTACAACTAATGCATCGTCTGAGACAGATACATTAACATAGATTGAAGTTACCATTAAATATGTCTATATATTAGGATAGATGATTAGTGTCGGACACTTTTGTTAGCACTATAAAGCAAATTGACCAAAGCTATATGAACTACAAGATCATTTAAGCTATATAAACTGCAAGATCACCTAAGCTTGTTAGAATCTGGTTGAGAAATATGGACCAGTCAGATAAAAAAAACCTTCAACCACACATCATTTTTAAAGACAAACACTTTCATTCAAATGAATTAATTGCGTAGAAAGTTTATCTTAGAGTATACAATTGTTGTGTATATGTTTATACTCGTAAATTATTTTCTATCTCATTATTTATTGAGATTGTCATGAATTATAAAAAATAAAATATTGTAGAATCCAGTCCCTCAATTTTGAGTTAATGGTAAAGTTTTGAAAATTGGTGACAATTGATTTGTAGATTAATATTTTCCATGAGTTGGATGAATATGTTAGGTTCCACAAATTAGAATGATTTGGGGTGACTTCATGTGTTGAAGATCATCAAGTCAAGATACGGAATGGAAGATTGCTTCATGAGTTGAAAACCATCAAGAAGAGAAAATGATCATAAGTTGATCATCAAGTCAAAAGGAGACCTATCATGTATCGATGGAGTTCGAGTGAATGATCTATCATGGGTTGGTGTATATCAAGACAATGAGTCGGATTGAAGTGAAGATGTGTGTCATCAAGCTTTTCAAGAGGTTTCTCAAGACAAATATATGACTAGCTAGGACTAAAAATGTGTTTCTAGTCTTTTACCGGTCTTATTGTTTAGTTGAAAGACCGGATTGCTAATATAGGATTGTCGTACTATTAAGGGGGTCTTGTCTAGTAGCTGAGTCTCATCATGTGTTGATAACTCAATCTCACTTGCTCTAGCTCTTCGTAGCATGATACTATTATTTACGAATATGTGTTGCAAATAGTTGAGCCACATGTGTTGAATCCTTGTAACATAGGACTATACATTGTAAATGTGTTTTGTAAGTGTTTGAAGTCCATATTTCCTACTCCTTGTGATATGAGGCTTATATTTGTAAATGTGTTTTGCAAATAGTTAAAACTCATATATAATCCTTATAGCATATGACTTAGGTTTGCGAATATGTTTTGCAAACTTGTTTAGTCCATTTACCTATACCTTGTATCATGATTTCAAAAGTGTGCAAATATATTTTACAACTTGTTGGGAATTGTGGGTGATCCTTGTATGTATGATATTATAATTTGTAAATGTGTTTTGCAAAATCTGTTGAAATATATGTACTTTCCAAAATAATTGAAACTATCATTGTGTGTTGTGTGGTACTACCGTTGTGCGGAACTACAGGCGTTGGGATCACGGTACTACCGCGTTCGTTGGTGGTCAAAGACCAATGTGATCAAAAACCAACGTAGTCAAAGACCTATATGGTCAAGGACCAGCATGATCGAAAACCTGTGTGATCGAAGATCCACGTGGTCAAAGATTGATGTGGTGGTCGGAGACCTATGTGGTCGAAAATCGAAGTGGTCAAAACCAATGTAGTCGAAGATCGACGTGGTTGAAACCAACATTGTCGCAGATCGGCATAGTCAGAGACCTGTGTGGTTGAACAGACAGCATGGTCGGAGACCTATATGGTAGAACCAACCAACATGGTCGAAGACCAATGTGGTCGATGATCGGCGATACCGCCTGTGTGCGGTCGACCTACTGCGGTAATCTCGGCTCGTGAGCGGTATAACCGAGTTGCGAGACGATCGCTTGTGTGATGACGTTTTCCTAAGAGACACCTGTTGGAAGGTTTTCTCCTCCAATGTGAATTGGTAGTTTCACATGTGTGGAGTGTTACTACCGCACACCGGACCCTATGTGACGGTATTACCAAAATTGCTGAGTAACGGCTAGTTTTTAGACTATTACAGAGGAGAGTGGTAGTACCGGCCGTACAACGGCAGTACTACCGGATTTCCTAGTTTTTGTCCCCAATGGCTAGTTTCATTGTGTGTGTATAAACACCCCTTGTGACAGATTGGAGAAGGTGTTGCTGGACTCCATTTCATTCTTTTGAGCTAGAGTGATGTCCTCCTCTCAATTGTGTATTTGTTGCACCTTGTGAGTAAGGAGAAATGCTCTAGATTGCATGTGTTGCATGTAGAGGTGGATTTCGTATCCACTTGAGCTTGTACATTCGTTGCACATGGTGAGAGTCAAGCAAGAGGCTTGACTTATTACTTTTGGAGGTTGCTGACTCTTAGACGACGCTGGAAGGGTCGTGCGCGGTAATCTTCTCAAAGAAGGTTGTGAAAAGATTCAGCATGTTGTGAAGGTTGGAGCTCACCTACTCGGAACAAAAAAGAGATACCACTAGTGGATTGAGATGTTTGGCTTAATTTGTGAAGCTGGTCCAATTAGTTTGGGCTTACCTCAACGTGAACTAGAGGAGACCAGCAAGTCTCTGAACACCATGATAAAAATAAACCGTGTCATTGTGGTTTATTTTCTTGTACTCAATTTACATTCAAGCAATTTATATTCATAGAAATAAATTGATTGCTTGTCATCCTAGGATTGTAAATGTTGACATAGACTTAGGGTGTTCATGCATTTAGGTAAACCTAATTGATTTAAGATTTATATACGCTAAACCAAATTGATTTATGATTTCGCATTATAAAGTTGGTTTTACCCTAGAAGTATTTTAAGGCCGTCTATTCACCCCCTCTAATCAGCCTCCTCGTCTTACACCATGTTGGCCACCTCTTCGCGCCTCTCCTCACTGCCAGCACCCTTAATCCATAGAGTCGCCCTTTACTTCCTCTTTGTCGCTACCCATTGCGTCGTCTCCTTTGCTCTTAAGCGTCCCTTGGCCTTGGCCACTTCTCCACCCCTAACACCGTCGCCCATCAAGCACCGCCACCAGCTCCACAGCGTTGCCTTGATCCCCATCCTCTGCTTCTTCTACTGTTGTATTTCAGGGGCTAAATCGTAAATTTCCAATTAAGGAAAAGAAAAAAAGGGAAAAGAAAAGAAAACGGTGGGGCCCACCTGTCGGCGGACGGCGCAAAGAGATAAGGGGAGGAGTTCGTCTCCTCCCCGTGCGTACCCGTGCGCGTCCCATGCGTTTGGCCGCTCCGTCTTCTTCTCAGATCCGGCGATATTCTCGGTCGATGGGAGGAGGCGGTTGAGAGGCGAACGACGGAGGCGCGGGCTGGCCCGGGTTCCTCGGAGCCGGCCGCTCGCGTCACCTCCTCGCAGACTCCACCCCTTCTACAAATAGCCGAGCTCATACCCCGGGTGAATTATCTCTTTTTCCGATCTAGCTTTTCCCACTCGAGCTCTTCTGGTTCTTCTCGGTTCTTGAGTGTGCGGAGGCATTGGGGCTTCGGCACCACCTCCGATTGAGTCTCTGTACCGGCGATTCCTGAGCACCCCTTTCGGTGTGTAGAGAAATCAAAGGTAGAAGGCACATCCGAGGGGAAAGAAGGCGATTTGGTCCCTGTTGAGCTGAGAGCACTCTCGGCCAGAGTGCTCTTGCGGTCTTGTGTGGCGTTTCCCTGACCTTCGACTCCGGCTCCGGGCAACTGAGGTCGGAGAGGGCTTTGTATCTCCGACGACCACACCCCTTTTCTTCATCGGCACAGAGGGGTGATAGGTTTTCTGGGACAGCACTTACCAGTGTGCCTTGCCCTGTTCTTGGTGTTCTTCGGCCTGATTATTTCTGGACGGTTTTGAGTACCGTCTGTATTGTGAGTATTGTTGATTCTATGCAAACTTGATCGGCAGTATCTGTTCTTTGATTTGCTTAAATCTGAGAACTGGTATATGACATGTTTGCCTGTGGGATCTGATTACATGCTCTGTGAAGAATCCGTCGAATACTGAGATTAGTCTAGATAACTAGATTAGATGTGAGCTCACTTTGTTCTCTTAACCGTGCTGTAGCTGATTCAGTTGGACAGACTTGTTGCATGCAATAGTAATTGATTGAACCTGTAGTTTCTGTATAATCAGACTATTTCATTCTATGTTCTGTTCATCCTGTTTGTATAAACTGATAGGCTGTTAAATTACAACTTGTTATTACTTTGCATGTCAACATTTAAAACTGAAATTCAGAGTTTGGTATCCTCTGTTTATTAAAATTAACAGTAGAGAGAATATAAGGTGGAGCTCATATCTTAAACTCTAGTTATCAAAACTTTTGTTAAGAGTATCGACATCAACATGAGAAGGCCAAGATGTATGATCTTGAGCAACCATGTTCTGAGAGCAATTCTAAATCATTTATTTTGTTCACTGCTAGATCTAATTGCTTTATTCTGCAAAGGTTTGCTTAACATGCTGATTTCGGCTATTATATGGTCATATTCATTGAATACTCACTTATGTATGAATGCCATGCCGTTATTGCATATGTCAGTTATGATATTCATGTTAAGTAAATATTCATTTTGCAATGACTTAATTGATGCATATCTCAATATGATATTTAAGTCATTCTTTTGTCATGCTTGTGTGATTACTATTATCATAATTATTATTGGAATTAAAATAGAAAATTTGCTTATACCGCAATATTTACAACATCTACTCCATCAAGCAAGGATTGCAGCGATGTGGTGGAGTAGAGCAAGGATGGCAACACGCAGCCCTCTCACCTCTCAGGCTATGGTTTGAGGAAAAGTGGTGATGTGGAAAAGAACTTGCAGCGGCGGCGTGGGGGAAGGGGAGGAGAGCAGTGCTAGGGGTGGGAAGTCATGGGTACTACTGACTTGCTGGGCCAACCTATCAACGACTGAATTATGTGGTGAGGTGGAATAGCAGATGAACCACCAGGAGGTGGTGAACCACCAACTTCTTCTTTTAAGTAGTAAAGATAAACAGATGGTTTTTTTGACATATTTTCAAATTGACTTATTAAGACAACTTTTTCAAATGGTTTATTAATTTATTGACATTTGGTTCGTTAAGACAAACACTCACGCTGAAAAAAAACCATCGGTCACAACCATAAGCCACAATAAAAAAGAACCATCCCTTATTTTGTACTCACTTATCTACTTTGGGACTCTGGTTTCGAATTGAACTGTTTTTATCTTAAACTCCTCTACTCCGCATAGAATTTTCATAGTAGAAATTAATTTTGTAACCTTCCTTTCAACTTGTAGAATTATCGTGTTTCAAACTGAGGTAATGCATTTGACAAGCCAACTTACATAGAATTTTCGGATTCCACTTCTTTTTATCTCCCACGGGCATCAGACCACGAACCAAATCTTGCGTGCAGAAGAACAGCAAAAGTACAACAGCAGATACAACGCTTGAGACTGTCGAGGTTCGAGCTTGAGCAAACAGCTCTGCATATTCTCTCGACTTACAGCAAAAATAATCTTCCATACTCGTAGCTGTACCGCGGAAACCATTACTCTAGAAACACGCTCTTCACGTACGAACTTTTCTTCCATGTTAAGCTCTCAAACATCCCTAAGAATCCACATATTCAAGCTGAACTGAGCAATGTTTTGATGGTACACTGCAGCAGCAACACCGATTATTTGAACATGCCTGACAACAATTACAACTCACAGGACAAACAACAAAAAATGAAGGCATAGAAGAACCAAACCACGACCGCCATATTGGGAAAGTCTAAACGCCCCCCAAGTACATCAAAACAAGCTACAAAATTTGCAAATATTTCGTACATAGAATGAGGCTGGCAACTGACAGACTAATGCGATGAATTTATTTTCCTCGAATTCGTAAGATGGCACCGGTTAGCTGCAACAGCTCCTCGTTGAACTAGGGTTTACCAATCTCATTTATTGGAAGACAGCAGGCTCGTAATGAAACTCAGGACCTTCAAGAGCGGTTGTGGTGGATGATTCGGCTTGCGCTCCTGCCCTTCTCTAGGCTGCAACTGGTTCATTTTACAGAATGAGAAACACCCGAATTAACCTGTTGGAAAGAGAGAGAATAGCTTGCAGCTGTTGAGAAATGTAGCTAGAGAATTCTAAACACGACTAGAAACAAAGCATCAATGTGTACCTTGGCTGCTTTGAAGAGTTCATCCAGCACTTCGGACAATGTTGGGTGTGCATGAACAGCAAACTTGATGTCCTGCATGGTGGAAGCGATTATGTGCTAATTCAAGCTAAATTGCTGAACCTCACAAAGACGGAGACTAGGTTAAGAAAAAAAGTATCAGCTATACTCACTTGCACGCGAGTTCCTAAGGCAATGGCGTTCGATGCCTCGTGGATGAGGTCAGCAGCGTGCAAACCCAAAATGTGAACCCCAAGAATTTCTCCAGTGTCAGGCCGGTAAATCAACTGCAGAGAGAATATATATTGTTAAATTAAAGTACGTCAGTGAATTGCAAAATTTGGGCATAAGAGACAACACAATAAATAGAAATAAATGGGAAAACAGAATTACCTTAGCAAGCCCATCTCCTTCGTTTTCTGCCAGAGCTTTTGTGTTAGCCTTAAAGCTAGTCTTGACAACACTTACCTCAAATCCTTCTTTATCAGCTTTTTCCCTGGCTTGTGGCTGCAATATTTTCAAAAACACTTGGTCAAGGAAATTATATAGACTGCATCCTTTTCATCCTCCAAGAACCAATGAATAGATATCAAGCGCAGTAAAAAGATGTAACAAATTAGTTACATTAAGGAAAAAGACAATAAAAATCAATTGATCATTTTTTTTAAGTATAGGTCAAGAAGGAAGGCATGAACAGGACAGACCTAAAAAAGAATAACAATTAAGACCCTGACTTACCTCTGTCAGCCCAACCATGCTAATCTCTGGATGAGTGAAACAAGCAGCCGGGATGCTTAAATGATTTAGGATGTGGTCCCTTCCAGAGATTTGCTCGACAACTACATTTTTCACAGGAATTACACATCAGACAGCTATAGCAATAAGCGTGCATAGAAGCAATAGAAGAACAGGTATAAAAATATTTGTGTACCCGAGATTCCTTGTGCACTGGCAGCATGTGCAAGCATAAGTTTACCATTGGCATCCCCGATGCAATATAAATTTGGTACCTACAATGCATTATATGTTAATTTCCAAACAAGCCCTGGAGGGACAATTGTTCTGACCAAAGCGTCAGAATTAGTTTTTGCAACATACCACATTGCCATCTGCATCCATGACTCGCATCCGCTCATCAACAGGAATAAAACCCCGTTGTGTAGCGACATTGATCTGAAAGAAAAAAAACAAACCAGATTCACTACTCTTGCAATTATACTGTAGCATTGTTCTGATAGCACACAATTTCAACTTTCAAGTACTCACATTGTCCAGTCCAAGTCCTTTGGTGAATGGTGCCCTTCCTGTGGCTATAAGGGCTGCATCCACCTACACAAACACACAAATTTCCAGTGCTGTTTATATTCCCAACTTACATAGATGAGCTAAACAACAATGAGTCAAATAAATAGGAGACAACTGTCCATATATTTAGCAAGCATGGGACATATAGCAAGTATTCATTCAATTAAGTCATCCAGCACAACACAACAGACATAATCAAAGAGTGCATGTGTTGTATCTTAACAGAAAGATGGCTGGCAAAATTGTAATTGAAAAACCTATGTGCAAGAACAAAAATAAACATATTTAAAATATTTAAAATGTAATTTACCTCAAGAGTTTCTCTGTGTTCCTTTGTTTTTGCATCAATGAGCTCAATCAGCACAGGTTTTCCATCCTTTGCTGGAGTAATCTAGAGGCAAATGTATCAACAATTCAACATACAGATGATGAAAATATGTCTAAAGATTCTACAATATGAAGAAAGCTAGGCTGGAAAGTGAAGTTAACCTTGCTTGCAAAAACACCAGTATGATAATCAATTTTCCGAGGATTGATAAGGACTCTCTGGGCTAATTTTGCGATTTCATGATCAAAACCAGGCATCAGCTGGTCAAGAGCTTCAACAAAAGTAACCTGCCAAATAAAAATAGTGTAAATTCAGGTGATACATGACAACAAAAGTCAACATAAAACTGTAAACAGTGCATTCGGTACAAACATTTTGTTACAGCATCTAACAGAATCCTCGAGCATTTGCTAAAGTTGAAAATAGTGTAATCATATTCTGCATCCCAGTCAACTAATATGGTGGAGATAATTATATGCAAAGCAGAACGCATAACTTTTTTTTCTCGAACGCGCAGGAGAACTGCGCATCAATATATTAAGAAGAAGAACAAAGGAGTCTAAGAAGACTCTTACAACCCTCACCTAAGGGTGAGGCTAAAAACAAAAGGACAAAAGAACTAGGGCCCAAAAAACACAATCACAGCACCTAAGGCCAAATGGCACAAAGGCCTTTGGCCCCCGCCAAACACCACAACTTGGCCTCATCTCTAATGTCTTGCAAAACAACGCTGACATTGGGCGAGGAATCTTCAAAAATACACCCATAACGCATAACTGATCCAGAGATCTATATAAAGCAAATGTTCTATGCACCTTTCGTAATTATAGTCATAGCGGAACCATGATTCTATAAGCAATGAAGTGATTATACAGGAAAAACTTTTAGATAACATGCCTAAAAATGATTCTCTAAGCCATGTCTTCAAATTTATTCACCACAAGAACTTTTTGTGTACCTCACTTCCTAGGGCTGTGTATACATCACTGAATTCAAGTCCAATGTAACCACTTCCAACAATAGCTATCCAGTCTGGAACTGACTCGAGTTTTAGTGCATGATCACTGGTAAATACTGTTTTGCCTGCATAAAATCACCCAACAGGATTTCATAAGAACAAACAGTATGAGGGAAATAAAAAGAAGAAATGGTTGGTAACCAACACATGGTTCCTACAATAAAGCATGCACCCAATTGTGCCATCTGTCATGACACTAAACCAACCGTAACAAATAATGTGATAAATAATTGTGTTCTCTACGCTGTGCTTGTATTTCAAAAGATAGTAGTGGATTAGTGGTAACAACAGAAAAGGTTTAAAAAAACAGACATGGTCACAAAGATCATGTGTCTTCCAAGTTCCAATATTTGTTCTTGAAACACGAAATCTCTTGGTTGAACAACCAAAGGATCTCTACATACATACATGCCCATTGTTAATATGAAGCTTGAATGTATTGTAATGGACCATAGGGCCTATATATTACAAGGACACAAACCCTAGAATAATAGAAAAAGACATAAATACCCTTAACACTCCCCTCAAATACAAGGCGTATGCAATAGCATTGCATTTGGAAAGGTTGACACTACAATAGAGAAAATCCGAAGTCCGAGTCTTTGTTGTCATAGCGTGCGGCTCTTGGAAAATTCTGATCTCTTTCCATCCAGAATCGTGTGGTAGTTCATGAAGCAAAAAGTGCAGGGTCGAGAAGGTAGAGGTAACCGAAAGAAAAATCAACCACGGTAACACGACGAAGAGGATATAGAAGGTGACACAAGTAGAGAGAGCTGTCAAATCAAGCCGAAGAAGGAGATAGAAGCATAGTGGCACAAATCGAAGCCCGAGACGGCGGCGGCGCAATACACAAGAAGCGCAACGAAGGCGTGGTGCAGAAAAAGCGCGGCGGCCTTAGAACCTCGGGGCGGCGGCTCAAAAAGAAGCGGCAGCATTATAAAGACTTCTACAATCTGCAGCGACTCAAGGAGAAAAGCGACGGCTGCGGCTATGCAAAAGGAAAGAGAGGACCACACTCATTCGAGAGGATAGACCGTGGCTAGCAAAGCAATCAACTAGTTGACAGGGAATTTGTGGACTCGCATGGCTTTGACAAACCGAAAGAGAGATACTACATGTTTGGATGGACATAACAGAAGACTCAAAAGGAGAAGACTCAAAGGAAAATAGATACTAGCAGCAGAAAAGTCAGCACAACAATAGTACTATGCCTTCATATTCCCCTCCCCTCCTCTCTCTCTTCACCCCCTCACTCCCTCCCGTCTCTCTATGCCCTTCTCCCTTTTTTTCTCCACCACCCAGCAGCGGAGACCAGACATGAGGGAGAAGTCGGAGGTGGAAAGAGGCGGCGGCCAAAAGGGAGCCCGACGGGCGCGTAGGCAGGCGCGCGCACGGGGGGGCGTGGCGTCGGCAAGGAGGCCGAGGCCGGTGCAGCGGCCACGGGAGGCGGCGGCGGGGGAGGAGGTGGGAGGCTCGAGGCGGCAGGAGGCGCCAAATCCAGCCGCCGGGAGGCCGGATCCGGCGGCGAGAGGCGGCGCGGTGGCATCGTTATTAAGTCGCGCGACTAGTCGCGACTAATCGTCGATTAGTCGACAAGTCGGCACACGAGCATCGGCTAGTGCCGTCGACTCGACTAGTCGCGCTAGTCGTTCGACTTGTCGACTAGTCGGCGACTAGCCACGACTAGTCGTTCGAATGTGCACATCAATGTTATTGGATTATTTCTTTATATGCCACTGAACTGAAGGTTTGCATCATCCCTTGTATGGCACTCATTGTCTCACCGAAAGTACTTCAAAAACATTTAAACTTGGAAAAAGATGAAAAATCACACCAACAAAACCGAAGGGGAAATATACACGCTAGATGTCATGCAAACTCACAAGCAAACTGTTGGATGAGATTTGGTGTTGTGGGATCCCTCATATATGATTTCTCAATCTGAGCAACAAGCAAGTAGTAGTAGAGTAGTCGACGACTAGTCGGGATTAGTCACGACTAATCTCCAAGTCGGTAGCATCACGACTCGACTCGACTTTACGACTTAATAACCTTGGCGGTGGCACCGTGCGTCGGGAGGGAGCCAGATCCGGTCGGATCTAGCTGGAGGAGACAGCCAGAGAGGGTGATGGCGCCGGATCCATGCGAGGAGGCGGTCGAAGCGGTGGACGGCGATGGCCGTGAGGAGATGCCGCGCGGGCTTAGGCTGCCGAAGGCATAGGTGGCCCAGCGCGACACCGCGGAAATGGAGACGGCCCGCGTCAACGGGAGACAGGCCAGATCAGAGCTCGGCAGCGGCGAAGACAACCGGATCCGGATTTGGCGGCGTCAGAGGTGGCCATATCCGGGCGGCGGCGGTGGCAGGCAGAGCGCGTCGCAGACGCGACGGCGTTGGCGGCGGCGGCGAGGCGCGCAGCGCAGAGGGGAGACGCAGTGGTCGGTGGTGGCTGGCGACGATGTGGCGCGGCGGCTGGCAAGGATGACCGCCCCCGGGATTAGCTCTACCAGGGGGCAGCAGCGGAAGGTTCAACCGGAGGTGAGCTAAGTTTGAAACCTAGGCTCTAATACCATGTTAATATGAAGCTTGAATGTATTGCAATGGCCCATAGGGCTTATATAGTACAAAGACATAAACCCTAGAATAATAGGAAAAGATCTAAATACCCTTAACACCCATAAGGATATTCAAGAATAACAGATAGCAAATTATGCTTTATTTATTGCCATTTGCGATTCCAGTTTCAACCAAACTGAATGCAATGGCATTGGATTGTCAGTCCTAGAACTAATATAACATCTGCGCCTTTATGCCAGTGATGACAAACAAAAAGGGACTCACTTGAACTAAACAGACATGTGGAACTGCATCAACATATAGTCCAGAAATCTCATGGTACATGAAAAATGGTCATTGTACTGCACTTTGAGCATAGCTAGTACATGCTTGTTTCTTGGAGTTCAACACAACATTAATCAATCAAATAAATAAAAGCTTTTGAGTTGCAAATTAATAAACAATTAGTACTTACCATCAATTTCTATGCCCTTGGGAACAAAAGGAACTGATCCAGTAGCAATGATGATGTTCTTTGCAGTGATTTCTTTGTCAGGAAAACCAACTTTTCCGTATCGTACTTTTTGCTTTCCCTGATCACATCATGAATGGAAACAAGTAAATTAATACAGGTGATGCTCTATGATCCACTGCCGCAATGTAGAACTATAAATAGTCATATATTCCCATGTTTGCAGATGAGATATTAGCACAAGACATAATTGTCGTCCAAAGTTTCACCACAAACAATACATCAGGTTATTTCATTTGTGACTCGATTGGTTGAATCAAGCAGTTGTGGCTTGCACTCACATACGCCTATTTCGTGGCTCCATAACTAACAAGAACTCATAAATCTGTGACTTTCCTTAAGAAATCAGTGCAAATTAAAGCAAAATCAACAAACATGAGACCTACAAATGAAATTCCAGATACAACTATTAACCGTTTCAGTCAGGCCTATTTGTAGGATATGCAACCAAAAGGTCAGCATATGTAATTCAACAAAGGGTCTGCCTACAAGGGTTACAAGTCGAGAAATATTAGCCTCGCTTCTTGCCCAAAAAAAGAGAACGTAATACTCATGTACATAACTTCTGACTGTACCCCAAACAAGTTAAGGATTTATAGATGACTTGCCACAATTGTGCCAATTCCGGTCAATACATCCACCCCCAGAGCTTTCATTGAATTTGTCAAGTTGCTTCGGATTTTGGAGGCAAGATTGTTTGCATGATCAGCAACAGCTTGTCTGTCATATCCAGGAGAAGAAACCTATTACACGGCAAATATGCTCAATGATTATGCAGAACAACTGATGTAACATGTAAAAATGAAAAGACAGCTCATGCCCACAGGTAATGGTTGAAAATGGCTCATGCCCTGTAACTTGTAAGAACAAGCAGATTCATGGTTGAACATATTAAATTTTGGGCAACCTCAGATAATGCAGAGCAACATAAACAAATGCAAACTCAAAGCATTGTGAATAAGAAGAACTAAGGTAAGCTGCATAGAGTTGATGTAGATAAAATTTTCAATATCAGTTATTAAGGTTTTATATATTTCATAAGGTAAATGATAAACATGCAAGCTGAACCTCACACCGTTTATTCTCCCTATCCTTAGTACCGATTTTGTTAACCTACTCGAATAGACTCCTGGTACCTAGAAAAATTGGACTCCTAAAAGAAGAAATTATAATGGACAAACTAAATAAAAGATCTGCTTATTTGTCAAGCGTTATATGAACCCTTTTCAACACATCAAACAAAGAACCAGAACCACAATACATCAATTCATCGAATTGTAATACCTGTAGACCCAATGACTTCATGTGATGTTCATCATGAAGCTCCCTCATCCGACCACTGACAGCAAGAAGTGCTTTTGATGGAACACAACCTCTGTTGACACAAGTCCCACCCACGACATCTCCCTCAATTATGGCAGTTTTCAAACCCTGCAAAAATTTGGGCAATATGAAAATTTCAAAGCAACAATAGTAGTAACGAAAGCAGTGTTAACATGCCTATAATTTAGCAAGGTTCTTTGCTTGTATGCTATAAAAAAGACTTGAGCTTAAAAAAACATAGATTTTTTTCTTGGGCATATCACCAAATAAACAAAAGATCAAATAACTCTGATAATCAAACTACACTGGCACCAAGTGTGCCAAGATCAAACCCGTAGATGGACAATCACCAGAACAATTGATCAGCGACTACTCGCCGGTTCGGTACACAAGTTTACATTGATTTGAAGAAGCATAAGTTGCAAATTACATATTCCATCCGTCTGCAGCCACCGAAATTAACAGATGTTTCAACTAACTATTTCGGGGGGAAATAGATGTTCTAACTTCAAACCAACAGTAAGAGCCTAGGACTTCACCACCTCTCAGCCTGAACTTAACAGATCACGGTGGCACTGCTGCGACTGAATTGGAAGAAACACTGAAATCCTCGAGGAACATAAACATCAAAATCCCACTCGATTCAAACAAATTCGCAGCTCCAGCACCAAATTACCAGTCAAAGCATCCGATTTACCATTTCTCGGTGAAAATTTCAACAGAGCATGAACTGTTACGTGCTTTACTTGAGACTAGTTCGCAGCTCCATGATACCGAGGGTCCGAGGACACTACCCAAACAAACCCCGTATATCATTCTCTCTCAGTAGCCAGTTCACATGTCAACAGATCACGACTACACCGCTGACCAAAACCGCACGCACACACAGCGCGGACGCTACATCCAACAGTGAACACAAGCAGCACTGACCTCCTCTACGGCGTGGAGCGCGGCACCGTGCCCGCCGACTCCGGCGCCGATGATGACGAGGTCGTAATCAAACCCGCCGGTCCCCGCAGCGCCGTTCTCCGCCGCCGCCCTCGCCACCACGCACCTCGCCGCCGCCGCGGCCTGCGAGATCCGCCGCGAGCAGCAAGCGAGGGCCTCGTGCCGGAGCCCGCAGAACCGGATCCCGCCGGGCCGCCGCGCCGCCGCGGATCTGGCGCCCCCGCCGCCGCTGGCGGCAGAGATCGCCGAGGCGGAGACGGACACAGCCGCGGCGGAGTGCATCGCGGGGGAGAGGCTAGGGTTCGCGCGAGGCGTACGGCGAGAAGTGAATGTGAAGCGCGGGCGGAGAAGGCGAGGGGCGGAGTGCGTGAGGTTTATGCGAGGCGGCGGAGGATTCGAAGTGGGAGGGAAGGAGAAGGACGCTGCGGGTGGGGCCCCACCCTCAGTGCCTGTAGCTGCGCACGTGCCGCGTCGCACGTGCGGCGGCGAGCGGGATGATGTAGGCGCCATGTCAGCAGCAGCGCCAAGCTTTACGTGGCCGTTCTACTTGTACACGTCAGCTTTATAAGATTAAACGGGAATTTTTCATATCCCTGATGGAAACTTTACGTGCGAATTCCTGCGATATTTATCAAATTATAAAAGAAAATTATGCCTTCACTACTAAGCAAAATACCATAATGTGTTCTTGAAACGTGAAGGTACAAAAATAAAATGATACTGAGATGTCGAGCCCCCTGATTATTACTAAAAAAATCTTTTTATGTACTGTCTTCAAAGAAAAAGATACTCTGCTACTCTGAAAAACGGTTTTGCTTCCATATACTTATTGTGTATATAAAATAATCTAGACCCTCTTATGAATATTGAATAACACCTTTCACTTGGTAAATCAATTATGAGTAAATTTGCACAACGCTATTGTACTTGTCACGAAGTTAGAAGATACAATCGTAAAGAAGATCAACTTCACAATGCCATCGGAAATAGCCAAAATCATGGAAAAAAACAATCACAGCCAAATTTTCGGTTGCTAGAGTATAAAATGGCCATTCTACCCTCATAATTTTTTTCCTTATTCTCTTTCTATCTTTTTCCTTTTCTTACGGCCGGTCCCACCCTTCTATCTATTTTGGGTGTTTTTTTTGCTGTGACTTTAGGTTTTGGCTTATAGTTTTTGAATTATGGCTGTTTGTAAGAGATAGCACGCAAAGCGAAATAGTCATATGCGAATTTGACCAATATAGCTAAACTCGGTACAATATTTACTCACTTGTGATTTTGGCTGATACAGATGTTGGGCTTTTAACGTGTACATCGTTTAACTTGTAGACCCCGTCTTGAGAAAATACTCCGTTGAAAAGTTAGGTAATGTAGCAAAAGCCAAAAGCCGCCAGCTTCGGAGGAAAAGAACATGCCCATAATCTACCCGTAGACCCCGTCTTGATAAAACGCACCATTTAACAGCTAATAATGTAGCAACCGTAGCCAAAACCTAAGCATAAATTGATCTGAAGGCAGTCCTTATCCTCTCACATCCTTAACTCTTCTAGAATGAAGGAATAAAGGAGCAAGAGTAGAGAAGAAAAAAACATAAGGGCGAAATTATTATTTATGATTTTTTCTCACACCGAAAATAGATGTTAACGGAGCCTATGGATAGAAAATGTGACAACGATGATATTTCCCCCAAAAAAATTGTCTTTGCGAAAGTATTTGCGAAGTGAGGTCTGATTGCGATGGCATTTCCAACCTCGTGACTATTGTGATGGCAAGGAGCAAATTTACTCATCAATTAACGGAGCACCAAAATAGTGTTTTGTGCAACAATCTTAGTGGTCCAAATTAACACATCAACATAGCATGGCCTAACGGTGTGGCTCTGGATGTTAACCAGAGTTCAATTACCACCAATCACGAGTTGGGTGAATTGAATTTAAAATCATGACCTTATATGCCTCGTTCGTTTCGGCTTCAGTTTTTAGCTTCTGACTTATTTTTCACTATTTATAATTTCGTCTTTTTCTGAATTTTTGGCTTTTTTTGAGCTTTTTTGCCGGTTCTTTTTTTTTGCCGTTTTTATTTGCGTTGTTTGTGATGGGCTAACATATTTTTTATATTTTTTAATTTTTTAAATTTAATTATGTTAAATAAGCTTCTGTCAACTACAGTGTTTTTTCAACCAACTACAGTGCTTTTCAGCCATAAGCCACCAAAAATAAACCAAAATGATCACCACCATAGGTTATGGGCCTTAAGATAACTCTACTAGCCAATTATCCATTCCCCTGAAAAAGCACACATCAACCTAGCATGTCCTTTGGATTATGCACCTCCTACCTGCTGCTTGGACCCGATGACCACTAGACAGACTAGGAGCTCAGTCAACTATGAAATCTACCTACTAATCATGCCCAGTTCGTCATGGATGGACCCAAAGCCAGTCCCTATCTCCCGACCTTTTGCCCAAAACTGCAAGGGGCAAGTCAGGCGGTACAGCTAAACAATTATACAAATGGAAATTGGCAATGGGAACCCAGCACGCACACCGCAAAAGCACATAATATTGTTATGCGCAGGTAAAATATTCTACAAGTAAGATTGAAAATTAAATTAGTATGTGTGATATGTCTTTTAGGGGCCAATGATGGATATGTTTGCTCACTTTTATATTGAAAATGTTTTATTCATCTAAACTAGATCCAGTTTTAGGTTTCATTATAGGTAAGATTGCTATGAAGTATTTTCCATTAATTTTGAGTTTTGTATATATTTTTAAGACTTGTAAAATAACCCTAATTTTAGTTATCGGAGGCCTTCACAATATTGTTATGTGTATGTAGATTATTACTCACACTCTTTATATGGTTTTTGAGTAAATTGGGTAAACATTTGTTATCATAGGTGGGTTTCGTAAACATGTTTTTGTTATAATGTTCTTGCATAAGGTAATATATTAGAAAATATCTAAATGAATGACAAACATATATGCACTCATTTCATATAAACAGTTACTAAAGTCACCCTCAACTATGACCATTCATGTGAACTTTACATAATAGACATAAAATTTGTATAGCTCCTATAATAATAATCAAATCATATGAATAAACACATAAACCAATATAAGTAACATATATCATTTAAATATTTTACTTTTCAAATGTATACTATGTGACTACTGGTCTGGAAGATACTCAAATAGCGCAAACTAGGGTTGAAACAAAAGTGGTTCTTGACGGATTGGCACGAAAACCCAGCGTAGTCCGCAAAGGATCAGGTTTAGTTGTTTGAGCTAAACATTTGCATGGGTTGCCCCGGTTATATATTTCGGTGGACTGTGATTGTGTGATGAGAAATGATTAGGTTGGCTGCCTTTGGTAGTTGGTCCTTATATTATTCGGTGAAGAAAATGCCCTAGGCGTCAAGTCGAATCAAATACAATGCAATGCTTCTCTCCGTATCTTCTTCAACCAAGCATTGCCACCGGTTGGAATCCATGGTTGAGCTCCACCGCTTCCACTCCTCTCGAGCTTACCCTCTATCTTATAGCCGCGTCGTTTTGTAGCTATCGCTGTCTTCCCTCCAAACTTCGGCCACTGCCGCCTTTTTCCCTCCAAACTTCGGTTGTCACCTCGAGCTGCTCAGTCTTTCCCTTTACTTCTCCTCTCAATCCCAATGTCTGACCGCTTCTCCCACGCACCTGCGCTTTGCCCGTTGCCACCGACCATGTTCTTGTGCCAGGTGAGCCTCTCCTGATTCTGCCATGCCTCCTTCTCCCTTGATTCTGAATGGGTTTGACGGTTTACATAGAATCCAACCTAACCTATACACAAACGGCAGAAGCGGTTTGGTCTGGGTTGAGTAGTTTGGAACCGAACCGTGAACATGCCTAGTTTACAGTGCTCATTTTAGCTTATGTTTTTAGCTTCTGGGCTTATTTGGTACTGTTTAGGGCCTTTTCACTGTAGTTGTTGTAAATTTTTTCGGTATAATTAAATTTAAAAAATTTAAAATAGAAAAAATAGATTTATTCATCATAGACAATGTAAAGGAGTACGAAAAAAATAAAATAAAAAGGCTAAAAACTAGCATATCATTATCTTTACTATTATAAAAGAAGGAGTTGGTGGTTGGTCCGGCCTCTTCCACCCCTTCTCACAAAAGACAGCGCTGACATGTGGTCCCAAAAGACCTGCGCCGAATTTTATCATAATATATGTTTTGAAACTAACGGGTGGTAAAATTTTTTAGAACATGTATACAAATATGTTCTAATTTTTTTTTAAAATCCATAGCAACGCACGGATATTTAGCTAGTTAGAAAAATAAAATCAAGAAGGTAAAAATCAGGAGAGGCCTAAACTCGAAAGAACGTAGGACAGCAGGAGAGCTCAGTTCATTTTATATTCTTGTGCTTAACGGGGGGACGCGAAGCAAAGATCCTGCGCCCGTAAATATCCCGCAGACCCGAACTCCCGTGTCCATCGTTTTCCTTCTTCTACCCCGCATTTTTCCATTCCACGCGGAAAAAAAAAGAAAAAAAGGGAAAAAAAAAAACTCGAGGGGAAAGCCGCGAAGCGAGACAGAGGGAGCTCGCTCGTCAATGGCGGTTAGGGTTTCGCTGCCGGCCTCCTCCCGCTGCTAGCTGCTGTCCGACCGTGGAAGGCGCGGGGGGCCGCGGCGATGGGGGAGCAGGGCGGCCGGAGCGAGGCGAGGCCGGCCGAGGCGCTGCACACGAGCATGCAGGTGAGATCCTCTCACTTATCGGCCCTCCTTGAAGATTCTAGAAGCTTCTGATGGCGAGGTAGTGCGGTAGATCCACTTGCGGCAGTTCCTAGGCCTACCCCGTGCTTTCGTTTGGCGGCTTGGGCGTGGGCTGTCATGGTCTCATGAAAGCTTCCGTTTGATGCCCAATTCGAGGCACCGGAAGTTTCTAGAAGTCCACGTGCCTTGGGTTCGATAAGTTTGCTGCTCTAGGAATGGGTAATTTGATGTTTCATTCATGTGCAGGGCGGGGAAGAGTGGGATTTTTGTTTGAATTGTGTAGTACATGGCTGCTGGTTGGAGATTGAAGAGAAGGTTTCGTTATGTTGCACAACTTGCTGCTACGACTACGAGTGATGATCTCTTGCCAACTGGCACGTACAGATTAGAGTTAGCAACTCCGATACAGGAGTACTAGAGCTATTTCACTTGTCCAGCTCATTTATGTAAATGCATGTCATGTGGGACCTCACATATTCTAGGCGTCGTGCAAAGGATGATACAGCAGGATCTTCCAGGCAGCAGCCAGCGCATCACCAAAGTCCTGATACGGCAGCAACGGCAAGTGGGTGATTTGCTACAGTGTATGAGCTGATGCGCTGCAGTTAGTGATAGCGATCAGGTTGAAAATAGGAAGGTGTGGGTCATGAGTTAGATAAGATATCGGTTTCCATGTGTGCTTAACAGACTCGGTTAGATATGCTATGTCAAAGTCGGTTTGTGTTGTCCTATATATACGGACTCAGGATGTAATGTGGAAGTTAAGGAATAAATCAATCTTACCTTCCCGTATCTCTCTCGCCTCCTCCCTTTTGCTTTCCGACGCCCTTCTCTTGCGCCTCCCCTGTATCTCCGATGTCCAGCATGGCTCCCCCGGGCTGGCGCAAGGGACCCGGTCACCGTCCACTGGTTTTCCACGACTATCGCCTACGGTCTCTGTCCCGTGCCCGTGACAGCTTGATATCAGAGCCAATGGTGGGAAGCTCGGAACTGACCGGCCTAACAGATTAGTTTGCTGAATTCACGATGTCCCTCACGAAGAAGCTTGATGAGATTCAGTCTGGTTTGTCCTCAGAATTGGGGTGCATCAAGGATCGTTTGGCTATCCTATAGAAGCGATCGTGGGAGGGTTTGCTGCATTTTCCTCCTGAGCTGGCGACCTCTGCCAGCGTTACATCGCGGAACGTCCCCAATGACGGCCAAAGCGCTCCATGGTTTCACAAATTGACGATCCCTCCATTTGATGGCAAAGAAGATCTGTTGAATTGGCTCAACCGTTGTGAACAATTTTTTAGAAGTCAAAAGACGCTAGAGAGCGGTAAGGTTTGGTTGGCTTCATATCATCAGGTGGGTTCAGCACAGTAGTAGTATTACCAACTGGAGCAGGATCAGGGCGAACCGTCATGGCGCGACTCCAAGGAGTACTGCAACCTTCGATTCGGACCGCTCATTCAAAATAATTTCTTGGGGGAATTGGCTAAGCTCCAGGCAACTGGATCGATTGAGGAATGCCAGGAGAGGTTTCTTGCGTTACTTTGCCATGCGGATTCCCTATCGGCAAGACAACAAGTGCAGTTGTTTACTTCAGGGCTCATGCAACCAGTGCGCTCTGACGTGGAGTTGCAGCGGCCGGTTAATTTGCAATTGGCAATGGTGCTCGCTCGTGCTTATGAGAAGCGACACATCGTGGCAAATGCTGCACCCAAATCTGCAAGCCGACCAGGTGCTCCGGTGCGCCCAGGAGGGCCACCCATAACCGGGGGAGGTTCTTCCTCTACTGCAGCTAGCACGGTGGGACTGAAGGTCGTGCCACCAAGTGAAGGCGTTGCGGCTGCGGGTCAGTAGCATTGATCCGGCGACGTATGACTGCCTCAGAGATGGCAGAATGACGACGCGATGGGTTGTGCTTTAATTGCGATGAAAAGTTTGTGCCGGGGCATTGGTGCAAGAAGATGTTTATGCTGGAATGTGTGCTGGATGAGTCGGATGAGCAAGATTCAGAGCCAATTGTTGCCAAGGAGCCAGCCATATCGCTGTACGCATTGACTGGCTTCCAACCCCACGCTACTCAGACGATGCGTCTGCCAGTTCGTTTGGGGGAATACTCAATTGATAGCCCTCCTGGACTCGGGGTTGACACACAATTTCATTGCTGACTAGGTGGCTGAAAGAGCTGGATTGCGCGTGTGTCCTCTGCGGGGATTATGGGTGGTGGTTGCCAATGGCGAGCGTGTG
This sequence comes from Bonia amplexicaulis, assembly GCA_036346245.1. NCBI lineage: Eukaryota > Viridiplantae > Streptophyta > Magnoliopsida > Poales > Poaceae > Bonia > Bonia amplexicaulis. The sequence goes on along the minus strand of CM070747.1, from coordinate 21,966,252 downwards.
ACTAGTGTTGGGGTTTGTCGCAATTTGGAGTTGCACATTGTTAATGAGACCTTCCGGTTGGACTGTTATGCCATTCCATTAGAAGGGTTTGATATCGTACTGGGGGTCCAATGGTTGAGAACATTGGGGCTTAGCATATCGTACTGCCGGCTTTTGCTAATTATGTATTAATTAGCAACCATATATCACTAAATAGGTTAGAATAAGGAATTCAGGTCACCCTGCTATCTGTTTGGTTCAACTAAAAATTGCCATCATTGAAGTGTTGCTATCTGTTTAGCGTTTATTGTAATATCTTATCTCTGCATGTCCTGTTCCGTTTGGTAAGGAGGGTAATTGTAGGGCAACATTCGGAAGACTTAAGAATATTAATACATTGCTATGCTATATATGTTTTCAGTCAATAGCTAGACCATTTCCTATTCCCAATTATGGGTTCTTGAGGAAACTCCCCAGCATGAAATTTCAATGTTATATCACAGTAGTTTGCAGATCACAACATGCATTTTTTGGGGGGTGGGGGGATTAGAAGGTTGCAGTGCTTATTATTTCGTGCTGTGTGCTTTAAGTATAATTTCCTGTAGTGTGGTGAAGATTATGCAAGGAGTCAAGGACCTTAGCATGAGTACCTAGTACCTAATTACCTATCTTGTCATTCACCTCATATTAAGCAGGTCCCTTTTTACCGCGTCTCTCTCGCGCAAGATGCTTTGCTTGTAACTGTCAATCTACTCATTATTTGTATACTACTTTCTATATGTCTGTATTTTGTGATATACTGCATAAGCACAACATTGACATTTGAGAAAATTGCTCCAGCGTGTCAAAGTGTACCGTTTGACCGATGATGGGAAGTGGGATGATCAGGGAACAGGGCATGTAACCATTGCCTATATCGAGGTATGGTTCGACTATTCTTGTATGATTCTATTGAGTCAAGAGCTCTCGTAATCCTTTTCTAAAATAAAAGCTACGATGATACTCGTTAAAATTTGTTTCTCTCGATACTGTAATTTTAATTTCTACAATCATGTGGTGATGTACATGACATTGTTCACACATGTAACTGGATTTGGTTTTTCTGTTGATACTCTGATTTTAATTTTAGTTCTCTATTGGACTAATATATACGATTTTGCTACAGTGTTGTTGATGGCATGATCATCGTGCTTTTTTTCTTTATTTTGTCCAAATATATTGGATTTAATTACATACATTTATTGTTCTGTATGGGCCAACATTTTTGCTGCATGGAAGCTTATACTATTACACACGAGCATGCCATTTCAAAGTGCCTCTCATGAAATTACCCTGTTCTGGAGTTTGGTTCGTATATTGTTCTAATTTTATGGAAACACTGGTCTTTATGTTAGCTATTACAAAAACGAAAATAACTTCCTTATCACTGAGGAAAAGTAAGACAGGAAACCGTGTGTTCACTGTGTTGGAATGACCATGAACAATTGATATCTAGTCCTAGCAAGTGGCAACAATATTTTTTTGTTTTAATTGTTGCTGATTTTTAGTCTCTGGCATTGTCATTCGGGGTTCACCTTTTTCAACCATTGTCTGACTTAGGGGTCACGAGAGCTTGCTCTGACTGTTGTGGACGAAGAGCATAGTGACACACTACTGCTTCACAACATTAAATCTGATGCTATCTACAGGAAACAAGAAGGTGAACTGGTACGCTATCATTTTCCGATTAGCTATATTTCATTCTCCTAACTCACCTGCTTTGCCCATTTTATTTGGTAGAAACAATCATCTCATGGAAGGATCCTGAAAAGGCACTAGAATTAGCACTGAGCTTTCAGGAAGCTGCAGGATGCTCATACATATGGTGATTCAATGATAAATGGTGTTATTGTTGTGTCCTTTCAGCGGCTTAGTCGTGTCTATTTTACATTCTGATGGTTTTATGTAGGGAGAGCGTGCGAAACATACAGCAAAACCTACAATTTAATATCCTTGGCTGTGAGTTTGTTAATAATCTGCTGCTTTTTTCTCTTTGCTCTCACTTGTTCTTTTTAATTATTTTGCCATGTTCTTCAGCTCATGGAATCGGTCCACGACCAGCATTGGAATCTCTAGAAGCCTCTAGAGATTTGCTTTCACATGGTAGGTAGAGATTTGCTTTTGCATGGTAGGTAACTACCTATTCCTCCCTTGTGCAATATGTGTTCTATATATACTTCATAAACTTTGGATTAAAGTAATCTTTACAATTGACTATTGAGAGTTATGTTGTAGAGGACTGCGACATCACTTGGATTTGAGGATATAATCTCTCTTCTGCATTGCTAGGATTTCTTACCGATTTCTTGGAATTGATTTTGCCATCTTGATTGAACAATCCCAATAAAACTGCTTATTTCTTCAGTAAATTCTTTGATGGGCCTGATTGCTGTTAAGGAGATAGAGATAGAGTTGTATTAGAGTCGCCTCGTTGTGGGAGGCCGACAAGTCCGTGCGGGAGCTGGCGCCGTGGATTTGCTCGAGGACGAGATCTTCGTGCCGACATGCTAGTCGGAGGACGCGTTCAGCGATTCTCCCGATCGCACGGGTTGTTGTCTGGCCGGCGGTGGCGAGGAAGATGCCACGACCGGATGGGCGAGATGCGGACGATGGACTTGAGCTCCTCCGCGCAACCGCAGTCGGCACCAAGAAGCGACGGCGTCGACGACCGGCGCGGTCGGCCAGCGGCGGCAATGACAAGAGCAATGCACGGACAACTGTGATGGCGAAGAAGATGGCCGCCCCCAGGAGAGATCGATTCTCCCGGGGGCAGCGATAGCAGAAGAGGAACGGAGGCTAGGTATAGAACCTAGGCTCTGATACCATGTTATGAATTGTTAGAGCGAGTGGAGAGAGTGTAGAATAGTATATATATTGATGTATTAAACACCCAGTAGTACAAGGGGTATATATAGGCAAGGGTCTAGGGTTTTGGTCTAACAGACCACCGAAAACCCTAACAACCACCCTAATGACCCAACAGAAGTGATCGAGAGTACAGTGGGAGGCGGCCTTTCTCTGTTGTCTGACTTGTCTAACACCCCCGCATGGGGCGTCCGCACTTGGACGTTTAGACGGACCGAAACTCATCAAGACCGACGAGGAAGGCCCTTGGTGAAGATGTCGGCATACTGGGAAGTAGTGGGGACATGCAGTACGTGAACATCACCAAGGGCTACTTTCTCTCGGACGAAGTGAAGATCAATCTCAATGTGCTTGGTGCGCTGATGTTGGACTGGGTTGGAGGACATGTAGACTGAGCTGATGTTGTCGCAATACACCAAGGTGGTCTCGAAGAGGGCATGTAGTTCCAAAAGGAGTCGTCGTAACCGGGAGGCTTGACCACAAGATTGGCCACGGCTCGGTACTCGCTTCGCTACTGAACGTGACACCGTGTTCTGACGCTTGGAGGACCAGGAGACCAGGTTGTCACCTAGGAACACGGCATAGCCGGAGGTGGACTTGCGCGTGTCCGGGCACCCGGCCCAATCCGCATCAGAGTAGACCACGAGATCAGACTGCGAAGATGGCTGAAGGAAGAGTCCCAAGTGGAGAGTGCCACGAATGTACCGAAGTATCCGTTTGAGAGCAGCGAGGTGAGGCTCGCGAGGGTCATGCATGTGAAGACACACTGCCGAATCGCATAAGAGATGTCCTACCGGTGAAGGTGAGATCTTGCAGGCCCCGCTAAACTGCGAAATCGCTGGGTTACCGACAGGGCGCCGCTCGAGGCGGACACCTTCGGATTGGTGTCGGCAGGGGTGGTGCGGGGTTTGCAATCGCCATGCCGCCGCGCTCGAGGATGTCCGGCATGTCTTGGCCAGAGAGGAGACCTCCATGATGCTTCTGCACATGCATCCCCAAGAAGTGATGAAGCTCGCCGAGGTCCTTCATAGAGAACTCGTCTTTGTAAGGCGTTGATGATGCGCGAGAAGTCCCAGATGAGGCGGTGAGAACGATGTCATCAATATAAAGGAGCGGTGTAGACGATCTCGAGCCGCGGTGGTAAACAAACAATGTGTCGACTTGGTCTCAAGAAATCAAGGGATAGCAGATATGAAGCAAACCGGCTGTACCATGCGCGGGGAGCCTGCTTGAGACCATAGAGTGATTTGTGCAGACGGCAGACAAACTCTGGATGAACAGTGTCCTCGAATCCGGAGGGTCAGGAGCAATAGACATCTCGATGTAGTCCCATGAAGGAAGGCGTTCTTAACATCAAGTTGGTGAATCGGCCACTGCCTGGAGATACCAAGAGCAAGAACTGTCCGCATCTTGTGGTCGGCTTCACAACCCAGGTGAATGTCTCGGCATAATCTACTCTGTGCTGCGTAAAAGCCACGTAGCACCCAACGAGCTTTGTAACGCTCGAGAGAACCATCTGCCATGAGTTTGTGCTTGAATATCCATTTACCAGAAACGACATGTGCCTTGGCCGGTCGAGGAACTAACTCCCAGGTGTGATTCTGCAAGAGAGCAGTGTACTCGTCCTCCATCGCTGCTCGCCAGTTGGGGTCGGCAAGAGCATTACGGTATGTACGAGGCACGGGCGATAGTGGCGTGGCGAGGTAGAGAGCTGGTAGCCGAAAACCGGACTTGGCGCGCGTTGTCATCGGTCTTTGGTTCAGACGGGATACCGACAAGACACGGAAGCTGCTACGGAGAGGCACTGCCACGCCCGAGGTAGGATGTACTGGTGGAGGAGTCGGGGTGGACACCACTGGTGCACGCCTGGAGTAGACCTGGCTGAACCGGCGGTCAACAGGGGTGGTGGCCGCACGTGGCTGTGTGGGCGTCGGAGGTGGGGGTGTCCTGCGCAACGCATCGACCGCCATTGTCGTGGGTGGCAGGGTTGGTGAGGCAGGATCCTCAATAGCGATGGGCGCGGTATCGTCCAGTGCCGCGCGTGGCCTAGGTGCGGGGTCGTCGACACGCGGGGAACTCAGTCGCGTGGGAAAACCTGCAGGCAAAGTAGTGGTCGGTGGGCTTATAGGTGCCGGCACTGGGTTAGTGGAGCAGTCCAAAAAGTGGAAATCGGTCGTGGAGGGAGTGGAAGGAAGGTCGGCAAAGGGAAAGGATGATTCATCAAAGATGACATGACGGGAGAGGTGGACCCGATTGGAGGCCATGTCAAGACAGCGATATCCCTTATGGTGAGGGGAGTAGCCAAGGAAAGTGCAGGCGGGCATCGAGGAGTCGGTTTGTGGGAGGTCAGGCGGCAAGATTTGGGTAGCATTTGCACCCAAAGACGCGAAGATGCGCATAAGATGGTGAAGATCCAAGGAGGGCATGGTGCGGCGTGGAGAAGTTTAGTGTTGTGGTGGGTAGGATGTTGAGGAGATAGGTGGCACTAGTCAGGGCCTCAACCCAATAGGATGGTGGCATAGATGCTTGAAACAGAAGTGAGCGAATGACATTGTTGATGGAACGAATGATACGCTCAGCTCTACCATTCTGTTGGGAGGTATAGGGGCAGGACATGCGGAGGTGGGCGCCACGGGTGAGGAAGAATGTGCGGGCGCTGGAGTTATCAAACTCGCGGCCGTTGTCACACTGAACTGCCTTGATAGTGGTGCCAAATTGAGTGGAAACATAGGAGAAGAAATGAGCGAGTGTTCTGAAGGTGTCAGATTTTAGACGAAGAGGAAATGTCCAAAGATGATGTGAACAATCATCGAGAATGAGTAAATAGTATTTATAGCCAGAAACACTTTCAACAGGAGATGTCCAGAGGTCGCAATGTATAAGATCAAAATTGTGGGAAGCACGTGATGCTGACATGGAGAAAGGAAGACGAACATGTCGACCCAGTTGGCAAGCATGACAAATAGGATGACCTATGACTTTATTACAAGAAGGTAGAGCGGCTGAACTCGCTAGTTTAGACAAGACTGTATGACCGGGGTGACCAAGCCGGCGATGCCAGAGTGGAGTGGAGGAATCGGCGAGGAAGGATTCGGCGACAGGTAGATGCAGAGGGTAGAGCGGTCCGGAGCTATTGCACCTGATGATCTCGCTCCGAGACCGAAGGTCCTTCACGAAACGACCGGTGGGGTCAAATTCGATAGAACGATTATTGTCGAGTAAATTGACGACAAATGAGGTTCTTAATAAGAGGAGGGGAAATCAAGACATTGTTGAGGTGGAGTGAACCATGAAGGATAGCTGTGCCGGTGGAAGTGACAGGAAGGAGGTTGCCATTACCAACAACAATAGAGGAAGGGACGGGATACCGGGAGGTGGAGGAGGGAGATAGTATACCGGGATCAGAAGACGTGAGAGGTGGCCCCCGAGTCGAAGTACCACTCGGGCTGTGTTGGAGTCAGTGCCATGGTGGAGAAGGTACTGGCGAGGCTGCCTTGATCTCATGTAGGCGTACGAGCGGATGCGACGGAGTGGCCGGTGGTGCTGCCCTGGTCCCATGAGGTGACGCCTGGAGGAGTGGTGGAGTGGCCAGCCATCTGGCCAACATGGAATCCGGCATGTTGGCCATGGAGAGGGAGGCGGTGATCTGCAGCACCCGACATCTTGGTGTGGTTGAGGCGGTTGAGGAAGTGGGCCGATCCGGGTTGGCGTCACGAGTGGAAGAGGGCAAGGGGGCGGGGCCGCCACATCCGATGGTGCTTGGTCCATGGGTTGTAGAGTTCGACCACCACGAGAGCTTGTCTTCTTGGGAGGATGTGGTGCTCTGGGTGGCTCGGTAGGGCGCTGCCAGCCAGATCCACGGTAGTGGGAGGAGCCTCTGCCCGCCCGCCACCGCCTTGCCACGGAGCACTGTGTGGCGAAGAAGAGGAGGCCGTGGGTGGGTGTGCGACATGGTGGCTACTGGGAGTGAGAAGCGGTGGCGGGTGAAGACTTCCGATCGCCATGTGGAGTTCTTCCAGGAGTAGGTCTGCACGTGCCTCAAGGAAGGAGGGGAATGGCCGGCTCCGTTGGAGATGAAGACCGATGGTGGCGAAGTTTTCGTTGAGGCCGCGGATGATGTTGAGGACGAGAGTCCGGTCGGCGACAGCTTCCCGAGGTCCGCAAGAGCATTGGCCATGGTTTTGAAGCGACGGCAGTAGTCAGCAATGGAGAGGTGCCCTTGAGTGAAGTTTGAACTCGGCGTCGAGGTAGAGGCGCGGGACTCCTGCCAAGAAACCGAGTTTCGACGGCAAGCCGGTGGTCTTGTGCGATGGCTCGCGCTCAAAGACAATCTCGGCGAGGTCGGGGAGAGGTGCCGAGGAGCCACGATTTGACGACGCAGCTCATGCGAGCCCGATCGGGAGGTCCGGATGGTGGTTGTCGGCGAGGACGTGGTCCTCGAGGGAGTACTTCCCGAGGGTGAGGAGAAAGAGGTCTCGCCAGCGGGTGTAGTGGTCGGAGTTGAAGTCGAGGACGAGTGGAACCAGAGAGCGGATGTTCTGGACGCTGACTACCTGGGCATGGATGGCGGCGATGGCGGCGGCTTCGTGAAGAAGGAGAGCATCGTGGAGCGGCAGAGGAGCCTCGTCCATGGATTCGTCGGGGTCGACGTCGCCAGCAGCGGCGGCGTTCATGGCGGCGCGCGCTAGGCGGCGTGCTCGCGATCTGCGGCCGCAGCTACGGGCGTGGCGGCGGCGGCGGCCTCGCGCTCGGCCGCCTCGGCCAAGCGCAAGAGCGGCGGCGGATCTGGCGGTGGCGGCGCGCGGCGTCGAGGCGCGCGCGACTTCCTCGGTCTGGCGGCGCCTCGGTCCGGGCGGTGGCTTCTGCGGAGAGGGGGTCGGTCGCGGGGAGAGGAAGAGGCGGCGCGGGGATCTCCGACATGCCGGTAAGTCGCGCAAGAACAGGGGAGGAGGAGGGCGGAAGAAGGCAGAAGGGGTGGTCAGAGGACCAACCCGTCTGATACCATGTTAGAGCGAGTGGAGAGAGTGTAGAATAGTATATATATTGATGTATTAAACACCCAGTAGTACAAGGGGTATATATAGGCAAGGGTCTAGGGTTTTGGTCTAACAGAGACCACCCTGGAAACCCTAACAACCACCTAATGACCCCAACAAAGTGACCGAGAGTGCAGTGGGAGGCGACCTTTCTGACTTGTCTAACATGAATATTGTGTGTGTATTGATATGAGACCCAAAGGGCCATATATATAGGAGAGTACAAGAGATATGCCATATAGAGATAAGACATATATGGAATAGAATTCAAACTCTATCTCCTAATACAACTCTATCTCTATCTCCTTAACAATTGCATCAGAAATGGTTTTGAAGGCTCAAATATGAAATATTAAGTTCTTCTATTTTTTTTATTTGTTCACCTGATAGGCGATGCTAAGGGCATGTACAACCCACAGACGGGTTGCTGTCTGCAAGTTCTTTCTACTTCACACACAGACAACTAAACAGACAGCTTGTACAATGAGTCGTCTATTTGTCTGTCTGTAAACTGTTTAATGCATGCATACAGCCAGGATCAAGCATGAATATGATTTCTGTATACCATTGTGTTGCTTCTTGATACAAAACAGATCAAGCATAAATAAGATGAACATTAATTACAATATTTTTTAGAACAATCAATATAAATGGTATATTAATATAGTATGAAACCACAGGTCCACAACTGGAAAGTCACATAAACAAGAAGCCCAAACCATCATCAATCTCCATGACCAAAAACAGCATCCAATCTTGCAAAGTAGGGAAAACAAATAGAAACCTCATCTCAGTTTTTCAGTATCAAGTCTTCTCTTCCACTGAAATTCTCTCATCAAGTCTCCCTTAGAAAGGAATAGAGAATCAAAAACTAAATCAGAAGAAACATACTGGCATAATCTTGATGAAACATACTCCAGATTTATTATATAATCCATGCCTAAATCAGAAGACTAGAAATGCTTCAAACGTCACAATTGCTCATGAAGGTCCCAGACATGTGAACCATGTACACATCAACAATTTGTGAATTGCAAAGACATAAAACTTGCAATGATGGAAGCCATCTCCATGTCAAATAACGATATATAGGCGAGAACTCGGTGCATTCTATTCTAGCTACTCTGCGTCGAGACATATATTCACGATCATCTAATCGCATTCAGAATCACATACGCTATAATTTCGCTTAGGAAACCATACCTCAACATGATTCGCTTAGGAAACGACCGCTTCCTCAAACACTTGATCGACAACATGCTCATCTTTTTCTTCAGCAGAGAACCCTCCCGTGTCTCGTGAGAGGAGACAATTGTATGTCTCCATCATCTTTGCTTCCATTTCCATCTTCTTAGCTTCTTTATTCTCCATTGCTGCAAGATGGGCAAGTCTTGTTGCTTCAAGCTTCTCAGTTGATAATTTTTGTTGTACCTCCAGCACCTTTAAGCGATTTGTGTGAGCTTCAGTTTGAATTTTGCTGAATTTATCCAGATTTTCCACATCTATCGCAGTTTCCTTCGACTTGCTCTCCTTTTTAGCTTCAAATGCAGCTTTCTTTGCTTTCTTTTGCCCCATTGGTCGTGGGCATTCATTAGGATCTCTAGGCTCTATGTCTTCCATTACGTCTTTCTGTCCCGACGCCTTCCTTTTACGTGCTTTCTTGAGCTCATCATTGTATATTACCCACTTTGGTTGGTCTCGACAAACATACCAAACATCCATTAACACAAAATGTCCTAGCTTTAGCTCTTTGTTGTCTTCCACATAGAACCTATGGGCCATATCAATCCACTGCTGATCTGAATAACCGCTAGTATATATTCTGCGAGCCTTCACCCAAGCACATTGGAAAAGGTCAGTCCACTTATTAATCTTGTGCCACCGATCCTTAGCTTGCTTGGAATTCCTTCTCCTATGTGCTGGAGTTGTCATGTTGTATGTCTTAGCAACATCACCCCAGTACTGATCGTTCTTCCTATCGGCTCCAGCAGCTGAGTCCGTTGAATTTTCCAACCAAGAGCTCATCTGCAATTGTATAGAAAAATGTTATCATATCGAAAATAAGACGCAAGTTTATTGAACCATGTTGTTGAATTTGCGACTGGTTGTTGAAAAAACTCAAAAATCCACCAGGGGGATGTGGGTTGTTGTCCCTGCAAAAGTAGATGAATAATTAGAATCACATATCAAGAAACAGAAGTGATACATGCCCAATGAAACCATCTTGCTTTCTCAGCTCAAGACATTGAATCTCCTCCTATTGACCTAATATTTCAAGCAAGCTAAAATGACAGTTTATTTCACACCCAAACATCAGTTAAATGGATCAAACATAAGATCAATCATGGCTGGTAAGTTTTCATCATAAGAATACAGTGCTTTATGCTTAACCAAGATAACACCTACACAACCAGGTATTCACATAACAGTGCTATAAGCAGATCAAACACACATTCCCAGATTGCTAGAGTTTGAGCAGCTCAGGAAATAGTCATTCTTTCAGTTTAAGCAGCTCAGGAAATCATTCCCAGATTGCTAGAGTTCACATTAAAAGCTATGCATGGACATAAAAATTCATGACCTTGAGTACCTCATGTCTCATGAACATTAGTCATGAATCTTAGCATAACCTCAATCATAGTAACCAGTCAATCTGAAATCGAAATACCACTCCAAAGAGTACTAAATTGTTCAAAGGTCTAAAAGATTGGGAAAGTTTTCTGATTGCATCAAAGGTCTAAAAGATCTAGACTTTTCCTATTATTTTTAACCACTTCAATTGTTCCCATTTTCTGATGGATCTCAACAATTCGGTCTCAATTCGGTGCAAAAACAACAAGATTTTGAGGGAAAGATGTGATACCAGGTTGGAGGTTCCGTAGATTGAGGATGCGTCCATGTATTCATCGGGCTACCAGCAACGCCTTGAGTGTAGTACGGGTGTGGAAAGCAGCCGGGGTAGGTGGGGGCGGGGTGAAGACAGCACTCCGGCGGTGAAGGGCAGTAGCGACCGGCGGGCGCGGCTGCGCACGATCCGCTCCGGCGGTGTCGCTCTGTGACCAAGACCCTTCCCTCCGGCCCGCCGCCGCTTCGCTCTGCTCCCTGCCGACGCAACGGCCTTCCTCTCTGCACCGCCGCCGCCGCTTTGGTCTTGCTCTGTGACATGGCGCAGCCGCCTTCCTCTCCTGCGCCGCCGCCTACGCCCTTGCTCTTCCGAGCCGCCGTCGCGCCTTGGCTCTTCCGATTCTGCATCTGGATTTGGCGCGCTTGGAAGGAGGGAGCTGCCTTTTTCGCGCGCCCGCATCTGGATCCGCTTCGCGTCGGGAGGAGACGACGGCTCGTACAACGCGAGAGAACTCCGCCGGTTTCGCCTGGGAGAACGAGCAAGTGCCGTCGCCTCGCGAGAGGACGGGTTCGGTTTAATCCTTAATTACGTTCCACGTCGGATTATTTTACTGCGCTGGCATTATACAGACGATGCCGTCTATGCGTTGTACATGCCCTAAAGGTTCTTATTAATCTCTTATATTTGTGACCTGATCACTTGGATGTGATGTTAAAAGTTCAGAATATTCACTATTAAATTCTTACATCTATATACAATATAATTCGAGTGTAATATTCTTATTATCTATGTTGCTTTTTGTCTATATCTGTTTGCTGCATATGGTTTTGGTAGCAATGTTATAATCATTTATTACTTTACCTGCAGATGAGTCCTTACGTTCTGTTAACGGTGAATTGAAGGAACTTCCTCCTCTTGAGTTGCCTAGTATTTCTTTGATTTTAAAGGTGTGAACTACCTCCAATATTTTTTTCATGTAAAAATTGTATTTATTTCTGCTTTCATGATGCTGAATTTCAATATATCTTTTTGGTCCCCACAGTAAAAACATCATATATCTTGCAAGCAGATATTAGGGGCTCCAAAGTAGTGCGGTCTACATATTGAATGTATGGCAGGGTTTAGGAAATGGGAGTCTGCATATAATTTTAGGAAATAAGGAACTGGGAGTCTGCATATGGTTTTAGGAAATAAGGAAATGGGGGTCTACATATAATTGAATGTATGGCAGATTTTAGGAAATGGGAGTGTACATATAACTTTAGGAGTCAACTTGGTCAATATGCCTGGATCAAATATTAGATGCTTTTTAGTTGAATTTTTGCATGAATCATACTATTACATATTGAATGTTGAATAGTTGACCGAAATATGCAGACTATATTGGAGTGTGGCATGGCGGAGCATATGCATGTCGCGGAGCTAATATCACAAGATGTAAGTCATGAACTCATTTCTATGGTGACATGGTGCTCTATGTAGCATATTTTTCGCCCTGCAAATAGCTGCATATAAGTATATGTGATTCGACACAGGCATTAATGCTAATTCAGCCCAGCCCAGTGTCGAACCGAAGAATCCAGGAATTTCCTTTATTTTTTTTTTTAAAATTGTACCCTGCACAATTAATATACAATTAGTTCAAATCACATATTGTTCCTATATGTTGAGATTATGAGATATAACGAAAAAATTGAAGTATGACTTGTGAATGTGGCTGCTTAGATCAACAAGACTAAGTAGTTATTCAAGTATTCATCCCTAACTTTTATCTACTTCCACAAAATTCATCGCAGAATTTTCCCCTTCCATATGAAAGTGATCTTCCAAAGGGCACACCCCTTGATAGGTGCAACTTGACCTCCATATTTTCGCAAAATTCAATTACATCAATAGAATTTTCTCATATACAACGCTTTAATAGATGCAGTCGATACTTAACCAAATGAGCCAATATTTTGGTATGTCCTTTGCAAAGTAAGACGCAAGTCGTCGCTCCATCAATCCAAAAGAAACAAGAAAATGGATGCTTATCCGTCGTATTTTCATTGAATGCTCTACATTCACAAGAAAACAAAATCTAGTGTTGCAGTTGCATCTTAATTCCCAATTCTTGCTGTCTATCAAAAGGAAAACGGAACTTTAGAACCTCGCCAAGAAAGAGGTCGACAAAGGAGGACTGGCACGTGTCCGAATGGGTGATTCTGGTCCTGCCATCTAGGTGCACTATCGTGCTGGCGTTGCGGTAGCTGCAGAAGACTGCCATAAAATTGCAGTGGAGCATTGTTATCAAGGTCCAGGCTGTTTGGTGAGGTTGCTAGGGCCATCACCTCGCCTGGAGAGGTAGTTTTGAGAGGGATAGAGCTTGCCATTGGTGCCACTTTTGCTGTGTGTTGCAGCGGCTTCCATTGATGCAGTCACTGCACTCGCTGCTCGCTGTTGTCGTTGGCAGTCCTGTCACCATTTCCGCCAGCCGTGATAGAGAGGGAGGGAGAGGCAGGGAAAGCAAAAGAGAGGGAGGGAAGGGTGGTTGGGGTGGCTGGGCCATCTTCTTGACTTCTTCTCCTTTTCCTTTCTTCTCCTCCTTTTTTTTCTTTCTTTTCCCTTTTCAGGCCGTTCTTCAGGCTGGGCAAGGTCAAGGTTTCGTCGAAGTACTCAAACGATGCCTACGCACCTTGATAACCCTGCAGTGGAGTGGCTGAGTGTGGGATCATGAAGAAGGATTGGAGTGAGGTCACAATAAGCACAATGAACACAGGAAGGGTGTCATAGAGGTGGGCCTTGGACCTAGTCGGTTCATTATTAGGAATTAGAGATTGGTTTCTATTTGAGTTAGAGATTAGATTCCTTATGTTAGAGATATAATTAGAGATATGATATTAGTTACTATATCTGTTAGAGACATGATTGGAATTAGACTCTATCTATTAGGGAGAGCCCATCTATATAATGAGGGCTACCGCATGCTATTGGAATCAATCAGAAATATATCAAAGTCTTATTCGTCTAATCTCTCTCTCTCCCTCTACGCCGACGCCATCCGGCCATCTTCTTGGTGGTGTTTATCCCGCATGAACCCCGGTTCATGACAACTTGGTATCAGAGCTGTCAATCCTTTCCCACGACTTCGGCTACCATGGTTCCTGCGACTCGTCCTGCTGCCGAATCGTTGGCCATGATAAAAGCTAACGCTAATGAGATGGCCAGCATCGACAAAGGGATGGCGGACATCTTCCTCAACATGCATGCTATCTTAGAGAAGATGGTCGCAAATCGAGAGAAGGCGCAACAAGTGCGGCCGGGGGTACTTGGCGGAAGAAGGACTTCTGAAGAACACGACGGGCATGAACATCCATTGCCGTCTTTGGTGTACAAGTTGCGCCATGCTTTCTCATAACAGTTCCTCTCAGATCTCCGTCCAGCGCCTCAGCGGTAGTCGTGGTCACCGCAGCGTCTTCTCCGGCGTCCCGTTCGGCGCCTCGCCGCAAATCGCCAGCGTCGGCCGCCGCCGAGGCGTCTCTGTTGCCAAGAACCTTCCGTTCGGCAGTCTGCGCGCCGCCGGACCTCCACGCGCCTCACGGTGCCGCCGCTCGGCATCAAGCCATTGCCACGAGCCACTACCACTGTGGATCGCTCGGGCCGCCGCCGCCTCGGATCTGCCGGTCTTGCCGTCCCGTCGTGGGCCGCCATGCTGGATCCATGCAAGTCGCCGCCGACCTCTCCGCCGCCGCTCCTCATTGCCGCTCCGCCGACGGCCGTTCACCGACCGCCTCATGGTGCTCCACCGGCCGGTTCGGTGCTCGGAGACACCGACCGCCGCCGCTCCCGCCTCACCCGGGCCACCTCATCGCATCGTCGCCGCCCGCAAGGCCGACGTTACTCGGCCGCCCGCTCGCTTTCTTCTTGCCGGATGCTCAGGTCGGTGGCCGCTTCAGCAGTCGTCGCTCCTCCGGCCGCTCATGAGACGGGCGCACTCTGCCGCCGCCGCCATCGAGCCGCCGCAGCCGCCACCGATGCCGACCGCGCTGGGTTTTGTGTCGGTCGGTTTTAAACCGACCTGTTAGTTAAAACCCAAAAAAAATCAATAAAAAATAAAAAAAACTTATTTTGCAGGCATCTTTTAGCATTGCTCCGCTTGGATCTAGCCGGCCGTCTTCATCGGCTGCAGGACCCCATCACCGTTCATCTTCTACACCGGTGTCGGAGGTCTTCCATTGACGCCATGATTGTTAAGGATAAGATTAGGAAATAGATAAGGACTCTTATCTATTTCCTTATATGACTTGGATTCTATTCCATATATGCCTTATCTATATATGGCATATCCTCATGTACTCTCCTATATATGACCCATTGGGTCTCATATTAAAACACACAATATTCATAACATGGTATCGAGCCTAGGTTCCATACCTAGCTCCTGTTAGATCTTCATTGTCATTGCCCGGAGAATCGATCTCTCACAGGGGTGGCCATCTTATTACCGTCATGGCATTGGGTCCCCCGCATGGTCGCCACCGCCGACCGCTTTGCCCCTGGCAGCACCGCCTAGCTAGCCGCGCCGCCGCCTCGGCCGCCGTCTCGGATCCGTGGCGGGCGGCGCCACCACCGTGAGTGCTCGAACACGGCGAGATGGACATGGTGGTCGCCAGCCGCGTCACCGCCGACTCACAGGGCCGTCCATGATCCGCCAAACGGCGTCTCGCCTCGAGCCGATGATGGCCGCAGGATGATCCTCGGTTCTTGATTCTTCCTTCGGGTCCTCATGCCGCCGTTCTTGCCATCTCGCCGCCGCCTTGCCGCAGTCGTCGCCTCGTCCCACCGACGTGCCAAGTCGCCGTCGCCGCCTCGCCCACCGCAGGCGCCGCCCGCCCGCCCGAGCACACACCGAACGCATGCCGCCCCCACCTCGGGCTTCTCCAACCTTCTCGCCCCACCAGTAGCGCCTCGCTTCGGAAGCTTGCCGACCTCCCGCTCAGGACCTTGCGTCCGCCGTGACCGACCCATGGCGGAGAAGTGCGGGATCTGAGCCGACCATCGACGTCTGCATTGCTCGACGCCACCGTGGCCGCGTTCTACAGCACCGGGTCCAGTGAGGAGAAAAGATCGGAGGGAGGCCAAGGCTGGGAAGGCATGGGCACGGGTGGGGGCACAGCTCGTGGTTGGTATCTCGGTTTTCGGGGCGTGGCGCACGCTTGGCAGGGGTCATGGTTTTGAGTCTTCAGTCTTTATGGAGTCTTTTTTTTTCTCTTTTTTTTTCTTTTGAGTCTTCTGTTGCGTCCATCCAAAATCCATAGTTTCTATTTTTTAGTTCGTTCAAGCCGTGCGAGTCTACAAATTTATTGTCAGTCATAGAAGTGTAGGATTTTTATTTTGCTTGACAGCAGCCGCCGCTCTACTATGAGAGCCGCGTGCAGATCGGAGAAGTCGTTATGATGCCGCCGCTTCTCTAGCCGCCGCCCCGAGCTTTAAAGGTCGCCACGCGTCCTCTATGCCTTCTTGCGCCGCCTTTTGGGTTTCGATCTGTAGTCATGCATCTATTTATTCCTCTTGACTTGATTTGACAGTTTATTCCAAAGCGCATAGCGACGACATCATCAAGACTCGGACTTGGTTTATCTTGTTTTAGTGTCAACTCTTTTCCAAATACAATGCTATTGCATACGCCTTGCATTTGAGAGGGGGTGTTAAGGATAAGATTAGGAAATAGATAAGGACTCTTATCTATTTCCTTATATGACTTGGATTCTATTCCATATATGCCTTATCTATATATGGCATATCCTCATGTACTCTCCTATATATATTGTTAAGGATAAGATTAGGAAATAGATAAAGACTCTTATCTATTTCCTTATATGAGGTCTCATATATAGGAGAGTACATGAGGATATGCCATATATAGATAAGACATATATGGAATAGAATCCAAGTCATATAAGGAAATAGATAAGAGTCCTTATCTATTTCCTAATCTTATCCTTAACATATATGACCCTTGGGTCTCATATCAAAACACACAATATTCATAACAATGATCACCACCTAGCAGCTCGAGGACGAGCTGCATGTCCGAGAGGGGTGTAATGTCATAGAGGTGGGCCTTGGACCTAGTCGGTTCATTATTAGGAATTAGAGATTGGTTTCTATTTGAGTTAGAGATTAGATTCCTTATGTTAGAGATATAATTAGAGATATGATATTAGTTACTATATACATTAGAGGCGAGTTGGAATTAGACTCTATCTGTTAGGGGGAGCCCATCTATACAATGAGGGCTACCACATGTTATTGGAATCAATCAGAAATATATCAAAGTCTTCTTCATCTAATCTCTCTCTCTCCCTCTACACCGACTCCATCCGTCCATCTTCTTGGTGGTGTTTATCCCGGATGAACCCCGGTTCATGACAAAGGGTTTCATCGTGGTGAAGCCTGGAGCACTCTCGACTTGCTGAGGGTAGAGTTTTGGTTGTTATGAATAGCGTTTGTATTCATTATAAGGCCAATGGGCAAGTATATATATACGTACAGGTATAACATATATGCAGATTGTTAAGGGTATTAGAGATAGAATATGGATCGTTTTATTCCTTTCCTATATGCCTCGCTTTCCTTATCTCATGTGGCATATTGCCCTGTAATATCCCTTTGTACTCCCTATATATATTGCCCATTGGGGCTCCTTAATATACACACAATATTCATAACATGGTATCAGAGCTTAGGTTGAAACCCTAACCTCATTTACTTCCGCTATTGCTGCCTCCGGGAGAATCGATCTCCACTCCCGGGGGCGGCCACCTCGTTTCTGGTGGCCGCCGCCGCCCTCCTCGGGCTCTCACACCATCCAGATCGAATCTGGATGGACCGCCCGGATTCGGCCTTCTCCAGCCGGATCTGGCAATCTTCGGCGCCCGAGGCCGCTGCGCCGCCGCTCGAGCCTGCCGCACCGTCGACCAAGGTCGCCGAGTCATCTACTTCCGCTCCAACCGTCGCCGGCCACCTCCTTCTGCTCCAGTCGGCGCACCACGTCCGCCTCAGGCGGCCATCTCCTGGCCGCTAGCCGTCTTGCACGCGCCGCGCACCGTCACCACTGGATTCGGCCGCTCCTCCTTGGCGCCGCCCGGATCCCTCGCCCGCTTTGGATCCGGATGCCTTCCTGTTGCCGCGTCCGCACCGCCATTGTTGCCCGCCGTCGTCCGGATCCGGTAGTCTTCACCGCCGTCGAGCCGGATCTAGCCTCCTCCGTGGCCGGATCCGGTCGTCTTCGCTGCCGCCGGATCTTGGCTCAGCAGCTGGATCAGGGCTTCCATGGTTGCCGGTATATCTCCCGCCCGCCCGGGATCCGGCGCCCTCCTTGCCACGGCTGCCTCCAACCTCCTCTTCTTGGACCGTCGCCGCCGCTCGCCTCTTCTGCCAGGATGGTCGCCGCGGGTCGCTGCTGGCCTCCTCCGCTGTGTCTCTCGCCGCGCGATGCCGCCTCTCACTGGTCACCGCCGAGGTTGCGAGGAGTGGAGGCGAGGCGAGGTGGTTTTGACTAAGGGTAACGGCCAGGTGGGAAGAGGTGAAGAGAGTGATGGGGGAGGGGTTTTGAGGGAGTGAGATATTTTATTTTTCCTGCTGTTATTTTAAATCAGTCTTTAGTTATTTTTCGTGAGTTCCGTTGTGTCCATCCAAAATTCGTAGTCTCTAATTTTTAGTTCGTCCAGGCTGATATTGTCAGTCATAGAAGTGTAGTAATTTTTCTTTTGCATGGCAGCAGCCGCCGCTCTACTCTACGAGTGTTATGGCGCCGCTTCTCTGGCCGCCCCGAGCTTCAAAGGTCGCCGTGCGTCCTCACGTGCCTTCTTGTGCCGCCTCTTGGGCTTCGATCTGCGCCGTCATGTATCTATCTATTCCTCTTGACTTGATTTGACAGGTTTATTCAAAAGCGCACGCAACGACATCATGAAGACTCGGATTTCGGATTTATCTTGTTTTAGTGTTAACCTTTTTTTCAAATGCAATGCTATTGCATACGCCTTGCATTTGAGGGGGGTGTTAAGGGTATTAGAGATAGAATATGAATCGTTTTATTCCTTTCCGTATATGCCTCGCTTTCCTTATCTCATGTGGCATATTCCCCTGTAATATCCTTTTGTACTCCATATATATATTGTCCATTGGGGCTCTTCAATATACACACAATATTCATAACACAGATAACCCCTTATATAACAGGGAAAATACACAGCTATAATACACATCTAACATCGCGTTCAAACTTATGGTGGATTAACAACATGAAGTTTGAAGAGATAGAAGCCGCGCTGGACTCTGGTCTGTGTCTTTGTGAAGAAGTTTGCTAACTGAAGCTCTGAAGCCACATACTGAAGGGCAACAATCTAGTCCTACACCCGTGTCCGCGTATAGGAAGTATCAACAACAATATGCTTTGTAAGCTCATGTTTCATCGGATCCTTAGCAATACTAATAGCACCTGTACTGTCAGACAAAAGAGGAGTAGATGCAGAAATAGAAACACCAAAATCCTCAAGTAACCATCGTAGCCAAGTAACCTCTGTAGTCAACAAAGCTATAGATTGCAATTCAGCCTCAGCACTCGAACAAAAAACTGTTGTCTGCTTCTTAGTCTTCCAAGCGATGAGAGAACCACCAAGAAAACACAATAAGTAGAGAGAGACCAGTGGTAAGAGGGATCATTAGCCCAGGTGGTATCAGAATATGTCTGGAGCTGTAAAGAGCTGGAGCGAGAGAAAAAGAGATGACGAGAGATAGTTCCACGAAGGTATCGCAGAGCACGAAGAAGATGACTATAGTGGAGCTGAGTGGGAGCTGAAACAAACTGACTTAAGATATGCACACAATACGAAATGTTAGAACGAGTGACACCAAAATAAATAAGGCTCCCAATAAGATGACGGTAGCGAGCAGGATCAGTAAGAGGCTCACCATCAGTGGGACGAATATGAATATTAAGCTCCATGGGAGTCTCAGCTGTGCGCTGATCAGTAACGGAGGCACGATCAAGAAGATCCTGGATATATTTTTCTTGGGACAGATAGAAGCTCACAGAAGTAGAAATAACCTCAACCCAAGAAAGTAGCGGAGATGACCTAGATTAGATATGAAAAACTGCTTATTAAGACGCTTCTTGACAAAAGTGATGTACTGAAAATCATCTCCAGTAATAATCATATCATCAACATATAAAAGGAGAAGTGTCCGACCCCGAGGCGAAGTGTGAATGAAAAGAGCATAATCATGAGCACTGGCAGAGAAACCAGCTGCAGTGACAACATAAGAGAAACGATCGAACCAGGCATGAGCAGCTTGCTTGAGGCCATAGAGAATACCCAGCAGGCAACCGCATGTAAACCTCACGCAACTCGCCTTTGAGAAATGCATTTTTGACGTCTAACTGAGAGATAGACCACTGTTGAACAGATGTCATATGAAAGGAAGCACTAGAATCAAGAATCCAAGGTGATATACCTGAGGAAGGAGAAGTAGAAGGTGGTCTCTCACTGGAAGACTGTGCAGCAGAACCAGCAGAACCGGACGGTGCAGAAGCAGCCATGCGACGTAGCAGTGTGAGAAGCTCCTGAGTATCAGAGGCACCGGGGCTCCTTTGAGAGGAACCTCCAGTGCCCCTCGAAGGACAGCCACCACGACGAAAATCCTTCTTCCTATAGCAGAACTGCTTTACATATCTATCCTTGTTACAATAGGTGCAGTGGAGTCTTCTACCAACAGAGCTGTTATTGGTGGAGGCGCAACTGGTGAAGGAGTAACTGGAGGCGCAGTAGGTGTAGAAGTTGGAGGAGCTACCAAAACTGAAGGAAACGACGGTGACAACAGCAAACCTGCACTACGAAGACAAATCTCCTCAGTACAAATAGCTACAAGAGCCTCCAATAGTCACACGAGGGTGGCGAGCCAGCAACTGAGCACGAGTCTGCTCAAACTCAGTCTGGCGGAAGAGCCGGGTCTGGTTGATCTAGTCAGTGGCGGTAGACTTGGGCGGCGAAAGACTGCGTCAGAAATCTCACGAGCGGAGACCTCACGGCGGCGGAAGATTTGGCAGCAGCTTGAGCTGCGACCAAAGAGAATCCGGCAGTGGCGGCGACGAGCGCAATAGAGGCAAAGCCAGGCGGCGGTGGCAGGAAGACGAATCAGCGACGGCTTGACAACAAACCCTAGGTTTGCTCTGATACCATGTTATGAATAGCACTTGTATTCATCATGAGGCCAATGAGTCAGTATATATGAACGTATAGGTATAGCATATATGTAGATAACCCCTTATACAACAGGGAAAATACACAGGTATAATATGTTAAGGAGATAGAGTTGTATTAGGATATAGAGTTTGGATTCTATTCCATATATGCCTTATCTCTATATGGCATATCCCCTTGTACTCTCCTATATATATAGCCCTTTGGGTCTCATATCAATACACACAATATTCATAACATGGTATCAGAGCTTAGGTTAAAACCCTAATCTCATCAATCTTCCGCATCTGCTGCCCCCGGGAGGATTGATCTCTCCTGGGGGCGGCCATCTGATTCGAGGACTGCACCTCGGAGAAGACGGTGATCAAGTACATGACCGACGGGATGCTCATCAGGGAGTTCCTCGGCGCCGGACCGCCGCCTCTGGCGTTGTCATCGTGGACGAGGCGCACGAGCGCACGCTCTCCACCGACATCCTGTTCGGCCTCGTCAAGGACTTCGCTCGGTTCCGGCCAGATCTGAAGCTGCTCATCTCCAGTGCGACGCTCAACACCGAGAAGTTCAGCGACTTCTTCGACAAGGCCCCGATGTTCAACATCCCCGGGAGGCGGTACAAGGTGGACATCCACTACACCAAGGCGCCGGAGGCGGATTACACCGACGCGGCCGTCGTCACGATCCTTCAGCTGCACGTCACGCAGCCGGCCGGCGACATCTTGCTGTTCCTCACGGGGCATGTGGAGATCCGATCATGACGAGGTTGGTCACGTTGCGGGCCAGCCACGGAGACGTACTCCTTGTACGTGCATCGCCCGCGGTGGTGTCCGCCGCCGAGGACACGCTCGCGGCCACTGAATCCGTTGGGGACCACCTCGTCGAGTGTTTCGCGGCGTGGCGAGGACCAAACGCCGTCGCGAGCTTCCGCCTACGCTGCGCGCGCCTTCCTCGCCGTGGGCGCAGCGCCCACCTCCCTCTTCGTGGTCTTGGTGAGGTGTTCGGGGATTGATCCGGACGAGCACCCTATCGGGAAGGAGTTCGAGAGGTTAAGCACTGTGGCGGAGAAGTTAATCGATTTGAGGATGGGACAAGGCACCACTGCGCCTACCACTCTGTGAATCTGAGCGGCAAGGTTCATTGGTCATTCATTGTCCCATTTGACACCGATCGGAAGAGATGGTCGGCTTGGCAATTTTTTTAGATGAAGTTTGTTCCGTTTAGTCGTTAAGTCTTCGCGTTATTTTTCTCATGAGTTTTTCATTGCGTCCATCAAAATCCGTAGTTTTTATTTTTAGTTCGTCTCAGCCGTGCGAGTCCACAAATTAATTGTCAATCATAGAAGAGTAGGAATTTTATTTTGCATGGCAGCAGCCGCCGCTCTATTCTCTTGAGCCGCGTGTAGATCGTAGAAGTCGTTATAATGCCGCCGCTTTTCTAGCCGCCGCCCCGAGCTTTTAAGGCCGCCGCGCTTCTTCTGCACCGCGCCTCAGTTGCGCTTCTTGTGCCTTCTTGCCCTGCCCTAGTCTCGGGCTTCGATCATCTTAGTCATGCTTCTATCTATTCTGTTCGACGGATTTGACAGTTTATTCAAAAGTCGCATAGCAACGATATCATCAAGACTCGGACTTCGGATTTTTCTTGTTTTAGTATTAATTTCTTTTTCAAATACAATGCTATTGCATACGCCTTGCATTTGATGGGGGGTGTTAAGGAGATATAGTTGTATTAGGATATAGAGTTTGGATTCTATTCCATATATGCCTTATCTCTATATGGCATATCGCCTTGTACTCTCCTATATATATGGCCCTTTGGGTCTCATATCAATACACACAATATTCATAACATAATATACATCTAACATTGGTCAGTGATGTACTGGGTGGCCCGTGTAGTGAAATGTGAGCTGAGCTGCTGAGAGTGCTTGTCTGTTACTTTAGCCCATGCTTTAGTGTATGGTTGATGCACTCTCTATTTTGCCTTTCCGTTTATTTGTGTGCTTACTTCCCGAAATGTTTTTTTATAGCTGCGTGCCGAGCGTCGAAGGATTGCTTTAAGTGTATTTTGCTAATTTTTTCTCCATGAGGTGCAATCCGGTACATATCAATCTTATAATGAAATAATTTACCTGTTGCTCAAAGAGATGGTGTTAGTGAGTATGAGATAAGTTCAGCCAATCACATTTTATCAATTGAGGTACATGTTAGCTATAAGCAGATGTTCCTACCGATTTGCTTTATTTTATTTGATCATCGATGCTTAGGCTCTATTTGGCATTGAGGTGGCTTTTTAAAAGAACCTGAACTTCTATCTTTCTATTTTGGATATTGCTCGGATACCCCGATAGGGATACGTGATACGTCGATACCGCGATTCGCCATTTTCCCAAAAAGACCGATACGTTTATATATATGTAATAAATATAAAAGATAAGAAATTAATGGATCCTTATAAGGAATTGAGAAACCAAGAATACCTTAATATTGATGTAGCAAATTGCTTTGTTCTCCAGATCTCCCTCCTAGTTGTTAGCCTTATATAAGTTGACGAAACAAATATAATGAACCATTTGACGAAACAAAGATGACAAGCTTTTCATTGAAGGTGGTAACACGCCAGTCAAGTTGTTCGAAGAAATATCCCTGTAAAGCAGGCTCAGATGCTATCATCAGTCAATCAAGACATCATCTTGATCAACACACACATAAATATACGAAACTAGGACGCATCTTACAAATTTACAAGTTCAATGAGTGAACCAAAAGCATCTGGTAGATCTCCATCTAGGTGGAGCAAATGCGCTTTACAAAACAAACTAGCATGAATATAGACATGCTGACAAAAGAAAGGAAGAATTTTACATGTCTGTTAAATTTGTAAGTTTTGACAATGAACTCGGGATGCTTCCAGTGAGCTGATTAGCGGAGACTTTTCCCAACAAAAGCAAACCTTAAATGAAAGATACATATGTGATGTGATGCGCGTGCAGGTTGGTGCTTACCAATGGTGGGGATGGTGGTGATGATCTCGCCGAGCTTGAGCTTGTAGAGGATGGTGGTCTTTCCGGCGGCGTTGAGCCCCCAACCCCAATTAGGATCCGCATATCCTTCTTGGTGAATAGCCGGCTGTGTTACTCGCTGGAGTCTTGCTGTTGGTGATAGCAAGATCCTTACTCTCATGGAGAGGATGACACTTGGAGATGGGGCAAATTTTTCTATTTCTCACACAATGCCATACCAACTGAGGGTTGGGGATACATATTATAGGTCGCCAACCGACCAAGCATATGCTAAGATCTTTGTCCTAGATGCTAGTCAAGGATGCTAAAGCGAGATCTTTGTCCTAGATGCTAAAGCGAGATCTTTGTCCTAGATGCTAGTCAAGGATGCTAAAGCGAGATCTTTGTCCTAGATCTTGTCCTAGATGCTAAAGCGATGTCTTGTCCTAGATGCTAGTCAAGGATGCTAAAGCCGATGCTGTACAAAGACCGCAGTACAGAGACTTATTCATCAGGCTGAACATCTTGGTGAACGTGAGCCCCATGTCCTCCTCTCCCGCCTCACCTCGCCTGCAACACAAACACAATCCCCACGCGCAAATGTGATCTCAGTTTCTACTCTTCCCTCCCGCTAGCTTAGGTCGCTAGATCTACATGCCTTGCACAAGATCCGGCTCTCAATCGAACAACCGTGGAATCCTACACCTGAATGCGCGATCTAAAAGCCGAGACTCGTGTAGATCTCAGGGACAGGGAAGAGACGAGAGCGTGTGCAAAGGCAGAGAGACGGGTGGATCCAAGGAGAGGTGGGGTGGAAGGGGCGTGAATCGCTGACCTGATCGGAGCTTGATTCGCGATGGAAGCAGCATGGTTTTGGCCGCGTGGAGGTGGCGGCGCGGGGCCGGGGAGGGAAGGGGAGATGCGTGGAAGGGAAGCGGGCGACCAGAGGGAAGGGGAGTGGCCGACGACGGAGCGGCGGCGCCGAGGGAACGGCGGCGGCAAGGGCATGGAGAGGGAGTTGTGGGACGGGGGCGTGTGAATGGTCAAGTGGTGTGGATGCTGTGAGGGTCTGAGGGATGGTTTGTTTTAGGCAAGCCATATCAACAAAGTATGGACGGGTATCGGAGAAGTATTGTGATTTATTTTTTATTTTTGAAAAATCGAAAAAAGGGATACGAGCAGGATACGTATCGGAGTGTATCGGAGGAGTATCCGTATTTGATACGGATACGTGACTTTTGGGAAGTATCCGCGCAACGTAATATTAGCTACTTGAAAGCATCTTTTTTTAGCCATAACAGTAAAGTCTTTACTAGAATTAGTAAAGGTTCCTGTAACTAACTAGATTCCACAGTGCAGCATTGCAACCACAAACTGGCCCTTGCTTGAATGTTTCAGTGATCTACAAATCTAGATCTGTTGTTAAATCAATGTTGGATATCCACCGAATAAGAGACTAAATGGGCAATGGGTTTCTTACGGGTGTCGGGTGGTTTAACAATATTTTAATTACAAAAACATGCTTGGTTCTCATAGGTGGTTTAGCAAGATAAGCTACTGTTCGCTGGGCTGTTATACTGTTGTATTTGGTTCTGGTCTATTTTGCTTGAACAGTTGATAATGGCCAAACAAAGTATGGTTGCAACCTTGCAGGCAGGCAGAGACACGATACTAACTGCCTAGACAGTTAGCACACACATGGTTTTGTGAACTTTGATGTATTTATACATGCATGGTGTGAAGTTTTGAAATTTAGAACACGGATGTACTTTTATATGCATACTGTGATAGTTCTTAATTTATCTATTTTTTCGCCAACATGTTGCAGCATGATTTTTTCCCCAAGCTAGTGAACCTTTTCAGAATGTGTGAGGGTTTAGGAGACATGGATGGTCTCCACATGATCTTCAGATTAGTCAAGGGAATCAGTAAGTATATACCTATTAAGCTTCATCATAGGTTAGTTTAGATTGCTACTTACGCTGTTTCTCATTCTGCAGTATTGTTGAACAATTCTGCGATATTTGACAAGATTTTCTCTGATGGTTTTATTCTTGACATAATAGGTGCCCTTGAATGTAAGCATTATACCTTTTACTTCTCATTTGTGCTCTACATCAGCAAATTATAAGCTCTTGCTATGTTGTTTTAACTGAAATTTCTAAACAATGACATACCTGTAGAACTGCATGCACTGTTCTTTATTAATGAGTTCTGATCCGTGTAGATGATCCAGTGGTTCATAATGTGCAAAATCACCGTGCTTTCCTGCAGAAGGATGTAGTTTTCAAGGAGGTAAATCGAGTTTTGTCCATCTTAGCCTGGTTGAGATGTAATGATTATTTATGTGAAGCGTTCTTTCTTGCATAGGTCATACCCATTGGAAATGCTTCTGTGGTTTCAAAGATTCATCAAACATACAGAATAGGCTATATAAAGGTCAGTGCCCCTCTGCTAGTTGGAGCTTTCATTTGTTTGTTTTCTGTTGACATTTCTTCTGCTTGACTATTTCTTGGTATTCACAGGATGTTATATTACCAAGAGTACTGGATGATGCTACTCTGGCAAGCCTTAACACAATTATTCATGCGAACAATGCTGTTGTTAGTGTTTCAACGTTACAAATTTTAAGAATGCTTTAATCAAAATTTCCTTCTGTAATTTCGGATTATATGATTTACCTGTAGGTTGTTTGTTCGCTAAAGGACGATGCTTCTTTCATCCAAGAACTGTTTACTAAGATGAGATCTTCAAATATTTCTGCTGAATCAAAAAGCAAATTGGTGAGACCAGTATTCCTTTGTATTGCTAGTTTTTTTTAAAAAAAAACAGATTTAGACGTACCCTTCTGTATGAGAACCTGGAACAATTTATTGTTAGCCATAATTGTTATTAATTTAACATATTGTAGTCTGTTCTGTTAATCTTCAGAACTATTCAGTTGCCATTGTTGAATTGCTGAAAAAAAAGGTTGATGAATCCACAATGATGATATACGTGATCGGGTGGGGTTAGCACTAATTGAAGAGAGGTTTATCCAACATCGTTTGAGATAGTTTGGATATCTCCAACGGAGGCCTTCTGAGGCACCGGTACGTAGTGGAATTTTAAGATTACTGAAAACGTAAGAAGAGGCAGAAGTCGATCAAGACTGACGTGGGAGGAAGCAGTTAAAAGAAACTTGAGAGATTGGAACGTATCCAAAGAATTAGTTTTGGATAGGAGCACATGGAAGCTAGCGATCCACGCACCGGAATCATAACATAAGAAGAAAGCTTTGGGCGGTGTTTTAGGCTTTCGGTTCAAATAGCAGGATATATGATTTAGGGTTTTAGCCTTGTAGTTTTATTATAAGGCTTATTTTTTTTTACCTTGAGAGGGTTTCATTCCTATTCTACCATAACTTTTTAGGAACAAAATGCTTTGTTGTTGTTGATTGTTACTATTTACTTTCACGAATTACAGTATTTTCATGATGTCTTGTGAGCACTTGGAGGAAACCAAACAAACCAAGATTGAGCTTGAGTGAACATGGTTTTGTGTAGGCTTTACTGAGACTAGTTTCTAGCTGAAGCATTTTATTGGGTCATCTTGTACTGTTGCGAGACTATTGTGAATTTGCTCACAGGGACCTGCAACCAGTGATCAATGAATCCCTATCTTATTAGCTATCTTTTAATCAGGGAATGCCCCGCTGCATCTTGTATTGGAAAGTCTGGACCTCTCCTTCATCAGACCTGTTTTGCTTGCTTAGATTCTGATGGTTTTCTTTTTTCGGGCAAGGAGCATTTATCTTGTTGTTCAGTCTATGTTCTGAAGTGCTTTCTCTATGTGGTGGGCTGCTGTCTGTTTTATGTGCTCTTGACTTCAAAATCAACTTTGGGGCTGGCTTTGGGTGCTTGTAATTCTCTTGTCTATTCTGACTTCTTTTGGTCAGAATTTCAGTTGGTCCTCACTTCTTCTGTTCAATGGAAAACAAATCCCACAGCAACTGTTGTAGCTCATTCAGAAATTGGAACATTAGAGGGCTGAATTCTGAGGACAAATGTACTGCAATCAAGGAAAAGATTGAGGAAAGTGCCTGTGCAATCTATTGCATCCAAGAAACTAAGAGAAATCAGTTTGATCACTCATTCATAAAAAAACTAGCCCCCAAGCGTTTTAACAAATTTGCTTTCTCTCCTTCTGAGGGAGCCTCTGGTGGTATTCTAATGGGTTGGAACAGTTCCATCTTCTCTGGTGAAGTAATCCAAATTAATAAATTCATGATCCGACTACATTATTAAGTCGCGCGACTAGTCGCGACTAATCGTCGATTAGTCGACAAGTCGGCACACAAGCACCGACTAGTGCCGTCGACTCGACTAGCTGCGCTAGTCGTTCGACTTGCCGACTAGTCGGCGACTAGCCACGACTAATCGGCCGATGTGAGTCAAATGTCTAATTGGCCTAGTGTCGGTGGCGCCGTCGGGAGAGGACATATATTACAAGAGAGGGGAAGAGGACATACAAATGCAATCAAAACTCGGCTCCCTACTCCCCACGACGCCGGGTGAGGGAACCCAATGGTAGAAGGCAATTAGTAGTAGAAGCAACAAGCAAGTAGTAGTAGAGTAGTCGACGACTAGTCGGGATTAGTCCCGACTAATCTCCAAGTCGGTAGTATCACGACTCGACTCGACTTTATGACTTAATAACCTTGAGTCACAGTAAAGTTCACCTCCACCAATAATGGTCAGACTTGGTTCCTTATCTCCATTTATGGCCCCTGTCAAGGTCTGAGCGAGATGATTTTGTTTATTGGCTCAATAACACCTGGCGAATGTTGATGAAAACGGATGTTGGCGGAGATTTCAATTTCTCTGATCCTCGTCTAATAGAAATAGAGAGGGTGGAAACATGCAGGACATCATGATCTTTAATGAGATCATCAGTAATCTTGGTTTACTGGAGATCCCACTAAAAGGAAGAAAGTTCACTTGGAGCAATATGAGAAATGAACCCCTTCTAGAACAAATTGATTGGGTCTTCACAACTTCTAACTGGACTAGTGTCTTTCCCAACACTCTTCTCCTTCCAATGGCTAGACCCACCTCGGATCACATTCCCTGTAGAATTCAAATTGGAACCTCATTTCCAAAGGCCAAAATCTTCAGATTTGAAAACTACTGGGTGGATCATCCTGGCTTCTTTGATCTGGTGCATTCAGTCTGGAATTCAAATGTTAATGCTCCTAACAGTGCCTCTAGAATTATTGCCAAATTTAAGCTCCTAAGGGCTGCTTTGAAGAAATGGAGCAAAGGATTGTCAAACCTCAGCAATCTAATAAGAAACTGCAATTCTGTTCTAGAAACTCTTGATGCTTTGGAAGAGCAAAGGACTCTTTTTACTCAGGAGTTCAATTTCAGAAATATCCTAAAGAATCATATTGCCAAACTTCTTAAATTCAAAAAAGAATATTGGAAGCAAAGGTACACAATCAGATGGACAAAACTTGGGGATGAGAGCACTAGTTTCTTTCATGCTGCTGCCACAGAAAGATTCAGAATTAATACAATCACCACTCTCCAAACAGAAGATGGCAGAAGTGTGTATGACCATAATGAGAAAGCTGCTGTTCTTCTGGATGAATTTAGGCAAAGAATGGGATGCTCTACAAACCCTGCCATGCTTTATAACCTAAACTCCCTCGTCCAAACAAGAAACGATCTGGAGCAGCTATCAAGTCCCTTTAACATGGAGGATATAGATTTGATCATCAAGCAAATGCTGCAGAGAAAGCACCGGCGGATGGGTTCAATGGGTTTTCCTCAAGAAATGTTGGAACATAATAAAGGAAGATTTCTATACACTTTGTTTTGATTTCTTTAATGGCTCTCTGGATACGCAAGCTATAAACAACTCCTTCATCACCTTAGTCCCCAAAACAAATAATCCTGTGAGTGTGAATGATTTCAGACCTATTTCTTTGTTAAATTGTGCTCTCAAGATCATTTCAAAATTATTGTGTAACCGACTTCAAGACAGAATCATCTCCTTAATTCATGCAAATCAGTATGGATTTATCAGATCTAGGTCAATTCAGGATTGCCTTGCTTGGGCTTATGAGTACATATTTCGATGTCGAACTCTAAGAAGGAGATTATCATCCTTAAGTTGGATTTCACAAAGCTTTCGTCTGATGAGAGCATAATCGATTCTCCAAATGTTGGCTCATCCGGGTTTTAATAATAAATGGTGTGATTGGATCTGAGAGAATCCTTGCTTACGGTTCCTCTTCTATTCTCTGAATGGTATCCCGGAAGCACTTTCATTTGTAAGCGTGGTGTCGGACAAGGTGATCCACTCTCCCTTTACTCTTTGTCCTAGTGCAGATCTTCTCCAATGCATTGTCAACAAAGCTCACAGGGAAGGCTTGTTTGAACTGCCAATTCCCTCTTATGAGATGGCTCAATATCCCATAATTCAATATGCGGATGATACTTTATTGATCATGAAAGCTTCGCAGCGTGAACTCTTCACCTTGAAAGGGCTCTTAGAATCCTTTGCACAATCAACTGGACTCAGAGTCAACTACAGGAAATCATGCCTAGTCCCTTTAAACATCTCTTATGAAAAAGCTCAACAATTGGCAGGAGTCTTTGGTTGTAAGCTTGATTCGCTCCCCTTCACTTATCTGGGCCTTCCAATGGGCACCACCAAGCCTTCAGTTGAGCACTTTGAAACTCTCATGAATAAGGTGGAAAGAAGGCTCACACTCCGCCAATTTTTAACTCATCTTGGCGAGACTCCAACTAGTGAACTCAGTTCTTTCTTCTCTCCCAACCTATGCAATGTGCTCCCTCCAGCTGCCAGTTGCAGTTCTTAAGCATATTGACAGAGCCAGGAAACATTGTCTCTGGAGAGGTTCGGACAGCAATGCGAAAATGAAACCTTTGGTGGCTTGGAACAAATGCGATAAACCTAAAAGAAGGGGTCTAGGCATCATAAATTTGAGAAGCCAAAATTACGCTCTTACGCTAAAGCACTTAGATAAATTCTACAACAGGAAGGAAATCCCATGGGTTAAACTAATTTGGTATGCTCACTATCCAAATGGTGAAGTCCCTCATACTTCAACCGACGGGGTCCTTTTGGTGGAAGGATGTCATGAAGCTTTGTGATCTTCTGAGAGGTGTTGCTAGGCGCAAAGTTGGGGATGGTTCCTTTGTTTTGTTACGGTCGGATCGTGGAATGACAATGTAATGGAAACCGATTACCCAGACTTTTCTCCTTTGCAAAGACAAAAGACTTGATGGCTCGGTTCTGTTGAGCGATGAGTCCGGAGGCTCAATTTCATCTGCCTCTTTCTGAGCAAGCTTTTCAGGAATATCAAAAGTTGCGGATTACATCTGAGACAATTCAAGTCCGGAAAGCACAAAAGATTCATGGCATTATATTTGGGGAAATAGCAAATACTCCTCTACTAAATTCTATAACCTTCCCTACAGAAGTTTTCAACCCCCAGCCCCTTTTATTTGGATTTGGAACTCCAAGTGCTGCAACAAACTCAGAGTTTTCACTTGGCTCCTCCTAATGGATAGGCTAAATACTAGAAATATCCTCAAAAGGAAAAATCACAAGCTGGAAGGCAACAACTATAACTGTGTTCTCTGTGTTGGCAATGATGAAGAGACTGCCTTTCATCTCTTTTTCAGTTGCCCTTTCAGTCAAAGGTGTTGGCAGCATTTGGGCATTCATTGGAATTTGGCTGCAGGTTTCTTCCAAATGATGATTCAAACAAAACAGCAATTCCAGAACCCCTTCTTCATGGAAATCTTCACCATCGCCTCTTGGCAAATTTGGAAGCAAAGAAATAACTTCATTTTTAATAGAGAAAGACCTTCTTTCAACTCTTGGAAGGTTCTCTTTCTTGAAGAGGCTAAGCTTCAGGCTCATAGATTTCTGGTTGAGGCCAAACGAGATGCTTTTCTTCATTGTGTAGAGCTTCTTGTTTAGTTTTGTCTTAGTTTGTTTTTCTTCCTTTTAGCCCCTCTAGTCCTGCTCTTGCTGTTTGGCCTCTTGTCAAACTTGCTTGTTTTTTCCTTTTGTTTTAATAAAATTTCTACAGTGGGGGCCTCCCCTGCTGTATTTATTGCTCAAAAAAAGAATTGGGGCAACATATTTGACCCGTGCTGAACTTTGCCTTTCATCATTGTGAATTGATATGAATATGATTCTGGGCTATGAGTTGCAGAGACATCAGCATAGTTTTTGTTTTGAACGTTTATAGGATGCACATTGTTGCCTTTCTCGTTCGAGAAAAAAACATTGTTGCCTTTCTAGGTCGTTCCAAGTATAGTCCTTCATATTGATATGATATAGTATTTTGTGATTCTGTTGGGGGTGTGCACGCATGTACAAATGTTTAATAATGGTTCTCCTTTTGTATGCCATTTACATTGACAACATTTTGTTCTTTGCAGGTCCTGTTCTTGCATGAGTTTTGCACTCTCAGTAAAAGTTTGCAGCCTGTTCAACAAATACGGCTATCTAGGTTGGTATTTTGAGGATGCATTTTTGTTTGGTGGAAATTTATTGCAGTTTTATGTCATTTGGATATGTTTTTAGCTGAGATCCCACTTCACTTCTCCTCAACTAGATCAAGTTTTACTCATTATTGTGGAAAATTTTCTTTCTCAGTTGCTGGGAATTTTGAGTACAATGCAAGCTTATTCTTAATATAGAGAAACAGAAGTAACAGTAAGTTTTTGTTTCACCTTCATCGCCAAGTCTCATGGTAAATGGATATATGATGTTTTCAAATCGAGGAAGCAACTTTTGTAAGTTATAAGGTTGCCGATGTCTATTTGTCATGTTATTCCGATATTACGAGTTTATGATAAGCTAACACTATTATATTATGAATTGTGTTTACTGTCCGCTAGCCATATGCTTTATGTCAGAATCATATAATGTACATAATTGCTAGAGGATAGTTCATATCGTGTTTATAAGGGCATTGTTCACTTCTAGTTTGTGTTTTGCTCGTTGCCCTGTTTTCTTTGATGCAATGCAGACATTCCCAAATTAAGAATGCAAGCAACTTTTCAATTAAGCAGTATTTAAGTACAATTTCTTTTAAGCTGGATTATCGGAGTGACTGTTCTAGCAGTTTAATCGTCTTTTTTTCTCTGTTCAGGGATCTCGCTGGTGAAGGTGTATTTGATGTCATTTCTGATGTGTTGCAGAGTCAGGATAAAGTGCTTGTCTCAGCTGGGTAACTTAAGGAGTAATGAATGAATTCTTCTTTGGTTGTTCCTGTATCTTCTTGTCCTTCTAATTGCACTATTTTTTTGGGGCAAATGCAGGACAGGCATCCTTGTACATTTTCTTAATCAAGATCCTAACTTACTGAGATCATATATTGCTCATCAAGAACAAAATTCTCAAGAAGGCAATTCTCTTCTTGGGCTTCTGGTGAGTAGCACCCTTTTTTTGGGTCTTCATACAGGATTTGTGTCCAGTACTTTTGGTCCAAGCGGTGAATTACATTTCTTTAAAAGTCATCCTGTTCTACAAATGTTAGCACCTTCTGGTATTGTAGGTATATTATGTCCATTTGTGAATTCCGTGCCCCTTCTCCATTCTGTCCTTCAAACCTATGCAAAATCGTTTGTCCTTTCTTTTTTGTTGTGGACACTGCAAATAACAGCATGTCTTGACAATGTGGTTTACATCTGATTAATCAATTTGCAATATCTTTTGCAAGGTTTATTTTGTTTGCTTAGTGATAGTCATGAAATGGAAGCATCGTGCTTACCCCATGATCCCAAAGTTTTATTATGCCTCTTGGTAGTTGAACCATTAAGTTACCAATGATTGAGGTATTTTTCTCAAGTGCCTGCTTTTTCTCTGTTGCTTCTCGGAATAATGTTTAGAAAAACTCACATTTGGCATTACTGACTCATCTAGCATATTTATGGACACCCCTCACAGTTACTCAAATTTCAGGTTCAAGGCATGGTAACTTACTTCGGTGAGGAAATGCATTGTCAGTTTCCCGAAATTCTAAGGATTCTGCTGGATGGATCTGCTGCGAATACAGTTATGCAATGTGTAAGATACCGTAGCGTATACTATGAACTTTTGATGTTCCTTGAATGTAAAATGTGATGATTGTACAGTAAGAATTATTTGGATTAAGGACATCAGACATCCGTGGTATCACAAAGACCTTCTAGAAATACACAAATAGTGAATTTACCATATTTCTGCATCTGTGCTTTCTGATGTGTAGTTTTCCATCCTCATTTTGATTTGGCTTCGGATGTTCATAACCAACATGGTTTTCTGGTCACTTCAAAATATTACTGTTTCAAATGCTGGTGTTTAATTAGATTGAATAGGTTTGAAATTTTTGTTTTCTCTTCTGTTGCAGAGAGAAGTTCTTATTGAGGTTTTTTATGAGAAGCATCTTGATAGATTGATTGATGTCATAGCATCATCTTGCCCTCCAAGGAGCATTGCCCAATCAACGTCTGGTTCAGTTGGTGTTGGTACACGAGTTGAAGAGCATTCTGCTAAGCCTGAAATATTGTCTAACATCTGCGAGCTTTTATGCTTTTGTGTAGTTCATCACCCGTACAAGTAATGCTTTATACAAATGCGTCCCTTTCCCTTTTTTTATTCAATGGTTCTTTTGGCCTTTTCATGTTACTTCCTTTTTGTTTCTTTGCTAAAAGGCAGCTTTCAATCTTGCAGACTCAACTTTTTTACAAGCAATTCAATGGAGAAAATCCTTACTTTAACCCTTCGGAGAGAGAGGTTTTTGGTTGTGGCAGCTGTCCGATTTATGCGGACTGTTATTGGCAGAAATGTAAGAAGTTTACTTTGCCCCATGAAAGAAATTTTTAGCATTACAACGTTGAAGACATACTATAAAAATTGAATTTTTCTGTTTTTCTGTGCACTACCATGCACACCTTCCATGTGGACCGTTGGATGATGGATGGATGGATCATATTTGGTGGGACTTGACGATTACATGCGTGACTGGTATTTTTTGACTAATCCACTCGCATGTTGGAAAATTATTTATGAGGGCTCCAACTTTTTCAAGAGTCAAGAATCAAGAGTTCAAGACCACCCAAATCTGATCCATCCATCCTTCATGCAACAATCCACATGTGAGTTTGGATTGTTAAGGATAAGAATAGGAAATAGATAAGGACTCTTATTTATTTCCTTATATGACTTGGATTCTATTCCATAGCCTTATCTCTATATGGCATATCCTTTTGTACTCTCCTATATATATGGTCATTTGGGTCTTATATCAATACACACAATATTCATAACATGGTATCAGAGCCTAGGCTCCATACCTAGCCTCCGTTTGTCTTCATTGTCATTGCCCGGAGAATCGGTCTCTCTGGGGCGCCATCTTCGGCCGTCGCCGCTCGCATTGCCGTGGTCGTCTTTGCCGCCGTGTTGTTGCTCGGGCCGCTGTTGAGCGCCGACGCCCAAGCTCTGCTTGGCTCGGTGCAACCTCCTGCCGCCTCCGCTCCATTGCGCCGACGCTCTCGCCTTGGCAAGTCGGCTCCTCTGCGCCCTCGCCTTGGCCGTCTTGCCGCCACTCTCGGCCTCCCGTGGCCCGCCCGATGCCGGACCCGCCGCCGCCCGGATCCGGTCGTCTTGGCGCCGCCAGGTGGCACCGCACGGATCCGGCCGCTTCCGGTCTCTCGTCGTCGGATCCGGCTCGCCACCACGCTCGCTGGATCCGCTCGACTTCACGTTGGATCTGGCCGCCGCTCGTTCATCGCCGCTTGGATCCGGCGCCTCCGACGCCATGTCCGGATCCGGCCGCCTCGGCCGGATCCGACCTCTCCGCGTTGATCTGCGCCACCAGCGCGACGGGCTCCCGTACGGTCGCCCGGCCACGGCGCCGCCGCCGCCTCGGGCCCCGCCGTGTGCACGTGCCCATGACGACGCCGCCGCCGGGTCTCGTGCTCGCTCGCCGCCGCGGCTCATGACCGCCGCCCGGCCAGCCGAGCGAGTGAGAGATGGGGTGGGGAGAGGCTGAGAAGAGAGAGAGATGATAGAGATGGCAACGGGTGGAGTTTTGAGTTTTCGTTCTCGTGCGTGCAGGAGACCAGGAGTAAAAGAGGGGGTGAAGAGAGAAGGGTGGAGTTTTGAGGAGTAGATATTTTTATTATTTTCTACGGGTGATTTCTTTCAATCAGTCTTTCAATTTTTTTTTCTTTTTGAGTCTTCCGTTGCGTCCATCCAAATCCGTAGTCCACAAATTTATTGTCAGTCACAGAAGTGTAGGAATTTTATTTTGCATGGCAGCAGCCGCCGCTCTATTCTCTGAGCCGCGTGCAAATCGGAGAAGTCGTTATGATGCCGCCGCTTCTCTAGCCGCCGCCCCGAGTTTTAAAGGCCGCCGCGCGTCTTCTATGCACTGCGCCGCCGCCTCCTGGGCTTCGATCTGCGCCGTCATGCATCTATCTATTCCTCTTCGGCTTGATTTGACAGTTTATTCCAAAACTGCACGCAACGACGACATCATCAAGACTCGGATTTCGGATTTATCTTGTTTTAGTGTCAACTCGTTTCCAAATGCAATGTTATTGCATATGCCTTGCATTTGAGGGGGGATGTTAAGGATAAGAATAGGAAATAGATAAGGACTCTTATTTATTTCCTTATATGATTTGGATTCTATTCCATAGCCTTATCTCTATATGGCATATCCTTTTGTACTCTCCTATATATATGGCCCTTTGGGTCTTATATCAATACACACAATATTCATAATATGGATGACTGCACTTAGCCACTTACAAACTTAGACATGGGTTTGCGCTAGATATGTCACCCTTTTAAAAATTGTTTCTGAAATGATATCACGTTACATCTTTTGCATACACCCACACCTTATTACTACAAAAAGGGGCACTTGTAGCTTAACAGATGTAGGAAAATAGAGTTGGTGGCTTTGTGGTACTTGACTTTTAGCAAAGACATAGTTCTCTTGATTTGTATAATTGAATCTGCCCTTTATGCACAAATGGACTAGAAGTCTTACCAGCTGGTGCAGTACAGTATGAAGCGAAAAAAGGCTGAAAATTCCAAGATGAGGATTTAGCTTCCTTGCCTAGAAGCAGTAGTTAACAAGTCTAGCAATCATGCGTGCTTGTTTTTCTGCAAAATAAACTGTGTTCTACACCTGTACCGCTAATTCTAGAAAACAGTCATACTGGCCAGCACATCAAGCATATCCTAATTGCAATGTTGTTGCCATATTTCAATTTGAGTTGAAAAAATTCGCTGTGTTTCTCTAGGATGAGCTTCTTATCGGCCATGTTATCAAGTTCAACTTGTTGAAATCAATTATTGAAGCATTTATTGAAAATGGGGATAGATACAACATGCTACATTCCGGGGTCCTTGAATTGTTGGAATACATAAGAAAGGTACACATTGAGAGCTATTTGGCTACTGCTATCTAGTGTGCTTTGTCATTTGATGCATTTTTGTGTACAGGAGAATCTAAAATCCCTTGTTGTATATGTTGTTGAGTCTTTCTGGGACCAACTCGTGAAGTTTGAACAACTGGGGAGCATTCAGGCCTTCAAACTCAAGTATCAACAGGTTGAGAGTTGGAGACTTCTGTTTATTCTTGCATTCTGTCGTTGCTGACTCTCTTATCACTTTATGAAGTTGACTCAGTAATTAATGGAAGGATGGTGATAATTCTGTTCCTTTTCCTTACCAGAACCCCCTTTTGTGTCCTCATTGTGCCTTAATATACTATGTACTGTTGAATTAGGCAATGATGGCCTCTTTGTTTTCTTGCTAGTTCATGGAGACTGCTGGAACAAAACAAAGTACTGGTGTGGTTGATATGAGAACTGCTGGGACAAAACAAAGTACTGGTGTGGTTGATATGAGAAAGAAACAAAGTACTGGTGTGGTTGACATGAGAAAGAAGGCAGGAGATAGAGATTTCGATAAGGAAGAGGAAGACTATTTCAATAAGGACAGGTTAGTTCAATTTACTTTCCTCATTTGCTGCTTGTTTTCTGTTGCTGGATCCAATGGAGTTCAGAGGTTGCATTGTTTACTTAACTGACATGAAATTTCTGTTTTTACCTTAGTGAAGAAGAAGATTCTGCTAGACGGATGACATGTGCACAGAAGCAATCCACGGTTAAGTCAGCCAATGGAAGTGAAATCCATGACATCCCTGCAAGGTATCTCATCGTCCACAACTGGAGTTGACTGTCAGCTGTCCTGTATTTAAGATTTATTTGCTGGCTTCTGCTGGTTTACATTGATGATAACTTCTTAAGTATTCCTTTCTCTGTAGTCTGTACCCATTATGTAATTTCTGAACTAATATGTACTTATTCCTGGTGCTTCACTGGTGTTTTGGCATTTCAGGCCTAAATCTGGTGGGCTTGTGGACTACGACGACGACGACGATGAAGATTACAACCCACTTCCCAAAATACCTGTTAAAGCTGATGAGGATGATGAGACCTTAAATATACCCATGGTGAAGCGTAGTCCAGTGGATGGCAAACATACAGATGGGAAGGTTCCCAAGAAGCCAAAGCTAGAAGCTAGAATTAGCTGTGCTAAGATTGGTGCCGCAGCTAATGTGGTGGGCAGACACTCAGATTTGGAAGATAAGCAGGCCCCCCTCTCACCTGCCTCAAGCACAAAAAATTCTGAAGGCAATGATGATGTAGGGGAGGGAAGCCCAGGCTCTCAGAATGAACAACATGCCTCGGAATACTTGGATGCTGTGCATCAAACTGGAGATGACTGTAACAAAGCTGCAGGGAATGTCTCCCGAGATGGTTGTAAATACAACAGAAGCGACTGATTCGGAGTCTTATTCAGTGAGATGACAATCATTTTTTTTCACAATTGGCTTCAACCTAACTGTCGTCCCTTAAGAGCTAGAAGAGCTAGAAGGAATGGCATCACATTCAGCTCTGAAGAAGAAGAAGGCTGAATCCATAATATCCTAAACTTCGAGCCCGCAGGCATGATCGGAGGTGAGATAGTTTTGGGCACAGCTGTATATCTTGGCTGCGATTTTGGCTCAAGTTGTGAACGTGTAAAATTGATCTTCAACGAAAGAATCGGAAGCTGGGAACAAGTACACCTTCCTTGCGGCAATATCTTTACTATTATAAAAGGAGTTGGTGGTTGATCCGGTCTCTCCCACCCCTTCTCACAAAAGGCAGCGCTGACATGTGGCCCCAAAAGACCTGCGTCGAATCTTCCCACCTTCCCATCAAAATATCTTTCTTTCTATGATTTAGTGGTCAAGGTGGATTTCATCTAGACTGCATTGTAGAGTATATGCTGTATTTTTCATCCAGTGCTTAATCTTGTACTAGCTGAATGCCCGTTATTATGGATTTTAAAATTTTATCATACTATATATTCTGAAACTAACGGGTGATAAAATTTTTTAGAATATGCATACAAATATGTTCTAAATTTTTTTAAAATTCGTAGCAACGCACGGGTATTCAGCTAGTAGAAAAAAAGGTCTTAGTTCTTGTTGCATATTACTAGTGAGACCAATGTGAGCTTACTCGGGTACAGAATGTGCCCTTCACTCGAATTTTCTCCTCTTTTTCCTGTCTCTCTGGGACGACTAAGCTGTTCTCATGTAAAACTGCTAGGAAAGATTAGTTTGACTTTTAATTGTTGGAATACGGACAGGCTACATTAGCGTATATTAAAATTTTCTTCCGCGTAAACTAGGAAGCTATGTAAAAGATTATGGATTGTTACCATTAGGCGCGTAGTGTAGCGGAAATAGAGTTGAGGCAGTCGATTTAACGAAGAGCGCGTCGGTGTAGTGGTAGTAGTTGATCGACCTTCAGCTAACTGTCTTCTTCTCGCGATTGCCCTGATCAGCGCCGCAATTACAACAACGTCTTTACAAATGTTCACACGTCTAGAGATAAAACATCGTACGTCGGTGTGTTAGCACTAATGCGCACGACAGGGGTTATAAGAGGTGACGGCTAGAGTTTCGGTGGGTGTGTTTTGGGATGCCTCCCTTAGTCCTGGCACCTCTTCTTATATAATCTCCAATCGGATTCTTATCTGATACGAGTAGAGATTATATCCTACTCGGAGACTATCATTCGAATCCTTATCGTTCCAGCCTATTAAATATGTGACCCTACAGATTCATGTATATTTAGCTATGGCCTGAAAACTCCTTTTTGGTCCATGTCGTTAGCGGCCTCTAGCAGGACACAACGACTTCCAAACGTATATAAAGATTATATCGGACGAACTTATATAGCGTTTATGTACTGATCTCTTTGTCTCATGATATTAGATCGAACTTAAGGCGAGAAGCGTGTCATTCTATGATAACTCAATTCTTCACTCAAATCTATAATGGATTACTCAGTTGTGATTGACTCTTCAACCATAGTCGGTATGGCCATATACTTCCTTAATCTAACCACATGGAGAGGCTCAGAGATATCTCTCCTATTACATAGGAGTGGCAAATTCTATCTTGATTGTTCATATTTGTCCGCATGTTTTATAGTAAACCCGAAAGTTACCTTTATGACTACCCAGTCACGGAGTAGTATTTGTTAACCTCTATGTAAACTATTACACATATAGAAAACAATGACGATCTCAGGTATACGAGATCAACTGATGACACTTAATAATATAACAATTCTCGCAGTGTCTCATGGTGGATTAATCTAACATCATGTTCTATAATATATATCCATATTATTGATTTGATATCCCATGTCCATGATACGTGAAACATGATCACTAATCCACACATGTACTGATCTGTAAATCATAATTGTCCTACATAATAATATAAGATTAGAGATAATTTAGAATAACATCAAAACAGGAATAAAGAGTTTCACGAACAAGTGTTGATCAATACGAAAGACATTTATTCAATACATAAAATACTATATTATTCAAAAGATCATAAACATAGAAGTGATATAATCATCTTCATAATTGCCTCTAGGACATATCCGACAGGTACTGTAATTTAGAATCAAAGCGAGTTTTGGCACTGTTTCGCACCCTATTTACAAAAATAGCAGTATGCGGGACGTATTGACAAAAGTGTCATTTTGCCGTCGGCGGGCCAGGTGGCAGCACCCGCGAGGCGACGTGTGCCACGAGCCGCCAGCCCCCTAGGCGGCAGGTAATTAGGTCGGCTTATCTGTCTAATTTTTTTTCTGTTTATTGTTTATTTAAATTTTCAAATATAATAAATGAGATAAAAAATTATGAAAATTTATATACAAACTCCCGACACAACATTTCTCACAGTGTAATTTTTAGGGATTTTATCCATGACGAATGTTACTAAATAATTCATAAAAATTTGATATTTTTATTAGTTTTTACATATAGCAAGCGAGCTCTAAAAGCTACGAAATTTTATGTGAATTGTCCCGATATAGTAATAATTATTATATAATTTTTATGGGAATTTTATGCGGTAAGAATTAGCCACGTTTGTTCGGATTAACTTAACCAAGAATTTAACAAAAAAAATCTCATGGTTAAGTTAATCCGAACAAACGTGTCTAATTTGGACCGCATAAATTTCTCAAAAAAATTGTATAATAACTATTACTGCATTGGGAGGCTTCACATAAAATTTCGTAATTTTTAGAACTCGTAAAAATATAGAAAGTATATGAATATTTGAGCAACATTCGCCATAAATAAAATTCCCCAAATATTACACTGCGAGGAACATTGCGTCGGGATGGTGTACATAAAATTTTGTAATTTTTGAGATCATTTGATATATTTAAAAATTGAAACAAATATTAAACAGAAAAGTGTGTAATTAGGGCTGTGGGCTGGGTGGCAGGTAATTAGATCAGATAACTAGCAGGCCTAATTACCTGCTTTTCCGTTTAGTGTTTGTTTGAATTTTTAAATATATCAAATGGGCTCAAAAAAGTATAAAAAATTATGTACAGTATTCCATCACAATGTTCCTCGCAGTGTAATTTTTGGAGAATTTTATCCACGGTAAATATTGCTAAAAATTCATAAAATTTTGATTTTTACAATTTTTTGTATATAGTAAATGAGCTCAAAAAATTACGAAATTTTATGTGAGGTCTCCCGATGTAGTAATATTTAGTATGTAAATTTTGGAAATTTTATGCTAACCGAGTTAGCCACATTTGTTCGGATTAACTTAACTATGGGAATGTTTTCGTTAAATTTATGGTTAAGTTAACCCGAACAAACATGGCTAATTCGGATCGTATAAAATTCTAAAAAATTACACAATAACTATTACTATATTAGAAAATTCTAAAGTTGATATATTTTAAAATTAAAATAATCACTAAATGGGAAAAATTTGGCAAGTAATTAGGCCAGCTAATCAGCCGGCCTAATTACCTGTCGCCTGGTTGTCGGGCTGCCGGGTGGAAAAATGACATTTTTGTCATTAATGTCGTCATACTGCTATTTTTGTAACTACGATGTGAAACATTGCTAAAAATGGTTTTGATTCTGTAATTTGTTGATGCGTAGTTTTGGCATGGCGCAGCTCGTCCCGGACGGTGCAAGCCCAACTGACCGTATAAATACAGTAGCAATTAATTTTTCGATACTGTTATCTGTATGATTCTTCGGTGCACCTTACGTGGCATGAAAATTGTACATCTCAGGTTCTAACTTCACAAGTTAGGCCATATCTTGGTTGGTGAACTGTCTGGTATGGGCAGGCGACTGGTCGCTATAGCAGTTGGCAGACGATTACTCTATGCCAAGAGACGTCTTAATGTTTTAGATGATAACCATCTGATGGAAGTTATTATGAGAGACATGTTATTTTCTTGTCGCTGAGCTGTATTGTCAGAAGTAAGAAGTTATGCGTAGTTATTCTAGACAACAACTGCGATATTAACTGCTTCTTGAGACAGATTCGCAGCGTATTGGATGGTTATAGAAGAGTTTATTGTAGAACGACTTATAACTGTGTCATGCTCGTCGAAAAGACTTACGATTATGAAGCGATCGTGGAAAGATTTACGACTAAGAAATGGTCCTAGAAAGGTTTATGACCGCATGATTAAGTTTTTCCGTTGTGAATAAGAGGTATACTTAAGGAGTACAATGACATAATAATACAATTTATAGATAAATAATAAAATGAGGATTACTATATCCTCATCACATGTCAACTAATTACCTATTGATTTTTTTGTGAGTGCAAATGTGTTTTTGTTTTTTTCCAGATTTTTAATATTATTTTGAGATTTTTTTAAGGACGCGGCTACGTTCCGCATGTGCGCTCCACTACATTCCGGTATGCACACATATCTTTAGCAAAACTACACACATATCTTTAGCAAAACTACAAATTAGCAGCACTCCATTTCTATTTTTTTTTTACCTTCTTACTTCCCGTCAACAGATCGGACAATTTGGAAAAAAAATACAATTATATGATTTGAAAAACAAATTAGAATAATTTTAGAAGTAAATCTTTATAATTTCTAAAGCAAATCTAAGAGCAATTCGAGAGTAAGTTAGTGCAAGTTTGGGGAGCAAGATGGTACAATATTTAGGAGCAAATCCGTACAGACATATGTAAATTTACTATCAAATTAGTCTTAAAAAGACTGTCTGGGCTTCGTCGACTGCTTTGGTTGTGGGTTTCAGTGCCCAGTAGACTGTTAGGCTGCCGTCTTCGGTTCTTTCTATCTACCTCTGTTTCGTCAAGTCCTCGCCGAGATTTGAAGGGTTCGACCTGTTTTCTCCGCTAGGCCTAGCAATATACTACAAACTAAGTAGCTTTTTCTTTTATAGTTTATAGTTTTTAAATAAAGTGTTTTTTCAGACGAGATTTACTAATCGACTGTAGTATGTTAAAATCGTACATAAATATATCTTTACAAACTTTTCTACGTATTATTATTATTATTTATACGTCAAAGTTAAAAGTTCAAGCTAAAAAGTCAGTATGAACGGGCGGTTATTCGTGTGTTTTTCATGATTTGATCCCCTAACCTTCTGGTTGCCCGGCTGTAACCACATAAATTTGGTCTAAAACCCCTTCCGTATTAAAGTGCCGGCTCCCCCGTTCCCTCTCGTCGCCGGCGGAGAAGAAGCGTCCAGGGCAGGTCTCCTCCCACCGAAGCCGCGCCACCTCGAAGGCTCCTCTCTACCGTGGAGTGGGAGATCCATCCGGGCTCGTTTCTTGCGCTGGTTCGGAAGCCCTAACGATTGTTCTAAGAGTGTTTCGTTCTTTGCTGTGAGCAATCGAATCCAAATCTTCCTCTCTTTTTTTTCCTTCTTGCCCTAGATACTCGGATCCATCCAGTTAGTTGCGGTTTTGATTTGT
This sequence comes from Bonia amplexicaulis, assembly GCA_036346245.1. Lineage (NCBI taxonomy): Eukaryota > Viridiplantae > Streptophyta > Magnoliopsida > Poales > Poaceae > Bonia > Bonia amplexicaulis. Next base: position 21,921,851 of record CM070747.1, on the reverse strand, counting down.
ATCGTTTGATTGTTGTTCTAATAGCAGCAGCTTGTTTTTCCCAAGATTTTGATAATGGGGGTAAAGTAGGGTTATTCATGTATGCCCTCATCGGGATAATCGTGGTAGTGTCTCCAAAAGCCCACCTTGAGATTTGTTGCAAGGTGTCCATCTTGATATGGTGGTGGCTACCCAATCAATCTGAAATGTTGTGTGTTCAGGATAGATAGGTATCCTGGGTGCTTGTTTCAGCCATTGTTGCTTTGCTGGTTGTTTGATCCCAGAAGTTTGTTGCAGCAGTTTTGTGTTTATGACACTGCCATCACCGTAGCAGACTTGCATTTACGGATGTCTTTGTCTTTTTTTTTTTGAATCGTTGATTGATTTCATTAGGAGTGCTGCTATGCTCTCCTAAAAAAACATGAACAAACTTCAAAGCAGACAAGAAGCTGAGATTAATTAGGTCATGTTGGATTGGATAAGTTAATAGCCATCATAAACCCATGCTGGCCCTTTTGTTCGTTATATTAGGCTATGTTCCACAATTAAAATTAGCATCAACGGTGGCTGAAATCTAGTTATAATATTTGGAACCTTATGAGATGGATATATTGTTAATTTCTGACATCTTTACACACCTAAGGGACCTCTACGAGAAAGAAATGTCCTCTCTGGTGTGGAGTTGAGAGTAAGCAAATGCACTAGCGGGAACTAACTGCCGTATGCGATGATGGCACAGGCCGCACAGGGGCCGAAGCTGGTGCATCTGTGCATGGCAATTGCACAGGGAGGCATTTGATTGTTTGGCCGTGGCTGCACAGGTGAAGTTAGCTAACGTCATGTGTAATGAGGCGAACAGAATTTGGGAGGAGAGGAAGATTAGTTAGCTGCGCCACTTATTGGTTTGGGAGTTACCTTTTCCCTTAGCTATAGCTATCTGCGCCACTTATTTGGTTTGGGAGTTACTTATTTACCTTACTATATAGCTTGCTTTGAGATTTGTTCCAAGTTTTCATATGATGGCGTGGAGCACAGCTCTTTGGTACATTTTTTTTAAAAAATTGATCCAATGCTCCCTTTTTTACAACTGATGTGCACGATGCACGACAATAGGTAATAAATTCCTGAAAATGTACAATACAGAAGTAAAAAACCCATAAAATTGAGCTTTAAGCGTAGTATACCCAAAAGGTTATTGTAGAATCATGATTCTACATAATGGTGTTATGAAACCAAAGCCGATTCTAAAAATGCCCCCAGTCATTTGTAGAAAGTAGAAACACCATTGCCAATGTTTTTTCTTCTTTACTGTTTAATTTGTTGCTCCCAAATGCATATATGCTGATGTAGAAGTGAACAATTTTAGTTGATATATCTCCTTGAAAAAGATCTTTGAAATTTTATTTTGTTTTATCAACAGTAAACGTGCAATTTTATGTCCTCGATAACAGAAGGAACACCATTTTTAGTTTTGCCCTGCGATCTCTTAAGCATGTGTCTATGATTTTGAGTTAAGGATTGTTGCACCACTAAAGGCTGATATCTTGTATAAATGGGACTTCTGGCAGGTAATCAACCATGGTTTTCCTTCAGGTGGAGATGTCTTGGAATGTGTTGATTTCACCTAGCCAGCTGAATCCCAAGGGTCTCTTGCTCCGCAAGGCGATCATTGTGCGTCTTCTGGAGGACATAGCAAACAGGAAGGCCTCCAAAGAGCATGGCTACTACATTGCCGTCAATGAGCTTAGGGCGATATCTGAAGGGAAAGTACGTGAGCTGACTGGAGACGTTCTGTTTCCGGTTACGTTCACCTGCATCACACAAAAGCCTATGAAGGGTGAGACCTTAGTTGCTTCTGTGGAGAAGATCCTCAAGCATGGTGTGTTCCTCAAATCTGGGCCAATAGAAAGCATCTTTCTGTCAGAGAAGACGATGAGTGACTACAAGTACATTGGTGGGGAGAACCCGATGTTCATGAACGACCACTCGAAGCTGGAGAAGGACACTGTTGTGCGTTTCAAGGTCATGGGATTCCGCTGGATGGAAGCTGATCGCCAGTTCCAGCTCCTTGCTACGCTGGCTGGTGACTTTCTTGGGCCATTGTGAACTGCTTCGGTAGGTTAAACGTGGTTCCGCTGTGCTTTTGCCATCCGTATGGATGAATGGATGGATCTGGAATGTATTAGGTTTTAACTTGCAGACTGTAGTTAGCTGTCGTGATGACTAATGAGGCATGGTTGGTGTAACTTGTGGCAGTGATGCTACGCTGTTGATGCTAACGACATTTCTACCCATGCTTAACGTATCAGTGTATTGTCAATTGTGATGAGCCTGTGTTTCCTATGATTGCCCACCTTTCTACTTGCGTGCAGTATTTATCTAGTGTTGAATTTGCATTGCATTGCTTGTTTATATGCAGGGTGAGGTTTATATTGCATCGGCGTCGGTGAGTGAGAAGCTCCAGCGGTGGGCGCCACTCGCCATAGTCCTGAGCGAAGAAGGCTTGGGCCACCTGGTCGCCTGGAGGCATGCCCCAAGAGGCGGAGGTAGGCGGAGGAGAGGGGGACTTGTGGGCGAGGTTGGCGCGCGCCTTGGCGAGGACAGAGTGGAGGAAGTGCTCGGCGCCGAAGGCGAGGTGGGTCATGTCCTTGTCACTACTGTCCTGGATGAGGAACATGCCCATGATCTTGGAGGCGAGGTCGGGGTCGAGGGCGAACACCACCTTGGTGACCTCATAGGCGTCCATGGCCTCCTCGTCCATGAGCGACGCTTTTAATCAGTTGCTTGGAGAAGGGAGGGGAGGGGAGAGGGGGGAAACCACCGGAGAGGAGGGCGCACCAGAGAGTGAATTAATAATAACGTGTGTTCTCATGCCATGCTGGAGAGTTCATGTCATGGTCAACCGTCCACGTTAGCGGTCAAGGCTAGTCCACCCTCTTTTGGATCTTCGATGACCCACTTAAATAAGTTTAGGAATCAGATTAAACAGTTTCATAGATTACAGACACATGTGAGCCACTCTGATAATTTTAGAGACCTACAGTGTACTTAACTCTTCTTAGTGTCTGCTGTGTTAGTCGTTAGTTTGTTACCAATTGCATGTGTGCATACATGCACGCACGAATCAAGACTGATGACAGCATCTTTCAGCTCATATTGCATCCTAGGCAAACATGTTTTGCTATCCAAACAAAAAACATCTCGAAGAAAGTAACATCAAAGCCCTTTTGCTGAACATGCTCATTGATCTTGCTTGAAACATACACTAGTAAGATATTCGGTGTGAAAATAGATTATGTTCAAGTTGCTAGCATCCACATTGCGTATCAGAAATGCTAACAAAGGCAATAAAGGCTTTCAAGAAAAACAGCAAAATCCATTTATTAAGACTCTAGAAGCTGTATAAACATCACCCATACAGCTAAGAACAGCATGGTGCAGCTAGCCTGAAGATAACTACACAGGTCACATGCACAAAGTACAATAAGAGTATCTTCGTCAGGCTAATCATCATACTTATATTATAGCCGGGGACTTCTCGGTCTCTCGCCGTGTTCACGTCACCTTTTTCGCAAAAAAGTCTCTGTATTTTCTGAAATCACGTAAAGGTCCTTCGTTCTCGCGAAAAGATCCTTATCAGGTTTTTTACGAAAACACCCCTCCACTTCACCGAATTGCGTATTCTTTGTTACATAGCACCCCGCGGTTTTTCAAAATTACGTACGGGTCCTCGTTTAGTTACATATAGATCCTTATAGGTCCTCGATTTTTTATGAAAAAGACCTTTGATTTTCTTGAAATTACACGCATAATTATCGTCTCTTTTGCTTCGGTCCACACAGTAGCTAGCAGGGGCGAAGCCACGTTGTCGCTGGTGGGTGTGGCCGCACCCAGAGAAAAAACGTAACACAGTTATTAATCCTGATTTTTCACCTTATTTGCACCCCCTAAAACTAAAGGGGCGCACCCAGGCCCAAACAAATTCCTTCTGTAGCTTGACCAAAGACTAGAAGCCTCTGACCCAAGAGCCCAACACCTTTTAGCCGCATCCCCCTTATTTTTCTCTAGCTCTGCCTCTGGTAGCTAGTGCGGCGTACCGTCGCACTTACGTAGCTAGTTGTCTATTATTACAATAACACAGCATGGCAATATGTTCCAGATAGCTGGATAGACTACTCCACAGTCCACACACCACAACACATGCGAGTATTTGACGATAGGATCAGCCATCAGTGCTCGCGAACTTGACAACCGTGACTGGGCAGGCAGAAATGCAAAGATTAGCACTGGTATAAGTTCAAGTCAATATGCCTCAAGAACAGCCCTAGGGGCAGCTTGGTGTAACCTTTTGAGCTTGCCAAGGCCCCTGCTTCCTATAACCAAGCAGCTCATGGGGATGCCATTGATAGCTTGGCATAGCTTCTCGCGGTGATCTCCCCACAGGACTTTCACAGCCACCACAACCTGCCAAATAGAAAAAGCAGAGACCCGCTCGTTTCAGTTTCAGCTTTTGGCTTTTGACTTATTTTTTACTATTTATAAATTTTATCTTTTTTCTGAACTTTGGTTTTTTTGAGCTTTTTTGCCGGTTCTTTTTTTCCGTATTCGTTTGCGTTGTCCGTGATGAGCTAGCATATTTTTCTATTTAGATTTTTTAAAATTTAATTACGCTAAATAATCCACCTTCAACTACAGTGAAATTTCAGCCGCTACAGTGCAATTTCAGCTATAAGCCACAACTTTTCAGCCCAACCGAGCGGGTAGCATATGTTGCAGGGATATGTCAGATGATACATGATGGTTTGATCACCCCCTTCTGCCTGGCTACAGTGTTGAGCATATCTAATGTTTCGGCATCAGGCTCTGCCCCATATTTCTTTGCGATTGTAGGGTCAGAGAATTCCGAGAGTGGAATCAATGCTATGATAATTCAAAAACCAAAGCAGTGAGGGTACTGATCAGCCGGCCGGTCACAATTGTAAAACAACCTTAGATCAATAAGGGGTCAGCAGACTATAATCTTTCGCATGTAAATAGGGCAAACTGGATTATCAGGCATGCCATTCATGGTCAGTACTCTGTATGAACAGGAACAAATAACTTCATTCATCGATGTTTCCATATTCACACTGTCTAGCGCAAACACATATTACATTTAATTGCAATTTTTTTTGACATCTATCTTGATGCTATGAAACATCAAGGGTATATTTTTGCATATGAAAAACGAACCCTCTAGGGGTATATTTTTACATATGAAAAACGAACCCTCTATTCTAGCTTGCTGGAATGGATCAATGAAGATTAAACTGCCGCAGGTAAAGATTCTGAATCTCAATTTCCGTAATTCAGAGGCATACAATCTGCCACTAATTTGTTCTTACATTGAAGTGAATGATCCCTGAGTAGTTGCAATATGCAGGTGGTAGCAAATTCTTGCCCAGCTAGTACATTAAAGCTACTGGATAATGCCATAATGGTCGATTTGGCTGCACAAATGGCGTCGAGTAAATTTACCCGCAAGCGTCGGTAGTAAACTAGTAACCTATTCTGGTCTTGTTCTTTTCAACTTCTAAAAACTGCTTTTTGGCTTTTCTACAGTAACTAGCTTTTAAACGGAGTATTTTTTCAAGATAGGGTCTACTAGTTAATTGTAGTATATACTTTATTGACTTCATTTATATTGGCAAAAACCGCATGTGAGTTTCTGTTACTTATAATCTCTCATATAAACAGCCCAAAAACCACAAGCCGCAGCCAAAAGCCATAAGCCGCAGCTAAAAAGAACAGACCCGATATATGATGGCTGTTTATAAATAGTTAAAATATATACTACAAGTAGTAAACTCATCAGGGAATCACCACAACTTGTAAGATATGATCTGTGCTAAATGAATCAGTCTCTCCTCTAATTCAGCTTCCCCCAATTTATCTCAATTTCTCCTCTCCAGAGAACCCTAAAATTGAATATCACCCTCCTTCCTAAAAGGAAAGCACAAGGGAGAAGCTCCAGTAAGCCAAAATAGGCGACCAGTGGCTCATGTCAAGCAGAAAGGCCAAGCCCAAGAAGCAAGGCACCGCATGCGCAGAGTAACCGGCAAGACGATCAGCCTAATTGTAACGCCCCCCATTTCCAGGGGTGCCGCGTTTCTCTCGTAACTGCTCAGAACTGTTCAGCTGCGAAGTACTATAGTCGAGTGTATATCATTGCCATCACATGCTCGAATACAAAGCCAAGTTTATTACAAGATAACAGTTTATCAGCCAGGTCTTATAGCGGGATATGTGGCCCTTAGATACATTACAATACAAAAGAATATCACTGGCGTGCCTGAACGGAGAACAACCCTAATTCCAAACATCATCTACTTCGTAGTATTCTTCCATGCCATCCTCGTAGACTTCCTTATTTTCTTGCCACATACTTTCTGTTAATGTTTTTAGCAAGTATGAGTGCAAACACCGTACTCAACAAGTCATATGGGAAAATGCTATTTTATTACGTGCAGGGATTTCCAAGGGATGAGAGTATAGTGGTTTTATTATTTTATGTGGATACAATTTTTGGAGTATAGTGGTTTTATTATTATATGTGGATGCAATTTTTGGAGTAAGCATTTAAACATAAAATCGCAAACTTCTTAAGGGAAATTGGGGTTTCAACAACTTGATTATCAAACTTACAAATTCCAAATCTACTTATGCTTTGTTGTTAGATTCACCTATTAAACACAGCTTCATTTACCGGAAGCTTGACGTATTCGAATACCATTAAGTTTTGACTCTGCAGAGCTGCCCAGCTTTACACACAAGATCTCTTAATCCCTCGACTAAGTTAGGAAAATAAGATCTTTCACTGCTCAATTAGCCTCTACCTAGTAGGTACTGTTTTCCAACAAACTCAGGTGGCCCACGGCCTTGCCCGATTTGAAGCGGATCTAATGTTGTTAAGTATGGTTATACCCCCTTCCATACCACAAAAACCCCCTCAGTCTCCCTCCACCATTTGTAGGTATTCAATCGAACTTGGAGCAGCTACTAAACCAGGTTTGATGAATCAACGTTTGTGGTTGAGAGATCACTATGTTTTTTTACTTAGCATAAGGTTCTAGTCCTTATATTTTCACAGAGATAACTACCATCCACAAACCCTTGTTTCAATGCCCATCCACACTGCCACCTTTCCAGTCCAAGCCTCCACCCTATGATAAAGTCATGGGACTCTTCCATCTAGTGGACTCCCATGATGTCTACTTACCCTAGAAACACTTTTGAAATTCTACCGACAAAGTGCCAAATCTCCTAGTAGTATAAAATAGTTGAATTCTTGATTGACTATGATTATTTAAGTAGTATTTATAATAATACTAGGTCTTGTCAAGGTGAATATGGTCATCAAATTGAACTAGGCTTTACAGGTGGTAGGACATAACTAAATATCGTGTCATTCTAAACATTTATTGTATATGAAAATACTGATAAATAAATAATTAATGGAATATAGGTTCAATATGATAAAAAACATGCGACTTGCCTTGCGGATCAATATATTCTACAAGTTCGTATTCTTCTGATTCTTGTGCTTGCACTTGAGCTTCTTCTTTCTGGATTAGCTGGTCTACGACGTCGTGTGCTAGCGCAAAGCAAAAGAAATAATTTAATTCCATGCTCAAAGAATTGAGCTAGGAATAAAGAAAGAAAATAAAGAAGTAAAATCCAAAAAAATAAAATAGGTTTAGGGATTATAGAAGTATGGTATGGAAAAACGGAGCTGAGAAATGGATGGACATGCTTTAAACGATCGAAACAGATATGTATATGCATTTTAGGGTTTTGTGAACAGTAACGAGTTTGGGTACTATTCATCGCGGGTTTTACTGTTCATAGCGGGTTTAGTCTTTATCAGCTTGTCACTACGTACTCGGAGAATAAAGGGGTTTTGAGTCCTCGGATGGTTTCGGGTATGACTACGAAGTTGGGTGGACGGTCGAGATTCGACTTCGAGTGTGAAGTCGACAGAGATCAGATGGTGTACAAGTGGTTTAAGAGCATCGGACGGCGTTCGAGCGATTTAAGAGCATTGAACGGTGTTCGAGCGGTGTTGCTCAGGACTCGAAGTGGTACGGCCGAAGTTTCTTTCAATTTCAAGGCAGTCAGAGATTTCAAGCGGTAGAGAGGTCGGAGATTTCAAGCGGTGGAGTGGTCAGAGAATTTCACCGGTTTCCACCGGTAACCATCCAAAAATCGACAACAGGTCCTATTTCAAACGGCTTCGGCTTCTAGCTTTCTTAGAATATGTTAGCTTCTTAATTTTGTTTTTTATTTTTTGGTTTTTCGGCCTTTTGTTTTTTGCTTTTTCTTTAATTTCTCTGTGTTGTCTGTGACGATATAACAAATTTTTTTATTTTTCTCTTTTTTAATTGAATTACTCAGAAAAAACTAATAGCAGCTAAAGTACACTTTTAGTCAAAAGCCAACAACCACAGACAATAACCGTGGCGTAAAAGACATTTGGAGCAGCCCAGAAACTTTGCTTGCCAGCTTCCAGTACATCGTGCTTTGTAGCAGCGGTTGGTAGGGATCAAGAAGCCAATGGTAACTGGCTGGTTATTGGCCAGTCCATTGGGTAAACGGGAAATTTGTATTTATTTCTACTATATACCTTAAAGTTTGAATCTATAAAACTTTTGAAAATTTTGAAATTCAAAGGGCCACCAAATTTTGGCACAAAACTGGAACTGCTGGCCTGGTTATTGAGACCTTGGTGGTGCATTCTCTCGCTGTATGTACAGGATGGCACCATCACATCATGGAGCATTTTACGCAATGAATCCTGAATATATATATATATATATATATATATATATATATAGATAACGGTTTTGCTATTACAAAGATGACTGAAATTTTTTTATCTCTCAGTCATTTGAAGTTGCACTCTTAATCAACTAAAATTGTAGCCCCCTAAAAAAATAGCTGCAACTTCAGGTGATTCAGAGTGCAACTAAAGTTACACTTAGTTGCACTCTCAATCAACTGAAATTGCAGCTCCCCTCCAAAAAAATCAACTGCAATTTTAGTTGATTGAAAGTGCAACTTTAAGTGACTGAGTGATAAAAAAATTTCAGTCACCTTTGCAATAGCCACTCCCATAGGATAATAATATGGCCCGTACGTCCAACAGGAGGGTATAAATCCGATGCCTACTGCATTTCGTTCACAGCCACTCATTTCTTATCCCCTCCCATCGGCTGCTCCTTTTTTTTTTGCTTCAGCCGGCTGCTCTCTCTCCGACATCTCTCTTCCTCCTTTTGAGGGAAGGAGCGAGTAGCTTATGGCGAGGTAGAGGGTGATGACAAAGGAGCAGAGGAGACAACCATGCTCGGCGGCGTCAACACGGATGCCGCAGACGACAAAGGGGTCGTAGAAGTAGAGGCCAGGGAGGGGTTGAACTGGTGATGTTCTCGGTGGAGATGGTGGGCTTGAGGGTTTGCCACACCGCTTCCTCATCCATGGCGTTGCGGCGGTACTCTGGTCGGCGAGGTCACACCACTCGGACCCAACAAGGCAAGGCACTGGGTTGGTTTCGTAGCAGCTCGCCGTTCGCTCGGCCGCCCATTCGTACGTCGTAAGGATGCATGTGGCTTTCTCCTCTAGCGTCGGATCCACGCCACGCACGCCACCTTTCTGTTGCCCACCACCGCCGCTCTTGAGGCCTCGCCACCGCCTGTCATGCGAGGTAATTGTTGTTTTATTGCAACATTTTGATTTCATGTGTGCAATAATTACTAATAACCAATGCAACATCGAGATTTTTTGTGAAATATTTTGTTGCATACGATGGTCTAAATTATTACACACATTATCTACAAATATTGCATTCGAACATCTGAAGGGAATACTCTCATTGGGACGCTAGTAATGCGCACATAATCTATATATTACACCCGGGGGGTTCCGGGATGGAGAAGCTAGCCACGTCATCGATTTTGCGAGAAGCCCCTTGTGTTTTGCGAAATCACGTAGAGGTCTTCGTTCTATAAGCAGTCCTGTTTCTCGCAAACAGTCCTGTCGATTTTGAAAGCCCCTCTAATTCACCGATAGCAGCCCGCGGTTTCCAAAATTATGTATAGGTCCTTGTTTAGTTACGTACAGGTCCTTGCGGTCGCTGTTTTTTTGCGCGAAAAAGCCCTTCGGTTCCTCCGAAATTACGCATCCGTCCTCGATTTTTTAAAAGAATCGTCTCACGAATTTTTGTCTCTTTTGCTTCGGTCCACACGGTGGCTAGCGCGGCGTGGCACCGCGCTTACGTGGCTAGTATTTATAATGGAATTCATGTTGGAGCCAATACTACCATCAAGCACATAATTAAGAAAATTAAACTTGAACCGACCATGTGCATTGCGGTACAATATTGCAGGATCAACAAAACGCGTATTGAAAAGCTAATTCCCCACTCCACCTGGATCATAGCTTAAGTTTTAGCTGTGTATTTTAGTTTACAGTTAAAATTGCGTTTAGCAACTATTAGCTTTTTTCTAAGAAAAAATAAGAAAAAAATAGAAAAAGAAAAAATGAAAAAAAACTTTATATTGTTACGGACAATACAAAATAATAAGACAAAAAAATAGACAAAAAGCTAAAAAATAAAAAATCAAAATAAATCGAAATTAAAAGTTAACGTATTCCAAGTGACTTCTAATTTAAATAAATCAAAAGCCAAAATAAACTATTACAGATTAAACATACCTAAGCCAAGTATTAGATATTTGTTCCTCCTATACAAATTTATTAAGCACAACTAATCACATGCCTAGCCGCCTAACTAAACCTGGTTACTCAACACCGTCGCACATGCTTGCACCAACAAAATTAATTAATTATATTACTCCACAGTCTCTCTAAGAATCTTCGTAGAAACCACATGTCAATCGACGGCTGCTATAACAACACGTGTCGTCAGCTCGTCCGACAGATATGCTTGTCAAGAATGAGAAGGTGCCTTGCACATCAATACATCATTGTACCAAAGAATATATGTCATGCATGCATGATGATGGAGGAGAACATGGCAGGAAATGAAGGTCCAAATCATGGAGATTTACATGTGTAATGCACTGCATTAGTCTAATTAACACATGGGTGCCTATCATGATCAGCTCCCCACATGGGAACATGGTGGCACATTAAAGTATAATAATCTATATACTATCTTATATAATTACCTAACATAGGATACATCATCATGCACCAACGAATTTTTACCATATATAGCTTATTTTCAACACGTATTTGCAGAAATAACCATACACGAACGGTATTGACAGAAATAGCACTTCTGTCGTTCGGTCATCGGGTGGTGGCGCGCGATAGTCGACACGTGGTGCCTGCTGTCCAGTTAGCAGATGGCAGGTGCCTGCCGTCCGACCACAAAACGATAGGTGATTAAACCGACTTAATTACCTACCTAAATTGGTAGTTTTATATTATATTTCTTTCAATTTTCAAATATAGCACATGAGCTTGAAAAATCACGAAAGTTTTGGTACAACTTTCCGGCACATCATGATATGTTGTGTAATTTTTTCGTAATTTTTCACGGCAATTTGATACATCTAAATTTTTTTGAAGTGACGTATAATTAATCGGGCGATTAAGCGGTTATGTGCCGCTCTAAGAATTTTTAGAGCTAGTAAATGGTCTTGAAAAATTATGAAATTTTGGGTGGAGCTTACTAATGCAGCGTGCTATGCTGTGTAATTTTAACGTAAGTTTTTGCACCACTTTGCTATCTCTAAAAATTATTTGAGTGGTGCACAATTAAACGGGAGATTAAGTACTAATGGCCGGGCGACAAGCCATTAGCCTCGACCATTAGTGCTTAATCATCTGTTTAATTGCGCATCGCTTCAAAAAAATTTAGAAGTAGCAAATAGCAGAAAAAAATAATAAACAAATTACACAACATAGCATGCTGCCTCGGAAAGCTGCTCCAAAACTTTCATAATTTTTCATGATCATCTGCTATCTCTAAAAATTCTTAAAGGATATATAACTAAACCCGTCATTAGGGCTAATTGGAGGGCTAATCACCTGCCGCCCGATTATCGGACGGCAGGTGACCTGCCGGACAGTGATCGACGATAGACGGCCTATCGCTCAATAATGGTGGATGCGTCTCGTTTACTATAGGTAATAACTTCTACAAATATCAAAATCATACAAATTTTTAAGCCACATTCACAGTGGATAAAATTACCAAAAAATCATACAGTTAAGTACGTTATGTTGAGAGGATGTACATAAAATTTTATTAATTTTCGAGCCCATTTGCTATATTAAAAAAAATTAAATAAATAATATGAAAAAAATTAAGGTAAATGATTAAGCCGGCTAGTCTGGCGATAGAACGACAGGCCACCAAAGTGGGCCAGGTGGTGGGGCGGCAGGCCTAGCGCGGGACGGCAGGCCCGCATGTTAGTAAGCTGATGTCGCCATCTGCTGTTCGAACGATAAAAACGCTATATTTACCAACATAATCTAAGTATTGCTATTTTTGTAAATACTGATGCAAATAATGTTCTAAATGTCAAAAACTCTTTACCAACGATGTGCACATGCATGATGCAGGAGACTTTTCTCTGCTGCACTTTTGCTGAGGTGGCAGAGTGTGGTGGTGTGTGGGGCCCATGACACGTCACACGTGATGCATGCAAGGAGCTAGCATGGGAATCAAGACTTATAAGGTGTTCTGACGAGGAAATAAAAGGGAAGAGAGAGCCCTCGGTTTTTTTTTATTAAGTGGCTTTATTTGTATAAATAAATATAATGGGTGTTTCCACGTTTTTTAAAGTAATTTATTTAATAATTTTTTTAAAGTGGTTTATCGATTTCTCAGCATTTGGTTTAAACGCACGAACGTCATTCTAAAGGCAAAAATCATAGAAAAAATAGATCCTCTAGTGCATGGTTGGTGGCGTGTGAGAGAGGTAGGTGTCTTCTGCCTGTTCTTGGGTCGATGAACTAGAGAATCATGTGGTTGCATGTGGCCTTGAGTTTGGAGACCATGCCCTTAGCCTCAAACAATGCCTCCCATGCATGCCAACACGCTGCACTTGCATCCTCTCTCTCTCTCTAAGATGATGTTGTACCATACCATATCCACGTCTAGCTAGCGATATTGTTGCATGCAAAGCTTTGATGACATGCAACAACATTTATTCTTAGAAATTCTCTAGTATTTTTACTGTAGCTAGAACAGTATATGCTTATCATCTTTACTTTTAAAGTCTGTTCTTTTTTCCTGCATCTTGTGACTTTTGGGTTGTTCGTACGAGATATTACAGAATGACATAAACTCATGTGTGGTTTTTGCCGATATAAATAAAGTTGGTACATTATATACTACAATTAACTAGTAGACCTATTTTAAAAAAATACTCCGTTTAAAAATTAGTTACTGTAGAAAAGTCAAAAAACAGTTTTTAGAAGTCGAAAAGAATAGGACCTTAGTGGAGGTCCAGTCTAAGGCTGGCTATGCCCCTGGCCCTTCCAACCTAGCTGCCTCCCACCATCCATCTATATAAACAACCCTTGCCCCTCTCTCTCTCTAATATACTTCACTACCATCATCATCATCATCTCTATCTCTACAGCTCATTGTTGCAATTCAAGTATCGATTAATCGCAAGCAAGATTCACCATGGTTGCTCACACCAGCAGCTGTCGCAACGTCTCAACCTCGACGGCGAGGCCGTCGACGTCCGCCGTGGCTCCCAGAAGGCCGTTGAGAACGACGTCTAGGAATAGGGCGGCCGGGAACGACGGCAAGGCGAGGATCAGGCGCTGCTTGGAGGTGAGGAGGAAGATGGAGGCGCTGAGGCGGCTCGTGCCGAGCGGCGACGGCGAGGGGCCGGACGAGGGCCGGCGCCTCGACGTCGACGAACTCCTCTTCCGCGCCGCCGATTACATCGTGCGGCTGCGGCTGCGGCTGCAGGTGATGCATCTCATGGTTGACGTGCTAGAGTACACAGAAGATTAATAGTAATTCTTAATTAGGTCTGCATGACAGAGATATATACATGTATACGTGTATTGTCTTTAATTTGTTTGGATAATTATATTTCGTTCTTTCTTTTCTTTTCTTTTCTTTTCTTCTCTGATGTTTTTGAGACGCGTATGGAGTAGCTAGGGATTTTATACGGTTGGGATTTCATGGTATTTATTCGTTGATTGTGTATGTACACATGTATACATTAGTTTGATATGTATACATATATACGGTGTTCAATCTGGCAGCCCTAATTTGTTTGCTATTTGTCTGCAAATTGATCATAAACGGATGCACGCTTCAATGGCTTAATTTCATTGTGCACACGTGTTGATCGACAATCTATATGATCTTACGAATGAACTCAGAAAGGACAACTAATCTGCTGGTCTAGAAAAACTAAGGGATAAAATTAATCACCCGTGTTGTTTGCTTAGACCTATCCGTTTTAAACGAGCTGATTTCTTAATTAAAAGTTATCAACAAATGTTAAACTCTTTTAGCTAAAAATTTAAAAAATATAGCCCAAAGCCATCAGCAAAATTTCATAATGCCAAATTACAAGGACACATGAACTATAGCTCGAGCCTAAGTTTCTGACAATTGGGCATAACACATCTCCTGAGGAAGAGCTTTTCTACAGAAAAAGCCTCACTTCTAATACGCTGTTGATTCGGTAAACCTAACGTCACATCAACGGTAGAGGTGTAATTGGAACGGATACGGACGTATATCGTTTATTCTGTATTCTATTCTATTTTTTTTTGGAGTCAGAGTCAGACACGGATAATACCGGATATCTATTTCTCCATTTCGTATCCATTTCATAATCTTTCGGACGGTCGGTCGGATGAAAATTATCCGCTTCTTTACACAGGACATTAGATAGTACGGTACAATCAGAGCGAACATGGAGAGACTAATTATTGAGATATTGAAGGAAGAATACTCACTACTCTCTCTTGTTTAGATGTGACAATCTGACCATATGTTATCTTGTTCTTAAGAGGTTACAACAGACTTCCTTATATCACTTGACATACAGATATATATAGACGGATATCACTTATCATGTATCATATTCCATATTTTTTTCTCGGAGTCAGAGTTAGACACGGATAGTGCCGGATACCCATCCACCCTTCCGTATTCATTCCGCAAACCTTTGGTCAGTCAGATGGACAGAAATTTTTCGCTCCGTTTGCACCCCTAACCATCCGTGGATGGGGATAGCCTACTGAGAAGTAAAATTGAATGGGGCGCCCCTCTCTAAGGTCCTAAAAGCGAGACACACCAGCCGTCCGATGCCCGCCACGTCACCAATCGCGTCCCTGTTCTTGTTCCCAACGGCCCGAATCATCCCTCGTAAACACACACCCACCCGAGCTTGCACGCGGCACGCACCAACGGAAGAGAAACCCTACTACTCCCCGAATCCGATTGGTTCGCTTCCAGGGAGGAGGAGATGTAGCCGGCGGCCGAGGGCGAGAGGGAGGCGGAGATTGCGCGGAAGAAGGCGAAGGCGGGGGAGGAGAGGGCCAACGACGAGGAGGGGAGGAGGAGATCACTACTACAAAAGAGGATAAACTGGACGCTTATATCACAGACGGTTCCTAGGAACCGTCTGCGCTGCAAGTATCACAAACAGTTCATACGAATAACCGTTTATAGTATTTTCACAGACGAGTTTTAATACAAACCGTCTGTGATAACTTCATTATCACAGATGTTTTTTAATACAAACCGTCTGTGAAGTATCACAGACGATTCTAGATAAAAACCGTCTGTGATAATGGCAGGCATCACAGACGGTTTGTATTAAAAACTGTCTGTGATATATTTCCCGCCTTGCAATTCCTCAAAATTTCATAATTTCCCGTCTGAGTCCGAGTAGGATTCAGTTTTGAGACACTTTCAGTAAAACGAGCATAATTTTTTCATACGGTGTCCGTTTTCGACGTTCTTGTACTCGTTGGAAAGCTAACGACTAGCCCGATCTAAAAAAAATCCACCAACTTATGTTAGTAGGCCTCTAAGACCCTCAAAATTGGCCATCTTTAGCCCTAAATTTGCGTTACAAGTTTTTGGTTTCTATTTTTTTTGCCCTTTTTCTTGGTCTTCCCTTTGGAATTTGGATTTTGCTTCAACTGAAAAGTTGTAGATCTCATCGAAACATTTTAAATGAGTATATATAAGTCATATAAAACTTTGATATTTTATATTTTGAGACTAGTTAGTTATATTGCATCGGTATATAAAGCTATGTGCTCTAATTCACATACGGTTGGTATATACAACCGCTTGTGATATTCATTCATCATAGACGGTTCTAACTACCAACCGTCTATGATAGAGAGTATCACAGACGGTTTATATGTAGATCCGTCTGTGATAATCTGACCGCTAGGCCCGTCGATCCTCTTCAACCCAATCCTACCCAATAGAAACCCACCAACCCTCAACGCACGGATCATAGCTCCACCTCTCCGCCCCCGCACAAAAAAATTTCGCACTCCCGCTTCTCCCTCCCCTATAAATAATCACCCAAACCCAGCCTTCTTGCTGTTCTCCTCCTCCTTGACCCTTACCATAATAGCCCGCACGAAGCAGACGACACACAAGTCTACGAGAGGCAAGACACCGCAGAAGCAACTAGCTACCAAGATGACGCTCAATCAACACCGACTATGGTGGGCATCAAAAACATCCAGCTCGTGCGCTGCATCAAGGACGAGAAGGCCTAGGCATAGAGGATCTTTGCTTTTTCTCTGTTCTTGGTGTGTTAGCTAGATGGATAATTTGTTCGTTGTTTTGGGGTATTGTAATGGTAGGCTCTAATCTTAATAAAAATATAATGTGTACTGTATTTCTTACTGTATTTGCTTGTTTTCAGATGACATAGTTAACATTTCTTAAGGCTAGCCGAAAAAAGAAAAAAATTAGGTATAGAATGAACTATCACATATAATTTTGTGATATAAACCATCTGTGAAGGATTATCATAGAATGGCCATTTCGATAATTCAATGAGCCTTGCAATGATGTATGAAGCGCAGAAGTTTAATTTCAAAATTGAAATGTTATTTTGATGGATCTCCTTGTTGATGCATGTAAACGTGCACATTTTGCCTTGCTTTGGTTTCTGTTTTCAGAGGAAAATTTTCTTTCCATCTCCGAATAAGATGTGCTACATGATAGGAGGGCCAAGGATGACAAACTCGGCCTCAAAATTCAAGTGCAAAGAGAGCTCGCCAGTTTAGCTGCAACAGGCACAAAAACAAAAATGTTCAACAAAATGTCAAACCTAACAAGCGCAAATTTTGATTTTAAGAAACAGCAGTGGCCTTCGTCGAATTCAGCTGATTGGCACTTCTCAGCAATCTTTACATTCCATTTCTTACCACTGTTTCTGTTCCCACATTTGTAACCCATATCTCATGCCATCTTCTTCCCCAAATCTTTCTCAGCACCACACATCATCGGCGCGTCGGGAGCTGCTCGCCGTGAAGGAAGGCGTTGATCAGCGTAAGCGCTTCAGCAGGCTTGTTGAGGGGCACCAGGTGGCCTGCACCTCTGACTGTCACCATGCTCATGCCATGGTACTCCACAAACCTCCCGGCAACCTGCATTGCATGTTTTGTCCCACATTTCAGCGAATTCTTTTTAAATAAACCAAATTTTTTTATATAGTTTTACACAAATAAACCACGTTTTATTTTTCCATAAATAACCCATAGTCGCAGGCCCACGACGCGATTTAGCCTAGTCGCTACGTGGGTCGGCGATTCACTGACGTGGCAGATGTAGTCGTGCGGCCGAGGTGCGACTGAGTCCAGTCATGTGCCTGTTGCACGACTAGGCCTGCGCCCATGGGCGGTCACATGGTGGGCCAGCAACTTGGCCTTGGCCGCGCCTCTGGCGTGCAACCATGTCCAGTCACGTCACAAAAGTTCAATTGGGCCTAGTCACCCAATGAGCGGGTGACAGTGGGACAGATTTGGGAAATATCATATTAATTTAATTAATGCAAATAATCGATTGCGGATATTGCAATATTTATTATTAATATTAGGTTATTCATATTTTCATAATTTGCAAGGTTTGTGCAAAACTTTTGAAATAATAACTATACAGGTTAAATAGTCAATTTGACAAGTAAGTTGTATACGGGAAGAAAAGTTTTATAATCACTCAGGTAGATTGATGAAAATTCCATGCGTGCAGAAGGTAGGTGGTTGCAATGAAAGTAAGATTCCAAGCCCGACATAATTTGACAATAATGATGGGAGTTACATGGGTGCAGGGTATGGTGAGGTGCATTTGTTCGCTTGGCAATTTCTATGATACAAATGGCAACATGAATGAACCACTAACCCAAACTACAGCTCAGATATATGTGTCTTTTGGAATCGAAAATACTTAGGGAATGGAAAGAAAGTATGGCTTATGGACATATGTCCTACTCCCCTCTGTAGGTGCATGCCTTCTTTGCAGTGAGCTTCTTCTAGTACTCGTTTATAAGGTCATTTGGTCGTTTGTTAGTCTCCTTGTCCTTACGTGCCTCATCCTGAATCTTGTGAAGCTTCTTCATCCTCCTCTTTTCGTTTCCTCTCCGATACTTCTCTTAGTTTTTCTTGACCGCAATAACATGTTCAGGCCCAAGGAAGATAAGGTCTTCATCTTCTTTACTCGGCCAATAGTTGAATTTGCACCTTGGTTTTTTTCTATCGTAGATGAAGTTAGCAATATTTCGAGGATGTATGCTGAATATCCCAATAGAAGACTAACCTTATTGTACCCACATTGGAAGGCAAATTGAGCGAAGGGATAGCTCATAGCTGTGGTGGACTGTGGTGTAGATAGCTGTAATATTGCAACGGTAATGTGGTCATTGAGGGTTTGTCGGTTCCCAAACATTACCTTTTCCTTTCCTAGACGAGGATCCAACATTCACCATTGGTATGATTTAGATGTTGGCTCCGAGATAGAAGAATGGAGTGTTGCCTGTAGTGGTGAAGGGTGCCCTAGTTTTATAGGCGATCGGGGTGTGGTATTAAGGGAGTAAATTTTGGTGAATATAGGCACACTCATGTCTGCAAGATGGTATGTTTGGCTACAAGATAGGTCAATTCATTGAGAAAAGCTAGCGTATGTTGTCAGTTAAGTATGAAAAGGTGGTATGGTATGGTCATCTTGGTCAGAACAGCTGGTGGCATAGTGCATTCATTTTGACTTGAAAAGTTAGAGTCACAGTGTTGGAACAGAGAAGGCTACAGATTTGGCCTATAGCAGATGCAGTGAGCAGGTGTGCATTATAACATGTTCAAGGCATTCAGTTAGGCAGTAAGCATCAATAGAATGTATGCAAGACATATGTAAGCCTGAGGAATTCTTGGAGATAATTTATGAAGTTAATAGTGAGTCACATGGCGTGTTGGGTGTGATGGAGTGCATCTCTTGCCCGACTACAACTACGGTACAAACGATAAGATGCACGAACCAACCAATCAGACTACAACTATGGTACATGCGTGTCTTTTGGGAATTAAAAGACTATGGTTGATATAGATCGAGTCGGGCTTGTCGACGTCTACCCCTAAGGCATTGTAAGGCACCCACGTGGAGTGTTGGTTGTGAGGGTGTCTTGGACATGGCTGGTTGTCACGGTTGGGACAGGCGCATGAGCATCTCTCATTCGTGCAACATCATAATGGGTGGTAATACCTGCTGATGTTGACTATCTCCTCATTGTACCTCTCTCAGAGCCTTGTGTTGGTTGTCATTATGTTGTATCTTACGCCGTTCATGTCATAAAGCAATGCTCACTTCTCCACTAGCTTGACCTTAGTCCAATGCAAGAAACTCTAGATGTTCCCTGATGTCCTCGTCAACATAGTACATCGGTTGTGTTTCCAGCAGTTGCTTATTCCTCTTCTCGACATGCTTGGCCGTGAACTCATCCAACTTCTCCCATAGTGCATCAAACTTCCTCTGCTAGTTCTATTTGCACAACCTATTGAACAAATTCATTAGCTTCCTACTTTTGAATTGCTTGAAGAAATTGGCCCTAGGTATCGCATGCACCAACGGTTACATAGGTCACGCCAAGGATAAGGCTTATCTGGATCTTCCTATAGCTTCTCGATAGCCTTCATCAACTCAGCATGCCGATTATGTACTATGCAATCTTTTGGGCATTCACTAACCACTCCAACCTTAAGGTGTCTAAAAAACCACAACCAACTATCAAAGTTCTCACTCTTCACAAACACAACAGCCACTAGTAGGATCTGATTGTTGCCATCCATGCCAATTGCCATCAAGAAGTTTTCCTTATACTTCCCAGTCAAGAATGCTCCATCCATGCACATCAGTGAGTGGTAGTGCCAAAAGGCATCAACGTAGGTACCAAATGCAAGAAAAGTACATTGTATTACCATGTACCCTAGCAGATTTAATGAAACCTTGTCCTTCACAATGATATATGTCCCAGAGATTATGTCCTGTAGCACCTGAAGTAAGACAAGGGAGATTATTGTTGGACTCAAACGTGTTGAACCTTCTCCCCATTGCCTTCTACTTTGCCCTTCACGCCTTTGCGTAGCTGACCTTGTACTTGTACCTCTTCTTAATAGTCAACATGATGTGTTGTGCTTCTATGTCTTTATTCTCCACAATCTCCACATATATGACATTTACAATGAAAGAAGTGAGTTTGTGGTGATTTAGCAGTACGTTGCTTAGAATACACAAGTGGACCTCCACCTTAGACACGATCAATTGCATTTCATACTTCTCCTAGTAAGAGTGAACATGCCATGGGCACCTAGCTTTCTCCCGCTTCATAGTGTAATGCACTTGGTTTAATTTTACAACCTTAAATGACCTCTGCATTGACATCACCTATAATTTGACAGCATCTTGCAAAGCTGACTTCTCTGCATACATGGTGTTAACATGCACCTCATTTTGCCAGTACTCCCATGGGGAATCGTGGCCATCATTCACAACCAAGCCCCCTATGTCATATCTTTTCCAAGCATCAGGCACCAGCGCCTCGGGGACATCCTCATCCTTGTCCTCTTCTAATGCCTGTTCTTCGGCCCTCACTCTCCAATCTTCGCGTCCAAGTCACATACTATGAATCCAATGTGTTTCCCTTCATTCGCCTGTCCGCTAGGTTCAACATGGCAGTCTTCGGCCACAACCGCATCTCCACCACCATCCTCAACTTCCACCTGCACACCTACACTACTCTCCCTCACTTTGCAGGCACTACCAAGTGTACTTAGACTCTGTTTCATACAGACCTGTACCAACAATATGAATTCATAGCCATGAGGCCTACAAGCTTCCAAATAGGTCCTCTATGATTTCGTTCGCTCCATGGGCCTTAGCTCCCAACGAATGATTTCTGGCGAACAGTTCCACAAGCTCTTCATGCTTACACCATTAAATATTTGTCCAGCAAAAAATTGTAAGTTAGCCGCAACAACACCTCGCCTATTTGAAGATATTCAGGTTGGGGTGATACATTGTTGTCTGCAGAAAACTACTCAAATCATCCCCACATTGCCCTCCTGAACTTCTCCCTACTCATAAAATACTCTGAAAAAGTCTTGACTTGACATACAAACCACATGACTCAAAATATTTAAATCGCATGGAAATTACGCATATTACGTCGAGCCTAACGAAAACCAAATTAAACTACAACCCATACCATGCCTATCAAAATACTCTCACCTACATCTCGTACAACACAACTAGATTTTAATTCTACCATTAAAACATGTTGATCTACAACTACCAACCCTAATTCTACCACTAATCTATGTATATTGTTGCTAACCTAGCATATTTTATCAAAATGACCAAGAGATTACATGAGCAATGAAAACTAACCTCAAAAGAAATGAGTATGCGGATGAAGACGGGCCGAGTTTCCTCCTCCCCTCCCCTCTCCTCTCTTCTCCTTTCCTCTCATCTCTTTTCCTCTCCTCTCCTCCCCTCTCTTCTTTTTTTCCTAAATTAAAATGACATTTCAGCTGAATTTTGGCCCTTATATCAGAACATAGTTGCGCAACCACCACACGACTGGTGCATGCATGGCCTGACGCGATTAATAGTACAAGTCATGCATCAAGGGTGCAACTAGGAGAGGTGGCACAATGTCGTCCTTTCGTTGCGCGACTGGACGACGGCTGACCTGAATCACACCGCGGGGGAGCGATTGAACCACATGTTGACAGGCGTCGATCATTTGCTCTCCCGTACCGCGACCAAGGCTGCCATGTCCTATAGTCACTGGCTCACGGCGCGACTAGGCCCAATCACATTGCGGCTCAGCAATTGTGGGTTATTTGCACAAAAAAAGAGGTAGTTTATTTCTGTAAAATGAATAAAAAATTGGTTTATTTTTTAAAAAATTCCATTTCAGCATCACTGACCACTGATGGTCAATTCACAATATGTTCAGTTCAGCTGCTGGTTCAGACCTGCTTGTCAAGGTACCAGGGTTGCCACTGGGTCTTGATTGGTAGGCCGAGCGCTTCCACGCAGTACCGGGAGCCGATCACCGGGACCCTACCATCGGCATCACCACTGCATTGTTAAAAGCATAGCTTATTAGAGAATAAATAATGGCTGCATGTTAATCATGTGCTTGAGTGCTGTAACATTTTCAGAGAAACTATACAAGAGCTGTAGTACAAGGAAGAGGCACACCTGTAGAGCCAAACTCTCAGTCCTGCTTTGATGAGCTTGGAGTATATTGGTAGGACAGAAAATACTGAGAAATTGTAGGAGTTCAGGATGGGGTCACTGCACAAGAAATGGATGAGATCATGTTCTTGTTTTGCTAGAAGAATCAGTGACTAGTTGTAAATATATTGAACTAAACAGCTTTAGGCCAATCCACCTGCAGACTTGCCATTTCCCTGGAAGCAATCCACTGACATTTGCATGGAATGCTCTCTGCACATCTTCCTTGTTGAAGTAGTCCGCAGCATAGGATGAGTAGCATGGATCGTAGCCCGAGAACATCCGGATCCTTCTCCTGAATTGCTCCTATCATGCCAAAGATTTTCATCAATTTCAGAAGAATCTTCAACCTGAAACTGTGCTCACTTTCATTACAATAGCTCACTTTACCTGATCATTCGGGAAGAATGCACGTTCAGCAGAAGATGGCGAAGTCTGACCTAGAAGGCATTTGGGGGCATAGATGTTGTATATGTCGATCTCACGGTACTGACTGAAGACGATGCTCATGGCGGCAATGCAATCATCAGTCCAATTGGAGTTCTTGAAGTTGCAATTTTTTTATACGCTCGTAAATTTCGTCCGACACGACTGTGTGGCTCCAGGCATACTCGGCCAGCCCTTTTGAATCATAGTAATCATTGGTGATAGGGTTGCCTACCTGCAATAGGTACATTCTGAATGTTACTTTCCTGCAAGAAACGATTTCTTAAGTCTGAAACCTGAATATAGGAATGATTTCTTCAAGTCTGAAACCTGAATATAGCTCCCATGGTCATTCTTTTCTGATGGTTTGCGTGAAATCAGCTTAATGTTATTAAAATTAAACTTCTGAAAAGTATTCCTGAGTACTATGCAACAAAGTAACTATAATTCGAAAGAAACACCTCAATTCATTTCTTAGCCATGAGCCCATGAACCATGTTTAAAATGTTTGTTTTTTGTAGATTAAACAAGAGCAGAATATGATTCAACTTAAATTCTTACGATGAACCCCTTGAGGTTGATGTATGTGTTGGCCATCTTGTCCTTGTTCCTCTCATAGACAAGGTCAGCAAGTTGTGGCACATAGTGACCTGCAGCACAGGGCATTGCACAGAAAAAGTTCAGATTTCATCTTCAGTGATGTACAGGAGAAAAGTTTTGCAGGGCATCTTCTGCTCCACAGCATGTGGATGTCACGTAAGCCCAACGTGACTCATGAACCTGCCACGATGGTTTTGACCATTATTTTAGGGACATATGTTCAGAGATCCCATGGACCATTATACGCTATACAGAAAAGCACTCGGTTGCAACCAAAGGAGGTTTCATCACATTGGGTAGCAACTCTATAGTTTCTGTTCTCAAATGCAGAAGGAAATCCAAGCAACAAGTCGTTTCCTAATCGGAGTATCATCTTAATTCCGAAGAATTGGATGACAGGAGCATATTGTACTTCATAAAAAACTGAAATTGATGCCTAGATTCTTTCAGACTGTTGTTTCTGATCTGACAATTGGCCCAGTCAAAGTATGAACAATTATTTGCTTAGGAGATGTTGAACTATGAGTTGTTCTAATCGCCAACTCAGTGGACAAGCTAAACTGCCCACCCGTTCTAGAAAGCAACTGATGATTTTTCTTCAGTGGAAGTTACAATTTCAGACAAGATGGTGACACTATCCAATCCACTATCATGTCGTGCTCGATTTGTAGCCATAAAATCCTTGAGCTATAAAGATTCAGGCAAGAAGAGAAGGTTGGTGAAAGACTAAGTTGCTGCTTTCCATTTTGACTAGATAATGAAATGTGGAAAAGGAAGCATATAGTACATGCACACGCACACATGAAAACGAAAAAAAGGAATATCTTTTATCATCATAGTTAGCCTTTGGCATCTTCTATTTGTTTTAGATTACTTTTAGCATATTGCTAAAATTTCTCAATGAAAATTTAGAACTCTAAATGTTTGTCCAAAAGTCCAAACAATACCTGCAAAGCATTGCCTAAAAAGCTTTACTGGTTTGATGGCAAAATTACCTGCATAACTCTCTCCTGAGATGTAGAACTCTCTCTCCTTGTACTGAGGAAACCTCTTGAACCAAGTCACCAGGAAGTTATAAGCATCATCAGCTACAAAAAGGACGCCACAAAATCCCATTTGTTAATCAGTAATTACATAAAAACCTAAATACAGTTGTTTTAAAGAATAAATTCAGATGTTTTATATATGGTCAAGCAAACTAATTTTTTTACAATTAATTTACCTACAAAATCATCATTCAGCTTGTTAAGGTCAGAGGATGTGTTGGTGTAGGAGAAGCCAACCCCAGCAGGAGACTCCAAGAACAGCAAGTTAGCTTCTGAAATGGACAATACAAAGCACACAGATTTTATTAGAATTGTGCTTCAAACTAATGTAACTAACCTTAAGCATGAAAAAAAAACCAGGAATTCAAGACGAGTGCGTACAAGTGCAACACCTTTGTTCCAAGCATATTCATTGAATTCTAGCGCTGCTCCTTGTGTGACAACTCTGAGAGGCCCTAGCTCGGATGCTGCTCCATAGCCAATTGATGAGCAACCAGGTCCTAACATAAACAACAACAAAATCAATAAAATTTATAAAACTTCTTCGAAACAATGAGCAAAAAGAAGCAAGAACAAAAATGGCACATGAGACCAAGAACATTTGCAAAATGATCACTGAGTAGACATAAAGCAGCTTAGCAGCCAAGGATCACAAATAACCTGAAACCTCATCCCAAAGAAGAAAAAGAAGAAGACGACGACGAAGATTTGACATAAACAAAGATAAAGTAAGAACAGAGGTGGTAGTAAACAAAATTGTCGGGTTATTACTGCACAACAACTAAAGAAGCAACCCAAAGTACTCCACAAAAGCAAGTAATTAACCAAGAACATATAATAGTAGGCTAGTAGCAGTACATTCACAGCTCATCAGTTTCTGCATGGTAAATTTTCAACTAACAAAGCTAGTACAAGAGAAGCAGCATCAACCTCCATTAAGCCAGAGGAGGAGGGGCTTCTCGGAGGGCATCGCCTGCGCCTCAAAGAACCAGTAGAAGAGCGCCCTTCCATGCTGCTCGTTCACGGTGACGTAGCCTGCGAACCGGAGACGCTTGGGCTCCTCGGCCGGCCGTGGAGGTGGGTCACTGCCGCCTCTCGCTCACCGCCACCGCCAATGAGCAAGAGGCGAAGAGGGGGATGAGGAGGAGAGCAAAGATGAGTCTTCTCGCTATTGTTGCTGCTGTTCTTGCCATGTGAATGTGTGATGCTGGGTGGTTCTGAGAAGAGAGGAGTGCTAGCTTCTTGGCAATTTAGCATGCAAGTGAACCTGTGAGTATGGATGGATAAGAGTCATGGGTATCCTGCTGTGTCTAGTGCCATCACCATGGAGGGAGGAGAGGAAGGAAGGTGTCAGAGCTTGGGAATCTCCGCGTGTGGAGATGTCTGTTGGTGGGATTGGAGAATGAAGATTCCCAATTGGAGTTTAGGGGTTGGTTTGGTCCGTTGAATTTTGTTTGTATAAATAATCTATTTTTTATTTAAAATTATAGAAATAATTTTTATAAAATAGGCTTTAATCGTCCAATGGAGGAGGGCGTCTGGAACCAATCGTCTATCTGGGAGGTGACAAGTGGGCAATATGGCAACGGTAGGGTAAGTTATTGCTGTCGCCCGAGCGTTGGGCGACTGGAGGTCCAGTCGTCATACGGTTGGGTGACTGGACCTCTAGTTGCCCAACGCAAGAAAAGAGAGAAGAGGAGAGAAAGAAGGGGGAGAAGAGAATAGGAGAGGAAGGAGGGAAAGAAGAGGAGGGGGAGAAGAGGAGAGGGAGAGGAGGAAGGATGAGTGGGAGGAGAGAAGGAAGAATCAGATGTATGTATTTTTTTGGTATATTATATTTGTAGTAATTTTTTTTATTAAATGTTAGTGTTAGTAAAAAACTGTAGATGTAGAAAATTTAGTATAAAAAATTTAGTACAATTTTGAGTATAGAAATTTTAGTATAGAAAATTTGTAGTGTACAATTTGTAGTATAGAAAATTTTTAGTGTAAAAATTTTAGTACAATTTTTAGTATAGAAAATTTTAGTACAATTTTAGTAGGCATAGAAACGGAGATGAGAGGAAGAAGCAACTGTAGGTGTAGATGTAGATAAAAATAGTTAAATATTTGTTATACAAAATTATTAAACATGTAGTTTTAAAAAATTAACAGCCGTAGAAACGTGTATTTGTGTATAATGTAGGGAACATAGTTTTAGAAAATTAGCATCAATAGGAAATTTGCATGCGTACAAAATTGTAGTTGTAGAAAATTCAGTCACCGTAATGTACAAATTAATCGCCCGCTGGAATTTATATGTATTAAAAAAATCAGTAAATATTTATGATAGAATTTAATTAATTCGTACGTACGAAGTTCATAGTACGAGGTTATTATAGTGGGTTACGACATGCGAACGATCAGCGAAATGTGAATTGCAGTATGTCGGCACGTTGGTATTGTGCGATGCTATTTGACATGTCGTAAAATTGAAACATATATGCTGACTGACATCAGCATGGCAATAGCCACTACATTGAGAGTGCATTACGGTGCTGGAATCATTCGTAAAGGTCCGAATGGTGTGGATTTGAGCGGTTTTCCGCAAGTCACTGTAGTACATCCGGATGGCGAGAATGCTTAGATCTCAGATGTGATACATTGGCTGACTCGGAGTTTTTCGTTGGACCCCGAGGTGAGCAACGTCGTCGTGCAAGGGCTTTGGAGCCGGTCTCCCACGGACATCAGATGAGAGTTGAGGACATTGCTGCGCACTGGTGCGTGGAAGGGCTTTGTGCAAGGGTGTTGTTGCTGTGGATACGAATATGTCTTGCTTGTGCAACCGTGCTCATTAGAAGCTGTGCAATGTCATGCGTCCACCCTTACTCCGGGAGGTGCTAGCAGCTCGGGCTGGCCGTATGTTGGCGAAGATGATCAAGTTGCTCGTGATGAAGCCGATGTGGTACATGGAGGAGAGGTACAATGGTCATACCATAGAGAGGGAACCTGATAAGCTGATGAAGGGGAGCATATTGCGTACATCGTGCAACAGATGGACAGTGATGACCAGAGGGCATGGGCTGAAGAGGAAGCTATACAGGACGACGATGAGGACAGTTCGGATGACGATGAAACTCATATCCCACAGGAATGGAACCAGTTTAATGCTGAGAGTGTTTCCGCACATGATGAGCATGAATCATCATGTGAGTATCATGAGAGAGAGGTTCAGTTGCATTCTATGTTTGCTGACAAGGCAGTGCTGCAGGATGCCATCAAGCTGTGGACCCTTTCAATGTAGTAGACTTTTCGGGTCATGAAATCAAGCCAGGAGCAGTACACCGTAAAGTGCGAGCATGCCGGTTGTCCTTGGAGGGTGCACGCACGTAGACCCAAGTATGAGACTCACTGGATTGTGTCGAAGGAAGAGCCGCACTCTTGTATTCTCAATAGTGTTTTGGCGAGACATCGTAACCTAACGTCCGCCTTTATACCCAATTTGATGTACGGAGATATAGTGGAGAAGAAAGACATGGAGGCCACGCATATCGTGGTAGCTATCGAGAAGAAATTCAAGTACAAGATTAGCTACGTGAAGACGTGACGTGCCAAGCAGAAGGCGTTGGAAAAACGTTTCGGGTCTTTCGAGGCGGCGTACGACAATCTTCCTCGTATGCTTAAGGTGTTGTAGGACAGGAATCTGGGCACGTATATCGTTGTGCAAGACAAGCCATCCACAAGTCCACTAGGATATGCAGTGTTGCAGAGGGCCTTGTTAGCATTTGGTGCTTGCATCGAGGCATTCAGTCACATGCTGCCGGTGATCTCAGTTGATGGGACCTTTCTGACAGGCGAATATAAGGGGCAGATCCTGACGGCTATAGGCGTTGATGGAAACAACCAAATATTATCGTTGGCCATCGTATTCGTGGAAAGTGAGAATTATGAAAGCTGGTTGTGGTTTCTCAGATATGTCAGGGTTGGAGTTGTCAACGCTCGCCCTAGTGTGTGCGTAATCCATGATCGCTATGCTGGAATTGTAAAGGCTATAAGAAAACTTCATGAAGACCTCGAGGAGCCCTTTTCTTGGCCGAACATGAGGAACAGGTGGTGCATTGTAACAGCTCGTTCTCTTGTTATGCACGAGGTATGCCTTGGAGATCATGTAAATGAACCTAACTGCACATGCAACAAGCTGAAGCTGTTACACAAGCCATGCTCTCATGTCCTCGCTGCATGTGAGACCGTGGGTATGGATCCTTCGAAATTCATGTTGGAGTACTTCTTGAAGGAGAGTGTACTGCAAGCGCGGTGTGGGGAGCTCCGGGGGTTCAAGGTTGTGGATAATTTCGCCACCTTGGCCATGGCACAGGGGACCTGGATTCTAGATATTAACATGCTGAAAGGTGGGAAGGGTCAGCGACAGAGCTGGTGTATTAGAAATGATATGGACGAATTGTAAGTTGCGTCTGGTGCAACTTGCGGGTGATGCGGTCAGGAGGGGCACACAGCTAGATGATGCAACACATATGCTGATCAGTACGCAAAGCGGAATGGTGTGTACTACTAGTTTTTGGAGACTAGAAATAAATTTGCATTGTAAACTGTGTTTTGTTAGTACACACTTTTGACGTGCGGAATGTCGTACTAAATGTATCGTATATTTCATGTACCATTTGTACAACTGCTATGTTACATCCCCATTTTCAATTTTTTTCGTATAAGTGCTAACTTGAAATCTTTTTGTAGGTATAGCTCGTGATCTTCGTGGGTCAGACTGGTCGTACCCCCTGTTGGACGAACACGTGGACCACATGCATCATGCTTCCTGTCGTGTCTCGCCTGCAGGGAGCGCAGACGAGTCAGCTGAGCTGGGAGTGGTCCAGACATGCACACCTCGAGTGGCCTGGAGACTGGACCCCTGTTGGACAGTCAGGTTTGCACTCTGCCAGTGTTTTAGTGCTGCCGTAAGTACGTTCCGTGTTGACCTTTAGTTTGTTTGCAAGCTGCGGGATGCCGGGCTACTCTCTCTTGCTCGGATGGTGCAGGCCACTGACAAGGACGGACCCGCCGTGGTCGCAGGCGGGGACGACGTCGTGGAGCGATCACGACGCTTCCTGTTCGACCGTTCCCTACTGACAGCTTTGGTGGACCGTTGGCGGCCCAAGACGCACACTTTTCACCTCCCATTCGGGGAGATGACGTCTACCCTGCAGGATGTATCCCTACTGCTTGGCCTTCTGATCGCGGGAGCCGCGCCTTCCCTCGGAGGCCCCTACCGAGTGGCGCTACCGACCGCTTCGGCGGTTCGAGGGGTCCTTCCGTCAGGTGCCGCGGATGACTACTACATCTTCTTGGCGAGTCAGACACACGGGTCATCACTGAGGTGGCTCGCACAGTTCAAGGTACGTGCTCTTTATAATCGGTCGTGTCGTGTAAGCTCTTATTTCCGCTGTTATGTACTAATAACTGCTTTTTTGCATTCAGGTGGAGCGAATGGATCCAGATGCGGACGATCAACAGGTCTCGCGCCACTTGGAGGTGTACTTGTTGTGGCTATTTGGTTGGGTGCTCTAAACCCCTAGCCACGGCAACACCGTCGACGCGCGCCTCATCGTTCATGCTAGGGTGATCGCAGACGACGAGGCCCCCTAGGTCAGCTGCGGATCGGCCACACTTGCCGCGACCTGCCATGGTCTGTGCGATGCGTGCTCGAGGACCAAGACGAACTCGGTCCTCGCGGGCTGTTCTCTGCTATTGTAGCTGTGGTCGTTCGAGTGCTTCAGCCCCGGATGACCTTTGCTAGAGGACATGAGTCCGTACGGGGCAGAGATGTACCCTGGGGGAGACGTCGACCGGCCGACGATGGGTTCACTCTGGTGTCGTCGATGGGTAAGTATTATGACAATCAGTTATTTTCTTCGTATTAACGATGGTCGTACGTAACAATTATTTTTCCTTGCAGGTGTAGTTTGCGCACGTCCAAGTCACACGGGCATATCTGCCCTTTGTTGAGCAGTTCGACCGCCTCACAACCCACGATGTGCGCTGGGAGCCGTACTCACCTACGGCACTGCAGGATCGTGCTCTTGATGGGTTGTCCATGCTCTACTGGCGTGATTGGGCTTTTTGGCTGACACGCCGGAAACTCGTGTACGACATCTTCGTAGAGGACAACGCGCCGCAGCAAGTGATGTGGCAGTTTGGTCTATGTCAGGCGCTTCCGGTAACGGTCGGTCAACCGCTGCCGCAAAGCGTGCACACATGAGTGACCGCGTATCATAAATCTTTACGTACTTACTATTCGGTTTGCAAGTACTAACGAAATGGTCCTATAAGCAGACACTCTAGAAAGGGAGTGAAACATGGAACGGACTAGACGACGAAGATGCAGGGGTGGACTACGCAGTGGACCTTTTGGTTAGTAATCGGTTTCGATCGCCCAAAGATCGAACAATCAAGCTCGTCGCTGGCCGTTATGATTGGCTCCAATCGCAACGGTTAGGCAACTGAAACTTATTTATGTAAAAAATATTCACACAAATATATTTCTATAATTTTAAATAAAAAATAAATTATTCGTACAAAAAATTCTCTATCTATCCATAATTTCTACCCTCTTAGTTGAAAAAAGCTAAGTTTATGGGCCGATGAGATTGATAGCAGGAGAAGGACAGGAAAATTGTTATGAAACGTAATGTCACGATCATGTATATTTTCAATGCTATCAGCAGTCAAAATTAAAAGAGTTTGACCATAATTTTTCAGTAACTTCTAGGTGAAGTATCTTTTTTTTAGATTATATAGATGGGGTGTCTATTTCAAAAAACTGGGAAGCTATCTGTATATGGTACATTTTTGTGATTTTTTTAAAACTTCTATCCATGGCTTAAATTTTCCATTGAAAAGTTTGACCTCTTCATAGTTTACTCCTGTTGGCATCTCTTGAAAAAAACTTTACACAATCACAATTAGATTTCTCACATGTTTTTTGTGCTCTCACCTAAATAACCCTCTCATCCACCTAAGCTCCCTATATAGGATGTAATGGCCAAAATTAAAATCCTACTGCCCATATTTTAAGATTTATTTGTGGTTATTTTACCTATGCTTGTACTTGATCAGTTGGAAGGAAGGTCAGTGACTTGAACGTGGATCTCAGTGACCTAAGGCGAGTACCTGATACTTCTCACTCGTTTCCCTTCGTTTTTTTATTATTATTTGTGTTGACTCCTAGTAAATTGGTTGCTTCACTCTATACAAAATGCAACTCTTTTTGTTATGGTAATTGCTTACAGAGATTTTTGTATCCACTATACACCAACATGGCTGTATCTCGACCTGTAATTCTGATAAATTGGATGCTACTTTGTGTACAAAATTTAGCTGCTTTTGCAATATATTTTTCATGACATGGGGGAACCAAATTAGGGTCGAACAACCCTTTTGAACCTACGGAGAGCAATAGGTTCCTGGACCTTTTGCTCCTAGTTTCTTTTGGACTGGACCTCTGGCCCATCTTGCTGGAATTTGCGGCGTGGATTGGTGACCCAATGGGTCGGCGTGAACCACTCCCACCCCTATCCATGGCCTCTCTTAATCCTTAATAGCTTTGTTACTTGGCCCAAGTACATTAGCCCAGTTGTACTATTAAGACCAAATTTTCTGTCCGTCGAGGAGATTAGCGTTTTCTGTCCGTGGGGAATATCGGGGGCTCGGGTGATCTCGTGAGGACAGGGATGGGTTCCACTATGCTAGCAGGGTGGGGGTATGGATAGAGATAGCAATGGGTACCCGAAACTCGATACCTAGTGGATTTTTACTCTATTAGGGCATGGATCTGGGTCAATTTCCTAACCCATGGGTTTCTTAATGGGCAAAAAGCCCAACCCATCGGGTCTGCCGGGTTCGGGTACGTTCCTATAGTACCCAAACACGTAAACCCATGGGTAATATAAACCCGATCCACAGGAGTTATAAACCTAGGCTCCCAGCCTCCTAGGCAAACCAGCTCAGCCCATAGCTCATTAGTCAAGTACAATGAGCAGTTGATGTCTCTCGTTTTGGTTTTGACTGAGTTGTGAACTGTGAACTTGTAATGATATGCTATACCAATGAACTATGAACTGAGAATTGATGGAGTGAACTAGTGATGTGCATTGTGGATTTGTTGTTGCTTGTTTCATGCATAGTAGCATATAAATTGAACTTATTATTGACTTGCTAAGCACTGCACTGTCTACAATCTGCAGAACTGTTGTCGGGCACGGGTGACCCGTGGGTACCCGTTACCCGAGTGGGCATGGGTCTGGGCAAAAATCTGCACCCGTCATGGGTATGGGTTTTTTAGCGGGCACGTCCAACTTTCATGGGCACGGGTTTGGGATAGCAAAACCCAGCAGGTTTGTGCCCGTTGCCATCTCTAGGTATGGGTGTCCTCCGGCGAAAGCTCATGGGGGATTTGGTAAATATAAAAATAATTTTGTTAATAATATGTTATAGTTTTTTAATATAAGAAATTGTATTATTTTATTGTATATTTGACTAAAACTTGAATATATATATATCTAAATAATTGTAAATTAATTAATAAAAGTATATTATTACTTTTTAAAAATATTTAGCCTGTTTTTAATCCCCGTGGGGATCCCTATGAGGATTAGATCCTAGCGGGCCATCTCCCCTGGTGGGTTTAGCGGGGGTCTAGGCGGGGCCGCGGGGGCCTCCGCTAGGACCTCTCGCCTCGTTGTCATCTTTAGATGCATCACATATCTCACTACTCTTGTTGCTGTCTCTTTCCTACTTTTTTACCGCTCATCTTCTCCTTTTAAAAGCCACTTTTTCTGTCACCATTATTTATTTTCAGCTAAAAGTCATAAACCATAACTAAAATCCTTTAGCAAAAGCCAATAGGAGCGCACCCGGTTTCATGCTCTATATTAAGTCTAGATGTAGAATTGCCAGAATTAAAATCATTTCTTTAATTTTCTCAATATCTATGCGTCTTGCAACAAATGACTAAATGAGATGTCCAATTCTATCACAACACAGACTTGCGTGCATGTACTCCAAGAGAGCTTAAAAACTGAAACCCTCGGACTTACAAATTTAACTGTGTTCCGCCCTGCAGCAAATTAAAGCACAGTTCTTTGCAATCGGATGTAGTAGTCCCTAACCGTCCGATCTAATTTTCAACGGCCCAGATGTTGTGCTAAAGTGACGTGCGACAACATTTGCCACGGCGTCGCAGTATTGTAGTGATTGCTACCGTCCAGAGAGGTCTTACCCAATTTTTTATTTAACAGACGGGAACCAATTGCATTTTGGTCTTATTTTCTGCATCCTAATGTAAGTACAGCCATCGGGAGGAACTATATTAGAGACAAATAAAGGTCTAGATTTTTCAATGGAACCACCCTACGGCCGGCTATTAGGTCTGTTCTTTTTGGCCGTGGTTTATAGCTTTTGACTGAAATTTTTGAATTTTGGCTGTTTGCGACAGAGATTGTGGAGAGAGAGATACTCGCTTGCAATTTTGGTTGATACAGATGTTAGGCTTTTAACGTGTACTACAATTAACTTGTAGATCCCATCTTGAGAAAATACTCTATTTAAAAGTTAGGTACTGTAGCAAAAGCCAAAAGCTGCTTTTGGAAGCTAAAAAGAACACCCCCATTATACTCCACAATAGTTTTAAAATACATCCACAATAACGTAGATAAGAAATGTTAAAGAAAGAACCACCTCTTAATAAATGGTAGAATTACGAGTGTATGGTTTCACTCTTATCAGTATTCAAATCCTAATGTCTATTTTTACAAACTTATCCCTACCTTTTTTTAAAATGAAATGGTGACCTTGCATGCAGGTGGCGCGTTGCACATTTGACCAAAGTACGCCGGCGCCTCCGTGTAAGGTGACCTAAACATGAATAGATTTACGAATATCCTGCCGTCTAATGCATGCATCCAAAGCGACTAATCGAATTATTCTATTTTTGTTAGCCTAATTAATTAGTCTGAATTTGATGACGTCGCTCATGTTCTCTCCATCGATCAGCGTCGACGTCCAGCCTTTTAGAAAGAAAAAAAGGATGCCGCCTACGTAAGATAAACATACTTTTGGTGGTCATGTTCCAAAAAGCGACGACACAACTATATATATATATGGCTATGGATTTTTTAGCATATTTGATACTGTTGGTCAAACTAGAAGAGGTTCTGGCCATTTTCTCTAAGAGATTGATTTGGATTTGAAAAAAATCAGATGAAAGAGATGACTTGGTTGGCGGCGAAAAACTCGAAGATAGTGTAACTGAAGGGAAAAATAAGAACCCTAAAGTTACCCCATGGTAAGTTTTTATAGCCGCATGCTTGAGTTAAAAGATTGTGGGAACTCAACAGTTCCACCTTTTTGGGAATCATTTCAATGGACAAATTTACGAGTGTCGCTTAGAATTCTTAAATTTATTTGTTATGCATACACAACTGAACGCTTTTACAAATCACAATGGTTGTAAAGTCTAATGTCACTCTTTGATACGAGATTTAAGTAGTGTACACGTGCATTATTGTTCATGCATGACTTTGAATTGACTAAAGTTGTGTTCAAGGCCTAAGAGGCGCACGAGGTGAAGAACCTACCCGTCTAGCTACTTAATTAGGTTGCACCCAATTATCCACAAGGTTCTAGTGCGCACTCTCTTTGGTCACAAATAAGTGCCGTTTGAAACACTGACACACTGTGTAGAACATAACTTTGATTTGTAAAACCTGACAATATTACAATATTAAAAATCATTTTCTGAGAAAAACATACCTATATCATTTTTGTATGATCACTATAGATATTCATAATTAAATATATTATTGATCAATGTTAACATAGTTTGACTAGAGCAACCGATACATAGGTAGACCCAGCACACAGATACCAAAAGATAATGCCACATGCACACAAAAGCTGACTAGCTAGGGTTTTCTTTAGCAGACTAGCTAGGGTTTTCTTTACATGCCCAAAAGTTGCAAGAAAGACGGAAAGGCCGCAAGGCATCCGTCCAGTAATATAAGTCATCAATTTTAGAAAACGTCCTTTCAAAATATAGATCTATTACGGTGATCAAAGGTTTAATTATTACAATATTTTTTCATATACCCCTATTTTAATACTGAAAAATAAGTAAGTAGTTATAGTATACCATTTAATAGAGATATACAGATATAATGGTATTAATTTTTTTAATTATGAATATCTTTTTAGTCTATGTGTATAGTAGCTAGGCTCTAGATATACTGCGAGACTGAGGGAGTAGCAAGCTAAGGCACCGCTTTTACGGAGACGAGGGACAAAAGAGAAGCTAACCTAGCATTGCACAAATCTCTCTTGTCTAGAAAAGGCGGTGCCATGCATGCGTGCAGAAGAAAAGGTATCAGGACGAAATGCTCTTGCCGTTTGACATTTGTTCCAAGAATCTACGATGAATTATTGTTGTTATATAATTCTATCTTCAAAGCTAACACAAACACTTAACCTATTAGTTTTAAAATAAAGGTCTAGGTTTTTCTATAAAACCACCCTACGGCCGGCTATCATACTCCATAATTTTAAAATACATCCATAATAATATAGATAAAGATTGTTAAAGAAAGAACCACCTTCAAATCCTAATGTCTATCTTTACATACTTATCCCTACTTTTAAATAAAATGAAATGGTGACCTTGCATGCAGATGGTGCTTTGCATATTTGACCAAAGTACGCCGTCTACGTAAGATAAACATACTTTTGGTGGCCATGTTCCAAAAAGCAACGACACGGCTACACGTGTGTGTGTATATGTGTGTATGGATTCATGCCTTCTGTTCTACCAAATATCTCTATTATTTTATCCTTCTTGATTAGGAAAATAGCATTAATTTTATATTGTGCATTCTCTTTGCTTGGTCTCTTTTTTAACACTTCGGCAGGAAAAAAAAAAGGGGAATAATTGAGATTAAGCTACATTAGGTAACCTCGATTCATGCATGTAGCATTGGGTATCTCCACATCAGCAACTTCAGGCTAAGCAAAATTTTAAGAAACAAAATATTAAGCTTAATCCTCGTCCAGTTCCTAAATAGATGTCGTTTGAAATGTTGATATTCAATAATATGTAACTTTGATCAACGACCAGCTTCGTTTAAGAGCACTGTTATGCGTATACAACTGAACGCTCTTACGAATTACAATGGCTGTAATGGCTGCAAAAACATACATCATTTTTATATGATCAATATACATGTTCATAATTAAAGATATTATTGATCAATGTTAACATAGTTTGACTAGACAACAACACTTAATTTTTACTAGAGCAACCGATACATAGATAGACCTAGCACACAGGTACCAAAAGACAATGCCACATGCACACAAAAGCTGACTAGCTAGGGTTTTATTTACATGCCCAAAAGTTGCTAGAAAGACTGAAAGGCTACAAGGCAGTACTTTCTCCGTTCCACAGTATAAGATCTCGTGCTTGAAAAACGTTGTTCCATAATATAGGTCTATTGCAGTAATAAAAAATGCAGTTATTATAATATTTCTATCATATATCTTTACTTTAATATAAAAAAATGAGTGAGTAGTTGTAGTATATCATTTAATAGGGGTATATATGATCCAATGATATTAACCTTTTTTAAATTTAATATTTTCTTAGTCTATATGTACGGCGAGTTTTAGATTTATATTACATGATGGAAGGAGTAGCAAGCTAGGCACCACTTTTACGGAGACGAGGTACAAAAAGAGAAGCTAACCTAGCATTGCACAAATCTCTCTTGTCTAGAAAAGGCGGTGCCTTCTGGTCTTAACAAACTACTCTACCTTGCGTGCGTGCAGAAGAAAAGATATCAGAACGAAATGCTCTTGCCGTTTGACATTTGTTCCAATTTTTTTATTTGTGAAGTACGTGGTACAATTTATAGACGTTTATATACACACATCATCACATATACGTACTCACATACACCACGACAGCTATGAAAGACTAGAAGAGCGGAGCTTGATAAAGAAATAACAAAGTTATCATCGACGTCTCGCTTACGATGGACACATCGTCTCCTATCAAAAAATCCTTCTAAATAAGATACGCAAAACTAAACCTGATGTTTGAACCCTAGTGAGCTAAGCGCATAACCATCTCTACTAGCCACTCAAACCAAGCCTCGACATTTGTTCCAAGAATCTACGATAAATTATAGTTGTTATATAATTCTATCTTCAAAGCTAACACAGACACTTAACCTAATGATCGGTCCCCGTCAGAATCAATTATATGCACGGCGCCGAACAAAACTGGGTCTTGTCTGCCATATAAGTAAATAACTCATGAATTTTATTTGACTAAAGTATAATGGTTTATAGAGATATGAAGTGAGCAGCTGATGAACTTCTGAAATTGCATCTATCAACAATCAGCCAATCAGGCCCGTTGAAGATAAGCCCCCTAATTTACGATATCTAAAAGTACTAACTATTTTACTCTCCCTGTCCAAATTTATAAAGCATATTTTTTTCTTAACACATAGACAAAAAATAGTAAAAATAGCTAGATTACCCCTAATTATTATCTGTAAACATTTTATTCAATACATGTATATAGAGATCAATAGCAAATAAAACTGCATATTTATTAAGGGTATGAAGGGAACATCACGCTAATTTTGCATTGAAACATAAAATAAATCTTATATTTATGGATAAAGCTATTTAAAAAAATACACAATATCAACTTTGACGGAGCGAGTATATATCTAGAAGACAACTACTTGATGATCAGGCTTGATCAGGTGATACTTGGTTGGGCTGAATTATTGTGGTTTATGGCTGAATTTCACTATAGCTGGCTGAAATTACACTGTAGCTGATGGTGCCTTATTTGACATAATTAAATTTAAAAATAGAAAAAACGGGTTAGCCTAGCACGTGTGATGCAAACGAATACGGGAAAAAAGAACCGGTAAAAAAACTCAAAAAAATCAGAAAAAGACGAAATTTAGGAATAGTGAAAAATAAGCCAAAGCCAAAAGCCGAAGCCGAAACGAGCGGGGACTAACATGCATAAGCTAACGCTGCAGTTTTATATATAGAGCAAATTTGGGAACTACATGTAAATTATCAAAACTATCATAAAACTATGCAACTAGTTTTGCATTTCAATAAAATATGATAATTTAGCAAAACATTTAAATAAATTCCATCTCATTGGAATGCCTTTACATGTGACAGGAAAATATGATTGCTGGGACATGCTTGTCAATATAATTGACATAAGGGACCTACATGTCAGTGGACAACCCCCTCCTCTCACATGTTGGCACAATCAAGGCCATTTGAGTCCTCATACAAGGAATATTTTTAAATAATCTTTTTTATTTGGAAATACAAAATTATACTTGTGTTTCTATTTTTTTTACAAAAGTAACCCCTATCGCTCAATTATTGGGCAACTAAACCCTATCGCCCAACGACCGAGTGGCACACAGGCAATCGCCAATGTAGTCGCCCAATGGTTGGACGATAGGTGTTGTCGCCCAACCATTCAACGACAGCACCTCCAGTCACCCAACTGTTCGGCGACTGGATGTCCCTTGTAACTCGTGCGTGCGGCTGAGCACCCAAGCGAGTGCTAACCTCCGGCGGAGGAAGAGTAGAGGAGAGAAACGAAAGAGAAGAGAGGAGAGGAGAGGAAAGAAAGAAAAAAGAGGAGAGGAGAAGAGGAGAGGGAGAAGGAGAAGAGGAAAGAGAGAAGGAGAGGAGGAGGTTTAACTACTTCTGCGAGGAGAGATTCATTCGTAAGGTAAACTTTTTTATATATTTTAGTCTATGTTTTTATAGTAAGTAAATAGTTTGTTTAATGTAAAATATAGTATAACTAGCATCCTAGAAAACTATAGTTAAAGAAAAAATAGTATAACTTCGGTTAGATGGTTGGAAAGAAAAGGAAGAAGAGAGAAGAAAGAAAAGAGAAGGGAGGAGAAGCGTGTGTATAATTAATTTATTTCGTTGCGAATATTTAACTATGAGGATCCCGTGGCATGTTAAACTGCTGTGAAAAATTTTGGTAGTCACGTTAAAGTGCAAAACATTAGTAGACAACATTTATGTTTAATTAGGAATGCCGTAAGTACATTGAAAATTCATGCGTACCATTAAAATTGGTATATTTCCATTTAAATCACTATGTCGCATACTTAATCACTTAATTAATTTTGTCAGTGTCATGTAAATTCTTCAAACCCATTAGAAATTATTTAGAGTAGGAGAGAGATCGAGTAGAGAGAGAAGAGAGGTGTCGGTTTGTGTGGGAGCAGATAGGGGGTCGCGGGTATGGGGCACATGAAAAGGAGTGGTGTTGGTGCGAATGAGGAGGGGTTGAGATAGATAAAGGGGAAGAGAGAGAGTGGGCCAAGACTAATGGGCTGGTTGGGGACAAAATCAATATGTTATATATTTATAAATATATGCACACATACTTCTTCGAGTGTGCAAAGTGGCACCAAGATTACAAATCATTTTACTTTGTCATCTGTACTTCATTAGTTGGCTACTTATTGTGGCTGTTTGGTTGGGTGCTATTCAGTAGTAGCCACGATGACACCATCGATGAGCATCTCGTTGCTTACGCTAGGGCCATCACAGATGGGGAGGCCCCCTAGATCAGCTGGGGTTCAGCCGCAATTGCTTATCGTGGCTTGTGCGACGTGTGCCGTAGGACAAGGCTAAACTCAGTCCTCGCGGGGTGTCCACTCCTACTGTAGTTGTGGTCGTTCGAGTGCTTTAGCCTCAGATGACCCCTGTTGGAGGACACCACTCCCTACGGGCAGAGATGTACCACGAGGGCATGGTGGACCAGCCGATTGTGGTCTCTCTTTGGTGTCGTAGACGGGTACGTACTCTCTATTATGATTAAATTATTCATATTATGGATCCTCCTATCTAACAGCTGGTATTCCTTGCAGGTAAAATTCGCACACGTGTAGGTCACACGCGCGTATGAGCCCTTCGTGGAGCAGTTCGATCGCTTCACGGCTGACGACATGCGCTGGGAGCCATAATCCCCTGAGGAATTGGAGGCCAATGCTCCTGACGGGTTGTCCTCGCTGTGTTGGCGTGACCGGGCTTACTGGTTAACGCAGAAGCTCATGTTTGACGTCTTCATCGAGGACTACACGGTGCTTCGTGTGATGTGCCAGTTCGGCCTACACCAGGTGGTTCCAGTACTAGTCGGGTGGCATGCGCCCCACGCGTGAGTTTGCAGCATAGATGTCCCTCTTTTTACTGTCGTCTTGTTGCCATGACTTCTAACAACATGTTACGTTTTGCAGGCACACTAGGAAGGGAGTCCACTGGGGGACGGAGTGGGTGATGAAGATGGACGCATGGCTAGGCCAGTGGGAGGGCGCGTTGCAGGACTGTGCGGGAGGCCACCCCCTACGACCATAGCACGTGCGGTGAGTACCTTCGCTAGTATGCTCCTTGGACTTGTACCAAGCTGGCACTTGTTGCAGACCCACCCGCAGCACATGTCCCAGCACCGGCCGACACATACCCTGTGCACTTCATGTAGAAAATGCACGTCGTGGTACATTACATCATATTTCAAATACTTTGCTTCTGGAAACCCCACTTATAGCTTTCACCCTGTCATGTTTTCCTTGCAAGCGCACCTCGATGCTGTGATTGAGAGGTAGTCCCGCTCTGTGCTGCAGAGGATCACCGACGGTGCGGAGGTCACAC
Organism: Bonia amplexicaulis; assembly: GCA_036346245.1. Lineage (NCBI taxonomy): Eukaryota > Viridiplantae > Streptophyta > Magnoliopsida > Poales > Poaceae > Bonia > Bonia amplexicaulis. The sequence goes on along the minus strand of CM070747.1, from coordinate 21,880,223 downwards.
GTGAGGAGGTGATCCAGGCTTTCCATCGTGTGCAAGTTCAAGCCACACGTGTCGTCAGCCTGTTGTCGTGCATGAGGCTCCCAAAGGTTGACATGCCGACGCCTGGTCGACACTCGGTACGTCCGTCGGCGCCGTCCCGTCCGACAGCACACCAGGCGGGAGGTCATCATTCTTCTATTGAGATTGTCAATTTGTGCTTCCAACTATAAGATTCGGTTCCACAATGTATCCATGTACGTCATAACATGACGTTCATGGAGAGAATCGATCCAGCGGATAAAGTTGCATTTCGCCATCTACTGGAAAGGAAGGTTAACATGGAAGCTCTATTAGCAATAACAGAATATAAACTATTGGCTGACTGTACCCTAATGTGTGGGCATCAGAAGAAATACCGTCCGCCTTCGAACTAGCCATCCAAGACCTGCACAACCGCGTCCTCCCTGTGCTTACATTGCGGTCATATCAGTTGAGCATGTTTGTTTGGTATCAAGCGATAGTTAAGGCCGAAGTCCCCCCTCGTTTCAATGGGAATATCTTGCTTCGGAGACCCCGATTAGACTGGCCCCTCGCCATCCGCCATAGTATGTTACTATAGGATAGAGAAGTTTCTTCTTCCTGCGGTTGGCAGGGTTGAGTGCTTCTACTTTCAAGGGGTGGGGCATACATTTTATAGCCTGCAGGGGGCAGCGTACTTTCTCACACAGTGGGTCATATGTTAGCTTCCAAAGCAACGACGTCACCTCCATTAGCAGAGCGGGATGTGGCCTCCCTCTCCAAACGAGGCAGCTTTGTGCAACGACATGACCTAACAAGGCAGCTTTTCATAGTGACGTGACCCATCGAGCCAGATTTGCACATGACGTGACCCATTAAGCCAGCTTTTCACAGGGACAAGATGTGACTAAACGAGCCACGTTTGCACAAGATGTGATCCAATGAGCCAGCTTTGCGCAGGATGTGACCCGACTAACTAGCTTTGTGCTGTGACGTGACCCAACGACCTAGCTTTTCGCAGGATGTGACTGAATGACCCAATAGATTAGTCATACTACTCCATAAGTACATACTATCCAGATTACCATAATAACCAAGTTCTCAATAACATACTATCCAGAATAACCAATTGTTTAGTCATAATATCCAAGTACAACTTCCAGAATAACCCACAGACCAGTATTTCATGGAGTTTGTAGGGAAGGCACTAGAAGATATTACAAAACTTCGTCATAAGACTATTGATTACTTAGAAGGTTAGTTTGAAATATCATGAATACACCACATGTAAGTTTAGTTTAAAATATCATGAATACACCACGTGTAAGTACTTCTGGATGAAGAGAGACAGTGTAAGTACGCATTTGTAAAGCACGACGTGACCAAACGAGGCAGCTTTGCACTACAACATGACCTAACGATGTAGCTTTATGTAGCGACGCGACACAAGGCTGTGGTACGGTTCCTCACTGGGCCCGGTGCATCGCGGATGCCAAATTTGCTTCAACTGAATTACGCTCCAACCACGTTCACTGATCCACATCACTACTTAAGTACTACCAACAGGGTACTCTTGCATCACGACTACAATAATACCTCGCTCAAATGGAGAACCAGTGGGATAATATCCGCAGGCTCGCAAAGGTTGCTGCAGCTCGCGACGAACAAAGGGAGCGTACCATAAGGACACCTCCCTGCAACAATGCCCCCATAACAGTAACCCCTACCTCAACATTCCAACCGAGCAGTCGCCGTAAGAACCGCCCAAGAGGGAGATGCCGCCCCTCTGTTGGTGCAGAGACAAATGCAAGTCCCTCAAGTCAAAGTAGCAACTCATCCTTGGTGTGCGCTACTGGGGTTGTGCAAACTACACATGGGAGTATCTCGATCATCGTTGGGACATGAGCCGCTACCGGCAACCGGTAGGGACCTACTACAACTTATTCCCATAACATTTCTCTTCGCAACTACGCACTAACATTCTCTCCCGTCTACCCGTAGTCTCCAAATCCACTATGTGCTTACCGCAATTGGATCGACTGAGAGATCCACCCGCACGACCAGTGGGGTCTTGACTGTTTGGAGTAGGACGCCAAGACCCACCGCGAGAGAATGGAGGAGCGCCGCTGCGATGAAGAGCACAACGACCGTATACGGTGGGAGACGCAGGCCCATCTTGAGGCATGCGGGCATAGGGAGTGTGAGGCTCGCGAGGAGGAGTATGAGAGAAAGCATGAACTGGCATCCAAGACAAGGGCGGTAGGCGACAACACCAAGCTCGCAAGGAAGGGCAAATGGCCGTGATCCACGCAGTAGTTCGAGCCATTCCGTAGCAACCCCCTGTCGGCTATATTATTCCTTTATGTGCATACATGTATTCTGGCATTAGTCGGATGTTTCTATCATAGTATACCGTAGTAGTATCAATATTTACTTAAGCAATTATCGGAAGCACTATGCCATGTAACCACATCGTATGCGCGTCGATTCAGGGACTCCAATATATTATATGTTCCTTATCTCTCAACTTATCTTTGCTCAGAACATTTCATTACTCTTCTACCTTCGGGTGTATTCGCACTGTACAACAGAATTTGTATTGGTTACATTTTTTTCATCCAAGAATTTTGAACCGTGACAACGAAATTGGTACTCAAGCTCTACTATATTTATTTATAAATTAAGACCTCAAATGCTAACTTCTTTGCCACATAACATACAACTAGCGATCTAAAATATTTCGCACTACTTTATAGTCTAACAACACCATCAATAGATGTTATTTAATCTCACATCTGAATAAAAAATAGATTCTGGGCTCCAGTCGCCGAATGGTTAGACGACAAGAGATGTTGTCACCGAACGGTTGGACGACAGCACCTATCGTCCAAACATTGGGCGACTGCATCCCTGTCGCCCAATAGTACAACTACTTTCTGTGTATCGCTCGGTAGTTAGGCGACAGGGTACAGTCACCCAACGGTTAGGCTACAGGCGGTTATTTTTGTAAAAAATAAAAACATGGGTATAATTTTGTATTTTCAAATAAAAAAGAATTATCTAAAAAAAATTACTCAGACAAGCAGGTAGCCGACGGGGAGACGTTGATGTAGTAGGGAAAGAGGGAGGGCAAGGGACAGGGGAAGGGAGGAGTTTCCACTGAGAAGTAGGTCCACATGTCAATTACAGTAATAGGTGAGTCCCATTAGTTAATTAGATTCCGTCACATTTAACATGATTCGTCCTTGTGTAGTTTATTTGTGATAGTTTTGGCGAAATACTTTTAGTTTTGCGAAAAATTATTATTGCACATATTTATATGCAACACTTTCCTTTCAATAATCTAGCTACCCTCCACCCTGTCGCACTAGTTAATTAGATTCATGTATATATAATCACACGACATACGTACTGATCGAGCATGCATTATTGGTTGGTCTCGTGAACGGAGCACCACGCCACAATTCAACAGTAATTAGCTAAGGCTATGTTCTTTTCAGCTTCTAAAAGCTGTTTTTCGGTTTTTCTACAGTAATTAACTTTTAAATGAAGTATTTTTTTAAGATAGGGTCTACTAGTTAATTGTAGTATATACTTTACTAACTTCATTTATATTGGCAAAAACCATATGTGAATTTCTGTCACTCTGTAATCTCTCGTACAAACAAGCTAAAAGTCACAAACCGCAACTAAAAACCATCCGTCGCAGCTAAAAAAAACAGGCCCTAAGTTTGTTTAGTTAAACAATTAGCTAGCTAGTACTATGTCTATGGGGGTAGCGATGTGTATTAGAGTACTCATCATGCATGTCACTTTTTGGAATCTATATATATGTGCGTCCTCAGCTAGCTAACTCGTAGAGTAGATGCTGTTCTAGCTAGCCAGGCCTAGAACGAAAGGAACGATGCTTAGTTGCAACTTTTTGTCTGCTTTAATTTTCTTAGTTTGATGCTAGGTTAATGCCGACCACTAAAGCGACACTTAACACTTTGCAAACTGCAGACCAATTATTTGCAGACCAATTCGTGCGTGCGTGCATGCATGGGCGACAAAAGGCCGCCCCGTTGAGTCATCCACGTGGATACAAAAATTGATGGAAACCAAATCCACTATGTACTACCAGAACATACAGCAGCTTTATATAGTTAGGAGAATAATGTTTTGTTCTTTTGGTAGACTAACAATAATATATATGTTGGGCGCCTCAAAAAAAAAAATATATATGTTGGGTTTAATTTGGAGGATAGAAGCTGGACTACTTCTCACGTACAGGATTCCTTGCAGCATATTGTGCTCGATTAGGGCAACTTTAATGTGATTCGCATGCATTGATAGAGCTAATTAATGAGAAGAATATGGAGACGTATATATATAACAGCTTGCTTCCCTTTTTCTTTTTGAAAGAGCAAGATCGAAGTTCCAAAAAAAAAAAGAGCAACTAATTGGTTCAGTTAGGAGAAAAGCAATTTGGTATTTTCTTAGAATAATAATAGTAATTAAATTATTAATAGTAATCGATTTGTTTGTGTGGGATCGTGCTTGATTTGTGCACTACTGTTTCTCTCTCATGACGATGTAATGTGTTTCTGTCTCCAAGATTTTCAGGTAGGCTTTCTAATTGTGGCTGCAGATCATATCAGGAGCAGCCCCCACACATAAGAGTGTCTGATTTTTGCTTTTGTGCCTTACCGCTCTGTCTCTCTCTCTCATGTTAATGGTTTTCTCCTCCTAATTAATCATGCATGATGTGTATGCAAGCCATCTTTTGGTGCTATTCAGGTACCTCCTTTGCTTTAGAGGTTTAGAAAATCCCATAATAATCCTTAAATCAGAGAAAAAAGAAATGATTCTAGAAATTATCTCATTAATCGAGGGAAAAAGAAAAAATCTACGCCTCTTATTTCGGTGAGGCTAGATTATAATAGTGAAAATTAATCACATACAGATATTACAGCTGTTACAAACACAACTATAATTTTCAAAGTTATTAGATTTGCATAACAAATAAAATAAGTTTCAATATCTAGCTGCGTAATTACGCGAGTAGTTCCACTAGGTATATTTTAATGTGTCTCACAGGCAAAAAAAATAGCATCTCCAAAGCTCTAAGATGGCATATGATTAGAGTTAGTTTGTGATGAGGATTGAATAAATCCCTAAATACGGCTTTAATATTTAATTAAAGCCAAAGGACACTCGTGTTCATAAATCTTCATAGGTTGCTCTCCGAGTACCCTGGTCTGAGAAACACTGTACATATTTCCCGACTGAATGACTGCTTAGAGATTCTGTGAACTGGTACCTGGATCTGATTCTAGGATATTCCTTCCATGCGACGGATGGAACACGTGCCTTATCTACTTGAAATAGCATGATGTTTTAGCCCCGAGTCTCTAACAACAGCCGACATGCTGTTGTTTCCCACATTCGTCTCCCATTGGTAACAATCGACGATCAAGCATCCTCTCTCTGACAATAACTAACTCCCCGATTGGACACGCTGGTTCCGTAAGGCGCATTCCCCGATGGATAATTAGCACCCCTTCAATGCTATCTAAGGGGTGACAAGAGAAGACAAAACAACAAATAGAAAACAAAAATGAAAAAATCCAAATCAAGACATGTTCAAGAAGATTGAAAATAGTTCATAGTCAAGTAGATCGTATGAAGCATAGTGTTCCATCTAGGAGGAAGAACATAAAGACTAGAGCTAGTTTTAAGCCTTTGTACAGGTATCCTATAACCAGTTCATAGTAATAAAGAGCATCGCCATTCTCTCCTAAGGATTTCAGCAATCTTTCTTATATTTTTTTTGTAAGATCAGTGACTCAATCGCTAGCTGGCGCCGTCCACGTTAGAGAGATAAGATGCCAAAAGTTAAGCATGGATACTTACGTAAACACTGATGCCTGTATCCTCGAAAAAAAACACTAATGCATGTATGGGTAGCTTATGAGTGTGTGGGAGCATCTGACCACCTATAAGAACAGGTGCTTCCATTGGAGAGTTAGCTTCTTAAATGGATGTTTAATGTTGCATCCGTATAGCGTGTCGAATGATGTGAATGACTCTTTCAAAATCTTTCCCTAGGTATTAACAACTCTACATAGTGGAAACACAAACTCACTAAAGCCAAACGCCAAGGATCACAAAGATCACCTGAGACTTCTATCCCAATTGGTCTGACTGATGGCTGATCTAATCATGCTGATCTGACTGCTCGGTTTCTTGCGGTCTGACCACTCGCCAAGAAATAGTGCAGACTACACTGCACACGATCTAAGAAAAATGTCAACTCTCAAACCACTGATCCAAACATATTGAGGCTTGGCATAAGCCCTCCCTAGGATATCAAAAACTTATTCCAATCATGGATCATCAAGATCGATGTCATAGTTCGGACCTTTATCCAAAATAAGAAAGGTTGTACCAAACAGAGCAACGAGATAAACCTTGATCTATTCTTACTCGTGAGTGAGTCCATGATGATCTAGATGACCTTAGATAGGTCTTACATGTCATAATAAACTAGATCATAGCAAGACTCAAGCCAAAAAACCCACAAGAGCCTTTCTCTTGAGGAAACCAAGGCAACCTCAAGAACTCTCCCTAGAAGGTATTTAGATGGATGAGATCTGATCTTCAAGAGATATCTCTACCTCTTACATGTTCTTGGTACCAAAAAAGATCAAGAAAAGAAAATGGGGGATAATTTTGGGCTTGGTCCATTTCATCCAGTCCATTTGGCCCCTAGCACAAGGCCTTTTTCCCTGCCCTTGCCCTTGGCCTAGCTAGGCCATGCTAGAGAGTGCACAGCGTGCTTAGTCTCTGCGCGAGCGCGTCCACGCCGTCTGGTCATGTCTGAGCCAAGCTAGCGTGCGCACGAGCAACACTTGACATGCGTCAACCCGTCGCCACATTCACCCAAGCCAATCCTGCTCCTCTAGTGCACCACACTGTGCAAGCGTCAACGACAGCCAGACGCACCAAGAGCCACCACAATGCTTGTCCACAGCATTATCTCTCCTCATGACCATTCATACCACTTTGGCCTCGTCATCACTAGCATTGAAGTGCACAGCGACACCCTCCACTGCACTGGCTCTTCTCTAACATGCCGTCGTATCCATTGACTGCCAACTCTGGCGACCAACCAAGAGAGCCACTCCACCCTTTGTGCTGCTACGCCCTACTTGCCCATCTCGACGCCTATGCGCAGCCACCTCAATGTTCTTGTGGCCATGACCATGCTAACACTGATGAATTAACACCGTCGGGCCACCTCTCCTCCACCACTAGGCTGACGCACGCCGCCTAGTCACTCCAGGCCCTATAAATACCCTACCATGCTCTCAAAAGCTCTGCCCACCTCACTCTCTCCCCATCCACGGAGTCGCTCTCCCATAGCCCGTAGCTCGTCGGAGCCGTCCTCGTCTTCCATTCCAGCCAACTTGGGATCGACCGATTGGAGGCTTCTTTGGCCAATTTCTCTTGGCTAAAGTATCGCCGGAGCATCCCCGACATGATCCCACTAGCAATTTGCTCCTCCATCACCCGTGCAACGCTGGTGCCATGCTCTACTTTGAGCTACTGCAGGTCCCCGATGTCAAGCTTCCTTAGCCATCCCCAAGCCCCGTCGACCCCTCACATAGACCTCTCATAGTCCTTATATCCTCTCATAGCTACTCCAGCGTCGTAGATGGACGTGGTGCCATGCTTCCTGTTCCGCCATCACCCGAGCTCATCGCCAACCACTGTGTAAGCCGAATTGAGTCGTGAAACCTAGCCTAGAGGTACACACCGAGCCGTAGAGTTCATTTTTAGCTTTGCCTCTGGCCACTGAGCCTCCCCTCACCAGTGGTGACCATTGCTCACTTCAGCGAGAAGAAGAGGACATTGTAGCACGTCATTAGTTTAAAATAGTGATTAGTTAAATCTAATGGCTGTGATTAGCCGTTCGATAATCCTACTAACATGTGGGCCCTCTCAGTTTAATTAAAGTCACTGAGCCAATGACACATGGGCCCTACTATATAAAAACTATTTTAAAACCGGTTAAATGACCATAAGCCACCAACGTGTGGGTCCGGTTCACAGTGTTAAATAGTGCATGGCCCCACCTGTCATACACTATAGCTCTTTCAATTGAAAAATAAATAAAAAAACAAAATTAAAATCCCAAGCTCCCACTTGTTAGTGAGAAACTCTCTCTCTCTCCTTTATTATTCATCTTAAGATTTTTGATACATGCCTAATCATTGTGTTACTATTATATCCCACTCCTTTGATTAGTTGAATGCTTAATCCTTATCACTCTAGAAATTCTACTGGTAATCGTAATAGTTATACATTGTATATATAGTGCAATACTTAGGTTTGCGTAGATACTCAGAGACATTAAATTGCCCTAGCATCAATTTAAAAACATGATTCTGGTTTTGGGCAGCCATTAGAGAGACATGGTTGGTATGTTGAGATAATCTAATTATGCCTCTGAACACCCTAAAACTTGCTTACAATATCTAGGCGGATGGTAAAAAGAGTTAGTACGGATAGAGCATGAGAGTATGGTTTGCGGTAGAACCGCTTAGATAACCCTAAGGACTAAATCTTGTGATAATCTCCCAATATAAAACAATACAACAACAAGCCTATAATGGATATGACTTGGCTAAATAATTACCAAACCTTGGAGTCATCTCATATGGAGGAGGAACAGGGTTAGTGCATGCAGACTATGATCCGACTTGAATGGGACACCGAGTGGAGGGTGATGTTTACCAACTGCGCTAGTCGTTGGGGAATTGTCATAGTCCCACTACGCTAGTCGTTGGGGTTAAACTTCCTGCACAACTATGGTTCCTTCTATAGAAGGGGTAATTCATGGGTCGAGATGACAAAGGGCCGAGGTATTGTAAAGGCTTCATGATGATCTCCTATGTCTACGAAAATATGTGGAAAATAACGAGTTGATTGTAATGGATCGCGCGTAGGCTACGCAAGCAGAAAAAACAAAACTTTTCTACCGCGCACACAAGGACATCATGCTTAAGGAGGGATCATGGATCGTTACCACTAGACGCGCAGCGCAGCGGAAGAAGAGTTGGAGAAGCCGATCCAACCACGCGCGTCGAGGTAGTAGTGGAAGTAGCCGATCGTCCCGAACCGATCGTCTCCTCCACGCGATCAACCACACCACGAGCGGATCCAATCAGAGGTTGTTGATGCCGATCAACGCCGCAACGAAAGCACACCTCCACCGGTATCCACACGTCCGGGTCGGGCGCCGATCGCGAGTGTACCGGCACTCGCGGCGACTAGGGTTTGGCTCAGGAGGTGGCGGCTAGGGATTAGCTCGGGATTATCAGATGCCTACCGCTCAGCCCCTCGCCTCCATATATATAGACCTCCTCACTTGAGCCTCGAGGACTGAAGCTCAATAGGAGTCTATCCAGATCTCTATCCGAATTGAGCCCACATCCGAATCATATTCGAATTAGTGTTCCAACCCGTTAAGTGTGCGACCAGAGGTTCACGTATACTTGGTCGCGACCGAAACACCTTTCCGGTCACCACATTAATAGCGGCCTCTAGTAAGACATATTAACCCCAAAGTATACGTAAAGATCATATCGGTGAACAACTGTAATGTTCTCATGTACTAATCCTTTGCCTCACGATATAGATTAAGCTCAAGGCGAGACACGTGTCATCCTCTTAATAGCTCAATCACTCTCTCGATTCCGTGATGGATTATAAACTCGTGATTGACTCCTCAATCACCTTGGCATGGCCATGCACTTTAATAATCCATTACATCGAGGGGCCCAGATATCTCTCCCATAAGGAGGGCAAATTCTATCTTGATCATTCATATCCCACTACATATTTCATGGCAAACCCAAAGACTACTTTTATGACTACCCGATTCACGGAGTAGTGTTTAGTAGTCCCAAAATAAGCTACTACGCATCTTGGGAACCATGATGATCTCAAGTCTAAGGATTCCACATAAACACTACTTGAGACCAACGATGACACATGGAATCTCTGCGGTGTCTCATGGCGGGTCTATCCAACATATGTTCACTAACACATGTCCATATTATTGATTTGGTATCTCCATACCATGATCCATGAGACATGATCATCAATCAATACATATCTTGATCTTTGAATCATATTTGTTCCTCATATGAAATATAATCGGGATCATTTAGAAATAGCAACATTTTGGCATTAAGAGTCTCATGAATAAGTCACATACTCATTGATCAATAATGATAATGTCTATTTCAAGGAACAAAGCAATGTATTATAAACATAGTATATGATATATTCAACATCTCCATGTTGCCTCTAGGGCATATCACCAACAGTCTCCCACTTGCACTAGAGTCAACCATGTAGGTATCTAATACCCATTGCCCTAGTGTGAGCCTCATGCTTTGGGCGGGAAGCGGCTTTGTCAACGGATCCGCAATGTTCAAATCCGTTTGTACTTTGCATATCTTAACATCGCCTCTCTCACAATCTCGCGGATGAGATGAAATCGCCGTAGAATGTGCTTGGACTTACAGTGCGATCTAGGCTCCTTGGCTTGCATGAATGGCTCCACCGTTGTCACATGAGGTCCATTGGGTGGAGGCACTAGCCATCACACCAAGCTCGAAACAAATTTCTTGATCCAAACGACCTCTTTAGCGACTTGAAGCCGCTATGTACTCGGCTCATTGTAGAATCAAGAACTGTCTCGCTTGGAACTCTTCCACTCACCGCACCGCCATTCGGCGAAACACAAATCCAGATTACGATCTAAAATCATCTTTGTCGGTTTGGAAGCTAGCATCGGTGTAACCATTTACAACGAGCTCTTCCTCACCCCATAGACGAGGAACACATCTTTAGTTCTTCTCAAGTACTTCAAGATGTTCTTTACGATAATCCAATGACTTTCACATGGATCGATGGTATCTACTCGTAGCACTTAAAGCATACGAGACATCCGGACGTGTACAAAGCATGGCATACATAATGGATCCAATAGTGAAGCATATGGAATCGCATTCATTTTATCCCGCTCATCGGTGTACTAGGACTCGATTCTTGCTAAGATTTATACCATGTGACATAGGTAGGAAGCCTTTCTTGGAATCCTGCATGTTGAACCTTTTCAACACCTTGTCAATGTACGTATCTTGGCTTAATCCAATCACCTTTTGATCTATCTCTATAGATCTTGATGCCCAGAATATATGCCGCCTCTCCTAAGTCTTTCATAGAGAAACTATTTTCAATGAAGACTTAATGATTCGAGCATAGGAATGTCATTTCCGATCAATAATATGTCATCCACATATAAGACCGAAAACACGAGTGCGCTCCCACTAGCCTTTTGTAAACACAAGGCTCTTCTTCGTTCTTGATGAAACCAAACCCTTTGATTACTTCATCAAAGCGAATGTTCCAACTCCGAGATTCCTACTTTAATCCATAAATGGATCTTTGCGCTTGCATATCTTTCCGGTGATTGCGGATCGACAAAACACGTGGGTGTGTCATGTACACATCCTCACTCGATTTCCATTAAGGAAAGCTGTTTTGACATCCATTTGCCATATTTCATAGTCGAAATAAGCGACAATCGCTAGAATGATCCGAATAGACTTTAGCATTGCGACGGGCGAAAAAGTTTCATCATAATCAACACCTTGAATTTGTTTGAAACCTTTGGCCACCAATCGCGCTTTATAGATGTGAACATTTCCATCTATGTCTATCTTTTCTTGAAAACCCATTTGCACTCAATGGTTTTAACACCATCGGTGGATCAACCAAGTTCCAAACTTGATTCTTGTGCATGGATTCAATTTCGGATCTCATGGCTTCAAGCCATTTCTCGAGCCTGGTCCCACCATCGCTTCTTCATAGGTCTTAGGCTCATCGTTGTCTAACAACAATATGTCCCGTTGTTGAGTAGTCAAGAACATGTACCTCTCAGGTGCACGACGTGACCTCTCGACCTCGTGGTGCGGTGTGTCCACAACAGGTTCTTCAACAGCTTGTTCATCTGTTGTGGTTCTAGGAGCTAAAACGTTTTCGGTGTTTCTCGAATTTCTTCAAGTTGCACCATGCTCCCACTATCCCTTCTTGAGAGAAACTCTTTCTCTAAGAAGACACCATCTTGGCGACAAACACTTTGCCTTCTTCTTGATTATAGAAGTAATATCCTTTTGTTTCCTTAGGATACCCGATAAAGAAGCATTTATCGATTTAGGACTGAGCTTATCAGATTGTAAACGTTTTACATAAGCCTCACATCCCCAAATCTTAAGAAAAGATAAGCTAGGACGTTGTCCTATCCACATCTCATATGGTGTCTTTTCTAATGATTTTGATGGAACCCTGTTTAGTGTGAAAGCGGCTGTTTCAAGAGCGTACCCCCAAAAAGACAACGGAAGATCACGTGGCTCATCATGGGCGCACCATATCTAATAAGGTGCGATTTCTCGTTCGAGATACCCCATTTCATTGAGGTGTTCCGGGCGAGTCAATTGTGGAACAATTCCACAATCCTTGAGATGATTACCAAACTCATGGCTCAAATACTCGCCTCCACGATCGATCGTAGAAACTTGATTGTCTTGCCTAAATGATTTTGCACTTCATTTTGGAATTCTTTGAACTTTTCAAAGGATTCAGACTTATGCTTCATCAGGTAGATATATCCATATCTACTAAAGTCATCAGTAAAAGTTATGAAGTACTGAAAACCACCTCTGGCTGTTGAGCTCATTGGTCCACATACATCAGAATGTACGAGTGCCAATAAGTCACTTGCCCGTTCACCTTGACCGGTGAAAGGTGCTTTTGTCATCTTGCCAAGTAAACAAGATTCGCATGTCTCAAATGATTCAAAATCAAATGAGTGCAAAATACCATCTCTATGGAGCTTTTCCATGCGTTTCTCATTTATGTGACCTAAGCGACAGTGCCAAATAAGCGTGGATTCAAATCATTCGATCGTTGCCTCTTTGCATTAATGTTATAGACCGATGACTCTTCAAGAGTAAGAACATATAACCCATTCACCAATGGAGTATGACAATAGAACATATCTTTGAAATAAAGAGAACAACCATTGTTCACGATCTAAAGTCATAACCTTCGCTTGTAAACATGAAGCGAAATAATGTTCTTGGAAAGAGATGGAACACAATAACAATTATTCAATTCCAAAACTAATCACGAAGGTAAAGACAATGGCATGGTGCCAACACCACCGACAACTTTGCTCCATTGCCAACGCGAAGATCCACTTCGCTCCTCCTCAAACTTCTACTTCTTCTTAGCCCCTGCAACGATTTGCAAATGTGAGCAACCGATCCGGTATCAAATACCCAAGAATTAGTAGAAGAAGTGGCAAGATTGATTTCTATAACATTTATACCTGGAGTGGAAGTCGTACTTCCCTTCTTCTCCTTAAGATCCTCCAAGTACTTTGGGCAGTTCCTTTTCCAATGTCACGATTGCTTCTGATGTAGCAATCGCATCGAGCGAGGCCCTTCTTGACTTGCTTGGCCTTAGAACCGCTCGCGATCTCATCGGGAGCTAACTTTCTTTTGACCGCGTCTTTCTTTACATAGGGCTTGCCCTTGCCTTTCTGCATCATCATCACATGATTGGTGCTTTTCTTAATGCTTTCCTCAGATTTTAGCATCCCATGCAACTCAGCCAAGGTCTTGTCCATGTTGTTCATGTGATAGTTCAGAATGAATGACTCAAAGCTCGGGGAGCGATCAAGAATCACATCGATAGCCAACTCTTGGCTAAGGGAAAACTAAGCTTTCCGGACTCTCAATGTAGCCAATCATCTTAATCACATGAGTGCTGACGGGATTCCCTTCTGCAAGCCTGCACGCAAACAAGGACTTTGAAGTGTTGAACCTCTTAGCCCTTGCTTGGTTCTCAAACATACCACGCAACCCCACAATGATATTGTAGGCATCTGTATTCTCATATTGCTTCAAGCTCGAGGACATTGTGGCAAGCATGAGGCAGCTCACATCAAGGCAATCATTCGTTTGCTTCTCATAAGCTCTCCGTGCACCACGGTAGCATTATCGTGCAAGTCATCGGGATAAGGAGACTCAAGGACATACTCCTTGCGCTCTTGCTTGAGAACAATTCTCAAGTTGCGACACCAATCCAAAAAGTTCGTTCCATTGAGTTTTTCTTTCTCAAGAATAGATCGCAAATTAAAAGAACTGGATGCGGCATTAGTTGACATGATCTACAACAAAGAATACGCAAAGTTTAGCACTATGTTTATGTTCATCTTTTATTAAACTATTTAACAAAAGACTCCCACTATGTGTTTTGCAACAAAACTCCCTCTAAGTTACATAGTGGGTCAAGATCCTCATTTCATTAGTTCCTAGTGAGCTTTGGCATCACGGCTAGAAGACTAGTGACATGGGTAAGCAACACCTTGCTAATCACATCCCTATGTGACTCTTGCTTGTTGGGTGACATCAATATGTCCAAAACTGTTTTGTTAAGTAAACCAAATGCTTCCGCATGTAGATGTCCGACATCTATCCCAAATAATGATGATAACCGACGGCACTCTACTTTGGTAGACCTACCGTGCGGTGATCATTATCTTTTGGTGCAACATATGAAAGGGCATTAACACCTAATTTTATGAGGAATTCTATCCTACCAAAGCAATATATCACATATATCATTGCACAAGAATAAGATAGATAACATCACAGATAAACATATTTAACTGTGAAATAGTATGGCCCAAAAAAATGGTGATCTCCATCTCCATTTAGGTGTAGACGATCTCCATCCTCCACATCACTCCTTTAGGCCACCATGCTTGAAAACTTGTAACCTCAAAACTAGACTACTACCTATAATAGCTAGAAATTGAAGATTACAAACATAGATTCAAGCATTAAGGTCGACACGCAGGTCGTTAAATACAATATAGACAGCTAACAATAGCTGAAATAATCATGACACGCAGGCCATGAACGAATGTTACATGCATCACATACATCTCATACATTCCAATAAGATATAGGGCCATATTATTCACATCATTCCCTGAAAAACAAGTTAGACGTAGAATCGTATTCTACCTAACGATGTGAACCCAAGACGCTATACAAGGTGGGTACGCACGGCGATATTCACAGATCCAATCTATGAAATCGCAATGGAAAAACTATTCGGCACAACCACCTTATGCCGATCCGAGACATTCTCTAGGATGCTAGTTTTTCCACTGGGCCGAGGCCATCAGATCCGTAGAATACTAGTATTCGGCATAACAACCTTATACCGATCCGAGACAATCTCTAGGACACTAGTATTCATACAATCTGCGCCTCATCTAACCCCTGTTCACCGACTGATCTAATCTGTAATAGATCCAATCTACTACAACCGCATATCAAAATATGCGCCGATCCAGATCGCAAACTAAGCAAGATGGCTCTGATACCAGTAATGGATCGCGCGTAGGCTACGCAAGCAGAAAAAAACAAAACTTTTCTACCGCGCACACAAGGACATCATGCTTAAGGAGGGATCATGGATCGTTACCACTAGACGTGCAGCGCAGCGGAAGAAGAGTTGGAGAAGCCGATCCAACCACGCGCGTCGAGGTAGTAGTGGAAGTAGCCGATCGTCCCGAACCGATCGTCTCCTCCACGCGATCAACCACACCACGAGCGGATCCAATCAGAGGTTGTTGATGCCGATCAACGCCGCAACGAGCGCCGCCTCCACCGGTATCCACACGTCCGGGTTTGGAACGCCGATCGCGAGTGTACCGGCTTTCATGAGCGACTAGGGTTTGGCTCAGGACGTGGCGGCTAGGGATTAGCTCGGGATTATCATATGCCTACCCCTCGGCCCCTCGCCTCCATATATATAGACCTCCTCACTTGGGCCTCGAGGACTGAAGCCCAATAGGAGTCTATCCGGATCTCTATCCGAATTGAGCCCACATCCGAATCATATTCGAATTAGTGTTCCAACCCGTTAAGTGTGCGACCACAGAGGTTCACGTATACTTGGTCGCGACCGAAACACCTTCCGGTCACCACATTAATAGCGGCCTCTAGTAAGACATATTAACCCCAAAGTATACGTAAAGATCATATCGGTGAACACGTAATGTTCTCATGTACTAATCCTTTGCCTCACGATATAGATTAAGCTCAAGGCGAGACCTGTGTCATCCTCTTAATAGCTCAATCACTCTCTCGATTCCGTGATGGATTATAAACTCGTGATTGACTCCTCAATCACCTTGGCATGGCCATGCACTTTAATAATCCATTACATCGAGGGGCCGAGATATCTCTCCCATAAGGAGGGCAAATTCTATCTTGATCATTCATATCCCACTACATGTTTCATGGCAAACCCAAAGACTACTTTTATGACTACCCGATTCACGGAGTAGTGTTTAGTAGTCCCAAAATAAGCTACTACGCATCTTGGGAACCATGATGATCTCAAGTCTAAGGATTCCACATAAACACTACTTGAGACCAACTGATGATACATGGAATCTCTGCAGTGTCTCATGGCGGGTCTATCCAACATATGTTCACTAACACATGTCCATATTATTGATTTGGTATCTCCATACCATGATCCATGAGACATGATCATCAATCAATACATATGCTGATCTTTGAATCATATTTGTTCCTCATATGAAATATAATCAGGGATCATTTAGAAATAGCAACATTTTGGCATTAAGAGTCTCATGAATAAGTCACATACTCATTGATCAATAATGATAATGTCTATTTCAAGGAACAAAGCAATGTATCATAAACATAGTATGTGATATATTCAACATCTCCATGTTGCCTCTAGGGCATATCACCAACAGATTGTCTCTTATGAGTAAAGTGTATAACCTCAGCAGAGTGTAAACTATTCAAACAATCGTGCCCACAGTCATGGATGAGCATGCGAACTTACTCAAGTTAGTATCTATTTCCAGAATCTTATAGGTGGGATGAAAAGAAAACTTGTCGGGTAGATGAAACCCTGAGTATTGATTTTTCCCTGTGTGGATAGAACCTAGGGATTCTAAAGGGTGGATAGAACCCTAATGGTAAAAATTAGCATTGGTGGATGGAACCATCACTATTATTAATATTGCATACTCTACACTTGTTAAAACATGGTTTAGTTAAATATGCTAAGTCTTAGGAATTTCTATATATTGTAACTTTCGACTGTAGCCTTGGCAAATAAAATCACTCTAGCCTTTCTTTGTCAAGCCATGCATCTATATATCTGCATTCTGTGTGTTGGCTCATGAAGCACAGTGATTTATGCTCACACTCACTCACTCAATTAACCCAGAATCAAGAGAATCAGATCACTATACTTACAAAGATGCTCCTAGAAACGATAGGGATAAAGATGGAGGAAATTATGGTGGTTTTTAGTAATCCTAGCCCCAGTCAAGCAGGCTAGAAAAGAGATTATGTGCACATATATTGTCCTAGCTTGGATAATATCTGTGGTATAGATTTTACCCTAGTCACTTGCCTGTGGCAATTTATGGTCCTATCTTTTGTTCACTACTTCCGCTACTACTTTTGTAATGTAAATATTTGGCCTAGTGCCCCTTTGTGTAAACTATACCGGATGTGGAATATTTATACTCTGATATGTAATATTAATATTCATGTATGGTATGGTCCATGTGATGTATGAAATGATTCAACAATGTATATGTTAGCACTATCTACTATTTCAGGGAATAGTGCGTTGGAATCACAGGAGGTTCTAGATTGGCAAAATCTGGGTCTGAAAGTCAGTTAGACTACTATTGTAAGGCCGATCAAACCGCTCTCAATTTCTTTGTGCAACGCAATGGACACCTCTCTAAAAATAACTATTGCCAACTGTGGGTTGATACTACCACACACCGGTCAGACAACCACCATGGCCGGTCAGACCGCCACTGAAGGCCCAGTCAGACTGCTAGCTACAGACAGGAAAATTCAAAGATTCAAATGGCACAAGATCAAACTTCTGCTACCTACAGACAGCAAAATCCAGATATACAAATGGCACAAAATCAAACTCAAATATTAGCAACAAAATATAAGCAAAATCAAATACTCATCACACTTATGAAGCTACCACCACTTGATCTTACATTTAATGATGTAGAAGACGCTCCCACTTCTAAAACAACTCTTGTGCATTGAAGATGACCTATATATAGTGACGAGGTCACCAACTAGACCTATTCATGGGCATATTTTTGACCCACAGCCCGGTCGAAAGCCCAAGAAACCAATAAATAATATTTTATTTAGAAAATAATTATAAATACAGCTCAGGCCTAGCCCCACAATTGAACCATGCCATAGCAAACTAAACGGTAGATTATGGCTATGGCCATCAAAATATACGAGGATAAGTTTTTACCATCATATATCCTTCTAGGGCTCATAGCACAGCCAAGTTAACCCCTTCGACGTTGCTAGCCTAAAATCAACTGAAAACAAGACTCCAAAGTTATTTGAACGTCAAGGAGGGTAACTTTAAGCAATACGGCTTGTCATTATGTTATGTCTAGAGGTGGGCATTGGGCTATGCCGTGCTGGCATGGCCCGGGCCCACCATGCTTTGGGCCACGTCATGCCATGCGGGCTTGGCTCGGTCACCCCGCTGTGCCATGCCGTGCTAGCCCGCCTCGCTTCCAGCCAAGCCTAGGCATGGCCTAAAGCCCACCATGCCGGCGTTCATGCTGTGCCAGCTCAAGTCCAGTCCAAAGTAACTATACACGACGAAGGCGGCAGTGACGATGGTGGCAGCGGCCGCCATTTTCATTCCTCTCGTACTCGCCTCGTTAAAAACCTAATTAAATTTTTTTAAAAAATCTATGCATACATTGTGGAACATAGAATAATCAACAACAAATTATATATGACTCACTTCACAATTAGGATCTCATCAGTCAAATATTCATAAATTGCCTTCACACAATCCTTAAACATGCTTTTGTAGGATCTGAAGAGTTTCCTTTGTATGAGTTACATCACTGTATTGAAGAAAAGTTTTTTAAAAATAATGAATGACATTTTTCATTTATATGTATGTGAGCAAATCAAATTACGTGATTTTAGTCATCTTCAGAGACATGTAGCTTTAAATAATTAGCTATGTCCAAATAAAAGTATGGGACACCATGATAGAAATAGTTTGTGAGCAGGACAATGAGATGATAGTTAAAATAAGTAATAGAGAAATAATCCTTACATGTTCATTCCACTGAAACAGGATAACACTAAAAAATCGGTAGAATATATTTCATGAGTCACTACATATTTTTCGCTAAAGAGGAGAATGGACGGATATATAGGAAGACTGGATATTGCTGGTTTTGCTCGGGTCTAATGCGTGATCACCTCACCATGCATGTCTGCGTGGACCATCTGATTAAGGATAGATCTAGTTGTATTATATGTACTAGTATACTACTCTTGTTGTTTTCTTTCATATATAGTACAATAATAGTGTCAGTACATCTGTGTACATGATCATATATTTCATCATACACTTGTGATCGTCCGTGTTCTAGAGAGGGCAATCTTGCCCGATTACATGTGAATAAAACCCCTAATAAAGATGGATATGTTTCTTGTTTATTGCCTCCAGTGGGCACGTTCGTGTGGACAAATATCTGCCCGATGGGCAAACGGGTGTAGGCACGGAGAGTTTAACTCGTTCCTATTTACCCCCCAATGAGGATTGTCACGTGGGCCCATGTCTGAGAAAAACCTAGAGAGCAAAGACATCAATCCAAACCCCACAAATTTTTCTACCCTTCGCTCCTCCAGGCCGCTGCCACCAACTCTTCCCCAATCCCTCGTTTGTTCTTCCTCTCTCTCCGGAGTCCATCTCCCCAGCTACTCACCAGACCAGGCGTTGCCATCCATCTTCAACCCTCGTCCCCTCCACCCCCTCCCTCAAGTCCCACCGCCCGAGCTTCCCCATCCCTCTGCCTCCCCCTCCCCTACCGGGATCCCTGCAGCCGTGACTGGCGAGGATGTCTGAGGCCACCTTCGAGGCGAGGGCAACGTGCGTCTTGGCACCGAAGGGGGCCAAGGAATGCGACAATATGGTCGTCGATGGCGCCCGAGGTGCAGACGGTGAGGAGGGAGAGGATGGCGTGGAGGGAGACACGTGGGGTGGTGGTGGCGGTGCACGTGTCGCTGCAGCAGCGGCGGCGCCCTCCCCGCGAGCGGCCCCGATGCGCGCCACCTCGACCCCCTGCAGCCACGAGGCAACCGAGCGCGACGAGCTCCTCTCCACGCGACAGCCGGAGGAGGCGAAGGAGGCTCAGCAGCTGGAGGAGGCAGTGGCAGCCGTCGCCATGCCTG
The DNA here is from genome assembly GCA_036346245.1 of Bonia amplexicaulis. Classification (NCBI taxonomy): domain Eukaryota; kingdom Viridiplantae; phylum Streptophyta; class Magnoliopsida; order Poales; family Poaceae; genus Bonia; species Bonia amplexicaulis. Next base: position 21,859,776 of record CM070747.1, on the reverse strand, counting down.
CCATACCTTCCATGCTAGCCATGCTAGGCGAGTGTATATGGCGCTTGAGCGGGGCATCCCGGCCATCTCCGCCGTCATGGGCTCCAAGTGCCTCCCCTTCCCCAGCAACAGCAAGGCGTTCGACCTCGTCCACTATGCGCCAGCGACTTCTTTGTCTGGTAAGCGACGCCGTGTTGCTCTTGCTGCTTGCTTGATGGTTTGAGCCAGAGGAGGCTGTGCTATCGTGCTCGCCGTGCTCATCGTCCTGGGTCGGCCTGAGCACGGCACACTTTGTCGGGCCGTGCTGTGCCGCTCGATAGGCCGACTTTTTAGGTCTGGCACGACCCACCGTTCATATCATGCTAGCACGGCCTATCATGTGACATGCTTATACCGTGCTTAGGTTATACCGGATCAGCCGGACCTCAGACTGACCTGAAAAAGCCCAGCTGGACTCCCAGCACTAGTTATGTCCTCGTGCCATTTTTGAAGGTCAAGCTGATCACTCTGCTTTGAAGATTGATGTTTGCCGATTTGTTTACACCTGTCTGACGAACAGATTTTAATTGCACTAATAAGTCCTTTGCTCATCTGCAGGTACTTTTTTTTTTTGAGAGAGACCACCGGCCGTGCGCTGATAATCATTATAATTCACAAAGAATTCGTCATTCAAGAAGAAGAATTTAGAAAGGAGCCGCTTCGGCTAATTAAACTAATTAATTTAAGAGTAAAATGTACGAGGGCCATTCAACTTATACGGTGTGTCATTTACGTCACACAATTTTTAAAATGCACGTCAAGGTCAATGATATGACATAAGAGAATCATTAGTCTATCCTAACGCCCAGGCTAGCAAAGTCATACGTGTAGCATAACACATAGAATTCAAAGCAGTTGGAGAAATATTTTGCAGAAAACTTCAGTGCAATTTTTCGTTTAGCCGTACTCATATGCTCTTATCCGAACTAGACTATTCTATGCTTCTCATTACCTTTTGTTCGACTCCTAGGAGATCCGTGCAAAGAGATCATGGTTTATGCATTATAACTCTATTAGTTAGATCACGGCGAGTCTCACAAGGATGAGGTCATACTCCGCCGCCGCCGCCTCAAGGGTTTCGTCGTAAGAGGATAAGACCTCGAGTGATTCGTGCGGACGGATTTGGTCTAGTTCAATCAGATTAGGATAAGGATGGCGTGATATGGTTAAAAGAAACAATAGGGTCTGTTCTTTTTTGGATTATGGCTGTGGTTTATAGTTTTTGGCTGAAATTTTTGAATTTTGAGTTGTTCGCGACAGAAATTACGGAGAGAGATACTCGCTTGCGATTTTGGCTGGTACGGATGTTGCACTTTTAACATGTACTACAATTAACTTGTAGATCCCGTCTCAAAAAAATGTTCCGTTTGAAAGTTAGGTACTGTAACAAAAGCCAAAAGCTATTTTTAGAATCCGCAAAAAACAGATTATGACACGCGTTTTGTGTAAATTTCAAAGCATTGAATCTTACATATTATGACACATGTATGGAATATGCTAACATGGGTGGCTAGATGGACTGATGACCTATTTATATCACATCAGTGATCGAGATGTGTATTTTTAAAATACAGTGATTTAGATGATACGTCCAAACAAATTTAGTGATCTTTATGTATTTTACTCTTTAACTTAAATAGGCTCAATTAAGGACGGCAACAAAACGCAATTTATAAGGCCAAGTGCTTACCCACCGGTGCTCGGCTGTATCCTCTGCGCCACCTTCTGAAGTTATCATTTTGGTCCCCGTACTGTACACGAGAGTCTTTCTTGTGTTTCAAGCGAGACATGAATACGTGTGTTGTGTACATGGCACCTCATTCATTGCTATTAGTATAGAAATATAGTGAAAATGCATTTCAGGCAAGAACATTGTTAGATCCAGATTTTGCTAATCCAGAACTATCTGTGATTTTTCTCGTACTATTTTTTAGATCAGTAAATAGTGATCATAGATAAATTACTATATATTAAAATCATATCTTGTAGAATCGTAAATAATACAGCAATAAACTTACACATAGGCTGGTCAGACCAAATTCATTAGAAAGAAGCAGTGGAAACGAAAACTTCACATAGGTAAGACCCTCAAGACATGCCCACAGATAGCCAACTGGGGATCGCAACCTAGTTCTTGGCCCCATCGACTTCTAGCTCTTTCAACTACTTTAGATGACCGTATGGTTTGACTTTATCCTTCTTATTAACTGAATAATGCTAATTGATCAATAATGAGTACAAAGGTATTCAGGAAGCTACCATACGGAGTGCAATAATAATATATGCAAAGCTGTCAAGAGAGGCTTGATACTCTTTTATTTACGAAAATACCAACATTTTAACATACCTTTATAGGAAATTCCTGAGACCTAGCATTTTTACCTAACCATGTTTGTAAATATTGTAAGAGTATGTAATATTAATAGTAGTGCAGATTCCATCCATCTTTATAGAGTATGGTTTCATTCACCAAATGCTAGTTTTGTTACCAAGGTTATATCCACCCGATGAGTTTTTTATTCCACCCACAAAGTTTTTGTTAGACCATGTGGAGGTCATGAATACAGTGATGATGAATAATTAACTTTCGGGTTGCATTGAAATTTACGTTTGTGAAAGTTTCAGTCAACCACAGTTAGCGATCGGCAGGCTTCGACCACGGTCAGTGGTTGGTAGTCCAATCGGCCTTGTGTTGGCAGTCCGATCGGCAGATCAACCATGATAGAGTGACCACGGTCGGTCGACCATGCAGAACGACCATGGCAAGTCGACCACGGTATGTCGATCATTGTAGAATGACCACGATAGGTTGGACGGGGAGACGATCATGGTTGATAACAAAGAGAGCCAAGACTAGGAGGGGGAAATCCGAGGTCTATGCGGTTGAGGATATCATGAGGTGGTTGGGCTCACGTTGGAGCACATGGAGATCAAAGGTAGATGATGCATGGAGAAGCTACAGATGGTGCGATCTTTAGTGTTTGCATGTGCAGGTTGGGCGTGGAGACGATCATGGTCATAACAAGGAGAACCGGGACTAGGAGGGGAAATCTGAGGTCTAGGCGGTCGATGATGTCACGAGGTGATCGGGCTCACGCTAGAGCACGTGGGGATCAAAGTTGGATGATATGTGGAGAAGCTATAGGAGGTGCGCTCCTAGAAGCTGCAACACGTGTTGAGTTAAAAAAACTTATGGAAGGAGTTCATAACTGAGAAGACTTAGAGATTATGGAAAATCCGTGTTTGGAAGGGTTTTGGGACCCTTGATTTTCGGAACGGATTGAGTTTAGTGTCCGTGTTTGATGAGGATACAGTTTGGGCCGTTAGCCTATAAAACAAGGGAGAGGATAAGAGTTAACACAAGGTTTTGGTAGGGCTTTTAGGGAGAAAGCTTTTAGAGTTTTTGTGCTAGGGTTTGAGAGGTGCCGCGAGGGCACCTTGTAGCTACAGAACACGATTCAAAAATAAAATATCAGATCTATCTTGAGAAAATTTATCGACTCCGGTAGCATATTCGTCTAGGCATCGTCTTTGACTTGTTCTCATTCGACTTCACTTCCCTCGGTAGCGCACTGTGTCATCCACTCGATTGTTGCCAACAGCATTGGTGTCGAAGCGTTCGAGTAGAGGAAGATTACGACTACGTGCAAAGGGGTCGAGCTAACAGTCGAGAGTGATCGAACACAGAGCAGTCGAAACCTTCATCAAGCACATGCAATGGGGTCGAGCAAGCAGTCGAGCGTCTTGTGGTCGAAATATACATCTGGTAAGTTAGGTTACTTTTCCTTTAGTTTGAGATTTGTTTTCAGGTATCAAAAGAGGAGGCAATCATTTACCCCCCCTCTGATTGCGGTATTCGATTCTATAATTTTAAAAATAGACATTAACTCGAGTAAGTTTCCATGCCTGCCCATGACTATAGGCACGGCTATTCGAATAATTTTCATTCTACAAAAGTTATACACTTTACCCACAAAAGATAATTAACATATTATCTTTCACATATTTCCTTGGACATATGAATTAAGACGATCACCACAAGGGCTTTACAATACATCACCTAGTGTAGGCTACACCCGCTAAGGACTTCTCTTAGTGAGGTTACGTTCACCACACGAAGACCCCCTCTTGCGCCACACGACAGCTTAAATCCAGTGACATGATCCGTGTTCACAACGGCTTATAACTAGTGACACGACTTATGGACCACTCCAATGGTGCAACCCGCACTAGTGGATGCAAATTAGTTAGTCAGATCGTGCCCAATATAGACTTGTGGCTGCATTGTTTTACATTGAGAAGTTGTCACAAGATTCAGTCCTTAGTGTTATCTGGATAGTGCTACAATAAACAACAACTTTTCATGCTACATCCACACCAACACTTCTTACCATCTGCTCAGATAGGTAAATCAAGTTTTAAGGTTTTGAGAAACATAAAATACTTTAGACCAATGTATCAACCACTTCCCTTCAATGACTACCAAATCAAATTTCATGTTTACAATGATGTCATGACAAATTAATGTCCTCAGTATCTAAGCAAGGCTAAGCATAGTGCTTAGATACAACTTCTAGCTAATATGGTTACCATTAATTCTAGGGCGACAAGGGTTCATGTTCAAAGCCAATGAGTGGGGTATAATTAAGCAATTATTCATAGAAAATTAACTATGAACAAGTATGAATATAATTTACGTAACAAGGTAAAGCATGCAATTTGATATTTTTAAATAAAAATAATTTTCATTCAAAAGGCAGGTACGGCATGATCAAAGTAATGACTTGCTCGCTCAATTTACTGCGGTCTTGATATTACTCAAAGCCTTCTTATTTAATTATTTTGAAACTCTTGCTCTTCGTCTTTATCCAAATCTTCATCCCGCTCGAGTTGTGGCTTCTTCGATACTTCAATTTCTAATTACGTGATAAACGATCAAAAAACAAAATAAATCCAAGGATCAATCAAAAGTCCAAATAAATCTGAAATAAACTTGATTGAGTTTCCTTATAATTGAGTTAGTGATAAGAGATAAGGTTTAGCGAGTGCGGGACGCTTGACATAGTCAATCGGAATTTGACCGAAAAGGGGAAGCGGAAAAGCTTTGCCAGGAAGGATAAAAGAAGGATTGATGTTAAAGATATATTCGTAGGAATATTCCACTTCGGATTGGAACATGGCTAGACTGACTTGATTTTTAATTTAATAGCTTCTTTCATTATTTTATATTTATTAAAGCAGTTCTAAGAGTTATGTTAGACTTATGATAGATATGAGAATCCCGAAAGAATATTGGGCATTACTTGATGAGTGTTAACCATTAGAGATTACGATGTGAGTTCAACATGCGAAGAGTATAACTTTAATTCATCGAGTTAATATTGGATTCCATATTTTACCAAAGTTTCCTCTTAAGGTTGTGTCCTGAATAGTTGGATCATTAATTATTCTTAATTACCACTTGTGATTTTAAATCCAGAAATAATGATGGAACGATTGTTATTGATGCAAGATTGCATTTTTATCATGACTTCTAATTTAAATTTGTATTTCAATTTAGATGGAAAAGACATACTTGTTAATTACCTTTTTAACTTGTTTGCCATTTTAAATGGAGCTTGCATGACATGTGGATAGTTGCAAAAGGCTATACTTTAATAATGTCTTTAATTAGTATTCAAATTGGAGATAAATATTAGAGGTACACTAATTATTTTGAGAATCAATTAATTATTTTCAAGGAAATCTGTAATTCAAATAGTGTGCTTACAATTTAAATATTAGTGGCTTAACATTCAAATTAATCGCATATAATATTTAAGTATTATTTGAGGAAGGGCCCTAGTGATTTTTGGAAGCATATAAATATTATTATTTATTATTATAAGGCTTATTCTAACACTAATTATCCTTATACAACAATTAACTTGAGAATCCTTGATGATAGATTGCTATTTATAGCTTCCACATTCGTTGACATGTTATTTAAATTATTGTCTCAACAATTCAATTATTTATTTGAAAAGGATCTTCAGGATATTTTGGAATAATCCAACTTTACTTTGCATAATGTTTTCTCAAATTAATTGCTAAATTAATTAGACTATTGTCTTAATTCAACTTCTAATTAAGGTGGGCCCACATGTCATATGTGTGAGAGACGCAGAAAGAGAGAAAGACAGAGAAGGAAAAGAACAGGGGAGGCCAACAGAGCAGGGGCACACGGGGAGGCAAGCTCGCTGTTGGTGGGCGGCGGCCAAAACGGCGACAACGATTGGCAAAATAGAACCCCGGGAAGGAAATGGGGCTAGGGGAGGTGACTCCTCGACTTAGGGCGAAGCGGAGGTGAGCCGACAGCGAAAATGGCGACTAGGTGGCCAGAGAGAAGGGAGAAGGAAGGAGAGGGGGCATGAGCACGAGTGGAGCCTAGTGAACTTACTAGCGTGCTCAGAGGAGTCGGAGGAGGGTCGAGGCGAGCCGGCGGTGTGAGCCCGGGATGGAGCAGGGTGGTCACAAGTGGTGGCGAGCTCGGGTGGGGAAGAAGCCCAGGCAATGATTGGGGAAGCTAGGGGTTATCATGGTGAACCTCCAGGAGGAAGGAATTGGATAGAGGAGCATCAGAGGGGGAATGGCGGCAGTGGAGGCACGTTTCGATGAGCTTCGCATGTGGAATTCCAATTAAATAAACGGGGTGAAGTAGATGCTAGGGAACATGTTTGGACGCGAGCGGTTTGTGGAGATGATTGCCGGAGTGGCCGGAACGGGGAGAAGGAGCGGCGGTCGAGGTGGGCACAGGGTGAGGCGGTTCGTTTCGGGAAGGAAATGAGGATTAAGAGGGAGGAGGCACAGGTCAACTTATATAGGTAGGGGAACACGGTGTGGCGCTATGCTTCCATAGTGAAGGGTGGCTTGGCACTATTGCTCAATAGGGCAAGTCGGTCGGGCGGGCGCGTGTAGGTCAGGCGACGTGTGACGCCACGTGTGGCACGATGGGTGCAATGGGGTTGGGTCCGCTCGGCGTGCTTGTATGCGCATGCCGGGCGCGGCACGCATGGCGCCAGGAAGCAAAGAAAGAGGGGAAAAGAGAGAGGAAGAAGAAAGGGAACAAAGAGAAAGGGAAGTGGGCCCAGCCATCAGAGAGAGAAAAAAAGGAGAAATGGGGGTGCCGCAAGAATTTGAATTTTATTTTCATTTCTATTTTTGAGTTTTGAATTGGAATTTTGAATTCAAATTTGAATTCTCAGCTCAAATAATTGGATGTGAATTGTACTATTGCTTTGCTTTTGGTTTAATTTGGCTTCCGATTTCGTTTTTCAAATTCCATTTTTGGTTTGAAATTAAATTCCAAATTTTTGCTCACTCGATTTCCAATTGTTTTGGCTCTTGATCCAAGATTTTCATTTTCAGTATTTGAAGTGTTTAACAAAACCAAATCAAGAATCTCAATAAATACCGAAAATTTGAAGGAACGAAGAAAATTAAGCTTTTCACAATTTCGATAATTCCAAAATTTGGGATATTACAGACATGTGTATGTGTTGTTACATCGCATCTAATTGATTGATATTAGTATAGAAATATAGTCAAAATGAAAGTAGGATATTGTTATATACTATATTATTGTATTTGAGCAAATCCGTCTATCTTAACTGTGTTTATGCTTGTCTTCATTTCTCAACGGCATTTCAGCCAATTGTTAAGCATGTGGGCAGGGAATTGGGCAAAGCGTTGGTGAACTAATCTAGTAGACTAGTACATACTCGACCAAATAGCAGCTGCCTCAAGAATTAATATATCCCGATATTATTGTGTGTGACATCTATGAATAACATATTAATTCTTATTGATATTTTTATGTCATCTCTATTATCAACATATATCTTATTGATTGATTGTTTCGGATGTGTAGTTTCATGAAGCCACATACATGGATACATTGTCATGTTGGTTTCATCCATCTATTAGACTGGAGGAGCTAGTACTGGTTGAAGGTGACCATTCAATCGGTGTTGGACATAGATAGAGGGACATTAATTGCCATCTTAGTGGCCGAATAGATTAGCTGAGTATGACATCGAATTGTTGTGGAGTCAAACTTTATTAATGTGGTGATAAAACTTGGTTCCCCTCCATCCTTGTGATTGAGGGCATGTTCTTTTCGACTACGGCTTATGGCTTTTGGCTAAAATTTTTGAATTTTGGCTGTTTACGGTACAGATTACGGAGAGACAGATACTCACTTGCGATTTTGGAAGGTACAAATGTTAGGCTTTTAACGTGTAGATCGTTTAACCTGTAGACCACATCTTAAGAAAATACTTCGTTTAAAAGTTATGTACTATAACAAAAATCAAAAACCGCCGACTTCGGAGGAAAAGAACAGGCCCTGAACCCCGGAGTTTTTTGTGTATTTTTGTGCGTATAATCATATATGCATGCTATACTAGGGCTAAGGCTTCTTTTTTTTTCCTTCCTCATTTTGCATTTCTTGGTCTTGTTTTTCCAAAGCTATATTTTTTCAAAATGGTTACTTTCTTTATTAATTAAATGACGTCTTAGATCCTGTGTTGTTAAAAAAAATTAAATTTTACCATATATCACTAGATTTATTATTGATAGTACTTGCGTAATAATATATATAATCCAAAGTTACGTCTCGGAGACTACGAGAAGCCAATAAGAGTACTTGATCACCGACTAGTATACTTCGTATGTTTCTCATGTATGATAATGAGATAAAATTATTACATTGTTATTAGCCGTGCAATTGCGTATGTCTGCCACTGTTTGCTTGATATCGACGTTTAGTGCTATATTGCTTTTTCCTATATTTTTTTTCCAAAAGACAATTGGGAGATAATGGAGGCTATTTATATTGGCTGCAGCTGATAATTTTTAATTGAAATAAATAGTAGTGGTTGAAAGAAGTGATTTTTAGAAGGATAAGACAAGCAGTGGGAAGAGTGAGAGATACGTACGTGAGACGAGAGAGAGGAGGGGGCGTGTGATACGCCCGTGACCCTCTGCCTTATCTCTAGAGCAAGACGCGAGTGAGAGTAGTGGAGAAGCCGCTTCGCAAAGTCGAGTGTTCATATTGACTTCTAGCCCATAGTGATATGTCTGTTAGTCATAGAAGATCTTACTCCTCCAAACCCATAGCGCCCGCTTTGAAGAGTTTAAGCTTTTGGCTTATAACTTTGGCTAAAATTGTACTTAACAACTGTTAGCCTTTTCTGAGTCATTCAATGAAAAGAAAATTAAAAAGGAAAAGGAAAAATTGTTATATCGCCATGGACAATGCAAAGGAATAAAGGGTAAAACGCAAGAAAAGCCAGGAAAAAGCTGAAAGTAGAAGTCGATGTATTCCAAGTGGCTTCTAACTTAAATAAGCAGAAAGCCAAAAATGCCAGAAGCTGAAGCCGTTTGGAGCAGAGGCCTAACCAGAAGAATTTAAGAGTTTGCAAATTAGAGAGATAGAGAGGACAGAGTGTAATACTAGTAGCAAAGAAAAGTGAGAAATGAAATAATCCAAGGGAGAATAAAATAAAAAAAAGGATTTTTTGCCATCAGGATCCATCGGCTCTAAAAGTGTCCAAGCAATAGCACTCACAGAAGTTCCCAAACTGTCCAGGGCTAGTTGGCGCCTCTCGCAATTGTGAGCTTCATCACTCGGCAGAAAAGTTTATCCAACACCCACATTTAACCGATTTACCTGCCGCAGTAGAAAAAGAACCCCAAACAATGCAGAGCCCCTTTGGGCCAAAATGCCCTTAAGGCATTCAACCAGCCAAAGATGGTAATAAGGGTAAGAGGGGGGCACCCAAGACCTTGCACAAAGCAATGGGGAAGGCAACCGAATGCCCTCTTCTTTGTAAGCCAGCCAACCCCCAGAGTAGGTCTCACTCCATTCATTTTGCTCAGGCAACTGAGAACACAACCCGAGCACAAGCCAGCAAGAGAGACCCTGTCTCTCTATTACTCAGCTAAAACAAGCCTCAGTCTCGTTTATTTCCCCTAGCCGAGAGCTCACCCGGAGAGCAAGCCATTCTTACTAGAGCTAGTACCAGAGAGTAGCTATCCCCATCTCTTTCCCTTTTCATTTCCCCACTGATCCAACTCCCACATAGCCATAACACCCAGCCGGCACAAGGTAGGAACAAGGTCAGCTCAAAGTAACGCCACCAATCACTGGGACCTCACAGAAGCATCACCATCCACTCACCAAATCAATTCAAAGCATAACATTAAACTAAAATAAATCAAGAAATGAGAGAAGTAGTAGTAGATGGAGAAGAAAAGGAGAGGAGCCGATAGTAGGCAGTGATGCCACAACCATGGGCAGGGGTGGCGCACTGCATTGGAGTGGTTGAGAGGTGGCCGATGCTCGGGGGGGCGGCCATGGGAGCCGATGGTGCTCCGAGACGGCCACGGCCAGATCCGAGAGCCGGCACCAGTGGAGCCATGCCATATCCATAGGGAGGCTGACGTAGTCCAAGGAGAAGGCCACGAGGTCGACGGTGCATGGGAATAGTAGCGGTGCCGGTAGAGCCAAGCCATGGCGGCATAGTAGCTGAGGTAGACCTTGGCGGCGTAGGGGAGGTGGAGTGGCCGGAGGTGGAGGAGGCACCGAGCTTCCGACCAGCTGCGCATCGTAGCCGGTGAGCCCGAGAGAGGGCCGAAGGGAAGGCAAGGTGTCGAGACTCCCGGTCGGCTGCACGCCGTGGCCGGTGAGCTAGAGGGGGCGACGACGGCCTAGGGCCAGAGTAGGAGTCGACACCGAGTGGCGAGGAGAGTTGGGGGAAGGCGTGAAAAGGGCTGGACCAGTGTGGTCGGTGCTAGGCACTGGCAATGACCGAAGGAGCAGGTCGACGGCTGGGAGGCCGAAAAGCCCAAGCCATAGAGGTGCCAAGGGACCAGAAAGGGAGGGGTAGAGCCCTACGTGGAGGGCAATGGGGCGCCTGCCGGTGGTGAGCATGGCCGGAGGCAACCCCAAGGCCGGCACACCCACTACGCTCGGGGCGGTGGCGCCAAGCGCCTTGCCGCACGCGCATAGGAGTGAAGGAGTCGGGATGAGCTCTGGTCCGACGGCGGGTGGCCGACGGTGAGCTCGAGGCTGGTGTGCCCGAGCTTAGCCATGAGCCACCTGGAGGAGTTGAGGGCATTTGGCCTAAATGGAGAAAGAGAGAGTGAGTAATAGAGAGAAGAGATAAGGCTGGATGGGAAAAGAAGTAAGAGAGGAAAAGAGAGAGAGAGGGGAGTGTTCGGCCAGGTAAGGAGAAAAAGAGAAATAGAGAGAAGAAAGAAAAGAAAAGAGGAGAGAGAAAAAATAGGGGTTCTGCATCATGCGTGTCGAATTCTCATCCTTACGCGTTGCTATGCCAGTGTCGGGCTTTACGTGTAGAGTCGATGCCATTCATTTAAGCGCTTGTACTGCTATACTGTTTTTGAGTCAAGTGACGCTTTTACAAGTGGAGGTTCTGGTTTGGCGCCATCCATACATTGTCCTCGAGGCTAACCAGGCAAGTACATAGTAGAGTGGTAGACGGTGGTTGTGAAATATGTGATACTTACAATATTTTATGCTGCATGACTGGTGATGATAATTGTGATACATAATAAAAATGTTAGAGTATAGCATTCATGACATAACATATGCATTACAAATCAAGACGGTGAGAAAGTCAATAGCTATGAGTAAAGCTATTGACTAATCCGGCGTGCTCTTGAGAAAGTCCTACATCGGTAGGCACCTCCACGAGATAGAGGGAAAGTCCTACTTCGGTAGGCACCTCCACGGGATGGAGGTAAAAGGTGACATCGATGGGTGTGCTCTTTGCTTTACCAGTATGAGTTGTAGGAGGAGAATGAGATTGATCATAGCATTGCATTAAGTGTGAATTGAGGTGAGATATCGAGAATTGTGGAGAATGATTGTGTTATGGTATATTTATGTTAATATTGAAACGGGTGGGAGGAACAAGGTATTATTGTTGCTTATGGTAGTGTTTATCGGTCTATTATGTGCTTGATAAGTCTTCGGACTCACATTTGCTTTGTTTATTTTTTAGGTGTTCATTAAGGACGTCATACATAGGCGGGGATAGCACATGAAAATTTTTACATACCAGCAGCATTTCATGTAACCCCTTTTGTTAGTATGTTTAGACTCTACTGGTATGTTAGAGTTAGAGCTAAATGATATGATGTTTATCTAGTCACTGCAATGTAAATAAAGTAGTGTCTACTTAAAACTGTTAGCAGTTGTTAAAATGGTACGTAATGTTATGCAATAACGATAGTATTCTAGGTCCGAAGGATAGACGGGGTGTGACAGAGAGATGATCAGGGTGTGTTAAGCACGTGGTCAGCATAGGTTCATGGCAAATACACACAGTTACAATCGATCATCAGGGTGTGTTAGTGCGTGGTCAGCATAATACACACAGTTACAACACCCCCGCCGCGACGTCCATATATACCAGCACCACTCTCCACTTCGAAGATACACAACTCTCAGCTCGACCGCAGCGTGCATCCAGCTCTCCTCTGATTCCTGCCATTTATTCTTTCACGCATTGCACCTACGTACGTGCAACAAGCGCCGAGCTAGCTCACACCATGGTGGTGCCTTCCACGACACCGGCTCGGCAGGAGACGGTGGCGCTGCCGCCGGCGTCCCCCGACGGCATACCGACGGTGGACATGTCCGCGCCCCGCGGCTGCGGCGCTCTGTCGCGGCTGGTGGCGCGGGCGTGCTCTGAGCACGGCTTCTTCCGGGCGGTCAACCACGGCGTGCCGCCGGGGCCGGCGGCCCGGCTGGACGCCGCCACCGCAGCGTTCTTCGCGCTGGCGCCGCCCGACAAGCAGCGCGCCGGCCCGCCGAGTCCGCTGGGCTACGGCTGCCGCAGCATCGGCTTCAACGGCGACGTCGGCGAGCTCGAGTACCTGCTCCTCCACACCAACCCCGCCGCCGTCGCGCACAGGGCCAGGTCCATCGATACCAACGACCCCTCGCACTTCAGGTACCCACTTACTGAATGCCATACACGTATACGTACACGTATGCATGCATACCTGGCACACGTATTTCCTAGCTAGTGTTCTAAGGGTTTCTTAATTCTATCACATATACATCTAGGGCTTCCTTCAGGCCCATATGTCAGTTGTTGTTAATATCACTACATATTTCACAACAAAAGTTTTATCTACAAGTATAGTCTCGTCGGCTAACAGAGTTTTAGCTGTTAAGGAACGGCGACATTGTCATTTTCAATGAATTTGCTAGCTAGGCTCTTCGTTTCTGTACACCACTGAATGAAGTACGTTCTATCGCCATGAATGCCGGCCCTAGAGATTTTAAAGCTTAAACTGTTGACGAAGAAAGCCGTCGCGACGAGCTAGTACACAGAAGTTTACGTCGTTGACGGTGCTTGGGCGTCATACTCCTCTGCACTGTGTGACATCAACATGCAAAGCAAAGCTGTATGCACCTTAATTTGTTGCTGGTGTGATGTGGTTTGCGTACCATAGTCTTGCACCTGTCTCTCATTGCTGCTGCGAAAGCAGTGTGGGTTGGCACTGTCAAATAAAAAGGTTTCGTTTAATTTGTATTAGTTAGCTAGGTTTCCTATATCCTTTGGTGTGAAAAATGTTTATATATATATATATATATATATATATATATATATATATATATATATATATATATATATAGTTTGAGTGCATGGAGGTGATGCAAGCTTCAGATACATAACTATCAAAGCATAAGGTAGGACATGATGTGTACATGCATGCATAGGATGCATAGGATAGGTTTGGATGGAGCTGGGGGCCTTTCTGCTTAGTACAACATTGTTATCTTGTGTTTAGAAGTCAAAAGAAGCCAACTTGGCATCATGCATGCACTCCTCTTAATGCAACCGGGCTTGCCCACTTCTTCTAGTTTGGCTGGTGTATGTGCCATGTTCTGATGTAGTACATGTTAGGAGAGATTCTTTCAAGGATGGAAAGGTTATATGTGTGTGTTCTTTGAATCTTGCAGCAGACGAATATGTGTATATTTATCCTAAAACCTAAGCCCAACTGAGATATTATATACTAATTTGGATACATCAACACAGTTTTAGAAGGAATAAAAAACATTTGACTCAAGAAAGTTGTAGCTATAATGTCCTGTGTAATTTTATAGTTGCGCTACCATTTATAATTACAGGATTTTATCTATGTTGGTGTGGGGGTGTTTATTTTTAGTTCATGATAGAGCTTCATTATGCACATATACTGTCATTTTCAGACAGGTCACATCAATTAAATCGTGGAAATGCATGAGCACATAGTTTTCAAAACAATAATTATCGCCATAATGGCATAATTGATGCTGTGATAGGCAGGCCAATGATAAGTTAGTTCCAACAATTTAAGATCAAACATAGCTAGTTTCTAAAGCAAAAGAAAAGCATACAATTGATGGGACACAACAAACTTGATAGCTCCACAGAATGGTCTTAAGAGATTTTCTGATGAAAGTTAGGTATAATTGTCTAACCCAAAGAAAACATTGGAAAAAAGAACAAACAAACATGACAATTGATTGTTTTTCATTTTTCTCCAAAAAAAAAAGAACTGACTATGCTATTTTTGAAAGGGAGAGCCAATACTGCCCATGATGGGATAAAATGTCTATCAACTGACAGAAAATAACAGATCAGATTTCCTTATAACTATTTCGGTGCTTGCTGAATGAGAAAGCTCATGCAAGACTAGGAGAGAGTACACCACTCACTACTCAGACCAGGCAGTGGCCTAATCAGTTTGTTGAGAGCAAAAATAAGATGAAAGGGACAAGAAAACCCTCTCTTAGGTAGTTAGAAGACCCCTCTCAGGTCCCTCTCCAACAAACTGTGTATATTTGTATATCAACCAATCTGACATATATGCAGTGGTCTCCAATTAATGGCAATATCCAACCACCAACTGATGCAGCAACTCAGTGAGTACTTGAAGCATCCACATCTACTAGATAGCTTTATAAGCTTAATTGGCAAAGTACATTAAGTTTTCATTTGGAAGATAATGTGTTTAGTTGGGGTGTACACTACATACACATTTTTTAAACTCCTCCTAGTTATCTAGCTATCATCTACATATACATCAATCATTAACATAAATCTCTAAACATCGATAGCAAACCAACTAATTAAGTAGCACAAGAATGCTAAGCTTAATGCCTCAATCACATCAAAAGCCAGCCTAAGCTTATAATAAGCACATCAGCTGAGAAAAAAATATTGACTGTAATTAACAACATGCCAGTGCAGCCACACAAGAGGAAAATGAACCCCCTAAACTAACAATTAAGAATGCTTCAAGTTAAGAACAGAATGGCTTCAAAAATCTTTGCAGTAACCATTTCGCTATAAGAAAATCTTTGCAGCAACCATTTTGCAATAAGAAAATCTTTGCAGTAACCATTTTCGCTATAAGAAAAGGCGCAAGACAAGAAGCAGGGAAGAACAACCTCTTTTTGTCATTGGAACAAAGGGAGAGGGGCCCCACATGGAAGTACAAAAGTTTCGATGAGAATAAAATGATCCCCAGGCCCCCTAAAGAGCATATCCATGCTATCCACATGAAGCCAAGCAAAAGAACGGAGGCACACATGCAAAGGGTCCTCTTTATGGTAAGATAAATATGAAGTGTCCCGGGCCAGAGGCTGCGTGGTGGCAGCGCAGTGATGTATGATCCAAGCACTGATGTGTCTTTCCACGGAGCAGTGGAAAAAAGGCACGGCACAATCCTGTCAAAAAAAATGCATTTGCCCATTAGAAAATTTGTCACCTCCAGCTGCATCATGTACTACTGATTCTGGGCTATCCATGCATCACAGGAAGCGAATATAGCATGTGTAGATGCTGCACAGCACAGAGGCTAGGCATACATATACGCATCAATGTATCATCTTTTCTCATGCAGGCAGGCAGGCAGGCTTGGGGTTGCAGCCTTTGGGTTGCTGCCTGCAGCTGCTCCACACACATCAATCAGTCAAAAATCATCCTCCCCCCTAGCCCTTTCTCCAATCTTCTTTTTACCTGTCATGGCACATCCAGCTGATCCTGTGATAATAGCATTCTTTTGGTAGATTTAATCCTGTGCTGATTTGACTATATACCATGTCTGAATTTTTTTCTCCTCACTTTTGCTGCAGTGCTGTGGTGAATGAGTATGTGGAAGCAGTGAAGCAGCTTGCATGTGAGATCCTGGACCTGTTGGGGGAGGGGCTAGGGCTCGAGGACCCCAGATCCTTCAGCGAGCTTATCACGGACACTGACAGTGACTCCCTCCTGAGGATCAACCACTACCCTCCATCGTGCACCGTTCACAAGCTTGACCATGACGAGCAATGCAAGCTCAAGGGTATTGTTGTCGGCGCCAAGGCCGGCAACGGTGGGAATCCGGCGGCCGGCGGGCGGATCGGGTTCGGTGAGCACTCCGACCCGCAGGTCCTTAGCTTGCTCCGAGCGAACGACGTCGACGGCCTGCAGGTGCTTCTGCCGGACGGCGACGGCAGGGAGGTGTGGGTTCAGGTGCCGTCTGACCCTTCGGCCATCTTCGTCAATGTCGGTGATCTTCTCCAGGTCGTGATCTACACCAATCTGACCTTAAAAGCAAACAGCATTAGATAGATATATAGATTAACTTGCAGACAGTTGCTTACACAATCTACTTAAGAAAATAAAATTGCAAATGTTCTAAAGCAAACAAAGAGTTATTAAGGAACTAATCTGCACCCAACCATTAGTACTCACGTATGATTTACAAACTATGCAATTTTCTTTCCAGTGGTTCATAAAATCAGTTTATTTACTTACTGAAAAACACGAGTACAAATGATCTGTATTTGACTCTCCCATGTGCATAAGGCTATCTGATTGGACACCCATGTTGAAAACTATTTCCCCTTCTGTCAAAAGACGTGCAAATTAAACACCGATATTTTGCCTATTTTCGGACCCATTTTTTGGACGTCAAAAAACTCTATTTCCGTCCTGTAACTACACCTGTTTTACCGAACCTAACTATAAAAATTTTGTGATGCTGTAACACAATTTTGTGTGCCTGGAATTTTGTTTTTTGACTTAATCTTTCCCTTGCCTTCTCCTCTCCAGGCTCTGACAAATGGGAGACTGGTAAGTGTCCGGCACAGGGTAATCGCAAGTGCCTGCAGGCCAAGGCTGTCCACGATCTACTTCGCAGCGCCACCGCCGCATGCACGAATCTCGGCGCTCCCGGAGACGATCACGGCAGGCTCAGCACGCCAGTACCGGTCCTTCACCTGGGCCGAGTACAAGACGACAATGTACTCCCTCCGCCTGAGCCACAGCCGCCTCGACCTCTTCTTCCACGTCGACGACGATGACAGCGTCGATGTCGGCGAAGGAAAGGAATAAGAATGGCTGGTTGAGTTGCAGGCAGCGTGTATGGTGGGGGACAGGTAGCAGGTACAGTTGTCCCCCAAAATTTTGGCTCTCTGCTGGCTGCTAATGCCAGATATCTATTATGATGGTGTAGTGTGTGAGGCTGTGACTGTGTAATAGTGGTCAGCATTGTACAGAAGCTATGGTTGTATGGTCGTAATGTACTATTGCCTTTTCAGCAAACTGATTGTCCCCTCTTTTAACTTTCGGTTTTGCTATTACACATACGACTGAAATTTTTTTATCTATCAGTCACCTGAAATTGCACTCTTAATCAACTGAAATTACAGCCTCATCCAAAAAAACACCTGCAATTTCAGGTCAACTGAAGTTGCAGCCCCCTCAAAAAAATCACCTACAACTTTAGGTGATTAAGAGTACAACTTTAGATGACTGAGAGATATAAAAAATTTAGTCACCTGTGCAATAGTCATTCCCTTCAACTTTTATTCCCCGCATCCCTCCCTCTATCTCAGATGTTAGATAGCCTTTTCTTAAAGCAAACTCTTCCAGAAAAGTGAGAGCAAACTCTTCAAGAAAAGTGAGACCTAACTTCAGACTCCAATTGACGATCTTGATACACATGATCCTTTTAATTTTTTTTCCTTAAAAGAAATACAAAACTTGCAGCTAGAAAAGATTTTCACGGCTCACATAAACTACAGGCAAAGCCAAATCGAGGCAACGCAAAAAATGTTCAAGTACATAAGTTAGTTGCGATTAATCTGCAACCCTGTGCCATTAAATTAAACTACATTATCTTTTAACTCTTTAGGACAGCCAGAATGCAATTGTAAACAGTCAACTCAAACTTAGGGGAGTAAATGCAGTATCAACACCACATCAAACAGAAGGTAGAGAATTGCAATATATTCATTCACTATAGGAAATAACACGATATTACAATCAGTAACAAATGGTAGTGTGGGCCATAAAATATACATATGATTGGGAATATACAGCATACAGATTCAACTAATTAACGAATGAGTCAATAAGATGCAATGGTTAGGGCACATATCACAGGCTCACGGCACATCCCGAAATCGGAGATGGTGATGGTCAATTGCACATGCAATTTTCTGTGTCAATGTGTGCTCAATCCAAATTAGTTTTGCTTTCCTCGACTGCCCTTGTATCCGATGGCTACAAAACATGAGTGCGCATTGAGGAATGAATGTATGAGCACTACCTTATGTATAGTTATGGGATCTGTTCTTTTAAACTATGGTTTATGGTTTTTTTGTTATTCATGAGAGAATATGGAGAGATAGATATTCATATGCGATTTTGGCCGATATATAAAGTCGTTACAATGTCGACTACAATCGATTTGTAGACCCCATCTTAAAAAGATATTCTATTTAAAAGCTAGTTAATGTAGAAAATCCAAAATCAGAAACTGAAAAGAAGGGGCCATACTATCATACACCCATAGTTCTCTATGCTGCTACATGTTCATATTGGCTTCTGTTTAGAAAAACCCAAAGATAATACGAACACCCAGCTTTTCGAAGCGGCTTCTCCACTCCTCTCGCTACTGTCTCGCTCCGGAGATAAGGCATGGGTCACGGGTGCATCATCCACCCCACTCTTCTCGCTCTCGTTACGTGCACACATCTTCCCTCACTTTTTACACCGCTCTCCATCTCCTTCTAGAAATCACTGCTATTTATTTTTAGCTAAAAGTTATCAGCAAAAACTAATATGTATACCTCTATAGTGTTTTGTGCTGTGACTCCCTGGTAGAGAAATCAACAGTGTAGATACTAGATTGTATGTGATGGCAAGAAAAGAAGGGGCTCCGATGTTTTACCTATTGATTGATGTGAAATTTGGCTGCATGGCATGATTACCTAGCTCGGCCATTCTTCTGAGAGGCTATCTTCAAGCAGCTCAATGTCCTACTTGCAAGTCAGAGTGTAGGCCAGCCCTGGGTTTTCCGACGACATATTGGACGGTAGAAAACCAGCAATAATATATGTCTGGTGTGGCCGTGATTCCTTCCAATTAAGATGTCGTTCGGTTAGGTTAAAATAAGTTAGCTTATGACTAAAATTACACTGTAACTGATTAAAATTATATTGTAGTTGATGATGACTTATTTGACGTAACTAAATTTAAAAAAATTAAAATAGAAAAAATATGTTAGCTCATCATAAATAATGCAAACGAATACAGAAAAAAAAAAGAACCGGCAAAAAACTCAGAAAAAACATGAAAGAACCGGCAAAAAACCTTGTTTTCTCAAATTTATAATGTTGAGCATCCTATACCTTCTTCCTCAAAAAAAAAGGAAAAGGGAAAAAGAAACTTGAAAGCAATTTCTTATTATCAGCGTGTACCTGCCACCGTACATAAAGCCAAGATCCATCATTACAATACGGTCACGGGTTAGAACAAACATGATAGTTTTTTTTTAAAAAAAAACATGTTCTGATGCAAATTTTGGAAAATGAAAAGAAATTCTTACAAAATAGAGCTACAGAACATGGATATGCCACCAGCCGAAAGGACAAAGGAAATGTTGATTTAACGTGTCGCCTGTAATTAAAAAAAAAAAGCTCACAGACTGCAAAAGGGAACATAACAAGTTGCAGTCTATTCGACCAAAAGTTTGGTGCCGTCATCTAAATCATGTTTTATCAACTTCTACTTTTGATGGTGTAATGTGACAGTTTTATGTTGTTAAGTAGCAATTTAAGTGGGACATAGTAAAAAAATTCTGGTGAGAACTAGAAATAAAGAAGAAACAGGATGTTGCTTAAAAATGGCATGAGCATTCAAGAGCATCTTGGAATTAAAAACATCTTTGAGGCTCCAGCTACAGCAATCATGAAGCAGGACGAAGATCGGGAGAGCTGACTCAAATTGCTTGCACTTATGGTCAGGCCAGGAAATATAGGTCCTGTTTTTTACAGTTTTTAAAAGCGGTTTTTGATTTTTGCTATAGTATTTAACTTTTAAACGAGATATTTTTTCAAGACGGAATCTACAAATTAAATATAGTACACGTTAAAAACCCAACATTTGTATCAACTAAAATCGCAAACGATTATCTCTCTCTATAATCTCTGTCGCAAACAGATAAAATTCAAAATTTTCAGCCAAAAATCATAAGCCGCAGTCGTATCAAACAGCCCCATAGACTCCACTCGCTTCAAGTCATTAAGTTTTTAATCAAATTAAGTCGATAAAGGTGCCGCTCGGTTGGGCTGAAATAAACTAGCTTATAGCTGAAATTGCATTGTAGCTGACTGAAATTATACTGCAACTGATGGTGGCTTTTTTGGCGTAACTAAATTTAAAAAAAATAAAATAGGAAAAACAGGTTAGTCCATCATGGACAATACAAACGAATACGGAAAAAAAGAATCGGCAAAAAAGCTCAAAAAATAGCCAAAAAGTTATAAAAAGACAAAATTTAGGAATAATAAATAATAAGCCTAAAGTTTAAGCCGAAATGAACAGGGCTGTATACATGCTAATTGAACATTTTTAGTCAGGTTTTTTTTATCCATGATAACATTACAAACTCCGAAAGAAAGAGAAGTACTGACAAAAATCGAGTTATGTATAACGTCATCTATCTGTTACACTTTCACCATCTGAATTAGATGTTACAGATTCTTTGAAAGTGTATTCAACAATGAAATTTGGTACTGTGTGGTACACCTACATAAAAGCTCCATTCCACAGGACCACCGAGGCTGTACTTGAGATAATTTGATTCCGGCTATGGCTTTCGTTTTTAGTTTATCGTTTCTGAATTCTCGTTATCGGTAAGAGACAATACAAAAAAAGAAAAAATCGTATATGACTTTAGACGGTGCAGCTGAATTCGGTATAGTATATACTACAATCTAATTATAGATCTAATATTAAAAAATACACTGTTTAAAAGCTAGTCACTATAGCAGCAGAAACCAAAACTAAAGTATTAAGTGGAAAAGAGCCTATCTATAGTGGATTGGGGAAAGTAGTTTCTGGACTAGAAAGTACTGCTGCTACATTTTTGCATGGTTTTTTGCATTAACTCAGGGTTGTGACTTTTGGACTATTCGTGCGAGAGATTACAGAGTAACAGAAACTTACGTGTGGTTTTTGCCGATATAAATAAAGTCGATACAGTATGTACTATAATTAACTAGTAGATTCTATCTTAAAAAGATACTATGTTTAAAAATTAGTTACTGTAGAAAAGTCGAAAAGCAGCTTTTAGAATTCCAAAATAACATAGCCTCATTTCTGGTCCAGCTACGCTACGTGCACCCATCAGCAAAAAAAAAAAAACCCCACCATCTAATAGAGAATGTTCATGCAAGAAAAAGGGCAGGCATAAGGCTTTCTTATTTCTTAAACATTGCACATATGCACCAGGCCAGTGCTAGAAACATGGCCAGAAAAGTGCAAGCTTCTACATCGGAGAAGGAGCACATTAAGTGCCAAACAGGACCATTGCTTGCAGTCACAGGTTGGCAAACTTAGGTCTGTTTTTTTTTTTTTTTTGGCTACGGTTTGTGGTTTTTGACTGCGGTTTTTGGTTTTTAGGCTATTTGTACGAGAGATTACGGAGTAACAAAAACTCACGTGCGGTTTTTGCTGATATAAATGAAGTCAGTAAAGTATGTACTACAATTAACTAGTAGATTATATCTTGAAAAAATATTCCGTTTAAAAGCTAGTTACTGTAGAAAAGTCGAAAAATAACTTTTAAAAGCTGAAAAGAACAAGACCTTAGCAGACCATAAACTCGAAACACATTTAGTTATTTTCCAGATAAAGAGATGCCGCATGGGTCGATCACTTCACCATGATAGACCACCACACTTAACACGAACCATGCTAATGTGCCAACAAATAGTGCAGCTTCTGCTAGCCAATGTGCCAACAATTCTAAAATGTGAATACGAAGGTTTGCCATTTATCGCTACCAGAACCCGACGACGACGCAGGGATCAATTGGTAGCGCAGGTATCCCGGATGGGGTTTCCATCAACCACATTTTGGATACATTGCTATGCGAAAGAATTGAATGTAAAAATATGAGGACAAGTGCTTTTGTAAATTAAAATAGATGTCATAATAAAGTTAGACGTAACACGGTGCACAAGGTTTGATTACATGCACAAGAAAGAGCATCATACACGATACAACAAACCGAAGTACTTCTACGATACATATGTATCTTTTCGAAATAGAAATAAATTCGACATTCGGGGAACTACTGCGGAACGGCCCAACCTACTGCGCGGATCGGAGCCATTTTTCCTTCCGTGCAAACTCGGCGTTGAACTCATCGGTGGCCTCTTTGGCCTTGGCTGTCATTTTTCTCTTTTTCTCATGCCCCCTCTTGTGAGCCTCGCGCTCTCTGTGCGTGCACACCTAGAGATAAGTTTTCATCTCCAGAGGTATACGTTCGGTTTGTTCATCGTTGCGGCGCTCCTCCTCCCGGATCTCGCAGACCCTTTTGACATCCCACTCCTCGAAGTCGAGAGATTCTGAGGTGTTTTAGTGAGCGAGGGTGAGCACCAGCAACAGTGTTCCGCAAGCCAACACATATAATGTAATATTTGTACATGCGAGGCTCAACAAAGGTAGACTCAGATTCTTTTATTTGCTTAAGGCAATATTTGAAACTACAACAATTGAAAATCCCTATGACTTAACATTTTAACCAAATCATATTTTATTAAATAGAGTGAAAGTGTAAAATATTTATAACGGTGCATGTTTCATCAACCTATTACATGTTTTCATTCACCATATGCTAGTTTTTATTACTAGGGTTATATCCACCCAATTAACAACACTGTGTTACATCCACCTAGAGAAAACTAAATTCAGGATTACATCCACCCAACAAATATTCATCCCACTCACAAGGTTTTTGAAATATAAACTAACTCAAGTAAGTTCCCCTGCCCACCCCTAATCGTAGGCACGGCTGTTAGAGCAGTTTATACTCCGTAGAGATTGCACACTTTACCCATAAGAAATAAATAATCAACTTAAGTACCTAAGCAAGACTAGCAAGACACTTAAGTACGACCTATAGCTAGTAAAGCTACCATTAAGTATCTATGGTGAAAATAATTATGTGATTCAAATGTTTAAAGGGTGGTATAATAACATTACAATGTCAAGTACCTAACCTTAAGTTTAACAAACATTTTACGTAACAAATAATAGCATGTAATTTAATAATTTAAATGAATATAAATTTGCATAAAAATAGGTTAAATATGATCAAAGTATTGACTCACTAGGTCACAAGTGGGTTGGTCTTAAAATGATTGAGTTTGCTCGAAGAGGGCTCTTCTACGTCCTCGTACTTTATTCGGATGATCACATCAAAAAAGAATAAATAAGCGAGCAAAACAAAAAAATATAAATTCAAATGAACACCAATTTAAATAAAACCACTACCATTAGATAGATCTTGAATTTAGAAAATGTTAGAGATAAATTTCATTAAATTTGGAGCTAAAATGAGTAAGAATGGACTTTCCAAAGTTTAAATTTGGATTAAATCAAAAAATAAATATGGGAGGGAGAATTTCTCTCTCTGACAATGGGGTCTACTTGATTTTAATTATAATTTTGAATTACTTTTCTACTGAAAAGGCCACTGAGACTAACAGCTGGGTCACTCGGGTTTTAATTAAATTTTGATTTATTTTCTAAAAGAAAAAGATCTGAGGGACTGATAGGTGGGACCCTTTTACTGCGTAAATAATAACTTAGGCCCACTTGTCAGTGGCTTTAAGCCTTAAACTGAAATTTAAAAGATTTTAGACCGAAGGGGCCCACTAGTCAGCTACTCATTAACTTAACAAGAAGGGCACATGACAACGACTGATTAATGGATAGCTAAGCGAGATCATTAACCACTAATTACATGTGTTTAAAAACTAACCATGGTGCTACATCGTTCCTCCTCCCGTCAAGCATGGCACAGCTCGCCAACGGCGAGAGGGGCCACGGTGGCCGGAGGGAGAGCAAAAAATGGAAACTATGGCTTGGCACAACCTCCAAATAAAGTGGCACGGGCTAATTTGGAGCCTAGGTTGGTCAACGGTGAGCGTTAGAGGTAGTGGAAGACCGAGCATGGTACGACGGCACTACAGGGGCACTAAAAACTGATTCAATGCTAGGAGAGCATCTATGGGTGAGGAGGATATTGCTGGAGGTGGTTGCGGAGCTTGGGGATGAGGAGGTTGGGCTGGCATCAGCGAACCAGAGAGGCGGAGGTGGAAGCACTGCACCGGTGAGCTACAAGTGGTGGCGAACTGAATTGGTGGCAGGAATGACCTCACAGTGCCTCAACAGTGCTCCAGGCGAAAGCAATTGGATGGAGAGGCTCGAAGTCGAAGAGTGGCGGAGTTCACTGGAGTTGGGAAGAGGACCACTCTAGTGAGCTGCAAGGGGAGAGAGGTGGTTTAGGCAGGGTGAGAGCAAGAGGGGAGCTAGGTGAGCTTAGGGGATAGCTCGGCGGGACTTGAGGCTCATCGAGAAGTGTTGGCAATAGCGACGGCCGAGGAAACTCGGTGGAGATGGCGGCGAGCTCGGGAAAGCTAGGCGCGGCTAAGGCAAGCAAAGAGGAGGTTACTGGAGAGTGTGTGGAGGTTTGGGAGAGAGGTGGCATGGCTTAAATAGCCAAAAGAAGGGGAGGAGCCATTGGGCAGCAATGTGGCTTGCTGCGGCCGGGGTGGAGGCGAACAGGGGTTGGCGTAGCGTCTAAATGAGTGAGTACTCGGGCATATGACTCAAGGAGTTGGTAATGTGGTGTGGACGCGATGGAATAGCTTAGCATCGCAGCAGGAAAATGGGAAGGGCAGCCGAGCACTGGAGCGTAGGAGAGAGAAAATTGCTATGGCGAATGGGAGACGGTGCAGGGCTAGGACGTGACGATATAGTGCCGAAGTGACGCAGTGCAGAGCTGGGAATCTAGGAACATGCAAGGAACGCCAGTGGCGCAGCGACTGGGCGCGCATGGCGTGATGCACACTGGCGCGGTGCAGCATGGCAAGGTGGGGGTGACAGGGGCCAGCGTGGGTCGTTCCATGCCGGGCCAAGGGGCCAAAAGGGCTAAGGGAGATGTGTTGGGCTGGGCTCGGCCTAGAACACGAGATGAGCTCAAGAAGAATTTGAAATTTGACCGAAATTGGAATGAATTTGAGTTGCTCTTTTGCATTCAAACTTGATTTGAAAAAAATTTTCAAGAAAAATTCAAATTCCCAAAATGGAATGTTATGGCCACCGATCCCCACAGGCACCATTCTCAGCAGCCTTCGCGCCTCCCTCTCTACACCCCATCGCCTTTGGCGGTGACACCTCCGCGTCCTCCTACCATTCACGAATTGAAAAGAGAACTTGTGGGTGCTGTGTGATGTTGGGCCGAATTGTACGGACAAAGTCGAGATGGTACGTAGAGCACTTGAGTCCACTAACGCTATTTCTTTTGGCCCATGAACACGTTAGCTAGTGACATTTCAGGGATCGAAAGGTGTACCCATGAAAAATGCCATGTTGATTTTCTTTTTTCAATGTTTCTGCTATTTTTAGCTCATTTCCGTATGCAAAAGTCTATGGATGGCCTCATCGGTTAATATAAATGTACAACAAACATTTGAGAAAATTGGCTACATGACATTGCACTTGGATGACATTTGTTCAAACACAATGGGAAATTGCGTCGCTGCATAATCACACTATAAAATTCTTGGCCATTTGATGATGGACACTACAACGATTAAAACAAAATTTAGGTTTGTCATGAACTTAAAGATAATATTTCATGTCCTATTATATATTTAAGTCAACAGGATTGTGCTCTGTTCCATAGATGTCATGGTGGATATGACGATCCACTAAGTCCAAATTGTCACAACATAGAGAATACTAGCTGCATAAGCACGGCGGCACGCCGCGCTAGCTACCGTGTGGATCGAAGTAAAAGAGACGATAATTTACGGGGAGTTTCTTAAAAAAAAATCGAGGACACATGCGTAATTTTGGGAAAACCAAAGGACTTTTTCGCAAAAAACCGAGGACCTGTAAAGACCTATACGTAACTAAATGAGGACCCATATATAATTTTGAAAAACCGCGGGGTGCTATCCAACAAAGGATACGCAATTCGGGTAAAGCGCAGGGGGTTTTCGCAAAAAAACCTGCCAAGGACCTTTTCGCGAGAAGTAAGGACCTTTATGTGATTTCGCAAAACGCAGGGACTTTTTTGCAATAAAATGACGTGGCACGCCTCACAGCCGGGGAACTCCCCCGGCTATAATATAGGTATTATTTGCATCCTTTAGCGATCCCTATATATGTATGAGAGACCATGTGGAGGTCATCCTGTTGTGTATGATGAGTAATTGACATCGGTTTAGGAAAAGAAGAATTTGAGTCGGTTGGTTCGGACCTAGACGTTGCGTGGCGTAACGGGCTCGGTCGAACCTAGTCGTATGGGTTTAGGTTGCATATTCTGATGAGTCGACAGTTTGATCTCTATTTACGCTTTCATGTATCGAACGGTGTTATTTGATGTGTTTCTTGTCTGTGTGGCTGCAGGACGTCGGGACGGAGTCGTGGCGAGACACGGTGGGCCGGACTAGACGCAGGTGGCGCTGAGGTCAGAACGGTCGGGATGTGTCAAAGATGACGTGGACTCGAGGTGTTTGCGAGGCGTGCGTGGCAAGGAGCACGGAAGCTTCCCGGAAGGTACATGAGGGGCGAATCGGTAATTTCGCAAGGCTGCACAAGCAGGAGACGGCTCCGTTAGGGTTTAGCCGGCATAACGGGTTGGAGACCTGTTAGCCAAGGGCTATAAATAGAGGTGAGGGGCTGCATACCCCTTTGAGGATCACAAAGTCTTTTAGAGAGTTCTTTGTGTGTGTTGTGTTCCTCCCAAGAAGCATGTGAGTCTCTTGGTGTTTTGAGGATTAAGAGGGAGAGGATGGATTGAAAATCTTGTAATCTTTCTTGTTCTAATGTTCATGCGTATGGGGACGTCTGTATGTTCATGTCAGTACAATGGATTCATTTGAGTATTTTGTCCCTCGTTGTATCTCTCTGTTCTTCACTGCATGAACTGATTCTTGCTGAGTTTTGGAAGCTTGTGTGTTTGAGTCTTGGTAGTTCTGTGATAGAAAAGTTTCATGGCCATATGACCATGCTATTTTCTGGAGCTTTTGGAAGATTCAAATAATTTTCTCAGCCGAACTGCTCTGTGTCTTCATCTTCCTGTTTCTTTGGTTGAAGCTACAGTTTGGATAGAAGTTCTTTTCAGTTTGTTGAAGAAAAACAGCATTTGATCATCTTGATTCGTGTTTGCATTTCTCCCTGGTAATTTCTGTTCCTGTTTTTCTGCCGCATCCTTCTTCTTGTCTTGCCGGCAGGACAGTTCTTTTCTCCTTTTTTTTTATTTGCCTTTTTTCTTTTCAGTCTTTGCCTTCCTTTCTGTTTTAGCTTTTTCTTTTTCTTACGGTGACTGGTAGTTGCTTTTCGGTCTGCATGTTCTGTCATTTTCGGCCAGCAGACAACAGCATACAGTTTATGCTTTCAAGTTCAGTTCGGTCTGCTGTTTTGGTCTGCATATTAGCATTCGGCTGCTTCCCTTTTTTATGCTGATTTCTGTTGTTTTCAGGCCAGCAAACGAAATTTGTTAAACCTGCTCAGTTTACTGTTTGGACTTAAAATCTGCAGCCTTTCCGATTAACAAATCTGCAGCCGGCCTGTGCAGATTTCAGTCCAGTGGTGAGCTATTTTGATTTTCTTGTGCGGCTGATTTGTTTCCAGTCAAACCGAAATCCCACAGTGCAGTACAGTCAGTTTTCGGTCAGCAATTGTATTTCTCTTTGTGCTTTCATTTTCAGCTACTGCTCCTTTTCTTTTAGTGCCGAACTGCAGGTGTTTCATTTTTACACTTCTCTGCTGTTTTTGGTTTTTGGAGTCCTTGTAGCTTCAATTCTTTTCGGTCAAATCGGCAAAAATGTTTTCAATTCTTCCAGTAAGCATGAATCTTACTTCATAGCTTCTATAGCTATCGGAGAGGAGATTTTTAGTGGATACCTTTAGGGGGCAAATTTCAAAAGGCACCATTCACCCTCCTCTGTTGCCATTTCCGATCCTACAATGTAGTATAAATAACAGGAGTACCATGGTGTCTAGGCACCAAGTCTTTCTGTCTTTGGATTGCTTTTAGATGCGTGCTAGTCTGATTGAGACTTTCCATCCATGATTGATTTAGCATGCCTAATATATTATATATCATTGTACTAGCACACATCTAAAATTAATCCAAAGGTAAGGAGGTTTGGTGCCCAGACACCATGGTCCATCCTCACTCATCTCTTCTCAGCCATCCGATTTGATCTGGACCATTCGTCTCTCTCCTCCCCTCTCTCTCTCTCAGGATACAACCGCCCACCCCCTCCTCTTTTTCCATCTCCTCGCGCATTCTGGCCACCCTTCTATCTCTGTCGCTTGCTCTCCAATGTTTGATGTGTGAAGTTGGCCAGACAATAAGTTCCGTCTCATTATTTTTATGACTCCGTTGCAAAGCACGGGTCTCTAACTAGTGTATATATATATACTGCTAATGTTGGCGCGAGCTAAAGTTGTCCAAATTGTGTGATGTGAATTGTTCCTTTGCACATCATCTCCTTGTCTTCAGATCAAGGCAGTTGGCGTCAACCATCGGAGAACTCCAAGCAAAATCACACGATAGGAGTGGGTTATATAACTTTTCGAATGAAATTATTGCATTGAAACTTTTATTGCAAGATACTATGTTACAACTGCACAATCAAAATAATCGTGTGTAACACAATAAATTCTACCAAAACCATGCGCTTGGCTAACTCAAACATAGCCCAATGTTGCTCCCACCATTCACTACAAATATTTTTTAGCCATATATATACACACACACATACCCATAAAAAACTAAGGTGGAATAAGTTTTAAACCCTACTCACATGTCAGAAATGAGTAGTAAGATACATATACGTTACAACGGAGTTCAAAAAAAGACGGTACACGTCATCAAATAAGAGTGATGACACAAAAATGTATGCATACACTTCCTTAGCAGACACAGACATGCCCTTCTCACTAGGTAGTCATTGGTGTTAGAATGATCTCAGGGATTTGGCCCAACGGCCAAATCCCAACCCCTGCTCGGCATACGATCGGGCGCCCACCCATTTGGTGGTGGGCCCCGTCATAGCGCCACAATAAATAGAGGTGGGGGCCGGGGTGGCACGGATCCCAAGGTTGACCGTGCCGCCGCCACAACCCCACCGACAAACCCTAGACCGATCGGTAGGGGGCGCTCCAGCGACGGGATCTACCACCGCCACCTCTACCCCAGGAAGATCGCCGCCGCCCGGGAGACACCGCCGCTAGGGAGCTTCCCCACTCCCTCTCCACCGACCGTCGCTGCCCTAGCGCAGATCTCGCCGACGCACCGCGATGGCCAACCCTACCTCATCTACTTCGGACGGTCGGTACACTAACCCTAATCCTCTCTCCCTATCTTCTTCTCACTCGAACCCGATCAAGAACACCCAAAAGAAATGAACCCCAACAATGGTATCAGAGCCATCTAGGCGTAGATCTAGACGGCAAAAGAAAAGAAAAGAAACAGAAAAAGGGAAGGGGTCGGGCTTATCAGTAGGCGCCGTAGCCGCCGCGCGCGCCGCCGTTCGCGTCACAAGCGCCGCCGCCGCCGTGCCGCCCTCGTGCGGGCGCTGCTGGCGCGTCGGCGTCTTGAGCCACCGCCTCCTTTTCTTGCCGCCGCCTTGCCGCCACCGTCGGTAGCGGTTTTCCCGAGCGACCCGGCGGCGTCGAAGGGCGCCAGCGGAGCCGCTCGACGGCGGCGTACTCCCGAGGGAGCGCGCACGCCGGCGAGTGGGCCTACGGTGGCGCCGGTCTTCTTTTTCTAGGCGGCGCGGGAAGCAGGCCGCCGTGGGCCGTGCCCGCGCGTGAACGGGCCAAATTGGCCTAATGAACAGTAAAACCGGATTTTTTGTTTTAATTAATTTCAGAAGTATTATTTGGATGAATTTGATAGAAATTTAAATGAAATCTCTGTAATTTTTTGCACCAACGTGTTATTTTTCCAGAGATTAATTGAGTACAATAATAATGCTTCTGAGAATGAATTATTTTTTAGAATAATTTCATGTTTCCGCTGCAAAAAAAAAGTTAATGTTGGTAATTCTTTTAATTTAATTCGAACCAACGGGAGAATTTAATTTTAAGAATTGTTGTGAATTATGATATTGTTATTTTCTGACCAACGTTAATAATAACAGTATTATAATTTTAATTGATGATTTTTATGCATTATTTCTATTTCGGCCCAACGGTGATGTAGATTTAATGCATAGATAAAATTGTATATTTTAATTTTAACCAACGTTAAAACTAAGGCATGCAGTATTGTTATTATAAATGTTCTCACTATATATGAATTGTGTTTTCAGGAGGATACTCTTTGATGGGCTACATCAGAGATATCCCTGTTCTCAAAGGAGACAACTATGGTGAATGGAAGAAAAAGATTGACCTTGCCTTCATCTTGGCTGAGGTGGACTGGGTAGTCACCACACCGTGTCCCACAGAGCCTGTGGCACCGGTGAGGGAGGCAAATGAGGATGATGCTGCTTGGCAGACAAAACAGAGGGACTTTGCTCCCACAAAAATGTCATATGATCTTGATCATAAAATGTGGGTCACTGCCAACAAGAAATGTTTGGCTGTGATAAAGAACACGATTGAGCCTGCAATTGTGGGCTCAATCGCAGAGTGTGACACTGTCACAGAGTATCTTGAGAAAATAAAGAGTCAGTTTACTGGCTCTTCAAAGACTTATGCTACACAGCTGATTAAACAGCTTGTGACAGAAAGGTACTCTGGTGGTGGCAGTGGCATAAGAGAGCACATACTAAGGATGAGCAACTTGGCATCCAAGCTTAAACCAATGGATTTGGCTCTCAAGGATGAGTTCCTCATTCATTTGATTTTTGCTTCCTTACCGAAAGAGTTTGACACCTTTGTTGTCAACTACAACATGCAGCCCGAGAAATGGGATGTAGAAAAGTGCATAGCTATGTGTGTGCAAGAGAAGGAAAGATTTAAATCCTCACATGGTGGTTCTGTCAACTATGTGAAGGACAATAAGAAAAAGATCTTCAACGATAATTTCTCCTCAAAGAACAAGGAAAAGCCCCGCTATCGGCCTCAACAGAATAAATTTGCAGTAGACAAAGATCAGTGTCTTCACTGTAAGAAGACGGGACACTACAAGAAGAACTATCCCGATTACTTAAAGATGATAATGGCAAAGAAAGGTGAGAACATTATTACCTTTATAAATGAATCCCTGTATGTGCAATACTCGAAATCTACTTGGTGGATTGATTCAGGAGCAACTGTTCATGTTGCTAATTCTTTACAGGGATTCCGTTCGACGAGGACTACGCAAAGAAAAGAAAGATGCATTAAAGTCGCAAATGGAGTCCAAGCTGAAGTTGAAGCCGTTGGCGATCTTTCATTAGAACTAGTGATGGTTTCAATCTTTTACTTAGAGATGTTCTTTATGTTCCATCTTTACAGAGGAATTTGATTAGTGTTTCAAATTTGGACAATGATGGTTATGATTGTTATTTTGGAAATGGCAAGTGTGAAATAATGTTTAATAAAGCATGTGTTGGTCTTGCCATTAAACAAGATGAGCTTTATTTATTGTCACTTCGTGAAAGTGTGAATTCCGTATGTGATGTGAATGAGCGTATATCCTCGCCTGAGAATACGAACAGAAAACGAAAGAGAACTCATAATGAATTGTCGAAATTATGGCACTGTCGTTTAGACCATATTTCGAGGGGAGAATAGAAAGACTAGTTAAGAATGATATTCTTCCTCTATTAGAGTTCTCGAGACTTAGAACAATGCGAGAATGCATTAAAGGAAAATATGTAAAGAAAATCAAGAAAACGCCAAAAGAAGCACGTGAGTTCTACAAATTATTCACACGTACATTTGTGGTCCTTTTCCTGTGAAAAGTGTGGATGAATATGACTCGTTCATAACATTCACGGATGATTACTCCCGTTATGGATATATTTATCCAATCAAAGAAAGAAATGAAGCCTTGGATAAATTGAAGATATTTAAGGCTGAACTTGAAAACCAACACGATTTAAAGATTAAGATAGTCCGATCTGATCGTGGTGGGGAGTACTACTATCGACATACCCCATATGGACAAGTTCTGGACCTTTGCAAGGTTTTTACAGGAAAATGGCATAGTGGCCCAGTATTCTACACCGGGCGAACCTCAGCAAAATGGAGTAGCTGAAAGACGCAACCGTACCCTGATGGATATGGTGCGAAGCATGATGAGCTACTCCACACTGCCGTTGAGTTTATGGATGGAGGCGTTGAAAACCACCATTCATATTCTCAACAGAGTGCCTAGTAAGTCGGTGCCCAAAACACCGTACGAGTTATGGACAGGAGGAGTTCCCTCACTAAACCACTTACGTGTGTGAGGGAGTCCTGCTGAGGCTAAAGTATTTAACCCAAATCTTGGGAAGCTGGATTCCAAAACAGTAAGTTGCCATTTCATTGGCTACCCTGAAAAGTCAAAAGGTTTTCGTTTCTACTGTCCAGACAGATATACAAAGTTTGTAGAAACGAGACACACTGTCTTCTTAGAGGATGAAATGATGAGGGGGAACATGGTAGCTTGAGAGGTTGACCTTGAAGAGAAGCGGGCGTATGCGCCCACTCCGATGATTCAAGAGCCATTCTTCGCACTACCCGCTGTCGCTGCACCGACGGTGCAAGACACTGTGGTGCCAGCACCTGTTATTGTTCCTCCTGTGGCAACAATGAATGAGAATGAGGAACATGTTCTTCAGGATCCTATAGAACCTATTGCCACGATGAGGGGAGCAACAAAGACCTCAAATGAAGATGTACCAAATGAGAAGGCCCAGGAGGTCTCAAAGAGTAAGAAGATCGATATTTCGATGATTATCAAATTTATCATACGAGGAATTTCAAATGGAGGATGATCCCACCTCATTTGAAGAAGCCATGAGAAGCGAAAATTCTTCAAAATGGCTTGAGGCCAAGGAAGAGGAAATGAGGTCCATGAAGGCTAATAAAGTCTGGGACTTGGAAATTATTCCTAAAGGAGCCAAAACAAGAGGGTCAAAATGGGTCTACAAGACAAAGCTTGACTCCCAAGGGAATGTAGAAAGATACAAAGCGCGACTTGTGGCAAAAGGCTTTACGAAAAGAGAAGGGATTGATTACAATGAGACCTTTTCTCCAATCTCATGTAAAGATTCCTTCAGAATCATAATGACATTAGTTGCACATTATGATTTAGAGTTACATCAAATGGATGTAAAGACGACATTTCTTAATGGGGATTTGGAGGAAAATGTTTACATGGCACAACCGAAAGGTTTTGTCGTGGAAGGAAATGAAAGAATGGGATGCCGCCTAAAGAAATCAATTTATGGGTTAAAGCAAGCTTCAAGACAGTGGTACTTGAAGTTTGACAAGACAATAAGAAAATTTGGGTTTAAAGAGAATGTAGAGGACAAGCGTGTTTATGCAAAGTTTAAAGATGGGAAGTTTATCTTCCTAATCTCAGATGTGGATGACATCCCTCGGCTAGTAGTGATGTCGATGCACTCTCGGAGACAAAGAAGTTTTGTCCTCAAACTTTGATATGAAAGATCTTGGTAAAGCTTCGTTCGTTCTAGGGATCGAAATTCACCGGGATAGAAACAAGGGACATTGGGACTGTCACAAAAGGCATACATAGAGAGTATTAAAGAAATTTGGTATGCATAAATGTAGTCCTTCACCGCACCTATAGTCAAGGGCGATAGATATGGGGATTTTCAATGCCCGTGAACCGAGATGAGATCGATCAAATGAAAGTGGTTCCATATGCTTCACCGTCGGAAGCTTGCGGTATGCTCAAGTGTGTACGCATACGACTTAGCGTTTGTTACCGGGTTACTTGGCGATTCGAGCAATCTCGAATAGAACATTGGAAATTGATAAAGAAAGTCTTGCGTTATTTGCAAGGAACAAAAGGCCTCATGATGACATACAGAAGATCAGATTCACTCCATATAGTGGGGTATATATATTCTGATTTTGCGGGAGATGATAGAAAGTCGACATCCGGATATGTTTTCACTCTCGCTGGAGGAGCTATATCATGGAAAAGCTCAAAGCAAACCGTCACTACATCGTCCACAATGTATGCCGAGTTTGTAGCATGTTATGAGGCTACAGGCGGTGTGAACGGCTTAAGAAGTTCATACCCGGTTTAAAAGTGGTTGACGACATCAATAGACCACTTAAGTTGTATCGCGATAATGAACCCATGATAACGTATGTCCACAACAATAAGTCAAGTGGTGCTGCCAAACACATTGACATAAAGTACTTGTTGTGAAAGATAAAGTTCGGGATCAAATTATAAATCTTGAGCATATAAGTACCGCAAAGATGTTAGCGGATCCGCTTACTAAAGGCTTACCACCCAACGTGTTCAGAGAACATGTAGCCGGCATGGGTTTAAGGGAAAGCCTATGATTCCTGGACTATAAAGGCCCAAAGTATTAAAGTAACTATTTCAGAACAAATAGGTGTATTGTAGCTGTTGAATCTATCGGCGATTGACTGTAACGATGAGACATGTTCTATGCACTAATCTGTGATGGAATGAGTAAAGTCAAAAGTAATTAAAGATAAAAGTATAGAGTGAGATCAAGGGGGAGAATGTTAGAATGATCTCAGGGATTTGGCCCAACGGCCAAATCCCAACCCCCCTTGCTCGCGCCCTAATCGGGCGCCACCCATTTGGTGGGGGGCGGGTGGCACGGATCCCAAGGTTGACCGTGCCGCCGCCACAACCCCACCGACAAACCCTAGACCGATCGGTAGGGGGCGCTCCAGCGACGGGATCTACCACCGCCACCTCTACCCCAGGAAGATCGCCGTCGCCCGGGAGACGCCGCCGCCAGGGAGTTTCCCCACTCCCTCTCCACCGACCGTCGCTGCCCTAGCGCAGATCTCGCCGACGCACCGCGATGGCCAACCCTACCTCATCTACTTCGGACGGTCGGTACACTAACCCTAATCCTCTCTCCCTCTCTTCTTCTCACTCGAACCCGATCAAGAACACCCAAAAGAAATGAACCCCAACAATTGGCAACATCATGGTTTCACGACAAGAAGAGCCCGACCATCCAATTGCAACCTTTTGTGTGGTACAATGGTTTATATCACACAATATGAAGTGGAGGACCTTGATTGCTCCATATAGGAGCCTCTTGGCACAATTTTGGAACATAGAAAAACTAAAAATTAACATAGCTAAGGGTTCTGATATAACGTACAAGAGCCCCTTGTTACAATTCCGACAAATAGAAAAAAAATATTAAACTTAACATAGCTAAGGATGTAGTCGCATTAAATATGGACAGATATTGGCCTTCCCATTATGTAACCCTATTCTCTCATATACAGGCTGAGGAAAATACCACTAAATATCACATTCAAATAGAGAGGTAGCAAGGCTCATGTTAAAAACACAAATTGGTTATGAGTTGCATCATTGTACCTCTATAAGAATTGCATAAACTGCTTTCCAGCTATAGCATTGGAATTGTCGCTGGGCATCGGAGACATAGGAAACTATAGGACACATGTAGTAATTGAATTCATTTACAACATCAGCAACCACAGTTTTCCTCACTGTCCTACCATATCTTTGCTTCCTTATAACAACCTAGTAGAAATCTCCAATAAAAGTAAACGCCAAGTGCACTGATGGTTAGAAGTTTAGAACATATGACAATGAATCACGATTGCTAGAATAATATGAAATACCTCCACAATTATCTTTCCCCTTGAAGAATCTCCATTGGTTTCTTGATCATCTATCTCCATATGTTCCTTTGCACATATCCAGCTTCAATACACCAAGCTCATGTCATTGCATGATGTAAGTAATTCGGTTAGAAATATAAGTTTTACATCATAAGGTAAACCATGAATACACACACTGATAAGGGCAATTGTATGAAAACAGAATAATGATAACTTGGATCCGTGCAACCTGACGAACCGATAGTGCCAACCACTGTTAGAATAGCAAACTGCGACAAGATAATTCGCCCAACCACACGCTTGTGACCCCGTCTACCCGATCACAAAGTAGACGTATCGCTGCTCCTGCGAACCATAAGGAAACACAAGAACAACGGAGGTACTCTCAAGAAAATCACCCAATTCCCCAAAGGCAGCGCATAGTATAAACCCGAAAATAAGCAATATTAGCTATCATGAAAATAATATGATCTACCCCAAAGGCTATATATTACAAGGCTTATATAGCCCTGGGCACAGTCCGTAGGACCACCTAATCATGTACAACTCAATCTTTTATCGTATTAGACTCGAACTCCTACAAAAGGAAACTAAAATATTTTATCCCAAATGAATCTGAAGATAAGTCCTTGTTTATTACGTAGTTCTTGAAATAAACTTTCCAATAAGTCCAAGATCACCTCAATCGGACTCTGTATGCGAAAGTTGTTGTCCTTTAAACACAAGGAATCCCTTCCGGTCTGCGTTATAAGTTGTTATAACCACGTTGAGGTTTGGTTTCAACTATGACCGTGCCCTCTTTATGACCACACATCTTCTGTTGATATTGGCTTTGACCACGAGTAGCAGTCGTTACCTTCATAGTCATCCGAGCTGCAAGAGGATCGGACGATCACATGTCATAGTTATAGCGACGAGTGGTCATAAGTCGTAGTCGTAGCGCTGCAGTGGTCATAAGTCATAGGCGGTGGCGTGGTCGAAGATATGATTAGACTGTTCTGAACACCTCCAAGTCAATTGAACGGCTGCAAGCATCTCCAACCAATCCAAGGCATTCAGCCTGGTCCGAATGTTACCACCAATATCGACCGTCCATGTTGATCAAACGACACAGAAGGGTGAACGTTCGGAATGGTCTGAACATCACCGTCGCTATTGATCGTCAAAACCTGATCAAACGTCGCAGAATGAATGAACATTCGGATCTCCAAGGTGATCAGGCGGCCGTTGAAGATCGGACGGTACGACTCATTTGGAGTGGCCTGAATGTTTCCAAGGCGATCGGACGGCGCGATCATTCAGAGCGGTCCAAACGTCTCCAAAGTATATGAGCGTCCAACGTTGATCGGACGACTTGGACAATCGAAACCATTCGGACTAGTCCGAATGTTTCGAAGGTCTTAAGAGCACCCGATGTGGATCAAACAGTCCTGAACACATTTGAGATCGATCAGACTGATCCGAAGGTAGTTTTTGATACTAGTTGAAATCGTTTGAAAGTCCAGAGCATCTTTGTGAATTTGGTTGTCTTTGTGGTTGATCCGACGCGGCAATGAGGACTTGAACGTGTCTTCTCTTGCTGGACTCAAAGTATTTCTTCTCCATTAGCTTCTCCTCCATGGCTCCCATTCCAAAAGCTTCACATCGTTCAACCTGAGAACGGATAGCACATTGGAATGAGGTAGTATCCAGTCTTCACATAAATTATAACCAAATTCAATTAGGAGTGAATTCACCTGTTGATTAATTTGTTTAGCTCGTGCTCGTGTAATCGGTCCAATTAGGATGTCCTCGTCATCTTGTATACTTGAAGTGATGAACGATGCACTAGTATCGACGAGACCTTCTAAACGCATCTTCACTTTAGGTTTGTACAGAACGAGTATGGTTCTGCATATAAATACATAACATAGTAGTAGCTCTGTATCTCCAAATATAATAATTAAAGACCCAATTAAATTAGAGTTCACATGATAATATTTAATACAGCTCAATAATTCCTTCCAATCAAATAATATATTTAACTAAAAAATATTAAGTGTGTCTGTATCCGCATCATCCCCCTTTTTCAAGAAAAGCCGTCCTCAGCTTTTGATAGCCTAAAATTGTACTAAATAAAAAATACAACGTGTATACATGGTAGATATATTTATTATCTACACTTCTCCTGTTTAGCACATTATGCACATCTAAAGGCATAGTAAACAAAAAGAATAACATATATATATGACATATGTATGAATTAATTATTGTGTCATTCTTATTATTTTGCATTTAGTACAACAATTACCATAAGATGTATGCATTGCAATACTGCCATTCATATCATTCTCCCTCTCATAAGAAAAAGTCATCCTCGACTTTTCGAAAGACATAGACAAGATATCAAAGGGCAAAACCTAATCAAGTTGTTCAAATATGGGGAAGAAATTTTAAGTGTATTACATGCTTCAACTGCGCTACTCTGATTACTTGTACATGATTGTACATCAAAGGATGAACAAGTAGGCTTATAAAATATTTTTAAACAACAAGTATTATTGTTGATACTCATCTCATTGTGATCATGACGTGGCACAAAAGATTATTTATCCAAAACTTTCAATTTCGATTCAGTAATCTTATCATATGTAATGCATATTCGATAAATATGGAACTTGTCATCTACATCACAATCTCCAATCAAATTGAACCTATATGTGTACGTATAATCACTAACTAGTGATTTGAAACATGAAATTTTAGTAAGGTTCTCAACCACACTAGATAGCTCTCTAGGGTCATCCAGCATGACGTAGTATAAAGAATCATCAGGACATATTTTAGTACGAACTTTCTTATGAGTAATCAATTCCACATTATGTAAATTAAACATATCAAATTCAGAACATGGAATTTCCATTTGCACACCTGAGTTCTCGCAATTACTCATCGTTTCATAATTAAATTCAGCACCAATATTGTTACCTTTATCGTTCTCCTCAGACGGTGTAGGTGCTATAGTTATAAAATTATCATGATGTATCCACGAGGCAGCAAGTACTTTATCTTCAACCGTGGTTATCTCCTCATCGTTTATCTACAGTGGTGCCGGTTGTTGATCATTCAACTCCTCTAATGTCAACCTGCACAAGGTGAGAAACAACACTAGAAGTAGAGAGTAATTCATTAGTATAGAAAATAATCTCACTTTTTCTATCATCTACTTCTTTCTTTTCTTTTTGTATATTTCTCTCACTCTCAATTTGGATGCTCTCAACATCACATATGATGGAATCACATAACTCACTGTTTTTATCGCTCTCACTCAATTTGGCTATGTGGCTCTCATCCTCACATAGATTTTGAAGTATCTCATCTTCTATAGATCGTGATCCAGCAATAGCACAATTACCATCAACTACAATCTCCTCATGTAGCAACGAGGCAGCACTACATGATGCCTTGACCGAAGGGAAAGTCACATGCTCAGTCGTCTTCTCATGTGACACACTAATGAAGTCATACGAACTGAAGTGTAAACTTAGGCTAAACTGTGGTGTATGCCTTTCCATAATTTTCTTATCCTCCTTCCATAATTCTTTTATCCTCCTCTATAGCATAATTCACAAGATCTTGCATACTACTATTATATTTCAAATGAACGGTAGCAGCGATCTTAGAATTCAAACCTCTTTTGAAATTGATGGCAATTGTTCGGAGCGGTCCGAACGTCTCTAAAGCATCTGAGCGTCCAACGCTGATCCGACGGCTTGGACAATCGAAACCATTCGGACTGGTCCGAATGTTTCGAAGGTCTTGCGAGCGCCCGATGTGGATCGAACGGTCCTAAACACATCTGAAGTCAATCATACCGATCCAATGTAGTTTTTGATACCAGTTGAAATCGTTTGAAAGTCCAGAGCATCTTTATGAATTCAATTGTTCTTGTGGTCGATCCGACGTGGCAATGAGGACTTGAACATGTCTTCTCTTGCTTGACTCTAAGAATTTCTTCTCCATTAGTTTCTCCTCCATAGCTCCAATTCTAAAAGCTTCACATTGTTCAAATATGAGAATGCACAACACATTGGAATGTGGTAGTATCCAATCTTCACATAAATTATAACCAAATGCAATTATGAGCGAATTTACCTGTTGATTAATTTGTTTAGCTCGTGCTCATGTAATCGGTTCAATTGGGTTGTCCTTGTCATCTTGTATACTTGAAGTGATGAACGATGCACTAGTATCGACGAGACCTTCTAAACATATTTTCACTTTAGGTTTGTACTGAATGAGTATGTGTCTGCATAAAAATACATAACATAGTAGTATCTCTATATATATATCCAAATATAATAATTAAAGAGCTAATTAAATTAGAGTTCACCTGATAATATTTAATACGGCTCAATAATTCTTTTCAATTAAATAATATATTTAACTAAAAAATGTTAACTAAAAAATGCTAAGTATATCTGTATCTGTATCGCCAACCAATAGATATTATATATTGAACAGACTATTTTTTAGTGTTATTTCTAAGTATGTGA
This sequence comes from Bonia amplexicaulis, assembly GCA_036346245.1. NCBI lineage: Eukaryota > Viridiplantae > Streptophyta > Magnoliopsida > Poales > Poaceae > Bonia > Bonia amplexicaulis. The sequence continues at coordinate 21,818,807 of CM070747.1, read as the reverse complement.
ACCAAAGACATCGCTAAGCATCTAACCGGTCACTAGCAGTGCAACTATCACGGAAGGTTTCGGACTAGGCACGCCCCAAATCCCCACATGGACGACCTTGACCCGTCCACGTCAGCACGCATCACAGCGCAAAAAGCCTTGACTTGACTCTTACGCCCCCGCCCCCCACGTCACCGCTGCGTGGGGGTGTGCTGTGCGATCACAGGGGCAAACCCGTCAATTTAAGTGCCGCCACGGCACCACCCTCCGTTCCCAAGCCCGTCTCGCACCCGCACCCCTCTCGACTCGGAGCTTCCTCGCCCCTCCCACCCCACCCTCCCGCCCCCTCCAAGTCTCCCCGCCCCGACTCCCAAACCCTAGCCCCGCGGCCGCATCCCGCCGATCGAGCCACGTCCCATTCCGGTACGATCCAATCGGCCTCGCCTCCGCTTTCCCGCGAATTTTGCTGATTTTTTGCGATTTTTCCTGTTTTTTTTTTTTTTGGGTGGGGTGGGTGCAGGCAGGCGGGCAGGGAGGGGGAGATGTTCTTCTCCGGCGATCCGGCTTCGCGGAAGCGGGTGGACCTGGGCGGGCGGAGCAGCAAGGAACGCGACCGCCAGGTGCTGCTCGAGCAGACGCGCGAGGAGCGGCGGCGGCGCCATGGTCTGCGCCTCCAGAACTCGTCTGCCACGAAGATACAGGTCTGTTTGGAGCTTCGCGCGACTACTTGGCGAACTCGTTGATCGCAGGGTGGGGTTACGGGGTTGCCAATCGGTTGGTGCTCCAGAGAGGGTTTAGCGAGTGCCGCAGTGTGTTGAGATCCAGCCTCTGTGGGCGTTTCGGCCTTGGTGGTGTTTCGGTTCGTGTGGTTTTCGTGGAGAGCGGTGCCATGTTAGGACCTAGCCATGAACTTCTCAGCATTAGGTGCCTTAGCTTGAGTAGTTTAAGTGGATATATTATACCTTTAATTGTATTATTTTTTAGTGTGATGAGGCCAGTGGGGTGGGATTAATTAATGTAGCTATGCATCTTGCCAGCACGTTGTTGTTTAGCTTGAGTAATTTTAGTGGAAGAAATTTGGTCTTTTCTGGCGTGATGAGACGGGAACATTCTGTCCGTGTATTGGGTTTTGGGGTTGGGGGTACACTCGTCGAGAACTTATAGCGATTTCCCATTGGTTTGCTGGGTGTGACGAGGCAACCGGAGTGTGGGAGGTTCATGCATGTTTCCACCCCTTGGGGTCACGTGGGTTGATACTTGGTAAGTTTTAGTGATTTCACTTTTTGGTTTGTCAGGCGTCACGAGGTTGGGAGAACGGGAAAAGTTCAAACGTGTCCTTTGCCTTCATGGATTACGGCATAACGAATATCTTAATATCTTGTTAAATGTATCATTGATTATTTGATTTTTTTAGTGAAAAACTGTAGTGCTATCTTTCCTTTGTATGTCCCATTAGGTTTTCAAGGCTTTTGTCCTTTTGACCTTGAGGAGGTTTCATTCCTAACGTACCCCTACTTGTTTGGGACAAAAGGCTTTGTTGTTGTTGTATCTTTCCTTTGTATGCCCCACCAATTTTTTTTTTGACCTTCCTGTAAATCTGCCTAGATACATATGTTCCGTGTTACCAAAAATGGAACTTGACTAATTGTAAGCTGCAGAAATGCTTCAGAGGGAAGAAGGCTTTGGAATTGGCATGTTCGGAAATTCGGGGGAACTTTTGTTCTACTTTCGGGGAGCATTGCCAGAGGGTAGATTGGTAAGCATTACAAAAGCTTAAACCTATGCCTTTTCTTGTCTAGCTCTCTGATTATCTTGCTACTAAATCAGGAACAGCTTTGGCACTAATTCTGATTTTCTTCGTCAATTCCTGTTCTTCTTCAATGCAAATGAAGACAATGATGTTTCTATACTTTGTCAAGTCTGCAACTTGCTTCTAGAGTATGTTAAACATGGTGGTAAGTATCATACTTCTCTTTATCAATGTTGTGCTTTTTTTTTTTTGCATTGTACGCAAATATTCTGTCTTTCTGTTCCTTAGGACTGAAGGTGGCCCTGTAGCATATATGCTAAGCTGTTTCTAGTGCTATTAGGGGTATTGACTGTATATATTGATCATAGATGACTCTGTATATTTAATCATCTCAGTTTGCTTAGTGTATTTTTATCCCTATATGATACTGGTATCTTATCCTCAGCTTAACAGCCTCATTTGGTGCCCTGGTTAGTATCTTCCTGTTTTCCTAGGCACAAACACTACTTTTCCATTTATATGTTTTTTGAGTGACATTTAACTGATGCTAAGAAAGTTAATTTTCTTTAAACCTTGATGTTGTTTGATTGCATTTGTGAACTATCTGAGGCATCAGAGGTTTCTAGGTTATATAATATTTGTTATGACTTGTATTCTACTTGTGCACAACCTTTTCAACCTGATATTCCTTTTCACTATTTTTATGGCATAGGCTATAATTGCATTATTTTTTTTGTTGTTATAGGAGATGTTGTAAGTCTCTTTGCTGGGGTAAATCACTCCTCAGTGGAACCTCGTGTGGTTCACATTGTAAAAAAACTTGCACTCATCTGTGTGCAAGCTGTTCATCATAAGAGGTGAGTTCAATTATTGAAAGCTGACATTAGAATATTCTTTAGGCCGTTCTTGTTTTCAATCGCATGATGCAAACATATATGTATTCATCTTTAATGGACAATGATCACTCTCTGAAACACTGTTGTTAAGTCGTCGATTAATCGATGACTAATCCACGACTAGTCGTCCAGTCGGTACACGGTGGACGACTAGGGAGGCCGACTCGACTGGAGCGACTAGTCGGGAGGTCGAACGACTAGTCGGCGACCGGGCTGGTCTAGCTGCCTGACTAGGAGGTCCAGTAATTCAGTTTCAGTTTGAGGCCCACAACCCACTAGGAGAGGCTCGGCCCAAGAGTTACAAGTGAGTAAAGACTGAAGACTGCATTGGCCGCCTGAGAGAATGGAGTAACCCTAGATCAGATCGTCATCCTCTCGAGTGAGTCTCGTCCCGTGTGACCCCTCCGAGTTTCGACTCCCTCTCGCCATGCCAGAACAAGGAACATAGAGTCTGTCGCACTGTTATTAAGTCGTGCGACTAGTCGCGACTGATCGTCGATTAGTCGACAAGTCGGCAAGACAGCATCGGCTAGTGCCGCCGACTCGACTAGTGCGCTTAGTCGCTCGACTTGTCGACTAGTCGGCGACTAGCCGCGACTAGTCGTTCGAATGTGCACATCAATGTTATTGGATTATTTCTTTATATGCCACTGAACTGAAGGTTTGCATCATCCCTTGTATGGCACTCATTGTCTCACCGAAAGTACTTCAAAAACATTTAAACTTGGAAAAAAAGATGAAAAATCACACCAACAAAACCAGAAAGGGGAAATATACACAGCTAGATGCTATCATGCAAACTCACAAGCAAACTGTTGGATGAGATTTGGTGTTGTGGGATCCCTCATATATGATTTCTCAATATGAGCAACAAGCAAGTAGTAGTAGAGTAGTCGACGACTAGTCGGGATTAGTCACGACTAATCTCCAAGTCGGTAGCATCACGACTCGACTTTTCGACTTAATAACCTTGTTCTGTCGCCACTGCCATTCTCTCCTCCCGTGCGACGACGCCATCCTCTACATCGACGTCTTCCACGCCAACGCCACCAATGGCGTCAAGCTGCTCGTCGGCTCCGCCCGCCTCCCGCTCCGCGACGTCATCGATGGTGCAAGCGTTGGTGGACGAGCCTCCCGCAACCTCAGCCTTAAGTGCCCATCGGGCCGCCCCCATGGTCGCCTCGACATCCGTGTTGACGTCAAGGAGCCCTTGCGCTACTACAACCCCAACCCCTACCTGACCCCCTACTCCCAGTCCACCGAGTCGTACGCCTCGTCTTGGAGAGGCTCGGCCTGAGAGTACTAGTGAAGACTGAGTCACACACGAGCGAAGCAGTAGCAGTAGTCGATCGCCTCCTTCTCCCGTGGCCACCGCCGTCTTCATCAGCGACCGTCGTCTCCTTCTCCCGTGGCCACCACCGTGCCGTCTTCTCCAATGGCTGCCGCCGCCTCCTTCTCCAGTGGTTGCCGCCGCCTCCTCTAGTGGCGCCGCATTGTGCTCGATCGATCAGCCTCCCTCCCTCTCCTTCCTCCCTCTTCTCTACTTCCCCCTTCCCCTCTCCCCTTGGCTCTGCTCTTCTCCAGTGGGCTTCCTCCCCTGCTCCACTCTTCTCCAGTGGGCCTTGTTAAGGATAAGAAAAGGAAATAGATAAGGAATCTTATTTATTTCCTTATATAAATAACCGAGGCCCGATCCGGTAGATCCGAGGCGGCGGCCGAGGCGGCGGCAACGTGGCGGCGGAGGCGGCCAGGCCGGGCGACTCGGTGGGCGCCCTCGCTGCCGAGGCGGCTGCGACGGCGGCGGCGTCCTGGCGCAACGTGGCGGCGCCGGGAGGTCGGGCGACGGCAGTCGGGCGAGAGCGGTCCGGACGGCAATGCTTCCAGATGCATCGGCCGGGGCAGAGGGCCATGGCAAAGAACTTTGGCGCATGGCGGCCGGACGCAGCGGCTACAGGCGCGGCGGCAGCTCGGCGACTCACGGGGAGGAGGCGGCGGCGCCCAACAAGATGCGGCGAAGGAAGAGGCGGCGGCTGAGGAGGAGGCGGCGGCAGCCACGGACGGCGGCGGCTACTGCGGCGGCGTCGGCTACGCATGGCGGCGGCAATGGAGGTGGCCACCCCGGAGCATGAGATTGATCCTCCGGGCAATGGCAATGGAAGAAGGACAAAGGTTAGGGTTTGAACCTTTGCTCTGATACCATGTTAGGAATATATTGTGTGTATTGATATGAGACCCAAAGGGTCATATATATAGGAGAGTACAAGAGGGTATATGGAAGGAATACAAGTCATATAAGGAAATAAATAAGAGTCCTTATCTATTTCCTTTTCTTATCCTTAATAGGCCTAACTCTGGGGACTAGTCAAGACTAGTCGGTCAACTAGTCACCCAAGTCGCCCTCTTGGTGACTCGACTCGACTTTACGCCTTAATAACATTGCTCTGAAATATTATTTCTGTGCATTATTAAGTTTATACTACAAGAACTGATTAAATCGAGTGAATTTTGTTAACGAAACATGTAGTTGACTGTGCTCTTACAGTTTCTACCCGAGATATGGTTGAATGAACTTCTGTGAACGAAACATTCAATTATCATCTGACTTGGGGATGTCCCACATAATGTGATTTTGAATTTTCTTTTGTGGTGTCGGTATAGGAAAAATATGTTGGAGATATGTTGCGTTTACTGATATTGCTATTGTGCCTTCTCATTTTATTTTTATGTTTTGCTCCCTTTTTCTTTCTGTAGCCCACCTCCAGCAGATGCTATTTTTCTGTCATCCATGATGAAATGAACAACATTGCGTTTGACTTGTTTGTTATGTTTTGATAGGCATGATTGGGATAGTCTACTTTTGATGCCATCGGAAAGCACAGCAATGCCTTTTGTCCCATTACTAGAAACTGTGGCTTGCTTGATAAATCCTAAACTTCCATGGAACTGCAAAGTAGTTGGGTATCTTCAGCGGAAAAAGATCTATAGCTTATTTCGCGGGATTATTGTTTCTCTACCGGTAAGTTCTGTTTCTATATTACGGTTTTGTGTTTGTCACTGTTCCCCAAGGCGGCCACCTAGCCCGCCTAGCCGATTTTTCCTGCCTAGGTCGCTGCCTAGCCCGCCTAGGCGGCGATTAGGCGTCAGGCACTAGCGCCTAGCACCTTGGTGAACACTGGTATTTGTTGGATCAGTGTCTGGAGTCTTTGGACATTTTTAGGTGATTTGTTGACCAAAATATATTAAGTAGAGATAGGTTTGCATTCACTTTTGGATATATGCCTCTAGTTCCTCCACTCTGTTGGTATATAATCACTAGTATTGGCTCCTTTTAAGGAACAGTCCTCTTTCTGAAACCATGGTGCTTTCCTTCTGTAACACCTTGGGTTACATCCAATCCATGTGTTAATTGCATACCTACCGTGTTCACCCTTTTAGGCAAGTGAGGATGAAAGTCTTAGTGTTGTTATGGGCTTGATGTACCCAGGGTGTTACATGTTCTCCATCAATGATAAGTTGATGCCACAATTTTTGTTTTTATAAATCAAAGTCATATGATGAATTTCTGACCAATCGTATTGAATGCACTTGAGAGTTCACATGTGTATTTTAGTATTTTATATATAGGATTATAGGGGTTGCCTCATGATCTAATTGATCTTGACAATGAACCATATTATGGAAGGCTGAACTTGAATATAAATACTTTTAGGTTTGAATTCAATTTATGTCTTTAGCAACTTCAACAGATAAGAATCTTGTGTGTTCGTGGCATATCAGACATGAAACCATGGTTCAACAATAACAGCTACTATTGCCTTGGTTTTGATTCGCATCTGTTGGTAGGTAATGTAGAGTTTACATACTGTTTAGTGCAGTAAACCTGTACTCTGTCATTCAGTTGTCTGGTGGAAGAGATGGGGTTGATCATAATGACCACTGTAAATCTTTCATGATTTGTTTTATGATTTTTTTATGGATCTGATCGTTATTCAGCAAAATGCGAGAAATTTGGAGCGCTGTAATAACACATCTGTGCTGGAGCAAGTTCTCATGCGTGTTGCTTCACATGTTGGCCATCATCCATGTTGTTGTCCAATAGTGGATCCAAGATGGAGTTTCTCCTCTCAGCTTCTATCCATTCCTTTTCTCTGGCATCGTTTGCCACACTTCAAGAAGGTGAGCTGTTAACTTAATTTCTTGTTTGATCATTCTTTTTTCAAAACATTTTCATGGATGGGAAACATAGAAATTGCAAAATATTTTGTTCCGTAAATCCTCACTTCAATATGATATTTCTTGCTGTCGAATCTAAAATCAGATTGTCTCAAAATATTAAGCTTTAATACGAATTGATATTATTTCTCCTTTAGAGACCTTGATTTGTAGGAGTTTGTTCGAGGAATTAGATACTTTAACCAATTGTTGTACTTGTAGTGGTGGTATATTTGATCATCCTTATTGCTTATTACTTCAGGTCTTCTCAGCTAATGGGCTCAACAAATATTATATCCATCAGATAGCTTCCTTTTTGCCCAGCCGTGGCCGTGCTAATGTTCTTCCAAATGATATATCAGCTAATCATCCAGGATATGCATGCATTCTTGCAAATGTACTTGAAGCTGCAACCTGGATTTTGTCTGAACCAAAGTTTGCTTCTGACATAGTAGGTGTTCCACTTCTGCCTTTCAGGTTACTACAGCATTTTGTTTGTTTCAGTGTATATCTGGTCATATAAATTGTTTAGGCAAAAAAGCACCAAAATCGTATGCTTTGGTAAAAAGAGCATTTCGGTCCCTGTACTCTCAAAAGTCAAAACTGAGATTTTAAGTCATGTGTTTTCAGAAAAGGAGCATTCGGGTCCCTCTACTTCCGAAAGCAATACATTGGTCCCTGTAAAATACAGAGCAATTCGGTCCCTCCATTTGCTTTGGCATTTTTATTTATTTATTTCAGTTTTTGAGCTGAAGATGGAAAAACTGAGTTGGTAGGCAAACTTATTTGATCTATAAAAGTTACTCTTTACACAGCAAACCCTCTGCTACTTTAACGTCCTTCTTGAGTGATCAATTGTTTATGTTAAAAAAATGCAGCAAGGTATTTGTCACTGCCTGCATGATCAATATTATTTTGCAAACCCTTCATGGAAGACATTCTATTCCTTAGATATATCCTGCTCGCAAGATTTTTTTTCTCTTTTTTTGTGTTGGTTCTCTTAAGTTATATACTTATAGTCTTAACAGGGAGTATTTGTTCGTATCAAATACCCAAGAAAATGTGCTTTTCCGTTTCTTGTGATGCTAAACACATAGTGTATACTGTTTTATTGTTGTTCACATCTGTAATCATCTTGGTTATGCAATAGCTGTCTTCTTTTCCATTTCTTTCTTGATGTTCATTTGTGGATAATTGAAGATTTGGCTGGCACAATAATTATTGTGGATTATAAATATTTTATGTGTATATTCTTTCCAAACCAGGCAGCTGACATCATTGCTGTTTCTACGTCATTATTGGATGCATTGCCAACAATCACATTGCCTACTGAAAGTAAGTTACATGTCGGTATTTTTTTAGAAACATTGTCCATCTTTTGGCAGTATAGCTTGCTAGTATTTTTGTAGCATTTTGTGATGTCTTTCATTTCTATCTTAGGTCCTTGTGATTGTGAGAAATACCTGCTAAGTGCAATTCACTGTACATGAACTTGTGGAGAAGTTCTTTTATGGTGTGTTTAGTTGTCGCAATTATGTGATTTGTATCAAATAGTCAAAAGTACTGCAGAAGAATCATAGTATAATATTAAATTTCAACTTCTTAAATGGGTATATAGTATATACTGCAGTGTTCTGGAACATGGTCAGTTAAGCCAAGTACTAGGCCGCACCAGCATATAAGGACTAGGTGCCTTCCCTGTTCCAGTTGTTGCAAAAGATCAAATCAATAGGTTTAGCTCAGTAAAAGAACTGATTATGCAGATAAATGGGTCGGTTGCTGATTACAATGCTGTTTAATCAGCTGGTGTTAAACATGACTTCTCGTTTGATCAATTGATCCTTTTTGCAGCTTTGGCCATTGTTGATAAATCACAATTGCTTAATTTTCTAGCCTACACCTGAAAAAGATGTATTAGGTCTTTGTTTTACTGCTATATGAATGACCTATATAATAGCAAATCTGAAATAATAAAACTGTACACAAGGCTGATTTTCTTGTACTTGTTACAAGGTGGGGTTGCCCATTTAGAACATTGGCATACTGTCCAACATATCACCTATTGAGATCTGACATGCAATAATGAAGAATTCAACTGGTATACACATTTATCTATTTTTTTTTGGTAAATAGAACCATGAGAGCACACAACATATCAAGCTGGAACTAACTTTTCAGGAATTCTTGTACAACCACAGTTGTTTGATGCAGCTATAAATCAGTATTCTGGTACTCTACGTGGCTTAAGATTTGTTCCTATTAGATGTTTCACTAATTTTTAGTCTCTCTGCAATGGAGACTAATGTGAGTTGTATTCTTCTAATATGTACAGGGGCAGATGACAATGATGACATGCCCATGGACGTCGATGTTAAAAATGGTCTTGATGCTGATTTGGAAAGACAGATAACTGCAGCAATTGATTCAAGGCTGCTTCAACATTTGGTATACTGATTCCTAAACAACTGAACGAACGTTATTGCCCTTCAAGATTATTAGGCTCCATATTTTGCTTTCTCCTGTTTGACCCTAGCCTGTATCATGCATAGGTGAATGCTCTGTTCAGAGGTACACTAAGCACAAACTATTCTGATCCAGCTGGACCGTCGGATGCTGAGGTGGAAGCTGTAGGATCTATTTGTGCTTTTCTTCATGTCATATTCAACACATTGCCCCTAGATATGATTATGACTGGGCTGGCCTACAGGACTGAAATTGTTCCTGCACTATGGAATTTTATAAAGCGCTGCCATGAAAACAAAAGATGGCCATATTTCTCCAAGTTTGTGTCTCCTTTGCCTGCAGATGCTCCTGGTTGGCTCCTGCCTGTGTCCGTATTCTGTCCCATATACAAGTAAGGCAGCTTATTTCAGTGTCACAAACTGTTCCTGACTAATGTTATTTTTTATTTGATTTGGTTTAGGAGCTTTTCTTCTCAAGCAATTGAAATGTGGAAATCTTCAATCCTTAGAATTGTTTTGTTATTTTACCTTGTACCAGGCACATGTTGAAGATCATTGATAATGGGGAATTCTATGAACAGGAGAGATCTCTTTCACTTAAAGATTTGAAGTCCTTGGTTCTCATTTTAAAGCAGGTATACACAAGACAATACCAGCACTGTGTTATTATTAGCCATTCACTTGCTCTGTTGAATACGGAATTTCTTAAACATTAGAGCTAGTATTACTTGCTAATATTGTTATGAACCTTAGTTCATTGGGGGTAAACACCACGGAGAGGATGGCTGGGCGGTATCGGCTAGAGAGAGAGAGGGAGAGGCAATAGATGAGAATGACTTTGTTATTTCTTACTTGGTTCCGATAGCATACGATAGCCCCTTTATATAGATGAACTCCCCCTAATAGATAGAATCTAATCTCAATCATATCTCTAACAAATATAGCAACTAATATCATGTCCTTAATCATTTCTAACAAATAGAAGCTAATCTCTAACTCAAATAGAAACTAATCTTTACTTCCTAATAATGACCGGTTAGACTAGGCCCAGGGTCTACGCCCATGACAAATATACTCTCTTGTTTGCTGTTGATGGTTATAACTCTGCCTCTTTTTCATGGAAAGTTCTGTTGCTAGTTGATTGTGGGTTATCTTTTCAGTGTTGTACTGGTTAGCTAAGCTGATGAGCATATGAACAAGAATATCATGTAAACCAGATGGTCAAGTAGAGCGCAAACATCTGAGTAATTATTTCCATTATGTTTTGTCTGTTCTCTAGTGTTGGTACTTGGTAATGTTCGACTCCTATATGTTGTGTCCACCATGTAGGTTGTTTTTGTATCAGTTAAGTATGCTGTTATCTTTGGTTTATGATGCATTTCATGTTGTTGGTTGCCCATTTGACTTTTGATTCTTCATGATACAATGTGTCTCTTACCTTTATTGCATTGACATGAGTACAACTTCAATCTGTAGGCTTTATGGCAACTTCTTTGGGTAATTCCTTCACATACGTCTCCTACTCAGAAAGCATTACCCAATCCTTCAGGGCTTAAGAAACTGTCAATTGAGAATGTCAAGAGCAGGGCTAGGATTGTGTTATCTGAATTACTCACACAGGTACTATTCTGTCTTGATATATCATGTTATTGTTTCTTGTATTTATTTATTTGAATTCTCAATTTCCGTAGGTTGTTTTGCTTCCCGTCATAGTACCTTGAACTGTAATGCTTGTATTGATGTGCAGATAAAATGCCAATGACACTGTAGTTTCACTATTCACTACATACTGGCCTATATTTGGGTAGTGCACACGTGATCAGTGGTTGGGAAAAAATCTTATGAGGCTGTTCTTGCTTTCTGAATTTCACTTTGCAGCCTTTTCCATGGTCAATCCATGGATTTTGAGTTGCAAGATTGTTTTTGTTCGAACATTGGTTTTTTGTTTACCAAACACAGACAATACTACTTTATCTTCTGGAATGTTTGATATGAATTCTGTAAGCAGTTTTCATTGGCAATAGCTGATTAATATCTTCTCTGGTTCTGTTAATTATTTGCCAGAAGTGTTTGCTACTCCATGTATTATATCTTGGAGGAAGTTTATTATATTACTAAAATAAAATTAGTACCTAATTGCAGTTGCAAGACTGGAACAACCGACTCCCATTCACTTCTGCTAGTGATTTCTGTTCTCAAGAAGCAACAAGTGAAAATTTTGTCTCTCAGGTATTGAACTTGTATGCTGTTTGATTAATTAAAATATCTTGCAGAAGCACATTTCTTTACATTATGTACATGTTTTTCAGGCGATCCTTGGCAACACTCGAGCATCGGAGATCATAAAACTTGCACCCTTTTTGGCGCCTTTTACCAGTAGAGTCAAAATATTCACTGTATGTCATTGCTGATTTGTTGTGTAAATAGTGGTGAATAAGACTGGTATATCTTTTTACTCTTTTAGGATAATGTCTTAAAAGTTCTCTCTCTCTATGAGCAGTCGCAATTGGCAAATTCTAGACAATCGACAACGTCCCATTCTGCCTTGACAAGACATCGGTTCAAAATAAGAAGAAGTCGACTTCTGGAAGATGCTTTTGATCAGCTAAGCTTGCTTTCGGAAGAAGATCTTAAAGGACCAGTATGATGATGATCTCTTTCATCTTTACTTGTTGGTTTAACACATGTTCTCCTAATTTCATAGGAAATCAGCGTTCTGATTTTTCAATGAAATTTCAAACTACTTGATGCTTGTAGATTCGAGTGGTATTTATTAATGAGCATGGTGTGGAAGAGGCTGGAATTGATGGTGGTGGAATCTTCAAAGATTTCATGGAAAGTATCACTCGGGCTGCTTTCGATGTGCAGTATGGTCTATTCAAGGTATCTGTTCTTTTAGTCAATTTCTTTGATGCAGTGCAATGGCGTCAGTTAGTCACTATAGTATTAATGTATGTTATACATGATGTATGTTATTAGTTTGTGGTGGTGTGCTTGTAGCCTGATATGCAACAGCTAAAAACTGGTGGAAAAACTATGATATACTTGCATAATTGGTTTACAGTGTGGACAATGTCTCGCAGTTTGTGTATTCAATTACGATGCCTCACATGTGTTTTTTTGTCCTATTTGTTATTCGGTTATTCCTTTTGTAGGAAACGGCTGATCATCTTCTGTACCCAAACCCTGGATCAGGATTGGTTCATGAACAGCATCTGCAGTATTTCCATTTTCTTGGAAGTCTCCTAGGAAGGTACTTTGCCCATATATATATATATATATATATATATATATATATATATATATATATATATATATATATATATATATATAACCATTGCTGAGCAGGTATTCAACCTAGCAGATCTTAGTTTAATTAACTTTCATTCTGACATCTTTCTGTTCGTGGAAGTTGCAATCATGGCATGCACAATTTTTGCTTGTGTCGGCATCAAAAGAGTCATTTGAGTATTTTGATACTAGTGTCCCAGCATTTTCTTAGATTTTGTCCTACATTGAACACATATTGTGTGATAGAAGCTGTTGGTTGTTCTGTTGGCATCAAATTAGTCTATGGTAGAGAGCAGCAATGTAAAATATGGGTGCTATAACTGGCATTGATGGCATTTAGCTGCTAATAGGTTTCAAGCTCTGATCGCTGTTCCTGTAATATGCCCCATATAATTGACTGGTAGTGATAGAAAGAAAATCATGAGTATAACCAGACCTTGGAATTGTGAGGTTTTAGGTTTCACATGCAATAGCATGTTCTGTAGAACAATTGAGGTTCAGCATCTGGAAACATCTTCATAACATCTCTATATATTTGCTTGCACATTCTGAATAATCTGCTGATATGCTGCATAGGTTGCCCTGAAATGTGATTTGCCTGTGTTGATCCATTATAATGTTGACAGCATGTGTCACTGGGGTTTCTTCAGAGCTGTTTAGTTTGCAGAGTCTCCTATAATTTTATTTACTTAGGCTAAAATTGCTTTTGTGGTATAAACATTCGATGTGCTTCTCTGCATGTGCTTCTTTTGACACATACTGACATACCTATAAATTGTCCAAACCAGGGATAGAAATCCCGCTACTGGAGGAAATCCCGCTGGGGCCTGGTAACGGTAACCGGCCGGTTACCGGAAAACCCGAAGGAAAACCGAGCAAAATTCGAATAGCAAAATTTGAATTTGGACTGTTTTGAAACTGGTAACCGGAAAAAACGGATGGTTACCGTCCAAAAAACTGGAGAAAAACCGCTAAAAACCGGTTATGGATAATTAACAATTGAAAATTCCTAATACATTCATAGCACAAAGCATCAAGTCAAGCACGAGAGGTCCTAATACATTGGATTAGTGTTAAACAATGTAAACACCATTAGGGCATCCAACTTTTACGTTCAAAAATTCAAATTTGAATATAAACAAACCCGCCCGGTAAATTGTTTCCCGGTATCCACCGGTAAATCCGGTTACTGCTGGGATTTCTATTCCTAGTCCAAACTCCAAACTACAAAGAATCTGTAAATATGCAAATTGATAATCTAGTATCCATTAGTTTCTTGGGTGCCAAATGTAGATTAGTATCCAAGCACAAGGCGATAGTTTAGTATCCATTAACCTTGTTGGGTGCTGCAAGCCGTAATCTAATTTCCTATTTTGGTTCCAAATTTTTCTAAGGGCAACCCTATTTGTTATGCATCTTTCTTTAACTAGTCACGAAAATATTTGGGCTATGATCTGACATGTGCTTGATTCATGTCTTTCAGGCAATGCATGAGGGCGTACTTGTTGAGTTGCCATTTGCAACATTCTTCTTGAGCAAGTTGAAACAAAAGTACTCTCTCTTAAACTATGGGACAATATTTGAATGATTTATGTTTTTGTTCATTATGTCACATGCTCTAATTCCATTATGTTGTGTGTTCTACTTTTGATGAGTTTAACATTTTTTATCTGATATTTCCACTCATCAATCAGGTCCAACTTCTTGAATGATATGCCTTCATTGGATCCAGAATTGTATAGACATCTTCTGTTTTTAAAGGTTTGAACCTATTTCCATTAATGGGTAAAGGAGAAAATAGCTTTTGGCAGGTTTAGAGGCTAAGATCTTTCCAGATGTAGATGCAATTGAGCTGCTGCTATGAAGCATAAATGATGGACTACTTAAAATTTTAAGATAAATACAAACTACCGAGTCAGTATATAAGCTAAGAACAAATTTTCTGCTTCAAGTTTGAGGCTGCAATACAGATATTTTGGGGGCATTTTGTCTTCATAGCTTGAAATACCTTCATAGGATATGGGAATCGACTTTACTTTTATAAAGTTTCTCGTCATCTGGTGTTCGTTTTGCCCCATTATGATCTCTCTTTTTTTCATGCTCAGCATTATGATGGTGATATCTCGGATTTGGAGCTGTACTTTGTTATTGTGAACAATGAATATGGTGAACAATCTGAAGAAGAATTGCTCCCTGGTGGGAGAGAGATGCGTGTTACTAATGATAATGTTGTTACTTTTATCCATCTTGTTGCCAACCATCGGTTAAACTATCGGGTAAAATAAGGTAATTATGTCATTTGCTTGTCTTGAAATGCTTTGATAAATAATTTGCTTTTGTTTTGATCACAGATCCGCACACAAAGTACACATTTTTTGAGAGGATTTCAACAACTTATAGCAAAAGAATGGATCAACATGTTCAATGAACATGAAATTCAGGTATTTTTACTCCTTTTTTGCAAAACATCTACATTGTGAACGCAACATGAATTTCTGTTTCTGTGTTAATATTGAATGGTGTGTGGGCTTTTTTGGTTTTTTTTATATGTTTAAGAGAAAAATGTGTACATCTTCTATATGTTAGGTGTTACTATAGTTGCGGAATTGCATCATTTGGTTCATATTCACTGTTTTAAAAGGGTGCTTGTTAGTAGCATTATCATGACATATCCCTTTCATAATTTTCTGATGTTCTTACTTTTTCCCCTGCAGGTTCTCATATCTGGCTCACTAGAAAGCTTGGACATTGATGACCTGTGCTCAAATACCAACTATTCTGGAGGATATCATCCGGTATGTGTTGCTTTCTTATGTAAGAAAGGCCATCCTCCATCCTTTCATTTCGAGAATGCAACCTGGCAATCTTTATTGAAATTTGTGGCAGGCTATCCTTTCATGGCTCAAGAATGCCTAGCAATCTTGTTGAAATTTGTGACATGAGAATTTCTTACTTTATAAAAAGCTATATGCCTATGTCAACAGATGCAGTCATGTGGGCGGTGGGCCTTCCTTTTGCTCCAGTTTGTTTGCTTGTGCTGTGAGAAACGATCGAAATGTAGTGAATAGCAGGGGGGTGCAGAAACCAAGCCAATTTGGCAGGATTTCATCCTGGAGTCCTAGTAAACCCTTCAGTTTTTCAAAACAAAAAACATTCTTTATGTAAACACGGTGATTTATGACATACTTCTGGCAAACTGTCTTTGCAATTAAGCATATATTAACAATGTTAGTAAACTGCAGGAAAAGGGGTAATTTATAATAACAACCAGTTTTGGCCACTTTCTGGATAAACTGGCCTAATTTTAGTCATGTTTTAGCTTCAAAAGATTTACATCAATTTAAATATCAAAAGTTGAAAACTAGCAAGTTCAGGCCATGTCCCAGCTTCAAAATGTTGAAATCGGGTAGTTCGAGATTGGTTTCTAGGAAACTTGTTTAGATACACAGCAGTACAGCATAAAGCACTGAGGTACTAGTACTTGGGGCTGGTGGCAAGGACATGCCATGGAGATTATTATTATTTTTATGTTATTTCATTTTGAAAGGTCAGATTTTTTATTGTCTCTTCCTAGTTAGACATGGATTAATGTTGGTTTTCTTTCAGGACCATGAGCTTATTGATATGTTCTGGGAGGTTTTAAAGAACTTCAGTTCGGATAATCAGAAAGGGTTTCTCAAGTAGGTTCCTCTCCCACTTGTTTTATGCTAATGCTCATTAGTTTTATTAGTCCTACTTGTTACACTTACGAATAAGATCAGATATAACAAGGTTTGCTGAGTGCATTGGTTAATTGTTTATATTTATCCCTTTTATTTTAGCAGATCGAATGTTAGGATGCATCTCTCTCCTTTGGGCATCTGTATCCATACCTGCTTTCCTTTTATACACAGATGCATAAGTTGTGACTAGTTGAAACATACTCTTAATCCTTTATTTTGAATCAACGCTTTTCTTAATCTCCCTGTACGTATGACAATAAATGCTCAGGTTTGTGACCGGATGTTCTCGTGGGCCACTCCTGGGATTTCAGTACCTTGAGCCGAAATTCTGCATTCAGAGGTTCAATACACCTGTGCTTATGTTTCTTTTCTTTTTCTGTTGGGAATTGTCGCCTTACACACTTTCTGAATGCAGAACTGGTGTCCCCGGCATGGAGGAGCATGCGGACCGCTTGCCTACATCGGCTACTTGCATGAACCTTCTGAAGCTCCCTCCTTATAGAACGTTAGTGAATCGCAGTAAACACATTCATACATCTTGGCAAACCATAAGGTTCTCTTGCACGTTCCATCTGATCATTTCTTCATTTCAACGTGACTAACGGATTTCCTGGTTCTTGTTGAACAGCAAGGAGCAACTGCAAACCAAATTGTTGTACGCGATAAATTCAGAAGCTGGTTTCGATCTAAGCTAATCACCGCCTTTGTGGATTCAACACTGTGCACATTGTAGATAGTTGCTAGATTAGAGCATCAAGGCACCCAGGGCCAAAGCACCGACCATTGGGCCCGATTTGAGCCTCAAAAAAGAAAAGAAAAGAAAATCAGATGTTCCAGAGAGTAGGCGAAATCTGAAGGGAGGCTGCAAAAGCTAGCTGCTGATAGGCTCGTCATGGCACCCCGAAGACGCGGGTGCCATTGTAATCAAACATGAACAGTGTACATATGTATTGTCCGCTTGGCAAAAATAAGATGTCAAACGAAAATACGAAATGTTAAATTTCAACTCGAATATTCAGCGTTGCAAAAGGGAAACGAACTGATTTCTCAGAAGCCTATGAAACTTAATGGCAAATTAGTGGACAACTTTGGAGAAGGATTGGTTAATACTTCATATGATTTTGCTACTAGCATTGTTAAGGCAAAGTCACCCAAGCCAGGATTAGAATCCGAGTTATTACCTGAAGTTGTGGCCTGTTCTTTTCAGTTTTTAAAAGCTGCTTTTTGGTTTTTCTACAGTAACTAGCTTTTAAATAGAGTATCTTTTCAAGATAGAGTCTACTAGTTAATTGTAGTACATACTGTATTGATTTCATTTATATCGACAAAAACCACATCTGAGTTTCTGTTACTCTTTAGTCTTTCGTATAAACAACTTAAAAATCATAAACCATAGCTAAAAGCTATAAGTTACACAGCTAAAAAGAACAAGCCTGTCTCTCGTAGCGGAAACTCGCGGCTCTGCGCTTCTCTCCACGATCAGTCTTTAATTCGTCAGTTAACGGATGAGTTAGATCCTTGTCAACCCGCCTAACCCGGATCTACAAGTGATCTTTTGGACTAAGGTCCTGTTCTTTTCAGCTTCTAAAAACTGCTTTTCGGCTTTTCTACAGTAACTAGTTTTTAAACGAAGTATTTTTTTAAGATAGGGTCTACTAGTTAATTGTAGTACATACTTTACTGACTTCATTTATATTGGCAAAAACCGCACGTGAGTTTCTGTTATTCTGTAATCTTTCGTACAAACAGCCTAAAAGACACAAGCCGCAGCCAAAAGTCATAAGCCGCAGCAAAAAAGAACAGGCCCTAAAGGTTGCAGTTTTCTAGGGTGAATAAGGTCATACTTATGCAAGTTACATACAGGTTCACCCGAGCCTCAACAATACAATTCCTTTTCAGAAAAAAAACGCTACTATGTGAAAAAAAAGTGCAACACCATGGATCCTGTAAGGACCCATTTTAAGAATAGAACTGCTGTGTTTCCCGCAGCAGCTTAAGAGTTCAGTTGTGGACATAAAAAATATTATGTCTGCTCACGAATATTTAAAAGTAATTAGTCTGATTAAAATATGACATAATGGTTAAAGTACAACAGGTTTACAGACATCCAAGACTAAAACTTAACTTACACTCAGAAGAACCGAAGAAATATCATAGTAACACTTGAGTGCAGTCGTAATCCTAACACTTTAGCCGAAGCATGGTTCCTTCTTTTGGTATTTGTTTTGATAAAAATAAGTAAGATTAAGGATAGTAGGTACTCAGTAAGCTACATAGAAAAATGATTTAACTACTATGCAAGGTGTTCGATTGGATAAATTCATATGTTATATTATAATAATAATAGATGCAAGCTTATTAAAAAAACTTTGCAATTAAAACAGTAAAATATTATTTAATTAGCAAGGGGATTTCATCATATACAATTTTTACATTAAAATCTTTAAAATTCTACTTATGTCTTGTTATTAGAGTTACCCATGAAACACAACTCCATTGATCAGAAGCACGGCTGTGAAATCAAGGATAACCGATTAATGAAGGTGAATAGAATGTTTTTTTAAAAAAATTTGGCTAAAATATAATTTTATAGCAAATATGAACTAACTAAAGTTGTTTTGCACAAGAAGACCCAAATCCTCTAAGTCTTGCTATAACACCTCAAACCTATGTCTAGGTGTCGGGACCAGATTTCTGAAATCCAAACCATCTGTGTATTACCGCACTAGTCCCAGATCAAAGCTAGTGCACACAGTCAAATAGTAATGATTACATAACCAACAACGCTTTATTATAATAAAAGAGAGTACATGCCTTATGACCACTTTATTACAACTAAGGTTACTAGACTTCTTAGACTTACAAAACACAGCGGAAGCAGAATAAAACTCTGACGATGACCCATCAATACGCCATAGGCAATTAACTAGGGAAATACAACCTAGTACTCTAGGAAGCCTTCGTCGAATCCACACGCGAAGTAGTCGTAATCTCTTTCCTGGGCTTCATAATCCTCTGAGATTTGTTTTGAGTGTAACATGTGAGTACATAGAGTACTCTGCAAGTCTTGGGAAAAATGCAGTAGATGCAGGGCTTAACAAAGGAAGGATAATAATGTTCTTTTGCATAAAACAACATTTTATTTCAAATACCAATATATATTTTCGAAAGCATCAATTTAACAAAGTAATTGTAATAATTGAAACTACCGTAATTTTTCTAGTGAAGGTTCCAATCACCAATACTAATAGACAAGCTCTAACCGCCAATGTTCAAGGCTACGGATTCCATCCACCTGCAGTGGCTCCATCCGCCAGGACACACTCCTGAGAGTTCCATCCACTAACGAGTTTCCAAAACTTTTTTTTAAATCAAAACCAAAGATCTACCATATGAAAGCGCACATCGTCCGCCTTGACCGTGGGCATGGCTATTTGAATAGTTTTATACTTTGTAGAGGTTGTACAACTTTACCAACAAGAGATAAGTCATCTTAATAGCCAACATGCTTCCTTAGATATGATACCCAGATAATTTATCACAAAGCTTTTACCTTACTCCGATCTAACTGGACACCACCCGCTGAGGTATCACCGCTGAAGGGTTAAAGCCACCACAGTCAGAAGCCCCGTCTTGCGCCGTATGAGTACAGTAAATCCCTGTGCCTCACTATGAGTAAACCAGTAAATCTTTGGTACCCACTTACCACTGGTGATATCTAAACTAAACCTTTATAAGTTAATTAGCTAGGTCATACCCATTTAGACTTGTTGTACAGTAGTGCTCAGTTTGGACAATCACAAGCGTCGGTTCTTAGTTGACTCAGGCAGCACATTCACAATACAAGTTCTCGTGCTAAATCCGCACCAACCCAATCTTACCATCCGCCCAAGTCTAAAACCAATTTCCACTATTTTATTTTATTTTAAAAAACAATGGTATCACTTATTGCCAAACACTTGATAAAAATAATTGTTTAGAGATTTGATAACATTATTCCCACCCATAGGGTTATAAAGACCGACTAGCTTGTCTAAACAGTTACTACCATTCTAAAATTATCAAATAACATTATAATCTCAAAACTGAGAAAAGGGAAGCCTAGGGCGACAAAGGCACATGGATGTCAACGTCAAAGGAGGATATAACAGTTATTGGCTTAACTATCCTTAAGACAGAAATTAACATTTTATGTAACATAGCAATGAAATTAAATTAAAAATATTAAAACGATTTTAAAAAATATAAGTACAAAATGATCAAAGGATACTTGCCTTCTTTCACGCTGTCTGGACCTTCTTATTACGGATCAGAAAATTCTTTGGCGGTGTTGGGTTCTACACGCGAAATGACAAATACACATAAATAAATAAATACAAATAAAATCACAAAAATACAAAATATATACTTGAAGAAATATATTTAATTTAGATGAATTTAGAAACCCGAATCACTGGATTTGGAGTTCGGACAACGGAGAACGAGCTTTCGGAATACTGGCAGAAGAGAAAAGGCTGAAAATAGAAAGGGAGAGAATATTCCAAGGAATATTATGTTCGGTGGGGAAAAAACAGCAAAGAGCTGAATTGTGGGGCCATCATGTAAGAAAGAGAGAGGGAAGATGAAGAGCAAAGCTTCAGGCAGAGCATCCCAACAAGAGCAGGTGCAAGAAGATGACCACGCCGCCGATGAGGGAAAGATAGGGAGATGCGGGAGACAGGCAAAATGGGTCGCAAGGACCAAAGGATGTTTTGTGAAGTGGCTGCATGGCCGAAGACGCAGCGTAGAGGCGGCAGCGGCGCTCGGGGCATGACCACGACATGGGTAGGAGAGAGAAATAGTACATGTGCTTGGAATGCGGAGAAGTAAGGTAAGCACGAGCTAGAACGTGGTATGGTGAAGCTAGAAAAAATATTGGCCCAGAAACTCACCGGAGACAACATAATCGGCGTTTGAATGACGTCGATAGGGAAAAAAAGGAAAAAATTGATATCTTGGTGCTCGGTGAGGGAAATCCAAATATATTTGGAGGGTAGCTACCTGGGATAGCTTGGCATGCAAAAGGATCGGAGAAAACATCACCAAATTGAGGGGAACGCGAAGCACCCTAGGCGGCCATGGCTAGGTTTCAGAAGCAAAAATTTATGGAGGGTTTCCAGGGAAAAGGAGGGAAGCATCGCGTAGAACATGACGAGATAAGTCTAAGAAAGGTGATGGTGTGGTCTAAAGCTCACCGAAGATGGCGAATCGACGTCGGGAAGCAATTTCGGGCAATTTTGGAGAAAACTCGATTCCAAGTGATTTCCTGTATAAAAATAAAATTAATTTGGCAGAGGGGTTTCTTGAGTGCTGGAACACGAGATGACCGAATGGATTTTGAAAAATTTCACTAGAGAGAGGGATGGCACGATGGAAAGAGGAGGCCAACACACGGGAAGACTTGGACTGTGCGCGGGAGGTTATGAGGTCTGGGGAGGGTGTGAAGGGGTAGAACGTTGTCCCAGAGTTTCATTTTATAAAGCAAAGAGGAGAGGAACGGATTGTAAACGGCCAAAATAAAGCAATGCCGGTTTCTAGGTTTCAAAGCTTTGGAAACTGAAAACGGTTGATTAAATGGCTAAGAAGCGGATATGAATTGATTTATTGTACTATTTGGAGCATTTTTTGTTTTGGCATGAGGTGGAGATTAAGCTTGTATGGAGAGTTGACTTGGAAGCCATGGCGTTTCGGTTCGCTACGCACTGTCTGTTTAGCTGTTTGGAGAAGATGAACAGTGTCTTTAGGGAATAAAAAGAAGATGGGTGTTAGACAAGAAAGAAGAAACGGAGACTTTGTTGTTACGTCGGTTGAAATGTTGACATTAAGCATGCTAGGCTCATGGCAATTCTATGATGGGTGATCCTTTGGAAACCCTTTATTTTTATTTTTATTTTTTGAAAAAGAAGAAGTGTTAAGAAAAATAAATTGGCCCAGAAAAATAGAACGGATATTTTTCTCGAGATTTTTTTTGTAGATTTGAATTCGAATTTCTGGAATTAGAATTTGAATTTTGGATTTTGGATTTTTGGAATTTGAACAGGGAATTGGAATTTTGAAATTTCTTATGGTATTACACAAATAATTCAAATAAAATCCAAACATTTTAAAATAATTTATTTGAAATTAAATTTTTAAAGAAAATAATTTTTTGGGATGTTACACTGGGCAAGATACAATTCTAGCCACACATGTCAATCAATTAATTGTTAGAAATATATGTACGAAAATAAAGGCAAGAGAGATAAACCACAAATATGACACACAATGTTTTCCTGTAGTCTCAATGACTTGGCGATCTTCCATAATCCATGTTGAGGGAGTTGAACTAATCAAGCTGACTCCTTGCGCAATCTTGAGTCTTTCCTCAATCCACTATTGTAGCTCTTTCTCACTCTGGGAGGTGAGCTCCGATCTTTCACAAATGTGTCGGCAACCCCCCTTTATTGGTGCGGAGACACGTGCAAGTTCTTCAAGACTAAGCACCGCATCAGCCTAGGTATGCGTTACTGGGGTTACGCAAACTACTTTAGTGACTACCCCGACCACCGTCTATACACCGCAACCTATCGGCAGCCGGTAAGGACCAGTTGCACCATTTTCCCCTACATTTTCTCCTTCACAGCACGCACTAACAATCTCTCCCCTGTATTTACAGTCCCTAGAACCCCTATGTGGCTACCGCAAGTGGATCGATCTTGACATCCACCCTGAGGACCAATGGGCCCTCGACATCGAGGAATGGAATATCGCAAGGTCATCGAAGATGTGGGAGGAGGAGCGCCGCAAGAACGACCAAATCCTGCGTATACAACGCGAGACGAAAATTCATCTCAATGCGTGCACGCGTAGGGAGCGGGAGGCTCGCAAGAGGAAGCGTGCAAGAAAGAGGGTAATGACGACTAAGGCAAAAGGGGCCGCCGATGAGTTGAACGCCGAGCTGGCAAGGAAGGGAAAATGGCCCCGGTCCACACAATAGGTCGTACGAGCAGTTGGGTGGGTTAGTCGCACGTGATGCTATATGTTAGACATGTAATCAAAAAGTACGCGGCATGTTACTCCCAACTATATTATGAAGTTTATTTAAATTCAGACAAGCTTATTATCTCCTCTTTTCGCATTAAATGATTCACATAGCAGGTCATATAACAATATTAACATACCGGTTTTCTCCGTAAACGAATTCTCAGTAACATCAAAATATCACTTACCATCGTATGTACCGATCGTTTTACGGTCAATTTCAATTTGGATAGTTCAAAAACAAATAATTTCAATTTGGTATGATGTGCTACAGTGCTGGCTTTTTTTTGTTTGTAAGATGTGCTAGCCAGTTCATCTTCTTGGATTAACTGTAAGAATTTTTTGGCATGTGTGCAGCAACAAAACACCATGAGCTATTATTTTCTTCTAGACTTTATCTGTTTGAACCTTCATTTACGTCTCTCTCATTCCATTTTGCTCTCTTTTTAATTCAAGATTATGATTTAAGAGCTATTCTTTGACATTTCATGTCATATCAGTGTTACTTGTTGTGGAAAAAGAAGTTGTGTATGTAATGTTTGAAACTTGTTATGATTTTATTGCAGTCCTGTCGCCTATCCAAAATTGATATATTTCATTGCTGTGATTATATATCACAGATGCCAGGAAGAACATCCGGGCTTTCGCAGAAAATGCCGCTGAACATGTGATCACATCCCGCATCATGTCAATCCTGCAATCAGCATTCGGAGTTATCTGAAGTCCAAACCACATAGAGGCCCTCCCCGCTCGTTTCGGTTTCAGCTTCTGGCTTATTTTTCACTATTCATAATTTTGTCTTTTTCTGAACTTTTGGTTTTTTTTAGCTTTTTTGCCGGTTCTTTTTTTTCCTGTATTCGTTTGCGTTGTCTGTGATGGGCTAACATATTTTTTATATTTTTTAATTTTTTTAAATTTAATTATGTTAAATAAGCCTCTGTCAGCTACAGTGTTTTTTCAGCCAACTACAGTGCGCTTTTCAGCCATAAACCACCAAAAATAAGTCATAATGAACACCAATATTGCATATAACAGTGTACAATCTGTCAAAAGGATTAGCATGCATTATCCCGCTTCCATACATTTTCTTTGTACTCCACCAAGTAGGTCGATTTTGATTGGAGTGTCAGAAAAAAACTTCCTTATTAATCGTAGATTATTTCACTCTTGTCTTCCGCACCGAAGAGCACACATTTCTGCAGCTTTCTTGTTCCATGGAGTTGAAGATCTTTACAGGAAAAAAATGTTCTTAAGCTGAGAATATATCCTGGTGCTGTTAACACCCTGAAATCTGTCATTCGAGGCAGAAATTTCCTTTGTTGTGATGCTTTGTTACCAAAATTTTTTTTGGTGCTGTATACCTTAAAGGACCAATATCATGTATTTTATTTATCCTGAATTGTATGCATAAAGCCAATTCAGAGTAGAAATAGTGTACAAAATGAAGAAAGAGTGATAAAGAGACAACGAACGTCACATGCGAAAAAGAAAGGAAAATAGAACCATGAGAAAAAAATTGCCTCACCGTTTGGAACAAGTACTTCTTGTACTACCTTCTCTTGCAGCGGTAAAAAGTTTAACTATGAAAGAACCCAACACTTAATACCCTAGCTAAGTGAGTAGTTAGCAATAATTAATTACGTGCATTTGCATTCCATTATTTTTATTACAATTAAGATTACAAAACTCAAATTACAATATTGCATTGCATCATCATCATTCAATCACATTATTTTACAATATTATTTTACAAAAGAGAAAAATAAAAGCTGATCCTCGCTGTCTTCGGGATAGCAGCTGAAGCTCACTTTGTTTTCCTGCATTCAACATCGCCATTAGTTTCAAATAAAAGTAATTTCTTTTAAGTAGTTAGACAGTTAGTTAATTAACAATCCAAGGGAGAATAATAAAAAAAAATAAAGAAAATTGCCGTCAAGACCCTTTGGGTCGCTAGGGCCTTATCGAGAACGCCTTAGGGTTCCCAGACCGTCCCGGCCGGTCGGCACCTCTCATCTCTGTGGGTGTCATCATCCGCAATTTAGAAAAGAAAACCCACAATCCTTACCTCACCCAACCCTCAAGTTATGCATTCTTTCAGTCCATTCATTTCAGCCAACAGCCCAGCATATAACCATGTTAAGCCCACACATAAAATTCTTTCATTTCAACCCATAAGCCCACTATTTGTCAGCCCACAAGTATTCAAGCCCACATTTCAGTTTAACCCATTCGTTTCACCACACCAAGATACTATTCATTTCACCATAAAAGCCCACATATGAAATCCGTTTATTTTAGCCACAAGCCACATTTCTTTTGCCACCAACCCGATTTTTCACCATATCCAAAACCACAAGGTGTAAGCACCCAAAGGACCGAGGGTCTTCGCACAGAGAGCTAGACTCGTGAAAGGATAAGATCGAAGCCGCCACCGCAGCCAGCACCAGCAAAACCATCACCAGCAAGGGGAGGCCAGATAACACCTCCCCAGCATTGCAAACCAGCCCCAATACAATGCATTCACAGCCGTAACCAGATAAGAACAACCAGTACATACACTGTCCACAGCTCACAAGGATAAGCACAACCACAGAGCGCAATGCCCCAGCCGAGAGTCATCCCAAGTTCATCCCAGAGTTCATCCCAGCTTGACCCACCCTTGACCCATCTTTGAACCATAGCATAGCACCTTCGGCCAGAGGCCAGAAGGTGAGATCAGAGCATCGGCAGCAAGGAGAAGAAGCAGTGAAGAAGAAGGGGCGAAGGAGGAGCACCGCAGAAGGAGGACAAGCCGGACCAAAGCAGAACAAAGAAGCAAGGAACAAGTCAACGGGACCACCGCAAGGATCGCATCCACCCCGACAAAAGCGACAAGCCACGTCTCCTTCCCCGTCACCGACAAAACAAGATCAACCCCAGCGGTCCCCATCGACATCGACTTTCTTTTTCCAGCCCGACAACCCAACAAGTAGGCTTCTATTCTCTCCTATTGTTCTTTCTTTCCTCTTTGGGGAGCACAGCCGAACCAAGCCACACATACCATGCTTTCATTTCGGCACATCCAAACCATGCACATAATAGAAGTCTCTAGCCCTCACTACGCCATGAAGCCGGCACTGCTTGGAGCCGAGCGCCTAGAGTGAGGATAGCCCAAGTCAAGGAACCATCCCCAATCTCTAGTTCCACTGCCCAGAACTCTAGGATGACTACCGATTTCAATAGGATAAATCGTAACAAAAAGTTTATTCTAGTAAAATCACCGCATGCAAAATAAGGGAATAGGAGAGCTAGCACCGTGTTGCCTCTGCCTGTTCTAGCCACCCGAGCCAGCACGGAAGCCGCCATGCCGAGCGCCGCTGTAACCCGAGCCCACAAGGCCACCTCTAGATCCGACAAGCACGAGACCCGAGGACCCTAGATCCACCGCCGACCACCGATCTGACCGGATCCGCCCGGATCCGAGTCGGAGAGGGGCGGCGCCATGACCGGCGAGTGAAGGTCGCGGCCGGTAGGAGGAAGGTGAGTCGGCGCAGGGATTCGGCGCGGTGAGGAGGCGGCGGAGGCGGTGTAGAGAGGTGCAGAGGGGAGGCGTAGAGGCGAGGCGGAGCGAGGAGGCGCAGGAAAGCGAGAGAGGCGGCGGGGTCGGTGAGAATCGGGAGAGGAAGAAGAGAGCGAGGCGGCGGCGAAAATGAGGAGGGGAAGGGGCATCGGTGAGAAGAAAAAAGAGAAGAGGGGAGGCGTCGTCGGTGGGCTGTGCCCCCGCGCGAGAAAAGGCCGGTGGGCCAAGGAGCCGAGCCGCGCGCGTGAGAGGCAGTGAACCAAAGGGGAAAAAGAAGGAAAAGAGAAGGGAAAATCAGGCAGGCCTAAGAAGGAATGTTAAGTTGTAATTTAGTTTTTAGTGGTATAGATTTTTGTGTGGTTAGTTCCCTGTTTTCTCGTTAAATTAAAACCCAAAACCCTGTAGACTTAATTAGTAGTTACAGCGGGAGGGTAATTACATATCTATTTAGTTCTTTTCTAAAATTACTAGCTGTAAATATTTATTTT
Source organism: Bonia amplexicaulis (assembly GCA_036346245.1). Taxonomy (NCBI): domain Eukaryota; kingdom Viridiplantae; phylum Streptophyta; class Magnoliopsida; order Poales; family Poaceae; genus Bonia; species Bonia amplexicaulis. Next base: position 21,791,389 of record CM070747.1, on the reverse strand, counting down.
AGCATTAATACTGCAGAATTTGACCAAGCTTCAGTCGAAGGAGCAGATCCACATTTTGACAGTTCTATTTCATACTACATCTCAGGCAAGCTTATTCTCGATCATGCACCTAGCTATGTTAAATTTAAATGCTATTTCCAAAGAAGGTTAAGTATGTTAATTAAATGCATAAAGATGTGTTTTAAAAAGGAAATCGAAGTATTATGATGTTATGATGAGTAAGATGAGAAAAGAAAAGATGAGAAAAGATGAGAATGAGAAGAGAAAGAGAAAGAAAGAAAGAAAGATGAGCATGAGTTGTGGTACCGCCGAGAAGAGCAAAGCAGCCCACAAGCGTAGATGTATTGGTGGGTAAAGAGGTTCGTGAAAGGATGCGAGAGGCCAAAGGACCTCTTTACATAGGGATATAATATAAGGACTCACCCTATTTTCACTCTGTTAAGGAACCGTAATTACCGTGCCAACCATTCCCCGCTTTGACCGGGCAGAAATTAGTATCCCGTTACGCTAACCACCCACCACAAAGGGTAAGTAATTATGTGTGAGTAAAGAGATGGATGAAGCTCAGACCGCACCGCAAGTCCGAAGTGAGAAAGTCCCGCACGCTATATGCGTTAGGTGGAGTGTTGGCGGGAGCCGGTCCAACCAAACACTATTGAAGTCGGTGGAGCCCAAGTGAGCGACTTGGTACACCGATGGATAATAGATGGGTGGTGGATGGAATAACGAATCGGAGAAAAGTTCTGCACTTTGAGCCCGAGTCCACACCTAAGGCGGTGTGGATAGCCTAGTTCGTAAGGTTCAAAGCGCTTTGGGTACAGTGGTACAAGCTCGCAGCGCTCATAAAATCATGAATTCATGCCACCACTGAATGTGGACTACGGTGATCACTAGGATCGTACTCATCGGGTGAAAAGTAGAGAATTATTTTGGAAAATAAAAGATGCCAAGTATTTTTCCTTAAAGACTAATTTCGAATAAGGACATGAGACTAGAATATGGACTTAAGGACATGAGAACATACCAAGGCATTTATTGTTATTATGCTTGCCGAGTAATCGTGGTACTCACCCTTGCTATTAATTTCCTTTGTTAGACCCCACATCGCTCGATGAGGTATACGAGCGGTGATGAGGGGAGGCAGGTCTCACTGAGTTGGCAGCAGAGGAGGTCACGATTACGAGGAGCCAGACGAGGTGGACCCCTCGTACTTCAGTTGGGACGAGTAGGAGACCCTTGCAATGAAAGGTGAGGGCTGGGGTACAGTCCCGCACTTTTGGTTTTAAATATGTAATTACTTTTGTAAGACTGAACCTTAAGCCTTGTGGCTACTGTTGTAATAAATAAGACAGTGTCTATATTATTGTTCGCCACGCTACTCGGTAAGGCTTATTATTTGCCGAGCAATGTTCTATTGATCGTGCAAATAGTAATCCGTGTGTCACGCGTGATTATCCAAGGGATGATTACGACGGGGCGCTTCGTGGTATCGAGCAATAAGATCGAGCCACGCTAATAATGTAGATGTCAGAGATTTAGTTAAGTGGACTTTCACTCTTGCTATATTGCACTAAGTTTTATTTAATTCTCAACCTAATGTCGATTTCCATTCTAATCTGCTTCAAAAGTATTATATTGAAAGCTCTTCTGTCTTAGATATATATATTTAAGCTAACATAGAACCATTATTTTGCAGGATGGTTCGGCACTATATTCCAGCCGACAATATTTATGGGAAGTGTTTTTGAACCTGGTAGGATAGCCATGCAACATAGGACAGGTTGTTTGAACCCTAGGGGTGAGCAGATCATGTTAAGTTGTAGTTGTGCCAGGGTTAGTGGCATATAGTTAGAATTCGTGAGGTTGATTCTCGCCCCTGACAAGGTAAACCATGCCCATAGTTTTCTTTCCTATTCTTCTCTATTTGGAAGAAAAGATCATCGCCTTTAGAAATTGCTCTAATATTTATATGGAACCTAGATTAATGTAAGACTGATGGTGAAAAATCACTTACCTTGTTTTTGCTAAACTTGAGATTTCCCGAACGAGTGGTTCGTGGCGCACCCGGCCAGAGCCCAGCGCACTGTGAACGAAGTCCTGGGCGTACTCAGGAATGAGCCCTGAGCGTGGTCCCAAACACGCAGTTTGGGCGATCTCGAGAGCGGGTTCTCGAGCGTAGCTGGGTACGAGAATTCCAGATAGTGTAGGGTTGGATTTTGCCTTTTTTTTTCTGTTCTTTTGCTTTCTGTTGGGCTGGAATTTTCTTTTTCTTTTTGTTTCTTGGCGAGTTATTTGGTTAAAAAAAAAAAGAAAAAAAAAGAAGCTAAGACCCCCATTTCACCGTGTAGATGCATTCTTATCTTTAGTATGCTGTTAGTAGTGAGTAAATTATATTAAATTCTACAACTCACTAAAGTCTTTCCTCTTTACATATGATTGCTAAACAAATTAAAAATTTAGGATGTCTGTCCATCCTTTTCGGAAAGAGAGAGTGGTTATGGGTAGAATGGTCTAGCCATTACAACTAAAACCTATCGCCTTGCCTCTGTAGGATGGATAATCGTCCGCAAAACGAGCAGGAGTTGAGGTTGAGGTTGGGTCCTCCACACCGGCACTGAGTTATACCCCTGAAAATCCTCCCAGACTCATGGAGAGCGACCACTTCCAAGAATCGCACCAGGCCCTGATCAGTCCTCCTCTTCTAGGCCGGCAGATTCACTGGGAGTTATGGGAGATATCCTCAGATTTTTAGAAAACTCCAGAAAAGAAGCCCAAGAGAACCGTAACCGCTTCATGGAATCGTTATTAGACCGCATGGCAAGACTCGCCTCCACCGCTCCGGGGTTAGCTTGGGAGATTTTCTACAAACTCGACCCCTACCTTTGCTAAAGCAGTTGATCCATTAGATGCTAGTGATTGGCTAATTGAGATTGGGAAGAAGCTAGACACGTGGGTTGTTCAAATGAGGAAAAACTCCCATGACGCCCATCGCTTAACTGGACTCGCACCGCTGGTGGCTCACCTATACCCGCAATAGAGTCACTCCACAGCCTATCACTTGGGAAGAATTCAAACAGAGATTCACAGAGACCCATGTTCCCACTGGGAGATTAGAATTGAAGAAAAGAGAGTTTCGAGCTTTAACCCAGGGGAACAAAAAGATGATTGAATATCTTAGTCAGTTCAATGATCTGTCCCGTTATGCCACCACAGATGTAGACACAGAGGAGAAAAAATAGATCGGTTTAAAGAGGGCCTCCACCCATATTTTAAGATGCTCCTGTCTATTCATAAAATTACAGAATTTCAAGACTTGGTCAACCGAGCCATCATTTTAGAGAGTGAGCATTCCAACCTCACAGAGGAGAGGAGAAAGAAAGCCAAAACCGATCCCAAAGCCCAATCAGGCAATAAATTTCGTTCTTTTCACAGCCCTCCAACCCACCAAAGTTTGGACCACCAAAGCCCAGACCATCCCACATCACTTATCAGCGATCGGCAGCTTCACCCAGACCTGTAGCCATCGCCATTAGATGTGCCAAATGTGGAATGGGTCACCTCACTAAAGATTGTCTGAGGGGAAAAGATGCATGCTTTAATTGTGGGAAGCCAGGTCACCGTAAGATTGACTGCCCATACCCTCAAAAGACTTCAGGACAACCTCTACCTCCAGCTAATGTACCGCCTCGCCACCCAAAGAACTTATCGAATGTCGTGACCAACCTCGTTAGAGGTGCTCGAATGTTCCCACCGGAATAGGAAAGGAGGACCAAGAAGACTTGCCCATGTGATCGTTGATCAAGTGGGAGAAGCCACGATGTAGTCACTGGTACACTCCTTATTCCCCATCCTTGGGTACTGCTTTATTTGATCCGGGCGACGATTCATTTATTTCCGAAAATTTTGGAAAGAAATAAATTGCCGCGAACCCTTAGATAAACCCATATTGGTGAGCACGCCAGCAGGGGTAATAGAAGTATCGTCCTTGAGAAAGGACCAAGCTATTATCATCTACCACACTAAATTTATGGCCGACCTTTACGTTATAGACCTAAATGGCCTAGACGTAATTTTAGGCATGGATTGGTTGTCTGCTCATGGGGCAAACATAGACTGTGAATTCAAGAGTGCTTCCATTAGAAAGCCAGATGGAACCAGATTAAAGTATGTGGGAGCAAGGACAACACAACAACAACAACCTTCCTCTAGTTTAGCTAGTATGCAAAAGCAGGGACTTCAGGATATACCAGTGGTAAAAGAATACCCAGATGTCTTTCCAGAGGACTTACCCTAATGCCCCTGCATCGAGAAATTGAGTTGGCTATAGATTTAATTCCAGGCACAGCACCCATTTCTAAAAGGCCTTACAGAATGAACCCAAAGGAGCTAGGAGAATTAAAGAAGCAATTGGATGATCTCCAAGAAAAAGGATTTATTAGAGAAAGCACCTCACCTTGGGGAGCTCCAGTGCTGTTTGTGGAAAAGAAGGATGGAAGTCTAAGATTATGTACAGATTACAGAGAATTGAATAATGTCACTATCAAGAACAAATATCCACTTCCCAGGATAGATGATTTGTTTGACCAACTGAAAGGGGCAAAGGTATTCTCGAAGATAGATCTTAGATCCGATACCATCGATTAAAATAAAGCCTTCTGACATTGAGAAGACAGCTTTTGTTTCCAGATATGGACATCATGAGTATCTAGTTATTCCATTCGGATTGACCAATGCTCCAGCTATTTTCATGAACCTCATGAATAAATTGTTCATGAAATATCTAGATGAGTTCGTGGTTGTCTTTATTGATGACATATTGATTTATTCAAAAAGTGAAGAAGAACACAACACACCTCTCTATTGCTCTAGAGATCCTCAGAGAGAATCAGTTATTTGCCAAATTTAGCAAGTGTTCTTTTTGGTTGGACCAAGTGGCTTTCCTAGGTCACATTATTTCAGGAAGAGGGATTGAAGTTGATCCTGTTAAAATTGAAGCTGTAACTACCTGGAATCAGCCTACCAATGTGAAGGGTATCCGTAGTTTCCTTGGATTTGCTGGTTATTACCGTAGGTTCATAAAGGATTTTTCACAGATAGCCAGCCCGCTTACCAAACTCTTGAGAAAGGAAGTTCCTTTTGTATGGACAGAAAACTGTGAACAAAGCTTTCAAACCTTGAAGCAAAGGTTGACCACTGCACCTATCCTAGCATTACCAGAGGATGGAGTAGATTATGTGGTTTACTGTGATGCCTCTAAACATGGACTAGGGGGTGTATTGATGCAAAATGAGAGGGTCATTGCTTATGCCTCTAGACAATTGAGACCACATGAAGTGAACTACCCTACCCATGATTTGGAGTTGGGAGCAGTGGTTTTTGCACTGAAAATATGGAGGAATTACTTGTATGGATCTAAGTGTACTGCTTAGTGACCACAAAAGTCTCAAATATATTTTCACCCGTAAAGAATTGAATATGAGGCAAAGGAGATGGCTTGAATTAATTAAGGATTATGATCTCACTATTAATTATCATCCCGAAAAGCTAATGTGGTAGCAGATGCCCTCGATCGGAAAGTAAAGTGTCACCAGCTATTCTTGAAAATCCTATTTCAAAAATCACCCAAGAATTAGCCAAAATGAGGATAGAAGTCCGAGCATCTACTACTCAGGCTACCATAGCAGCCATGACCTTTCACCCAACCTTACTGGATCAGATTAGAGAAAAGCAGATAATGGATGTGTTTATTAAAGAAGAGATCCGAAGAATCAAAGAAGGACAACCATCAGAATTTCGCCTAGATGATCAGGAGATCTTATGGCGACAAAATCGGATTTGTGTACCAAAAGATGATAGCATCAAGGAAATTATCTTACGAGAAGCTCATGATACTCCTTATACCATGCATCCTGGAGGAACCAAATGTACCGGATTTAAAGGAAAATTTCGGTGGGCCAACATGAAAAGAGAAATAGCCTTATATGTTGCCCAATGTGATTCTTGTCAGAAGATTAAAGCAGAACATCAACGACCGGCAGGACTGTTAAAGCCATTAGAAATCCCAGAATGGAAATGGGAGGATGTATGTATGGATTTTATCACTGGCCTACCCATGACTCTTAAAAGAAGGACGCCATTTGGGTTATAGTAGACCGCCTAACCAAGTCGACCCATTTCCTAGCGGTCAATCAAAAGTATTCAGTTGATAAACTAGCAGAGCTATATGTAGAACGGATTGTCTCCCAACATGGAATACCTAAGACTATCACCTCAGATCGAGGATCAGTGTTTACCTGGATTTTGGAAGAGTCTGCACAAAGCCTTGGGTACCAAATTGAATTTTAGCACTGCTTACCATCCCCAGACAGATGGTCAAACTGAACGAGTGAATCAAATTCTGGAAGATATGTTGAGAGCATGTGTATTGAATTTTGAGGGGCTATGGGACAAATACTTACCATTGGCAGAATTTGCATACAATAATAGTTACCAGGCTAGTATCCAAATGGCACCCTATGAAGCATTATATGGACGAAAGTGTCGATCTCCGTATGTTGGTATGAACAGAGAAAGGCCACTAGTGGGCCCGGAACTAGTAAGGGAATATGATGAGAAGATCAAGATCATTAGAGAAAGACTCAAAATAGCTCAAAGCAGACAAAAGAGCTATGCAGACCAACGTAGACGAGATCTTCACTTTGAAATTGGAGATTATGTTTATCTTAAAATCTCACCTTTGCGAGGAGTTCATCGCTTTGGAGTAAAGGGGAAGCTAAGTCCCAGATACGTAGGACCTTTTCGGATTCTACAGCAAAAAGGTTCCCTAGCGTATCAATTAGAACTCCCTGCCCAACTATCCAGGATACATGATGTTTTCCATGTCTCGCAGCTGCGAAAATGTTTACGAGAACCTTCACAGCATTTAACAGACCTAGATATACCCCTCCAGGCAGATTTAACTTATGAGGAACACCCGGTGAAGATACTGGAAATAGAGGATCGCCGATTAAGGAACCGAACTATTCATTTTTGCAAAGTCTTATGGAAAAATCACTCAGTCCGCGAAGCTACATGGGAAAAAGAGGAAGAACTGCGCAAGTCCTATCCCAACCTATTCAAGCAAAGACCCGATTTCGCGGACGAAATCGCCTAAAGGGGGGAAGGCTGAAAGAACCCAACACTTAATACCCTAGCTAAGTGAGTAGTTAGCAATAATTAATTACGTGCATTTGCATTCCATTATTTTTATTACAATTAAGATTACAAAACTCAAATTACAATATTGCATTGCATCATCATCATTCAATCACATTATTTTACAATATTATTTTACAAAAGAGAAAAATAAAAGCTGATCCTCGCTGTCTTCGGGATAGCAGCTGAAGCTCACTTTGTTTTCCTGCATTCAACATCGCCATTAGTTTCAAATAAAAGTAATTTCTTTTAAGTAGTTAGACAGTTAGTTAATTAACAATCCAAGGGAGAATAATAATAAAAATAAAGAAAATTGCCGTCAAGACTTTGGGTCGCTAGGGCCTTATCGAGAACGCCTTAGGGGTTCCCAGACCGTCCCGGCCGGTCGGCACCTCTCATCTCTCGTGGGTGTCATCATCCGCAATTTAGAAAAGAAAACCCACAATCCTTACCTCACCCAACCCTCAAGTTATGCATTCTTTCATCCATTCATTTCACCAACAATTGAAGATATAACCATGTTAAGCCCACACATAAAATTCTTTCATTTCAACCCATAAGCCCACTATTTGTCAGCCCACAAGTATTCAAGCCCACATTTCAGCTTTAACCCATTCGTTTCACCCACACCAAGATATACTATTCATTTCACCATAAAAGCCCACATATGAAATCCGTTTATTTTAGCCACAAGCCACATTTCTTTTGCCAGCCAACCCGATTTTTCAGCCATATCCAAAACCACAGTGGCAGAAGCACCCAAAGGACCAGAGGGTCTTCGCACAGAGAGCTAGACTCGTGAAAGGATAAGATCGAAGTCGCCACCGCAGCCAGCAACCAGCAAAACCATCACCAGCAAGGGGAGGCCAGATAACACCTCCCCAGCATTGCAAACCAGCCCCAATACAATGCATTCACAGCCGTAACCAGATAAGAACAACCAGTACATACACTGTCCACAGCTCACAAGGATAAGCACAACCACAGAGCGCAATGCCCCAGCCGAGAGTCATCCCAAGTTCATCCCAGAGTTCATCCCAGCTTGACCCACCTTTGACCCATCTTTGAACCATAGCATAGCACCTTCGGCCAGAGGCCAGAAGGTGAGATCAGAGCATCGGCAGCAAGGAGAAGAAGCAGTGAAGAAGAAGGGCCGAAGGAGGAGCACCGCAGCAAGGAGGACAAGCCGGGACCAGCAGGAACAAAGAAGCAAGGAACAAGTCAACGGGGACCACCGCAAGGATCGCATCCACCCCGACAAAAGCGACAAGCCACGTCTCCTTCCCCGTCACCGACAAAACAAGATCAACCCCAGCGGTCCCCATCGACATCGACTTTCTTTTTCCAGCCCGACAACCCAACAAGTAGGCTTCTATTCTCTCCTATTGTTCTTTCTTTCCTCTTTGGGAGCACAGCCGAACCAAGCCACACATACCATGCTTTCATTTCTAAGACATCCAAACCATGCACATAATAGAAGTCTCTAGCCCTCACGGCGCCATGAAGCCGGCACTGCTTGGAGCCGAGCGCCCTAGAGTGAGGATAGCCCAAGTCAAGGAACCATCCCCAATCTCTAGTTCCACTGCCCAGAACTCTAGGATGACTACCGATTTCAATAGGATAAATCGTAACAAAAAGTTTATTCTAGTAAAATCACTGCATGCAAAATAAGGGGAATAGGAGAGCTAGCACCGTGTTGCCTCTGCCTGTTCTAGCCACCCGAGCCAGCACGGAAGCCGCCACGCCGAGCGCCTGTAACCCGAGCCCACAAGGCCACCTCTAGATCCGACAAGCACGAGACCCGAGGACCCTAGATCCACCGCCGACCACCGATCTGGACCGGATCCGCCCGATCCGAGTCGGAGGGCGGCGCCATGACCGGCGAGTGAAGGTCGCGCCCGGAGGAGGAAGGTGAGTCACAGGATTCGGCGTGAGGAGGCGGAGGCGGTGTAGAGAGGTGCAGAGGGAGGCGAGAGGCGAGGCGGAGCGAGGAGGCGCAGGAAAGCGAGAGAGGCGGCGGGGTCGGTGAGAATCGGGAGAGGAAGAAGAGAGCGAGGCGGCGGCGAAAATGAGGAGGGGAAGGGGCATCGGTGAGAAGAAAAAAGAGAAGAGGGAGGCGTCGTCGGTGGGTCAGTGCCTCACATGAGAAAAGGCCGGGCCAAGGAGCCGAGCTGCGTGAGAGGCAAAGAACCAAAGGGGAAAAGAAGGAAAAGAGAAGGAAAATCAGCAGCCTAAGAAGGAATGTTAAGTTGTAATTTAGTTTTAGTGGTATAGATTTTGTGTGGTTAGTTCCTGCTTTCTCGTTAAATTAAAACCCAAAACCCTCAGAGACTTAATTAGTAGTTACAATGGAGGGTAATTACATATCTATTTAGTTCTTTTCTAAAATTACTAGTCAGAATATTTATTTTAGCATTAATACTGCAGAATTTGACCAAGCTTCATCGAAGGAGCAGATCCACATTTTGACAGCTCTATTTCATACTACATCTCGTGCAAGCTTATTCTCGATCATGCACCTAGCTATGTTAAATTTAAATGCTATTTCCAAGAAGGTTAAGTATGTTAATTAAATGCATAAAGATGTGTTTTAAAAGGAAATCAAGTATTATGATGTTATGATGAGTAAGATGAGAAAAGAAAAGATGAGAAAAGATGAGAATGAGAAGAGAAAGAGAAAGAAAGAAAGAAAGATGAGCATGAGTTGTGGTACTGCTGAGAAGAGCAAAGAGCCCACAAGCGAGATGTATTGGTGGGTAAAGAGGTTCGTGAAAGGATGCGAGAGGCCAAAGGACCTCTTTACATAGGGATATAATATAAGGACTCACCCTATTTTCACTCATTAAGGAACCGTAATTACTGTGCCAACCATTCCCCGCTTTGGACGGGCGAAATTAGTATCCCGTTACGCTAACCACCCACCACAAAGGGTAAGTAATTATGTGTGAGTAAAGAGATGGATGAAGCTCAGGACCGCACCGCAAGTCCGAAGTGAGAAAGTCCCAGACGCTATATGCGTTAGGTGGAGTGTTGGCCGGGAGCCGGTCCAACCAAACACTATTGGAAGTCGGTGGAGCCCAAGTGAGCGACTTGGTACACCGATGGATAATAGATGGGCTGGTGGATGGAATAACGTAATCGGAGAAAAGTTCTGTACTTTGAGCCTGAGTCCACACCTAAGGCAGTGTGGATAGCCTAGTTCGAAGGTTCAAAGCGCTTTGGGTACAGTGGTACAAGCTCGCAGTGCTCATAAAATCATGAATTCATGCCGTTCATCGAATGTGGACTACGGTGATCACTAGGATCGTACTCATCGGGTGAAAAGTAGAGAATTATTTTGGAAAATAAAAGATGCCAAGTATTTTTCCTTAAAGACTAATTTCAGAATAAGGACATGAGACTAGAATATGGACTTAAGGACATGAGAACATACCAAAGCATTTATTGCTATTATGCTTGCTGAGTACTGTGGTACTCACCCTTGCTATTAATTTCCTTTGTTAGACCCCACATCGCTCGATGAGGTATACGAGCAGGATGAGGGGAGGCGGTTCTCACGAGTTGGCGCAGAGGAGGTCAAGGACACGAGGAGCCGACGAGGTGGACCCTCGTGCTTCGGCTTGGGACGAGTAGGAGACCCCTTGCATGAAAGCAGAGGGCTGGGGTGCAGTCCCGCACTTTTGGTTTTAAATATGTAATTACTTTTGTAAGACTGAACCTTAAGCCTTGTGGCTACTGTTGTAATAAATAAGACAGTGTCTATATTATTGTTCTGCTACGCTACTCTGGTAAAGGCTTATTATTTGCCGGAGCAATGTTCTATTGATCAGGCAAATAGTAATCCGTGTGTCACGCGTGATTATCCAAGGGATGATTACGACGGGGCGTTTCAAACTATGATACGTCAATTTTCCTAAACTCTGAGCTTGCAGCTGCCATACAAGTACACCAACAATACAAAGTCTTTATACTCGGCATCCAACAACTTTTACTTGTCGAGGAGCCTCTTCATTGCTACTATGGCCTTTAGTGTACAAGGAGTCTCAATGAATGGAGAACACAATTTGCTGCAACCATATCCATCAATCACAGTCAGTATCCACCATCATGATCTGAATTCATCTTCACCATTATCCATCAATCTAAAGTTCATGATTCATTCTTGATTAGCATCAAGAATCTGACGATGATTTCTTGGAGCCCCCGTTGACCAAGCTTGCCAGCTTCACTTTGGGCTTGGAGTACTCACCACTCATCGAGAGCTTAGCAGCAAGGCCACTGCCGAAATCGGTGAAGTGCACGCCGTCCCAGCTCAGCACCTTCGACTCCGGTCCGCAGAGATCGCCGCAGCCGAATTTGCCTGGCTTGAAGTTGTAAGGCGGCCCACCATTACCGCAGCACACCATCAACGGCCATTCAATCCCTGGAGAACAACACCAACAAGTACTGAATTCCAAGGCAATTTCATTTCAGAAACTGAACACGTCCTGATCAATGACAGATCCGACTTTCTCAATGCATGAACCAGCTGCAAAATGTTCTGATTGCGAAATGGAGGTTTGAAGTGTTTGTCATCGCTGTTGTTGTTCGTACCGTATTTGGTGTGGTTGGCGACAAAGCCGTACTTGATGGCGAACATGTCGGTGTACACCACGGTGGCGTTCTTCAGGTGCAACCGCATGCTGTCGCAGAGGTCGTCAAGCTTCTTGTTGAACGCCTGTGCTGCCCTGTTGTACTTCGCAAGGCAGCCGTGCGCGTCGTGCTCGCCCTTTTCCTGCACCACCAACGCTGGCAGGCAGCCGAGGGCGCCAGTGCCGTGTATCCAGAACTTCCTCGCGCCGTTGTCGTACAGAATCTGAATGTTGCCAAGAACAGCTTCTGTCAGTGTAACTACTTACCAGAGACTAGCTTGACACTTCAGATGGCACATTGCGCGTGTAATTTACCCGAATAGCATCTCCGATCTCGCCGACGATCTCTCTCAACTTCTTGTCCCACTGATCAGATGGTTTGTGCATCACACCGGCCACATCATTGTGGCCGATGTCCATCATGTACAGCGCGTTCTCGAAGCCCTCCTTGTTCACCGGGCCTTTCAGTCCTGCATCGACACAGCATTGATCATCATATATATTCAGATGTATGTCCTCCTCTTTCCTCTTCTTGCAATGATTGTGAATATGCATGTGATGTGTAGAGCTTATGCAACGAACCTAGTTCGAAGAGCTCCAAGGATCGATGCTTGAAGTAGACGAACTGATCGACTTGGACGTTCAGGGAGTAGGGGGTGACACCATGTGTCACTGTCGAGCCGGCCATGGCGAAGTTGACGCCATTACTGTAGTCTGAACCAACTGCCTTCAGGTATGGGTCCAGTTCACGTGTGTTCAGGCTCTCACCTAAAAAGATGATCTTAAGCAGTAAGTAAACTTAAGAGAAACTCACTAAATTTGAACTTTTGGAAGTAGTAAATCTTTATGTGTTAAATGTTCTATTACTGGATTCACTGCCAAGCGCACTGGTTCGGAAATTTTACATATGCGTCTATATTTACTTTACTAGTTACCAGATTGTGCCTGCCATTTGTAAAAAAAAAATCTGCAAAGTTGCAAGTGTGTTCTAAATGCTAATTATGTTTTCATGCCTTGGATAGCTTGATAATTAAACCCTGACCCAGACATAACCAAATGCTATCTATCACAGTGATCTGCTACAGTAATTTGGCCCTTCTCAAAAGGAAAAAATAGGTATGCACGGTGGCATGGCATTTCAGGCCACCAACAGATAATGCACAAGTGCCCCCACATTGTGCATCTCAATCATATAATACAGATATGTGATATCTTATATGTTTGCACTTGAGATCCTCAGTTGAAGGTTAAAGCTTTGCATGGCCACATACTGAAAGTACAGATGCTGTCTGTCCTGATGCAGCATCACCAATAAATGGCTTGTTTTGTTCAATTTTTTGTTTATTAGAGTAAATGACATCGTGATGTTTTTGCCAGAAAGGACATATCCAAACAGCAAATGCGTCTCACACAGTGTCATGGATGGGTCTGCATGTGCAGACAAATAATATATACGTTGATGCAATGTGAGAACCATGAACTATCACATGATGACATGTATGTGATTGGATCATGATATGCAAATTGCTTATTTTAATTAGATAATTATATCGGACAAATCAAAACTTAAAATTAAGGGCTCTGTGTACTCTTAGTGTGTGGAAGAGGACTTCTTTAAACAAAATACTCAATAAACAGGAATTAATTGATTTGTTCCCATCACATCATAGAGGTAATGCAACCAACAAGTGAATAAATTTGTGGATTTATTCCCCTAAAAAACTTGTGGAATTATCCATTCCATTTCTATTATAGATAAATGGAATTAGACCAAGCCAACATAATGTAACATGAATTGTCTTGATTGAATGATTATATGCATACTGACATCTCATGATACAAGGACTAAAAAACATAAACCGGACAAGAAAACCATGTGATTTGGTAGGTTTAACTACCCATGTCATGTACTAATAATGGTCATGTTAATCGCAATGTCACAGTGTTGACCCAGCAACTAGCACATCAGACAAAATAAGAGTAAACAGGAATCCGCAGAAGTAACTATCATTTGGTTTGTGATTGGAGTACCCATTTGAACCTATTGTATTATTTGTTTGGGGTTTGGTAAGATCTAGTCCAATCTCCTTCGAGAATGCACCCTATGAGGACATGAATTACAACCTACATCCATTATTTCGTTAGTAGAAACACAGGGTGTGTTTGGCAGCCGCACTTTACGAGACGAACAAAGCTGGCATACAATCCATAGCTTTTCTTTGTTCTTTACCTATTTCTCCCATCATCGTTTTGTCTGCACACGAAAAGAGGCAGAAAAGCCACAAGAACAGGTCTTCTCAAGGACTTGGCTTAGACACGCAAGGACACTGTAAACTGTTCTTCCTTACTCAAGCGGTTAACACTAATTACCAGGCGATATCCATCTACAATTAGCAAGTCAAACTTACAAATCATGGGGGTTTCTTCTTCTCCCAGTTGGCAAGGAGGAAATACGCAGCCATTGTTAGGCAGCACATGCCTGTTACTACTGCTTCAGCCACCGATTAGTACCAATTTTTTAATCCCTCTTCCACGTTGGCGGCGACATGGCCTTGTTGACCTTAATTACTCGAGACCACTCATGTAACAGCGAGCTTGCTACTCATGATCTACCAACCGGATTATAACTCTTCTTGAGCTAATTAACCAAGCAGCCAAAATTAACTGTTTGGGGTGCAGTAAATTAGCAGGGATTTCACAGGAACAGTTCGGTTCTGTGTGTCCTAAACGGGGAATTAACTTGCCATGCAATGAGACTGCTCCTACAACTACATTTTGCATTTCGGAATTGATGACAAACACCTAAAATTATCTGGATTTCAATGCAATTAACTAAGGCCTCAACTTGTTGGTAAATGGCAAGGACTCCTAACAGGGCGGCGAAATGGTGATTAATTAACTCACAGAAGAAGTCGATGATGACGCGGCCATCGGAGAGTCGTCCGGTGGGGTGGTGGAAGTAGATGCGGCCCTCCGGCGGCATGATCCGGATGCCTCCGACCGCCGCCACGCCGCCGGTGTCCGAGTTCGAGTCGCCGAAGTTGAACAGCACCACCGGCGGCTCCTGCGTCCCGGCATCCACCACCGGCGGCTCCTGCGTCCCGGCATCCCCTCCTCCCCCGTCGCCGCCGGTGGCGGACACGACGGCGCCCAGGTTCTGCCGCACGGCCCCCATGGCCACCGGCGACACGAAAGCCATCGACAGCACCATCACCGCCACCACCACAGCCGCGAGCACGCAGTAGTACTGCAGCCGCAGGCTGATCACCTTCGCGCCGCCGCCGTTCGGGCCTCCACCGTTGGTGGCGCCTGCCGCCATAGCCATTTCTTGGAGCTCTTGCCTTCTTGACGGATGCTTGTAAGTATACATATGTTGATATATATAGTGCCTTCACCGTCGTGTGTGTAGATGCTAATTTCTTGAGTACGTGTAGCCGTGTAGGTAGTGATTAGCGAATTGACATGGAGTTGCTTAATTAGGTATTAGTGAGTGACCATGGCGGTGATTAGTTAGATTTTTTAGAGCTAGCTCTAACCTACCCTCTACTCTTTTAAACTATAGCTAATGATTTTTTTGCTGCGTTTTATACGATGGTAGCAATTTCGAAAAGCTGTTTAGAAAAAACAAAAACAATTTGTAGAAGTCATTCCATGTATTTAAGCTTCTAGAGAAACCGAAGTGAAAATCCGAGAGAACACGAGGCCTTCTAATGGGCCTGTTTGGCAACGGCTGTGGCTTTTTATTTTGGTCGAAATTTTTGAATTTTAGCTGTTTACGGTACAGATTACGGAGAGATACTCACTTACGATTTTGGATGATATAGATGCTGGACTTTTAACGTGTATATCGTTTAACTTGTAAACCCAGTCTTAAGAAAATACTTCGTTTAAAAGTTACGTACTATAACAAAAATCAAATGTTGTCAGCTTTAGAGAAAAAGAACAGACCCAATATCTGTTCTGTTCGCAACCTACGCCGCAACTTACGCTGTACACCTGCGTACAAGAAAAAAAAATAGAGCAAAGGATTGAACTCACGACCTTCCTAGTTCAATTTCGAGTTGGTACAGCTTTGACTTTCTAGTCGCACTTTGGAGTGATTAATTAGATTTTTTGGGTTAAGGCTCATGAGGTAATTATTGTTATGGCCGTGTGTTAACAGTAACAACACGATTATTGGAGGGAGGAGACGGTGTTGACGAAGCTGAAGTGACAGCGGCTGGCATGGATTTGGACGTGTTTGGTGATCGGTTCAGCTGAAAGCTGAAAGCTTATATTGAAAACACTGTGATGATCGAAAAACACAGAATGGTGAGAGAAGCTTATTTGACATAATTAAATTTAAAAAAATTAAAAAATATAAAACATATGTTAGCCCATCACAGACAACGCAAACGAATACGAGAAAAAAAGAACCGACAAAAAAACTCAAAAAAATCAAAAATTCAAAAAAAAAACGAAATTATGAATAGTGCAAAAATAAGCTTAAGCTAATAAGCTTAAGCTATATTGAGCAGGACTCCCAACAAGGAGAGAGAGTGTACCTGGCCAGTGGCAATGGCAAGGCCCACACATGCATAGAAAGACTCGTATGGATTTTTCTAACGGTGATTAGTAGAGAAATATAAATTTCATAGTTTAAGCACCGGTCCAAATCCTCTCTAATGTTTTTCAGCACTCCGGTTGTTTCCAGGAAGAGAAAATTGCATAATTAAGGAAAAGAAAGTAAACTCCCACTAAGAAAAATTATTGTATTGTGTGAAGTTGTGGCACACCAACCAAAATTGGTGTGTGTGGCATCTATGACAGGGGCATGCATCCAGTGATTGATGACTGGCCTGTTCGGCAGTGATAAATCGCACGGCTTTTGATTTTTACTATAGTATTTAATTTTTAAACGGAGTATTTTCTCAAGACGAGGTCTACAAGTTAAATGTAGTACACGTTAAAAGCCCAACATCTGTACCAACCAAAATCGTAAATGAGTATCGATTTTTCCATAATCTGTACCGTAAACAGCCAAAATTCAAAAATTTCAACCAAATATCATAATCCACAGCAAAAAAAACACTATATAAAACCAGCTCTAAGGTTGAAAAAGTTTACTAGCCTCAGACCTCATGTCATGTGACTATGTCCTGTTCTCTGATTACCAAATTGTTATATTCTCTCTCTCTCTCTCTCTCTCTCTCTCTCTCTGCCAGTATCAGAAGTACGATTTACTCTTCAGGTCAAAGTAAAGCAATGTTATATTCAGCTAAGTAAGAAGTACGATTTACTCTTCAGGTCAAAGTAAAGCAATGTCGCACATCACTGGTTGAGAGCTGTTTAAGGGGCCTGTTATTTTCAATTTTTAAAAACTATTTTTTAGCTTTTTTATAATAATTAACTTTTAAATGAAATATCTTTTCAAGATAGGGTCTACTAGTTAATTGTAGTATATGTTGTACCGACTTCATTTATATTGGTAAAAATCGTATGTAAGTATCTGTTACTCTGTAATCTCTCGCACGAACAATTTAAAAGTCATACTCAAAAGCCATAAACTTCAGCAAAAAAAAAGACCCTAATTCTAGAGTACTACTAAGTGGAAGGGTAATCGTAGGAACGAAGTGTTGATTTACTTATCGAAGGTAGTATCAGTACTACATCGGTCGTTGGCAGAGTTGTAATTTGCTGACAACTTTGTATCCACTTTGCTTTCTGATAAAAGTGAATACTGAATGCCGCATAAAAGTGAATACTGAATACTAGCATATAGAGCATGAAGCAGATCGTCCTTGCCCGAAACGTGGCCAGACATGGTAACCTTGGTCCAGACTCCAAACTCCATATATACCTGAAACTTGGATGCATCTGCTTTTATTTTTGGTCAGTATACCTAGTAATTGCTTCTCAGTGATATGGTTCAGGAATGGTGCAATGGGACCTACCCCCTTAAGCATTTTTAGTGGTTTGGGTTCTACCATTTTTGGTGCATTCTTTGTTTGCTTTGGCTTGGATTTGGGTGTCTTTTCATGCATTATTACTGAGACATCTAGTTCCTCCTATATGTGTTTCCTACGTGTTTTTGTTTTCTTCTTTTCCATTTCTTTTTTACTTTCCATGTGTCACTCACACTGATGACAGTTCTAATTCGAAGTATGAATTCTAGAAAAGTTGAGCTTCTGTCCAAATTGATAAAAGCATGTTACATATTCATCTCTATTTATTGATCAAACTTCAGAAAAAAAATTATAAATAATACAGCACCTGCATGTATTAACCCCCCACCAGGATATACATACACGGTACACCTCAATTGTACAAAAAGGAAAAGAAAAAACCCCAAATCTCATTCTTCCACGATCACTGTAAGGACCCCTCAAATGAATTCCCTTTGGGGGTCAGCTTTGTTAGTAGTTTCACCTTATCATTTTTTATGGCGAGAAAGCCAATTGAATCACTGAAGTGATATATCATCATGAATTACTAGGCTTTGCAGGCCTGACTAAGCTGGTCAGCTTGATCCTGGGAATGGAGTATTTGC
Organism: Bonia amplexicaulis; assembly: GCA_036346245.1. Classification (NCBI taxonomy): domain Eukaryota; kingdom Viridiplantae; phylum Streptophyta; class Magnoliopsida; order Poales; family Poaceae; genus Bonia; species Bonia amplexicaulis. The sequence goes on along the minus strand of CM070747.1, from coordinate 21,773,035 downwards.
CACTGAGTACTTTAGCAGCCACCATGCCGTTTGCAGCATCGGTGAAGTGAACCCCATCCCAGCTGATGAACTTGGCGCCAAGCTCACATAGGTCCATGTCGTTAGTCATGCAGCTTCTCTTGGGGTCATAGTTGTAAGGGGGGCCTCCATGGCCACAACATGTCATCAATGGCTTCTCAATCCCTGAAAAACAACAAGAACCACATTAGGAGGCGAACGCTAAACAAGTTTGATCTGAATGTTACGGAAACCGTAGTTCTGTCATAACTGATAACCAAAAGAAGTTTAGAGGAATAGATTAGAGTTGGAGAAGAACCCGCACTATTTTAACAATAATTTCTAGTTTTCAGCGTGACAAAATCGCACATTTTTTACAGGTAGAGATGCATCCTTCAAGTTACTGAATGATCTACTTGTAGTTATTGGCAATTGACAGGGTGACTTACCATATTTCGTGTGATTGGCAACAAGATCATACTTGATGGCGAACATATCAACAAATACAATCGTCGAATCTGTTAGTTGCAGGCGCAGATCATCACAGGTTTCACTTAGCAATGCATTGAACTTCTTGGCAGCATTGTTGAACCTTGCGATGCATCCATGCTCATCGAGACCACTGTCGTCATCCCTGGGCATAGCAAGCTTCTGAGGTAGGCATCCCAGCGCGCCCGTCCCGTGTATCCAGAACTTCCTTGCCCCGTTCTTATGCAAAGTCTGCAGTTTTGGAAGGATTCAACAGTCGTATCACTGAATAAATAGTTTTTCAGAATTTACTAGCTAATTGGAAGTTCAGACGAAAAGCTATCCTATTTACTGAGAATGTTTTTTTCCTCGGATGCACTATTGTACATACGATTTGAACCATATGTACCTCAATGGCTTTCTTGATTTCGGCAACTATGGGGGGAAGCTTTGCAAGCACTTTATCATAGGGTAAGTGGAGAATGGCAGTGACATCATTCTGCCCAATGTCCATAGTGTAGAGAGCATTTTTGAACCCTTGCTCATCAATCGGGGTAGTCTCACCTGAATGACATTCGCCAGAAATTAACAAGTTTGTCAGCTCACAACGCTTCAAAAGAATTGCAAGCAAAATTAATGGCATTAAAGAATCACGATCTTGTATGTTGTTTTTGTTGAGAAGATACTTTGAACAAATCAAGAGCGCATGCAGACCTCTTTCGATGGACTCGAGGCATCTGTCCTTGAAAAACAGGAACTGATCCAGCTGCACGTCCAGCGAGAACGGAGTGTCGCCCGGCGTCGCCGTCGATCCCGCGATGGCCAAGTTCACCCCGTTGCTGAAATCTGAACCAAGCGGCTTCATGTAGGGGCTCAGGTGGCGCGTGTTCAAGCTCTCACCTGAAGAGAAATGGCATGGACAACAGTACACTCAGAGTTCAGACAATTCAGATATTCAAGGTCAAACTCTGCAGATGCTTTGCACTTTCAGTAAAACACACACATGAAAGTAAAATAAAAGCTCCGTTTTTTTTGTTTCTGGTTTATAGTTTATACTACAATAACTAGTTTTTAAATAAAGTATATTTTCAAGACGAAATTTACAAATCGATTGTAGTAGACATTGGTTTATACTACAGTAACTAGCTTGTAAATGGAGTGTCTTTTTAAGGCGGAGTTTACAAGTTAATTGTAGTAGACACTACACCAACTTCAGCTATATCGGTCAAAATAGTACGCGACTATCTCTCTCCATACTCTCTCTTACAAATAGGCAGAATTTAAAACCACGTGCCCTTTAAGCTACATATGAGGCAGCACGTGCATGCATGGCTGTATCGCATCAGATTCCAAAAGTGCTGTACACTTCACTTGTGCTTAAAAAATGAGGTGGCACATGATTATCTATATACAACAGTGCAGTTCAGCTGTTGAGCTCAACTTGAGAGGCATTTGAGACAAATGTGCTTAAAAATGAGGTGGCACATGATTATCTATGTACCACACTGTGCTGTCGACTGGAAGGCATTACGCCGTGATCGATACGCCTCTGTTCCGTCGTATTCGGCGTTTCAGGTTGCATTACAGAGTACGTAGGAAGCATATAAAATGCATTCTTTTTAGGAGCATAAAAGGGTGGCGTTTTCGGTCCAGGCAAGAACACACCTTTTTCCCTCTCTCTGACAGTCCAAGTTAAAAAGGCGCGCAAACGAAGATCTAATGTCGTACTCGTAAATGCAGAGTAAAGCATGATTGGCTAGAGAGAGGAGAGGACCAATGCGAAGTACATTTTGACTCCAACAAATCTGGCGATTCCGTCCTATCGCGCGCTCTGAGGAGAGCCGTCCGATCAGAAATCAACGCTAACGTGGCCTAGGAGTGTGTGTGTTTCTATCTGTCAATGGAACGGGTTGGGTGGGTGGGCTCGTTCAACCGGCCAACCAAATACAAATACTGCTAGGTGATTTTCTAACATATATAAAGGATATATATATATATATATATATATGTGTGTGTGTGTGTATGATGTGAGTGCGACTGTATAGGTTATATATGCGTCTACTATGTACCAAAAAAATACTACTAGTGATGAAACCGGTGGCAAGTAGGAACGGTGCCGGCGTGTGACGCAGGCTATCAACTCCACCTTTGGAGAGATTGAGAGAACGGGAGATGGGCGTCTCTTTTCAGTTTTTTAAAAGCTTTTTTAGTTTTTTTTAAAGTAACTACATTTCAAATGAAGTATTTTTTTTCAAGACGGAATCTACAAATTGATTGTAATATATATTATATCAACTTTATTTATATCGGATAAAATCATATATGAATTTCTATTACTCCGTACTCTCTCATAAATAGACTAAAAATCATACGCTATAGTCATAATCCAAAATAAAAAAGAAGCACAATATTTCTGCTGCCGTCTCTCGTTTTGCCCCCATTAATGGATTTTATGTGAACAGAGGACGACTGGAAAGAGCTCATATCATTCATGGGACTTCTCGGGAATGCGTGATACCCTGGTGAGTAGTGACCACAATGGATGATTGGACTTTTGCCTTTTTAAAGATAGTTTGGTTGTAGATATATATTGATTTAATATAAAACTTAATAAAGTATGTTATCTAAATTTGTTTTGCTTGTTGTGCTAGTTTCAACCCAGTCCAAGCTAGGGTCTCGCCACGTCCTCCCATTTGCATACACCACCGCACGAGCCCAAAGTGAAACAAAGGCTCGTTTCCTTTTAGGTTAGTCTTTTGAAATGTGACGGATGATTTTTGTCTGTGATTGATAGTTTTTTACTATGCTTTTTGACACAGTAAAAAACAGCAGGGACGCTGATGCGAGTGGCACATATGATTTTGAGCTAAGGAAGCCATTTTTGGAGTAGGGGTGAAAAGTGGATACAAATTATCCATATTATCCGGTTACCGTATTCGATAGGATACAGATATGGTATAGATTCTTCCATCCGATTAACAATTTCTATCATATTCAAATTCGCATAAAAATTATGGATACGAATATGATATGAACTTTTACCATCCGAAATGTTACTTTATCCGGACTATCCGTATTCGTATTCAAAGAAGCAATATGCACATTTTATTATAATACGACTAATTAGTTGGACAAGTTTTTTTAATTAAACGTGAATTTGTATTCTTTAGATAAAGTAAATGAATTAGAATGATTAAGCGTGATTGTACGAGGATAAAATATTATTAACATCTTCATACTACGTAAGTTACGAGGATATCCGGATCCGACTGAATTAAGTAGATATTCGATTCGAATTCGTATTTGTTACAATATTCAATTTATATTTGTATTTGAAAATATTTGAATTCATATTCATATTCGTTTATAAATACGAATACAAATATAATTTAGACACTATCCAATTCGTATCCGGCTCCTTTTTCACCCCTGATATATAGAGAGAGAGGGAGTTCACTGCATTTCTCCTGGGTGAGATAAGTGCGAGCTATTTTTTTCCCTCTTCTGTGAGGCACGGTGGGGCCCACCACCCAAAGGAAATGTCAGTCTGAGCGCAATGGATTTTTTTTTAAAAAAGAATTGCAAATCTGCCATGTGCAGCAACGTTGAGTGGAGTAACAAATTATGGGAGTCGGTGGGAGTCGCTACTCGCAGACTCGCCACTTGGTTTGTATCGGTATTAAAAGCGAACCAGGCTAGCAGGAGGCTCCCAACCAAACTAGCACTCGTCACCGGCGGCCGAACAAACACAGACCGACGTACCACTGCGACGCTCCGCGTGTGTTGTGTTCGTTTCGACCCAGTCCGAGCTAGGGTCTCGCCGCATCTTCCCATTTGCGTACACCACCACGCGAGCCAGAAACATAGGCTCGTTTCTTTTGGGCGTGCTCTTTTTGAACTGTGGTAGGTAGTTTTTAGCTATGATTAATGATTTTTCGTTGTGTTTTTGATACAGCAGTAAATAACGGAAATGCCAACGCAGATGACGTACATAATTTTAGACTCATGAGGCCATTTGAAGAATCCGCTTTAAGTGGCCGCCCTAGCTATTTCGATATTATGTCTTTTTAACTTCTAAAGAAACCAAAAGCTAAAAGGAATAGGACTTATGGCTTAAAAATTTTCCAGATAAACAAATAGCACGGCTTTTATAGCATTTTGAACGACTTATCAATATTTAGCTTGTTCATATAAATACTCGTATTAGGATCAAGCCGTAGCAAAAAAAACAAAAACAAAAACGCACCAAAATTCTTCCCTGAGCGGCGGCATGGGCCTCCTTAAACCAAGCGGATCTGCGCAGCCAACTTCTCTACCCTCAACATCTCATATATCTGATTCCTCCGGTGAATAGCCGAGGTTTGGAACACCGGAATTTTTTCTGGATTCCCTCACGATTGAAGTACTTTGTATGAAATCACTATAAAATTGCTGTGAAATTTCTACGGTACACGAACAAAGCAAGCCAAATTAATTAAGCTATTCACACAAATAACACTGCAGCCACTTTTTTCTCTAAATTTGGCCTCATCCGTTTTTACAAAATTAGTTCCCTTCTTATACCTACCGATCGCAAGGCCGCTGGCCGTATTTTAATTAGCATGTATGCTTGATCAGTGTTAATCACATTTAATTAGTAGTAATCATAATTTATTAGCGCCAATAATGAAGCATTAGATGTTGCCGCATGGGGCTCGACGGGATGCTGCCAAGCAAGTGTAGCTCTGCAGGTGTTGCCAGATGACCAGCCGAGCTCAGGGAGAAACTAGATTTATAAAACCAAACATCTGGCTAAATTTGAGAATAAAAAACCTACCATGTGAACGGTCGAATGAATTAGGTGGTGTTCAGTTCGGCTTATTTTTGGTGGCTTATGGCTGAAAACATCAGAATCTACCGAAAAAACATCAGAATGATGAGGCTTATTCAACATAATTAAATTTAAAAAAATTGAAAAATATAAAAAATTTGTTAGCCCATCACAGACAACGCAAACGAATACGGAAAAAAAGAACCGGCAAAAAAGCTCAAAAAAATCAAAAATTCAGAAAAAAAAAATGAAATTATGAATAGTGCAAAAATAAACCAGAAGCCAGAAGCAAGCCATATTGAGCGGTAAAGTGTGGAATGCTCCATGATGATGCGAGGAAGGCAGGCAGGAAGCTGGCGCCTGTGCCAGCGAATCGGCAGGCGATCTGTCCGCGTCGTGCGATCGAGCGTGCCCTTCTGTTTGCTTTCCTCCCCTTTCTTTAAACAAACAAACAAACAAAAAAGCTAAAAACCTAATGCAGCGTTGGTGGCGTTTGACGACCGCGCGAGGAGGACGCTTCAGAAAACGGGATAGATTTAATGGCGCTATCACGTGCTAATGAAGTTTTAAGTAAAAATGACATCCTACCAAGCCAACAGTGCAGTGGATTCTGCCATTAATCCGTCTTGTCTCTTGTGTAATTTCATCGAGATTTCCTAAGAAGATGAACTGAGATGCTAGCAAGGATGGAATGTTGCAAAAAAGAACAACAAAAAAAATTAAAAAATTGGTGAGGGGATGTTTGGAGCGATTTGCCACAAAAGTTTGCTCTTTGGTTAGGCAGTTTTTTGTCGTAAGATACGAGTATAGGCTTTGGCTAATTTGTCGATCTCTGTCTTTGTTCTCTTTTCTTTTTATTGGGCTAGATTTTTTTTGTTTGTCTTGGTTGTTTTATTGTTAGCTCCTTTCTTAGCGCTCAGTTTAACGATGGCTTATGGCTTTTTTTATTATAACTAATTTATTTTTTATTATCCTAGTAGTAGCTTATTTAACATAATTAAAATTTAAAAATTTAAAAATAAAAAAATAGATTATCCCATCACAAATAATACAAATGAATACAAGATAAAAAATATAGAAAAAATCTAAAAACTAAAAAAAGATAAAATAAAGAAATAGTAAATTAAAAACCAGAACCGAAACGAACGGCGCCGTCCGATTCTTCCAAAAAAAACGAGCCTACGCTCACTGGGTCAGGGTGATGACAAAAGTGTGGCTATGGACATACAAAAAGTTAAACTTTCCTGATTTGAGGCAGCCAAGTTTGTCAAAGGAGTCGTATAAATTTTATTTTTTGTTTGGATTTTTGGATGTTTTCTTTTTTATTCATTATTTCTATATATTATCCGTGATCTATAATAATATAACTTTTAAATATTTTAAAATTTAAGAAAAAAGCCATCTTCTTCGTCATTTGCGACAGTAGTTCTGAACACACCACCACAGGTCCACAGTTTCAAACGAGTACGGACCTACACGAGAGAGAGAAAACACTAGTAGTTCTCTCCTGTCGTGCTCTTGCAGATTGCACCGATCGGCTTACGAGCGTAAGTGACATCAACGACACACTAGAAAGACTAATCCCAATGCAACTAAGCAACCAGATTAATCCTGCGTTTCGACAAGAAACTGAAGGATTGATCTACTCATAATTCCTAACTCGCAGCGAGAAGATGAGTATACTAATCGTGTTGGCGACTCTGTTATTACGAAGACCAAGCTCGGGAGTCAGTAATGGAGGGAGCAAGAAGGGGAATGGGGTGGAGAGAACTCACAGATGAAGTCAAGGATGACGCGGCCGTCGGAGAGCCGCCCGGTGGGGTGGTGGAAGTAGGCGCGCCCCTCCGGCGGCGCGATGTGGATCCCCATCACCGCCGCCACCCCACCCGTGTCCGAGTTGGAGTCCCCGAAGTTGAACAGCACCGCCCCCGCCGCCGCCTTCTTCCTATTCCCCTGCCCGCTCGCTCCAGCTCCAATACTGTGTTCTCCGCCACCGCCGGTGGCTGCCGCCGCGGCGACGTTGGACCGGACGCTGGTGCCGGCGGCGGCAGCGGGCATGTAGCGCAGCGTGGCCAGCACGCCGGCCGCGGCCACCGCCCCCAGCACGCAGTAGTACTGCACCCGCAGCAGGCTCATCTTCTTCGTCACCCCGCCATTGCCTCCCCCGTTCATCGCGCTCGCCATGGCGATCTCTCTCTCTCTCTCCCCTCTACTATCTGCTTCTTTCCCTGTGCTAATGATGTGTGATTGTCTCTGTATGTGTTTATATACAGCCTATACAGTGTTAGCCCGCACACAGCACAAGCCTTCAAATAAAGATAAAAAAACTCGGGATATAAAAACAAGGCACATTGCACACCACAACAGGACGCTCCAACCTGATTATAAAAGCCCTGGCTGCTGACTTGGACGCTTGAATTTTAGCTGTTAATATACTATACGGCTGTTAATTTTTTTTGAATAAAAAAATATAAAAAATATATTATATCATCATGAACAATGTAAAGAAAAAAACCAAAACACTAAAAATACAAAAAAAATAAAAAATCGGTATGTTCCAAGTACCTTTCTAACCTCTAACTTTTAAAAGCCAGAAGTTGAAGTCGCTTAGAGCAGAAGTTTTTGTTTTATCGTGTCTTTTCTTTTCTTCTGGTACTACTATTAGTACCTTTTTTAGGAAAGAGTTGATGGAAGGATGCTTTAAACGCCTAGGCAATCAAATTGATTAATGTGTAATGGCCATGAGTGCTGGATTAAGCAGAAAGTAGAATACACATAAGGCGCTTTAGTTGTTGTCAAAAAAGGGAGGCCTTTGTGTTTGGTGGAACGTTGGCTTCCTTGCCGGTTTGCTTTGCGAGGCTGCGACGGAACGAACCGGCGGGCGGGCCGGAGCGACGGAACGAACCGGCGGGCGGGCCGGAGCGACCGACCGCGACGGCTCATCGGCCGGCCCGGCTGCCAGCTCGCAACACGACATGCAATGCGACGGAAAGAATTGTGCAGCACGAGGGGAATGGAGAGTTGAACCGTTAGTTAGACCTAGCTGTTGGCGACTCATCGGCGGGCCTCAAAAGCAAAGGAAGGATGCGGTGCTTGAGTAGTGAGTACCCACGCAGCTTCCTTCCGTGTGGTAGCTTGGTGTGGGCTCCGTGTATTTTTGGCTACGCTCGTGTTCTTTTCAATTTCTAAAAGTTATTTTTCGGTATTTTAACAGTAACTAATTTTTAAATAAAATATCTTTTTAAGATAAAATGTATAGTTAATTATAGTACATACTGTACCAATTTCATTTATATCGGTAAAAACCACACGTAAATTTCTGTTACTCTGTAATCTCTCATACGAACAACCTAAAAACCACAAACCACAGTAAAAAAAAAGAACAGCCCTGTATTAAGGGCTACAAGAATTGTGAATTGTCCAGCGCGAGGGGAATGGGGAATGGCCGGTCGTATTGCGATGGAATCAACAACGTGCAGGTAACGCAGACGCATGACTCACGAGGATAAAAAAAAAGGCTCTTTTATTCTTTTTTATTCAAACGACCACATTAGCTAAAATTTAGTTATACTAACCAACAATACTAGCAATAGAATCAACCTTGGACTGGAGCTATTTACATAGCTTCTGGGCTTCGGACCTGGTTGGACTTTCTCGGCTACAACCATCTTACGAAGGTCAGATCCAACATATGGAACATGGTAGTTGTACGACGACGGATTAGTCTGCAGCGAAGGCTTCACAGAAGGAACTGCCCCGTGTAGAGAGTGCTGTGATGCCTAATCATAACCAGGAGATTTGTTAACAGGAGACATAAGACAAAAATTACAAGATAAAATTACATTTTGCATGAGAACACTAGAAGTGTGGAAAGTATGATCATGGAATCAGAAGGGAGCATGGATAAGAACATATGCATCCAGTAGTCAGTGGATTAAGTAGAATCCTGCATATGCTGTTACAAATACAAAAATATCCACAATAAATTCAGTTCAGTAACTGCACATATATTCTCTATCATCCTTATTAAATGGTTCTACCCTACCGGTAAAAGGGCAAAAGAAGAACACTACAATGTACAACAGATGGAATGACAGGTATCAACATCATTGACAGGACCGTGCTATTTAAGTGCAACTCTGGCATAAAAGAGCAGCAAAACTCAGCAAACACAAGAACGAAGACAATGGCATACCTGTGGAACATGAGAAAGTCTAGCAGGCACCACGGTTCCACCTGTGGAACAAATACAACTCAGCAGGCACATTAACACCTGCAATCAAGAGGTTGATTGCAAGTCAGGTGACACATTCAGTAATAAACTACACCAGCAACACATATCACTTAATCAAGACATCATCAAGCCCGTAATGTTACCAGTTGGGGAATACGGAGTTGGATAGTAAGTCGTGGTGGCAGGAAAGCAGAATTCCTCTCCAATTACAAGCTTGGGGTTCGCCTGAAGATCCATACAATGCAGTCACTCTAAAAGAAGGGCGCTGGTGTAATCTGCAACCACAAACGGAATGATCAGTTTATCACCACAATTGGCAACATGACTTGTGTACATAAAAAAGCAATCCATGAAGCCAACAATTCCAGCATTCACAGTTATCTATTAGTAGGACAAATCTCCCTTAAAATACTCATTAATTTCCTAATGTTCCCCCAATTCTATTTCCAGAAAATCATGGAGCCAAGCCAGCATGAACATTGGACCACCCAAGCAACCATTCAAATAGAAAGTTGTTATGATAAACTGACTTGTCCAACAGTTCAATCCATTAAAAATGCAAGTATGAAACAGAAAAAAGTTTATTTACTCCCAAAACTGCAAATGCTCCATCATTTCAACCCCGATATGCAAACCAGTGAAACCTCGCCACGCGGTGAAAACCTAGACCCAAAATCCATCGCCAAAATCCCCCCAATAACGCTAAAGCGCACATAAGCAAATAAATGGTATGCGCAACCTGCCCATTTAGTAAGACATGCAAGCAATTCCGAGTTTCCAACAACCTTAACAGCCAACCGGTGGCTTGCAAAACAACCGACTATCTTCCCCCCTGAAACCATTCAGTACTATTTCTTCATGTTCACCATTTCTTCTATTCCTTGCAAACCCATGGAACAAACACAAGCATCGAACTAGCACAGCACACCAACCATTCAATTCAGCTAGGAAATCATTATGGCAAAATCGACAGCCCAACCTGCCTATCCCTAATCCCTACCTCGAAAACGCAACAGAAACAGTAAAACCACTCCCGTAATAGCAAATGCACCTCCATTTCAACCCCAACGGGCAAACGGAACCAAAACCACTGCACGCCGCCCAAGCGGAGCACGAAACCTTAGATTATTCGACACCCATAGCCACAAACCCCAACCCCGCGGCGCACGATCAGAGCGCACCACCGCAAAACCAAACCCTCACCACACCGCCCGAGGCGGAAACCCCCAGCCCCGCAAGCGAGCGAGCACTACACCCGTAAGCGCGAACGGCTCGGATAAGGGTCGGGTTGAGGGGAAGGGAGAGCTCACCGACTCGGAGCGGTGCCGCGATCGCTTCCACCCACTCGTAGTCGCCGGCGTCCGAGACGGAAACCCTAGCGGGGAGAGCGGCGTGGCGGAGGCGGAGGAGGCGAGAAGAGGAAGGGGAAGCAAAAGCGGGAAAAGATGCGAGGTCGCAGAAACGGCCGAGGCGGTGGTGCGTCCTAGTGGACGCACTCCTTTCCGTTTGTCTCACTGACCTGTGGGGCATGCAAGTGGGACCAGGGTGGCAGTGGGTGGGAGAGGCCCCCCTGTACGAACAGAGAGGGAGGTGAGGTGAGGTGAGTGCGTTTGGAAGGAAGGAATAACTCCCCTATTACGCCCGGGGGAATGCGCGCGGAGGGAGCGGCCACGTCGCCCCGCGCCGTGCTCCGCCCGCCGCGTGGCGCCGAGAATCTTCGTACGGTCGGGGGAGCATTTTTGCGAAAAAGTCCATACGTTTTTCTGAAATTACGTACAGGTCCTTAGTTCTCGCAAAAGGTTCCCGCCGCTTTTTAGCCCTCCACTTTGCAGGATAGCCCCCCGTGGTTTTTAAAATTGCGCACGGGTCCCCGTTTGTTTGCAGGATACCCCCCGCAGTTTTTTAAATTGCGCACGGGTCCCCGTTTGTTTACGTACAGGTCCTCATTTTTTTGCAAAAAAAACCTTTAACTTTTTCGAAAATACGCATATGCCTTCGATTTTTTTAAAAAAACTCCTCACGAATTATCGTCTCTTTTATTTTGGTGCGTACTGTGCCTGGCGCGGCGTGGCGTCGCGCCTATGAGGCTAGTGAGTTTTATGTTTCGGTGTGTGCAGTGATCTCTCACTTGACATCTAGGGTTTATACTTCTCTGTTTTGGAGCTTTGCCTTTTTGGTTCACGCGGATGTTGCTGGTCATGGTTCCAATTGAACATCCTCCTCAAGTGGCGGCCACTGTAGCAAGAGCCGCACCCAAATGAGAGATCCAAGGTCACGGTAGTCGCATCTCCAACCAAAAAGAAGAGAGAGAAAGAAAAAAAACAATTCACCAACATGACGTTTCTTCTCGTTCCCCTGTGATGTGTTGTGCAGCGTTCAATATGGCTTAAAGCTTATGGCTTAAGCTTATTTTTGCACTATTTATAATTTCGTCTTTTTCTGAACTTTTGGTTTTTTTTGAGCTTTTTTGCCGGTTCTTTTTTTTCCCGTATTCGTTTGCGTTGTCTGTGATAGGCTAACAAATTTTTTATACTTTTCAATTTTTTTAAATTTAATTATGTTAAATAAGCCTCTCTCAACTACAGTGTTTTTTCCAGCCAGCTACAGTGTTTTCAGCCATAAGCTTTCAGCTTTCAGCCAAACTGATCACCACCTTGATGTCTTCTTATTTCCTCTTTGTCTTCTCGTACTCCTTGTTGTTGGTAAAGTCCTCATTTTTTTAATAGTATTATGCAGCAAGAGTGAACACATAAAGTACTCAACAAATTATACGAAAAATGAAATATTAATGTAAGGCAATAACAAAGGTAGACATAATAGGGTTAATTGAGCGTAAAACAATAATTGACATTTAAATACAACAAATAATATAAATGCATAATTTGAATACAATTAAGTCAAAAACTAAAGTTTTAAAAGGAACAAAGAAGCTAGTGCGGACTCTAATCTGACACCAACTTAAACATGGGCTCCAAACCTAAATTTTTCCACATGGATTCCATCCATCCTTAAACTATTTTTATAAATCATTTAAAAATCCAAAGTCTAATCTGTGAAAAACTTTACCCAACTTACCTATGACCGTGGGCACACCTATCTAGGATAGTTTTACACCCGGTAAAGATTGTACACCTTTACTCACAAGAGATAATTAACTTATATTGTTGATTATAACATGCTTCCTTAGGTGTATGACTAAGTGATTATCACAAGACATTTACAATAAGTAATACTCAACCTGGCCATGCCTGTTAAGGTTTCACCATAATACAAATCCACTAAGTTAGGGCCCTCTCTTGTGCCGTGTGAGTTACTAGTGCCCCCACCACACCCACATTCAGCCTATTGGTGGAACCAAGGTTGAAACCCACAAATTAGTTAGCTAGGTATGTCTCACACCCGACTTGTTGATGAGGGACATCATATATCATTGACTAACTCATGAACCTTTACGACCCAAAGACCAATTTTGATTTGTCTACTATAAAAAGAAAAAATGATTTCTAGATATTTCAAGAGATATCTAGATATTTCAAGAGATAGAAGCAAATCTGGCCTTTACTACTAAGTTCTTCTTACTACTATATATTTCTAGAATACTTAGTTATTAAGAATGATGATATCAGCCTATAGGTTAGGTGTCAATAAGTTGTCAAATATGAATTGCATTTGGGTTGTTAATTAGTTGTAGTTAAGTTGTTATCTAGTTGTTTAGAAGTTGTCAATGAGTTGTAAAAGGCTTCTCCTAGCCTATAAATAGAGGTGAGAGCCTCTACTTTTGTAACAACAACACACCCATGGTGTGCCTTCTACCTATGAATAGAACTTTTATGTTCTTGTAGATAAGGTATCTCAAGGGCTTTGGGTTAAGCTCTTGCCATCCGTGGATTCGGATTGTCACCTTTTGGCTTACATTCGTCTCTAGAACAATATCTAGTTCAGCACGTTGAAGTTGTTCCTTCAACACTTTGTGTTGTTTCTACCCATTAGCATGTTGGAGAGGTTCCCCCAATGCTTGTGCTATGTCACTTGTGGTAATACGTAATGGTTTTGTAGTAGTAACTTACAGACTTGTTCTTAATTCACTTAGACGAGGCAAACCACAAACCCAAGCCTCGTGCTCAATTCGTACCCACCAGACAACCACTTGCACAAATCTAAACCATTTTTCATTTCTGTTTTGACAAGTTATAATAGAAATTCCGGCACTCCATTGTCAAGGTTTCATTTATAAAATTTTAGTGTCGAAAGTGGAATCCTTCTTTAAATCACCTAGGTTCCAGTCTAAGCATGGTTAAGCATTTCTACAAAATTTACTAGTCAATACAATATTAATGTACAAACTAGTGGATTTTTAACTAATGTGTCCAAAATGTAAGGATTGCAATATCAAAGGCGGTCGTAACAAGTAGATATTCAACTATACCTGAAATTTAAATACATTGAATAAAACATATGCATGTGGAATAATTTAAAACAACATAATTTTATTTATAAACTGGGATCAACATGATAAGGTGTGTAACTTGCCTTACTCGCACAATTGATGGGTGGTGTCCTTATGAAGTTTGTGGACATCCGGATCTAGGCGTGAAAATAGCCAAATTCAAATAAATTCAAAAAATAGTGTAGAAATGGGTAGATTGTTAAAGTAAGCACTACTTGGACTAGGGGCCTGGGCCTAGCGACGTGCCACGCGCCCCGTTCTGGCGTGACGCAGATAAATTCCAAGCGTCGGCCAGTCGCCCAGTCCGGTCCACCACCTCCCTCAGTCCGTAAGCCTAGTCCGATCCACCTTCCTATGGTCTGTACGTGTCCTCCCTCAGTCCGTAAGCCTAGTCCAATCCACCTTCCTCTGGTCCGTACGTGTGCGCCGCCGCGGCACCCTCCTCTCCGGCGTTTTTCATTTGAGGTGCTAGGGTGGTGTGCGTTGCCGCCGCCATTGCCGGCTGTTCTCCTCCTCCTTTCTGACCTAGAGTAGAGTAAAACCGCATAGGCGAAATGCAGCGCTCAAATAAAGCCGACCGATGGCTGCACCATGAGGTGCTCTCATGGCCGGTTTCCAATATCTTGAACCAGGAACAGCTCCAAGACAAGGTAACGAGCTCTTCCCTCTCAAGTCTAAGTTCGCTATCACCATATTGTATTTTTCACCTTTTAGAAGAGCATTGAAGCACCATTCTTTATTTTAAATGGCTGCCATGTTGTTTAACAGCTATATAGAAGAGCATAGATAGCAACACTGGGCGTTCGGAATGGCGTTGGCTTATGGCTTTTTTTACTGTAGCTGGCTTATTTTTTACTATAGCTGAGTTGGCTTATTTGGTATAATTAAATTTTAAAAAATTAAAAAAATAGAAAAAACATGTTAGTCCATCACGAACAATGCAAAAAAATACAGGATTTGGCTACCATATTGTTTAACAGCTCTATGAATCTAGTTTTGTCAATTGCCAGAAAGTAACAAAAAAATGTATGTATTCATGGAAGTGAAATGTTGTTACAGGTGGAGACGATCCCAGAGAAATTTGAAACCCAGCCGGACTACACAAAATCATTTTGCAGCCCAATATTAGAGGAGATCTGGAATCAAATCTACTCAGGCATGGATACCTTCTCCGTGGGCCTAGATGTGGAATCTTTTGAAAAGTCTAGGTGGCCAAATGGTAAGGGGCAAACTCAGTACGAAGTCAAGCTCATTGTACCAAAGAGGTAGAATTCGCCGAAACTAGGAGATCTTATGTTAATCTCAGAAAGGACACTGGAAGCTAACATGTTTTTTCTATTTTTTTTATTTTTTTAAAAAATTAATTATACTAAATAAGCCTTCATCAGCTATAATATTTTTTCAACCTGCTACAATACTTTTCAGCCATAAGCCACTTAAAATAAGCTCTTTTGAGCAGGGCCGACTCACCCATCAGAAAAAGAATGACATAGTGAACCCTGCACAACACAGTCATAATGTCATAATGTCATAAGTTCATGATACCATCCTCTGAAAGCTTTTGGTGAGGCCAGACAATACAACTAAAGTACCACTAAGTAACTAATAAAGAACATGAAAAAATAGCACGAACTAGAAGCTAGATTTATAGTAAGGATGAAAATCAGCAAGGCGGTTGATCTTATATTACCTTTCACTAGCTGGCAGAAGTTATACCCCTTTCCAAGAAATGGTCAATGTCAGCTAAACTGATAGCATATCCCTTTCCATGTATCCACCCATGATAGAGTGCAACCACATACCCAAGGTGATTCAGTACTGGTGAACCAGAGCATCCATCATCGCCAATGATATTTAACTCCATCAGATTCATTTTGTAGCTCATAGTTTTCATCCTGGTTAGTTGAATGTAGCTCCGAGATAGATTAGAAACCTCTCTAGAGGCAATTGTATCACATAAATAAGGTGGCCACGAAATCATCACCATATCATCTAGTTGAGAAGGTACATGCCTGGCAAGCTCCAGTGGATGATGAGACAGTAAGCATCGGATGGGACGCTCATTAGTATAAACATTAGCCATGTTGACTTGAAGAAGTAGCAGATCTTTGGTGTGGTCAAATTTCACGACATTTGCTAAAGTATAGTTACTTGGATCATTCTCAAGCTCGTAGAGGTTAGGATAAGAGGTTGTCATATGGTGCTCGTTATGTTTACAAAGAATTCAAAACCTGAACCACTTAACTTGATGTTCTGTGAGCTCAATCTGGTCCGAGTAGAACTCCTCAAGCAAATGACAACAGGTTAATAGTTAAGCAGTGTCCCCATCACGGTAAATCATGAAACCAGTTGTAGACATAGGTTTCAAAATGATTCTTTCTGCTTCTTTATCAGTCATCTCAAAAGTTTCCATATGATAGTAAAAAAATTGCTGGTGGCAGTGTGGCTTTCCAATCATGTTGACATAAAAGATAGAGTCATCTTTGTTCTTATGTACCCATTGGTGTGCAACTTTTGAAAAGCGACTTGGTGGACTCAAATCTGTCATCTTCTGGTCAAGAACAATTCAAGCATGTTAACATCACCAAGAACCCCAAGGTCAACCACACAATTCATGAAGGAACTCAACACAAAACCAAACCATAGCATGCTAAAGTAGAAAATTCCAACTCCATAAGAGATGGTACCCATTTAGTAAGTCATGCAAGCGATTCCAACAATTGTAAACCGCCCACTGGCTTGTTTATGAAACCCCATACTATTAATACTCCCCCTGAACCAATCCAATAATTTCGTCATGGCCATGTTTCTTCTATTTCTAGAATAGTCATGCAGCATACACAAGCAACGAGCCGTCACGCCATCCATTGAACTAGGAAATTGTTATGACAACATGATAACCCAACTTGCCTATCCCTAATCACTCCATAAAAAACACAATGCAAATAGTAAAAACACACTCCCGTAGTCAGTTTATACCAGCAACTGGCAGCATGGCTTGTGCACATAAAAGCAACCCCATGAAACAAACAATTCCAACATCTCACAATCTGTCTCCCTTAAATTAGTCAATGATTTCCTAATGTTCCCCAAATCTATTTCTAGAAAACCATAGAGTCCAGCTAACCCAACACGAGCACCGGAGCACCCAACCAGTCGTTCGAATAGAAAGTTTGCCACAACAAACTGACTTGCCCAATACTAGTTCTAATCCATCCACTACGCTACAAAATGCTACAGAAAGCAGTTTATTAACTCCCAAAACTACAAATGCTCCATCATTTCGACCCCGATAGGCAAACCAGTGAAACCACGCCGCATTATGAGAACCTAGACCCCAAAAACCATCACTGAAAACCACCCAGCAATGTTATAACGGGCATAAGAGAATAAATGGTATGTGCAATTGGCCTATTTGGTAAGCCATGTAAGAAATTCCAAGTTTTCAACAATCTTAATCGCCATCGAGTAGCTTGCTAGACCACCGACAATACGAAACCATTCAGTACCAATTTCTTTGTTCCCCCATTTCCTCTATTCCTAGAAAACCCATGGGACTAACACAATCATCGAACCAACACACACAACACACCAAGTCACAAACCATTCAGCTAGGAAATCGTTAACGCAAAATCGACAACCCAACTGGCCTATCCCTAACCCCCTCCATCAAAAACGCAACAAAAATAGTAGAATCACTCTCATAATCACGAACGCACCTCCATTTAAACCCCGACAGGTAAACCAAACCAATACCACGCCACCCGAGCGAGTGAAGCACGAAACGCTAGATTGTTCGACACACATGGCAACCACAAACCCAGCCTCACGATACACGATCATAGCCCACCACCGCAAAACCCTAAACATCTTACAACACCACCCGAAGCGGTCCAAGCGGAAACCCCCAACCAAGTGAGCACTACACCCGTAAAAGCGAATGGCTCGGATAAGGGTCGGGTTGAGGGGAAGAGAGAGCTCACCGACACAGAGCGGTGCCACGATCGCTTCCACCCACTCGTAGTCGCCGGCGGTCGAGACGGAAACCCTAGCGGGAAGAGCGGCGAGGCGGAGGTGAGAAGAGGAGGGGGGAGCGAAAGCGGGAAAAGAAGCGAGGTCGTAGAAACGGACGAGGCGGCGGCGGTGTGTATCCTATTGGTTTTGATTTCTGATGTGGAAAATGAGGTGATATTTTGCCAAGGTCCTAGAATAGTTTGAGGGGGTTTCTTTATGAATTTTTACAAATAGACCCTAAGTATTCAAATTCAAATCCGCCCACCAAATAGGCCCTTTTGTGGGGTTTTGTTCCAAAGTTTATGCTTGAGTGCGAGTAAGGAGACATAGGTTTATAAATGATGGTGGGTTCTTTTTAGCTGCACCTATAACTTGTGGCTATGATTGGTAGCTTTTGGTGCGAGCATGAGCGTTTGTACGAGCATATCAAATACCGACAAACCGTTTCGAAAGGCTGTCCTGATAAATCGTTTCAAAAAGACGGTAAAAAATCATTTCATTTGTTTATTTAGGGGAGTTATAACCCATAAGCCGAAAAGAAGGAAACCGATAGCTCAAACGCATTGCAAGCTTGCATTAACCAATGAACCCCAGAGGTAATCAACTTTAGACAGTTTGGAACATAAAAATTCTAGCCAATTTGAAACTGCACAGTTTGGACCAGTCAAATTGAACATGGGTGGGTTTGATTCCCCTGCCTTTTTTACTTTTTCACTGTGGCTACAGTACTCAGGGTTAAACCATGTGTTTTTTAAAAAACGGGTCTAAAAGTCAATTGTAGTATACACTGTACCGACTTTATCTATATCGGTCAAAATCACTCACGTGTGTCTCTTTCCGTATTCTCTCTTGCGAAACTAGAATTTATAAATCATAAGCCAAAAAGTATAAATCACAGCCTAAAATAACCCACCCAACGATACATAAAGGGGCAAGCCGGCAACTGAAACACACCAGACAGCTCTGATTTCAGACACTCACCTCAACACACAGAATTAGTTCAAAATAACTGAAAAGTCACGTGTAAATAGCATTGCCTGAACAATTCATTCAGATGGTAGAAGGAAAAAAACATATCATTCAATTGCAGCACACAGAACCGAGAACACCTGAAAACGCCGTCGATCTGGGGGGTACTAGGGCAAACAGGCGTGTTGCTGTGAGTCCCGAACAGATGAAAAATCTCTTTGAAATGCACAAAAATCACAAAGTAACATTCCGGAAGGAGCTGCAGGGCTGCAGGAGTGAGGCCCTGAAGGAGGCATGCTTGTAGACCTACCTGAAGGCAGTCCACATCTGATTCCTGATATGATTTCAACTGCCTGCTCCAAACACTTCCCAAGATTTTGAAATAATTTTGGATCGATGTGATCTCTATTAAGTTGCATGCACCAACCAGTTCACCCAAAAGCTTAAGCTGATGAGGAAAGGTGGGCAATTCACTTATACTTCAACACTCCCTCTCACGTGTAGGCTCCATTAGGCCTAATACGTGGAATAGAAGTAGACTGCAATTATTTTTTTTAATTGCGTCAGCCAGGTCTTGAACTTGTGACCTCTTGGCTTTGATACCATGTTATGAATATTGTGTGTCTTGATATGAGACCCAAAGGGCCATATATATAGGAGTACATGAGAGGATATACCATATAGAGATAAGAAAGGAGATAGAATAACAATCATATTCTATCTCTTATCTCTAATACCCTTAACACCCCCCTCAAATGCAAGGCGTATGCAATAGCATTGCATTTGAAAAAGGGTTAATACTAAAACAAGAAAAATTCGAAATCCGAATCTTGATGATGTCGTCGTTGCGTGCAGCCTTGAAATAAACTGTCAAATCAAGCCGAAGAGGAATAGATAGAAGCATGACGGCGCAGATCGAAGCTCGAGACGGCGGCGACGGCGGCGCAATGCACAAGAAGCGCAACGGAGGCGCAGTGCAGAAGAAGCGCGGCGGCGTTACAAGCTCGTCAAAGAATAGAGCGGCGGCTGCTGCCATGCAAAATAAAATAAACTGAGAGAACACGGAAGAATTTCTGAATTTCTTTATTTTCTTACTTGATCCTCCTTTTTTCTTGTTTTTTCTCTCGCTTTTTCTTACAAAACTGGTTACAAACCTTCTCAATATATAGGCTAATACTCTCCTACCAGCATACGTATTCGGACTTCAAGTTAGGCACAACTTCAACTTAAGTTACACACGGAGACAGACTCTACTACGTCTTGGACTCTAAGTCAAGATTATTTGTAACAATCTCCCCCTTAATCTTGACTTGACTCTAAAATATTGAGGTAGTCGGACTCAACTACGACTTACTAAACTCATACTTGACATAGAACAGTGACACATCTCCTCAACGTCCCGATTTCTTTTTTACTTGAGTTTGGACAGCGACACATCTTGTCAACGTCCCTGACTCAACTCATCATCAAAGCACTGTTCGCTAAAAGTTTCAGCAACAAACGCTTTCTTTATCCTCGGTTTGTGGCATTCTGAAGCAAAGTGTCCATAATCGTTACAATTATAACACCTCACTTTTGCCTTATCAAACTTTCGATTTTGACGGCCTTGGCCACCACCCTTGGAAGTGTTATTGCCTTCATGCTTCGATGATCGGATAACCCACTTAGCACGGGATAACAAGAGTTGTCCGTCGCCTTTGTTACTATTGTCGTGGATGTGTTTCTCATACGCCTTAAGACGATCCATGTCCTCCTCCATGGTCATTGTCTTTATGTCTCTAAATTTCTGTATGACCGAAGCAATCGGGAGAAATTGTGAGGGAACTACACAAAGAAATTTCTTCTCTACGTACAACTCTTCCACCTTCTCGCCAAGGGCCCAAATCTTGTTGACGATGACCGTCAACCGGATGGCGAAGTCATTGATCAACTCTGTTTCCTTCATACGCAGCACCTCGAACTCGGTCTTGAGAGTTTGTACCTTTGCTTCCTTCACACGATCGATGCCAAGATGCATCGTCTTCAATGCTTCCCACGTAGCTTTGGCCGTCTCTTTTTTGGTTAGTAAGAAGAGCGTCTTCTATGTGATGCCCTGATAGATGGCCACCAATACCATCTGATCCTTGCGCACATCGACGTTGCCTTTCTCGATCGCGTTCCACACCCCTTGAGCCTTCATGTACACCTTCATCTTAATTGACCAGGCTGCATAATTGCTCGTCGTGAACATCAGATAATGCAGCGAGATAACAGAACTCTTCTTCGCCATCATACTAGATGATGCCTCGTCACCGGTGACACTATTTCTCGGAGAACACGACATGATCTTGAGCATAGATCAAAAACTCCGGCTACTTTGAAGTAGCTCTTGGACCTAGAGGACGGAGGAAAAAAACTACGTTGTTTTTTCTTTTCTCTTAATGGTTTTTCTTGCTGTTTTGGATTTTTCTTCACGCGGACGGAAGAAAAAAAAACTGAAGCTGCTTGGACTTGCTCTCGCACTGCATCTCCTTTTATGCCGTGGTCCCGACGAATCAAAGTTAGCCAACTCCGAGTCGAAGTATTTGTTATTTTCGTCTCAGGTCGAAATCGTCCATTTTTTCCTGCTGAGCGCGGACCGAGAAAACTGCGCTTTTCCGTTGCATGACGCGCTAGATCGGAGTGACAAAAGGCTTGGCGCCAACTGAAGCCGATAACTTGGACCGAGGGGAGACGCTGAGCCTACTCTCTCTCTGAACTTTGGTTTTCTTGGTTCTCTTCTAGACTTTTGAGGCCACAGACCACATGAACAGGACAAAACTGGCTGGGATTCTGACTTGCCGAGAACGCGATGCCGAGCTGTCGCCGAGATTTTTTTTCGATCGGATCTCGCCTACTGCTTGCAGATGTCGGCTCTTGTCGACTGTCATCGGAGTCTCCTTCCTAGGCAGCGGCTTGATCAGTGGCGGAATAAAGATCTAGCTAAACCCCGGGTTAAACTCCAACAATCTAAAACTAACGTCAATTTGTATTCATATCATGATATAACAACATATATCATAATTGGCTAATTTTATTACTGATATACAACTTGAGTTCAATACTAAACAAGTAAACATAAAGCATAATAAGAAACATGGTATAATATTAAAATATAAAAAATTTAACATGACAGAGATACAATTTGAGTACCTAAATTACGAAAATTTGCTCTCTATCCTATTCTGTCATTTCTTCATTGATAGTTGGACATGAACCAGAACCTGTAAAGACAACATATAAGAGTAAATCAAACATGTGTATAAATAAATACGAACAACATGAAGTTTACATTTATAAGAAACTAACTTACCACTAGCATGAGATAATTATTTCTTACGTGACCTCATCCCTTGAAAACGCTCTAAAATCTTATCATCATTAATGTTTGCAAATATGTCTCGTTCAATGTAGCATATCATAGTATGATTCATCCACTCATCATTCATCTTATTCCGTAAACCAGTCTTAATAATCTTCATAGCAGAAAAGGCTCTTTCTACGGTTGTTGTTGCCACCGGTAAAATCAAAGCCAATTCAATGAGACGATATACCAATGGAAAAACTGTGTGTCTATCAGTCTGAACCATCTTCACAGCAAGATTTTCTAAGTCAATACAATTCAATGCAAACTGTCTATCCCCAATATCATCAATAATAATTTTAGTGGTCTCCTCTGCACAAGCTTTGCACAACTGTTTTTGTATTTGTGGTGAAGTCAATAAATGGTTAGCAAGAGCATTGTCAAGCAATTTTGCAACATTCTTATCCTTCTCTTTATACCATTTCACCATTTCTAGAAAGTTCCCCCTATTGTTTGAGCTAGGGGACTCATCATGTCCACGAAAAGCAAGAGCTTGCAATAAAAGAAATCTTGCAATGCCTAACATAATAGTAAGACGTGATCTATATTCTTCCTCATCCTTCTTCGTGGCAACGGCCATCACATAATCTACACTCTGTCTTTGATTTTTGAAAGCCTCGCAATGCTTTCTTGATTTGTTGTGATAACTACAGACTTTACTAACATGTTCATCTAAACATTTAATTGCATTCTTCCAATTAGCAAATCCTACCCTTGTGAATGATTCAATACCATAATTCTCAGCTCTAGGCTGCTTAAAGAGGAAACAATAAAAACAAAATGCTGCATCTTTAGCAACATTATATTCCAACCAATTATACCTTGCGAACCATGATTGTTGAAAGCTCCTCCTCTGGTTCCCATATTCTTTATGTGGAATTTTATAACCAATTGGTTGGCATGGGCCTATTTGCAAATACTCTTCTAGCAAAGATCTCGATATCCACATCCAAATCCTCAATTGGTTTCCGAAGCCCAGGATCAGCAACAATATCATCCGAACTGAGTACAACACGAGGATTATTTTGATGTGTATTACTAGCTCTTGTTTCTGGTGTTTCGTTGGATTGTGTTTCTGTTGAAAAATATGATGACAATGTCTTCGCCCGCTTCATTTTATATGCTAATAACTCCTAGTTTCCTACAACGAAAATTCAGATATTTTTTTAGACATAAAACACTAATATTTTTTTCAAGAGCTATAATACAAGAACTGAAAAACAACTAGGATCAATCAATCACATTTTAGTATATCAGCTGAATGAACCCCTCATATATGCTGGATTTTCACATATAAGAACAAGAAATATCCCTGACATGCTAATCTGGACTCACATGCTTCACATTTCATTCACTGATTAATCTGGACTCACATGCTTCACATGATTACAAATTCACAATATCATTTCACATTTTCACTGATCAATTATCATTTTACCGAGAGGAGCCGTTGAGGCGGTCGAGCCGAGGAGGAGGAGGGGCGCTGCGCCAAGACGGGCCGGTCGCTCGGTCGGCAGCGGGTTGGGGCCGAGAGCCTGGGGCCGGGCAGCACCGGAGCGGCGGGGCGGGCAGCGGCGGGCGGCTGGATCGGCGTAGTTGCGTAGATCTCGAGACGAGGCGGCGCGGGCGACGTGGCGGAGGCGACGAGGCGGCGCCGGCGACGAGCGGTTGCGGGCGGCGGCGGGCGACATGGCGGAGGCGACGAGGAAGCGGCGGCGATGAGGCGGCGCGCGCAGCGCAGCGGCGAGGCGGCGCAGCGAAGAGGCGAGGCGACGAGGCGGCAGCGAAGAGGCGCTAGGCGCCGCGCGGGTTAGCTAGCTAGGGTTTTCGCTTTTCGCGACGGGCCGCGTGAATACTTCGGCCGCGCGGCGCGGAGGCAGTGCTGGCCGTGGGGGTGGGCCGTGTGAAGACCGTGGGCCGCGCGGACACAGGTGGGCTGCTGGCTTTTTAGTGAATTCTGAAATATATATGGGCTACCTGGGCTGAATACTAGCAATAATACCTTGGGCTGAACTAAATATATCTGGGCTATACACTGTAAATTTTTTCACGCCCTGAGCTGGAGCCTACCTTGCCATGGGCCCAATTCCGCCCCTGGGCTTGACCGAACCCTAAGCTCTGATACCACTTGTTACAAATTTGATTCAGGAGAAAACACACATATCACAAATAAACTGAGAGAATATGAAAAAATTTCTGAATTTCTTTATTCTCTTACTTGCTCCCCTTTTTCTTTGTTTTTTCTCTCGCTTTTTCTTACAAAACTGATTACAAGCCTTCTCAATATATAGGCTAATACTCTTCTATTAACATACGTATTCAGACTTCAAGTTGGACACAATTTCAACTTGAGTTACACATAGAGACGGACTCTACTACGGCTTGAACTCTATATCAAGATTATTTGTAACAGTATAGGTATGCTTGAGTGGAGTTATTTTGCTACCCCATGAGGTCATATTACACACTTTACATTGTCCCGAAGCAGCTGTGCTCATCTATAACTGTGTATACATGCCAATCCTTCAATTACTCATGTGATCCTGAGTGTTCATGCTTGAGTTCTGATACTTCCTGCAGACTATCAGAGGATAAGCCACTCGCCAACATAACACAACAGTGATGACTACTGGGATGATCTGGATAAACGTGACATTTACATTTCTTTTTTCCCCTTACCATCATGTTGATTTAGCAATCAAGAACAGAATATGTATTCGCAAATGCCAAAACTAGCCCTTTCTAGAACAAGGCAAAACCAAGGGAATTGAACTATTCTACTCATAACAGAATGATTCTGCTTTGGAATTTTTTATACACTCCGAATTCAGAAGGAAAAAAGTCCATATAACAATCTGAACTATACTCGAAAGTCTGTCCAATACACACCGAACTATGAAATTGGACATTTGACCATCGAATTTTACAATCCAGTTCAAATAACACTTTGACCCAATTTCGGATAGTGGTATTGCCCATGTGGTGCGATGAGTGGGTGGTTTTGCCACATAGAATGACATCATGTTCAAGTTTAGATGAATGCCAGATGGAACTCACAAGACCTTCTCTCCCAAATCGAATCAGAGGGAGGGAACTACAGAGGGCAGTGGCCATGGAAGTATGGCTTGGAGCTCGGTGGGGAGAAGCCCTTATGGGCCAACATATCATTGACCTTGATGTGGCCAAGAGTGTGAATACTACATTGATTTGTGTTTCACCCATGCAATCTGAAGTTACAAGGCTTAGTAGCTCTGAATTGCGCAAGGAGAAAGAAACAATCGGTTATGGGAGAAAGAAGAATATCCTAGTTCGTACGAATGCTTATGTGATTCCTCCTTTGCATAATGCAAACAAGCCAATAATTGATGTGGCACCAAGTAGCACTACAACTTTGGTTAGTGTTTGCAGTTCTATGCACAATATTGAAGAAACTTTGAACGCCAATTTTGAGATTTCTAATGCACACAAAATACATATTTGGAAAGCTAATGGAGTCTACTTTCCAACGAATCAAACGATACTTGATTGGAGCTTCCTACACAAAGTTATAGCATTTCATTGGATGCTGCACGAGCTGTCCGGAGAGACGTGCGAGACTTGCCAAACATAAAGAGTCCGAGTATTGCAATGCAAGTAAGGGTAAAATCCGACCACACCATGAATTTCTAAAGGTTGAGAAGGATTCCTTTTCAGGTTCCAAACGGATTTAGAAACCCCTTGAACAAGAAAACAAAACATATAAAGATTTGAAGCCTGTTTGGATTCGGATTGGGACAACTGGACAGACCGATAGTAAAACGTCCATAACTTTCACAAACGGAGTCCGATTTGGGCATTTTGGACTAATTGGAAAGGTATTTCGAAGCCCCACACAATGGATGAGGTGCTAGCCACGGAATCCTCACGGTCACGTCGCAAATTGGGAGAGAATCCGGTGGTAACAGTTTAGATATTTCTTTTTTAGTTCGTATTGGAGTTTGTTTCGGCCTTAGGCCAAGTTGTGCGTGAGTTTTAGTCAAGGCCGTACATTGTGCACCAATATAAGGCCAGGGCATTAGCCCCATTGTAACTTAGGCTATGATATGATAAGTTTTTATGCTTATGAAATAAAAGAGAAAATCGCCATGATGATTGTTGGCGACCAGATTGCGTGATTGTAAGGTTTTCTCGTTTGGAGTTTGCTGAGTTGATGCAAGACAAGAATAGAAGATTCTTGAGATTGCCTATCAAATCTACAAGGTTCATCTCTTCTAATTCGTGTCTTCTTGCTGAATTCACGGTTTGGGGAGCTCGGTGGATTGCTTCTAGTGTGCGCCTTGCATAATAGTGCAAATTGCCCTTATCAAGATTGTTGTTGCGTCAAGACAAGGAAAAGGAACCTCGCTGAACGTACCGGGAAAGATCAGGCCATCCCTACGCATCAACTAATCCTTAATTGGTCCGTATCAGACCTAAATTGGGCAGCGTGTCATTCTACATGACAAAATCACCTATTCATCGGGTCACGCGGTAATATCACTATACGAAGCCCGGTAAATGTGTTATTTGAGTCGGATTGCAAAATTTGGGGTGTCAAATGTCTAATTTCATAATGCAGAGTGTTTTACGGACTTTCAAGTAAAGTTTGAGATGTTATATGGACTTTATTTCCAATCCGGACTGATTTGCTTTTTTAGTTCTCTCTAAATTCTAATCACATGCCTTCAATATATGGAGATAATATTCTAGCCTTTAAGCAACACCAATGTGTACCATAAGCTTTCCCAATCTCATTTTCCAAACCTGAAGTAGCCAAAGTGCAACTCTGATCCTCGCTAGCGCTGTTGTTCGTCTACCGAATGACAGAAATAATATTTTTGCAAATACGTATATGGCTAATTTTATAAATACAATATGCAAACAGTACTATATTTGACTTTCACTCGAAAATAAATAGGAGTAAAAGTGCTAGAAAATAAAACCATCTCTGTCTAAATTCCAGACAGCAAAATAGAGTAAGCACACAAACCCAACTCTCATCTTCTTGTCATACCATTTTTTTTCTGTAACAATCCACAGTTCCACACAACTCCTGTCTCTCTCTCTTCTGTGTGAGACCAAAAGGGGAAAAAAGGATGGAGATGGCCATCGACACGCCATCGCCGGCGCCGTCGTCGGCTGCGGGGCGGCAGACGCGCGCGGCGGAGTCGGTGCGGCTGGAGCACCAGCTGGTGCGCGTGCCCCTGGAGGCGCTCAAGTCCACCGCCCGCGACAAGTACCGCCTCGCCGAGAAGGAGATGGCCGCCGTCCTCTCCTCCGCCTCCTCAGCCGCAGTCGCCCCCGGGGACGACGGAGCTGCCGCCGTCGACCACCTCACCTCCCTCGTCTCCCGCCTCCACGGCCTCAAGCGCAAGGCCCTGCCCCCCGCCCCCAATCCCCACACATCCCCAATCTCTCGCCGAATCATGCTTGCCTTAGAAAAGATCCCGACTTGTTGATTCATTGGTTCTTGTTTCTGGATACTACTGGAAAAATCGTATCTTGTGTTTCCTTGCAGTTGAATTGATTCCTGATGATGTCTTTCAGATGGAGGAGGGCGCGCGGGCGGAGGAGCTGCAGGTGCAGAGGTGCCGGGCGCGGCTGGACCGGCTGGCGGCCGCCAGCGCCGGCGACGACGGCGAGTGGGAGGAGATGCGGCTGAAGCGGATCCTGGTTGATTACATGCTGCGGATGTCCTACTACGACACCGCCACCAAGCTCGCTGAGACTTCCGGCATCCAGGTATAAGAATGGTGGGCACGAAGGGCACTAGAGACTGTAAGAAGTAGCAGATACGGTTCAGGTACAAAGGACAGTGAACATAACCTGGCAGCGAGAAAGAACATTCGATATGTGTGAATATCTGTTTTAGCAAGAAAAACACAAGGTTGGCTTGAGGAGGTTACTGCAAGAATTATGAATCAAGAGGACATATGTTAGAGCTTTGGAAGAATATAAATCTAATTTAGCAGCAGCAAGTAGGAAGATATTAGGCTGTGGCTGGCATATAATTTTGAACTGGCATTTAACGACGTGTAGAATGCACTTCTTTGGTACTGAAGTGATCTATCAAGATAGTTGAAGTTACGTAGGTACTGTTGCAAAGACGATATATCAGTTAAAAATACATATAAAATTCAGAGTCTGAATCTGATAATAGATTCCTGGTCAACTCCTTTTCATGTGTGATCCTTCAACTGGCGCCGTCATTCTGTATTTGACTGATCTAGTTTAGCTGTATGAATCAACCCAGTTGAGTTTTGATCTTCTACGTATTACGCATGCTTCCCACCTGCCAAATAAGGAGATTTTATTAATTCCTGATCTCACCATAGGCTTGCAAAGCCTTTCTTATTGGAAGACTTTGTGATTGGGTTATGTTTATTTATGCTGTTCTGTTACATCCCAGTGTCTAGTTTTCTCTGCCTTCCTTTGTTTGAAAGGTTTTACTAGAGTTATCTTGGTTCACTTATATCAAACTATATCTGTGTAATGGAGATGACATAGTTAATTTCTCTTCCTTTTGCACTTAGCATCATTATTGTGGTGTCCAACTATATGTGATTATTTTCCAGTAGCCCAACTTGTTGCATTGTGCTTTTGGTGCTATTGCGTGATTATTTGCCAGTAGCTCATGTTGCATTGTGCTTTTGGTTCTATTGTGTAAATACGAACTATTACATCATTTTTAAATATGAAATTAATAGCTGCTTTCCACCAGTATCTAAATGTCTTTTGCTATAATGATAATGAGAGTGGTTATCTATCAAATAATGCTGGAACCAAGACTTTTTAGTACCTACGGCCTTTATCTGCAGTCATGGATACGTTTTGGAACCTAACCTAACCAGTCAACTGTTGATATGCAGGACCTTGTTGATATTGATGTCTTCCTACATGCAAAAAGAGTAATTTATTCTCTTCAGAATAAGGAAATTGCTCCTGCTTTAGCTTGGTGTGCAGAAAACAAGTCTCGGTTAAAGAAATCAAAGGTTTGTTTCACTTTGTGCTATTTCATTATTGATGTTCTTCCATCGGCATAGTGGTGAGATGGAATAATGCATCGTTGCATATGATAAAACACAGGTGAATGCGGTGCCTGCATTGATCTCTGACTGATAGCTCATCAATCATGAATCATGTGGGTTTCCTTGTTGAAATCCTTCATCTTTCCTGTTTTTTTTTTTAAAAAAAACTATCCTTCATATTTGTAACTTCTTAATAGCTTGATAATGGGATGACCGGTTTCAACATTTATAATAACTTGTGGCACGAATGCTGCAATTTTTTTGCCATTATCTTCTATATTGGAGGTGATTTGTTCTACTACTCTTTCTACTAGAGAGCATCTAAGTCTAAAAGAAATAGGGGAAAATATTATGAGGAGAGTGCATGGTATATCGATGAGTAAGAATCAGTGTACGATGTTTCCTGTTGTCATTTTCCAAAGAAACAAAATAAAATGTTTTGGTAGCTTCTGAGTGGCATGTATTACCTTCTTTATCTCAATACTTTCTTTTGTTCTAGGACATTAGTGTCTTCTGTTATTTGCCCTGCAGAGTAGGCTCGAGTTTTTACTGAGGCTTCAAGAGTTTGTGGAACTAGTCAAGGCTAAGAACTTCATGCAGGCTATAGTGTATGCTCGAAAATACCTTGCTCCCTGGGGGGCTACACACATGAAAGAATTGCAGCGTGTTACAGCAACATTGGTTTTTAGAAGCAGTACAAGCTGTGCTCCTTACAAGGTTAGCAGCGCTGTCTATGTTTTCTTGGTTTTTGTTATGTCATTGCATCACAAACCTGATAGCAACTGGAGTTACATTGCTTAAGCATGGATCTTGGAGTATATATACTTGACTGGGGTCATCGTCATAAATTTGGGATCAACTCCTCGTGGAGCACTGGAGCTACAGTATAAAGGTTTTTGTACCTGGCTGACACCATGTGTTTTACTCACAGGTCTTGTTTGAGCAAAGCCAGTGGGACTGTCTCGTGGATCAGTTTAAGCAAGAATTCTACAAACTGTATGGCATGACACTAGAGCCTTTGCTGAAGATCTACCTGCAAGCAGGCCTGACAGCTCTCAAGACTCCGTATCCCCTGCATGATCAACACTTTTCTCTTCACTTTTACCACCATTTCAGTATAAATTGCTAGCGTTGTTAATTACAGTCTCTTGTTTGTTTCCTCCTTGACCTTGTGAAGATTCTGCTTTGAGGGTAACTGCCCCAAAGAAGACCCCTTATCGCTGGACGGCTTCCGGAAACTGGCCGAGCCGCTGCCATTCTCAAAGCAGCACCACTCGAAGCTCGTCTGCTACATAACCAAGGAGCTCATGGACACTGAGAACCCGCCGCTCGTTCTGCCGAATGGCTACGTGTATAGCTCCAAGGTACACGCTGAACTGAGCAGCTGTAGCTAATCTCTCCATTCAAACATTCATAGTGAGCTTAGAACTCGTTGCTTGTGTGCTGTACCTCAGGCTCTTGATGAGATGGCCAGGAAGAATGATAACACGATCACATGCCCCAGGACAGGGGACGTTTGCAAATTCTCGGACCTCGTCAAGGCATATATCTCATGACGATCTTGATGCGTAGCTCTTGGGAGACACTGATTTGTGTGACTTGCAGTCTGAATGTACATAGGGGGTGTTTGGCAGGCCACAAGCTGGCTGGCTTTTGGCAGCCGCTACAGTACCTAATTTTTAAACGGGATATTTTCTCACGACGGGGTCTACAAGTTAAACGTAAGACACGTTAAAAGCTTAACATCTGTACCAATTAAAATCACAAGTGAGTATCGATCTCTTCGTAATCTGTACCGTAAATAGCCAAAATTTAAAAATTTCAGTCAAAAGCCATAAGCCGCAGCTAAAAAGAACAAGGGCACATTCTGCATCCTGTTAAGTTAATTTGAGCTGTGATGCGAAGCAAAAACCCTTGGAAGTACTGCTTTCCATAACTTTTCCTGGTCGGGTGACTGCAAAATCTATACTCGCTGCTCATGCACATTAAATCAACGTACAATATTGGTTGCAAACTTGTAACATGAACCGAATTTACATGACAGGGAAAATAATAGAAGAGTGAACACCCTTTCTTAAGTCGAATATGCAAAAACCGTTGCTCTCCGATACCGAACAAACGCCTTGCGTTTGAAGACTAGCGAAAGCAGAAAATAACTGCTGTGCGCTTTTAACACAAGAAAGCGGAAAGCAGAAAGCCGAAACCGATCGAGTCATGGGTCAAGCGAGCACTTTCACGCGCGGAAATATTTACCTACGCCCAGCCCAACACACCTCAACTCCGCACGAACTCCAACCGTCCGATGCGAAACCCCTAAATCCAACAGACCACACCCCTCCTCCGCATCTATAAAGCCAAACTCCACTCTCGAGCCCCAAACCCTAGCCTCCATCCCTCCACCCCATTCAAACCCTACACCGCCGCCGCTGTCGCCGCCGCAGCCGCGGAGGCGACCCCCACCCCCGCCAAGATGCAGATCTTCGTGAAGACCCTGACGGGCAAGACCATCACGCTGGAGGTGGAGTCCTCGGACACCATCGACAACGTGAAGGCCAAGATCCAGGACAAGGAGGGCATCCCCCCGGACCAGCAGCGCCTCATCTTTGCCGGCAAGCAGCTCGAGGACGGCCGCACCCTCGCCGACTACAACATCCAGAAGGAGTCGACGCTGCACCTGGTGCTCCGCCTCAGGGGCGGCGCCAAGAAGCGCAAGAAGAAGACGTACACCAAGCCCAAGAAGCAGAAGCACAAGCACAAGAAGGTGAAGCTCGCCGTGCTCCAGTTCTACAAGGTGGACGACGCCACCGGCAAGGTCACCAGGCTCAGGAAGGAGTGCCCCAACGGCGAGTGCGGCGCCGGGACCTTCATGGCCAACCATTTCGACCGCCACTACTGCGGCAAGTGCGGTCTCACCTACGTCTATAACCAGAAGGCTTAAGGAAAGGTGGCTGCTTCGCTTGCTTAGTTGCGTTACCTATCTACACATACCTATCAAGAACTGAGCTGTTGGTTGCATCTATTTTAGATATGTGTCTTGTCTGTCTTTAAAATTGAAAACCTTAATTAGTAGTTTCTTGGATGTTGGAACGCCTGTTACCGAGTTGAGGCGATGCGAGTTTAATTTTGGTTTCATGTGCCATCATTTTGGTGATATATTTTTTGCTCTTATTGCTATCATGGATCTGTTAGAGTAGAGTATGACGTGATAATGTTGGTTTAATTCGTTCTTGCGTTGCTCTGATGTTGATGTGATCACCGGGGCAATTGCAAATGGTTTTATGACATAGATAGGTGTGCAGGGGTGGTGTTATTCTTTCTTGCAGGTGGTTGTGATGTTACTAGCCATGGATGTGTTTCCATGTTGATGATTCTTCGATTATTTCTGTTTTGTGATAGATTGATGTCATAGAACCTTGTCTATAGAAGCCTTCAGTTCATTGGATTGCTTCTTAGTGCGATTATAGGTTTGTTTATAGGTGTGGTTTTGTGTTACATTCAGTAGCTTGTCTAGAAGCCTTCAGTTCATTGGATTGCTTCTTAGTGCGATTATAGTGTGTTCTAGCTGCGCGACTGTTCATTTGGTACTATGATGTGGTTCTCTTGTACATTGTGTGCATCAAAATATAGCTATGATTAGATTGTGT
Source organism: Bonia amplexicaulis (assembly GCA_036346245.1). Lineage (NCBI taxonomy): Eukaryota > Viridiplantae > Streptophyta > Magnoliopsida > Poales > Poaceae > Bonia > Bonia amplexicaulis. The sequence continues at coordinate 21,740,024 of CM070747.1, read as the reverse complement.
GTTTGCTCTATCAATTATTGGTGTCTAATTACCGTGGCACAGTCAGTGCTTATATGGACTTAGTGTTAGCCTGTAGTTTAACCATATTGTGTGGTGGGGAATGTGGGTATGCTCAGGGTAGATTTGGGAACCAAATAAAACGAATTATGGAACTCATGCCTTTTGCTTGAGAACCATTCTTCATATAATTGTGTTCCATGTTATTCAGAATTATAATGTTTGGCATAAATATTTCTTGGATTTGTACAAGACTTGCTTCCGTATTTGTAAAAATTTAATGTAGGTTATTTTTACAGTTTTTAGTTCGATAAGGCATCTTAATGAGATTACGACTATCCACGCCATTAGCTACATCATTCTATTTGCACATCGGGTGCGCATATCTAGGATTTTAGTTTTGTACTAGCTCTGTCCGCTGTTGGTTTCTGGTAATTTTGGCTTACAGTGGAGGCGCTGTCATGACTATGTTTTTGGAGCCCTTGTAATGAGTTTAGTGTTACTGTTGGGGATGGTGGTGAGTATTTTTTTTTTTTTGGTTTTCTTTGTTGATGTGCATGCATTTGATAGTTTTGTTTTAGACAATGCGGATTGATTGGAAGGTATTAAGGTTAGTTCACTTTTGTTGAAGATTCATTGGGTAGCTGGTGCTATCTATAATGCAGAATTATTAGACTGTAAAGAGATCATTGGGCAGCTTAAAAAGCATTGGTTGGATTACAAAGCTTTGTTTTTCAAATGGTTTAATACGTTTTATATTTGGAAGGTAATTCGAAGATGGGTTCCTAGAGGTAGTCGCATGCTAATTTACCACAGTTATTGGGTTTATGGGATGAATGCTTGCGACTTGTTCATCGGGGAAAAAAAGTTGGGTGATCTTACTTCCTGTATTATTTTTGTTCTTGTGCATGTCAAGTGTTCGTTGTCACTTGTCAGTGGATCTGAGACTGCCTATGATCTGAGACTGTCTGCTCCTATGATCGTTCTCTCATTGAAAGCAGCCTACATTGAAAGCAGCCTTCATAAATCACAATCTGAGACTGCCTATGATCTGAGACTGGAACTGTCTGCATTATTTTTGCCGGTACCGTTTGCTGTGGGTCGAAAATACTCAGTAACTGACGGTAGCAAATGAAATTACGTTATATTGAGGTGCCTACATTGAAAGCAGCCTTCATAAATCACAATCTCGTTGCATTGAGAGCCCTCTCCATGGAGACATGATACATTTCTCGAACCAAAATCTGCTCCTCTAGGATGTTTTCGGAGTTTGCTCTAATCCCAAGCGACACATGCCTAACATTAACCCAAACCTCCCAGGCATTCAATGAAAGCACGCTACACCTCACACATGCCGCTTCAATGCTCCAGCTACGTTGTGAGTTAAACTCTAACAACTAGATTTGGTTACGCCATAAGCTAAATTGTAACAACTAATGTTAATTTATACTTATACCATGATATAACAAAAGTATAACATAAATACATCATTAATATGAAACTTGAGTTTAACGCTAAAACATAATAAGAAAAACATATCAAAACCTTAAAACTACAGCTATTTGTCCGTTGACAGATGTATCCCGGGCCTCGTCAATAAGTACGGCAAAATATTTATCCCTAATATCATCAATAATGGTTTTGGTGGTCGCTTTTGCACAAGCTTTGCACAACTATTTTGTATTTGTGAAGTCATTAAGTGGTTAGCATGAGCATTGTCAAGCAGTTTTGTAGCCTTTTCATCCTCTTCTTTATATCATTTCACCATTTTTAGGAAATTCTCCCTATTGTTTGAGCTAGAAGATTCATTATGTCCACGAAAAGTAAGAGCTTGTAATAGAAGAAATTTTGCAACACATAACATAATAGTAAGATGTGATTTATATTCTTTCTCATCCTTTTTGGTGGCAACAGCCATCACATAATCCATGCACTGTCTTTGATTTTTAAAAGCTCACAATGTTTTCTTGATTTATTGTGAGAAGTATAGATTTTACAAATATATTCATCAAAACTTTTAATTGCATTATTCTAATTAGCAAACCCTACCCTTGTGAATGATTCAATACCATAGTTCTGAACTCTAGGCTGCTTAAAGAGGAAACAACAAAAACAAAAGGATGCATCTTTAATAGCACTATATTCCAACTAATTATACATTTCGAACCATGATTGTTGAAAGCTTCTCCTCTAGCTCCTATACTCTTTATGTGGAAATTTATGACCAATTGTTTGGCATGAATCCATTTGCAGTTACTCTCTTCTAGCAGCATTTCTGATATCCACATCCAAATCCTCAATTGGTTTATGAAGCCTGGGATCAACAACTAGGTTCTGAAGCCCAGGATTAGCAACAATGTCATTCGGGCTAAGTACAACATGAGGAATGTTTTGATGCGTGTTACTAGCTCCTGTGTGTGGTGTTTTTATTGCTGCAAGGGATTGGTGGGATTGTGCTTGTGTTCAAAAATAAGATGATAATATCTTGGTCCGCTTCATTTTGTATTCACTGATAACTCAAGCTTTAGTTCTTGATATTCTTCTTGGGCCTCAGCTGAAATGACAAAAAAATAGTTGGTCCACTGATTCGCTACTCGCCCTCACTCGCGGAAAGAAACCTGTAGGTCGCACACCATTCGCTGCCTCATGGAAAGAAGCCAAACCCTTAGTCTCAGCTCGCAGACTCACATGCCACCCCCTCTCGCACGTTGCGCCACCCCGGCTCCCGCTCAGTACTGCCCCCTTCCCTGCGCCGGGCCCCTTCCTTGAGAGATCTGGCAGAAGACTAAGAAACAATCTCGCATAGTGAGGGAGGCATGGGTGAAATGACCTCAACATTTCTAAACACATTTGAATTGCTTCGAGTTTTGGCTTTATTTGGTTATCCCCACCATTCAAACCTCATTCCTCCCGCCACAGCATTCACGCCATCCATTTGAGCACATCACGGCGAGGCGACACTATTCACAAACTGGCAAATGTCACCACCCACCTGGATGCCGCCCATTCACCGTTGCCACACCCCTGCCACCTCGTCAAAGCCCATACACTTCGCCTGTCCCACCCTGATAGCCGGCGAAGTTTTGAAATTGGAATTGGCCGCCGCCTCCATTGGTTCATCTCACCACCACCTAATTTATCAGCACCACCTTTGAGTCAGCTAGCCATACCTCATTTGCCTCACCCTGACACACTTTTAATTGCCCATCCTATCACTGGCAGGTGCGCCACGGCTGCTGGAGCAAGTTGCCGCCATCGCCTTACCTCCCCTCTCACGACCGACAAGCTTCGCCCGCCCTTTTTGACCACCGCCTCTCTCAGATCAAGGAGTTATGAGGCTGAAGCACCACCCTGTTTGCTGGCCCTGCCACCAAAGGATTCTAAACTCTCTCGTGCCATCCCCCATAGGACACGCGCCACAACCCCAAAGGAGCCTTCTCCTGCGCCAAACCGCCTTAAGAGCCCTATTTAAACCCCTGAGCCCCTCCAGTGCATTGCATAGGTGCCCAAGTGAGTAGTAGACACCCCAATTGCTTCGTTGACCATCGCCTGGTTGCCGACCACCGGAATTTCTCATGTAAGTCTGAATTTCAATTCTCCTCATTCCGTCCATATCTTTTCAATTGTCTGCCCCATAGCATCCTCATGACCCCAAAAATTCACTCAGAGCATCACCGTGACCAGCCAAACCTCATAGCTCATCGGTCACCATTTCCCTATCTGGCCAAAATGACCTCGCCGTGGGCAGACCAACCTAGTAATCCCCGACCCGAGCCACCACTCTCCAGAGTTTCCTCTAACCCTAGAGATGCCCAAATCCTAATGCTAACGTCCCATTAACCCACCATTAAGCCCTGTGTCATTCAAACGTCCCTAAGAGACGAGACCTCGCCGCCGGCGATCACCTGACTTCTAACCACTGCCGAACCCCAAAATGGAACCATCATGGCACCAGAAACCCAACCATGGTCCCCGATGCCATCGTAAAATACCCTAGCACAACCAATCGCCGTCGCTTCTCTCCCCTGTTCTCGGTTGCTACAATGCGTGAGAGAGGAGGAAGACGACACCAGTGGTGGCCAATGGGCCGGGCCTTACCTGTTTAGCGTGTGGGCCATGTTGTGCCTGGGGCAAGAGGGCGGCACGGCACGACCTGATAACGGTAGTGGGCCATGCTGGCATGGCATGGCTGCAACGGGCATAAACGGGCCATGCACGGCATGGCCTAGCCCATCAAAATAGCTGTTTTCTGGCCGTTTTTTTACTGTTAGGGCGTAAAAATTCTAAAAATATAGCAAAAAATTAAAAAAAACATGGAATTTTTTCTATAAATAGGGGGCATCTGGCCTCCATTCTTCACACCTCAAACCTAACTCTCATCTCTCTGTTTAGCTGTGAAAAATCCGGTAGTATTTGCACAAATTTGTCAAAATTAGTGAGAAATTCGTGTGAAATTTAGAAAATTCAAAAATCTTCAAAGAATTTTCTGAGAGCTGCAAAAGAGGTAATAGTGCTATCTTATTTTAATTTTTTTTGCTATTATTTGTTGATTCAATAGTAAGTTAATTGTACTTTACTATTTCAATTTGCAATTGATTCAATGGAGAACTACGATTTTCAACTCTCCGAATTCGGCCTCTCGGCGGAGGATATGCAATCCTTTCAAGAAGGATATCCATCCGTGAAAGGTCCACATCCACAATAAACTGGTGAGCCAGAAGAAGCGACGGCCCCGGTGGCGTAGGGTCCAATCGATCCATCTTCTGCTAGCTCAACAAGTGCATCCACAACCCATAGCATGGGTACAAAAAAACAAGAGCTATTACATCAGTAGTCTAGAACGATTTCAACAAGAAGTTCAAGACCGACGATGATGAGAATTCGGTGAGGTATGCTATTTGTAAAATTTGTGGTAATGAATTGTTTGGTTCAGTATAGCAAGACAATTAGTATTTGAACATAGCAATAAGATTAATAGTATTCAGCATAGCAATCACCTCAAAATGCAGCTTCTAAGCTTGTAAGTGTCATCAATAAAATGTCATGTCACTGCCATGTAGCCTCTCTTTTGATTATCAGCTGTCCAAAGATCAGTTGTAACAGCAACACGACAACTGCTTTTATCCAAGTAACTAAGAGCTCTCTTTCTCTCTGAATCATAATAATCCAAGATATCATTTCTAATAGTATTTCGAGTGACCATTTTCAATAAAGGTTGTAGTGCACTAACAAATGTACGAAAGCCATGGTGATCAACAATGGACAGTGGGTACTCATGCGGAATAATCATGGAATAGAGAGCTTTCCTAGCAATTTCTTGATCAAAGACATAGTTCTCTACAGTTACTTGCACATGCTCAGAAGATCCATACCTCAAACTGGTTTATACCTTCCCTTGTCTCTTTCGATAGATGAAAACTTTTAGATGTTCATGCAGATGTTTAGTACCATTCTTCATTTCTGCTGAAAGGTACTTACTGCACCAAATACACTTTGCCTTACAGGCAGCATTAACTTTCAATCTTGTAAATTCATTCCAAACGAGTGAAGTGAGTTTCCTCTTTGTGCCACGAGAGTCTTCCTCTTCTGCTTGCGCATCTTCGACATGTTCTTCAACTTGAGGTTTAGACTCAGATCCTACTTGCTGATCACGGAGTATTGAGCCTTGAGAAGATGGCCCATGTTGGCTACTATTTCCCGGAGTTGCCATCTGAGAGTTAAACACAAAAATGAGAGTTCACAAACTCACAAATATAAGAATCGAACACAAATCACAAAGTCACAAATACCCATGCTTTCTGTAAATAATTTGCACTTAATGCAAACAATACTATGTTTTCATGGTATTCTTGTTATGTACATATTCTTTATTACAGGATACATAGTTCCAAAGTTGAACAATGCATATAAACTGTACATATTCTGTTTCCTTTTCTTTTTCAAAGGGATATGGTCCACTTAGCATTTTCTTTTTCTTCCCCCTTAAGCATGAGGCCCAACTTGTTGAGGATGGGACAACTGAACAACCATATATTCGGCCACCTATTCTACATCCTCGATGCTATCTGCTTATTCCATTGCCACACACTTTTTCAAATCAGACTTGAGGGTTACAAAGGGGTATACTAAAACACAAATCAAATATCAGAATTGAACGCAAAAAGTATACTAAAAATGGTAAGCATGCAATTGACAAAAAGATTATTTTCTACATACAGTTTGCAATCTAGCATAATATGCAACAAAAAAAAGAACCTGAAGGAGTACTAGCAGGCCTAGTCATAAGTTTCATCATACCACCAATCTGAACTGAAGTTTCTCGGCCTAGCACCCGTGCTGATCCCATTCCACAGTACACTACCACCAGGGCTTTGCATGATGCCATGTTCCCTTATCGGCCAGCCAAAGAGTACTAGCAATCTAGCATACAGTTTGCAATTTAATAATTATATTGAATTGAGTAGAGAATATTAAGCAAAATGTTATGCTAAAACTCCAGGAATTGCGTGTATGTGATAATGTGAATGGTTATCTAGTTTCATTATTTTGAGTGGAGAGAAAGAGCATATAATCCACAACTACAACACCTAAGTCCAATCAATTGAAAAACATCTCATCCCAATATAAATATTCGAATCTCAACTCGAATTGGAAGCCAGAGACTAAATAACAAGTAAAACTAAGAAGGTGGAGGAAGAGACGGATTGTTTACATGGGAGATGAATTCAGAAGGTGCCAGAAACTAAGAAGGCGGCTGGATCAGGACGACAAACGCGACGACTGGATCTGGAGGACGAGCCGACTGGAGGTCAGGACGAACGTAGCTGCTAGATCTGGAGGACGGGACAAATGCGGCGGTTGGATCTGGAGGACGGGACAAACGCGGTGGCTGGATCTGGAGGACGGGACGAACGCGGCGGCTAGAGACCTGGAGTCGCTGGTCGATGGAGGAAGAGGCGGCTAGAGACTGAAGAGTGGATACGGCGAGTCACTGCCTCATTGGAGTGAAGTCAGGAATCGGTGAGGAATGAGGGCGTGGAATGAGGGCTGGTCAAGGGTGATGTGGAAGTCAGGAGGATGGCGGTGGCTGGGGACTTGGAGGCGTGGAGCATGATGAGTTAGGCTTTATATTTTAATTATTGGATTGATCCACTTGTCAGATCGCAGGTAAATGGCGAGACGGGTACGAGTGGAGCTCACCCATACTCGTGCCCGTTTACCCGATAGGCAGAGAGTTCCCCCATTTTCATGCCCGTGGGTAAAGAATACATCTCATACGGCTCTATTAGGGTATTTACCCACAAGCATATGGGTAAACGGACACAATTGCCATCCCTAGGTGTAGGTGAGGGGAGGCGCGACGTGTGCAGCTTAGGAAGGGCATGGGCGTCGGGGAAGGAAGTGGCTAGGGTTGGAGAGCCCTCCCCTATTCATTTTATAAAAGGGCACGGCCGAGCCCAGACCAAACTTGGGCCGACCTGGTCCAACTCTATTTTTTTTTTCTTTTAACAGCGTAGTACAGTGATGTAGTATGGATGCCCACTGGACAACTAAACCTTCGATGAGTTGCTTCATAGCCTTTCACTTTCAGGGTAGGAAACCGTGAAGATGCTCTTCAGGTGATAAAGATGCTCTTCAGGTGATAAAGATGCTAAACCATGGGACTGGATTTAATAATTTACTACACTATGATTAGTGGTTTGTGTCAGATGAGCATAATATGACAATAACTATACATGAAACTAGGGCAAGAAAAATAGGGAGCACACAAAGATCCCAAGTTACACAAAAATACTAACTTCTAACACGGAACTTGCTTGTCGACTACGACAGAGAACATATATAAATCATTGAGCCATATGTAAAGTCATGCATAGGTATTCTGCTTGAAAACCTTAAATGTGGGCAGTGGCGGAGTCAGGATTTGGTTACGCCCTAGACTCAGTGGTGGAATGATATAGACTATCTGAGCTAGACTATCTGAGCTATACTATAAAAATATTACCTAAGCTGAACTGAATTTACTCGAGTTGTACACTAGATATTTTTCCACACCCCGGACTGAAGCCTACCCTGTTCGGGATATGGCTCCGCCCCTGAATGTGGGTAATGTTGTGGAGATATAGTCATGCATAGGTATTCTGCTCGAAAACCTTAAATGTGGGTAATGTTGTGGAGATAGGAAGATATAGGGAAAAGAACAAAAAAAAAAGGAAAGTAAACCCTTTCGATCGCTTGAAAAATATGCAGTCAAGAGATAAGTTTACACTCAATTACTTTCTGAGATACAAGCAAAATAACCTTAAACACATTGTCAGCATTGACATTAATTTTTACCTTTAAGAGTGACAATCTAACTAATAGCGAAGATGTGCAGATCTGGAATCTTTTGATGGATACTGAAAAACTTGTTTGCATTACAGTTGACCCAAGCATTATCAGCCTGCACCAGTTATGCATTACAGTTGACCCAAGCATTATCAGCCTGCACCAGTTATGCATTACAGTTGACCCAAGCATTATCAGCCTGCACCAGTTATGCATTACAGTTGACCCAAGCATTATCAGCCTGCACCAGTTACTCCATTGAGATTGGAGTATTGGACTGTTGTCTAGAAAATTGATCCCAAGGCTGCCCAACTTCATAGGTGCGTCAGGTCAATATTCTTTATATAATATTACAGATGATAAGCAACTAAGGGTTGGTTGGATAACAACTCGGAGGTACTTGTTTTATCATCTTTCTTCAGTCTTAATTGTTGTTGCATGTTGTAATTAACTTATTGTTAACTTTTATTCCAGAAAAAACGCACACATCACAAACAAACTGAGAGCATAGAAAAGTTTCTGAATTTCTCTATTCTCTTACTTGCTTCCCCTCTTTCTTTGCTTTTCTTTTTCTCTTACAAAATTGGATAGGAAGAGCGTCTTCTCTGGGATACCCTGATAGATGGGCGCTAATGTCATTTGATCCTTGCGCACATGGATGTTGCTATTTTCGATCACATTCCACACTCATTGAGCCTTTATGTACACCTTCATCTTGATTGCGCAGGCTGCATAATTGCTCGTTGAGCATCGGATAATACAGCGAGACAGCGGAACTCTCCTTCGCCATCATACTGATGATGCCTCGTCATCGGTGACACCACTATCCGAAGAACGCGACATGATCTTGAACACGGATCAAGAAATCAGGGTACTTTGAAGTGGCTCTAGGACCGAGAAAACGGAAGAAAAAAACTGCATTGTTTTTTTCTTTTTTTTTTTGCTTGGACTTGCTCTCTGTTTTACGCTCTCTGCTATCTTCTCTCTCTCTCTGCAGTCTTTGCTTTCTGTATTTGGTATTGCAGACCGAGCATAGACACGACGTGATGTCGTTTGCTTTGACTTTCCATCTCTTCGCAACGCACAGATTTGCCTCGGGAGCGCTTGTGATCGTATAGACTCTAATACCACTTGTTAACTTTATTTCAGGAGAAAACGCACACATCGCAAATAAACTGAGAGAGCACAGGAGAATTTCTGAATTTCTCTATTCTCTTACTTGCTCCACCTCTTTCTTTGCTTTTCTTTTTCTCTTGCAAAATTGGGTACAAGTCTCCTCAATATAAAGGCTAATAATCATCTACTAGTATACCTATTCGGATCTCAAGTTGGACACAACTTCAACTTGAGTTATACTCGAAGACGGACTCTACTACGTTTAGGACTCGAAGTCAAGATTATTTCTAACACTTATGATTAAGAACAAAGACTTTGTAACCAAAGGCTGATTTCTCAGTGACTAATAATGTAAGGAAATCGCTAGATATTAAGCAAGCATTTCGTTGGTTTTGAGCTGTAATGTCAGACAGCTAAGTTTTATGTTTCATTTAAGAAGGAAAGCAAATTTACCTTGCCTTTGTAAGAAACTGAAATTCAGTTAGCTTCCTGAAAACTGATCTGTAACCCTGACAAAATTTCTGTTGTATTGTTTTTTTGTTAAAAATGTAGAGATCTAGTGTGCCAGAAGTGCAACTCCAAACAACTGAGCACACGCTGTCCGCGAAACGGTTATTAAATACCATGATATTTAGGACATACAGTACTTTACATACAGTTCTTTACATAAGCTGTGGAGCCTAGGATTAGCAGGCCAATTGGGTCAATTAGGGATGGTAATCCAACGCTCCAGATATTTTTTAGGAGGGATGCTTATATGAGATTTTTTTTAAGGATGCTTATATAAGTAGATCCGTTGGATAGAGATTCAACGCTCTCAGATCATCTGACTATTTTTGTCTTTAAAAACAGTCGAATGTTCTATTTGCCATTTCTCTTTTATTTTTGCTAATCAGATGAACATCACATGTTTGCCAAGAACAACAGTTGACACTGATTCACTTCCTTGCAAACTCACAAATGCACAGATGAGTAAACCAACACATCAGGTAGGTAACATAGAACAAGATCTGGCGCCTCTCTGATCTTGCAACGAGCAAAACACGGAACCTAATTAGCTCATTACTTATTGCGCTATACCAGACACCATGCACACTGCAGTACACAAATCTACTAACAGTTAGCTTGCGGCCACTTCGGTGAATCCTGAAGAACCTCTGGTCAGAGGATGACGAACACTGGTAGGGTTGATGACCCTGCAGTTGCGCCTGATCTCGCCCTGCGTCCCCGACAGCTCGATGATCTGGCCCATCTTGAGCATGGACCTGACGAACTTGCTCTTCCACGTCGCCTCGTCGCGCACGAAGGAATCGACCAGCGCCTTCATCGTCGAGTTGGCCAGCAAGGCCGCGTCCGACTGAAACAGCCCCAGGTTGTTCGTCAGGCCGACGTAGTATTTGTTGTCGAACTTCGTCGGCGTGATGATGTCCATGAACGTCGTCGTGTTCGGGAAGGTCTGGTTGGTGATCGGCGGCGGCGGGCAGATGCTCTGGAGCAAGAACGCATACGCCTTGCTCAATGCCGGATCAATCTGTTGGTTCATCACAAGACAGGTTAAGAATCATACTTCCTTTCTCTCCCTCTCTCTCTCTCTCTCTCTCGATCGAAAAGAATCTATGCGCCATTGCTTACTCCGTCAGTTGTGTTGGGGAAGCTGTAGAGCCGTTCGACGAAGAAGATGCAGTGGGACACGCCGATGGTGTGTGCGCCGGAGAGGACGACTATGTCCTCGACGGTGAGGTTCTTGGCTGCGAAGCTGGTGACCAGGTCGTTGGGTAAGGGGGAATTCGGCGCGGGCAGGTTGTCAAGCGCGTCCTGGGCTATGGATATCCGGCCATCCCGGCGCCCAGCAGGCACCTGGTAGCTGAGGCCGCCTGCCAGCGCAACGCTGTCCCGCGCCGCGAATGCGAGGATGTCAGCGCAGGAGACGACCCCGGGGCACTGCGCCTCGATGGCCGCCTTGGCGGCGTCTATCACTTCGAAGAAGCGGAGACTAGGGAAGTTGGGGGGCGCGTCTTTCTCCACCGTGTTGTTCGCCGTCGAGTCGATCAGGACCGAACCGTCGCAGCCCTGCATGCGAACATGTAGAGTGCCATGCGTAAGCCTGCAAGAACTCGAGAGTGATATACACTGTCCGTCACTGTACTCATACTTACTCTGACGAAGCAGTCATGGAAGTGCAGGCGGATCAGGGCCGGAGCGACGCCGGAGTTGTTCTTGAATGCGGCGGCCACCGTCTGCTGCACCAGGGTCTCGGCGGTCGGGCACGTCCTGTCGTAGAAGCCGACGTCCACGCAGGCGCCCACGTTGGCGGCCGAGAGAAGCGCGGCCAGGACGACGGCGAGCGCCGCCGCCGAGGTGAAGTAGAAGCCGCCCTTCATGGCTACAGAGGTAACAGAGCTCATGCTTCTCCTTTTTCTTGCTTTGTATGGCTTGATGGTATATCGAGGGTTTTATAGGACGTTGGGTTGCTTACTTGCTTGTCTGCATGAAATGGAACGGCAATTCTGTCACTAGCCACTGATCATTAATTACTGCACGCTTCTGCGAGTCGTTGGATCGAGAATCAACACGCTGAATATTCAGACACTTAGAAAAAAAAATTGAGAACACGCAAAAGACTTGCGTGTTCTTGAGCTCTTCTCCTCGCGTTTCTTTATCTGGACCATCAGTTTTTGTAGTCGGGGCAGCTAAAAGAAATGCAGTACCCCCCATAGAGTTGTTAATTACCGACTAAAGCCTTCATTAATCCTGATGTGTTGTTCTGTTTGTCTCTCTTAATTTCTTGCTTGCTTGGCTGGGTAATTAGCCTTTGAGTTTGAGGTCTTGATTTTTAATTCATTTGATGTAGGACTGAATAGGCAATAGAGGGAGGTGAATGGTGCCTTCAAACCTCCCCAAGTATTCACACAACTCTTCTTCTTCAATAGCTACCGAGCTATGAAGATAAAGATTGACTACTTACTGGAAGCTGAGAAAAAGACCGAAAACAGACTGAAAACAGTTACTCCCGAAAACAGACAGAGCAATCAGGACTTACTGCGTGGTTGTAAGTCTCTGTGTTGAGGTCGAAACGATCAAGCGGTTGTCTGTCTGCGTACAGAGTGGTCGAACGCCAACTCGTGGTCGATCAAACCACTCGGTCGAAGACAGTCTGATCTCTGATCGTGACTGCGTGGTCGTAAGATAACATGTGGTCGAACTACCAATGCGGTCGAAGCCAGACTACCGCTCGAGACAACAGCGTGGTCGAAATCAGTGAGATGTGGTCTGGTACTTTACCATGGTCGAAACCAACTAACTCATGAATCCGATCGACGTACCAGACAGCTATTGCACTGACTTCAACTACAAACGACCACAAAAACCAGAAGACAAGAACAAAGATGTGGTCGAAAACGAAATAGAGGAATCAGAGAGGCGCACGACCACCAGGCCAAGAACTCAAAAGAACTTTTGACTTAGGGAACAAGAGGCCAAGAAACTTCGCACACAGAAAGATGAAGATCTTAAGAAGTTGCACTGACAATTAATTGAAATATTAGCAACTAATACAAGATCTCTGCTATAATTAGCGGAGAGTGCTTACGACCATGTCTGAGAGGAGAAAGAACTACGACCAGACCTTGTTCTCGGGAATAGACTTAGCCAAGGTGGCTTTGAGGATAATTCCCAGTACAGAGCAAGTCAGATCTAGAGCAAACCAAGCAAGCACAATCTCTCAGACAGAAGAGAGGAGAAGATAAGATAGAACCAAGAAAACGCAATTAAATCATCCAAACATCAAACAGGCAAAAGAACTCAAATGGAAGCTCAAAGATTGATGTATTGCAATCATGGAGGTTTCTACAGCCACTCCATCCAGAAGGACCAAGAGCACAAGCGCTCCAACCACAGAACAACTCACGCAATAAGCAGAAAGTCAAACCCCAGCGCTTCTCCGAAAAACCTCTCACAGCACTGGTGCTCTACCCTTCTATTTATAGCCTTTAGTAGCAGGGGTAGCCCGTTAACCCCAACTAACACTGGGTTTTACGCGCAGACACACTCGCGACAACCCACTAAAGTAGTCAGGTCACAGTGCTTTAACCAGAGAGCAGTTTCCTTGGCAAGCTTTGCGCATTTCTCCAAAATACCCCTTCTGCACCTTCTCGAAAACTTCCCGTTCACCTGCCGACCACACTCGCAACCACCTGGCAGTCCACGTCATCTTCAGCTTCTTCTGATCGTTCTAGACCTCAACACCGTCTGTGCCTAGTCCCAATCCTTCCAGCCTCACCATCACCTACTTCCAGAGTCCTACAACCATCACAGACAAGAAAATATCACATAGCACTGCTCTAGAGACTGAGATCATACATCTGCATCAAAATAATATACTCGAAAATCAATCCCAGATGGTCGTAAACCACTTACGACCGGTCGAATGCGCAAGATATGAAACGCTCATAGCCTACGACCACATAGCATGTCGTTATGACTACCCAGAAGTCGGTACGACCGCTTACAAGAGGCTACGACCGACTCCCGCTGTGTTACGACCACTTTGTTGGTCTTACGACCACATAGTCAGTCGTTTCGACCACGTTATAGCTCCTCCGATCGCTTCGACTTCATGGTCGTAAACCTTCTGCTGAAGTTTTGAGCACGTTTACTTCTTCACAACATGGTCGAAACCCCTTCCGACCACGTACAATGCGGTCGTAGCCCTTCCCGACCACGTTCCGTGCCTCACAACGTGGTCGAAACCACTTCCGACAACGTTCAATGCTTCTCAACGTGGTCGAAACCCGTTCCGACCACGTATAACATGTTCGAAGCCTGCCGACTTTCGAACATGGTCGAAGACCCGTCTGCCGACTTCCGACCGCGGACAACGTGGTTGAAGTCTGCCGACTTCCGAACGTGGTCGAAGACCCGTCTACCGACTTTCTACCACGGCCAGCCGATGCTTCCGACTTCCGACCACGGCTAGCCGAAGATTCCGACTTCCGACCACGGCCAATGGAAGTGTCCGACTACCGACAATGTGGTCGTAAATCTTCCAGCCGACCACGACGACTTACAACTTGGTCGTAAATGGCACAACGTGGTCGTAAACGGTCTGCCGACCACTCTCTAAGGCTTACGACTTTCCAGAGACAGCACAAACATCATAAAGCAAACTCAATCTTTCTAAACCAAGGGTCAATTACTCATCACAAATATGAGATCACCTCCACATGGTCTCTCATTTGATTATTTAATTCGATCGGTATTAATGCATGTATCTATATATTTCGTTTTCCTCATCATGTGAGGCTAACATGTTGTTTGAATGAGATCTAGCCATTGTTAAGATGGTGAAAGTCACTGGATGCCATCACATGCGTGAAGCCATTGAAGGAACATGAGCTTTGGAATAGGTTGTTGTAGCTTCCATCTCGTTGTCAAGCAAGTTTGTTAATTTGAACTCACGTCCTGCCCCAATTTGCTTCCGCTTTTGTCTTCTGCTTCTGGCTTCTGCTTCTCATTGGTTTCTTGAATTCATTTTTTTTTTGCTTTTTTGCTTTTTGTGTTTTCCTTATTCCTTTGTTTTTTTGCATTGTTTTGTTGGATCTTGTGACTAGTTCTATTTTAATGATCCTATTATGATTCATTCTATGTCAAACAAGTTAAGTTGGGCCTTAAACCTAAATTGAGCTATATTAGTATTAACTCTTTGTTCTTGAACTAAGGCTAGAAAATGTAAAATAATCTCACCAATTCTTTCTCATAAGATGGTTTTTCCGTGAATTCAGAGGGAGTTTTGGATAATAAGACCACTTCTTTAAGCCTCGTGCTTGGGGTGGTCACGTAAGGCTTGAGATCTAGCAAATGGTTAAGAAAATAAAAGTAATGAAAAATAGTTTAAGTTTAGGAGGCAGTTGTGGATGACTTCTAATGCAGGACTTGCTTTACTAAGATAAAACCAAAAATAAATTTTAGAAAATACCAAATATGCTAAATTTACTCAATTGCAAGTAGTATCAAGTGCTTGAACAAAACATTTCAACCTTAAACTTGTAGCACTTTAGACTGACTCAATTGTTACTTTTTGGTTCCATTTAGTATATTGACATGGCTTGGTTTATTTTTGGATATCTTTAGCTAAACTATGATCTTGAGCGACTTGATATATTAAAAATCCATTTAAGTTCAAATTATTGCTCATTTGGCTTTAGTTTTGCTATATATAGTTTGCCATGATCTAGATAGATTTTTTACATAATATGGCTTGGTGTAATATTTGTATAGTCATTTTGGATAATTTTTATGGCTGGTAATGCTAAAAATAAGTAAAATGCAGTCACTTCATTTCATTTATGTTCTATCTTCTTCTTTGCATCTTGATGACTCTTATCAAAGGGGGAGAAGGATCCGTAAATATACATATCTAGAGCATGATTTAACGTTTTTGTGAAAAAGTTTGCTAAATTGGAGTTTTAATGTTTACCTATGATTCTCTTGATCTTTTGATCTATTCTCACCATGGCCAAGGTCAAACTGAACGCTTATTCTTTTATATGGACCTAAAGTGATATTTCACGACTCATCTGGTGGATTTGAAGTTTTTGCGAAAAATTATCATTTTCAGTAGTTTCTATCTACCTCTGACTCAAATGGTCATTTTCACCTCATTGCTTTCTTCTTTTGACTATTTGGAGTCTTATTTGCAAATTTCCACCTCCTTTTCTAATTTCACCTTCAAATTGTATTTTTGAGAAATTGTCAACAGATTCACTAAGGGGAAGTTTGAAGGACCGTATGAGAGAGTCTTAGGTTATGTTGTGATGAACCACTGCAACCTGGAGAGTTGGAAATTTGAAGATAATAATTTTGCAGACTTTTCGAGCTGATTTTTTACTTGTCACTGTTACAAAGTGCTTAGCCAAGTGCCATGCAGTGACTAGTTAATGTCATGCATAATTGATCGGATTAAAGAATGGATGAGTTCCGAGAGCCATGTATGCAGTTCAGAGGAACAGGTGAATCGACCTTGCATGCACGAGAAAAACTATCGATGAGGTTGGTAATTTGTTGCCAGCTTCGTACCTGCTCCTTGTATGTGTATTTGAGTTAGGCTGTCGAGTCCATCGAAAAAGGGAGTATTTAATGACTGCATGCAAGTGTTTGAAGTTTTTTTGCTGCTCCACTAATTGGCAAAGTGTGTGTGCATGCATTCGGCAGTAGGCTGTTCAACGGCTTGGTAAAATCGGCTTGACAGGATGGTGGTACCGGTCTGACCGGGCAGAGTCAGATTTTCATTCAGACTTTTGTATTCAGTGGTTTTATGTCACGAGATGGGTTTCGGTCATTTTTCTCAGTGACTATATATTGTATAAACTATGTTACAGCTAATATGAGTTAAGTTACGAAAAACTTGTGTCCAATTACAATTTTTTTTTGTCTTTAGATATGCAGGAATACTTGGAGTCAACTGTGGTCAACGGTGATGATCGGGGCTATGCTCATAGAGCAACTGAGGCCTAGAACGATCGAGGATGCTGGCTGAGACAGTGAGTTCAAGCATGGCACGAGAAATGCGAAAAATATTAAAGGCAAGTTCAAATAGCGGGATAGCACCATGTGGTTTGGACGGGTCTAAGTGACCAGTGGTTCGGTAAAACCGGAATGGGAGAGACTTGACGACATGTGGCAAACCAGTGGTGTACCTATACGTTGTAAGCATCGTAATTGCTTGCAATGAATAGTGATCATCGAGTCAACGAAGGGTAATTTGGTAGTTTGGCTAAAATACCAGAAAATACTTTGGATCAAAACCGTGGCGCATGTGTGGCGCTTGGGAGAGTAGTTTAGGTCAAAGTGGAGTCGGTTTGATCAAGATGGATCAAAGATAAGGATTTAACGAATTCGGGTTTATATGTTTTGAAAAGCATGTATAAGCGAACATATGTGAATAAAACACACATGTGTGGGGTTACCGGGTTTCTTCCATTGTGCTAAATGGATAATGTCCACTAAAGGATGGATATGGCTGACTAGCCCATCTATAAAAAAGGGGTTGGGATGAAGACATATAGTTAACCATCTAACCCACCTCTCATGTGCTCTCTTGTTTTAGGATTGGGGTTTTGAGTGTTTTGTGTGATCTCTGTCCTCTAAGGTGGAGTGGCTATAAAAATTTTCTTCTCAAGCAGCAATAGAATCAATCGTTAATATTCTCCGTAACTACCTCTCTATTTGATTGATTTGCTCTTGTTTTGGTTGGTTTTTCCTTTCCTCTCATATTTTTCTTGATCTTGTTGTGTTAAGACGTATAAGAGATGGAAAGAATCTCTGGGAATCATTCTCTACTCATCTAGATACTTTGATAGCGAGTTCATCAAGAAACTCAATTTTTCCATTTTTTATCTTCTAAGTGGTTTCTTGATCTGTGGGTTTTTAGAGTAATTTCTTCAGTATTCTTACTTGTTGTGATATGTAGCAACATATTCAAAGCTATCTTGGCTATCCCCTGTGCACGAGCTATTGTAAATATTGCGGTATAAGCATATTTTCTATTTTAATTCCAATAATAATTATGATAATAGTAATCACCCAAGCATGGCATAAGAATGACTTAAACAACATATTGACATATGCATCATTCAAATCATTGCAGAATGAGTGAAAACTCAACATGAACATCATATATGAATTCAACATTAGCATGGCATTCATAACATTAATGTATTTGCATGCTACTCTTATTGAAAGATTAACATATATGATCAGTACATGAAGAAATACAGATTTATAGCATGCTGCCATCAAGTAAAGTCTAGCACTAAAGACTAAAAACAGCATAATACCAACAGATTTTTGATTTTTGATTGCTCTCAAAACAGAGTCGCACAAGTTAAAATAACTTGACCTTCTCATGTCAATGTTGAATATCTTTAACAAAGATCTAAAAGCTAATAATTAAGACTTGAGCTCTATTTTATTTTCTCACTGTCACAAGAGAAATACAAATCTAGACTCTCTGAATACAGTAGCAGTATCAATGCAATAGATCAAGGCAGCATTATCAAATAGACAAGTATACTAAGTGTAGTTACTTCTAAGCCGAATTTCTCAGAACCATCTAAAGCACATAGATCAAGATTTACTGCTACTGTCAACCTTGATTAAAAGAAAGTATAAACTACAGTTCAGACAGTGAAAGCAATATCATAGAGCTCAATCCCAATTCAATTAGTTAGATCAATCTCAATATTCAACTATTTCATCACAGAGCATACGAGTTCAGCCACAAACATTCACAACAGCCACAATAGCTTGATTAAACTTACAGATCAAGATATACTGCTATAAATGAGAAAGAACTGAATATACTCACAAAGCAGACAGTAGTCAAAACTGTCCATAAGCACTCAAGCCCAAGATCACAATCGAAATGGCAAGGCACGAAGAATTCGCTGACCCAGAAAATCTATCAACCCGCTGTTGCAAGCAGGTAGATGATTCACGAAGATACAATGTCGCACTCCTCCTTTCAGCCGAACACCAAAGAAGAAGCCGAGGTTCGGGTATGCCGCACAAGACCACAGATTGCTCTGGCCGTGAGCAATCAAACACAGTAGGGAACAGTGCCGCCGCCTTGTTCTTCCTCGGCTAGACCTCCCACAATCCCGGGATGTATAAACCCAGATTAGGGTTCACACACGGGACCAACACAAGGCCTCAAACGGAGATGACTCGAGAGCCAAGTCGTCGCCCACCGAAGAACAAAGAGGAGCGTCAAAATCGCGAGAGGCAACTGGAGATCAAGCGAAAAAGGGTACACCTACCGTCGGAACTGAGCCCCCTTTTAAAGAGCAGAGGAGATGAAGCCGCGGGGTGGCGTGAGCGGCCGGCTCCGAAGAACCCGGGCCAGCTCCACCTCCGCCAACGGTCTCCAGCTCGCTCCCTCCTCCTGCGCGGCCGAGAAAATCGGATCTAGGCGGGGCACCGCAACCGTCGCACGGAGAGGCGCTTCAGCCGCCAGGGCCGAGTCGGGGGGGAGACGAAGTCTCCTCACCCTTTTCTCTTTCGCTCGGGTGACCGCCAGGTGGGTCCCACCATTTAGGCTCCCTTCATTCTTCTCCTCAATTGCGAAATTCCCTAAATGCCCTCTCAGATATAACACGAGCAAGTCTTGATCACCGATTTTGGTTCTGTCATTTTTTGTGCATCCTTGCTTAAATCTCAAAAAAGCTCTGAATTTTGATGTGGGTTTTTACAATATATAGGTGAAATAGGTTATTGACGTCTTTGTGTTTTTGAGTATTTTGCTGTGGATTTGATTCTCGATAACTCTACTTAGAGAGGAATTTTAATTGATACCATTCACCCTCCCTATTGCTTTTTTGGTCCTACAAGAACAGCCGCTCTACATTTCTTTCTGTTTTGATTTATTTATTGATCAACAATGTACAGGAAGACCGAAAGATCAAAAAAGTCTTGCTTCTGGAACAAATTCAATCGACAGAACAATGGAAAACTCGAACAATTAACGATGATGTCCTACGTAGTCCACTTTTATATGCTTCCATGGCACAAGTGGGAGGGAGTAGTAGTAGGCTTGTAGCGCAAATACTAGGGAAATTGGTGAGTTGAATTCTTTTTCTTCTTACTTTGTAACGCCCCCATTTTTGAGAACAGGAACGTCTTACCACCCGCAACCGCCCAGGAGTTCAGTTGCGGATAACAGGAGCATCATGCCTGCTCACGAACATTTAAAAGAAGTTAATTTAACTGAAATAAGACCTAATGGCCAATTTCGAATAACAATACGGGCGTCCAAGCCCAAACTCAACTTACATGCAGAAGAGCTGAAGAAAACTCCACAGGAACGCTTGAGTGCGATCGTAACCCTAACACGCAATCTTGACTTGCCTTCTTTCCTTCTAGCATCTGTTGGGGGGGGGGAAATTATGCAAGCCTGAGTACTTCAACCCCGTACTCAGCAAATCACATGTGGAAACCCTATATAACTACTTGCCAGGATTCCCTAAAGAAGGGTGTATAGTTGTTTTATTATGAGGTGGACGCACTTTTATTTGCAAACAAATAAAAGTTTAAAACATTTATCCTTAATATCAGGGGGGTTTTCATTATCAGATAAAGTTTCATCATTACTCAAATTAACAACAGCAGAAACACTACTTATGCCTCATTGATGGAATCACCCAATTAACACACTTCATTAACCGGAAGCACAGTAGATTCGAATACCATTTATTTCACTCTGCAGAGCTGCCTCGCTTACCCACAAGATCTCTTAATTCCACGTCGGTTTTAAGAAAACAAGGTTTTCATCGCTCAATTCTTTATATAGCCTCTACCTAGTAGGCCTCCCAATAAGCTCAGGCAACTCCTGACTTATCTTAGCCTACTATTGTGCGGCTCACATAACACAAAATCGAAGTTCAGTTCGATTGATCAGAATGTTCATATAAAATAACCAACCTCCATACGGCCCTGCTTAACCCCTTCCGTATGGACTCGCACCCAGCCTTCCTCTGCTGCTTTGTAGAGGTTCAATCGAACTTGAGCACTTAGACCGGGGTTGACGATCAACGCTTGTGGTTGGGCGATCATCGTGTCTTTACTTAGCACAAGGTTCTTGTCCTCATATTTTTCACCAGGCTGAACCAGCCTTCATCCCCGGGGTTTGGTCGTGACACAACCACATCATGATGTACCACATACAGACCCTCGCCCCGTTCCCCAGGGTTTGGTCGTGAGTACAACCACATCGTGATATCTCATATTCTGACCCCTACCCCGTTTTTCCTAAGGTTTGGTCGTGAGTACAACCACATCGTGATACCTCACATTCTGACCCCCTACCTTAGTACAAGTTTCTCCAAGCATCACCAGCCTAGGGTACGGTGTCCCATACCACCCTACCCTAGCTCGGTTTTCAAATCTACCGCCAACGCCAAGTTACTTAGTAGTACAAAATGCTGAATGAGATGATCTATAAATCTTAATACAGTATTTCCATAGTTGCTATGGTTGTCAAGGTGAATATGGCCATCAATCAAGACAGGGCATTTTTCAGTGGTAGGAATAACTAAATAGCATGACATTCTAAACATTTTATTTTAAGCAATTATCATTTCACAATTATCAATAAAGAAAATAATTAAGTAAATAATGTAAATTTCATGGGATTCTATATGATCAAAAACATGTGACTTGCCTCTTTGCCTTTAGTCTCTGATTGTCTTCTCGCAACCCTCAAGTTGGGTACCAATTTCTTTAATTGCTCCAAGAGTCCTTCTATTGATCAATTAAATGCGGTCCGAATACTAGCGTGGAAAACGAACACACATTAGTTCCTGTTTTGCAGAATGCAAGCTGGGAACAAAATTCAATTTAAAAATAAAGAAGAACATAAAAAGAAATGGGTGGGGTTGGGTGATTGGAATTTGGCAAAGCTTGGTTAGCTAACCGAGCGATAATTGGATTAGATAGGTTTAGGACGATCGAAAGATAATATGTGTGTTAGGCAGATTTTTAGAATAAGAGATGAACATTTACAAATTAGGTGGCTGATCTTTTAATTGGATAAATTTTGGTTTTGTTAAAATTTAATTTTGGCAAGTCGGAGGAACTTGAATTGATTTGGAAATAATATGGTGGAAGTGTGAATTTGAATTAATAAAACTTGAATTTGAATGAATGGAGGTCAAATTTGAATTCAGCGTTTTAAACTGGTCAAAAATGATGAATTTTGGATTTTTGGGTTTTTTGGGAATTTTCTGGATTTGTAGGGTTTTGAATTTACGAAATTAAATTTTGCTGGAATGGTGGAATTCAAATTTATTTTAATTTGGAGGAATAGGAGTTAAATTTGAATTTAGGGTGTCAAATTGATCAAATGGTGGATTTTGGAATTTTTGGGATTATTCTATATTTTTCCGGGATTTTTATTGATTTTTCTAAATATTCTAAAATCGGATGAACAGTAATCTACAGTAGCTACAGTATTGGGTCGGCCCGATGTGAACAGTGCAGCCCGGCCGGGTTTTTCCCGCACGCAAACGACCAGTTGGGCCGGCAGGCCGAGGCCCAGGCGCGTGCGTGCGCACGCTCGCCCGATGGGCGACGCGCGGTTGCTGCGAACGGCAGTGATACCGCGAGTGCGAGCGCTCGGATGAGAGATCGCGGCCGCATCTATGGCCGAGGTTTAAAAGGAAGCGGAGCGCTCAGATGTATTGGCGCGGATGGCAACGATAACGCCACGTCGCCCCGAGAGTCATCTTCAACCTCAGGACGGCTCTCGCTGGCGGCAAAACAGAGTGCGCCGCCGTCGACGGAGCGGCGAAGACAGGGCTTCCCCGGGGAAATGGGTTTTACAAGAATGTGCGGGTGTGGCTAGGGTTTCCATTTCAAGACTTTTGGGAGAGTGGGGGCGAACGGAGATGGCCGCCAGCAGCCAGGAAGGCGGCAATCCTCACGGCGGCGACCATGAACTCCGGTAGGGTTTAGGCTAGATGGGATGTGCTTTCACCATTTACAGGGCGTCGGGAACACGATGGGAGTGGCGGCTCAACTTGAAAACAACTCAGGCGAGCTGGCCACGGAGAGGTCCTTCTGACCGACGGCGATCTCCGCTGCCGGTCTTCTAGGAAAATGCCCAAGCTCTGGCGAGTTTCCCCTCGTGTTCAGCATGTAACAGAGGGTATGCCAGGAGAAGGAATTGAAATAAAATCGACGAAATCGCGATATTGATTTTTAGGGCTTACCGGCTCAGGGGCGTCGATTGCCGGCGACAGGAGCGATGAAAACCGAATCGTACCGCTTGGGAGATCCGTGGGGTGGCGGAGGAGATCTATTGTGGTGAGAGGCTTGACAACAGCACACTGGCAGTGGCGGCAGTGAGGTGGCTCAGAGTGAGCTTCTAGGGCAAGGAGAGGAGAACAGGCGGTCTCATTGTTGTTCGATGGGTGGAGGGAGAGGTGACGCCTCCTCCGAAGCCCTCTGCCCACGGGTTGGTTCTGTGAGGAGTAGCCACGAGAAGGGCGTGAGGTGTGCGGCAGCGGAGCGAACGCGTAGGCGACGGCGCGTCTGCGAGGAAGGAACAGGGTGGCGTGCGGCTGGCTCGTGGGACCGGCTGCACCAGGGCGACGTCGCGCAGAGGGAGGAGCGGCGCCGAGATTTTTTGGCGGGAGAGGCGACACGTGCGGCGGCCGAGGCACAGAGGCGGGGATGGCGCGCGCGAGTGGGAGCGCCAGAGAGAGGAGAAGGCGGGGAGGACGAAAAAGGAAGGCGGGTTTTCAGGGATTTTTGCCAAATTGGGAAAGAAAAAGGAATTCAATAGAAATTCAAGAAATTTTTAAAATTTTGAAAATTTCTGGGTCGTTTCATACTTCAATTAAAATTGTCGATAGAATTATTAAGAGAGAGAGAGAGAGTGCCATGTTGATGATTTTTATTTGGATAATTTGTGCTTGTGTAAAATCCCGAATCAAACATGAAAAGGGCCACATTATTAGTGGATAACATGACTAGAATTTGTGAAGTATTATCGACGCTTGAACTCAGGTCGATGTATAGGTGCCACTTGAGTCATGTACGCACCATTGGTGCATCAGTGGTTCATGAGATTTTGTCGAACAAGTTAATTGTTGTGCTTCTAATGAGAGCCTCTATCACCAACAAATGAGAACATAAGAACATGAAAATGATTATATAGAGGGAAGGACACCAAACATAGCACAGATTAAAGAACAATCCGATGCAATTCGATCATCATGCATAATTAATTAAGACATGCCCTATTATGATTGGTAAGTACACAAAACAGTCAAACCATTGGATATCTACAACATATGAGAACAATATCTTGCATTGTTGAACTCTCAAGACATTTCCATTACCTAACCCATGATATTTTTTCCCCAAAATAAGCAGGCTAGGCCTTGTTATCCTAAAGTACTTATCAAATATTTTCATTCGAGATAATAATCAAGCATGACCGCATAGCGCAGTGGATTAGCGCGTCTGACTTCGGATCAGAAGGTCGTGGGTTCGACTCCCACTGTGGTCGTTTTTATTTTCTAATTTTTTGTTTTTACGACATCATGTTACTAAACTGTTGCTAATTTGTGGAATTATCTGTAGCTTATTTTTCACTTTTTTTAACGGAAAACTTTAGTGAATTACTGAACGATCATGCATAATACAATGCATTAAGAAAGCAGGGAGCTCATCGCATATACCACGAATAATCGTAATTTCTACATGCATTTTCAAGTGCCTGGATGCTACGATAAACAAGCAGAATGACTTGATCTGAACTTTGAACGCTGAAAGGTGATGTTTGGTCAACTTCAGAGAATCACTCACACATCTCTCCAACTCATCACTGAGAACGCCATAACATATTACAAAAGGGCGAAACAGATCAGCACCTAAGTTCACCCACAACAGACTGGATAGTGGAACAGTTTTCTAACTGTAACTTCTACACGCGAAAGACAATTAGCATATAAAAGAAGCAATAAGAGGACTGTACAGGAATGATTGCCACATACCATGCTTTCTTTTCCTTCTGTTCATTGTACGAGGACTGGAGCTGCCAGGTGTCCTCAAGGAAATTGATCCAGGTATTGACTACATTGGCTTCCACATTACATGAGGCAATGGATTCCAAGAGGTCATCCTCCTAAGTTGATGTGGAAAGAAAATGAGTCAAGCACCATCTTGAGTAGCAAATATGTTGAAAAGAAATTTAAAACAGCAAGGTGGTTAACAGTATGACAAGAAAAAAAAAACAGCAACGCTGAGTTCTTGTCAAATAGATTTCAAATAAAACTGAATCCGCAACAAAAAGGAAAGTATCAGCACCTTTGTTTTTAAACTAAATATGATTTGATTATTTGCTTCATCAAATTGGTTCTGTTGGATCGTAAGAGCCTTCTCACCCCAAAAGTTAGCCAATGAGGTTAGGGACTTCCCCACTTTTAAGTTAGGTCTCTTGTTCTTCCACAACCAATGTGGAACTATTCTAACAATCTTCCCCTTCACACATTGGTGTCTCTCAACCCTTCACCGCCCCTTTACCATACATCGACGGTCCCTCAGGGTCCTTTCACCGTACACCGACGGTCCCTCAGAATCACAGTCCATCAGACACTCACACACTGGTGTCCATTGGGCCAGAGATGTTAGAACCATGCTCTGATACCACTTGTTGGATCGTAAAGGCCTTCACACCTCAAAAACTAGCCAATAAAATGAGGGAATTTCTCACTTTTAAGTTAGATTTTTTGTCCTTTTACAATTAATATAGAACTATTCTAATAGTTCCTCTCTTCCCCGCTTTTCTTTAGCCGCCCAGCAGCAGCATTTAGTGATATATTGACCTACAAATGAGAAATATCTTTACAAAAGAACATAATGCAAAGAAACTTTATGGGGATGACCACCACCACCACTGACGTGAAGAAGAATAGGGTGGGAGAGAGAGGAGAGGTGGACTGGTAGGCTGGTAGCGACGTGCTCTCGAGATCTGCACTGGTGGGTACTTGTGCTGCAGCGAGTGTCAGTTTTTCTCAGAGAAAATAAAAATAAATTTTAAAAAATCGGTTACAAACAGTACAAAGAAATTAAAAAAATCAAAATTTGAACCCAACACAATTCAAATAACTTCTTGTTTAAATAAATCAAAAGCCAAAAAAACAGAAGTTGAAGCCGTTTAAAACAAAAAGGTAGGAGATGTGTCTTTTAGCTTAAATTTTTTAATTCTGACTGTCTATGATAGAGATATTCTTGCATAATTTTGATCAACATAGATAAAATCAAGACAGTGTATAATACAATTATTTTGTATATATCATTTAAAAACTAATTACTATAAAAAAATCAAACCATAACCTAAAAGAAAACCATCAACTCATCTGTTTCTGTGGTAAACCACTACTAGTAGTGCTTCTTGATCCAAGTGGTCGTTGACTAATACATCCTAAGCAAAAGGCTACTAGATATTTGGATTAGTGTACCATTTTTTTAATTAAATTTACAAAGATAGTACAAAATAAATTATGAACTAGTTAAAATTAAAACGTACAGTAGCGGTTAAGCTTCTAACCCATTGGTCTCTCGCGACTTTGATGTGGATTTGTGGGGGTCGTCTAGGGATAGTGTTCTAACAATCATATGATGGGAGAACTAATGCCGTATTCGGTTTTCTTATGGTAATAACTCGTTCTGTGCTGCATGATTATGATAAGGTTTTGTCTGAAACATTGAATTTTTTTTCCCTCGTCAAACTGTTGGCCCATAAACGTTGGCAAGAATCACAGAAATTTCGCAACAGACCAAACTGAAATCCAAATATGGCGAAAATTACAGAGTTTTGGTAACTCAAAACTTGTCGTCCATGGGCTTCAAACCAATGTCATTGTCGATATATCTCACCCGGATATCAACTAGCAAATATATCATTAGGCACTCGACAGTATGTGCAAGTGTTACGCTTTCTTTCTATTCAGAATTTTTTTACACGACGGGACACATTGCTACTTTGCACGGGCCTGCCGAGCTGGGTCCCTGTGGGGCTAGAATTCACACGTCGTATGCCTTTCCGGCCCATTTCGAAACAGGCACCGAAACCAGGCCATTTGGGCTGGGCCTTCTTTCTAAGCTGGGGAATACCCCTTTGAATCTTTCCCAGAAATGGCATTCTGCTGTTAAAAAAGGAAAGAAAACACGATGACGACGACGAACGAATGGCATTCTGCTCGAGGACAGCGATAGGAGGAATTTTTAAAAATAATAGATTTTTTATTAATAGTATATAAATATATCATCGCTAAAACAATTACATAAGTAAACTGATGTCGTCGTTCCAAATGATGGCATAGTGTTGTCGTCATTTGGAATGAGCAATACTATGTGGAATCATGTGTGACAGTCTACAGTCTCTGATATCAAATAATTGACAACAGAAACCCTGTCGTTAATTCAATTGGTGACAAGGGTTCTGTTATCAACTGAATTGGCGACAATCTTTGTCCCTAATTGTATTAGCGACAGAGACCCTGTTATTAACTCAACTGGTTACAATGGACCTGTCACCAATTGAAATAGAAACAAAGTCATTTATGAATTTTAAATAATACAATTTTCTTAATAAAAATGTATTATTTATAAATTTACATTTTTGGCTTGAGTAGTTTTCAATAATAGCTAACTATTAAAGAGAGAATTTAGCTAGTACACCTCAAATTGCATTAATGATTTTTTGTTTAAATAAACTATTTCAAGCCCAACATAACACTTCATAATAAAGTTGCAAATTACACAGTTCGTAGGGTTTAGTTAGACGCATATGTTTATCTCACTACTACGATATAAATGACAAATGAAAAAAAAGAAAGCATTGCCTTCTTTCCGCACAAACCGTCAACCTAAGTCAAGCCAAACTACATGATACATGTGTCTTGTGGAATGTAAATGACATGGTGGTTGTAGATCTAACAGGGCTTGTAAGCGAATGCCCCTAAGGCAAAAAAATGGAACACCGTAGGGCACCCACATGGAGTGGTAGTCGTTAGGGAAGTGTGGATGTAGCTGGTTGTCGTGATAGTGGTAAACGCAATTGCAGGTAGGGTTAGTGCAGCAGCAATATGGGTGGTAATCGCTGCCGAGGGATACCACCTTTTTGTTGTTCGTCTCACTGATCCTCTGCCTACAGAGCTTGTCGTTGTTGATCCTCTCGATGTGGGGATCCTCCCGCAACTCTTCTAGGTGGATTTGTAAAGTGTCGATGCAAAACTGGGAAGGTATTGGATATGGTTGATTCAACCATTCGGCGAACTTGCAATCCATGGTCTGCAAGAAAGATGAGGTGATTTACAAGCGATACATAAGTGAATGTATAGATAGGAAATAAACTACTTACCATGAACAGAGGGCAGCGAAAGAATTAACGTTCTCTGATCCCCACGTCGTTGGAAACCTAGATTACCGCTTTAAATTTGTGCTTGCATTGCGACCAAGAATCGAGAATGTATGGGTAGTCGCGGAGGGGGCGTCTAGGGGTGTAGGACTCTCTGGCTTTAAGCACTAGATCAAGGCTTGGGGGTCAGGGTCCAGGGGGCCGTAGATGTGTGTGTCTTCCAGGTTAAAGTCACGGTCTTGAAACTCAGTCCATGCACATTGTCCTCTCCCATGCCTTAAGCTACCCATCTTATCCGCTATGTTGTGATTGCAGGAGTGTGTTTGAGATACATGGATTCTTTACGTGGGACAATTTATAGGCCCTCTCGTACGCGGGCGATGGACTTGAGACACTTAAACTGTGTGGGGGTAAGGTGCGGTTATTTTGGTCCGAAAAGTAGGTCCGGATTCTAGCCCTTTTTACGTGTGGCTTTTGTCGCTATTTCAAATGGCAAGAGAGAGTATGGGAGGTCTCTATCGCTATTTGAAATGACAATTGAAACTGCAGAGGCTTCTGTTGCCATTTCAATTGATGATTCATCTCTCTGTTGTCTATTGAAATAGCGACAGATGTCGTGGCACCGACGTAGCACTCTATCATCCATTCGTTTGATGGTAGGGCTTTTGTCGCCATTTAAAATGACGATGGAAGCTCTGAAGTTCAAATGCATGGCAACATAATGTTATTTATGTAATTTTTTTAGCGATGATATATTAATGTAATATTAATGAAAAAATATTATTTAAAAATCTTAATTTGCAATAGGGGTGCTCCTAGTATTTTTGTTTAGAATGACTACATTTGAGCACAAGTGGAGTACTTTACACATGCCAGTCATTTTCTATACCTCTTTCTTTCACCATCTTTGAAAGGGATAAAGGCACTGAGGTGAAACTGATGGTTAGGAGCTTCATACACCCCATCTGATTTAAGAAAAAAAGTAGAAAAGAGGATAGAAAAAGCTTGATACATCCCATCTTCTATAGCTCTTTCCTGCTAATAAAATAAGGAGAAATCAAGTTTCTTTCTTAAAAATTCCACGCTGATCGTGCACCCTACCTTTTATAGTTTTGTTGCCCTGTTTCTTCTAATAAAACATGGAGAGATCAGTTTACAAGTTCCTTCCTTAAATTTTCATGTTCGACGACTGTTTGGAACATAGAAAGTTACAAAGATCTGCTAAAACAATAAGAAAAATTCTCGCGTTTCGCCTTGAATCAAATTGATGAAGCTGCCGTCCGAGTATGTCGGGAGATCGGCATGCATTGACGAACACCTTAATTAGCGTCGTGATCGCCAGTTCGCCATCATCTGTCAAAAACACAGCGATCAAAAATTTAATGGAAACGGTTCTTGTTCTTATTAGTTTTTAAAAGCTATTTTTTATAATAAATAGCTTTTTATATTATTTAGCTTTTAAACAGAGTATTTTTCAAGGCAGAGTCTACTAGTTGATTGTAGTACATACTATAGTAACTTTATTTATATCCGCTAAAATCGTATACGAGTTTCTCTCTTTGTATGGCTTTGTACAAGTTGTTTCTATTTATAAACTAAATTTAAAAGTTATCGGTAAAAATCAGTATGAATGGGCCTTAACTAGCATCTCATCTCGCATTCATTTTCTCACCTAATTGCATTCATTTTCATGCCTACACGTCATCTGATTTTCGATTGACTGGACGGGCGTCGCATGCGGTGCTATCTGGAAATTGATTCAAAGGGATGCTATTAGGCAATTCGCACCGAAGCCTTTTCTAGATGCTTTGGGGGACTATACAGGCCTGTTATTTTTAGTTAAAGTTTTTGATTTTTTGCTGTAATTTGTGACTTTTGGATTATTCGTAAGAGAGATTATAGAGTAACAGAAATCCACGTATAATTTTTACCGATATAAATAAAGTTAATATAGTATGTACTATAATTAATTAGTAGATTTTATCTTAAAATAATATTTTGTTTAAAAACTAGTTACTGTAAAAAAAATCGAAAAGTAACTTTTAAAAACCGAAAAGAAGGGACTCTTTTGAGGGCCAGTTTGGTATGAATGAATTCCAAAGGAAAAGTACAGGATTCCAGATCCTAAGGTTTGGGATACTGCAGAGACGTTTGGATCAAAGGAATGATGCTATAGTATTCCTTTGGAAATGTAAATTCTTCCGCACTATTTGCAGGAAGTGAAACACGAGGGGAGACTGGAAGGAAAAAGTGCTACGCTGGCTCACAAGTCCCGATGGCCGTGTCTGCTTTGTTGATCGTGCCGTGGTGTGGCGTGTTATTTACCAGATTAAGTCTATCTTTATTTTTGTTAAACTTCATATCACTCTCTCTGTGTTAGAATGAGATTCAAACGTTTGAATTTATGGTTTTATTGGGGTTTTGATGACAGACAGTTACCATAGATAAATGACTGGTTGAATGTGTCAGTTACTAGTGGGTAAATGGCTGCTTTAATCATGTAAATTATCAGTCTGTCTATTTATATGCCTGGAGACGTCCAGAGTATGTGCGAGAAACTCACTGTCTTCATTTCTTTCTTCTCTACGATTCTGTGCTTGAGGTGTTGTCTGAACCTCGTCGACCTTTCTTCCTGACGTACACCTGGAAGGAGGAAGAGCGGTTATCTCCAAACCATTGCCGCAGAGAGTATCTGCACGGGGCAGCAATAAGGTTTCTGTGCGCTTTTGCGCGACCGCTCCTGCATTGTGTTATCTACGTTCTGCACTGCGTCAAGCCTGCGCGGCTTCCTGTTCTTCTTCAGGCTAACAAGTAAGTCGTTCGCGCGCACGTACGACTTTGTTATTATACTTTTCTTGAGTATATTCTGAAGTATGATGAGTATCCTGCTGTTAGTAGTAAATTTTACATCACTAGTTTATTGTATTTGTCTCCTCATAAAATTTAGAATTAAAATATTGTCTACATTTCCAACATGATTACACCTCATGTTAAGGATTACTTTGAGAAGTCTGATCCACTATCTTTGTCTCGCCGAGTCTCTCTTCCAAGAGATATTTACCTATATCTGGCTAAAAACATTTCCTGCGGTTTTCTATACAATGTCCAAACACTGTTTGTAAATTTCGGTAGATATGACGTCCAATTTTATATGTTCTTCCTGTTACTGTATATCATTTCCATGGTGATGCGTTCCAAGAGGCCAGAGGCGAAGCTACCGTCTAACGAGTCTAGGCAGCTGCCCAGACTCGTCGGCGACGAGCCATGGACTTCGCGTGGACGGAGAGCCAAGCTTCGTGTGGGTGTGAGCTAGAGAGTCAGGCGTCGCGTGGACGTGAGTGGTGTGCCCAGGCTCCTGAAAAATTTTGCCACTATAAGAGGATTTAAATATATCAAGCAATCTCCATGATATCTGCTCCAAATGGCTTTTAAGCCTTCAGCTTCTAACTTTCAGAAGATAAAACACACTTAAAATACGTTGGCTTGTTAATTTTGATCAGTGCCGGCCCTGGAGGGGGGCGAGCGGGGCGGCCGCCCCGGGCCCCCAAAATCCAGGGGCCCCATATACTAGTACAGACAGAGTATATACACCGCGGTTGGTCAAGGCCCGAGCACGCGTCGTTAATGATATTACGCAGCGGCCGGTACTGATCACCGCATCTGCTGATCCGATCCGCATAGACGTCTCGTGATCTCGCCTTCTCTTCGTCTAGGTCTAGGCAGCCACGTCGCTGAGCAACTTCTCGCCACCGCCCGGAAAAATTTCTACCGTCGCCGGTACGCTGCATCGCCAACTTGAGTTAATGGAAGATAGGGATACCGAACCCAAGGATAGGAGTGATGCAAAAAATTTATATGAAGTGCTTGGTAGCTTTGAGTTTATAATTGATATGGTTATTTGGCATGATATTGTATTTGCTGTAAATACTGTGAGCAAGAAGTTGCAATCACCATCCATGTGCATTGAGTCTACCTTGCAACAAATAGAAGGCATGGTTAAATACTTTAATACTTATAGAAATGAAGGGTTTGCTTCGAGTATGATCATTGCCAAAGATATTGCAGCTCAAATGAATGTAGAGCCATCATTTTCAGTTAAGCGGTGTGTTCTTAGGAAGAAACAGTTTGATGAAATTGATTGTGATGAAGCAGTTTTGCAAGCTGAGAAGGAATTTGAAGTTAATTATTTTTTTGTTATGGTTGATATGGCAATCAATTCATTGGAAAGTAGATTTCAAGAACTCCAAACATTCGGAAGTATATTTGGATTTTTAATGAGTTCAACAACATTGAAGTCATTGGATCGAATGAATTAAAAGAATGTTGTACAAAATTTGCAGAAACTTTCTCTCTAGATGGTTCATCTGATGTTGAGTAAAATGATCTAATTTCTGAGTTAAGTGTTATGCAATTGACTTTATCAGATAAACCAATGTCTGCTATGGAGATCTTTGAGTTTGTTAGAGAAGCGGATTGTTATCCTAATATTTCTATTGCTTATCGGATTTTATTTACTATGCCTGTGACTGTGGCATCAGCTGAAAGAAGCTTTTCAAAGTTGAAATTTTTGAAGAATCATTTAAAGTCAACAATGTCTCAAGAGAGGTTAAACGGTTTGGCAACTTTATGTATTGAGAAGAAATTATTGGATGAGATTGATATCAATACCATCATCAATGACTTCGCATTTAGAAATGTTAGAAGAAATTTTTAAGGTAATATCTATAAACTCCTTGATATGAATTTTTCTTTAATACATAACGCATTTGAAGTATTTGTTGATAAAATATTATATATATATGTGTATGTAGATTTATATTTAGATATTTATACTAGGGCCCCTATTTCTAGTTTTGCCCCGGGCCTCTAAAATCTCAGGACCGGCCCTGATTTTGGTTTTTTGGTTTTTTTTTCTTTCTTACTGTTTTGCATTGCCTCTAAAAGATATAGCGGTGATTTTTAATTTCTCTTATTTTTTACTATTTTCATTTTTTAATTCGGGGAAAACTAAGCGGCACCGATCAACTAGTCTCGTCAACTCTCCCTACCACCTTTATTTGGTCTTATCATTGCCGAGGCGATGCGCGCGCGTACGCACAATCTTTTCTTTCCTTTTTGTTGTCTATGTTTTCTATATATTTTTTACGGAATTGTTTATGTTTTCTTATAAGCCTCTTTTCTGCTCAATTCTGGACCAGTTCTCTTTTTTCCCCCTAATTTCCGCTTACCGTTTCATGGAAAACTTTTTTTTGGCTTGTGTACGTAGTCCTATTCCTTTTCTTTCTTTCTTTTTAATTATATTTTTTTGTTAGGTGGCGGTGAAACTCCAGTTTTCCTGACCAGTGCAAAACAACTATCTCTGTAAGAGCTCTCCCTTTATTTTCTCCAAAAAAAAAAAGCTCCCATGAACAAGAAATGTGAGGCGTGCATGCATTTGGACTTTGGTTGGGGTTTGTTCAATGACGCACAAAGTTAAGTTCTTAACAAGCTAGGGCGATGCCACTCAAATTCTCTGTAACAAACATGTGATTGTACAATTGTGGCTTGGTTCAATGACGCACAAAGTTAAGTTCTTAACAGGCTAGGGCGATGCTACTCAAATTCTCTGTAACAAACATGTGATTGTACAATTGTGGCTTGGTTCAATGACGCACAAAGTTAAGTTCTTAACAGGCTAGGGCGATGCTACTCAAATTCTCTAACTATTCCATAATTTACCATCTTTTCATAAACCACAAGCACACAATTCTCTCAATCGCCTCGGTCTAAATCATTTATTAACTCTTGATATTAAAGCGTAACATACGCCATTAATGATAACACACAGTGCACAAATTTATTCGCAAAATAATTTTGTATATCATTAATCAAATTTAATTTGATTCCAAAACAATATTCCATAACTCCCATCATAGCTAGGCAATCTAACCAACACATATTGATGACAAATTAATGACCAACTAATAATAACCATTCTAGGGTGATAAAAAATCATGGCATACAAATGACAAGGTGGATAAATAACAATTGGGGCAATAACTACCTCCTAGGGTATTTTTAATAAATATCAATACATGTAATTTAAATACAAAATAATTTTATGAAACTGGGTTCAACATGATCAAGCTTGCACAACTTGCCTTCAACAAAGTCTTGATCTTGGACTACTTCTTCTCCTTGCTCAACGAACGATTCCGATGCGATAAAGTCTACTCGTATGAGATAGAAAATACAAATAAAAACCAAAAATAGAGAATAAAAAACTCCAAAATTTAAATAAAATTCACCATAAAATAGGACTTAATTTTATAAAAAAAATTAGAGACTTGAACGGGCTCAATGCGAGTTCGCACAAGAGAAAATGGGCACCTGGAAATTAGATCAACTTAGAAAATCAAGAAAAAGAATAAAAAAGAGAATTGAGAGACTGAAAAGTGGGCCCATGTAATATTCTGGAATATTTTCTTTTTAGAAATTTCCAAAATTCAACAGAGATTGACACATAGGACCCACATGTCATATAAACGGCCCACGGTGAACTTGGTCCACCAAACTGGTCAATGGCTAGGCTAATGTGGCTGACACGTGGCAAAACATGTGGGCAAAGCCTGCTGAGGTGGTGCTGACATGGAATCCTACATGGCTAATCGGTTCAAGCTGATGTGGACAGATCGATCTGACGCAGACTCAGCTGAAACACAAGCATCCACACTGATGTGGACAGATCTATGGTAGCGGCGTCTCGTCACTAGCGATGACGAACGACAGCGAGCTAGGGGTCAGCACGAGCGGCTTCAGCTTCCTTGTGCGACGAAGAAGCGATCTACCGGTTCTGATCTAGCAGCAAAGGTCGGCGCAGTGATTGGCGGTGAGAGAGGCAACAGAGCTAGCTTGGGTAGTGATGAACTCCGGCGAAACATCATCGGTAAGGCTTAGTGTGATGCGCATTGGATTCCTGGGATCCTTGCGGTGCTGTGTGATTTGGGTTGACACGAGAACCAATGGTCGTCGGGGCTTACTTGCAGCGAGGTTTCGGCAGCGGAGCAGATCGGGTCCATGGCAACGATGTCTTTCGGTGGTTCTTCAGCGAAGACGATGGCTTTGAGGCGAATACCTCAACTGGGTGAATCTTCTAGCACGGTCACTGAGGCCGAAAGCTCTTCGGTGAGGTGGTAATTGCTTGTTGAAGAAAGGGGTGACAATGATGCAATTCACGGTTGCGGCGATGGCGGTGCAAGGGTGGTTTAGGGTGCAGAAGTTAAGGGCTTAGGGTCCTTTTTATGCACACGAGAGGAGGTGGGCGAGACAAAGTCAAAAAATGGCATGGTGGTGCTACAGGTGTCTGGCTCGAACACGGGCGAGAGGAGATCGAGTCAGAGACGACACACTTGACAGATGGGACCCACCGGTCAGTGGCGAGCATGCAGACGTGGTGCCAACGCGTGGCGGGCATGGCGCAGGGTTGGGTTGGGCTGGCTACAAGATTGGACTGGGCCATGGAGAAAAAGAATTACGCGGGGGAAAACAATTTGGCCTGAAGGGAATTTCGGATTTTAAATAGCCTTTCTTTTTAGAAAAGCTAGAGAATTCAAATAAGCCAAGAAAAAAAGAAAAATCTAGAAAATACTTTGAGACATAAAGAACTCAAATAAAATATTTTTAGCAATATTTTATATTTTATTTCCCAGATTAATTCCTGAATTTGAGCTATATTTTCTTAAAAGGAATTTCGTGGAAAAATTAATTAAAGCAAATTCTAATTTGGAAAATCTTGAAAAACTATGAAAATTAGGATGTTACAATTGCCTGAAACATCGATCATACACACCAAACTTTTCCTTTTTTTCTTTTTTGAAGCTATGGAAAACCTACGAGATTTGTAGGTTAGGAATTGGACCTAAAAACCTAAACTTCTACTGCTAGCCTACTACGTGGAAGAGAGCTTAAGCTTGTCGATTAAGCTAAAGAATACTCCCTCCACTCTTTTTTACTTAACATTTTTTACTTTTTGCGGTCTCCAACATATGAATTTGACAATTGTTTTATTATAAATTTATGTGAATATATATTTAATAAAGTAATAATGTTATGAGAGTATTTTTAACAACAAATCCAATAGTATAGTTGTCATATAACTAATTTACATAGTTTGAAATATACTTGTGGTCAAACCATAAAATTTTGAAGTTACGAATTCTAAGATGTCAAATAAAAAACCGGAGAAAGTAAATAAATGCATACTTATAGCACTGACTGAATTGGGATGGTAGGGAATATATCAAGCGTAGAACCCCTTTTTCTTCCCTTGTAAACAAGCATACCTCACTGGGAGCCATCCGAACAACACAACAACAATCTTCGTTAACGAGGGGTGTTAGTGTTACTAATAGTATGTAGTCGATTTCTAAGATAGAACAGGTGATAATTCCTCTTTAATTAGGTCGAGAGAAGGGTTTGATGAACATGGTACATCCCAAGATCTTAAGACGTATATTTAAATCTAACGTTAAACTAGCTTAAGAATAGACTTAATCTTATGACAGTTAGCTCTTCTTTCAGACGAGTGATACCAAGACTCCAACAATATAAGTTGATTTGGTCCATATAGAATAGATGGGTGAAATTAATGCACACAAAATGTTTAAAGCTTTACAGCACCATTACAACTTGATCTACTCCACCGAAAATATCAATCCCTAGATGAATTACTTTAGCCAAAAAGTATATATATATATATATATATATATATATATATATATATATATATATATATATATATATATATATATATATATATATATATATATATATACATCATTTTAACCAGCTAGTTGAATGTACATGTAGCTCTTTCCAAAAGTACAAACGTAAAAGGCTAATCTATATGAAAATGTATTTTACCCTAGGTTTTATCCCTATATAAAAACCAGCTAGTCCTCGTTTGAAACACAAAATTTTTACTTTATCCCTATGATTTTTTTTACAAACCGTTGCTTTTATATGCATCCAACCAGAGAGTGGAGCCACACTCTAAACAGGGTAGACTTCAATCCGAGGTGTGAAAAAATATCTAATATACAGTTCAGGTAAATTCAATCTAAC
Source organism: Bonia amplexicaulis (assembly GCA_036346245.1). Taxonomy (NCBI): domain Eukaryota; kingdom Viridiplantae; phylum Streptophyta; class Magnoliopsida; order Poales; family Poaceae; genus Bonia; species Bonia amplexicaulis. The sequence continues at coordinate 21,702,559 of CM070747.1, read as the reverse complement.
CTAGATAGTATTTTTATTGTCTAGCCTAAATAATCTAGATTATACCACACTAAACCTAAGACATAATTAAATCCCAACTCCGTCGCTACATCCAACACATCCCTTCCACCCTATGGGGGTGTGATAAGCTTGGCTAAGGAATGTGTACCATCCTCAGGTGCTCACCTCATCTCTGTGGCCCATTCCAAGTCCCGCGCACATGTACGCGGTACGTCATATAGTTTCCCACCAACTTTCTTCTCACCTCTCTCTCACTCTCTACCATGTGGCCCCATCTCTAACTAATAACCTGCTTCTGCATTCCTTTCATACCTACAGATAGGGAAGAATGAAACAGGTTTAGTGAAAAAAATATAAAGCCAGATTTATTACTAAAGCCTTTACATAAAGAGAAGATATTAATTTTGTGAAAACTTTTTCTCTGGTTTCTAAATTTACTTCAATTCATATTATTAGCGCTTTGACGGTTTATTATGATATTGAATTCTACCAAATAGATATCAAAACTGTTTTTCTTAATGGTGTTTTGGAGGAGAAAATATACATGAAATAGCCGAAAGGTTTTAGAAAAAAGAAATAAAAATAAGGTTTATAAATTGAATAGATCAATTTATGGTTTTAAACAAGCTTCACATCAATGATATATTCTTTTTGATAATGTTGTCATGTCATATAGTTTTTCAATGATGGAAGTTGACCATTGCATATATACAAAAGTTATGGGTAGATATTTTATCTTACTATTTTTATATGTTGATGATATTCTTATTGCTTCTAATTTCTTACATCACTTAAGATCGTGGAAAGTGCATCACAACCTGTCACTATTTTCTGTGGTAATCTGACAGCGATCAAGGTTTCAAAGAATCATAAATTTTATAGTAAAAGTAAACACATTGAAGGAAAATATCACTATATTCGTGATGTAATAAATAAACTCTAGATTATTCGTTTAGTTTATTTGCCTAGCATTGATATGGTTGCAGATTTACTGACTAAGCCAGTTAGTCAAGAATTATTTTCTAAGCATGTTAAAGATAGGGGGCTTCAGTTTATTGATTGAAATATTTCAGCCAAGTGGGAGATATTGAAATTTTATGTGATTTTCAATATTTATTGTGGTTATTGTCTATTTGATACAGGATTTAACTCGAGGAATTAATACTTGAGGTGTTGAGTATGACTGTGCTGGAATATGGTAGACATATTTATTGAGATCAAGTCTATTGGAATTTAATATGCATGTATATATTTAACCCGGGTACAACACAGGGTGAAATAGCTAGGTTTGTTTTGCAGGATCGGCTCTGCAGACTGTTGACTCACATGATCAGATTGGAATTGATCTCGTAAACAATCTGATCATGGCGCATGACGAACACATGTGTGCTAGAGATTAATATATTTTAGACTCATAAAACTGGCATGTCTGATCGTGGTTGGTGACATAGTTCACGAGTCTCGCACGGTGTACCGAAAACAGGTAGATCACTTTAATTTGTAACACCTGGAAGTAGAGTCTATAAATAGATCCATACCCTCTAACCTCATAATGTAACCGTTAACGACATTACGGAAAAGACAGAGAAATAGATGGTAAATCAGAAAGTCTCCATAAAATCAATCTAAGGACTAAGAAAACCTAACATTATCTCTATATAAAAAAATCAGCTAGTCGTCATTTGAAACACACAAATTTTTTTACTTTATCCCTATGATTTTTTTTCTACAAACCACTGCTTTTCGGCATATGCATCCAATCCATCCACTCCACCCTCGGGGCGTGAAACATAAGCCTGTCTGGGTACGCGCACCATCCTCATGCGCTCACCTCATCTACGTCATATATAGTTTCCCACCAACTTGCTTCTCACCTCTGTCTCACTCTCTGCCATGTGGGCCCATCTCTAACAATGACCTGCTTCTGCGTTCATTTCATACCCACGGATTAGGGAAGAACGAAACCATCCAAATCCGCCGCTTTCACTTTGTGCATACCTGCTCCCGCATCTTTCGCTCCACCGGGAGAGCTACTGATCACCACTCCTCCCGGACGACTCCGCTGACGGTGCTCCAAGAAACTGCTTCCACGGAGAGAGGCCCGCAAGGGTACGTGGTGTGGTGGCTGTGTTTCTTACCCTTCGCTCCTGCCAAGAACAGCCTCGTTTTTTAGCGTCGAGTTCTTCGGCCTGATTGATCCTTGGGCGGTTTTGATGCGAAGGTTTCGGTTTTACGTGTTGCGGACTGAAATTTTGCAGAGAGGCGAGAGCTAGCCGCTTGGAAGCCAGCAAAGGTAATTAACTCCTTCACCGCTCTTTAGATTTGCGCTTCTATCAGTTGGGGAAGTGGGTTGATTGCTGGAGTGATTTTGGCCCCGTTCAAAAGTACTACGTATTTTGGCTGATTACTAGAAAGACTGAGGAGTAAGCAACACTCATATTGAGAACACTCGTATTGAGAAGCCACTCTGTTTAAAACGGTTCATATAGTACTCCTATAAACAGTTTATAAAAATTATCTTAAGAAGCTACTCTATTTAAAAGCATAAAAGCCAAAGGGTGTGTCTAGCCACCTTCCGGATGTTTTCTTTCTAACAATCATCCAGATTTGAGACCGTTGGATTGGAGATCCAACGGCTCCTTTTTTTGGAGGAGGGGGAGATTTTTTTGGAGGGGACGGGAGAGAATTCATGGCCGTTGGATCTCTAATCCAATGGTTATAAATCTGGATGATAGTTAGAAAGAAAAGATAGAAGTTGTTCAGGACAGACCGTTGTATTTTCGATTCCTGCATGTTGGAGAAGATACTGACCATTTCATATGGAACTATTGTGCAGATCGAGTTCTTGGTGAATGCTGTGACAGTGTGTTCTTGGTGAGGTTCTTGCCTGATAAGGAAGGTTTCTGGTCTCATCTTCCTTTGATTTCTCAATCCAGTCCTGCCTCCAAGAAATCGAGTTTATTCACATGTTTCCCCTCCAATTGCTGCGTGCCCTTGCAGTCTGAAATGGACTACCCGCCTCTCTATACCTTTGCGCAATTCATGGGGGCCCTTTGATCCTTTTATCCCCAATTTGCACTGGAATTCGTCATGGGTGGCCGCACCATCGAGCTAAAACTAGTTCTTGCTGGGATCGTCTGGATTCTTGGTACCTGCAATGCCGAATTCACCCCTGCAGACAACTACCTCATCAACTGCGGCTCCACGGTCGACGCAACCGTTGGCCGGAGGGTCTTCACAGCTGACAATTCCGGATCGACCATACTGACATCCCCTCAGAGCACTGCGGCGAACACCTCGCTGGATTTGGTCTCCGGCTTCGACGATGCTGTGCTGTATCGGACTGCGAGGATATTCGCCGCGCCATCGTCCTACGCCTTCAAGATGAAGAGCCGTGGCCGGCATTTCGTCCGGCTCCACTTCTTCCCTTTCAGATTCCAAAGCTACGATCTTGCTGCGGCGAACTTCAAGGTGTCGACTCAAGACGTCGTGCTCCTCGACAATTTCACTCCGCCGAGCAACTCCGCGCCAGTGTTCAGGGAGTATTCGCTGAATATCACCAGGGACATGCTCATTCTCACATTCGTGCCGCAAGGAAGCAGCACGTCCTTCATCAATGCTATCGAAGTCATCTCGGTTCCTGATGATCTGATAACCGATTCGGCGCAGACTGTGGATCCTGTCGGGCAGTATCTCGGCCTGGCGACGCAGCCATTGCAGACATTCTACAGGATCAACGTGGGTGGACCGAAGGTGACTGCTGAGAACGACACGCTTTGGCGAACATGGGCTACTGATCAGAGCTTCCTCGTAAGCTCCACTGCCGCTCAAGCAGTCACTTACCAAGGAAAGCTGAATTACCAGAAGGGAGAAGCGACAGAGGAAGATGCACCGGACAGTGTGTACAGTTCTGCAAGGCAACTGGTTGTGCAAGATAACGCCAGCTCGGCGTCCAACATGACATGGCAGTTCGACGTCGACGGTCGTTCAAGCTACCTGATCCGTACCCATTTCTGCGACATAGTGAGCAAGTCTGCATATGCGCTCTACTTTGGTGTCTATGTGGATAGCTGGTCGGCAGCGAAAGATCTTGATCTCTCCCACAAAGGTATCTTGGCCGTGCCATATTACATCGACGTCGTCTTGCCATCAAGCGATCCGTCTGGTAAGCTCAGTGTCAGCATTGGGCCTTCCAGCTTGAAGAACGTTGCACTGGATGGCATCCTGAATGGCCTGGAGATTATGAAGATGCACATCAGTACTGGATCTGTCCATGTCGTGGAGCCACCATCGGCGGCAAAGCGGCAACTAGGTATCATCATATTGGGCTCCGTTCTCGGAGGTGTCGGTGCCATCGTCGTCGCCGCCGTCCTCTGCGTTGTCCTCAGAAGAAAGAGCCGGGCCGCTCTTACATCTGGGACTGCCAGTGACGCAAGCTACCGGATTCCGTTTGTTGTGCTGCAGGAGGCGACGAATCACTTTGATGAGCAGATGGTTATCGGGGTTGGAGGCTTTGGGAAGGTCTACAAGGCGGTGCTGCAGGACAGCACCAGAGTTGCAGTCAAGCGGGGCAACCAGAAGTCTCACGGCCAAGGCATCAGGGAATTCCGGACGGAGATAGAGCTGCTATCAGGGCTGCGACACCGCCATCTCGTGTCGCTCATTGGCTACTGCGATGAGCGCAACGAGATGATCTTGGTGTACGAGTACATGGAGGAAGGCACTCTGAAGAGCCACCTGTATGGCAGTGACCTGCCTCCTCTCAGCTGGAGCAAGAGGCTGGAGATCTGCATAGGAGCTGCAAGAGGGCTCCACTACCTCCACACCGGTTTCGCGAAATCGATCATCCATCGCGACGTCAAGTCAGCAAACATTCTCCTCGACGAGAATCTCATGGCCAAGGTTTCTGATTTTGGCATCTCGAAGACAGGGCCTGAGTTCGATCAGACGCATGTCAGCACGTTGGTGAAAGGGAGCATCGGGTATCTTGATCCTGAGTACTGCATGTGGCAGAAGCTGACAGACAAGTCGGACGTGTACTCGTTTGGGGTGGTCTTGCTAGAGGTGATCTGTGCAAGGCCGGTCATCGACTCGACGCTTCCAACAGAAATGATCAGCCTACCAGAGTGGGCTATTGGGTGGCAGAAGAGAGGGCAGCTCGATCAGATCATTGACCAGAGGATCGCCGGGACAGTCAGGCCTGAAGCACTGAGGAAGTACGGCGAGACAGCTGAGAAATGCCTTGCTAAGTGCGGCGTCGAGCGCCCTACGATGGCGGACGTCCTGTGGAACCTGGATTTCGTGCTGCAGCTGCAGGAGGCAGGCCCGGACGTCTCAAACATCGACAGCATGAAGCAGATCTCCAAACTCCCTTCGAAAGCCAAGCGGATAAGCTCCCTGCAGATCAGCACTGAAGACGAAAGCTGCACGCTTCTCGACTACCCAGAGATGTCAACGAGCAGTGACTTCTCGTAGCTGATCATCAATGCTGAGGGGAGGTGAATTCGATTCAACTGTTCTGGAGTGGCTGAAAAAAGTTGAAACATGTTCAGTTGAAGAAAAAGGACGTTTCTTGCCTGTCTACAGTGCTTGATTTTGCCCTGATATATATAACAGCACGAGTTCTGAATTGAATTTAAAGTTTTGCTTGCCTCCTGCTGATGAATAAGTCTTTGTACTGCGGTCTTTGTACAGCATCTGCTTTAGCATTTAGGACAGCATCTGCTTTAGCATCTAGGACAGCATCTGCTTTAGGACAGCATCTGCTTTAGCATCCTTGACTAGCATCTAGGACAGCATCTGCTTTAGCATCCTTGACTAGCATCTAGGACAGCATCTGCTTTAGCATCTAGGACAGCATCTTAGCATATGCTTGGTTGGTTGGCACCTATAACATGTATCCCCAACCACTCGGGTTGGTAAGGCATTGTGTGAGAAATAGAAAAATTGCCCCATCTCCAAGTGTCTTCCTCTCCATGAGAGTAAGGATCTTGCTATCACCAACAAAGAAGACTCCAATGAGTAACAAGTGGTATCGAGCTATACTATCCTCAGTAGCTTCGAGCATCTCCTCTCATCTCCTTCTTGACCTCGCGACAGCCCCAAATGTGCAAGCAAGCAGCTCCTACTGTCCCGCCACTCCTCCGGAGACGGGCAAGGCTCGTCGGCAGCCCCTCTCACGCAATGCCCCCAAGAGCGCGCCATGTCCGCAGGCGGTCTCGGCCTTCGGTCGCCTCGAGCATGCGGCGTCAGCAGACGGCCGAGCTCGCCACGCGGCAGAGCAGCGAGCGAGTGGCGGCAAAGACCGCTGCGGCGGCGGAAAGGGCGTCAAGGCTAGCAGCGGCGGAGCTGGCGGCAGCCAGAGCGGAGGTGGAAGCGGCGGCGGCGGCAGATGCAACAAGGCGGCGGCAAGCGGAGGTCAAGGTTCTGCGGCACCAACAAAGCAGCCCATCTCGCCGATGACAATAGCGACGCAGACCTTGAGCTGGAGGAGGCGCGAGAGGCGAACGGCGCGATGGGCAGCCGCGTCCGCTCACGAGCGCGGCGGCAGCCCAGACAGGCGAGGAAGCACGCACGGCGGCGGCGTACGGGTCGACGGAGAGCGCGGCCTTCACAGGCGACGCAGCTCTCTCTCCCCGGTTCGGTACCGTGGTCACCACGAGTACCAGTCGTCGTCGAGGACGTCGGCCCGGCGGCGGTGGCCTACCTCACCAAGACCAACTACGCCGAGTGGGTGCGGTGATGAGGGTGAGGCTCCGCGCGGCATATGTGGGATGCGGTCCGACGGCGACGCCGACTACGACCAGATCGACGAGCGCGGATGCTCTCATCGCCGCAGATCCCGCCCGAGATGCGCTTCGCTACCAACAAGCGGATCGCCAAAGAGGCTTGGGACGCCATCGCCGCAAAGACGCATCGGCAGCCGACCGCGCCCGCAAGTCTACATTGTAGGCACTACGCAAGGAGTGGGAGACCTGGCCTTCAAACCAGGTGAAGACGTTGATGACTTTGCTCTCCGTCTCAACACTCTGTTGCAGAAATTGGTGCGGTTCGGCGACGACACCTACGGCGAGGAGAGAGTGGAAAAGCTCTTCCGCTGCGTCCCGAGAAGTACAAGCGGATGGCTCGCCGATCGAGTCTCTGCTGGACCTCTCCACGATGACGATCGAGGAGGCGGGTCGCCTCAAGGTCGTTGACGCCGATGAGCCACGAGCCTCTCGGGACCCGTCACCATTGGCGGAAGCTCCTCCTCACTGGGAGCGGTGGGGCTGCCGGCCAAGGTGACAGGAAGAAGGGGAGCTTTCTTCCACGACGGCGGCATAAGCGTGGCATCGCGCAAGCACGCGCAAAGACGCCTGTGCAGGGCGCGAGGACGTCGAGGGTGATGACCGTGGAGGCACCAGGCGGCGCCCCGGCAAGCAAAAGCCGACACAAGACGACTCTTGCCACAACTGCGGCAAGCTTGGTCATTGGGCCAAGGAGTGTCGACAGCCACGACGCGGCCAGGCCCACGTCGCGCAGGCGGAGGAGGAGCAGCCGGCTCTGTTCATTGCTCATGCGAGCAACGAACTACCTCCAGCGGCACCGGCCGCAGTGGCTCTCCTCCACCTTGACGAGCCAAAAGCACACGCCTCCTCGGCCACGGCTCCGCAACAACAAGATCGACGGGTGGTGCCTCGACACCGGCGCCACCCATCACATGACCGGTCGACGGAGTTCTTCGTCAAGTTTGACTCTAGCGTCCGAGGCTCGCAAGTTTGGGACGCCTCGTGGAAATCAAGGGCGTCGGCTCCGCCATCCTCACCGCCGTGTCACGGTGAGCACAGGCTGCTCACCGGCGTCTACTACATCCCCGATCTGCGGAACTCCATCATCAGCTTGGGACAGCTGGATGAGAACGGCTCGCGGGTCGAGATCGAGCACGGGGTGTTGCGGATTTGGGATCTTCGCCGCCGCCTTCTTGCCAAGGTAACCAGAGGCGAAAATCGACTCTACATTCTTCACGTGCGGTGGCACAACCCTCTGTCTCGCCGCCGTCGGGACGACGAGGCGTGGCGATGGCACGAGCGCTTTGGGCACCTTCACTCGAGGCCACAGGCGGCTCGGTGCCACGGAATGGTGCGAGGCCCGCCGTGCCTTGACCATGTGGAGCGCTTCATGACGTCTGCGTGTTGACGGCGGGCGACTCCCCTTCCCCAGGGCGAAGTTTCGAGCCAAGGAGAGGCTCGAGCTCGCACGGGACTTGTGTGGCCGGTGACACCGCCACACCGGAGAACGACGCTACTTCCTCCGCCGTCGACGACCTCTCCCGCTACATGTGGGTGATGGTCCTCGGCGGCAAGGGAGAGGTCATGGACGCCATCGCGCACGCAGTCGCCGCGGAGGCGAGTGCGGCCGCAAGCTGCGCGTCTTCGCGCACGACAACGGCGGCGATTCACGGCGGCCGAATTCGCGTCGTCTTCTGACCGATGAGGGCATTCACGCCACTACTCCGCCCGCATGACCCGCGGCGAGCGGCGTCGTCGAGCGGCGCAACCGAGCGGTTGTGGGGATGGCTTGGGCCCTCCTCAGCGAGGGGATGCCGGCCTTACGGGAGAGGCGGTGGTGACGGCCGTCTACATCCTCAACCGCCGCATACCAAGGCGCTCGACGGCAGGACGTCGTACGAGGCTTGGCATGGGCGCAAGCCGGCGGTCTCCCACTTGTGGGTCTTGGCCCCTCGCTTCTCCAAGGAGCTTGGCCACATCGGTAAGCTCGACGACGTGAGCACTCGGGTGTTCATCGGCCACGCGGAGGGCTCAAGGCTCACCGCATCCTCGACCACACACCACAGCGTCCGCATCTCACGTGACGTTGTGTTCGACGAAGGCGAGGCCGGACGTGGGACAAGGCGGTGGGCGGCGGTTCGACTTCGACTCGTGGACTTTGTTGTCGACTCGTCCACTTCGAGAGAGCCGGGAGCTAGTAGCTCGCCTTCACCGAGCTCGCCCACCTCGACACCTTGCTCGCCACCGGCTCGTGAGTGCTCCACCACCTTCGGCACCGACCACGCCCACTCTTCACCACCGCCACTCCACGCCTCCCGCACCGGCCACCACTCTCCCGCACCGCGGCCACACCACCGGATCGCCCCAACAGCCGGTCCATGACGAGCAACAGATGGTGGAGTTCACACTCACTGTCTCACGACGAGGACCGCATCGACGCCTACCATGGCGGCGAGCCTCTGCCTTCAGCATCGTGGACGACCTCCTCGGCGGCAATGGCCACAGACTAGCGCAGCGACTGAGGCGGGCCGCACCTCGACAGACGACGGCGAGCCTCATTCCTTCACCGAGGCGGAGAGAGACGCGGCATGGTGTGCCGCGATGCGAGAGGAGATGGACGCCGTCAAGCGAAACAAGACGTGGGGTCGGGCGGATCTTCCCGCCGGCACCGCGCGATCACCCTTAAGTGGGTGTTCAAGCCGAAGCGGATGAAGTCGGCGCCATCGCAAGCACAAGGCTCGCTTGGTGGCACGAGGCTTCATGCGGCAGAGGATCGACTTGATGACGCCGCACCCGCTGCGCGCATGGAGTCCGCTCGCCTTCTCCTAGCACTTGCGCCCAGAGGATTGGCGCGTCCATCACATGGACGCCAAGTCCGCCTTCCTCAACGGCGACTTGAAGGAGGAGGCCTACGTCCGTCGGCGGGGATTCGCCATCCCCGCAAGGAGGGCAGGTTCTCCGCTGCGCAAGGCCCTCTATGGCTTGGGCAGCACCACGAGCCCGGAACGCTAAGTGGACTCCACCTCAAGCAAATGGGGTTCCAGCAGAGCGCACACGAGGTCAGCGGTCACCGGCGGGCAAAGGCGGCAACGCCTGGCCGGTAGGCGCTCACGCCGACGACTGGTGATTACCGGCTCCAAGGAGGCCGAGGTCGAGGCGCTCAAGGCGAGATGAAGACCGCCTTCCGGATGAGCGACTTGGGCTCCTCTCCTTCTACCTAGGGATCGAGGTCCACCGGGACAGCCCCAGATCTCCTTCGCCGACCGCCACGCCAAGCGCACTGTCGAGTGGGCGGGCTCACCGATCGCAACCCACCCCACACCCTATGGAGGAGAGGTCAAGTCGAGTCGTGAGAGCACGGCGGAGGAGGTGGACGCGACGCAAGACGGCGCAAGATCGTGGGCGCCTTCGCTACCTCGTCCACACGCGTCCGTGATTGGCGTTCGCCGTTGGCTACGCCGATCGGTTCATGCAATGACCGACGACGAGCATCGGCAGCCGTGAAGAGGATCCTCCGCCACGCTGCGGGCACCTCCGACCACGGCCCGCAGACCGAGGTGTCCCGCGCACTTCGCCGACTTCATCGGCAATGACAATGACCACGCAGCGACATCGACACCAAAGAAGAGCACAAGCGGATTCTCTTCTTTCTCGGCAAGTGCCTCGTTAGGTGGCGATCGACAAGCGGCGGTGGTGGCCCCGTCCACCGGTGTGAGGCCGAGTACATAGCGGCTTCCACCGCTCGACTCAGCGCTGCTGCTCGCTCGGCGCTGGTGATCTCCTCGGCGAGACACCGGCGGTGGCACTCGGGTGACAAAAAGTCCGCTCTAGCTCGCAAAGAACCCGCTTTCCACGAACGGAGCAAGCACATCCGGTGAAGTACCACTTCATCCGAGGTCGCTTGGATGAAGGCGAGATCAAGGCGAGCTACATCAACACCACGGATCGCCTTGCGGACCGCTCACCAAGCCTCTTGGGAGGGTCAAATTCCTCGAGCTCGCTCTAGGATCGGATGGTTCAACTTCCCCACAAGACGACGACAAGACTTAGGGGAGAATGATGAATAAGTCTTTGTCTGCGGTCTTTGTACAAAGATCCGCTTTAGCATCTAGGACGTCTCGCTTTAGCATCTAGGACAACATCGCGCTTAGGACAAGATTCGCTTTAGCATCCTTGATTAGCATCTAGGACAAGATCTAGGGCAAGATCCGCTTTAGTATCCTTGACTAGCATCTAGGACAAAGATCTCGCTTTAGCATCTAGGACAAAGATCTTAGCATATGCTTGGTCGGTTGGCGACTTATAACATGTATCCCCAACCCTCGGGTTGGTAAGGCATTGTGTGAGAAATAGAAAAAATTGCCCCATCTTCAAGTGTCTTCCTCTCCATGAGAGTAAGATCTTGCTATCACCAACAGCAAGACTCCAGCGAGTAACACCTGCCCTGTAAATACATGTTTCCTTTTACCATTTTTAAGACCAGCAAATACATGTATTCTTCAATGAATTGATGATCTGTTGGAAGTTTCTCGGTGAAAAGAAAGTGCTTTTCACTAGTTTGTTTACGTTAGTTTTGCGTATTCCTGCGTAGTAGAAGCCTTGATTCGCTGACAATAGTTCGGCATGACGCTTAACACATCCGCCAGGTGGGCGCAGTACAGCACACTGCCATGCACATATACGCAGCTGAGCTCAGCTCATTCCCAATTCCAGGGTCACATCTCCAAACTGTTACAGTTTCTACAGCTGAATGAGCCAGCGTTGCAACTCTCCAAAACCTGACGCCTTTGATGCGCGTCATGTTCATGAAGTGTAAAAGCTAGGCCAAACACGTAGCATAAGATAGACACAGATGGAATTCACTGACAGCAAACAACCTCATGGAACCTAGTTAAGCCCAGACAACATCATCATCACGGTCATAAAAGCTTTGTTAAGTGCAGCAGACAAGGCGAATGTACGCGATGCGACCAAAATTCTTCAGAAATAATGAAGTCTGATGCCTCAACATAGTCAGTCACCAACATTTTGGAGAGTTTGTTCCAAGAGTCATAGCCACAAGATTTCAAGTTCAGGGTGATGCACGGTGTTTGTCATGTCATCATCACCAGTCCCTGGGGCTCGGGCTCCGTCCATTGGCGGCTGGGCGGCTATCGCAGAATGGGCTCCGGCTTTGACCTCTCCTGTTGCTCCCACTGTGATATAAACCATTGCGTTCAGCTTGCAACCTTGGTGGGGGCCTCATGCCATTTGGTGTCGGGCTGCGGTTTCTCCCCTTGGGAGGTGAAGCACTCCTTCCAGGGCTGCGGCTGTATTCGGGGCTTCTTGATCGCCTTTCCTCACAACCAGTGCCACGGCCATCCCTTCTTGGATAAAGCCTTTCCTCACAACCAGTGTCACGGCCACCCCTTCTTGGAGAAAGCCTTTCCTCACAACCAGCACCACGGCTATCCCACCTTGGAGAATCTGATCGACTGTTAATAAGAAAAACACAAATTTGATGGTGATTAATAATAATTAAAGAAAAATAATTCAACAGAGAAGAACAAAAGGCACAACTTGCACATGCTATTAGAAATTCTTGAAAGTTACTCTTGGAGCAATTATACGGCAGCAGTCATTTACTAGTTTATCAGCAGTATCCATCAAATTATGAACCTAATGACTAAGAAACCAAGGAAAGCATCTGACTTATTACCCAGCAGGGTATAACCAGAAGTTTGGTCGCTACACATTCCCTAACCACATATCAACAAATGGCAGTAGCAGGCAAGGTTGTCACGGCACTCCGGCAAATCGTGGCGAGGCCGGAGTGCCTGGACGCCTAGTCGACTAGGCGTTCGCCATAGCGACAATTAGACGATAGTAGTTAGACGACAAATAATACCTTATATAACTGAAAAATAAATAACCATGCAGCATAATAGCATGGTTGTCACGGCAGACATGGCGACCACGGCGACTGCCGAGAGCCAGGACGCCTAGACGTCCAGGCGGGCGCCTAGGCGTTAGCCAGGCGAGCTCTAGGCGAGCAGATGCACACAGCACAGCAGAGCAGAATCAGCAATGCAGACAGCAGTACAGCACAGCAGAGAGCAGATGCAAACAGCAGTGACAGCACTACAGCAGTACAACACTGCAGAGAGCAGCATACCTTGAAGATCATGAACTCCTGAGTCCTGATTGTGTCATCACTCATCAGTATCACTTCCCTTAATAGAACATGCTATTGATTTGTAATCTGTTGTTTCCTGACTTCCTCATTTCCTGTATAAGTGTATATCATATCATATTAGTATATTACATGTACAACTACAGATATTGGTAAGACAGGGAAAACTTGTGTAATGTCAAATGTGAGTATGTGACTTCCTTCCTTACCAAGTTCTTTGCCCTAGGAAGATTAGCTCTTTTGGCGAGATTTACAGCTAGTCAGCTTCAGCAAGCTTAAGGTTGTTTAACTGCATGCAACAACAACAAAATGTTCATGCTTTCCACAATATAAGACAAACTGACAAAGAATATTGCAATCTGTAATTCTGCATAAAGGTGAGAATTAGAACCTGAGACATGGCAACTGGAAGGTTGTTTGAAGCAAATCTCCCAGAAATGCTCCCTCCAGGCTGTTGAACCCCAGAGGATGGAAGGCCACTCATTGCAGCATATTTGGAAGGCTGAAATTTCCATGAATGCTGTACAAACCTTGAGAAATGTAAAAAAAAAGGTTTACTCCATGGACATTGTGCTGTATTAATGAACAACTAACCAAGCTAATATATTATATGCTCACCAGAATGATGGAAACCTGGAACTGATCCAGACTGACCAGAAAAGGATGCTGTAAATGGCCTTCCTGTTGAGTCTGGACTCTGGAAGATGCTGCAAAAAGTATCAATTTATCAAGACAACTAATAAAACAGGCTATATGGGCAGTCATGTTGAGTTAAACAGCAACTGTAAAAGAATATACAGTACCCAGTCAAACTACTTTTTTTACTACTAATCTACTACAATAGAAGTTCATAATGTGAAGTACATGAACAGCCTGATTTGGCAAGACCAGGTAAATGGAGAGGCAACAAAGTTTCAAACAGTGAAAGCATGAAATTGGCAAGGCGGAGGCCATCAACATTCAACAATCATAATCTGAATCCCCTCCCTCATCGCCCACAGCATCACTTTGTCCAGCGGTGTTAAGAGTAGGACTAGGAGGAGCTTCGCCGTAGTCATCTTTGATGTCTTCATCATCCATCTCAACATCTTCATCGTGGTCATCATTACTCCGTCCTTCCTCTTCAAGCGGCAATGAGCTTGTACTTGCCTCTCCATGACCATGACCTCGTCGATGATAAGTCCGAACATCACTCCCAGAGGCATGTGCTTTCCTAGGTAGATTGCGACCACGAAGCGCACTTGAGGCACCCACAACTTCATCAATAAGAGCCCAATCCAGATTTTCGGCTCACCTCATGGACATCTTCAAGACCAAGATCAATCCAATCGGTGTTCCACTCGTAGTCATCAAAGATCAGTGGGTTGAAGTTGCTTCCCTCCACACGCATCTTTTAAAATCTTTCAGTAATCTTTTGGTTATATTTCACATAAACCAAATCACTCAACCTCTAGTGCTCCAGCCGATTCCTTTTCTCAATTCTCTTTTGTAGCAAGTCAGCTAGCATTGTTGTATCTGCCACCTGACTAGATGCGTCAACAGACTCTAAGAAAAAAGTCCCCTCTAGGCTATTGGCAAGGAAGTTAATTAAATGGCGTCCTCTCTATCACCCACCCATCGACATGATAGTACGTACATACTCCTTCCAAGCTAACTCATGAGTCTTCCTCAAGACATCTATTTTCATCTTCGCCTTCTGCAAGTATGGTTTTCTCAACTCATGATAACTTGGACCAATATGGTTAGATCCAATTTGTCCAATGGCCTCAACCATAACATCAAAGGACCTTGACTTGGCCACATTGAAGGGTATGACATTCGAGTAAAAAAAATCTGCTATGTATTCATTGCATCTCTCTCTGTCTTCCTTGGTCACCTTTGAGTTGAACTGCTCCATATATGTTTGTTTCTTCCCCCTTGAATGTCTTTCCTCGACCACCTCATGGGGTAGTTTCCGAAGCATAGCAATAACAGATTTAGAACCCGCTGCAACACACTTCTTGTTGGTGTTCTTCGATTGAAGTGCTGCAGCTGCTAGCTTCCTTTTGTTAGCTGTCCCAGAACTTGGAGTTAGCTTCGGAGTTGTCCAGGACCATGAGCCTTTCGATGATTGTACTGTACTTGTTCCTTATTGTTGCTCTTGCTCCACCTCCACTTCCTCAACCTCTTGAGCTACCCCTTGTGCCTCTTCTACATCGTCCTCATCATAATTGATAGGCTTGTTTCTTGCACTGCTCTTAAGGTAATCATGCATCTCTCTCATGATGGTTGTGGTGGTCTTCGAGCATTTCTCTACATCTCCGAAGCCACCAGCAAGATATTGCTTAAGCATCTTGATTCCCGAAGAAACAATCACTCCACAAAGCTTGCATTGGACCTTATCTTTGTTGCCCAAATCTGGCAAAAAACCATACTGCCACCTAGGATCTTTGGACGTTGCCCTTCGTTTAGGATCTTTAACTGGATCATACTGCTCATTCCCCTCTCTAACCTCAGGATTTGCAGCACTGGCAGTGGCATTGGCAGAAGCCACAACATTGCCTAGTTCTTGCTCTGCCATCACTTCAAAATGCAAACATGAAGACATCAACATGATGGCAATAGCATTATGGCAATGAATTGTGGCAATAGCATGATGGCAAACATGAACCAAATCAATCAATGATAGATAGCAATAGCATTATGGCAATGAACTGTACATCAACTCGTCAAGTCATCATCAGTTCAGTTCATCACATATTCACATCATAGTTATACAGCTACAGCAAGGCAGCAAGCATCCAAGCACAGTTGATTAAGGATAAGTGGATAACAATCAGAATTTCTAATTTACATGTATCAATCATCAATGCATGTATGACGAGGGTGATTTGATGAACAATTGAACACAAACAGCGGTAAATTTTCTACGCTTTTGCGTTCAATTGTTCATCAAATCACCCTCGCCATACATGCATTGATGATTGATACATGTAAATTAGAATAATTAGTTGCAGGCCCGTCTTGCAGACAAATCAATTGCAATTTAGGAGCCTAAAACCCCATCAAAATCAAAGCTTTAGGAGCCTAAAACCCAACAAAAAATTTGCAATGCGTACTCAGTAAGCCAGTAGTCAGTACTCACAATTCTCCCGAGGTAGATCCTAGCCACACTGAGTTTTAGGTCCAAGTCCAACCCACCTGCCTCCCTCTTCTCCAACTCTCTGGTAGCCTGGCCAGTCCGCCAGTGACCTCACCGAGCAGAGCAGCTCTGCCGGAAGACGGGAAGAAGAACTGAGCAGAGCAGAGCATGAGAACGGGAAGAACTAAGCAAAGAAGAGCAAGAGAACCAGAATGAGGAGGAGGAAGAACTGGAGGAGAACAGTAGAAAACAAATGTGGGCATATGGTCCTTGCCTTCGGAAGGGCTTCGATTCGTGGAGACTAGGGACTCGCGGAGAGAGTGCAGGAGGGGGATGCTCGTCGGTCGGAGGGGTCTTCGACGAAGGTAGGTCGATCAGCGGCGCCGGCAGAGGGAGTGGCGGCGGTGATCGGTAGGGCTAGCGTTTCGCCGCTGCCGCTGTGTTGTCTCGCTTCGTTATACCGCTTCGGGCCGTCAGCTTCGCTGCGTATCAAGTTATACCGCTTCGGCCTTCGGCTTCATCGCAACAAGTCATCGCCGTGCCACTCGCCTTGGACGACTAGGCGACGACGCGGACGACCAGCCTCGCTAGGCACTCGCCTAGAAGACCAAGGCGAGGCGAACTGCTGTGGCGTCCGCGCAGTCCCGCGTAGATGCCGAGGCGACGCCGTAACAACTAGCTGAATGCCCGTGCGTTGCTACGGATTTTAAAAAATTGTAGAACATATTTGTATACATGTTCTAAAAAATTTTACCACCCGTTAGTTTCAGAACATATAGTATGATAAAATTTTAAAATCCGTAGCAACAAGCATTCAGCTAGTACAAGATTAAGCATTTGGATGAAAAATACAAGATGTACTCTACAATGCGCCTAGATGAAATCCACCTTGACCACTAAATCACGGAAAGAAAGATATTTTGATGGGAAAGTGGGAAGATTCGGTGCAGGTCTTTTGGGGCCATATGTCAGCGCTGTCTTTTGTGAGAAGGGGTGAAAGAGGCCGGACCAACCACCAACTCCTTCTTTTATAATAGTAAAGATAATCATATCTCAGGAGGTCTAAATTAGAAGAAATCTATTGAGAAAAGGGTGTGTTTGTAATTTTTAGAAACTCTGAAGGTCTAAATTAAAAGAAATCTATTGAAAAAAGGTCTGTTCGTAATTTTTAGAAACTCTGAGGACTTAATCGCAAAAAACCAAGAAAATATAATGCCTAACCGGCTAACCCTACCACGCCGCCCAGCTCACGCTCTCTCCCCATCTCTCTCGCCACCTCCTCCTCGCGCTCGATCCGCCGCCTCCCTCCCCGTCAGCCCTCCTCCCCCACCGCCTCACGCCCCTCCACCTCCTCTGCTTTCGCCGCCCGTGTCCCTCCGCCTCCCCGCCGCCGCCCGCCCCTCCACCTCCCCGCCGCCTGCCGGCCGCTTCGTCCTTCGTGTCCTCTCGCTTCGACGCTGCGCCCCGCCTCTCCGCCCCTTCCGGCCCGGCGGCGAGAAGGTCAGATCGGCCGGCGGCGGAAGATTTCTGGGCGACCGCCTCGGTGTCCTCCTCCGACCGCCAGACGGCTCGGCATCGCCTAGGCGACGCCATGATAACCATGGTAGCAGGCATGAATAGACTGGAGGTAAGATGACTAGTATGTGCCTAAATGGAATATATACAACACATGCATAATATACGTCACGGAAACTATTGAATTGTGACCAAATCTCTAGCAGGATGATTCTCGCAATAATATTCCATACGGTCAATCCTACTATTTGTTAGGAATATTGTGTGTATAGATATGAGACCCAAAGGGCTATATATATAGGAGAGTACAAGAGGATATGCCATATAGAGATAAGGCATATATAGAATAGAATCCAAACTCTATATCCTAATACAACTCTATCTCCTTAACACCCCCCATCAAATGCAAGGCGTATGCAATAGCATTGCATTTGAAAAAGGAATTAATACTAAAACAAGAAAAATCCGAAGTCCGAGTCTTGATGATGCCGTCGTTGCGTGCAGCCTTGAAATAAACTGTCAAATCAAACCGAAGAGGAATAAATAGAAGCATGATGGCGCAGATCGAAGCCCGAGACGGCGGCGGCGCAGTGCACAAGAAGCGCAGTGGAGGCGCGATGCAGAAGAAGCGCGGCGGCCTTAAAAACTCGGGGCAGCGGCAAGAAAAGCGGCGGCATCATAACGACTTCCACGATCTGCACGCGGCTCAAAGAATAGAGCGACGGCTGCTGCCATGCAAAATAAAATTCCTACTCTTCTATGACTGACAATAAATTTGTGGACTCGCACGGCTAAGACGAACTAAAAATTAGAAACTACGGATTTTGGATGGACGCAACGGAAGACTTACGAGAAAAGTAACAAAAACTAACTCAAAAGAAAACAGATGGTATCCAGGCAGCCGGTGTCCTTGCCCAAATAGAAAAAAACAACAGGAAAGCCCAAATTTTTTGTTTCTTTGGCCAACTGCTAGGATATCTGTTATGGGTGGCATCCAGGCAGCCGGTGTCCTTGCCCAAATAAAAAAGGATAGAACCCCTCCTCCCCTCTCTACGTCTCATCCCTCCTAGATCTGATCCAAGAATCCCTCCTCGCCTCCCATGGCGCTCTCATGAGAAGACCTCGTCCGTGGGGAGTACAAGGTCAAGGACCTCTCCCGAGCCGACTTGGTCGCCTCGAGATCGAGCTCGCCGAGGTCGAGATGCCGTGGCTCATGGCTGCCTTGCCGAAGTTCGGCCCTCCCACCCCTTTTGGGAGCCGCGGCTGTAGACAAGCAATAGCCGGAAGAATCTCGGGCTGCGCGACGGGTCTTGAGGTCGTCACCGGTGAGCAACGCGTAGCAGTAGTCCCGTGGCTTCTTGTCGGAGAAGGGTGGGACCACGGTGACGCCCCCTGCCATCGAGTTGCAGACGGCGAACTTGAGGCCGTCGGCTGAAGCCTGCGCCGGGAAGCGCAGGAAGAGAACTCACGGTAGCAAAGGAGGGAAGACGGGAAAAGATCGGTGAGGCGACGAGCTCGCCGGATCCGGTGGTGATGAAGTCTGACGACGCCGGATCCAAGGACGAAAATGATTGGCGACACTGGATCCAAAAGCCCAGAGCCATGTCAATGCCGCATGGCGAGGCGGCACCGCTGACGAAGAAAGCCCGGGAGGTCAGTGGTCGATGCGACGCCGATGACGAGTCAAGGCGGCGGCTCAAGATGACGGTGGTCCTCCATGGTGGCGAGGAGGAGCGACCGGGCGGCGGGCGCGTCGCTGGATGAAGGTGCAGTCGGAGAGCGGGCGCGCCACGACCGGCGGCGGCGCGGAGCGGCGAACGACTTGCCGGACGCGCAGCAGATCTCCCGCATCACGCCCGAGGCGTAACAATGGTGGTCGCGGCGCTTACTGCCGGCCCATCGCAGCCGAGCACGCTACCGGAGAAAATGAAGATGGCCGCCACCACGCTTGCTCTCTCGGATTCATCCGTGCTCGGGTGATGCGAGATAGCGCTCGACAGGTGTGGCAAAATGAAGATGGTCGCCCCGAGAGATCGATTCTCCGGGCGTGACAATGAAGACGAATCGGAGGCTAGGTATAGAACCTAGGCTCTGATACCATGTTATGAATATTGTGTGTATAGATATGAGACCCAAAGGGCTATATATATAGAAGAGTACAAGAGGATATGCCATATAGAGATAAGGCATATATGGAATAGAATCTAAACTCTATATCCTAATACAACTCTATCTCCTTAACACTGTTAACAAGATACATTAGCATACCATATTCATCCTTGACATAACCACAAGTAATAAAGCATAGCACATTTGCACAAACATCATCACAAATCATCATGGCAACTGTGTTCAAATTAAGGAAACACTGTTCATACATGTGACTCCTACTTCGGCTGGTGGGTGTTAGAAGTGTGGGCTTAGTATTCCAATGGGCCAAGAGGCCTACTTCGGCTCCGTCCACGAAGAGGTGGTGGGTGTTAGAAGTGTTGGCTTAGTATTCCAATGGGCCAAGAGGCCAAATATATACTTGAGACAATATGCGATGAGCCTCCTATACAATGTGATAACTCTGCAACCCATGTCTAATACCCCCCTCAAACTCATGGTGGATCAAAAACACCGAGTTTGGAGAGATAAAAACTGTGATGAGAGCTTGTTTGTGCCTTGGTGAAGAAATCTGCCAGCTGAATCTCGGAAGGCACATACTGAGGAGCAATCATCTGTGCTTGCACTTGCGATCTCATGTAAAAAGCATCAACATCAATATGCTTTGTGAACTCATGCTTCACTGGATCACGAGCAACACTGATCGCACCCGTGCTATCTGACAAGAGAGGAGTCGGTGCAGAAACAGAAACACCAAAGTCAACGAGGAACCATCGTAACCAAGTGACCTTAGCAGTCAGCAACGCCATAGCCCTCATCTCAGCCTCAGCACTCGAACGAGAAACTGCAGTCTACTTAGTCTTCCATGCAATAAGTGAGGAACCAAGAAAGACACGGTGGCGTGAAGAGACCGTGATCGAATGATCAGCGCCCAGTCGCATCGTAGTAGTTCTGAAACTGTAAGAAGCAAGAACTAGAAAAGAAAAGACAACGAGAGATGATCCCACGAAGATATCGCAAAATACAAAGAAGGTGACTATAGTGGATCTGAGTGGGAGCCGAAACAAACTGACTCAAGATGTGGATAGAGTGGGAAATATCCGATCTAGTGATCCTAAGATAGACCAGACTACCAACAAGGTAACGGTATCGAGTGAGATCCTCAAAAGGCTCACCATCAGTGGGTCGAAGATGGACTCCAAGCTCCATAGGAGTATCCACCATGCGCTGATCAGTGAGACTAGCACGAGCAAGAAGATCCTGAATGAACTTCTCCTGGGAGAGGTAGTAGCTCTCAGGCGTAGAAGAAAACTCAATCCTAAGGAAGTAACAAAAGGGACCAAGATTAGACATCAAGAAGTGCTCACCAAGATGCTTCTTCACAGATGCAATATGGTGTGGATCATCCCCAATGATATCATATCATCCACATAGAGAAGAAGCGTACACTACGAGGAGAAGTGTGAACAAAAAGAGCAAGGTCGTGATCGCTAGCGGTAAAACCGACAGCAGTGACGACAGAAGAAAAGCTCGCAAACCAAGTACGAGGGACTTACTTGAGCCCATAGAGAGCGACGAAGGCGACAAACCATCCCATCAGGGACAGAATACCCAGGAGGCGGCTGCATATAAACCTCGCTCTAATAACATGTTAGAAGTGTAGGCTTAGTATTCCAATGGGCCAAGAGGCTAAATATATACATGAGACAATATGCAATAAGCCCCTTATACAATGTAATAACCATGCAACCTCTACATGTCTAACAGTGGAGACCTTGAGTAGCTTCTCCCTCGCCTGTATTTGTGAAACTTCAAATCAAATGTGCACTAAAAAGGGCACAAGCAAGCACACGAGAATTCAAGAAAATACTAGAGATTCTTAGGGCTGTCCTGGCAGTTTCTTTCTATATGGCCGCTTTATCCACAGCGATAGCACTTATTTTTCCAGTCACCAGCATTGCAATCACGAGCCCAGTGACCATCTATCCCACAGGTAAAGCAGCGGCCAGAACCAGCAGGGGGTCCTCTGCCCATATAATCACGGGAACCTCCTGGATCACGCGGGATCTAGAAAATCAACACAAGCATGTCATATGAAGTGGAGAAGACAGCAACAGGAAAGCAAAGTATACAACACGGGCAACCAACAAGTAAGCAAACAACGTTATCATCCTGGACTTTACGTCGGGAAATCTCCAGTGTAGCCACAAAATACATATAAAAAGGTACATATAATTTGGGCAAATATACAGTAATAAAGAACATTGATAAACAGAAATGGCTTACCCCTTTTGTAAACTCAACAATGAGGCAGCTCCCATCAAACTCTCGGCCATCAAGTTCATACCTTGCATCATCTGCATCCCTGGGATGACTAAACTCCTGCAATATGATCCAGCAAACCAAAAATAGGGGTGGCCTTAAATGTGAATAATCTAATGAAGTTCCCAATTAACTAAAAAGATTCCAGGAGTAAATCTTGCAAATCATAGGAGTAAGAAGTTCTAATTACAACAAAGCCATGATCATACTTCAGATCAACATGCCGCACTCTGTGGAAACGGTTGACACAAACAGTAACACCATCAAGATGCAAGTAACAAAAATGCATCACCAGTCAGCAGTCAAATTAAACATCACTTTATGATGATTGTTATTTCCATAAAATAGACAACAGATTTTTTTCAAAGGAATCACCAAAATCTTCTTTAAACTTTGGAGCAACAGTCATCAATTCCACCAAGGGCACCCACCACCATGGAGATCGAGGTTAGGTGATAGCCCCCAAAAAACTTCAACAAGGTTATCCAAATCAAAACTCGTAAGTGCTTGTGGACATGTGACGGCAAATTGGCAATTGAGAAAAGGGGAGAAGGGCCGACAAATGCAACCTGCTTACTCAGACAGCAATACAGCATAGCAATCTAGCAGTACAAAAAACGCAACCCCTAATAACACAATGTAAATGGTCAAGATCAACAGAATTATCCCAAAAAAGGAACCTTAAACTTTTAGTTTCCTCTTGGTAGACAAGAAGCAAAGCACAAACCTCTCCGATCATAAGCTCATAAGCTTTCATGATAACTTACATTCATGTCAGTTGTCACAGAAAAAAAAAAAGAAAAGAAAGAAACTGTTTGTAGGGAACATATGGGATGGAAGCCTGCAACTGGACATTTCAAGCCGCTAGCCTCTGACTATCAGTTAGTCAATAAGTGAGAAAATAATTATTAGTAAGTAAAAACATGCACAGAAGACCAGAAAAGATCAAATTGTGAAGCGACAATGTAGCTACAGGACACATGTTCTAATAGTAAACTATACAGAGACTACCGATAGGACTGAAGTTAATTTTACACTATCAGTAATACAGTAGTAGTCTAGACTCTAGGCTACATAATCTAGGAAGAATAGCTTCAGAACGTTGCCTAGAAACTTGTGGAAAAATTAAAGCAAGCCAGTCTCAACAAGAAAATCATCTCCAGTTTCCACAACAAAACGTGATAAATCAAATGGTGCAGTTACATTTCAGGAGCAACTACCAAAGAACACAAAATTCTTAAACTCAGATCCAATTTCCTCACCACCCATATCTGCTGAAAAGGTGTTCAAGATCCTGCATTCGGGTGCGCGTAGAAAGGTAGCCCACGTACACAACTTGGTGTTACTGCCGTACCGATCATAGCCATCGTAGCGGTTATCATACCGAGGCATCTTGCACTGCGAGACAATATTGAGCGCATCAAAACATGCACCAAGAACATCGTATAACAAAAACATGTCTAAACATGCAAATGCACCTAACTTTTCATTAACGTGTTGCACGATCATCACCTTAACACATTGGTCTATCTATTACTAACTAAGACGCTTCTATGAAATTTGCATACAAACGGCAGTGGAGTTGCATCAAAATTACGTTTTCCCTCTATAGAAGAGAGAACCGGAAGCCTGGAATACACTGGATAACGCAAAAATTATTCCCATAGAAGATTGCGTTATGCTTTGAAACAGCATAGTAATTAACTCAAATGTCGAACCTTTCTCACATAGCACAAAGAGAATCCTTGAAGTTTTGCCATTTCAGATGATTCCCGAAACAATAAAGACGACGGAAATGTGAGCTGCGAACAAGAACTAATGAAATAAAGATCATTAAGGCCTCCGCCAATCAAACAGCACGGAAACCGTAATACCGCAAACCCTAGCGCGAATCTTGGCCAACCCTATCAAAAGCTACCGAATCCCTAACTAGAAGTGTCCCTTTTTACAAATTCCATGCCAAGAACAACTTTGCATCGACTCTACCATGATCTTGGCGAAAAAGAGAGAACAAAACCGCAATGCACATATCACGAACGGATTAAAGCTAAGAAACACGGCTTCCTAAGCGCCCATTGCAAAAAAAAAAAACAAGAACCGCACGGCATGGAAGAACACCGCGCGACAAATCGAGAAGCGAGCACGCGCGCGCGCGCAGCAATCCGACCAACCGGAAAGATTACGCGCAAAGGATTGTGCGGAAGAGATATTCGGGTTGCGGTTTTGGGGCACCTACCTTCCCATCTGCGAGGCGGGCGGCGGAGTCGCAAGAACCCTAACCGGCGATGAGGCGCCTGCGAGACGGAGAGGGAGAGCGATGCGGCGGCGGAGGCGCGGGGGGTTTATATGATAGCCGTCTGGGCTCGGGGCGTTTGGGCGGGGGAGATTGGGGAAGTGGAGAGACGGACGGGTTAGATGACGCCGTGTTGCATCGCGGGGCCAGTTGTTGTTGTGTTGGTACGGCCGAGCCTGCAGGGTCACTCGCATACGGGCCCTAGAACCACGTGGGCAGGTGTCAATGGGATAAAACAGCCCATTTCAGTTTGTCAGTGGCTTCCAAAAAAAAAAGTTAATCGCACTTTGCACCACCAGATAAAGGGCCTTTTTTCGGCTGTGATTTTTGGTTTTTTGCTGGAAATTTTGAATTTTGGCTGTTTACGGTACAGATTACGGAGAGACAGATATTCACTTGCGATTTTGGCTGATACAAATATTGGGCTTTTAACATGTAGATCGTTTAACTTGTAGACCTCGTCTTACGAAAATACTCCGTTTGAAAGTTAGGTACTGTAGCAAAAGCTAAAAGCCGCTGGTTTGTGAGGTAAAGAACAAGCCCAAATTTACACGAGTTTCATCTTATACTAGATTTAGCTAATACTTTTACTTTACACTACTTTAACTAAAATAATATTTCACTTCGTACTAGCTTCAGCACAACACCAATTTTAGCAACGTTGGCTTTGCCGCCCACTTTAGCGTCACCCGTAATATCACCTCGCGCTCCGCCAATGTCTCCATGTCATCCAAGAGCAACCAAATATACATCCTGGAGGAGATCGTGGCTTTGGTGCCAACCAAGAAGGGCATTGCCTACACCAAGTTCCTGCTCGGGATGCTTCAAGCAACGTTGCTCCTCGCCAGCCCACGTGCCGAGAGAACCTTGACGGGTACCTCTCAGAGGTGGCCAAGCTCATGGATAGGTACATCGCAGAGGTGGCGTCGGACACCAATCTCAAGCTGTGTGACTACCTGGGTTTTACCGAGGAGTAAAAACCCTAGTCAACAGATTATTATTCATTTTAGCCAATAGAATAGCATTCTAATGAATAATAAGCATATCATAGTGTTGCAACAAAAATAATAATTAGAGATAATACATGCTATTATTACATAAATATAGCCACGCAGGACTAGAGATTGTTACAAAGCCACTAAGGCTCGAATAATACAGTACCAAAAATGCAACTTCTAGTTCGCCATCTAAGTATACAGGAATTATTGAACAAAAAGATAACTGATTAGCTGTACAGGCACCCAGGAGGTTGATCCTGGGGTGCTATTAACTCCCTAATCATTTCAAGTACCATAAGAGGGATCCACCTCATACTGTTCATGCTCATACCCATCCCCGTTCCCTTCCAGATTTAGTTCCCCTGGAAATGCCTCCTCCATCCCTAGTGAAGACCCACACTCGTGTTAATCTAAACAAAGGAGAATAGTAGTAAAGGTGAGCACAGAAGTACTCAACAAGTTTATAAAAATACATTGTATGCTACTAAGCTAACATTTCTTAGAACATCCATTCCGCTGTTATCCTCATTTTCATTTCCTTTCTCACCCTTATTCTCTCTCTCGTCTCATTCTTTCTCTCATTTACCTTGCTTATAGAAAATAAAGGTTTTGTTGTTAGGTTTTGAAAGAATTCTAGATTATTAATTTAGAAACCTACTAAACACTCGTATAGTGGTATCAAATCACCACTAGTTTCTGTAGCCTCCAGTCCAGGAGACAGGCATGAATTCATAATTTATATAGCAATGCACAGGCTTGTACCACTTTACCCATAGTCACTTTGATTCTTGTAGCGAGTGGTTCTTCGCATTTTCTTATATGCGATGCCCAAATCAGAGTACAGAACTTTTACATCCATCTTAGTATATTATATCTCCACCCAACTACTCACAACCGATAAACTGCACTACCGGAAGTGACATAGCTATTGGTTGGGCTGGTTCGTTCACTCTTACAAAACACTCAACTGTGCTAATATATGGGCTCCACGTCCCCCACTTCTAGGCTTTCTCTCTCTCCCAGTTCTAGGTTATTACGGCTGCGTCCCCCACTGTCGGTCTCTCTATTGGCTCTGGGTTTCTGCACCTAGTTATACTATTTACCCATGTAGAGAGTATAATAACCTTGATAGAGTTACTGATTATGCCTGTCTTTAGATGGAACAATGATTGATACGACAGATATGATCCATTACACAAGTAAAGTCTAATTAACCTTATATTTTATCCTTATGTCGAGGGTTCCATACCTGCCCCTTTTCTTTCCTGCTCTGGGGACCCTCCACCCACTTATTTACTGGCCTTACAGTGGCTTCTCCAACTATCTGCCCTCATCTCTTTCCCTTCTTTCTTACGACATTTATTCAGTTTAAACATGATTTTAATTTTTGATGCAGGGTAATAATAATTTAATACAGAAAATACCTATTTTACAGAATATACTATGATTATATGCTCAAAGGGATGCTTGCCTGAGTTTATATTGTAGCTCTGCGCCCATAGATCACTCTGGAAAAATCTGCTCTCACACCCTAGTTCCTCTCCTAAAAGTTTATACGTGTGCTAATATTTAATTTACTGGTCCCACAGAGAATAACATATGGTAAATAATTGGGCAATTTACTGTAAAGCACCTAGGGTTATTTCCTAAATTTTATTTTAGTAATTTGTGGATTTTTACAACTCAGTTGCTATTTTAATCATCACATTAGAATTTAATCACTGCGCATAATTTTAATTAATAGTGTACAATTTTCAATCGTTTACTAGCAATTAATTTATTCTGATAGTCCTAATTAATTATCCGTGGGCTCCTACTATTTACATGTGATCAATAAAAATTAATTGAATATTTATGTATGTACAAAATTATCTAGATGGCTATGCGTCAATTTAATCTTTACGCACAAAATTTCAACCTACTGACATTGCTTAGCTTATTATTAATAAACAAAAGTGTTGATTAGTGACATTTTTGGTCAATTAACATGACCAGAGAAATTTATTAAGTAATTTAATTTGCCATGGAATGTTCAAGTTTAGGGGTTCGTGAGAAAACCAAATTTCATCGCACACATTTAATTTCTTTCCTCCATTTTCTTTTTTTCCTTTCTTTTCTTCTCCCCTTACAGTGGTCCCAGGCGTTGCTCTCGCTGTGTCCTCCTCAGCTCCAGCCCTTCGTCGCTAGTCTCCTCGGCAACCCTAGCTGCTCCTTAGGTCTCCTCTTTGAGCTCCGACCATGGTTGGTCACTTGAGGTCGCCAACGCCTCCGGCTCCTCACTGGCCAACTCCTCTCCCCTTTGGTCTCGACTTATTTCAGTTGCTCACTTTACTTATGTTCATTCTGATGTCTTGCAAGGTGATGAGGATAGAATAATTCTCAAATTATTACGTCATTATATTCTTTGGGTATACCCCTTATTAGTAGGGGAGAAGTCCCTCAGGATAGTCGCAGGCCTTACTGTGACTACTCCATATGGTCGTAGATCCTTCTACGACGACGTAGTCATAAGTCTTACTGCTACTACTCCCTGGTCGTAAGTCTTTCTACAACCACGTAGTCGCAAGTCTTATTGTGACTACTACCTGGTCGTAAGTCCTACTACGACCACGTAGTCGTGAGTTGTCTTGTGACCACCTTATGGTCGTGGACTTTCCTGCAACCAATCTATCTTTGACTAACTTGTCTACGACGAACAACTGCATCGTGGGCTCGTCTGATAAGGCAGTTAGAACATGCGTTTATCCAATAATCGCACACGATCTCTCTCTGACAACAACCGCTACACGAAGAACGACCTTATATGTCTCTTGACAGTAACTTCCATCAGGTGGCTATCATCCGAAGCATTGAGGTGTCTTCTGGCATGGGACAATTGCCATTGCTTCACTAGCTATATAAAGGTTAACGTCAAAGAGGGAAGGGACGATTCTGATTGAATGAGAAAATAGTGTTAGCCATTTACACAATTCTCTCATGTAATTCCTCTTTCTAGCAATTAGCAGTCACACTGGCTGTGGGGTTATTATTCTCTCAGTGAGAAGGTCCGAACCAGGATCAAATTTTTTGTGTCTTTATTCTGTCGTGCGCCTTCCCGTTGTTCCTATATTCTTCTGAGTACTTTACGACCATGGTAGTCGTTCGACCACTCGTTGGCTTACGACTACGTTAGTTCTGGTCTTTGTGGTTGTTGACCAGAGAGCCTTACGATCACGGTAGTCGTTCGAACACCTATTGGTTTACGACTACGATTGGTTCTGGTCTCGGTGGCTGCCGAATTGGGCGATTTACGACCTCGGTGTCAAGTATCGACCACATAGTCGGGCATATGACCACGAGTTCCCTTTTCAACCACGGTTTGTTCTTTGCTGCCTTTCTCTATTGTCTGGTCTCGGATATCTTCGACTACCGACCACGTTGCGCATCTGTCGAGTAGTCGGATAGCCCTCTCTTGGTCTGCCATCGGCCACGTAGTCAAGTCTTACGACCTCGTGGTAAGTTTCGACCACGCTATCTGATTCTGATCGCCTCAGTTTTCCTTGCTCTGTTCGGTCTGTCTTCTCGGGTTTCCTGTGAGCTTTCAACCCTTGTCTTCATACCTCAGTAGCTATTGGAGGAAAATGGTTAAGTGAATACTTGGGGTTTTTTGAAGGCACCATTCACCCCCCTCTGTTGCCTATCCGATCCTACATAATGATGTGTGTCAAGGACTGGAATTGGCTAAAGAGCGACAACAACATCAATTAGAGGATTCCAAGATCGTGCAAGCGTACGCTGACTTAGAACACATGAATGATCTCGGTATTGGGGAGCAGTTAGTATATACGCATGCTATTTCTGTACTCTTTTTCTTACTCGGGGAACCCACTCTGGCGCGTAAGGTTTATGTGTCAATATTTTTATGCAAAATACTTAAATTTCAACCTTTTTCCTTTTTTCCGTTCCCCCTCTTTTTTATTTTTCCCCTTCCCCTCCTTTTTCTCCTCTCCTTTTCTTTTTCCCTTTTCTCTCTCCTCACCTTTTTTCTTTTACTGCGCTGCGTCAGTGCCTCAGGCCACATTGCGCCATTTCTTTTTCAGCTCTCTCTCCTCACGGCCTTCCCTTGCTCGCTCCACAACCCGTCGCTGTCCACTGTCCGCCTGTCCTCACTATCTCTTGGTCTTTCTCCACCATGCCACTGCCGTAACCCATCACAGTCCAGATCTGCACTTTCGCTCCTCCCCTCCACCGCACCACTGTCATTCGTCAGTCCTCACTTTGCCGACCTTGTTCGCCTCTCGTCCATCGCCGCTCAGCCACCCCCTCCACCGCTCTTCCTCCTTATCCTCTACATGGCAGCTGGTCATCCTCCCCCTCCACCACCCTTCCCCCACCGGACCCTTCCTCTTCCCCTCTTCCTCCCCCAGTGCTGCCCACCCCCGCCTCCTCTGCCTTCCGTTGTGCCATGTCAGAGTCCAGGCCATCTAGATCCGACTCCGACACAGCCACCTCCCCACTCGCATTGGAGCAGTTGTTGCTCTTCATCCTCGTCATTTGACGTTCGTGGGATTTTGAGCTCGAGACTGAGTTGCGAGAAAGTCTGCTCTACGGGCCCATTGTCTGCTCGGGGAGCTCTAGTTGGCGAGCATGGGTTCCACACTAACCCTGTTGCCATTCTCGCTTTCATGATGGGTGAGAACGACATCAATACTTGAGCACGGCGGCATGGACACGACAAAGGTGGCCAAGCGAGGAGCCATAGTGGTGTGGCCTGGCCGTGTGAGGCTCGATGCCGGTGGCACTAGAGACGGAAGGTAGAAGTAGAGCAGGAAAGTGATGAAGATGGCGGCCGCCATCTTCATCATCGTCGTCGCCTCCACTGACATCCTCATCATCACCATCGACCCGTTGTCGCCTCCAAGTCAATAGGGCCAAGCCTAGGCTAGCATGACATGACACGACACAGCGGGGGTGGCCATGCTGGGGGCATGACCCAACTCCCAAGTTCAATAATAAATCTCTGAATTTGTCGTGAGCGGTCAAGTAAATATGAAAACTTTGAAATTGCGTATCTAAATCCTTAGACTTTGTAAATGGGTCGCTGAGGTCCAAGATGAGCTATACATTACTCAAGACCGGAGCACCGGCATGGAACTTGGCATATTGACTTGTGCAAATGCGAAAGTCATCATTGTTAGGACCTACATTTGCACCATACCTATAACAATTAGCACCGATCAAATCCGATCGTTAGCATCATGGGGATATTCTTTTAGCTATGGTTAATAATTTTTTACTATAGTTGGTAGTTTTTATCTGCATTTTTTTGATAAGGGAGTGGACGACGGAGATACCGACACGAATAATGTACATGATTTTGGCTTTTTTGATTTTGAGAGAAGCCAAAATTCAAAATTAGAAGCCAAAGGAAAAAAAAAGGACGCATGCTTGTTAGGAACGCAATGGCAGTGTAGCAATCTATCCCGTTCTGCAACTTGAAAGCCGCGATGCGGTCCGAGCCAACCGACGGCCGAGCGCGAGCTGGGCCCAAATCCAAAACCGGCGACGGACGACGGGACGGGCCCGATCCCAAGGACGGAGGAGCGGAAACCACCGGCTCGCGTGACGCGTCGCCTCGCCCTCGTCGGAGCCGTGAGAGTATTTATCGGCCGACGAGGCGAGATGCGAGCTCTCGCGGCTGCCGCAGCAACTGCAGTGGCGGCGCCTACCCCAGCGCGTCTCCGCCTCGTCTCCCCCCGCGCCCCGCGATTCGGTGAGACCCTCGACTCTCCTCATCCTATCCCCGAACCTGCTTCGGCGTCGATGATTCTGCTCGAGTAGCGCTGCTCCGACCCCGTGTCTCGCGGTTGCTTGGTCCGATTTTACCGCAAGAAATCTGGGGATTTTTGGGGTTGCGTTCGGCGCGGTTCTGGGTTTAGGGTTTATGATGCTCGAGTTTCGCTTTCGGGCGGTTTGAGTTGATCACCCCTGCTCTACATTTGCTCTGCGCAAATCTCTAGTTTCGGTTAATCGGGGCTCTCCGCTCTACTCCGTTCGCAGCAGCTGGATCTGGGCATAGGAGCATGCGAATTTCTGTAGCGAATTTTTTGGGGGTAAAAAATGGTGGAGTTCGTCCCCCCTTTCGCTCAAGCTAACTCGGGAACAGGCTAGGTTTCGGTTGTAGGCTTGTAGCTGGGACATTCGTGGTCAGGAACTTTGCCCGCGTTGCAAATTCAGCTCAGAGTGCCTTGCTGTTTCCTAATCTAGACCTGTTTGCTCATTTTGGTGCTGCCTGTCTAGCTAGGTCACTGTAGAGCATCTTCCTCCGCGAGGCTACCGAGGAGCGGCTGCTACGCCACCACCATGGGAGACGAGACCTCCACTTCCGCCTCCGCCCAGCCGCAGGAGCCTGCAGCGGCGGTGAGTATCGGGTTGCTTTTTCTGGAGATGACTGCGTCGCGTGTGTTTTCCCCTTCCCTACTTGCTTCAGCTGGTAATGACTGCGAACCTGTTTCTAGGCCGCGCAGGGAGCTGGGAGTGTCAAGCAGCAGCTCTCCAAGTTAGTGGTTTCGTCACTCCGGGCGACCGTGCCTGAGGTCGAGGTAGAACCGATGGTTGAAGTTTGTACAGCAAAGTTTGGTGACTATCAGTGGTATGTTGTTGACTCCTTGCCTTGCCTGCTGCGTCCATTTCATTTACAACCTCAGTATCTGCTGCTCCTGTTCTTGTTAGCATCCCTTGAATGTGCTCAAGGGATTCTTTGTAAACCATGTGCAGTAACAATGCTATGGGTTTGTGGTCAAGAATTAAAGGATCTGGGACAAGTTTCAAAAACCCTAATGCAATTGGACAGGTTAGAATGATCGTCACCCTTTGGAGTACCGATGTTTTAGTTCACGAAAATCTCAAGCAGTAGAACGTTCTTCCATAGGCTCTGCTACTAGTATTTCCTTGCTCATTCATTTTTCCTTTTTCATGCATGCCGAAACTCTCTTAGACTTAACACACTGAACCCTGACATTTTTCCAGGCCATTGCAAAGAACCTGCCTCCCTCTGATATCATTGAATCAACCTCTGTCGCTGGTCCTGGTTTTGTGAATATCATCTTATCCAACAGCTGGGTTGCAAAGGTTCTATTGAGATGTTTTATCAATAAGCTATGCCGGTATTTATGGTACTATAATTCTTTCCTGCTAAGTGCCAATGAACTACATCATTGCAGAGAATACATGATATGCTTGTGAATGATATCAAAACTTGGGCTCCAATTCTGCCAGTTAAGAGGGCAGTGCTTGATTTTTCATCCCCTAATATTGCAAAGGAAATGCATGTCGGGCATCTAAGGTCAACAATCATTGGGGACACCCTGGCACGCATGTTTGAGTTCTCAAATGTTGAAGTTCTCCGACGTAATCATGTGGGAGACTGGGGTACACAGGTAACATGCTTTGTGCTGTGACTTTGAGCTACTTTAGTATGTGCTTCTTGTTGGTGACAAATGCTGTTACGATCCTTTAATATGTCAATCCTGTTTGGTTCATAGAGAATGTGGTTACGCACAACAATTCATCCTTTTTTTCGGTGGCTTTACCCTTTTCTGTGCCTGTAACCATTACCTATCTTTGCTTCATGTACCCAATTTTGCTACACCCTGATGCACTAGAGGTTCAGTTGGTGCTGTTCTTTGTGCCCCCAAATATTTGACAGGTTCTGCTGGCATTATTTTCCATTTATTTAGTACCTTGGACACTTTGATTTGCTTTATTCATTGCTACAATATGCACTATTTTCTGTACTCAGAGATGCAAGAGCTTGTTTCCACTTTTAGATCTAATATGATTTGTTTATCCTATCATTGTTGTGTTTTCCTTTAGCTGTTTGACCACTTGTTGTAACCGTGTAGTTGTTATGTTGTACTTTCCATATGTAGGCTTTCCTTTCTATAAATTTTCTTCCAGTTAAAACTGAAATAAAAAAATGTTTTTACTAAAATATGTTGTTTTTTGATCATGCAGTTTGGAATGCTCATAGAATATCTATTTGAGAAATTTCCGAATTGGGAGGAAGTTGGTAGCCAGGCCATTGGTGACCTTCAGGTACTGTGGTGTTCCATGCATTAATGAAAGTATATATCACTTGCTCTCTGCCATAAAAGCATACAGACACGTGGTTACAAGTATGGCATGCTCAGCTAGCATATAAACATGGACGGAGTTTGGTACTGGATATCCCTGTAAAAAGCTATACGCTTGAGAGAACTGAAACATGAGTTACAGGGTAATTTGTTGCGGTAACATAAATTGCGCTATTGAATTATTTGTATTGTTCTTGGTAGCTGTTATGGGCCTTGTCTCTGGATCTCAGGTGGTAGGGATGTTGGTGCTGGGTTCCGCCGACGTCCTTCCGGCGGGAATTCACTTGTCCTGCCGTTGTCGCCGATTCAGTTCAGAAGTTAAGGTTTTGGGGAAGAAGAGATAACTTTATTTCTTGTCTACCTTCCCGCTCAACCACAGGAAGATATATACTCTTACAAATCCCAGTTTACTTCGGACTCCAACTTCAAAACGACTCCAACTGGAATACGAATAGAACTCGACTCCTAACGCAAAGACCGACGACTCTTCACCGGCGGACTCTTATTGAGGCGTGATCGACCTCTTGCTTGAACGCTGCCATAGTGTCTTCCCCAATAGGAGTCCATAACATTTCCCCCCTCCTGAGGAAACAGCTCGTCCTCGAGCTGAAAGTTTGGATATTGTTGTTTGAAAGCGGGAACTGGAACCCAGGATGCTTCTGACGGTGGTTGGCCGCACCATTGCACCAGGACCTCCCAGATGCCCTTAAACAGGCGTGATCGAACAATTGTGTCAGGTGCAGGAAGGACTCGTCCATGCAAGATGTCAGGCAACGGCGGAGGGGCCTCAGGTGGTATACCGTTATACTGTTTCAGAACAGCCACGTGGAAAACATTATGGATGCGAGCAGTCACAGGTAGTTGGAGTTTGTAAGCCACCGAGCCCACGCGACCAATGATTTGATATGGTCCATAAAACTTGGGTGACAGCTTGGAGAACTTTGATGTGATACCCACAGCTTGGCGGTGATGTAGCTTGAGCAAAACCCATTGGTCTACTTCGAATTCAACTTCCCGATGATGTTTATCATAAAGATTCTTCATACGCTGTTGAGCTTGTAACAAGCGTTCCGGTTCGGTGCAGAAACTCATCCCTGGCGCGTAGCATGTCCTCAACCGCCGAGACTTGCGCCGAACCCGCTGGAAGGGAGCAAGGTCTTGGTGGGCGACCATATACTACACGAAATGGAGTGCACTTGAGTGCGGAATGAAAGGAAGTATTATAGCAAAATTCCGCCCAAGGAAGCCATTTGATCCAATGTCGAGGGCGATCCCCACTGAGACAGCGAAGATACATTTCAATGGTGCGATTGGTGACCTCACTTTGTCCGTCCGCTTGAGGATGAAAAGCTGATGTCATATCGAGGGAGACTCCTGCCAGCCGAAAGAGCTCCTTCCAAAAGTTACTTGTGAATATTGTATCCCTATCGCTGACAATCGACTCCGGAAAGCCATGGAGTCGAACAATATCTTCAAAGAAGGCATGGGCTACGGATTGTGCTGTGTACGGGTGTGCTAATGGCACAAAATGAGCATATTTCGAAAATCTATCCACCACCGTTAGTACAACCGACGGCCTTGTATTCGGGAAAGCCGTCAATGAAATCCATAGTGATATGCGACCAGATCTGAGTCGGAAGTGGTAAGGGGTGGAGCAGACCTGCCGGGTGCAAGTGATCACCTTTGTTGCGTTGGCAGACGTCGCAGCAGTTAACATGCTCTTGGATCAGCCTTTTAAGTTGGGGAATATAGAAATCCTTGCGAATACGGTGCGCTGTTTTCTGGATCCCTTCATGACCCAAGCCGTGGTATGTGGAAATGATTTGAGGCACATGGACAGAAGACCGTGGCACGAATATGCGGCCATGATACAGGAACAAGCCATCAGTGAAGGTCCAATGTGGTGGTAGGTCCTGAGAGGTCAACTGAGACTGCAATGTCTGAAACGCCGGCAGTGAATTGACCTCCTCTTTGAGCTGAGAGAGCAGTTGAAAGTCTGGTCCTGAAATGGCGGATAATGACATGTGTTCGTCCCGGCGTGATAGTGCGTCGGCCACTGTATTGGTTTTTCCCGGTTTGAACTCAATTTGAAAATCAAACCCGAATAACTTACTGACCCAGTGGTGTTGAGGTATAGTGTTCAGGCGTTGATCAAGGAGGAATTTCAAACTGTAGTGGTCTGTGCGGACAATGAAAGGTTTGCCCCAAAGGTAATGTCGCCAATGTCGTACCGCTTTAACCAATCCGATGAGTTCGGCTCGTGTCGCGCCGGTTTGGCATGGTGAATCGATTGCTCGATCGAAAATGCAATTGGCTTAGATCCTTGGTGAAGTACCGCACCAATACCACTGCCGGACGCATCGCATTCGACAACAAAAGATGTTGTAAAATCCGGGAGGGCTAAAAAAGTAGGCGTACAGAGAGCTTCTTTCAATGCCAAAAAGGCCTCTTGTGCGGACTGGGACCAGCTGAATCCTTCCTTGGTGAGTAGTTTGGTGAGTGGCGCGGCAATGGAGCCAAAATCCCGTATGAATTTGCGGTAATACCCAGCAAGGCCTAAAAATCCTCGCAATTGACGGGGAGACTTAGGACTGGGCCATTGCTGAATATCCTGAACTTTGGATTGGTCCATAGAGACACCCTCTGCTGAAATAACATGGCCCGAACACGATCTCGACACCGCCAAAAGAACACTTTGATTGCTTAAGGAAAAACTGGTGCTGCCGAAGAAGAGTAAAGATCGCGCGGACATGGCACAAGTGTGCGGACCAAGACGGGCTGAAAATTAAGATGTCATCAAAGAAGACCAACACAAATTTGCGAAGATATGGCTGAAGAATAGCATTCATAACCGCCTGAAAGGTTGCCGGAGCATTGGAAAGACCGAAGGGTAAAACCAAATATTCAAAGTGACCATTATGTGTTCTAAGGTCATCATGTGGATGTCCTCCGGATGCATTCGTATTTGATGATAGCCTGAACGCAAATCTAACTTTGTGAAGTACTTGGCCGTTGTAACTCATCCAAGAATTCATCGACGATCGGAATGGGAATTTATCCTTGACAGTTTGGGCATTAAGCGCACGGTAGTCCACACAGCCGCCATGAGTTGTCCTTTTTCTTGACCAATACCACCGGCGAACTGAACGGCGACGTGCTGGCTCTAATGATTCCCTGTGACAACATCTCCTCGCATTGTTTTTCAATTTCGTCCTTATGATGGTGGGGATCTGATGGTCGAATCGAACCTACCGGGAACCCGAACGAGATGAATGCGGTGGTCACGGTGGCGTTGAGGTGGTAGACCACCGGATTTTGAAATATGTCCCGAAAGTCGATAGCGGATCGGGCAACAGTCTTGATGTGGTTCGGTGATTGAGAACAGGCGAGAAGAATGACTCCGTGGACTACCCAACAGGCGCACCTGTCGCCCTTGATGCCAGAAAGCCATGGACAAGTTGGAAAAGTCCCAGAGAATTGGCCCTAATGTTCGCAGCCATTGGACACCCAGGATCAACTCAAAACCTTGCAGAGGTAAGGCATAACAGTTGATAGCAAATTCTTCAGTACCAATAGTGATTGGTAAGGATGGGCAAAACCCTGGGCAAGATAATCTGTCCCCGTTGGCAACTGACACTTGAATACCCGTGCGAGTTTGCAATGGAATAGCTGACAGTTGGGCCGCTTGCATCGATGAAGTTATCGTGAACCGAATCCACCAAAGCACAGAACTTGTGATCATTAATGTGGATCATCAGTTGCATAGTATTGCATGAAGAGATACCTGTTAATGCGTGTAAGGAAATCTGGGGAGTGTCATATTCCTGAATATCCTCCGATATATCATCTTCATCTAAGATTTCTATCCAATACAAACGCTTGCATCTATGACCTCTTGTGAACTGTTCGTCACAATTAAAACACAATCCTTTCTGTCTGCGATCTGCCATCTCTGAAGGTGTAAGGCGTTTGAACGCTTCATGCATGTGGGTCGCCTCTGTTGTCGTGCCACGGTAGAAGCGGAACCTCAGGTGGTTTTGACAACAGCGGAGCTATGCGTTGCGTTGTAGTATACCTTGTTGTCACAGACTGTGGACTAACATGTGGTTGCCTGTGAATCAAACCCGAATTGTAAAGGAGCTTATAATGTCTTTCTGCTGCCTTAGCGAGACTAACGGCGGTGTCCAAAGAAGATGGGTTTTGTAGTTCCACATCTGATTTGATAAGTTCACCCAAGCCGGCTAAGAATAATCCCACTTCATGTTCGGTGATGATTGTCGGTAGCGACACGTGATTCTCAGAAACTCTGAGCATATTCTTCAACTGACCCTGTTTGTCGAAGGATGGCCAGTTCTGAAACTGGATTGGAGCGAAAAGGAGGTCCAAACCGCAGTTTGCAAGAACTCTGGAATCGAGGCCAGGACGGAATCCCCTCGGTGCGTTCCATTTTGTAATACCATTGCTGAGCTATACCGGTCATATGGTAAGTTGCCAACCATACTTTTTCCTCTTCCAAAGTGCGCTGACCCCGAAAGAATTGATCACAACGAGCAAGCCACTCCAATGGATCTGAATTGCCGTCAAACAGTGGAAAATCCACTTTATAGAACCGACTTGGTGTTGCTGTTGCAGGTTGATCGCCGAAATTCTGTCGTGCAGGAGGAGGAGCAGACGTGGTGAGTGTAGTTGAAGAAGAAACGCGACCTTCAAGAGCAAGAACAGCGGCTTCCAGATTAGCATGCGCCGTCGACTGTTCTTCCTGTTGCTTCAGAATTGTGCCCAGCATCGCCTTTAACTCGCGTAAATCTGCATTGATGGAGTCAGAAGCCATGGAATCTGATACCAAACTGTTATGGGCCTTGTCTCTGGATCTCAGGTGGTAGGGATGTTGGTGCTGGGTTCCGCCGACGTCCTTCCGGCGGGAATTCACTTGTCCTGCCGTTGTCGCCGATTCAGTTCAGAAGTTAAGGTTTTGGGGAAGAAGAGATAACTTTATTTCTTGTCTACCTTCCCGCTCAACCACAGGAAGATATATACTCTTACAAATCCCAGTTTACTTCGGACTCCAACTTCAAAACGACTCCAACTGGAATACGAATAGAACCTGACTCCTAACGCGCAAGACTGACGACTCTTCACCGAAGCGGACTCTTATTGAGGCGTGACTGGACCTACTGCTTGGAACGCCTGCCATAGTGTCTTCCCCAATAGGAGTCCATAACAGTAGCACTCTACACTACTGCACTCAGATAGCTGTATCACTTATTCGGTATCTTTAACTGCTTAGTCTATGCATCAATATTATCACTGTACTGGTTTATGCTTTATCCAAGTCCAATAACATATGTATGGCATTAGTCAAGCATGTGATGTTATAAAATATTGCATTGCCTTATATTTTTATCTCATCAGTTTTAGCAGTGTGGGTCATGATGGTTTATTTTGTATCTCTGCATATTGGATTTTGCTTTTAGTTGTTTGTTCCCAATTCGGGCCATTACCTGCTTCCCTTACTAGTCCATCAAAGTACATTTCTGAAATTTAAAGCAGTGGTGCTCACAGAGGCTGTGCTCAGGAGCAAATATGAGTTTACACCGGCATACAGTCGGGAGGAAATAACCATAAATAATTCTCAAGCATATATTATCTAGATATTTGTTGCCTCTGGGTGCATGTGCACGCATGCATTTGTGCATTTACCATGTGGCATTGCTTCTTATTGCTGCCAATTCAATTTACTTTGTTTGATTTTTGTGCTTATCTTGCCAAAGGTGCGATGAATGACCAGTTTACAATTTTGCATCATATAAGAGTTTTTGATTCATTAGGCAAATAATCATGTTTCAATTTGGTTATTTGCTGCAGCTTTTCTATAAAGCATCCAAGCAAAGATTTGATGCTGATCCAGAATTTAAAGATAGGGCTCAACAAGCAGTAGTTCGACTACAGGTGAGCTGTCCTGGATGTGGAGTCTGGGAGGATTGTGACATTTTCTCATTCTCATCTAAGCAATTAATAATCTGCAGGGAGGGGAGGAGAAATACCGAGCTGCCTGGAAAAAGATTTGCGAAATCAGCAGGGATGAATTTGATTTGGTCTACAAGCGCTTAAATGTAGAGCTTGAGGAAAAGGTAGTATTACCTTCTAAGATTTGACTTACTATTTAAAACAAGTTGCTTATCAACTGTCAAGTATCAACAAAATGTAGTTGCAATTTGCAACCTGAAATTTCTGTATCAATTGGAGTTTAGATGAACACCAACACATTGGTTTCTAGATTGTTTGCCATAATAACATTCCTTGCTTGTCGTACACACCTTCTAAAACTGAAATTTCGGCAATATTTGTTGCATTAATTTCTAGCAAATTTGCTCGAACGGTTTGTATTTTCATATTCTCATCTGAACCATGCTGAAAAAGATTCTCTGATCAATCATTAATTTTAGTTGATTTGCCCCAACAAGGTTTATTTCCTTCATTGTCATATGAAGGCTCATAGATTGAAAATTCTACAATTGCCGTCAAAATTACAAATTAGCTTCAGTTGTAAATTGGTACCCAAATACCCATCCTTTTGCTTGATGTTTCTGATTTGCACTGCTATGAACTATGAGTTTCATATTGAAACATTGATATCCTGTATTCCAGTGGATGTTTGAAGCCAACATCAAATTTATTAAACTGCTGACTTTTTAGGGCCAAATTCATCAGCGTTTCAGTATTGCCGGCCAATATTTGTGGAGATATTTACAAGGCTTTAGAAACCTCTTTCATTAATATGTATTTGTTGAACTTGTGATGACTCTAAACAAGTTTTACTTGAGATTTTTGAGTTCTCGCAATATTTGTCCATATTTGTTCTGTTGTTCATCTGAACCCATTTTGACCAAAGCATCTGCATCTACTTGCGATCAATCAAATTTTTGTCTATTGGTCTCGTTAAATGCTTATGTTCATGTTATGTTGCCTGCATCTTCCCCAGAGCAGCCAAGAAGGTTATTGATTTATATGCTTTGGAATGTTGAGAAGCAAGCTAATTACTTAAGCCCTGTTTGTTTTGGCTTAGGCTTTTTGGCTTATAGCTTAAAGCTAATCTTTTGTCTTAATCAGCTTATAAGCACCTAGCTTTTAAGTAAGTCAGGTATAGACTCTGTGTTTGGGCTTAGGCTTTCTGACTTTTCCACAGTTTGAAAATCACACATGAATATGCAACTGATAATGCGTGAACATATAACAAATTCACAAATAATGCATGAACACACAACAATCAGCGGCGTCGGTGGGGGGAGGGGGTGTGGAGGCGGTGGCGTCGGGAGGCGGTGGCGTTGGCGAGGCGGCGGTGTCGAGGCACGGGAGGCGGTGTTAGTGACGGGAGGAGGGTGTGGAGGTGGCGGCGGGGGCGGCGGTGTTGGTGGGGAGGCGGTGTCGGTGGGGAGGGTGTGGGCGGCGGCATCGGTGGGGAGGAGGTTGTGGGCGCGGCGTCAAGGGGAGAGGTAGCAGCGTTGGTAGGGAGGCGGCATCGTGGCGGGGGCGGTGGCGGGGTAGGGAGGAGGGTGTGGGCGGCGAGTAGGTGGGCGGCGGTGTTGACGGGAAGGTGGCGGCGTCGGTGGGGAGGGAGGGTGTGGGCGGCGGCATTGGGAAAAGAACGAGTGGAGAAGAGCAAAAAAGCAAGAGAAAAATGAAAGGGTTTGCACTTAGATTTTTTGTACGAATAATCCATTTTTTATTCGAAATTACAGAAGTATACTCGTAGGAAAGTTTTTTACAAAAATAGGCTCCACTCGTCCATTGGGGGGCGAGTGGAGCCTATCGCCCAACCGGGGCCGACAGAGTCTCTGTCGCTCTACCCGCCTCCAGACCATTGGGCGACTTTCATGCGATCGCCACGTTGGGCGAGTAGTTCTCCACGAAGATGTCGTAGACGAGCTTCCGGCGTGTTAGCCAGAAAGCCCGGTCGCGCCAGGAGAGTGTCGACAACCTGTCGAGAGCACGGTCCATCAGTGCCGCATGTAAGTACGACTCCCAGCGCACATCGTTGGTCGTGAGGCGGTCGATCTACTCAACAAAGGGCATATACGCCCGCGTGACCTGCACATGTGCGAACTGCACCTGCAAGGACGAATAGGTGTTACGTACGACTATTGTTAGTACAATGCAAATAACTAATTGACATATGACTTACCCGTCGACGACACCAGAGAGAACCCATCGTCGGTTTGTCGACATCTCCCCCCGGATACATCTCGGGCCCGTACGGACCCATGTCGTCTAGTAAAGGTCGTTCGAGGCTCAAGCGCCGAACGACCACAACTATAGTGTGAGGGACGACCGCGGGGCCGAGTTCGCCTTGGTCCTCGAGCACGCATCGCATAGGCCACGGTAGGTCGCAACAGGTGCGGCCGATCCCCAGCTGACCTGGGGGACCTCGCCGTCCGTGATCGCCCTAGCATGAGCGATGAGGCGCGCGTCGACACTGTTGCCGTGGCTGGTGGTGAAGAGCACCCAACCAAACAGCCACAGCAAGTACGCCTCCAAATGGCGTGGGACCTGCTGATCGTCCGCCTTTGGAACCATCCGCTCCACCTGAATGCAAACAAGATGTTATTAGTACGTAATAACGCAAATAAGAGCTTCGATGACACGATCGATTGTAAAGACCACGTGCGGGCGTGCAAGCCACCTCGCCGACGGTAGTGGGTCCGACTCACGGAAGATGTGGTAGTCATCCACGGCACCCGGTGGCAGGACCTTCTCGAATCTGCCGAGCAGGTCAGCGCGCCACTCGGCTGGGGCCTCCGGTAGGAAGGCAGCGCCTCCCGCGATCGGAAGTCCAAGAAGCAGGGACACATCCTGTAGGGTCGGCGTCATCTCCCTAAATGGGAGGTGGAGAGTGTGCGTCTCGGGCCGCTAACGGTCCACCAAAGCCGTCAGCAGGGAACGGTCGAACGGGAAGCATCGTGATCGCTCTACGACGTCGTCCTCGCCCGCGGCCACAGTGGGACCACCCTCGTCTGTGGCCTGCACATCCGGGCAAGAGGGAGAAGGCTAGCATCCCGCAGCTTGTAAACAAAGTGAAGGTCAACACAAAACGTTCTTACGTCAGCACTAAAACGGTGGCGGAGTGCAAACCTGACTGTCCAACAGGGGTCGAGTCTCCAGGCCACGCGAGGTGTGCGTGTCCGGACCACTCCCAGCTCAGCCGACTCGTCCGCGCTCCCCGGTGGCGGCACACGACGGGACGCGCGATGCACGCGGTCCACGTGCTCGTCCAACAGGGGAAACCGCCAGTCCGAGTCACGACCATCACACGTCATACCTGCAAATAGAGTTCAAGTTAGCACTACAATTTTGTGTGCATGCAGATTTCGTACCGATGCTAATTTTCTAAAACTATGTTCCCTAAATTATACATAACTACACACTTCTACGGCTGTTAATTTTGTAAAACTACATATTTAATAAATTTAGTATAACAAATATTTAACTATTTCTATCTACATCTACACCTACGGTTGCTTCTTCGTCTCCTCTCCGTTTCTACGCATGTCGTTTCTACGCATGCTAATTTCCTATAATTACGTTAACTAAATTTTCTATACTAAAAATAGTATACTACAAAATTTTTATACAAAAATTTTTATACTAAAAATTGTACTAAAATCTCTGTACTAATAATGTTCCATACTAAAACATATATACTACAAATTTTCTATACTAAAATTTCTATACTATAATTTCCATACTAAATTTTCTAAATCTAAAATTTTTACTACCACTAACATTTCATACAAAATATACTACAAATTTTCTATGCTAAAAATTGTATACTACAAATTTTCTATTCAAAAATTTCTATACTAAAAATTGTACTAAAATCTCTGTACTAATAATGTTCCATA
Organism: Bonia amplexicaulis; assembly: GCA_036346245.1. Lineage (NCBI taxonomy): Eukaryota > Viridiplantae > Streptophyta > Magnoliopsida > Poales > Poaceae > Bonia > Bonia amplexicaulis. The sequence goes on along the minus strand of CM070747.1, from coordinate 21,659,249 downwards.
CTAAAAAATGTATACTACAAATTTTCTATACTAAAATTTCCATACTAAATTTTCTAAATCTACAATTTTTACTACCACTAACATTTCATACAAAATATACTACAAATTTTCTATACTAAGAATTGTATATACTACAAATTTTCTATACAAAAATTTCTATATTAAAAATTGTACTAAAATCTCTGTACTAATAATGTTCCATACTACAAAATGTATACTACAATTTTTCTATACTAAAATTTCTATACTCAAATTTGCATACTAAATTTTCTAAATCTACAATTTTTACTACCACTAACATTTCATACAAAATATACTACAAATGCAATTTACAAAAAAAATACCTGAATCTGAAGATCTGACCCTCTCCTCTCGTCCTCGTCCTCTCCCTCACTTCTTCTCCCCCTCCTCTTCTTCCCCTCCTTCCTCCTCTCCTTTCTTCTCTCGCGGCGCCGAACGATGGAAACAAATGAGAGGCAGCGACGACGGTGGCCGAGCGCGCTGACTTTTTAGCCCCCCTGTCGCCCAACTCCCGGGCAACAACAATAATTCGCCCAACCGTTACCAAATTGCCCACATGTCGTCTCCAGGTTGGGCGATAGGCTCCATTGGCCCCCATTGGGCGACTTAAACCTATTGTTGTAAAATTTTTTCCCGCGGGTATATTTATGTAATTTCAAATAAAAAATGGATTATTCGTACAAAAATTCTTTGCACTTATATACAAATGGCATTTTGAGGTAATTTCAACGACGTTTAGTGGCAAAGGGTTATTCCATTTCACAAAAGCCAAAAAAGCACTTCGCACCTGGTTTTTGGCTTGTAGGCTTAAAGTAGCTTAAGTTTTTTATAAGCCAGTTAAAAAAACCATACCTTTGTTTAGGTTTTGACTTTTTGCTTTTAAGCCATACAAAAAGCCTAAACAAACAGGGCCTTACTTTTCAGGGGGAGAGCTTTTATAATCTTTATATTCCACAAGTTTTGGAGAAATTGAGTAGAAAAGGTTTGATCAAGGAAAGTGAGGGTGCTCGAGTAATATTCGTGGAAGGTCATCAAATCCCTTTGATAGTGGTTAAAAGAGATGGCGGCTTCAACTATTCCTCAACAGACTTAGCTGCTCTTTGGTTAGTTGCTAAATAATAATTGATATGATACATTTTTGCAGTTGATGTAGTATTGTAGTCTATTTTGCCACAGCTATAGTTTTTGTGAATTTTAACCTTTTTTGTCTCTGCTTTTATGGAGGTATCGGCTTAATGTTGAGAAGGCAGAATGGATAATATATGTAACAGATGTTGGCCAACAGCAGCATTTTGATATGTTTTTCAGTGTAAGCACAAAGTGCCATTTATCTTTACTCGAAACATGTTGTAATCTTGGTACCAGTAATTCTTCAGATGAAGAGAACCAATTTAAATATTTATCCCTCGATGGACTTCCAGTGAATCGTTTGTTGTATTTTATTACAGGCTGCCAGGATGGCCGGTTGGCTCCCAGATCCAAAAGAAAAGAAGCTTCCAAAAACGAGTCATGTTGGGTTTGGCCTTGTTCTTGGAGCAGATGGCAAGCGCTTCCGAACTCGTAGTACTGAGGTTGTTCGATTGGTAGAGCTACTTGATGAGGCTAAATCTCGGAGTAAATCAGAACTTCTCCAGCGCCTCACTGAAAATGGTAAGTGGTACTATTATGGAATTTTGCTTTCTTTTAATAATTTTTCAGGTCAAATATGATCATGATTTTATTCAGGTAAAATTGTTGAGTGGACTGATGAGGAACTAGAAAAAACTTCAGAGGCAGTAGGATATGGCGCTGTCAAGTACGTCCCGAAATTTCTTCATTTAGGAAGACAAACATGTTGAACTGAAATATGAATAACTAAGCTTTCCAAATTCTAATCCTGTTAGTATTCTCGTGTTTTTCTACAACTTCAATACAGGTACGCAGATCTGAAGAATAATCGACTGACCAATTACACATTTAGCTTTGAACAGATGCTAAATGATAAGGTATTTTCATACTCTATTTATTCACTGGATTATGTGGGAGCCTTGACACCCTTCATTATTTGTTTGCTGTCAACTCCTCTTAACCATATATTTGTTTACAACCGACTCCACTGTTTGTGGAAGGATATGTTTTCACTATATGCTCTGTATTAAATATTTTGCTGATTTATTTTGTGTGTTTCTGTTGGCCTTACTGTCTCCTATGATCATTCTCCTGCGTGAAATGAAAATTATATTCATAAGTATTTTCTGAACCCATTCATCCTTTAGCTTACATCCTCCTTTGTTAACAGGGAAATACTGCTGTCTACCTACAGTATGCTCACGCTCGCATTTGCTCCATTATCCGGAAATCCAACAAGGATGTAGAAGAGCTAAAAATGGTAATACTTGTGTTATTTTTATGTACTGATGCTGTTGTTGATTTCATAAAGTTTCAGTATCAAATTCTTTTGGCCATCAGACATGGACTTAAAATTGTTGACTTCGTATTTTGTTCTCAGAGCGGGACCATTTCACTTGGCCATCCAGATGAGCGTGTCTTGGGATTATATCTTATCCGATTTGCAGAGGTATAATTGGCACTGTTAAGTAAATTATTTCATCAGGTCGAGGAACTAAAAAAATCAGCTAAAAACCGGAACCCAATTTGTCGTTGAGCAGTAAGCAGCCACGGCGGTTAGCAAACATTTGGGTTGTGTGCTACCATTTTGAGTTTTTTTTTGCACAAATAATGTTTATATCATTATATATGAAGCTGTTTCCATTCTAGTTCAGATGCCATCAAACTCAACTGAAAACTACAAATGAAAAACTAAATGAGGCCTACATTTTTATTTGTTGATGTGTACAAACCTGTTGCGCCAATTAGTCACCAAAATACTAGTCAAGCATTGTAGCACTTTATTATTCAGGGCATTCCGTTGAGATGTCACTAATGCACCACTGATTCTTTCGTTAGTGAAGAGTATGGCTTAATGGTACTGATCTTTTTCTCATTTTGTATTGATTATGTGCTGCTATCTTTGTCAGGTTGTGGAAGAGGCATGCACCAATCTCCTTCCCAATGTTCTGTGTGAATACCTATACAACTTATCTGAAATGTTCACTAAGTTCTACACCAATTGTCAGGTATACTCCTCTCAGTTTCCATCTTTCCGTCCCCTTTTAAGCGAAGCTCACATCTGCTTGTCTTGTACAAAATAGTAGGAATAATCTGGGCCACATGAGATTTAACCGCAGTCTCGCTTTGCATTGAACTCAACAGGTGGTTGGATCTCCGGAGGAGACAAGCCGGCTGCTGCTTTGCCAAGCGACGGCGGTCGTCATGCGGCAGTGCTTCCAGCTGCTCGGGATAACGCCAGTTTACAAGCTGTGATCGGCCCATGCAAGTTTGATTTGCACTCTATATCCATCTTCACACAAACCCCCACTCCATGGTTGCAGTTTTTGGTCTTGTAACCTAGTTTGACGCGGCTAACTTGCTCGAATCGATTGCTCCATTTAAAAGAAAAAATTGATCATATACCCTCCCTTTAGATGGAAATTGAGGATTTACCCTCCTGGCCCACGTGTCAGTGACTTATGATGACCCCACGTGTCATTGAGATGCGGAGGGTAAATCTTCAATTTCCCAACTAAAGGGAGGGTATATGATCAAGTTTCCCATCTGTCGGGCTCTGTGTGTCTTTTATCTTTGTTTTCTGGAAACTCGTTAGTTGATGCTGGGTGGCAAAGTAGCAGTGTAGTAGCACCCGCTGTCGTGAAGCTATTTTGTGATGTTTTCTTTTATTTCACTTCAGCTTGCGCAACGACTACAATGGCGCTTGCGTTTGGTATGCTGTAAATGCGCAGCTGCTTGCACGATTGATCGGGAAATTAACAAATGCCCTTTTCTGTTTTTTACTCGATGTTTTTTATACTTTTTCACGGTCATGAATATAAGATTTGACCGTTATTTTTTATAACTTGACATAAAGATGTACTAGTAATAAAACTATAATATTATAAAAATATTTTAACAACCAATCTAATGTTTTTTTATAACTTGACATCAAGATGTGCTAATAAAATTATAATATCACAAAAGTATTTTTCACAATCAATCTAATGATATAATCTTTATACAGCAGTTCAAGGCACGAACTCTAGTCTTTATATAGTAGTTCAATTGCACGAATTCTAAGAGGTTAAACAAAAATACAACGGAGGGGGTATCAATTTACGATGCCACCCTCCAAAAATGGCTAATGGAAGAGAATTTTGGACGTTTTTGGCACTGTTGATCCCACAAATTCCCGAAGTAGCACCGTGTGGAAACAAATTCGATCGGCCCCTGCCGACCGCACGATCCACCCGAAGCTGACACGTGTAAGTCGTGCGGCCGGCGAGCGCATGACACCGAGGTCGTGCGGTCACCGACCGCACGACTCGGCCGGCACTGTAGCAAATGGAGTGGTGCGGTCGGCGACCGCACCACTCGGCTATTCATGCGGTAGCCGACCGCACCACTCGGTGCCCCGTCCCATCAACCCCGTGCTGGCGCGTTTTGCAGCCGTGAGAGCCGGCCCCTACTGCGTGCTGGCGTGTTTTGAAGCCGTGAGAGCCGGCCCCTACTGCATGCATGCATATGATCGCTCGTGATAAAAGAAAGGAAGGGTGAGTTGTCTTGCCTCACTCACTCGGTTTCCATTCGCATAGAGAAGCGACAAGAGAGCGAAGCAAGAAAAAAGAAGCGCAAGAGAAGAAAAGAAGGGAAGAGAAGAAAAGAAGGACGGAAACACAGATTTTGAAGTAAATTTCAAGTGATTTGAAGTTTGCGTAATTGTGAAAGTTGTAGATCGCCTCATGAGCTTCAAGAAAAGGTAAATATTATCTCCATGCGTGTATGATGTTATTTTGTTGATTAGTGTGTAATTAGCGTAAACGTTATGTACGGAGCTCATATATGTCAATTTTTGAAACAATGTTTGTAGTTGTAGTGTATCGTATTTTACATTTTATGTGAATAAATTTTGTAGTCTTGTCCATTCGCATCGAAAGCACAAGAAAAGAAGCGACAAGAGAAGGAAAGAAGGACCGCAAACACGAGATTTGGAGCAATTTTCGAAAGGATCTGAAGTTTTCACAATTGTGAAAGTTGTAGATCGTCTCGCGAGCTTCAAGGAAAGGTAAATATCATCCCCATGCGTGTATGATGTTATTATTTTGATTAGTCCGTAATTAGCGTAAACGTTATTTACGGAGTTCATGCATGTCATTTTTTGATGCAATGTTTGTAGTTGTAGTGTATTGTGTTATGTAATTTATGTGAATAAATTTTGTAGGTTTGTTGGAGTACGATTTAGTTATACTGAGTATTATGTAGCTTTAATGTTGATAGGTCTTGTTAGGAATACAATTGTAGTATTAATTTATGAAATAAGCATGTATATGACATATGAAATCTTGTCATGCACATGGTTTAAAAAGCATCCTAGTGATAATGTGTAAAATAATTTATACTACTGGTTCAGGTAAATAGCATGAGTAAACCAACTTGCAATCATTAATCATCATATGACAAGATGTCGGCAAGCATAAAATAATAAGTGAGCAAGTATGGTCTCATCATTATGCAAAACCATATGGTACATATGATTTATGTAGAAATTTATACATAATACATTACATTGGTAATTTCATTTGCATAGAAATTTATTAGCGCCCTCCATGAAAGAAATAAAAATTAGATTTACAAATGAAGATGAAAATATTCTTGTTGTATGTGGTGGGCGGTAGATATTGAATGATGGTACATTTGTTGCATGTTATATATACTAAGAGGGTTCAAGATGGACTTATGTTAGGTAGGACATGGGTGACATCCAAGACTTGTTCGTGTTCTCTGGCGGTGGTCTCGTCTGTGACGGTCCGTCGGGCGACACACATAATTGTGACCGGACCGTGATCCGGTCACCCAATCTGAACACCATGAGCTGGCCGAGCTACGGAGATGCGTGCGTTCGGCTTCGATCGGGAGACCGCAAGGAACAAATTACGGATCGAGGCGGTGTATGCGCGATGGGTGATGCAGGGAGACAGTGTGTCGGCTTATAAAGGTGACGAGTGGCGCCTATGGACCAACTACATGGAGGTTGTTTGCAACCACGACGCAATGATTTATGCAAGGCCAATGGTGTATGTTCAATTTGTGGAGAGGATGAATCATACGCCATGGGTGGCTCGTGTTGTTGGCGGAGATGTAGAGCTGCATTACCCTCAAGCGACCATGAAAATGATGGTGAAGTAGGAGTGAATGCATCAATGGGAGATGGAGACTGCGGAGGCGTGGACAATTTTCGGGCGAATGAAGGTGCGAGGCCGATGGTGGGCCTCCCGAGTTGATCGCCACGAGTACCTTGCCGACGAGGTGGAGGAAGTGGAAAGCGAGGAGGAAGAGTATGTTGAAACAGGCAGTTCGTAAGAGGAGGGTGAAGGGCAACCTACAGCGGGAGGTGTGTTAGGTGGTGTTGTAACCACGGACGGTGCGTACGTGCCGTCAAGATTGGACGACATCGCAGCGCAATCCCTAGTTCTGCCACGGGCGGAGGAGGCAGAGTGGGGATTCAATGAGGGCACACCGCTTATAGGCGGTGCTTCCGTAACAAGGGTGCTTTGCGACAAGCTATTGCCACGTATGCCGTCGACATCGGTAGGACATATCGGGTGCATGTGTCGAACCCCGACACCTACATTGTGAAGTGCGTCGACGGCTCATGCCACAGCAAGGTCCGTGGGCGGCGGTTCGGGCGCCGCCACGGAATTCGGATAAGCGTGGTGAAGGATCACACATGTGAGCTTGCGGGTCCAATACACAGGCACCGCAACATGACGTCGTCATATGTTGCGGAGCTGATAAGCCATCTTGTTCTGGCAAATGTGTGTATTTCTCCTAAGGTTCTCGTGGCGGATGTGGCAAACACGGTGGGGTTTGATGTCACCTACAAGAGGGTATGGCGGGCGAAACAGAAGGTCCTGCAGCGTAAGTTTGGGACATATGAAGAGGCATATGATTTGGTCCCAAGAATGCTTGCATCAAATTACGTATAAACCCGTGAAGTTACATTAACAAGCAAGAGCGGGTTAATGAGGCGCAAGGGCCAAATTGTTTTGTGCTTGACAGTGTTCGGGCCTTTAGGCGAGCAATTGAAGGCTTCAAGTGGTGCCGTCCGGTGCTAACGATGGACGGCACATTTCTATCCGGCAAGTACAAGGGTACCATCCCGACCGCGGTTGCGGTGATGCAAATGACCGATTACTCGATGGCATTTGCAATTGTAGAGAACGAGAATACGGATAGTCGATCGTGGTTTCTTGTCAACGTGAAGCGTGTCGTAGTTCAAGATCGGCCCGAGGTGTGTGTCATCTCCGACCGCAATGCGAGCTTGCCGCGCAATGCGAACGATGCGAATGGGACGATCCACCCTTCCAAAGGAATGACATGAAGAACCGGTGGTGCATGAGGCATCTTGCGGCGAACTTCCACGAAGGTTCCACAAAGAAGGAACTAATGAAGATGTTCAAAAGCTTTGTATGCGTAACTGGAGGAGGAAGTTCGAGGCCTTGTGGAGGCACCTTGACCAGAGACTAGCAAGCATGTTCGGCGTGTACAGCAGGATGAAGTCGGGGCGTGGCGGGAGGATCGGCGAGTAGGGAGTTCACACAATGGGTTAACTCAATGCACCGACTTGGAGATGTGGTCTCTCTCGCATGACACCGCGGGGCAAGGTATGGAATCATGACAACAAATATGTCCGAGGTGTACAATGGAGTTCTAAAGGCGTCGATCCACGCCTATCACAACAATCGTTGAAGAGACTTGGAACCGCTCGGTTGGATACTTTGTCAATAGAGCTATGATGGCGAAGAAACATCCGGACGGCGAGATTTCTGGAGGTAGCGCATGCCTACATGCACAAGAAGATGGAGAAGTCTCGTTCGCATATTGCTCAACCCATGGATGGCTTACGGAGAAAGTTCGAGGTCCGCCTTAGACAGTATATGATGGGGCGTACTAGAGGGACCGTAAGCAAGTATGCACGATTGATGAGAGAGCATCATGCACCGCAACAAGCCACAACTGCTGCACAAACCATGCTCACATGTGTACGCGGCATGCGCGGTATGGCACCAGACGCCCACGCATTACATGTCGAAGTACTATGACATAAAGCACTGCTTGAAACATGGAGTCTGAGTTCCATTCCTATGGGGTGGACATGCATTACGAGGAACCGTGGCGGGCGGTGAAGTGGGTGCCGAACGCCGCCTTGAAGCATGTCGGCCGTGGCGGCGACAAAGCCTTCAATTCGAATGACATGGATGATAGCCGTGGAGATCGTGTTCGGCGCCCAAAGTGCGAGAATGTGCAAGGCGTTGGCCATTCATTTAGGCATTGCCCAAACAGTGCCGACGTCAAGTAACGCCCATAGTCGATTCCGTGTTTTGTAACTATTGTGGGACTTTGTTGTACTCATCTTGTGTCTGCGAGCACATGATCATGCATCCTTCAAACTGTGCTGAATGTATGTTATGATATTATTTGCGTGTACAATTTGGTTGAGTTATTTCACGGAAGTTATGTTGTCATTTATTTGATATTTATTTGTCATTTGTTGTCATCTGCTGCACATTTTGTTGTCATTCATTTGCAAAATACGTTTTTGTATATTATGTCTTCATTTGTTCCGCACTTTATAGTCGGTATGTACATATTTCTTGTCATAACGCACTAATTTGTTTTCATTCATCGGCAGGAGATGGCGTGCGAGTTGCTTGAGCCCTTTGGGATGAGCATCACCGATGCGCAGATGGGTCATCTGGAGCCGGCCCTCAGAGTTTGATCCTTAGGAGCCCCGAGAGCACCGGCCTCTAGACCATCGGTACATCCCACTCTCGCGAGACACCGCCTTTTGCCCATTGCTCGCATGGTGGATGTGCCATATGCCTTGCGATTCGATGCGTCGTTGTTGTCCGCTCGTCGGCCGTTGGAGACCGGAGACTCACACCTTCCACTTCCGGTGGGGCGAGATGATATTACACTTCAGACGTGTCCATCTTGATGTGTCTACCCATCCGTGGTGCAGCAGTAGTGCCACCCCCTAGAGCCGTGCACCCTTACGAGTACAGCCCGGTGTTGTACGATTTGGATGAGGGCGATGACCCCATTAGTGCGCCGACGATGGGGACGCGTTGGGCACATGGTCACCGCGGTGGGCGAGGAGAGACCGAGGCAGTATACCCGAGTTCCATAACCGTTTGAGACTCGCATGAGGCGAGATAGTATGGTTGCCATGGACCGCACGCTTTATCCATAGCATAGCCCCTACGGGTTGTCGACCAAAGGCCACCAAGACCACACGTATTGGTTGACGACGTGCCACCTCGTCTTCTCCCACTTCGTCGAGCCATACAACCCTCAGAGGGTGTTGAGACAGTTTGGCCTTCACCAACACGTGCCACCCCTCCCGGGACGGCCACTACCACGGAAGGCCCACCAGTAAGTCATTGCACGTTAACTGTACGCGATGTAGTAGTGTGTCATTTTTTTACTTATTGTGTAATGGGTGTACTATCTTGCGTGCAAACCGTAAGAGGGCACCGGGGGCGGCGGAGGGGCACACGGCGGCGTGGGCGGACTGTGGCATGACTCGGCGACCACGGAGGTTGTCGATGAGACTCGGCCGTCGACGTCCACACCTACGATGCGTACCTAGAGTGGTACATTCCACGGACCCGGCAAGCTTACCGGCTCGCCCGGACCGCCCCGCCGAGATCGCGCGAGGTCGCCATACAAGCGGGGCGGACCGTCATCGAGCGACACGACACGACGATGCGATGCGAGTACTTTAAGTGCGTATGTTGAGTGCGTTTAACTCACTTGTTAGTTACCCGCGATGCGAGCCTTCATCGCATCCGGGGCGAGGCGGTGCGGCCCTCCGTCGTGGGGGGCGGCTCCATGGACCGACTCTAGCTTCGTGCGTACCATCTACGATGGCGCACGCTTGGCGATCAGGGCCATGAGCTGTAGTCGGCACAGGGATGATGTACATGCGCGACGCCTCCAGAGAGGACGACAGGCACCACCGCCGGAGGCACCGCCGTCGGCACCTCCATCAAGACGTCCCTTCGAGTCCGGCGTTCGCCCAACGGCGCTCGCTCCTCCTCGCGGCGCTTGGACCTGCGGTACAACGTTTCGCAATAGTTTGTTTTCACTCAATTGCTACTACGTGTAACCAATGATTTTTCCGCAGCTCTTGCGACGCGATAGCACGTTGCTACAGCCATCGTCTTCACGGAGGGCAGGGGACGACCGACGGGGTCCCTCTCCAGGGCGTCGGGATCCCTCTCCAGGGCGACGGATCCCTCCCCAGATAGCGACCCTGACTCTCAGCAACAACCGGCGGCGACGTTGCCCACATTCGCGCATGGTGGTCAGTCCACACTGCAGGGGCGGGATGAGTGGTTTGGGCAGACCTACCAAGATTACACTGACCAGACTACATGCGTGATTTGCCTTCGTCATCGTCATTCGGACGGTAGTATGCATGTGTATGTACTAACGTCTTGAACATAACATGTGTATTTCAATGCCATCTAATCGCCTCGCAAAAAAATGCGAGACATTCCCGAACAACAGGCCACGAAGTTTACTGAGGGCCATCTACATTCACACTCCCGGTAAATGCCTTACGTTGCGGTTCGATACTACTACTCATTATAAATATTTCATACTTTTCGTTGCCTAATTCACCTATACCATCTCCGCAGACGTAGACACCTCCCGATTGGTTGAGCTCTATTTTCGCCCTTCATCGCAACTCTCCACGGAGTTGTACCCACCACCGCCTCCGATGCGAGCCTCGCAGATCGACCTTCGAGATGCACCACACCCCCTAGCGAGTTCACGTTCTCGGAGGATCGATACGACGTCGGAGGAGGCGAAGACGAGGTGGACAATGAGTTTTTGTGTTTGTAATGTACTTTTGTTGTGTTGGTAATATAATGTTCTTTTCACCTTGCATAATGTAGCTTCCACTCCAATATGACAGCGTACGTACACAAGTTGGCATAACGTAACACCTTGCATTACACAACCATACACCTACCCTCCACCGTAAGAAGACACGATAACAAAAACACTACGAACATAGAGGAGAACAACGTGCACAACTACAACTTGCGATAACAATAAACACAAGAAAGAAAATAACACATAGCGATAAATTAATCTTCCACTCGATCTGTCAAAGCGATGTCGCACTCGACGGGTTGCAACCAGCCACGACAACTCTGTCATTTCGAACACTATTGGTCCTAGTCCCCATTTCATCCTCCCACACCCAAAATCGGCAACCGCCGGGGGCTTCCTGCGATTTCATGACAAGAAAAATTTGTAACTTGCTTGTACGATTTCAACGAACCCGAAACAATCATACTCACCGAGTGAAACGGGCACTTGTAGTAGTGACGCCCAGGATTCGCAGCGGTGTGTGAAGTCTTCGATGCAACAACCGTGTTGCATTTTGGGCAAGGACCGTGGGTGCCGATGACGTGGTCTTGAATCGACTCATATCGGCGCAAGGGGAGTTAGCACGAATGAAATATACACACAATCGGAAGAAGTAATTCAGGAGGTGAGGGAGAACAATGCGGGGGCTAGGTGAGGAATGGCTCCCTCTTATAGGCTCGGGGCCTAAAGTCATGGAGCCCACATAATCTGAACGGTCACGACCGCCAACAAGTAACAACACATACATTGCACGTACGCAAAATATGTCAACTACAGGCAAGAAATTAAATACGACATGACAAAGAGGCCGACTTTGCGCGATGACATGACAAAGAGGCCGCTTTGCGCGATGACATGACAAGGCAGGCGGCTTTGCTCGGTGACATGACAAAGAGGCCGCTTTGCGCGGTGACATGACAAGGCAGGCGGCTTTGCTCGGTGACATGACAAAGAGGCCGCTTTGCGCGATGACATGACAAGACAGGCGGCTTTGCTCGGTGACATGACAAAAGAGGCCAGCTTTGCGCAGTGACATGACAAGACGGGGCAGCTTTGCTCAGTGACATGACAAAAGAGGCCGCTTTGCGCGATGACATGACAAGGCAGGCGGCTTTGCTCAGTGACATGACAAAAGAGGCCAGCTTTGCGCACTGACATGATAAAACGGGCCAGCTTAAAACGGGGCAGCTTTGTGCAGCGTCCAAAAAAACACATGCCTACCCTTCGCCTTATAAATTGACGTGCAATGCGTCCGCAAGAGAGCACTACACCATCTAACACTACATCATACATTCCTTCTCCACGTCGAAATGAACAACAAGAATATAAAGAGTTGGCAGGAATTCGCGGACAAGATAAATGAAATTAGGCGGAAGGCTAGGGAGGATTCCGCAACAAGGCGAAATGGGAGGAGACACGCAACATAGCAAGGGCTGCGGCTCGCGACGAACAAGCAAGGGCTGCGGCTCGCGAGGAACAAGCAAAGGCTGCTGCGCTACGAGGTCGCCTCCCGCAATGAGCGACCGCGTAGCAACAACCCCATCCCGGACGTCCCCAACGAGCGTTCGCCGCAACTCCCACCTGAGGGGGAGACACCCCCCCTTTGTTGGTGTGGGGACACGTGCAAGTTCATCAAATCGAACGAACGCATCACCCTGGGTATGCGTTCATCGTTGCGCAAACTACTCTAGTGAATACCCCAACCGCCGTTTGACACCTCATCCTATCGGGACCCGAACGAACACATGCACCATTTTTCTCAATATTTTCTCCTTCACATCACATACTAACAATCTCTCCCTCGTTTTGCGGTCCGGGCCCCTATGTAGCTACCGCAAATGGATCGATCTTGAGATCCACCTGCGGACCAATGGACCCTCGACTTGAGGACCGGAATGTCAAGCAGGACAAGGAGTTGCTTTGCAGGAGGAGCGCCGCAGCCACGAGCACACCCTGCGTATACAACGCGAGTCGCAAGCCCATCTCGATGCGTGCACTAGGAGGGAGCGGGAGGCTCGCGAGATGGAACGCGAGAGAAAGAGGGAAATGACGGCTAAGGCAAAAGAGGCCGCGGAGGAGTTCAATGCCGAGCGGGCAAGGAAGGGAAAGTGGCCCCGATCCACACAGTAGGTCGTACGAGCAGTTGGATAGGTTAGTCGCATATCATGCTATATGTTAAGCATGTAATAAAAATGTATCGTCATGTAACTCCCAACGTATTTCTATTCACTAAGCTTATTATCTCGTGTTTCGCATTCAATGATTCCTACGTTTTAAATATCACTTTCCTTCCTTTCATCTAATTGTTCATATCACAGTTGTCCTCAAAAATTTTTTTATTAAATTTCTTCCAATAAAACAACATAACATCATCGAAAAATGTTATTGCTAGTTTAACATATTTTTCACGATCTGCATTGTACAAAAATGACAAATACACTAATCGTTACTTCACACAAATATATAACAGTTTCTGCGCAAAAACTCTGATCGCTCCAAACCCTAACCCTAACCGAGTGGTGCGGTCGGTTGCCGCATCATTAATGGAGTGGTGCGGTCGCCGACCGCACCACTCGCTTTCTCGATGGCGGTAGGAGTCGTGCGGTCGCCGACCGCACGACCTCGGTGTCGTGCGCTCGCCGGCCGCACGACTTCCACGTGTCAGCTTCGGGTGAATCGTGCGGTCGGCAGGGGGCTAGATCGGGAATTCGTTCTCGCAGGAGGCTACTTCGGGAATTAACGGGTGCAACAGTGCCAAAAACGTCCAAATTTCAATGGAAGAGAGGTGAGACTTCGTACATAGTGGCACTTTCCGAGGTTGCGGATTTGTCGTTTCCGCATTCGTGGGTGCACGTCAAATCTGTGTTGCGGTGTGCGTGTGAAGCGTGTGCACGTCCACAGTGGTCCACCAAGAAGCTATTTGTGTTGTGCTTCAACATATAACACTGGGCGGTAAACGAGCCAGCATTATTATTTCACCACAGGTTCCGCAAGACTGCGGGAGCAACATATCGACACAAACCTCTTGATTATTGTGACATAAACCGCCCAGCTTTCCGTGCAAAGTTACACATATTTTTCCGTCACTCCTATTCCTTCCCCGGTAACATACAGGCTCACCTTAACTCTCTTCAGGACGTGAAAACATTAGATGGCTATGGATGTGTGTGATCTTTCCTCACATTAGCATGGTCATATGTAGGCTAAAACCAAAGGAACAGTAAGCATAGCAAGGCGATGGTAACCATGCACAAGGAGTCTACGCTCTCAGCTGCTGCTGCTGCTGCTTCTTCAAGGCCCCATCCATGGGGGGCCGCCGCCCTCCTCGCCGGAGGACGGTGCTACTGCTGCCTAGGTCTCTTCGAGCTGCAGCTCGGGCACTTGTACTGCTTTATGCTCTCCGCCTTCGCCGGAGTAATCTTCACGCACTTGCCATGGTACCACCTTTCGCACACGTCGCACCCGATCCAGAATTCGTCAGCGCTGTATATCCCACCGCATGTCCCACATAGGGTTTCACTGTGGTCACTGTCATCTTCATAACAGCCTTCGTTGACCTCCCTCTCCCTGGCGTTGTTTTCCACACGCGCCTCGCTTGTATGCTGGGAAGACAAAATAAACTGAGCATGAGGGAAGGCAAGAGGTAAAAAAAATGTAAAGAATTCTGGTTAGTCGTTACCTTCGCTGACAGCTTGTTTCTACCGCTGTTGTCAATACTGGATCTGTCCCTCTCCTTCGATTGTCTCGCACCTGAGACAACTTCATAAACGGTTGGCAAATCATTCATCATGCCAAATAAACGCTTCCTGTTGGATTGCAGAGTAAAAACAATAGGATAAAATGAGAACATTATGAACTCTAAAACATACAGAAATTAGCTACTCTAATAACAGTACAGCAAATCTATTCTTTTCTATCTACGTTCATAATGTTATTTAGACTATTTTCCCATAAAAAATATTATTTAGACTATGGTAACTTTTACTATACTTGAATGATGGGTTACTGCAAGGGTTTGTAAAACTGCAGGGAACCAGCCGTGAAACACAAACCGACCCGGTTCCAGGCTGGTTTTCCAAGCCCTGGTTCAGTGTCATAACACCACCCGTTCGATCCTATATTCTTGCTAAATATACGTACTATGACTTGTTGGTTATATTACAAACATCAAAAACTTTAAAAATCAAAATATGAATCCGGACCGGTTTTGGGGCCCAAAACCGGTATGTTTCTGGAATCTGACAGGTTTCGGTTTTTGACCTCAAAACTGTTATGAATAGCGTTTGTATGTATCATGAGGCCAATGTGCCAGTATAAATGCACGTACAGATATGACATATATGCAGGAAACCTCTCACACAAATAGGGTAAATACACAGCTATATAATACATATTTAACACCTTTTCAAGCTTATAGTGAATCAACAACATGAAGTTTGGAGAGATAGAAATTGTGCTGGGCTCTGGTCGGTGCCTTTGTGAAGAAGTCTGTCAACTTAAACTCTGAAGTCACATACTGAAGAGCAACAACCTAGTCCTGCTCCTATGTCCTTATATAGGAAACATCAATAATAATATGCTTTGTAAGCTCATAATTCACTGGATCTCTAGCAATGCTAATAGCACATATACCGTCAGACAAAAGAAGAGTCGGTGTAGAAACAAAAACACCAAAATCCTCAAGTAACCACCGTAGCTAAGTAACCTCTGCAGTCAACACAGCCATAGCTCACAACTCAGCCTCAACACTCGAACAAGAAACTCCTGTATGCTTTTTAGTCTTCCAAACAATGAGAGAACCATCAAGAAAAATACAATAAGCAGAGAGACCGGCGATCAGAGTGATCACTAGCCCAGGTGGCATCAGAATATGCCAGTAGCTGTAAAGAGCTGGAGCGAGGAAAAAAGAGGCGATGTGAGATAGTTCCACAAAGGTATCGTAGAACACGAAGAAGATGATCATGGTTGTCACGGCGGAGTCGGCGAGGGCACGGCGACGCCTAGGCGCGGGTGGAGGGAGGTGGCGCGGCCGGAGAGAAGAGGGGCGGACGGCCTATAAGACCAAGGCGAGGCGAGCTGTCAAGGCGTTCGCGTAGTCCCGCCTGGACGCCTAGGCGTCGCCTAGGCGACACCTAGGCGACGCCGTAACATCAGTGAAGATGATTATAGTGGAGCTGAGTGGGAATAGAAACAAACTGACTCAAGATATGCACAAATTACGAAATGTCAGGACGAGTAACACCAAAATAAACAAGGCTCCCAACAAGATGACGATAGCGAGTAGGATTAGTAAGAGACTCACCATAAGTGAGACGAAGATGAACATTAAGCTCCATGGGAGTCTCAGTTGTGCGCTGATCAGGAAGAGGCGCGATCAAGAAGATCACGAACATACTTTTCTTGGGACACGTAGAAACCCTCAACGGTAGAAATAACCTCAATCCCAAGAAAGTAGCAAAGAGAGCCTAGATCAGACA
Organism: Bonia amplexicaulis; assembly: GCA_036346245.1. Lineage (NCBI taxonomy): Eukaryota > Viridiplantae > Streptophyta > Magnoliopsida > Poales > Poaceae > Bonia > Bonia amplexicaulis. The sequence goes on along the minus strand of CM070747.1, from coordinate 21,642,714 downwards.
TGAGAAACTACTCACTAAGACGCTCGTTGACAAAAATGATGTACTGAGAATCATCTCCAATAATGATCATATCATCAACATACAAAAGGAAAAGCATTCGACTGCGAAGCGAAGTGTGAAAAAAAAGAGTAGAATCATGAGCATCAAGGAGAAACCGATTCGCGATGATAACGAGAAAAACGATCGGACTGCACATGAGGAGTTTGCTTAAGGCCATAGAGAGATCGGCGTAGGCGACAAACCATACCCTTAGGAACAAAATACCTAAGGGGCGGCTATGTGTAGACCTCACACAACTCGCCATTGAAAAAGGCATTCTTAACGTCCAACTGAGAGATGGACCACTGTCGAACAGAAGCCACAACAAGGAGTGCGAACGGTGGTCATGTGAGCGACACGAGCAAATGTCTCATCGTAGTCATGACCATGTTCCCACTGAAAACCACTTATCACAAGACAAACCTTGTAGCGCTTAAGAGAACCATCAGAGCGGGTATTAACCTTATAGACCCACTTGCACGTGATAGGAATAACACACGCAGGAAGAGGAACAAGATCACACGTGCTAGTATGCTCAAGGGCAACAATCTCCTCTACCATTGCATGCTGCAACTCCTGATGAACAACAACATCACGATAAGAAGGTTCGGCAAGAGTAGCGGCAGCAAAACCAAAGTGCTTAGGAGACCGAATAAATTGGCGATCACGAAGAGCATATCGAGGAGAGGCCGGAGAGGATAACCCATCAAAAGGAGATGGCACATCAGAAGAATCCTCAACTCGTGGACGACGAGTATAGTAGAAAGGATAAGGAACAAGGTCAGGAGTAACCTCTGGAGAGAGTACCGTGGCGAAGAAGGCGCCGACTATGAAGGAGGCACCAGAGAGACCAAAGGTTAAGGTGGAAGGAAAAGTCAGGAAAGAAAGTGACTCGACAGGAGATGCTGAAGTGGAGAAACGATGACGAGGATAGAAAGGATGAGACTCATCAAAAGTAACATCCCGACAAATCCGCATCCGTCGGCCAACAAGATCTCAACAACGATATCCCTTATGCTCAGCGCTATAGCCCAGAAAAATGCACTCCATGGACTGAGCGGCCAGCTTGATGCACTCACAGGGTACAAGAAGAACATAGCATACACACTCAAAGAGGCGAAGGCTGGAATAATCAGAAGTCTTGCCACAGAGACGCTCAAGTGGGATCTTGTCCTGAAGAGCAGAAGATGGTTGAGCATTGACCAGAAAAGTGGCAATAGAAACAGTCTTAGTCCAGAAGTGTGGTGGAACAGCAGAAGCAAGCATGAGAGCACGAGCTGTCTCAAGAAGATGACGATACTTTCGTTCAGCTACACCGTTCTGGGCAAGAGCACCGGGACAAGAAAACTGAGAGAGAGTGCTCTGCTCAGCAAGAAAACCATGAAGAACTCCTGACAAATACTCCCTAGCAGAATCAGTACAAAAAACACAAATAGGAGTTAAACTGAGTACGGACAATGGTGGCAAAAGTCTTGTAGATAGAACCTCACTACAAGATGACATAAAGTTTATCCATGTATGCCGAGAAAAATTATCAATAAAAATTATATAATATCAATGACCTCCTTTTGAAACGAAAGGAGCTGGCACCTATATATCATAACGAACAAGATCAAAAGGGCGTTGAAACACTAACTCACTAGAAGGATAGGGGAGTTGAAGCTATTTGCTAAGCTTATAACCTGACAATTTAGAGAAGCATCACCATACACAAACCCTAAAAGACCATGACGAAGCAATGAAGACTGATGTGACCCACAAAGATGTCCTAAACGATGATGCCATTGAGCAAAAGACGCGGTGGAGAATGCAACAGATGCAGAGGCGGTGGTGGAGGCGACAAGACTGATAGGGGCAGCGGAAAGAAGATAGAAAGGAAGGTGAAAGCAGTTAAGCTCCCAGAGTCGTCGTGAGCCACGGCGGCGAGGGCCGGTACCAACCAGAGTCCCCGTGCGATGATCCTAAACAAAACAAGAATCATAATCGAGAATAACACGACAACTATGATCTGTGAGCTGACTGGCAGATATGAGCTGTATGGTTAGTTTTAGAATGAGAAACAAGAACATGAAAGGGTGAATTTAAAGAAGTGCCTCGCCCTGCGATAGAAAGAGAGGTACCATTTACTGCTTGAACAGTGATAGGAACAACTAAAGGACTAATGGAAGTGAGGCTGTTGAAATCAGGTGTCATATGAAAGGAAGCAACAGAATCAAGAATCCAAGGTGATGTACCTGAGGAAGGAGAAGTAGAAGGTGGCCTCTCACCGGAAGACTAAGCAGTAGAACCGGACGGTGCAGAAGCAACCATGCGATGCAGCAATGTAAGAAACTCCTGAGTATCAGATGCACCAGGACTCCTCTGAGAGGAGTAACCTCCAATGCCCCTCGAAGGACGGTCACCACGACGAAAATCCATGTTCCTATAGCAGAACAGCTCCATATATCCATCTTTATTGCAATAGGTGCAGTGAAATCCTCTACCAACAACAACTGTCACTAGTGGAGGCGCAACTGGTGAAGGAGTAACCGGAGGCACAACAGGTGTAGAAACTGGAGGAGCTGCCAAAACCGAAGGAACGACGGTGACAACAGTAGACCCGCATCATGTAGACGAATCTCCTCAGTACGAACAACTGCAAGGGCCTCCAAAAGAGACACGAGGGTGGCGAGCCAGCAACTGAGCATGAGTCTACTCAAACTCAGCCCGGAGACGTGCTAAGAAATCGTAGATGCGGAGCTCTAGATGAGACTGCTGGCGCTGACAGCACTGACAGGTGTGGCAAACATCTAGCCCCAAAGAGTCAATCTGACGCCATACCGCGGATAGCTGAGCATAGAACTTGTCCACAGTGGCATCTCCCTGCTGCAGTGAATGCTCATGATGCACAACAATAAGGTACAAGGAATCACCAGATGGCTCGTAGCAGTTGTGCAGATACGCCCACATCGCCTGTGCGGAAGCCAAGCCAACTACATCACCAGTGAAATGCACCTCCATGCTAGCAACTAGAATAACAGAAGCACAGGCACACTCATCGATCCGTGTCTTGTAAGCAGCATACTAAGTCTAAAAAGTCTCCATGGCATCGTCAAAAGCCTTAGATGCCTTTATACAAGCGTTTTCAAAAGTATCCTTCGGGAGTACAGGCTTAGCAAGAGCAGGGTGAGGCGGACAAAGGCAACCCGCCAGTAAAAAACTCCCAAAGACGCTGACCACACATGTGGAGGCGCATGTGCTGAAACCAGTCCCGATAATTGCGACCATCGAAGATTACCGGGTAGCGAGGAACAGAAACGGTACCTAAAAATGATGACATTTTTTTGTTCTCTTTTTTGTTCTTCCTTTTTTTTTCCTTTTGCTTTTCTTTCTTTTGGTTCGGTCGGTTAACAAAACCGACTGAAGGATGAGTCAGTCGGTCAGTCGACCGAAGGGAGACCGACCTCACCGAAGCAGAGGTGGTCTCGGGAGGTCTCCGACCTCACCGATGGCGGCGATCCCGAGCAGAGTCGATGACGTCTGACCGAAGGGAGACGAAGCAGAGGTGGTCTCGGGCAGAGTCAGCGGCGGCCGACCTCAACAATGGCGGTATCAGGCGGAGTCGACGGCGGCCGACCTCAAGGAAGCCAAGATCGACTGACCTCAATGGCGGCGGTCTAGTTGACAGTGGTGAAGAAAGCCCCTATCCGAACAGGAAGACGTCGGCCGTGGATCCGAAAGATCCAGAGACGACGACGGCCTGGATAGTCGGCGACGGCAGGCGATCGGCGGAGATCAGCCACGGCTCGGCCGATGGAGAAGTCAAGCGGTGGCAGTAAGCAGCAGATGGCGACGGTTGAGAGAAGAACAGCGGCGGCCACAGGCAAAATCAGATGCGGAGGGTGAACGAAAACCCTAGGTAACGCTAACAGTGCTTGTATTAATCATGAGGCCAATGGACCAGTACATATACACGTACATGTATGACATATATACAGGAAATCCCTCACACAATAGGGTAAATACACAGCTATATAATACATATATAACAAAAACGAGAGTTACTGTTATTGTTGCCAAACTGGAAAAATCGCCTAGAACAAAATACGGAAATTTCAAATTAAATGCCACTATATCAGCCCACAATAATAGCATGATGGCAAATATTAATGAGCCTGAGAGGTTTATGAGTTCACAGGGGGAACTGATGGTGTCTGACCTATTAATTATTTCAGGCTTACTGGCCATCATCAATAATGGCACATCATCCATCAATCTAGATAAGACATGAGCATTCCAAGAGTGACAGATTGTTTTCAAATATCCACAGCTTAAGACACAGTTTATTCATGCGAGGTATTTATCATACAAACAGAACAACAGCAAGTGCTGCAAAGATCTGAAGCCACACTATATTTGATTTAAATAGAGTACATTGCCAGTTCAGCCGAATGTTTTACAAGGGAAGACTGAAGATATATTTAATGTTTGCTCAAGAGCTAAGTAAATAACTTAGTTGAGTATGTAGATGTAATTCACTGCCTGGTCAAGGCTTAAATATGATGACAGGCCATGCGGCTTAAGAGGGCCGTTACTTACACAAACTTCTTAGCCCATGTCAAAATGGAAATGTGTAACTCAGTAAAACTCAGGAAAATGTTGGACTTTAGAGATCTTTCTACCACAGAGGCGATCAAGAGTTAAAGAGCATAATTCTGTTTCCATCACAATTCACAAAGCACCCCAAAGTGTAAACAATATTTTCAGGGAATAGGCAGGCACTCTGCCATTCAATTAAGATTGAAAAAAAACATAACTACAAGAGTTGGGGCTTTGGCCCCTAATGACAATAGGCGCTAAATTAACGAGCAATTACAGGAAAACGAAAGCGACTGAAAAAAAACAACTTAATGCTAGTCCTCCAATGCTAGTTTGCTCAGTTGAATCTCCTCTTGGATCAGCGCAAGAACCCCAAAAAATGTAAAAATGAAAGTAGAGAACACAAAACTTTCTGCATCAGCGCAAGAACTTTCCGCATGAACACAGAACACAGAACTTTCTCCTTATAAACCCCATATAGTTGCGTCCTAACAATAGAAATCAAAGACTAACACCCCTGCTCCATCCATAAATCAACAAGTTGGTACTCTCTTTTAGATTTCTGAATAATAATTTAGAGATCATGGCACACTAAATTTATAATTACCACAAAAGCTTTAACTTATTTACAACGAACTACTGCTCTTAAGAGAAAATAACATCTCATAAGCATGTATTGACCTACATAGGACTTAAAACAAATTGACACTACATAGTACATACACATCCTTTTTACAATAAATAAACGAACTTAGATAGTTAGATTGCTTAGAGAGAAGTGGGGATGGGTAGAATTATACTTTGGTTTTCAACCAATTTCTTTAATAAACATTATGTACCATTGCAATCATCATCCGCGCAATCTAACTTAGCTAGTACAAAGTCTCTTTTAAGGATCATAGAATTGGAAATTCTAACAAAGGAGGTGCCTTCAAATACCACACCAAATTATAGACAGGCATCAAAGACATCTCTTTTCAAAAAAAATATCAACGTAGATCCTCAAAACTTGTCTTAACCATCAGAAGATGTTTGTTCCCATTGCAAAAGAGGCATATCGGAAATATCACATCGATATTAACATTGTGTCAACAGTGAGTGAGCCACCTTTCCACAGGAGCAAACAGAATTATCCTTCTCCATAGAACACAGGGTTACCATGCCAACAATGTTATCAGATTAAGAAGAGACTTTTATTACTTGCAAGTATCTTTGAAAGTTCACACGGTGCTAAACATAGAGACACAGACAAAAAGGGAGGCAATCTCCTTCCCACTGAAAACATTACTTTCTGAGCTTACATACCACACCTTTCTCATGTGGCCACAGTACACACACAACAGGTGATCAAGCATAGCACTTAGCATCACTACCTTCTGGACAAAAACTGTAATCTCTGTGGACATTATGCATGGTTGGAATTTCAGATCAAAATTACATTGCAGAAAACAAAGTTGCCTCATTTCAATCAAGTTATTACTAATTAGTTTATAACCTTAATCTTTCTTCACTTAGCTATCCTTCCACTACTGGAAAGAGGCGCCATTGAAACAATCCAATGCACTACCCACGCCAACAAATTAAATCTCTTTCTCCATCAAATCACATAATAACCACTAGAGAAGACCCAAAACTTCCCCATCTAGAGATAAACTTAATATCACAACTGTAATTACCAAAGTAAGCATTAAATCCAAACGAACCCATTAACAGGACACAATACATAACGTGTTACTTCCGATATCAACCTCAAATCACAACAAGCTCCCGGGTGAGCCCTTGAGGCCTTGATACATTTATTTCCTCATCAAGATAGATAGCACGCTACCAAGTAACAAGTCGCCTCTATGAGCTAATAATAGTTCACTAACCTGTCAGGATTTAGAAGCTCAACCTCACACTAATACTGCAACACAAGCATCATTCAAACCCAAAGGAACAGAGGCGGATCGGGAATCATACCGGTCGTTGCCGTTGAGCCGCGCTGCGTAGTAGAAGGCGACGGAGAGGAGCCACGAGTCGGAGTGGACGGCGACAAGCGCGAGCCAGTCGCGGCGGTTCATCCCGTCGCGCGCGAAGTTGATCCCTAGCGCCGGCTCCGGCAGCTCGGTGGGCACCTCCTCCGCCGGCAGCGCCACCTCCCACGCCTCGTTCGCGTACCCGTACAAGCACAGGTTCTCCTTGTCTATCGAGACCAAATCATATCGTGATTTGAGGAGGCGACTCGCATCCAATCGAATAGAAAGGCAGGAGGACTAGGAGAGATCGCGTCGGGGAGGGAGGGGGACTCACCTGGATCGCACTGCGCGTAGAACTCCTCGACGTCTGCGAAGGAGAGGGGGAAGGGTTAGGGTATGGGGTTTGGGGTGCGGGCGGGAACGGCAGTGCGTACCGTGGGTGAGGGCGCGGAGGATGGCGGAGCGGCGGGCACTGAAGTCCTTGAAGATGTCCTCAACGGAGCGGGGGGTAGAGCCGCCGCCGCCTCCGGCACCGGCGCGGCGGTAGGAGGCGTCCATCGCGGCGGCGCCTCTTCTGATCTCCGGCGAGATGGAGGAGGAGGAGGTTATCTCGATGCGGGTGAGTGATGAGCGCACGAATGATGCCGTCGAGGAAGGGGAGATGTGTAAGATTTTGCGGTTAAGTCTTTTTAACGGGAATAGATCCTACTCTAATGCCCTGTTTGAAACAGCTCCCAAATTTATGATTGAGTCTTTTTTAACAGAAAAAAAGGCTCTACTCTAATGTCATGTTCCAAACAGGTTATACTTTTAGAAATCAAAAGTCTTTTGAAATACGTTAACTCATTAACACATTTTTCCTCTTTTTTTCTTTTTTTCTTCGTATTATCTATAGAGATATAATAGCGTTTATTATTATTAGATCATTTAGAAAAAGTTAACAACTGATGTATTAAAAGCCACAGTATTAGTGTTTATTATTATTATTAGATACTTTAAAAAAGTTAACAACTGTTACAGTATTATTTTAACTAAAAGCCATATTTTTTTTTGAATGGGACCTAAGTACTCTAGCTGAAGTTGTAGAGCTAAAAAGGCTCTGTTTGAAGTTACCGTGTCCTAAACATGCCCTAGTTTCATTAGAAAACCTATGAGATTGCCACGTTTCAAATGAGGCATAAGGGTCCATTTAGAATAAGACAAACCTTCCAGTTTCTTGTAGAAATAGATCTGTTTCTTATGAAAATATTGTGAAATTTATGCATTTCAAATAGGTTCGATTTTGTGGTTTATGTCCCTGAAAACAAATGCTTAGAGCAAATATGAGAAGTCTTCATGATTCATGGGAAGTTCTCGATAAAAAATAGAAAATTTTCTTCAAATTCATGTACCATATCTTGCAGATTTTTTTAATATATAGTGCTAAGACGAATGCCACACCGACTACAAAGTGCAAGTCATATATTTTTTTCTAGATCATAAATATCTGTATTTATCCTAGTATTCTGATTGGGTTGTAGATCCACAAAAAAGGGTATGCATTTTATGTAATTCGATCCCGTGATAATTTCTAAACCTTTTTGCGGTATGTAATTAATGGGGTGCCTTTAGTTTTGTCACATTTTCTCTTGGTAATCTACGCATTGAAATTGCTAATCTTGGTAACTGAACAATGCATATTTTCCCCTTCTCGATGAATTTTCAACCTCCCACAACTTGTGAGGAGAGTAATTCTTTTGAGTTGTGCCAATGAAACTCTCCACAAGTTTCAGGAATTATTGAATATTTCGCTCTAATTTTGAGAGCACAGTCAACTGTAGTAATGAACAAAGAAACATTCCATCGAAGGCAAGCCTTGCAGGCGATTGTCAAATCAAGATGATACAACAAGACTTCTCACCCATCGTGACTTCACCAGCTACGTAGGCATTGAACTCTTAGCCATATCAAAGGTCGGATCTAGCTAACCAAATCCTCTGTGACCAAAAGGTTTTTGCCCACAATCTCTGGCACCATATGTGTACAACCCAAAATGGACCGGTGTGCCATTGTCTTGTAAATTAGTAAAAGAAAAGAAAAATATAAATAGTCAATAATACCAATAACAATAAGATGCTGTAATATAGATGCATTTATTATATATAGCAACAGTGAACATAAAACACAAGCGTTATAAAACCCTACCAAATACAATGATAATACAAAAAGAACATGGAAAAAAATAAAGACCAAACCAACAAAACAATCTAAACACCTGATTTTCTAAAAGGAAAAGAAAGCATTGAACGCCTCTCCACAGATTAAGAATGGAAATAGAAACCCATGGCGACATCCGTCTCTCATGTCCTCATCGCTGACGTCATATGCCACACCACGCGATTGCCACAGCGACAGCCACCCCATCCGAAACCAACCACCTCCGAAACCAGTGACGGATCTAGATTTTTCAAGATAGATATTTGAGCTTTAGATCTAGATTATTCGGATATGTTAATACTGTGACACGTCGTTTCTCTCAAAATATCGATACAAAAATACGTATATATAGATATAATAAAAATACAAAAAAATATAGAAATTAACAATTTCTTATGAGACAACAGACGATACAAAGCTAGCATAATAACATGAATTAAATAGCAAATTATAGATATTAATGACAGTTACGTACCTTGCTGATCTTGTCCCTTTTTTGCTCTTTCCAGCTCTCTCCCCCATAAAGATCTCAAATTTACGGAGTCCTTCATTTTTTAAAGCTCAAAGATCTATAAAATCATAAAATACAAAATTCATGAGTTTACCGCATGCTATATTTTACAGTTTCATAAACAAAACATGAGTTTACACTACTCAGAAAAAACAACTTTTACAAAAACAAGAATCAATCTAACTGATGCAGGCAGCAAGCTACCATTGATATGCAAAAATCATAAAATTCCGATTTATCATTTGTATAAGCCAGGAGGGCAGGAACTATATTAAGCCAAAATGCAATAGCAGCAACAACTTGTGGGCAGAATAGTTTCAAGCTAAATACTAAAATAGATCCATGGGCATATCTAGAATAGCAATTATCATAATGCGTAGACACATCTCCTACAGCTTTTCATGGCCCAACCATCAACAACACATTAAGGCGAGTAATAATGGGTTTATTCTTTTTGGCTGCGGTTTATAATCTTTTGCTCTAGTGCGAATGCGAATAAACTGAAAGCCAATAAACCAACAAGTTGCTTCAAAATAGCGGCAAAGAAGCCATCCCGTTTATTTGTTCGAGAGAAGTCATAAACCATAAGGCATAAGTTGAAAAGAACATATCCATCAATATGGCTCCATTCTTTTCAGCTTATGTTTTTTTCGAACAAATAAACGAAATGATTTCTCCGTAGCCGTTTCGAAGCGGCTTACTAGAACAGGCTTTTGAAATTACTTATTAGTATTCAGTTCGTTCGTATAAGTGGTCACAGTAAGATCAAAAACTACCAATTGCAACTAAAAAGAGCATATCTTTAGGTCAACAAATAGAGCCTAGAGTAAATTAGGATTTTTCTCGTGCACGAGGACGTATCTCACGTGAGGACAACCTCCCTCCACAGCCGTTCGATCGTGATTTGATTTTGGGGGGGTGTATGGGTTGGGGTTCAAACGGAGCGGATATTTTCCGTCCGTCCGATCGACCGAAGGCATGCGAAACGGATACGAAAGAGGTAGATGGGTATCCGATACTATCCGTGTTCGACTCCGACTCCGAGGAAAAAAATATAGAATATGATACAGGATAAGTGATATCTGTTCGTATATATCCGTATGTCAAATGATATGAGGAGGTCCGTTGTGACTTCACCTACGAATAAAATAACGTATAGGCAGATTGTCACATCTAAACAAGTGAGCGTGCTGAGTGTTCTTTCTTTAACATCTCAGTAATTAGCCTCTTCATGTTCGTTTTGATTGTACCATATTATCTAATGTCCTGTGCAAAGAAACAGATAATTTCCGTCCGACCGATTGTCCGAAAGATTATGGAACGGATACGGAATTGAGAAATATATATCCGACATTATCCGTATCCGACTCTAAGAAAAAAAATATAGAATAGAATACAGAATAAGTAATATCTATCCATATCTGCTCTAATTGCATCCGTATGTATGGGCTGTCCTCGCGTGAGGCTACGCCCCGGAAATTTTTCCCGGACCAACGGTTGAGATGCAGACTGTTCCTGGATTGTTAGTTACTGTTCGTCAACTGGCAGATGCTAAGGTTGGGCCCAACCATCTGGATCAGGAGGGTGGCGCACCCATCATTAGTAGGTAAAATTGTTAATCCACATGCTAAGCAGGAAGAAATTAACGGGCAACAACCCGAAGCAAGCAAGCAAGCAGCTCGATGAGATCGCGCGTAGTATCACTGATTTTGAACAGCGAACCATCCGTTGCGCTAGCTCAGGTGAAAGAGAACCTCATAACGGCCGGCTCCTCAATCATGAGATGGCCTGGCCGCCTTCAGATGTGAACAGCAAAACCATCCAGAAAAGATATCTTCATGTAATTAAATTACCCAACAATTAGATGCCCAGGTTTCTTAAAGATTTACATTGAGCATAAGTTTTTTGAGTTCAGAGTGAACTCAAATAATTCCCTTTTTTGGGGACCACTTATTTACGCACCCAAATTGCAGAGTAATGGACAGATAATTTGGTCTGAACTAGGATAAATGGGGAGGGACGCAGCTCTTGGTCCCTCAGCTGCTAACATCATCATCGTCCGCGGCGGCGGCGGCGGCGGCGGCGGCGGCTTTGCAGACCGGGCAGGCGTTCTTCACCTGCAGCCACTTCTTGATGCAGTCGGCGTGGAAGTCGTGGCCGCATTTCAGGCCCCCCAGGGAGTCCTTGTGCTTGTATTTCTCCTGCAACGACCAGCGGTTACGGATGAAGAACTTAATGAGCCAGTATTGCTTAATGTAATATGTGATATGCTAGGAGATAGGCCAGGCAGGTTTACGATCGTTTTCCTTGCGAAGACTTTGATCTCAAGACCAACTAGTTTAAAATTTGACCGTTTTATTGCTTCCTTATGAATGATGTGGTTTCTCTCTCTATATAGACAAGGTTAGCCTCTAACAATATAAAAACTAATATAATCTAATACAACCAATCAACTAAACATAATATAAGAAGGCATATGCACTGAAATCTATATGTGCATTATAGAGGCAGCAGTACAAGACATATATATATATATATATATATATATATATATAGGCAAGGATGTCTAGGGTTAGGTTAATAGAATCATGGGCCAACCTGAGAGATCCTTGCCTATACTAAGCACACATAGACCCAAGGCCAAAAGCCCAAAGAACCTGTCTAACACCCCCCGCAGTCGAAGCGTCCACAGCACAGACGTTTAGACTGGATCGAAATTCACGGAAGACTGAGGAAGGAAGACCTTTGGTGAAGATGTCAGCATACTATGAAGTGGTAGGAACATGCAACGAATATCACCAAGGACCACTTTCTCGCGAACAAAGTGAAGATCAATCTCAATGTGCTTGGTGCGCTGATGCTGGACTGGGTTGGAGGACATGTAGACTGAACTGATATTGTCGCAATACACCAAAGTGGCCTGCTGAAGTGGAGTATGTAGTTCCAACAAAAGGTGGCGTAACCAGGAGGCCTCGGCAACAGCATTGGCCACACCACGATACTCGGCCTCTGCGCTGGAGCGTGACACCGTGTTCTGACGCTTGGAGGACCAGGAAACAAGGTTATCTCCGAGAAACACGGCATAGCCCGAAGTGGACTTGCGTGTGTCCGGGCAACCGGTCCAGTCAACATCAGAGTAAACCACAAGATCAGACTGCGAGGATGGCTCAATAAGGAGTCCCAGATGGAGAGTGCCACGAATATACCGAAGAACCCATTTGAGAGCAGCAAGGTGGGGCTATGAAGGCACGCCTGCTGAACTGCATAAGAGATGTCCGGCCTGGTGAATGTGAGATACTGCAGGGCCCCGGCTAAACTACGGAAATCGCTGGGATCACTGACAGGGTCACCGGCTGAGGCTGACACCTTTGGATTGGTGTCAACAGAGGTGGTGCATGGCTTGCAATCTGCCATGCCTGCACGCTCCAAGATGTCCACCATGTACTGACGTTGGGAGAGGAGAAGACCATCGCGACACTTCTGCACATGCATTCCCAGAAAGTGATGAAGCTCACCGAGATCCTTCATGGAGAACTCCTGCTGCAATGCAGTGATGATGCGGCGGAGGAGCTCGGCAGATGAGGCGGTGAGAACGATGTCATCAACATAAAGAAGCAAGTAGACAATCTCAGTGCCGCGGTGGTACACAAACAGGGATGTGTCTAACTTGGCCTCAATGAACCCAAGAGATAGCAGATATGAAGCAAACCGGCTGTACCAAGCACGAGGAGCCTGCTTGAGACCATATAGTGATTTGTTCAGGTGGCAGACAAACTCTGGATGAGTAGAATCCTCGAACCCTGATGGTTGTGAACAATAAACTGTCTCAGACAAGGTCCCGTTAAGGAAAGGGTTCTTCACATCAAGTTGATAGATCGACCACTTCCTGGAAAGGGCAAGAGCCAGCATTGTCCGCACGGTTGTTGGTTTCACAACGGGACTAAAAGTCTCGGCGAAATCCACTCCCAGGCGCTGTGTAAAACCACGGAGCACCCAACGGGCTTTATAGCGCTCGAGAGAACCATCTGCCTTGAGTTTGTGCTTGAAGATCCATTTACCATAGACGACATTTGCTTTGTTCGGTCGAGGAACCAACTCCCAGGTGCGGTTTTGCAAGAGGGCTACATACTCTTCTTCCATAGCAGTCCGCCAATTGGGGTCGGCAAGGGCGGTGCGGTATGTCCGAGGTACAGGTGACAACGGCGTGACGTGGTAGAGAGCAGGTAGCCGAAAATCGGATTTGCCGCGCGTCATCATCGGGTGCTGATAGAACGAATGATACGCTCAACTTTACCATTCTGTTGGGAGGTGTAGGGACAGGATATGCGGAGATGGACACCACGGGTGAGGAAGAACGTGCGGGCGCTGGAGTTGTCAAACTCGCGGCCGTTGTCGCACTGAACGGCCTTAATGGTGACGCCGAACTGAGTGGAAACAAGCGAGAAGAAGTTAGCGAGTGTCGAAAAAGTGTCAGACTTGAACCGAAGAGGGAAAGTCCACAGATGATGTGAGTAATCGTCGAGAATGACCAAATAATACTTGTAACCAGAAACACTATCAACAGGTGATGTCCAGAGGTCACCTGTGGTTTTATTACATGAAGGACAGAAGAACTCGCTAACTTAGACAAAACTTCATGACCGGGATGACCAAGACGGCGATGCCAAAGCGGAGCAGAGGAAGCGGCGGGGAAGGACTCAACGGCAGGAAGATGCAGGGGGTAGAGCGGCCCGGAGCTATTGCACCTGATGATCACGTTCCGAGACCGAAGATCCTTCACAGAACAGCCAGCGGAATCAAATTCAATAGAACAATTATTATCAGATGTAAACTGACGAACAGAAATGAGATTTTTAATAAGAGTGGGAGAAACAAGGACATTATTAAGACGAAGGGAACCATGAAGATCGGCTGAGCCGGTGGAGGTAACGGGAAGTAACGAGCCGTTGCCGACAACAATGGAAGGAGTGGAATACGGAAGAGTTGAGGAGTGAGAAAGGATACCAGGGTCGGAAGCCATGTGGGAGGTAGCCCCTGAATCGAAGTACCACTCGGGTTGCGGGGGTGGTGTGAGCGTCATGGTGAGAAGGCACCCACAAGGTTGTGCTGGTCCCAGGAGGGGTTGGCGTAATGCCCAGTTGCTTGGCCGACAGGAGAACCCCCGTAGAAGCCGGTGATGCGGCGGGAAGAGCCCACTGGTTACGAAAGGCCAGAGCATGAGGTTGCGGAGGTTGCGACGGAGCCTGGGGAGACACGGGAAGAGCCCACTGGTTCTGGGCGGCCAGCAGAGCATGAGGTTGCGGAGGTGGCAGTGGAGCCTGGGGAGACACGACCGGCCGGAGACACGTCCCTGCGGAAGAGGAGCAAGAGGAGGCCGGGGGCCAGGCCACATCTGTATAGTACCTGTCCAGGGGTTGTAGAAGCTGGGCCAGCCACCGAGTTTGGGCGCGCCTGGAGTGCCGGAGCCGCCTGCGCCGCCATTCGGGCCAGCACGGCCAGAGCGCTTGCCGCACTGACCACGAGAGTGGGAGGAGCCAACCCTCCCCCCCGCCTCCGTTGCTTCCTCTGGAACCGCTGGGAGCAGGGGAGGAGCGGTTGGTGGGAGTCGAGGCAGACTGGACGCCGGAGGAGAGCAGAGCGGTGGCCGAATGAGTCTTGCGGTTGGCCATGTGGAGTTCTTCCAGAAGGAGATCAGCGCGGGCCTCAAGGAAGGAGGGGAAAGGTCTGCTCCATTGGAGGTGCAGGCCGATGGCGGTGAACTTCTCATTGAGGCCGCGAATGACATGGAGGACAAGAGTCCGGTCGGTGACGAATTCCCCGAGATCGGTGAGTGCATCGGCCATGCTCTTGAATCGTCGACAGTAATCAGCAATGGAGAGATCTCCTTGGATGAAAGTGCAGAACTTGGCGTCGAGGTAGAGAACGCGCGACTCCCGGTTGCCAGGTGACGCACGCGGTGGCCCGGCGCTCCAGCATAGTCTCGACGAGGTCGGTGGAGAGGGTGCCGAGGATCCAGGATTTGACGACGCAGTCCATGCGAATCCAATCGGGAAGGGCCAGATTGGGAGCATCGCTGAGCACGTGATCCTCGAGGGAGTATTTCCCAAGGGCGAGGAGGAAGAGCTCGCGCCACCGTGTGTAGTGACCGGAGGTGAGGTCGAGGACGAGAGGAACCAGCAACCGGATGTTCTGGACACCGACGGCTTGAGCATGAAGATTGGCGATGGCGACGGCTTCATGGAGAAGAGCGTCGTGAAGGGGAGGAGGGGCCTCGTGGACGGACTCGACATCAGAGTCGTCTTCCCATGGCGGCGGCGCTCACGGGCGCGTGCGAGCGGCAAGGCCCCGATCGGCGGCGGCCGCGTTCTTGGCGGCGATGGCGGCCTCGCTCTCGGCGGCTTCGGCCGCGCGAGCGGCAACCTGAACCTTGGCGGCGGCGGGCGCGCAGACGGAGTCACCGTGGCGGCACAAGCTTCATCTTGATCCTAGCGGCGGCGTCGCCCGTCAAGGGCTCGGCGGGCAGAGCAGAGGAAGCGGCGGGCCGCTGGCATGGGACCGGAAGAGGATTTAGGGTTGAGCGAAACGGATGGTCGGGATCGGCCGGCGTGGATCGACCGTCGATACCATGTAAGAAGGCATATGCACTGAAATCTATATGTGCATTATAGAGTCAGCAGTACAAGATATATATATATATATATATAGGCAAGGATGTCTAGGGTTATGTTAATAAAATCATGGGCCAACCTGAGAGATCCTTGCCTATACTAAGCACACATGTGCCCAAGGCCAATAGCCCAAAGAACCTGTCTAACACATAATATCATATCCATACTATGTAAATATAAAATTATGCATATAACTTTTCCTAATATGAAGATATGTTAAGATAACATTATAAATAGCTGCTACAACACTGTACTACATCATCAGCATCTTGTTAGATCGTTCTGATGCTTGCGATCTTTGCGTCATTCCGCATTGTAACACCTTCATCCCTTATGGCAAGATAGCTCGTCCTCGAGCTGTCAGGTGGCGGCCACGGACTAAGACATTCGTGTCCCCATATCGACGAAATGGCACAATACCGCCGCCCGGAGTGGAAGATGATCAGCGAAACCCCAATGCACAATAGCGAGAAGAACAACCCTCTAGTTTTGACTGGCATCACAGGAGTCATCGACGGCAAGGGTAAACGATGTAGGGCAGCAGCATCCTTCTTGGCCCAACATGCAACGATTGTGCGAAATATGCGACGACGTCGCTGACCCTACATGACAACTGTTGCACTCCGCATCTTCGAAGGCACAGTGTCGGCCGACCACGGGAAAAGATTGCCGTTGGATCGTGGCAACCTTCCTTCTTGATGAAAGCACCAAAGGTACAGCTAAAGACAGCTCCGCCGGCTGAAGCGTTGGTGACGAAGGCAGGCATGGCATCGGTGACGACATTGGTTCTGGCGGCAACGTGGCCAGTGCCAATGCCGGCGCCAGGGAAGGTGGTGGCAACGTAGCCATTGCAATGGCACGCGACGCCTCTTCTTACTCCTTTAGCTTATCCACCAACTCTATAGCCTTCTCGAGTAGGTCCATCTGCTCCTTGTTGCTAGCCTTCAAGCTCTTCAAGCTGTCCAGGATAGATAGTGCGACACCGGAAGCTATGGTGAGTGGCTCTGATACCAAGTGACATGATAGAGGATATGCCAGGAAGGCTTAAGATCGCCTTCATTGCAGAGGCTTTGATCTAGATACTAATTGGTTTAGAACTTGATTGATTTATTAGTTCACTATGAATGGTGCGACTTCTCTCTTTATATAAATGAGGTTAGCTTCTAACAACATGAAAACTAACACAATCTTATGCAACCAATCAATTAAAGATAATATCAAATCTATACTATCTAAATATAAAGATATGCATCTAATTTTTCCTAATATGAAGATATACTAAGATTATATCCTAAATAGCCACTACAGGACCGTGCTACAGGACCACACGGTAATGTTCGTGCTACAGTACTCGCGATGCTGCAGTTCCGCGCCGTAACATGTGAAACGGGCTATTCTACTAGATAGGTATCATCTTACCAGGCAAATTATGCAGCTTCCATTCCCTTGATCGTTCTGTGTATGAGCAGAGCTGCAGCAGGCTACCTCCAACACACAGCCTGAAATTTTTTCGTCGGCCAGGCCAGTGTTGACATTGCCTATTCGTTCTTCCAAAGCCAGTAGCTCCTGTAAGTATATCACAGAATAGAAAGTTGCATTTGTTTAAAGAACATTTTGATGCTGCTGTAGGTTATAAGGAGAAGCTAGATTCTTACCTCGTAGCTCATGTCATCAATGTCAAGTCTCATGTCCCAGTGAGGATCAAATGCTTCTCCCGATTCATGGATAACCAACTGGTCCAGCATCATAAACCGCTTCAAAGAGAGCGCAACTAAATTAGATATGGGTACAAAATTTATATTATGTTGACACTTCTGAGAGAACATAAACATTATCTACCTCAGCTGCTGATCTTCTCAAATTATTGTCCTCAATCATCAAAGGGTGAAAACCATGATAGGAATCCCTCACCCTTCTACTCCTTGCGCTACCACCGGGCCCTACAGATACATGCCTTGGATGTCTCAAAGATGCAGCAGCTTCGGCATGAAATGGCTGGACACTTGATGCTGCTGCAGAGGTTGCAGGTGTATAGCTAGGGATAGCAGGTGGGTAGCTAGTACTAGCAGGTTTGAGGGAGACTGCCCTGGAGTTGGAAGAAGATGCAAAAGCTGACGGGGGATAACTGTGGACGGTGTTACGAGGAACTGATCTGGGGACATATCCACCATGGGCAAATGGTGAACTATCCGAAGAACCAGGATGTGTTGGCACAGGTGCACTTATGTCAGTGCTCTGCGGAGCAGGATAGTATGGCCTCTCTCTGAATACTATGCTAGTGCTTCCATCAGTCCCTGGATAATAATAAAAAAAATAAGCTATTAGTTTCTTGAATAATGACAATCTTGAATGATATCAAATTCAAAGAAGTGGGATACCACCGATTAAAATTGAGTGGCAAAAATGCTATGCTTGAAGCAATATAGGTATAGGATGATACAATCATTGAAGACCTCGATGGTGGAGGTAATATTGACTTATGAAGAATTATTCCATCCAGTTGACATATATGGTTATTTCATCTGATTACCAAACGTCCAAAAAAGTCCAAACTAAAATCTTTTAGGAGCAGCAGAAGTGAAACTCTAAGGAAACACAACAGATTAAAAACGTAGCTACAACTAGAGCAGAAGAGATTGCAACTAACCTGGGGGAACAATTCTGGGAGGTAGAGACAAACGAGCTCTACTCCGTTGTACTGGTGTACTTAGAAAAGGTCCACATGCATTTGGATGGTATGGTGGAGCACGAATGCTGCTTGACGGGCAAGCTGCAGTTGGATTGTGTTCCAAATGGATAGAATTATGATTGTGGCATCCTCTCACATTCCTCTGAGATCCTTCATGGTTAACAAAGTGGCGATCATTCCAGTGGCTTGAACCCAAGTTTGAAGGCATTTGTGGAGGGCAGGCTTCGGCAGTCGAAACAGGATTTGGAGGCATGCAACCAGAAAACTGGGGATTGGAAGAACTGCCAGCATAATAACCTCCTGTACTGACTCCATCCATAGGATGAATGATGGGATTTCTCCGCTTCAGTGCAACCCTTCTGTCATCCACATGGGAACTGGGAATTAAATTATCCTCAGATCTATGTGGATGGCTTAAAGCTGGCAGAAGTTGAGTATTGCATGGTGTATAGCTACTACTAGAGTTTCCAGCAGGACGATGACCAGCATAGGAAGCATGCAAGGTTCCAGGGGCTCCAATCTGCTGACCATAAGATTGCCCAATGTAACTAGAGGATGGAAGGTCATTTAATCTCATTGTTGCACCTCCATAACCTGACGATACAGCTCCATTTGGTGCATCATTTCTAGGATGCATAAATAACTTTTGACCTGACATAACAGGGTACAATAGAATGAGTTTGCCATAATTGAGATGTATGAAAAATAAAGCAGTATCTTGGTTAAGTTCATGTACCAAAAGGCGGAGGTTCATTATGTAGCCGGTTCATATGATCCATCCTAGGCATCTGGGAATTGTTATACTGATGTCCAGCCATAACACATGAACAGGCTAATAAGATTTTGCTTAATCTGGAATTAGAGGCCCCACATTAGTATTCCAGCAAAACAAATTGCAACTGCAAATGAAAACTTGACATTTAAAATAAGAAATTAAACAGCAAGAGAATATGAAGAATCATAAACTCATAAACTTCAGGAACAAAATAAGAGCATGTCAAACCTTATAACTGTGAGTTGTGAGATAAATCACACAGATCTGAAATGCCCAAATCCAAATGATTTGCCATATCCAGTGTCTTATTTAATTTAGCACAAAACACACAACACATATGTAGTTTCTTTCATATCCAGGAACACTAGAAAAAAAATCTGAGCATTGTGATAATAACGAGACAAAACAAAAAGGTTTAAAGAAATATGATTTGCAGATTTAAACCAGGTAAGGCAATACCAATAGATTTGCATAACAATCTGTTGCAGCATATTTGTTTGCTCAAAAAACACTTTATTCCTCAATTTAAGTAACAGAGTATTATGACAGCTTTGGACAATGGCGGTACAAGGGGCTGGAAAGTAACAGTAGACCATATAAATAAACAAATAGTTCAAAATTCATGGGGCTGGAAAGTAACAGTAGACCATATGAATAAACAAATAGTTCAAAATTCCATCTATTGTAAACTACTTTGCAGGATACCCATTTGACACTGACAACATCTCTCTGCGATAAATATTATCCATCTCAAGTCTTAGGTACCCAAAATATACTACAATCCATGTTGAAGTTGTACATATAAATTTACTTGAACCTTTCTGTACAATTTTGGTTGTATTAAAAAAACTGAAAGATGATACAAAATATAAACTGGTAAAGAAATGCAGCACAGCAGTTCCAAGTGTTAGCTAAAAAATGTTGCTATTATGCATGTATTTTAGTGACTATTCGTGATTAGGTTACAAAAAAACGTCTGTTTGGCTGACGACATTTTGACTTCAAGCTAAAAAAATCAATAGACACTATTTCCAAACTCTTCACATTTTATATGATTATATTTCCAATTTTAGACAGGTTTAGACAAAATAGGTAGAACGTGGCATACCAAGACTGCATATGTTGTTTCTTCAAGTGATAGACAAACATGACATTGATGTATATATGACGAATGGTATTAGGATCATGTTACAAATAAAATTGCAATACTTGAGTATGAAGTATGAAAAATAGCTTTAGAATATTTTTTCTCCATGATAGAAAGACCCATAGAAAGATAAAACCTCTGAACAACACCAGGTGGCAGGTGAAACAAGCAATCTTAAGGACCTGTTCATATTAGCTTTTGCTTCTGCTTGGAGAAGCTAGAAACTAATAACGTAATATGAACACCTGGCTTCCCGAAGCGACTTGGCTTCCCCACTCCTTTCGTTTCTGCCTCGCTCCGGGAATAAGACGGGTCACGGACAAATCACGCACCCCGTTCCTCTTGCTCTCGTCTCATGCACATATCTCTTCCTCGCTTTCCCCACCGCTCGTCCTCTCCTTCTAAAAGTCACTTTTTTCAACCACTACTATCCATTTTCAACCAAAAGACATCAGCCACAGCCAAAAATCATCAGCCGTAGCCAATATGAATAGCCCTACATGGCGAAAACCAATTGCAAGCATCTGTACCAATGATAATACACCAAGCAGCCAAAGAAGTTGACACAGATTTACAACTAATTTGTATGACAGCCCTCTTAGAACAGTACAGTTATTATTTACATTCTAGCAAGTATAGAAAAGTTCTGACTGAATCTTCAATCTTTACATGGCATGTGAAAAGCTCGTCATAATGAGCTACGTCATAGGGGAGGGATGTTGTACATGACACTAGAAAAAAAAGAGAACACAATTGGATATTTAAGACAAAAAGTGTAATGCTAACTATCAGCTTCAGAAGAGCCAGAGAATATCATCAAGGCAGGTGGTCATAGCATGTCAGGAAGAAATATGCCCCATTTAAATAGATGCCAAATGTATGACATCGCTAAGGTTCCTCCATGAGATTGTTGTGCCCATTTGTTCTGCTTATGAGTAAATGCATCTTGTTTCCAACATCATTAGTTGACCTATTTTCAACTAGCCATTCTTTCATTTCAATTTCCATCACATGGCTATCTGCAAATAACATTCTCGCGATTCAATCAGAACTGAACTATCGTTTCAAGGGTGCAGCTACCCTCATTACAGCCAGTTCTACATGCTAAGCTGATTTTAGCTTCGAAAAGCAGCTTCAGATCAACTAATATGGTAGGAAACATTAGCTCTTAAGTTTACTTTTCCAGATTTTACACTCATCTATTGCTAAATTAATCATCCAAATCAGGACTAGCAATTTGATAGTTCTTGTATGAAGTGGGTGTTTACACTGCTCCAGTCAATACTTCCATGGATCTTGAAATCCTTCTCTACAGGTTAACAATGGGCCATGGAACTAGCAATGATCTCCATATACCATCATCAACATACTTAATCCATGAACCTCACCATAGGCACCAATAGGCTAAAGTACTATGTGCTAACTGCTAAGTGTGGCAGCAGTAAAGTGCACTTTTCCAGTCCTCAGAAGAATGTAAAAGTCGAACATCAAATAGAACAATTGCCTCTCCCAAAACCACATTGGAAGGCCTGACTTGTATGGTTAAGAATATAATTGCTGTTACAATCTTGCAAGACGTGTCGCCTTCACTCAGTCTAAGGACAAATCAGGTCCAACATTGATGTTGAACATATGGTCTTACAGAGGACAAAGTATAGGCCCTCAAATGGCATACATTAACTGGAAGAGCTCTTCCATTAGCTGCTGCAGCAATCAGCACTTCGCACTGACAAAATGGATCAAGGAGTCCAAAACGGCCATTTGTTTGACCTTAATGTGACCTTGATTTTGGCAAATCAAGATGTCAAACAAGAAAACAAAAATTTCCTTTACAGTGAGGATCAACTAGTACCTGCAATGTTATTAGTAGCTCAGTTCAAATGATCAAGTATTAGCACTCTGGCAAAAAAACTCAGACTACACTAGTATCTCAAAAGACCAAAAGCTAGATAGTCCTCCAGAAGAAATACACTGCCCTTGTTAGGGACTTAGTTGGAACAGCAACAAACTGGAGGAGCTAGAGAAAAGAAAGGCCAACATTAACCATGGAATCTCAAGGCAAGGGAGAAAAGGGAAAGATGTTTGTCCCTAAAAAAAGGTGAGAATGGTGCCCAACGAATTAAGATTATCACCACGAAGTGATAGATTCCAACACTCACCATCATGCCCAAAGAATTAAGATTATCACCACGAAGTGATATATTCCAACACTCACCATCATATATTTCTGGAGCTATTCACTAACCTGAGTACCTGACCATCAGATAATTGGAGGAAATGGCAATTGCTTACCCAACCTATTTCCCGCATTTGCCCCCAATTTGAAGTCAAACAAACAACATAACTGAATCACGTCCCCAAAGATTGAACTCCAACTCTAACAAATCTTAATCGTCGCTTTCAAGAACACGGACTATTGTGGAAGCCAAATCTCACTATAACCTGCATTTTCATAAGAAATAATGGTTTCTGTGCCATTTCTGACAAAATAAAATAATATATAGATAATCTTAAAATTTTGGCAAGGGATACCTGAAGATGCAGAAGACATGTTGGTTCAAGTGATGTGCATAATCATCAAAGCAAAGGACAATGGTGTTGTACCTTTAACGCATTGAACAATTCTGCTTCTAAGAATAAACTGAGGCTGTAGAACTTATATGTGCTCTGTCCGATGGAACTTATAAAAAACAACATGGACGGCAGAATCAAAGGGTACCTTCCATGATCTAATGGTATGAGAAACATCACAGGAATAAGGTACATTTGAAGGCCGAGACATAGCACGAGTTATCATATGATTTTTATCTAGTGATCACTTAGATGCTAAGAGACTATATTTGTATTACATAATTTTTATATTGCGAATATTCTTGTTGTTTATGCTTACACATAAAAGAAACTGTGACCAGATTAAATAGCATATAGGAGTTGCTTACAAAAGAGTTCAACCGGAATGATCAAATTTCACATAACTCAGATTAACTAGCAGATATGCATGCTTTCAGATTGACAATAACAAATATATATTTATCGATTGCTGTTACCAAAGATGCCCTGCTAATAAACAAAGCAGGGCAGGCGAGTTCCCTGACAATAAGCTCTGGAGCTCAAACAACTCATTTCATGAATGTAGTTCTAGATGGATAACAAGAAAAAATCTCCTAAGGCTTTAATTGGTAGCTCAATATGTATGAGGTTCCTGAACTAAAAGATTAAGAAGTAGAACTGGGACATAATGCTGACTCCTTGAACAAACATCAACTAGTCATCCACACAGTCTGAAAGTTTAAATTGGGAAGTAACATATATATAGAAGCTGAAACATAGTGATGGATAGGGATAATGACCACTCCACTGAAAGGGTATAAAAGATGCAATGGTTGGTTGTAATAGATGACTTCAGCAAAGGAGATAGCTGGAACCCAATTATGCAAATCGATCATTAGGTGATCAAAGATTATTACAGTGCACAGCTTGTTTGACATCAACCGATCACGACTACAAAACAATATTTGGTAGCATTTTCCATTTATGAAGACCATGCTTCCCATCCTAAATCACATAATCTTAGGAGTCCGGTCCAACCCGGACACAGAATCGACCAACCATACCACCTATGACCAATGACCTTCAACTGGGAAGAAACCTATGATCTATCTATAGAAGATGAAGCATAGTGATGGGACTTCGACAATGATCGATTCACCATAAGGGTGTACAAGATGCTACGGTCGAAAGATACGACATAGAGCAAGGAGGCAGCCACAATGCGACTACACAAATTGATAGCACCGATCAAAGACGATTGCGGTGCACAGCGTGTTTGACTCCAACAGATGACGAGCACAAAACCAAACAAACCGTGGTAGAGACCACCACGTATTGGGGTGCGGGGCGGGCATATCGCATTCACGGAGACTGACCTTCCTTCCCACCCTAGATCACATGATTTCAAGAGCTTGGCCCAATCCGGGCGCAGGATCGACCAACCGTACCGCTCAAAACCACACCCATCCCGCCAATTAGAGCGACGACGAACAACACACCTCAAATCCCCCCATTAATTCGACCGCGAATCCCTCCCCCCTCTCTCCCGAAATACCTCAAACCCACTTGCGGATACCGATCACGCGATGGGCTCTTCACTCCTGCCCAACCTACCAATCAACCGCCAGAAATGGAGCCCCCCGCAACAAACCCCCGGATCAAAGCATCTCCCCGATCGAATCGGATGCACAAGACGGGGTTAGGCGGGATTGGGGGGAGAATCGAAGGGGGGTTTACCTCGCGGGCGGCCGATTCGCAGCTCGAATAGACGCGGCTTGGCCTCGTCGGCGCGGACGTCGACGAGCGGCGCTTCTCCCCTCCCCTCCGCCGCCGCGAAGAGGGTTTGGTTTCTTCCTCTCGCTAGCACGCCTCTCCCACCGCGAAGAGGGCTTGGTTTCTCCCACTCCGTTGAGGGAAAGAGAAGGGAGTCGGGGGTATTTATAGGGCGAGAGGGGGGGGGGAATTAACTGGCGGATTCGAGGATTCTTCGTCTTAAAAGACGTGTATTTTTATGTTTCGTTGGCATATAATTTAGTACTCGATGTCTAATCGAATTGGCTAGTGAGATTTCTTTACTAATATAATATAAGAGTTTATTCCTTTAGATGTATTATTTAAAATCTGCAAGTTGATATATTTATCATATTGACACATCTAGTTCTCGAATTTTCACAATTTTCGTTCACTTTTATGATTGTTTTGTATTTTCTGGATTTTTTTGGAATTTTCTCTTTTTTGAATTTTCTGTACGGTTTTTTGAATATTCTGATTTTTTATGAATTGTTTTTCGAATTTTCTTGCTTCTTTTCAAATTTTGAATTTTAAATGTGAGCTATTCATTCCAATCATCAACCCAATCCCCCCGGGGAAAATTTCCACCACCAGCCAAACAAGGTCGTAGGTGATGGAAAACCGAGCTGTTGCGATCTTGCCCGTGGTTGCACACAGGCGGCAAAAAGCTAGGGACCCAAAGGAACATGCTTGCCGCATTTGGCCGTGAGTGGCGAGGGGGCTGCGACGACGAGGCGACTGCGCGGCGGCGACTCCGATGGTCTTGCAGATAGCGAGCGACCGTGGGCTGCGGTGCCGGCGAAACGGAGAATGCTTGGGCGCTTGATCTTTGCTGCGATCGCTGTGATCTGCCCGCCAAGACGACAGCGATTTGGTTTCGACCGCTCAATGATCTAAGATTTTTTGGTCGTGCGTCTCTATTGCTTTTCTGAGTTGCTTACAACCACATCTGGTTACGATTGCTCAATGGTCTTTGATTACGCTGGTCATACAATTGCTTTTCGATTTTCGTTCGTTCATTGATAGTCGATCTTACTGGTCGAAGTTCGGATTGGTTCGACCACTCTGGTTATGATCACTAGTTGATCGTTGACTCTTCTGGTCATATTCCGAACTGTTACAATTTCTCTGGTCATCGACTACTTGATTGGTTTCCAACTGGCAGCTTCTGGACACCAACCACGAAGGTTACAATCACGTCGATATTGTCCGCGTTGGTTTTCGACCGCTCATTGGTCCTTGATCACGCTGGTCTTTCGACCGCACACTAGACATCGACTACGTCGGTTTTCGACAACGGTGGTTTCGACCACACTGGTTGCGACCACGCTGGTTTCGATCACGCTGGTTTTGATCACGTCGGTTTCGACCACGCTAGTTTCGTATCCGTTTTATCCGATATTCGTATATAAGAAAACACGAATATGGTAAGTAAAATCTGTATTAAAAATATTCGTATTCAACAATATTCGTATTCGTATTTGAGAATGTTCGTATTCACATTCGAGAACATTCATGTTCGTATTCAAGACTATTTGATTCGTATTCAATCCGTTTCCTATGCCAGCCAAGATTTGTATTCGCTCATGTTACATAAATTTGATCTACCGAGATTTGTTACATAAGTTGTAGGAGGATATTCGTATTCAACCAAATTAAGTACATATTCGATTCAAATTTATATTCGTTACGATATTTGATTCATATTCGTTTTCAAGAATATTCGAATTCGTATTCATTTTAAAAATATGGATTCGTATTTGAGACTACTTAATCACATCTGATATGTTTCCATCCCTAGTAGGGGTAGGCACAAATGGGAAGGGTGGGAAATGCGTTTTTTGCCAGCTAGCCAAAAAAGGGTGTGCGCGTGCGACCCCCTACCAATGCATGGTAGTTTCATAGTCGCATCCTACAATTAACTCAAGTGTATTGTTTTCATTTTCATCTTTCTCCGGAGTTTGGACGGTGTAAAACTAACCCTTCGGTGTAAAATTCTAGACCAAAAATAGCTATTGATCATTGTAAAAAAACATATTATTAATAAGGAGCTGTAAAAAGAAAAGGTAGTGTCTATGGAGCACTCGAGTATTTTTTGGGTTAGAAGCACTCAGATTTTTGGGTTGTTGAATCTCCATCCAACACTCCAGATTTATAGCACTCATATTTTTTTTAAGGGTGTGGTACAGGGGATCTATTGAATGGAGATCCAACGTCCCAGATTCGTTTTTTAGAGGGTATGGGGGATCCGTTGGATAGCGATCCAACGCTTCAAAATCTAAGTGTTTTTAACTCTAAAAATACTCAAGTGCTCCTTAATACTTCCCAAAAGAAAATACATATTGCTACTAATAAGGAGTGCAATGCAGACATATCAAAGTAACAAATCCAATGGCTACTCCTAGTGCTCCTGTGGCTGATGTCAGTAAGAAGCAATGAACCTACCAAACTTCGAACTGTCTTGTCCTCCTGTGTTGTACCCATGTGAGGACACAAGACATGAAGTTTCTTGCTCCAGGAACTCAGCTCACGTAATGGCATGATGCTCAACAGTGTGCCAAAACTTCCCATGATTCCATGCGGCACCCATGAAGGATGTAGTACTGCCTTCAAATATATATTCACTAGTCACTAGATTGCCCATCATGTATGCATGATTACACATTGCATCATCTGCACCAGCGTTCAGCCATGTCATTTGCTCCTTGCAACGCCAACGTCCTCCTGGCCGCGGTGACCGCGCTCTCGGTGGCGATCGCTTTCGTCACCGCGCTCCACCTTTACGCCCGGTGCTTCCTGCAACGGCGAGGCGTCGCCGCCGTGGTCTCGGGCAACCCTCACTCGCTGCACCGCCCGTCGGACGGCTACGAGCTCGAGGTGATCAGCGTCGTCAGCGCGTGCGCTCAGGAGGCTGGGCTGGACGCCAAGGAGCTGGGCGCGCTGCCGGTGTTCATGTGGGAGTCTTCTGCCGAGGAGGTCGGCGTCGTCGCCGAGCAATGTGCGGTGTGCCTGGGGGAGATGGAGGACGGCGAGCTGGGGAGGCTGCTCCCGGCGTGCCGCCACGTGTTCCACGTCGGGTGCATCGACGCGTGGCTCGGCGTGAGCTCGACGTGCCCGGTCTGCAGGACGGCGGTGAGGACGGAGGAGGCGGCGGCCGGCGTGTCCCCAGTAAGCTAGAGCTGCTGAGTGCCAGTGTACATGGTAAAATAGATGAGCGGCATGTGTGGACCCTCTCCTGGTTAACGTAGATATTTTTAGTTTTAATGTTTTTCTCTTGCTAGGTCGCATCTATGCGCTTTCGGGAGCTGAGAAGAAATTTTATAGGAAACGACACTGTTCCATATAATCCATTATGAAATTCCCACGTTCTAAACCGAGCCTAAATGAATATGGTGAAACGTAGCTAGGGTTTCAGAAGACAATACCAAAGATTTAAGTTGTTTTCTGTAAAAATTAAAATTAAAACTTGTACTTCAAACGTCCCTGGATTGAATAGCTTTGCCACGGAAGGAGATGCCCTCCCTCTGTGAAGCGAAGGCAGAGAAGTACTATGTATAGCATGCCTTTTTCTTCATCACAACCGTTAAAAAAATCCAACGAGCGACCCGTGCATGCTGCAGGCAGGCCAGCACGACCGCAATGCAATGGGTCAGTCAGATGCAGGCGGGCGCTCTCCACGGCTCAGTTGACGGCTCTTTCTTGTGCAAGCAAAGCCCTCCGATCCGCTCCGCGCCAGGCTGTGAAATCTGCAAAATTCTCCCAACCAACCCCATCTCTCCCCAAACCTCTAATCCCGAATTCCCCATCGTATGTCCCCCTCTCTCTCGCGTCTGGAGACAAGGGCGGTGCGACGGCGGACGCAACGGCGACCGCGCGTCTACCAGTGGGTGACGGTGACTAAATCCACGCCGCTCATCAGGGTGCGGAGACAGCACCGGGGCAAGGATGCGGCGGAGATCCGGGACTCTACACGCAGTGAGCTTCCAACCGTTTCCCCTTGTGTCATTTCGCATCCCTTGATCCCTCTTGGCTTGTCTCTCAGTTAATTGGATTTTGGTGCAGTGAATCATCAAGGATCCTTCTTCGTCCTCAACTTTGGCCGTCACCATCGCCCTAGCCATTCCTCAGGTTTCGGTAAGCCTCCTCTCGATTCCCTTTGCTCTCACCTTCCCTGTGACCTCTCGGGCCTGACACAAACCTCTGTGGTAGCTCTCGATCACCGCCAAACTCTGGCACCATACGCCCCCTTCTCACTGTTGCTGTTTGCCACCGACCCGCCGATCCAGCCTCCTCTATTGCCGCCAACCTCACCATCATGATCGTGGTGAGTCACTGAAACCCATGCACCCTTTATTTCGCCTTAAGCGAGCTGTCTTTGCCATCGTCTTCTACGTCGCCCGTGGTGTCGCCGCTGGCCATCACTGCTTTCCCTGTTCTGGTGACCCTATGGCCTTGCGCCAGCTTCTGTAGCGTCGCCCAAGTTCCCAGTAGCTCAAGCGATGACCCAGTTAGCCCCTTCTGCCCTCTCTCGCCAATGCCAACATTAGGCCAAGCCAACCTCGCGACCTCATGCCATCGCGTTGCCGCATCGGACCACCTCGGGCACCACCATCACCATCGTTAGCTTCACCATGGTCTCACTGTCCCATTTCACCAGTCTCTGAAGCCTCTCCACCATTGCCTCTCCATCAGTGAGCTCGGCAACAAGCTTGGCCATGCCCGAGTCGCGCCTCCCTATTTTTCTCTTTCTGCCAAGTAGGACCCGCCTGTCAGCTGGCTCAAGTATCGCACCAAGTCATTGTCATGTAGGTTCCACATGTCAGTTTTTCTTTTCAAAACTAAAGTATATCAAAATAAGTCTATGATATGTGGGCCCACTTCTTTAAATCATTTTTAAAATCCAAAAATTAGGAAATACTCTTTCACTTCTATGACTCTATGCTTTCTCTGTAAAGTAGCGCATTTTTGAAATACACCTTTGACATCACCGGTTAAGCACAATTTTTCCCTTTTCCTATGTCAGCATTTTCCAAACTAAACCCAATTCAAATGCTTATAACTTTTGCATATGAATTCTAAATTAAGTGAAATTTGTTTCTAAATTTATAAAATCAAGCTCTTTCATAACCTGTCAAATATTTAAATTTATCTCCACTTGAATTTATTTGACTCCTATTTGTGTTATTTGGCTTTTACCAGTTAGATACTGACATTGCGAAAATCTCCGACGCTGCTCCAGAGCAAGACCAAGAATTCAAGGAGCAAGGCAAACACCTCCTTTGGTCATGTTGACCTATATTTCACTGTTATGCATGTTGTGTTCAAAATTATTATGCATGCACGTAATTTGGGTAAAATTGTTGTATTGGTAAGGTTGGTAGATACATCCAATTGTTGCGTTGACTCTACATTGATAAGTTGATACACTTGTTGTTTTCACCTTAGCATTATTATCCACTGTTGGTAAAATATGGAACTTGTAGATTAAACGAAGTAATTAATGCTTAGCTATGCTTATATCGATACTAGTTGTGCTAGGTTGAAAGTTGATCAAATTGTTCACTAATGGGAGACACTTGTGAAATGGTCTAGAGGCAATGATACCTCTGTTATTTTGGTTTGCAAATAAAATATAAAAATATATTTTAGATTTGGACAAGTGGTTATAGAGACCGGTACGGTTATCACAAGACTTTGGTTTGTGATTAACTCGTCGTGTCATTAAGGACCAATCTATTGTGCTATAGACCCAAGTACATTCATACAGCTATAGATGTCTTTATGGGAAGGTCTTAGCATAACAAGTTATCATGTTCTAGCAACTCAACCACGGGTGGTAGATTGTAGATGATTTGGACTAGTACGAACATAGAGGATATCCATGTTCACAAAGACCTTGCTGGGTAGGTAAGGTTTACTAACACATTGTACGAGTCTTGGGACATTGAAGGGTGCTCCTCGTCTTAAGAAATTATCATAGCTCAGTAGTTATTAGGACCAGTAATGTAAAATCTTCCTCATGAATTCTCAAATAGGATACCTATGATATCGCGTGACATATATAACATTGTGGGATGTTTATATTATGTGGGTAAAGTTATACAACCTCTATAGATTATAAATATATTTGAATAGCCGTATTCCCAATCATAGACAAAGCTTGGTTATATCCCACAATAAGTAGTTTTATGTTTTGTAAAATGGTTCGAAAAATGTATGGAAGGGAAATACATGCATAACTTGGTCGGCAAAGGGAAGTTGCCGTAGTTTGGTTTTTAGGGTAGCAAGCCATTTATTTATATATGCTATTTATGCTTTAATATTAACTTCTTATCAAATTCAACTGCTTTTACAACTTCTGTTTGCAATCTATTACTCATTACTACAAATAAAAGCTGGTCTCGTGCAAATTAAATAAGAATAGACATCTATCTTTGCCTCAGCTTGCATAATACTATACTTTGCTATCAAGTCTTGCATAGTATAATTTTTATACTCACGATAGCTTGTTGAACATATTCAAAGGATGTGAAAGAAGGCTTGTCATGTGGCTACTTTTACGCAGTATGTTTTAACGACAAGGATGCCGATTACTAGGTCTTACCCCAATCAATTGCTTGTGAATGGGTTGAGACACACTCGTTGGTTTTTATACATCTTTTATCTTTGTTACCGTGGAACCGTTTATGTTGTATGCTCTATTTGACCGATCAGCCCATGTGTTGTAAACTTTGCTGTATAGGATTATATTGGATTATTACCTATATGTACTACCTTGTTTAGATTTATTGTATATAGATGTGATATGAATATTATTGTATGTGTGTGCTAGCTATTAATCATGAAACTAATACGGTAAATATATGTAGATTTAGAATGCAAATTTCGGGTTCCAACAGGTGGCTGGATTGACGAGTGTGGTCTCAAAACGGAAGCGGCTACCTCAAATAAAACACATGGTGTAGCTCGCACCAATGCAGCTCTAGCGTAGTTTGTATGGCACCTGATTGCTTCAGTACCAAAGTGGATGGAAACAAGCCTCTGTTTTTGGTTTCGTGCTTCTCTTTTTGGTTGTCTTTTCCCCCTTCTGTCTCCGATGGTGTGAACGCTACCGGTGTGGTGTGTCATTACGGCGTTCATTATTTATTGTCATACGCTATGATGTTACAACGCTCATGTTTATTGTTATTTTGGCAAGAGGCGGAAGAGCTGGCTCTCACTGACAGGTCAACCTGTTCATGCGCGGCCTAGCCTAGCCTGATTTCCCACGGCTCAGGCCCAAGTTTTTGGCCTTCATATGGGCCCGCAGCCCAAGAATATGACCAAATAATAAATAATAATATTTTTCGAAAAATAATTAAATAATATTTTTATTTGGGCAATAATAAAATCATTTTTTATTCCAAAAATGCAATTTTCGGGCTAGGCCAAGCTCCCTTGTGCGCATGTTTATTGTTGCGTGCTAATGGTTTTGTATAGAAAACCATTTCGGCACGATCAGCTGAACTATGCCAAGCGTGCACAGACGCTCTTCCTGCCACAGGTGACCAGATTGACGAGTGCGCCCTGAAACGGAAGCGGCTAGCTCGAATGAAACACACTGTGTAGCACTGCAGTTGGCAGCAACGAAACACCAGCACATCTGAAATTATCTCATTGCAATCAGTGAGAACAGCTAGCCCCTGGCACCAACGCATTTGATTTGATCCTACTCGAAGCGTACGATCAATCGAAATCGAACGTGATATAGGCGGATGTATATAGACATGGTGCAAACAGAGGTTGTGTTGGGTACACACGTTGGTAAATGGATCGACGTACTAGTTCTGTCCATGGCTTACATGCTAATTAAACGTCCAGTTTCACTTTGCATTGAATACTCGACTAAGGGTATGTCTAATAGTTTATCTCTTTATGTTATCTCTAAGATATCTAAGTCATCTACCAACAGTATAAGAGATAACTGCTCCAATAAATTATCTCTAGTAGTTAATTTAGATAGACCCACACACTTCACAATTACTTTTACTTTTTTCCTAAAAGGGTCCATGCCCTCACGGCTCCCCTCTCTCTTTTCTTTCGCCCCCTCTCTCCTCCCAAATTGGCACCGCCAATGCTCCCTTCTCCCTCTTCGATGCTTCCCTCGAGCGTGGCCTCTACCTCACTGCCAGCAGCCTCCCCTTGTCGACCTCCTCTCTCTCCTAACTCCTCGCTCATGAAGCTTGCCGTCGACCCTCCACCTCCCTTGCCTCTCCTCAACTAGGTCGCTAGCTGCCCCTTCACCCCTCTCCCTCTCCTGCAGAGCTCGTCACCACCTGTCCACCTCTCTCCCTCACCCATGGAGCTCGCTGTCTCCCCTCCGCCTCCCTTGTCTCTTCTCAACGAGCTCGCCATCTTCCCCATCCCTCCCTACCATTCCCCACCTCTGTCGGTGTCAACTCATCCCCATCCGCTCCTCACCAATGGAGCTTGCCACTGCCGCCCTCAGATCTGGCTAGATCTAGCTAGATCCACCTCGTCGGAGTTCAGATCCGACATAATCTAGCTGGGATGACCTCACCATCGTGTGATGTGGGCATGATTCGCCGTCTTCGCTACGTCTCCACTATTTCCTCTTTCCTCGATGTGCCGGCCTCGTCCCTCTCACCGCCATAGCCAGATCATGCTCCATAGGTGAGGGTCACAACCACTACAATTCCTCTTGATTATGCATGGTCCACAAAACACATCTGGAAACGATGAGACCGCTCCAACAATAAAAGGTGTTGTTGCTTTGATCTTGGTTCACACGAAGTGCTCATCGCGTCCAGAAAACGGTGACCTCTCTTCTGCCTCCTCGTTCTCTCGCCTCCACCTAGGACTTTACTGATATGGAATAGCTAACCGACGGCTAACATGGTACTATTGGAGATGCCCTAAGCCATATTCTTTTTGGCTTTTCAGTGATTTTTGACTTCTCTCAGTAATTACTATTTATTACACTAATAAACCGCATCCAAAAGTTATATGCTGCACTTCAGATGAATTGTTTCCCACCCAAGTAGGCATCCAATTATTCCAATTATATACGTCGAACCCATGGGCCAGGCTTGTACGGGTCAGCAAAAAGTGCGTTGGGATCAGCCGTAGGCCCATGTTTTTCTTTCTTTTTGCTCTGGCATAAAGCCTTTGCTGGCTTTGAATTGAAATGGGCCGTATGGGTTTCTTGCTTGACATGCAATTCCTGAGCAAACAACCCATGCAGACATGCACTGATGCACACAACCTGGCTGCGATTGGCCGGACTAAAAAAATCCTCTTCCACTTGTCATGTACAACCCAAATGGATCGTAATCTAAAAAAGAAATGTAGAACTCAAATTGATGCATCTAGAACTAATGTAATTGCTAAATGTATATGGCACTGGGAGTAGTTCGGTTTCTGAAGATCCAAAACTAATGGAATGAAGGCCTTGATAATGTTGCCGACTTGGAGGGCCAATGTGGATGAGGCAAAAACGGATTCAGACTGGGAGGAGGAGGAGGAGGAGGAAAGGATGCTGCTCGTGGTTGCAGCCGCAGACGGCAAGCTCTGTAGTCATGGCTCATGGTGGAGATGGGATCGAGCTAAGCATGCTCTGATTGTTTCTTTCGACTAAGAGTGTTTATTTCGATTGTTTCTTTCGACTAAGAGTGTTTATTTCGACTGAAGTTTTAGGGCATGTTCTTTTCGGCTGTGGCTTATGGCTTGTGGCTGAAATTTTTGAATTTTGGCTGTTTACGGTACAGATTATGGAGAGACAGATACTCACTTGCGATTTTGGCAGGTACAGATGTTGGGCTTTTAACGTGTAGACCATTTAACCTGTAGACTCCGTCTTGAGAAAATACTCCATTTGAAAGTTATATACTGTAGCAAAAGCCAAAAGCCACCGGCTTCGGAGGAAAAGAACATGCCCTTAGGCTTTTGGTTGAGCTAAAAGAAAAATCAGTTTCTCTGTGAAACGGTCAAAAGCAGAAGTTTGGTGTTTATTTCAGCTTTTAGTTAAGTCAAGAGAACTGACTTTTGCTCCTCCTCCCAGTCTTTGACTTTTGCTTTTAGTTAAGTTTGGTGTTAAGCAGAAGTTTGGACGGTTTTTGACTTTTGTTATAATACCTAACTTTCAAACGGAGTATTTTCTCAAGACGGTGTCTACAAGTTAAACGTAGTACACGTTAAAAGCTTAACATCTGTACCAGCTAAAATCGTAAGTGAGTATCGCCTCCGTAATCATGCTGTAAAATGCCTAAAATTCAAAATTCCACCAAAACTATAAACCGCAGCAAAAAAAACACCCCTAAGCATCTTAAGGAGAGAAATCAAAACTAAAACCGAAACAAACACCCCTAGCGAAGCAATGACTACCTCTCACCTAAACAAAAAAGAGAGAGAAGATATGATCTAATAAACAAGAAATCTTTGGAAATCGAGACCATTCGATGATCTGTGCGGCAGATCCGCTATCAGCGGTGCAGTGCACCACGCACAAACGTCCAAGCTCATCATTGGGCCATTATACAATTCTAGCGAACCATCAGACGTACAAATGGCTTTAGAAGGAGACGACGGACAAACTTAGACCCCGCTCATTTAAATTTAGACTTACGTTTTTGGCTTATTTTTTTTATTTATAAATTTTTTTTGAACTTTTAGTTTATTTTTGAGTTTTTTTGCCGGTTTTTTTATTCATTTGCGTTGTCCGTAATGAGCTAACATTTTTTTTATTTTTAAGTTTTTTTAATTTTAATTACTTCAAATAAGATACCTTCAGCTATAGTGTAATCTCAGTCAATTACAGTACAATTTCAGTCACAAATCACTATTTTTCAGCCAAACGGAGCAGGGCCTAAATTCCTACTCTCTCTCTCTCTCTATATAGCGTCGCATCATCGTTAGTTAATTACTCTCCTACGTACGTGTCATTGCAATGCATGTAGAATATTGAGAACGTGGCACCCCCGCATGTGCATAGACGCGTGCGTACCAGCACACCGGTGGAGTAGCATTGTGGCAAGCACTACCAGAATCTGCAGCTATAACAGGAGGAGCCAGTGCTCCGGTGGTGTCTAAAATGATAATTACAGATCGATTCGCAGACAGAAAGATGGTAATTAATTACGTCGAGCAATCGATACTGTGTGGCTAGAATAAACATGAACTGTTTCCCTTAGTAGTTAGTACTGATCGAACAGGAGGGAACTCAAATCCTACTCTACGATGTGCTATGTATTTCAGAGCTGATTGAGGTATATCCCACCTATGATCCGTTGTGATGGTATGGTATAATTGCACGGGTAACAAATGAGTTACACGTTGCCAACCGGCCGTTAGTTTAACTGGCCTGTATTGTATCCGTGTCTTGCAGGTAACAACCGTGGTTTGAGATATACTCCTTCCGTCTAAGTTTATAAGACATATTTTTAATGGTATATCCATAAATATATAGCGTATTTCATATTCTAATGTAAAATTAGTGTGATGTTCTCTTTGTATCACTAATAAATATATATGTTTATTTGCTACTCCATTCGTCCAAGTTTATAGGGCATTTTTTAATGATCTTGTCCATAAATATATGACGTATTTTATGTTTTCATGCAAGATCAGTGTGATGTTCTCTTTATATCCCTAATAAATATGTAGTTTTATTTGCTATTACCTACATGTATGCATTGAATATAGTGCTTAAAGATAATAATTAGGAATAATCTAATCATTTTCATTATCTCTTTGGTCTGTGTGTTAGACAAAATATGTCTTATAAACTTGGAAGGAGAGAGTATTCTCTATATACACGCATTGAATATAGTACTTAGATATAATAATTAGGAGTGATCTAACCATTTTTATTATCTTCTTGATCTATGTGCGAAGAGAAAATACGCTTTATAAACTTGAACTAAGCGAGTACATTACAGAAGTTATTAATTAGTAATAGACTTTTAGCGGATGATCATATGACATATGGAGCGCTAAGTCATTCTGGCTTGAGTTTCTGGCTTATTTTTTACTATTATCAAATTTCGTCTTTTTTATGACTTTTTGGATTTTTTAGCTTTTTTGTCTGTTCTTATTTTTTCTATATTTGTTTGCATTATTCATGATGGGTTAACCTGTTTTTTATTTTTAATTTTTTAAAATTTAGTTACGTTAAATAAGTTATTATCAATTATAATGTAATTTTAGTCAGCTATAGTACATTTTAGCTATAAACAAGATTATTTTAGCCTAACCGAGTGACACCTAAATATTGACTACAATAATCCCTTATGTACGACTTGTACTGAAGTGAGTTACAGGCTGCTTTGTTGGCGTTGGTACTAAGGAATGGCCGCGTACTAGCAACCAAACCTCTCTTGTCTCTATTGTAGGCTATGTCTGCTCGCCCTCGGAGTGCGCGCGAATCTTGAAGTGGGCGAGCGCCGATGGGCGTGCGCACGAGGGAGGGCCCCATGCAACGAAGGCACGTCGATCGGGGCTCGAGGCCGACGGTACCAAGCTTCCCACGTGCCGCCTGCACGTGCGAACGACTCTGACAGTACCGTACGAAAAAGAATACTACCAGTTGCTAGCCTGCTCGAGGCCAAAGCAAACGAGTACCGTATGCTCAGAGTGCATGGTGGGAACACGCGGCCTCCCTGGTGCCAACGACGTGCTGCTGTGGTGCAGATTTTTTTTGTTTATACATGATCTATATTTATACTATCTATAACTAGTTTTTAAACAATATATTTTTTAAGACAAAGTTAATAGAAAAATTATAGTAAAAAATATACCTAGTTCAGCTATATCAGTCAAAATCACATACGACTATTTTTCTGTGCGTACTACCTCTTGTGAACAGCCGAATTCAAATATTTAAGTCATAAGGCATAAGCTGTTAGCCCAAAAGAATATACCCAATGGTTGTATAGCAACTGGCGCTATAAACTTTTAATTTATGCTACAATTTAGCACAAATTTAGGAGGGAAGTAGTAGTTGCTGTAAACAAGGTTGTCAGAATCGTGATCCTGAATCGGAACAGGGACACTCCCGTATGATCGTATCTTAAGATCGTAGAATCTAAGATCTAACTACCAAAAATATTTTTTTTCAATTTATCGTGTATTCCAAGAATGGTATGAGTGTTTATTTGATCATTTAGCATCTAATTTGATTAATAAATGTCCATCTTATTCATGACCAGAATCATAGTTTTCATTTTATGTCATTAAGAATTATAACTAAAAGAGTGATGTTATCAATATTACCATTTCTGACCATTTTATATAAAAACTAAAATAAATAAATAATCATATGAATTTTTATTATTTCAAACCTCCAAATCTTAATGTCTAAATTATTAACATATAACTTGAATTGAGATATAGGACACGACCAAACACCTAAGTCTTTCATTATCTAGAATGGTGCGTGATTCTACCACAATTATACTACGATTTTACATGATTCTACGACTAGATCACGATTCTACTAGGCACGACTCAAAATGTGATTTGAGTCAGGTTGGTTTCGTGGGATCGTAAAATCGTACGATTCTACGACTAGAATCGCAATTTTAACGACCTTGGCTACAAAGTTCTTAGTTTTTTTCTTTTAGATAGCGGATAATTGGCTGCAAGTCATTTTAAGCCTCACAAGGACAAATCTTAAAATTCTGGAGAATCAAAACATACGTGACGAGGATAGAATAATCCTCAAATTGTCATGTCATTATATTCCTTGAATATACCCCTTATCGATAACGGGTAAATATGGAAAGACAGTTGTAAGCTCTTCTACGATCATATAATCATAAGTTCTTCAACGATCGTATAGACGTAAGCTCTTCTATGACCGTATGGTCGTAAGCTCTTCTACGACCACATAGTCGTAAGTCTTACTGCGACTATCTCTTGGTCGTAAGTCCTTCTATGATCATATAGTCGTAAGTTTTACTGCGACTAATCCTTGGTCGTAAGTCTTTCTACGACCATGCAGTCGTAAGTCTTACTACGACTACCCCTTGATCGTGAGTCCTTCTATGATCGTGTAGTTGTAAGTCTTACTGTGACTACTCTTTGGTCGTGGAATCCCTACGATAAATCTATCTCGAACCAACTTGTCTACGACGATAAACTACATTCTCGGTTCATTTGACAAGGTGCTTAGAATGGCGTTTATACACTAACTGCACACGATCTCTCTCTGACAACAACCGCTGTACGGAGAATGGCCTATTATGTCTCTCTGACAGTAACTTTCGTCAGACGGTTATCATCTGAAGCATTAAGGCGTCTTCTGGCGCGGGACAACGGTGGACGCTTCACTAGCTATATAAAGGTTACCGTCAGAGGAGACGAGGGAGGCGAATTTTGAGAGAGAGAGAGAGCGCGCTAGCTATTTGCATGATTCTCTGTTGTAATTTTCTTTCTGGTGATTAGCAATTACATAGGACGTATGGTTATTATTCTCTCAGGAGAAGACCCGAACCTAGATAAAGTTTTCCGGGTCTTTACTCCGCATGAATATACTATAGATCTATTGAGAGAATCCTTGAATCTAAACAAATCATACATAAAATCGATATTAAAACATCGACAATACACAAATAGTCCAATTAAACTCTGGTCGTCCACTAGAGAGCGCATATAACATCTAGTTAGACGTACTATTCAACGGTCGGATGCGAAGTCCTTCTCTTTTTCAAAAGAGATCTAGTTAGACTATTAAGCGGTTCGATGCAAAGTCCTTTTTCTTTCAAAAGAGTACGGTTAATTAGGTTATCATGGTAATCCTTAATACTCAGCAACCCGATAAATCACAGGACCAAATTGTTCTTCTTAGTGGTAGAACCGTGAGGTATGTTGTTCGCCCGCTTGTCCCTAGTCGCACATGCAAGATAAGATCTTCGGATATACTAGGTATTTACCTCAAATTAATTAACATACTGTATCAAGTAGTCGATCATCTCTTGAAGTGTGTGCATTGATATCACGAGAAAGATCACGGCAAAAGCAGAATAATTAGTAAACTAATGACAGATCTACAGCACTGGGATGATCGATCACAATAACTTAATATAATTAACCAGCTGTGCAACTGCTGCATGCGAAAAGTATATATCTTGTGACGATCCTGCGACTTGCGTTGGATCGATGTGGTTGTATATGAAATTCGATCCAATCCGGCCCGGATTTCAGAGCAAAGAGAGATGCATAGTAACAGAGCATACTAGAAAGACGTAGCTGCCGTGCTAGGAGTTTAAAAGATTAAGGACCTGTTTGGCACGACTGCAGTATGATTTTTGGCTAATTTTTTTTGAATTTTAGCTGTTTGCGACAGAGATTATGGAGAGAGATACCCGCTTGCGATTTTAGTTGATACAGATATTAGACTTTTAACATATACTATAATTAACTTGTAGACTCTGTCTTAAGAAAATATCTCGTTTGAAAGTTAGATACTGTAGCAAAAACTAAAAACCGTTAGCTTCGGTCAAAAATAACAGACCCAAAATCTGAAAATGATTCACGGACTACAAAACCGATATTCAACGGATGATATGTATTTTACCTGTTGGATTGCACGTCAATTCGACGTTCCGGCACGAATCTACACGATTACTGTTCGGATTCTACGTATTGATATTCTGCACTAGAATCAAACTTTTTGAGGGAATATTCACACTCTAATAAGTTTGTACTGTACTCTTCCTCCCTGAATAACGTTTTTTAAGCACCAATTAGCAGCTCATAAACCACGCTAGAAGTGACCAAAAAAAAAAAAAAATCAAGCGTGTACATACACACGTACGTATCCTACCCGAGAAATGCATTATTAATAATTCGGCCGTGTAATGCAATCTAATCTAGGTGAATCACGTACGGTTGCACCTAAAGCCCCTAGTAGCTAGCTAATGCATTAACCAAAGTTTCTTTAGCCAAGGACAGAAGCTCTGTCATTCATTCAAAAAAAAGAGAGAGAATACAAACACTGCCTTCAAAGGGAATACATCATAGGTAGAGAATAGCCCCCCTATAAACACCTAAGAAAACACCACTTACAATAGGGTAGTGACAAATGCCAAGACTAGCACCACACCAACACACCGATCTCTTTCTCTCACACAACACCAGCAAGCCACCGGGTAGGCTTCATAAGGCTTCAGCCCACCCTCGGTCCGCCCGGAATCCCCCATAGCAGAGAGTTCATTCAGACATCCACCGAGAACCGAGCTCGGTGGCATGATCATCGCCGCCGAGTGAGCAACTCGGTCATCTAGGCGGTGCCGCGTCGAGAGCACACATCCAGCGGCAGCTAGTAGATATGGGCGGCGGCCGACGGGCTAAGGCGCCGACGCCGAGCAGATCCCAGCGGCATGGAGGTGGCGGCCGAGTTGTGGAACAGCGGAAGTGCGGAGGCTCCTTGGCGTTGGCGATCGCAACTCCCGCCATCGCTTGCTCCCGTGCTACAAGGTGCACGTTCTCGTGGCTTGCAGCTTGTAGAATAGCGTTCGAGAGATTTCTCGCTCCTGTTGATTCGATGTCGGAGTCGCCGCGTGTGGACGCCCACAAGGTGTTTGTCGAATTGCAGCAATGAGGTCAGGCTTTTGGAGGGGACAAGAATCGATTTCGTGCTAAACATTTAGAATTGTTAGCTTTGGTGTGTTTATATGGTGGCGCATTTACTCCCAATCACACTCATACGGTGCATTTTCGTTGCTAATTAGGTACAGATGATTGCCGCATTATGGGCTAATGTAATTTCATGAAAAGGTTGTCGACCAATGTCTTTGGATTTAAGTCGTTTTATTTATCATATCGATTGGAGTAGCTCCACTAAAGGGGACAAAAAGATGGAAGAATTAAGTGCATATTTTCCATGTTTCCATTATATAGGACCAAGTTATTTTGGAAGATAATGAAGCCTAAGTTGGTCTACAAATCGATTCTGGACCAAGTTTAATTTGATTCAACCTATGCATCTCTCTTTCTCTATCCCATGAACAAATTAATGCAACTTGTTGCTAATTGATCCTTAATTTGCACATTTCAGGTGTGCAATGTAATATTTATTGATTCCCCGGTAGGAACTGGGTTTTCATATTCCCAAACAGAGCAAGGATACAGCTCAAGTGACATCAAAGCTATCAACCAAATCCTCATCCTCACAAAGGTCAGACTTCCTGCCTTTCGGTCCCAGATCCCAACCACTAATGTTGTACACAAACTGACGACAAATGTCTATCAAAATAAGCCCTCACTAATCATGCTACAATCAGTTCTACGATCTTCCTTTCTAATTTTGCAATGGATTGATGAGCATTCGAAATTCTTATCAAATCCTCTTTACATTGCCAGTGATTCATACTGTGGTATGATTGTGCTAACCGTCACCTTTAAAATTGCCAGAGGTAACCTCCAATATCTTTCAGTTTTTGAATAAACACATTTTGGTCTCATAATAAAGTAATAAGTGACTTTTCTAGGTAAACAAGTTGGCAACAAACCAGCTCTTAATCTAAAGATTTGGGGATTCTACCATATGCTTACCAATGGAGAACATCGCTCCCCCTGGTCACCTTCTTTATATTGAATGTTCATAATCATTGATAATTAGTTATCGTATCACTAATTTTGCTATTTTTGATATGCAGATAATTAATCTCTATTCACTGGAAGTATATTTATATATTTTCGGGACGCACTTCCATTATTGAGGAACTTTCGTTGTATCTCTCTCTTTTTTGCTTTGTTTCTCTTCTATTTATGTATGAATTTTAATTATATAAGAGTAAAATACTATGTTTGTCACAATCTAGTTTAGCCTACCCTCGATTTTGTTCCTGGCTTCGCCACTGGCAACAACTAGCTAACAAGCACGAGGTAGTTCAAGCATCGGAACATGGACGCACGAAGCTGAAGAACCACATGTTGTTGCAAGGGCTAGAAATGCAGTCCCAAGGACTCCGGTCAACACCCACTGCGGCAACACCGAACACCAATACCAAACACCAATAAATCTCTAGCCACACCCACTGGCGGCTCTGATAGACCAACACTAGGATTGGAGCCTACAGCAACACCGGTACGACTAACTACTACAACAACACGAGGAGTGACTACAGATGCACGACAAACCCAGCAAGAACTACTCTCCGAACAAACAGCCTAAGCCAACCACCGATCGTAGTGCCAAGACGGCCCAAATGAAACAAGCAATGAGATAGGATGAACAGTGGGAACTGACCCCGCTGCGTCCAACTAACTCGGCTGACGTGCACGGTGTAACACCGATGATGACCTGTCCAAATTACTAGGGCACCAGTCCAAACTGCTCACACAGGGCCCCCACAACGATTGGCCTGCATCAATCAGGATGCGATCCAGCA
This sequence comes from Bonia amplexicaulis, assembly GCA_036346245.1. Lineage (NCBI taxonomy): Eukaryota > Viridiplantae > Streptophyta > Magnoliopsida > Poales > Poaceae > Bonia > Bonia amplexicaulis. Next base: position 21,599,420 of record CM070747.1, on the reverse strand, counting down.
AAGAGCGCTTGCTCCTCGGGCCTCTTTCATCAGCCAACTTGCTCCACCTCAAGACAACAATGCACACAACAAGCACCCCCCAACATGCCAGATTGGTTAGGCCTTCTCCATGGGCAAGACACACTGCCACATGCTATGCCACACATCGTAGTGTGTCCGCGACAAGCCTCGCCTCGCACACAGGCAAGTGCATTCCACGCCGCCCTCTGCGATGCCAAACCTTGCATTACCTGCAACACCCCATCATCGCGCAAGCCGAGTTGCGTCTTTGGGCCAGCCAACCCTGATCGCCTTCGCGACACTCGCGTACACCCTATGCGCGTCCGCAATGGACTGCACCACCAACGGGAGTCCCTACGGTGAGGAGGAGGTGAACCGGTCGTTACTGGAGGAGGGACACACTAGCCGCATCATTAGTGCTGCATGCTGTGCCAGGGACAGCCAGATCTGATCCATGCTTAGCCAGATACAGAGGATGGATGCTGCCTACACCACGCCACGCCATGCCACCCGCACCTACATCATGCCTCCTGCGCCATACCATCCACACCCGCATCGCCGCCACTACTGACGCACAGAAGGAGAGAGATCACCAAGAAATAGATTTAGGGGAGAAAACCCTAGATCTGGGGGAAGGAGATGGGAAGGGAGGAGGAGGAGAAGGAGCGGCGGGAGCCTTGCCGCAACCACTGCATCGGTGGCAGTGGCAGTGAGGGAGGACACGGTGGAGGGGAGGGGAAGGGGGAGGGTTGTGGTGGTGGGGTTCGGTCGTCCCCTTGATTCACCTGAGAGCGGCGCACGAAGCAGGGGGTCTATTCTTATTGGCCAAAGTCGCAAATGACAATTTCTTACAACAACTTGGCCTGTAATTTAGTAAAACCAATTAGCACAAATCACACGCATAGTACAACGCCCAGTGGCCATGATATACAATTCCTTCGCTAGGGCCCAATAATTTCTCTAGGTTACGTCCATAATTGAGATCTAATCGATTGTTGCTTGAGCTATCATGGTTCGGTGCTGTAGGTAGCTAGACGTACAGTGTGAAAAATGTACTGAAAGAAATTGGCCATGGCGATCCACACTTACCGTTTTCTACTTCTGAAATAATTTTGAAAATAGATTTAATTTTTGGGAGGTAGATGATGAAGAGGTCGATCTCCATATATTAATTTTCTAGTAGAGAGCATTTGTGTGGTGATATAAGAAAATAAATTTATATGGTTTGGGTCAGTGGTTGTTGAGTGCATCAAGGTAGACACAAGGAAAACCTACAATCTTTTCTCCTGGAAAAGAGCTACAATATTTGTTGTTTGAAGGTGTTATCTTGGAATCATTTTCAATCATGAATTGTTATCCTTTAGGTTGAAGTTACCCCAAATAATTCATGTTATATGTGATCTCTGAATCAAAATCTATGAGTGAAACTCTAATTTTTGCCAGCTCCGGCCGATGAAACCTTGGTCTGAATTAAGGATGTTAGTTTTTAACAAATCTTAACACCAAAAACTCCATACTTCTCACTCAGGTACTTTGCATTCAAAATTATATGTGTGTAACAAATTAATGGTTTTTTGAACTATTAATTCAATTGTTTTCACTTCCTAGCAGTTTATTTCGTTGATGTTCAAGAATAGACTGTCAATTTTTCAAAAAGAGAGATACAAGTCTGAAGGACTAGCTAGTAGTACTCTATGATCTGACGCCCCTTTTAATGTAGATTCTAGCTAGGTTAACCATATTTAACAGCAGTACTTCACATTGCCCTGCCATGATGAAAAAAAAGCGTCTTCTCCTGCAATTTTGCAACTTTCAGGTGCTCTTTATTCCTGCTAAGATGTACGATGAATTCGTTTTCCAATAAGCGATGTACGATGCATTGTGCGGAGTTGTTCTTTTTGGGTGGAAGTGGCCGTTGCATTTTCACTTTCATACAGCATGCAATCCATGAAAATATCTCCTTTTCGAATCTAGGGCCGGCTGAATTGCATACATCAAAATTGAAGTGCTATAGAATATTTGACTATTTTTCAAGGCAAAAATAGTCAGATGATCTGGAGGCGTTAGATCTCTATCCAACGAATCCACTCATATAAACACCCCCTCCAAAAAAAATATCTCATATAAACACCCCCTCAAAAAAAAAAAGATCTGGAGTGTTGGATCACCAACGTCCTAAAATCTTATTATTTTTACCTTAAAAATAGTCGAATATTGTATAGACACTCCCACATCAAAATTCGAATAAGTGCTTTAACCCTAGCTCTTGGAAAGAACTTCATACAAAAAAAAGGAATATCGAGGGTTTAATTTGTAATAGTCCACTACTACTCCACTTCTCTAGCCTTACATTAATCTAGAATTTACGCAGTTTAATTTGTTTTTGTAATGCAAGGCACAGTGGCACACTATCTTTCTGAAATATACTAAATAGGCTATGCACTGCACTGGCTGGTCTACCTACATATGTATGTAATGTAACCACTGATTGTCCACAACCAAAGTACAGCAAAGCAGCGTGGCCGTGAACGTGCACGAGTGTGCTGTGGGAATTAATAATTGAGGCAGTAGGAGAGAATAGCCAGAGAAAAAAAAATTTTGCACCCATAAATTCTAGTGAACATGGGGGTTGTAGTTGAAGTGCCCTTAATTGTCCTTAGATGAGCACTTTAGATAAAGCTAATTAGCGAACACATGAGAGACCATCTTTTGATACCACTTAGCCCTAAAATATTTCTGGGAAATGCTAAACAGCACCCGAGTACTTTTTTGGACTGAGAGCACTCAGATTTTTCTCTCATGTACGTATCCTTCCAAAAAATATGAGTGCTCCGAACCATAAAAAACACTTGAATCTCCTTTCTCCCATATATGGACCCCTCTAAAAAATGTGAGTACTTCGAACCACAAAAAACACTCGAATCCCCCTTCTTCTGTGTATGCACCTCTCCAAAAATCTGAGTGTTCTAAACGACAAGAAAACAATCGAGTGCTCCCTAAACATCACCAATATTTCCACACTAAACTATGCACATTAATTATCTTTCTTTTTTTTCCTTGGCCTCTTTTGCCCTCCAAGCAATGCAAAGAGGCCATGACCAAATAAGCCCATGGCTACCTAGCTTCAACATGTAGCAACTCTAGCTATCATTCTAGGCATGGCAACTATATAAGCATTGGCCAGCCTACATTGTGAAGAGGGGGAAGGAAATAGACAGTGAGAGAATACTCAAGAGGGGTAGGAAAGCTAGAGAGAGAGAGAGAGAGAGAGAGAGAGAGAGAGAGAGAGAGAGAGAGAGAGAGAGAATGGGCAATAGCCTCAGATGTTGCCTAGCTTGCGTCCTTCCCTGCGGTGCGCTGGACTTGATCAGGATCGTCCACCTAAACGGCCGGATCGAGGAGTACGGCCGGCCGGTCGCTGCCGGCGAGATCCTCGCCGCCAACCCGAACCACGTGCTGAGCAAGCCGTGCTCGCAGGGCGTCGTGCGAAGCATACTCATCGTCTCCCCGGACTCCGAGCTGGAGCGCGGGGTGATATACTTCCTCATCCCGGCGTCGTCGGTGCCGGAGAAGAAAAAGAAGAGCTCAACAGCCTCGCACGGTGCCGGCCAGAAGACGCCGACGACGGTGAGCTGCCACGGCAAGAGCCATCTCAAGAGCAAGGTGCCATCAGAGCATGGCAATGGCCGTCGTCACTTGGGCGACGTGCTGTTGGAGAAGAGGTCGTTGCACTGGCGGCGCATGAGCACCGGCAGCCGGACAGCCGCGTGGAGGCCACACCTTGAGAGCATTGCTGAGTACACTTGAGCAGGGGACTAATTTTTGTTCTTTTTTGGTTTCATGGAATTAAGGGGGTTGATGTAGTGCCACCAGCATGGTGTTTTGCATGAGTGTCATTTTCTCCCTTGTGTCCATGGTTAATGTGCATGCTTTTTTTTCAATTTTTTCTGTAAGTGTACATCCATGTAATGTTTTCCCTTCCTAAATATATATATATATATATATATATATATATATATATATATATATATATATATATATATATAGGAAAATACCTTCTACACCGGGTGTAGTTACACCTATCTCTAATATACCACCTAAACAAACTTGAAATACTCCTTTATCACTTTAGGTACATTTGTATACTAATTATAAGATACTCCAATGTGAACCACACGAAAAACTTGTAAAGGAGTTCATAGTTTTTAGCGTATTTTGTAAATACCCTTATATACGCGTATAAAAAGGAGTATGTCGAAAAAATGTATATACCACTTCTAAAAAATTGTTCATACCACCTAGATGGTCTTAAATACTTGTATACTACACGTACATACCTTCCGTTACGCGAGATACTCCCTACATTGCGAGATACGATATAGGGTGTAACTACACCCGGGTGTAGAAAAGAGGCTTCCTATATATATATATATATATATATATATATATATATATGATGGACACGGACGGGGTGGGTTGTGAATTGTTTCTTGTTCTAGCCATTGCTTTTGTTCTTGTTCTATTATGTTGTTTCTCTCTATTTTTTTATTTGTGGAGTGTTTGATTGGCTCAAGGAGGAGGAAGAGAGTAGATGAAGATGTGCATGCACCTAGTTTTTTTTTTCTCGAAAGAAAGAAAAATAGTGCCAACTTGTGTATGGAGTTATTTGTATGTAGTCTTTAATTTGGTCATCCTTTAATGGTCAAACTACTGGCAATATGTCCATCAGTCCCAGTGGTTACTCCAATTAATCCATGGAAGCAAGCTTGTTCTCACATACCAATGCAAGCTAGGAGGTTAGATTAGAAATGAAGTCGTAGTTAACATGTAAGTCTGTAGAACCGAACGAGATTCTCTGACGTTACGAAGCAAAGTCACGGTGATTTTGCTTCGTAACGTCCATTCATCGTTGGATCAACGGCTCAGATTTTTTTGATTTTTAGTTTTTTATAATAACTTATTTTTTATTTAAAAAATATGTTATTTTAACACAGATAATATAAAAAATATAAAAAAGAAAAAACTAGAAAAAATTAAAAATAAAAAAACTAAAAACTAGAAATAAAAAAAATTAAAAAATTTGGACCGTTTGATCAACCGATGGATGGACGTTACGAAGCAAAGTCGTCAGAGAATACGCGCCCGCTGTAGAACATGTAGTTTGTAGAAATCGAATCGGTGGTACCGTAAGGAGAGCTACTGCGTAACTTCTTCAGAGAGAGGGGTACAGAGAGTGAAGGTGTTGGCCGGTGGCATCTTGGTGGTTCTGATGGGCGGTTAATTATCATCATCAATCTTTTTCATCAGAAGCCAACGAAATGTCTGGACTTTCTCTGGCCTATGGAAAGGAATGACCTGCACAGATTTTAACGTATTAATGACGAACGAAAGTAATCAGACAACTTAACAGATGCTGGGTTTATATGTGCTTCTGGAATCTTTCCGGTAAGAACCTCTCTCTCTCTCTCTCTAAGGATTGCCCTTCTGTAATAAGAACTGAAAAGAATAAAAAAGTACTAGCTGAATGCCCGTATGTTGCTATTAATTTTAAAATTTTATCATACTACATGTTCTGAAACTAATGGGTGATAAAAGTTTTAGAACATGCATACAAATATGTTCTATTTTTTTTTAAATTCGTAGTAATGCATGGGCATTCAGCTGGTATGCAAAACAAAAATGACACAACATGTCAGTGACCACACCATGTTAAAAAAAGATATTTTTAAGCACTGACTAATACTTTTCCTTAACACAAATATCATCTACCATTTGTGAATATTATACTTTATAGTAGCACTCGAGAGTGCCTACTAAAAGCATTTTGTTTTCCTGTTTTACATGAAAGCCTTGCTTATTCTCTGCTAGACAATTTTGCACTTTGGGTGTCAATGTCATCCAAATATTCCCAGTATTGTCGCATAATTGATTATTGGTGCAAACATATATTCTATGTCGTTGAAAACGTCAAGTATTGTGCTCATTTGGTGATAGAATTTCTGAAAATGATACCCAAAACAGTAATATCCACTTATTTGCCTATGCAACAAATAAAATCAGTTCAGACATGACAGCCACACTTGTTGAATGGTCACAGTAGAGTGGTCTTCTCATATCAATCACCAATAATTGGTGTTCTGATTGGAGAGGGAATCTTGTGCACGAAACTACAAGTCTCCCTTACCCTGACATGATACAAAATACTAATACTCCTATACAGTAGTCTGTCGAAAAGAGATGATAGCTTCAGTATTGCTCCGATCTACTGACTACTCAACAGAATGAGAACTCTCTCACACATTCACACACATATAATGAGCTAATGCATGTAGCTGCAATGTTGCCAAGGCCGTAAATGTCAATGTTGCAGTTGATGTTTCTGAATTTGGAGGCACAAAAACAGTTAAATGCTCAGCAGAAGTTCATACGTATTTTTCAGAGTACCTGTTAAAATTTCAGTATGGGACGGTTGTATGCATGTGGACAGCTATTTTCCTCTCTGTATATATGTAGAACTATCTTGCTGAATCTGACATATCAAAACCATCAATTTTTAGATAATTTGGCACAATTTTGTCCTTGGTGCATGCATCATCAGTAGTAAATGGAAGATAATACATATTTTGTTTGCTTAAGAGCCTGTTCTTTTCCTCCGAAGCTGACGGCTTTTGGCTTTTGCTACAGTACCTAACTTTCAAACGGAGTATTTTCTTAAAACGAGGTCTACAAGTTAAACGATCTACACGTTAAAAGCCCAACATCTGTACCAGCTAAAATTGCAAGTGAGTATCTGTCTCTCCGTATTCTGTACCGTAAACAGCCAAAATTCAAAAATTTCAATAAAAAACTATAAGCCACAGCCGCACCCAAACAGGCCCTAAAGCTCATTCAAAATTTGATTTGAATAGAATAGATTTGCGTGAGCCCTTGGATCAGGTAGCCACAAGAAGGTACTTATGGAGCAGAGAAAACAAATGTACATACACACATGCTGCTGCACGAATTAAGCTGCATGTCAAATCATGCACAAATTTCCATGTGTCTATCTTATTACTGCCTTGATTTGTTTGTGTTTGTTTACTACCAAAAGACAGCTAAGGAGCCAATGATATTTGGGGGTTTTAGTATTAGTCAATGATTGGCCCTGCTGCAAGAGATTGAGTGGTAGGAATAAAGCATTGGTGTTTTGCAGACTAGGATGTTTTTGTTCATTTATGGCTCATAATTGGGGGTTAGGGTGCTGGTTAGGGTACTATGTCTTTGTAGCAGTAGTGGTACTTGTTTTTAATTTCTGGAAAGGAATACTATATACAAATTATTGCTCTGTTCTGAAATGTAATCAACATGTGCCTCTCAGTTTTGAGAAGTACATGTGTTGCTCATGTTGGGTTGATCTCAGCTAACTACCCCGAGATTTCAGGGAGGCATACCTCCACCTCGCGTCTTGATCGGAGGCGGCAACCAACTTATATTGGTTTCGGTCCCGATCACCTAGCGCATATAAAAAAACTAGGGTTTTGGCAGGGCTTCGTACGCGAGTTGTTCAAGGCCCCCCAAAAAACTCTAACAGACCCGATCTAATCAGTGCGTTATCGTGAGCGAAGGCCGAAGCCCTTCTCCGACCCGTCCACGGCTCCATCGTCCCCGACGGCCATCTCTACTTCACCGACACCGCCGACCAACCTCATGGCCTCTTCGAGTTCGGGTACGTTGACGCTTCCGCTCTAAAGATTAAGTTAGGTGTTCATGTTCTTGACCTAGGGTTAATGTTAATGTTTCATGATTAGACTTAGTTTAATCTCACAGCTCATTCATTCAGGGTTAAAGAACATGCTTTTGAATTCACACAAACCATGCATGTAGGATATTTGTTGATAATTAACCAAAAGTTGCGAACATTTTCTTTTATTTTGCTGCTTGGTTGTCATTTGTTTTATAAAATATGAACTTTGATAGTTTCTTAATTTAAATCAGTATTTTTTTTATCATGTATACTTGAGGTAGTAAAAAGGCATGGTTTTTGAACTAATGCAGAGATAAGCAATTATTTCAGGCATGTGAGTTTGTTTTAGTAGTCATTGTAAGCTAATTAGGGTAATTATATTATTGCATAATTCTCTTTTTTATATAACATATATAGCTGCACCATTCTGATAACAATCTCCTGTTCATCTATTACATGATTTCTTAACTGAGCGTTCAATAACTATTCTTATTACTAGATATCGCTAAAACCTCAGCGCATGTAGATCTACACCAGAACACACTCAAAACTCTCCAACTCTCCGTTCAAAAAAAAAAAAAAACCTCTCCCAACAGAAAATGTGTCGTGTTATTTTGGAAAACACGTTTCCAAAGACATGTTCTGCGACCACATGACATTCACGTTCATTGCTGCATCCAAATAAATCTACAAGCTTCTAAAAAAATGAATATCCAAAAGTGAAAAAAAAAACTACCTTTGATAGCGGGAAAAAGGTAAAAAATAACGAGTAGTGCTTCTGTCCTTTCTTCTCCAACAAGAGTAGCACTAATCTCAAAGCAGATAAAAAGATAAATAATATATATTCACTATTTATCATACTTTAAAAATTATATAAATCACTACTGAGGAAAACATAGAAACACCTCTCAAAAATAACAAGCTGATACTGTAGAAAAGGGAAAAAGGGCGCTTCTGTAGGACGCAAAATGGAGGCCTGGCCCATTGTACAACAAAATTCCATTCAGAAAAGGAGAAGAAGTACAAATTGTTTAAAATGGGTCCTTGTAAAGCCTATAGGGTACGGCCCAATGTGGGCCCATCTGGCCTAGAAGTCCATTAGGCTACAGCCCAACCAGCCGCTGCTCACCTCCGCTAACCATTTCCACGCTAAGAAGCCCAACCCAACAGCTAATCCTGACTCTGCAACCCACCTCGCACCGGGATTTTTTTAAATAATTATTTTTATTTGAAAATATAAAATTATACTTGTGTTTTTATTTTTTTTTTTACAAAAGTAGCCACCTATAGCCTAATCGTTGGGCGATTGGACCCTATCGTCCAACGGTCAAGCGATAGACAGGCAGTAGCTATACCGTTGGGTGACAGAGATGCAGTTACCCAATGATCGGGCGATAGGTACGTGGTCGAAGCAACATGGTCGACACAACATGGTCGAAAAAATATGATCCATACAACGTGGTCAGAGATTAGTGAGTAGTCAAAAAGTACAACAAGGTCGAACCAATGCGGTCGACATAACATGGTCAAAATACCATGATCTAAACATCATGGTCGAAGATTAGTGAATTGTCGAAGTGAACAACGTAGTGGAAGATTAGTGATTGATGACTGGAGGTGTTGTCGCCGAACGGTTTGGCGATATCACCTATCATCTAATTGTTGGAAACTGCATTCATGTTGCCCAACGGTTGGGCAATTGCCTGTGTGCCACTCGGCCGTTGGGTGACAGGATACAGTCGCCTAACGGTTGAATGACAGATGATTACTTTTATAAAAAAGTAAAGTATAGGTATAATTTTGTATCTCTAAATAAAAAAATTAAAAAAATTCTCTCGCACCGCCTGCTTCCTCCTTGTCGGCGGCACCGCCTCCCTTCGCCCGCGGAGCGCGCAGCCCGCCCTCTCACTTCCCGGCGCCGCCATGCGGCTCGCCGGTGCAGACGCGTCATCAGGAGTCGGGACTTCGTCTGTCCTCGCCGGCGTCGACGCGTCCTCGGCTGCCCTCTTCTGACACCGCCGTGTGCTGGTGCCCCGGCTCGGTCACAGGTATGAGGTATCAGTTGCGCAGACCTACGCTTGTATGAATGGGGGATGGAAGCACAGATGATGAATCGCTTCCCAACGTAAGATTATTGTGTTCATGTGTAGATGTTTCTGTGTGTGAAATGACGGGTAGTGTTTGTTATGATGCACGTCTAATGAGTCTCGATATATTATAACTGACTGGAGCTAGTAACACGTACCGCACGAAGAAACGTCGTGTTGAGCTTAATCTCAGTGATATTATTGCCGTTCCTCGGCTTCAGAAACCAATCGACAAGTTTTGATGCAGAAATTAGAGATCAAGCTATAAGGGAGTTTTAGCTATGGGTGCTTATATAATTTTGTTGATACAGGTTCTTGTTTCCAAATGCAGTTTGTGGAGGCATGCTTTAGGATGGACTAAATCTTTGTAATCTGGTCCATATTTCATGTCGTGGCCGGCCTATTTCCGGTTCATAATTCAGCCCTGATCGTGGCCGATTTCTGATTCCGCCTTGTTTCCTTGGTGCCTGATGCAGCAGTTGTTGTTTCATCTAGTGAGACGATGGAACAAGAACAGAAAGGAGAAGCATCCAGTGGCATGTATACTTACAAAGCATCATTGTGACAAGGGAATTCATAACCATGAGATCTTTGTTAAGAAGAGCACATCCCGGGTTACTTCGGCGTCGTTTTCCTTCTTGCCAATGTCTGCCAATCATTTCTGGCAAAGGTGCACTTCTCTTGTAAATCACTACCAGATATCAGTAGGCGGTTGTGTTAATGAGGAAATTTATCTGATATTTTAAGAGTAGTCTAGCTAACATTCCCTGGTTGCTGCTTATCTAAGGGTAAAGTTCATCAAATTGTAGACAAAGCTGGAAGATGTCTATTATGTTTTTATAGAACCATCCATGTTCACATGTTTTGCTTATTTAGAACAGTTGTGCATTTCATGTTCGTATAACTGTAGGTTAAAAAATGATAAAATTTATCAGATTCTTCAATAACACTTTAATTTTTCATGGCTTAGTTGCCCATCCTTTCGATGAGGTTATTTGCACCCTAGATTCATATGTGATAAAAGGCATTAACTTTTTGTTTATAACTCTGTCATGACTGCTATGTATATTGGTATTGACCTGCTTCAATTTGCAGGAGAGGTTGTGCCTTGGGTCATTGTGGAGTAAGTATTACCCTTAGAATTCTGGTCGCCAAATATTTGCAATACAAACCTGTGAAGAAAGGTGAATCCTTCCTCGAATATGTCGTTGTATGGCCCTTCTGTATATTTTGGACATGGTAGGATATCCATCAACGTAGCATATCCATTTTTTCCTGACCCCCATACTCAGAACTTACACATGAATATGAACAGTGTGTTTCTAATTGGGTTTCCCTGTTTCATTGTGTTCAGAGTCGGTAGTGAAAATGCCAGGTTTTGGGGTTCAGCTAGAAATACATATTGGAGGTGTACCAGCATCCTGAACTGAAATCATTAATCATTGTTCGGATTACTCTCGTACTGTTAGTCTTTCTTGTCTCCATCTAATTGTATATTCCCACTGACACCTGCATAATTAGTGGACACTAGTTGGTTATGTTACTGCTTGCTGTAGGATGCCCCCTCCCTCCTCACATCTTTATGTAGTCCAAATAGAATGACCACTGCAGCTGTTGAATGCATTCACCACCAATTATTCAAGCATCAACTGACCCAAATATCTTGGAGACATACCCAGTGGTGGACCCAGAACCAAATTTTAGAGGGCTAGTGGGACATAACCAATAAAAGATAAACGAACTGAACATAAATCGAAGTATCTTTTGCAATCTAGAATCATATATAATTACAACATGAATATAGTAAAAATGCAAAATTCAACAAAGATTGTACCTCGATAATAGGTAATGTGCCTCCCAAAGCCCATAAATATATGTAAGCCGCTATCTGTATATCAAAATGAGCAAACTTAGTGATGAAATCAGAAATTATGATCGTGAATAGTATGAGGAGCGATTCACCGAAGCAGCTATGGTTTCAACCGGACTAAAATCCACCCGAGCCTTCTTTACTCGACTCTCATTAGTATAAGGAGTATTATTTGTATTGCATAAAAAATATTTATGCAATGTTTGTTTCTCTATTTCTTGCAAATCAATCATAATTACGTAAATTGAAAACTATACCTATGTTTTATTACCTTACGCCGGACCGGACACCAGTGCCTTTGAATCTTTGATCAGTGATCTGACCTGTGATCACCCACTTGGCCAAAAGCCCAAGTCCTTGACCACTTACTTCACTACACCAGTTTACCTGTTATGTTGTTTACCACACCACTTGAGTACTTGAGTCAGTGGCGACCACTCCACGTCTCTCTCTTAGACTCCACTCCACCCAATAGTCAACAGATCAGCAGCCCATAGGCGCTTGGCAGTGATGGCAGGCACCAGGAGGCCCAGGCAGCAGTCTGGCCACTCCAGCAACCAGCGGGCATCCCTCTGAATCTCCGACCCTCCGTACCGTCCAGTCCCCCTCGCTCCGACGATCCTCCCTATCCCTGGCTCCCTCAGTGGCTCAGTGTGGCAGCGGAGTTCTCCATGTCAACACAGTGTAGATCCCCTCTCTCCTCCAGGCCAGCGACGCGGCTGATCCCTCTCCAGATCTGGTGGCTGGTGCCACCTAGGTGCTTGCAGCTTGGTCGGTCTCGACGGTCAACGCCCCACCCCCACCGACCCACCGTGGCATCGCAACACTGCCTAGCGCCGCCTACTTCAGCCTTCAGCCTGAGTGCTCGACCGCCTCCAAGCCGCCCGCCACCTCCCAGAAGCCAAGGATTGGTTCTAGACTTTTAGTTTAGTTGCTTGGCTACATATGGGCTTCATTATTTGGTGGTGGGCTTTACTAGCTTGCTTGTTGCTGTAATGTTTTCTGTTGCATGGTTAAGGGTTGGCCGCTTGGCCCAACATGAGTTTAGGGTAACTCCAAGCCCAAGTGCCTTCAGCTATTCTATCCACTACTCACCAAATGCCGACAGCCGACCCTCCCGACGATGAGCTTCGGCCTCTGGGCACCCCAATCGGAGCTAGGGCGGGGGCTAAGGGGGTACCTACTCTCCGGCCGAAGGTAGGATGGGCGTCAGCCCTCTTGACCCACTAGTGAGTCCGCCACTAGACTATCTGTTTACCTAGCAGAGTAGCAGATAGAGCCACATAAGGTGTCCTTGGCCAGCAATTCCCTTCTGAACAGTCTTCATGTTATAGAAGTCAATTTCTTTTTCTTTTGACTAAAACAAGAGAAAGGACAACAATGTGTTTACTATTCACTGGTTGCTCTGGATCACGGTGATAAATGATATGCAGATATATAATATGTTGTAGGCTCAACAGTTCCCTTTATTAGGATAGTGTTGTAGCATTGTGAAGTATTAAAGCTTGTGCCTGTGAGCAAAACTCAGCTCCTGATGGATAATACTGTGCATGTGTTGGCATTAGACCAAGTTATTGAGTTAAACACTTACCATATTTTGGTTATGCAGTATGAACTTGCAAGGCTTGAAGTACTTTGTAGCTTTACTCTCAGAAAAAGGACAAGATTATAATATATTACAAGTGAACTAAATCATTTCATTTGTGCATATGCTTTAGTGTGTTGCAAAATCGTAGACAACATTGCTCAAGTGTGTTGCAAATGGACCTTTGTCAATTGCAGTGGGCCAAAGGCCAAAATATGTATATGTATATGTGTAGGGAAATAAGCAAAGAAAGCCCTATACAATAGACTAGTCACACAGCTAATGCAATATCAAACACCCTCTCGAACTCACGGTAGATCAACAACACTGAGTTTGGAGAGGTAGAAAGCTGTTCTAAGCTCAAGTATGTGTCTTGGTGAAGAAATATGCTATCTGAAGCTCCAAAACACATACTGGAGAGTGACAACCTGCTCCTGCACATGCGATCTCACGTAGGAAGAATTAGCGCCGATATGCTTGGTGAGCTTATGCTTTGCTGGATCTTAAGTAATATTGATCGCGTTGGTGTTCTCCAATAAGAGAGAAGTCAGTGCAGTGACAAACACCGAAATTCTTAAGTAGCCATTGTGGCCAAGTGATCTTAGTTGTCAACGACGCCATAGCCCTCAACTCTGCCTTAGCACTCGAACGAGAAACAACCATCTGCTTCTTGGTCTTCCAACAAGCAGAGAGGAACCAGGGAAAACACAATAGGTAGAAAGAGATTGACAATCAGAATGATCACTAGCCCATGTCATATTAAAGTATGCCTGAAGCTATTGAGAGCTAGGGCAAGGAAAGAAAAGGTGTTGAGTGATGGTCCGTGAATGTATCGAAGAACACAAAGAAGGTGTCTGAAGTGGAGCTGAGTAGGACCAGAGACAAACTGACTAGAATGTGAACTAGGTGAGAAATGTTAGGTCAAGTGATGTTAAGGTAGATGAGGCTCCTAACAAGATGGCAATAGCTAGTAGGATCCTCAAGTGTGGACAAAAAAAGTAGGGTCGTGATCACCACGGAGAAGCCGACAATAATGACAACGGAAGAGAAGAGCTCAAACCAAGCGCGAGGAGCTTGCTTAAACCCATAGAGAGAGCGACAAAGGCGACAAACCATGCCATAAGGGACATAATACCTAGGAGGTGGCTGCATGTAGACCTCATCACGTAGCTCGTCATTGAGAAAGACATTCTTAATGTCCAACTAAGAGATAGACCACTGACAAACAGATGCCATGACAAGGTGAGTGCAAACAGTGATTATATAAGCGACAGGAGCAAAGGTCTCATCATAGTCATGACCATACTCCTGTTGAAAGCCTTGTGCCGCAAGACGAACCTTGTAGCGCTCAATAGAACCATCCGAGCGGGTCTTGATCTTGTGCACCCATTTGCACATGATAGGAGTGACACGTGTAGGTAAATGGACAAGACCCCAAGTTCTAGTATGCTCTAGAGCAACAATCTCCTTAGCCATCGCGTGTTGCTACTCCTTGTGAGCAGCAACCTCATGGTAAGTTGTAAGCTCAGCAAGAAGAGCAACTGTGAACCTGTGACATTTAGGAGGCCTAACAGTATGATGATCACGAATATCATATCTGGAAGGAGATGCTAGAGCAGGACCCAGCAAGGACAGAAGAATGGAAGGAGAAGAAGACGCCTCAAATGGAGTAGTAGGCCTCAAAAGGGAGATCTCAGCAAAATAGCTGGTAGGAGCCTCTGGAGGAGACATGGAAACCTGAGGAGAAGAGGATGACTGTGGTGACTAAAATAAGATAGAGGCAAGAGGAATTGAAGAGTCAGGAAAAGTAAAAAATGGAAATCGACTCAAGGGAAGTGGAATTGGTGGTAGAAGGACGAGATTATCGAAAGTGACATCACGAGAGATCTTCTTCTTGCAAACAACAGGTTCATAACAACGATAACCCTTATGCTCAGTGTTATAGCCAAGAAAAACACACTCAACCGACTGAGTAGTCTGCTTAGTGCACTTACGAGGTGGAAGAAGAATGTAACATACACAACCAAAACAACAGAGGTGATTGTACCAAGGAGTCGTACTAGTAAGACACTCAGTGGGAGTACAACTTTGAAGAGTAGAAGAAGATTGATGGTTGACAAGAAAAGTAGCCGTAGAGATAGCCTTAGCCCAGAAGTGAGGTGGAGCATGAGAAGTAAGCATAAGAGCACGAACTGTCTCAAGAAGTTGACAATGTTTACGCTTAGAGACACCATTCTAAGTATGAGCACAAGAGCAGGAGTATTGAGGAAGAGTACCAAGTGTATCTCAAATAATCATCAATAAATATCATATAGTAGATATGATCCCCTTTCGAAATGAAGAGAGCTGGGCCCCATACATCAAAGTGAATAGGATCGAAAGGATGCTGAGATATATAATCAAAGGATGCTGAGACACATAATCACTAGAGGGGTATAGGAGTTATAGCTGCTTGTCAAGCTTGCAACTCGTACAGTGTAAAGCAGTGTCACCAGAAGCAGAACCTAAGACACCACTCCCTACTAGTGAAGAAAGATGAGAACAACCAATGTAACCTAACTAGTGGTGCCACTAGACAAAAGTGTAGTGGAAGAAGTTGCTGCAACGGAGGCGATGGTACGGGTTGATTAGCTGGTGAAGGCAGCGGAAGGGAGGTGCAGCTAATCGAGCTCCCAAAGGCCCTGAGAATCATGGCACCTAGGACTAATCTTAAGTAAAGTCCCCGTGCAACGATCCTGAATGCAACAAGAGTCAGCCTCAAGAATGGTACAACAATCGTGATCAGTGATCTGACTAGTCGACATGAGATCTATTGTAAGTTTAGGAACATGAGAAATTATGGGAACATGAAAGGAAGAAGTATAGAGGGTGCCTCGTCCTGCAACAGGAAGAGAGGTGCCATATGTAGTCTGAACTATGCGAGGAAGATCAGGAGGACTCAAGAAGTGAGGTGAGTATAATCTGATGTCATGTGAAAAGAATCATCAGAATCTAGGATCCAAGGTGTTATGCTTGAGGAAGGAGGAGGTGGTGGTGCAGAGCTAGAGGACCGAGCAGCATACCCAGGTGCTGAGGCGGCAAGGCGTTGAAGCAAAGTGAACATCTCTTGGTAAGCATCGACGAAGGAGCGCTGGCAAGGCCTGATTGGGAAAAGCCACTAGGACCCTTTAGAGTACGACCACTTTTGTAGTCCTTCCTCTTGCTACAACACTACTAAGACGTGTGCCCAACATGTTCACAATAGTCACAGTGGAGACCCATAGTGGTGCCAACCATCACTGGGGTAGGCTGAGGTAGTGGTGTAGGAAGATGGAGCTGGTGGAGCACGAGCAACAACTGGTGGAGCAAGGGTGCGAGTAGCCAAGATAGAAGTGGATTGCAGTTGACCCCTACCCTTAGCACATGAAGGTGAGTCTCCTCAACATAGACAAAAGTTAGGGCCTCCACTAGGGACAGACGAGGCTGACATGTCAGTAGCTGAGCATAGGCGGGCTCGAACTCAGACCAGAGACATGTTAAAAAAATCATAGAGACAACCCGTCTCTAGGTGAGCCCGCTGGTGCACACAATAGGGACAGGTTCGACAGATGTTCGGTCTCTATGAGTCAAGATAATTCCACTCCATAGACCATAGACATCTACTGGTAGAACTCGTCCATAGTGGCATCCATCTGTCAAAGGGACTACACATGGTGCACAACCGAGAGGTACATAGCATCGCTTGTCGGCTCCTAGTGGCCACGGAGGCGCTGCCACATTAGCTAAGGTTGACTGTTCAAGCAAGACCATAGAGAGGTTGACGTTAATGCTACCCACCAGAATGGCGGAAGCACGAGCCTCGTCATCCTGACACATCATATACGCATGGAGTTGTGTCTAGTACACCTCCATCACCTCCTCCATGGCGAGGTGATGGTGGCAATATTCAACGAGGAAGGAGTCAGGCTTGCAGCGGCGTCAACGTCTAGAGCTGGGGACAAAGTCGAGATGACAAAGTCCAGTGAGGAAGAGGACGAGTTCGTGTTGTGGATAGTCACCTGAAGCAATGATGAAGTGGCAACGAAGTTCGTGGCATCGGTGGCTCGATCTGAGGCCTTAGGGGCCAGATTGAAGGCAGAATAGGGAAGGAACGGTGGCGGTGATAGGGGCCAAGGCAGAGGGCAACCCGACAATGTCTCAAGCGACGGTGATGAAATATGAGGTCAGAGAGGCCGGATCTGAGGTGGCAATAGGAGGAGGAACAATGGTGGCATCCAGCTCGGCATTCCCGAGCGGTGGTAGTTCAAAAAATGAGCGGCGGTGGCGGGAGGGGTCTAAGGTGGCAACTAGGAGGGTGGCGGTACTCGAGAAGCAGCAACGCCAGCGGCATGGTGGTGACGAGAGGTATTGGGGGGTCTAGGGTTTCGGCTGGCATGAAAACCCTAACCATGGTTCTGATGCCATGTTGCAAATGAACCTTTGTGAATTGCAATGGGCCAAAGACCAAAATATGTACATGTACATGTATAGGGAAATAAAGAATACCCTATACAAGAGACTAATCACACAACTAATGCACTATCTAACAAAGTAGTCAAGTGTTTTACTTCAGAATGTTATGTTTTCTTCAACCCTTTCTTCTTGCTTAGGAAATACTCAGTTCAGTCACAAAAGGAAGTCTTTTTGGATCACATGCAGTCAAACATTACAAACTTTAACTTTCAATATCTTTTTAAATATTTAGATTAGACATGAAAATGATATATATTGATTTGTCTCGAAAAGTAGTTTCATAATATCATAATTTTACTAGGTTTTATAAATATATTGTAATAGAAATGAGTGATTAAAGTTTTTATTTTGGGGTATGGTTGATGTTCACGGTGACTTCTTTTGTGACTAGAGTAGCAGGCTACTATATTACCGGAAGCTTTGGTTCCAACCCTTGGTTTCTTTACATTAAAACTTTATGATTTTTAGCGGAAGAGTTCATTCGTAGTTTTGTGCCCATTGGCAAGACTCTAAAGCCACTACTGAACGAGTGTGTGACACCGGTGACCTGTTACTGGAGCTTGGTGTTGCTTCTGCGCGGTGAAGAGGAACTCATTCTAGTTTTCCAGTTAAAATTTACCCGGTTTCATTCATGGTTTAATTGATTAAATTTTTTCAGTAATTCAATAGAGCTTAACTTGCAGAAATTTCGTCCTCCCGTGAAAATCTTGGTTCCTATCTGGAAAGCTCTCTGCTCGTTTACAACCTCTGAACGCCCAAAGCCCTTGTGCGGCCTCTGAACCGAACTGTTCGGAAACATGAATCGTTTGGTGCTACAGTGCGATTGTAATATTCAGAAAGCAGCTACAGTTGAGCTGAGGGCCTATATGACGAGCTAGGTACAGATTATTGGAACCATCTGGTGATGTTGTAGGACGCACTAATTAATACAAGGGCCACTGATTACTGGAAGAAAATACCTGGAAATTTTTATGTGGAAGCGTACTCAATTAATTCTGACCACTCATAATTCTGAAGTACCTGAACACTTGAACAGTGCATCATTGATTTCATTCTGTAAACTATGCCGATTCCATTTGTATGTAGGGAAACACTCCCTGGTGCCAAATATAAAAAGTTCAAACGAGATCTGTTACTCATTCATGCCTGCCGTTGGTTTTGTTCTTACATGTTCGGGAAGAGATGCAAAGTCTGGTTAAACAATCTTCGTTGTCTCCTGTGCCATGAAATGAGAGATGTGTACAGACAAGCATGTGAGGAGCAACGTTCTAAATAGTGTTTATAGCGGCCACAATTGCGGCTGCAATTACGATAGCAGAGGGTCGGCGCTACTGAGATGAAGTAGCGTCCCAAAATAGCAGGGTGAAACTTTGCGGCCGCTATTATGGTATAGCGGGCGATATAGCGGTCGATATTGTGGTTGACCTGACTCTGTTGGGAACAATTCGGATCACCAAAGGATATTTGTCCCGGCTTGCACTAGGATTGGAATTGTGTACTGGAGATGGGCAAAAGATCTTTGTTTTAGCACATACTATTCATTTTAGTTTTAGGTTATCAATAGAAAGTGGAAAGTCATATATGGTATTATAAACAAATCATTCTATGCTGATTCATCTTAAGCAAGCAATTTGCCATTGTATGCTTACACAATATAGCTTGTCGTCATGTTGCTGGTGTTGAGTCTGTTGACCAGCTGAGCATTGCAATATGCAGCTTGGAGCAAGTAAACAACTTTGTCTTTGAGACACATCACACATCTCTGCAGTTTGCACATTTCTGGATGAGAAGCCTATGTTTAGGTTAGTAATTTATGTACGCGTAGGTTGCAACGCTCGCGCGCGAACTAGCTTGCATCAGCGGTTCGTGCGTAATGGAATCGATAGTAACTTTTCTAACATTGTATTGTGAAAGTTACCACCGGACAAAGTAGGAGGTATTAGCTCACAGCGATTCGTGCGTAACTGAAATTTTCTCAATTTATAAAATGTTATTAGCTTACCTTCTTCAAGTTACATGTCGTGAGACATTAAGTTATTGTGAAAGTTACTGGTGTTTGTGAATGAAGTTATTGTCATATACATGTTGAGTTATTGCCAGCATTTTAACGCACGTGATAGCTGTAAGTAACTTCATGTATTGTATATGATAACTTGTTGTGTAGGAGACAATAGCTTTACTATATGGATGATAACTTTACCCTACGGATGGTAACTTCATTGCATATAGACGATAACTTTATGCGTAACCACAAGTAACGTTTCGATCTAGTTTGACTAACGAAGTCGGGTGGACGGTTGAAGTTCGACTTCAACCAAGAAGACGAAGAGTATCGGACGGTGTTCGAGTAGCAGAGGAGAATCAGACGGTGTTTGAGTAGCAACGGAGATCGGACGACGTTCGAGTAATGACATTCGAGTGGCTTCAGAGCATCATACAGTGTTCGATTAGCATTGAAGAGTCGGATGGCCTTCGAGTAGCAACGGAGATCGGACGACATTCGAGTAGCAGTGGAGCATCGACGGCGTTTGAGTAGCAGCGGAGCATCGGACGGCGTTTGAGTAGCAGTGGAGTATTGGACAATGTTCAAGCAGCTTGAGAGCATTAGACAATGCTCAAGTAGTAGAGGAGAATCAGATGGTGTTCGAGTAGCAATGGTGGTCGAAGAAGTAGTCGAAGCCATGGCCGAAACAGTGATCGAAGCCACGGTCGAAGGTACAGTGAGTGGTCGAAGCTATAGTAGTCGTAGACACTGTAGCAGTCAAAAAATATTGTAGCAGTCGTTGTTACTATAGCCAAACTGTAGCAGTCGAAAGTACTATAGCAGTCGTTGGTACTATAGCTACCGAATGATTTGGTCGTACTCGGAAGCAATGGTCGATGTAGCGTCATTGTTGTAACTCGTAAGAGTACTGTAGCGCTACAACAATACACAAGTTAATGACAATGCACTACGAAGTTACCGTCTTCTAAATAGGAAAAGTTATGGTCTAGTGATCTAAAAGTTACCGACAATACACTATGAAGTTATCACCTACTAAATAAGAAAAGTTAAAGACTATTGATCTAAAAGTTACCGACCATACACTATGAAGTTACCAATTATAAACTAGAAATTTACTATACATCTACTAGTGATTTACAAAATGTGTATTACAATGTTACATGTACCTCATTGTATTTGGAGCAACTGTCGCCCCTCTTCCTCTTTGCGATGTGAGCATTTCTGACGGACCGATGGCGCGCGATTGAAGCAGCGGATTAGGACATGCGGTCGATGACGAGGCGGTGAGAGAAGATACTAGATTAGGATGTGCAGTCGATGATGAGGCTGCGAGAGAAGATACCGGATTAGGACGTGTGGTCGACGACGAGGCAGCGAGAGAAGATACTGGATTAGGACGTGTGGCCGACGATGAGGCGGCGAGGTCGCCGTATTAGGGAGGCGCTCTTGCGAGAGAGATGGAGAGATCGAATCGGGGGAAGACGAAGAGAGATTTCTGGGTGGGCTTAAAAATCGTTTGGATTCCATACCCCAGTAAATCCCAAAAAAAGCGGCACATGGGATCCGGGAGCGCAGTTTTAAAGCGTGTGATAACTGTAAGTAACTTCATGTCTTGTATATGATAACTTATTGTGCAGGAAATAGTAACTTTATCGTGTGGATGATAACTTTACTTAGTCGATGGTAACTTCATTTCATATAGATGATAACTTTAGGCGTGACAGCAAGTAATTTTTTCAGTCTAGCAACAACACGACCGCCAACCATACATGGGGGCGACTGGAAGGGGGTGGTGCGATTGCGATTAGCTGATTGGGTTCAGGTCGCGTCGCTAGGGGGGCACACGCTTATTCTACGTTTAACCACTGAATAGTATGTATATATATACTCCTTTATCGTATACTAAATACTCTTTTATCACTTTAGGTATACTCGTATACTAAATATAAGATACTCTAATATGAACCACATGAAAAATTGCAAGGGAGTCCATAGTTTTTAGCTTATTTTGTAAATACCTTCATATACACATATAAAAAGGAGTATGTCTAAAAAATATACATACCACATCTAAAAAATTATTCATACCACCTAGATGGTCTTAAATACTCGTATACTACACGTACATACCCTCCGTTACGCAAGATACTCCCTACATTGTGAGATACGATATAGAGTGTAATTACACTCGGAAGTAGATATATATATATATGTATATATATATATGTATGTATATATATATATATATGTATGTATGTATATGAGTAACTTAAAATTGTGAGTGTTTTTTAGATTTCGCTATTGGACTATATTGTTCGCAATATAGCCCGCTATCCACTATGTGAAGGTCAATCCAGTACTACCCTGCTATTTGCTAGGGGTGAAAACGGATCGGATATTTTCCGACCGACCGGCCGCCGAATCCGAGTCGGATCGAATTCGGATACTTGTGTCGGATAATTGTCGGATTCGGAGTCGGATTCGGATATTTTTTTTCGGATACGGATTCGGATTCGGAAAAGAACTATCCGACGGATACGGATACTATCCGAAATTTTATCGGATAATATCCGGATATAATTTTCGGATATCCGGCCCATTTCTTTCCTCTTTTGGGGAGCACAGCCGATTCAAACCACACACCATGCCATGTTCTTCTCAGCACATCCAAACCCATGCACATAATAGAAGTAGGTCTCTAGCCCTCACGGCACCATGAAAGCCGGCGGCTAGCCAAGGTCGAGCGCGCCCTAGAGGAAGGAGGCCCCAAACCCTAGAATAGCCGATTTCGGTGAGAATAAAATCATAATAAAAGTTTGAACTAGTAAAATCATTGCATGCAAAATAAGGGGAATAGGAAGGCTAGCACCGTGTTGCCTCAGTGTGTTCAAGCCGCCATCCGAGCCAAGACCTGAGCCGGCCGAGCAATCAAGAACCCAAGTCCCCACAAAGCAACCTCCAGATCCGACGAAGGCTAGCTCCGATCCAGCCGTAGGGAGAGCCGAGGACCGTAGATCCGCCGCCAACCAGCCGATCTAGACCGGATCCGCCCGGAGCCGAGCCGGAGGAGCGGCGCCATGACCGGCGGGTGGAGGTAGTAGCCGGTAGGAGGAAGGGAGGAGTAACCGGGCGAGGAGGCGAGGCGCAACGAGGCGGCGGGTAGGGAGGTGCAGCGAGGAGGAACCGCCGGAGTAGGAGAGGCGACGAGGAAGGCGGCGGCGAGGCGGCAGTGGAGAGGAGGCGCAGCGCTGAGGAGGCGCGGTGGAGAGGAGAAGCGGTGAGGCGCAGGGAGGCGAGGAGGCGGGGGCGGTGTGTTGATGAGAATCGGAGAGGCAAGAAAAGAGGGAGGCGGCAGTGGGCCGAGGAAGAGGAGGAGGCGAAGAAGAAAAGGAGAGAGCGAGGCGTCGGTGGGCTGCGCCCACGCGCGTGAAGCCAGTGGACCGAGGCCGACCGCGCGCGTGAGAAGGCCGAGTGGGCCGAAGGGAAAAAAAAGAGAAAGGAAAATAGAGAAAAGCCAGGCAGGCCGAGAAAAGATTTAGCTGTAGAGTTTAGTTCTAGCTGTCTTCATTCATGTTGTTATTTCCTGTTTCCCGTTAGATATAGGTTTTACCGAGAGTTCCGTAAGTCTAGATAGTAACCTAAATAGGGGGTATTTACCTATATATTTAGTTCTTTCTAAAATTATTAGCTATAAATATTTATTTTAGCATTAATACTGCAGAATTCGAGAGTGCCATTTGAAGGATCAAACTCGAATTTTGACATTCATTTCACCTTCTGACGGGCGCCACGGTGGTATCAGAGCAATAAGATCAAGCCACGCTAATAATGTAGATGATGTAGACTTAGTTAAGTGAACTTTCACTCTTGCTATATTGCACTAAGTTTTATTTATATAGAACCTAGATTCTGTATTATCCGTCTATATTGTCCGTTTCCGAACCGAATCCGTTACATATCCGTTCCGACGGTACCGTATTCGAAACTCCGAATATTCCGAATTCGTATTCGTATCTGGTCTTACCGTATTCGACTCCGAATCCGGAGAAAAAATATGGGTTAGGATACGGTTTAAGCAATATCCGACCGAATCCGATCCGTTTTCACCCCTACTATTTGCTCTTTATTACCTTGGCGAGGAGTCCCATGCAGAGATCCAAATGCAGTCAAACAAACACATCCCATGTGGAGTATCATATGCATGTGCACTCACTCCAATTCCCCAACCTTCTCAATGATTTGTTAATTTGTATGCATGTTTGAATTTGGAGGCCCGCTGGGCTTGAGTTTCAAATTTTAGACCTTTGGTTAGAAGTTCAGCCCCCGGTTGAAACGCAAGAATTTTTGTACCAAAAGACATATCTAGTAGTGAAATAGTAAAATTTGACTAATTATCTAAGTATAAATTCTCCCTATTCTTAAATAGATGTCATTCTAGGTTTTTGCATAACTAAAGAACATATACAAAAGACTATATTATCCTTCAAATGATTCATTAGGTTACCTATTGCTCTTGGTGTGGTGTCCATATTAGTGAATGAGTTTGAAAAATGATAAAATTTGAAAGCTACAATGATATGGATTTGAGAACGGAGGGGAGTATATATATTGAAACCTAGCCTGAAGAGATTATTGTACCAACTCGCAAAAGTATTACTCTCCAAGAAAGGCCTTATAATATTTCAATATTTTCGCAAGGTCTACAGAGAAAAAGAGGCACAAAAACATTCAAGGACCTCTCGATTAAAGCAGCTACTGCGACGACCTCAACCAAAATAGGGAACATTGTCATTCGTGACAGAGCTATAGTCCGTGGAGCTCGACGCGGCGGCGTACACCGTCGACGACGACGACGAAGCAGTAGGCCCTACCGTGGCCGCTGCCAGCGTCGCCGTAAACCCCATCCCCACCGACCCGGCCGCAGACGAGGACAGCCCCCGTCCTGCCGCCGAGGCGGCGAGGAGCTGGGAGGCGTGCGACGAGGGGAGAACGTTGGCCACCGCCGCCGCGGCCGCCGGCTGGTACTTGTGCTTGACGATCTCGGACCTGACGGCGGCAAGCTCGGCCTCGAGGGCCTGCACCTGCTGCTGCAAGGTCAGTATGGCGCCCATGCTGCCGTAGACGGGGTCCCGGAGCCGCAGGTTCGCCTCGTAGACCAGGCTGTTCGCCGCGTCGGCGCGCTGGCTCTCGTGCACCTCCTGCACGCAGTTATCTCCATGGTCAGCATGCATGCTGTTAATTACGCCATGAACGAATGTTAGCTTTGAAGTTGACTTAGTCATGCATGACAGTGTGACACATCACATTTTAGTGCTTTCATTCGTTCAAACAACCATTTTAGTCCTTTCACATCACATTTTAGTGCTTTCATTCGTTCAAACAACCATTTTAGTCCTTTCTTAAGAGAAATGAAGGGATCCAGAATGAGAAGACATATTCAGGGTGTGATGTTAAACAAAAGTGGATAGAGATGTACTCTCTTGACATATCTTCTGGAAATTAACATTTATTCTTGTTACAAAATACAAGGGTACAAGAATAATAAGCTTTATTTATGGAGCTCAAAAGAGAGAGATCAAGCGAATTTAGGGTTCTGAATTTACAAAGGTCTGGTTCAAGACTCAAGTGTTCAACATTGTAACTCTCTAGAAGCAATTAAGCTGACTCATGACACTGCAGAAATTCTTGTGTTAAAGCTCTCAAAGGAGGAGAAATAAAATGCCCTTTGCGACTGAGATATCCAATCTCATAAAAAAAATAAATCAGTTCAATATAAGATGAGCTCAAAATTCATAATTCCTCGCAAAAAAATCAGTTGACAATTAAGTTGAGTTCAACCAAGCCTTGGTGGGGCGCCATGGTTGTGAACTCACCAGGAGCATCTTGGAGACGTTGCTGGCGCCGAAGACCTTGTGCACGGAGACGAACTTGTGCGGCTCCAGAGGAGAGAAGTACGGCGAGAAAGGGCACTCCTGCGCGCACCGCCGCCGGAGCAGCCTGCACGCCGCGCACGGCGTGATCGTGTTGATCACCGAACCCGGCCCGGCGCCTGCCGCCGGCAGGCTGCTCCTCCACGCCATCATCCGGTCCGCCACCGCATCCACCGCCGCTGCCGACTCCCTCTTGATCTTCTTGCCTAGCTCATGGTCTTTCCAGTCACTAATTAAAGAAGATATATAGCATGAGATCATGGTGAGGGTTAGGGCCGGTTCTAACTTGATCGTGACACTGAGTGCATGCATCCATGAACACAGCTAACTAAGCTTGTGTAGAGTACTGATCTACTATGGCATGCATGAATTTTTGAGAGGCTAATTAGCTATTGCTAGATGAATTTTTTTATGACTAGTTTGATTTTTTGCTTAGTGGAGTTGTCTATTGGGGATTTGATCATACCTTGCTGTGGACATGAAGGCAAGAGGGAGAAAAAGGGGGACTGGATGGAAGTGAGGTGCTTTGGAAAAGGTAGCTTCTAGGTTGTGTCTGTGCAACTTATGAGAGAGAGAGAGAGAGAGAGAGAGAGAGAGAGAGAGAGAGAGAGAGAGAGAGGGCAATGGAAGCTAAAAGAGAACATGTGAAAAAAAATCGTTGTCAATAGATTATACTGCAAGTTATGTAGTTGTCCTTGCACCATTTGGAAGGTAGCTGGAGCTGTGTTGACTTGCTGGAAAAGTTTAATCAAGCGGCAAAATTGTAGGTGTACGCATATGGAATAATGATGTAATCTTCTGAACGTAAATTTACTCTCTTACTGTTCCCTTTCAGATTGGGATTGTTAATCTTGGAAATGTGATCAGTGATCACATGAAATGGGAGCTTGATCTATAAGGTCACATCACATAGTTACATGCACAATAGTTTGGAAAAAGTGGTATCATTAAAAGAAGTTTGGAGGACAAATGTGGGTGCACATTCAATTATCCTGTTAATGATAAACTTGATTTGCATAGTTAAGAGCATCCACTACTTATGCACCACAAGTTTTCTTGGATTTTCTATATGTAGTACAATCTAAACTTTGTTGTCATCTAATCCATATGTATACACAAGACATACGCATGTAGTGTGTCATACTATATAAAAAACATATAGGTACTTCAATTCTTTAATTAAAGCATTTTTTATACATGATTTTTGTATTAAGGAATTTTTATACATGATTTTTGTAATCAGAATTTGAAGCTAAATTTTAAAAATATTTGAAGAATTTTTAGTTTGGTTCATTAGTTACTTCATAGTTGAAAATATTGAAAGTCCATAAAATATTCATTACATGTATTACTCTAGAAATTATTAATAATTTTCTAATAAACATGGCCCTAAATACTCTGCCCAACATTAGGCACATTTGTAGGGTTGAAGCTGGTCGATCAGGGATCACTTGTTGAGTCTTGCTCTTCCTAACTAGGTCTACAGGTGGTTTGTTTTTGCAATTTTTTTCTTGGCATTAGCTGTAGATGGGATAATGGCATGCTTGTGCACATCTAAGATCCCATCTAGAAGAAAATAGTTTATCTTGCCCCATGATCGCAGAGTAAGCTTTTAAACACAGCAACATATCAGTATGTACTCATCTATATATATATATATACGTACATTGGCACTAAATTAAGTATATGAACTTGACATTTGCATTTCCAATGTCCCCCGTTAGAATAAACAAGGGGGTGATTACTGGGGTGACACACAATCACATTGTTTATTTACACGGGGGTGATGGTGTTGTCTCGTTGCAACAAAATTGCGATAATTATTTGTGAGAAGAAATAGAAACAATTATATTGGCAAAAGGTCTGCTTACAGACATATTTTTAAGAAAAATTAATGCTCATGTACCATGACAAGTGATCTCAAAGTCTAGGGTCTATTAATGATATATATATAGAGAGAAAGAGTACATATGCCTACTTTTTATATACCACTTAAATAATGTTATTATACATCTTTATCCTTTTGAGCATACTCTAATAATGACTATAAGATACTCCAAAGTGAGTTTCATCAAAACCCACTTTTTATAGCATGATTTATGTATATAGTTGAAGGATCATATGAGAAAGTCCAGAGTTTAATGTGATGAACTATTGTTATTTTGGAGGAGTGGAAATTCGGAATTTGCAAATTTATAGATTTTCTGAACAACTTGCAGAAATGGATGATTTTGAAAAATTTAAGTCATAGGATGATTTGGTTTGACCTAGGTTAGTCCATATGTGTTGCATGACGCATGTTATAGCTATCATGGGTCAAGTTGTGAAGAACTTGTACCCAAAAATGATTTCTTGGTCTTTGGATGTGTAGGGTCACTTGGAGTCAACCATGGTCAACTGTCATACCCGGATTTTGCCAATCCAGAATCCTCTGTAAAACCACTGCACTATTCTCTGGATCAGTAGATAGTGCTCACAGAATACATCAATGAATCATTTCATACACGATGTAAACCATGCCATAGATTAATATTACATTCATCAGAGTTTAAATAGATCGTGTCAAGTGAAGTTTACAATAAGGCCGATCAGGTCAAATGGATACATTACATAAATACATAAGCGGTAGCGAAAGTGAAAGCAAACATGGGACATCGTAGGACCTGTGTGCAAGCTCATAGTTGTAAGTTCTTCAACGACCAATCCTTAGTTGTAGACTATTCTACGACCACATCATAGTTGTAAGTTCCTCTATGACAACCTCATAATCATAAGTTCTTCTATGACCATGGCATAGTCGTAAGTTCTTTTCTAACCATGGTATAGTTATAAGTTCTCCTAAGACCACAGCATAGTCGTAAGCTCTCCTATGACCATAGTATCATCGTAAGGTATCCTGCGACCACCTTGTGGTCGCAAATCCTTCTACGACTAAGAAATACTCTGACTGACCCATCTACAACAACCCATAGCCCTGTCTGATAGGGTAGTTAGCATAAGTATTTATTATCTGAAATAAGTACACATAACTTCACCCTATAAAAAAACAGTGCACGATGAGTGAGTTATCACATATCTAATAACTCCTGTTGGACGTTTATCATTCGAAGCATTAAGGCATCTTATGGCGAGGAGAAACTGATGCCGCCATGCATGCTATATAAAGGTGGACGCTAGGGAGAAGATGGGGGGATCCGATCTGGGCCAGACCCAAGGGAGAGTGGTAGTAGAGCAGGCTTTTTTGCATTCTTTCTCCATTGTAATTCTGCTTTACTTTCCTCCATTGTAAGCAGGCTTTTTTTGCATTCTTTCTCCATTGTAATTCCGCTTTATTTTCCTCCATTGTAATTAGTTCTTTGAGCAATATCCACACAGAAAGTAGGGTTATTATTTTTGATGCAGAAGGCCTAAACCTGTATAAAAATCTATGTGTCCCCTCTTTGTGTGGTCCTAACCAGGTCTTCAAGAGTTCCCCAAAACCCATATAAATCATTACATAAGATCGACTCTAAAATGTCGATAGTTGGCGCCATCCGTAGGAACATCTTCACCAAAACTTTGGTAATTCCTTGTCGGTGAGTTCACTTCTTTTTTATGTGAGTGGAATGAGGAGAACTGGTTCGACCTGGCCGACTACGTAGATCTTGACAAGGATGACTACTACGACAATGAGCAAACCATGCTTCCATCTGATAGTGAGGCGTCGCTGGAGATCCATCACAAGATCTCGGATACTGCAACATAGATTAGGTTAAAGACGGATTCTTTATCCCCCACAACATTGCACTCAATGTTTCCCAGAGGGCAAAGGTCAATCCGACCACAGACAGGATTGCACCTCACCGACCGGTCGGTCTGGGTCAGCAACCCCAGGAATTTATTGCTCCTGTAATCCATCAGCAGCTAGTGGTCATGACCCTTTAGTTATCCCCACAGAGAATGTGGGTGGGCTACCTTCGAGTCCGTCCTTACTCTCGTAGGATTCAACTCCGGTCGGGGACGGTTATAACTCAGAATTCCCCTTTCTAGAGAGGCCTATTCTGGGCTATGAGGCTTTGTCGTTTGACGACTCTTCAAGCCAAGAGACGTTTGATGTGAGTGGAGATCAGGTTTAGGAGGTTTTCTCCCTTCCCTCAGATACTGATCACTCTCTCGGAGAAAGGCCTAGCAGTGCTCTCCACTGCTCACACACTACGACCTCTCGTGGTAATGGTGAGGAGACCCTCGGTGATGAGCCGAGTGGGTACTCTAATGAGAGTGAGAGAAAATTTTGAAATAATCGCTCTCCATTAAGGCAGCCTTAACCAGCCTCAGGCATTGAGGATCCTGAGACTGTGTAAACAAGAAGATTGGCTGCATAGAGGTTTTTGCCTGGGCGTGTCCATTACAAATATAAGGAAGCTCGAGAGCTTCAACGCATAAACGACTCGCTCGAAAATCCAAATCAAGAGCTTGCTTAAGCACCGGGCTACGATGACTTTGCTTAAGGGATCGCATGAATAATCCAAAGCATGATGGCAGACACGAGTAGACTCATCGACACAACTCTGGGAGTAGTGCAGGTGCGACTGCGTCTAGTCGTTTGTAAAACTCACCTCGCGGAAATCGACATGGTGATAGGTCACATCATTCTCCAAAATATAACCCTGGGGGAGGAGAGTAATTCGAGCATCCCCAGATCGGAAAGCTTTCAGAGTAGGTGATCGATCATCATTTGGAGCAAGAAATCTATAGCAGCAGATGGAATATGAGAAGTATTACCCTCGTATGGATGATACCTATTACAGGTTGGGTCCACTGATTGATGGGCATCATCGAGTATGGTCGCTTAGAGACGCTAATCATCCTTTCTTGCAAAGGAGGCGTGACAATCTTGTTACCAGATGTCAGGCATTCACGCCTGAACTCCAAGTAGTACGCTGGCCACTATGGTTTCAACTAGTAAACATGGAGAAGTTTGACGGGTCTCAAAATCCCATTGAATTCCTTTAGATTTATACGACCGTAGTTCGAGCAGTAGGAGGAGGAGAGCATGTCGTGGCGAATGACCTTCTTGCTGTGCTCGAGGGATCCGCTCAATCGTGGTTGTTGAATCAACCACTAGAGTCGGTTCATTCATGGCCAAATCTCTGTGACCTTCTTCTAGCCAATTTTCAGGGCACATACAACTGCCCTAGAAAGGAAGACGACATGCACCGGATGAAGCAGAATAACAACAAGTACCTTTAGCAATTCATCAGATGTTTCAGTCAGATTCATAATTCCATTCTTGAGGTTTCTAACGCTTCTGTCATCAGAGCATTTAAGCACGGATTCCACAATGGGAGGTTCATAGAAGACATTGCCTTAAATCCTTCGACTACAGTTGCCAACCTCTTCAAGATGGCTGATCATTATGCGACTACTGCTGAAGCGGTTGAGTGGAGTAAGACCATTGACCATGTCGATCGAAATATCAAGGAGGTAGGTGAAGGTAGCAAAGGAAAGGGGAAGGTCAAGAAATCCAAGAACAAGGTGAAAGGTAAGAAGCCTCAAGCCGGAAGTTCTAAGGAGGTCTTGGCCATGGGTGGAAAGGAGCCACGGAATCCTAAACCATACCTCGACCTGGGCAAGGCCAAAATCCCCTCTTGGATGGACAACAATCCTAGGTGGTGTCCCTTTTATAAAAGGGAAGGACACGACCTTCGCAATTGCCAAATTTTCTAATGAAAACTTGGAGACTACTACTCTGGCAAGGGACCACTCCCCACATTCCAAGAACCAGGACAAGTGAGTGGTCGAAAGCAGTCAAGCGATGACAAGGAGATGTTGTTTTAGGATCTGCAGCATACTGTCAAGCACATCTATGGAGGATCTTCAGCATACGAGTCAAAAGAGGCAGTATAAAGTGTCGAACATGAGGTAAACTCCATTGACCCTCCCCTTGTCAATTATCTTCTGAAGTAGTCGGAAGTCACTATTTCTTTTGAGAAGAGTGGACTGTCCGATACCTTCAAGTCGACTAAGTTGGTTTCCAATCGTGGTTGAGCCCACCATCAACAATTGTTGAGTAAATCGCGTGTTGATCAATGGTGGGAGTTCTTTAAATATCTTGTTTATAGGTTCTCTCGACAACATGTAAAGTTCATTGGACTAGAATAAAGCTTGTATTATACTCATTCCATGGGATCGTACTAGGGTCTTCGGTCAAGCCAATTAGCCAAATTCCTGCATAAGACGCCCTCATCACCTTCCTCTGAGCAAACGCAGATATGTTTGCGTGGCAATCATCCGACCTGCCCAAAGTCCCCAGGGAGCTGATCGAGCACAGGCTAGCTCTATGGCTTGACAAAAAACCCGTAAAACAAAAATTACAGAGGTTTGCACCAAATCGAGAGAAGCTAATTTGGACAAGCTACTAAAGAAAACTTTATAAGAGAGGTTAATCACTCAGAGTGGTTGTCTAACCCTGTAATAGTTAAGAAGTCTAACGGTAAGTGGCATATGTATACAGACTACATTGATATTAATAAAGCTTGTCCACAAGATGATTTTCCTTTGCCTCGTATCGATCAATTGGTTGACTCCACTACTGGTTGTGAAACATTAAGTTTTTTAGATGCATACCCTGGTTATCATCAGATTAGTATTCTCTAGAAGATAAAGAGAAGACCGCATTTATCACACCATTTGGAGTATTTTGCTAGTCTGACTTTTCAGCGTTTGATGCAACTGGTTTTTTTCCTTCAACTAGGCTGAAATTTAGAAGCCTGTGCTGATGATCTAGCCGTAAAGAGCATCAAATGACTTAATCACATTTTATATCTGTAGAAAACTTTCAACAATATCAGAAAACACCGCTTGAAACTCAATCATGAGAAGTGTGTATTCGGAGTTTCTTCGGAAAAATTGCTCGGATTCCTTGTCTCGGCAAGAGGTAACGAGGCAAATCCTGAAAAGATAAAGGCTATTGAGAAAATGTGCCTTCCAACCATGAAGAAATAAGTCCAAAAACTCATAGGGTGCACGGTGGATTTAAGTCGTTTCATCGCACGATTGGGGAAAAAGGACTCCCTTTCTTCAAACTTCTAAGGAAACACGAGGGGTTCAAGTGGTCGAAAGAGGCTAACGATGCCTTTAAGGTTGTCAAGAGATATCTTATGAGTGCTTCTGTTCTGGTTTCTCTAAGACCAGAAGAGACGCTCTTAATATATCTAGCTGCCACGGCACAAGCATCAAGCGTAGTACTGGTTGAAGAACACGAGGGCATCCAACGACTAGTCTACTACGTAAGCGAAGTTTTACATGGGCACAAGGAGTGCTACCCTCAGATTCAAAAACTTCTATATGCCCTCCTCATGTCTTCGAGGCAACTGAGGTATTCTTTTTAGGCACACAAATTTGTTGTGCCATCTGAGTTTTCCTTAGGAGTGGTCCTCCAGAACAGGGAAGCAGCGGGATGTATGGACAAATGGTTGGTAGAACTTAGGCAGTTCGACCTACATTTCATATCCTAAATGGCCATTAAATCCCAAATCTTGGTAGACTTTGTCACCGAATGGACAAATCCTAAACCTGTTCAGGATCCCCAGTATGCTTCCCATGAGTAGTGGACGATGTACTTTGACGGGTCACTTACGCTTAGTAGCTGGTGGTCCTGGAATCTCCTACAAGAGAGACCTTAAAGTATGCTGTTCAATTGAACTTTCCAGTCACTAATAACGTGGCTAAATACGAAGGTTTGTTGACTACTCATGAGAGGAGATTCTCAACTAGTCATGAATCAAGTCAGAAAATAGTACCAACGCTCTAGTATGACCATGTCTCAGTACTTGTCGGAAGTCAGAAAGCTTGGGAGGCATTTTTTTGGTTTCAAGATACAATATATCCCTCAAAAGGATAATTTTCTCACTGACCAGTTAGCTTGAATGGCTTCTTCCCAATGACTAGTACCTACAGGAGTCTTCTTGGAGTAACTCCAAAAGCCATTTTTGGTCGAAGCACCAGAACAACTCCTAATGAGGCAGCCTCTCTCGAATACGAGGATACTTGGATGGAACCCATCTATGAGTATCTTCAAAAGGGTTCCGTACCCAATGAAGATCTTGAATCAGATTGTTTATCCCACAAGGCCAAAATGTATACCTTGGTCGATGGGGTACTATATAAACAAAGTACTCAAGGGGTTCTCATGCGATGCATTCCGCAGAGAGGATTACAACTCCTTTACGATATTCATGGGGGCATCTGTGGAGCTCACGCTTCTTATAGAACGCTAGTCGAAAAATCCTTTCGATAAAGTTTTACTGGCCAACAACCCTTAACAATGCCAAAGAGTTGGTTAAGAAATGCGTACAATGCTAATTTCATAGCAGGCAAATACACCAACCAGCTTAGGCCCTACAAAAGATATTTTTATCTTGGCCATTTGTGACCTAGGGTCTTAACATCCTAGGACCATTCCCAGAAGCACCAGGAGGCTTCAAATTCCTTTTTGTAGCTGTTGATATGTTCACAAAACGGATTGAAGGCGAACCTGTCGCTGGGATAACAACGGAAGCCGTTAAAAGGTTCATGATGAATAGTGTGATTACTCGATTTGGGGTACCAAGTCGAATAATTACAGACAACAGTAGGCAATTTTTGAGTACAAAGTTCCAAAAATTTTGCGAGGAATGGGTACCCAATTATGTTTTGCCTCTGTTGCCCATCCCCAAGCAATGGGGCGGTCAAAAAAGTGAATGGCCAAATAATGCGAGGAATTAAAACTCGAGTCTTCGACCAGCTTGTAAAGCGCTCGGGGGCTTGGGTATAAGAATTACCTTTGGTACTATGGGCAATTCGCATGATTGTAAGTCGAGCAACAGGTGAAACTCATTTTTTTCTTAGTTTTCAGGGCTAAAGCCATGCCTCCTTTGGAACTAAAGATCTGGTCGACAAGGGTCGAGAACTTTGACAACTCCAACCAAAAGAAACTTTGAGTTGATGACATTAATCTACTCGAAGAGAAGAGAAATCAAGCCTTAATCCGCTCAACAGTCTACCAACATGCCATGCGTAGATACTATGATCGTAAGGTCCAACCTCGCAGTCTTGCTGTAGGTGACTTGGTATTAAAGAAAATTCAATCATAGTCTAATCGGAATAAACTTTTCCCTAAGTAGGAAGGTCCTTACACTATGGTTGAAGTTACCATGGAAAACAGCCAAATTCTCACAAACTCTTGGAATATAGACCAATTGTGTAAGTTCTTCGTATAACTTTTCAATTCTTTTAATAAAGTTTTCAGTCTTTTCAATCTTTATTGTCGTACGTGGAGAAGAGCTTCTTTTATGTTTGTTCATCCACCGTTGGTACATACAATAAGTTAAAACCTGATCGGAGAAGGAAACAACATCTAGTCGAAGTCTCTCCTCTCTGCACATGGTCCTGTCCACTATAAGGAGCTTCCTAGCGTCACATCATTTCCAACTCTTGCTGTCAGTAAACAACAATTGAGTTAACCACGAAAAGTCAAGCGAGTAAGATCTCTATGTGTTTGTCCTATACTCGTTTATGACCTCGATTTGGTTAAACCTGGTCGAAGAAAGGTAACATCACCTAGTCGAAGTCTCTTTTCTCTGCACGTGGTCCTGCCACTAGAAGAAGCTTCTAAGCATCGAGTCGTTCCTAACTTTTGCTGCCAGAACATGACAATCGAAGTTGACAACGATAGTTGGATGAACCGCTTTGATCTCCACACACCTTATTATGAATGTTTATCCTATTCTTGTTATACCTTCAATTTGATTAACCTGGTCGAAGACAGGTAACATCACCTAGTCGAAGTCTCTCCTCTCTGCACGTGGTCCAGCCCATTAGAAGGAGCTTCCTAGCATCGACTCGTTCGTAACTTTTGCTCCCAAAACATGACAATCGAAGTCAACAACTATAGTCACATGAACTACTCTAATTTTTTTACATACCCTATTCCATACTATCTGCTTTGTTTATTCATATAAACTAAGTAAATAGTCGGGGCTAGGATAGAATTATCCATATAACTTCCATTCTTAGTCATACTTTCATTTTCTTTTCATTTCTTTTTTGTCTTACAAGTACTAACTGCTCAGCGAGATGAATTATAGGAAAAGGAAGATGAATTTTATTAACAAAAATTTGTTCTTGCAAAATCCCTTATTACAAACTACTCTAATTAAGGTGAGTCGATGTGCATTTCCTCTGCGATCTTCCGACCAACTGGCTCCATCTCTTCAATCAGACGGGCTGCCTCTACTTTAGAGTAGTCGAAGTCATAAACGATCAGACGAAGGTTGAGGTTTTTGTCGCATGCCTTCAGTTTTGCCAGGCATAGCTTACAGCACCCGTAACAGCTTCTCGAATCGAGTCAGTCTGGTTGGTCTTTAGAGTAGTTAACAACTTCTCTAAAGCTCCAACTTGTTGTTCGATCGTACTCACATGAGCGGTCATGGTGTCCTCGGAAGGCCTAATCTTCTCAGCACGGAGCCCTACGAGTAGATCGTTTAGAAGAGAAACTCTGTCTTGAAGAATGGTCTTCATCAACTGTGTCTCTTCTCGACTACAAGTTGAAGCCTCAATGAGTTGCTTTATTTTGACTACAGCTTCTGCGAAGCTGAGTAAGACTTAGTCAGCAAAAGTACTCTATAAAAGGACTAGTTAGTTAGAAATGATCAAAGGTAAATATTTTCTTACCTACTAGTCCAGACTCGAGTCTCTCGACTTCATCCTTGCGCTGGTCTTCCAGCACCATGATCCTCTGGTTTTTCTCTTTCTCGATACGAGTAAGCTCGCCGATCACTTTGGTCTTTTCGTCGACCTTAGTGTGCAACTTACTCATTTCGACCACTTTATCTATAAAAAGAAAAGTTTTAGACAAAAGACAAGAAAGACATCATAATAAGCAGTCGTAATTCAGAACTTACTGTTTATTTTATCTTTTTAACTTGTCAATTGTACATTTGGCCTTCAAAAGCTCGATCGAAAGATCGACATTCTCCTTCTTTAACTTTTGCGTCTCGACCTTCTCATTGTGGAGTGCGTCAGATAAGGCCTTTTCGTTGCTCTTAAACCTGTAAAGGTTAAAGATAGACATGAATAGCTGGACTAGTGGTTGAAATAGAAAAAGACTACGTATGCCAGAGGCCTACCATTTCTTTGCCTGTTCGTGCAGTTCAGCATTTTCCTGCCTCAAGAGCATGAGTTGTCTGTGGTATTTGGCCACAATTGCCATATCTTCCAAAGCTCTCTGAATAAAGGAAGATAATGAGGAACAAGAAAATCCAATTATAAATGATTAAGCATC
Source organism: Bonia amplexicaulis (assembly GCA_036346245.1). Taxonomy (NCBI): domain Eukaryota; kingdom Viridiplantae; phylum Streptophyta; class Magnoliopsida; order Poales; family Poaceae; genus Bonia; species Bonia amplexicaulis. The sequence continues at coordinate 21,562,427 of CM070747.1, read as the reverse complement.
AGATGCTTACGTTCATGCTTGTATGAGCAAATTTGGTGAGTACTCATTGGAAATCCTCCAATCGATCGAGTTCATCGACCTTGTTCCACCATACTTTCTCGAGGTGCTTGGCATCGAAGATATTTCCCTTGTTAGGAATATCTTTAGGATGAGGAACTCAGTCGTGAGATTGACATGAGGAAGACCCCACTACGAAAGCAGGATTGAAATAATTAGAGAAGAAGTTAGATTGCTCTTCTTTTCCGACTGAACCTGTTTGGAGACAAGAAGGAGCTTCCTTGATGTTTCCCTCCTCACGCAGCGGTTGGAAGTATCTTCTCCTTCTCGACCAGTGGTCATTTCTTCAGCCACCACCTCTGTAGTTTCTTCGACTGTGGGGAGAATGGCAAGTGGCTTCTTGATAGAAGCACCCTCGTACGAGGGGAGAGCTAGTCTAAAAAGATGCGAGAAGAGAAGTGAATAGGCATTTAAGAAGATAAAAAGGATAGAATGTTATCTTTGTGCTTTCATTTACATACCTTGCCAGCTTAGCCTTGATTTTGAATTTAGAAAGAATTTTCCCTAAGGAAGATTTCTTTGACTTCTTCTCAGCTACCACGTCTGGTCATTGAATGGCGGGGCTCACTTCTGACCATGTCTGGTCATAGACCCTAAGCAAGTGTTATTACTCCTTCCTTTTGCCCATCTTGATGGTTAAGACTGGTTTCGACCACCTGAAGAGTAGTCTCCTTTTCGATCATAGGTTTTGCTGCTACAGAAGTCTCCTTCATAAAAGATACAAAACTCTTCCGGTTTTCCTTTTCAAGTCACTTAATAAAGCCTTGAGAAGCACCAACTGAGATAGTTTTGTCATCACAGTAGAAGGGTACCTTGATCTTAGGAGCTGGTTGCTCTAGTACAGCCACACCAATGTCCTCTGCAGTAGCTATGTCTGCAAGGAACTGCTTGATGTGGGCAGACGGAGGAAGAAAGGAAGGAGCAGCACTCGAACTTTCACTTTGCTTGTCGACAGCTTTTACCAGTCGACGTCTCTTGGTTAGAGGATCTATACCATCAATTCGACCTCTTTTCATTTTGACGATTTTCCGTGACAATATTCTACATTAAGAAAGAATGTTGAGTACTCGTAGTTTATGACTACGAAAGCCTAAAGAAGAAGTCAAATTTTGATTACCTTTAGACATTCATTTCTTTCCTCGGTGGATACATCCACTTAAATGCGAGGAGCCTCCACATCAGGTGATGGATCTTTCTCACAAATGGCCTTGACCCAGGCGCCAATCTCTCCAGTGGATGATCTGCATAGACAGATGAAAGTGGTCGGTAAACAGGAGTCAAGATTCTAGAAATGAGTCCGATTGTTACTTACCATCCTCGTAGTGTCTCGTCGTATCTTTAGCCCCCGAGTACATCCACATTGGGTGTGCTCATTTCTTCAGAGGAATGATACGATACGTGATGAAGTCCTTCACTATATGCCAACTGATGAGCCCCTTTCCCTCAGTTCCTTAATGGATTGGTTGTAGGAGCTATCCGAGTAAGGTCTTTCGGGACCGAGTTCTAGGAAGAAATTTTTTCGGCACCCTTCTCCACAAAGGAAAGACTGTCTTCTTCGATTGTCTCCCAGTAGAACCAATTCTTCTTCTAGTTTGGTCATGATGACCGAGTAAACATTGGAATGTATTTCTCCATCTTGTCGTCATGAAGCTTCAGACCGCAGCTCCCAATAATTCCGATTTGTCTGCTCATCTCGTAATAATACCAAAAAAACTCCAGATCTAGAGGAATCCCTGGATAGGCTTCACATAGGTAGATGAATACACTCAACATGGTAATTGAATTGGGTATCAAGTTCACCAATTCCAACCCAAAGTATTTGAGTATGACTGTGAGAAATGAGTGAGCAGGAAATCGATGTCCGCACTCACAATAAGCTTGGAAAATTGGGATTTGCCCAATCTCCCCTAATGGCTAGTTTTGTTCGGCAGTTTCAATCCACCTTACAAATTTCTTTGGAGGGATCTTCTCCGTTTTGACCGAAGCTTTCATCTTCGCCAATTGGAGGAAGATTTCGTCATTTTCTCTTAGCGGCTATTTTGGATTTGGAAGAGTTTGGGGAAAAAAGGAAGAAGGCTTGGTCGGCGGCGGAAAGCTCAAAGAGGATTGAGGCAGGAAGAGAAAGTAAGAAAAGTTACCTCTAGGTAATTTTTTATAACCATACATGTCGGTTATTACCTCCTTGGGAACTATTCCAAGCGGACATATCGTAGAAATCGATTCGTGTTCCTTTGCTTGAAGTCGATATATCTTTCCAAATCAAGCAAAATTATCTTTTTGACCAAGTTTGTTTCTGGTCGAATCAGATAGAAAAGACTGTGCTTTTGATCTTAGTTCATCTACGACCTCTTTTTCTCAAGTAAGTTTTTTTCACTTGAAGTTGGGGGTCTAGATGACGAGGATATAACCAATCCTCATATTATTATTTATCTGTAAATAATATGATTATGTCATTATACTACTTGAATATATCCCTTATCTATAAGGGAGAGATTTCATAGGGTAGTCGTAAGCTCTTCTACGACCGATCATTAGTTGTAAGTTCTTTTACGACCGATCCTTAGTCATAAGCTATTATACGACCACCTCATTGTCGTAAGTTTTTCTACGACCACCTTATAGTCATAAGTTCTTCTACGACCACCTCATAGTCATAAGTTCTTCTATGACCACGTCATAGTCGTAAGTTCTTCTATGACCATGGCATAGTCGTAAGTTCTCCTACGACACGACATAGTCGTAAGTTATCCTGTGACCACGGTATAGTCATAAGGTATCCAACGACTACTTTGTGATTGCAGATCCTCCTAAGACTAAGCCATACTCAGATTGACCCATCTGCGACAACCCATAGTGTTGTGGGCCTGTCTGGCAGGGTAGTTAGCATAAGTATTTATTCTCTGAAATAAGTACACATAACTTCACCGTGGTAGAAACCGTCGCATGATGAGTGAGTTATTACGTCTCTAATAACTCCTGTTGGATGATTATCATTCGAAGCATTAAGGCATCTCATGGCGAGGAGAAACTGTTGCCGCCATGTGTGCTATATAAAGGTGGACATCAGGGAGAAGAAGGGGGATCTGATCTGGACCAAATCCAAGGGAGAGTAGCAGTAGAGCAGGCTTTTTCTCATTACTTTCTCCATTGTAATTCCACTTTACTTTCCTCTATTGTAATCAATTCTTTGAGAAATATCCACACAGGAAGTAGGGTTATTATTCTCGCTACAGAAGGCTCAAACCTATATAAAAATCCTTGTGTCTCCTCTCTACATGGTCGTAACAAGGTCTTCAAGAGTTCCACAGAACCCATACAAAATCATTACGTAAGATCGACTCTAAAACGTCGACAATAGCGGTGCAGGTTTCATCCACCTGTTACATTGTCGGGACCAGATTTTTAAATCCAAACTCTTTGTGTATTACCACACCAGTCCCAAATCAAAGCTAGTGCACACAGTCAAAATGTGATGATTACATAACCAATAATAAAGAGTACATGCCTTATGACCCTTTATTAGAACTGATGTTACAATACCTCTGAAACTTACAAAACACAATGGAAGCAAAATAAAACTATAATGATGACCCATCAGTACGCCACAGACAATTGACTGGAGAAGCGCAACCTAAAACTCTGGGAGTCCTTCATCGTAGCCACACATGAAGTAGTTGTAGTTTCCTCCTTGATCTTCATAATCCTCTAATATTTGTTTTGAGTGTAGCATGTGAGTACATAGAGTACTCCACAAGTCTTAGAAAAAATACAGTATATGTAGAGCTTAACAAAGGAAGTGTAATATGGTTATTTTGCATAAAGCAATATTTTATTTTAAATACCATTATATATTTTTGAAAGCATCAATTTAGCAAAATAATTGCAATAACTGAAACTAGATAAATTTTCTAGTGAAGGTTCCAACCACCAAGGTTCAAGACCATAGGTTCCATCCACCCGCACTGGCTCTATCCACCAGGACACACTCCCGAGAGCTCCATCCACTCTCGAGTTCCCAAATTCTATATTTTTGAAATAAAAATCAAAGATCTACCATATGAAAGTGCACCTTGCCCGGCCTTGACCGTGGGCACAGCTATTCGAATAGTTTTACACTCTGCGGAGATTATACAACTTTATCCACAAGAGATAAGTCATCTTAATAGCCAACATGCTTCCTTAGGCATGAGACCCAGATAATTTATCACAAAGCCTTTACCTCACTCCAACTAGCTAGACACCACTCGCTGAGGTTTCACCACTGAAGGGTTAAATCCACCACAGTCAGAAGCCCCCTCTTGCATCGTATGAGTACAGTGAGTAACTCCAGTAACCCTGGTACCCATTTACCACTGGTGATATCTAAACTAAACATTTATGAGTTATTTGGCTAGGTCATATCCATTTAGACTTGTGGTTGTATGGTAGTGTTTAGTTTGGACAATCACAAATGTCGGTCCTTAATTGACTAGGGCAGTACTTTCATAATACAAGTTCTCGTGCTAAATCCGCACCAACCCAACCTTACTATTCGCCTAAGTCTAAAACCAATTTTCACCATTTTATTTTATTTTATAAATGTAGGACCGGACAGGCAACAGAGGGGGGTGAATGGTGCCTTCAAATTTTCTCTAAGTATTCACTCAACTCTTTTTCTCTGATAGCTACAGAGCTATAAAGATTAAAGTTGAAATCCCACAAGAAAAACGAAGAGACTGGATGAACCGAGGAAGAAAAGCAAGGTGGTCGAAATCTGTCGAGGTGGCCAAAACTTACAATGTGGTCGGAAGTTTTAACAATGTGGTCGATAACTGACAGAGTGGTCATAAGTCTGACTACTCGACAGAAGTACAACATGGTCAAAAATCGACTACCGAACAGAAGTCACTATAGTTGATAACCATCGAGACCAGAAACAACGTGATCGAAAATGGTTGTAGTCAAAACCGATGTAGTCGTAGACAACGTGATCGAATGCCAACAAGTGGTCGAACAATCAACGTTGTCATAACCAGTCAGCACCATGGTCGTAACCAACGTGGTCGTAAGCCAATGAGTGTTCGAACAATCAACGTGGTCGAAACCAGTCTACAACCTAAGTAATCAGCGTGGTCGAAACCTATGTGGTCATAAACCAACAGGTGGTCGAACAACCGACATGGTTGAAAACACGCAAAGCAATTGAAAGACCGAATGTGATCAACGATAGAGCGATACGATCTGAAACTCGACCATGGTCAAAACCAATGTGATCGTAAAGGCAATCGAGACTTCAGACAGTAAACATCATGACTACTTCATATCAGAATAAAAACCAAAGATCTCGCAATGACTGTAAGCTTGAAGGTGGTCGAAAAACAAAGCGATGCAGTGGGAAACTCGACCATAGTCAAAACTAGATGTGTTATTTTCGCCTAACGATCAGGCGACAGAAATGATTCGCCCAACGGTTCCCATATTGACCAAATGTCGCTTCCCGGTTGGACGAAAGGTTGCAATCGCCCGCTCATTGGGTGACTGAAGCCTATTTTTGTAAAAAACATTTCCACAGGTATATTTCTGTATTTTCGAATAAAAAAGGATTATCCGTACAAAAAATTCTATGTATATGTATATGTATGTATGTATGTATGTATGTATGTATGTATGTATGTATGTATGTATGTATGTAATGCTGACATACTGAAGCAGATTCCACTAAAGTCCAGACAAAGTATCATGAAGATAATTCTTCATTTATCCATTGTGTGAAGAATGTACAATACAATAAATATGGATTAAGCAGTTCAGTAATCCCAATCTGCACACCATCACTATCATCATGATTTAATGCTACTCCTCATCGCTAAGTTGCCCCAGGTACTTACAGGTAGGCATGCAGGCTTCTTGTCTGGAGGAAACAGATAACCTTTTGTCAGGGCTGGTCGCTCATATGGCGAAAATGCCTGTATAACAGAAAGCACACACTATCATAAACCAACACATAACCTCACAAATCGAACTATTAACATAGCACAATATATTACATGGGAATGGAAAAACAACCACATAATGACATGATGGACAAATAAGCTTCTACAATTAACATAGCAAAGTAAATACACTGAAACAGATAGATTAACAGTACCTCTTTGGAGACGATACAAAGGCGACCATCAGCCATGCCCTGCTCGACGAATGTCCTCGCCGCGTACCCCGCCACATTCACAGTAAAATCAGCTCAAATGAATTGCACAACAAAAAAAATAGTATAGCAAACTAGCAAAGTAGAAATCAGATATTAAACTTGAAAAGTCTTCCAAAAATGGTGCTTACAGATTCATCGCTGAGATTCATATATGTTTGAGGCTTGGCAAGTAGAACAGGGACACCACCGACCATCCCTGCATCAATGGAAAGGACAGAACATCCAATTCAATTCAATCCTTTATATGGACAAAACAGAGTATACATTATTCAAAATGTAAAAAGGGGTAGTCTTTCTGAGGCATATGGACGGAGCCAAACCTTTACCAAATAGTGCTTTAAAGTGATGTGTGGTCAGAGATATACCCTGAGACTGTGCAAATGCATCTATCATATCAAACCCAACCTGCAAGTAAAAATAGTGCAAGAGAATTCTAAGAATAAAGCTTAGACATTGAATTCTTAAACATAGGATGAGAAGCACAACTTACATTGAGTATGGTGGATTGGTACTTCTCACTGGGGTTACCGAGACCAACAAAGAGCCATGGTTGTATTGCAGAGCACGAGGAAGAAGGTGAAGATAATGAAGAGGTCCGACAGGTAGAAACATAACGCTTTGAAAGGAAGGGGACAAGTCTTATTCAAAGCTTTTCCTGCATGATTTACTCAATCATAGGAATACAAACATCCATGAGTCCAAAACCAGATGCCAAAGTCTGCAATAGAAGGTCGTTTTGTTCTTCAAGGATCACTCGTAATGCTACAACAAGAGGCCAAAAATTACAGATATGGGTCATAAGCCTCGCATATCCAACACTGTCTTGCACATCACTAAATTGAATAGTGCTTGTTATTCCACACTTGAGTAATGCACATTGGCCATAGTAGAATCTTTCCGTTTCACTAAACGGCAAATGCAAGAATCCAAAGCAGAAACAGGTAGAACAAACATGGAAGAAAGCAAGTTGTTCATCAATGCATCTAGCCTAGGCATTTCATCAAACAGCTATAAGACACGATGTAGTAACATGTGCCTACCTCATCCCAGTGCTTGCAATCCAAAACTATCGTAAACCCTAGAGATTCCAGAGCACAAGAATTTGGATTTGGCTGAAATAAGAACCTTTTCTACATAGGAGTAACGCTCGTACCGTTTAAGAATTTTGTCCATATTGTGAAAAAGGAGGAAAATACATCTGGTCGCTGGAAGTAAATGTAAACATAATTAACTATATGCAGTATACGCACAATCTCAAGAATAGATATATGCATTCATTTTGATATATGACTGCAAGACTTACCATAATGTATTGTTTCATATCCGAGAACAACAAGAAGAAATCCGAGGTCTTGATTTCTACATTGGAGGGAGGAACGGTCATGAAAGGATTTGGCGAGGGAGGTAGGGAGGGAGGGAGACTTACGCGGCCGCCGGAGAGGGTGGATGCGATGGAGAGTGCAATGTTGGGCTTCTCCGTGACCTGCAATGGTGGCGATCCAAGGGTGAGAAGATTTGGACATAGGAGAAGGAGAAGTGGAAGTTGTACCTCTTTTATGGTAGGAGGAGGAACCGTTTTCTGAGCACGATCGTGCTTTCAATCGCAACCTAACCTAGGCGAGTGGGGGAGGAGGAGGAGGCGGCGGCGTGGGGTGGGGAGGAAGAGGTGAGGCGGGCGAGAGGATCGAGGGAGGAGGAGGCGGCGCATGAGGAGCGGGGAGGAGGCGGGCGGAGCGAGGAGGGGGGAGGCGAGGCGGAGGGAGGGTGGCGGGAGGATGAGGAGGCGGGAGTGGAGGAGTGGGGAGGAGGCGGCGAGCGAGGAGTGGGGAGGAGGAGGCAGTGGCAGGGGGTGGGAGCGGGGAGGAGGTGGCGGAGGCGGAGGAGGAGGAGGCAGCAGGCGAGGTGGGAGGGAGGTAGGAGGCGTCAGTAGAGGTGGGGGAGGAGGCGGCGGTGGCGCGAGGAGCGGGGAGGCGGCGGCGCGGGTGGGAGGAGGCGTCGGCAGGGGTGGGGGCGGCGGGTTGGGAGGAGGGAGGCGGAAGATTCGATGGAGGAGGCACCGAGGCAACAGACGGGAGGCGGTAGCAGCGTTTCGTGAGGAGGGTGGGCCCACACGTGAGCTAGCTTTTTCTCGAGAAGGGGTAGGGAGAGCGGATCGACGACCACCAACTTCTTCTTTATAATATATATATATATATATATATATATATATATATATATATATATATATATATATATGTGTGTGTGTGTGTGTGTGTGTGTGTGTGTGTGTGTGTTTGAAGCCTTTTCGGTACTCGTAGGAGTACGTACTCTCACTTCCAATATACCACTTAAACAAATATTTTATACTTTTTTATCACTTTTCATATATTTAAATACTAATTCTAAGATACTCTAATGCGACTTGGTTGAAATAATTTCATTAGGTCCTTTATTGTTTTGCTATATATCTCTTTTCACATATAAAAGGAGTATGCATATAAATTATGTTATAAAAAATGGATTGTAATGAAATTTTTTATGTAACGTAGGATGCCCCTCTCACAAACAAAAAGGATATCTCACTATATTATATGTGCGACTAACTTTTATGTCTACTTGATTTGACCAGCAGTAATATGTTTATAAGTTGACTATATGAAAATGACATCAGAAGGATTTTTTTTCAAAAATACTGCAATATTGTAGTTTTTGCCTACATATCGTGATTAAAATTACTAGTTAAAGTTGTGACCTAAAAACCGTGAAATTATGCAAAAGATGATATGTATTTTGGACTAGTTAAAAATAGTGAGTAATTAATATTTAGGAATACTTGTCTATGGGAATGGCTCGCTAGCTAGGAAAGAAAGGCTTCCGTGGTACAATCCTAATCTTGTTCAAGGAGAATCAGTTAATCACATAAATGCAGACCTACCAGCGTTACCCTGGCGAACATGCACGGAGCAGTGGAGCACATTGGTCATTAAGGTCATGCTCAAAAGAGTTTTTTAGTGACTTATGGCTAAAAAGCACTGAAGCTGAATGAAATAATACTATAGCTGACGGAGACTTATTTAGCATAATTAAATTTAAAAAATTTTAAAATAGAAAAAACACGTTAGCCCATCACATATAATACAAATAAATATGAGAAAAAAAGAACCGGTAAAAAAGCTTAAAAAACTAAAAGTATAGAAAAAGATGAAATTTATAAATAGTATAAAATAAACCAGAAACTCAAGCTAAAACGAGAAATGTATCAGATTCCTTAATAACATCATGCTACCCTTGAAGAAAACCTATGTGTTTGTATGCCAATATATTGTCTTCCAAAGATAGAGAGGTCAACTCACTCAAACAATGAAACAATTGATCGATCCATGCATATCCAACAACATTGTCCAAACATTTTCCTTTACTGCGTCCAATATATGAAGAACTCATATGCAGATTTGTTTTTTTTCTTCGGTTTATAACTTTTAGCTGTGCCTTATGACTTTTAGATTGTTTGTGAGAAAAAACACGGGGTAACAAAAACTCACGTGAGGTTTTGATCAATATAAATAAAGTCGTTATATTGTGTACTACGATCAATTTTAGCCTTAAAAAATACTCTGTTTGAAAGTTAATTACTATAAAAAATCAAAAAATATTTTTTAGAGGCCGAAAAAAAGAACCTCACATGTTGCTTTCTTCGGTCACAATTCACAACCACAGATTTTTTTTCCTTTTCTTTTGAAAATGATATAGTTTTCCTCAAGTACATTTGACACACGGCTTATTAATTTTCTTAACCTATTCCATTTTATATGGCATGTAAATAGATTTAATCCTAGTTTCTCTGTTTTATCCTGTTCTTTTTATTTCACTCTGACATAAGCTTATGATGACCATACAAACCATCACCTCTCATCTTTCTAGAGCACTGAACGGAAAGGTACTATGCCTTAAAAAAAGGAAAGGTACTAATGCCGTTGATTCCTAAAACTTGGATCTTTTTCTTTTAAACTTTGCCCCTGGTCAAAATAGGTCTTTTGTAAAAACAACCTTTTGGAGTACATCAGCTGGTTCGGGAGGATTTGATTTTGCTTTTATTTGCTATAGTAACTAATTTTAAACATGTATTTTTTAAGATAAGGTCTACAGATAAATTATAGTATAAACTGCATTGAGTTCAACTATACTGATCAAAATCGTATACGACTATTTTTCTCTGTATACCGCTTCTTGCGAATAGTCTAGAATTTAAAATTTTTAGCTAAAAAATATAAGGTACAGTTCAAAAAAATCACATATATTTAAACTCTCAACTATTGATAAGTATACATATGTAGATGTGGTTACGAACCTAACATAAATATAGATGTCTGCGTAGTGTCAGTGTGTGTGAGAGCCTAGATTAGCATCCAGTGACAGTGCATGTGCGTCGCTTGCAAGGAAATGCGCTGCACGCCAATTCTTGTTTGACCCGCACATCCTGGCTGCAACGTCGGCTATGCCGCCCCCTTGTGCCCTTGGTCTTAAACATGAGACCAATCGTACCTCGCTCCTCGTGCACTCAATTTATCTAACAGAGTTTTTTTTTATAAATATTCTTTTTTATTCAAAATAACAGAAATATACTCTACCGAAAAGTTTTTATAAAAATAGGCTCGAGTTGCCTAACTGTCGGACGACTAGAGCCTATTGCCCAATGGCCCAGCGACACGCAAGCAATCCGCTGCCCGTTGAACGAATTATTGCAGTCGCCCAACGGTTGAACGACTGTAGTCGCTGTCGCCCAACGGTTAGGCAACTGCGCTTCCAGTCATCCGACTATTGGGTGACTGGAAGCTAGATAAATGGGTCGCGTGGCCGAGCGGCCTCGGCCGCTCGATCGTGCGATCGGAAGCGACAGCGACGGGGAGAGGAGGAGGAGAGGAAAGAAAAGGAGGAGAGAAAAGGAGAGGGAGAAGAGGAGAGGAAGAAGCGACTTGTGAGGTAAATTTTTTTTGTATTTTTTTATTTGAAATTTTGTATATGCAGTAGATATTTTATTTAGGATTAGTATGAGTAGAAAATTATATATGTAGTTTTAGAATGTAGCTTTAGATGTAGTTTTAGAAACGTAGTTTTAGAAATTTAATTTTAGATGTAATTTTAGATGAGTAGAAAATAGTTGAATTTTGGTATAGAAAATTTAGTCAATGTAGTTTTAGAAATTTAGCAGCCATAGTGGCATGTAGTCGTGTATAATTTAGTGAACATAATTGTACAAAATTAGCATCGTTAGCAAATTGGCATGCATATAAAATTGTAGTTGTCGATAATTCAGTGAACGTTACGTACAAATTAATCGTCCGTAGAAATTTATAGGTATTACAAAATTCAGTCAATATTTTTATAAGAATTTCATAATTTGCTTTGTAAAAAATAATAATATGTAATATTTATGATTAAATACGAATGAATGTAATGTCGTTAGTACGTTGGAAAAATATATGTAGCATTGTAACCGGTACATTGGCATTTAAATCGATATGCCATGTAAATTATCGAAACAAGTAGAAATTATTTGAAGTAGGGTACAACTCCAGTAGTGCGCGGGCTACCAATAGGAAGTTAATACTACGAGGTTAGTGTAGTTGGTTACGACAGGCGAACGATCGGTCAAATGTGAATTACAATACTTCATTACTTTCGTATTGTGCGATGTGATATGACATGTTGCAGAATTGAAACATGTATGCAGGCAGGCATCGGCAATGCCGATACCACTATATTGAGAGTGCATTACGGTGTTGGAACCGTTCGTGAAGGTCCGAATGGTGTGGATTTGAGCGGTTTTGCACAAGCCACTCTGGTGCACCCGAACGGCGAGAATGCTCGAATCTCAGATGTGATGCATTGGCTTACCCCTATTTTTTTGTTGGACCCTAAGGTGTGCAGCGTCATCATACAAGAGATTTGGAGCCGTTCTCCCACGGACATCAGATCGGAGTTGAGAACATTGATGCACACTGTTGCGTGGAAGGGGTTTGTGCAAGGGTGTCGACGCCGTGGATATGAGTGTGTCATGCTTGTACAACCATGCCCAGTAGAAGTTGAGCAAGGTCATGCGGACGGCCATCATCCGGGAGGTGCGAGCAGCTCGAGCGGCCCGCATGTTGGCGAAGAGAAGGAAGATGCTCGTGACAAGGCCGATACAGTACATGGAGGGAGAGAATGGTCAAGCCATGGTGAGGGAACATGACAAATCGATGAAGGGGAGCATATGGAGTACATAGTGCACCAGATGGAGTACAATGACCAGACGACATGGGCTAAAGAGAAAGCTGTACAGGAGGACGACAACAATAGTTTGGATAAGGATGAAGCTCCCGTCTCGTAGGAATGGAACCGGTTCGATGCTGAGGGTGTTTCCGCACATGACGAGAACGAATCACCATGGAAGTATCATGGGACAGATGTTTGGTTGCATTCAATGTTTGCTGACAAGTCATCGCTGCAGGATGCCATCAAGCCGTGGGCTCTTTCTATGCAGTGGATTTTTTGGGTCGTAAAATCTAGCCAGGAGCAGTACACTGTGAAGTGCGAGCAGGCCGGTTATCCTTGGAGGATGCATGCACGTAGACCCAAGTGTGAGACTCACTGGATTGTGTTGAAGGTGAATCCGCACTCTTGCATTCTCAGTAGTGTTTTGGTGAGGCATCGTAACCTAACGTCCGCCTTTATAGCCAATCTGATGTATGGAGAGATAGTGGAGGAGAAAGACATGGAGGCCAAACACGTCGTGGTAGATATCGAGAAGAAATTCAAGTACAAGATTAGCTACGCGAAGGCATAGCGTGCGAAGCAGAAGGCGTTGGAAAAACAGTTCGGGTCTTTCAAGGTGGTGTACGACAATCTTCCTTGTATGTTTAAGGTATTACAGGACAGGAACCCGGACACGTATATCGATGTGAAGAACAAGCCCTCTATAAGGCTGCCAGGTTATACGGTGTTGTAGAGGGCCTTCTTAGCATTTGGTGCATGCATCGAGGCATTCCGGCACATGCTGCCCATGATTTTAGTTGACGAGATCTTTTTGACCGGCAAATACAAGGGACAGATCCTGACGGCCATAGGTGTTGATGGGAACAATCAAATATTGCCACTTGCCATCGCATTTGTGGAAAGTGAGAATTATGAAAGCTAGTTGTAGTTCCTTAGACATGTGAGGGTTGGAGTTATCGACGCTCATCCTGGTGTGCGTAATCCATGATCGCCACGCTGGCACTGTGAAGGCAATAAGAAAACATTAGGAAGACCCTGAGGAGCCTTTACCTTGGCCGGATATGAGGAACAGATGATGCATTCGTCGCCTAGGGGTGAACTTTTTCAAGCAGATCCCAAAACAACCGTTGATGAAGCTATTCAAGAGGTTTACTATGCAGAACCAGCAGAGAAAATTTGATGCTTTGTGGGCGTTGTTGGACAAGCACAGTAGGAAGCACGTCAACGAGAGAAACAAGGGGCTGGTCATGCCTGGGGTGCACAATCGGAATGTCTGGCAGCGCTCGATGAGCCTAACCCAGCTGGTCCACGGAGGAGGAGCTCACGGAACATGAAATATTTCTCGCAGTAGATCAAGGGAGAACCATTGGAGAAGTGGTCGCTGTTGCACGACACGGACGATGCAAGGTACGACATAATGACGACTAACCATGCGGAGGTGTACAATTGGGTTCTCAAGGGCCTTCGTTCTCAGCCACTCGTCGCCATCATGGAAGGTGTTCTGCACAACACAATCGGCTACTTTAGGGAGAGGCATGCGGCCAACCCACGAGCATTGCACTCGTCAAAAATTACGGTATATATGGAGACGAAGGCACAGAAGATCCAATTGCACACGGTGCATGTCATGGGCAATAGGGAGCATCAGTTCGACATGGTACTCCATGATAGAGCCGGATTTGGGATGGCTTGTGCCCTTGGTACCCACTAGGTATACATTGGAGATCATGTAAATGAACCTAACTGCACGTGCAACAAGCCGAAGTGTTACAAAAGCCATGCTCTCATGTCATCGCTGCATACAGGACTGTAGGCATGGATCCTTCGAACTTCATATCAGAGTACTTCTTTAAGGAGAGGGTGATGCATGCGTGGTGTGGTGAGCTTAGGGAGTTCAGGGTTGTGGGGAACTTCGCCACCTTAGATAATGTAGGGAGGACCTAGATTCCGGATGTTGACAAGGGTGGGAAGGGTCGACGACAGAGCTGGCGTATTAGAAATGATATGGATGAAGAGCAAGCCGGAGCATCTAGTGCATGTTGCGAGCGATGCGGTTAGGAGGGGCACATAGCTAGACGATGCAAGGTGCTAGCTAATCAGTAGGCAGAGCGGCACAGTTTGTACTACTAGTTGTTGGAGACTACAAATAAATTTTTATTGTAAACTGTATTTTGTTAGTTGGCATTTTTGACGTCTGTAATGTCATACTGAATGTATCGTACATTGCATGTACCGTTTGTATAATTGCTATGTTACTTCCCTGTTTTCAGTAATGTAGTTGGTGTTGTGCTGGAAGCCTAGTATTGTTTTGTTTGTTTACTTACAAGTTGTATTTAGTGTTGCTTTACAAGCGATATTTACTGGTTCATATAAATGCTAACTTAAATTCTTTTTGCAGGTATGGCTCGTCATCTTCGTGGATCGGACTGGCCTTATTGCCTGTTGGATGAGCATGTTGACGGGCTGCATCGCGCTTCTCGTCGTGTCCTGCCTACAGGGAACACGGAGGAGCCAGCGGAGTTGGGAGTGGTCCGGATACGCACACCTCGAGTCGCCTGGAGACTAAACCCCTGCTGGACAGCCAGGTTTGCACTCCGCAAGCATTGTACTATTGCCGTAAGTAGGTTCCGTGCTGACCTTTACTTACTTCGCAGGCTGAGGGATGCAGGGCTACTCCCTCTCGCCTGGATGGTGCAGGCCACCGATGAGGATGGACCGGCCTTGCCCGCGGGGGCGACGACGGCGCGGAGCGATCGCGATGTTTCCCGTTTAACCGTTCTCTGCTGACAGATTTGGTGGACTGGTGGTGGCCAAAGATGTATACTTTCCACATCCTATTCGAGGAGATAACGCCTACTCTATAGGACGTGTCCTTGCTACTTGGCCTACCGATCGTGGGAGCCTTCCTACCGGAGGCCACGGCCGGGTGGTGCGCGGACCTGCTCACCAGATTCGAGGGGGTCCTTTCGCCTAGTGCCGCGGAGGAGTACTACGTCTTCCCATCGACTCAGACACACGGGCCGTCGCTGAGGTGGCTCTCACAGTTCCGAGTACATGCCCTTTCTGTTTAAACCTGTATGATCTCATTTCCTCTATTGCGTACTAATAAATTCTTGGGTTTCATTCAGGTGGAGAGGATGGATTTGAAGGCGAACGAGCAGCAGATCTCACATCACTTGGAGGCATACTTACTGTGGCTATTTGATTGGGTGCTCTTCACCACCAGCCATGGCAACACCGTCGATGCGCGCCTCATCACTCACGCCAGGGCGATCGCCGACGGTGAGGCCCCCCAAATCAGCTGGGGTTCGGCCGCACTTGCCGCAACCTATCGTGGCTTGTGCGATGCATGCACTAGGACCAAGGCAAACTCAGTCCTCGCGGGGTGTCTGTTGCTACTGCAGTTGTGGTCGTTCGAGCTCTTTAGCCTCGGATGACCCATGCTCGAGGACATGAGTCCGTACGGCGCAGAGATGTACCCCGGAGGTGACGTTGACCGGCTTACGATGGGTTCTCTCTGGTGTCGTCGACGGGTAAGTTGTACAACAATTAGCTTTTTCTTTTGTATTAACGATGGTCGTACGTAACAGCTGTTGTTCCTTGCAGGTACAGTTCGCGCACGTCTAGGTCACACGAGCATATCTGCCCTTTGTGGAGCAGTTTGATCGGCTCACAGCTGACGACGTGTGTTGGGATCCATACTCACCTGTGGCACTGTAGAGACGCACTCCTAACAGGCTGTCCTCGCTCTACTGGTGAGACCGGGCTTACTGGCTGACGCGCTAGAAGCTCGTGTACGATGTCTTCGTCGAGGACTACGCGCCGCATCATGTGATGTGCTAGTTTGGCCTACGTTAAGTCATTCTGGTACCAGTCGGAGCAGCGGTGCCGTAGAGCGTCCACATGTGAGTGATCGCCTCTCAGAAATCTCCTTGTACTTACTATTCATTTAATGACTACTAACGAAATGGTTCTATAAGCAAGCATTTTAGGAAGGGAGTGAAGCTCGGCACGAACTGGACCACGATGATGGAGGGGTGGACTGCGTAGTGGGAGGGTGCGCTTCATGACTGCGTGGAGGAGTGCCCCTATGACAGCAGTGTGTACATGGAGTACCTGCGCTGGTACCAGCCTCAGACATGTACCAGGCTCGTACATGTCGTTGACCGGCCCGCATTACACGTCGCCGCACCGACAAACACGTACCCCATGCACCTCGCACGGGACGCTCACATCGTAGTATGTTACATCTAATTTTTAAATATTCCCTAATGGCAATGTCACTGAGATGATTGACCATTTCATGGCTTTCCTGCAGGCTGACATCGGTGCTGCGATTTGGAGAGAGTCTCGCACCATGACAGATAGGATCGCCAGTGGCGCGGAAGTGACACAGGAGGAGTCGGTGAGCGCTTGGCGTCGTGTGGAGGCCTGGTATGCATGTGTCGTAGCCCTGTTGTCTTGCACGAGGCTACAGGAGGTCCACACGCCCACACCCGGTGTACACACGGTCCGTCCACCGGGATTGCCCCAACCGGCATGGCACCACGCGGGGGGTTCTACTTGGGCACATCCTACACCACCTTAGCCTGACGAGGCGGGGGGTCAGCTCGAGGATTGCCTCGTACACCGCCAGGGCAGCTGTTTGTGCGTCATCCATACATCTTAGGCTTCCCCACGCTGGGGCGTACTCCGTGTCGTACATCCCTCCAGACACCATGGCGCTAGATGAGGGTACGCTTCACCTCTTGTCGGTTTTATCCCATTGCTTTATCTGATGAACTAACGATATTTCTTTTGTAGGTGTTGTTTTCCCCGACTAGCAATGGGGGATCTCCCTGGGCCAGGACGACATGGATCGGTACTTTTTGGACTGGCCTGGCCAGGCGATGGGATCTGCACCTCGGGCCACTCCCCAGATGTTCTCTTCGGGAGTGCCCTCACCGATGCACCGGTAGCCACACAGGCGGTGATGTAGTCCACTCCACCAGCTCAGGGACATGTGCAACGGTCTCCTGATCGTCTTACCTGGTCAGGATGTGTCACCCCACAATGAGGAAGACGGCCAAGCGAGACCGTATGGGAGGATGCAGAGACGGAGGGGGGCCAGGGTGGCGACGGAGGGGGGTGGGGATGCTGTTGGGGGTGGTTAGTGTTGACCATACACTTATTGTTCATGTATTGCTTACGTTTCTTGCTTACGTAGTGTTGTTTACAATACTGTGGTGAGATTAATTGTACTTCTCTTTACGTTGTCCATGCCCGTACCACTAAATTGATGGCAATCGCACCGATGATCGCACCAATTGAATAGTAATCTGCATTGATGGCAACCACATCAACGTACGAACCATTCGATTACATGCTTAAAGCATTGCAAAATATTTCGAACAACAGGCGAGAGTACAATGGTACAACCATACACATCGTTGCCTATAGGTGGAAGGAGCCTCGTGGTACCCATATGGAGTGTTTTTGAGGGGGCCGCTTCGGATGTGGCTGGCCATCGTTGTAGTGGCAAGCACATATACAACTACGGTTCACGCAGCAGCATGTTGGGTCGTACGAACTCCCTATGTTGATGACCTCCTCGTTGCCCCTCTCACGCTCCATCTGCTGATGGAGGTCATTGTTCTGCTCTTTGAGACTTTCAATCCATACCTCCAAATTAGCGATACGCTCTCACAACATATCCACATATCTCGCAATATACCGTTCATGGGGAGGATCAATCCATCGCACAAAGTCACATTTGTCCATCTGCTACAAAGGAACGTTAACATAAAAACTCTATTAGTAGTACTACAAAATAGACGACGAGTGCCTACTTGTGTCCCAGAGTATAGGCATCGAAAGAAATGACGCCCGTCATCCATATGGCCTTTTGCCACCTGCATCACCGTGTCCTGCATGTGTTTGCATTTCGGCCACACTGGCTGAGCGCACCTGTTTGGCAACAAGCGATACGTAACGCCAAAGTCCTCCTTCCATTCAAGCAGAAGGTCCCTCTTTGGTGACCCAGATTCGACTGGCCCTTCGGCGTCTATCATGGTGGTTTACTCTACAACGGAGAAGATAATTGTTTCTACCATCAATGTCTGGGCCATCCATTTTATAGCATAATTGCAGTGTCGTGGCGTCATTTATGACACAGGGCAGCTTTCACAACAACATGACACGACGAACCAACTTTGCGCAGTGACATAACATGACGGGCCAGCTTTGAGCAGCGGTAAGACTACACACACCAGCTTTGCGCAGTGATATGACCGCACATGCCAGCTTTGCTCAGTGATATGACATGACGGCCCAGCTTTTCACAGTGACATGACCGCACACACCAGCTTTGAGCAATAAGAAGACCGCCCGTGCCAGTTTTGCGCAGTGACATGACCACACGGGCCAACTTTGCACAGCGAAATGACATGATGTGCCAACTTTGAGCAACGACAAGACTTCACACGCCAACTTTCCACAGTGACATGGCTGCATAGGCCAGCTTTTCTCAGTGACATGACATGATGGCCCAGCTTTTCGTAGTGACATGACCGCACGCACCAGCTTTGAGCAGTCAAAGGTCTACACGCGCCAGCTTTGCGCAGCGACATGACCGTATGGGCCAGCTTTGCATAGTGTGTAAATCAAACGAGACACCTTAGCGCAGCGATAAGACCACACGGCCCAGCTTTGTGCAGTGACAAGACTAAAGGGTGCAGCTTTTCATAGTCCGAAGACCTGACTAGGCAGTTTCGTGTGCCCACAATACCACACTTGGTAACTTCGCACAGTGACGTGACCACACGCGCATAATGGGTATTAATTTCCACTCCCAGTGAGTGTAATGGGTGTATGGAAGCCTAGTAACAAAAATAGCATATAGTAGATGGAATCATGTAATAGGCATATAGAACCTACACCAAAGTTATTATTACTATTACATCACTTGCAACCTTAGAAAACATGGTTTTAGTTAAAATTGTTAGGTCATATGAATTTTCTATAATTGTATTTCAAAATATTGGCGTTTTCATAAATAAAAGAACATCAAGGCTCTCTTGTTCAGCTTTGCATATATTATAATTGTTTTATGTGTAGTAGCTTACTAAGTACATTTGTACTCATTGTTGCTCAATTACTATTATTTAGTAAGTAAGAAGAAGAAAGTCAAGCCCTGCTATCATTCAAAGGAATTGACAGAACTAGAAAATGATGGAGCCAAGAACTAGATCGCGAGCCCCTGTTAATTACCTGTATGCATTCCCGATGATCCTACCTGTGCGAAGTTTCTATTTCCGCTACTGCTCTTTAATGGTTTCAGCTTAATCAATCTATGTGTAAGTGTACTATTGTATTAGTTATGTTTTCGCAAGATATATATTTGATATCCAGTATATATATATATATATATATATATATATATATATATATATATATATATATATATAGGATGAGTGTTTCATGCACCCAGGTGCCTAGGCACCCATATCAATACCCGTTGATTTGCTTTGAGATTCGCAATGTTTGATGTGGGTATCTTCATATACCCATAAAAAAGTATATTTGAGATGTCAAACTCCGAATAAAATTAAATTCAACTTCAGTTTAGTTAGTTTAAGTTATTTTTATGGTATATACTCACTGTAGTCGCATTGAATTCAAAAGTAGTTCAAACTAGTTTGAACTGAGTTCAAAACTTACTTACCATAAATATATCAAAGGTATAAAATATTTTCATACCCAAACTCAAAAAATTATCAATCATACACGTGTATCGGACGGTTCTTGATGTGGGTGCCTAGGCACCTAGGTGCCTTATGTAATTTTCCTATATATATATATATATATATATATATATATATATATATATATATATATATATATATATATATATATATATATATATATATAATAACAGGGCACTATGGTGCATGTGCTCTATGATTGAGACTTTTTATTTATGATTAAGACTTTTCATCTATGATTGATTCAGCATGCTAAACCAATGACTTTCTTTCTAAATTGATGTATTTTTGAATTAATAAATGTTAACGGATTTGCCTGATATATTATACTTGCACACATATAAAAACAATCTAAAAACAGGAAAATTTAGTATCCAGACACACCATGGTGTCTCATATGTGTATATATGTGTTATCTACTAGCACACGTAGCTATATCTTATGAAATATTGGTACTACTTTAACCACTGAATATATTTACATATGTATTCTCCTTTTTAGACTTAAGCTAAGAAGATAAGTAGAAAATACTTCGTCCGATCTCGGAACAAATTCATGACGATGGGTTCAAAATACCCGAACCATCACCGAGGTAACGGTCAGTTCCTAGACGTGAGATTAACTGAGAAAAGAGGTGATGTATCGGACAACCAATGATGCCCAGCCCAGTATGCAGCTAGGCCCAGAAGAAAAGAAAAGAAAATGACAAATGTGGCCCATCATGTTTCGGGCCATTATTCACTGCCGATTCATTGTATCCACATTGCTTTGCCTTCCTATTCAGCCTAAATTCTATATATCCACTCAAAACAAAATCAGCCTAAATTCTACATTTAGTGGGATCTAAGAGTAAATAAACCTTGGGCACTATTTATGACTAATAAAGAAGGAACAATTGCATATTTATCATTGCAAGTGTGCAATTGGTGATCTAAGCTAGTAATTGCTAGTACGCTAATGCAAAGAAGGGAACACGATTTTTTATGGTTTCTGACAATTGTGGGCCAGTTTTTTTTAAAAAAAAGGCTAAAATACCCTTACAGTTTCTTGCTCTCAGCACTCACATCTCATCAACTTGTGTCCTTCCTCTCTCCACTCTTCCCATGGCTGGACCACCATGTTAGGTGGTGCATGGCCGCCGTACATACGCCTCCTGCACGTCCATTATCATCTCCTACCGTACTTCACATGCAACTGCAGCCACTGCTAGCTAGCATCCACTGTTTAATATCTTGATCCCTCTTAATTAAACAGCTTTTCTCCTCCTCCTCCTCATTATTATTATTGTTATTGTTGTTGTTGTTTTACTGAGAAAACAGCTTTCCTTAGCTGAGCGACACATCTTCTAAGCAAACAAAGCCACAGGGATTAAAAAAAATATCTATCTATCTATTCATGTGGCTAGGCCTAGAATATTTATAATCATAAATAATTGACAATGTTACTTATTGCTGTTATTTGAGATGTGTGACGTGTCTAGACTCATGTCTGTAAAGTTAGAAAAAACTTGTGCTGGAAAAAGATGCTACTTTGATCTTTCATGTGCAGAGTAACTCAAAGGCGATCGTGATCTACGGTGAGGACTGAGAGATGACCTCGTGCAAAGTTATGATCCAGAGGGTCAAGGATGCTGGAAGAAACAGTTGTGCTCGAGTTGGGACGCGTGGAGATCAAATATGGATGATACGTATTAAAGTTACTGAGGTGCGGTTCGGAGGCTACGACACATGACAATTTAATTTTGGTATGTTCAAAATTGAGTAGTATAACAAAAGTTAAAAAAACACATGTTACGTAAGGTTTCGGATCACTTATTTGTTAGAATTGGATAAGAACCCGTTTGGACCTTAAACTATAAATAGATATGAAATACGGGCTAACCCTTAGACTGAGAAATACAATTTTCGTGCTAAGATTTGAAGGGTGCTAGAAGAACACTTTATAGCCACAAACATGATCCAGCAATAAACATTAGATCTATTCCAAGAAATATTATCGGCGACGCGGCCGCCGTCATCTCCCGTACTGCTGTGTCAACCATATGCCGTCTGCCTTCTAGAGATCGTCTGGTCGCTCATGAGTTTTTACCGCTAGTTGTGCTCGTGCATGCATGATCAGTGATGGACTCAGAATTGAAATTTAGGGGGCTAATGGCCCCGACCGCGGCGGACATGGAGGACAGCGGCGCGGACATCGCTGCCGAGACGGAGCTCAATAACATCTACGTCACACAACTGCTACGCCACCAGGCGTAGCTCAAGCCCGACACGGCATAGATGCTGCGGGCGGGCGTCCTGGGGCTCACCGATGAGCTAGTGGAGCTCATGATGCAACCGCCCTTTCGATCCTACCACATGGACATCGTCCATGAGCCCACCATATACATGTTCCTGCTTGTGCCTTAATATTGTTGTCATCTTATAGTTATCTGTAGTTTCTGGTGTCAATTGAAGGCACGAGGGCTTTGCAATTGCTCTGGTGCAATGGATGCGAGTGATCATGTGATCGGAAAGAAATCTTCTTTGTGCTGCTATCCTTGACTTCAAACACTTAAAAACATTACTCCATGGTATGGTGAAACCAAGTGATAATATATATGGCTATGGTTTTTGAATTCTGATATGTTTGTGAGAGGTGGTACGTAGAGAGAAATAGTTACATGCTATTTTGACCAGTACAGCTGAACTCATACAGTTTATTCTATAACTTACATATAGAGTTCATTTTTAAAAACACACTATTTAATGACACGTAACTGTTTATCCAAACACAAGCCGTAAACCGTAAACACTAACGAACTCAATCCTAATCCATGTTTGTTATTGTGCCAACTAAAGTCTGAGGAGACGGCGGCGGCCCGGGCCAACTAAAGTTCTGAGGAGGCGGCGGCGGCTCGAGCGAAGGGGCGACAGGCGGTCGAAGGGGCGTCAGCCTCACCTCGCCTGACCCTCTGGTGGATCCGCTCCTGTGCATGAATTCGTTACACCAAGCGTCCAACCATGGAAAGCTACGCATTGAATTCTTTATTTGGCTAAGTTGGAATTTGCATGCAGTCAAGGGACACATTGAATTTTTTTATTATTTACACAGTGACAAACAGCAGTTGCTACTGTACCAAACAGAAATTTACTATAGTACGAAACAGTAGCTACAACAGTGTCGAATAGTAATTTGCTGCAGTATCGAAAAAATGTTTTCCTTTGTGCTGCCTTTTCTTTTTGTTTTGATTTGTGCTGTGTTTGCAGTTGGATAATCAAAAGATAGCAGATTTTTTAAAACAAAGTTCCCGCTGCGGAGTATAATTATGCACCCCTCTAATTGCCGTTGACATCCTATACGTATCATTCTATTATATTATTAAAACAAAGACAAAATCTACAACGTCGATTTGTGAAGTCTAAATTATGACAATATATATTAATTATATAGTTACGAGAGCTGTTCTAATTATATAAGAAATACCACTATTTTCATCTTAAGTATTAGAGTTATATAACAAATAAAGTTTTATTTTTTTATATGAACATACACAAATGGCCCCGCTCAAGTGGGCTTCAAGCTTTAGCTTCGAGTTTCTAGTTCTTAATTTCGTCTTTTTATAGTTTTTTGAATTTTTTAGGGCTTCTTTGTCTTTTCTTTTTTTCTTATTTCTTTACATTGTCCTGGATGGTATAACTTTTTAAAAATCTAATTACATTGAAAAACTAATAATAATTACAGTGTAAAGATAACCCTACTATAGTGCCAGACAGTATCATACAGTGCAAAAGCCGTAACCTACAGCCAGTGGAGCGGAGCCACACGCAGTTGCACAAGAAACTCGGCAAGTTATATTATTGCTCTACTGTTACGGAAATTCGGCACGAAGAGGGTGGACGAGGAAGGCGAGCAGAAATGCGTCGTGATTTAAGTAATTTTAATTTCAGTTGGTCACCGACACCAGATATCCGACACGCGGTTTTGGGCGCTGTTCACGTGGGGCCGGCTAAGCTTGAGGGGGGAGGGGGAGAGAGAGAGAGAGTAGCAAGTGTATGACAAGACACACGAGATCAATGCCATCATATCATGTGTCGCGGGGTGTTGCTCCTAGGCAAGAAGGTTTGGTATGGAGGGTCATGCATGTTCTCTCCACAACCCACGTAGGGTTTTTGGTCAGTGTAATCGTCTTTCTTCTCACATGCGTGGTTCTTGGTTCCTGCTCCCCCCTCTTGTGTTGCTTTCCAGATCTAAGGCTACCATGCACCCTGCTCACGGTCTAGTTGAGTAGGAATTGCTCCAGTCCAGAGGCTTCTAGGTTCTAAAGGTGCCGTGTCAGCGCTCAGCAGCATCCATACCTGCTGCATCATGTCTAAAATTGTTCTGGGATATACTTTTGTGGATACTAACCAAATAGCATATGAGAGAACTAGAGAGCTAATGTAATAAGAGAGTGTTCATATATAGAATGAGTGGATCTCTCCATTATACCTCTCTTGGGGGTTTATATACATGAATCCTACCCTCTTAATAATTATAAAAGGTAGCGGTACATTGGTACATTCCTTTACACACATGTTTCTATACTATTGGGCATATTACATATTGGACCAGTTGCAAGGCCCTACCACAGAGGGTTGGACCACCCCTACAATAGTACTTCCTCAACGGCAAGAGCGGATGTCCCGATGTATGAGCTGACATGAACAATTGGCCCAAGCTGGCCCTGTCCCCGTCCCGTAGCAGTAAGTATGCAGGTGCCGATGGGCGAGCTAATGCAGCTGGTAGCTCCCAATCTCCAGGGGTGTGGGCGCTGTAAACCTCCCAGAGTAGGATTGTTTAACCGATCTTTGACGTAGTTGTGGCATCTCCTGGCAGAGGCCAAGCCAGCGTGCGTAGGTCATGCCCCAGCCTCGGCAGCTCATAGGCGCGGGCGGCAAAGTCCCACACCAAAAGCCCGGGTGCCCCGTCGGGTTGGCGCTCCAACGCAGTCGGAGAAGGCCTAATGACTATGTCACTCGTGACATTGTCGCCGAAGGTCCTACCATGTGGTTGTCTTAGGTATGGACGAAGTCGCGGCCCCGAAGTGGTCGGACGAAGTGTCGATAAATTCTCGAGCACAAGTGGTCGGATGAAGTCTTGACGACTACGTCTACGACCACGAGATGGTCAGGTGGAGCCTACGACCGCGAGGTGGTCAAATAGAGTCTGCAACCACGAGATGGTCAGGAGTGTACAAGCATGAGGTTGTCGTACGTCAACGAGGTGTCAATGAAGTCGGCAGCGAGACGAATCTCCGACGTACGCGATCCGTTCCACACCCTTTGGACTCGACGTCGATGAAGGCGGCAACGCGCGTGGCCTGTCCTGCACCCTTTGGACTTGCTGGCATGCGCAGCTCGTCCCCTACCCTTCAGACTAGGCGTTGACGAAGGCGGCAGCGAGACGAAGATGCGGCGCGCATGGTCCATCCCCACCCTTTCGACTTGACGTCGACTTAGTCAGCGGCGAGAAAAAACTGACGTGCGCGGCCCGTTCGCCACCTTCGGACTCACAGTCGACAAAGGCGGCGGCGAGACGAAGACTTACCGACGCGTGTAGGCCGTCCTGCACCCTTCGGACTCTGGATCGACAAATGCCGCTGCGAAACGAAGACTTGCTGGCGCGCGGCTCATACTCCACCTTCGGACTCACGGTTGACGAAGGCGGCGGCGAGACGAAGACTTACCGATGCGTGTGGCCCGTCCCCTACCCTTTGGATTGGTTGTCGATGAAGTCAACGGCGAGACGAATCCTTGTGCAGGTGGCCCGTCCCCCACCTTTGGACTCGCGGTCGACGAAGGTGACGGTGAGACGAAGACTTGCCAACGCACGTGGCCCGTCTCCCACCCTTCCGAATCCTTGCGTGCATGGCCTGCCCTTCACCTTCGGATACGAGGTCGATGAAGGCGGTGGTGAGACAAAACTAATGCGCGAGGTCCATCCCCCAACCTCGGACTCGCTGTCGACAAAAGCTGCGGTGAGAGGAATCCTTGCACGCGCCGCCCGCCCCCAACCTTTGGACTCGCGGTTGATGAAGGTGGTGGTGGGACAAAGCTGACGTGCATGGTCCATCCCCCGCCCTTGGACTCGTAGTCGACGAAGGCGGCGACGAGAGGAAGCTCTGAGCGCGGTGAAGCTCTGAAGCATGCATTTCATCTTGCTCGCTTCAGACTCGGGGTCGACGAAGTCGGCGGTGAGACGAAGCTTTGTGCGTGTGCATTTCGTCCCCCATCCTTCGGACATAGTGTCGACGAAAGTGGCAGCGAGCCGAAGACAGACGAAGTCTTGACCGTGAGGCGGTCGGACGAAGTAGTGCGGCAGACTCCCTGGTAAGACGCATGGCAGGGACTCCCTGGTGGGATGGACGAAGCACATGATGCATGTGCAGTCGCACAAGCCGTCCTGCGCTACCATCTATACTCCGTAGAGTTTGTATGGAGGCCGTGAAGTCCGCGCGGTCATTTATACTCTATAGAGTTGCCTAGGACAACTATGTTCCTGGCATTTTATACTCCATAGAGTATGCCAGGGCACGAGGCTATCGTGTGATTTTTTATATACTCTATAGAGTTGCCCATGATGGCTAAGTTTCCAGCGTTTTATACTCCGTAGAGTACGCCAAGACGTGAGGCCGCTATGCATTTTTTATACTCAGTAGAGTTGCCCAAGACAGCTGAGTTCCCGACACTTTATACTCCGCAGAGTACGCTAGGGCGCGAGGCCGATGTGCATTTTTTATACTCTGTAGAGCTACATGAGACAGTTGAGTTTCTGACGTTTTATACTCTACAGAGTACGCTAAGGCACGAGGCCGCTATGCATTTTTTGTACTCCGTAGAGTTGTCGGGACAACTGAGTTCCCGGCGTTTTATACCCCGCAAAGTACGCTAGGGCGCGAGGGTGCTATGTGTTTTATATACTGTAGACCCGCCGGGACGATCGAGTTCCCGATGCTTTATATCAGAGTACACCGTATGCAAGGCTCTCGTGCGATTTGTCACAAAATTACGGCCCCGCAGAGGTCGGGCGAAGCTACGACCACGGGAGGTTGGATGAAGCCATGACTGCGACGTGGGCGAATGATGTAATGACCGCGAGGTGATTGGATGAGGTCACAACTACAAAGCAGTCGGACGAGTTGACGACCACGCAGCGGTCGGACGAAGTCATGACCGCGACGTGAGCGGATGATGTTTGGACCATGAGGATGGTCGAACGTTTGGAAAAACTTGTACGACCACGAGTCGCTCACCTAGAGGTGTGGAGGCGCAGAGCTGAGGTCGACGGAGGCTAGAGGGCGCGAAGGCCGGTGAAGACCCACAGAGGCCACGTGAGGTCTAGCAGTGGCGATGCCTGCGCGGTGTCCGGTAGAGATTGTGCGAAGTACATCGAAGACCGGGCGAAGCCCAATGGAGGCCAGCGGAGGTCAGACGAAATTTTGCAGAGCCAACGTCCACGCGGAGTCTGACAGAGATCGCGCGAAGTCTAGTGAAGACCATGCGAAGTTCATCAGAGACAGCTTCCGCATGGAGTCGGTGCATAGTCCCGCGAGGTCATGCGAAATCCACCAGAGATGACATTTGCGCGGAGCTTGGCAGAGTCAGTGCAAAGTCGCACGAAGGTCGTGCGGAGTCCATCGAAGACAACATCTGCGCGGAGCTCGGCAGAGTTGGTGCGAAGTCCCGCGAAGGTCGTGCGTAGTCTCTGCGCGGAGAAGACATCCGTGCGGAGCCCAACGGAGACCGCGGGAAGTCCTCGGTGGAGACTGTGTGGAGTCCGGTGGAGGTCGTGCAAAGTCTGTCGGAGACGGCATCCGCGCGGAGCTCGACGGAGTTGGTACAAAGTCCGGCGAAGGTCATGCGCAGTCTCCACGAGGAGATCATGCGAAGACCTCGGTGGAGATCGTGCGAAATCTCCACGTGGAGATGACATTCGCGCATAGCCCGTTTAAGACCATGAGAAGTCCTCGGCGGAGACCATGTGGAGTCCGACGGAGGCCGTGCAAAGTCCATCGGAGACGGCATCCACGCGGGGCTCGACGAAGTCTATGCGAATTCCCGTGAAGGTCGCGCAAAGTCTCCGCACGGAGATCGTGCGAAGACCTCGACGGAGACTATGTGAAGTCTTCGGTGGAGAAGTCGGAGGCAGATGCTCCGTCCCCAAGTGTCGACCACAGGGTGGTCGTGTCTGTCGTCGAAGACTTGACCACGACACTAGGGATGACCATGGTGTGGTCGTGGGTATCAACACAGCCGGCGGCGGGCGAAGGCTTTGGATCGCGCGCTCCTTGTAGAATTCCCGCCGAAGAGTCTCGACATTCGTCGGTGTTGTTCGGAGGCCGACTCCCTGGTATCGAAATGACGGCGCGGGAGTCACGGATGACAGTCGTACCAGCACAAGCATATCAATCATTGCCATGGGGTACCACCAGCTTTATAGTGCCTTCTCTTGTGCAGCTTCTTGTGTGCCCCTACGGATGGTGCCAACTGTTGTGACTACTGACTAAACAACATATGAGGGGACTAGCTAGAGAGAGCCAACGACAAGAGAGAGAGTGCTCGTGTATGGAACGAGTGGATCTCTCCCCTTATACCTCTCTTGGGGGTTTATGTACGTGAACAAAGTATGGTGAGAAATTCATATCCTACCCCTTTAATAATTACAAAATGTATATTGGTATATTCCTTTATACATATGTCTCTATACTATTCGTCTATTGCATATTAGACCAGTTGCAAGGCCCCGCAACGGGGATTGGGCCACCCTACAACATATGCATTTACTAAAACAAAATTATGCATTCTAAATGTTGTGTTGTATAGTTTAATTAAGAAGCAAAGATATACATTTCACAGAAGAATTTAGGTGTGCGCGCAGAATTGAATGTGCCATAAGCCACAAAGTGAGAGTTGAATAAAATGCACACCAACTTAGTTTGTTAAAATGTGCATATTCAGAGAGGATTTTCTCAAAGTGAGCTTTTACCTAACTACTACTACATGGAAGGTTGTAGGTAAAAGAGCCTCCTTGTTAGATGGCCCTTACATTCTTCCACAGGCACACTTCCTGGTTTTGACAACAAAAATGTGTCTAATATTAACTCCTTTGAATCACATCATCTACCTCTAGAGTCTTGCTCTGTCATTTCCTTTGGTATGATTTCGCATCAGAGTGGAAGCTCTTCTATTGAACCAGACCTTCATTTCTGGTGTCACAGTTCACATTTCCTTCTCATGTCCTGCACAAAAGACTGATACAGAATCATTGCTTTACGAAAGGGATTTGTCGTTGCGAGTGTAAACATCAGGGAGAGGATTATAAAGGGTACAGTGTAACTATAATCTCCTCCTTTTCGCTTTGACGCTTTCCAATCCATGCATAGCATTAGGTCGATGTTAGCTTCGATGATTGTGCTACCAATTAGAAACCACAAATGATGGTTTTGTAACTGAACTTTTGGTTTCTGCAAGTATCATATGCTCTAGTATCTGATCTGAAATTATGGAGGAAAGTAGGATGGATGGTGATTGGTGACCTACATAGCAACATACACCACAATCATCGAACTCAGCCGTGCTCCCAAGCTGTTCAGTGTTCACAAAGAAACATAAGCAAGATTCGCTCTCTTTTTTAACTAGAAAGGAGACATGAATTATTTGATTAGTTTAATTAATATGGTACCAAGATTGCATCAGTTTCAGTTAGTACTTGCTTGATCTGATCTTACTAGAAGTAGCTGGAGATCAATGCTTATCTTTTGGGCATGACGTCACATCGAAGCATGGACCGAATTTTGTGTGTTTTAACAAATTTGGCAGCTAGAATGTTTTAGTAGAAGTAGTAAACGTTAATGTACATTAAGTTGCAGAATGTAGTATTAAACTGTAAAGCACAAAGATTTGCTGCAAAAAGTGACTTTCCATATGATTAAGATGCATACAGCTCAATGATCCCTTTCAGTATTGTACTCACAAACTGCATGGCATGCAAGCCTGAAAACAACAACTCCATGGATTGAAACAACCTTGCAGCTACAAGGTGCCCATCAGAATATTGGATGTTTTGCATTACACTGTAGTTAGCAAACACCCATCAGTTGCTGATCAATGTCGTTTTGTGCAAATTCCCAGCAAGCTTAAGCTTTAATTTCTCAGCTGTTAGCTTAGTTATTGGAATTCCCTGTAACAAAAATGCAAAGGACACAGTGTTTTTGTTACGGCTTTGACTTATATGCCCTGTGAACATCTAGCTACATATGATTGCATTCAGAATAACAGAACATGTATTTTGCATCCGTTAATTAGTATCACATTCAGAAAGTTTTTCTCTATGATTATGCCCTGAGCGCTTCTAGGAATATGATTGCAATCACATTTAGAACTTCTTCTCTTTGGAATGGAAAAGAGAAAGGCACAGGCAAAATTGTCAATTATTTTTTTGGCTGAACATTTTGTCAAGTTGCTGCACAGATTTATCTGTTATGACCTGTAATGACTCTTCAACAGGGATTAGGTACAGAAGTAGAATAATTTACACTCAAGATTACACATGCAACATATCTAATTCATTTGACAGATTCAGAGCTGAGGTTAATGATGACGTAAATGCTATGAATTTACACACTACAGGACAAGTCATTGTATACATGCTGCTCATTGTTCTATTGTAAATATTAACTGCCAATATGTCTTAAAATAATCTCAATTGACAATAACCACCTTGGATGCCCTAAATCACAAGCTTAATTAATTTATGATTTGAAAGGTACCTACAAAGAACAACTTTCCATATCATTTAGGGCAGTGTTCGACTGTCTTAAACACTTATGAGCACTTTCTAGCAGATTAATTGACTGTTATATGCTGCAAAGTTCCACCCAATTTTCTGCCCTCACGCATTGGTCTCGAGCTGCAAATTAATTAGACATCAAATTATTGAGCATTTCACCACACAACACAACTATTAACAACACATAGAGTTTGCAAGTTGGAAAATAATATAGGTGTCTTACTGACAAGTGGCTTCACATTAAGCTAATTTCCCCAAACTTGACATTTTGCAGTGTTACTAAACTAATTTCCCCAAACTATTATATATTTCAGCTATTCGTGGCAAATTAAGTGCTTTCTAACTAATTAAACTTTAGTCTTCTAGCTAAGATTGCCTTGGCAACTAAGTTTCACGCTAATTTATCACTACTATATGGAGTGAAAGTTGAAACATGGGCCCATATACATGTTGTTTTTCATCATATGATGAGCTGGTCCTCCAAGAGCATTAACTTCAGTACCTTTCCTGCTGTTTCTTCAACTACATGATGCCCATCATGTGGGGCAAAGCAACCTGCAGCAATACCCAATGGGCATGGCAATATGGCATGGAGCCCTCACTCAGGGTAGCTAGCTAGCTACTGCTCTTGATGGTTGATGCCTTTACTGAGAGGTGTTCGTATTAGCTACAGTTAATGGCTTCTGGATGAAAATAAATCGTAGTACCTAAAAGAATTGTCTTTTAAAAAGCAGGGGCAAACGGTGGAAAAAGTAAGGGAGAGATGCGTGCATAAGATAGGAGCAGAAGGAGTAGGGAGCGTGATGCATCTATAACCTTCGGACTCATCCTCAGAGTGAGAAGGATAGAGAAGCAGCTTCAAAAAGCTACATGTTTATATTAAAACAAAAAATAGAAGTCAACATGAACATCCCATGAGTACCTCCTCCAAGGGAGGAAGCTTGGCACATATTAGTACACCATTTCACTTCTTCTGAAGGAGATGATCAGGGCAATGAATTCATGTGTAGAAGTCTGTAAATTTTTAGTACATGTTATAACTGTTCACAAAAAAGTACATGTTATAATTAACTGGATTCATGTGCTCACCTTCAATCCAATGGCACGAACGGTACGAGCATGCAAGTCTTTTGATTAGAAATCAAAGCTTTGGATGAAGGTCGAGAAATTCAGTGTGTGACGTGAGAAAGTGACTATGCATGTATAAACTAAAAACAAATGCAAGTCAAATAGATAAGATAACATCACACAAACCATAACTGTCTATCCTGTCTGGATAGACACCTGATGCAGCATCCATCATGCATGAATAATACATGTAAGACTGTTAATATCTCTAGTCCACATCAACCTTAAGATATGAGCTAGTCTTCTGTTTTCAGAGTTCAAAATACAAAAGAATCAGCACAGCTTAACCACTACTGTCCTCTTCTTGGTAGCACCATCCAGGGAACATTGGACTGGGTAAACAAGCCTCCTTTTCTCATGACCATTAGAGAGCAGTAAACAAAATTTGAGACTCCTAACTAATAATCAAGGGAGGCCAAGAACAATGTCCAAGGAGGCAAATCCATGGCCTCTGAAGGATCTTAAATTAGTTTTGTGCCACCCTTCAAATATCCCAACCCAGTTCAGAAGTCCATGTTACTGTACTCAGTGGCGGAGCCAGAATTTGGTTACGCCCCGGTCTCAGTGGTGGAATAATCTAGATTATCTGGACTGGACCATGAAAATATTAACTAGGCTAGACTGAATTTACCCAGGTTGTACACTAGATATTTTTTCACACCCCGGATTGAAGCATACTCTGTTTAAGTGTGGCTCCGCCCCTGACTATTCTTCAACGTGCAAGTTGGAGAAAACAAGTGTACGCAGATTTATGACAGAGATATGACTCGTGCATGAAGCCATGAACCATGAGCGTGAGACAGGGGATCGATCAACCCCTAGATTCGTGCTTAATTTTCTCCTAAGGTTCATTAATGGCTTCATTGGGTCCTGTAAATTATGAAAGAATGGCTCATAAAAAAAATGTTTGCTGACATGAACAATAGAAAATTTACTAACGAAGCATGCGGTGGAATTGAAAACGGTTTAAATATGCTACTGTATAAGGAGAGGAAAGACACAATTAATCACACAAATTAGTAGAGCACTTTCACACAAATTAGTACCGTCGATCATTAAATCTACCTTGCTGATCACCACCATTTCCATGGTGATGTACTTATCAATTTTTGGACAAGCACACATATTTGAAGGACAGGGCCGGGGCGCCCTAGCACGACCACGTACACGACCGTACATATACGTATATACGGTTACAGTACAGACATCCCTACACACCGCATAATATTAACTGCTATGTTTACACTTCTCTTCCTTAATTATCTTGCATGACTAGCTTGGACATGGCACGTAACGTTGGGTTAGGGCAAAGTGCAAATCACACCCCGAGTATTAAGGAAATTAAGCATCACATACTAATATGTATCCTCTATGCCGCCGCACTGGTGGCTCGGCGGCCGGGCTTGTGGCCGACGACCGTGGCGAGCGCGTTCCTGACAGCCAGCGCGACGCCGCACCCCTTCATCATCCCCCTCTCGCACTCGCGCTCCATCCCGAAGCACCTCGCCGCCGCCTCCTCGTCGCCGGCAGAGAATTCGAGCCTGTGGGATCCTGAGCCCGCCACCACGGGCGACGACTGCACGGTGAACACCGGCGACATCGACGACGTTGACGACGACGACCAGGAGGAGTAGGAGGAGCACGGCGACGTCCGGCGCCCCGGCCTCCGAAGTAGGGTAATCCTGGGGAGGATGGCGCTGGGCCAGCGCTTCCTGGAGGTGGCTTTCTTGGCGCCCTTGCCGCCTGCGGTGTAGTATGACGGCGGCGGGGTGAGCGGCGGGAGCGTGGCCTCGGAGGACGAGCTCTTGGGCGTGCCCGGCTGCGACTCCCAGTGGAAGGGCACGGAGCCGGCCGAGGCGACGCTGTAGTAGACCCGGAAGGACGGCACGGTGAGGGTGGCGGCTGCCTCCTCGGAGAGCATCTTGGAGTAGAGCTTGCTCCCCTCCTTCGCGTACAGGTCCGGCTCCTCCTTGAAATTCGTGCTCGCCATGGCCAACACTAGGCTCTCTAGCTTGGTAGAGAGAGAGAGAGAGAGAGGTGAGTGTGTGCAAGGGAGATCTAAGTGAAGGAGCTGGCACTTAAGAATGAGAGGATGCAGTGCAGTGGCAACTATAGCAAGTGGTTTTATATACGCTGGCTAGGTAGATCAGCTATTTGCAACTGCAAGCACAGTAGAAGAAGGCTGTAGCATAGATGTCTACTTCCTGCTGATCTCTCTCTCTCTCCCTTTGATGGGGATAGAGAGAGAGAGAGATAGATTGCGGCTTGCTTCTGTAAGCATGCATACATGGTGGTAAACTGAGATATCATCTCTCTGTTTTCTCAACTCGGTCCATAGAGAATCAGAGATATATGTTATGCGCATGAAGATGTTGCATTGTGTACATACGTAATGGTACATGTCGACACGCCCTCTAATTTACCGCGCATGCATGCCATTGCATGTTTAGTTAGCAGCTAGCTGAAAAGTACATCGATTTTAACTAGTACATATAGTTTGGTAAATTAATGGCGCCTCCCCATCGGTCGCCATGCAATGCAGGCACCCTGTTCCTCACGCAGATTAGTAGATATGGTTTTTCTAATGATGGATCGTTATGATGATGGCCGTTGCCGCCGCTTGAAAACGACCGATCAGTGTTATCTTGCCTCTTCCCTCCTTAATTTCTCGTTAGCATGGCACTGCACAACAACTTTCCTTCATTTCCTATCAAGCCTTAAACTCATGTGTACCATTCACTTGGGTTTACCATTTAAAAGAGATACTCTAATACCAAGATTTTTCTCCAGAAAACCACTAGGTTATCTGGGTTTACCATCTATATATAGAAGTACTAACCAATATGTATAGCAAGCTGGACATATGTATTGTGTAGTTAAAGGCCGTAGGTCCACTAACCATAGAAGAGCCGTGTGTAGCTCAGCAGAGATAACGTTCTAAAATATGACTATTTTTATCTTAAAAAATAGTCGAATATTGTATAGACATTCTCTAATAATAATACAGAGGAGTTTCATTCTCCTCGGGGTCTAGGAGCAGACTCAGAAATTTTAGGGAAGAAGAGACGATCTGATCAATAGGTATGACAAGCCCAGCCTGCTACGCCGGACAGGCACGGAGGGCAACATGACAAGAAGCAAGAAAGCAACAAGAGAGATCGATTGCTGCTAAACTCCAAACATTTTGCCTTCTCTTCTTGCAGGTTATACGCGTCTTCTGTATGGATTGCGCAAATGCAAGACGATGCCAAGTACATTCCGATGACTGATCTGCAGCAATATTTTGTCTCCAATCCTTGGTCACCAACATCCGGATCTACCAGCAAGTAAAACGGCCCACCAAACAATTAAATCTCCGATGCAGGGCCCAAACGAATTTCGAGCAGAGGATCAACCGCAGATAGCAGCAGAACTAGAATTTGGCGAGGAATTTATGAAGATATCATCACCCATCAACCGGACACCGATCATACGGGTGTCCAATCTTCTTGACAGTCTAATCTTTTTGACATAGGATCGAAAATAATTTGCATATTCTGATGATCTGTAGCTGCTCACCCGCTGCCAGATACAATGGACTTGCAACCCTATGAATTCGCTCCACCACACGCTTTGGAGATAAATCAATCGACCACCGAGTGGATGATATCAAACCCTTAATTCCTAGCGCAAAAGCAAGAATGATCTTTGGTAGGCAACGCCCAATTACCTTCAAGATTTAGTTGTGCCGAACAATTTGGAAGAACAAACGTGTAATGCTAGTATATGCAAATAGCAATCTGAAATTGTTACATGGATGTGATACAATAGCTTATATAGCCATCCTAAGACATTTAAAATAGACTTGGACTACAATACAAGCAAAAAAGAAAACTCTAAAGTTACATCTGGGACTTTGTTTTCAGAGATGGCGGTGCACGCACGTGAAATCTGGGGCAAGCATGTCGGACCCAGATTTAGTCAATCTAGAATCCACTGTGAAACCACTTCACTATTCTTTGTATCAGTAGATGGTGCTCACAGAATACATCACTAAATCATTTCATACATGACGTAAACCACGCTATACATTAATATTACAGAATAAGAGTTTAAATAGACCGTATTGAGTCAAGTTTACAATAAGGGTCGATCAGGCCAAATGGATATATTACATATATACGGAAGCAGAAGCACAAGCAAAAGGGGGGCATATCTCGCCACAAGCAAGTGACTTGGGTAGGTTGTGTGCGACCGATATTAACCAATGGATTGGATAATATTGGTTCACGCAAACACCAACTTAGTCAGTATGGCTGGGGTAAGATCTAGACTATTAGAGTCTATTATAATCTCCTCCATCTTCTTCACCATAAGCTCTTAGGGCATCATAGTACGCATAGTATTATTGGTCCACAAGTTTTGATGGAATTTGTGAGCGAGAGTGAGCACAAGTAATAGTGCTCCACGAGCCAACACATAAAATGCATTAGTATATATGCAGGGTTCAACAAAGGTAGGATTGGGTTCTTTTATTTAATAAAGGCAACATTTGAGAACTACAATTATTAGAAATTCCTAAAACTTAGCATTTTAACCAAACCATGTTGTATTAAAGAGAGTAAAAGTGTACAATATTTATAACGATATAGGTTTCATCCATCTGTTACTTGGTTCAATTCAATATATGCTAGTTTTTCTATTAGGATTACATCCACCCATTATCATCACTAGGTTATGTTCACTTAGGGCAAACCAAATTCAGAGTTACATCTACCCAACAAGTTTTTATCCCAGCCAAAAAAATTTTAGAAATAGATACTAACTCAAGTAAGTTCCCATGCCCGCCCTTGACCGTGGGCACAACTGTTCAAACAGTTTATACTTTATAGAGACTGTACACTTTACCCACAAGAGATAATCAACTTGTTATGTTTCACATATTTCTTTGGACATGTGAATGAACAAAATCACCACAAGGCTTTTATAATGCATCACCTAATGACCCCCTCTTGTGCCACACAGCGGTTTACACCAGCGATACGACCCATGTCCACGATGGCTTAAAAGCAGCGACACGACTAATGGGTCACTCCAATGGTGCAACACGCACGGGTGGATGCAAATTAATTATCTAGGTTATACACATTATAGACTTGTGGTTGTGCTATTTGACATTAGGAGGTCATCACAGAATTCAATCCTTAAAGTTATCTAGGTGGTTCTTACCACAAATCATAATTTCTCGTGCTACATCCGCACCAACTATCTTACCATCCGTCTAGATATAGTAGCAACAAGTATTAGGGTTTTGATAAGCACAAAACTAAGTTATCTCAAATATACCAGTCATTTCCCTCTGATGACTGCCAAAAATAAGTTTCATGATTAAAAGATGATGATAAGGCAAATTTATGTCCTAGTACTTAAGCAAGACTAACATGACGCATAAGTATGACTTATAGCTAGTAAAATTACCATTAAGTTTCTAAGATGATAAGGATTATGTAATTTAAGTGTCTAAAGGATGGTATATTAATACAACACTGAATAGGCATATATCTATAACCTTAAATTTAATATACATTTGTGTAACAAATAATAGCATGCAATTTGATATTTTAAACAAACATAAATTTGCATAAAATATAGGTTTAATATGATTAAAGCATTGACTCACTTGGCTCACAAGAGGGTTAGTCTTGAAAATCCTAAGTTGTCTCGTACAGTGGCTCTTCCGTGTCCCCATACTCTATTTGGATAATCGCATCGGAAAGAAGACAAACATGCGAGCAAACAAATAAATTCAAATGAACTCCAATTGAACAATTCCACTACCATTAGATAGATCTTGAATTTAGATGGATATAGAAATAAATTTTTATTAAATTTAGAGTTAAAATGAGTGAGAACGAATGGGCTCTCTAAAGTTTAAATTTGGATTAAATCCAAAAATTAACAAAGTAGATAGTATTCTCTCACAAACAGGTAGGGTCCACCAGATTTTAAAATTCATTTTTGATTTAAATTTCTAAAAGAAAAGGCCAAGAGGCTAATAGGTAGGGCCATGTACTGTAGCCATAGTAAAATAGACCTACATGTAAGTGGCTCTTATTGACTTAATCGATTTTAAAATGTTTCTTAACGTCTGGGGACGACATGTCATAGAGACAGAGGCTTAAACTTAATGAGCCAGGCACACTGATTAGTGAGGTTAGCGATTACTAACAATGGTCATTAGGCTTAAACTAATTACATGTTTAAACTAATCTTGAGTGCTATAGTAGCTCTCCCTCCCACTGAGCAAGATGCAACTCGTCACTGGCGAGAGGGGCACAGTGGTCAGAGGGAAGGCGGCGTGGCCTGATTTGGGGCACGGGGTGGTCGGCAGTGAGCCTATGCGGTGGTAGAGAACCAGAGCATGGCACCACGACGAACCATGGCACTAAAAGCTAGTTACTTGCTAGGGGAGTATCTAGAGGCTAGGAGGGACTCGTCGGAAGTAAGGGCAGAGCTCAGTATGAGACCAACGACCTATCAATGTAGACCTAGTTAATGGTGAGGAGGTCATCACGGATGGCTCAACAGGGAGGATGAAGAGGGGCAGCGAAGCTTGGGGCGTCTTCGGGACTCCGAGGCAAAGCACCAGGCGTGGGGAATCAGATGGGGACGCGGTGGTTCTCGATCTACATTGGTGGCGGCAATTTGGCCAGGGCCAAGGAAGGAGAGGTGTAGGGAGGCATTCAAGGTTGATTGGAAGCGAGGGGATGCAATTGGGGGCATAAGGAGGACAATGTCCGGGCTTTATAACCAAGGGGAAAAGGAGATGGCTATTGGGCCTTCAATGTCACGCAGGGTTCAAGGGTGGTGGTGCTCGGCGCATAGCGCGGGCACAGGGAGGAGCTGGCAGAGTTAGCATGTGGTGTGGAAGTTATGGTGTAGAGGGGACGTGCAGAGGCAATGGTCAACAAAGATCCGGGCACATGGGGCGACATAGTACGGGCACGATGGGCACGGGCACGACGGGCGAAGGGAGGATGTGGCACCGGGAGGAGGAAGGAGAGAGGGGGTTGGGCATGGAAGGGGACAACACAGAGCAGGCGGTGCTGATGGTGCACAGTGGCAAGGCGGCGGTGCAATGTGGAGTAGGCGGGCATGATGCACGCGGCGGGTAGCGCGGTCGGTGCGCACACATCAGGCACAGGCTGGCGGCATCAATCGACTTGAGGCCAGGCCAGAGGCCAACTGGGCTAAGCCGATGGCCAAGTGGGCAAGGGGAGAAGGGATGATGGGCTGGGCCAAGCCCAAGGGAGGTTTGAGATTTTGAAATTTTTGAAATTTTCTCAAAATTTTAATTGAGCTTTGAATTTGAGATTCCAATTTGAATTTTTATTCAGCAAGCTTCAAGGTTCCCAAAAATGAGATGTTATAGATCCTACCCCTTAAATAGAATCTTGACCCTGAGATTCAAACTACTTAGTGAGTAGAAATGGGTAGTCTAACTTTAGCTGATCCTCGCGCTCCCAGGTAGCTTCTCTTTTCAAGTGATTGCTCCATTGAACTTTGTAGAGACGGGTGATCTGGTGCTTTGCTTTCTTCTCCACGATGTTGATGATCTTGATCGGACGCTCTAGATAAGTCAATCCTTTCTGGAGCTTGATGGTCTCCACCGGGGTTTGATCTTTAGGTACTCTAAGATATTTCTTGAGTTGTGAGACGTAAAACACATTGTGGATGTCTCGAAGCCCAAGGGAGGTTTGGGATTTAAAAATTTTTGAAATTCACTCAAAATTTTAATTGAGCTTCGAATTTAAAGTTCTAATTTGAATTTTTATTCAAGCAAACTTCAAGGTTCTTCAAAATGGGATGTTACAAGGCACTATATCCATTGTGCGAGCCTCGAAATAAGCTTTCCAAAACATACCTACACATTTAAAATGGACTCTGTTTGTAAAAGTTTTGGACATTTTAATACGGGCCCAGCTAGATGTAATGAGTCAAATCCAAATTGACTTCAAACCTACCTAACTTAAACTTCCTTATTTGAACCGATATGAATCCATGAGAGACATGTAAAGAAAGCCTTCTAAGTCTTTGGAAAGTTGTAGACTGACAAGACGTCACAAAAGATATTGTATAAACCATGAACTCATCAACTTTGTCAACTCTCGCGCATCGCCTAGCTTCCCTATGCAACATGTGCTACCATGGCCATAACTTTTCATAGAAAGCTCTAAATCATGTGTCATTTGATGTGTTCGAAAATAGAGTTGATAAGTTTTTCATGTATATGTATTATATGTATTTGTAGGATCGTCGATGGCAATCA
Organism: Bonia amplexicaulis; assembly: GCA_036346245.1. Classification (NCBI taxonomy): domain Eukaryota; kingdom Viridiplantae; phylum Streptophyta; class Magnoliopsida; order Poales; family Poaceae; genus Bonia; species Bonia amplexicaulis. The sequence goes on along the minus strand of CM070747.1, from coordinate 21,521,965 downwards.
GAAGGAGGTGAATGATTGCAGCACACAGTATAATCGTTTTATCAAATTTTTCGTCTTCTAATTGCCTTTACCTAGTTACCTTGCACTAATTGCCTTTTATTCTCCCTTCAATGCATAAAAGTCACAGCACTTTTCACTTTAGATGACGCATGAAACATCTATGCTCTGCTGGGTAGACACTTGATTTATTTCTGGATTTTGCGTTGCCTGGTGTGTCTTGATGACTGCATGTATACTCTGATGGATAAAAAGTCTCTTTCGGTCTCCTGTGCAAACCGCACAACAATCCAGTCAAAGACAAGATGTCCTATTGACCTCCTGTGTAAACACTGAGCACAAGACAGAGCATTGATTTCTCAGTACTGCTTGCTGTAGATCAATAGAAAATTGAATCTTTGTTATCAATCTTTTAGTGATGGCGCATGGAGCCCAAACTTTATTCACTGCTGTTCGGAACGGTGCACTGTGATCTCGTCGCACGAATCACGGGACGAAGCACGCTGACCGAGCGAACGCCAATTCCTGCATGCGATCTGACGACGCTGGTGCTGCTGTTTCTCGTTTGCGGAACGAGACGGCGCCGGCGTTGGCCTCAAGACGATGCAAAACAAAACGCGTAGCGCTACGTGAGCCGAGTCTCCGATGATGACCTCGAACGACGTGAAACAGCTCTAAATTTTATTTCTGAACTATAGTGGCTACAAAGTGTCCTTCTGACACCCCTAAACTTTAGTACGAAATTAATCTTTCAAAAAGTCACATCTCTGATCACAATTTCTGTCCCCTTTTATGCAGCCTCCTACGAATCCTATTCAATCTCTACTTAAAATCCTAAGCCAACTCATCTAACTAGACATATGCCTTTTTACCTCAACTAAGCTTTTGGTCCACTAATTTTCAAGGGACCCAAAACCCTTCCTAACACGGGTTTTTCACACTTACTACTTTTCTAACGCGTCACGTGTCGAAGCCTCCAGGACCGCACCTCCCGTAGCTTCTCCACGCATCATCCACCACGTGTCGTAGCCTCCGAACTGCACCTCTGTAGCTCCAACACGTATCATCCATCTCTGATCTTCATGCACCCTAAGCATGAGCCCCACCATGTCGTGACCTCCTTGACCGTCTGAACCTCGGATCTCCCCATTCTAGTCCCAGTCCACCTCGTCACCGATCATGATCGTCTCCATGCTCAACCCGCACATGTAAAGACCAAAGAACATTCTTCCGACACAAGTTCATCCAAATTTGACCAACATCAATTCGCACACACGCAACACAACTCGCATAACAACGCTAAACAAAATTACCAATTATTCATCACACAAATTAACCATTGTCAATTATTTATCACCAAAATATCCTAGACCAAGCCACATGGTCTAACAGTATTGGAACCTTCCGAGTTACTATAGACATCTTCATGAACTTTGTTGACAAAACTGCATACCATGTTTCTTTCATGTGCTCCTACCTCCCACACCTCCCAAGGGTCATATGCAATTGTACGCGTCACCTATTGGTTAACTTTCATTGCCCGTGCTCTTGTCATTGGACTTTGAATAGTTCCTTGTTATCTTCAACTTGAGATGAATCAAGTTGATGTTTTGGCACACTAGGATGTTCATGAATAGTACCATATGAAATTAGAGAAGTAGGCGACGTGCTTGTGGTAGAGATATCCTTAACATCCTTCCATTCTTGAAAACGAGTCATCCTCGACTCTGATTCTTCTGGTCCAAAGAATGGTAACAATTCAACTACATTGCATGTAGAACTCACTGCATAGTCATCACCAACAAGTTTTATCTTATATGCATTATCATTGATCTTCTCAGCACTTTGAATGGACCATCACCATGAGGCATCAACTTTTACTTTTACTTCTTCGAAAAGTGTTCCTTACGAAGATGTACCCAAACCAAGTCATTTGGCTTAAATAACATCTTCTTTCTTGACTTATTTGCCTTTTCACCACAATAGTGTGCCTTCTTCTCAATCTCTTCTTTAGTCTTAACATGAATTTTCTTCACAAAATCAGCACACTTTGACACCTCCATGTTGGCATGTTCTTGAAGTGGAAGTGGTAGCAAATCAAGTGGTGTGATTGGTTTAAAACCATACGCCACCTTGAACGGACACAATTGAGTAGTAGAGTGTATTGCTCTGAGACCATGTGGATGTCACTCCATGTTTGTTATAAGTACATGCACTATCGAGGGCGATAGAATTGGATTTGAGTTGATAAAAATGCGAATAAGAGATTTAGGGAGTAGTTCAGGACTTGACGGTCAGACCGATATGCAGGGCTGGCCTAATTATTATCTAGGTGCGATCAGACCGGCCCCTACATGGCGGTCTGACCGATGGATTGAATTTCGGCTGCAAATGACAAAGGGTAGTCTGACACCATTGGGCAAGAATTCAGACCGGCTGATGAACACATGGAAAATCGACACTAAATACTTGTGTAGGGATATATAAGAATGAATTTGCACTAGGTGGCATTGCAAATTGAAACTGGAGCTGTAAGTATATAGGATTTAACCAAAATTTCGGAGAGGGTGTTTTTTGGTATCGGGAAGTAGTCTGGCCTGCCTCACAATGGCGGTCAGACCGCCGGCGGTATGATCGGCCCAATGTTGTCACGACGCTCCGGCAAGTCACGGCGAGGCCAGGGCGCCTGGACACTTAGTCGACTAGGCGTCCGCCATGACGACAATTAGACTATAGTAGTTAGACGATAAATAATACCTTATATGACTGAAAATTAAATAACCATGCAACATAATAGCACAAATTATCTAAATAACCATATATCAGGAGGTCTAAATTAGAAGAAATCTATTAAGGAAGGGGTCTGTTCGTAATTTTCAGAACGTACGAGGACTTAACGCGAAAAAATCGAACGATATAACACGGCACCTAACCCTAGCCGCAGCCCGCCTGACCGCCCCCTCCCCGCCGCCTCAATCTCTCCCGTCGCCTCCCTCCCGCCGATCTCTCTCCGGTGGCTCCTCCCGCCGCTTTGCTCCCCACCGCCTCCCTCCTCGCGCGGTGCCTCCTCCCACCGCAGCAGCTCGGGGAAGGCGACGAGAGGAGACAACGCAGTAGCTCGGCGGCGGCGACGATGAGAGGAGGCCACAGATCGGCGGGTGGAAGCAGCAGATCAGCGGGAGCAAGCAGCAGCTCGGCGAGACGGCGCCGGCGGCGGGAGATCTTTTTGAGAAACCCTACCTGCGGCGGCGGCAATACGACTACTTCGGGACTTCGGGTATGGGTTTCGCTCCTTCGCTTTTGCCCTTTTGAAGCACACTCCCCCTCGCCCCAGTCTGTCGCCTCGACGTCCTGGTGACGCCATGGACGCCTAGGCGTCGCCTAGCATCGTCTAAGTGTTCACACACTGGGCGATCGTCCTCGGCGTCCTCCTCGGGCCGACTGGACGCCTAGGCGATGCCATGACAACCTTGGATCGCCCTAAAAAATTTTAGAGAGTGTTGCTTCAAGCTAAAAATTGAGAATTGAGTTGGGAATTATTATGGGGCTACAGAATCATGGCATATGTATTGCATGATACATTTATAGACTAATGTGGGTCAAGTTGGAACAAACTTATGCACAAAAATGGCTTCCTTGGTCTATTGTTGTATAGGTGGTTTTGAAGACAACTATGATTAATGGCAAGGTAGAGTGGAACTTGCTTGAGAGAACCAAGGTCCAGAGCGGTCATGGAGGCTGGGTGAGATGTTGGACTCAACCAAGGCGTATGATGGACAAGAATCGTGGAAGGCATAAGCAATCAAGGTCAAGCAAGACATGTTAAAGCATATAGGCCCCCATATTAAATATTTTGGTAATTAATAACAACCATGTTTAAAAGACTAACATGATTCCTAAGATGTGGAGAAAATGTTTAGTCCCAGTTGAATGCGAAAGCTTGCATAAGGTGAAATTGGATGGATCTACATAAAGACAAAGGTAAACTAGTTGAGGACCTCTATCATAGCTTTTGGCAGTCTAAGCATTTGGAGATAGACCAGATTACTAGAATAAGTGCCATACTGTTAAGAGGGATCTTTGGCTAGTAGCTTGATAGTGCTTTGGTGTCCATAGCTCAATCTTTGTGCATGCTACCTCTTGGACTTGTATTTCTTGTCTTTGATTTTTCTGGAAAATAGGCCGATGCAACCGCCTTTTAAATCATGGTGCTACCGATTTTGCGATACGACCAATTCCTAGTTGTCAGTACCTTTTTCTAAAATGGGTGTTCTAGGTCTCTTCGGCAAAAATTTGTGAGGCAGTGTTACCGAAGTTAAGGCCAGTTTGACCAGGGTGGCCGATGCAACCGTTCTTGTTTAGTTAGTTGGACTAGGATTTGAGAACTTGTCAGAATTTCTTCCAACCAATGCTACTGCCATATATTCCTGGTGCCACCGATTTGTCGGTCGCACTAATTTCTAGTCATTGACTATTTTTTTCCATAAGGGTGTTTTATGAGTTTACCATTTTCTCTAGGACCGGTGCAACCAGGGTTTGTGTGGGCGGTCTGACTGGACCAAAATGTAATGGCTAGTTTAGGTGATTAAGTGCACAGTTACTATCTATTACAGTGAGGTCCGGTCCGATCGACCTCTTAATGCAGGTCGCACTGATTCTAGTAGATTTTGGGGATTTTGGCCCCAACGGATAGTTGAGTGGTTGAGTTCTATAAATACCCATTCTCTTGCAGCAAAGTAAAACTGTTGGAACCCTATCGAATACACTTGAGCCCTTGCCTTTCTCTCTTCAACTCTAGAGCTTATAGTTCTTCATTTGAGGTTGTTGAGAGTATTCAAGTGCACTACATTCATTGATTGAGCTTTGTGGCACTTCAGAACCTTCAAGTAAGTATCACTGACTTGTTGCTCTTGGAGGTTGCTGACTCCTAGATGCTTTAGAGGTGTGAGAACCAGTGATCTCTTCAAAGAAAGATGTGAAGAGGCCTAGTATTGTATGAAGGTTGGAGCTCACCTACCCAGAGTAAAAAAGAGTTACCTCTAGTGGATTGAGGAAATGCTTAATTGCACACGGAGCCGGCTTGATTCGTTCAAGCTCCCTCAACGTGTATTAGGGGTTGTAGGATCAAAGATGACGACTAGAGGGGGTAAATAGGAGCAACACAAATAACAATTTCTTTAAAATCTTTTGGCTCAAGATTGTTAGAGTCTTTCACTCCAATATCTATGATAAGCTATGAAGATTAGAGCCCAAACACCCTTAGAGAAATCCCTAAGAAAAACCCAGCCAAATATGACTTGACACTTTGGAGTGGTACTACCACCATGTAAGGTGTGATATTATCACTGCGGTAATACAGGTATGTAATGGACAGTACTACCTTTCTCTCGGTCAGCATAGGAAATTTAGCCCGAACAAGACCAAAAACTACACAGCTTTCATATGGAAGGTCCAATGACTTGAAATTTGAACCAACACAAGATCAAAACTTTCGGAACCTAAAACAACAATAGTTCTTGAAAGATCACAAAAAGGATAGAACCTTTTGGCTCCTAAAGCACTGATATAACAAAACCGAGTTCAAACCACAAAACGAGCCAACTCTCAAACAGAGGCTCTAAATCACTTAAAACTTGGCATGCACTTTCTCTAGGGTGTTAGAAACCTATTCCAATCAACAATCAAGAAAATCTTTGTCAAAGTTCTGATCTTTTTTTCATTTGAAAGAAGGTTGCACCAAACTGGGCAAAAGAGGGAAAACAAAGAATATAAGTTGCTCATAGGTGGAGGATGCCAAGATGGCTCTAGATGTATTCTGACATGTTACAGCATGCAAGAACACCAAGGAAATTGAGGCAAAAACAATTAGATCAAAAAACTCTCGGAGAGGTCAAATCCAAACAAAACCGAACAATTTTATGAACTTGCTAAACCTGATGCCTAAATGGATGGGGATTGATTTCTATAATACATTTCCATCACTTACTCATCCTTGTCATTAGGAAGATCAAGGTGGGGGAGAGAAGATCAAAACTAGCCAAATCAACCAAAACAAGAGGGATCCATAAGAGATGAACAAAGTTGATATATTGCTAGTTAAAGATAAAGGTTTTACAGCTACTCCACCTAGAGAACAAGAAAACACTGTTGTGGCTACTAACCAAACAACATATGAGGGGACTAGCTAGAGAGAGCTGGTAAGAATGAGTGTATCTCCCCCTTGGTCATACCCCTCTTGGGGGTTTACATACATGAACGAGGTAAGATGGCAAATTCTCATCCTACCCCATGATAATTACAAAAAGTAAGGATACATTGGTATATTCCTCTATACTATTGGGCCTATTACATATTAGGCTAGTTGCAAGGCCCAGTTACGGGGGATTGGACCACCCCTACAACAGTACTCCCTCGACAGCAAGCACGGAGGTCCCGATGGGCGAGCTGACGTGACCAACTATCCCACACTTCTCTAGCCCTAATCCTAGAATACTTGGCTTCAATAATAAAAGCTAGGATGGTTGGATGGTTAAGAGACAAGTCTCCATCCCAATCAGTCACTATAAGATGTCCTAGATTTACCGGCGTTTAATTAACCCAGTGTATAGCCTAAACACCCTTTGAACCAGTCTAAGCCAGTGTTTAATTTAAATAGGAGCATTTAATTTCTATGGTGGATATATATGTCATCTTATAGTTTACTGTGGCGCATATATACGTTGGCCTAGCCATTTAATTTGGAGCATTTATAAATGCATTTATTAGCATCTACCATGGCATTTATAAATGCTAGAGAAAATTCAATCTAAGATGGAGTTTATATACGCCAGAGACAACCAACTGTGGCATTTAGATAAAATGAGAGGGAACCCCAAAATTAGGTGCTAGTTCTTTTGGCAGACCCAACATTTCTAACACCACATTGGATAAAATACACCCAAAGTTAGGGGTTCCCCTCCACCAGCCGCCACAACCAAGAGACAAATGCCACCATCTCCTATTTAGTCACCTGTACAGTCACTCCACAACATACCTGGCTTCGCAATCCCGTGTAATGCCCTTGCCTAGTGACGAGAGTGCACGACCTAGATCTACATGGTCACCGGAGATGGCATGCATCAAGAGCGCGCAGAGGGCGGCGCTGACGGCATTGGTGCCGAAGGCGCCATACCTCGTCGTTGGCACCATGAGCAGCGCTGTCAACATGCTCTTCTCCGCTTCGACCAACATCAAGATCTTCCACCTCGACTTCCAATCTGACTCGCTGATCGTGCAAAAATAGCACACCCGCAAGTACACGGGTTGCCACTGAAATAGAGGCAAGTGTCGTGTTCTCCACAGGGACTACACTAAGGCTACCGGTGCTCAGCTAAAGCTAGGTCAAACGAAACATAGGGAGAATTAAACCTAAAACAGCTACTAAATGGATCGAACGAACTAAACAAATGAAAGACGACAGAACGAAGAACCGTACGAATGGAAGTCGTACGACCGGACGAACAACACGACTACGACACAAACGACACACACACGACAACGACTACCGATTGACGATATAACTAACTACCGACCGCGAGATAGCAGGAGGAAGTCGAGAAGCACTAGGGGAGTCTAGAAGCACGGAGAGAGTCGAGAGAGAACGAGGGAGAAAACGGTAGATGGCTAATTAGACGATGACGGCGGGACAACACTAAACACAGAACTACGAATGCACGCACGACTTAACTATCGAACGACCGCTAAAAGAAGAAACTAGGGAGTCTAGAAGTATGGAGGGAGATGAGACAGCAAGGGGAAGGGAACGGTCGCTGGCTAGCTAATTCGTGCAACACAAAAACAAACACAGATAACTACTACTGACAATGGCATTTAACAAACATTGAGTTAACATATGACCACACAAACTAAGAACATAACACAAGTATTATTAAATTTGAACAACACAAACCAACATATTAAAAGATAACAGATTCTCAACTATAGTTCCACATCCACATATATCACAGTAATAAACAGGGCAAAATATCATCTCAATGAATACATGCACAATCACAGTTCTCAGAAAATATTCCTCAATTCATCATCATAGTGCATAACTCACAATAACAGAGATCACAATGCTATCCAAACATTCGCAGTTCACAAAGTAGTAATGACCATGCTAATAGTCTCAATAACATCAACAGGAAATAAGAATAGAGGATTTGGGAGAAGGAATCAACCGAAGGGAGTAGAAGTAGCAGAGGAGGAGGTTGAGGCCGTCGGTGAAGTGGATGCAGGCGGCGGCCGATGAGGAAGAAGACGGGTTGGGGAAGGTGTCGACGTCGTCGGTGTCGGTGCGGTGGTGGAGTAGATGAAGTCGCCAGTGTTGGGGAAGATGTGGACGATGCGGCCGTCGGTGGTGGAAGAGCAGGGAGGGGTGTTGGTGCTGCGGTTGAGGTCGGCGGCGTCTCGGGCTGGTGGTGGAGACAGGCGGCAGCCGACGATGCAGAGGGGAGCCGTGAAGAGCTACCGGTGGCTGCCGTGGTGGAGTTAGAGAAAGCAGTTGGGGGGCTTAGGGAAGAAGAAATCTGAGGCTAAGGAAGACGTAGAAGAGAGGGATGGCACGGTGGGCTCGGTGGATCTGGTGGAGGAGAGATCGCCGGTAGTGGGGAAGAAAGGGCAGTGGCGCACCGACGAGATGGGGATCGGAGAGGGAGCTCGGGTTGGTGGCGCAGATGAGGTAGGAGGCCAAGGGAGAAGAGGAAAGAGCAGTTGAGGTTGGCGGCTGGAGGTGGCGCGCCGGTGAGTCGGCCTGGCCTCTCTGGCGGCCGGAGGTGGAAAAGAATCGGGGGGAGAAGAGAGGAGCAAATGGGGGCTAGCGAAAGAAAGAAAGCCAGGCTCGGTGGAAGAGATGGAGAAGCGGCGGTGGAGGATGAAGAGTGCTGTGGTTGGCCGCCGGCGAGTCCGACCGACCCTCGCTGGTGCCGTAGAAGAGGAAGGGGCAGGAGAGAGCAAAGGGGAGGAGAAGACAGAAGAAATGGCCGGCTCGATTTTTCCCAGGCGGCGGCGATTAGGGTTAAGTGGGATTAGGGACCGGCAATTTTGCGATTTGGCCCTCGAAGATTTCTAGAATTACGAACATGTCCTTTTCCCATTTGATTTCTTCTGAATTGGTCCTCGAGAGCTCCGCTTTCATCGCGGTTTGATCCTACGCATCCGTGATGACGCGTACATCTGTATGGAGCAGTCCCGGAATGCCGAATTTGTAGTTTATGCGCCTCGATCGCGCCGGCCTGCAGAAAAATATAGAAAAAATGTAAAATGGTCCATTTCGAGCAATTAAATATAGAAAATCGTGTAAATGATGATAAATGGTTCCAAAATATGAAAAATATGAGGGTAAAATGACGGATAAATATATGTAAAAATGACGCATGTCACTCGCCCAACCTCCCATCCCCAATTCCACATCCATGGTCGCTTGTTGAAACTAGATTTTATAATTCAGAATCCTCTGTGATTCCATCACACTATTCTCTGGATCAGTAGATAGTACTCACAGATATATTACTGAACATCAAATATATATCATACGGAAGCATAAATATGATAATAGACTTACTCATGGGCCAATCAGGCCAAAAATCATTTAAAAGCAGCAGCGAAAATGAAAACTTATATAGGTGGGACCCTCAAGATATGTCCATAGGGGCAGCCAACTGGGTTCATGATCTAGTCCTTAGCCTATTCCTCTTCTTCACCATCATGCCCAGGTGCATCATCGAAGCATAGTAATCTGACTATCCTAATTCTGAGTTAATTGAGTGAGTGAGTGTGAACATAAACCACCATGCTCCATGAGCCAGTACACATAGTACAAGTATATCAATGCATGGCTTGACAAAGGAAGACTCGAGCTATTTTTATTTGTCAAATGCCTTGAAAATTTACAAAAATTAGAACTTCATAGGACTTCACAAATTTAACTAAAACAAGTTTTCTAAATGTGGAAATGATTTCAATTTTGTACTACCAAATACTATTTTTCTAGTGTTACATCCGCTCATATTTATTACTAGGAACGACAGCTAGGGCAACACAAATTAGGACTTTATCAGCCCATCAATTTTTGTTCCACCATAAATTTTTTGAAATACAACTATATCAAGTTAAATTCCCATGCCCGTCCATGACCGTGTGTATGGTTGTTCGAATAGTTTTTACTTTGCAGAGGTTGTACATTGTACCCACAAGAAACAATCAACTCGTTGTACCCACATGATTCATTGGTCATGCAGAACAAGAGATCATCACAAGAATTTTACAATACCTCACCCCCTCATCATCGCACCCATATAGGCTTTATCCCTTGCGTAGAAGGACCCATAAGTTGTGTGGAAAGTTCCACCACAACAACTAGCATAGCTGGCGAACATCACCCTTCCCTCAATGTCCCATTCAAGCCGGATCCTCATTATCCTCATGCACATCCCCTCCTTTCCCCAACCTACGAGATGACTTTGGGGGTCTGGTAAATTATTTAACCTAGTCTACACTTTGCTGACTTGTGGTTGTACTGGTTTTACAACGAGAGGTCATGACCAGATTTGGTCCTTAGGGTTATCTGGGCTGTTCTACCATAAACCATATATTCTGGTGCATCCACTGCACCAACCCCTCTTACCACCCACCTAGATAAATAAGCATGTTGGGGATTTTTGAGAGCATAAAATAAGCATGTTACAACATACCGGTCACTTTCCATTATTGCCTACCCAAACCAATTTCTCATGTTTGAAATAATGACAGGCATATAATACCCCAAGTATCTAAGCAAGACTAAGCATAGCGCTTAGATATAGACCTATTATTAGTATGTTAACCATTATCCTAGGGTGACAAGGACCAAGTGTTCAATTGTTTTCAATGTATAATGGACATGTATCTGAAATCTTAAGGCGAACATAATTTGCATAATAAAGTAAAGCAGATAATTTGATAATTTAAACATAAATAATTTACGTAAAATGTAGGTTCAACATGATCAAAGTCTTGACTCGCCTGGTTTATTTTACCGTAGTCTTGATCTGACTCAAAACCATCTTGGTTGTTGGTCTCGAGCTTTAGATCTTGATCTCATGTAGTTCGTCACTTCATTGAGTCTTCAGTTTCTAATTATGTGATAAGAAATAGAAATACAAATGTATGCCATTAACTCAAAAGTTCAAATAAATCCGAATAATTAAGTTTTATTATGCTTAAGTGGGTGACCTGGGGCAAAGTTTATTGGGCGCAAAATATTGACGAAGTCAAATGGGGTTTGAGCAAAGTGGGGAGACGACAGAGGGAAAAATCAGCTTAGAAGGATATCAAGGAAAGTTTATGATAAAGGGATATTTATTGGAATATCCCGCTTTGGGTTTGAAGATGGCTGGGTGTAGCCGACTATTGAATACCATGGCTTGACCTATTTTGTTTTAATAACTTCTTTTACAATTTTATATTTATTAAGGAAGTTTCATGAGTCAAGGTGGATCTACGATAGAAATACGGATTCACACGCAATCGGTAAATGATTAATTAGTCGTATTTTTTTATTTCTTATCTCTAGGGAATTCACAATGCATTGTTATTTTGAGGTTTAGTTGCCAAATAATCGAAGGGTTTGAATGCATGATTAATTTAATAAATTACTAAAGCATAGGATTATTTAATTATCCAATTGTTAATTAATAATTAATTTTAATTAGATCACTATTTACTAATGATCTGCGATCATTGAGCCTTCTAGGGTTTATATGTATTTTGGATAAAATGCTCCTTTAGCCTAGGTCTGGGTACTACTAGACTTCTATTTATCATCTATTGGTGTGTTAGTAAATTATCTTTATTAGGGTCTAATTAATTGATTCTAGTATCACATTGTTCATTAAAGTGTAGATCAGCTAGATTATTTTCAACAACCGATGACCCAGAGGTCATTATATTTTAATAGACATACAAAGCTATATTTTACCATGATCTTTTGTTTAAAGATGCTCTTCGAATTTAAATGTCATTGGCATTTTATGTACCCTCACTTATTACCCGGCATAGTTTTAACTTCAATTAAAATCTATTTATGTGTACCTAGCTTTTTATATACATATTTTGATATCATTATTAATTAAATTTACCGGTAAGATTTCATTATCGGTGGCATGTTAATGCTAGGGATTATATTTAAAGAGGACCTTTGACTAGCACATGCATCTCCTTAAATCAAGCATTGGTTGGCTTTATGTGTATAATCTCCATTCTGTATAACTTATCTTTCAAGGAAGATTGCTACTAGACACTTCAATTTAAAGCCTAGCAGTATAGCAATTAATTTGCTCGACCTGGCTGGTCATTATCTATCCTAAGTAACCTTGATTATTATACACTTGCAAAATTGATAGTTTTGTTATCACCTCTATTTTAATTTTAAGTGGAAATGTCATAGTGGCAACTTTCCTTACTTTTGACTTAATCATTATTTCAATTAAGAACTTTATGGAATTTGGACATTTACACCAGACTACATTTTTAACAATGTATTTTAATTAACAATTGATTTGAGATAGACATTAGCAGCACATTAATTGCTTTCGAGGATTGTTTAGATATATGTGAGTTCACCTTTAACCCCAAAGAGGGCATTTAGGTGGTGATCGGTTCGGTTTGAAAGTCAAGGCTTATGGTCGAAAACACTGTGTTGGTGAAAAAACACCAGAATGGTGACGAGGCTTATTTGACATAATTAAATCTAAAAATTAAAAATATAAAAATATGTTAGCCCATCACAAACAACGCAAACGAATACGAGAAAAAAAAGAACCGACAAAAAAGCGCAAAAAAAAGTCAAAAATTCAGAAAAAGACGAAATTATGAATAGTGCCAAAATAAGCTTAAGCCAATAAGCTTAAGCCAAAATAAGCCCTAGTGAGCACAGCCTTAAGGTTTAAACATGGGTGGCTTAATATTCCAATTAATTACTTGAGTTATACTTGGAAAAGGGTTTTCTTGATTTCCGAGACATGGAAATGTTACCAGTCCTTTGTACACTGTTTAAATATGGGTTGTCTTTGGAGAACATTTTAATTACAATTATGGGTTGTCTCTGGAGAACATTTAAAACCTTGCATTTATAGTCAAACATAATATCCAAATTAATTTTCTCAACTTTAACTTAACTGTCTTTTTACTTGGGATTTTTATTAAATTTGAACATTTAACCAAAGCCATCTTTTATTAACTAGATTTAAAGTAAATAATCAAGGCACATTAGCATGGTAGTTAATCCAAGATCAAATCTTTAAAAATCTTACTTTGCACAATACTTTATTCTATTTTTATAATGAAATTCTAATCTCTATTTTTATTTGAATTTATGTTAAATATTTAAATATCACATAATTATTTCCTAGTGGAAAATTTTAATTCATGGCATTTGTGAGTTATTAACTTTTGCCTTACATGAATTATAATTTGAATAACCATTAATTATTTTGAATTGGCTCTTGATTAGAAAAAGGAGGGCCCACCGGTCATGTAAGGGAGAGGGACTCTCAGACGGAACAGAGCAGGGGGAGACGAGCAGAGGAACAGTGGAGACAGGGGAGGGGCGGCGCGCTCGGCCAGGCGGCTTGGCCACGGTGGGGTGAAGTAAACCGCCAAAACGGAGTGCTCGGAGGGAAGAGGAGCTAAGGGAGGCAGTGCTTTGTCCAGGGCGGGGCCGAGGGCGGTCGGGCGGCGGGTCTGGGCAGCCGGCAGCGGGGCAGGCATAGGGTGCGGCTGCGCCGGAGAAAAGAGGAAGAAAAACAACGGGGGCATGAGTGGCAGGGGACCAAGGGAAATCTCAAGCATTCCGTGATGGTGGAAGAGCTACGAAGTAGTCTGGCCAAGGTGACCCACGGCGGCGACAGTGGCTCCATGGTGCAGGCGTCTTGGGGCCAGCGAAAGCTCTCTACGGCGGTTGGGGAAGATCAAGGAAGTCTTGGAGATGGTGCTAGAGGGAGGAATCGGTGAGAGGTTCGCCGGAGGGAAGATGGTGGCGGTTTTGTCCAGCGGTGAGAAGATGGAAGTTCCAGCGATCTCCGGCGGCGCTGTGCAGGTCGTGGGCGCATGGGCGAGGCTGGCGCAGGGCAGCCGGGCGCAGTGCACGACCGTCGCGGACCGCGGGCGCAGGGTATGGGCATGGGCGCATGGCAGTGCTGGTGGTCAAGCTTTGAGACGCATGGTCAAGAGTTGCGACGTCAACGGTGAAAGCTCCTCGGTCAATTGTTGCGGCCGGCCTTGTCGGGGCACGGCGCGCGACAGGCGCTTGGCGCGGTGCGGGCGCACGGCGCGAGGTCGAGCTGGGGCGTAGGCACACGCACAGGCCCAGGCGCAGAGGCGAGGCCATGTGCATGGCCGGCTTGCTCTGGCCGGGAGCACAGAATGGGGGAAGGACAAGAAAAGGGAAGAGATGCCCCAGGCATCAGCGAGAGAACCAAAAAAAATAGAGGAAAGGAGAATGCCCATTAAAATTCTGATTTTTTTTATTTAACTTAGGTTTGGTCTTTAAAATTCAACTTTGAATTTTCTTTTGTCGGCAGTTTGAAGAGTACGACGCTTTACATTTAATTTGTAAATTAAATTATTGTTTCAAGATTTTCGTCTTTCAAATTTCAGTTAGACTCTGGTTTTAAGCTAGTGGGTTAAATTTGAATTTAAGTTTTGCTTAGTAAATTAAATTTTAATTTTAGTTCATCTGTCGTGCCGTCTCATCGACGGCAATTCATCGGTGTCGGCTCAACCGGCTCCTTCCCTGGCTATCTCTGTGAGCTCCCGATTTGGAACTTCAAGTTGGTTCCCCTGTTTGAGGTGATGTTGTGCAGTGAACTTATGAATTATTGTTCAGATTGATTCATGCGCTTGGATTACCAATGTGATGTGTATTGGGGATTGAATAGGGAACATTTGGTATAGGAAATCACAATTTGGGTTCTAATTGGTTCATTAGCTAAAAATTTATTCAATTCCAGAATGTTGTGATTATTGCTACTGATTGGATAAAGTGTAACTACCAATGCATAGATCTTGCAACCCATTTTAGTAACAGAGTTCATAGCACTTCGCTAGCCCTCTCCTAGGCCCGTCAATACTGAAATTTCTAAATTGTGGTGTCCATTCCTTTTTTTTGTAACAGAGATGTAATAGAAATTGTGATCGCCAACCAACAGCTTCTAATCACGCTGCTCTACTAGGTGCTGCTATTATCCTTAGGACAAAATTTTCTGTGTAATATTCATCCATGTCCATGTAGTGGCTTCTTTCTCAAGGGTTAGTATAATGCTATACTCACACTGGTATCATGCACTAGAACCTTTTGGTTATAAAGTATAAAATGGGTGCTCTTGGCTCTTGCAGAGAAAGAAGCATACAAGCAACATCAGGATATAATAACTAATATTATTGCTTATTAAGGTTTGATACGAGAATTATGATTCCTTCTATGTTAGTGATGTGAGAATTTCATTTGCTATTTATATTTTCCTCGGGCCAAAAAAACCTCAGAAGATCCTATATGGGTGTTCTGTCTTGTAAGATGGGTTGATATTCAGTGAAACAGGGTTCTTCCATGCAACTTAAAGTTCCTTTGTTTTTTTTTTCTGGATGATGTGCACATATAGCTAGACTGCTGTAATTTCCCCAGTTACTGAATATGTGGTTTTCTGACTCTTTTAACATCACTAGATAGAAGTCTAGAAATAGATGAAGGCTTAGGCTACTCTTTTGCTCTCAGGCTATTAAGAAGGTTGTGAAGATGGATGCAGCTGAGCCATTCAGAACCCCTGTATTATGCCCTGCTTCCATTGTTCTTTAACGTCAAACCACGGTGCTGAATTGTACTCTTAAAGTTATGTGATATTCGCAGAAACGTAACTTTAAGTCAAGCTGATCACTTCTCTTGTGTTGCAGGAAGCAGAAGACCATATTTGAATTGCCTAGGCTTTGAAGCTTCACCGGATCGTAGATTCGCCGAGCCATTCATGCAGCTCCTCAATATAGAACTCGAATATAAGGTCCTCAACATATAGCACCTAAGGTTGCTTTGAACCCCTAGAAATTTGGACGCTTTTGGCACCTTTTGTACGTTCAATTCCCGAAATAACCCCCGCCGCTAACTATTTCCCGATCTGGCCCCCTCCCGACCGCACGACTCGCCAGGGGGCGACACGTGGCAGTCGTGCGGTCGGCGAGCGCACGACAGCGGAGTCATGCGGTCCCCGACCGCACGACTCGAGAATCGCCACTGTAGCAGCGGAGTGGTGCGGCTGGCGACCGCACCACTTCACCAATAATCGCGCGGTACTGTAGCAGCGGAGTGGTGCGGCTGGCGACCGCACCACTCCACCAATTATCGCCCCGGCCTGTCTTCTCACCGCCGAAAGCAGCAACCCCGCGCGCGCGCGTCAATGGTTCAAGCCCGGCCCCTACTGCGGGACTGAATGCATGTGACTCCTTCGTGTGATAAAAGATTGGGAGGCATGTGTATTGCAGTGTGTTCCCTCATTTGTGTTTGAGAAAGAGGAAGAGAGGAGCAGCGAGAGAGGAAGAGCAGCGAGAGAAAGAGAAGAACGGCGACGGCAAACACCAGATTTGGAGCAATTTTCGAAGGGATTTGAAGTTTTCACAATTGTGAAAGTTGTAGATCACGTCACGAGCTTCAAGGAAAGGTAAATATTATCTCCATGCGTGTATGATGTTATTATGTTGATTAGTCCATAATTAGCGTAAACGTTATTTACGGAGTTCATGCATGTCATTTTTTGATGCAATGTTTGTAGTTGTAGTGTATTGTGTTATGTATTTTATGTGAATAAATTTTGTAGTGTTGTTGGAGTACGATTTAGTTAAACTGAGTATTATGTAGCTTTAATGTTGATAGGTCTTGTTAGGAATAAATTGTATGATTAATTTATGAAAGAAGCATATATACGATATATGAAATACTGTCATGCACATGGTTTAAAGAAGCATCCTAGTGACAATGTGTAAAATAATTTATACTACTGGTTCAGGTAAATAGCATGAAGCTTGGGCGTTAGTAAACCAACTTGCAATCATTAATCATCATATGAAGCAAAACACAAGCATAAAATAATAAGTGAGCAAGTATGGTCTCACTGTTATGCAAAACCATGTGGTACATTTGATTTATGTAGAAATTTATACATAGTACATTACATTGGTAATTTCATTTGCATAGAAATTTATTAGCGCCCTCCATGAAAGAAATAAAAATTAGATTTACAAATGAAGATGAAAATATTACTCTTGTATGTGGTGGGCGGTAGATATTGAATGATGGTACATTTGTTGCATGTTATATATACTAAGAGGGTTCAGTATGGACTTATGTTAGGTAGGACATGGGTGACATCCAAGACTTGTTCGTGTTCTACGGCAGTGGTCTCGTACGCGACGGGCCGTACGGGGCAGACCTGCATAATTGTGACCGGACCGTGATCCGGTCACCCAATCTGAACACCATGAGCCTGGCTAAGCTACGGAGATGCGTGCGTTCTGGCTTCGATCGGGAGACCGCAAGGAACAAATTACGGATCGAGGCAGTGTATGCCACAGTGGGTGATGCAGGGGAGACAGTGTGGCAGCTTATAAAGGTGACGAGTGACGCCTCATGGACCAACTACATGGAGGTTGTGTGCAACCCTGACGCAGCGATTTATGCCAGGCCAATGGTGTATGTTCAATTTGTGGAGAGGACAGAATCATCTGCCATGGGTGGCTCTGGTGTTGTTGGCGGAGATGTAGAGCCTGCATTACTCTCCGACAGTCATGAAGATCCTATATGGGTGTTCTGTCTTGTAAGATGGGTTGATATTCAGTGAAACAGGGTTCTTCCATGCAACTTAAAGTTCCTTTGTTTTTTTTTTCTGGATGATGTGCACATATAGCTAGACTGCTGTAATTTCCCCAGTTACTGAATATGTGGTTTTCTGACTCTTTTAACATCACTAGATAGAAGTCTAGAAATAGATGAAGGCTTAGGCTACTCTTTTGCTCTCAGGCTATTAAGAAGGTTGTGAAGATGGATGCAGCTGAGCCATTCAGAACCCCTGTATTATGCCCTGCTTCCATTGTTCTTTAACGTTAAATCATGGCGCTGCATTGTACTCTTAAAGTTATGTGATATTCGCAGAAACATAACTTTAAGTCAAGCTGATCACTTCTCTTGTGTTGCAGGAAGCAGAAGACCATATTTGAATTGCCTAGGCTTTGAAGCTTCACCGGATCGTAGATTCGCCGAGCCATTCATGCAGCTCCTCAATATAGAACTCGAATATAAGGTCCTCAACATATAGCACCTAAGGTTGCTTTGAACCCCTATTGCTCATTCTTAGGATCAAAACCCTTCGAGTGGCCCTACTGAGCTAGCTACTGGCAGCTTTCAGATTTCCGCAAAGGACGTAGAGATCATGGTGGCTGGGATTTGCAATGCGAAACTGTGATGACCCAGGATATGTCAGCATATTATATTATATATCTTTTGTTGATCCTAAACCAAACAAGTGTTCTCTAGTTTGTCGGTATGGATGCCTGCTATGCTTAGTATGTAGCTTGCTAGTACTTCTTGAAGTTTAGGAACTGGATGTTTAACTCATTGTAACTTTAATATGAACACTTGCGATGGCTATTATGGAAGTGCAAACTTTGCAAAAAAAATCGTAGTGTTTACATATTTGTATATGATTTTAGACACTTGTCTTTACATGTGTGAAGTGTAATGTTTCTAGCCTGAGTAAATATACACAAATTGTTGAGCAACATCTGCGAACGCCTTAGTATAAAGTTAGGGATGTTTATAAATGCCCCTAAAAGTGCCAAAACTAGGGTGTTTATAAACACATGGTAAGCAAAGCTAGGGACGCTAATGAACGCCATAAAATCCATAAAACTCCGGTGCTTATAAACAGCATGGAAACCTTAAACGGAGGTGTTTGTAAACGCCACGGAAAATTCTAAAAATGGGGGCGCTTGTAAATGTCGTAGTATGACTAAGGTTCTGTTTGTTTCCACTTAAAGATTATTATAATCTAGCTTATAAATTATAAGTGGAAACAAACAGTCCAAATTATAAGGTAGCTTATTATAATCTAATAGCTCAGATTATTGTAATCTAATAAGCTCAAAAAAGGAGTTTATTTCAGCTTGCGGGTCCACTACATAGGCACCGCAACATGACGTCGTCATATGTTGCGGAGCTGATAAGCCATCTTGTTCTGGCAAATGTGTGTATTTCTCCGAAGGTTCTCATGGCGGATGTGGCAAACACGGTGGGGTTTGATGTCACCTACAAGAGGGTATGGCGGGTGAAACAGAAGGTCCTGCAGCGTAAGTTTGGGACATATGAAGAGGCATATGATTTGGTCCCAAGAATGCTGCATCAAATTGCAGAAGCAAACCCAGGAAGTTACATTAACAAGCAAGAGCGGGTTCATGAGGCGCAAGGGCCAAATTGTTTTGTGCTTGACAGAGTGTTCTGGGCCTTTAGGCAGGCAATTGAAGGCTTCAAGTGGTGCCGTCCAGTGCTAACGATGGACGGCATATTTCTATCTGGCAAGTACAAGGGTACCATCCTGACCGCGGTTGCAGCTGATGCAAATGACCGATTACTCGATGGCATTTGCAATTGTAGAGAACGAGAATACGGATAGCTGGCTGTGGTTTCTTGCCAACGTGAAGCAGGCTGTAGTTCAAGATCGGCCCGAGGTGTGTGTCATCTCCGACCGCAATGCAGGCTTGCTGTCTGCAATGCGAACGATGCAGAATGGGACGCATCCACCCTTCCAAAGGAATGACATGAAGAACCGGTGGTGCATGAGGCATCTTGCGTGAACTTCCACAGAAGGTTCCACAGCAAGGAACTAATGAAGATGTTCAAAAAGCTTTGTATGCATAACCAGAGGAGGAAGTTCGAGGCCTTGTGGAGGCACCTTGACCAGGAGACCAGCAAGCATGTTCGGCGTGTACAAAGATGATGAAGCGGGGCCGTGGCGGGAGGATCGACGAGAGTAGGGGAGTTCACACAATGGGTTAACTCCAATGCACATGACTTGGAGATGTGGTCTCTACTACATGACACCGGCGGGGCAAGGTATGGAATCATGACAATAAATATGTCCGAGGTGTACAATGGAGTTCTAAAGGGCGTCAGATCCCTGCCTATCACAGCAATCGTTGAAGAGACTTGGAACCGTTCAGTTGGATACTTTGTCAATAGAGCTATGATGGCGAAGAAACATCTGGACGAAGGCAGAGATTTCTCGGAGGTAGCGCATGCCTACATGCACAAGAAGATGGAGAAGTCTCGTTCGCATATTGCTCAACCCATGGATGGCTTACGGAGAAAGTTCGAGGTCCGCCTTAGACAGAAGTATATGATGGGGCGGACTAGAGGGGACCGTAAGCAAGTATGCACGATTGATGAGAGAGCATCATGCACCTGTAACAAGCCACAACTGCTGCACAAACCATGCTCACATGTGTACGCGGCATGCGCGGTATGACACCAGACGCCCACGCATTACATGACGAAGTACTATGACATCAAGCACTTGTTTGAAACATGGAGTACAGAGTTCCATTCCTATGGGGTGGACATGCATTACAGGGAACTGTGGCGTGGCGGTGAAGTGGGTGCCGAACAGCCAGATCAAGCATGTCGGCCGTGGGCGACGACATAGCCTTCGAATTCGGAATGACATGGATGATAGCCAGCGTGGAGATCGTGTTCGGCGCCCAAAGTGCGAATGTGCAAGACTGTGGCCATTCATTTAGGCATTGCCCAAACAGCCGACGTCAAGTAACGCTCCATAGTCGCTTAGTGTTTTGTAACTATTGTGGGACTTTGTTGTGCTCATCTTGTGTCTGCGAGCACATGATCATGCATCCTTCAAACTGTGCTGAATGTATGTTATGAGATTATTTGCATGTACAATTTGGTTGAGTTATTTCCTGGAAGTTATGTTGTCATTTATTTGATATTTCGCTGTCATTTGTTGTCATCTGTTGCACATTTTGTTGTCATTCGCTGCAAAATACATTTTTTGTATATTATGTCGTCATTTGTTCCACACTTTATAGTCATTACGTACATATTTCTTGTCATAACGTACTAATTTGTTTTCATTCATCGGCAGGAGATGGCGTCGAGTTGCTTGAGCCCCTTTGGGATGAGCATCACCGATCGCGAAAGATGGTCATCTGGAGCCGCCCTCCGAGTTTGATCCTTAGGAGCCCCGAGAGCACCGGCCTCTAGACCATCGGTACATCCCACTACTGTGAGACACCGGCCTTTTGCCCATTGCTCGCATGGTGGATGTGCCATATGCCTTGCAGTTCGATGCGTCGTTGTTGTCCGCACTCGTCGACCGTTGGAGACCGGAGACTCACACCTTCCACTTCCGGTGGGGCGAGATGACTGTTACACTTCAGGACGTGTCCATGCTGACAGGTCTACCCATCCGTGGTGCAGCAGTAGTGCCACCCCTCAGAGCGGCGAATCGAAGGTCACCCTAGGTGCCCGTTCGGTGACCCGATCCCGTCGGCGTGAAACGGGTGCCACATTCGTGGCTACGGCGATTCATGACCTGCCTGTGGACGCCGCTTGGGGGTCGTGCGGGCGCACCTCGTCGCGTACCTCCTTTTTTTGTTCGGGTGGGTCTTGTTTCCTACGACCACTGGAGACTCCGTTCACCCTAGCTACATACACCTTGCGGAGTCTTTGACGGATGCATGGCCCGGGCAGGTGCCGCAGTACAGCTGGGGATCTGCTGTTCTTAGTGCCACGTACCGAGGCTTGTGTGATGCCTCGCAGCACTACGCCGCGAGCCGGTCTTGGCGAGCAGTGCTACGTGCTCCTACAAGATCGGTCTTGGGAGCACTTTCCTGTTGGGAGGCCTTACTTTCAAAGTGCCGTGCACCCTTACGAGCACCCACTTCGTCGAGCCATACAATCCGCAGAGGGTGTTGAGACAGTTTGGCCTTCACCAACACGTGCCACCCCTCCCGGGACGGCCACTATCACGGAAGGCCCACCAGTAAGTCATTGCACGGTAACTGTACGCGATGTAGTAGTGTGTCTTTTTTTTACTTATTGTGTAATGGGTGTACTATCTTGCAGGCAAACCAGAAGAGGGCACCGGGGGGACGACTGGAGGGGCACACAACGGCCGTGGACGGACCTGTGGCATGACTCAGCGACCACGGAGGTAGTCGATGAGACTCGGCCGTACGACCTCCACACCTACAGTACGTACCTAGAGTGGTACATTCTACGGACCCGCAGCAAGCTTACTGGGCCTGCCCCAGACCGTCCTGCTGAGATCGCGCACGAGGCTGCCATACAAGCAGGGCCGGACCGTCATTGAGCAGCACGGCATGACGATGCGGTACGAGAGTACTCTATGTGTGTATGTTTAGTATGTTTTAACTCACTAGTTGTTTACCTGCAGTACGAGAGCCTTCATCGCATCCAGGACGAGGCAGCTCAGATTCTCCGACGTGGGAGGGGCGGCTCCATGGACCGACTCCTAGCTTCGATGCGTACCATCTACGATGACGCACGGTTGACGATCAGGGCCATGAGCTGTAGTCGGCACAGGGATGATGTACATGCGTGACGCCTCCAGAGAGGACGACAGACACCACCGCCGGAGGCACCGCAGTCAGCACCTCCATCAGCACGTCCTTCGGAGTCCGGCGTTCGGCCCAGCGGCGCTCGCTCCTCCTCGCAGCGCTTCGGACCTGCGGTACAACGTTTCGCAATAGTTTGTTGTTCCACTCAATTGCTACTTACGTGTAACCAATGTTTTCTCCTCGCAGCACTTGCGACGCGATAGCATCGTTGTCGCAGCCCATCGCCTTCACGGAGGGCGGGCGAGGACCGACGGGATCCCTCTCCAGGGCGTCGGGATCCCTCTCCAGGGCGACGGGATCTCTCTCTAGTTAGCGACCCTGACTCTCAGCAACAACCGGCGGCGACGTTGCCCACATTCGCGCATGGTGGTCACTCCACACAGCAGGGGCGGGATGAGTGGTTTGGGCAGACCTACCAAGGTTATACAGCCCAGGACTACATGCGTGATTTGCCTACGTCATCGTCATTCGGACAGCCGCATGCACAGGTATGTACTAACGTACTGCACATAACATGTGTATTTCAATGTCATCTAATCGCCTCGCAAAAAAATTGCAGACATTCACGGAGCAACAGGGCGACGAAGTTTACGGAGGGCCATCTACGTTTCAGACTCCCCAGGTAAATGCCTTACGATATTACTACTCATTATAAATATTTCATACTTTTCATTGCCTAATTCAGCTGTTTGATCCTCAGCAGGACGTAGACACCTCCTCCGATTGGCTGAGCTCTATTTTCGGCCCTTCATCGCAACTCTCCACGGAGTTGTACCCACCACCGCCTCCGATGCAGGCCTCGCAGTACGACCTTCGAGATGCACCACACTCCCTAGCGAGTTCACGTTCTCGGAGGATCGACATCGACGTCGAGGAGGCGAAGACGAGGTGGACAATGAGTTTTTGTGTTTGTAATGTACTTTTGTTGTGTTTGTAATATACTGTTCTTTTCACCTTGCATAATTTAGCCTCCATTCCAATATGACAGCGTACTCACAACAAATATGCACTTAACGTAACACCTTGCATTACATAAACATACACCAACCCTCCACAAGAAGAAGACACGATAACAAAAAACACTACGAACATAGAGGAGAACAACGTGCACAACTACAACTTGACGATAACAATAAACACAAGAAAGAAAATAATACATAACAGTAAATTAATCTTCCACTCCGATCATCAAAGCGATGCCACACCGACGGGTTGCAACCACCACGACAACTCGTCATTCCGAACACTGTCGGTCCTAGTCCCCATTTCATCCTCCCACACCCAAAATCGGCAACCGCTTTTTCGATTTAAACGAACCCGAAACAATCATACTCACCGAGTGAAACGGGCACTTGTAGTAGTGACGCCAAGGATTCGCAGCCGTGTGTGAAGTCTTACGTGCAACAACCGTGTTGTATTTTGGGCAAATCACCGTGGGTGCCGATGACGAGGTGCTGAACTGACTCATATCGGCGTGCGGGGGGGTTAGCACGAATGAAATGTACACACAATCGGAAGAAGTAATTCAAGAGGTGAGGGAGAACAATGCGGGGGCTAGGTGAGGAATGGCTCCCTCTTATAGGCTCAGGGGGCCCTAAAGTCATGGAGCCCACATAATACGAACGGGTCACGCACTGCCAACAAGAAACAACACATACATTGCACGTACGCAAAATATGTCAACTACAGGCAAGAAATTAAATACGACATATTACTAACTTAATCACTCTGTCTACTCCAGATCGTAGAAAGTGTTCATACTGGTTCAAGGTACAACCATACACCTCGTTGCCTATATGTCAAACGAGCCTCGTGGCACCCACATGGAGTATTGCTCAGGGGGCCGTCTCGGACGTGGCTGGCCGTCGTATAAGTGGCACGCACATATGCAACTAGGGTTCGGCAACATGTGGGATCATAAGAGCTTCCTATGTTGACGACCTCCTCGTTGCCCCTCTCGCGTTGCATCTGTTGGCGGAGGTCGTTGTTATCCTCACCGAGAGTCTCGATTCGGCCTCCAACTCCAATATTCGCTGCCATAATGTATCCACATAGCAGACAATATACCGTTCATGAGGAGGGTCAATCCAGCGGGAGAAGTCGCATTTTGCCATCTGCGGGAAAGGACGGTAAACATGAAGGCTCCATAAGCACTAACAAAAAATGTAGTATTACTACTTTCTATCTCAGAGCGTGGGCATCGGAAGAAATGTCGCCCGCCATCGGACGGGCCATCCAGGACCTGCACGACAGCGTACTCATTGTGTCTACATTTCGGCCACGATGGTTGAGCACGCCGCCTTGGTACCAAGCGATGCGTGCATCAAGATCTCCCTCCTTTCTAAGGGAAGGTCTTCCTTCGGTGACCCAAATTCCACTGGCCCATCCGCTTCCGACATGATATTTTCACCACGCAAGAGAACGTACTTCGTTGTGTGATTTACAGTACTGGTCTACGTACAATGCCATGGGACCCCAACCTGGCTATTTATACCGAACGGGAATGAGTTACTGCAATGACCACAACTGAGATGGCAGCTTTGCGCAGTGACATGACAAAAGAGGCCAGCTTTGCGCAGTGACATGACAAAAGAGGTCCGGCTTTGCTCAGTGACGTGACAAAAGAGGCCAGCTTTGCGCAGTGACATGACAAAAGACTGAAAAGGCTACGAACTATGAATTTATTACGAGAGTACAGGCTCTGAAAAGCCTACATACGAACATTTATTGCAGCTCTGGAATCCTGGAAAAGCCTACGAGCTGTTTCCTGCAAAAGACTGAAAAGGTTACGAACTATGAATTTATTACGAGACTACAGGCTCTGAAAAGCCTACATAGGAACATTTATTGCTGCACTGGAATCCTGAAAAAGCGAAAAGATTCGTACGACACCCTCTCCATGGACTATGCCCACTGCACCAGCTAACATGCCTACATAAAGGCCTCCTATGTCTTCCATACCACATCTCCTCCTCAAGCCATCACAATACTACTACACAACAATGTCTTCCTGGAGTTCCGACCCATTTGGAGTGCCGGAGTGGCATGAGCGCCCGAAGTGCCATTGCGGCTTTAGGACGATGTTGGGAGTCTGGACGGATCGAGTACAACGAGCCAAATACGGCCGTAGGTTCTTCAAGTGTCCAGACCTGGATGGCGACTTCGTGGTAACGACGACAACTAAATCATTTGTTTCTCGTTATAGTTTTTCAACTTGATTCATGACATCTACCACGCCACACATAGGCTTGCACGTTCGTCGAATGGGTTGATCGGGAGTCGTCGGCATGGCCAAATAACCAGGTGGTGGAGGTGGAAAACAAAGGACAATACTTTGTCAAGATGACTCAGGCTCGCGAGGTGGCACGCCAGATGCGCCTTGAGCAAGAGCGCCGCGTGATGGTGGCACAAAACCGTCTGAAGGCCAAGGAGGATGCGCTGCAAGCTCGTGAGGCAGCTCTCAAGACCAAGAGTGACAGGAAGAATGAGGCAGCGGAGCCATCCTCAAGGCCCAATAGAAAGGGAAAACAACTACGCTACACCCAGTAGACAAAATGTAATAGACCAACGCTAAGCTTTACGCAGTGAAATGATAAAACGGGCCAACTGTATTGTGAAGCTTATTTCTATTCAGCTAAGCTTATTATCTTGTGTTTTCGCATGCAATGATTCCTACCTGTTAAATATCACTTTCCTTCCTTTCGTCCAATTGTTCATATCACAGTTGTCCTCAAAAAAAATTTCTTCAAATTTCTTCCAATAAAACAACATATCATCATCGAAAAGTATTATTGCTAGTTTAACATATTTTTCACGATCAGCATTGTACAAAAATCACAAATACACTAATCGTTACTTCACACAAATATAAGACGTTTTTTTTTTGCAAAAACGTTGATCGGTCCAAACCCTAACCCTAATACTGTACAGGTAGTGGTGCGGCCGGCCACCGCATAAATTAATGGAGTGGTGCGATCGCCGACCGCACCACTTGGTTGCTACAGTGGCTGCCCGAGTCGTGCGGTCGGGAACCGCACGACCTCGGTGTCGTGCGCTCGCCGGCCGCACGACCGCCACGTGTCGCCCCCTGGCGAGTCGTGCGGTCGGCAGGGCCAGATCGGGAATTTTTTTCAGGCGGGCGCTATATCGGGAATTGATGGTAAGAAAAGTGCCAAAAGCGTCCAAATTTCGAACCCCTATTGCTCATTCTTAGGATCAAAACCCTTCGAGTGGCCCTACTGAGCTAGCTACTGGCAGCTTTCAGATTTCCGCAAAAGGACGTAGAGATCATGGTGGCTGGGATTTGCAATGCGAAACTGTGATGACCCAGGATATGTCAGCATATTATATTATATATCTTTTGTTGATCCTAAACCAAACAAGGGTTCTCTAGTTTGTCGGTATGGATGCCTGCTATGCTTAGTATGTAGCGTACTTCTTGAAGTTTAGGAACTGGATGTTTAACTCATTGTAACTTTAATATGAACACTTGCGATGGCTATTATGGAAGTGCAAACTTTGCAAAAAAAAAATCGTAGTGTTTACATATTTGTATATGATTTTAGACACTTGTCTTTACATGTGTGAAGTGTAATGTTTCTAGCCTGAGTAAATATACACAAATTGTTGAGCAACATCTGCGAACGCCTTAGTATAAAGTTAGGGATGTTTATAAATGCCCCTAAAAGTGCCAAAACTAGGGTGTTTATAAACACTATGGTAAGCAAAGCTAGGGACGCTAATGAACGCCATAAAATCCATAAAACTCCGGTGCTTATAAACATCCCAAGGTTGACCGTGCCGCCGCCACAACCCCACCGACAAACCCTAGACCCGATCTAAGGGGGCGCTCCAGCAACGGGAACGACCACCAGTGACCACCTCTACTGCCTGGAAGTCGCCGCCGCCTGGGATACGCCGCCGCCAGGGAGATCCTTCTCCACCGACCGTCGCTGCCCTAGCGCAGATCACCGCCATGGCCAACCCCTCCTCTACATCGGACGGTCTGTACCCCTACTCCCTCTCTCTCTCTCTCTCGGTTCCTCTCATGAACATCAAAAGGAAAAGAACAGCAAAGGAATCGATACAACAATAATAACTAATATTATTGCTTATTAAGGTTTGATACGAGAATTATGATTCTTTCTATGTTAGTGATGTGAGAATTTCATTTGCTATTTATATTTTCCTCGGGCCAAAAAAACCTCAGAAGATCCTATATGGGTGTTCTGTCTTGTAAGATGGGTTGATATTCAGTGAAACAGGGTTCTTCCATGCAACTTAAAGTTCCTTTGTTTTTTTTTTCTGGATGATGTGCACATATAGCTAGACTGCTGTAATTTCCCCAGTTACTGAATATGTGGTTTTCTGACTCTTTTAACATCACTAGATAGAAGTCTAGAAATAGATGAAGGCTTAGGCTACTCTTTTGCTCTCAGGCTATTAAGAAGGTTGTGAAGATGGATGCAGCTGAGCCATTCAGAACCCCTGTATTATGCCCTGCTTCCATTGTTCTTTAACGTCAAACCACGGTGCTGAATTGTACTCTTAAAGTTATGTGATATTCGCAGAAACGTAACTTTAAGTCAAGCTGATCACTTCTCTTGTGTTGCAGGAAGCAGAAGACCATATTTGAATTGCCTAGGCTTTGAAGCTTCACCGGATCGTAGATTCGCCGAGCCATTCATGCAGCTCCTCAATATAGAACTCGAATATAAGGTCCTCAACATATAGCACCTAAGGTTGCTTTGAACCCCTAGAAATTTGGACGCTTTTGGCACCTTTTGTATGCTCAATTCCCGAAATAACCCCGCCGCTAACTATTTCCCGATCTGGCCCCCTCCCGACCGCACGACTCGCCAGGGGGCGACACGTGGCAGTCGTGCGGTCGGCGAGCGCACGACAGCGGAGTCATGCGGTCCCGACCGCACGACTCGAGAATCGCCACTGTAGCAGCGGAGTGGTGCGGCTGGCGACCGCACCACTTCACCAATAATCGCGCTGGTATCAGAGTAGCGGAGTGGTGCGGCCGGCGACCGCACCACTCCACCACCATCGCCCGCCTGCCTTCTCACCGCCAGGCAAGAACCCACAGCGTCAATGGTTCAAGCCCGCCCCTCTCAAGGGACCGAATGCATGTGACTCTTCGTGTGATAAAAGATTGGGAGGCATGTGTATTGCAGTGTGTTCCCTCATTTGTGTTTGAGAAAGAGGAAGAGAGGAGCAGCGAGAGAGGAAGAGCAGCGAGAGAAAGAGAAGAACGGCGACGGCAAACACCAGATTTGGAGCAATTTTCGAAGGGATTTGAAGTTTTCACAATTGTGAAAGTTGTAGATCACGTCACGAGCTTCAAGGAAAGGTAAATATTATCTCCATGCGTGTATGATGTTATTATGTTGATTAGTCCATAATTAGCGTAAACGTTATTTACGGAGTTCATGCATGTCATTTTTTGATGCAATGTTTGTAGTTGTAGTGTATTGTGTTATGTATTTTATGTGAATAAATTTTGTAGTGTTGTTGGAGTACGATTTAGTTAAACTGAGTATTATGTAGCTTTAATGTTGATAGGTCTTGTTAGGAATAAATTGTATGATTAATTTATGAAAGAAGCATATATACGATATATGAAATACTGTCATGCACATGGTTTAAAGAAGCATCCTAGTGACAATGTGTAAAATAATTTATACTACTGGTTCAGGTAAATAGCATGAAGCTTGGGCGTTAGTAAACCAACTTGCAATCATTAATCATCATATGAAGCAAAACACAAGCATAAAATAATAAGTGAGCAAGTATGGTCTCACTGTTATGCAAAACCATGTGGTACATTTGATTTATGTAGAAATTTATACATAGTACATTACATTGGTAATTTCATTTGCATAGAAATTTATTAGCGCCCTCCATGAAAGAAATAAAAATTAGATTTACAAATGAAGATGAAAATATTACTCTTGTATGTGGTGGGCGGTAGATATTGAATGATGGTACATTTGTTGCATGTTATATATACTAAGAGGGTTCAGTATGGACTTATGTTAGGTAGGACATGGGTGACATCCAAGACTTGTTCGTGTTCTACGGCAGTGGTCTCGTACGCGACGGGCCGTACGGGGCAGACCTGCATAATTGTGACCGGACCGTGATCCGGTCACCCAATCTGAACACCATGAGCCTGGCTGAGCTACGGAGATGCGTGCGTTCTGGCTTCGATCGGGAGACCGCAAGGAACAAATTACGGATCGAGGCAGTGTATGCCACAGTGGGTGATGCAGGGGAGACAGTGTGGCAGCTTATAAAGGTGACGAGTGACGCCTCATGGGCCAACTACATGGAGGTTGTGTGCAACCCCGACGCAGCGATTTATGCCGTGCCAATGGTGTATGTTCAATTTGTGGAGAGGATAGAATCATCTGCCATGGGTGGCTCTGGTGTTGTTGGCGGAGATGTAGAGCCTGCATTACTCTCCGACAGTCATGAAGATCCTATATGGGTGTTCTGTCTTGTAAGATGGGTTGATATTCAGTGAAACAGGGTTCTTCCATGCAACTTAAAGTTCCTTTGTTTTTTTTCTGGATGATGTGCACATATAGCTAGACTGCTGTAATTTCCCCAGTTACTGAATATGTGGTTTTCTGACTCTTTTAACATCACTAGATAGAAGTCTAGAAATAGATGAAGGCTTAGGCTACTCTTTTGCTCTCAGGCTATTAAGAAGGTTGTGAAGATGGATGCAGCTGAGCCATTCAGAACCCCTGTATTATGCCCTGCTTCCATTGTTCTTTAACGTTAAATCATGGCGCTGCATTGTACTCTTAAAGTTATGTGATATTCGCAGAAACATAACTTTAAGTCAAGCTGATCACTTCTCTTGTGTTGCAGGAAGCAGAAGACCATATTTGAATTGCCTAGGCTTTGAAGCTTCACCGGATCGTAGATTCGCCGAGCCATTCATGCAGCTCCTCAATATAGAACTCGAATATAAGGTCCTCAACATATAGCACCTAAGGTTGCTTTGAACCCCTATTGCTCATTCTTAGGATCAAAACCCTTCGAGTGGCCCTACTGAGCTAGCTACTGGCAGCTTTCAGATTTCCGCAAAAGGACGTAGAGATCATGGTGGCTGGGATTTGCAATGCGAAACTGTGATGACCCAGGATATGTCAGCATATTATATTATATATCTTTTGTTGATCCTAAACCAAACAAGGGTTCTCTAGTTTGTCGGTATGGATGCCTGCTATGCTTAGTATGTAGCTTGCTAGTACTTCTTGAAGTTTAGGAACTGGATGTTTAACTCATTGTAACTTTAATATGAACACTTGCGATGGCTATTATGGAAGTGCAAACTTTGCAAAAAAAAATCGTAGTGTTTACATATTTGTATATGATTTTAGACACTTGTCTTTACATGTGTGAAGTGTAATGTTTCTAGCCTGAGTAAATATACACAAATTGTTGAGCAACATCTGCGAACGCCTTAGTATAAAGTTAGGGATGTTTATAAATGCCCCTAAAAGTGCCAAAACTAGGGTGTTTATAAACACTATGGTAAGCAAAGCTAGGGACGCTAATGAACGCCATAAAATCCATAAAACTCCGGTGCTTATAAACAGCATGGAAACCTTAAACGGAGGTGTTTGTAAACGCCACGGAAAATTCTAAAAACGGGGGCGTTTGTAAATGTCGTAGTATGACTAAGGCCCTGTTTGTTTCCACTCAAGATTATTATAATCTAGCTTATAAATCATAAGTGGAAACAAACAGTCCAAATTATAAGGTAGCTTATTATAATCTAATAGCTCAGATTATTGTAATCTAATAAGCTCAAAAAAGGAGCTTATTTTAGCTTATAGATCACCTTTTATCTAAATGACCATAAAACTTCAGAAAAATTACCCACCTTTGCCATTCATTAACTCCTCAATCTTTAAACATTATAAGCTCAAGGGTATTGTAGTCTTTAAACATTCGAATACAACAATTCATAACTCTGATAATTCAGGCTGCCAAACACCTGACAGCTTATTTCCCACCATCTTATTATAAGCTAGCTTATATAATCTGCACCTATAAGCTAGATTATAATAATTTTAAGTGGAAATAAACAGGGCCTAAACACCGTGGATCACTTTCCCTGATGGCACTTTCATTGATGCTGTATAAATGCCATGGAAAAAACTTTAAGGGCGTATACAGGGCTTTAATAAACGTCTATAAAAAATTGTCATATTTATTACATGTCCATAAATCTTTTATGTTCTAGTTCTATTAGCCAATAGGTTCTAGGTGCATATGTCGGCGAGAGGGCTTATTACGGTAAAGAAAATAACTCCGGATCAACCCACGAGAGAGCGAGCAACAATTATAGAACGCAACCGCGACGGATGCATGCATGTCCCACACGCTGGGACTGGACACGATGCAAGCACGAATGCTTTAATTATTTAATATGCTGTTCCGTATGGATGGAATTAATTGGTGCAAAAAAATTCGGTTTGGGCGTGCGTTGCGCAATTGAATCTGCCGACACGCAGGTACGTACGTACGCCTCCCGTTTGTGTAGGTGTACGTGTTTAGTGATGCGTGCCAGGTGATCATCAGGTGCGACATGTACGTACTGCACGGTTGTTTGAGATGCAGACGTAATTTTACCCATTTCTAGCTTACTCTGAATTTGAGTTATCAGAATACATTTTAATCTGATTCTTTTCGGCTTTTATCAATTAATACTATTCATCATATCGTAACAAAAAAATAAAGAACTATCGGTCACAAGCTATAAGAAGAAAGCCAGTGATTAAAAGAACGGGCCTCTGAACGGCCCAATCTGACTGGATCTCTGGTGAGCTCCAAAAGACTGGTTTATCCGGCAGAAACAAATGTCATTTCATGCACAGTATTGTTATTTAATTTCTATAATAAACAATAAATACGATGCTGCTGAAGTACGTTTTAGTTAGGGGTGCAAACGGATCGGATTCGGACGGATATTGCTGTTACCATATCCTAACCCATATTTTTTCTTCAGATTCGGTACCAATCAGATTCGGTGTCGGATCGGTCGGGATTAACTCAAGCCGTTTGCACCCCTACTTGTTTGTAAGGAATGCATGCAGTACAACAAATGGAGTAGGAGGACGTACTGTCAAGAACTTGATGTTACTACTTAATAGCTGATGTGGAAGATTTTATTTTACCATTGCAAAAGAAAATAAAACGTCAAATAGTAGCACTAACCTGAAATCAAACTTGAAGACGTATCGGATTCGGGACGGATATTGCTGTTACCATATCCTAACCCATATTTTTTCTTCGGATTCGGTATCAATCGGATTCGGTACCAATCGGATTCAGTGCCGGATCGGTCGGGATTAACCCGACCTGTTTGCACCCCTAGTTTTAGTCCTATTCTTTTCGGCTTCTAAAATATGAAAAAAAAACAAAACTAAAGAAAAGTCACCATAAAACATAGAAAATTCGGGCAAATACCATAAAAATACCAGAATCACTTCTGAATAGAATTCTTATAATTTCACAAAAATATTGACACTAGCAAAAAAAATTAAGGATGTTCCCTTAAATGCCAAGAATGATTGAAAAGTTTTACTCGGTATAAAACTTTCCTAGCGTAATTTTTCACAAAAATGAAGTTTTTTGTTTACAAGTGATCCACGAATTTTTCTGTATACTACAGTTCTTTTTTGTATTTCCTATATTTTTCAGATTTATGTACATTTTTTTAACGATGAAACCGTATTGACTTGAGTGGAATTGGACGGGGTGGGGAAAACAAACATATACCTAACGGAACAGTGGCATTAGCGAGATGTTGGAAAATTTAGTGACAAAAGTAAGAAGTGGACTGCAACTACTAGCATAAACAAAATTTTCCCATTGAGTAAAGTTACAGTGTTAGGCTCTATTTGGAATACACGAATTTCATATAACCAGCACAATTATTTCCAAATTCTTGTCGAATTTCTCTGTTCCGAAATGAGCCTTGCTAAATATGCGTTAAATTGGACAACTGGTATAATCGGAATGATGTTTATTTTCTTAAAACATGATTTTTTTTTAAAAAAAAATGACGCAACAGGACCATCGCAACATGTGTTTTGAAATTCTGAACTGTTCACACGTTAGCTTGCTGTACGTAGTTATGGATAAATAATTTCGTATTCTTTTCGTCTTCCCCGTGTTTTCCAAACTAGCAAAAAGTTACAGTGAGTCAAAAGAACAAACTTGGAAAGTTTGACCTGTGCACATGCCCCATGCAAGTCAACTTTTGTTTGATATTTTTTAGACCAACTTTATTTACCTTTAGGAATTTTAATTTGATTAGATGTAAAAAGAAAAAGAAAAGACTTGTCCAAATGATCTTTCACCGTTTCTTTTCCAAGCCCAAGTTGACAAGGGCCATCTAAAATGGTAATTGGGCTGTACGTCCCTCGGCCATCTTGCAAGGTAACATGGGCACTGACCTAAAAGATATCGTTTTCGGTTTTTTAGTAAGGGACTAAAGCCTCAAAAAAAGTAATGGACCAAAAGTTGCTGATTTACAATTTACAACTAGCTAGTATTCCTACACACGAAGATTAGCACAGTTCTCACCACAGAATGAAAAGATATTGATCCGTTCTTTTAGGCTACGACTGATAGAACTGGTAAATAGTATTGGCTGAAAGACAAGCCAAAACTGACTGAAAAATGGAAAAGAAATGGGCATTGTATACATGATTTGTTGCTGGGAAAGTGCAGAGATCGATGTGTGCTTCGAGCAGTTCTTCACCCTGGCAGGCAACTGAGTGACATATCAGAAGTGAAAACCTCTTCTTCTAATGCAAAACCAAGCGGTCCAATTTACGTTGAGATCAGCGAGCCGTTGGATGCAGAGGTATCTGCTGGACGTAAGTTGTGCAGGGACAGGGTGAGTGGTTTGTTGGCTGCATGATTTATATACAAAAATTTGGACGCAAAAATTTGTAGCAAGCGTGGATATGTCCGAGTGGTTAAGGAGACAGACTTGAAATCTGTTATGCTTTGCCCGCGCAGGTTCGAACCGTACCCTGCTGTCGACGGCGACCGTTCCCTTTTTATTCGTGTGTAGTGATTTTTTTTTCTTTTTTTCCTTTTCTTTTTCTTTTTTGGCATTTTAACCACTTGTAATGTCTGAGACTTCAACTCTTCCCTCTAGGATGGTTGTCTAGTAGTTAAGAGACTGTAAAACCAACACAAATACAATGCAAAGAGATTTCCCAAACCCCTAGCTAGTTGTGTTCTTGTGGTTGATTTTGATCCCTCTCCTTGTGGTTTCGATTTGGTTTGTGTTCTTTACCTTTCCTGCTTGCTTTTCTCTTAATTTGCGGTGTGCAATGATGGGTAAGTTATGGAATAGCAAGATCTTGTTTGGATCCATCCTCCTAGTGCGTAAGGATTGAAGTTTGTGTGTGTGTTTGCTCAATTTATTTCTTGTTCTTGAACAAAAAAATAGAAAGCCTTGGTTTTGACTGCGCTTGATCTTGTTCTTGATCTTCTCTGAGGTTGGTTTGGGCTGGATTTCATCTAGTAACCATCAATTTCTTAGTTGAATTCGTTTGTTTTTGGTCTGAATTGATTTCACCTTGTTTTGGAAAAGTTGTTGCTTTTTGCGACGAGCGGACCGTCCGTTAATGCTGATAGTACAAGCTAGCTCGTTCGGCTTGGTTTTTAAGTTTATGTTTCCATTGTACAAGCTCATCCACGGTCCTACAGATTTTAAGGAGGAATTGAACCCAACACGTCAGTCACCACAATCTTTATAAAAAAGAAAAGCAAAAGAGAGATGAAAGAAAAGAAGAAAAGCACGTTGCTTGAGCTTATATTAAAGAATTTGGTTCCAAGTTCTTTTAAGAAAGAAAAAGAAAACTGTATGTAAGAAGGATACTACTGCGTATATATTCTTTTTTTTTTGAAAAGACAACATATCCTAATTCTGTATCATAAACTTTAGAGAAGAAAACTCTACCTTAAGTGACTCGACAGCTTGATAATTGCATACAATATTCATGATTGCTACGGTGTCTATATTGACATTGTATATTTTATAAATTTATTGTATAACATCCAACTAAAATTTTTCACGATTCGAACTGTGTTTCTAACCATTGCATGTGCTTCGAGACTCATGCATAG
This sequence comes from Bonia amplexicaulis, assembly GCA_036346245.1. Lineage (NCBI taxonomy): Eukaryota > Viridiplantae > Streptophyta > Magnoliopsida > Poales > Poaceae > Bonia > Bonia amplexicaulis. The sequence continues at coordinate 21,486,079 of CM070747.1, read as the reverse complement.
GGCGAGTCGAGCTCGAGTGAGTTTGATCTTCTAAACTCAAGCTCGGTAAAAATTTGAGCTGAGCTCGAGTTAGAGTCCGAGCCTGGACTTAGGCTCAAGCTCAGCTCGGCCTAAGCTCGAATAGGCTCGAGCTCGATTTGTTGAAGCTCGATAACAATTAAAATAATTTATTATGCACTACTTTTCAATAATAAAAAAAATTGAGTTCGAGCTCGGCTCTAATAAACTCGGTAACAGTCAGAATAATTCAAACATATGCTAATTTTCAACAATAAAAAAAGCTCGAGCTCGAGTTCGGCTCGAGTAAGCTCGGTAAGAGTTAATATGTATCACTATTTAAGCTTGAATCGAGACTCGCGAACTATTCGAGTTTGGCTCGGTAAAGCTCGCGAGCTCGAGATCAAACTCGAGTTCGGCTCGTTAAAAGTTCGAATCAAGCTCAAATCAAACCTAAAATGAACCAAACTTGAATAGTTCGCGAGGTTCAAGCTTTTTTTACAACCTTATTAATGCATGGCTCCTCCAGCTTCAGCTCCGACGAGCAAACGAGTGCAACCATCTCCAGCAAAGCTACAGCCAGCTCTGGCTCGCTGGCGCCGCATGGTACACACAAGGTAACAAAATTCTCAACGGCAACGACAAGGCTAACAACGGTGGAGCCTAAGCCATATGCTCCTTAGCCCTTCTTCCTTATTTGGGATATTCCATTATGGCTAAATCCTTACTTTCTCAGTTCCAGTTTGACACAACGTCCGTGGCCTCTCGGGTTTGGTTGAAAACTTAGTAAATAAGTTAAGATTTTTTTACGATTTAACTGAGCGCGCATAAAATCAAGATTTCTAAATCAAAGAAATGAACAGACCGTACTTATGAGAAAAGAATAGCCAAGATTTTTGATGTGTCAATATTTGTTTCTTTGCATAATCATCGTGTGGTTGCTTTTGTACTCTACTTTTACACAAAAACAAAAAAGGAAAAAAAGAGAAAGAAACAGTGAATTATGAAGGCCCGATTGAGAAAGGTGAGTTGACAACAAAAGGGATAAAAGTATGGAGACGCCAGACGTGGAGTGTTGAACAACACAGAGATTATGTATGCCAATTTGGTTGTTTAGATGATATATATATAGCGGAAAAATAATGTTCTTGATCTTCTCTATCTTCGTGGTAATTGTGGAACCACACCGATTGATTAAGGGAAAATTTTGCCGCTTAATTTTTGGGCCTCTCACTTATGTCACTAACCCGTTAGGTACATATTTGGTTTTGTCATTCCAGCCCCCATTCTGTCAAGTCCATCATTTGATCGTTAAGAAATATGAAAAAAAAACAAAAATAAAGAAAAATTACCATAAAACATAGAAAATTCGGGCAAATACCATAAAAATACCAGAATCACTTCTGAATAGAATTCTTATAATTTCACAAAAATTTGACACTAGCAAAAAATTTTAAGGATGTTCCATTAAATGCCGAGAAAGATTGAAAAGTTTTACTCGGTATAAAACTTTCCTAGCGTAATTTTTCACAAACATGAAGTTTTTTCGTAATATATATTATTCTCTCTTACTGGACGCATACATACACGTGGAAACAAGCGTCATGCATGCAACATTTGAGATGGCGGGCAACACACAATTATGGTGGTGATTATTTGGGCTTATTTTTGGTGGTTTATGGCTGAAAAGCATCAGAGTGGTGAAAAAACATCAGAATGATGATGCTTATTTAACATAATTAAATTAAAAAAATTAAAAATATAAAAAATATGTTAGCCCATCACAGACAACGCAAACGAATACGGGAAAAAAAAGAACCGGCAAAAAAACTCAAACAAAACCAAAAGTTCAGAAAAAAACGAAATTATGAATAGCGAAAAGTAAACCAGAAGCCAGAAGCTAAAGCCGAAACGAGCGAGGCCTATATCCATCGCAAATATTATTCTAGGGGGAGTGATCATGGGATGGGGCAAGCCGCCTTTTCCAGTTTAAGACTTTGGGAAAAAGTTTGAAATTCCAAACCATTGGAAAGGCGTACGCCCCCATGGGAATTTTAGACAAAAATAACACTGTAGATCACTAGAATACCATATTGAGAGATCATGTGGAGATGATCCCATCTTTATGATGAGTAATTGACCCTTGGTTGAAGGTAAATTGAGTTTGTTTTGGGCTTTTATTGCAAAGTCTTAACTCGATTTAAATGAAGTCGGTACGACTTGTCCTCGTTCGCACGACCACGTTTGGTCGTGGTCGAAACTCTTCCGAGTGTTTGACGACCATGGTGGTCGTGGTCGGAAGGTTATACGACCACGTTGAACTCAATCGGTGGTCACGACCACGCCAGGCGTCCCGGCGAATTTGAACGTGATCGAAGTTCACCGGTAGCGCACGACCACGCTGGTGGTAATCGGATTCCACCGAGCAACAGACGAGTTCTTTGGCCGTGGTCGGAAGGGTTTACGACCACGCTGGCAATTGGGAGCGCTCGATCACGTTGTGCGCCAAAGCTCACCACGCTATGAGCCCTTAGAAGATTTGACCGTGGTCGGCACTCGGCGCTAGGGTTTACGACCACGCCAGGGATCGGAGCCTCGACCACGCTGGGCGGTCGGGCGTTCGACCACTTTGGCCGTGGTCGGTGGGCGCCACGACCACGCTGTGGGAGCTCGAGGCCTCGACCACGCTTGGGGAAAGGAGCCACGACTACGTTGTGGCACTTTCGGTGGTGCGACCGCGCTATGCGCTCGGAGAGCTACGACCACGTTAGCGAGAATTGAACGTGGTCGAACCGCGTTCGACCACGTTATCGGTTGGATGACCGTGGTCGTGCGGGATCACTAAAATTGGTCGTGAGGGTGCATTTCATGTCCGATTACGGTGAGGTTTGGTCGGTTGGGTTCCTTGTGAAGTCATGGACCTTGTGGACTGGTTTGTTCACTATTTTGACAAGGTTTGGTAAAGTCTATTTTCGTGGAAAGACTTGAGCTCGGTTTGAGCCGAGCGTGTTGTGTTTTCTGTGTGGATCGGTGCTATGTGATGGTTTTGTCGTCTGTGATGGTTGCAGTCTTGGGAGACATGTCTTGGTGAGGCTTAGAGAGGTCGGGACTAGACATAGGAGATGTTGAGGTCCGAACGACGTGGAAGCCAAGAGGACGTGGTCTTGCCCGAGTGGTGTAACCGTAAAACAAGAAGGCATGAGGAGGAAGCTTGGGAGGCTCAAGGGCATTTTGGAGAAATGCCAAAGCCCAAAAGGAAGCCGTGTCCTCCGGGAAAGCACTTGAGTTGGTGGTGCTATTGGGCAAAGCGGTGGAGCCGCTGCACGGGTAATGGGCAAAGCACTGGACTCTCTCAGAACGGGTGGTCTGTTGAGACCCGTTAGCGTGTGAGACTATAAATAGAGAGGTTAGGTCTCGTGAGCGAGGAGAGGTAGTCCCCGAGTGCTCGAGTGTTCCTCTCTATCTTGTGTGAGTTGTCTCGGTAAGAGCATGGATGCTCGTGTACCTCCGATGGAGTGGTCAGAGAAATCTCCATGTGAAATAGAAAAGATTGGATTCATCTCTCGTATCTTTCTCGCTTTTGTTCTTGAGATGATTTGTTTGATCTGTTTGCCCTCTCGTGTTCTTTCGATCATATGTGTTTTGTCCGAGAGTTGGCTTGTGCTTCACTTGCTCAGACGGGAAGTTGTTTTACTACCGCTTGCTAAGATCATTCCCGAGAGCAAAGCGAAATCAGAAAACCGAGTTCGTGGTTCTCGCCACCGAGCTCTCTGTTTCAGCCGACTTTGGTTTTCTCCTCTTCATTGTGAAGACTTTGGAGGTTCTTGGTATTTTTACTTCCGAGATCTTGTACGAACTAAGTTTCAAGTTTCATTCATTTTGGATCTCGTGCAAAAGATCTTTAAATTCTTGCTCCTCGTCGCGTACCGACAACGAGTATTTCTGTGATACGCTCGTTGTCGGATCGTCACCTATTTGACCACGCAGTCTTTGGTATTTTCGACCACGCGATTTCCGTGAGCCGATCTTTTCTAGCTTTCGACCACACGTAGTATCTCTCTGTGTCGGATGATCGACTACGCATAAGTTTTCTCGTTCGGTTTCGCCGCTGTTATCCTCTGCTTCGGTCGTTCGACCGCCTCGTAGTAGCGGTGGTCTTGCGTGTGCCGGTCTGTTTCTCCCATACGACCACGGTCAAAACTCGACACGCTTTCACGATTACGACTACGGTTGTCTTGATTACGACTTCTTGTTTTATTGTTGTTTGTGTTCGATTGAGCTTTGTTTTTCGACTTCTTAGCTCTCTAGCTAAAGGAGAAGAAGAACTTGAGGAGGAAGTTTTAAGGCACCATTCACCCCCTCTGTTGCCATTTCGGTCCTTCAATTGGTATCGAGCTTGTTAGCTCTTCTTCATAGATCTTAACCGGTCTCAAAGAGCCATGGCAACAGACAAGTATTCCACCAAGCCGCCTATTTTCGATGGCTGATTACCCTTCGAAGAGCCGAATGGAAACATATATCCGTGCTCGGGGTATGCTATTTGGCTAAGGTGAAAATACAATTTGTTGTTCCCGCCGATGAGAACATCAATGCCGGAATATGGTGATGTTGAGGCAAATGCAAAGGCAAGGAACATCATCATACGAGGATTGAGCGAGCGAATTTGATCGCATCTCTCACCGTCGTCCGCCACGACATCCGGGTGACCCTCGATGCATACCATGAGGGCACCTCCCGCATCAAGACGGTTCGACAGATCGCCTCAGCGAATACAACAAATTCGAGATGTCGGCCGGAGAGTCCCTTGACGAGTGCTTTTCACGCTTTCACAAGATTTTGAGCAATCTCCGAGCGGTCGGTCTCACATACTCCGACTCGGATAACGCCGACAGATGCTTTCTGCACTCGATCTTCGGGTTTGGGAGATGAAGGTGACTACCATCAAGGACACCACGGACCTCTCGACCTTGACTCTTGATGCGCTTTACTCGCTACTCAAGACTCACGAGATTGACATAGTCTCTCGTCGTCAAGTCACAATCGATGGCTCTAGTCACGGATCACACTGCTTCGGTTCTTCCGCCGATTCTCTTTGCGGATTCTCCTCGGCGCTCTCTCGTGACATAACCGATGATCGACAGAGCGACTATGGATGAGCAGCTAGCCCTCCTCGCACGGAGATTCTCCCATGCTTACAAAGGGAGGAGGGACGGAAGGAAAAGAGGACCCGTGATTTGTTTCGAGTGTGGTGGCCCCAACCACATTCGAGCAAACTGTCCCAAGTTGGGGAAAGGCAAAGTCGACTACGGCGGTTCCGGCAAGAACGACTACTCCGACAAGAACCGCAACAAGAAGGCCCCAACTCCGACGCAAGGCAAGAAGCCGCTCGCAACTTTGGGAAGGCCAAGAAGCTCTTCCACCGCGTCCTCGCCGCTTTCGACGACCTCGACCTCGACGAAGTGGAGGGATGGAGCGACGACGACGGACGGGTGATCAAGAACCCAAGAGCGGCGACGACTTCTCCGGCATGTGCTTCATGGCCCTTGAGGGCGAGATCGTGACAATGAGCTCTACTCCGACTCGGACGAGGTATGTCCCACCTACGATCACTCAATCATGCTTTTCTTAAGCTAGGTGGTTTTCATGCTAGAGCTAAGTCTAGGTGTACCGAGTTAGAGAAGGAAGTAGATAGATTGTCACGGGAGCTTACTTCACTTATATCTCGCTCCCTCCCGTGACGATCGTGATACCGCCGTGCTTTGCTTGGAGACATGGAGAAACTAAGGACCTCGCATGATAGTTTGTCCTCTGAACTAGACATTGTTAAGGTGGAGAATGTTAGTCCGTCACGAACTAGAGATGTCTAGGATTGTTTTTCCTTCATCTACCGTTGAGACTACTTCTTGCACCTCATGTGAGGATAAGGATAATGCTTTTAGAGGTCTTTATACATTGCTTCTCGATCTGCCCGAGACTTGTGAAAGTTGTAACAATTTGAAGATGAACCTAAAGCAGGCGAGATCATAAAATTGTCAATTACAAGCTTTTCTACTTGAGCCTATTGCTTCTTGTGTGAATTGTCCTAAATCGATCACGAGCTTGAATCTGTTTCCAAACAGCTTCAAGAAATGATTGATCATGATAAGAAGTTGGCTCGCTTTGCTTCTAAGGACCTGTTAGCTCACCATGCATTAGTTGTAACAAACTAAAATCTAACTTGATTGCATTGGATGAGAAATGTGTGAAGCTAACTAAGGACCTACTAGAGAAGCCACCTTGTGCTTGTAATGTGATTGTGAAGAAGGGGAGAAGCCCCTGCAAGGTAGAGACGCCTAGCGATGCGAACCAATCTGCTAGCGTAGGGATCGTCCCTTCTCGCCTACCGTGCGTGCACAAGCCGCCTTCCTCTCTCCGTTGGTCGTTCTCCGCCTCCCTTACCTTCTGCTTCTCCTCCTCCTTGCTCCTCTTGCACCTCTCTCTTCGGGAGTGTCGGACCTTATGAACACTCTCGAGAAATTTGTAGGAGGCAAGAAGGATCTCAATCTTATTCTAGACCAATCAAAGATTTGCAAGTTCAAACAGGTCTAGGATATAATTTCCGTGAGGATGTGAGAAAACATCCACCGTCGTGCTCGCACCCATAGCCGCAGTGTGATCGAGGTCAAGCCAAGAACAAGAAAGTTCAATTTAGATCGGGGCTTTGTCCAAGGGATTGACGAAGGTGATTTCACCGCAGCTTGCCTCTCGGCGAAGGCCATCTCATGCTACTTCACCCCTCGTAGGCGGTATCATTGCACCTTCGCCGAAGGATGGGCATCCGATTGACCAATGCTTCAAGCGCGCCAAGATCGCGCCAAGAGACCGTGGCCGAGTCTCTTAGGCGTATTCGTGGTCGCCCTGCACCTTGAGTGCACCTAAGACCAACACGAGGTCTAGGTTTGCTATGTTGGTAGCTTTGGGCAGACCGAGGATTTGGTTTTTCCGAGTTTTCTTTTCGTCCTCGTGCTCCCTCTCGGTCGTGACTTCCGCCGTCCCGAGGGTAGATCTCGCTTCCATCGAGATAGCTACCCGCGGCGTGATCGCCGGTCGCCGGTGCTCACTCGCTCTCCGTAGTAGTCGGACCCAACAGAATGCCTTGTGTCTCCACATAGACCTTCCGCTTCTTTGAGCGACGGAGGGCGAGGGTAGTTAGAGGTCGATCGTGTGTGACTACTTCTTACGCCGACGTGTGACTCAAGATTGGGTGCCAAAATCTATGTTGATTTATCCCAAGATCGAGACTTTGCTCTCTTGTTGACTCGTGTTCGCGGGTGGAAGGAAAGGTTTGGCTTGTAGACTCGGTGTTCACGACACATGACCGGAGATTCCGTTGGTTTTCTTCCTTGCCCGAGCTCCGGTGATGAGACGATCACCTTCGAGATGCTTCATCCGGCGCCATCGCCAAAGGTACTGTGCGCATTAATGATTCATTTATTTTGAAAGATGTTGCTTTAGTTAGCAAGTCTGCAGACAATTTGCTCTCGCTCTCACCACCGATGACAATTTCGAGGTGAGCTTTAAGAAAACAATTGCAAAATTCTTGATTCTTCTGTAGTCCGGTTTATGGATTTCTCGCTTTGGGAGGATCTTTCGTGCTGATTTTTCCGAGTCTTCCGTGATCCTCTCCGTTGTTTGCTTGCTTCGAGTCCCGCGATCTTTCCTTCGGCATAGGAGACTTGGTCATATTGGATTTGACCATTTGACCCGAGTTAGCGGCCACGATCTCATTCGTGGTCTGCCAAACTCAAGATGGTCAAAAATCTTGTTTGCGCCCATGCCAAGACGGCAAGATGGTTGCCGCTTCTCATCCTCCGGTCACAAGCACTATGACCGATGCACCGACGCTTGCTCCATATGGATACGGTTGGACCACTCGAGTGCGATCGGCAGGAGGGAAGTGGTACGTTCTTGTTGTGGTCGATGACTATTCGAGGTACTCTTGGGTGTTTTTCTTAGCCTCAAGGATGAGACGCTTACATATTTTCGAGGTCTTTTCAAGAGGCTTTCTCGCTGAGCTTCCGTGTTCCTTACGAGCGATCCGCAGGACAATGGCACGGAGTTCAAGAATTCCTACTTTGAGAGTTTCGTGGTGAGACAGTGTAGAGCACCGCCTCTTCTCCATACGTCCCCAATGAGAATGGCGTTGTGGAGAGGAAGAACCGCACCTTGGTCGAGATGGCCGGACGATGCTTGATGAGTACTCTACACCGCGAAGTTTTGGGTGAGGCTATAACCACCGCGTGCCATGTTTCCAATCGAGTTTTTTTGGGCACACTTGCACCGCTTCTTATGAGTTGAGATACGGCGAAAGCCCGTGTTTCTCATTTTCGTGTGTTTGGTTGCAAGTGTTTTATTCAAGTCCCGGAACCTAGATAAGTTCGAGTCACGTTCTTGTGATGGACTTTTTCGGGCTACTCGACTTCTTCATGGGCCTATAGGGTCCAGAACTGAGTCTAGTAAAATGGTAGAAACCCGTGAGGTAACTTTCGATGAGGCCGTCCGGGACTAGGCCCGATATCTCAGGTTCACTAGAGCAGTCCGAGACCATCTTTGTGGATGATGAGGATGATGGAGATGAGGGTTGTCTACCCGATCCAGTCCCTTCTCCACCCCTTGAGGTGCCTTCTTCCACCGCATCTCGAGGCGATCGCCCTTACCTTCGCTTCTTCCGAGCTAGTGGCTCTGCTCCTACCCCGTCAGGTAACAAGGTAGATGCCACTTCTTCATCTCATCCTGGACCTCCTAGACATATCCAAAAACTCATCCTTGAGCGGATCATTGAGACCTCTTCGAGCGGGTTACCCGCTCAAAATCGCTTATCTCAATTCATCTCCATTCTCGCTTTCATTGCCTCCTTTGAGCCCAAAGATGTTTCTCATGCTCTTTCTGACGAGTCTTGGATCAATGCTATGCATGAGGAGCTAGAGAGTTTCGAGAGAAACAAGGTCTGGACGCTTGTTGAGCCCCCTCGAGATCACAATATCATTGGAACCAAATGGGTGTTCAAGAACAAGCAAAGTGAGGATGGGGTAGTCATTCAAACAAGGCTAGGTCTGGTTGCAGGGGTACTCCTGTGTTGAGGGTCCGGATTTCGAGGAGACCTTGCCCTCGTAGCTCGCCTTGAGGCCATTAGAATTTCGCTTGCCTTTGCGCTTCTAAGGGTTTTAAGCTCTACCGATGGACGTCAAGAGTGCCTTTCTCAATGGCTTCATTGAGGAAGAAGTCTATGTCGACTGACCTCCGTGTTTCGAGAACCCCAAATACCCTAGTCATGTCTTCAAGCTTTCCAAAGCGTTGTATGGACTTAAGCAAGCCCCTAGAGCTTGGTATGAGAGGCTTAAGTCCTATCTATTGAGACATGATTTTGAGATGGGTAAAGTTGACAAGACCTTGTTCATTCGCGGCTTATAATGACCTTCGCTCGCCCAAATTTATGTCGATGACATTATCTTTGGCGCTCTTCTCATGCTCTAGTTTCACGCCTCGGATGTCATGAGCACCGAGTTTGAGATGAGCATGATGGGTGAGTTGACTTTCTTCCTTGGCTTCCAAATCAAGCGGACTCGGGAGGGTACCTTCTTGCATCAAGGCAAGTACACCCGTGATCACCGAGACGCTTCGACATGAGTGATGGAAAGCGGTGTCGACTCGATGGCTTCTACGGCCACACTTGACCCGATGAGGACGGCGAGCCGCTTGACCAAAAAGAGTTCGAAGTATGATTGGCTCTCTCTGTACCTCAACGCCTCGAGACCGGACATACACTTTTCTCGTGTCTTTGTGCCCGGTTTGAGCTTCTCCTCAACTCACCGCCAAAGCAGTGAAGCGCATCTTCGGTACCTTCGAGCTACCATTGACTATGGTATCGGTACTCTTCCTCATCCTGCTCATCCCTTAGAGCCTATTCGGATGCGCACTTTGCCACTGTAGGATAGATAGGAAGAGCACTCGGCACCGCCAGCTCATTGGCACTTCTCTCGTTTCTTGGTCTTGAGGAAGCGGTCCGGTGTTGCACGCCCACCGCAGAGGCCGAGTTCGTTGTCGCAGCCGATTCTCGTAGCCAAGTGCTTTGGATGGTCTCGACTGCGGGACTTTGGGTTAGCTATCGATCGTGTTCCGCTCTTTTGCGATAACACGTCTGCGATTAGCATTGCTAAGAACCCAGCAAGACTCTCGGACCAAGCACATCGATATCGATATCATTTTCTTGAGACCATGTAGAGAAGGGTGACATCGTGCTCCGCCAGTGAGAGTGACCACCGGTTGGTGATATCTTCACCAAGCCTTTGGATAGCACGAGGTTTTCACTCTGGGAGAGCTTAGGGTGGTTTGTCCTTACGGACTATTGTGAGGGGAGCTTTGGGCTTTCTTCGCTTTATCTTATTAATTGTGCTTCAGTATCCTTCTTGTTGCATCGCATTTTCGGTGCATTGGGTTTAGTCCTTCTAGCATAGGTTAGAGTGTGTCTCTTCTCGAGTTGCTTAGACTTCTTGCTCTTATCTTGTGCTTTCGGGATAGTCGTTTCTTATCTCACTAGGTTGAGCTCACTCACTTCTTTTAGGTTCTAGCGAGGTTGGGCCACCCTGGGTGAGCAGGTTCGTGTTTGCTCTCTAGTGTGCGTTTTCTCGGCGACTATTGTCCCGAGACATATAGGGTAGATGAGAGTCGATCGAGCCATAGTATCCTCTATATCTTATCTATGCTTTAAGGACTCACTGCTTTCCCGATTTATTTGCCGACTCTTGTTTTTATTGCTTTGGTTGTGGGGAGTTCATTTGGGAACTTCTAGACTTTAATTTTGACTTAAACTCAACTTGAACTAAAAGTCGCATAACATGTTGAGGGGAGTGGTTTTTCGCATTGCATTCGCATTGTAATATAACCACATTGAGCCTTGATTATTATCCGGTTATGACATGCTTTCAATGCTTTACACATTGCCATGATTTGTGCTCCATTGCTAATCGATCATGACTTTATATGTGTAGTCAAGTCTTTGCCATGATAGGTTAATCAAAAAGCCAAAATTTGACCTAATTCATGTCTTGTTCATATTTGAGACTAGTCAGCCTTGTGTTATCTTTTTATGATTCTCGCCATGTCAAATAGGTCGAGTTGAGTCTTGAATCTTAGTTGAGCAATAGATTGAGTTATACGCTTCTTGATGACATATAAGTTAGTACAATCTATAAAAAAGGATCTCTTCGTGCGAAAAACCGATCTCACCAATTCCTTCTCATGAGACGGCTTGCCATTGCACAAGGCATGAACTCGGGGAGATTTGATGACCAAGATCATTTCCTTAAGCTTCTCGCTTGGAATGATCGCATAAGGCTTGAGGTCTAGCACATGACAAAATATGATTGAAAACAATCATGAGATCTCAAAAGAAAAATGTCAAAAGTGCTCAATTTAAAAAAAAAATTCAAAGTACTTCAACAATTGTATCATTCTTGAACGAACAAAGACTCTAGTTGGCTCAACACTAGCTTCTTGATTCCATTTAGCTCATTGGCATGGCTTGCATCATTTGTGGATATCATTAGCTAGACTAAAATCTTGTTTGATTTGACTTGCTAAGCACTTCAAATTAAAAAATCAGATTATACCATCTGCTCGCTTAGCTTCTCTTTACATACATAGTCATGATCTTTGTAGCATACTTGTATGTTATGGCTTGGTGTAATACATTTGGTCATTTTGGATAATTCTCATGGCTCGCATACTTTGAATAATCAAATCACCATTCCATCCATCATTTTGACTTATTCTCTTGCATACTTGATGTGTTTATTGCCAAAAGGGGAGAAATAGATTGGAGAAAAAGAAAATTTCTCAACTTCTGGGAACTTGCTAGAGCTTTGGAGATCATTTTGCTCTTTATGTATTGCTCTAGTATTCCTTCTGTCGACATGGTCATAATTTCATTTTCTTTCCTTGGACCATGTCGGCTTCTACAAACTCAACTTCATATTTTTCGATGTTTGTCAATATACTCATCAAGGGGGAGATTGAGAGATCATGTGGAGATGATCCCATCTTTATGATGAGTAATTGACCCTTGGTTGAAGGTAAATTGAGTTTGTTTTGGGCTTTTATTGCAAAGTCTTAACTCGATTTAAATGAAGTCGTATACGACTTGTCCTCGTTCGCACGACCACGTTTGGTCGTGGTCGAAACTCTTCCGAGTGTCAGACGACCATGGTGGTCGTGGTCGGAAGGTTATACGACCACGCTGAACTCAATCGGTGGTCTACGACCACGCCAGGCGCCCCGCGAATTTGAACGTGATCGAAGTCTCACCGGTAGCGTCGACCACGCTGGTGGTAATCGGATTCCACCGAGCAACAGACGAGTTCTTTGGCCGTGGTCGGAAGGGTTTACGACCACGCTGGCAATTGGGAGCGTTCGATCACGTTGTAGCGCCAAAGCTTCACCACGCTATGAGCCCTCGTAAGATTTGACCGTGGTCGGCACTCGGCGCTAGGGTTTACGACCACGCCAGGATCGGAGCCTCGACCACGCTTGGGCGGTCGGGCGTTCGACCACTGGCCGTGGTCTGGGCGCCACGACCACGCCAGGGGAGCTCGAGGCCTCGACCACGCTGTGGAAAGGAGCCACGACTACGTTGTGGCACTCGGTGGTGCGACCGCGTTATGCGCTCGGAGAGCTACGACCACGTTAGCGAGAATTGAACGTGGTCGAACCGCGTTCGACCACGCTATCGGTTGGATGACCGTGGTCGTGCGGGATCACTAAAATTGGTCGTGAGGTGCATTTCATGTCCGATTACGGTGAGGTTTGGTCGGTTGGGTTCCTTGTGAAGTCATGGACCTTGTGGACTGGTTTGTTCACTATTTTGACAAGGTTTGGTAAAGTCTATTTTCTGTGGAAAAGACTTGAGCTCGGTTTGAGCTGAGCAGGTTGTGTTTTCCTGTGTGGATCAGTGCTATGTGATGGTTTTGCTGTCTGTGATGGTTGCAGGTACTGGGAGACATGTCTTGGTGAGGCTTAGAGAGGTCGGGACTAGACATAGGAGATGTTGAGGTCCGAAACGACGTGGAAGCCAAGAGGACGTGGTCTTGCCCGAGTGGTGTAACCGAAAAACAAAGGCATGAGGAGGAAGCTTCGGAGGTCAAGGGCATTTTGGAGAAATGACAAAGCTCGCAAAGGAAGTCGTGTCCTCGGGAAAGCACTGGAGTTGGTGGTGCTATTGGGCAAAGCAGTGGAGCCGTTGCCACTGGGTAATGGGCAAAGCACTGGAGGCCTGCAAAGCACTGGACTCTCTGTAACGGGTGGTCTGTTGAGACCCGTTAGCGTGTGAGACTATAAATAGAGAGGTTAGGTCTCAGGAGCGAGGAGAGGTAGTCCCCTGAGTGCTCTGAGTGTTCCTCTCTATCTTGTGTGAGTTGTCTCTGGGTAAGAGCATGGATGCTCGTGTACCTCCGATGGAGTGGCTGTAGAAACCTCCATGTGAAATAGAAAAGATTGGATTCATCTCTCGTATCTTTCTCGCTTTTGTTCTTAAGATGATTTGTTTGATCTGTTTGCCCTCTCGTGTTCTTTCGATCATATGTGTTTTCTCTGAGAAGTTGGCTTGTGCTTCACTTGCTCAGGACTGGGAAGTTGTTTTACGGCTGCTTGCTAAGATCATTCCCGAGAGCAAAAGCGAAATCAGTAGAAAACCGAGTTCTGTGGTTCTGCCGCCTGGAGCTCTCTGTTTCAGTTTTCGACTTTGGTTTTCTCCTCTTCATTGAAGAAGACTTTGAGGTTCTTGGTATTTTACTTCCGAGATCTTGTACGAACTAAGTTTCAAGTTTCATTCATTTTGGATCTCGTGCAAAAGATCTTTAAATTCTTGCTCCTCGTCGCGCCGACAACAGTAGTATTTCTGTATATCGCTCGTTGTCGGATCGTCACCTATTTGACCACGCAGCCTTTGGTATTTTCGACCACGCGATTTCCAGGAGCCGATCTTTTCTAGCTTTCGACCACACAGTAGTATCTCTCTGTTGTCGGATGATCGACTACGGCATAAGTTTTCTGGTTCGGTTTTCGCCAGTGTTATCCTCTCTGCTTCGGTCGCTCGACCTCGCCTGCGTAGCGCGTGGTCTTGCGTGTCGGTCTCTTCTCACTCCATACGACCACGGTCAAAACTCGACACGCTTTCACGATTACGACTACGGTTGTCTTCGGTTACGACTTCTTGTTTTATTGTTGCTGTGTTCGATTGAGCTTTGTTTTTCTGACTTCTTAGCTCTCTAGCTAAAGGAGAAGAAGAACTTGAGGAGGAAGTTTTTAAGGCACCATTCACCCCCTCTGTTGCCATTTCGGTCCTTCACATATGTAGCTCTCTAACAGTATTAATTCAATTTTGGCCCCAAAACAATGAAATCGTGCGGTCCCCGACCGCACGACCACTGTTCATGTACTAGTCGTGCGGTCGGGGACCGTACGACCACACTATTCATCTGTACTTTTCCTATTTAGAGTTTGTTTGAATTTTTAAATATATGAAATGAGCTCAAAAAATTACGAAAATTTATGTACAGTCTCCCGACATAACGTTCCTTGCGGTGTAATTTTTGGGGAATTTTATCCTTGGCAAATTTCGCTCAAAAATTCATACAATTGTGATATTTTTATGAGTTTCTACATATAGCAAACGAGCTCCAAAAATTACGAAATTTTATGTGAAACCTCCCAATGCAGTAATAGTTATTATTTAATTTTTTGGGAATTTTATGCTGTCCAAATTAGCCACGTTTGTCCAAGTCGTGCGGTCTTCGACCGCACGATCCGCATATCTACGCTCATGCATAGTGTATGTTTGGATTAGTCTGCATATGCTTGTATGCTTATGTGCTTGTAATGAGATTTAAATATTGTATTTTTGTGTGGATAAGAGTTTACTTGGTTGTGCAAATTTTTTGTAATTATAAATATTAGGCATATTCATATGTAATTTATTTTGTTTGGAGTCCGCATCAATTTTGTAATATAGAAGACGAGTGCAAAATATTATAAAATATATTTTGAAAACTCCTTACGCCGTGCGTTGTTATAGTGCGGTTAATTTTCAGAAGAATTTTGTAGGGACGAGTGAGCCCTGAATGACATGTACGTATAGAGGTAAACTGTAGTATGGTGTAATGGTTGATCCATTTGTGTTTTTCGCACATTGTGAATAGTAAAAAACATGTTTGATTCGCAAAAATATTTTGCGATCATGTTATGTTGTTGTAGACTTGTAGTGCAATAAATTTCATGAAAAATTTTATATGAACGACTAGAATAAGAATGACTGGTAAGTAGAAAAGAAAGTGATATGAAGCACGCGAAGTCATTTTTGTCCAAAATTTCAACCAAGTAAACTCTTATCCACACAAAAATACAATGTTTAAATCTCATTACAAGCACATAAACGTACAAACGCACGCAGCAGCTAATCTAAAAATACACTGTGCATGCACTGTAGATATGCATGTCGTGCGGTCGAGGACCGCATGACTCAGATAAACGTGGCTAATTCGGACTGTATAAAATTTTCAAAAAATTATATAATAACTATTACTACATTGGAAGGCTTCACATAAAATTTCGTAATTTTTGGAGCTCGTTTACTATATGTAGAAACTCATAAAAATATCAAAATTGTATGAATTTTTGAGTGAGATTTGCCAAGGATAAAATCCCCTAAAAATTACACCGCGAGGAACGTTATGTCGGGAGGCTGTACATAAATTTTCATAATTTTTCGAGCTCATTTGATATATTTACAAATTCAAACAAATATTAAATAGAAAAAATACGAGTGAATAGTGTGGTCGTGCGGTCCCCGACCGCACGATTTCACTGTTTTGAGGCCAAAAATGGAATTAATATTGTTAGGGAGTTAGATATGGTATTCTAGTGATCTACAGTGTTATTTTTGTCCAAAATTCCCCTATGGCAATGCTGACAATCAATGTACGAAAGTGCTAAAGCTCAGTCGGGTGTTTTTTTAATTGCCAGCGTGAAGGTAGCGTTTGTAGGGGAGAGTATTTTGTGTCGGCTGCGTTTTGTATGAGGTCGTGTTCTTCGTTCCCCTGTTATGCTTTGTGCGAGGGCGTCATGTATTTTGTTTGCATGCTTGCTTGAAACTTATTGATTATACTATACGTGTGTATGTATAATGGGACACCCATTCAAAAAGATAAAATAAAATGGGACACAGGGGCGGGCCCTCTGTTTCTAAAAAAAGAAATTTTTTGAGCAGTGTTTGAGTCCCATACTTGGCTTAAAATTTCTTTGTCTCGTATGTATGCAGTATAATACGGATATGCCAGCGCCGCACATGTACATAAATGTTGTGAGCCGAGCAGGCAGCATGCCCCGTCCTGTGACCTGACATCAAGAATAAATTGGTTGGGTAGCTAAATTTGGTGTAATATCCATAGTTAAATTTGATTTAGTGTTTATTATAATCTATATGTAGATCTCATCATAAAAAATATACTATTTAAAAGCTAGTTACTATAGTAGAAAATGATAAGCTAAAGCTAAAGTAAAAACACCCGACCTTGCTGCTGCGCCCTGTCCTCCCCTGGCCACGTGCACTCCCCATCGGCCCGACCTCCCCTAGGCCCTGGCCTCGTCCCCGTGCTATCCCCCCTTAGCCTTGTTGTGTTTCCCTCACTCCTCCGTCCGACTCCTATGCCATGTATCACTAACAGAGCATGGAGTCTTATGCGCGAAGGAAGAAGTCGACAGACTTTAAGGCCTCTGCTCTACACCAGCAGACGAGCATGCAACCGGTTAACACCTCGTCAGCTCCCAGCCGCCTTCTAAACTCGGCAAACAGGCAGCCTCAGTGAGATGTTTTTTTAAAAAAAAACTTATTTATGTTTTGTAGTGTAATGTCTCTCATTTTTCTGAATGAATTTGTAGTGTGACATATCATAGCTATTATGATTTGCTTCCTATGTAATCCTCATAAGGGAATTTTCTTTTAGAGAACTGTTTATGACACAATGTATGAATTGTGTATATATTGTGTGATTGTCTTGTAATGCTCTAAAATAATATATGAGCTGGTAGTAATAATATGGCAATTGTCCAAGATATTACAGAACTATTTTTGTAACCTGAACAGCTTATTTTAGTATTAACTATTTTTGTGAATGATTTTTCTCTCATGTATGTATATATTTGTAAGTCATAATTCATATGTTTTTAATTACTACACTGTGTTGTTGCCTGCTGCTGTGCTATGGGTCTAGTCCATATGTCGGCGAGAGAGCTTACGGTAAAGAAAAGAAACTCCGAATCAACCAACCGCAGGACGAGCAACAATTATACACCACAACCGCATCGGATGCATGCATGTACCACACACTGGGACTGTACATATAATGCAAACACGAATGCCCTATTTAACTAGTAAGGTGTCCGTGCGTTGCAACGGAAAACCAAATAAAATTGATACATATTATCAAATAAGTCATTGTCCCACTTGTTAGAGCATGGCCGTTTTGAGCGGTTGATCGCCATTTAAGATACACATTTACAAATGGCATCCACAATATTGAACATTAGCAGTCAGAAATATTCTCAGACAAATTTGTTCAATGAACAGATGAAAAAAATTCTACAAACTCAAAGTTCCAGTTTTCCAAATACAAGTTTTACCAGTTGCACTTGGTTGCCCTGAGGCATAGTATCTGGACATGGTGTACCAAGGAATAGAAATAATACAACAGATCGATGAACTCATGAGGCGCCGCACAAACGAACTATATAGACATTTACGTAACCATCACATTAATTATGAGCTAAATTTCATGCACCTCGATCGACCACTTATTTACCGTGTCCAGAGGACCATCATCCGCAAAAGCACATCACATCCTCCTAACATCTCCTGTGATCCAAAACTCAACAGAAACGCTGTGCTTATCTCCGATTATGATTTTACTGAGCACATGTAGAATTTATTCAATGCTAATACTGAACCCTTTCATCGCCGTCAAAATTAAGACCTTCAATACCTTTGAGAGCAAACTCATAGTTCTTAATGTTAGATGAGTGCCGACCTGAAGATGAATGCTTTGGCTCTGCAGAATTGACCGGTGAGCTCCTCGAGGACCAAGTTCTACGGAATGCCCTGTGGCTTGCATCGCTTGTACGTGTTCGTGAAGGCTCGTAGTATCACCGCCACCACATCCCGGCTACTTGAAACAAAGAACTCGCCTTGACGATCCACTTGACCGTCCCAAAAATTCAACCGGTATCTAAACAATAGAAGCAGCCAAAGTAACAAGATTAAAATATGACCAATATTTCAAGCTAATGCTTTGGACTGATAAAGATACAGTAACATTTAAAACTATGATCACGTCGTCAATTTTGGTCGGCTTGGGGTGAACCAGAGAGGCATAGTAGCTTAATCGGAGTGGAAATAAGCTCAAGAGTGGCACAAATATTCCACGTTGTTTTGGGTGAACTATCTGGTCTCCAAATGAGAAACTGACCATCTTGTATTAGTAGACTCTGTAGATGGATTATATCATTTTAATACCAGATGAAATATATATCCGTGTAATAAACAGGCTATGGTTGGGCCAGCGGATCTTTTATCATGTCGTTTTGTCACATTACATGATCTGACGAATTACACTGTTGTGTGCTGCTTTTCCTGCTTCATTACGCATGTTGCATCTTGTAATTCCTAGCAGGTTTTCAGAAACCAGTACGGTAAAAAAATCCGGGCTGTTGCTTTTGGATCGAACGGACGTTAGGTGGAATTCACAGATCTGCTTCACTTGAGCAGTAGTAGGATCCGGATCCAAATACGGCCCCAGCCCAAGGCGCGGCCCAGGACGAGTCCTCGCTCCTACGTATGGAGATCCGCTAGTATTTTACCCCCCTAAACTTTGATATTGTCTAACTTTTAATCCGAAAGTACAAAATCAGATGTTTTACCCCTCTTTACTCCTTAAAAGGAGTTGCTGTTTCGTCCGTCCTCTTTCACTCCTTCACAAAAAAAGATCTGCTGACTGACGTATAGCCCTCTCTCAACTCGCTCTACGAAATCATGCCGAATCACTTTTATTTGGTACGAATTTTTAAAATTTATCATACTACATATTCTAAAACTTACGGGTGGTAAATTTTTTTAAAAAATACACACAAACATGCTAAAAGTTTTTAAATCCATAGTAACGCACTGGTATTTAGCTAGTATTGTAATACTTTTCATCAAGCCAACAATTTTCCCAGTGGAAGCAAAACATGTCTGAGGCTCTCAGACCTAAGCACCTTAGAAGAAAAGGATAGGTTCTCAGGATACCATACCAATGCTTTGAGGGACTTGATCTCAATGACTTGCATGTCGTATTGATAAGATATCTCCTTTTGTTCATCATTCTGAAAATTCAAGATATTTTCATCAGATGTTTTGAGCAGAGGTTCTGTTACCTATTTACAATTTCTCTAGAAGAGAACCATAGCACAGACATGTCTAGTTCAGAAGACAAAACTCTACTGAAATAATATATTTGAAGATTTAAGTGTAACAATGAACGTATAAACATCTAATTGTGCAAGTATGCACAATGGTATCAAAGTATACATATTTCTGCCCTACATATAATTATGTTTTGGCATGAATAGTAAAACTACAAGAATCCAGTGAAGTAAATGATGTCAAGTGATCCCAAAATTCAAACCAATCATTTATACATGAGCATGCTCACGGTGCTCGATGATCAGAAGATGCCCTAATATATTAAGTTCAACCTGCTTTGCTGAAAATAATCAGCTAATCACCATGCTTTAACAAAGCAGATATGACGCCATCTGAAAATACTGCTTTTGATGCAGCCTATTATGCAGAGATCTTTCCATAATAATGAATGAATTAAGGTATTTGCTCCTTGAATTTAATATATCTGTTAGACAAATGAAAAAGGTAAATATACTATGAGCTAAAATCCAGAGGGAATCAAAGGCAAGTGAGTACATGTGTACAGGAATCACAAGGAAGAAACATAAATAATTTTTTCATTACAGTGTCTACATGAATCAGAGGCAAGTGAGTACATGTCAACATTCACAGGCACAACTAAGAAAATTCCAAAACACTCAAATCGATGCAGATTGAGAACCAGCATAGAAAACACAAATCAGGATGGATGGTTACCCAGATCAAGGGCAGACCTTCTTAGCTAATAAGGTTCTTAAAGAGTTAGCTTCCACATGTAATGCAAGTGCTTCAGAAGCTGCATCCTTTGATCTATTCAACTAATTCTCCATTATTTCCATCTCTTTGGAGGGTGCTCCAGCCATAACATGAATCTCGTCCTTGTAATCTTTTTTCCCTGTAAAAGGGAACTGAGAACGAAGTGTATTACACTCTGCAGGAAGAGATGAAACACATATCCCTATTTAACAAACTAACTGGTCAAGTCCCCTCTACCTGAATCTTGCAAGGTTTCCTCAACCTTGATCTCAAGATCATTCTTTTGAGCAATGAGTTTTAGAATCTGATGTTCCAATTCTTCAATTTTGGCCTCATAAGTGGCAATTGATTGTTTAATATTGTCGATTGATTCTTCTTTTGAAGACATTTCTTTCTCCCTTTGCATAAACTGGTTCTTGTCATTCTAAACTCAAATAGAGAAAAAGCCGATAAAAAATAATACCATTTCTCGTAAAAAGAAACAATACCATTGCAAAACAGCACAACAGAGGAAAATCATGGTACCTGTAATACTTCAACTAACCCCTTGTATCGTTCAATCTCAGCATTCAGATGATGTAACTGATCACTAAGAATGGTATATGGCTATGATATGACAATGTAGTTTTCATCTTTTAATTGATCCCGCACAGATAGCAGGGAAATGCATTTTTTAAAAGTAAAAAAATCCAGGATTGAACTTTAAACTGCAAAAGAGTATGTCAACCCTCCACTACAAAAGAAGGTACCAACTTGAAGATCTTCCAACTGCTTGGATAGTATTAGATCATCCTCTTGAGCTAGATTGCTAGTGTCAGATTTGTATCAGGAGTAAAAACAAAAATTAGCAGGGAGTAAACAACCATATCATGTAAAACTTTTGCATCCAACGTGAATAAAATGTTTGTACTTGCCTGAGAGAGGATAATAGGGCCACCTTGGGAAGCAAAGAGTTCTTCACTCTTCATGATATCCACAATTTTCTCGGTGAAACCCTGCATTGCCATCTGCAAAGCAAAATGCAATGTCACAACCATAAAATAAATAATCTGATAATAGGGCCACCTTGGGAAGCAAAGAGTTCTTCACTCTTCATGATATCCACAATTTTCTATGAAACCTCGCATTGCCATCTCGCAGCAAAATGCAATGTCACAACCATAAAATAAATAATCTGCATCTCTAATAAGATCAAGAAATGTTCTAGACTTCCACAAACATTGAAAGGTTCATTGTCCGTCTCAAGTCGATGCCCGGTTTATACTTCAACCAAACTGAAAGCCACTACAAAATTGCATGGCAACAGAGGTCAAGTGACAAAAGTAAAAATATACCTACACTAAACTGGAAATAGTAAAAGTGAGTAAATAATAATCCATTTTACTATGGTGATTTTAGGAAGTGAGGAACTGGGTAATGTATGGATCCGGAGAAGAGAACCTCCTCCGCCTGCTGATCAAGACCGCCTTCTTGTCGTATGTCATGACACGGGGTGGGGAGTAGGAGGAGGAGGCGGCGGGGGGTGGGAGGTAGCGCCGACGGAGCGGAGGGGGGGGGGGAGGAGGCGGCGGAGGAGGAGGGGGAGGAGGAGGCGACGACGGCGCGGGGGGGAGGAGGAGGCGAGGCACCCGGAACACCTCCGCGTGGCGTGACATCGGTGGTCGCACGGCCAGATCCTCGACCAAATCGTGGTGCACCGGTCATCGCGTGAGGACGAGATGCACACGGTCCAACCAAATCCGGTCGGTGGAAGCAGTGGTAGGGAAGAGGCGTCCAGATCCACCGGTAGAAGCGGCGGTGAGGGGGGGCATCCAGATCCGGCCGGTGGAAATGACAAGAGGGGAGGGACGGGAGCGGAGGAGCGGGGCGGCGGCGGAGCGGAGGAGTAGGGGAGGAGGAGGCGGCGGCGACGGAGTGGAGGAGCGGGGGAGGCGGCGAGCGAGGAGTGGGGAGGAGGAGGCAGGCATGGGTGGGAGGGGAGGCGGCGGCGTGGAGTGGGAGGAGGCGAGGCGGAGCGGAGGAGGCGGCGCAATGGAGGAAGGAGGAGGCGGCGGCAATGAGGAGTAGGGAGAGGAGGAGGAGGCGGCGGTGGGGGGGGGGGAGGCGGCGGCGGGGGGGGGAGGAGGCGAGGCGCGGCGTCATGGGGTGGGGAAGAGGCGAGGCGGTCACGCAGAGAATGTGGGATTGGGGAGATGGGGAGAACCGCCACCACTCGTACGGGCGGTTTTCGTGAGTTGCTCCACGTGTCAGTGGTTATTTCTATGAAGAGAGGGTGGGAGAGGACGGACGGACTGCCACCAACTCCAATTTTTAAGTAGTAGAGATATGCTGTTCCGTATGGATGGAATTAATTGGTCCAAAAAAGTTTGGGCCTCCCGTTCGTTTGTAGTGTAGGACCCTGCAACAAGATGCGTAGGTGTACGTGTTTAAGGTGGTGTTTATTATGGCTTATTTCGTCTTCAGTATCTGGTGTCTGGCTTATTTTTTACTATTTATAATTTTATTTTATTTTTGAACTTTTGGCTTTTTTAGCTTTTTTGTCGGTTCTTTTTTTTCCCGTATTCGTTTGCGTTGTCTGTGATGGGCTAACATATTTTTTATATTTTTATATTTTTTTTAAATTTAATTATGTTAAATAAGTCTCTGTCAGTTATAGTATTTTTCAACCAGCTACAGTACTTTTCAGTCATAAACCACCAAAAATAAATCATAATGAACACCACCTAAAGGCTATACAAGTGCGTCATATGTGCTCCATGATATGCATGGGATAGTGCGCTAGCTAGCTTGACCTAGGGTATGCAATTATGCATCGTGAGTACTAGTTGGGTTGGGGGAAGTAATAGGCAGGCGAGATCGAGTCATTGAATGCGTGTCAGGTGATCATCAGGTACGTGCACATGCATGCATGACCAATCTGAAGACACATGTACGTACAGCACAGTTGTACGTACTACAATATAATTATGAAATAGGCGCTCTGAGCTAGTGGAACCAACCCCATTAAAAGCTTCATGCTATTAATTCTTGACTGACAAATCTCAAGTTACATAATTTTATCTTCATTCCATGTAAAAGAATCTTTCCCCTACAATCACATCCTACCCCTATTACCCCAGGAAGGTTTCCCGGCCGCGGACGGACTCCACGTCGCCCGCGCGCGCGCTCCGGCCGGCGCGTGGCGACGGGAATTCCTGTACGGTCGGGAGAGGTGATTTTCTGAGGTTTTCCGAAATTACGTATAGGTCCCTGGTTCTCGCAAAAAAATCCCTGGATTTTTTTTTGGCCCCTCCTTTTTGCGTGATGCCCCCCCGCGGTTTTTTAAATTACTCACGGGTCCTCGTTTATTTACGTACAGGTCCTCCCGTAGTTTTTTATTTACGTACAGATCCTCGCTATTTTGCAAAAAAAACCTTTACCTTTTTCGAAAATACGCACATGTCCTTGGATTTTTTTAAATAATTCCTCGCGATTACGGTGCCTGGCGTGGCGTGGCGCCGCGCCTACGAGGCTAGTTCTTGAGATGGCAGATGGCACCACAATGGTAAGCAGCCTCTGGAATTGCAAAATTGAGCAATGTATCAGAACACACAGGTTGATTCCAGCCTCCATATGAAATGGACCGATCAATAAAAGTAATGAGATAATAAGCTCCTGTATACCTTTTTACTGTAAGAAAGTCTTTACTTCAACTGTAAATAAGAAAAGGTCTTACCAGTAGAAAAACAAAAACAGATATGCTACACTTATAAAGGCCAATAATACGTTTGTCCTTGCGCACATAAACGCAGCGTTAGCGTTTGTTTGTTCCAAAGTCCACAACATTTGTGATGCGTCAATATTTGTTTCTTTGTATAACTAGCTGAATGCCTATATATTGCTATAGATTTTTAAAATTTATCATACTATATATTTTAAAACTCACAGATTGTAAAAAAATTTAGAATATGTATACAAATATATTCTAAAAGTTTTTAAATATGTCAATTAAGTCGAAAGTCGTCGATCACACCTCGTGATCATAAGTCGGAAGACATCGACCACACCTCATGATCGTAGGTCGAGAGCCCTCGAGCACACCTCATCGTCGTAAGTTAGAAGCCATCAACCATCGTGCGTGATCGTAGGTCGAGAACAGTCGACCATCGCTGGTGGTCGTAAGTTGACAGCGGTCAACGATCAATCATGATCCTAAATCAGGAGCCTTCGACAATGACTCATGGTCGTACATCGAAAGCCAATGACCATCGTTTGTGGTCATAAGTCGGAAACCATCGAGGATACCTCATGGTTGTAAGTCAGAACACATTGACCATCGCTCGTGGTCACAAGTTGGAAGACATCGATCACACCTCGTGGTTGTAAGTCGAAACACATCGGCCAGTGCTCATGGTCGTAAATTAGAAACCGTTGATCACACATCGTGGTCGTAAGTTAGAAGCCGTCGACCATCGCATGTGATCTTAGGTCGGGAACGGTTGATCATTGCTGGTGGTCATACATTAGCAGGCCTCCGGTGCGTTTGTGCCCTATCACCCGACTGCCAGCGCTAGCCTGCTCGACCCCGACTTCGACCATAGACCTTCGACGTCGACCATGGCCCCCTTCGACCACGGGCCCGACTTTGACGGCGGCGTCGACTTCGACCACGACCCTGACTTCGACCACTGCCCCCTTTGACTTCAACCACTGTAGGACCCTGGTTTTACGATTCGGAATCCTCTGAGATTCCACCGCACTATTCCCTGAATTAGTAGATAGTGCTCACAGATACAGAATTGGACATCAAAATACATGTCACGCGGAAGTATAAATATAATAGAAGACTTACTCATGGGCCGATCAGACTGAAATCAATAAATTGCAGCAGTGGAAATGAAGCACACAGGACAAGCCCACAGGCAGCTGATTGGGGGTACTCGACCTAATTCTTGATACCTTCATTTTCTTTGCCATCATGTTCGGGCGTATTGCTGAAGCGTACCGATCTAACTCCTGATTCTGGATTTGTTGTGAGAGCAAGAGTGAGCACAAATCACCATGCTTCCCGAGCCAATACACAGGATACAAATAAATAATATACAAGGCTTGTCAAAGGAGATGCTCGGGTTATTTTATTTGCCATATATTACTTTTAGTATTATTATTACTATTTAATCACGATGTTATTGTTGCTGGCTAAAACTCCAAACAACGAGTGCATCATTTATTTAATCCATCAAACATACACTTTTTATATTGTTACCTACCATTTCATTAATCCAACCAAGGGTGTCAATTCTCACATAAATCCTAACTTCCACCATAAATTTGTAAATTAATCTCGGATGGCTGCATACTCCCAATCTCATATCCACTATATGTGAATCTGTTTACTCTACAATACAATGATAATCCAATACCTTTAATTTGGATCCACCAATCAAACAATTCCCATTGCATTGTCTAAACATTTTATTAATCAAATCGGAGCTACCAATTCTCATATGAATCTAAATTTTCATCACAAATTTATAGATCCAATCTCAGGTTCATTATTTACCAATTTGATCAGTTCCTCCGTCTAATGAAAATTTAGTATCCTTTATTTTAAATCCACCAATATCTTTTGTGTTCTGACTTCTTAATAATCCAATCTTATAGTTGCTATTCATCAACTCTTTACCTCTGGATTCTAATGATTATCTAACATCATTACTTTTAAATCCACCGGTATCACTTGTATCAGGACTTCCTAACAATTAGATCCTTTCCGTTATTGGTTCAAAACCATAATTTGTCCTTCCAGTAATCAGCCTTGTTTTCCATTGTCTAACTCTAACTAATTCACTAGTATACATCCACCGGGAATATTATTGATCAGGTTTATATTCCAATAGTTGTTATCATATCTACAAATTCCCCAAAAATTCAATTGATCCATCTAGTAATCGATCATATTATGTTATTCCATTATTATCAACATCTCCCAAGAATTTATATTATTTAGCACTGTCATAATCCAGCAATTACTTTCACACTCCCTAACTCCCAAAATCATTTAATTCCTCCATCTAGACAATCTATTCATTTAGGCTCCACCAATTTATTTTCTCAGAATTATCACTATCGTTTCCTTTTTGAGGATCGACACGAAACCCACCAACATCTTTGTGTCTTTACCATAAACACCCATCTTCTTTACTTACGACTCTATTTTCTCTTCCCTATTGTTTATTTTGTAAGAAAAAGAGTATTAAAATATGATACATAGAAATTTCTTAAGACCTAGCAGTTTGAGCTAAAACATAGTGTGTGAAAGAATGCATTAGTAATAGCGATCCAAACACTATCATGCGAGATCCTTAGCTTCTCCATATCTCCAAGTAAAGAAGCACACACATCACAATGGTCCCGGGAGACAGCATA
Organism: Bonia amplexicaulis; assembly: GCA_036346245.1. NCBI lineage: Eukaryota > Viridiplantae > Streptophyta > Magnoliopsida > Poales > Poaceae > Bonia > Bonia amplexicaulis. The sequence continues at coordinate 21,459,414 of CM070747.1, read as the reverse complement.
TTTAAGTGAAGTAAACTCTCGTGACAAGCTCTCTACCTCTTTCACTAACTCATAACACCTAGTTCTAGACCTAGCATAAAACTTGGAATGATGTGATATGAATTGGAAATGAAAAAAACTACAAAACATACTGCTAAGTTCTACCATTGGGTAGTTTGCTCCGACATGTCTTCATATTTTGAAAACGCCACAAAATGCTATCATCTCTAATAGTTGCAAACATATCTCACTCAACATAGCATAACATGCTATCATTCATCCATTCGTCATTCATTTTATTTCATAACGAAGAAGGCTCGTTCAACTGTTGTTGTTGCTGCATGAAAAATCAAGGCAAGTTCAATAAGTTGATACACAAAGGGGTAACATGTGTGTCTATCACTTTGAATGATCTTCACAGTAAGATCTCCAAGGTCATTGCAAGTTGAGAAGTCATCATCATCTCTCACATCAACAATGAATATATCAAATTGGTACCTTAGGATTACACAATCATATTCAGAGTAGTTAGCAACATATATCTTAGTAGGTTGGATTAGTTTGACGTGTCACTTGGCAAACCAAGTCTACCTTATTTTTGCTAAATCATGCATCGTCATATACGCCTAGGAAAAAACAGAGACTTCCACTTCTATTCTTCCATCCCCTTTTGGATAGCTATTATGTAGTATCAAGCTACTGTAGGATTAAGGATACCGACTAGAGGGGGTGAATAGGAGGTTTTTAAATTTTTCTTGTCTCCTTAATTAGTTTTCTACAAAGTTAATAGCAAGAATGTAAGGCAATTAAACCTACACAATTTTAGTCAAGTGAATAACTATGCTAGCTCTAAAGTAAGCAATTCAATCACCCTAAGGCAAATAAATACGAGCTAGAAGAAAATAATTGAGAGAAGGACACAATCAACGTTTTACCGTGGAACTCGGAAACTTGCCGGTTTCCCCTAATCCACGTTGAGGTTAGCCCGAACGAATTGGACCGGCTCCACGGATTAAGCCGAAACACCTCGATCACTAGAGGTAGCTCTTCCCCGCTCCGGGTAAGTGAGCTCCAACCTTCACAAGAACACCGGGTTTTCTCACAATCTCCTTTGAGAAGATCACCGATCAAACCTCCACCAAATCGTCCAGGGGCCGGCAAACACCAAGAGTAATAAACCAGGGGCTTTGCTTGATTGCAAACAAGTGCCAAGGATCAAACTAATGAATGCTATGCACTTTTTGCTCAACTACCTCAAATGAGTGCTCAAGAGAGTAAAGAGGTGTGGAGTGAATGCTCAATGCTCAAGAATGTTCAATAGAGTCTCTAACTTCTGTCTTAGAGCAGTGGTATGGGTATTTATACCTTCCACCTACCAAAACTAGCCGTTTGGAACAAATTCTACAAAAATCAAGACGAGCGGTACTACCGCCGTAATATGGCCGGTACTACCGCTTCCCTATCTGACGCGACAGAACGGCTATGTCAGAGCCTCTGCAGTGACCATTGAATTTTCAGTGCGGTACTACCGTTGTTACAAAAGTCGGTACTACCGCTCGCCGGTAGTTCCGCAAGGTCGGCGCAGAACTACCGCTCGGGCCGAACTCCAAAAGTTCCGATTTTGGCGCTCTCTGGAAAAAAGGCTCCGCTCTCCCTCCGGAGGTTCCGGTCGTCGGAAGTACCGCTTGGACAGCGGAACTACAGCACGCTGCGATAGCTCTGGCGTTGAAATCGCCGGTACTTCCGATCCTCAAAAACTCAAAAATGCATCTGGAGGGTACTCTCTGGAAAAAAGGCTCCGCTCGAGTTCCGGAGCTTCCGGTCGCCGGTAGTTCTGATTTTTCAGCAGAACTACCGAGCTTCCAGACAGAGCACAGTTTTGGTTTTTGAAACAGATTTTTAATTAATGCATGATCCTAGTTGATCCAAATGGCACATAAAATTTTCTATCAAGCTACTTGCCATGATCCCTCTTTATGGTATGATTATTTAATCTATAATCCGGTCTTCCACCTTTTCTCCTAAGACCGGTAAAATTAAAAAGGGATCATATTCTATATATACCTTTGTCTTGAGCCATTTTTTGGTCTTCACATGTGTCCTTTGGCTTGCATCTTGTCAACCACATATGGACTTAACCTTTAAACACTCATTAAACACGTTAGTCCCATATTCACAAAAATTCATTAATTACCAAAATAATTTTTAGGGGCCTAGATGCTTTCAATCTCCCCCTTTTTGGTAATTGATGACAACATACCTTTTATGAGAGAAATAATGTTTTTGAATATACCACTTGTTTGACAACTAGTTGTATATTTTATTGTGACCTTTAAAGGAGAGTAATTCTTGCAATAGTTGTTCATTTTGGCAATATGTGAATTATTTCCTTTTTAAAGTCAAGGAGAGGAGAAACTCCCCCTAAACATGTGCATATAATTTTGAGAGAATAGAAACATCACGTTTAAGACAAGATGCATGAGACAAAGAGATACCATGTCATGAAAGTGAATGATCATAAGAGATAAAAACATTACATCCCATAATCATCCAAGCATCAAAAGTAAACAAGGTTTATTACATCCAACCAAAGTTCATTGTAACTAAAAACATGGATAAATAAAGATAATATCTAGCCTAAAAGTCCCAACTAGCCCAAGTTGATCATCTGTCCACTCTTCTCCCCCTTTGGCATCACGTACCAAAAAGAGCTACTCCTGAGGTGCGGGAGGAGAAGGGTCGCGACGGCGGCGTCGAGTGTAGCGCAAGGGCGACGGAGACTAAGTCAGCGACTGCTCGATGGCTGAGAGTCTGCCATCAAAAGAAGTCACCCTCTCATCCAAGGAGACCATCCTCTGGTCGAAAGAGTCCATCATGGAGGTGAGGGTAGCAAACCCCTCGACCTGGGAATCTCGCAGCGTAAGAATAGCGGCCTAGATCTGAGAGAGGGAAGCCTCCTCTGGATGAGCAGCTGGTGCTCCTGCTGCTATTGGTGCTGCTGGAGCTGCTGGTGCTGCCGTTGATGATCCTGTTGCTGCCGGATCTGACTGTCGAGCTCTAGTGGAGGTAGGAATGGGAGGCTCAGGTCTGGGCTTATATGGCTTGTGCCTTCCATTATAGCTGCCTCGAAAGTTGAACTTCCTCTCAATCACAGCGAAGATGTAGGGGGCATAATTGATCCTCTTAATTCTGTCATTCTTAGAGGATGCAATCTCCCTAATGATCAAATCGACTACATCAAACTTATGTCCCTTCATGATGTGGTCTATGATATTCCCTGCATGTCCTCGAATAGCATCAAAATTTCCACTCTTGGAGAGGATAGTGTGGTTGATTATCCTGTTGATAATGCTAGGAATAGGAAGCAAACCAACCAACTTGCTTGGAATGAATGGCTCACCGGTGTTGTAATAGATGGAGGTAGCTGAAATGTCAAGGGCTGGCATGTCATAGACTTTCTCAAAGGCACTCAGCTCGACCCCCAAAGCAAGCTCAAACTCATGTTTGGTTGCTTCTAGCTTTTGGCACACTATCATGCATGTAAGGTGCTGGAAGTCAGGGGAGATGTGTATCGTAGCATAGAACTGACGAATGATCTCCACATTGTAGTCTGACTGCAATCCCACTAGCTGATGCAGTCCTGCCCTCTGAAACAGTCTGAAGGTACAATCGTACTTGTCAATGGTATCCAAATGATCCCAGTCCACATACTTATGCTCAGCAAACTGTCTGCTGTCCCCATATAGTTGATCAAAGATCTGTTCTTGGAATGTGGTGTGGAACTTTGGATTGACAGAGTTTGGGGGAAGCTCATATTGGTTCCTATGCCACAGCCTGGCAAACTCATCAGCTGAGATCTTTCTGATATCTATCTGGGGATCCTCCCTTTCAGTTAAGTCCTCCTCGGACTCCTCCATGGGAGAACTGATCCGCTGCTGAGATTCTGTCTCAGAATCTGAAGTTGGTCCCTTTCCCCGGTCTTGTGCTGCCTTCTAAGAAGCCTCAGAAGTGGCTCAAGCACCAGATGATTCTCCTGAATTTCCAGTGGAAGAGTAGAGTCTACGGCTCGTATTCCTTGTCCTAGGCATCTAAGAGCAAGGAGGATCAGTATTAGAGGCAAGAGAGAATGAATTAATTTAGAATGAAAAAGAATGGAAGAAGATTGCTGTTTTGTCAGGAAAATCAGAAATACCGCCGTTCTGAGGTCGGTAGTACCGTTCAGCGGTAGTACCGCCTCTGTCGAGCGGTAGTTTCGCCCCCTGACCGATTCTAGATCTAAGCAATGTGTAAGAAATTTTGGTGTTTTCTTGGATTGAATCCATGGAATCGGTGCGCAAACACCTTTAAACACCAAAACAACACATTTTCCCTAGATTCCACCGCAAAAATCATCCACATTTGTTCAAACCTAAAAAGTTGACCTAGGGTTCAAAATAGATGAAAAAGAAGGGATTGATCCGAAATACCTTGAGGAATGGGGGAGGTGAACCCTTGGGAGGAAAAAGGACTCAAAAACTTGACGAAAAACCGGACGGATTTGAAGATCCAAGTGGTGGTTTTTGGAAGTTCTTGAGAGAGAGAGGGGGAGATGGCGGCGTGTACGGGCACGGGAGAAGGAGAGAGAAAGGAGGGGCGGTTCCTTAGGTAAGCAGGAGTCGGGCGGTTCTGCCCCCCTTTTTTTTAAAAAAAAAACTTTAAGTCAGCAGCGGTAGTACCACCTATACGGCCGGTAGTTCCGCTCAGAGGTAGTACCGTTGGAGACAGCGGTAGTTCTGATAATTCTGGAACTTGCTGGAAATGGATTGGAATAAGATTAGATGCAAATGATCCCTAGTTTTTGCACTCAACTAAAATCATTAAGGATCATTATGCATTAAATGTATCAAAATAATATCTTTAAATAATTTTTGCATTTGATTAAAATTAAAAATCATTTTCATAAGAGCTTTTGCATACAAATTCTCAAGCTACTTCAAGAGAGTGTACATTTAAATGTGCCGTAAATTTATACAATGTTGGAATAATCTATGACATTTAATTATTCCTCAATTTGCAAAAACGGCTTTCATCTAAAGGCTTAGTGAAGATATCCGCTAATTGGTCTTCGGTCCGGATGTGGCTAATGCAAATATCTCCTTTGCCTACATGATCTCTCAAGAAATGGTAGCGAATATCTATATGCTTGGTTCTTGAGTGTTGGATTGGGTTATTGGAGATTTTGACCGCACTTTCATTATCACACAATAAAGGCACTTTATCAAAATTAATCCCAAAATCCATCAAGGTTTGCCTCATCCATAACAATTGAGCACAACAACTTCTGGCGGAAACATATTCGGCTTCGGCGGTTGAAAGTGTTACGGAATTTTGTTTCTTTGAAAACCAAGATACTAAGGATCTTCCTAAAAATTGACAACTTACCGAGGTGTTTTTTCTATCCACTTTGCAACCCGCATAATCGGAATCCGAATATCCCATTAATTCAAATTTAGCACCTTTAGGATACCAAAGCCCTATGTTATAGGAATGTTTTAAATATCTCAAAAATATTTTTACGGCCTTTAAATGACATTCTTTTGGAGAAGCTTGAAAATGAGCACACATACATACACTAAACATAATATCGGGCCTAGATGCGGTAAGATAAAGCAAACTACTAATCATAGATCTAAAAAGCTTTGTATCTACTGACTTACCTCCTTCATCAAGGTCTAGATGCCCGTTTGTTTCCATAGGTGTCTTGATGGGTTTTGCATCTTCCATGCCAAACTTCTTGAAAAGATCTTTGACGTATTTTGTTTGGCTTATGAATGTCCCATCTTTGAGTTGCTTGATTTGTAGTCCAAGAAAAAAGTTTAATTCACCAATCATTGACATCTCAAATTCTCTAGACATCATTTCACCAAATTCTTTGCAAAAGTCTTGATTAGTAGAACCAAATATAATATCGTCAACATAAATTTGGCATACAAAGAAATCATCATCAATAATTTTTGTGAATAAAGTTGTCTACTTTTCCAATTTTAAATCCTTTCAAAACAAGAAAATCTCGAAGGCGCTCATACCATGCTCTTGGAGCTTGTTTTAAACCATATAGCGCCTTTGAGAGCTTATATACATGATTAGGATATTTAGAGTCTTCGAACCCCGGAGGTTGTTCAACAAAAACAAGTTCGGAGATTGTTCCATTTAGAAATGCACTTTTGACATCCATTGGAAATAATTTAATATCGAAACTAGATGCAAAAGCAAGCAAGATTCTAATTGACTCAAGTCTAACAACGGGTGCAAAAGCTTCATCATAATCTAAACTCTCAACTTGAGTGTAACCTTGAGCAACTAACCTTGCTTTATTTCTTACCACAACTCTGTTTTCATCTTGTTTATTCCAGAAGACCCATTTTGTGTCAATTACATTTTGCTCCTCGGGTCTTTCCACCAAGGTCGATACTTCATTTTGAGCGAAGTTGTTTAACTCTTCATGCATGGCATTAACCCAATCCGGGTCGTTTAGAGCTTCATCTACAAATTTTGGTTCAAGAGAAGACACAAAAGAGTAATGTTCACAAAAAAAAGCTACTCTAGAGTGAGTTTAAACACCCTTACTCACATCACCCAATATTTGATCTATTGGATGATCTTTAGCAATTACGTTGTGGATTTTGAAGGGTTGATGTTGTTGGTCTTTTGCTTCATCATCTATGACTTGTATGTCGTTTGTTGTGGAGGAGGAAGGTGGTTCAACTTATCTTGATGAGATGGGTTATGTTGAATTTTCTTTTGGCTTGATGTCTCTAATTTGCATATTTTCCATTGCCTTGCGAAGTCCTTCATCTCCTACATCATCCAAATTCTCTTGTTCTTCTTGAGAGCCATTAGTTTCATCAAATTGAACATCACACAATTCTTCTACTAAACCCGAATTTTTATTAAAAACTCTATAGGCTTTGCTATTTGAAGAATAGCCCAATAAAAATCCTTCATCACATCGACTTTGAAATTTTGAGAGCCGAACACCTTTTCTTAAGATATAGCATTTGCAACCAAATACTCTAAAGTAGGAAATGTTCGGTTTTTTTTCAATGAGAAGTTCATAGGAAGTCTTTTTCAAAAGACGATGCAAATAAAGACGATTTATGGCATGACAAGCAGTGTTAATAGCTTCCGTCCAAAATTTATCGGAAGTATTATATTCATCAAGCATTGTCCTAACCATTTCAATTAATGTTCGATTTTTTCCTTTCTACAACTCCATTTTGCTCTAGAGTGTAGGTTGTGGAAAGTTCATGCTTTATTCCAAGTTCATCACAAAAATCTTTAATTTTGGTGTTTTTGAACTTGGAACCATTGTTACTTCTAATTTTCTTTATTTTAAAATCAAATTCATTTTGGGCCCTTTTTGAAAAACTTTTGAAAATTCCAGAGGTTTCACCTTTGTCATTTAAGAAGAACACTCATGTATATCTTGAGTGATCAACTACAATGACTAAACAATAACTATTACCCCCGATGCTCTTATAGGTTATTGGCCCAAACAAATCCATATGTAGGAGCTCAAATGGTCTAGTTGTTGACATGATACTTTTGGAACGATGAGAGTTTGCAACTTGCTCCTGGCTTTACAACCACTACAAAGTCTATTTTTCTCAAACTTTACATCTTTCAAGCCAACAACTAAGTCATGTTTGAAAAGCTTTTTAAGTTGAACCATGCCCACATGACCTAGTCTCCTATGCCATAACCAACCCAAAGATGTTTTTGCAATTAAACAAGTTTTCAAGTAAGACTCATTTGAAGAAAAATCTACTAAATAAAGATTTTCAAATCTAAAGCCTTTGAAAATAATTTTATTTTCATTTTCTTTTGAAATAATTACATTTTGTTTAGAGAAGGAGCAAGTTAAGCCTAAATCACATAATTGAGCAACGGATAGCAAATTAAAATTCAATATTTCTACTAAAGATACATTTGAAATAGAAAGGTCATTTGAGATAGCAATTTTACCCAAACTAAGTACCTTTCCTTTGCTATTGTCCCTAAAGGTGATTTTCTCATTGCTCCCGCTCTCAAAGGTGGTGAACATTTTCCGGTCTCCGGTTATGTGTTGAGTGCATCCACTATCTAGCACCCAATGCCTTTCACCAGTTTTGTAGTTCACCTACAAAAGAAGATCAAGTTCTTTTAGGTACCCAAATTTGTTTGGGTCCTTGGAGGTTAGTAACCAAGATTTTGGGCACCCAAATGGATTTCCTTTTAGCACCCAAAATCGAGGTGCCAATGAAATGAGCAATAACATTTCCATTTTTTGATTTTTTAACCATATAGCATGAATCATATAAACCAATGGATTGAATCTTACCCTTAGGACAATTTTGTGAGTCATGTCCTAATTCCCGGTATTTTGTGCAATACTTACCATTTTGCTTTACAAACATTGTGGGCTTGTTTGTCGGTTTCTTACCTTTCTTGGGAATATATCCAAGTCCTTCTTTATTGAATGAGCATCTTTGAGCACTTAACAATTTGTCAAGGGTTGCCCTTCCCTTGTATGCTCTTTTCAAGCTTTTGTTCAGTTTTAGTACTTGTTCCTTTAAGTCTTTGTTTTCATTCACAAGTATATCATCATGAACAAGATTTAAAGTATTTTTGGAATCAACATTTGAAGAGCATGGCATAGCAAGAAGATCATCACAAGATGTAGACATGCTAGATTTTGATACTTCTACACTAGGCATTTTGTTTAAAATATCACAAGTGATTCCAATGCTAGTGCAAGATTTCTTTTCATTTTCTTGGACAAGTAAATCATGAGCTTCCTTTAGCTCCTCATAAGATTCTTGTAGAGATATGTGTTCTCTCTTCAAGATCTTAAATTTTGATTTTTCTTTTCCAAGAAACTCATTTAATTCAACAAGCATGTCCATAAGATCATCATACGAAGGTTCATCATTATCAAACATTTTTACCTTATCTCCTTTTGCCAAAAGGCATGTTGGAGTAGAGAAGAGTGATGGAGCCTCCTTGATTGCAATGCCAAAGAGCCCCTTCTTCTTGGGAGACTTGTCCTCGCTTGAGTCGGAGTCGGAATACTCCTCTTGGGAATCTCACTCTCCAATGTGGGCTTCATTTTTGCCATCTTTGTGAAGTTTCTTAAAAAGCTTCTTCTTACCATTGTAGCTCTTCTTCTTTGATGACTTCTCCTTGTCATCTTTCTTGGTGGGGCATTGAGAGGCGATGTGCCCCTTCTCATCACATTCATAGCAACAGATGTTGCTATAACGCTTGTTGGAGTAGGAGTGCCCCTTCTTTGCCTTTTCATAGTTTTCGCTTCGGTTTGAGCGCCTTCTCATGCACTTGTTCATCCTTCTCACTAGAAGGGCCAAATCTTCTTCGGAATCCTCCTCATCTTCTTCGGATTCCTCACTTACCACCGCCTTAGCCTTGAAGGCGGTAATCTTTTTGCCCTTAGATGATGATTGTTCCAAGAGCTCCTCCTTGTCTTTCTTGTATAGCTCGTTGGTGATGAGATTGCCCAATAGTTGCGTCGGTGTCATTCTTGCCAAGTCCGGTAAGTTGAGAAAGAGCATCACCAACATCTCATACTTCTCCGGCAAAGCCCTAAGCATCTTTCTCACAATATCAATATCGAAAAGATTAGTGCCTAGGCCTTTGAGCTCATTCACAATATTGTTGAGCCGTGTGTACATCTCATTGATGTCCTCATGGGGCAACATTGTGAATGTCTCATATTTGACCCTAAGCCGATGCAATTTTGCTTCTTTAACCGTGGATGTCCCTTCATGAATTTCGGAAAGGGTTGTCCAAATAGAGTGAGCCGTTTCTAGATTGCTCACCATATTGAACTCATCCGCGTTTAAAGCTCCAAATATAGCATTCATGGCTTGGGCATCTAAATGAGCGTTATGCCCGTCTTGATCCGTTGGGTGCAATGAATCAAGCGGCATGACGTAGCCCTCATTTACAATTTTTCAAATATTTGGACTCATGGCCTTTAAATAAATTAACATTCTAATTTTTCAATAAACATAATTTGATCCATCAAAGAAAGGTGTCTTGCCTATTACAAACCCCTCACTAGCCATCCTTTCTCTCTAGACGGTTAAGTCTAATAATGAGAGACCAAGCTCTGATACCACTTGTAGGATCAAGGATACCGACTGGAGGGGGGTTGAATATGAGGTTTTTAAATTTTTCTTGTCTCCTTAATTAATTTTTGACAAAGTTAATAGCAAGAATGTAAGGCAATTAAACCTACACAATTTTAGTCAAGTGAATAACTATGCTAGCTCTAAAGTAAGCAATTCAATCACCCTAAGGCAAATAAATACGAGCTAGATGAAAATAATTGAGAGAATGACACAATCGACGTTTTACTGTGGTACTCGGAAACTTGCCAGTTTCCCCTAATCCACGTTGAGGTTAGCGAACGAATCAGATCAGCTCCACGGATTAAGCCAAAACACCTTGATCACTAGAGGTAGCTCTTCCCCGCTCCGGGTAAGTGAGCTCTAACCTTCACAAGAACACCGGGTTTTCTCACAATCTCCTTTGAGAAGATCACCGATCAAACCTCCACCAAATCTTTTAGGTGCCGACAAACACCAAGAGTAATAAATCAGGGGCTTCGCTTGATTGGAAACAAGTGCCAAAGATCAAACTAATGAATGCTATGTAGTTTTTGCTCAACTACGTTAAATGAGTGCTCAAGAGAGTAAAGAGATGTGGAATGAATGCTCAATGCTCAAGAATGTTCAATAGAGTCTCTAACTTCTGTCCTAGAGCAGTGGTACGGGTATTTATACCTTCCACCTACCAAAACTAGCCGTTTGGAACAAATTCCAGAAAAATCAGGACGAGCGGTACTACCGCCATTCTATGGCCGGTGCTACCGCTTCCCTATCTGACGCGACAGAACGGCTATATCAAAGCCTCTGCAGTGACCGTTGGATTTTCGACGCGGTACTACCGCCATTGAAAAAGCCGATACTACCGCTCGCCGGTAGTTCCGCAAGGTCGGCGCGGAACTACCGCTCGGGCCGAACTCCAAAAGTCCCGATTTTGGCGCTCTCTGGAAGAAAGGCTCCGCTCTACCTTCGGAGGTTCCGATCGCCAGAAGTACCGCTTGGACAGCGGAACTACCGCACGCTACGGTAGTTCCGGCGTTGAAATCGTCGGTACTTCCGATCCTCAAAAACTCAAAAATGCATCCGGAGGGTGCTCTCTGGAAAAAAGGTTCCGTTCGAGTTCCAAAGCTTCCTGTCACCGGTAGTTCCGATTTTTCAACGGAACTACCGCGCTTCCAGACAGAGCACAGTTTTGGTTTTTGAAACAATTTTTAATTAATGCATGATCCTAGTTGATCCAAATGGCATATAAAATTTGCTATCAAGCTACTTGCATGATCCCTCTTTATGGTACGATTATTTAACCTATAATCCGGTCTTCCACATTTTCTCCTAAGACCGATAAAATTAAAAAGAGATCGTATTCTATATATACCTTTGTCTTGAGCCATTTTTGGTCTTCACATGTGTCCTTTGGCTTGCATCTTGTCAACCACATATGGACTTAACTTTTAAACACTCATTAAACGTATTAGTCTCATATTCACATAAATTCATTAATTACCAAAACAATTTTTAGGGGCCTAGATACTTTCAGCTGCTCAACCACGCCGGCCTTTCTTCTCGACGTGCACCAACAAGAGAAGAAAGCGGGATCTTCGAACCATTGTCGCGGAGAGAATCTACATGGGGTGGCTATAAGGTTTCTGGGCAGCGCAACCTACGCGACTACTTGGTTTCTTCGTCGACGTCGACTACTTCCACGACTATATCAAACCTGCGTTGCTTTCTATTCTTTATCTGGCTTAACTGTAAGTCGTTCGTGCAAACGGACAACTTTGTTATAATATTTTCTTTTTATTATTTTTGAAGTACAATGAGTAAATTGTTGTTAGATTCGTTTATTGCATCACTAGTTATTTACATCATTTGCATATTAGTAAATCTAAAATTAAAATATTACCTACTTTTTTAATATTTCTTACCTTTGCATGCGCTTCAAGACTCATGCATAGCTCCTCCCACTTATGCTCAAACAAGCAAGTGATCTAAAACTGTTCTTTTGCTGATATTATTATTAGTATTCGATCCCGAGTTATTCCTAGTATTACTATACCTTTTTCTGTTCATTGAGGGTTGGTTATTTGTTAGCACGAACTTAGCTTATGACGTGTTTAAAAGTCCTCGTTCAAACTAGTATTTTACGGGAAGCCAACATGGAGCACTGAGACCTTTAGCAGTAATCCAGTAATGGATGGGTGGGGTGTAAAAGGGCCTGTTCTTCACGCCACAAGCCGGTCGGCTTTTAGAAGCCGCTACAGTACCTAACTTTTAAATAGAGTATTTTTTCAAGATGGAGTTTACAAGTTAAACGTAGTACACGTTAAAAGCTTAACATCTGTATCAGCCAAAATCGTAAATGAGTATCTATCTTTCGTAATCATGCTGTAAACAAAAAATTCAAAAATTCAGCCAAAAGGCATAAGCCGCAGCCAAAAAGAAAAAGTAAAACTCGGCTTACCTCTCAAAAGGTGAAAGGTGAAACGGTAAAATACTCTCTGTTTTTTACTTGCTATTTTGGACAATGATGTGACGTCATACACAGTGCCAGGCTGGCAGCGGTAATTGCGTGCGTGGTTGGGACACGGAAGGGCACTCGAGGTGGACCCTGCACGGCTACGCACGGGCAGTCCGTCTATAAATTAAGGGAGCAGCATGCATATGGTAGAGGAGTAGCTAGGCATTTAGCATCAGCCGACCGAAGTGCATAGGAGGATCCCTGTGAGCGGATCAGCTAGCAAGGAGCACTGATGGAAGATGAAGAGGGTCGGAGAAACGCCCAAGAATCCCAGGTGATAATTAACAGATCGATCCATCATGCCATTATGCTGTGTGGTGTGTACTAATTCCCATTGCCTTCTCGTGCATGTGGTTGCATGGAATGTGTACGCCAGGTTGCGAGCGACACAGGCGAGAGGACCGTCGGGGTCGGGGAGATCTCTCTTACCGAGAACCTCAACGACATCAGGCACATCGACATCCTCATCAAGCAGAGCAACGGTCCTCGACCTCAAGCAACTGGCGTCGGCGCAGCACCGGAAGACACGGCGGCGCTGAATGGCCGGCTCAAGATCACGGTGGCGGTTGAAAAAGACGCTGACAAGGAGAAAGGGGAGGAGGACAAACTGATGGCGATGCGCGGGTGGCTGATGACGGTGGGCACGCTCTTCGTCACCATGGCGTTCCAGGCGGCGCTGCAGCCGCCGGCCTGGATGCGGACGGTGGACTTTCTTCGGTACATTCATTCCCCAATATATCATTTTAAGCATCCTTTCCGCTTCCCCAACCATGCCGCTGCGACGGCTCCGGCGATGTTTGCTCCTCCTCCAGGTCCAAGCCCTCAAGCTGCAGAGTCCCCAACAGGTCTATATGCGAGAGCGTGGTTCTACATGTTCTTTAACGCGCTTACGTTCGCGACTGCGCTGTCGCTGGTGCTGCTGCTTCTGTGGGACATACCGCGGGATCGGGCTAAGCGTACCACGAAGGGAGCAAGATATATGATGGTGGGCATGGGCATAAGCGTCATGGCTACCTTCGCCTTGGGCAGCTCCGCACAGTGGATGTATACATTGATTATCAGCATTGCCATGTGGGGGTACGCCTGTTTCGTGGTTTGGTATTTCAAACTTTTAAACCGGAGAGCGGAGCGCCCTGCCCCATCCCCTGACCACGCCCCCTAGCATTTGCGCTGGATCTCAAATGTTGCATGCATGACGCTTGTTTCCACGTGAGAAACAATATTACTAGCGTGAAGGTAGCGTTTGTAGGGGAGAGTATTTTGTGTCGGCTGGGTTTTGTATGAGGTCGTGTTCTTCGTTCCCCTGTTCTGTTATGCTTTGTGCGAGGGCGTCATGTATTTTGTTTGCATGCTTGCTTGAAACTTATTGATTATACTATATGTGTGTATGTATAACGGGACACCCATTCAAAAAGATAAAATAAAATGGGACACAGGGGCGGACCCTCTGTTTCTAAAAAAAGAAACTTTTTGAGCAGTGTTATTAACAAGAATAGCACTAATTTTAAAATAAATGAAGTGATAAGTAACATCTATCTACTATTTATCATACTTTAAAAATTATACAAACCACTATTAAGAACTCCAACTTCTTTTCGTTCTATTTGAGTCCCAGACTTTGGCTTAAAATTTCTCTGTCTCGTATGCAGTATAATACGGGTATGCCAGCGCCGCACACGTACATAAATGTTGTGAGCCGAGCAGGCAGCATGCCCCATCCTGTGACCTGACATCAAGAATAAATTAGTTGAGTAGTTAAATTCGGTGCAATGTCTATAACTAAATTTAGTATAGTATCTTATTATAATTTATCTATAGATCTCATTTTAAAAAAATATATTATTTAAAAACTAGTTACTAAATTAGAAACTGTAGTCGAAAATGATAAACCAAAGCTAAAGTAAAAAAAAAAACAACTAATGTTGTGTTGGCTTACAACAGCATCAGCGCCTTGTTGTAGCGAGTTGTTTTCCGTGTTACTACCTCGATACAACAATTCCCTCTGCGCTATATACAACAGATCAGCACTATGTCCCTGTTCGTATTGTTTTTAAAAATCCGTTTTTCTATAATATCTAACTTTCAAACTATATATTTTTTAAGACGAAATCTATTAGTCAATTGTAATATATAGTACAACAACTTCATTTATATCAGTTAAACTCATACATAAATATCTCTCTCAATAAGCTTCTCTACAAGCTGTTATTATTTATATACCAAAACCAAAAGCTAAAGTTAAAAGCCAACATAAATGGCCATACAAATGTCTAGCCAAAATACAATTAAACGCTATATATATACAATTAAAGAACACGGAGGAAACAGTACAATGAAAGGCTTGATTAGGAGATGCTGTCCACTGTCACCTTCCTCTTGGGAGGTGACCTCTCGATTATCTGCTTCTGAAAGCCCATGAAACTTATCTTCAATAACGAAACCAAGATGAAAATATAGGATGTGATTAAAGGACTAAGTTAAATTGAGATAAATATTACAAAAATAGTCTTTATGCAATCAAAGATGGGAGATACTAGGAAAATTATCAAAGCAAAGTCCAATGGGGTCTCCTGCTCTGCTCTTTGGCTCTCCTCAAATTACCTACCGCCAACGCGTTCTTGCTAGCTGCTGCAGCTTGCTTGCTGCCTTTGATCCATAGCTAAACACTCCACAACATAGTTGTTAATTTCATTCCAGACACTAGGTCGATTTGGCTTTGGAATGAATCATCCCGATGTACCGCTCTAGGTATAATATAATATAATATAATACATATATTTACAATATAATTAATAAAAAACTAAATAATGTATCACTCTAGGGTGCTAGCAGCCAATGGATGATGAAGCCTACATCAGTTTGAGCGGAGAAAAGTTGAAAATTTTTCATGCATCATGGGCTCCACTCTTGCTTTTATCTCACCCAATATTAACTACCTAACCACACACAAGGTAACAAAATTCACAACGGCAACGGCAAGGCTACCAACGGTGGAGCTTAAGCCATATGCTCCTTAGCCCTTCTTCCTTATTGGGATATTCCATTATGGCTAAATCCTTACTTCCTCAGTTCCAGTTTAACACAACGTCTGTGGCCTCTTGGGTTTGGTTAAAAACTTAGTAAATAAGTTGAGATTTTTTTGCGATTTAACCTAGCGCGCACAAGACCAAGACTTCCAGATCGAAGAAATAAACAAACCGTGCTCGTGGGAAAAGAATAGCCAAGATAGCTTTGAGTATGATTCCACACAATACATTACGTCAGATCATCAAAAAAACAAGCAAGAACTTCCTCTCAGATCAAGAAAGAAAAAGAACAATCGAAAAATAGAGGAAAAAACAGAGAAAGAGCCAAATAGAACCCGAGCAAACTCAACCAGACAAAAGATACACAAGTTGTAGATCAAAGATTGATGTATTGCTCAGATAATTGATTTCACATCCACTCCCATTGGGAGGACCAAGCTCTAACCCTAGAGCTCACACCCACTCTCTAACATAACTTACATGGAAGGGAGAGGCGCCAACCACCAAGGTCTAGCCAACCTTCTCAACTCTAACTCTTGCCTCTCCTCCATTTTTATAGGTTCACCAATGAACCCAAAACCTAATAGATTCTCCTATTAGTCCAAACCGGGGATAACCCGTTAACCCCATTTAACACCGAGTTTTACTCACGCATGCTTCTCAAAGCGGCTTACGTCCATTAACCCATTAGTGAATTAATACTTGATCCACTTCACAATTTCAGTACATACAAGACCTAAACCACTTAGGCCAATGCCATGGTTTCACACACCGCCACCTTTTCCGATATTGGGCAATTTACTAAAATGCCTCTCTACCGCCTTACTCGAAGCTTTCGGCTTCCTTTGCCACGAAGCTTCGCCCTTGCTTCACCATCTTACATGTGGCTCCAATGACTTGTCGTCAAGCCTCTCATGCGTTCGGGTCCCACCGAACCATCCTCACTTGCAAATGACCCAAGTCACTTGGCGCACCACATTTTTCTCCTTGCACAAGACGGCACCCGGCTTCCTCGATCATTTGGACCTCGACTCCTCCCTGAGCCTAGTCCCGGTCCACCTCGCCGTTGCCCATCACGTCCACCACCAGTAGCTCTCGCTCTAGTTTCTCATCGTCTCGGCTTACAACTACCCTGCAAGCCTCCTTCATCTTCGGTGTCTCTCTGACCGTTCTAGACCACAACACCTCCCTATGCCTAGTTGAAAGTATATATGCCCCTAAAAATGGTTTTGGTAATTAATGAACTTATCTGGATATGAGACTAACATGATTATTGAGTATTTGAAAGGATGTCCCTAAGGTGATGACAAGACGCATGCTAAAGATCAAAATGACGATCAATATATGTGGCTCAAGGAAAAAATATATTTAGAATAGGACCCTCTTTTTATTTTTATCGGTCTTAGGAGAAAGGATGGAAGACCAGATTATAGGTTAGATGTCGTACCATAAAGAGCGATCATGTCAAGTAGCTTGATAACAATTACGTTGTGCCATTTGGATCAACATAGGATCATGCATCTATTTGAAAATTAATTTTATAGCAAAATCAGTGCTTTGTGCGAAAAGCGTATACCGCAGCCAACGCCGAACTATCAGAGGCGGTAGTTCCGCACCCATGAACGGTACTTCCGGAGATCGAAAACTCCGTTAAACCGAGCGGAACTTTTTTTCCAGAGAACACCCTCCGGGCGACATCAAGTTTGTGAAAATTCGGAAGTACCGGTTTTACAACGTCGGAACTACCGGAGAAGCGGTAGTTCCACCCCTTTGAACAGTACTTCCGGAGCACGAAGCTCCGGAGGCAAGGGCGGAACCTTTTTTGTGACAACATCGGTACTGTCTACTTGTCCACCAATCCAGTGCAACATCAGCGCACCAAGCACATCGAGATAGATCTTCACTTTGTTCAGGATCGTGTCGCATTGGGCGAGCCAATCTCTCCCGTCCCTGTTTCCATAAGACAGTAGTAGAGATATGGCTAGTGCATGGCTATATATGTAATATTGCATCTCTCAATGAAGGTGTCGCGTGATTATCTCTCCAACAGCAAGGCTACTAGCGGCGGAGCCTAGGCCATATGCTCCTTAGCCCTTCTTCCCTATTAGGATATTCCATTATACCTAAATTCTTACTTCCTCCTTAGCCCTTCTTCCCTATTAGGATATTCCACATGCCTAAATTTTTACTTCCTCAGTTCCAGTTGTGTCAAACGTCCATGGCCTCTCGGGGAATGGTGTACCGGCACCGGCGGAGGCCCCCTGGATTCGTCCCTCCTTGTCCCCCTAGTGCGCAAACAATCTTCCGAGATTGATCGCAGATATCTAATAGCTCGCTGTTTTTGCGATGATGAGGGTCAGCCTGTACCAGCCCAAATTGGCAAAGCCTAACTATAATGGTAATTGGGCTGTACGTCCCTCGGCCATACTTGGGCCCCAACTTAAAAGATATGTTTTTCGGCCTTTTAGTAGGGTACTGATCCAGTGGCCGATTTACAATTTACAGCCAGCTTGGTCCGTTGTTTTCGGCTTTTTAATCGGATTTTGATTTCGACTACTTCCAGTAATTACTATTTATTAGAATAATAAAATGCAACCCAAAAAAAACGCCTCATAGTATTCCCACACACATAAGGATTAGCAGTTTAGCACAATTCTCACCACAGGATGGACAGATATCGCGTACAGGATATGTTGGTGGGAAAGTGTAGAGATGTGTGCTTCGAGCAGATCATCCTGGCAGGTAACTGAAAGACATACCACAAGTGAAAACTTCTTCCTATGCATCTTCTTTAGAATGTTAAAAACCTATTTTAATCAAAGATTAAGAAGATCATTGCTAACATTGTGATACTTTTCTATTTGAAGGAAGATTCATTCGTACGCTTCATTTTGCTAATGTTCCACTACTGCCACTCCATTCATATGCTTCATGAAGATCTACACGTATCTATACTCGAATTGAATCGGTCGCTTCGCATTTGTTGTGTTTTAGCCAAGGCTACAAATGCTGAGAAATTTGGGGCTTCATAATCTCTTTTCCACTTATAGCATCGTCGATAACAATCAAAGAGATTAAATAATTGTAATCTGCAGTGGAACCTTTTCTCACAACCTGATGTCTCGTGATTTTCAACTTGCCAACACAGCAAGAATAAAAAAAAGGCAGCAAAAATGAAAAGAAAAAGAAAAAAATATTTTCTCTCTCTGGTACTATAGCAGATATTATTTGACACTGTAGCAGAGCGGAATACTGCAGTGCTACTGTAGCAGGCCGAAAATTCAAGAACCTGCGAGTGACTGTAGCACAATAGAAAACAAGCCGCTTCCATGAACGGTGGCTAGTAGTGCTATAGGCTACTCATGTTGTGTTAAGTAGCGGTGGAAAACGGTAACGGATAATTCGTTTTATCCGATATTCGTATCCGAGAAAACACGAATATGGTAAACAAAAATTCGTATTCGAAAATATTCGTATTCGTATTCGAGAATATTCGTATCCGTATTTGAGAGTATTCGTATTCGAGAATATTCGTATCTGTATCCGTATTCGAGACTATTCGATTCGTATTCGATCCGTTTTTAGAACCCATGAAAAATTCGTACAAATTTTGTGATTCAAAATTTGAATTTAGGTGGTTTAAAACCGGTAACCGGTCAAAAACCGGTGAAAATCGGCAAAATCGCTAGGAATCCGTTTTATCCGATATTTGTATCCGAGAAAATCCGTATTCGAAAATATCCGTATTCGTATTCGAAAATATTCGTATTCGTATTTGAGAATATTCGAATTCGTATTCATATTCGTTTTAAAAATATGGATTCGTATTCGTATTTGATACTATTCGACCGTATCCGATCCGTTTCCATCCCTAGTGTTAAGGTAGCAAACTCCACTCTGTGGAACATGATTTTACACTATGCCATCTCTTGATTCTCGTTGTAGACTATAATCACATCCGAGTTATCCTATATATGTAAATACCAAACCAATATTTTTTCAACCTAAATTCTTCCTACCTTGACCGATATTAGTTCACACACATAAGTACCAGTAAGCAACGTCATTAATTATTCATCATAAATTAATTATTATCAATTATTTATTATAAAGATATTTTAGATCTAGCCCACATGTCTAACACCGCTCGACATTCTGGAGGTTAAACGTCGCTGTGAGGCGCCAAACTTAAATCACGCAGCGAAAGCAGCAGGACGTGATAAACGCCACGCCTGGGCATTTCTTCTCTTTCGGGGAGGAATGTTGAAATGGCCGGTTTCCTTTTTTATATGCACGTCCACTCATTAGCAGTCCATGATCCATCTGGCAAGACATCTGAATGTTATGTAGGCTGTGGCTTCAAACTGTACCTAAAAAGTTTGTCAGAATCTGTTTAACAGCCCACTTAGTTAGGCTGAAATTTAGTAACTTATGATTGAATTTATATTATAATTGATTTATTTTGTATTGTAGTTGATGATGGTTTATTTGGCGTAACTAATTTTAAAAAAATTAAAAATAGAAAAAACATATTAGCCCATCACAGATAATATAAACGAATACGGAAAAAAGAAAATACAAAAAACAAAAAAAGCCAAATAACTAGAAAAAGATAAAATTTAAAAATAGTAAAAAATAAGTTAGAAATCAGAAGCCTAAGCTCAAATGAACGGCCATAAATCTTTAACTATTATTGTTTGTAAAGAAATTGTAAGAGAATGTTGGTGCATATAGCAGCACTCTAGATGTAACACTGCTCGACAGGGGCGAATCCACCGTGGGTGCTTGTAGGTGCTAGAGTACCCCTCCTCCCACCGTGGAAGAAGACCCGCCCGCCGCCGGCCGGCCGACGATCGCCCGGGGCGGCCGAGGATGCGCAGCTTAGGTGCCGTCACGTTCGGCCAGAGATCATCGGTTGAAGCTTAAAGAAAGTATGAGGCGATCAAGGCCCAGCACCCTAGCCGGCCCAAATCAGTGGGCCCAAAACCCCAACGATAGCACACAGCAGAACAGTCAACATCTAAACAGTACAACGCCTACGGAGAGGCCGAGCCACCGCCGAGTCGGAGAGAGAGTAGAGACTCACCGTCGCCCGTAGCCCGGTGGCCGGCGCGGTGGAGGGGGAGCCCGGAGGAGACGGCCGTGAGGAGGGGGAGCCCGAGCCGAGAGGGAAGCGGTCGCCGCCTCGCCGGTCGAGGGGAGGCCGGGCGGTCGGCGCCTCGGTGGCACGGCACGAGGGTGACTCAGCGGCGGAGGGGCCCGATGGGCGGGGGGCGGTCGGCTACTCGGTGGCGACCGGCCAGCGCGGGCGAGGCCGAGCGGCGGACGCATCGCCGGCATCGCCACATCGGAGATTTGCCACTGCAGAGACGAAGACCCGGAGAAGACGAGGCGAGTAGGTGAGATTGAGATATTTCGTATGGAGTAATGGAGACATGGAGTGAGAGGCGCTGGAGATTGGCGATTTACTCAGTGGCGTGGTGACTGGCGTCGTGGGCTCCACCGCTCCAGTGTCGGCAGACGGCAGTCGGCAGTGTCTCCGTTTGGCTGTGACGGCGTGACTGACCGGCGACGGTGATTAATTGACCTATGAATGTGAGTGAATATGATATGTAAATCCCATTTTGTTATTGTTTTGCCGAGTAGCCAAGTTGTTTAATCAGTTATTAACTAGTTGTTGTTTAATTATTTTTAGATTTACAAAAATGGAGAAGCGAACTTTGCACAAATATTTCTTAAACAATGCAACTCGCAGTAATCTTCATTGATTTATGACGATTTGGGGGCACATTATCCATTAGCAAGGTACTAAATTTTTTGTATTGTACATTTTCAATTTTTTTCTCTTCCTATTTATGTATGAATTTGATATTCCAATGGTAAAAGACTAGTAGATGTAGCTTTGATATATTTATGTTGTGCTATAGTTTCAACAGTAGAGCTCCCCCTCTATTTTCATCCTAGATTCGCCACTGCTGCTCGGTAGCTACTATCAGGATAGTTCAGAGACTAGACTACCACTCCTTGAGCTCATTCTCCATCCAATTTCAATTTGATCAACACCTTTCCCTCGAAGAAAATTGATCTTAGGCCATGTTATCACTTCCGTCCTGGCGAGTGGCGAGCAGGTACGTGACATGCATCGGTGGTGCAAGCACCGCCATGTGAATCTGCACAAGCATCACTAGGGGCGGAGTGAGATTGGAGCAATGTCTCGAGCTAAACAATGTATTATAGATGGTATTTCCTATATATAAGATATTTTTTAAAATTTTATAATAGACTTTTAATCTTAGACCCAAGGCTAATTAAAACCCAGACAGCCTGGCCTGCATCAGCCACTGAGCATCACATACTCCTTCCTATGCCTCATTCGGTCAAGCACAAGTTACATCTCGTTGAGCTAGAGCAGAGCTTGCAGCCTACACTCTTTTGGTCCACCAATTTGCATCCTTCCTTGCGATGCCTCACGGCCCAAACCATCCTTTTCAACGTCTGACAGGCTTTCTTCAAACAGATAAATAAAATAGTTTCTCTATCATTATTTCAAAACGATTTATTGGATAGTTTTTTAAAAATAATTTATCGACTTTCAATTCATTTACACAGATACTCGTACTAAAACCAAAAACTATAAAATCATAGCTATTAGTCATAAACCATACTTCAAAAAAATGCAACTCGATGTCATACGTACGACATCAATCGCATGCATCATGTAGTAAAACTTTTTTCGAGAGCACACGGGAGAGCTGCGCCATGCAGCGAATCACCCGCTCGGCTGCATCCAAAACCTTAATGGTTTCTGTTCCATGGAAAGGGATTCCCGCGCGTCGGCGTCGGTGTTATGCCTCGGCGCGGCTGTCGATCGGTTGGACTGAAAACAATTGCGGCAATCGGATAGGCGATGATGCTCCAGCAGCATATGAACGATCGATCCATGCACGCAGGAGGCTACTGTAACGACTCTAGATATCTGAGGGTTCGGCCTTTGTTTCTCAGTCTGAAGATAATAGTGACAACGATAATCCATCAACAATTGAATCGAACCCACTGCCTCATCATGACACCCGGGGATGATTGATTGATCCATTCCATGACCGAATCAAATCCAAAACAAAGGATAAAATCAATTTAGTTACCACGGTTCAATTGTAACTACATTTCCCTCGTTTCTTTCGTTTTTAGTTTTTACTACAGATTATATGATGCAGAAAACATTACACCTAAATTAAGATGATCTTTTTGCGGATGGACCTAAAAATTTGGTAGTCGCCGCGGACTAAGAAATTGGGCCGGAGGCTTAATTAGAGGAAAAATGAAGCGGATAATTCGATCCCGTTGCAATCAGGGCAGGCATTGGGGGCACCATCCCCATCGTGCCATAATTGACGTGTCGACCCACGCAAAAGGAGGAGCGAAAAGAAAAGGGAAATTGAGACCCCAAAAGTGGATAAATCGAAGTGGTCATAAGTCGCAATGATTAAATACGAATTTAGTTGTTAGGTCAGGCGTCACTGTCGAACAGACTCAGGGCCTCCGTGACAACGTGCCGTGTATCTAACCGTCCCTCCGTGAAGTAAGACAGTGGTGGAATCCTGAGATGCCACAGCTAATTCCCATTTGGGAGATTCTATGCTAAGCTCACAAACCATTCGGTTCAGAGCTTCGTTACATATGTTAGCCCACGGGCGGAACAGAATGTGCATATACGGTGGTCGAAACTCACATAAATATCTTAATCTACTTAAGACACAATAGAGTTTTCATGCTGCGTCAATCCACCACTGCTTTTCTATTTTCTCATCTATTTATAGACTCTGATTATAAGTATACAGGCTAAAACTACCCGACCGACTCTTCCGACGACGATCTCCATGACTCATATACTCCTCACTACCCGTACAACTTGCTCCACTAACCATCACAATCGGTTTAGTGAACACGACCAGTTACATGCAGACTAACTGCTATTTGGCCTGGTCTACGACTGCACAAAATCCTTCGGGTTCTCCTTCATGTCCTTCGACCATGTCCTGTCGATCACAGTTGCTCGACCACGCCACCGACCATAGCTTCTCGATGCCTTCGACCATGATGCTTTCGACCGCTTTACCGACCACAGCTTGTCAACCAGCATCTCCGACCACAAAGGTCTTCCGAGCATCGACTGGTTCTTTGTGGCTTATGAGTACTGATCATCGATTATGTAGTTACGACCACTATATAGCTATGACTATTGTAGCACGATTATTGTGCTACGACCACTGAGTAGTTCGACTTACGACTACAACCACTGAGTAGTTCGACTTACGACTACAACCAGTCTCCGACTCCGACTGCTATCGACACACGACTATAGAGTACTTAACACATGAGTACTCAACACACGAGTACTCGTTACAACCACACCGTACTCGGACAACCCGAGCACTCGACTACGACCACTATACAGTACTTGACACATGAGTATTTTTACGACCACAGTACTCGAACACACCGAGTATGCAACTTCGACTACACACAACAACAAGATTATTTTTAATAATCAACCCCCTAATCTTGTTGTCAGAATTTCGATGCGTTCAACCGCACTGTCTTGCCGCACGCAGCAGCTTCCTTGCGTGACTCACGTGCCTTCAACCGTGACGATGGCTACGACCACCATCCTTGGCCCCAAGCCGACTTTCCTAACGGCTCATCCGCTCTGGCGCCGTTTGCTCCCCTTCGCTGCTGGCGTCGCCACTAAGCACGTCGCGGGTGACACCGGTACACAACTGGTCTCGCCATGGCCATGCAAAGCTACGTCGTCGTGTTCCTGGGTGCTTGGTGCTGCAGCCGGCTCGTCACCGTTGCCCTGTGCACCTCCGCCCGATGCACATCACAATGTGTGCCTCCACACCAACCCGAACGCCCGTCGCCATCCGACCGACACACGGTCGGTTGGGATAGCCTCCACTCACATCAGCCCCTCGCATCCGACCAACGCACGATTAGACCTCAATCTACTCAAGGCACACTAGAGCTTTTGTGTTGCGTCAATCTGCCACTGCTTTTCCATTTTCTCATCTATTTATAGACTCTGATTACAAGTGTACAGGCTAAAACTACCCGACCGACTCTTCCGGCCATGATCTCCATGACTCGGACACTCCCCACTACCCGTACGACTTGCTCCACTAACCATCATACTTGATTTAGTAGACATAACCAGTTACATATAGACTAACTCTATCTAGCCTGGTCTACGAAAGCACAAAATCCTTCGGATCCTCTTCGGGTTCTCCTTCGTGTCCTTCGACCATGTCCTGTCGACCACAGTTGCTCAACCATGCCACCGATCAAGGCCGCTCGATGCTTTCGACCACCGTGTGTGCCCGCTCTATTTTGCCCCTGGGCTAACAAGATAAGCTCAGTTGCAAGCGACAGTTCGTTAGAATTATGCAGAGGAAATGTTCCCAAAATATCAATACTGGTGTGCTACGAGGTCTGGTCCACAAGGGCATTGATGTCATGTACAGAGTTACGAAGAGGTGGCTTTGCTAGCTTATCTACTGGTAGCATAAGCATTAACCCGGCTTTTCATGGACCGGTGCCAACTATTAGTTTTTGGGTAGGTTCTTTTGAGCTGTGACTTTAGCTTTCAGTTTATGATTTTTGAATTCTAATTATTTGTGAGAGATAGTACATCGAGAAACGGTCGCATACGATTTTGATCGGTATAACTGAACTCGGTACAGTATATACTATAATTTACTTTTAGACCCGTCTTGAAAAGACACGTTATTTAAAAGCTAGTAACTATAGCAAAAAGCCAATATAGCATAAGCCAAAGCATATTCGAAGGCACCCCTTGTAATGCCACCTGGGCAATGAAGTCATCCCTGTTCCTCGCACGGAAACGGGAGCCAGGGCCGGCGGATGGGCTGTTAATGGTACCATGATTGCCATCATTATGATTTCTGATCTCTGAATATAAACACATGTGTCCTCTCCCTACCCTTGCAAATCGCTTCCACTCCTACCAAATGTGAATAGTCCTCTGGGTGAAGAGTTGAAGATGGCCAAGAATCTATTAATGATTCTTGGCTCAAAGTGGCCAAACTATGTGGTTGCCCATCAAAGTTTCAGAAAAAGAAGTTGAATCTGACCTGTGAACTCTTACTTTGTCAGTATCTATATATCATTCTCCCCATTGACTTTTCTCTTAATAAAATCGCATGCATAGAGATTTTGGCATGCATGATTTCCATGGCAGCATCACATGAGAACTAATCTTTACTATTATAAAAGTGTGAGTTAGTGGTTGGTCCATTCTCTCTCCTCTCTTCTCAGCCATCCGATTTGATCTGGACCATTCGTCTCTCTCCTCATCTCTCTCAGGATAAAATCGCCCACCCCATTCACTTTCCCCATCTCCTCGTGCATTCTAGCCACCCTTATCTCTCTATCGCTTACTCTTCAATGTTTGATGTGTGAAGCTGACGAGACAGTAAATTCCGTCTCATTATTTTTATGACTCCGTTGCAACGTACGAATCTCTAAAAAATCATGCTTAGAATTTTCAAGCTCAAGGACTACCACCAACTAGTGGAGACCAAAGCCAACTTTTCTTGGGTTGAAGTTAAGTAACCAGCCCTAAGCTTTCAGCCTTAAAGATATCCTTGAATTAAATGAGGCACTGGGCAAAGCTGTAGTAGATCAAACAGCAAGAAGAACAGGGACACTCAAAAAACAGTGGTCGGCTACCATTAGACTTGTCTGCCGGAGAGGCCCAGCATACGGTGGGCGCGCACAACAGTTGGCACGCCACTTTTCCATGACAGATCCCCCCATTTCTCAAGGAGCAACCTACCAGTCGCAGTAGTCTACGGCCCTGTTTGTTTCCACTTAAGATTATTATAATCTAACTTATACATCATAAGTGGAAACAAATAGACAGCTTATAAGGTAGCTTATTATAATCTAATAGCCCAGATTATTATAATCTAATAAGCTCAAAAAAGGAGCTTATTTCAGCTTATTTCAGCTTATAGATCACCTTTTATCTAAATGACCATAAAACTTCAGAAAAATTACCCACCTTTGCCATTCATCCATAAAAGGTCAAGGGCATTGTAGTCTTTATTTCAGCTTATAGATCCAGGCTGCCAAACATCTGACAACTTATTCCCACCAGTTTATTATAAGCTAGCTTATATAATCTACACCTATAAGTTAGATTATAATAATCTTAAGTGGAAACAAACAGGACCTTAAGGAGTAGAAGGCGATCTCCTACCGTCCTACGGCGATGGAGTACTGGTACGAGCTGCAACTGAAACTGAAACTGAAACTGAAAGGGATGCACAAGTTAAATTCTTGGTAGGGTGTCTCCTTCCGCTGCATGCCTCCCCCATCCCGGTGATACAATACACTCGTCTAATAATTAACCCTAGCTTGGGCCTTGGGTAGCATGAGAGCAAGACCATCTATAGCTGTGCACGGCCCTTGGATAGAAAACGAACACACCAGATCAACCGGCACAGAACAATGACGGATCCAAATCCAGAGTTTTGTTTGTACGGATAATCCATTTTTTATTCGAAAATACAGAAATATACCTGCAAAAAAAATTTCGGGATAAAGCGGAGAACAAGGACTGGGGGTGGGATAAAGCGCGGCGCGCTCGGCCACTGGTTTCATTTCTTCGCAGCCAGCCAGAGCCACCGAGCGAGCACGAGAGGCGAGCGCAAGAGAGGAAGAAGAGGAGAAGAAGAGAGGAAGAAGAGAAAGAGAAAAGATTTAGTAGGTATTTTTTTTGTATGTTATTTTTGTTAGTGTTAATAAAAACTATAAATGTAGAAAATGTAGTTTAGAAAATTTAGTGTAGAAATTTTGTACAGTTTTTTGGTACAGAAAATTTTAGTACACATCTTTAGTATAGAAAATTTGCAGTATACAATTTTTAGTATAGAAAATTTAGTTAACATAATTTTGTATGAAATGTTAGTGCTAGTAAAAATTGTAGATATAGAAATTTTAGTATGGATATTTGAGTATAATTTTTAGTATAGAAATTTTAGTATTCGTAGTATACATTTTTTTAGTATGGAACATTTGTAGCGTAGAAAATTGTAGAAGTAGAAAATTTAGTATGGATATTTTAGTACAGTTTTTAGTATAGAAATTTTAGTATTTGTAGTATACATTTTTCAGTATGGAACATTTGTAGTATAGAAAATTACAGAAGTATAAAATTTAGTATGGAAATTTTAGTATTTTTGATATATTAGTGTAGAAAATTTAGTGTAGAAATTTAGATGTAGAAAATTTAGTGTCAAAATTTTGTGTAGTATTTTTGATGTATTATTGTAGAAAATTTAGTGTAGAAATTTAGATGTAGAAAATTTAGTGTCAAAATTTTGTTCTGTATGTTAGATGCATTATTATAGAAAATTTAGTTTAAAAATTTAGATGTAGAAAATTTAGTGTCAAAATTTATACGTATTAGAAAAATCAGTAAATATTGAGGGTACAAATTAATCATGCACGTTCATTGCAGTGGGTTACAACACGTTTATTTTGTAGGTAACTTGAACTCTTTTTGTAGGTATGGCTCGTGATGGTCGTGACTCCGACTGGTGCTATCCGCTTTGGACGAGCACGTGGACCACGTGCACCGCGCTTCCCGCCGTGTGCCGGCACCGGGGAGCACGGACGAGCCGGTTGAGTTGGGAGTGGTTCGGACACGCACACCTCGCGTGGCCTGGGGACTCGACCCCCGTTGGACTGCCAGGTTTGCACTACACCAACGTTTTAGTGTTGCTGTAAGAACGTTCTGTGCTGACCTTCACTTTGTTTGTAGGCTGCGGGATGCCGGGCTACTCCCTCTTGCCCGGATGGTGCATGCCACGGAGGAGGATGGAGCCGCCTTGGCCGCGGGCGGGGACGAGGCGGGCGTGGAGCGATCACGACGCTTCACGTTCGATCGTTCCCTGCTGACGGCTTTGGTGGACCGTTGGCGGCCTGAGACGCACATTTTCTACCTCCCATTCAGGGAGATGACGCCGACCCTACAGGATGTGTCCCTGCTTCTTGGCCTTCCGATCGAGGGAGGCACTGCCTTCCTACCGAAGGCCCCGGCCGAGTGGCACGAGGACATACTCGGCAGATTCCAGGGGGTCCTTCCACCGGCCGATGACCACCACATATTCGATGTGACTCAGACCCACGGGCCATCGCTGAGGTGGCTCGCACAGTACCGGGTATGTGGTCTTTACAATCGATCGTGTATTCGAAGCTCTTACTTGCGCTATTACATACTAATAACAACTTGTTTGTATTCAGGTGGAGCGCATGGATCCACAGGTAGATGATTACCAGGTCTCGCACCACCTGGAGGCGTACGTGTTATGGCTATTTGGTTGGGTACTCTTCACCACCAGCCACGGCAACTCCGTGGATGTGCGCATTATCGCTCATGCGAGGGCGATTGCGGACGGCGAGGCCCCCCAGGTCAGCTGGGGATCGGCTGCACTTGCCGTGATGTACTCGTCCAATAATAGGCGAACTCGATCCTCGCGGGTTGTCCCCTACTGCTGCAGTTGTGGTCGTTTGAGTGCTTCAGCCTTGGACGACCTGTGCTAGACGACATGGGTCCGTACGGGCCCGAGATGTATCCGGGGGGAGACATCGACCGGCCGACGATGGGCTCTCTTTGGTGTCGTCAACAAGTAAGTATTATCACACTCAACTATTTCCTTCTTATTAACAATGGTCGTACTTAACAACTTGTCTTTCTTGCAGGTACAGTTCGTGCATGTGCAGGTCACGCGGGCGTACCTACCTTTTGTTGAGCAGTTCGACCGCCTCACAGCCGACGACGTGCGCTGAGAGCCTTACGCAGATATGGCATTGCAGGCCCGTGCTCCTTACGGGCTGTCTACGCTGTGCTTTCGTGACCGAGCTTTCTGACTTACGCGCTGGAAGCTCGTGTACGATATCTTCGTAGAGGACTACGCATCCCAGCGAGTCATGCGGCAGTTTGTACTACGCCAGGCGCTTTCTGTACCAGTCGGACCACCGCTTCCGCGGCACATGCACGCGTGAGTGATCGCTTCTCATAAATATGTATGTACTTACTACTGTGTTCGTAAGTACTTACATTACGTACTGGTCATATATATGCAGGTACTCTAAAAAGGGAGTTAAACGAGGCACGAACTGGATGGCGAAGATGCACCCTGGATTACGTAGTGGGAGGGTGCGCTCGACGACCACGTGGAGGAGGATCGACCATACGACAGCAGGGACTACACGGAGTACCTGCGCTGGTACCAGGTGCAGACACGTACCAAGCTCGTATATGTCGTAGACCCCCCACCACACATGTCGCCGCTCCGACAGACACGTACCCCGCGCACCTCGTGTGCAATGCTCACATCGTGGTACGTTACATGTAATTTCAAAGATTTCCAAATGGCAATGTCATTTCGATGATGGATCATTTTATTTTATGTCTTTTTGTCCAGGCTGGTGTCGGTTCTGCGCTACGGACCGAGTCCGCCACACTACTGGAGAGGGTCGCCACCGGTGTGGAGTTGATCCACGAGGAGAGCGTCAGCTTTCTGCGTCGGGTGGAGGCCGGGTGTAGACGTATCGTTAGCCTGCTGTCCTGCAGGAGGCTACTGGCGGTCTCCACACGCACGCCCAGCGCACAGGCGGCTCGGGCACCGGTGCCGCCCCGATCGACGTGGCACTACTCTGGAGGCTCCACGTGGGCATGTCCCCCACCACCTAACCCGGACGAGGCTGGAGGATCTGCTTGGGGACAGCCTCGTACACCACCAGGCCAACTGTTCTCGCGTCCTCTGTACAACCCTGGTTTGCCTACACAGGGGGTGTACGGAACATATGCCCCTACTCCAGGCGCGATGAACCTCACTGAGGGTACGTATCGTACGATCACCGTTTTATCGCAATATTTTATATCTGAAACTAACGATATTACTTTCACAGATTATTTCGAGTCTGAGCCCCGACATGGCCCCACCGCGAGCCCGGAGGATGTGGACCAGTACTTCTCCGAGTGGGTCAGGCGGCCGTCTGGGTCTGCACCTCATGAGACAGCACCAGAGGTTCTCTCCGTGATGCCCTCCCGGCACCGGAGGGCACACAGCCAGAGGTGCAGCTGACTCCACCAGCTGAGAGGCGGG
Organism: Bonia amplexicaulis; assembly: GCA_036346245.1. Taxonomy (NCBI): domain Eukaryota; kingdom Viridiplantae; phylum Streptophyta; class Magnoliopsida; order Poales; family Poaceae; genus Bonia; species Bonia amplexicaulis. The sequence continues at coordinate 21,428,549 of CM070747.1, read as the reverse complement.
TGCGACATGCTCCTGATCGTTTTACATTCTCGGAGCGTCGTCACCCGTTGCACCGGAGGACGGCCAAGCGGGGCCGACATGGGCGTGGGGACGGGGCAGGCTAGGGTGGTGCCTGATTGTACACAATTGTTTCATGTACTTCTTACGTTCTTTATTTACCATGTGAACTTTTTAGTACTGTGTTGTACTTACTTTTACTCATTACCTACGACATCCGAATAGTGCGCATCAAAATATCACTTACCGTCGTATGTAACAATTGTTTTACGGTCAATCGTTCGTAAAAACAATTTTGTAAAATTATTTACGCACCTACAATATACAATGAACATAGACTTTTATTACAACTTCACCAGAATTTTTACCAGTTTAAAACTACAAAATTGACAAAATCTTGAAATATTCACGGGGGACGTATCTAGTCGCTGCCCTATTGGGTGACTGCATTAAAATCGCCCAACAGTAGGGTGACTAGATGTTGTCGCTCCAAAGTAGGGCGATAGGTATTGTGTCGCCGCTAGGTTGGGCAATAGGCTCCAGTCGCCTAACCATTAGGCAACTGGAGCTTATTTTTGTAAAAAAATTTCCCGCGGGTATATTTCTGTATTTGCGAATAAAAAATGGATTATCCGTACAAAAAATTCTCCAAATCCACAGTACATAGACTTGTAGTGGCAGTACCCTATTGGACCGGATGGCAACAGAGGGGGTAAAGGTGCTAACTAAAATTTCCCCTAAGTATTCAAGATTCTATTCTCACACAACTACAGAGTTGTAGAAAATAGAATTTTTGTCCAAAACTCAAGACAATTAGCCCAAAACACAAAACCTTGAAGCAACCACTTTCTGACGGTCTAACCGGCATAGAAATGGTCGTATGACCGGCCCTAGGTGGTTTGACCGCTACTTCAACGGTGGTCTGACAGCTGCTACAGTAAAATCAGGCAAATGAATAATGATTTCAGCTTGAGTTCAAAGATTAAAATTGATGCAACATTTGATCTATAGATCCAAATGATGTGAAATTTTGCAGATATAATCTCTAGGATATTATGAACATATTCCAATAAATGATCATGAAAATCATATCCAAAGTTGAGACAATTTTCAGTTTGTTGGAAGGATGCACCAACATCGAGCTAAAACCCCCAAACGGTGCATAAAACTTGCTCTTAGCTAGATAATGGCCAAGATGGTTCTAGATGTATTTTCACATATCACAACAAGTTAGAACACAAAAGAACCCGACCTAAAAATCCTTGAAACAAGAAATCACTCGATGGGGCCTAAATCAACTAAAATCGGGTTTCTTGATGAACTTACTATCAAAGTGTCTAGATGATAGGAGATTGATTTCTAGAGGTTATCTCCATCTCAATCACGTGCTTAGCACAACAAGATCAAGAAGAGGGGAGAAGAGAGATTAAAACCAACTGAAATAAGTGCAAATCAATCAAAATACGAAATAGACATGGATATCATCAAATATTGATGTATTGCAGTTACCGGTGAGTGCGTGCATGGTTGGGACACGGAAGGGCACCCGATCGAGGTGGACCCTGCACGACTACATACGTGCAGTCTATAAAATAAGGGAGCAGCATGCGTATGGTACTGAGAAGTAGCTAGGCAACTAGCATCAGCCGACCGCCCGACAATAGGAGGATCCCTGTGAGCGGATCAGCCAGCAAGGAGCACTGATGGCAGATGAAGAGGGTCGGGAAAGCGGCGGCGTCGCCCAACAATCCCAGGTGATAATTAACAGATCGATCCATCATGCCATTATGCTGTGTGGTGTGTGTACTAATTCCCATCGCCTTTTCGTACGTGTGGTTGCATGGAATGTGTACGCCAGGCTGCGATCGGCACAGGCGAGATCACTCTTACCGGGAACCTCAACGACACCAGGCACATCGACATCCTCATCAAGCAGAGCAACGGTCCTCGACCTCAAGCATCTGGCGTCGGCGCAGCACCGGAAGACACGGCGGCGCTGAATGGCCGGCTCAAGATCACGGTGGTGGTTGAAAAAGACGCTGACAAGGACATGCTGAAGGAGATGCGCGGGTGGCTGATGACGGTGGGCACGCTCTTCGTCACCCTGGCGTTCCAGGCGGCGCTGCAGCCGCCGGAATGGATGCGGACGGTGGACTTTCTTCGAATCGATCGGTCCGACATAAATCGGTTTAAGCATCCTTTCGGCGGCGTCTCCCATGCAACATTGACGGCTCCGGCGATGCAGTTTGCTCCTTCTCCAGGTCCAAGCCCTCAAGATGCAGAGTCCCCAGTAGGTCTATATTGGAGAGCGCTCGCATACATGACTTGTAACGTGTTTACGCTCGCGTCTGCGCTGTCGCTGGTGCTGCTGCTTCTGCTTCTGCGGGATTTACCGCGGGCCAAGCGCACCATGAATGCAGCGGCATGGATGATGGTGGTCATCGGCTTAAGCGTCGTGGGTACCTTCGCCTTGGGCAGCTCCGGACAGTGGCTGTATACATTGGTGGTCGCCATTGCCGTCGTGGTATACGCCAGTCTAGTGCTTACGTGCGTCAATCCGGGATTATTGCGGTTCCGGGGAATGCGGACAGGTGAGCGCCCTGCCAACGCCCCCTAGCATTTGCATGCGATGAACATCTCAAATGTTGCATGCATGACGCTTGCTTCCACATGTATGTATGTATGTATGTATATATGTATGCATGCATGCATGTATGCATGCATGCATGCATGTATGTATGTATGTATGTATGTATGTATGTATGTATGTATGTATGTATGCGTCCAGTAAGAGAGATTATATATATTACCAGCGTGAAGGTACGTAGCGTTTGTAGGGGAGAGTATTTTGTGTCGACTGGGTTTCGTTGCCCTGTTATGCTTTGTGCGAGGGCCTCATGTATTTTGGAAAGTTATTGATTATACTATAGTGTATGTGTGTATGTATAATGGGACACCTATTCAAAAAAAAAATTGGGACACAGGGGGCAGGCCCTCTGTTTCCAAAAAGAAATTTTTTGAGCAGTGTTATTAACAAGAATAGCACTAATTTTTAAGCAAATAAAATGATAAGTAACATCTATCTACCGTTTATCATACTTTAAAAATTATGCCTTCAACTTCTTTTCGTTCTATTTGAGTCCCAGACTTGGCTTAAAATTTCTCAGGCAAAGACCTCTTTTCGCAGGGGAGGAGCCGGCCAAGCACCTCACCGGAGAGCATCAGGGAACCACAATTGTCAAACACCTCAGGCAAAGACTCAAAGAAGGAGAGAAGCTCACGGTTCATTCGATACCCAACCAAAGACCCGGTCACCATATATAGCCGAGAGAGGGGAGGGGTTGAGCACTCGGATGTGCCGCCAACGGCCGGGACCGATTCTCACACGCCACCACCGCAGCCCAAACTCACCTTGTGTGCCGGATCTGAGGACCGAGTCTCACGGGAAGAGGAGCGACGAGCTCACGGGAGAAAAGAGGGGAGAGCACGAGTCGCATGGGAGGGAGGATCGCAGGGGAGATCAGGCCGCCACCGAGCCGATCCGCCGGGCCCGCTGAGCCCGCCTGCCTCCGTCGCCGCTTCCTCCAAATTTGCCGCCGCCATCGCCTCCCCTCAAAACAGCCGCTCGGCTTCTGGTCAAGAAGAGGAGCGTAGCTCCTCTCTTTTGGCTTCCGTCCGGCCCACCGACAGGTGGGCCCCTCTTTTCTTTTTCTCTTTTTTTTCCTTTTTATCAAATGAGAAATTACCATTCTGCCCTCAGTATATACGACATGTTTTGTGGAAATGATTAGGTGCTTATATAGTTAAAACAGCAGTCAGGATCGATGCAGCTGGTTGTTGAAATTTCGGCGGTTGTAACTGTTTTTAGTCAGATGCCAAGTTTGAGTCGATCAACACCAACCACAAGATAGAAGAAGTTATTAATACAGCGAAAGCTATCTGCTCCTGCGAGCTTGCACGATGGATATGGTCACTTGGTTGTACAAGCTGTAAGCATCTTTCACTGGATAGAAAGCTGTACGTCTCAGCATCGTTCCGGAACAAATGATCCATTAATTGGCGAGACACTTATGCTCGTTTGAGCATGGGATTTTAGCTTTGTTTATTTTTCATTATTACTAAATTTTATTTTTTTTTCTAATTTTTAGAATTTTTAAGCTTTTTTGCTAGTTCTTTTTTTCCGTACTCGTTTGTATTATACGTGTTGGGCTAACTTGTTTTTTCTATTTTTAAATTTAATTATGGCAAATAAGTCACCATCAACTATAGTGTAATTTCAATTAGTTATAATAAAAATTTAGTTATAAATCATAAAATTCAACCTACCTGAGCACCAGCACAACTATTTTTGTCTTTTGGAATGAATCATCCTGATGTACCGCTCTAGATATAATATAATACATATATTTACAAAATAATTAACAAAAATCAAAATAATACAATGTGTTGTGCTAGGGTGCTAGCAGCCAATGGATATTCCATTGTGCCTAAATACTTACTTCCTTTGTTCCAATTTGACACAACGTCCATGGCCTCCCAGCGTCGTTATCCCCCTAGTGCGCAAACAATCTTCCGAGACTGATGTTCTTTTTGGCTGCGGTTTGTGACTTTTGGCTGTAGCTTATGATTTTTTGAGCTGTTTGTACGAGAGATTACAGAGTAACAGAAACTCACATGCGGTTTTTGCCGATATAAATGAAGTCAATAAAGTATGTACTAAAATTAACTAGTAGACTCTACTTGAAAAAAAATACTCCGTTTAAAAATTAGTTACTGTAGAAAAACCAAAAAACAGTTTTTAGAAGCTGAAAAGAACAGGGCCGATATCTGTTAGCCCATGGTAGAGAAAAAAAAAAGACTTTTCCAAATGAAATGATCTAACACCATTTCTTTTCCTGGCCCAATTTCACAAAGCCTAACCATAGAGGTAATTGGGCTTTACGTCCCTCGGCCATACTTGGGCCCCAACTTAAAAGATCTTTTTTTTCGGCCTTTTAGTAAAGGATTGAGTTGCTGATCTACAATTTACATCCAGGTAGACGAGTGAAAACTTCTTCTCATGCGGTCCAGTTTACATGGAGATCAATCAGTCGTCGGATGCAGGGTAAGCGGTTCCTCAGCTGCATGACATAATATGGAAAGTTAGCGTCGATATGTCCGAGTGGTTAAGGAGACAGACTAGAAATCTGTTGCGCTTCGCCCGCGTAGGTTTGAACCCTGCTTTCTTTTTCTTTTTTCTTTTTTTTTTTTGTAGTGGCCTTTTCTTTTTCTTTTTGGCATTTTAACCAACTGTAATATCTGAGACCTCAAACCATGGTTGGTTGGTGAAACTCCCATTCTTCCTGTGTTCCAAATCACTTGCTACATGTTTGAATTCAAAGACAATTTGTTGAAGTATAAATGAATTGTCCATCATTCCTCATCAGTTTAAGCTTTTGGGTGAACTGGTTGGTGCATGCAACTCGATATGATATCAGAGCCAAGAGATCTTGAGTTCAAAACCTGGCTGATGCAATTAAAAAAGTTAATTACAGTCCACTTCTATTCCATGTATTAGACCTAAGAGAGGCTACACGTGAGGGGGAGTATTGAAGTATAAGTGAATTGCCTATCGTTACTCATCAGCTTAAGTTTTTGGGTAAACTGGTTGGTGCATGCAACTCAATACAATTCACTGTGAACTTAATTTAGTGCAAACAAATAAAATACCACAACACAGCTCTGCAGACATGTTTTTTTCTCTAACAAAAAACGAAAAGGAGATGAGAGGGGCTCCTGTGCTTTGAGCGTTTGTGGAGATCCAGCATGCATGCATAGAGACGGAGGAATAGAAAGAGAGAAAGGCAAGGGTTTTAGAGACAGATCTGGGGAGAAGTCGGTGCACTATTTACTATTTGGTTAGTGATTTGTCTCCCTCTAGGATGGTTGTCTAGTTGAGAGACCGTAAAAGAACAAAACAATTACAATACAAAGCAAATTACCATAACCCTAGTGTCGTTGTGCTCGCTTTTGATCCGTCTCCTTGTGGCTTTGATTTGGCTTGTGTTCTTTATCTTTCTGTAGGACCGGAGATTTTTATCTTTCTGTAGGGGTGAATAATGCCTAGAGATTTTTCCTCTAAATATTCACATATTCCTTTTCTCCGATAGCTACAAAGCTATGAAGATTAGGATATGAGGTCTACATGAAAAGAGGAACACAGAGCTCAGTACGACCAAATCAGAGGACAACGTGGTCGAGAGACATCGGTCAGCCAAACTGAACATCACTGGTCAGCAGAGAAAAATAATGTGGTCGAAAGACAGACAACGTGGTCAAAGAGCAGAAAATGTGGTCAAAGCCAGCGTGGTCATAACCAACGTGGTCGAAATCAACATGGTCATAACCAATATGGTCGTAACCAATGTGGTCGAAACCAATATGGTTGTAACCAATGTGGTCGTAATCAACGTGATCGAAACCAACATGGTCGAATGCCAACGTTGTCAAAAACTAAAGACAGCCGGATTGGGGCTTGGCGACGGTGGAGAGGGCCGGATTTGACTCGAAAATGGCCTAATCCAGGCTTGGCAGCGGCAGAGATGGTCGAATCTAGCTCAAAGATGGGCAGATCCGGGCAGATCCGGGCTTGGAGACGGCCGAGAGGCCGCCTGGCACGACAAAGCGCATGGGCACAAGAAGAGGGGGAGACGCGGCGGCGACTAGGGTTGTGAAACCCTAACCCTAGGCCTCTCCTGGGCTGATACCATATTATGAAATGGGCTTAACTATTCCAATGGGCCAAAAGGCCATATATACATGGAGGAAAAAAATATGCAATAAGTCCCCTATATAATGTGATTATCCTGCAGTCTTATCCTGCAGTCTATATATGTCTAACAGTAACAATGCCTCTAATAATGGCATATCAATAAGATATACATGCAATCATGCATGTGCAAATAAAACTGTGAAACAAATCACACGGTGTTGCATTAAACCAGATTAATGTTGAATCATGTAAAATGTAAGCTAGAATCAGTTTACATTATCACCGCAGTACGTAATTGTTAACAAGGAAGTTATAAAATGCTGCTATTACACTAACCGTCGCGGTATGATACACTTTAACACACACAAAAAAAAAACTCACAAATAACATTGTCCTACGAGAAAATTAGCCCAAATGCCTCATCTGGCTTCATAGCATGCCTTATCCTTTGAAGAAAGCATTCTTGCAATCTTTCATTCAGATAATCCCGAAACATTGAGAAGAAAATTTATAGCAAAAGTAACATCATGAAAATATTATCGAATGATAAATCCACCTAATCGGATATGACAATCCAACTTAGGATGACATACACCTTAAGTGGTCAATCCATCCTAAACGTCTCAAAGTCTCAAAGCTCCAACTGCCTAACAAAACAAACCAAAACAAATGCAAGTCTATTTAATCTATAACCGACAAAATGAAAAGGGCGGAACAGCTCCTATCCTCAAAAAACACGTAACGCAGTGGGCCAACACTAACGATCGCTTGAGAAGGGGTCGATTTTAGCACGTTGCAAAGCAAGCCACTCTATAAAGAAAAGATAGCAAGCAGAGACAGCACCGCACGCCTATTCCATCGCCCCAGTCACTCGCGTATCGTTTTCTCCCTCCCTTTGTCCCACCTAGCATGAAAGCAAAATCCACCCTCTCACTTGGTTGTAGGCTCGTAGCCACCGGTTGCCGGAGCCCTAGGCTGCAACCCGTTGGTCATCGCACCTCCTGGTCGTCATCACCCGTCGATTGTCTTGCCGAGCATTTAACGGTATGAATTAAGTCTTAAATCGATATAGGGTATTGCTAATTTGTTCCGATTCTTTCGATTTCTTTAACCAAATGGATCCAATTTATAAGTTATTGAATGTTATAATTGTTGGTTGATCCATTAAACTCTCGTAAATCCACTCACACGTTTTTTACACGAAAATAACTAATGCGCTGAAAATCTGAAATGAAAGAAATGAGCTAATCCAAACGGACCTGCAGGTGATCAGAGCTAGTTACCTCCCATTTCTACCCGGCTATAAACGAGATAAATTAGATTGAAATAAATTAGCCCATAAACCGTATAAATGGCACTAATTTCCCCCAAAAGAAGTGCAATTTGTATTCCAAAGGAGCATCAACAACTCAACAAACAAAAATTACTCCTGCCTAGTCCAGAGTTCACACGAAGCTAATTCAACACCAGGCGCAGCTAATGACACATTTGCACCCAGGGAAGTAGGAGTTCTTCAACACCAGGTGCTTTCGTGCTTATATAATTTTTAAAGCAAATTTGAATGGTAGATAATGATTATTTATTTCTTTATGTGCTTTAAGATTAGTACTATTCTTATTAAAGTGTAAAACATAAAATCACTGCTCAAAAAAGAATAAAAAATAAACCAAGAAACCCTCACCAGCTCGACGAAGTCCTTAACAGGGAGGGGGCGGGAAGGCATCAAACCCGGACGGGAGGGATTGTAGTGGAATTTTTAGATTTTTTTTCTCTCTTTTATATTTCCTTTTTCTTCTATTCGTTAGATTATTACCTGTTTTGGTTTAATTTTTCTGGCTGGAAAATGGAGGGAATAAAAGGAAAACTATATTTAGCCGAAGAAAAAAGAAAACATTTGTTTCTGCTTCTTTGTGCTTTCCTGGTAAGAGTGGTATGTATGGAACTGTTCTTTTTGGCTGGAGCTTATGGCTTTTGGTTACGGCTTGTGGATTTTAGACTATTTATGCGAGAGATTACAGAGTAACAGAAACTCACGTGCGGTTTTTGCTGATATAAATGAAGTTAGTACAGTATGTACTATAATTAATTAGTAGATCCTATCTTGAAAAGATACTCCGTTTAAAAGCTAGTTACGGTAAAAAAGCTAAAAAAACAGCTTTTAGAAGCTGAAAAGAACAAGACCTATATCACATATAAGACCTGAATTTATGTGAAATCTTACTCGTTTTTAGACCTGACCTATTTATGTGAAATCTTACTAGCCGCTAGTAAAACTTAAGAAGTCAAATTTCTAGCTACTTAAAAAGTACTCTTTTTTCTCCTTCGGATAATGCTCGGGTGCATTTTAGGATTTACATGTTCTATTGGACAAAATGATGCACAAATACTTTCACATGGAATACATATATAGCTGTACCACCTTATTTGCTTCTACCTAAAGCTGTCCATCACCTTATGGACAATCCTTTCTACAAGGAGTTGTTGAACAATTTAATTAGTACATAGTCCTATTTTAGAATAAAATTCTATTTGTGCTTCTTAAATTGGAGTAATGTTTTGTTGTACTCGATGTACAACAAAAAAAATACCATATAACCACCATCTTTTGCTTTACTAAATATACGTGGTAAACTTTTTATAAGAGGTTGTCTATTTGTCGCAAAGAAAAAAAAAGATGTGTTTTTATGTTTTTCTCAACAGTAGATTGCACAATTTTTAAAGTAGATAAATAGTTGATAGATTTTACTTACCTCTTCGATTATTTTGATATTAGCATTATTCTTATTAGAGAGAAAAAGCATTAAAGCATTAAAGTAGTGAACCGCATCGACATGACTATCGCATCTAAGACATCAATAGTAAATCTGTCTAAAAATACGTCAACATTAAACATGCTATTATTTGTATCTTTAGCGCCAGACAACAAATCCACTGCAAAGGTTTTATTCCTATAGACGAAAATCCGCTGCAAAGGTAGGGCATAGAATATGCTACACAGAACGAACCTATTTTAGCATCTCCCACTGAAACCACTTGGACTCTAGTAAACTTCAGAGATACACGAAGTCTCATCGTACAACATACCAGTGATCAATGTTAGCGACAGGAGGAAATTAGAAATGCAGGGAACGCAGTTTTTGAGATAAGTTCCACCGACCATATATGCAGCATTGAGTAGTGCAAGCTGTCAGTGGAAGCAATCGAGTTTTAGGGGTGAGTCGAGGCGGTGGGAAGCAGTAAGACGGTTCGGCGGGGCTTGCACGCGAAGGGAGGAGCTGCGGTCAACTGGCGCTTTGCACGAGGGAGGAGCAGAGGAGGGCGGCTGACGAGTGGGACCGTTGCTGATAGCTCGGTGTGAACCTAGGCACACGCGCAGCGCAAATCTGAGCGGCGACGGCTTGACGCGTGCGAAGGCGGTGGAAAAGCGGCGACGCACAGAGGTGCCAACACAGGGAGGAGGCGGAAATGTCAAATAGAGAAGGTAGATTTTTAAGGATCTTGCTAAATTGGGAAGGAAAAGAAATTCAAACAAAATTTCAATTAAAATTCAAAAACTTTGAATTTTTAGGGTGTTTCATGCAGCATCGAGTGAATACCAGTATATACTTTACAAGGTAGCAATTTACTATTCATACCTTCAATTTGGTGCACATACGATTGAAACTCACCACCTGGTACTCATATCTCAAGAGGTAAAACATACATTGTGTGCCAACCAAGGTTCTAAAACCTAGAACAGGAAGAAATCCCGGCCCGACGGCCGGTAACGGTAACCTTCCGGTTACCGGAAAAACCGGCAAAAAATCGGTCATAATTTAAAAATCAATTCTTGAATTATGGGATGTTTTGAAACCAATTACCGGAAAAACCGACGGGTAACCAGACAAATCGGGAAAAAAGGGCCAAAATTCGAAAATTAAATATTGATACCAGCCGGTTTTTCGGCTACTGGTCTCCACCGGTAGAAACAGTAACCAGCGGTTACCGGTCGATAACCGCTGGGATTTTGAACCCTGATGCCAACTGCCAAAATATATAGTGATATGAGTAGTAAATAAATTACCAAAATTTAAAGCACAAATCAAAATCTGCCAAAAGAGGGGGAAAATACCAGTGGTGCAAATTCTATTGCAGGACAACTCCGTATGCTTGTCATCGTCAAACGCTCTGCCCATCAAAAAGTAATTCTCTAGGAGAGGGCCTCATCCACTGTCCATTCATTTGGATTAGTATTAGATGGACGGTGGATGGGGAGAGGCCTCACACGAGGTCCTCTTCCACTTCCAACTCCCAACTACTGCGACCACCACACACCACCACCACGGCCGCGCGCCGGAGCATCGCCGCCGGCCATGCCGCCACCTCCCCGTACTCTCCCTCCAACTACTCTGCTCGTACCTCCCTCCCCTCGCGGCCGCCTACCGCCCCGGCGACATCGTCCCCATGCTCCGCTCCGGCCGGTACCACGGGGTAACCAGATCAAAACATCCCCTTCCTTCCTCAAAGCTAGAGTTTCTTGTGGGAGTTTTGGTGATTTGGTTCGCTCTTTCGTGCAGGTGCTGATGCCAATCCCGAAGCCGACGGGGTTCACTGGTGCTGATCCGTACAAGTTGTAAGATTTTGTATGGTTTTGCTGGAAATCTCTCAGCTTAGGTCCATTTATATTGTCTTTTGATTTAGATTTTTAATTTTAACTTATAAATATAATAGTTTGTAGAGAACTTTACAGAGAGACTCGTGTACGATTTTAGTCAATATAAATAAAGTCACTACAGTGTATACTACAATCAACTAGTAGATATCGCCTCCATTTGAAAACTGGGCACCGTAGAAAAGCTATTTATTGTAGAAAATAGCTTTCAGAAACCAATACGAACAAAAACTTCAACATGTCTTCGAAGACTATTTTACACTGCTATCCTACAGCATTTGAGTAAAATTGTGTCAAATTGGGGGTGGTTAATATTGAGTACAATCGTGTGCCCTGCTCAAATGAGCTTTTTTTTGGGTGGATTATGGCTAAAAACTACTGTAGCTGACTGAAAAAACATTGTAGCTGTCGGAGACTTATTTGGCATAATTAAATTAAAAAAAATAAAAATAAAAAACATGTTAGCCCATCATGTATAATACAAACAAATATAAGAAAAAAAGAACCGACAAAAAAGCTAAAAAAGTTAAAAATATAGAAAAAGATGAAATTTATGAGTAGTGCAAAATAAGCCAGAAGTTTAAACCGAAACGAGCAGGGCTAGTCAGATTGGTTCCTATGGCGGTCCATGTTATTAGTCAACAGATTGTTACTCGTTTATTCAGTATTCAGTAGAACATCGTTTTAAGAATAACAAGTCGATCAGAGTAGTTACAATAAAATAATAATCAGAGACTAAGAATACTTTATTAATTATAAGCCACATGAGATCAGATGTCCTCATTTATTACAATATTTACTGTCCATCACCGCACATGATACTAAACAAAAGTAAGCATCTATGGTGCAATACTTCATTCTGTTTGTACAACGTTTCTGTTTTAGTACATACATTCGTACTAAATAAATTAGTGCCAATGTCCATTACTACATAATTAGTAAATTGCTTTGAGCTCGGTGATGGCTACATGTGCTGCGATGTAGGATTACCGATTGTGTACGAGTACTTTCCTCACCAAAAAAAAAGATGGATCACTAAGAAAGGATAATAAGTTCATGTAGCATTCAACTTGCAACAAAGCTAGAAAAATATTTTTGCGTTATTACACGGGAGGATTACATAAGGAAGGCGAAAAGGAATGCTAATGTTGTTACATGGAAAATTCAAGGAAAAGAACGGCTGGTTTTTTTTCCCACTTAGGCCCGAATATGTGCAACACTTGCATCAGTGGGTCCAAAGTTACATGAAAAAGATACTTCAAATCTTGCACAACTCTGGTTCTCTGGAGCTTTGGTACAAAAAGAATGGAGTCTATCTGTGGATCTGTCCCAATATGAAGTTACAGTGAGGAGATGTGGAGCATATCCAGATACAATCATACAGTATCTGCTGTCTAGTATCATGGTAGATCTGCAATCTTGAGGGTAAAATCCTTCAAATAATCAGATCCTTTTACTGCTAGTAGATAGTACCGCTAAAGAAACCCAAAAATGAAACTGAAATGTTCATTACACTCTGGGTTGGCTTCCAACCCTACTATGTGCCCACTAAATTAAATCCTGTATAATACCATCGTCTAGAGGAAGAAATTTTCATGCCCTTGAATACTTTGAGCTCCACATCGGTACCTTCAGAGGCTCATCATCAACCACACTGCCTCCATTTTCAACTTTGCTCAAAGAGTCTGACATCAAAGGAGCCGACTCGCTTTCTTTCACCTGCAATGCAGTAACACACGAGAAACTATAAACACGAAATTAAAACAAATGACGCTAGAAGACCACTGAAGTTGAAAGTATTTAAGGAAAATGCTTAAAGGTTAAATACCCCACTTTTCCTACTTAAGTATAGCTTAGCCTGTTCCATCATGCAAGTAAAGTGGCCAAGATGGAAGCATAACCAAATCTAGTTAGGTCTTGATGCTTCAGTTTTGCATATTTCTTAATCATGGCATCAGACACATAGTTTTAAGTTACAATAGGAAATAAGATATAATCAAAATTATTGCAAAACCAGTGAACTATCCGCATGCAATGAAATTCAAACAGAAGGTACCTGTTGTGGGGAGACTTCGGATTTTTTTTGCTGGGCCTCCACTGTGCAGAAGTATGAATATAAGACCATTCCAACTACTGCAATTAGGATGCCAAGTATGTTTCTCCAGCGAAATGGGTCATGAAGCAGAACATAACCAAAGGTCAGAACTAGACATGTTTTAAGATGACCCAGGACTTGGTAAGTAACAGGAGATGTCTTTCCAATCACAAGAAAAGTGCTGAAGTTTACTGAGACAGCTATCAAGCATGACAATACAATGAAAAACTGCACATGAAATAAGATCAAAATCAGAATTAAATGACACAATGTCAAAAAAGGTATGCCAAAGCTGCTTCACTACTTACCACAACTTGAGATGTGTAATCAAAAGCGAAGACGTTTTGGTTAGTCAAAAATCCATCAAGGAACGGACCAATAAGAAACAGGGTCAGTGATTGGTAAGGGCATGACTGGTATAGCAGTTGGGTTGAAGAAACCTTGAACTTCTTCTGAATAGTGTTTGTCATCTGATAGCTGGTTCAGGACTATGGTCTATGAAATCACACCACAAAGCATAGTAATATTCAAATGCAATATAGTTCTACCACTAGGGGAAAAGGCACCAATTAATAGGATAAAATCTGCAGCGACTCGTTCTTGTGTTCAAATGGCAAAAAAAAAACATAGTTACAATAGTAGCTTCTGTAAGAGATAACGCTGACAACATCATGTCATGTACTCCCTCCATCCCGCAACATAAGTCCATTTGGGATCCGTGCGGCCAAGGTTTTAAAACATTGACCATTAATATATGTTAAAAATATATAAAAATAACTACATAAAAATAATGTTATTGGATTTGTCTTGCAAAATACTTCCATAATATATAATTTTATCATTTTAACTAGTACATCATGATACAAAATCACACTCTAAGTGTTATGTTAGAGACCGTGAAAAGCCAAAATGGACTTATATTTTGGGACGGGAGAAGTAATGATGTAAATATTAAACAAGATTTGTTGCCTAGTGGAATACTCAACCAGCATCAACTGTGAATATATGGATGATATTAAAATTTTGACTAAATTTCAAAAAAAGGAAAAAATAAAGGCTGCTGTTAAAGGATACAATTTGAGCGATGCAGGTCGTGATAATTGCCAGCAAGGACAGTATGGATCCCACAGAATTGAGTTGCAGATCAGTGACAGTTGCAACTCCAACACCAAAAAGGAGCACTGAAAGGGACACCTGGATACTCCGGCTGTGGTGTCAAGTCAGAAAAATGTTAGCTGAAGATATATCGAAAGGATGCACAAAATGTATAAAACACATACCTGAACTTCTTCCTGAAGAAAAGAGTCTCCAAAATAACAGTGCAAGGGATGATGGCCAGCTTCGTCATCTAGAGGCGTAAAGGACATCTCAGCATCAGTTAGGTGGATTGATTAGTGTGGAAGGAAGGGTGACATTAAGTGCAATAAGTTATTGCACAAAATGTTGCAACTTTAATCAAAGCCTTCTCTAAAATGTTTCTTGCACAAACAGCGCAGATAGTGCTCTAATCAAAGCCTTCTCTTAAATGTTTCTAAAATGTTTAATGCAGTAACTATTGTTGTACCGCTTCGCAAAAATAAGTACTACTGTTGTACTAGACAAGTTATAAGTGCAGGACTGCAGTGAATTAACTAGGATTTTCTGACTAGTACACGAATCAAAGTAAAGAAGATCGCATAGTATGTACCTGGTAAAAACCAACAGAATTGAAACCAAGACTCAAGTTGAGGAGCCCAATGGAGATCCCATTAAGTACTCCAAATCCCATGACAGTTCTTGCATCAAAAGGCTTATGCTCAAAGAGCTTCATCCATAATGCTACATGAAGGGAGCAGAATGTAACCAGGAGATGCCAGCTCGTCAAGGTAGTGGCTGCAAAACACAATTCCATGTTTTACAAACGTTGACTTATGTGATTCAAAATTACGTACTTCTCTATATGTTAATCTAATAAATCTCTCATTGCATTTCATATATGAAGACTGAAGTACCAGAATTAATAAGAGAAAAAAAGGCAACAATGAAAAACATCAACATAAGTCAACGTATGTTCTGAATAAAAACGCAAGTCAACTTTGACAAAACGTTTTCCATACGGTGCATGGTACATGGGTACATGCACTCCAAACACAATTCAATTGCAGCACTAGAACAAACAAGGATACTACTCCCATGTGTCAGCAACCTAAGCAGTAAGCAACCAGGACATGCTACTCAACCTTGCTCACTATTACAAACAAGTAAATCTAATCCAGAATATCAACAATAATCAAAGCTTCATCAAAAGTACGCTAGTCCAAAGAGACCACACTTTACTACCATTCGAACTCGTGTTCTCCTCATCTCTACATTATATCGCGGCAAATCGCAATATCAAACACTCCGGCAATGACAGTACCTCTAAAAAACATAAATCAATTGGCACCCCTCGCTCAAAGCTATCACAGAAGCTAACCCCATCAACATCATCTGAACCCTGCACACACGCCTTTTGCACCAAATCTACAACCGGAATGGACTCACGTAGATCTACACAGATCACAAAGCACCAAACACGAACATATATGTAACAAATCAAGAGAATACGATGCAAGAAACAGTCAGATCTCACACCGAAGTTGAACCCGAGGGAGCTCATGAGGGCCTTGTTGCAGATGACAATGGAGACGGAGGACACCACCGACAGGCTCAGCGCCCCCACCGTCCCCAGCTGGAACTTTTCCCCTCCGACGCCCATCTCCGCCACCCTCCAACAACACCAGCAAACAAACACCGGACCCAAATGATCAAAACTTCCCGATCAAACCGCCCGAATCACGCCGCACGCAGCACCTGCAGGAAAGACAGATCCCATTTCGATCAGCGAAATCGCAACAACAAAGCGCGCCAAGAAACGGGCGCTTCCCGGTCAAACCTACCGCTCCTGTCTCGGCTCGAGAAACCTACGCAAGAGCGCGGATCTGGGCGAGGAGGGCGCGAATCTGGGCGGGGAGTCGGCAATGGCGGGGAGATCTGTCGAGGGGCGGGCGGGATCGGTGGGGGGAGGATTCGCTGTGGCGCTCGTCCCCTCTGGTCTTGCGAATCAGGGGCGGGGAGAGGGAGACGAGGTTTTTTCTATGCCTGGTCGTCTCGTCGGTGAGACGGTGCTGGTGGCACAAGGCAATTAGATATAGGATTAGCTATTGACTCCGCAGTAAATACCTGTATTTTTTTATGGTGTTTAGACTTTAGAGAGTATTTGAGTGTGTGTTTTTTTTGTTTAGAGCACTCAGATTTTTTTAGAGGAGTGTATATGTAGAAGAAGAGGGATTTAAGTGTTTTTTGTGGTTCGGAGTACTCATATTTTTTATAGGGTGTATACATGTAAGAAGAGAGATTCGAGTGTTTTTTTTTGTAGTTCGGAGCAGTCATATTTTTTTGGTGAGAGGGTGTATATATGGGAGAAAAAATTTTGAGTACTCACAGTCTAAAAAACATTCGAGTGTTGTTTAGTACTTCCTTTTTTTGCTAATTTTGCAAGGCTTTTTATTCAAATATATATAGATAAAAACAATGGACGATATTTAAGACATCTCTGTTTGAAGTGCAAAAAATCCTATAATAATCCTAAAAAAATAAAAAATTTCATATTAATCGAAAGAAAAAGAGAATGATCTATACAGGTAGGGCAAGATTATAACGATACAGATTAATCATATATAGATATTAGAGTTATATAATAAATACAATTATATTTCAATTATAGCGAGTAGAGATGTATATCAAAGATATCTGTATCATAATATCTAGCCGGACAGTTGCACAGGTAAATCTGCTAGTTTGACAAAAGAAAGGACGAATTGTGAGGGGTTTTCGAAACCGAAAAATAATTTAGCGGGATTTCAAGGGCCTCCGGAAACCGAAAAGGTAATTTTAGCAAGGAGGTTCTCTCAAGTACATCCAGCTCGAACCGGCACAGTTTCTAAATGCTACTTTGTTTAAAAAGTTAATCCGCTTGGTATGATTAGCACCGCAAAGTCCTGTGGACAACTACATTACAACCGGAGCTTGGACTGGTGGGCTAGAAAGTTACATCTTTTACAAGCGTACCCGTCCAAACGACGGTTTGGCATTTCTTTATCTTCTCTTTATGTCGCCCAACTGACACTTATTATCTTTTATATCTCTTGTATAGCAAATTATGTCCTGTTTATCTCTTAAATCATTGGACTGAAAAAGTCATGGTTTATGACTGAAATTACAATGTAGCGGCTGAAATTTCACTGTAGCTGAAGATTACTTATTTAGCGTAATTAAATTTAAAAAAATAAAAAATAAAAAAATATGCTATCTCATCACGGACAACGCAAACGAATACAGGAAAAAAGAACCTGCAAAAAAGCTCAAAAAACCTCGATAAGGTCATCGTCTTGATCTAGCTAAACAAAAATGAAGCCCTAGTGGGATGAATATATGCAAAGATCCTCGGACTCTTTGGTCCAGCCTAATTTTTATGCTGTTTGAGCTGGAACCTTGCACAGCCGACGCCAAGATATGGGTGCTGTCTCAATCTCAACCGAAACATAATTCATGATGCTAGCAGTATATTTCTTTCGAAAATGAATCCAATTCAAAATCGGCGGACTATGATAAGCATTTAGCACTGATTATTCAGCTGTGCAAACAATATTCAGAATTGTTTTGGCACCAGATGATCAGATGTAACTAATAGATTACAGTGGGAGTTTGACCAAAGCTGTTGCTTGAAAGTTGGGTCTAATTATAGAAGAACACAAACCAAAAGATCATGTGGATCAGATGGACCTGCCCAATTGTGAGCACAGTTAGAGTTAGAGAGAAAAAAAACTTACACCGGAGCCGTCCTTGCGTGAAGACCTACTCCGCAACTATTAGATCAGTGTAATCCATATCATCGGACGGTAAAAACGTTGGTTCCTGTTGCGAGGACCATCCAGGCTCCGTTTGTTTCGGCTTTAATTTGTGGCTTCTAATTTATTTTTTAATATTCATAACTTTTGTCTTTTTCTGAACTTTTGGATTTTTTTAATTTTTTTACCGGTTCTTTTTTCCCGTATTCATTTGCGTTGTCCGTGATGAGTTAGTATTTTTTTCTATTTTTAAATTTTTTAAATTTTAATTACATTAAATAAGCCACCTTCAGCTATAGTGAAATTTCAACCGCTATAGTGCAATTTTAGTCATAAGCCACCGCTTTTTAGCCCAACCGAGCGGGGATGCTTCCCTGAGAATTATGGGGGCTTTGGGGCATTGATCCAACTAGTCCTTGTTTTAGGCTTCTCTGGTTGTACTACCGGAGCAGCTCATGTGCCTCATGACCAATGACAGCGGGATAAACTCAATTTTCTACTTGAAGAGCACAGCGGAAAGCACTAATCAATGGGCAAGCACTCTCATTATTAGCATCGCCATCAGGACGTGATCACAAGCTTTATAGATTCGAAGGATCAATTATTGTTGCTAATTCGATTCCCTTTGCTTTACTACTTGTGTGTTGTTTGGTGGTCCTTGATATTCAGGAAAGAGGTTTGGCCTATCAAGAAAGAAATAGGTTTGGTAGTGTGAATGGTTGTGTTAAGCACTAACTTTTCTTTTGGTCCTTTGACATGTGGGGCAATTCTCTTGTGTTTAGACTTGATACTCCGGTCCTGTTATTTTGGGTTGCGTCTAATGGCTTTTGGCTGCGTTTTTCAAGACGACGGTGGAAACGCGAATACGAACAACTCACACACCGACGGGCACGGGAAGCCGTTTCAAAAAGCAGCATCTCGAGTTCGAAAAAACATTTGAAGAAATCGCTCTATTTATTTTAGTTTTCGGAGAAGCAGAACCCAAAAGCCCAATAAACAGGACGTGTCCAACTAGGAAAAGCCATCTTTCATGTGCTGCAAGCAGAACAAAAAAAAGACTTGGAAGCTAATTCTCTTTTCATCTCTTTCTTCATACAACAGGGAACTTTATTTCTTTGAGAATCTTTTAGTTACACAGCTGTTGTCAGCCACTCAGCTTTTAGGAGGTTTCCAGATCCAATTTGCTCCATGAGTCAAAATTTTGATATCATCAGTAACAACAAGCTGTTTCTGTGAACCCATTTTTGGAATAGGACCGTCTAGGAGTTTAGTTATGAATAGAAAGAGTATCATATCTACTCACAAACATTTAAAAATAGTCAACTTAATTAAAATATGATCTAACGGCCAAACTTTAGCAACTTTACGGACGTCCAAGCCCAAAACTTAACTTACATTCAGAATAATCGAATAAATTCTCCACAAAAACGCTTGAGTGCGATTGTGATCTTAACATAAAAGCTGAAGCACATTTCTTCTTCAGGTATATATTCTGATGAAAATAAAGTAAGATTGAGTACACTATACACTTAGCAAACCACATGGAAAAGCTATATAACTAATATGTGAAGAGTTCAAATGGATAGTCACAGGTTGTAATGCAATATGTGGATGCAAATTTGCTGATAAAGAACTTTGCATTTTTAAAACAGTAAAACAATACTTAATTAACAGAAATGGTTTGTTATCCATAATTTTCGTATCAAAATCTTCCAAATTCTACTTATGTCTTGTTGTTGGAATCACTCATGAAACACAACTTCATTAACCGGAAGCACAGCGTATTCAAGTATCATTTATTATACTCTGCAGAGTTGCCCAACTTTATCTACAAGATTTCTCAAACTCTCAGTGTCATGCAATAGACACGCAACAGATAGCGTCTGACTAAGTTGAGAAAATAAGGTCTTTCACTGCTCTCCTCTTTCTAGCCTCTACCCTATAGGGACAGAGCCCACACATAGTCGGCAATCCACTAGCCAACACGGAAAGCACATCCTGACTATGTGTGGTCCTACTGTTGTTAACTATGATTTTACCGTTTCTATACCACCCCCTTTATACATGGGCTGTTCCCACCTCTATAACCCGAATCACCCTATAGATATTTGATTGATTTGAGCAGCTAATAAGCTAGATTTGGTAAGTCAAAACTTATAGTTGAGTGATTTCGGTATCTTTTACGTAGCATAAAGTTCTAGTCCTCTGCCCTAGGGTAAGGTCATGGGCTCCAACTATCTCATGGCTTTACGTAATTCATCCTTAACCCTAGTATTATTTTTGTATCCTTTCGGCAAAATGCCGAATCTCTTAATAGTGTAAAACATCTGAGTTCCTAATCTACCATGATAAATTTTGTAGTAATTTATTATTACTAAGGCTTGTCAAGGTGAATATGGCCATCAAGTAAAAC
This sequence comes from Bonia amplexicaulis, assembly GCA_036346245.1. Lineage (NCBI taxonomy): Eukaryota > Viridiplantae > Streptophyta > Magnoliopsida > Poales > Poaceae > Bonia > Bonia amplexicaulis. The sequence goes on along the minus strand of CM070747.1, from coordinate 21,407,774 downwards.
ATGGCTTTTTCCAGTATTAGGACATAGCTAATTTATCATGTCATTCTAAATAATTATTTTAAATAAATAACAACGCATAAATAAAGAATAATGAAACTAATGATATTTAAATAATTGAATGATGTAGGATCAACATGATCAAAGGCATATGACTTGCCTCTTTATCTAGAGTCTTTGATTATTTCACTGTAGGCTTCAGGTTTACACCGTCCATCAGAATTACTACAGCAGCTTCTCTATTGGCCAACTAGTCGAATCCAGATACTAGTGTACAAGAGCGAATTTAAATGAGTTTCTGCTTTACAGAATGCAAACTAAGAACAAAATACAATAAAATAACTAGAAAATATATAAAGAAAATGGATTTGGGCAAATAGAGTTTAAACGGTGCTTGGTTTGGTTGAATGGAGTTGAAAATAGGTTAGATAGGCTCTAGACGGTCGAAATGGGTATAAATATATGTTAACGGGTTTTGGATGAATAGTAATAGGTCTACACTATTCATAACAGGTTGGGTTCAGGAATAGTAATGGGTTTGACACAGTATTGGGTCCGGCCTGAAACGGTGTCGGGTCAAGCTGTGAATAGTGGTGGGTCTATAATGTTGGGCTTGGGCCAAGGCCTGGTTGAATGGTTTTGGCCTCTAGGCCAACTCGGGCTAGCCCAAAGGTTGCTTCAGTTGGCTTCTTCTTCCTCTGGTGCTACTATGCACCGAGCGAAGCGATGGCGATGGAGAGCCATTGGTGCACCGGCAAAGGTCGCTGACAGCGAGCAAGCATATGGATGGGTTCAAGGGAGCGACATGGTACCATTTTTTGCATTGGTTAAGCTCAAGGAGTAACTGTAAGAGCTGGCGGCGAGGTGAGCTCACTGGAGTGCCACCATGGCACGGGACCATGGGTGGTTTGGGCACCTAGGGCAGGCTAGAAGCTCACTGGCAGTGATGGGTTGGTTTAACTCGGTCAGGGTGAGGTTATCCACGACAACCTGGTTGTGGCGGTGGCAGAGCATGACACCGATGGCTTAGGGGCCATGGGGAGGGTTGGCAAGGCTTGAGTTGAGTTTGTGATGGCCTAAGGATGCTCTAGCTATGATGAATTGGATTCTAATTGGCCATGGAAAAAGTTGAGCTCGGAGGCTTACTAGCACAGGGCACGATGGCGATGGCAATTCGAAGCTGGAGTTGGGGAGGAGAGTGTAGGGAAGGGCAATTGGGCGCTAAAGGAGGCTATGCTGCATGTTGGGGTGGCTTTATAGAGTGGCTGAGGTGGTGGAAGCAGTATTTGGCAGATGCGGTGGACAGTGCATGGACGATGCGGTGGTGGCCGAGCAACTTCGACGGTGAGGTGGCATACAAAGCTGGTGCATCAGACTTACTACACCTCACTGGAGTCCCGGCAAGCAGGCGGGCAGGGCATGTGTGGGCGCACGCATGTCGGCCGGGAATGCCTTGCTTGGCGGCAGCGGCGAAACAAGTTCTGGCGATCTTGGCGCATGGTCTTGGGTGATGGGATGGGCATTGAAGAGGATGACAGGGCAAGGTATGGCTTTGACAAGCTTGGCCACATTGGATGTGAATGGCGGCAGCAACGAACGGGGGCAGGCCAAATGGCGCTTGGGAACAGGGGCGAAGGTTAGGTTTGGATTGGCGCCATGGCTTGGGGAAGCAGATGGCCAAAAATGGAAAGCGGTTTTGGCTAGGAAACTTCTGAATTAGGCAAGAAACTCAAATTTGGCCGAAATTCAAGAAAATTCAAAATTTTCCAAATTTTCGGTTAGCGTTGTGACATGGTTCGTTAGGTATCAGATGGTCCATCCATATAACGGTAAACTTAGATCTAAAATGCTGTGCCAATTCTCTTCTTTTTAGTCAAGGGACAGTTGCGCATGAATGTCTAACTAGATCAATTGTCCTGGCTAGCATCTAGGCAATGGTCCACGTGATCAAGGACTAGCCTAAGTTGGTACCAAACAGAACTACTTAGAAGCTACGACTGGTGCTCTTAGCACTTTACTGTTAGAAGAGGACACAAGCGCCTAACTGTTCAATTCCTAACATAGTCCTGCATGGTTCAGTTTAACTTCGAGCCTGGAAACAAGTTTCATGTAACAAATATGCAGATCTCCATTAGCAGCAAACAGTAAAGAAATACATCTTTGGTGTATGTCAAAGACACTATGGAAAAGTTTTCTTCTAGGGTGGAAAGCAAAGGAAGGATGCATGTTCCCACGACATCAACCTTGTGTTCTTTCTCTCCTTTTTTCGAGTTCGACAATGATTGGTACTCCTTCGCTTTGTTTGTCGCAAGAATTAGAGTAGAGCAAATTGAGAGCCCAAGACAGACCGTATCCAATCCAAGTAAGCCTAACACAGATTGTATCCAATCCAAGAAAGGACAACACAGTTCAATTCAATTTCCTCCTCTAATAGCCAAGCCTTCAAGCCATGGAGGACGCTCTCAGCTTCAGGTTTGATGCCAGAATGTGCACTTCATGACTATACTTTTCTCTTATCAAGATCTGAGCCTTTCAGAACATCGGATAGATCCGGCTTATACTCAGTAAGGTCAGCATCTGCTTCAGACTTGAGGCTATGAACGGCGTAACTGGTTCTGAACAATGGCATAGGGGAAACAAACTACAGTAAAGGCTAATAGTTGGAGCTTGGAAGAACTCATCTTAGATTGGAAGGCACAAGACTAACTCACACATGCCACAGGCTGACAACTGACATCACCGTTCAAAGATCAAACAATAGAATTCATCAACTTGAACAGCTGACAAGAGAAACAATAGAATTCATCAACTTGAACAGCTGACAAGAGTGTAGCAAAAGTAACAAAACAACGAACAACATGATTCTTCAATCACACTGCGCGCGCACATTGACACAGAGTTCTTCTTAGTAACTGAAGATGCTACAGAGCACAAGTTACAGAAGATGGAAGCTGCATGCAGAAGAAAGTATGAGTTTCATTTCATCGACAGTCTCGATGACCGCTGGCATCCAAGAAGGATGCATCAGCTCGCTTTATGTCTTGATCATGTCGCCATCACAAATGGTCTCTTGTGGACCTGCAGCATCTGGCGCAGCTGCTGGTACCCACTGCGGTAGTGCTCAAGGGAGAAGCACAGCTGCCTGATCGCCTCGCGCTTCCCCTCGGCGCTCTCAGAGATCACAAGCTCCTGCTTCTCCACCTCTCCCTCGAGCTCAGAAACCCGCGCATGCAGCTCTGACAAGGACTTGCGCGCAACATCAGTCTCTGCCATTATCTTGGCATGCTCGAGCTGAAGCTGACTCAGGTGGTCATCCATCTGCTTCATCTTTTCATCACGAGCTGTAATATCAGTTAGCAGAGTAGCCAGCTTGTTATCAACTGTGGCTTTCTCGGATGATATCAGTTCGAGGTTGCTTTTAAGATCGGCAAGTTCCTGATTCAGCCCAGAAATTTGCTTCTCACTGTTGACGGATTCTTCTGCCTTGTCAGAACAAACTTGCTTAATCTCTGCCTCCATGGATGCCAACTTGGCCCCAAGAGAAGCATTGGCTTCAGATAATTTTGAAAGCTCGGCACTAAGATAGGACTTCTCCTGTGAATGTTTATCCAGAGAATCACACACAACCTGCTCCAGCTCCTTGATCCGGTCCTGGAGTATTGATTTCTCTTGTAAGGCGCTTTCTAGCTGGGCTTCGAGGTTCTTGATGGTTTCTTCTTTCTCTAGTGAAACCTTTTCTAATTCTGCTTGTGTATTCTTTATTACTTCTTGCAGCTTCACTATCTCAGAAGCTGAACAATTTAAGCTGTGAGCTGCCTGTTCAAGGTCTTCAATCCGAGACTCGAGCTGAAACTTCTCCTGTGACATTTTCGCTAGGTCACCTTCAAAATTCGTGATGACTCCCTGGAGCACCCCAATTTCAGCCTGGAGAGCAGCTTTATCATGCAGATACTTCTCTGAAAGTACTCCAAGCTCCTGCTTGCACTTATCAACCTCAAGATCACGATGCGCCAATTCAATTTCGAACTGCTTAGCTGCTGATGCCATTGCTCCCTTCAGCCCATCAATATCATCTTTGTTTGCCAACAGCACAGCTTCCAATGCTTCCTTCTCACTGTTGACTTCTTCGAGATCCTTCTGAAGGTTATTGGTTTCCACATCTGAAATCTGCAAGTTTTCCTCATGTTCAGACATTTCTAAGTTAGCACCAAAATTACATTGGCAATGAATGTTCTTTTCCCCTAAAGTGTCAAGTTTTCCCCTTGCTTCATGAAGCTCATCCTCAAGCTCAATAATTCTTTGGCTCAGGGCATAAAAAATGTTGTTGCCATTTCCCTCTTTGGCTTCATCAAGCTCTAAATCGGATTCTGAAGATGATGAAGACCCATCACTCCCCTTCTTGGATACATCAGAGCTCACTCCAGAGCCAGTGGAAACATCAAAGCAATCTGATTGGTTTTTTTGCTTTTGTTGTGCCATCTTATCTTGCATGTCAGGCTCCGTAGATGGAGAAGGAGATTGTGTCTCAGAATATGATTCAGAGATACCAAAAGAGCCATGTGATTGCAGTGATGATGGGATATTTCTGCGCAGTTCTCCAGTTACATTGTCATACCGCTCAGCAAGAGCGCGATACATGCGATAGAAGTTCTTGACATGGGTAATAAGCATAGGCCGTTCTTGGTAATACAACTCAGCCTTTTCTGCAGAGGATTCACCTCCCCCCTCAAAAAGCCCCAGAATCTCTTTTACTTGCTTCTCCATCTCTGTTCATTTAGAAGAACAGTAATTTCAGAAAACAACCTGACATGCCTAGTTAGACTGGAGACTAAAATTGAAATCGACTGAGGTCCTATAAACTACCATGTCTAGCAAACAGCGATACTATCTAATTCTAGTCTGTAAGACAAGAACAGAACATCAGAGTAACATAGTCATTACCTTCTAAGTTCTCAGAGAGCCACTTAGAGTTTTTGGGACTAATGTGGCTATCCCACCACCATGAGCTGGATTTCCTTAATTCTGTCCTTTGCATTCGCTTCATCTTCACCAAAATTTAAGAAAATCCTTGCTAGGATGCAGACCTAATTGTGATTCAAAAAGAAAAACAAGTGAGAAGGGAGAACAAGATACATACGATACAACAAGAGTAGCCTTGTGAAGATGATGGCAACTGCAGATCTAAAAAAGTACCTCTAATGCAAATCTACAACAGAGTTAACTATAGAAAACCACAAATTAGACATCTGAGAATTCATGGCAATGTAATCAAGGATTAAAAGGGGAAGTAAAATGCCAAAAATGCAGATATGTAAAATTGCTTATAAACAAGCTCTGGACTGAATCACAATTCCAATTGAGTGACTTGCCGGTACAAAAAGAAAGATTGAAAGCCAACAGAGTAGGTCTTGCACGCTCTACATAAAAAGACCATGGAAACAACTAAATTCCTCTCAAAGAAGCCCAACTTATATCCTACAGATGAGTACAACAAGAAGAAAGACTAGACAAATCAGATGCACAACCCAAGCGACCAAAGCATTGCCAGCTACCAAGAAGAGGCAAAGTATCATATCATTCATGGTCTTATCAGCATCACTGTCAGAAGCCCGGGACTAACAATGATTAGCTATCCAAAGAATAGTAACATGGAGTGAAAGACAGTGACATTTTTTTCTGAAAAAGGAAAACATCCCTGCTTCAATAAGTGATTCAAAAATGAACGAATGTGTATGCCATCACAAGGAAACCAAGGTTGTCACGGCGCTCCGGCAAGTCGCGGCGAGGCCGAGGCGCCTGGACGCCTAGTCGACTAGGCGCCCGCCATGGCGACAGTTAGACGATAGTAGTTAGACGACAAATAATGTCTTATATATCTAAAGATTAAATAATCATACAATATAATAGCACAAATTATTTCAATAATCATGTCTCAGGAGGTCTAAATTAGAAGAAATCCATTAAAAGAGGGATCTATTCGTAAATTTTAGGAATTCTGAGGACTTAATCGTAAAAAGACAGTTCTTAATCGCCACCGCCCGACCAACTCCTCTCTCTCGCTCTCACCGACTCCTCTCTCTCGCTCTCGCGACTCCTCTCCTCCTCCCCTCTCCCGCCGCCTCCTCTCCCCGCCCGACGCCTCCTCGCCGCCTCCTCCCACCGCCTCCACCCGCCCGGCCTCCCTCGCCGCCTCCCTCCCTGCCTCCTCCCCCCGGCGCCTCCCCGTCGCCTCCTCCCGCCGCCTCCTTCCCCGCCCGCGCCTCCGCCTCCTCCATGCCAAGAGCCACCAGATCGGCCAGATCCGGAGACGACCGATGCGGCTGGGGGTGAGCTGCGAGCCTGCGACCGCTGGAGAGGGAACCGGCGGCGGGAGGAGCCAGATGCTGCTGATCCGCGGCGGGAGGAGCAAGGCCGGACTTGGCCGCGACCGGCGGCGGGAGAAACCCTAGAGGAGCGAGTCTGCGTATCCCGCTCCCGCGCGGCGCGCCAGCAGCCGCCACGGCGCGAGGGCGTCGCCGACGCCTGGCGTCGCCCGGCGTCGCCTAACCGAAAGGTGATCGGGCGATGAGCCACGGCGTCCACCGTCGGCCGCCGGGACGCCGTGATAACCTTGAAGGAAACATTAGCAACAATATATTTAATAGATATTAAGTATACATGTACAAGTGTTTCTGCAAAAATATCATTTAAGATGAGGAATATTAACGCACAGTGACAATAAGTAGTCTGATTCCATAATCCCAGCTTACTTAAGACAAAACAAATAAATATAACATCTATATTGGCATATATTTCAAAAACAGATGACAGTGAAGTTGATCAGATCTTGTAGATAGCAATTAGTTGAGAAACTTATTTACACAATAAAATCGCTAGGACTTGGCTATCACATGTCCCTGCAAAAGACACAACAACTACAGCTCTGTGCCTGTTAGGTAGGCCAGGGAACTGGATACAGTGAACTGGGAACAAACTGAAACACAGACAAGAAGAATGGACAACACAAATTCTACCCCACATTGATCAAAACTTCGGGATTCAGGCAAGAAGTTGCAAAGTTGCAGCCAAAAATGTTCTTGTCGACATCTATTCACCTATGAAGCAATCGCTAAGACTAGTCAATTCGATATTATTGGAGATTTGGGATCCACAAAACATGGCAAGGCTCACACCTAGATAGACACATGAAGGCATGATATCTAGATCAGTATCACCATGTGATCAGTTTCATTCAGAACAATCGCTAACTAAATGTAATGCAAAACTGAACTAATGTCGTTTCTATCTCAACTCAAGCATAAATAAATTTCACCGCTCTAAACAAGGTGAAGTTAAATACTTAAATTTGTCTACATTGAATCTAAGGAAACTGAATTCACATTCATTTGTTGGGGGCATTTACTGCAACGACGGGAACAGGGGGACAATTAAGCTTCACCCACACCACAATCTCTGTTTCTGACACAATCTACGATTAAACAACACAAGACAACAGCCGTGTTTCGTCACTCATGACATGAGGATTGAGCATCCAGCAAGAACACAAGAATCGACGCGAAGAAGAACAGAAAAGAATCTATGGAGGGCGAAAAGAAGCACAAGTCAATTGCAGATAGTTTCGCCAACTAAAAGCGGAAGCACACACAGATCAGACACACCAAAACAAACAGTGCCATCTCTCGCCAAGAACCAAGAAAGAACAACACAGTGAAACGAGCACAAACAGCACCCAAAAATTACGGGGGCTAGAACCACTATAAATCGCCACTAACCCCTTGCTGCCATTCCGCTCCAAAAAAAAAGCAAAAATAAAAACAAAAGGAGATCAAGAACCAAGAAAAGAGCAAGACCGCATCACGAGAAGGAACGAAACACTAGTAGAAGAGATTGAGATTGGGGGAGCCGCAGGGATTACCAAGGTTCATCAGAGATTAGAACATCTCGGATTGCCTCAGCTCAAAGCCTGCAACCGGGAGAGGAAGGGAGTCGATCGGAGAAGAGGGCAGGCAAGAAGCACGCAGGAATGGAGATGGGAGGGCCTGGGGACACCACGGGACGGCGGTTGGCGCTGAAGCCCAAAACCCATCGAAGCGTGCGTTTTCAAGGGCAGTTTCGACTTTCGAGTGCGAATTCTGCACTGGCTTCTGCTTAGACATTCTGTGGGCCTGTTCTCCTTCTAGCTTCTTCTAATAAAAATCAAAACATAGTATAAACATCGGCTTTTAAAGCGTTTTTTTTTCTCACTCTCACCGTTTTACTCTGAAAATAAGATAGGGGTCATAGATTCACCATATATCCCACTCAATTCTCTTCCGGTACGTGTACGTATCTCTCTTACTTTTTTCACCGTTCGCTAGCTCCTATAAACCACTTCTTTCAGCTATTACTATTTATTTTTAGCTAAAAGTTATAAGCCATAGCTAAAAACCATCGATAAAAACCAATACGAACATCCCCAAACCACAGGAAGAAGGTATACTGTCCGGTGGGATTAATGTTAACTAATACTTCCTTCTTCTTTTTTATTTAATACTATAGAATCAGTGTCGTTAAACGCTATAAAAATTAATCATCAGTATATTTAAAACTATCTATGTCGACTAAACAAAATCATAACATTAGATTTATCATTAAATACATTCATAATATTATATTTTATTAATATATCTTAATTCAAAGTTACAAAATTAGCAGTAATTAAACATCAAATAAGAAGACCGAACGGAGAAACTAGTGTTTTGTGAGAGGTTAACGTTAACTAATCATCGTCATAAGGAGAGGAGGGTGATTACTGTGGACCCCGCACTGGCCGGCCGGCTGGCCGGCTGGCCGGCCGTGGCGCCTGTCCCCGGGGCTGTGGTAGGCCGGAGGGGGGCTGAAAAAGCCTTGGATCGCGGCAAAACGGCACTACGGCCGGCAGCAGCATAGGATGCTGGACTTCTCTTTCTTTTCTACTAACATACATGATCTAGTTCTCTTTTGTTTTTGTTTCTGCTTTTAGCGTTTAACTTTTTCATAAGTCAAAATGTCAAATATCAAAATAAGATGGTCTCTTAAAATGGATTCTTCAAACGGCTTCTAAACATAAAACCGTGTACATCATCCATATCAACATCTCTACCATCTGCTGTCATGTAAAAAACTAAGGGTGAAAACGGGTCGGGTTAATCCCGACCGATCCGGCACCGAATCCGATTGGTACCGAATCCGGAGAAAAAAATATGGGTTAGGATATGGTAACAGCAATATCCGTCCGAATCCGATACGTCTTCAAGTTTGATTTCAGGTTAGTGCTACTATTTGACGTTTCATTTTCTTTTGCAATGGTAAAATAAAATCTTCCACATCAGCTATTAAGTAGTAATATCAAGTTCTTGACAGTACGTCCTCCTACTCCATTTGTTGTACTGCATGCATTCCTTACAAACAAGTAGGGGTGCAAAACGGCTCGGGTTAATCCCGACCGATCCGGCATCGAATCCGATTGGTACCGATCCGATTAGTACCGAATCCGGAGAAAAAAATATGGATTAGGAAATGATAATAATAATATCCGACTGAATCCGACCCGTTTTCACCCCTATAAAAAACACAAATAAAAGCCATCAGTTGTCGTCCAAAAGAACATCGCGTACACATGGGCCATGGCGTAGGATGGAGCGCGCATTTCTGGATCGTTGGATCAGGTCTCGGATAGCTATGATCATGGCGCGTGCGATGCTTTGTAGCGTCTCCTTTTGCGTACTTTCGAGACGTATGATCAATGATCATGGCTACTACTATCTACGACACACGGTAAGTTTTGTAATGTCTCGTAGGAATTTTCTCGCGTGTGTTTCATCCAAGCCGTTTGATTCGTGACGCTCGTGCTATCTCTTGCGCGTACAAAAATGAGCTTCGCCATCGAAAAGCTCGATCGATTGCCTTTTCAAGCAGGCCGAATCGATTCGGTATTTCTTATGGGGCCAATTCATTTTATAGCGTCTACAATTTCGGTAGTGCAGAGTCAATTCCAGGTTACCAGCAGTACATTCAGTACAGTTTAGGCTTAGCATAAGTAACCCCGGTCAAACAAAAATTAGGCTTTAGCACAACTTGTTCGTGGACCTATAAATGAAATGGTTGGAGTCACTATGGCTAAAATCATTACAAATCCCACAATATTCCTACCAAATTCCTGCGCTCCAAACGAAAGTTTACCAAATTCCCATGCTCCAAACAAGGTAAAGGAGCTTCTGCTTATGGTTTTTGGCTTCTTAACTTTATCTTATTTTTGGCTTTTCAGATTTTTTGATTTTTTGTTTTTTATTTTCTTATTTCTTTATATTGTTCGTGATGATATAATTTTTTTAAAAAATTTAAATTTAATTATGCTGAAAAGTTAATAGCAACTATAGTATATTTTGTAGCACAGGAATAGATTGTCCATGATTTGCCCACCAATTCATTGAATCAAGGATCCATCTATCATAAATAGAATCGAAGTCATTGAATTCTCCAAAATAAGTGGAAAATTTTGCATATTCTTCAAGTCGGTGGCGCGTGGGGAGAAAGCCGGCGGCGTAAGGGAGGAAGCCGACGGCGCGCGGGGAGAAAGCCGGTGGCGCACGGCGAGGATCTTCAAGTTGGTAAGCAGCGCATCGTCCAGGTCAGCCTACTCCGGTACATACTCCGTCTCCACCTCGACCTCCACCTGAGGGAGCCGGCGGCGCATGGGAGGAGATGTGGGAGCCTACGGCGCATGGGAGGAGATGCGGGAGCCGGCGGCGCACGGGAGGAGTTGCGGAAGCCGGCGGCGAGGAGATGCGGGCGATGGCGAGATACGGGAGCCGGCGAGCGGCGGCGTGAGCAAGGAGATGCGGAAAAGCGCGAGTGGCGGTGAACTGGCGAGGCGCCTAGGTGGGAAATGGGGGGCTCAGGGTAGAGCTGGCCTAGGGTTAGGGCAATCTCATGGGCCGGCTGTGTCCTAGGCTGGCTGTGTCTTGGGCCGTGTCCGACTCGTATAATTACCTTGTCCGACACGTGTCGAAAATTTTAACAATTAAAATTAATTCCGAAATTGGCCGATATGTCGCCGACATGTGTCCATGATGTGTCCGTGTCTGATACGATGTCGGACACGGATACGACGGTTTAGAGATGTGTCCATGCTACATAGTTTGTTCGTTTTAAACAGTTGCTTTAGTACAAGAACGAGCCCCCTTTGGAGATATTACTAATTTGTATGCACGTCCCCCCTAATTTGGTGACTCCACCATCCTTGAGCATATGAGCGGCTCACTGATGAGGAGTGCAACTCCAAGCATTAACCAGTAAGTGAACCCCTAACAAGTCACTTTACAAAACTGCGCATTAACAGCACCCCTAACAATTCATATGGTGTAACCGATGAAGAAGCTGCTGCTGGGATGTTAGTCTGAGGATGGTCAGAAAAACTTGAGGTTTGCTGGTCTTGAGAACACATATGTTCTGGTAGAACATTATCCATATGTTTATGTAAGGTGTCACTTCTGTATAGTGAACATGTTCCAGTGTGAAGGATTTTCCTCTCCCCCTTGAGACTATGACAAAAAGAATAAAAAAAAAGATTACTTGGATTCTAAAAACTCTTTGGTATCAGACTGCTCTTCGTAATCATCTTCCAGATTAATTACAGGAATCATTCGCCTGATGCCCAGATTGTGAAGTGTAGCCTGTCCGTCTGCAGCCTGATCTAAAAGCATTTCTTCATCCTTTAACTGACCACTACCTGCTGCCGGTTTATCTGTACCATTATTTTGAAGTATTTGCTCACTGTTCATATCGTAGCTATCCAGATCATGCACACATGTAACATGATGTAGAGACATCTGCTCATTCTCCATCCGGTGATTATTGTCTGGATGTTCATCTGCACCATGATTGAGCAGCAACTGCTCACCATTCATATGGTAATTGTCCGAAACTTGCCCAGTGGTGCTCTGATTTAGAAGCATTTGCTCATTCTCCATTTGGTGATTATGATCCTCTTGTTCATCCGCATCTTGTTTTAGAAGCATTTCTTCATCATTCAGATGGCATTTATAGATCTTTTAAGATCCTCTCAAGGAAAAAAAGGTGGAGAGGAAGTTTTGTTAAGAGCGATTTTATGTTTTCTATTTGTATTGATATGTTTTGCTTAATACATGTGAGATAGAAAATTGATATTTATTGTGCGGTTTAAAAACCCATATATTTATGTATCACTCTTTTTTGGGATTCCATTGTAACGCAAGTATATTCAGCTAGTTTTTTTTAAAAAAACCCTTAGGGCCTCTTTGATTTATATGATTTCCAAAAGATTTTTGAAAATTCTAATCCTTAGGAATTTTTTCTATATAAGTTGTTTGATTTGTAGGATTAAAGTGGTACAATTCCTATGGAGTATTTTCCTATGCACTCAATTCCATAGGAAGCTCAAAACATGGGCTCAAAGCTCTTCGAAAAATTCCTATGTTTTTACTATGGTGTAATCAAACACCCTTTGTTGCAAATTACTATGCCTTTTTAATTCTGTATGATTCTAGAAGCCATGGCATTACAACGTCAAGTTTTTCATAATCCTCTGTTTTTAAAAACCTAAAAGAAAGAGGAAAAACAATGTCCGGCCCAATTGCGAAATCTCTCCTTTCTCTATCAAAAACAAGGTGGCCGAAAACTCCTGGGCTTTGTTGGGTTTGGCCAAAACACTCCTTAGGCCCAATGCCTCCATCCATCACTCACGCCTCACGCGTGACGCAAAGCCCACGACTCTCGTTCGCAACGCCTCACGCGTGACGCAAACCCCACGACCATTCGCAATCCCTCTCTCTATATAAGCAGCCTCGTCGCGCACGTCCAAACCCTAGCCGCATCTCCCTCATCCCTCGCCGCCGCCGCCGCCGCCCACCTCTCGCCGCCGCCACTATGGGGAGAAGTAAGCTCTCGATTTCCCTCTTAACATCATCCGTACGTGGTGTTCTAGATTTCTACTGTTGATTTGGTCGTTTCGATGTTTGATGCAACCGTTTGCATGGGGTTGTTTGCGTGCAAATCGGGCTTAGATCCGTCGTAGTCGTGCGAAATTTGATAAATTGCGGAGCAAATTTCATGCTGGTAGTTGTTTTTCTCGCCGTTGATTTCGTAAAAAACTTGGGGATGTTAGATGTTCTGTGATTAGTAAAGTTGCGCCTATCTGCCGTGTTCTCTTCGTTTAGTTGGCTGCTTACGTCCTAGAGCTAGCAAAAAATGCAATCTTTGGTTTCCAGGATGGAAGATTTGATGTGCTCTTTCATGTTTATTGGTAATCTGTTGGGAAATGAAGATCCATGTATTGCTTGCAAGTTATACCACTCTGGTGGTTGCGTTGAGTCCTTCCTTGTGAATCTTATTGAACTGTCTTGTGATGGTTACGGCTAGTGCATGTAGGTCTTACAGAGTGCTATGTTTTTCCTGGTTAAAATTGGCTTTCTTGTGAGTTGGTTATGTAGATCATGTAGTGGATCTCATTTACTTCCTTGAGCATGTTTTGTAGTGATCTCTGTGTCACGTGTCAATGGTATAACATAATATGCCTAAAAGGCATTCTGATTCTGCATGTTTCTATCTAACTAGTATTGTATACCATGTGTAAATTAAAACGGTGAATTTTCAGTACTCTATGATATGTATCAATGATCCAATGTTATAACTGAGTTCCGGACTAAAGGCCATGTCACACTGCATTTTCTTGAGTTGTTAGTAACAAACTTTTGTGTCTTAACTTTTGTCAGGACCTGCGAGGTGCTATCGCCAAATCAAGAACAAGCCATACCCCAAGTCAAGGTACTGCCGTGGTGTTCCTGATCCCAAGATCAGGATCTACGATGTTGGAATGAAGAAGAAGGGCGTGGATGAGTTCTCCCACTGTGTGCATCTTGTCTCTTGGGAGAAGGAGAATGTCTCCAGTGAGGCTCTTGAGGCTGCCCGTATTGCGTGCAACAAGTACATGACCAAGTCCGCAGGAAAGGATGCCTTCCACCTCAGGGTCCGTGTTCACCCATTCCATGTGCTCCGTATCAACAAGATGCTTTCGTGTGCCGGGGCTGATAGGCTCCAGACTGGAATGAGGGGTGCTTTTGGGAAGCCACAGGGAACCTGCGCTAGGGTGGATATTGGCCAGGTCCTCCTTTCTGTGCGGTGCAAGCCCAACAACGCTGTCCATGCCAGCGAAGCCCTCCGCCGTGCCAAGTTCAAGTTCCCTGGCCGCCAAAAGATCATTGAAAGTAGAAAGTGGTAAGTACCATAGAGGTCTATTCATGCAATTGAACTACAGTCTGTCTCTATTGCTAGGATGTCCTGCTTGTTACAAGTTTTATGTGTCAATTCTTTAATTTACATTTTCTTTTTCAGGGGCTTCACCAAATTCAACCGTGATGATTACATCAAGTACAAGAGTGAGGGTAGAATTGTGCCTGATGGTGTCAATGCCAAGGTAAATATATTCAGCCAATGTTTATCTCTCGATATGTGTCAGGCTGTCAGCATCTCTTGTTAACTTTAGCCTTACAGTTTGCATGTTCAGTTACTGTTTGGTAATCCCAAGAGTAATACATTGCTTATTTCAGTAACATGTTGTTTTGTGACTTTTGTCTGTACATTGCAATGTTTTTCGGTAAGCATTAGTATGCATGATCTGACTTTTATTGTCTCTCTCCGTGCAGCTGCTTGGTTCCCATGGCCGACTCTCTGCCCGCGCCCCTGGGCAAGCTTTCCTGGCTGACGACATTGCTGCTTAGACTTTTATCAGTGGGAACGACACTTTGTTTTATCCAACCATATTTTGCTTTGTGGAACTTGAATTCCAAGAGTCTGGTGCTATATTGCCTTGTCTGAACCTGTCTTGTGTTGAACATCTTTATCCAAGAAATTAGATCTGTTTTGCGTCGGTACTACATGGCATGGGTTGTTGTTAATCGTGGTGGTTCTAGTGTTACATCGTTCAGCCTATGATGAATTTTGCGGATTGCTTAACATGTTCGTCTTTTCCGTATTGATGTGGCTAAAATGTATGTGTTAGTCTTTTCTTGGGGTGAATTGTTTCCGTTCGTTCCGTAGAATGGTGTCATCTTCGGACACGGATCAGAATGGTCTCATGGAATTCGTTTCCATTCTACTCTTCAAACCAAATGCCTCCGAATCCAAAATTCGTTTTCCATTCTACTCTTCAAGCCAAATGCCACCGAATCCAAAAAAAAAATAAAACGTTGATCTATAAATGGCAAAACCAGAATAGCCCATCGATGGACGGCTTGAACGCAAAAATGGCGAGATGATCTAATATTCCTTCCGCACCAAGCAAAGCAATCAGGGGATGAGACGAACGAGAGAAGTGCTTCTATGCACTGTGCATCTGAAATCTTTTCATGGCACTTTAAAAATTATATAAATTATTATTAAAAATTTTAAAATTATATAAATTACTATTAAAAAATATAGAAACATGTCCCGACTAACAAACATGCAAACCAGAGGCGCACACAATACGATGGAATTACCCCCCAAAAAAATCAAACAAAAAAAGCAAAGCGAAACGGCAACATTCTCCAAGCATAAAAGCCCTCACTCCCTCTCTCCCCGACGACTGCGAGCACGGCTCCCCTCCACCGCCTCGCCTCCTGCTTCCGCATTAGGCTCCCCCGCGCGCCGTCGCCGTCGCCCCGCCCCGCCCCGGCTCCGCGCCTCCGGCTCTGGACGCACCGATCCTCCTCCCATCATCTGCCTGCCCCGATGGACAGGGGCGGAGCCAGGAATTGGATATAGGGGGGGCAACATGGACAACAAGTAGAGTAGAATCAATGAGCCATGCCGGATTTACCGATCCAATAGTCACATATCAGAGTAATATGTTTCATAAATTACAATGCAAAGAAAATTACATCTCTATTAACTTAAATTTAGCTCTTACGACTACCAAAGAAGATCATAGGCCTTAATAATATCATCATTACTAATCTTTGTGGTCAATTCCTTTTCAATATAAATTATCAAACAATCTCGTATAAATCCATCTCCCATTGTACTTCAAAGTCGTGTCTTCGCAAGTTTCATAGCTGAAAAACATCTCTCGGTGGTTGCAGTTGAAACCGAAGAGTTAAGACTAATCTTAACAACCTGTCCACCATAGGATAAGATGAATCTTTACTAGTCTTAACTAGTTCACTTGTTAGATCAGCAAGTGATGGTAATGCACTTAGGTCTGGATGGTTGTATACATTAAGTTGAAAATGTGGCAATTGGCACTCTAATTGAGCTCTTTCTTAACTTGAGAAATCAGCAGGATAATATTTTTCACTAGAGTGCATATATTTGCTATGTCGAAGGTGTCCAACATTGGATCCAAAGAGGCACAAAGGGACAAAAGCTCTGTCGTTTGAGAACTGAATCGATCGTCTAGCTCAATCAATTGTTGATCAAGTGCAACATTAAACACATCTACTTTGTAATGGTGAAAGGCTATGGTATTATCATTCTTGTTTCGGGATTTAGTCATATCAACGTACCTGTAAATTGGAAGAAATGATGTAACATTCATACTAAAAATCTGAAATAATTTGGACAAAAGAACATACTAATTAAACTACTAATTAAACATATGTAATTAATTATGTAATGGAGGATTAGTAGGAGGTTGGGGGTGCCAGGCCCCTCCCAGCCCCCCCTCCCTCCGCCACTGCCGATGGACCCTCCCCCTCCTGCGCAGCCGGCCGCCTCGGCGCCCCGGCGCTACGCCACCCGCTTCTCCGCCTCCAGCTTCCTCCACGCGCCGCTCTCCGCGCTGCTCGACTACTCGTCCGGCATCCTCCGCGCCCACGCCGGCGGTGGGCCCCACCAACACGGAGCTGCTGGTGGAGGTGGGGGCGACGGGGAAGTGTCAATTCGGATCGGGCGGCCCGGCGAGGCGGGGCCGCTCGCGCCTGGCGCGGGGAGGCGGTGGCCGTGGACGAGGAGACGCCGGCGGCTTCCGCGGCCGAGGCGCCGGCGGCGGGTGGCGGGAGTGGGGAGTCGCCGTACCACAGGTACGATGTGCAGCGGATGGCGAGGTGGGTGGAGCACGCGCTGCCCTTCTCCCTGCTTCTGCTCGGCGTCTTCATCAGGCAGCACTTGCAAGGTAGTGCAAATCGGCGTGCAGCACCTACTTGTTGATGTAGTGGGTTCTGATGGGGTTCTGATGAGGCGTTATATGCATGAATTATGATGCGTTTGGTTTGGTTCGTTTAGTTGTGCGCGTGCACATATCTCCAGTTAGTGTGGAGAGTTGCCGGGCGGATGATGGCGAGTTGTTCATTGCAAGTGGGTTTCTGTTGTGTAGGTTTCTTCGTGATGATTTGGATTGCCGCGGTGATGTTCAAGTCCAATGATATCTTGTGCAAGCAGACCGCTCTGAAGGTTTGCGCTTCTTATCTTGTGTATAAGTGTGGTTGTTCTGCTTCTAGACTAGATGTTAGTTCGGAATTTGGATACCGTTATACTGATCATGTTAGTTTTGGTTAGTGACTGAGTAGAAATGTGACAAGATCTTTTTAGGATATGTAAAGATCACAATGCACAGCTGCTCTGCATTGCATAGTCCAGCCACAGTCTTAGTAAAAAAAATGTGGTTTTGTTGGTTGGGGTTACTTTGCCAAGAGTTGCAATGAGGATATTTGAACTCAATGAGAGAATGCATTGACAAATTGTAGTTATTTTTGTAATTCTTCATAAAATCATTTGTTTTGATGATGCTTATATTTAAACTTATTTTCTTGATATGAAACTGTATTATAATCCTCCAATGGTTACTTTTTTCTTTGCTTTGCTGTTGTCTTGTTCGTAGTTCCTTCAAGGAAAAAAAACTTCTATTCTATTTGCCTTCTTCAGTGCTTTGCAACATCTATTATTACGCACTACAGTCAGCTTGCTGTGATGATTATATTTGTTTCTAAAATAATTTGTCATACTTCTTCAAAAATGATTAGGCATTTATGTGGTAATTAAGTACTTAAGTATAACAATTCAGGAAATTGCAGATATCGTAATTTCCTTGTCTTCATAGTGTATTTGTTAGCTAGGACTGAAAGACATAATAGATATTTACAACGTTGCTAATTTGCTATGGAAATTTGTTCTAGAATACAATGGTTATGTATGCTTCCTCCTTGCTTTAAGTTAATGATATGAATGACCATATAAAGAAGTATCTGCAACTGTTGTATCACTTTGTCTTTATTTTGCTTGTTTCAGGGGGAGAGAAAAATATCAATGCTTGTTGGGATTACAGTAGTATTCATTATTCATGTGTTTGGAGTCTACTGGTGGTACAGGAATGATGACCTCATTAGACCTCTAGTGATGCTTCCTCCAAAAGAAATACCACCATTTTGGCACGCTATATTTTTCATCATGGTGAATGGTATTCTCTTCTCCCTCATGGCACATGAATATTTCTCCACTTGGTCATTTCATGAACAAAGCTCAATTGCTAACTCGGTTGTTGTCTTGTTGAAAAACTCGATGGCATGCATTTTTCTTCTGCACATGAACTAAACTGTGCTTTCTGTTTTGAAGTGGGTAAACATTTCTCTGTATTTCACTCAGAAAATAGTAACTTATATTTGTTAAATAACAGGAATAGAGCTACCGGTGCTATCTATTCAACTACTCAAGTAGCACTTTCCTCTTGAAAGTTTCTGATGAGGTCGCTCACTGTTTTGTCTTCCACAGATACAATGGTGCGCCAAGCTGCTATGGTGGTCAAGTGTGTGCTGCTCATGTACTACAAAAACAGCAAAGGTCGTCACTATCGTAGACAGGTAATCTGCTGTACATTATCACCATTAAATTAATTCTGTATTATTTTTACCAGTTGCATAGAGATGTACGTTGTAGTCTGGTTCTGTGATACCAATATACCATCAATAAAACCCTCCTGAGTAGGACATTGCTGGTTCTGTGCCCAAGCTTTTTTCCTTGTATCTCTGATTAGCCCTTTTCTTTAGGGTCAAATACTGACAGTTGTGGAATATTTCCTACTTCTGTACCGCGCACTGTTGCCGGCTCCTGTATGGTACCGATTTTTCCTGAACAAGGAATATGGAAGTCTTTTTTCATCTCTAACAACTGGATTGTACCTTACTTTCAAGGTGACATCAATGGTGGAAAAGGTACTTCAAGTTCCCTTGTTTTATTTCTGAACCGACGCTGGATGGATAATAGCTGACGTTAGTGCTGTTTCCTATCAGGTTCGATCACTTTTGGCAGCACTGAAGGCGCTGTCTCACAAGGACTTGCATTATGGTTCACATGCAACAACTGAACAGGTAACTGAAACTATTAGCTGTCCTAGGCTTCTAGCTGCAGCAATGAAATGGGCGGTGAACTGGTGATATATGCACCCTTGGTTCTAATGCCTTCAGCTTATAGCCAAGAAGTTTCCATCCAGTTCACTGTACTTCCACATGTGGATGCAGGTCCTTGCTGCCGGAGATCTGTGTGCTATATGCCAAGAAAAGATGCATGCTCCCATCCTGCTGCGGTGTAAACATATCTTCTGCGAGGATTGTGCCTCTGAATGGTACCGCACATGCATTTTGTCACCTGGTTCTTGTTGCCTTGTCATCTAATAATGTCTGGATCGAAATTCCTCTGGATTGCTGGTTCCTAATCTGTGCTGACCTTGGCACCGTGTTGTTGCTACTTTGGTGAACCATGGTAGGTTCGAGAGAGAGCGGACATGCCCGCTGTGCAGGGCGCTGGTCAAACCAGGAGACCTCCGGTCATTTGGCGACGGTTCGACGAGCCTCTTTTTCCAGCTGTTCTAGAGGAAAGCCGACGAGAAGTGCTAACCTTCAGCCTGCAGATGGTGGGTCGCCCTTCTTCATCTCTGTCAGCCTGCTGCGTGCTGACCCGCCCTTCTCCGCCATTTCCGAAGAGGAGGAGGTACCTGTGCATGTGCATATAACTAACTCCCTGTACAGGCCATTGCGGGACGCTTCAACACATGAAATTGACTACTTACTATTACAGAAGAGTTGAATCTGTAGATGAGATGAGTTCAACCATATACTGCGAAGAACAAATCCTTCCGATTTGACCTTATACAAGATTTGCAGGTCGTGAGGCAGCGTAGCTTGTTGCTCGTAGAGCGAGCTGAACGTCTTGAGATGCTAGTGGGCCGACCCTTCGATACATTCCACCCAATTGGTGTTTTACTTCCCATCTAATTGTTAATTCATTTTGTACACGCGGCCCTTGCATTAGGGATATAGCAAAAGAACTGGTTGTTCCTTTTATCTTTTCAACGACTTATGATTTCTCTTGGTAATTACTATTTATTAAACTGATAAATTATAGCTAAAATTCATAAGCTGTAGTCCAAAATAGGTTGTTGGGTCGCCCACTTGCATCCGACTCACATCGTCATCTTTCTTGGCACTCAAGATATCTCTTCTGTGCGTGTTCGTTCTGTGCTGTTGATAGAAACTCGACGCTAAGTCCACACGGATAGGTACTGGCCGGGTCTGTGCCGGAGCCCAGGGAAGAACACGCAAAACATTATTTGGACCGCAGGAATCTTGCGTAAAAATGGCCGTAAACCTGGGACCGATACCTTTGGTTCGGGAAGGTGAGCATTGGAACAGGGGTGGCCGTAAGTACTGGACCGGGTGTGTTGAATTTGATGGATGGATGAGACACAGGTACTGTTGTTTTGAGTCGTAGTATATGACTTTTACCTCTGGCCGGTGGGTATGACTCGAACACCAAACAAAACCATACCAGCACCCGGAATTTTTTGTACGGATAATCTATTTTTTATTTAAAAATTCAAAAATATACCATAATTTTTTTTTACAGAAATAGGCTCCAGTCGTCGAACCATTGGGCGACTGAAGCCTTTCGCCCAACCGACGAGCGACTAGATATAGTCGCCCTACAGTAGCGCGACTGCATCTAGTCGTCCCACCGTTAGGCGATTTTAATGCAGTCGCCTAATGGGACAGCGACTAGATACATCCCCCGTGAATGTTTTATATTTTGTCGATTTTGTGGTTTTAAACTGGTAAAAAATCTGCTGAAGTTGTAATGAAAGTTTATGTTCATTGTATGTTGTAGGTGCGTAAATAATTTTTCAAAATTTTTTTCCCGAACGATTGACCGTATAACAATTGATACATACGACAGTAAGTGATATTTTCATGCGCACTATTTGGATGTTGTAAACAATGAGTAAAAGTAAGTACGACACAGTACTAAAAAGTTCACATTTTAAATAAAGAACGTAAGCAGTATATGAAATGATGATGTACAATCACGCCACCACCACCCGTCCCGTCCCCACGCCCACGCCGGCCCGCTTGGCGCCCTCCGGTCAACGGGTGACGACGCTCCGGAAACGTGAAACGATCATGAGCATGTCGCACCGGCCCCTGAGCTGGTGGAGTCAGCTGCACCTCTGGATGTGTGCCCTCCGGTGCACTGGGGAAGGCACTGCCGGAGAGAACCTCTGGTGCTGTCCTAGGAGGTGCAGACCCAGACGGCCTACTGACCCACTCGGAGAAGTACCGGTCCACATCCTCCGGGCTCGCGGTGGGGCCGTGTTGGGACTCGGACTCGAAATGACCTGCGAACCCAGACGACCGAGCGTGGCGCGCTTTTTAACCCCGCACCCAATCGCCATACGGTTGGGTGACTGGATTGCAGTCGCCCAACGGTGGGGCGACTGGAGTCCAGTCGCTCAACGGTGGGGCGACTGCAATAAATCGTCCAACGGTTGGCAGATTCACTGCATGTCGCCGCTGAGTTAGGCGACAGATTCCAGTCGCCCAACCATTAGGCGACTGGAGCCTATTTTTGTAAAAAAAAATTTCATAGGTGTATTTCTGTATTTTCGAATAAAAAATGGATTATCCGTACAAAAAATTCCCAGAACCCGAAACCAGAAGGACTCGATACGTGACACAACCATCTGTAGTGATGAAAATGGATGGAATATAGATCGGATAGTATTTAAACCATATATGTATCTATTTTTTTTTCTCGGATTCGAATACGAATCGAACAAACGTCGATACAAATATAAACCGGACAAATGTCGGATACGAGTTCGAATCGAATATGTACTTAATTCGGTCGGATCCGGATATCGTTATAACTTATATGGTATGAAGACATTAACGACATTTTATCCTCGTACAATCACGTTTAATCATTCTAATTCATTTACTTCACCTAAAGAAACACGAATTTAAAAACGTGTTCAACTAATTAATCATATTGTAATAAAATATGTATGTTGCTTCGTCGAATACGAATATGGATACGGATAGTCATGATAAAATAATATTTCAGATGGTAAAAATCTATATCATATTCATATCTATATTTTTTATGCAATTCGAATATGAATATGATAAAAATTATTAATCAGATAAAAAAATTTATACTATATTTATCTCTACTACTTAAAAATTGGAGTTGGTGGCAGTCCGTCCGTCCTCCCTCGTTCTTCTCAGTCGTCCGATCAACCGCCCGCTTCTCCCCGCGTATCACGCTCGATCTCCCCGCGTCTGCACAAACCGCCACCCACCACCCTCGGTCTCCTCACCGACTCTTATCATCCGCTCCCAAATCTCGCCTCCGTCTCCGTCTCGCCCGCCGTCTCCCCACCCCGCCGCCGCCACCGCCACCGTGAGGAGTCCTCGCGTCGCCGCTACCACTGCAAGCCCCTCGCGTCCCCGTCCATCGGAGGGTCCGCCTGGCACCGCCTCCATCCGACACTGGTTTCACGACTCCGTCTCCGCAACCACGCCGTCCCCCGCCGCCCTCGACCGCTTCTCCGACGGGTATCATCCGCCCCAAATCCCGAACCAACCAACTCCTCCGCTTTGATGGACGCCTGCGTCTCGTCTCGCCCGCCGTCTCCCACCCCGCCGCCGAACGCGGCGACGCTGGCTGTCTTCCTCTCCTCGGCCTCGGCGAGCGCGGCGGCGCGTCCTCCTCCTCCTCCCGGCGGTGCGCCTGTCGATTCTTCCGCGCCACGCATCCATCCCCGCCGCTCCATATCCACCCCGTCTCGCCCGCCTCGCCGTCTCCACCACCTACGGCCACTGCGACCGCCTCTACCCCGGCCCCGCCGCCGCCTTCAGTTCTTGAACCTCCTGAGGTGCGTGATACTCTTCGCCTGTGCTAGCTATGTTTTTATGTGATTTTTTTTGTGATAGGTTTTCTAGGAAAATTTCTTATTTTTCCCTTTAGCGCCTCATGGAGCTTGGCCCTGCAGCGACCTCTTGCCGAGCAGGCGGCGGCGCCTCTGCCGCCAAGGCGTGAGACGCCGTCGCAGACACTTCTCTCGATGACGGAGCCTTATAGCTGCTACCGATCTCGGCGGCGGTGTCCGCTTGCCGACGACAACGAGCTTGTATGGGACCGTGCGGCGTCCTCGATCCGCCTCGCGGTAAGAACCGTAAACATCGCTATCATTGCTTCTTGGAGCTGTTTTCTTGCATTGTATCGTGATAAAAGAATGGTACTGTGATGAACAACACGATCGCATGATTCACATTGTTTGGTGGTGTGGTGAGAAATGCTAGTGTAGTTGGTTGCACAAACAAAAGCTTGAAATTTAGAAACGCCACATATTGTAGCCAAGAACTAGAAATGCGGTGGTTAGATAGTGAATATCCAACTGAATATAAACACCGTATGTTTACTTTTCAATGATGTAAACTTTGATATTTATATATATGGTAGAATGACCTTATTAGCTTTGTGAACGAATTGATTTGGTCTTTCCAAATATTGCTTTTAGATGGTATGAGGTTCGGTATTGCTGCTATTTTACATATGTTAAACCTACAATTCTATTTAAGAAAGGTCTATTTTTCTTCCGAGCGGTACTTGTCGTAATCCTTAGGCTTTAGGCGTTCTCTAGATGCTAATGTTGTGCACAATCATACGAAACTTCCTAAAATGAGTCATGTTGCTGTTAATAGGATGCTTGAAAAAGTGCATTATATATGTAATTTCACTCCACACTTGCTATGATATATCTTCATGACTACATGGTAAGTGCATAAATCTTGGTTCACGGATCTTGATACCATTTCTTAATACTTTTGACTATACTTTCATAATTAGCATCATTTTGTTAGGTTACTTTGAGATTATTTTCAAGGAAAATGAAAATCAATGGTTGAAATTTGGAGTTTGTTATTGGCATGACGGATATGAGATTTTAATCTAGGAAAATCAAGGGATCATGATGAGAATTCGCGCTTGAAGTTCGATTTGGCTTAAAAGATGAAGGTTTTATGATCAAGAGTTATAATGACATGCTCACGGAACTTTCCTCCGCTCAAGGAAAGCTCTCGAAGATATTTATGATTCACTTATTCTTTCGCTCATCAAGATATCATGTCGACTAATATCGCCGGTGACAACCAAAAGGTAAGCCACATTTCCTCTTTCGCTATAAATGCATAAAGTGTCTCGCAAACTATTGTGCTTTGGGGACTTAGGAGGACATGTAACCCTAAAGCTGTATTAAAACGTGATTAAAATGTCTGCGTTTGTGGTCGTACCAATGTCCCGTTCATGCCTCATGTTCTTGATCTTACATATAGGGTTAGCCGAGCTATCACCTCGTCCCGCTTAACCATATAGCGTAGGTTTCTTGGCGTTCATGTACGATTCTTTGTTTATTAATGTTCAGCCGGCTTGCCGTCAATTCAATCTTATCTCCTAAAGGTTGATTTTGACAAAGTAGGCCATGTGATTCCATCGGGTGTGAGATATTAGCTGGACCATTGTGGGTCACCATACACATCCTCGCTTACGTGCTTTGGCCAACTCAGTCGTGGAAGCCTCTTGTTCTTTAATGATACATTGAAGGCCAACTTAGTCATGGAAAATCACACTGTTGATAACCCCATATGGATTGTTCTTGGTTTGAATTATTATAAGGGAAGACCCACACTGCGAAAATTTCTTATTTTTGCCACTTCGAGTATGCGTATTGTTGTTTTTGCCACCCGAAAATATCTTAGATGGTCAAATTGCAGCTAAGTACTACCTTGTCATAGTCAATTACATGGGCGTAAAGCCTCAGCTAAACCGGGATAGGTCCACATGCATTCAGCATGACAATACATAAGTAGCATACTTCACTGGGTTCCACAAATATAGGGGCTGTTTGGTTTGGAGGCCTCATGGGCCAAACCAAAATCTGGTAGTACCAATGGAGTTCGGCTAGCACTTGGTTTGGTGCCAACATTTGGCTTTACCCTCAAAATTTCAGCAACCGCACAGTAGTTTCCTTGCCAAAATGCTGGCGTTTCGTGGGCGGCGAAATCCTTTCCATCACTAGATGCCTTACCAACAACTGATTTGGCATAGCTAGACGCCTTTCCATAACTGGTGTACTGTGTCGAGGTCCTCTTATCATGGGGTTATTTTCCAGCTCAATTCAGTTTTGTTTACTTGTGTACTATAGATTGGATCTACAGTAAATTGAACTGCTAAGATTGTGAAGTGTTTCGCCTGTCTAAAAATTTGCACTAAATGTATCAATGCTGCTGTAGTACTGCACTGAAGTGTGAACATCCCTAATGTGAAACCAAGTGGGTTTCTGTGAATAAGATGATGCATTAGCTGAAGCTTTGGTATGCACATTTGCAGTTTAGATATTTTAGTTGGGGCGAACTACAATTTCACTGAGGTCCTCCTGCATGATAATTTGAACTCAGTTTTCTTTGGCAAGGCCAGTTGAAGTTCATGATCTTCTGGCTCTTTTGCTCAGATTTTTTTAGTTTTCAGTGCAGTATTTGTTTTATATGGTGCTATATCTGTTTTTCGAGAATATTAAGGTGCTATATATGGTAACAACATGTGTAACTATGATACGATCAGTTTGAATTGTCTTGAAGACTTGTAACTAATTACTGATTTTTTGTCTATCTAATGTTGCAAAAGCCGTCAAAAAAGTTGAGACCAGGGCAAATAGTGTGCTCCTCATATCTTTATAATTGCAATGATAAGGTATTAGTAACAAATACGCTTCAATCCGTGCAAACAGTCAAAATTTCATCTAAAAGAAAAGCACTCTGTTGTTGTAACCAGTTATACTCCCCTTTTACTTTGCAACATATACACACATTGATATGCATTTAGATAGGGTTCCAAGCAAGTCTACAAAACGGCATGTGTTCGGAATTTTACCTATTAATGCAGCAACCAAGGAAACCATCAGCCATACCATTTCTTTTTTGTAGTTGTTACTTGTTGATATTGTTATAGCGTCTTTAACCAATATGGAAATTGCATATGTTATATAATAAAGTAAGGAAAATCATGCTGTAAGGTTGTAACTTGTAGCATGCAATTAATTTAAGAGATGCCCTGTTACTTGAATGTTTATGTCAACACATCATATGAATAGATGGTTCTATTTTTTCCCCTTGCTTCCAGGCATTTGAATTAACATATACTGTACTTATCCTATAATAATCTGATATAATCTTTCCTGATGCCTTCTGTTGTCCAGTTCATGTCCATGAACGTCATGGACCACAAATAGAGCCTGACTTAACCCATTCTATCCCTTGAAAACCCTCCTCACCGCCGCCAGCCAAGACGTACCTCGCCTGCGCTGCGTGCGTCACTGGTTCATATGTTCGCACACGTGGCTCATCTTTGGAAGGTCGCGACTACGTCAGCGGTTTGATGGTAATAAAAAACTGTCCTATAATTACGTACACGTCTTTGCTTTCACTTTTTTATATGTATGCACCTGCAATTCCAATAATCTTTACAAGACATGTACTTCAACATGGTAATTAAAGTTTCATATTAGCAATAAAATGTAATGTTTATCTAAATATATCATTTCAGTGTATAAGTTGCATGCCATTAGTACTAATATAAAGACTGTTTTGGAACCAATTTTTATATTTTTGTGAAACAGCTTTTGGTACTAATATATCCTTCACATGATGCTATTCTTTATGTGTAACATGTTAGTTTTCTTCTACCGACAATGTTCGGTTGGCTTGTGCAAGGTCATTCCTTGTGCATCGATGAGGGGTGGGGATAATTGGTGCTCTAATTGGTGTCTTGGTGATTGTTTTATTTATTTGCTTCGCACATTTCGGAAAGGAAAAAGGTGCCTCTGTTGAAACACGTAAGTATCGAATTATCTATTCTCTCTTGTATTCTTTGGAAAATATCTAATATGGATTTGTTTTGTTGTATCTTTGTGATTAGATGATCTGCGAAAATTTGTAGCTATGCTACATGCAAAAAGTCCCAAAACTATGTTTTATTGTATATATTCAATTTGTTGAATGCGCACATCGTTTTCCCTTCTCGAGATTTGTATCTGAATTTTTTAAAGCGGGTGAATGAGTATCTTGGCCTTTTGTCCAAGCGTCAAGACATCGATGATAGAGGTATCTTGTATGTTTGGTTTCTTTGGTGGACAACAACCATGATATTTGACACCTGTGCTATACTGGAAAGGTCGGCCCAACAAAACCCACTCTCTGAATAGTAGATTGGTCATCATTCACTAATAAGTACATCCTTCAATTCATGTTAGTAAAATACATGGAATGTTCGCTGTTAGCGCAACATCATTTGGCTCATCCCAGCCCATCCTACTTTCTTTTTAATGAGAAGTGAACAATTGCTCAGTTCTAATTATCTAGAGACAAGTCCTCACTCTTGTTAAAATATGCTTATATGTAAGACAATTGTTGATCAGATTAAACATTGTAAATTGTGTCAATATTATTTCATCAAATCACGATTTTTGATGAAAACATTATCTTCCACCGAAATGAAATAGCTTCCCGACTAAACAACAATAAATAAAACAAGAATTGAAAAATCAAAACAAAGATAATGGACCATAAGAGACATACAAGTCCATGCAACCCTCCTGTAAACCCTGTCTTCTCAAATTTGTCTGCGTAGTAGGTAATATCTTCTTCGACGACCATGCGGGCAAGTGCCATCCGAATCAAGTGAGTCAAAGAAGGTCTTGTCCTTGGGAAAGATAGGAGGAGCTGGTTTGCGCATTCCAGCGATCTTCTTAAACTGATACTTCATGTCGTGTCGAGCAAATTCGCTTGACCACTCCGTGTTTCGCATGCACAATTACGTAATTCGTATATGCAGTTGTTTCGGACAAACCAAGTCTAAAGCGATATTGGTATGGACAAAGATGGCTATCAAGAATAAACATTAATAGTTGATTCGTATCACCGAAGAGAAAGTATCTTTTTTATCAAGAGAGGTGGGAAGGGTGGAAGAAGCCGTACCAACCACCAACTCTTTCTTTTATAATAGTAAAGATTTAACTTTTACAGCTCTGCCAAGAGCTGTTGTTATGTTAAGGGCTTAAGGCCAACTGGAACAACTGGTACTAATGGTTACCAAGCTTCTTTACCATATAAGAAGCATCAGTTTACCTGTTTATTGTATATATAGAGAGCTCACACCAAATAATGCCATGGTATCTTTGGAGAAACAATGTTTATTATTCAGTTTGAGATCATGTCTGATAGTATGTATCACTTTTAGTTGGTAATTCGTTGCAACGCACGGACACCTTACTAGTATATTATCAAATAGGACAAACGGGTAATACGGATAATTCTCACTATTTTTCACCCCTAACCGTGAGCTTCCTTGTCCGGCCGCTTCTTCGCATCGCGCGCCGGCGTCGCCTTCCTTCCACGGTGGTCGGAGCCGGAGGTACACCCTCTCTCTCAACAGGGATTCCCGTTGTGTTGGCTTGCTTGGGGATTCCTCTCTCGCGCGGGTTTTCTCTCCGGAGGTTCGACCGGGGGACGCTTCAGGCGGCGGCGCCGTCCGTCTCGTCAGTCCTTTCCCGATTTGGGCGGTGCTAAGTGCGGACTGCGTGGGTCAGAACCAGTACTGCGCGGTTTCGTGCCCCATGGCCCACGCTGCAGCAGGCGGCGGCAGCGACGGCGACGACGACGAGTCGGTCGAGCTGCTGTCGGTCAACTGGAACCAGGACAACAGCGTCTTCACCGCCGCCACCACGAACGGCTTCAGGATCTTCAGCAGCGAGCCGTTCAAGGAGAGTAGGAGACCATAAGGAGGGAGCAGCCGCACGGCGGGTTCGGGATCGTCGAGATGCTGTTCCGCACCAACATACTCGGCTTCGTGGGAGGGGGATCCGGCACGGAGTACCCACCAAACAAGGTCTCGATCTGGGACGATCACCGGAACTCACGCATCGGCGAGTTCTCCTTCAAGTCCAGTGTTCTAGCTCTCAAGCAGTCCGAGGACCACGTCGTGGCTGTCCTCGAGCGCGAGATACATGTCCACAGCCTCAAGGATCTGAGGCTCCTCTGCTGTAGTCTTTACAACTGCTTCAGGATCTTTATTACCACTCAGTGACCACTATGATTACCTTTTGTAGTCATACGATCACGTACAAGAGACTACGACCACCTCTTGTGTCACTACGACCACTCTGTCGATTTTCCGACCACGTTGATAGCTGTTACGACCACATTGTGGCCTCTCCGAGCACTCCTCGCTGCTCCGATTACGTAGTCGTAAACTTCAACCGAAATTACGACCACATTCACTGTCACTGCATTGGCCTTCCTTCAACTATGGTCGATCAGCATAGTCGTAGCTTGTTACAACCACATAGTGCTTCCTCCGACCACTGTGGTCATAATGCTTTACGACCACGTCTCCCCGCTGTGGTCGTTTACGACTTCACTTTTTCACTATGGTCGTAACCCCTTTACGACCACGTTCACTTCTTCACAGTCGTGGTCGTAATATTTTACGACCACGTCTTCCTGTTGTGTGATCGCGATCGTAATGTTTTACGATCACGTCTTCAGCACATACAGACTCTTCCATTCGATCGTCGTGGTCGTACCTCTGTTTACGATGACGTCTACAATCCTCCGTTTGCCGTGATCGTAAGTCATCTACGACCATATCTGCGATCACATAACGAACTCGATACTCGATAATCATTTACCCTTATTCTGTTTCCTGCAAATTGCAAGCGTAGATTATGCATGTGGTCGTGGTGAGACCGTGAGAGCAACTGCAATCTCTGAAGATCAGATGGTAAGTGTGGTACTACAGCGAGAGTTCCACGCGTTGCATCAGCTGCAAGCCACGAAAGCTTCGTCGTTTCTTCGACAAAAGGACGCCGCGAGCTACTGTACATATGTCACGCTTGTTGGAGTGCAGCTAGGGCATGTATAAGATAAGATATTTATATATGAATACTTAAAGAGAGAATATAGCTACATTATTAAGTATTTATGTAAAAGTTACTTTCTCCAATGCAAGCATATCTTCCATGGGTGTTTAGATGTTATATTATCTTTTAACTAGATATAGTTATATACATAAGCATATGCTAAGCACTGGTGCTTCAAAATAAGAGCCTTACCTATCCTATGTGATAAGAAAAATAAGTTTTTAATTGCTAAGCATCTCTCTAAGTACTTGTATTGTACATGCTTTTACAAGCTCTATTAGTGCAGACGATGGCTACGAGCCTGTTTTTTTCTTACTATTTATGGCTTTTAGCATCGATTTCTGCTGAAACCAAACAATCGAGATGGTTACTTTGTCTTTTAAAAGTTGTTTGTGCTAACAATTTTTCGAATCTACAACTGTGTGCATCGTTTACATCGGCATCTCCATCGTCTTGAAAAGTACAAAAAAAATCATGACCGCAGTCCAAAAAAACACAACCACAACTTTTGATCTTTTGGTGTCGTCCACTGCTCATGCTAGAAGCCTTGAGCCAGGCTTCGGAAAACCGACGGTTACCGACCGGTAACCGTCGATTACCGAAAAAACCGGTCGGTACGAGGATAAAAAACCGTCTAGGATTACTCAAAGATAAATTTAGATTTATGACTACATAATGCACTTCTTATGTTAGTTTAGGTATTTGTTATGTTAGATTATCTATTGTATGAAGTAAATATGCATCAATTGTTTTTCTCTCATGTTTTCTCTATCTTTTTTTTAGTTTTCATAGCGATTTTGCCGGGTTTTTCTATTTTGATCGGTTACCAAAACGGTTATCGATTTTAAATCACCCAAATTTAAATTTTAATTCACGAAATTTATTCAAATTTTTTCTGAGATTTTTAGTAATCGGTCGGTTCCCTTTACCAGCCGGAATTAGCCCTGATTCTGGATTTTGGAACCTTGCATGGAGCTCTCATCTCAGGCCCTACTAGCGTCGTGTCGATCGTATACAAATGTTGGGTACCAACTTGTCAGAAATCCAATCACAAATCGACTCGACAACCGTATGATCGTATGACACGAAGTTCTGAGTATCTCACACAAAAAAGGCCACCACCAAGCGTCGTCGTCTTGAGCAGACGGTGGCGCGCTCTAACAACAGCGACAACCACAAAGTACGCCAGCACATCTGAACACGTAAACGGCGAACATCAACGGAAGAGGCCACATGGATAAAAAGAACAGGGCAGCCCGTGCATCATTTAGCCAGTCTTCAGTCATCAGCAATAACACCTATAGATGTAGTCACTCTGCTGACGGATGCCAAGTTGCCAACAAATAACAGGTGACTAGTTAGAAATCTGTGTATTACAATAGAATTATAAAAATAATAAGACGAAACTTACTGTCTAGCTAACTTCACACATCAAACATTAGAGAACGAGCGACAGAGAGAAGGGTGATCAAAATACGTGAAGAGATGAAAAAAATAAAGAGGATGAACAGTTGTATCATAAGAGAGATAGGAGAGAGACGAATGGTCCAGATCAATTCGGATGGCTAAGAATAGAGAAGGGAGAATGAATCAACCACTAACTTACACTTTTATAATAGTAAAGAAAACAAGAGAAGCTAAAGAACATCAGCTGTACGAGCTCAAGCAGCAAATTAACCAGATTGTAGTTCCTCAACACCATGACAAATTGACAATATGAAAGAATTCCGCGAGGTACAAGTGAATGCACAAAGTGGTTCCACGGCTGTCCAACGATATACACAGGCTGCTCGGGAACGACGACTACAGCTAGCAGCTGGACTTACCGCCCCAACCAGGCTCTCAGGGGCTGCGCGTCCGTGTCGTTCGTCAGCTTGTCGAGCACCACGTTCAGGTCAACGCTCTGGCCGTTCTCGGTCAGCTTGCGCACGGCCGCCCTAGCTTGCTCCCTTGAGAACCCCATCGTGGCAACCTTCTCGACCACATCGTCGATCGGCGCTCCGTTGCCAGAGGCGGCGCTTGGAGTGGAGCTGACCGGCGCTGCGTGGGGCAGTGTTTGAGCTGCAGGGAGCCTGCCGTAGCTGCCGCTTCCCCCAGAAGAGGCTCCACCCTGTATTCCGGCGTTGCCTCGGTGAGATGGAGACCCACTGTAACCATATGGTTCGGAGAAACCGCCTCCACCCTGTGGTTTGTATCCAGTATTGTAGGACGGCGGTGGCCCGGAGTAAGGCCTGGCTGCAGGAGGCTCACACATGCCAGGGTTTGGACCATAGAACGGAGGAGCAGGTGCGCGTACATTCGGTGGATAGCTCTGAGCAGGAGGCCCGTACGGTGCTGCTTCTTGTGGCTGCTGGGGCACCGACGGTGGAACTGCAGCTGAGGGGTTAACACTTGCAGGCGGCGGGGGAGGTTGAGAATACTGAGCATACTGAGGCGGTGTTTGATAACGCTGTGGTGGTACTGGAGGTGTCTGTGGCTGTGGGGCTTGGTATTGCTGGTGTGTGGCGTCGGTTGGCTGTGCGGATGGGGGGTAGTAGGGCTCCTGTGGTATGGCTGGCACTGATGGAGAAGGTGGGACTGATTGCACCAGGGAATGTGGTAAATGACCTGGGAATTGTGGTGGAGGTTGGTTCTGAAGCGGAGCCGTCGGTGGCGCGTTTAGAGCAGGAGGAGCAGGCAGTGCCGGTGGTTGGGAAGGTGGAGGGCCTTGATGCTGTGGTTGCATTGTTGGCTGGGGTGGAGTCGGCTGCTGCCGTGGGTCTGCCTGCCCAGCACCAGCATTTTCTGATTGAGCATCGTCCGCTTTAGACACTTGAAGCTTTGTAAGTTGGATCCGGGTTTCAACAATTTCCTGCTTGTCACGCAAAATCTGAACACCTGCTTGAACCTGCAAGTAGTGCATACAAAGTTAGTCATGGAACTAACCCTCACAATGGTACAAAAAAAATAAATATAAGCAAGCAGTTGCCCGTAGTGTTTCAGACAATTAGATCACAATTTGAGGACAAAAACAAAAATTCCCCAGGAGTGGCTACGCACACCAGGTGAATGCATGTACAACCATCAGATGCTGAAGGGAAAAAAAGGAAAACATAGAGCGGGCTAGTATGTGAAACACCAACAAATATGGGGAAACAAATTTATCCGTACTTCGTACATCATGCCGTCGTGCCCTTGAACGGGGCAGAAAGAAAACAAAAGGTAAAAAAATAATGCAGAAACTCAGATGAGGTACATACTGACTGTTAACTTATGTATTGGTCGATTATGATATACTACATAAATAGACAAAGAAACTGCAACTATAAACAATGATGTGACCCATCTGGGACCTATGAACCACTAACAATGAAATAAGCGCAGATACTGTATACACACACAAAAAATAAAAACAGCCTGCATGCTTCAGTTTCAAAAATAGGATGAGGATTAAATAGCAGCAGCAGCATACACTGATGAGGTAAAGAACCACAAAATAATTTATTAAGTAGTAACCAACTTGTTTCCCTTCTTGATTATCAGAACCACAAAATAACTTATCCCAATAGGATAGCATGGTCCTTTCTCTACCATTAAAAAAGAGAACAGGGCGAAGAGGGGATGGAGGGAAGCTATTATCTTGCAGATAGAGGAGTTGGACAAAAGCTTACCTCCCGCAGTGTGTTCTCAAATTGTCTCAGTTTTCCATCGGTGCTGCCATTGTAGTTACCAATTGTTAACTTCAACTCTCCAACAGAGTTCTCAATATGGTGTGTTCTCCCCTCCAGCTGTAAAAGATTTGAGCTTACACCTTCCAGTGCATGTAGCAAGTTATCAGCATATTTCTTCATGGTGCGATCAATATCTGCTATAGTGACTGCATTCAAGTTGCTCCTTTCTTCTTCGTGACTAACTTGCTGTAGCATATGAGGCTCCAATATACCGGCACTCTTTGCATGGTAAGAGAAGTTAAGCATAATAAGTACATATATCACAAGGAAAGAGAAAAGAAGGGCAGTGATATGAATTGATAATAATCATGCATCACAAGAATAAAAGAATTTACTGCATTGGTTATTATCAAGTACAGCTGCAGAAGCACAGGACGAATAGATATATGAGATCCCTGTGTTGCCCGCTTTAATAAATAATCAGTCGCCAATAATTTGCATGCCATATTATTATCAGAAAACATAACGGAAAAAGGTGCTAACTTTGCACAAACACATGTAACATGGATATGCTGGATTGACCACACAAGATGGGTGGAATTATCAAACCCATCCTACACAGTGTTTCATGATACCATTTTGCTGCTGCCAAACTATCTTTGTCTAACCCTTGAACAGAACTATCGAACCCATCCTACACGGTGTTCGACCTAACCAAGTTACATAACATGGCATTCGCATGCATGCTTCAGACACAATATACAGCCTATAAGACTATGAAAAGGAGTAATCACAGAGAGCATAAAAACAATCAGCAACAAGTTGCGAACACAGAGCCCATTGCAAGAGCAGCATCTGAAACCATCCTAAAAGGAACTACAGAAAATAATGCCATATCAACATCCATTTATCTCGCAAATGCTGTCCGGGGCTCAGGGCCATGTCTATGGTAATAGTATCATCAAATAGCAACAGTCAACTCATCGCAACAATCGCAGTAATCATAAGGAAACTGCACAACATCCGTAGGCGTGCGCAGTGGTATATCCCATTATGAACAGAAAAGGCACCAGCTTTCACAAACACCGGAGCCTAAAAGGCTATTTTCCCCCTCTATCTGAATCAAGTAGTAGCATGTGAGCAGCCGCATCAATTTCATTTACCCGGAATGGAATTCGACACTACCACAGCTACTGACTATTAACTACCAATTACTAAACAACTTAACAAAAAATTGTTTGTTCGATTCGCCGGTGAAGGGGCAGGATGAACAGATCTATCAGCAGAGCCATCGCCAGGGAGGTAGCTAGGTATAATATTACCTTGATGTTGGAGGACGCGGCCTTGGAGTCGAGCGATCCCCAAGGGTTCGCCGCGGAGGCCGCCGCAGCGGCGGTGGCGGCGGCACGGATGGGCTGGAAGTCGTAGCTAGGCATCACCTCATCCGCGCCGGCGCCGCCGTGCTGGACGTGGCGGTTGTGGCTCTCCACCTCCGCCTGCGGGTTGGGGCTCATCAGATCGAACAGCTCTCCTCCGCCACCGCCGGAGAGAGGGGCGGAGGACGCGGCAGCCGCGCCCGCCGCCGCGAGGCCGAGGATCTCCTTGTCCATGAACTGCGACACGTTCATGGCGATCGCGATTTGTTGGTCGGAGTTGGGGACGGAACGGGAGGAGGCTTCCTGACGCTTGCGGGAGGAGGCAAGGTTGAGTAATTACAAGGCAATTGAGCCGTGCCGCTTTGGGTTGTGCGCGCGGTTTGGTGTGTTGGACTTAAAAATAAATAAAGGCCATTGCTAGTGCTATCGTCCGGTAAGATTTGTTGCCAATCTATGCAACATTTATCAATTATCTACACAGCAAAAAAATAGTTGTTTTTTATAACATTTTTTATTATGTGCATACAGCAATTGGTCATAGCAGTATAACATAGAGATTTTTATCAAATATTTTTATTGTATACATAGCCGAGAAATGTTGTATCAGAGCGTACGATGGGAGTACCCTCATCGTTCTTTTTTTGTTGCATACATAGCCAATAAAATGTTGCATATATAGTGGAGAAATGTTGCATCAGAGCGTATGATGGCAGTATTCTCATTGTTTCTTGTTTTCTTGCATATATATTTGAGAAATATTACATACATATGCGAGAAATGTTGCAACCGTCCGATTTTTATCCATTCCTCCGTACATATGAACAGTAGCATTCCCATAAATAAATAAATAAATAAAGAGAAAAGTAGAAAAATTTATACCTCGGACGGTATAACATCATCTCAGTTAAGTTTTTCCAAACCATAGATTGATTTTATAGAGGCTATCTGGTCTACCTTTTATTTCTCTATCTTTTTTGTAGTACCACTCACAATTGCATTATGAAGCTAGATGATAGGGGTCTATTTATAGACTCTACTTCTAAGTGTTACAAAGTGATCCATATATTTTCAGTACACCGTGAGATTCCTGAATAATATCACCAACCATGATTAGACATGTCAGTTTTATGAGTCTAAAATATATTAGTCCCTAGTATACATGTGTGAGTCATGCGTCATGATCAGATTGTTTACGAGATCAACTCTAATCCGATCATGTGGGTCAACAGCCTGCAAAGTCGATCCGGCAAAACAAACCCAGCTATTCCGCTGTGTTGTACCTAGGTTAAATATATACATGCATATTAATTTCCAGTAGACTCGATCTCAATAAATATATCTACTATATTCTACCACAATCGTCATCAGCACTTCGAGTATTAATTCTTCGAGTTAAATTCTACATCAAATTATTCTCTATCACTTACATTAATAATATGAATAATTTCACATTGAGTTAAACAAACAATAACCACAATAAATGTTGAAAGCCACATAAAAACCCCAATATCTCTCACTTGGCTGAAATATTTCAATCAATAAACTGAAGTCTCATATCTTTAACATGCTTAGAAAATAATTCCAGACTAACTAGCTTAGTCAGTAGATCTGCAACTGTATCAACGCTAGACAAATAAACTAAACAAACAAACTTGAGTCTAGTTATTACATCACGGATATAGTGATACCTTACTTTAATGTGTTTACTTTTACTACGAAATTTAGGATACTTCGAGACCATGATCGCTACCTGATTATCACAAAAAATGGTGATAGGTTGTAATGCACTTTCCACGACCTTAACTGATGCATTAAATTTTCTTATCCATACACCTTCCTTTGCTGCTTCAGATGCAGCAATATATTCATATTCCATGGAGGAAAGAGCAACCGAATCCTGTTTCCTGTTGCACTAATAAATAGCAAATCCTGCCAAAGTAATAGATAATCAAAAATTGATTTTCGGTCATTCGGATCCCTTTGCCAATCAGCATCAGTATAACCCTGCAACTAAATATTATGACCATTAAAACATAATGAATAATCCAACATTCCTTTGACATAACGTAGTATATATTTGATTTGTTTTCAGTACTCTTTCCCAGGATTCTTTTGATATCTACTAAAAATTCGAATGGTATGGCCAAGGATAGGTCGGGCAAATAACATAACATATATAAGACATCCCAAGGCTGAAGAATAAGAAATTTCATTCATTCTAGTTTTTTTTCTCGGGAGTGTTTGGACAAAATTTCTTACTGAGTTTAGTTCCCTTCATAATAGGTACATTAACAGATTTGTTGTTTTTCATAGAAAACCATTTTAAAATATTTCGATGGTATGCCTTTTGGGACAACCCAAAAAATTATTTTATTTCGATCTCTATGTATTTTCAACTCCTAAAACATAGAAAGCTTTTTCCATATCTTTCACATTAAATTTAGAAAACAACCAAGCTTTCACTTCTATCAATGTATTTTTATCATTAGAAGTAATGAGAATATTATCAACATATAAAAGACACTAAGACAAAACTTTTATTCATAACTTTTGTATATATGCGATGATCACCTTCCGTCATTGAAAAACCATATGACATGATAGCATTATCGAAAAGAATATACTATTGACGTGAAGCTTATCTAAGACCATAAATTGATCTATTCAATTTGCAAACCTTATTTTTATTTGCATTTTCTCTAAAACCTTCCAGCTATTTCATATATGGGTAGGTTCTTTTCAGCTGTGGCTTTTGGCTTAAATTTT
Organism: Bonia amplexicaulis; assembly: GCA_036346245.1. Classification (NCBI taxonomy): domain Eukaryota; kingdom Viridiplantae; phylum Streptophyta; class Magnoliopsida; order Poales; family Poaceae; genus Bonia; species Bonia amplexicaulis. The sequence goes on along the minus strand of CM070747.1, from coordinate 21,369,711 downwards.
TGAATTCTGGCTGTTCGCAATTGAGAGTACGAAGAGAGATACTCGCGTGTGATTTTCGCCGTATAGATGAAGTCGGGACAATATCTACTCTAATCGACTTATAGACCATGTCTTGAAAAATAATCCGTTTAAAAGCTAGTTACTGTAGAAAGCCAAGCCATAAGCCCAAAAGAATGTACTTTATATTTTCTCCTCCAAAAGATCATTAAAAAACAATTTTAACATTCATTTGGTGGAGTTCAAGATCATAATAAGCCGTCAAAACCCTAATAATACAAAATAAAGTAAATTTAGCAACAAGCAAAAAAGTTTTCACAAAGTTAATACCTCCCCTTTGTGTAAAGTTTTTAGCAACTAGTCTAGCCTTATATTTTGTCACTAAACTTGTTGTATTCAATTTCCTTTTTAAATTCCATTTACAACCTATGGGCTTACAATTGTTTGGTAGATCAACAAATTCTCAAACTTTATTCCTTTTTAGCGAGTTTAATTCTTCCTGTATTGCTTCCACCTATACTTTTGATTGTGAGATGTCTATTGCTTCTTTATAAGTCTTTGATTCTTCCTCTAAATTTAAAATTTTAGAGTGGACTTCTACTAAGAACAAATAATAATTATTTAGATAATGAGGTGTACTTAAATTTCTCCCACTTCTTCTAAGAATCTTAGTGTTGGGATTTTATTTGTATTTTCTTCAAGAGCTGAATTTACTTCAGTTGAGAATTAATTCCAAATGTATCTATCTGTGTTTTCGGTGAAGTTACCAATAATTCCACCCTTGCCCAGTTAGCACGGTGAGGTATTTTTTGATGTAAAAATATTGCATCCCTGCTTTCCACCAGTTTATCCTTTTCTGGATCATAAAGCCTGTACCCTTTTGATTCTAAAGAATATCCAATAAAAATTCCTGGCATGCTTTTAGGCTATAATTTTATACGGTTTTGATTTGGCACTCTAATTTACGCATTACAACCCCAAATAGCTAAGCGGCGAAGTGATGGTTTCATTCCAGTTCGCAAACTCATAAGGAGTGACTGTTATAGCTTTAGATGGTGAATAATTTAATAAATAAACAATAGTATGTAAAGCTTCACCCTAAAAACAATAGTATGTAAAGCTTCACCCTAAAAGATAAAGGAAGATCTAAATAAGTCATCATAGACCTAACCATATCCAGAAGTGTTCTATTTCTCTACTCGGCAACAACATTTTGTTGCGGAGTGTAAGATATGATATAATGATGAATAATTTCATACTTTTTACAAAAATCGTTTAATATTCTTGAAGTGTATTTTCTCTACAATCAGTTCACAAAACTGTGGTCTTTCTATTCAATTGATTTTCCACTTTAATTTTAAATATCTTGAATACATAAAATCCTTCCAGCATATGTTTAAGCAGATACATATAACCAAATTTAGAATAATCATCAATAAATGCGATAAACTAAATCTTTTGACCTCTAGTGAGAATGGATATCTCACCACAAATATCAGAATGAATAATAACAAGAGCCTCATTAGATCTTTCCGCCTTGAAAAAAAGGCGTGTAGGTTATCGTACCCATTATATATGCTTCACATATACTAAAATCCTCCCACTTAAATATATATACATGTATATTAAATTTTAGTAGACTATATTTCACTAAATATGTCGACCATATTTTAGCACAACCGTCCTCGACACCTCGAGTACTAATTTCTCAAATTAAATTTCGTATCAAATTACTTTTTATCACTTGCATTAATAATATGAATAATTTTACATTGAGTTAAGACAATAACTACAATAAATATTGAAAGCCACACAAAAATCCCAACACTCTCTCGGCTGCCGCTCCGTCACGCTCTCTCTCTCACGTCGATAGAGGGGCACCATCGTCGCGATGGCTTCACCCCCTCCCCCTGTAGAGTGAGGCCGGAGAGGTGGTAGTCCGGCGGTTGGTGGTGGCGGAGGGAGGCATGACGAGACGGTATACAAAATATTAGGTTAGGCAGAGGGATGGAGACGATGGTGTAGCGAAATCGTCGTCAGCTACTGGTTGTGGAGCAGGGGTGGGGAGATGCAGAGAAGGGGTGTGAAACTGCGCCAGTGTTGGGGAAGAGAGAGGGAGAAAAGGCAGAGCGGTAGGAGAGGGAAAGGAGAGCTCGCCGATGGAGAAAACTACACTGATATCAACGAAGAGAGAGGAAGAGAAGATAGTGCGCCGGGAGAGCAAAGGAAAGACACGAAGAGGCTATCCCAACCGACGGTAGCGTTCCCTGCTGCTCCCTAAATTCATGGTTGTTCCCAGGACAGGACGACTACGACCGCGAGTACTTCTGGTGCTCGTTGGGCCGGATTAGTGGGGCCCGCCTGTTGGTGGCTGCCGCGTCACTAGGCCCGAAACGAATTTGCCCGTTAGGCCTAGTTGAATCCGCAAGCGGAGGTCATGGGCTCAGGTGGAGAGGAAGCTACACGTCTGGCCCAGCCCGACAGAGAGATGGCGGAGCGGCTCGACGCCGACTCGCGCGGCGGCGGCAGGTTGGCGGTTGCTGCTTCCTCTGGCTCGTCTCGCCGGCGCCCGGGGTGTTCGGAGGCACTGTGGATCGCGTCGCAAGCCGGCGCCGCGCTTGCCGGATCCAACACCCATGCAAGGTCGGGGTCCCCTTGCTTTGCTCCACACCCACCCCCCACGTTGTGACGTTGATGCTCTCTTCGTGTTCTCCTCCTATCGCTTCGCTTGTCGCGGCTGCTACCGATCGGTAATGACTCGCAATTCCAAGTGAGATTAGCACTGTTGCTTTGTTCTAGATGTAGATACTTAGTGCGGGTGCATAAAAAGTGAAGGGATTCTAAATTGTGAGGGTGGTTTTGAGAAGTACTACTGTACAGGCCCTGTTCTTTTCAAATTTCTAAAATGCTTTTTACTTTCTACAAGAATAACTTTAAACGAAGTATTTTTTAGATAGGATGTACTAGTTAATTGTAGTACATACTTTACTGATTTTGTTTATATTGGTAAAAACCGCACGTGAGTTTCTGTTATTCTGTAATCTTTCGTACAAACAGTCTAAAAGACATAAACCGCAGCCAAAAGCCACAAGCCGCAGCAAAAAAAAACAGACCCTGTTACTAGTAAGTTTAGCTGTTTGTAATGTAGAGCGTGCTTCGAGTGTAAGGCGCCATCATTCATCATAGCTTTGCTGACCTTTTTGACTGTGCAATGGCAGCATCCTTCAGATGCTTCATCTGATATATAGACCTGCCTGGAGTTCAGTGGAGTGCAGGGTTAACAATTTAGGTGAAATTTCAGTAATTTCGGACATTTTGGTCCTCTCTGAAATTATTTTGTAAGACCGGAATTTGCGTTCAAATTCAAATCTTGAGATGAACTTCAAATATTAGAGCAAGTTTCATCTATATTTTCATCTCTATTTCATATATATCCAATATCTAGTTCATCTCTTACCATCTTTGATAACCATTTTCTCAAAATTCTAAAGTTTCATCAAAATTCAAATTCAAATTACCGAAATTTGAATGAAATCCAAATCGAAATTACCTAAATTTCGTCGATTTCGGTAATTTCGCTACCCTCCAAATTTTTTTCCCAACTGAAATTGTTAACCCTGGTGGAGTGGAGGTGCCATTTCAAATTCATTGCACAACTAGCTAGCACAAATGACTAGTGATTTACTCCAGCAGTGATCTTGCGAGGGGCACTGTGTCGTATTTTCTCTTGCAGCCTGCCCACTTTGGTCTCGACTTCTCGATGAGACCCCCAAGATTCTCCAATGCTCTGGGAATGCAAAACTTCTATTGTCATAATGTTCCTTTCTTCTCAATTTGGTTTCATGAGTATTACTACATCTGCTTTCTTGTTTCTATCTAATTTACTTATATCGCTTCTCATTGCTGGGCCTTTCACAACGATCCTGTTGCTAGATGGTACTGAATCAGCAGATGGTCAGCACTAGCACCCATGTCAATTAACTTTTGTTCCACTTCATGGACATATAATACGGTGTTTACAACTTCAACTTGTTACCTTAAATCTTGTGTCAGCTTGCAGTCGTATCATGTTCATGTGCAATATATATTGCATATATTTGATTTCTAATCTGTGTTAAATATGTAAAACGTGTTTTTCTTATTCCCTTGTATGAATTTTATGTTGCTTTTGGCTATGTATCATCCTGATGTTATTTTTGAAGTTGCTACCAACCTTATTAAGGCGTCGCTTCTGGTCGGCAAGGCGTCGCCACCGCCTTGCCCTGCGCATGTATGGCGTCCACCTCAGCACCAAAGCATCGCTGAGGCGATGATTAGGCGGCGTATGGCGTCGGGAAGGCTCAAGGTGCCTCGCGGCACACCACCAGAGGTTCTCTTCGGAAGTGCCCTCATCGGTGCACTGGAGGGCACACAGGCAGCGGTGCAGCCGACTCCAGCAGCTCAGGGGCGGGTGCGATGGTCTCCTAATCGTCTTACGTTGTTAGGGCGTCGTCACCTGTTGCAGTGGAGGACGACCAAGCGGGCCAGACGGAGGACGCGGCGCGAGACGGGCAGCCGTGGTGGCAATCGAGGGTAGTGCTAATCGCACCATTTGTTTATGTACTGTTTACGTTTGTTATTTACGATGTGAACTTTTTAGTACTGTGCCGTGCTTACTTGTACTTCTCCTTACCTACTCGATGCGCGTCCAAACGAATAGTGAATTTCAATGATGGCAACCGCACGAAGATAACAACTAATCCATTACATGCTTAACAACATTGCACATTATTTCGAACAACAGTCCTACATACTACGGTACAACCATACACCTCGTTGCCTATATGTCAAAGGAGCCTCGTGGCACCCACATGGAGTATTGCTGAGGGGTCGCCTTAGACGGAGCTGGCCGTCGCTGTAGTGGCACGGACATATGCAGCTAGGGTTTGGACAACAACATGTCGGATCGTAGGAGCTTCCTATGTTGACAACCTCCTCGTTGCCCCTCTCGTGTTGCATCTGTTGGCGGATGTTGTTTTCCTCATTGAGACTGTCGAGTCGCTCCTCCAACTCAAAGATTCGATCCCATAATGTATCCACGTACCTGACAATATACATTTCATGAGGAGGGTCGATCCAGCAGGCGAAGTCGTATTTTACCATCTGCGGGAAAGGACGGTAAACATAGACGCTCTATAAGCAGTAACAAAAAATGTACTATTAGCAATTTGTACCCAGGTGTGTGGTCATCGGAAGAAACGTCGCCCGCCATCGAAATGGCCTTCGAGGACCTGCACGACCGCGTCCTCATTGTGTCTGCATTTTGGCCACACTGGTTGAGCACGCCTGCTGAGCATCAAGCGGTAGTTAGGACTAAAATCCTCTATCCTTTCCACGGGAAGGTCTTCATTTGGTGAACCTGCTCCGACTGGCCCCTCGGCGTCCGCCATGGTATGTATCTACACAACAGAGAAGGTATTTCTTCGTTCGATTTACAGAGTTCTCTACTACTTTCATGGGACCACAACCGTGCTTTTTATATCGAACGAGAGAATTTAGTGCAATGACAACATGACAAAAGCAGGTAGCTTTGTGCAGAGACTTGACAAAACAAGGCAGCTTTGTCCAGAGATATGACAAACGAGGCCAGTATTGCACAGAGACTTGACATAAGAGTGCAGCTTTGCACAGTGACATGACATAAGAGTGCAGCTTTGCGCAGTGACATGACAAAAAGAGGTAGCTTTGCGTAGTGACGTGACAAAAAGGTCAGCTTTGCGCAGTGACGTGACAAAAGGGGGCAGCTTTGCGCAGTGACGTGACAAAAGGGGGCAGCTTTGCCCAGTGACGTGACAAAAGGGGGCAACTTTGCCCAGTGACGTGACAAAAGGGGGCAGCTTTGCGCAGTGACGTGACAAAAGGGGGCAGCTTTGCGCAGTGACGTGACAAAAGGGGACCGCTTTGCGCAGTGACGTGACAAAAGAGGACAGTTTTGCGCAGAGATATGACAAAAGAGGGCAACTTTGCACAGAGACATGACAAAAAAAGGCTAGCTTTGCACAATCACATGGTATGACGACGCAGCTTTTCGTAGTGACATGACAGCACCGCCCAGCTTTACTCAGTGCTAGGACCACACACACCAGCTTTACACGTACGAGTAGAGGAAAAACGGACCCTATAAATTGGGGTGCATTCCATTTCGTAGGGAACACTACACGACTAAACCCCACACTACACCGCGCTTCCTTCACCGCACCTGGATGGACAAAAGGCAGAAGAAGCAATGTGACAAGATGGTGAAGCAATGGGAGGAGACCCGCGACCTAGCATGGTCAGCTGCCGCCTGCGATGAGAAAATAAGGGCTATTGCGGAACAAGCCCAGTGTGCTACGAGGTTAGCTCCCCGCAATGAGGGGCCCCGTAGCAACAACCCCATCCTGAACGTTCCCACCGAGCGTTCGCCGCAACTCCCACCCGAGGGGGAGACACCACCCTTTTGTTGGTGCGGGGACACGTGCAAGTTCTTCAAGTCTAAGCACTGCATCAACCTAGGTATGCGTTACTAGGGTTGCGCAAACTACTCCAGTGACTACCCCGACCGCCGTCTAGACACCGCAACCTTTCGGCACCCGGTAAGGACTAGGTGCACCATTTTCCCCTACCTTTTCTCCTTCACAGCACGTACTAACAATCTCTCTCCTGTATTTATAGTTCCCGGAACCCCTATGTGCCTACCGCAAATGGATCGATCTTGAGATCCACCCTAAGGACCAATGGGCACTCGACTTCGAGGAGTAGAATGTCGCAAGGTCATCGGAGATGCGGGAGGAGGAGCGCCGTAAGAACGAGCAAACCCTGCGTATACAACACGAAACGAAAGCTCATCTCGAAACGTGCACGCGTAGGGAGCGGGAGGCTCGCGAGAGGGAGCGTGAGAGAAAGAGGGAAATGACGACGAAGGCAAAAGAGGCCGCCGAGGAGTTCAACGCCGAGCGGGCAAGAAAGGAAAAATAGCCCCGGTCCACACAGTAGGTCGTACGAGCAATTGAGTGGGTTAGTCGCACATGATGCTATATGTTATGCATGTAATCAAAAAGTACGCGACATGTTACTCCCAACTGTATTATGAAGTTTATTTAAATCCAAACAAGTCTATTATCTTGTCTTTTTACATTCAATAATTCACATAGCAAGTCATCTAACAATATTAACATACCGGTTTTCTCCGTACACGAATTCTCAGTAACATCAAAATATCACTTACCATCGTACGTACCGATCGTTCTACGGTCAAACGTTCCTAAAAAAATTTTTCAAACTTTTTTACGCACCTACAACATACAATGAACATAAACTTTTATTACAACTCCAGCAGTTTTTTTTCCCAGTTAAAAACTATAAAATTTACAAAATTCACAGGGGATTGAATGCAGTCGCCCAATGGGGCGACTGTTGCGCCGCCGAGGGTAGGGTGATTGGAACTCTGTCGCCCCCCTGTCGGGTGATTGGCTCCAGTCGCCCCTCCATTGGGCAACTGGAGCCTATTTTTGTAAAAAAAATTCCGCGGGTATATTTCTGTAATTTTGAATAAAAAATAGATTATTCGTACAAAAAATTCGTGCAAGTCTTGTGCGCATTCCCTAAAACAAACATGTATGGAGCTTCCTTCGAAAAATTAAATTATAAAGCATGTAAAATTAATCATTTTTTTTGTCTTAGGATTTGACAGTTGACACCATACCTTTGTTAAACTGTTTCCCTATGTCTCTGACAAAGATGGAATCATCGCATGATATAAGTTCTTATTAGTTATACCATCTCAAGGTAAATTTAGGTCTGTAGCACAAACTGATGTAAGATCAACGTGATGGGTTTTACCTAATTAATTTTATTTGCAGTATACCATATTCTCACTAGATTCTTGTCTGGCTCAAATGGTGGTCTAAGCTGTTAAGGGATATTAGGTTAGTGAACAAGCTGTGCAGAGGCCCATACTGTGAACTACAGAAAGCGACTTACCCATCAATTAGCTAGCGTTAGACAAATAAATGGGTAACATGACATCAGTTTTGTCTGCCTTTTTGGGCCATGACATACTACCCAGTTTTATCTTTTGGAGTTGCAAAAGGCTAACTTGACTTCATTTTTGTCTGGTTTTTTGGATCATAGCATATTGCCATAGTTCTTTATTGCTTCTTTTTTGTTGGTATACAATTACTACAATGTGGCAGGTCCCATAAATTGAGGAAGGAATCACTATGAGATGATGCATTCCTTCCCATAAAGTTTTACATTTTGTACACACGATTAACATCACATTTGGTCAGTGCAATGCTTCACATAAATCGAATGTTTGCTAATGTTCTTGATTAGATCAGCTGTGTTATATCTCCTTGCCAATCTGTTGGCAATTCATCTATCCTTAAGTTCACATCCCTATTTTATCACGCCCTCTTTTTTCTGAATGATAAAACAAGAATTCACTTACGGTTTCCTTTACTGTCTTTCACTCTCTATACTTATATTTATGTGTCCTGTGATGCACGGGGATTCTCTCCTACTGATTGGTCCTTAGTCATGAGTTCTTAGGTCTATGTTACAGTTGATGAAATCCTTTTTAAAGTTAAATGCAAGGATGCTGGCATCTGTTTTGGAAGTATTATACCTCGGATTTTAGCTTCATTGTCTTAGATCTTGATGTCATTTGATTTGACCATGGAACCCTCACCATTATGTCAAGAAACTAACATATGGTTATGTTGGAAATGAAATGGAACATAAGTATGAACATTGGTGTTATTAAAACTGTATGGAAGAGCAATGATATCTTGGATTTGACACAACATCAGTGCAAGAGATTTTGAGAACCACCATGATTAGCCATTCTGTGCTGTTCAGAAATTGCGGTTTCCATATAATTGTTAGATATGTATTACCTAGCTGTGTATTTACCCCATTGTATAAGGGGTTTTCTGCATATATGCCAAACTTGTACATGTATATATACTGGCCCTTTGGCGTCATGATGAATAAATGTGCTATTCATAACATGGTATCAGAGCCAAAACCTAGGGTTTCGTGATACCTAGGGATTCGTACACAAGCAGCCGTGGTTCGTTTTCCGCCACCGGATTTTTATGCTTCCACCGCTCGTCGTCGGTCTTTCCCAGCACCTTCTCCGTCGCCGCCGACTCTGCCTAGGCTGTCGTCGCCGTTGGGCCGCCCTTCGTCAGGTCCAACCGGATCGGGCTCGTCCGGCTCGACCGCCGCTCGGATCGGACTCCATCGCCGCCGCCTCGCCACCATCGTCCGCCGAGACAACGATCGCCGACTCTGCCGTCGCCGCCGCCGCCGACCCCGCCGTAGCCGCCGCCAATCTCGCCCGATCCGTCGTCGCCATCGCGTCGCCGCCGCCGATCCCGCCCGATCCGCCGTCGCCGACCCCGCCGCCGCCGTTGCCGCCGCCGATCCCGCCCGCTCCGCCTCTCTGTCGCGAGTTGTGACCAAGGGTCGCTCGGTCGGTTATGGTTTGTAAACCGACCGAACCGAAAAGAAAAGAAAAAAGAGAAAAAAAGAGAAAAAAAGAGAAAAAAAATAGAAAAAAAGAAAAAAACGTCTTCTTTTGCATGCACCATTTCTGTTCCTCGTTGCCCGGTGATCTTCGATGGCCTCAATTATCGGGACTGGTTTCAGCACATGCGCCTCCACATGCGTGGTCAGCGCCTTTGGGACTTTCTTATTGGCAAGTTGCCTCGCCCGTTTCGTCCTACTCCACCTGCTGCACCTCTACTCCCGATGGATGCTTCCGAAGACGCCCGTACAAAGGCTACTACGACTTTTGAGGATGCCATGGAGACTTTTCAGACTCAATATGCTGCTTACAAGACATGGATTGATAAAGATGCTCGTGCCTCCGCTATTTTGGTTGCTATCATGGGGTGCATCTCACTGGTGATGTTGTTGGAATGGCTTCTGCACAGAAGATGTGGACGCATCTGCGCAGCCGCTACGAGCTATCTGGTGATTCCTTATACCTTGTTGTTGTGCGACAAGAGCAGTCGCTGCAGCAGGGAGATGCCACTGTGGATGAGTTTTATGCTCAGTTATCTGCGATATGGCGACAGATCGACTCTTTAGGACCAGATATTTGCCGTACCTGTCAGTGTTGTCAGCGTCAGCAGTCTCACATGGAGCTTCGCCACATCTACGATTTTTTGACACGTCTCCGGTCTGAGTTTGAGCAGACTCGTGCTCAGTTGCTGGCTCGTCACCCTCGTGTGACTTTATTGGAACAGAGGCGCAGTGAAAAGTAACCTCTTTCCAATGGAACAGAGGCGCAGTGAAAAGTAAAGGTTGTCTTTCTTGGGAACCATTAACAATATGAAAATTTCAGGAGAAGGTTGGAGCTGATGGTGAACAAGAAACGAATATACTGCATAATTAAGTGCATATAATGAAAGGTGATGAGATCACAAAGTAGAGCAAGATGGTTACAGCCATAGTGTTATATGAATACTTTTGGCTTAACTGCTGCTTAGAGCTGAAAGAGATTAAAGGGCTCAATTCCACCACCCTCAGAACCTGGGCACTTCTCCCAGTTGGTTCTCTAAAGAACAGTTATCTTGTTTGATTAAATAATAGTTAAAGATGTATAGTTTGAGCGTGAATTGACCCCCCACCGATTCTATATTTGAATCTGTAATCATTTCACAGTGTGCACTAAAGAACTGATTGATTTGTGTGATCTACAACTCCATCCGTTGGGTGCTTTCTATTGCTTGATTCACCAGGTTTACTAATGAAAAAATGGAAAAGATAGGAGTAATTGGTAAGTGGTAACTACAAAAATATACATCTTCCCATTTGCAAACTTGTTGATGGAAAGCAGTGTATCGCACAATATATGAGAGTGCAATTAAACCTTTGTTTTACTATCTGCACCGCTGGATGGTGCTGGTGTTGACTAAGTTTTTTATGATTTGTCTTAATGAAGCGACTGGTGTTCATTGCTGTTCATCTCAAAGATGTATAGATTTGGTATAGAATAATCAGTTTTGAGCTTCTCGTGAAATGGAGAAGTTCTTTAAAAAACAAAATAAAAAGAAAAGACATTTGGCATTTCTTCATGAGTTATGTCAAAGCTCAGCTGCTCCTCTAAAGTCTGAAGCCTGATTTATCTTCTGCATCTTTTTCTGTCCAGAAATGAGAGAGATTTATCTGGTTAAACATTCTTGAGTTTGTAGTCTTGAATCTTGATATCTGATCCTTAAGCTTGTCAGGCCAAAAAACTTGGAAAATAAAGTTATCTATTAATCCTTTTAGTTTTCTCTCTAGTAGCAGGTACATCTTTTCCTTCATGGCTATGCATGATTTCAGTGAATGATACCATATCTTTGGAGAGGTTCAGCTGCCAGTGACAGATGCATCTGTGTTCCACAACACCACAAGGCAGACTCTGAAAGATTTCAGCAGGTAACCATTTGGAAATGAGCCAGAAATTAGCTGATTTGCAGCAAAACTGTGTTTCTTTCAACATTTTATGAAAATCTTGGTAATTACACATAGCAACCAATTATGTCGGCTCTGATCCTATCTTCATATCCCTTTGAAATGTGGAGCTGTACAGTTGAGCAGGTGGTCTGCTTGTCTGCCTTGGTCTATGCCTCACCGATCGACAAAATTTTGCAACTCTCTTTTGAAAGGACAAGAAAATGAACATTAGTTGCCTCCCCACTCCTTGTTTTTTTTGTGTTCATTGCTCATCACCAATTAAGGCACTAACTTCATCTGTTTATTGCTAGTACATGTCTATCCTGCTCTTAATTGCTCCGACTTAAACAAATGGCCACCTTCCCCCATGATTCCTATGCATATCTGTTCCACCATCTCCTTCTCACATGATGCCTATCCTTGTCCTTGTGTTATTGTATTATTCATGTCTTTTACCCCCTCCATGTGCCCGACCACCTCCCACCCCTCATGCCTAGATTCTCTCCTTCTCAATGCCTCTCACTAATACCATTTCAATCCCTAAACAAAGCAATCTTTGCTCTTATTGCTGTTCTTTGCAAGTTAGCTTTTAAATATTTCTATTTTTTATTTCCTTTCTTCCTTTTCCCTTTCTGTTTGAAGTTTGTCCACCTTTGCTTCTCATATTCTTAAAACTCGCCCTACTCTTCTAGTTTAGCCTGTATGGTTAGTTACATGTAATTGCCCCTCTAACAAAAGATGATGCACATGAGTATCAATAGCCACACCATGTCTATGAGGGCCTACAAACAAATGGAATATCATTGGATGGATACAGCCACACGGCAAGTATCTCAAGAGTCCACTGCCTCACGTGACAGATTAATCACTTTTGTTTAATAAAATCAAAGATATATATATATATATATATATATATATATATATATATATATCGGGGCACCATGGTGTCGAGCACCAAGCCTCCCTGTCTTTTGATTGCTTTTAGGCTTGGTGCCCAGACACTATGGTGCCCCATTTCAACGTCCTATATATATGACACACTGAGATGTCTTTCAACTATAGGTCCATTTACACAAGAATAGATGCAATGAGGAATTTGTCAACAAAACTGCCAATACCATATGCATCAAGACATAAAATGGAATGAGTAAACAAGTTTTAGGTTGGTAGATCTAGGTGATGATGTGGTGAAAGCCTTGAAAATTGTGCTTTGTGCAAATGATTGTACTTTAACTCGTTCTTCTATCAGTGTTTAGCAAGTATAACTTTCTCCCTCCATGTAAAAAATGGTTAGCCTTTGCAGTTGTGCCAGCTTTCAGCTTCCATGCTCATTTATTGTTACAAATCACAATTCATGAACACTTCTCTTAGATGGATTCATGAGCACTGTTTGGGTATGAGTAAATTTTTCTTATGAGATTTTGTGAGTGTAACTATCAGTCTATCAACAGTAGGCTGTGCTTTTCAGGTTCACCTGTCAATCAGTGAGTGTTGACAAGAATTTCATAAAATGTTTTCGTATGCCACCAATCTACTTAACTCATGGATGCTTCTACTTATGTAAGTTTGTTTTTCCTCGAATACTACATCTGCATGTAAAGTTATTATTTGTCTCTGTAATTCTGTTCTTTACTGTAAAAACAGATGTACCCCTACCTTTTCTGGTAAAACAACCAACACTGCAAATAGAAGTTCTAATTCCAATGTAAATACTCTGCAAGTTCCATCTTCTTCTATGGGATTGGTACTGCTGCATTGGTTAATTAGAACTGCTCATTTACGAAGGGGAAATTGGAGTGGAAGGTAGATCTAGATCTGTGTGGCTGCAAAATTTCCTGTACTTTTTGCTAGTATAATTCAGCTGCTGCTAGATGGCGGCTTCCTCGCCATTAACACAAAGTACAAGGGACAGTAATTAACAGAGTACTTGGCAGTGGAAAGGCAAGATTAGATCTAAACCAAGAGCATGTGACAGCCTCTCCATTGAGGCCTTCAGATCCAATCCTTTCTGTTTAATGTGCCAAGAAACAGCCTCTGCCATGAGGTTTTATATAATTGTTACTGCATGGAATGAACTGTTTCCTCTCTGTGTGTCATGTGTTACCACTGACCGGCCGGCTGGTGATGTTTCCTTTTATTTTTGTTCTTAACTTTCAACTCTGGAGATTCTTACAACCTCAGTAGTTCAACTGTCACCCTGCAATGCCCATAATTGCAATGCAGGGCGTACTGGCTGTTTGCGCGATCACATTAAGAAATGACTGTATCGAACCCAGCAAAAAAGGAGAAAAATTATCAGCATTAAGGATACACCTCTATTTTTATCTCATCATCATCGTTCTGTTTGTTCTACATCTACAGTTTGTGAGTTACTAAGTTGTGGCTTTGCTCAACATATTTCACACAAAAATCTGTTTTCAGAATCTCTCTGCATTTATGCAGCAGTGATGTCTCCTTTTTGTTTCACCTCCATTTTTTCAGAGGAAGGATCTCTCCGATAATTCTAGAGAGGATTTCATTTCCAATTTTTTTAGTGGAAGAATTCCACTCCCATTTTCAACTCGTGGTGCTCTTTATTTGCCACTCTGCAAAGTCCAAAATTATAGCCCCAGGTCCTTAATTACAGGTTGTTAAGTGTAAGTGTTGCTGTGACTTTCTGGCTGTGAAGTGTTGCTCTAGCTGCATGTTATTTAATCTTATCCCCCGTGACACACACAGCCTTTCCATGAAGTTGCTTACCCTGATGCCTCTGCTGTGCCTTTGACTCTGAGCAGCAAAGCTGCTGCCTGTTGGTAATGTTAAAAATTTTCCTCCCTCCTTTAAACTCCAATCGGGCATTGCAAAGCAATTAGCCGTTGGTGATGCCTGTCCAAAACTTAAAAACCTAATTTCCAATCCTAACAATAACATAGCACTAGCGATTATGAACACTGCGCAGAGGCCACACGACAGGACAACTGAACAAGTCCTAGGAGGGACAGATGATGTAGTGTGTACTTGTGTGGCCATCGATCCAGAGATTCTGCAGGTACAGAGGCAGCCTCCATTGCTCCATGATCTCATCAAACTGAACTATTTAACCTCCCTGTCCTACATATTTAGGGCCTGTTCTTTTTAGTTGTGGCTTATGATTTTTGACCAAAATTTTTGAATTTTGGTTATTTATGGTACAGATTACAAAGAGACCGATACTCACGATTTTAGCTGGTACAGATGTTGGGCTTTTAACGTGTACTACGTTTAACTTATAGACCCCGTCTTGAGAAAATACTCCGTTTGAAAGTTAGGTACTGTAGCAAAAGACAAAAGCTGACCGGCTTGGACTTACCAAACAGGCCCTAGGCCTTCCTTTCTTGCTCTTTTCTTTCATACAACTATGCAAGCATATAAAAACTGCACCATTTGACCATGGCCTCCCTTTCTCTCTTCCTCCTCTCTCCTTATACTAAACCTCACCACCACTCCATTGATTAGTTACTAATACCAGTCTTGCAACATAAGCAAGACCAAGATTTGGGAGCAATTAACACTAGTAAATATCACAATCCTATAGGATTAGCTACTCTTGTACGGTGTTCTTGGATATACTTGCACTTTAGTGGTTAGTACAAGAGAGTTGTTATTGTATATGCGCGATGCGTCTTGGTGGTGTTATGATGAGTAAAAGAAGCAAATGGAGGGCGGCGTCCGTGGCGCCCAAGCCGTTGCCGGCGGCCATGGTCATGGCGTGCGCGCTTGTGACGATGTGCGTGGGCGGCGCCCTCGCCGTGGACGAGCAGGGCGCGGCGCTGCTCGCGTGGATGGCGACGCTGCGTGGCGCCGACGCGCTGGCGGACTGGAAGACGGGGGACGCGTCGCCGTGCCGGTGGACCGGCGTGGCGTGCAATGCCGACGGCGGCGTCACCGAACTGAGCCTGCAGTTCGTGGACATATTCGGCGGCGTCCCCGCCAACCTGACCGCCGTGGGCGGCACGCTGACGCGACTTGTACTCACCGGCACGAACCTGACGGGGCCGGTCCCGCCGGAGCTCGGCGAGCTGCCGGCGCTGACGCACCTTGACCTCAGCAACAATGCGCTCACGGGGTCGATACCGGCCGGGCTCTGCCGGCCGGGGAGCAAGCTCGAGACACTGTACCTCAACTCCAACCGCCTGGAGGGCGCCATCCCGGACACCATCGGCAACCTCACGTCGCTCCGGGAGCTCATCATCTACGACAACCAGCTCGCCGGAAAAATTCCGGCGGCCATCGGACGGATGGCCAGCCTCGAGGTGCTCCGCGGCGGCGGCAACAAGAACCTCCAGGGCGCGCTCCCCACGGAGATCGGCAACTGCTCCAGGCTCACCATGATCGGCCTCGCCGAGACCAGCATCACCGGCCCGCTGCCGGCGAGCCTCGGTCGGCTCAAGAACCTCACCACGCTGGCCATCTACACGGCATTACTCTCCGGACCGATACCACGGGAGCTTGGCCGGTGCACCAGCCTCGCGAACATCTACCTGTACGAGAACGCGCTCTCGGGTTCCATCCCGGCACAGCTCGGCGGGCTCAAGAAGCTCAAGAACCTGCTGCTGTGGCAGAACCAGCTCGTCGGCGTCATCCCGCCGGAGTTCGGGTCGTGCGGCGAGCTCGCTGTGGTTGACCTGTCGCTCAACGGGCTCACCGGACACATCCCGGCGTCTCTCGGGAACCTATCGTCGCTGCAGGAGCTGCAGCTCAGCGTGAACAAGCTCTCCGGCACGGTCCCACCGGAGCTCGCCCGGTGTAGCAACCTCACCGACCTCGAGCTCGACAACAACCAGATCACCGGCGGCATCCCCGCCGAGTTCGGCAGCATCCCGGCGTTGCGCATGCTTTACCTGTGGACCAACCAGCTGACGGGCACCATCCCGCCGGAGCTCGGCCGGTGCACGAGTCTCGAGGCGCTAGACTTGTCGAACAACGCGCTGACCGGGCCGATCCCGCGGCCTCTCTTCCGGCTACCGCGGCTGTCCAAGCTGCTGCTCATCAACAACGACCTCTCCGGCGAGTTGCCGCCGGAGATTGGCAACTGCACGTCCCTCGTCCGGTTCCGGGCAAGCGGCAACCGCATCGCCGGCGCTATACCGGCCGAGATCGGCATGCTTGGGAACCTCAGTTTCCTGGACCTCGGCTCAAACCGGCTGTCCGGCGCCCTTCCAGCACAGATATCCGGGTGCCGGAACCTCACGTTCGTCGACCTCCACGACAATGCCATCGCTGGCGTGCTGCCGCCGGGGCTGTTCGAGGACTTGCTCTCCCTCCAGTACCTCGACCTCTCCTACAATGCCATCGGCGGCGCGATCCCTTGGGACATCGGCATGCTCACCTCGCTGACAAAGCTCGTTCTCACCGGCAACCGTCTGTCCGGGCAGATACCGCCGGAGATCGGCTCTTGCTCCCGCCTCCAGCTCCTTGACGTCGGCGGAAACTCGCTGTCTGGCCACATACCGGGAAGCATCGGGAAGATTCCGGGGTTGGAGATTGCTCTTAATCTCAGCTGCAACAGCTTCTCCGGCACGATTCCAGCGGAGTTCGCCGGGCTGGTAAGACTCGGGGTGCTCGACGTCTCACACAACCAGCTCTCCGGCGATCTCCAGCCACTGTCGGCGCTCCAGAACCTCGTGGCGCTTAACATCTCCTTCAACAGCTTCTCCGGCCGGCTGCCGGAGACGGCGTTCTTCGCGGAGCTGCCCACGAGCGACGTCGAGGGCAACCCGACGCTGTGCTTCTCGCGATGCTCCGGCGACGCCGGTGACCGCGAGCTCGAGGCGCGCCACGCTGCTCGTGTCGCGATGGCCGTGCTGCTCTCCGCGCTCGTCGTCCTCGTGGCCGCGGCGCTCGTTCTCTTTGAGTGGCGCCGGCGCGGTGCGCGCGCCGGCGAGGACGAGGCAGCCGAGATGTCGCCGCCGTGGGACGTCACGCTGTACCAGAAGCTGGAGATCAGCGTCGCCGACGTGGCTCGCAACATTACTCCGGCCAACGTCATCGGCCGCGGGTGGTCCGGGGCGGTGTACCGTGCGAGAATGCCGTCGACCGGCGTCACGATCGCCGTCAAGAAATTCCGGTCATGCGACGAGGCTTCCGTCGAGGCGTTCGCCTGCGAGGTCAGCGTGCTCCCCCGGGTGCGCCACCGCAACATTGTCCGGCTGGTGGGATGGGCGGCCAACCGCCGGACGCGCCTCCTCTTCTACGACTACCTCCCGAACGGCACCCTCGGCGGCCTGCTTCACGCCAGCGCGACCAGTGGCGCCGTGGTGGAGTGGGAAGTGCGGCTCGCGATCGCCATCGGTGTGGCCGAGGGCCTCGCCTACCTCCACCACGACTGCGTGCCCGGGATCATCCACCGTGACGTCAAGGCCGACAACATCCTCCTCGGCGAGCGCTACGAAGCATGCCTGGCTGACTTTGGGCTGGCCCGAGTCGCCGACGAGGGGCCAAACTCGTCACCTCCGCCGTTCGCCGGATCCTATGGCTACATCGCTCCCGGTAAGCGTTGGTTGGCATGCATCAAGCCCTACATTTTCAGCACGAGTAGTGTAGGATGGACGGCGGAGATTTAATCATGATATTGATGCAGAGTACGGATGTATGGCCAAGATCACGACCAAGAGCGACGTGTACAGCTTTGGAGTGGTGCTACTAGAGATGATCACGGGGCGACGCCCTTTGGGCAACCCAGCATTCGACGAAGGGCAAAGTGTGGTACAGTGGGTGCGCGACCACCTCTGCAGAAAGCATGAGCCGGTGGAGATAATCGACACCAGGTTACAAGGGCGGCCAGATGCACAGGTCCAAGAGATGTTGCAGGCTCTTGGTATTGCACTCTTATGTGCTAGCCCACGCCCGGAGGACCGACCGACCATGAAGGACGTGGCTGCATTGCTACGTGGCATCCAGCATGATTATGGCACCGAGGCACAAAAAGTTGCTTCA
Organism: Bonia amplexicaulis; assembly: GCA_036346245.1. Classification (NCBI taxonomy): domain Eukaryota; kingdom Viridiplantae; phylum Streptophyta; class Magnoliopsida; order Poales; family Poaceae; genus Bonia; species Bonia amplexicaulis. Next base: position 21,351,288 of record CM070747.1, on the reverse strand, counting down.
AAATGGAGCCGAAGTCGAGCCGGTGGTGAGGAGGCGGGCCGACCAAACTAATGGCTATTGCTATGCCAACCCAGACCTAGACCCAGGCAAACTCGAGGTACCTTAGGCTTTTGGTTTATGACCGCGGCTGATACCGTGCAACCAAGGGTGTACCTCGGGGGACCCGTAGAAAAGACGGATTCCTGTTCACTACTGAGGTGGGTTAATGGAGAGTGTAGGGGGTGCATCGTTTCGCTAGGTGCACCCCTTGGTACAAATGTCATCTTGTAGTAGAGATTTAATGATCATAGGATATCTCTAAGGTCACGAGTCATGATAGTTAATAATTCTTTCTACCATAAATGCAATGGAAGCTACTGTAAATTATCCAATTAATAATGATTGCATATGTGATCAATGAAGATGTTTGTCAAAAGGAGCACATGCCCCCTTGTTCTTATTGTCCCATTTCTTTTGTTTTTGTCTGTGGTCCAAGCTAGATCTGTGCTACATGAGCCAGATACTCTTAGAGAGGTTGTGGATTAGTTTGTACGAATGGGACCTACCTTTTGGATTGAATCATCTAATGGTTAGGGCCCTTCTAGCTAGCAACATGGGACATCCATAAGAAAGCAATGCATCAATGATCATGTAAAATTTAGCAATCAATCATACATGATTATTTTTTCCCTACGACAGTACAATCAATCGATATTTGCACTGTTCAATTTTTAATCTTGTTGCGCACGAATTTTAAAAAGGGTGTGTCAGAAGAACTAGGCAAAACTAACTGTACTTATCAGAAAAACCAAGCACCGGAAATATGTTTCTAGCAATGGTAAAACCAGGGGTGTTTCTTGTTGCCATCTTTTTATTTCCATTACAAGTTCAGAAACACACATACACACCACCATGCGCACGAGTAGACCAGTTCAGAGTTGGACCAGTTCAGAGTTGGGCTTCATATCATTTCAGAGTTGGGCTTCGTATCATTTCAGAGTTGGGCTTCGTATCATTTCAGAGTTGGGTTTGGGCAGTGTCCACTGCTAATCTCCATAGACCGTAGATGAGTGCCAACAGGGCTCAACAGTACACATCCAAGACCCATGTTGCTCTCTGATTCATTTGCAAATTGGAAACTACTGCTGGGTTCTTTTAGTCTTCTACTGATGGCATTTGACTTTTGTTACAATAAATAGCTTTAAAACGATGCATACTCTTTTTAATGATGTGTACTTTTTTTAAGATGAGATTTATAAGTTGATTGTACTAAATACTATACCGACTTCAGCTACACCGGCAAAAATCGTATATGACTGTTTCTTTTCGTACTTTCTCTTGTAAACAGCGAGAATTCAGAAGCCATAAGCCACAACAAAAAAAACTCACCCGTCAACTTCTGTCCCAAAAGTTTCACTTGTTCTCGTTTATTACTTATTAGTGGTAGAAACAAAACCAAGACGTTCCAACACCCTGTTATGTGCTCCTCTGCGTTTTTTTCCCGGCACACATGTAATTAAGAAGAAACTCCATAATTTACACCAAACTCATTGGCTTCAGCACAACAAATTTAAAAGAGGAAAAAAACACGCGAAATACACGAGCTCGATGCGATCCTGCCCCTACATATACATGCACGCAAAGAGGATGCAAACACATACATAACCAAATCGAACAGAACTCGATGAACATATGATCACAAGAACCACGCATGCAAAGAAAGAAATTAAGAAGCTTTTTTGTTGTATATTTGCTGGAATTAGCGTGTGTTGTTCATCAGTAGGTTATTGATAACACCCGTTGCGTTCTACGGGCAGCGGGCGTTCCTGCCGGGTCCGCCGTAGTAGAAGTAGCTGCCCCAGGCGCCGCCCTGGCCGCCGGCGATGTTGTAGCAGCCCGGGTGGTCGGCGAGGAGCCGGAGGCCGGCGGCCGGGATGAGGTTGTTGTCCCAGTCGACGACCTGCACGTTGCGGAAGTAGGCGGCGCGGCCGTAGCCCTCGCCGGGGAAGCGGCCGCTGCCCATCTGCGTTGGCGTGTGCGACCCCGACGGCCGCGTGTTCACCACCTCGCCGCCGAACTGCACCATGTCGGCGCGCGCGCCCAGGTGGCTGAACAGGAACGACGGCCAGTAACCCACCAGCGCGCCCGACCCCAGCTGCAGCCACCAATGCCCCCGCTTCGGATCCTGCACGCATGCTCATTAATTTGATTTGATTTGATTTGATTTAATACATCCATTAGTTTGCCAACAGCTAACAAAATTGTTGATCTAAAAAAACAAAACTGTTTTTTTGCTAGTTTAGCAAGTCGTGGATAAGTAAAATTTAATTCAGTTAAAAGTGATGTGGCATAACGTGGATGTAGCATTATGGGTTTGTTTTTTTTGGCTGAGACTTATGGTTTTTGGCTGCGACTTGTGTTTTTTGGGCTATTTGTGTGAGAAATTACAGAGTAATAGAAACCCATGAGCGGTTTTTGCCGATATAAATGAAATCGGTACAATATGTACTACAATTAATTAGTAAATTCTATCTTGAAAAAACACTCCGTTTAAAAGCTAATTATTATAAAAAAGTCAAAAGTAGAAACCAAAAGCTGAAAAAGAACAGAGACAAGTGAAGCTCAGGGTAAAGAAGGATTCCGCTTTATAACATCTAGAGCTTGTTTTCGAAGTGTTGCAATAAGTTTTTCAGTCAAATTCTCACAAGCACACATCGGCGGCTTCCAATTGAATTATCTATCAGCTTCCACATTTCCCACACTTTTTAAACTAGGGAACAACCGCACGTAAATTGTCACCGCTTAACAAAATTGTTGATCTAAAAAAACAAAACTGTTTTTTTGCTAGTTTAGCAAGTCGTGGATAAGTAAAATTTAATTCAGTTAAAAGTGATGTGGCATAACGTGGATGTAGCATTATGGGTTTGTTTTTTTTGGCTGAGACTTATGGTTTTTGGCTGCGACTTGTGTTTTTTGGGCTATTTGTGTGAGAAATTACAGAGTAATAGAAACCCATGAGCGGTTTTTGCCAATATAAATGAAGTCGGTATAATATGTACTACAATTAATTAGTAGACTCTATCTTGAAAACACATTCCGTTTAAAAGCTAATTACTGTAAAAAAATCAAAAACAGAAACCAAAAGCCGAAAAAGAACAAAACCAAGTCAAGTTCAGGGTAAAGAAGGATTCCGCTTCATAACATCTAGAGCTTGTTTTCGAAGTGTTGCAATAAGTTTTTCAGTCAAATTCTCACAAGCACACGTCGGCGGCTTTCAATTGAATTATCTATCAGCTTCCACATTTCCCACACTTTTTAAACTAGGGAACAACCGCACGCAAATTGTCACCGCTTAACAGTCCATTATTTGAACATCTAATTACGCGCTCAAGGCCAAAGACGCTCCAGATAATACTGAAGTATCTAACAAGTCCGCAAGTCTAATCAGTTGAAGCAGAGGGAGTAATCTTACCTTCCATATCAGGAGGGTGATGTCGAACTGCCGGCCACCGTAGGCCGAGATCGGCGAGACGGCGGCTCCGATCGCGATCCGGCTATTCGTCTGCACGAAGCCCGAGCAATGCAGGTTGTAGCAGCCGGTCTCCTGGTACGCATCGTTCTGCATCACATTGGCAGCGGAATCGACGTTTCAAACCCCCTTTCCTCCGATTTTTTTTTTTTTTTGCCCCTCACTCTGTTTATCTTTTCATGGACGGACACTCGAACAGAGACGCTTGGTGATTATGCTAGTAGTCTGAAGATTAGTGAGCTTACGGTCCAGTATGTGAAGAACCTTGGGCTGGTGTCCCCGTACAGCTGAGGGCTAACCTGAAAAGAAACAGAGTTTTTTTTATTCTTCCCATTATTGATACTGGTTATGCGAGATTACGGAGATGATAGCTTCATGCTAAATCAAACCATAATCCTATGAGAAAGATAAAGACCAATGGAATACTGCAGCGGTGCTGGGTGCAGTAGTTCCAGAAATGCAGTTGCAGAGAAGGTTCAGTGAATAGCTAAGCTAGAGCGTGTGTATTAATCACCTGCCATCCGGCTTCGATGGTGTTGAGGTCGTTGCCGAAGGAGCCGGAGATGACCCAGATCTGCGACAGGCTGAACTCCGCCGGCGACGCCACCTGCGCCGGCCACACGTTCAGGCTCGCCTTGGCACCGTAGAACTGCCCTCCGGTCACATACCCCACCGCGTGCTGCTCAAAAAAAGAGAAATGCGTGGGTTCCGTACTTATAGTTTATGACTTAAATATTTAAATTCTGATTATTCGTAAAATGTAGTATGTAAAGAAAATAGTCGTATGTAATTTTGGCTGGTATAAGTGAACTTAGTATAATTTTTATTATTTATTAACCCTACATTAAAAAAACGTATTATTTAAAAGCTAGTTACTATAGTAATATAAGTATAAATAAACTTTAAGTCCAAACGAACCGGCCATTAATGTCACAGTGACCATCGAGTACAGTAATATAAGTATATTTATACTTTGTATCTGTCCAATTAATCGAGTTCTAGCCGGTAGAAACACCAAATTATGCAACTATAGTTCTTGCTTTCTGGACCATTTATTTCCATGGCTACGAGGCTATGACTAATTAAAGGCCAGTTTACGGTTAGTGATACCCCTTTTTCTTTTTTACTTATTTTTTAGAACCTATATTATCAAAATTTTTAAAATCTGAGTATTTTTTAAACCTATATCATTAAATTTTCTAAAATCTGGTCAATTAATAGGTTTAAAACTATTCTGACTAGTATTAAATTTATCGTTAAAAAATACCTTTTTTAATATTATAGTTTTTGAGTATATTTTAGTTATAAAAAATAGAGTACGGGTTACAGGATGGAATCGACTAATCTTTACCAGCTCTAATAAAATAGATTAAAAAAAGCTTTCAGGTAGTCGCTGTGTCTAAAAATAATAAAGGGAAGAGAAGTGCTTTCGATGGCCACCGAACGGAGCCTGAATTGAGTGGTGATCGCTCCTGCCGGTGACCAACCTCATGGCCGCTGCTGGTGGAGTCGCGCCGCACACCGCCGCCGCGGGGCTTCATCCCGAACCGCCCGACGGAGCTGGCTCTCAGCAGGTCGCCCTCTGTCGTCCGCCTCACTGGTATCGTCCCCTCCGGGCACGACTCGCCGGAGTCCCTCCACGCCTGCGGCAAGGCCTCATCATCTTCCACCGCGTCACCATTGCCATGCGCACCACTCCTCGGCCTCGCGGCAGGTGCATCCTGCAGTCGTACGTACACCAATCATTGGCCAGCTCAACTCAAGAACACGCTGCACATTGCAGTCAGAGTCGTCAGACAGAGAGATTACTGCTTATGTTTATCACCTCTGGCTTTTGCCCTCTCAGCTTCGGATGCTCGAACGCTGGCTGCAGGTGAGAGGGCACGCAGTCTATGACGTCACCGTCAGGGCTCTGCAAACGATCAGCCACCATCAGCAGCAAGACTAATTATTTGTCGAGAAATGCAACTCATACGATGCAAGAACGTGTGCCTGGATCGTCTTGACGGAAGCTTGCTTGATCCTGGCAAGCTGGGCCTTGATCCTCTGGAACCTGAGCAGCTCGTCGCCCGAGTGGAACGCCACCTGCGTCGTACCATTGCCGCCGCTGCTTCCGTGCTTCGTCGCGGAGGCCGAGGAGGAGACGAGGAGGAGGAAGGAAAAAAAGGAGGCAATGATTCTGCCAGGCTTCTTGTTGCTGATGCAGCAGCAGCAAGAAGCCATCAGCATGGAGCTCTTTTGGAGCTGCCTGAATTTTGTAGTAGGATTAGAAGAAGTTGTTGATGCTACTGCTGCTTGCTCTTCTGGAGCTGTCTGTATGTGCACACATTGGTGCGGTTGTCTTCTTGCTCTCCTACTTCCTATAAATACATAGATAGATGCATGGAAGCATGGCACTAACAAATGCATGGAAGCATGGCACTAACAGGCTAGTGGTCTAGTAGTAAGAAGTATTAGCAATGCATTGCCTGTCTCTGCAGTGTGCTGGTTGCTCATCAGCTCACCAACCTGCACACCTTTTTCCTCCATGGACCAGCATAATTGTCTCAAAATGAGCACCCCACATATCCATGCTCCCATCATTTTACTAGCTATAGATCTTCTGCCCTTAGGTCTTTGTTAGTGGGGGTCAGTGGTGGCACGCAGTAGCTTTCTTTCAGAGCACGAGCAAATCATAAACAAAGAATGGGAGAGAGAGAGAGAGAGAGAGAGAGAGAGAGAGAGAGATGTGGGTCTATATTGTCCAGCGTGAGGTGTGCATTTGCAGTAGCTGAGGTGCCACTTTTCAGTAGTGCTCTTCATGTGCAAAGGAAATAGGCATTTTTAGAGGGTCACTAGTGTTGTTTCAGCATTTGCAGGTTGCAGCAATACATTCCTAGCTAAGCAGAAAATTACTACATCCTTGCAGTGTCCTCTCCTTGGAGGGAGCAGTTCTTGATCCAATTTTCAGCACAGGTACAGTGCATGCATAAGCTCACTGAATTTCAGGACAGCCATTGTTTTTTTTTTTTTTGGCAGTTGTGGTGGGAGTGACTAGTGCCAAGTCACTGGTCACATGTCCTGCAGCTATTTTTGTTGCTTTCCTGGCTAGCAGTGCTTCTTCCTTTTTTTTACCCAGTTACTGACCAAGCTTTTGCTGACTGGAAGTAACAAGTTCAGTATCCTGAATTGAGTCACAGATTTACTTCTGTTCTAAAAATTCGAAGTTTCCATGGCAAGACTTTTAAAGTGTAGAAAGATTAATTAACATCCAGAGTGTGAAAAAGAATGTTAATTCAGTCGGTGACGTCACTAGTCCTACTAGCCCTACTAGTCCCCAGAAACAGTCAGCATATATACCAGCCAATCTGCACATGCTGGCCATGCCAGCATCACTGTTTAATCTTTATATCTTATATGCTTTCTCCTTTTTCTCTTTTCATCATCAAAAGCAAGATTGCCATTAACTAGTGCATACAACCAGCACACACACACACACACACATAATCCCTGTTATTAGTTGACTAATTGCAGGACCCTGTAGTATGTACAGCAACAACCATTATTCCCTTGATCATAACTGAAGATTAACAGCACACATTTCATAATTCATGGGCTTGATTGGACTTCAACTGCAAAGGAAAAGACAGCTAAGTGAAATAGGACCATCGCAAGCAATGTCATTCTCCAGTCTGCACCACTAGAGCTTGCCCCTTCTGCATTGTTGGTGAAGGGAGAGGTCCACAGGCAGAGGCAGTGCATGCATGCATACAGATGCAGTGCTGCCTTTTGGACAGAGTGTGGTGTGGTGTAGTGTGGAGGAAAGACTATGATATCTCAGTGGGAACAATTGTTGCAGCCATGCCAATGTGGGGATGTAAGTCTACCAACAAGATTCTGTACAAGATCAAAAGAATGGATTTAGACTGTGGTATTGTTTGCCCTACATCCATTTCATTCCTTCCTAGATCTTTTCAAAAATGGCTGCACACTTCTTTTCATGACCAAAATGGCTGGCTTGTGTTGCCTTCATGGGATGTAATGTTGTTCCTACCTAGATCTTTTTAAAAATGGCTGCACACTTCTTTTCATGACCAACATGGCTGGCTTGTGTTGCCTTCATGGAATGGAATGTAATGTTGTACGTGCCTAGCAGTTTATATATACACATGGACTACTAGCTTAGGCTGATTTTTTATATTAAAAAATATATTAGGCTTAGTCTCGTGCTTGCATGCTCATCATCTTTTAAACTATACTTTTCTTTCTTTCCCTTTCAATCTTGAGAATTTATGTGAAACTTTTGCGTATGAGTTTGCTTGGTTTTCACTCCTTTCCATCTACATGTTCTCAATCTTGACACACACATAGGTTGGCCCGCATTTTATGTAAATGGAAAAATGATGAACAACTAGGAGGAACCTATTCTAGGTTGTGAGTGCAAAGGATGTGGTATTTGAAGGTTAATATGTGCACAATTTTTGTGCTGATAAAACTGGCTATGTAGTTCCATCTTTGGTTGATTTCAGTCGATTCGAGATTTTTTTCTGAACCAATTTTGCGTTAGCCCTCAATTCAGACCCAATGTTTTTACAATAGTAATATTTGAAGGACCAGTCAAAATCGGTTGCTTTTCCAAGTTTCTTCAGAAACTTTGCTGTCAGGGAGCATAGAATTTGGAGCCGATAAAGCTCCTCCAGCTGATGGTTGCAATCTTGCTGTAAAAAACTGGGACAGATCCTCCAGGTTCTTTCACTTCTGTGTCAGAAAAATACTACTAGAAAAGAAGAAAAGGCTCTTCTCCATTTATGCATCACAGAAAAAAGGAAAACTGCCAACAGATGAACACTGATGGCTGTAACTCTGAAGGCCTGTCTGCAAAGCTCAGAACGAAGGCTTGCACAATGAACAGGGACGGCCACAAACCACAGTCACACCATCCTCTTTCTCACTCCAGGTTGTCCTGACGTTACCTGTTTCCTCCTTGACAAGCACCTCGCACACCAAAACAATTCCATCAATACGCATATTGTGAAATGAATGGGAGGATTAACACCATGATTAATTCCATTTCGTTTTAGCACATTAGCATTGCAGTTGCAGACATCCTGGGCCATGGAGCACAGTGAGTGACAATGCAACGCTTGAAAGAGAGACCAGGCTAACAGCAAGCAACTGACATGCATCCATCATACTCCTTTGTTTTTCTTCTTTGGTACCACATCATCATAACATAAATCTTGCACTAGATCCATCCACAAAAGAACTGGAAAAAATGCTTCAGGATGTAATGTGGGACTGGGAATCAAACATGAGAGGCAAAATAGCAAACAGACGAAGCTGATACAGGAACACAGAGATAAGTATGACTGGACATGTAACAAAATCATTTACCAGCAAGGGCATGGTCATGGAAGGATTTGATGGTCTCTTCATGCCCAAAGCAGCATGCATCTGGAGTTCATGACAGTGCCGTGTCGGTGTGACAAGTCAGATACCATGTCAAGTTGTCAACAACTCCCTTGATGATGTTGTTGTTATGAATATTTTGTGTATATTCATGAGGCCTAAATGGTAATATGTATAGGGAAAATCAGGAGGTCCTACTGAAGTGAGAGATGTGGATTTCGGTGTCATGTGAAAGTAGGCACCAGAATCTAGAACTCAAAAGATACCTAGAGGAGACATCTGAGCTAGACTAGCAGAATCTGCTGAGCTGTAAGAGAGCTGCTGAAATAGAGCCTGGCAAAGCTACTGAACATAGTCACCTTTCTGAGCAGAAACTAATGAGCTGGTTTGTCCTCCTGTGAAGGAAGGGCCTCCCTACCCCCTTTGGTCGCCCGCCCCCACGTGCCTTGTTTCGCTTTTCCGCATCGCACAACACTGGTAGTCGTGCCTAAAGTTCTTGCAATAGTTGCACTGAACTCTAGTTGGTGCGAAAATAGGAACAGAGATAGACACCTGGGGAGAGGCCGTAGTCGAATCAGATATCATTGTTGTAGTCGAAGAAGAGGCAACAAACACAATTGGAATAGACTGTGCTGCTTGTTACAAATGTGGGCAATAATTCAATTCCAAGTTTTAGTAGGAGACAAATACAATAAACTAGTGATGCAAAGCTTACTACTAATAGCAGGCTACTCATCATACTTCGAATTATACTCAAGAAAAATATAGTAACAAAGTCGTACGTGCGCGCGAACGACTTACTTATTCACCTGATGAAGAACAGGAAGCCGCGCAGACTTGACGCAGTACAGAATGTAGATGACGCAGTGCAGTGAGCGATCGCGCAGATGCGCTGCCCAGAAACCTTATTGCCGCTCCGTGCAGGTACTCTCTGCGGCAACGATTCGGAGATAGCCGCTCTCCCTCCTTCCAGGTGCACGCCGGGAAGAAAGATCCAAGTGGTTCAGATGGCACAACACCACAGCACAACAATAGAGTAGAAAGTAAAGGAAGAATGGAGGTGCGGAATTCTCTCTTTTCCTAGACGTCTCCAGGCCCTTTTAAGGGCACTGCAGTTATTCACTAGTAACTGCTACGTTTTAAACAGAATTATGCACTGGTAACTGATGAATTAAGTAGTGTAAATTCACTTGTAACTGCCTCAATCGAATGTTTGAATCTCATTCAAACAGAGAAAGTGGTGCAGGGTTCAGCAAAAATAGAGATAGACTTGGTCTGCCAAGTGGCGCGCCACATCACGGCACGGTCGCGCGTCGCAAGTCACGCGATTTTCACACGAAAATACACGAATACGCACGCGCGCGTGTGTGCGCGTGTTTGTGACTAAACAGAACCCTCCACATACCATCTCTATCTATATTTAAGGAGTGGAGAGGACTCCACCTTATAAATTAGTTTTCTTCGCCTTGCCTTAGCAATATGGTACTAAACCATGCATGCTTTGGAATTAAGAAAATGGGTCATAATTAAATGGGCCAATTTCTAACAATCCCCCACCAATTCCAAAGCAAGAAGTAAACAGATGACAAATATATTGTGCTGAAGTACTGTTAATATATTAATATTTTAGTGTAAGTCCCGTACGGGTTGAACTTGCACCTAGAATGATAAGATTCAACTTCTCACAGCTGATGAATGGAATATGCCTTGAATTCACAGCTTTTCGTGATCAGATTTCACTTAAAATCTCAACTAATACTAGGCTGCCAATGAACCACGCCTAAACGGAGCGTATGAACCACGCCTAAACGGAGCGTTATATGGTCATGCTCCCTTATTTGCTCATGAGCTTTCTAGAGAATGTTCCGTTCTTGTGAACTGCGACCACACAGTTAAGCTCAAGTAGGTGTATTTTTCTAGGTATCCTGCATGCTAATACCTTTTCCTCATTTGTACAACAAAATACATTAATGCTTTATGCCAACCTTCTAAATAGTCGAAAGTACATTGTTTATTAGGACATGTGTACAATAAATATGTACTCTCTTGTTACAACATCAATTTATTTTTCCCATTGCCTAAGTCACGGGATCTCCGATCAAGAAGGTATGTGTTACCATTGTGATGTAACTTAAATGGGCCTCATTCCCATGTCCATAGATGCCACAGAAATCGCTTTCCGTGCTAACCCCTTTGTAAAAGGGTCTGCCAGATTTTTCTCAGTGTAAATATAGTTCACAGCAATCACTCCGGAGTTTCTTAGTTTTCTGACAGATTTAAGCCTACGCTTTACATGTCTAGAGGACTTCATATTATCCTTTGTACTTGTAACTTTGGCCAACACTATTTGATTATCACAGTACATCAGGATTGTAGGTATTGGTTTCTCAACCATTGGCAAGTCAAATAGAAGCTCTCTCAGCCATTCAGTCTCAACTGTGGCTGTGTCAAGTGCTACAAGTTCTGCTTCTATGGTTGACCTCGTCAATATAGTCTGTTTGCAAGACCTCCATGAAACTGCAGCACCAGCTAAAGTGAATACATAACCACTTGTAGCTTTGATCTCATCCGCATCAGAGATCCAATTAGAGTCACTATATCCTTCTAATACAGAAGAGTGTCCAGTATAATGTATTCCAAAAGATGTTGTGCCTCTCAAGTAGCACAACACTCTTTCAAGTGCCTCCCAGTGATCATCTCCTAGGTTAGAAGTAAACCGACTTAATTTGCTCACAGCAAACGAAATGTCAGGTCTTGTGGCACCAGCTAAATACATTAGTGACCCAATAATTTGTGAATATCTTAATTGATCTTTTCCTAACCCCTGGTTCTTTCGAAGTTTAATGCTCGCATCATAGGGTGTTGGAGAAACTTTACAATTTTCAAAACTGAACCGGCTCAAAATTTTCTTAGCATAATGGGATTGATTCAAGGTGATCCCATCCTTACTTTTGATCAATTTAATATTCAGAATGACATCTGCCTCTCACAAGTCTTTCATATCAAAACACCGAGATAGGAAAGATTTGACTTCGTCAATTACAGCAGTGTTTGTTTCAAATATAAGTATGTCATCTACATACAAACATAGGATAACTCCTTGATCCCCACCATAACGATAATACACACATTTATCAACTTCATTCACAACAAGCCAGCTGATGTCAAAGTTTTGTCAAACCTCTCGTGCCATTGTTTAGGTGCTTGTTTTATGCCATACAAAGATTTTAATAATCTGCATACCTTATTTCCCTGTCCAGAAATCACAAAACCATCAGGTTGATCCATATAGATCTCGTCCTCCAACTCTCCATTAAGGAAAGTTGCCTTCACATCCATTTGATGAACATATAGACCATAGGAAGATGTTAACGCAAGGAGCACTCTGATGGTAGTTAGTCTGGCGACAGGAGAATAGGTATCAAAGAAATCTTCTTCCTCTCTCTAGGTATAACCCTTGGCCACAAGTCATGCCTTGTATTTCTCAATAGTTCCATCAGACCTTAGTTTCTTTTTAAAAACCCACTTACTTCCTACAGGTTTACACCCGATAGGACGATCTGTGATCTCCCAAGTCCCATTAGCCATGATAGAGTCCATCTCGCTACGGACTGCCTCTTTCCAATACTCAGCATCAGAAGATGCATAAGCCTCAGAAAGAGTCTTTGGCACATTATCCACGAGGTATACAATAAAGTTGTCACCAAAGGTTTTCTCAACCCTTTGTCTCTTGCTCCTGCGAGGAGCTTTTGCGATTAGATTGTTATCCTCATCAGGGATATCACATATTGGTTCAGAAATGGTGGGAAATTCAGAAGTTTGATTATTCTCACTTTCAATATTATCAGATTGAACATTCTTTGTTCGTGAAGTACTGCCTGCTGTTCTCATAGGAAAGATATTATCAAAGAATGAAACATCTCTAGACTCCATTATTGTATTAGCAATAATCTCAAGAGTTTCTGATTTAACTACTAAAAATCTATAGGTCGTGCTATTTTGAGCATATCCTAGAAAAATAGAATCGACTATTTTTGGTCCAAGTTTTCTCTTTTTCTGTAATGGTATATTGACTTTTGCCAAACACCCCCAAGTTCGCAGAAAATTAACATTAGGTTTTCTCCCCTTCCATCCCTCATACGGAGTAATCTCACCCTTTTTAGTGATTACTCTATTTAGGACGAAAGTTGTTGTTAGAATAGCTTCCCCCCATGCCTTAGGCATACCAGCACTCTCTAACATGGCATTAACCAAATCTGTTAGTGTCCGGTTTTTCCTCTCAGCTACCCCATTTGATTGGGGCGAATATGGTGGTGTAAATTCATGGACTATTCCATGCTGAGAACATAATTGGGAGAATTCATGAGAGACATACTCTTCTCCATGATCAGACCTCAATCTTTTTATTTTCTTTTCTAGTTGGTTCTCAACCTCGGCCTTATAAGTTTTAAAGTAGTTTAAAGCTTCATCCTTAGTTTTTAGTAAATACACATAGCAGTAGGATGTTGCATCATCAATAAAAGTTAGAAAATATCTTTTGCCTCCTTTTGTCAATAATCCATTCATTTCACACAAATCTGAATGAATAAGATCTAAAGGTGTCAAGTTCTTTTCATCCTCTAATCCCTTAAAGGGTTTTCGAGGTTGCTTTACTTGTACACATGACTGACATTTTGATCCTTTGACAATTTCACATTTTGGAATTAAATCTAATCTGGACATTCTAGCAATACTATCAAAACCAATATGACAGAAACGAGAATGCCAAATATTTGCCTCACATTTATTTAAACCAGTTGTAATATTTAGATTATAGCAAGACTCTAAAATACTTAGGCGGAACAAGCCTCCGCTCTCGTAGCCTTTACCAACAAACTTTCCGAACTTAGACATTATAATTTTATTTGACTTAAAAACTAGCTTATAACCATCCATGCATAGGAGAGAACCACTATCAAGGTTCTTCTTTATTGTAGGAGCATGTGCACGTTCTTCAAGTGGACAGTCTTCCCTGAAGTAAGATTCAGATCCACCGTGCCAACACCAAGAACAGAAGCATACGACCCGTTTCCCATTAGGATGGAGGAAGCCCCTGCTGCCTGGTAAGAAGAAAACAAGAAAATATCAGAACATATGTGAAATTAGCACCGTATCAACCCACCACTTTCACGCCTCTATCGACCATTGAACCCTCTCACCATTATCCTCCTTACTATTCTTTCATAAAAAGGCTAAAACCCAAAAGAAAACAGGAAAACCCTCCATAAATTGCTCCCCAACTCTCTGCAGACTACAACCGATGGCAATTGCCTCCGATCTTCCCTTATACTTTTCTCCCGCTATTCTCTCCTTCTCGGATCGGTGACCCTTCCTCCCCAAATCTCTCTTGTTCTCTACTCAACTCACACCCATGGTACTCCCCAATCAAGAGCGCCATCGCATAACTCGTCATGCTAGTAGTCGACCGCCTTCCACGTCTCCACCTTCCTCGGCCTTGGGCAATTGTGGCGACAACCACGGGCGAGTGTAGTGTAGCAATCGCGGATGCCATCCTCTAGTGGCTCGGTGAAGCCCCACCGAAGTTAGGGTAAAGGCGAGCATTGTGCGAGGTGGTAGCGCGGATTTGGTGGAAGCGGTGACATTGGCATCAAGGTGAGGAGACGGTGGCGCGCCCCTCACCGTTAGCGTGGGGACGGCGATGGCGAGGATAGTGTGAGAAGGTCATGAGGTAGGGTCCAAATCGTGCACGAACCATTGAACTGTTCAAGCTCGAGTGTGCAATCTCGATGGCGATAGTAGATGTTGCGGACAAGGAAGCGTGGTGGCGCGTGTCCGCCATGGGCATAGTGAGGGCACATACCGTGGACGATGTCAGGGCATAAGGTGCGCCCCAACGGGTGTTCAACTGGCCAAGGAGTAGGAATTTACCGCTTCCGCCCAACGCCCAGGCTGAGTCATCCGCTGATCATCATGTCATGCTCTTTTTTGAAATGCTATTGTATGTCAGTCAAGGAGTTGATGTTGGGGGCCATTAAACATTGGACGGGATACATTTTTTAATCTTTATTTGAATTATAAGGTCACATTTGAAACACAGGGATTTTGTAGGAATTTCACAAAAGTAGTATGAATCCTATGATATTCCTTTGGAATTCCTCCATTCCAAACATGCCCTAAATACTAAAATTTTCTAGAGTAAACCCCCTTCCAAATAGATCCAAAGAAATACTATTGCATGAGAATGAGATGTGACCCATCGTGGATAGTGTAGGCTGGACATGTCAACTGTTTTTTATGAAACTTTTTAAGGCTTGCTTGGAATATGTGAGTACCGTAAGAAATAGTTCAAATATTATTGCAGAAATTATAAAATCAAAAAGAAACTTTATTTTTATTTTTTTATTAAATCACTTAGCATAAGATAAATTATTTTGAGTTTCACAGAGCACCGTATTGACCCCCCTCCCTCCTCCCCTCCCGCGGGTCTCTCCAAAATCCTAATCCACTTCTGCCCTCTGGTCTTTCTTAGTGGGGTTAGTGGTAGCACGCAGTAACTTTCTTTCGGAGCACGAGCGAATCATAAACAAAGAATGGAAGGGAGATATCTCATATTGGCTATGTTATTTTAGGCCTTTTGTTTTTGGGTTCTTTGAAAGTTAAAACAAACAAGACATCTTTTGAAGTAGATTGTCTAAACGGCTTTTCGAGCCAAAAATCTTGTACGTTGTCTGTTACCATCATGAAAAGTACAGATAAAATCATCACCAGACTAAAAGAACAGGGCTATTATCCAGTGGGAGGTGCGCATTTGCACTAGCTGAGGTGCAGCTTTTCAAGGGTGCTTTCCATGTGCAAAGGAATTAGGCAATTTTAGAGGGCTAGATATCTGTTGCACAAGCTCCATTTTGGTGTACATGTGCATAAATTGTTGGTTTGTGCATCAAATCAATATAAATAGTTGTAAAAAAAATCTTTAGATGTAATCTATTATTGTGTGTTGTATCACCCTTTAAAATTTGAAGTTTAAACTCAAAGTATGTTAGAAAAAAGGAGGTAAGTTTGCTGTGAATAGTAACAATTGTCTTTATCTTTTTTATGTTTTTTATTTATCATTTGTCAGAAAATTTATCATTTTTTGTTACTCTCAATGTGGAATCAGTCTGAACTTGGAATTTTATACAAAAGTAGAGTAATTTCAGTTATAATATTTTTCAGAATTTTATATGCTAATTTGACAGCAAACAAAAAGTTCGTGCACATGGGCACAAAATGGTGCTTGCGCACTATATATCTTGATTCAATTCAACACAGGCACAAATGCAGTGCGTGCATAAGCTTGCTGAATTGCAGGACGGTCATTGCTTTTGTTACAGTTGCAATTGTTGCTGCCATGCCAATGTGGGGGATGTACAAGGTCAAAAGAATAGATTTACGTCGTGTTGTTGTTTGCCCTGCATCCATTTCATTCCTTCCTTGATCTTTTTGGAATGATTATTGTACGATCGATGTGACAATTAGATAGAATAAATGATTCTAAAAACCTTTTTCTTTTAAGACATTTAAAATCTTCACTTGAATGACTATGATAGTTACTAACTTCATATTACACCAACATGGCTAAGCAAACTAAAACTAGATACAAGAGCTAATAAAATCAGCAGTCACCAGACCGCTATTGAAGGGTGGTCGACCTCCGCCTATGATTATTGTAGGAGCATGTGCACGTTCTTCAAGTGGACGGTCTTCCACAAGTAAGATTCGGATCCACCGTACAACACCAAGAATGAAGCATACGACCGTTTCCCATTAGGATGGAGGAAGCCCTCACACTGGTAAGAAGAAAACAAGAAAATATCAGAACATATGTGAAATTAGCACCAGTATCAACCCACCACTCAGTAGATTGACATGCTGAAAAGACAACAGGTGGATTACCATACCCTCCTAAAGTCGAGGCCTCGCCTATGATCACGTTAATAGCCTTTTTGTTTGGTTGTTCACCATCTCTGATCTTGCGGAAGCGACAGTCCTTCGCCATATGACCGTCTTTTCCACACACAAAGTAGGTGATGTCTTTCAAATCCTTTTTCTCGGTTTTCTTCTTAATCCTAGTTGTCTTGTTCGGTTTGTTGGATTTGTACTTTTTAGCAACAGTCTTTTTCTGTATGACGTTTGCATTGTTCTGACCAGATGTGCTAGGTGCATCTTTTGCTCTTGCTTTTTCTTCCACATCGAGGGCTGCAATGAGATCCTCAACAGAAATCTCTTCCCTCTTATGTTTTAAACTAGTAGCAAAATCCCGCTAAGAGGCAGGGAGTTTAGCAATGATACCCGCAAGCACAAACTTTGGAGACAACGCACAACCTAGGTGCGCAATCTCACCGACTAGTAGCTGGAGATCATGAGATTGTCCAACTACGGACTTAAGCTCATCCATGCTAAATTCGAAACATTGCTCACATATATAGAGCCAGCGACCTGCCTCTGCCTCTGCATATTTGCGCTCTAGTGCATCCCACAACTCTGTGGCGGACTTGAAGTCCATATACACATCATAGAGCTGATCTGCCAAAACAGTCAGAATGCAGCCAAGAGCAGTATTGTTTGCATTTTCAAACTGTATGAACTGTTCAATCGTAAATGGATACTGCAGGTGGATAACCCACCACAGCCCCAAAGATATGAGCCAAAACTTGGCTCTAGTTTGCCATCTACGAAAGTTCTGACCAGAAAATCTCTCAGGTTTCATCGCATCAGAAGCACTAGCCATTTCTGTATTGCAACAAAATTCACTATAAGGTTTCTGGATTGTTACAAATGTGGGCAATAATTTAATTTCAAGTTTTAGTAGGAGACAAATACAATAAACTAGTGATGCAAAACTTACTACTAATAGCAGGCTACTCATCATACTTCGGATTATACTCAAGAAAAATATAGTAACAAAGTCGTACGTGCGCGCGAACGACTTACTTATTAACCTGATGAAGAACAGGAAGCCGCGCAGACTTGATGCAGTACAGAACGTAGGTGACGCAGTGCAGTGAGCGGTCGTGTAGATGCGCTGCCCAGAAACCTTATTGCTGCTCCGTGCAGGTACTCTATGCGGCAACGGTTCGGAGATAGCCGCTCTCCCTCCTTCTAGGTGCACGCCGAGAAGAAAAGATCCACGAGGTTCAGATGGCACAGCACCACAGCACAACAATAGAGTAGAAAGTAGAGGAAAAATGGAGGTGCAGAATTCTCTCTCTTTTCCTAGACGTCTCCAGGCCCTTTTAAGGGCGCTGCAGTTATTCACTAGTAACTGCTACGTTTTAAAGCAATTATGCAGTAATCGATGAATTAAGCAGTGTAAATTCACTTGTAACTGCCTCAATCAAATGTTTGAATCTCATTCAAACAGAGAGAGTGGTGCAGGGTTCAGCAAAAATAGAGATAGACTTGGTCTGCCAAGTGGCGCGCCACATCACGGCACGGTCGCGCGTCGCAAGTCACACGTCACACGATTTTCACGTGAAAATACGTGAATACGCGAGCGCGCGCGTGCGTGCGTGTGTGTGTGACTAAATAGAACCCTCTACATACCATCTCTATCCATATTCAAGGAGTGGTGATGACTCTACCTTAGTCTTCCTCACCTTGCCTTAACAATATGGTACTAAACCATGCATGCTTTGGAATTAAGGAAATGGACCAATTTCTAACACTGCTAACCGGAGACGAGACTCTTCAGCCCGAAGCGTTGAAAGGGCCATTGTAACAGTCGGTCGTGGAGAGCGACTCAGCAGCTGAGCTCTAACAGGTTCAAACTCTGAACGAATATGGCAGACGATGTCATAAAGGCGAAGGTGATCATGATCTGCCTTCTGCACTGTGACACTCCTGACAGAGTGGAGAGGCCAGCTCATCTATCTGGCGCCAGAGACTTGCCAGGGCCCGAAAGAAGTTGTCAACGGAAGAATCTCTCTGGTGAAGCGTCTCTAACTCACGCTGAAGCAAAAAGAATTGAGCATCACTGCTCTGCTGGTATTGCTCGCGCAAGTATTCCCAGATCTGTCGAGTAGACCGTAGACCAACAATGTCTGGCTGGATGTAGTTGCCAACGCTGACCACCAGGATGGCATGAACACGGGCCTCGTCAGCACACCGGCGCTCGAAAGCGTCAATGACATACTGAAAAGCCTTATCAGCAGCGTCAGCAACAGCCTTTGCCTCCTTCTTGGCAGCCACATCTGCTGCAGGAGGTGCAGAAGTAGACTTCCTAGGAGAAGACTGAACCGGTGGCGGCGGAGAGAGGCGTGGACCAGTGACATGTCCCCAAAGGCGGAGACCATCAAGCGTGATCTCCATGAGAGAAGACTATAACATGTAATTTATTACATGAAGCTTTATTCCTGAGAATAGGATCGCAACAGATAGAATGGAAGCCATCAGTAGGCGGCGTTGAATGGCGCGGCGAACAGGGTAACAAAGTCTAATAGGCGGCGTTGGACGGCGCGATGGTTAGATCAACGTTGTGTCTTTTTCTTTTTTTTTTCCTTTTCTTTCCTTTCCTTTTTTTCTTTTTTCCTTTTTTTTGTGCTAATACAAAACTACCGACGTCGGCCGAAACTGCTCAAACCAAGCAGACGCACACGACCGACTCAGCTCGGGTGTCGTCAAGGCGACAAGCAGGCGGCCAGCGGAGCTGCGGCCGGCAAAGCATCGATGGCAGCGGCTCGGGCGGTGGTGGCTGCGCTCGATCTGGTGAAGACGACAGAGCAGGCGGTCGATGGCAACAGCTTAGGGTGGCAACGGCTGCGCTCGATCAGGTGAAGATGAGGCGGTCGGCGGCTTGGGCGGTGGCTCTTGATCTGGTGAGGACGAGGCGGTCGGCGGCTTGTGCAGCGGTCTCAAGAGGTGGCGGCGGCGGCCCAGGCGGCGGTGGTGAAGGCAGCGGAAGAACAAGGTCAGAGGTCTAACTCTGATCCTATGTTATGAATATTGTGTGTATATTCATGATGTCCAAAGGGCAATATATAGGGAGTATAAGAGGATATACAGAGAAATATACCATATACAGATAAGAAAACCAAGATATATAAGGAAACGAATAACAATCATATTCTATCCTTAACAGTTGGAATGCTGGAATGGCCTGGCATTGACAGTGGCAATCTGCAAGTGTGGTTCCGTCATAGACATGTATCTGAACACTGTTCTTGTAAGTCTACTAGTACAATCACAATAGCACCAGATCTTGTGAATCATAGGTACCCAAAGGTGAGATATCCTCTGAAGGAACAACATGATGAGCTCTGCTGAAGCATTAAATGGGCTACACCATCGCTGTATCTCCAGCCAGCAGACTCATTATAAACTGAGACCATCAAAGTCCAAGGGTGTAAACCATTGTCACTGTACTAGGTCCCATATTTATGACGAAACAGAATGCTGACATGAAAGTTCATTGACAGATTTGCTATGAATCAATGTGAACCATGCAGTTCAATATGTTCGATTTGCATTCAGATCAATAAATCACACTGCATTGCGTACAACACAATGTATACACACTTACACAGGCTATGAGATAGAACAGTTCCCTATAAATTTGCAGAAGGGTTTTCTGAAGAAAAGAACTCAAGTGGTTCTTCCAGATCCAACTGTGGATCGTTGCTTACAGTTACAGTTATAATGCTGAGACGTGAGTTAATATTGTGTACTAGCCTAGGTGCTAAAAGAAGCCAAGTTTATTTCTTTACAACACCTATTGCACTTTTCAGAGTGCAACAAACAGTAATTAAGATACACCAAAAAAAAATCGTTGTTTTCTTCTGTCTCCTCCACCCCTTTCCTTTGCGTATATGCAAACTGATAGTATTTGGCTTGTAAGGGATAAACCTTTACATGGCAGATGCCCCGTGGACTATATTCATCATTTTGCTGCTATCAATGACTGGACAAAAGAAATTTGAAAAAGGAATTACCATAAGCAAAGCATAATGTGATTTCTTAGGCCAATACAACAGGTTGTAAGTTTGCCTGTGTGTGTGCTCATGCACAACAAAATCTAAAGGTCCCGAACTTACCGAGTTAAGAAGCTTCAGACCAGCTGCACGTGCAAACTTCCTTGCAAAAAGGAAGCAAGGTGCTGGTTTTTCATTACTTGTACACCACTCTTTTCTATATTCAGTCTCATAATATATATTATCAATATCCTACAAAATCGCAAAAATAGATCCTCAGTGAACATAGAAATTATCCTATGCACTTCTTACTGGCAGATTATTTTGACAGAAAGGTAGCTTATTTTGGCAGAACTACAACATGAAAATCAAAGCTGAAAACTATGTTATGAAAACAGCCTTCCAAACTGACATCTATTGAAGAGATGACTTGATAATGTGTTTGCCATCACTGATTTTATTAGTTAGAGGCTTAGAGCATTCACCTTCCTTGTTGATTTAGATGTCAATTTTTTATTAAATGATATGACTATCAAATAAAAGCAACAAATTAAAAATGGTAACAACACCCTTAGTTTCCTTTTTAAACATAAATACCATATAATCATTTTTTGAGGGAGCAAAATGTTAAGGTTTGAAAGAAATATATAC
The DNA here is from genome assembly GCA_036346245.1 of Bonia amplexicaulis. NCBI lineage: Eukaryota > Viridiplantae > Streptophyta > Magnoliopsida > Poales > Poaceae > Bonia > Bonia amplexicaulis. The sequence continues at coordinate 21,329,793 of CM070747.1, read as the reverse complement.
CTTTATGGACTTTATAAGTGCAGGAGTAGCATCAGAGACTTTATATGTTACAGGATGCCATCCACGCCTTTCACGGTCTTTAGAAGATGACAGATCCCATGCACTATGTGTAACTGATCTCCGTGTAAGTTCTTCTTCAAGACCATTTTGCTGCAATTGAGAAGAAAGAGTTGAAAGATCAGGCGTTTTTGTGCAGAGGAACAGCTGCATGGGATGTTGTCATGATTATTCACTTACTGCAAGTAATGTTTGAACATAGTGCTCATCTGGTATGCAGTTATGAGCCTTCCATGCCTCCGCAGGCTGGGTCAAAACAAGTGACATTTTTAGTACATAAAATTACCAATTAAACTTTGTTTTTCTGTTACACGACCACAAACAGATGTAGATATTGAGTTCATTTGTAAATCTTGAAGGCTTAGACAATGATTCTTTTAAGAAAGCTTTTTAGGAAACATAAGAAATAATATACGAGTAGTGCTTCTATGCAACCTTAAAAGTTAAAGAGTGAAAATATATGCTGTGCTTAAAGTTTTGGGCCTTTGGTTGCATTTGCACACGCATGTGCCGGCAGAAAAGTTATTATAGAAATAACCCAGATTAATGTAGCTTTGTTTCCACTTGTCTCTATTTTGATGCTTGTGAACTTACAAAATGTCCCATGTAATTTTATCTATTTCAGGCATCATTTTGAAATGTCCAGAAGTTCACAATTCAATGCCGCCTTTACTATTACAAACTGTTAATGAAGACAAACAAAAATCAATTCATTTGGATGGTTATTGTTTAACATTGAAGCAAGGATTAAGTCGAGTCCTGAAAATCAAACCAAACGTTGACTTCAATGCCTATTAATGCAGGCTCCCACACAACAGCCTCACTACTGACTATGAATACCTTCTGGTTTTCTTTTCATTTTATTTGCAGACAGGAAGAAAATAACACGCATGAACACAACCACCTAATGTGCCATATTTATCCTAAACATACTCAAGGTACCAGCAGCAGATCAAAACAAACATAGAACCACAAGTTCAAGATACTCCAAAAGGTAAATAATGGTTCGGTATTTTACAGGAGACTTTCACTTACAATAGGACGATCCCAGTCCCGCCAGAACTCTGGTAAGGGCCTTCTCTGCAATACATAAAAGATATAATTGTTTTAAAAGAATAGAGATAAAAAAATCAAGCCAATTGACACTAAAGAGATATGGGTTCAATAATTTGAGCCCATGGTATAACAAAATTGGATGTATCTTCAATCCATTTAGCCAAGATAATGTTATCATGCATTGCAGTTAGGGTTGTTAAAAAAACCTCGAAGCTCGCGAGCTACTCGAGTTCGGCTCGTTCTAGGCTCGATTCGAGCTCGGTTCGAACTTTAAACGAGCCGAACTCCAGCTTGATCTCGAGCTCGTGAGATTCACCGAGCCGAGCTCGAATAGTTCGTGAGCTTCGGTTCGAGCTTAAATAGTAATACATATTAATTCTTACCGAGCTTACTCGAGCCGAACTCGAGCTCGAGCTTTTATTATTATTGAAAAATAGTGTATATTTGAATTATTTTGACTGTTATCGAGCTTGCTAGAGCCGAGCTCGAACTTAAAATTTTCTTATTATTGAAACATAGTGCATAATAAATTATTTTAATTGTTATCGAGCTTCACCGAGCCGAACTCGAGCCTACTCGAGCTTAGGCCGAGCCGAGCTCGAGCCCAGGTTCAAGCTCGGATCCCAACTCGAGCTCGGCTCGAGCTTCTACCGAGTTCGAGCCTGGAAGGCCAAGCTCGCTCGAGCTCGGCTCGTTTACAGCCCTAATTGTAGTCCCAAATATGACAGTTGCCATGTTAAATTACTATTTTCTTCAGGTCCAATGGTAATTATCTTAAAAGCTAATCCCCTATGCAGCATCCTATGCACGTTCACTTACTATTGTGGCTACAGGCTAAACAGTAAACCAGAAAACTAATAATGTGAGTATGGGAAATGAACTGGCCATGCCAGTTCTCCACTACCAGGATATGTATTTATATGGCTATAAGGCCTGATTACAACAATACCCTACACAGTTGTATACTATGCTAGGGGCATACACGTCCTTGTACATGTCCCACTGGGCCTTTTAGCCCAATAGGCCGGATGAGTTTGGATGGGGGCCATTCCTACGACAGGAGACTCTCATAGTAAAGGGCTTCCTGCAGGCCGGAGTCATGTCACCGAGCCTTTTGGCCCCCTCCGTCCCCTCAGCCTGTGGTGCAATTGGCCCCTGGCTAGGTGAAGTTTGGCCGGGGTGAAGTTTGATCGTAGTCGTTTGCAGATTACGTAGTGGGCACATGCCCGCGTGATTGGCGTGTTCAGTAAGGGCGGCGTGCTTTAAAGCCATCGTGCTCATCGAGTCGCTGCCCCACGTGCTCCGTCCTCTTGTTCCTCTCGCCACGGTGCCTATTCGTTGTCGCTCCACCGCGTGTTGTTCTTCTATACGCCGATAGGTGTCGTCGGCCACTTTTTCTTATACCTCCCTTCTGCGTCGGCGCCGTTCGCTCCGCCATCCCGTGGACAGCCCAGACACAAGCGCATCCTCCGCCGCCACCGACCGCTCCAGCTGAATGGCTCGTGGCGATGAGCGTTCTCGTCGGTCCGCCACCGGCTCTTCGTCGAGCCGCGACGGCGCTTCCGGTCGCCGAGACCCGTCGACGACTAAGGCGGAATATGAGCTGGTTGGGCGCGATCCGTCGACAACCAACAAGTGATGGAGCGCAGCAAGGAAGTTGAACGGCGTGTGTATGAATCTGCTGAGGCAGAGTCTGGCGACCGAAGAGACGATACGGTCGCTTGTTCGCGAGGGGAAGACCTTGGACCGTGATGCAGTTCGGCTGTCCTCCGCTGACGAGATGGAGCCCCGTCCGACGGAGTCGAAGACGGTCGTGTTCGCCGCCTATTTGGAGGTCGGGCTACAATTTCCCGCAGCGATGTTCATTGGTGAGGTCCTGAGGTTGTATGGGATGGAGCTGCCGCAGCTGACTCCCAATACCATCGTCCAGCTAGTGGTGTACTGCTGGGCTTCGTGGACGGAGACAGTTTGGCCCGGGCCAGCTCTTTTCGCCTTTCTACACGATGCATGTTGCTAGCCGAAGAAGCTCGATGCGGTGGAATACTCTAACTTCGGGAGTGTGAGCTTCGTGTTGTAGCACGAAGCTATTTCCGGCGAACACGACCCGGACGAATGGGAGTCGAACTGGATGCGGTGGTGGTTCTACCACCGTGTGGAAGGCGACAACAATTTGAGGTGGTCGGGGCGCCTGATGGACTTCAACATGTCCCCGTGGTGAACCTCGATCACGACGACGAGCACCGCACGCAGAGGCTAGTGGGTGTGGCTCTTAGGTTCAACATGCGGGATCTTGCGGAGGAGTACTACATGTATGGCATGTCTCCACTGGCACGTCCATGGCATGTGCAGTCCGGTCCTGCCCGCGACGACGGCCTGCGCCCTACCGTTGCGTCATTACCGAGGCTGGCCGAACTAAGTAAGCGCTCCGCCATAAGCGTTGTACTTACCCCGGTTATACGGGAGGTTGTCGTGATTGCGCTTTGGTTTCATGGCAGGACTCACCCTCTAGGATGCGGAGCGCGTGGCGACCGTTTTTCTGGGGCCGTATGTGGCCAAGGAGCACAGCCTTCGGGAAGCGGTGACGGCGAACATCAGACGAGTGAACCGGGTGTGCGAAGCCCTCGGTATCCCCGTGCTGGAGCGTGTTGTGCCTAGCGGTGGCCGGCCACGCACCCGCAAGGGCAACGGTAGGGGGGAGGCCTCCCCTACTCGCCGAAAGGGAGCGCGACCGTCGCGCTCGGAGCCTCCCTTGGAGGAACCAGCCGAGGTCAAGGAGGCCGCCGCGGGTACCGACTTGGAGTTGGCTGAGTACGTGAACTCATACCTGGAGGCCAAGGCGGAGCGTGACGTGGTGGCGCACACTGCGTTGACGGCGTGGGGCCCACAAACAATGCGAGTGACAGGGCCAGTGGCGTGGGCAGCCCCGAGGCTAACGCAGGAAATGAAGTCCAAGGCACCTCGAAACATGTTGCTCCATCGATACTGGCACACGAGGCCTCCCCGGCGGCTGTAGTAGCGACCGCGGTCGGGAGTCTGACACCGCCGCGTGCATGGGCGCTACGGCGCCCGACGAAGCGAGTCTGAAGGTGCCTGTAGCGAAGCGCGCTCACATGGTTCCGCCCATGGGCACAAACGACCGTTTCGAAGTGTCGGTGGCCGTGCTCTTGGAGGACTAGGACTCTGACATGGACGTCGTCGCCCCCGGAGCAAGCTCCGGAGCTAGAGCTGCCGGTGATGCATCTGCGAGCACACATCAAGCGGTCGCAGGCGCTGCCGGTTCCCAACCCTCGTCTCCTAGCCAGGCTGCGGGTATGAAGAATTCCTTCTCCCCTCGCAACTTCGCGAGGCTTCCCCGATTTGCTCCCTGACACCGTCATCGGTGTCAGCGGGCCCCGGTCTCCGAGGCGTGTACAGGGCTCCAGTGACAAAACTGGTCACAGCCCGACTGGCGCTGCCACCATGGACATGTCTACAGTATCCGCCCCTGTTGAGGCCACTGGTTCAGAGACCTAGCGGCTAATCGTGGCAGACTTCGTCCCTCGACCGAAGGCGCTACAGGTGCTCCAGGCGGCCGCAGACTGCGCCGACGTGGGTCTGGACCGCCAGACATTATCCTCCTACGGATGGGAACTCCTGAAAAGTGCGCTTGAAGCGACGGAGATGAAGGTACTTGTACTAGCGTATGCTGGTTATGCGTATAGGAAGGCTGTTGACCACGCTGCGTCCTGCAGGCTCTCGCCCTCGCTTGTGTTGTGCTTACTGCAAGAGCAGCTTACTGCTCCAGAGGCACTGCGAACGGAGTGGTTTGCAGGAGCAGCTTACTGCTGCAGAGGCGGAGGCCACCGCCGCCCGGCAGTCCGTTGAGGATGCCATTGCAGCCTACGCGGCCAAGGATGAACACATTCGTTCTCTCGAAGCCGACAACACGAAGGCCATTGCTGACACGCGTGCCTTGGTGGAGCGGACTCAATCCGTGGCCTCAGAAGAGCACGAGGGGTTGCTGCAGCAGATCGCTGGGTTGGGGGAAAAGGCTCGTCTGTCGTCCGAGATTGGGGCGAGGGATTGCGTGCTGGGCGACGCCTCGTTGACTACGCGGTGTTTGGTGGAAGCCTTGGAGAGCACTCTATCCGAGCTCGCCGTTGTGGTCCCTCCTCAAGCCTTTGGGCCCGAGGACCTCCTGTGCAGCCTCAGGAGGATTGGAGAGGCCTCGGCGCTCGCACTGAGTGCCGCGCGATCCTACGGCAACCACTGCTCGCTCGCGACGACCCGGATGGTCCTTGGATTGCCCGCACGTGGGTGAGTTGGCCAATCCACACCTGGAGTTGCCTACGAGGAACGGGGTCATGACTGGGGCATTGCACGCGATACGCCAGTCCGTCCGCGCGTTCCATCAGCGGATATGGGAGTATATCAGCGAGGCCGCAGTGAAGATCGCTATGAGACGCGACCTCTGTGGCGTGCAGGACCTCGACGCTTGGCTTGACGTGTGTCCCAATGGACGAATTTGGCGTGGCCGGCTCCGACGCCCATGTTGATCTGTAGGTGTGATGCCGAGGCCTTTCACTTCCACATGTAGCCGGCTATGTACGGCCTTCAACGCCGGTGTAAACGACACCGCATGCCTACCAAACTTGGCAATATATTTTGCAATGAAAATGTGTCACGAATCATGACGCTATGTTGATGCTTGTCTGACAAGCAAGTGCTTGACAAAGGTCGTTTGCTAATTCCGAACCTTCTTGTTCGGCGTCGTCTGCGACACTAGGGTTGGGCGGAGTCGCTGTGATCCTGGGTGGAGGCTCTGTCTGATCACACTGTGATCAGACTCTGTCTAACTACTCACGGTCGTAAACCGTCCGACCACGTCGTGGTCGGACACTTACTCTGACCGCCTCGTGGTCGTGACTTCATCCGACCACATCGTGGTCGCTTCGTCCTACCACCTCGCGGTCAAGACTTCGTCCGACACGTGCGTCAGCTTCGTCTCGCCACTGGGTTCGTCTCGCCACGCGCTTCTAGGGCTTCACCCCTCCGTCGACTTCGTCAACGTACATCCGAAGGGTGGGGGACGGAGCGCGACGAACTTTGTGTTTCGTCCCTCGGCCGACTTTAGGCGATGGAGTGCCACGCGGCTTTAGGATTCGTCCCTCCACCGGATTCGTCGACGGAGCGCCACGCGTTTCTAGGGATTCGTCCCTCCGTCGGCTTCGTCGACGTACGTCCGAAGGTTGGGGCCGGAGCGCGCCTCAGAGCTTCGTCTTGCCGCCGCCTTCGTCGACCGCGAGTCCAAAGGTGTGGGACGGGCCGCGCGCGTCAGTATCGTCTCGCCGTCGGCTTCGTAGACCCTGAGTCCTATCTATCGCCGCGCGTCTCTGAACGACTCATCATCGCTCTCGAACGCTGCCGAGGGGGCATTACTATTACGAAACAGACGTGCAGGGGCCCTCCGGGGGCTATTGTACGTGTGCCACCATCCAGGCCTCTGTCCCTGGCGACGCTCTCTCGGAGCGTTGCGATGGTGGGGCAACATCGAGTGAGGTGGTCACCGCGTCCATGTACCTCGCACCATAGCCCCTGCTGTTGTTGCTCTTCATGGTTGCGCGCTTCGTCCTCACGGCTGCGACCTCTTCCGCGTCCTTGACCTCTGCAGCCCCGTCCCCGCTTAGCCGAAGTGCTGTCGTCGGACCCGCCGTCGATGCCAAAGATGTATTTGGGCCTCTATCCTTTACGCTGTCTGCAGCTGGAGCCGTCCTTCGGTGGGTCCTGTGCTTGCTTTGAGTCGGAGGTGCTGCCCCGACGTCGTTGCCGTCCTTTTCTGCTCTTGCATATTCCTTCGTCCTTTTCTGGAAATTGTTGTATAAGCGGTCTCAGATCTGCTCCCACGAATATATGGAGTTCAGTGCAATGGTGAAGAACCAGGAGAGCGCCATCCCCTGGAGGGCGAGCGGCAATCCCTTCGCTTTGGTGGAGTCGTCCCCGCTGTCGGCTTCGATAGCCGTCTCATATACACGGACGAACTCCCTAGGGTCCGTATCACCCTTATATGGCTTGATGATTGGGCATTTGAAGTCTTCCGACCACACCGACTGCTGTAGGCCGACTGAGTGTGGGTACTGCGTCGAAGGGTACTACGACCGGAGGCGGGGGCTTCGCGGCTGTCCGCTCGGTAGGCTGCGACCTCCGCCACTGCCGTCGGGGGTGTTTGCTGGCTTCGAGCCTCTTGCATCTCTCGCATGGCCCCCCGGAGGTCTACTAGATCAAGCTGCAGTGTTCCGAGGGCCGCCACCAGAGTGCCTTCCATCGCTAGGGCAGCCGTACCTGCATAGGCGGAGGTACACGCTGCGAGGTTGCTAGCGATGACAGCCTGTTCGCCAGAGCCGCTAAGCACATTGGTGTGGTTGGCATCACGGTCGGTGACGAGGCCGACGCGAGCATAGGGACCACCGGTCGCTCCCGTGCTGGCTCTAGGGTCGCTCGACGTACCGGCGTGGGTGTCGATGCCGATAGTCCTGCCGACGTGGGCGTCACCGGTGGGGTCGATCTTCGCATCGTGGTGGTCCTTGTGGTCGCTGATCACATTGACACAAGCATCGTTATCAGGGCCGTCTGCTGCACCGATGCTGCCACCGGAGCCAGCCCCGAGTATCGACGCAGACTGCCCACCACCTGAGGTCCTGGCATTCGCGACCGCCATCGTCGTGCTCTGCTTCCTCTTCGTTGTCGCCGATGCCTTCTTGGGCGCCATCGCTTCTCAGGCCTACGGCTTGTTTGTTATCGTTCCCACGAACGGCGACGGCAAACAGTAAATAAGGAGACCAGTAATGTGAGTATGGGAAATGAACTGATATTGGCCATTCTCCACTACCAGGATACGTATTTATATGGCCATAAGACCTGATTACAACAATACCCTGCACAGTTGTGTACTGTGCTTGGGGCATACATGTCCCTGTCCATATCTCACTGGGCCTTTTAGCCTAACAAGCCAGATGGGCTTAGGTGGGAGCCATCCCTACCACACTTACACATGCAAAAACTATTATACTAAATTAAAATAATGAAAAGCATTCAACTATAGAACTTCCATTCTCCCTATTTCAGATTGATCAAAAGTATGACGCAAGAAGGCTTCCTTGGCAAGCTAAGAGGCACTGTTAAACTATGTTACAATGCTGAAACTTATCTGCATAGGGTGCATATAAATATTAAGACACGTACCCTGCAATGCTTCTGGAATTCTGGCAACACCACATCATCATCAACCACAACTTCAGCATGCTTTTTAATTAACACAGCCCACTGTATGGCAGAGAGTTACGGTAGAGTACCAAAATAAATTGGTTAGACACAGGAAAATTTCAAGTCAAATTCTTCTCTTCGCCTTTTATCAATAAAAATGGAAAGGCACCTGCGAGCCTTTTCTCCAATTCTCCACCGGGATGATTGGGTGCATTCTTGGATTGTACCGCCCCTGTTTTGTATCAGCAAAACTGCCTCCAGCATTATACAATTGGATGCTATTAGTACCCAGATAATGATATAGGCAAATAGAAAAGCTGACACATTAAGCCGCACAGGTCTGCAATTTGCTATGGACCCATTTAGAAGGTCAAGGTATATGAAAACACTTAGATAATGCAAAGTGGGAAAAGGCTAAGATGAAATTTTATTAAAACTCATTCTTAACTAAGACCAGGAAACATAACGCAATATTGAGATGTTCATACCTGTCTACGAAGCTGGTTGATGAAGACATTATGTAGTCATAAGTGTAGCTGAAATTGTACAAGGGTACACAGCTGGTAGAGAGAGAAGATCCTAGTAAGCACGAATTCAATATTAAGATCCAAAAAGGGTCATCAAAGATTAATGTAGTACACAACTGTTTTGCTTAAAATAGTTTAATAGATAATAAAAAGATGTGTGGAATTGTGGAGTATTAGTAACTATGGTGTCAAACACCAGGTCTGTCGACCAGTCAGCCTTGTAAAACATAACTAAATTTGCTCCAAGGCACCACAATTTGGTAAAGTTGGTACAGGTACATGTGGATTCCCATTGTACTTAATAGCAACAGACTTATCCAATACATAACCAATGGAACATCAGGGCAATATGACATTTGTAACACAAGATTCATTCCCACCAAATTAAAGATTCTCCTCGAAGATTGAGTGGCTTGAACTTTTGTTAGTGCTATTACACCACATTTTTTCAAAACGAACTTAGAACTTATTGAATAAGCACAGAAACTATTTATCATATGAGCATGAGGAACTGCCCATGTATTCCATCTAGGAAAATTTTAGCTTGATGCACATAACTAAACGATTTTCACAATACACACCAATCCACATTTATACAATCTAAGGACACAATACAGCAGATCGTTTTTTTTATATATATTTTAAACTAGACTTCTCACCTCACAATGACGACAGATTTTGGAATTTTTTTCACTCAGAGAAGAAAAGAATTTAATTCTTAGGGTTATGTTCATCATCTAGAATAGAGCACCATTCTTGAAAATGCATCGAGCTGTACCTGTCGGAGAGGAAAACGAAGCGCTCGTTGAAGGGATCCTTTAGCGCGTGGCCAAGCAGGATGCGCTCGGCCTCGAGCATGCTCGCCTCCCCCCAATCCACCTGAATGACAAATCAGACGAACTCATCTCAGCAGGAACACAGAGTGGAATGTGGATGCTGGTACTAATAGGTAACAACGCAACAGCGGAGATCATATGCGACGAATTGTCAGCACCGACCTGGATGCTGTTGTTGACCTGCCGGTTGTAGAAGAAGCGGCACCGGGTGGTGGCACGGGTGAGCACGAAGCCAGGCCGCGAGTGCACGAAGATGGAGAACCTCCCCTCCTTGTCATCCTAATCACGCACAATGGAGATGTCACAGCGATTATCACAACGCAATTAGGATTCACACCGACACCGGCATTGGTAGATTTGAGCGGTGAGCGAGAGGGGGGGATTGGGCGTGTACACGGAAGAATGCGTCCCAGACGAGGTCGAGCGGGAGGCGGTTGCGGGCGATGAAGAGGAAGGCGACCCTGGCGTTCCCCGGCGGCAGCGGCGCCTCCTCCACCTCCGCCTGGACCACCACCTCTTGTTGCCCTTCTCCTCCAATGGCCGCCGCCTTCTTCTCCTCCTCCGCCTCCAGGGACGGGGAGGAGCCGTGCAGCAGCAGGAGGAAGAGGCTGCTGAGGCAGAGGCACAGCAGCAGCACCAGCGCCGCCGCGTTCCTGCCCCGGCCGTACAAGTACCTCCGCGGCTTCATCCTCCCCGAGACCGAGGGAGGCTGGCTACCGGCTCGCCTCCCCTCCTCCCGCACGCCGCAACCTCCCCGGCAGCATGGGGCAGAGGAGTAGAGCGGGCTCAGCTCTCAGCAGCAGCGCGGGCGCAGATCTCGAGCTCCCAGCTGGGTGGGAGCCTGGGAGAATGAGCGAGCGAGCGTGGTGTGGTCTCGTGATCTCTCGGGTGGTTGATGGTGGTGGGAGGTGGTTGGGCAGCGGAGACGCCGCGACGACGGTGGAGGCGGCCGGGGAATCGAATCGAATCGAATCTCGCGTGCTCTGCTCTGCTTTGCGTGCCGAGGAAGCGCGGCAGGCGCAGGCCGCAGTGGCAAGTAAAGCCTCCAAATCTCTCGACGTGCTAACAACCGGGCCGCCCGGCGCGAACGGGACGGGACCGGATCTAGGCTGTAGTGGAGCGGATACGGACGGATGTGGAAACTATTGACACGTCTGGTAGCCATTTTTCAGATTTAGCTTTGGGTGTTCGTTTTGACAAATCTAGTTGTTACGCTACGGTAGCTCGATAGATCTTATCAAACCACTAGGAATCGGCATATCGGCATGTAATAAATACATGTAATTAATTATCGGTAATAATCATTATTAGCACTAATTAGCATTAATTAATTATAATTAGCACTCACTAAAGCATCATATTGCATAATCAGCAGCGGCCGGTGCAACTGCCGAGCTCAATAGGTCTATAAAGAGTAGAGATGGCAATGGCACCAAACCGATACCAGGTGGGTTTTACCTATTAGGGCATGGGTGCAGGTCAATTTCCTAACCCACGGGTCTCTTAATGCGCAAAAGCCTAACCCATCGGTCATGGGTTCGTGCGTTCCTATAGTACCGAAACCCGTAAACCCATGGGTAATATAAACCCGATCCATATGAGTTATAAACCTGACTCACCTCCTGTGCAAACCAATCCAGCCCACCCATAGCCCATTAGTCATGTACAAAGAGCAATTGATGTCTCTCCTTTTGGTTTTAACTGAGTTGTGAACCGTGAACTTGTAATGATATGCTATGCCAATGAACTATGAACTGAGAATTGATGGAGTGAACTAGTGATGTGCATTGTGGATTTGTCGTTACTTGTTTCATACATAGTAGCACATAAATTGAATTTATTGTTGACTTGCTAAGCATTGCACCGTGCAATCTGACAATAAGTTATCGGCACAGGCGATCCGTGGTACCGGTACCCGTGGGCATGGGTGCAGGCAAAATCTGCACCCGTCACGGGCATGGGTTTTTTAACGGGCACGTCCAATTTTCATGGGCACGGGTTTGGGATAGCAAAACCCAGCGGGTTTGTGCCCGTTGCCATCTCTAATAAAGAGCTTTCAATCTCTCTCGCAAACAGCGTAAAATCAAAAACCATAAACGAAAGTCAAGGCACTTTTGCATAGGCCTATACTGCCAGTAGCACCTAGCAAGGTGCTTAGCGGTGCCATCCAGGATCCATCACTTCTCGATGTCAAGATACGATTTCAGCTAATTTACGGGTATCCGCAGATTTCAGCTAATCATTATTAGCACTGCTCATTTGGGTTTATAATCTCAGACTTCTGCTTTTTTTTGCACTAAAACGGTTAAAATACCCTGTAACTATAGTTTGTTTCTTCGTATAATTAAATTTTAACCGCAACGGTACTATCACCCCGACGGTTCAAGCAGAGTTGCAGTTTCTAGGAGAAGCATTATGTCAGCGAGCGGCCACTGTAGGTTCTGCGAAGGAGCCTAATGCCCTTTATGGACCATATATTTTCTTTATATATTGCCTGCGTTCCATAAAATTAGCCCATGGGACTAAGGGTCTGTTCTTTTCGGCTGCGACTTATGGCTTTTGGTTGAAATTTTTGAATTTTGACTGTTTACGGTACAGATTACGGAGAGATAGATACTCACTTGTGATTTTGGCAGGTACAGATATTGTGCTTTTAACGTGTAGATCGTTTAACCTGTAGACCTCGTCTTGAGAAAATACTCCGTTTAAAAGTTAGGTACTGTAGCAAAAGCCAAAAGCTGCCGGCTTCGGAGGAGAAGAACAGGCCCTAACCTGTGGGTTTGTTTGATCCGATGGATTATGGTGTATAACTTCAAATTTTGAATTATGGCTATTCACGAAAGGTGGTACGCAGAGGAAAATAGTCACATATAATTTTGGCTGGTACAACTGGACTTAGTACACTTTCTACTATAATTTTTTTATTAACCTCCGTTTTAAAAAATACACCATTTAAAAGATAGTTACTGTAGATAATACAAACATAAATTAATTTTAAGCCCAAAAAACCTAGCCATATGCCCCCTGTAAATACACTCTTTCAGGGATGCTTATTTTCATAAGGACCCATAAATCTCACTGTCTGGTCTTTTCATGCCATGGCAAAGTGTGTGTATGTTCCTTTTGATTTTGGCTTTGGACCGTGGTTGATGATTTTTGGCTTTGGATCGTGGTTTATGATTTTTGGTCTGTTCGTGAGAGATAATACGGAGTAACAGAAATTCGCGTGTGGTTTTGACTGATATAAATAAAATCACTACAGTGTGTACTGTAATAAACTTGTAGATCTTATTTTCAAAAAATACTCTGTTTAAAAGCTAGTTATTGTAAAAAAACCGAAAAATAGCTTTTAAAAGCTGAAAAGAAGAACCCTAGATTGTTTACTTTTTCAGCGTAGGTAGTCAGCTCAGAATGGGCTGTTATTTTGTAGATGATTTTGTGTTTGAGGTAACATCTTCAAAATTCTATGCACTTTTCAAAATTCTATGCACTTCTATGAAAATATGAATAGAGAAAAGGGTTAGCTTGTTAACTTTACACCCCGACAGAGGAGGTGTTAACTTGTGTTCCTGAAGGCAATTACAAAACAAAAACCTTTTTGCATACAACAACGTCCATCGTTTGCCGCGAGCCGCGGATGGTATTGCTCCCTGGTGGATCCACGGAATAAGCAGCAATCCGTGCTGGGATTTCGGTGAGAGTGAAAGCAAACCCGGCCGGGAGTCAAAAGTACGTAAATAGAATCCGATTCCTCTCGCCACCTTTCTCCCGTCGCCAAACGGATCACTCTCTTCCTGACGCCGCAAGCCTCTTGCAATATTCGTCCTCCTTTCCGCCGTCGCCCAGCTGATCACTCTTCCTGGCGCCGCAAGCCTCTGGTAATATTCGTCCTCCTTTCTGCAGTGCGCCCCATGCATTGCATTGCTCATCGATCGATCTCTTCGCTTGGCATGGGCGCATTCCAGCTCTTGCACCCGTCTGCATGATTCGCGAACCGCCGGTATGCCGCCGAACTAGAAGCGCCGATTGGGGAAGGAATCCCTCCGGTAAAGGTGTGCAGAAGCAAGCTCAAGTGTTCAACTTACCTATGCAAAGGAATCCTGAAAAAGAAGACGTACACTAGAAGGACAGTGTTCTATCTGACTCTCTCTCCTCCTGCTGTCTATATAAGAACGTGATCGATGGATTGGGTGCAATTAATACCGCGAGTTCAGTTCTTAGCCGAAGCTAGAGCGCTACACAGGGTATATATATCTTTTGTGGTTGCTGAAAGGGGTTGACATGGCCGCCGGGAGGAATATTGGCGTGGCCGTACGTGGACTTCTCGCCGTGCAGCAAGAACGCGCTGCGGTGGGCGGCGGCGAGCCTCGCCTGCCCCGGCGACCGGCTCGTGCTGATCCACGTCAAGAGCTCGTACCAGTACGAGCAGGGCGTCGTGCAACTCTGGGAGCAGAACGGCTCACGTACGTACCAGTACTAGCTAGCCTGCCTCCGTTACAGGCTTGCAGTCACACACTCACACCACGGCCATGCTAATAAACTACATCACATAGGAATATAGGATGCTTCGTGCTGACTTGATCAGTTTCATGCCAATTCTGAAGGTTTTTTCTTCCCGATCATGGAACTGCATGCTCTTCTCCTGGGTTTGATTTCAGCGCTGATCCCTCTGGTGGAGTTCTCGGATCCCCGCGTGAGCAAGATCTACGGCGTGGCGCCGGACAGGGAGACGCTCGAGATCCTCGCGCGAGCCGCGGATCAGAAAGGGGTGAGCACTGCACTGTACTGGTTCTATTAGGGCACCCGCAATAACAAAGATAGTTGACTCTCTATAGCAAATTCTATATCATCTGTAGATAATATTATAGTAAACCACTTTAATGGTATGTCTAAGAAATCTGTGTGCCACTTACTAGCTGCAGCTTGAATATCCATATACTTCTTCATATCTTCATCCAGCCTAGTGTCCTCTGCCTTGATCTTGCCTTTGCCACTACGTTGTTTTTTAGCTTCTTTCGTCCCTATTGGGCGTTCCTTTTCACTAATACCTTCATGCTTTTTTGTGCTGTCCCCCACTCCCCCCTCATCATCCAACTTTCTTTTGTTCGAATTATCAATATCATCCAGGATTGCAAGCCACTTGGGTTCATCCCTCATAATCTTCCAACAATGCAAAACAGTGAATGGACCTTCTTTGTAGTCATCCAAATAAAACTGCAGTGCCTTCTCTCTCAATTGGTCGTCCGATTGACCACTGGAATAAATTGAAGTAGCCTTATTCCAAGAGCCACAGAAAAGACCAACCCACCTCTTAATCTTTTGCCATCTATCTCTAAGATGCTTCACTTTCCTTTTCGATTTGACGGTGTAGTGCTATTGTAGGCTTCATGTACTTCTCCCCAATAATGATCATTTTTCTTGCCGTTCCCATTGATCGGGTCATTGGAGTGAAATAACCAGGCACTCACCTACATCATATATTACTAGTTTAGTACCAATTCAATAACCAGAAAATTTAGTGCCAATTCAGTAACCAGAAAACCAAAAAATTTAGGGCCAATTCACTACCCAATCGCTCATCTTCATCCGGTGTCCATGATAGGCGCTTTTCAGTCCTAACATCATCTCCATCAAAAATGTTAATGACATTTTTGCCTTTTGATCCTGATGCTGTGCGTTGAGTGGTTGGAGCAGAATGTTGTGCAGGGAATGAAGTGAGGCCATTTTGGAGAAAGTTTAGAAAGCCTCCATGTGGACTGCAATTTATATCATGCCGGGAATGAAGTAAGGCCATTTCTGTTCATTATCCGAACTTCTAGATATCAATCAGTAGTACAGAAAAATTTTCATGGCAAGTCAATTACATACCGCTCTACCGAATCTGCGGATGTATCCAGATTGGCATGGCCATTTGGTGTGGGTACTGCACCCGTCCAAGGTCCATATGGGAAAGGAAATAAATTGTTCTGTGGTGGTGGTGCAGTCCACCAACCTGCGTAAGAGGAAATCCATCATCAGCATCGGCTTGGAACTGTTTGGATGAGATAAAATGATTACTTGACTTAACAAAAGGAAAAATAACAGTAATCAGAAACAAGGACGCCATACATAAACGGGAGAGGATGAAGGGAAAAATACATCGTACCGCGCGGAACATCCTAGTATACAAATCAACTAAAAGAACTACGATGTATAAATCCCAGCTGTGTTACCTGGAGGCGGAGTCGTGGCTTCACCAGATGCCGTGGAGACGACGTTGGGCTTCACTGCAGCGCCCCACCAAGAAACGCCGGCTGCCGGAACTGGAGGCATCGGAGGAGCAACCTCACGCTTAGATCGGCGGCTCATCTCTTGCAGAGATTTGGGACAGGGATGAGAGATTTGGGACAAGGATGCTAGGTTTTGGGGATTTCGCGCGCGGGTACCGTGGAAGATGGAGAGATTTGGCGCGAAGAACTCGATGAGCGCGCCGACTGGGGAAGACACAGGCGCGGCGAAAAAATCAGCGGGAGCGAGGGGATTTGGGACAAGGATGCTAGGTTTTGGGGATTTCGCGCGCAGGTGCCGTGGAAGATGGAGAGATTTGCCGCGAAGAACTCAATGAGCGCGCCAACTGGGGAAGACACAGGCGCGGGCATGGAGCACTCGATCCCATCTAACGACGCCTCTGCCGATTGCATGTAGTTAAGTCGCTGATACCCACCTCGTTTTTCTCTATCGGCTCTCGTCAGGTTAGTAGCAGGCTGTGTTCTCTCTCCTCATTTAATTTAGAGATAATTGATCTTTTGCCACATCTTTCATTGTATTTGATGATTTGCCCTATGATGTCTCATTGACATGTGGGTTTAAGGTCCACATGTCAATGAGACAAATGGGGCAAATCATCAAATTCTATGTTTATGTATGGGGCAAATGCTCCAATCTCCCTTTAATTTATGCCACATAGGACCAGATGCTGACATGGATCCTTTATAGATAGCTGACCTGTCCTTGTTGAGGGTGCCCTTAGCGAGCTGATTGTTCGATGGCGGCGGCAACTGATGGGGAGAAAGAAAAAACTGCTGCAGGTTGGAGTGTTTGCCAAGGTGTACTGGGGCGACCCTGCGAAGAAGCTGACCGAGGCGGTCCAGAGGATTCCCCTGCACAGGATGGTCGTAGGGAACAGAGGGCTAAGCACAGTTAAGAGGTACATGTATATGGTTCCGTTTCGATCGACCTTTTTTTCAGACATTCATTAAAAAAGTATAAAAAAAACATAGTTATATATCCACAAATAATAGAAAAAAAATCATGTTAAAAATCAACACGTTCTAAATGATTTTTAGCTTCTGAAAACTAGAAACTAGAAGTTAAAAGCTATTTGTAACAGAGCCTATGAGTTCTCTTTCTAAAGTACGCTAGGAGTTCTGGCTTGCGCGGGTAGGCTGAGAGGCAACTCCACCTTCTGACCAACCGGCCACTGGCTAGCTTTTATTTTTATATATATATATATATATATATATATATATATATATATATAGGAAGCCTACTTACTACACCCAGGTGTAGTTACACCCATCATATCTACCGTCAATCTTCATCAAGATACTACTTCATATTTTGGGTTATTGGGTTGACGTTTACGGCATTCTTATCGGATAAACCCGTTTACCAGGCAATATAACCGTTTATTTGGACATAATCTGGCGCAAATTAGTACTGTTTCTGCGGGTGAATGATTAGTTGGTATTAGCCGTGGATATCGTCGGCAGTTGGTATGTAGTAGTTCAATAATCAGTGCGCAGACAAATTCTACCGTGGTTTGACTGTGGTTTTCTGAAGATAAACATGCAGGGGAGTTTGTTCGCCTCATGTTAGGGATAGTTCAGTAAGTATCTAGTATTAATATAATAACAGTTGAGTAGTATATTCAGGGGGATAATCTACGCACCATTTAACAAGAATAGTAACAGACTAGTATCAGAGAAATTTTTTGAAGAAAACAGATTATGATGGTGTTTATCTATTGTGCATACTCCGCATAATCATGCACGAAATGTTTTGTTTCAGATTGGAAGGTATTCTGACTGCCATACGTTATACTTGAATGGAGTATTAGGGATATTGTTGTCTATACTGAAATCTGGAGGCGAGCCATCGAGAGGCAAAACGACCGAAAAAGTTTCTCTCCGGTAACTACTCGGTGCTTCTGAAGAATTGTTTTTCCGCAAGAGTAAAAAAGTGGTTAATTATTGAATGGATTTGGTAGTACGTAATGATCATTATCTTCGTGCCGTGTTAATCGGCGTTGATTTAGTTATCGTGATTCACCTGTACTCTGCGATACGAAGGTTGGTTTTTATGTGGTTGCCCTGTTCGGGTGGGATGGTTGGAGCATCTGAGATATACACCTTAACTTTAATCGAATAGAGAGACCATTGGGAACGCTAACCGAGAGTAATGTCGAGTATTTGTGTAGAGCCGCCGGTGTTGGGGGAGGAAGAACCTACAATGGTAGAAGGTTGTGCCCGTCGGAATGATGCGGATGGAGTTCTCATACCCCTGGAGAGGTGGTATTTAATTTTTTTTTTGGAAAATTGTATAGCTTGATGTTTTTATGAAGGTATATGTTTGCAGTTATTGAATTCTTTTGTGTTTTGCCAGGGTTGTCGCAGACAGTGAGTCTCTGAACATACTAGTTCCTAGTTCGTATTCGGACCCTACGATCATGGTGCCCAAAATAGGACAGCTTTTCAATCAAGAAATGGATGCATATACATTCACTAGAAGATCTTTAAACAGATTATCGTATGCCATAAGAAGAGATGAGTGCAGTGACGATGTCCAGAAAACATTAGACTACTTGAAAGAGCTACGAGCCGTAGCAAAGAATTCTTCTACACCGTTCGTGTTGATGGGCGTGTAGAATTTAAAATATATTCTGGACACATGCATTTTCAAGGCTGAGCTTCGAGCATTTTGGCGACGTCGTAACGTTTGATACTACTTATCGGACAAATAGGTACAACATGCCATTTGGTATATTTGTAGGGGTTAATAATCATTTCCAAACAATAATTTTTGGGTGTGCGTTGATGAGAGAAAAGCAGTTGATTCATTCAAATGGTTGTTTCAAACTTTCAATGAAGCAATGAAAGGAAAGAAACCAGCTGCTATACTAACAGGTATTGTACTGAATCGTAAATTTTTATAAATAATTTATACATATCTCCACCTAAAGATGTACAAGATTGTCAAACACACAAAGGAATGGCAGTTGTGGTGTAGAACGAAATAATGCGCAACAATTGAGTTCTATGCTCTCTGTTATACCATTTCGGACGAGCTACCGTAAAAACTGTGAGGGCACACCAGAGTGTTCGGCTCTCAAGCACGCACACATTCTCATGGCTAACAAAACCATTTGATTATATTTGACATACTCTTTGTTGTGAAATAAGAAGTCACGAAATTAGATGGTCCGAAAGTTCAGGGGAAGTATGTACATAAGAAAACAGAGGGAGTAATGTTACTAGCTCTGTTTTGCCGCATCACCCGGATACTACTGCATGTTTGTTGGTTAGGTAACCTACACCGTATTAGTCGGCGTTAATTAGGGTGCTGTGATTCACCTGTTGGTCGCTTGATGTGGCAGTTTTGCCGCATCACCGGATTATGAGCTTTAGTTAATATATTTGCGAAAACAGCGTCCGCTTTTGAGTTCGGTACTGTATTTTATCTATGAATTTGTTGGCAACATTGGCAGACAAGAACGGCGAGTAGTATCCGTTTTCAAAAATGTATACCTCAGACTTCCAATGTATCCGACAAACATGAGAGTCATGTTTGAGAAATTGTGGAATTACTACCCTCTTTCATACTCCAAACTGACAGATACACTATTTCAAACCGGATACTACTGCATGTTGTCACATACGAAAACACGTCGTACATACGAAACATGGTGAACTCAAGAAAGTTCAGGGAAGTATGAACATACGAAAACATAGGGAGTAATGTTCATGCAGTATGTCAGAAAAATCATGGTATGGTAAAAGTCCTCCTGTAAGAACCCTTGGCACCTCTGCGCTTCTGTTGTTCATCATTTTTCTTTGGGCGCACCAGAGACAGAGCCCTAGTAAAAGCAGATTTGGAGCTACCGCCACTAGATTGTTTGATCGATTCTTTGTTTTGGCCATGGCCTACAATGGCGATTGTACAGTCGGTTAAAAGATGGGAATGTTGATGTCGGTAAACAGGATTTGCAAGTAAATGAGTCGAACAAATAGCAGGAAGTATTTTCGGTAGGCAAATAAATTAGTAGAACAACTAGCAGGAAGTATTTTCAACTAGGAAAATGTCAGAGCAGACTGCCAGATGAGTGTGCGGCTAGTGGATGAAAAAACAACAAATAAATCAAGTGAGCTATACATTCAGGGGAGTATTCTCCTAATGGATGGATCAGGAAGACTAAGTTTCCTATGTTATACCCTTAAAACAAGAAAGCAATTATTGAGTTTGTACATGCAGTAGAGAATAATCCTCACATTTGTTCAGGAACAGTAAGTATTGTCCTAACGTTTGATCTGTAATAGTAAGTATGGATCATAGCATCATCATGGAGAGTCATGGCAGTGAACAAACTAAATGTAGTTACAACTACTAGGAAGTATTTTCAAGTAGACAAATGATTGATTCGAACAACTAACAAGGAGTATTTTCAAGTAGTCAAATGCCGGAACAGGATGTAAGATAAGTGGACGTCTACTGGATGAAACAACAAAAAAGAAATCAGTGAATTCTCCTCATGGATGGACCAGGAACAATAAGTATCCTGTAATATACCATTAAAACAAAAGGTAAACATTGAGTAGTACATGCAGAGGAGTATTCTCCTAACGTTTTTTCGGTAACAATAAGTATGTTCTTATCAAAAAAAAGATAGAACTTCAGAACTCCATTTAAAAAGTAAGATTTTAAAAGCGAGAACTTCTAAACTTCAGAACTTCAGTGCTTCAGAACTTCAAAACAACGATTTAAAAAAAAGAAGGGCATACCATGCAACTGCAGTGAAGTATTCTCCTCACTGCTGGAGACCAAACCGGCAAGACGACGCGCCGGCAAGATGACAGCGTCCAGGCCGCCGGCGATCTGGACGCAACTAAAATCGCCAGGGAGAGAGATCGACGACCTGGAAGCTAACAACGCATGACTGGAGAATCCGAAATTCCTTCCTACTAGTTGGTAGGTTACCCAAAATCCTGGATACTTCTCGATTGGGAGCAAAACTCTCGGAAGATATTTGTTACTTCCTGCCTGTTGGACGGTTGCCAAAACTGCCGGATATTTCCTTCCTGATGAGATTTAAAATATAGATTGGTTCGGGCCTTCCTCTAACCCGTGAATTCCAGATCCGTTAAACAATAACTGCAACACGAATCTCTATCATTAGCGACGGTGGATGACCCAGGTGTAGTTACACCCGGTTGTAATTAGTATTTTTCCTATATATATATATATATATATATATATATATATATATAGGAAGCCTCTTTTCTACACCGGTGTAGTTACTCCTATGTCGTATCTCACAACGTTAGAAGTATCTCGCGAACGGAGGGTATGTACATGTAGTATCTGAGTATTTAAGACCATCTAGGTGGTATGAACAATTTTTCGAGGTGGTATGTACATTTTTTAGACATACTCCTTTTATGTGTGTATATGAAGGTATTTCTAAAATATGGTAAAACTATGATTTCCTTGTAATTTTTCTTGTGGTTCACATGGAGTATCTTATAATTACTATACTGAGTATACCTAAAGTGATAAAGGAGTATTTTATGTTTGTTTAGGTGGTATATTAGAGGTGGGAGTAACTACACCGGGTGTAGAAAAGATTTTCCTATATATATATATATATATATATATACATACATACATATATACATATATACATACATATATATATATATATATACACATATATATATATATATATACATATATATATTATATATATACATATATATATATATATATATATAGGAAAATACCTTCTATATCCGGTGTAGTTACACCCACCTCTAATATACCACCTAAACAAACTTGAAATACTCCTTTATCACTTTAGGTACATTTGTATACTAATTATAAGATACTCCAATGTGAACCACATGAAAACTTGTAAAGGAGTTCATAGTTTTAGCGTATTTTGTAAATACCCTTATATCTGGCGCATAAAAGGAGTATGTCGAAAAATGTACATACCACTTCGAAAATTGTTCATACCACCTAGATGGTCTTAAATACTTGTATACTACACGCATATACCTCCGTTACGCGAGATACTCGCACATTACGAGATACGATATAGGGTGTAACTACACCGTGTAGAAAAGAGGCTTCCTATATATATATATATATATATATATATATATATATATATATATATATATAACGTAGCGAGTATCTTGTATAACAGAAAGTATATACGTGTAGTATATAAGTATTGAAGACCATCTAGATGGTATGTATATTTTTCGACATACTCCTTTTTATATACGTATATAAAGGTATTTATAAAATACGCTAAAATCTATGTACTCCCTTGCAATTTTTTCGTGTGGTTCACATTGGAGTATCTTATAATTAGTATATGAGTTTATAAATATTATCATTTATAATTTATGAAGTTACTTATAGTTTATAAAGATATCATTTAGTGGACTTGTTAGATATGAAAAAAGTTATTATCTTCTGAATATAAAGTTATCATCTATAATTCATCAAGTTACCTGTATTTGGCAAAGTTATTATATCATGTACAAAAAGTTATTATCTGTAATTTATTAAATTACTTACAATTCATGAAGTTATCATTTAGTGGAGTTGTTAGTTACAGTAAAGTTACTATCGCCTGCACATAAAGTTATTATCTATAATTCAAAAAATTACTTACAATTCTAACGACATGAATTTTACAGCGTTTGAAACATACTCAATGTGCATCTTATTTTGTTAAGTTCGTAATTTCGAACATAATAATACAAACAGATCGTAGATTGGACTTTTGATGAAAGAGTTATTTTATTTTTTAATTTGTAAACAAGATAAAAAATCACAAATCAAGTGTATTTATTCTCCTCTCTTCTGTTACATGCATGCATGTGTCAGAACGTAACCACCAGACGCAAGAGACCATACATTCATGAAGTTATCATTTAGTGGGGTTGTTGGTGTTACAATTTTGACCCAGGAGAAAACGCACACATCGTAAATAATCTGAGAGAACACGGAAGAAATTTCTGAATTTCTTTATTCTCTTATTTGCTCTCCCTCTTTCTTTGCTTTTTCTCTCGCTTACAAAACTGGGTACAAACCCCTCTAACATATAGGGATAAAAATCTCCTACTCATATACTTACTCGGACTTCAAGTTGGACTCGACTTCAACTTGAGTTATACTCGGAGACGGACTCTTCTACGTCTTGGACTCTTTTTCTAAGTTAAGATTATTTCTAACAATCTTCTCTTTAATCTTGACTTGACTCAATATACTCTAGTTTTAGTCTCAATGCATTATGAGTTACCAGCCACGCCTCCACATGAAGCGTTCTACATGCAAGGTACATGTAGAAACTCAACTCAACTGGTATGGGTCCATCTAGATGCAAAGATTCTAAAATATTGAGGCAGTCGGACTCAACTATGACTTACTAAACTCATACTTTGATACGGAATGGTGACACATCTCCTTGACGTTCTGATTTCTTTTCCCCTTACTTGAGTTTAGACGGCGAACACATCTTCTGAACGTCCAACACTCCTTAGCCTTCATGTACACCTTCATTTTGATTGCTCATGCTGTATAATTGCTCGTCGTGAGTATCGGATAATGCAACGAGACAGTAGAACTCTCCTTTGCTATCATATTAGATGATGTCTCGTCACCGGTGACATCACTTCTCGGACTACGCGATATAATCTTAAACACAGATTAAGAACTCGGACTACCTTAAGCTGCTCTTGGGCCGAGGGATTAAGAACGAAAGAAAAAAATTGTACTATTTTTTTTCTTTGAACTTGCTCTCTGCTAGAATTTTCTCTGCGCTCTGTTGCCTGAATTGCCGCTTCGCTTGGACTTTTATTGCGTCGCCTTTTCTCTGCGATTCGGAGACGGAAAACCGATTCGCTGCTGCCGTTTTTCTTGTCTCGGAGTGTGACGCTTTTATTGCTTCTCGGTCACTGTGAAGTCTGGCCGAGGGAACAAAGCAATGAATTGGCCTCTCTCTCTCTCTCCTACGTCTTGTTGCTGCAGGCCTCTCTCTCTTTTCCTATTGCAACGTGATTGCTTGTTTCCTTTTTTTTCCTTTGACGAGATGCTTACTTTTCTTCGGATGGTGAGACCTTCTGAGCAATCGCTCGATTCTTTTGTCGCCCACGATTTCTTTTCTAGCTTGCTTCTGATCGCTGCCGCTGAGAGACGAAGTCGACGCTGATCTGGAGACAGTACACATGCGCCTCGGGACTGCTGCTCGGAACGAAGCGCGGCGGGACATGATTCGGCAAAGAAAAAAAAACACCAAGAATTTCTGGGCTCTGATACCAATTGTTACAATTTTAACTCAGAAGAAAACATACACATCGCAAATAATCTGAGAGAACACGGAAGAAATTTCTGAATTTCTTTATTCTCTTATCTGCTCCCCTCTTTCTTTGCTTTTTCTCTCATTTACAAAACTGGGTACAAACCCCATAATATATAGGGATAAAAATCTCCTATTTATATACTTATTCGGATTTTAAGTTGGACTCGACTTCAACTTGAGTTATACTCGGAGATAAACTCTTCTACGTCTTGGACTCTAAGTCAAGATTATTTATAACAGTTGGTTATGGTAAAGCTACTATTTTACGTATATAAAGTTATCATCTATAATTCATCAAGCTACTTATATTTGTAAAGTTACTACCTCGTGCTCAAAAAGTTATTATTTATAAAGTTACTTACCAACCGAGTTAGCACGAACCGCACCAGCTGGCCAGCAACCCACGACATGTCATTATATATATGGCTTATTTTGCACTATTCATAAATTTCGTCTTTTTCTATACTTTTGGCTTTTTTGAGCTTTTTTGCCGGTTCTTTTTTTCTCGTATTTGTTTGTATTATTCGTGATGGGCTAGCATGTTTTTTCTAATTTTAAATTTAATTATGCTAAATAAGCCTCTATCAGCTTACAGTATTTTTTCAGCTAGCTACAGTAGTTTTCAATCATAAGCCACCAAAAAAGCTCATTTGAGCAGGGCCGATCAGAGTAGCAAGCTCCAAGCTATGACTCGTTCTTTGTCTGACGATGATAATGGTGACATGACTCTCGATGCTTGCAGGGTTCTCATGGCAAGCGTGAGCACCTACGTCGTCAACCACGCGACATGCCCCGTCACCGTGGTGAGGGAGAACGTGCTGCCTTCAGCTGCAACGGCAAGCTTCTAGCGTGTACAGCGAATAGCGCGCGCTAGCAAGTGTGCAGTAGATGCTGCAAGAACTGTGCTTGTAGATTAACCAGACACCACTAAGGTGCCATGCATGATCCTGTGGTGTATGCATGTATGTCAGGCAGAAGAAAGAAAACTTTTGTGAATAAATAGAAAGCATCACCTGGCATGCATTTGTTGTTCTTTTGGCCTGTGGTTTTGGTTTTGTTTTTCCTGTTTAGAGCCCGTGGTCTCCAAGAAGAACCAACTCTTTCCTCGCTTGCGGTTTTCGCTACGCCACCTTGCCGGCCCTGCCGCGGTACTGCCCGCGGGGTGCTCGACCTCACGTCGCTGAAGCGGGAGCGCGCCAAATGGCGCCCAGCGCGCGGCGTTGGCGCACGCACTGATGAGGCCACCGTCGAGCGCCACGAACCATGACGGCACACCGCGCTGCGCTGCTCCCTTCCGGGGTGGTCGCGCATAGTGTCTGTCACCGACGACACCACCTTGTTCAGGGGAGGCTGGGCACTGGGTTGCGAGTACATTGGAAACAGGGGGTTGCTCCTCATCAGGAGACATACCGGATGCTGATTGCTGAACCAACACATGGTAAAGTGAACATTTGAGACGCACGACGAACTGCATCCACTGTCAAGGTTTACCATGAGAAGAATGCAGTGCAGTGCACAGAGGGATCAAATAATTCAGGTTCTTCCAAATCTTGCCACCTTTTAACCAACCACTGTTACACGCGACACAAAGTAGCAACTTTGGTTTTACCATGGTATGACAAGAGATAGGAAGCCAGTCCTTTCTGCTTATATACATCTTGTTTTTGCGAACTGTGATGGGTTTTAATACGAGCGTTTGTATGAACAAGTCAAATACTAATAAACCTATTTAAAAAGTCTGTTTCGATAAGCTACTTTACAAAACATAAAAAAAACCGTCCTACTTGTTGTTTGGGGGAAAAACACAAGCCATGTCTGATGCTACATGCATGGAAAAAGGTGTGGCTCATGCGCTCGTGCGCATGGTTAACGTCCACTGATTTGCCATGCAAATCATCACCTCATGCTTGCTATTACAGCCAGGTTAGCCGGTGTTCACTCAATCTATTAATATTGCATATGGCTCCTTAGGCATTTTTTAGAAAAATGAAACAACGGAACGAAACAAAAGGGGGAAAATGGTGGGTTGGGTGTCTGGAGGAATTTGGGAAAGTTTGAAATGACTGAAAAACGTGCCGCTAAGTACTGCTTCGACAAATCGTAGGAATAGACTATTGGAAATATGAAACGCTTGTGGTATTTCTCAAATCATTACTTATTATAAAAGAACAAGTTGGTAGTTGTACGTCCATTCTCCTCTAACTGCTCTATTATCTTAACTTCTCACTATTCTCCACTATCCAACCGATCAGACCAACTCTCTTTTATAGTACGATTCTTTATACATTTAATGAGTTCCGTTGCAACGCATGGGTACGTAACTAGTACATTATAATGTTGGGAAAATGCATTCTACTATAATATTATAGCATGCAGTGATGCTAATTAAGTTTTTATAGTATCTTATAACCTCAAAATTTCTTAAATATCCGCTGTTTCAAAAAAACTATCTTCTATTTTCCCTATGAGAAAAAGGTCCTTAGTAATTCCATTATTCGTCTAAAATTCTTTTTGTCATACTCTGACACACCTCCTTATGCGTAGTAGCCTCTATATTGGATTAGAGTTGCAAGATACGATATCAAGGACAAAGTAGATGAATTTCGTGGAGAGAACCAAAGAACCAAATAAAGATGCCAAAACAATCACGACAAGAGAGAAAGATTTGACGAAACCAACCGTAAATTCCTTAAGCACAACGTTAAAAAAGTACAACGGATTGTCGCTCTTTTACAATCCTCGCAACCTTTTATGACTTTCGGATCCTTATTCTATACAAGAATCTAGTGCTAAAGAATAACCCAATCTTTAATCCTCTTGTACGCCACTTGCTTTGAATGAGTTAGTTTGTGGTTTGGGTTCTTATGGTCACACCTCATAGCTTTATATAGTTACTCCAAGTTCTACTCCAAAGAGAAGTAGAAATCTTAATCCAAATAGGATTCATCTAGGAATCTTTGTGGCACAACTCACCATGTCTGTAACATCCATTTTGGGAGCTCAAAACTGTTTGAATAAAATTCAAATTTGAATTTCAAATCAAAGTCCAAACTCGAATTTCAAATAGATTTCAAAATTTTTACAAAAACCCAAACCTTGCTGGGCTTGACCAGCCCATTCCCCATCTCTTCTTCGGCCCAGCTGGCCTTTGGCCTGGCTCATGTGGCCCACACTGGCCCAGCCGCCCCTCTCACGTGTTGCTCGCACTCTAGGAGCAACCCGCACGCGTGCAAGCTACGCCATGCGCGTCTCGGCCCATGTCTGCATCAGCGTCGCCTTCCCCCTATGCTGCAGCAGTGCGCGGCGGTCCACCCTTGTGCGCCCTCGTATTAGCTCAGCCTCGCATCGACCTCACCATGCCTGGACCCTCTTCTCCTTCCTCCCCCCGCTACCGCTCCGCGTCGGCGTCGCGTGCCCACGATTCGCGCTCCTGACCGTGTCACTGAGCCATCACCTTTGCAATTACTTTCTGATGAGGACATCCCGATTGGTTCGATTACATGAGCATGAATTAAAAAGATTAATCAATAGGTGAATCTGTTCCTAATTGAACCCGTTCCTAATTAAATTTGGCTTTAATTTATATGAGAATTGGCTACTACCTAATATTAGTATTTTAATTGATCTTAGGTTTGTGCATAAGGAGATATTGGGATGCCAAAGCTAGAAAAAATCAGCCGAGCAAGAAAATCATATATGTGCATGTGTATCAAGACAAAAGATAAAATGAAAGAAATACCTGCAGATCTATGTGTTGCGTGTGTGTTACATGCCACAAGGACTGAGTGTTGCTGCCTTTTGGAAAGTAATGAAAGAGAGAGGAGTTAATGCATGCATGACCAAGCCACGTGATGGAATTTCAAGCAATGGCAACAACTAGAGCTGGGACTTGGGCCGTGTCGTGCCGGCACGGCCCAAGCCCATCGTGCTTCGTGCCGCTTTGTGCCGTGCCGGCTCGGCCCAGTCATATCATCGTGCCGTGCCGTGCCGGCCCGCGTCGTCTCCGGCCAAGCCCAAGCACGGCCCAAAGCCCACAGTGCCAGCGTTCGTGCCGTGCCAGCTCAAGCCCAGCCCAAAATTACTATACGCGAAGGCGGCGACGACGGTCGTCATCTTCCTTTCTCTCGTACCCGCCTCGTTTAAAACTAGTTAAAATAATTGAATTAATTGCATAAAAAAATGGGCACGCAATGACATAAATATTTCGGGAAAAGTGGAATTTCTTTGATATTTTAGAAATACAATGCTACTGCCTCGTTAAAAACCTTACGCCCTAGAGTGGGGTTTCCCGAGTAAGGAAAAGAGTACAGTAATAACATATTTATATACTAACTATTACAATATGTGTAGATAATATCTACTCGGCAATGTCTAGGTCGAGATATCGCTTTCGATTTCGGGATCCTCCATTGATGTTGTTCCGCTCTTTGGCTAATTCCCGCTTTGGCACATGTGATTGCCTCCACCATCACAGGCGTGAGGATGATCTTCTCTCTTCTATTATTCTCCCTACCGTACAACTATAATAAATAAAGAAATGAGAAGGAAAAGAGAATGCTATGCGAAGAATTGCACTGTGATTCAAGGTGAAAAATGGTGGAGCACTGGAGTGATTCTGTGAAAAATGAATTGCGCTGTGAGTCTGGACTCTGGAGGCCTGAAGGTTGAAGCGGAGTGATTTATAGAGACGATTATTGTAACGTTACATAACCGTTCAATTGACCGTTTAACAGACCGTTTTTTGCTTTCTCAGCTTTTTAGGCTTCTTTTTTCACCGTCCAACCAGTCACACGCCGCCACGTGGCCCACGTCCCCGCTCCTCCCTCTGTCGGTCGCGTGCGCGTCTCAGTGGCGTCAAATCGCGGTCTTTCTCGGTCTCGGTCAGACCCCACGCGGGCACGCGCACGCCTCGGCGCCCTCGCCTAGTCGCCCGCCTCGGCTCCTCCTCCCTCCTCACTCGCTCCGGTGCTCCCTCCGGCTCCGCTGCCCCATGACCACACGCCCCACCGCCTCCTCCCCACCTCCCAGACCCGTGGCCACCCGCCTCCTCCCTACCACCCCACCGTTGCCTCCTCCCCACCTCCCGCCCTGCCGCCTCCTCCCCACCTCCCGGCCCTCCACGGCTCCACCTTCCCGTCGCCGCCCCCGCCTCCTCCACCTCCCCGCCTCCACCGCGTCCCCATCTCCTCGGTCCCGCCTCCCCAGCCGCCGCCTCCTCCGCCACCTCCCGGCCCCCTCCTCCCCACCCCGGCGAGGCCGCCTCCCCCCCCCCCGCCCCGCCTCCTCCCCCCCCCCCCGCCCCGCCTCCCCCCCTCCCCGACCCCAACACCTTCCCGTCGCCGCCCCTCCGCCTCCTCCACCTCCCCGCCTCCACCGCGGTCCCCGTCTCCCTCGGTCCCGCCGCCTCCCGGCCCCTCCACCTCCCCCGCCGCCGGTGATCAGGGGACCGAGGGCAAGGAAAAGCCGCCGGTGGCCATGGGTGCTCCGGCGACCGCGCTGGTGCTTCGGCGATAGATGGAGTACCGCATCTGTGATTGTGATTAGAGCTTATGTTTGTGTTTGCATCTGTGAATCTGTGATTGTGTATTTGTGTTTGCATCTGTGATTGTGTATTTGTGTTTGCATTTGTGCCGTCATTGCCATGCTCGCCGACGCCGTGGTGGAGCGGCGAGGCTGCCGGCCGGCGTCTTGGCCGTGCTGCCGTGCCGCCGTGCCGGCCGTCTTGGCCGTGCCCACCGTGCCGTGCCGCCCACCGTGCCGGCTATCAGGCCCATCCCGGCCCGCTGTTCGTCCGGCGGGCGGCACGGCCCGCCACGCGTCGTGTCGTGCCGTGCTTGAGCCGTGCCGGGCGGCCATGCTTCGGGTGGGCCCAAAAAAACCCGGCCCGATGCCCAGCTCTAGCAACAACACATGTGTTTGCTGCGTGTTTTATTTTCTAGTCGAACCAAGACGTTTCCATGTTGAGATGATTCATGATGTTGTCTCCTACTCGAACATGTGTTTACTTTATTACTTGCTTGGAGTCCGACTGAGTCAATCGGCCGAACCCAATCCATTGGCCGTAGCAAAGTCCTGTTTGGATTTACCATAGGAACCAAACCGTAGGGATATGAGTCTTTAAATACTTTTGTATTCGTGAGTTTTACATAGATCATAGAAATCAATCTATTATTTTCAGAGAGCTATATGCTTATTCTTTCTAGGGTTTAGCATATGATTGCAACCTAGAGGGGAATTGAGCGTTCTCAACCTCATGGTCTTTGTGATTCCTTGTAATTTGCAGGAGCGACGACACATCTACTTGTGTGGTCGGGTAGACGAGATCACGAGCGTGTGGTTGGACGAATTCTTTTGTCGCAAGTTGTTGTTTTAATAGTGGTTAGCGCCATCGGTTCGTCAGGTTGCACAGATCCAAGTTATTGCCATCGATCCTACGTCGTGAATATCGGGCACACCATATCACTTTCCCACGCCATGCGTTGGCTCCACCTTCCCCTCACTATTCCACATCGTGCGCCACCCTCGTCCTCCACACAGCCTTAATGCCATCCAATGGCTCTCGCCTGTCTCCTCAGCTATAAAACCCCTACGTGGTTTCATCTGGCTCCCAATCGCTCCCCATCACTCTCCCTTGCGTTGGAAACCCTGCTCTCCCATCTTCTTCTTCGGCTCCAGCCAAGTTACCGCCACCGACACTTTCGTCACTTAGCGCACCTTCGACCGATTCCAACCGCCTGGAGCACCGTGTGGACTCCCCGAAGACATCCCTAGTGACATCCTACCTTCTAGCGAGTTGCTCGCGTCGACCTCCACTCTGCCCTTTCAGACCTCCGTGAGCTTCACCCTTGCCTCCGGTGAGTTCCCCTTCGCCTCTAAAAGCTTCCCTAACTTTTAATTGGCTTATAATGCCATGGTCCGCCATGGTGCAATGCTCCCGGTCACTACCGCCTAGCTCGCCGCTGGCCACCGCAGCCATCGAATTGGCCTAAGCCATCCTCACCCCTTGGTATGGTATGACCTCGGCTTTCCACTTTTTGGCCTTCCCTCTGGCCGTCGTGGCTTCCCTCACCGACGATGAGCTGAGCCCTATTCGGCGGGAAGACGAAGAACTATAGTGCGTGTAGCATGTAGAATTAACTAAAAATGCATAATTAGTTTAAAGTTAATGATTGTCATTAGTGTTAGCTAATCTTTACTGACCAGTGGGCCTTCCCTTTTTATCTCTTGTGGGTAAAGTGGATAATCTTTGCAGAGTGTAAGCTGTTCGAGCAGTCGTGCCCGTGGTCAAGGATGAGCATATGAACTTACTCGAGTTAGTATATATTTCTAAAAACTTTGTGGGCATGATGAAGACTTGTCAAGTGGATGTAACCTTGATTTTGATTTTCCCTGGGTGGATGTAACCTAGTGGTGATAATTGGGTGGATATAATCCTAGTAACAAAGATAAGCATATGGTGGATGGAACTTGCACTGCTATTAATATTACATACTTTTACTCTTTTTAATAAAAACTTGGTTTAATCCAAATGCTAAGTTATAGGAATTTCTAAGTATTGTAGCTTTAAATATTGCCTTTAGCAAATAAAAGAACCCAAGCTTACCTTGTTGAACCATACATTTATACTATTAAATTCTGTGTGTTAGCTCATAGGGAACGATTATTTGTGCTCATCCTCACTCATTAAATCCCTTAGAACCTGTAGACCAAGGACACTACTCGTACTACGATGCCCTAGTAGTTGATAGAGAAGATAGAGGAGATTAGGATAGTCTTCAATAATCTAGGTCTTAGCCCAGTTATGCTAACTAAGTTGGTGTTTGTGTGCACCAATATTATCTAGGCTCTTGGTTATTACCGGTCACACACGTTCTATGCACAACTTCTTTATGCCAGCTTCATTCATATGCCTGAGACGCAACATACTCACACTGGGACAAATGATAAGGATCTCCCCTCTTGGCACATGGCCGTGCGTTCAGTGCCAGCACATATGCCATGCCGTGTGTTCGTTATGGGCCTACACACGCCATGCGCCATATGCCCGCGTCCCTGGCCCGCACGCGCCCATGTAACTGCGAGAGTCGGCTCTAATACCATTTGTAACGCCCTAGGGTCCAAACTGGCTTAGACCTAACCCCATTCTGGATAGGCCACACACACGTAGCAACCCGCTTGTTTTTTCGTCATCGCTTCGTGCAAAACGGTTAACCAGGGGTGCTACCATTGGAACTCCTAGCCTTATATGTAAGGGCTTCTCAAGGTAAGCTAGCAAGGTGGGACTAGCCCAGAAATTCATGTGCACACACACATGGGACAACATGGGCCGGGGTGTCGCAGTCGTTGACCATATCTTTAAATGCGGTCAGATAATCTTGCACCAATCCGTCTTCTACCAACTTGAGTGAGAAAAGCTTCTGCTTAAGATGCATCTTCCTGGTCAAATTTTTAGTCATGCAGATCTGTTCCAACTTTAGCCATAACGCGGCTGCGGTGGCCTCCATAACTTCCTAGAGAATATTATTAGAAAGATGAAGATGAATTTGAGATAGAGCCTTACGATCTCTCTTTTGCTTCTCCTCAACGGACCATGCAGCGTGTATTTTGTTGATTCCCAATAACGCATCATCCAAATTGAGCCGTAATAGAATAGCTTGTGTCTTGACTTGCCAGAGAGAATCTTGTGTCGCAATCCAGCAACGGATGATCATACTTCATTGGCGCTATGTTAAGTATACCCTAGATTGATCGGGCGGAGAACCACGCTCTGATACCACTTGTTATAAAACGCATGGTGAGATATGAAAAACAATGAAGAATAATCAAGATCACGAGACAAAGATTTAACATGAAAAAACCTTTGTGTGAAAAAACCACGGTCACACAATCAGCGAAATTACTATATGGAGGAGAAGTTACAGAATAATTTATGTTACGTGTGCTATCTATCATGAGAATTATAGAGGAATAAATAAACTTGAGAATAAGAGTCCTAGACGAGAAAGAAACAGAGCCTTAGTCGGCAATGGAAACAGAGATCTACATAGAAACCGGAACAATAACTTGCACGGAGACGGGAACAACACTCTACTCAAAGACAAAACAGAGTATCAGAAAATAACGGTGAAGAGTTGAAATTGGAAGCGTCTCGAGTAGCCATATTTGACTCAGTCGGCGTAAACACCTTTGGACATCACAATAGTGCAATTCGATACAGAATCTATTATGAATATGAAGATGATCCCAATCATAACCACCGACCAGTTCACATTACTGACTAGTTGTACTAGTCTAAATATATCTTTAAACAAAATCTGATCGGACTTTTCAAGTGATTGGATCTAACCAGATTCGGATTACAGGATACAACAATACACACAGTCCACATTGCATCAGGCAGAGGCACCAACCAGGTGCTACTACCCTTAGCAGTCTAGCACATGAGTTCATGCTCTATCCATCAGTTATTCCATACATGAACAAAGTAAACACCAAGAAGACAGTAAATTGGGGTCTACATGACCTTACAGACTAAATTACTACCATACATGAACAAAGTAAACACCAAGAAGACACACAAATAAATAGGACCAGCCAAATTAAATTAAGAATTTATCAAACCAAAGCAATAACTAATTCGAAGAACCATATGTACACGAAAGAAAGCTCATCTCATCTCAAGCTATCATGAGAATTATAGAGGAATAAATAAACTTGAGAATAAGAGTCCTAGACGAGAAAGAAACATAGCTTTAGTCGGCAATGGAAACAGAGATCTACTTAGAAACCGGTACAACTTGCACGGAGACGGGAACAACATCCTACTCAAAGACAAAACAGAGTATCAAAAAATAATGGTGAAGAGTTGAAATCGGAAGTGTCTCGAGTAGCCATATTTGACTCCAGTCGGTGCAAACACCTTTGGACACCACAATAGTGCAATTTGGTGCAGAATCTATTACAAATATGAAGATGATCATAATTATAACCACCGACCAGTTCACATTACTGACTAGTTATACTAGTCTAAATATATCTTTAAGCGAAATCTGATCAGGCTTCTCAAATGGTCGGATCTAACCAGATTCGGATCACAGGATACAACAATACACACAGTCCACATTGCATCAGGCAGAGGCACCAACCAGGTGCTACTACCCTTAGTCGCTCCGTCTTGTTTGAAATACTGGAATTTCTAATTATTCCTGTTGGTAAGATGATCGATAATAGTATCTCAAACTCTGCTTTGAAACTAGTCAGTTTTCTAAAACTAAATTGGGCTCTACATGACCTTACAGACTAAATTACTACCATACATGAACAAAGTAAACACCAAGAAGACAATCAAATAAATAGGACCAGCCAAATTAAATTAAGAATTTATCAAACCAAAGCAATAACTAATTCGAAGAACCGTATGTACACGAAAGAAAGCTCATCTCATCTCAAGCTAGCACATTTGTACTGCAACACATGAAGAAAGGTACATTAATCAATTCCGTACGCATCGATTTCTGCAAAAAGTTGATCGCCATCACCTGCTGCTACTCGAGAGATACAACACGGCTGATCCATCATCGATCACAAGTTGTGCAGCGGGTTCGATCCCGTCGGCGCGAACCTCTTCTCGCCCCCGAAGAAGTCGCCGCCGCCGCCGCCATTGGCGCCGCCGAACCGCCGCGGGGTGAAGGCGGTGAGGCGGCTCTGATCCATCCTCCTCCTCCTTCTGTGCCAACAATGGTCCACTTGTGGAGCCGAAACGCCGGTGCTTGCAGCGTTCTTTGAATCGGATTGCTTCTCTGGTGAAGGTGATGGGACGACGACGACGACGACATTGCCCAGAAGCGAGGCTCCCCTCAGCACAAGAGGGATGAGGGAGACCAGTATGAGAATCTTGATGCAGTTCATGCTAGTCACCCTCCCTCCCTCCCTCTCTCACTCTCTCTCGGTGATCAATGTGTACTGCCCTTCTTCTCAGAGATGCAGGTAGGTAGTAGCTTCAAGGCAAGAAGATATGGAGGTGGCGGGGGAGAAGGCACTGAGCTAGCATAGCTAGCAGTGAGAGGATATGGAATGCATTGGTGCGTGCCTTGGCGTTTGTTGGCATCGGCATGCATGTGGCGATGTAATAATCGGCAATGACGATGCAGAGAGAGAGAGAGAGAGAGAGAGAGAGAGAGAGAGAGAGAGAGAGAGAGATGATTTGACGGAGGAGGCGACCAATGCGTCGAGTCGAGTAGTAAGTCCAAACAGAGGAAGCAGCTTTAGTCGGAGCGCGTCCACGGCGGCTCTGCGCGCCCGCCCGCGCCCGCCCTTGAGCTACGTTTCACAAAGGATTCCGATGAGGCGTGTGATGAATCGTGCGTTGGGATGTTGCGGATGGCCGCGAGAGAGAAGTGTCCCCATAATTTTACCTGCGGCTAATGCTTCCTCGCGCGTTCGGATGTTTACCGTCTCCGTCCCCGTGAACATCAAGAACGACATGTTCCAGACGCAGAGCTGCACGAAACGAACATTGTTCAGTCTTTTCCAACCATGTGCCAGCAATCTCAAATTCAGCCTGCAAGCAACATAATGCACAGAGAAAAGGTCCGTGCAGTTTGTCTGCGAGCTGCTGAAGCTACTTGAAGCAGATTAACAGTCTCTATGAACAGCAGATTTGATGCAAGGATCGATCTATCAATCAGTATCCATGTAATGCGAATCACATACTCACATAGTACTGAGCAGCGACCAGTGCATAAGCGCATGAGAGTGTGCGCCGGCCAAATCCGGAGTCCTTGGCGACAGTAGCTACACCCACGAAGTGTTCCATCCATCAGCGTCTGCCAAACTTCCTCTCATGCATTCAGCGGCTCCTGTCTTTGCAGGGCTGCAGTGCCTTGGAGCTGACTGATGGCTGCATGCTGGCCAGGGTCCAGAATTGGAAATTGGAAGCTTGTGACGCGCATTGCCATACCAAGTGCTAGTCCAGATGCCACACTGCACTGCACCGCACTACACAAGCTGACAAGCATCACAGGCTCTCATTTCTCCAGGACACATGCAGGGCACAAGAACCTGCACTGATGCATTGAGTCTGCATGCTGTTTGCCTTTGCCTCACTGCTCTGAATGATTCTGATGCATCACAAAGATAGGGGATAGGGCTGAGCAGAGCAGGTAGATGCTTAAGCTCTGCAGGGTGTAGCTTTAGCCATTAGGGGGTAAGGAGGGCACATGGTTCATGGCTCTACACTTCTTGAGTTTTGATGCTTGTGATGCATCAGAATAGTTCTTGCAGGCCAGTAGGCAGAGATAAAGGTAAGAGTCTGGAGGACTAGCTTGCTGAGGCTTACTGAACTATGTGCAGATACAGGTATGGTACGCTCTTTTGTTTGGGGGTCTTGAACATCTGGTATCAGACTTTTCCATCTGCCTTTATAGTGTAATAATGCAGTCCGGCTTCGGTTGGGTACCAAATCGACATGAAAAAAAAAATTTCTACATGTACTTTTTAATTTAATCTACCTATATATACAAAATTAAGTTCAAATTCATTATATATCAGGAATAACAAAAATAGAAAAATTCTGACAAATTATACATCAAAAGGATAGGAAAACATAAATGTTACCTGATGAGGGTAGAATAATTCTCAAACTATTATGTTATTATATTTCTTGAATATACCCCTTATCGATAAGAGGTAAATATGGTAGGATGGTCGTAAGTTCTTATATGACCATATAGTCGTAAGACTTACTGTGACTATCCCTTGGTCGTAAATTCTTCTACGACCACGTAGTGGTAAGTCTTACTGCTACTACCCCTTGGTCATAAGTCCTTCTACGACCAAATAGTCGTAAGATCTACTACGACTACTCCATATGGTCGTAAGTCCTTCTACGACCACGTAGTCATAAATCTTACTGTGACTACTCTATATGGTCGTAAGTCTTTCTACGACTATGTAGTCGTAAGTTATATTGTGACCACCTTATAGTCGTGGACCTTCCTACGACCAACTTATCTCCGATTAACTTGTTTATGACAAATAGTTGTATCATGGGTTCATCTGATAAGGCAGCCAAAACGTGTGTTTATCCAATAAACGCACACGATCTCTCTCTGACAACAACCGCTGCACGGTGAACGGCCTTTTACGTCTTTCTGACAGTAACTTTCGTTAGGCGATTATCATCTGAAGCGTTGAGGCATCTTCTGGTGCAGGACAATTGCCGTTGCTTCGTTGGATATATAAAGGTTAACATCAAAGAGAGAGGGGAGAGGCATTCGGTTCGAAGGAGGAGATAGTGCTAGGCATTCGCATTACTCTCAATTGTAATCCTTTTCTGGTGATTAGTGATCGCACAGGAGATAGGGTGGTTATTCTCTTAGGAGAAGGCCCGAACCTGTATAAAAATTCTCGTGTCTCTACTCTGCATGTGCATACACCAGGTCTTCTAAGAGTTTTCCCGAATCTAAACAAATCATACGTAAGATTGATATTAAAACATCGACAGTTGGCGCCATCTGTGGGGAAATTTTCTTCCAAGACTCTGGTAATTTTCTTATCAGCAAGTTTCTCTTTTTCCTCCTGATGTCCTCATGGCAGATGAATGGAACGAGAAGAACTGGTTCGACTTGGCTGACTACGCAAGTATCGACATGGAGGCCTGCTACGACTACAAGCAGACCATGCTTGCTTCATATGGTGGATGTCTCCTTGGAGATTCATCAGGTGATCCCAGAGACGACGCCGTTGGAAAGGTTAGTGAGGGATCAAAGTCCCCCACAACAGTACGTCCAATGGAGGACTCATCTCCCCCAAGCGGTAAGAGTCAATCCGACCATGATGAGGACTCGCAACGTGATGATGGGTCCCTTCCCAAGCGTTCGAGTCCCACGGCGTCGCCCCGTGCAATTTCGGAGAGCCCCAGACTCTATCGATCGAGGAGCACATCGCCAAACTGCTAGTGGTGACTCTCCGGACGACCCAGCGAAGGCAATAGGAGGGCACACTTCGTGTTCGTCCGCATTCTCGCAGGGAACAGACCAGGTTGGGGACGGTTATAACACAGACTTCCCCTATCTAGCAGGGTTTACTCCAGGCCACAATACAATCAAGGTCGATAATTCTTCGGTCGAGGGGGCATCCCTCAGAAGTGGAGATTCTAGACAGGAGGTCTTTGCCCTACCCTCAGATTCTCATCACCCTCTCGGAGCAAGGCCTGAGGATGCTCCCTAACGATCACACTCTCCCTCCTCTCGTGGGAATGGTGACGAGACCTCAAGTGATGAGCCCGTTCAGTACTCTGATGAGCGTGGGAGAAATCCTAGAAATACTCGCTCTCCTCTGAAGCATCCCCAGTTTGCATCAGGGGTCGAGGATCCTGAGACTGCTTGGCAAAGGCGACTTGTCACCTAGAGTGCGTTGTCTGGGTGGGCCCAGTACTAGTCCGAAGAAGCACGTGAGCTTCAATGGATCAATGATTTGCTCGAGAACCCGTCTCAAGAGCTTGCTCGAGCGCCGGGCTACAACCGCTTCACTAAAGAC
The DNA here is from genome assembly GCA_036346245.1 of Bonia amplexicaulis. Taxonomy (NCBI): domain Eukaryota; kingdom Viridiplantae; phylum Streptophyta; class Magnoliopsida; order Poales; family Poaceae; genus Bonia; species Bonia amplexicaulis. Next base: position 21,290,911 of record CM070747.1, on the reverse strand, counting down.
ATTACACGAAGGCTTCACGACGTGATGGCCCAACTTGAGAAACCTCGCCGACGTCCCTCCGAGAGTCGAAAAGGTACGACCGTATCTAGTCATTCACGAAACTTGCCTCACACGAGTCGGTATGGTGACGGGGCACATCGCACTCTCGATCGCAATACCAGCCGGAGGAAAATGCCCCAGATTACTTCGGATCGGCAATTTGATGCTCAATCACCACTTCGAGCAAGGAACCTACAGCAGCAGATAGACTATGAGTATCATCCTCAAGTGGATGAGACCTATTATAGGTCCGGTCCACCCACCGTCGGGCATCGCCGAGTGCATTCACCTAGTGATACTAACTACCCATTTCCATAAAGGAGACATTAGGAGATTGTTGCCGGATTCTAAGCATTCGTGCTCGAGCTCCGAGCAGTGCGCTGGCCACCATGGTTTTGACCGGTGAGCATGGAGAAATTCAACGGGTCTCAGAATCCCATTGAGTTCCTTCAGATTTAAACCTTCTGACAGCAGATTCGACCGATTTGGGCAGCAGGAGGAGGTGAGCACATCATGGCCAACTACCTTCTGATAGTGCTCGAAGGATCTGCTTGATCCTAGTTACTTAACCAGCCTTTCGAGTCGATCTAATCGTGGCAGTACCTCTACAACCTTTGGTGACCAGCTTCCAGGGTACATATAATCGCCCTGGGAAGGAGGACGACCTGCATCGAATGTACCAAGGCATCGATGAGACCTTATGGTAATTCATCCGGCATTTTAACTAGGTTCGAAACTCAATTCCAAAGGTCTCTGACGCTTCTGTTATTAGGGCATTCAGACAGGGGTGCGCAATCGGAGATTCATAGAGGACATCGCCCTGAACCCTCCAACCACCATCGCCGAACTCTTCGGGATGGCCAATCGGTGTGCAACAACTATCGAAGCGGTCGAATGGACCAAGACCATCGACCAGGCCGGCTGCCGTTCCAAGGAGCAAGGTGATGGCGGCAAGAGGAAGGAGAAGGCTATGAAACCCGGAGACAAGGTCAAGAGCCACAAACCTAGCTCGCGTCGTAGGGTCGAAGGAGGTCTTGGCTATGGGCGATAAGGAGTCATGTAACTCCAAACAATATTCCAACCGGGGCAAAGGAAAGGCACCTGCGAGGAAGGAAAATAAACCTAGATGGTGCCCTCTTCAAAAGAAAGAGGGGCACGATCTTCACAATTGCTGAGTCTTCCTACGGAAACTCGAGGATTACTATTTTGGCAAGGGCCCGCTTCCAAAAATTGCGGAGTTAGGGCAATCAAGCGGTCGAAAGCACTCAAACGAGGACATGCCATTCCAGGATCCAAAGCACGCTATCGAGCACATATATGGAGGTTCGTCCACATACAAATCCAAGTGATAGTATAAGGCTATCGAGCGCGAGGTAAACTCTATCGACCCTTCCCTTGTCAATAATTTGCCTAAGTGGTCAGAAGTCACCATCTCTTTTGAGGAGGGTGATTGTCTGATCCTCTCGACTCTACCTGGTCGGTTCCCGATCGTGGTCGAGGCCACCATCAATAATTGTCGAGTGAATTGCTTGTTGATTGATAGTGGTAGTTCTTTAAATATTTTATTTGTTAGTGCTTTGAACGAGATGCAAATTCCTCATACCAAAATAAAGCATGTGCGATATTCATTTCATGGAATCGTACCGGGTTCTTTGGCCAAGCCCATTGGCCAGGTTTCTCTACCTATTACGTTCAGTTCTCCAGGCAACTTCAGGACAGAAAAACTCTCCTTTGATGTGGTCGACTTCGACTCGGCATATAATGCCATGCTCGGACGACCAACTCTGGCACGATTTATAATAGTTGTTTATTATGCATATCAATGTCTCAAGTTGCCAGGTCCCAAGGGAGTCATCACAGTCCATTGTGATAAGTAGATGGCACTGACGTGTGATCGCAAGTCCCTTGAGATGATCGGACAGTTACCAACTCGGGAAGTCACAAGGTGCGCCCTTCGAGTAAGCACTCGAAGCCTAAATCTGCGCCAAAGCCAAACAAAGAAATCAAAGGAGCCCCTTTGACCTTCGAAGACAGTTCGCATCGGGGTTACTTTCGACCCTGCATAGGAAGATGCTCTTGTCGCTTTCCTGTAGGCAAACACAGATGTGCTCACGTGGCAGTCATCCTACATGCTCGGGGTCCCCAGGGAAGTGATCGAGCACAAGCTACTCTGCAGCCTGATAAGAAGTCCATACAACAAAACTTACGAATATTTGCACTAGATCAACGAGAAGCTGTCAAGTCAGAATTAGACAAGCTATTAAAAGTCGGCTTCATAAGAGAAGTTGATCACTCAGAGTGGTTGGCTAATCCTGTAATGGTAAAAAAGTCTAACAGTAAGTGGCGTATGTGTATAGGCTATCCCGATTTAGATAAAGCTTGTCCTAAAGATGACTTTCCGCTTCCTCGTATTGATTAATTGGTAGATTCTACTAATGGTTGTGAAATGTTAAGCTTTCTAGATGCACACTCTGGTTATCACCAGATCAGTATGTTTTCAGAAGATGAAGAGAAAATCGCGTTTATCACCCCATTTGGAGTATTTTGCTATATCAAAATGCCATTTGATTTGAAAAATGCTGGTCCAACTTTTCAGTGTTTGATTCAATTAACCTTCGTACATCAAATAGGCTAAAACTTGGAAGCCTATGTCGATGATATAGTTGTAAAAAGTATCAAATGGCTTAATCATATTTCAGACCTACAGGAGACTTTTGACAATCCGAGAAAGCATTGCTTGAAACTCAACCCTGAAAAGTGTGTGTTTAGAGTTTCCTCAGAAAAGCTGCTCGGATTTCTTATTTCAAAGCATTGCTTGAAACTTAATCCTGAAAAGTGTATGTTCAGAGTTTCCTCAGAAAAACTACTTGGATTCCTTGTTTCGGTAAGAGGCATCGAAGCAAATCCTGAGAAGATCAAGGTCATCGAACATATGCGCCATCCAACCACGAAGAAATAGGTCCAGAAACTCACTAGGTGCATGGCGGCTTTAAGTCATTTTATCGCACGACTAGGAGAAAAATGCCTTCATTTCTTTAAGATTTTAAGGAAACATGAGGATTTCGAGTGGTTGAAAGAGGCCAATGACACTTTCGAAGATGCAAGAGGTACCTTACAAGTATTCCTGTCCTAGTTTCTCCAAAAACAGATGAGACACTCTTAGTGTATCTATCTGCCACACAATAGATAGTAAGTACTGTACTGGTTGCAGAGCGTGAGGGCGTTCAAAGGCCACTATATTATGTAAGTGAAGTTTTACACGGTCCTAAGGAGTGCTACCCTTAGGTCTAAAAACTTCTCTATGCCCTCTTCATGGCTTCGAAGAAGTTGATGCATTATTTTTAAGTGCACAAGATAATTGTTCCATCTGAGTTTTCTTTAGGAGAGATCCTCCATAATAAGGAAACAACGGGGTGCTTGGCAAAATGGTTGGTCGAACTTAGGGATTTCGACCTCCATTTCATGTCTTAAACGTCCATTAAATCCTAGATCTTAGCAGACTTTATCACCGAATGAACAAATCCTGAACCTGTTCAGGATCCTCAATAGTACGATTCCCACAACTTATGGACAGTGTATTTCTATGGGTCGCTTACATTAAGTAGCTTAGGGGCTGGGGTGGTTTTGGAATCTTTTGTAGGAGAGACCTTAAAGTATATCATCCAATTGATCTTTTCAGCAACTAACAATGCTGCTGAGTATGAAGGTTTGTTGGCTGGCATACAAGCCGCTTAAGTGCTCAGGATTCGATGACTAGTCGTGAGAGGAGACTCTCAACTAGTCATGAATTAGGTCAAAAAAGAGTATCAATGCTCCAGTACGATCATGTCTCAGTACTTGTCAGAAGTACGGAAGCTTGAAAAGCATTTTTTTGTTTCGAGTTACAGTATATCCCTCAGAAGGATAACTTTGTCGTAGACCAGTTGGCTCGGATAGGTTGTTCCTGATCACAAGTACCGCTGAGGGTCTTCCTGGAACAGCTCCAGAAGCTGTCTCTGGTCGAAGCACCAGAGACAACCCCTAATGAGACAATCTCTCTAGAGTATAAAGAGACGTGGATGGCTCCTATCTACGACTACCTTCAGAAGGGTTCAATACCTGATACAATCCCGTAGTAGATCGTATTGCCCGCAAAGCTAGGATGTATACCTTGGTCGATGGAGTATTCTATAAAAGGGGTACTCAGAGAGTTCTCATGCGATGTATATCGTAGAAAGAGGGATTAAAACTCCTTCATGACATACACGGGGGCATCTGTGGAGCACATACTTTCTACAGAATGTTGGTCGGTAAGGCTTTTCGACAAGATTTCTATTGGCCAACAGCCCTCAACGATGCCAGAGATCTGGTTAAGAAATGTGTACAATACCAGTTTCATAGCCGGCAAATACACCAACTAGCTTAGGCTATTCAAACGATTCATTTGTCTTGGCCTTTTGCGACATGGGGTCTTGACATCCTAGGGCCGTTCCCAAGAGTGCCGGGGGGTTTCGAGTTACTCTTCGTAGCTATTGATATGTTTACGAAGTGGATTAAAGCCAAACCAATAGCTGGGATAACAATGGAAGACGCAAAAAGGTTTTGATGAAACGTGTAATTACTCCATTTGGAGTCCCAAGTCGGATAATTACAGACAACGGTAAGCAATTTTTGAGCGCAACATTCCAAAATTTTGCAACGAATTAGGCACCAAATTATGTTTTGTTTCAGTCGCCCATCCGCAGAGTAACGGGGCAGTCGAGCGTGCGAATGGCCAAATAATGCAAGGAATTAAAACTCGAGTCTTTGACCAGCTAGTAAACTGCTCGGGGGGCTTGGGTTTAGGAATTGCCTTCAGTATTATGGGCAATTCGCACGACTCCGAGTCGGGCAACAGATGAAACTCATTTTTTCCTAGTTTTTGGGACTGAAACCATACTTCCTCCAGAACTAAAGATCCGGTCGGTAAGAGTCGAGAACTTCAGTGACTCTAACCAAGAATAGCTTTGAGCGGATGACATCAACCTGCTCAGAGAAAAGAAGAATCAAGCCTTAATCCGTTCAGTGGTCTATCAGCTGACCATGCGTAAATACTACGATCGTAAGGTCCAGCCTCGCAGCCTTGCTGTAGGCGACTTGGTATTGAGGAAAATCCAATCCCAGTCTAATCGGAACAAGCTTTCCCTCAAGTGGGAATGTCCTTACATTGTGGTCGAAGTCACACACCCTAGCTCTATACGATTTGCTATGGAAGATGGCTAGATTCTCTCAAACTCTTGGAATATCGACCAATTACACAAATTCTATATGTAACATAGTCATAGCAGGCATCCATGTCGAGGTTTGCATAGTTGGCCAGGTCGAACCAATTCTCCTCGTTCCATTCTCCTGCCATGAGGACATCAGAAAGAAGAGAATTTGTCGACAGGGAATTACTGGAGTTGGAAGTTCCCCACAGACGGCGCCAACTGTCGGTGTTCTAATACCAATCTTACGTATGATTATTTGGTTCAGGGATCTCTCAAAGACCTAACTATACAGAGAAAGATATAGGGATTTTATACAGGTTCAAGCCTTCTTCGTAGAGAATAACAATTATACTCTTGTGTGGCTATATTAAGTATATTGATTACAATAAAGAGAATTACTATTGCTTGCACTTCTTAATACTCTATCGCCTTTGTCGCTTCTCCCCATGTCTCGTCCTGACTTTAGCCTTTATATGGCGTATAAAGAGGTGGTGGTTGCTCATGCTAAGAAACGTCCCAACGTATCAGACGATAAATCGTCTAACGAAAGTTATTGTCAAGGACGTGGTACATCTCTGTCGCCAGGCGGTTATGTTAAAGGTAGGGAGAAGTTACGGGCGGTTATTCCAGAGAACAACTGTATACATTAACTACCTTGTTAAATAGACCCGTAATGTAACAAGTTGTCGTAAACAAGCTGGTCAGAGTCAGGCTAGTCGTAGAAGAGTTCACGGCCACAGGGTGGTCGTAGAATAGCTTACAACTATGATATGCTTATAGAATGGCTTACGATCATGTCATGTTTCGTAGAACAACTTACGACCATGGGGCAGTTATGGAAAGGCTTACAACTATGGAGTAGTCGTGGAAAGGCTTACGACCATGGAGTTATGTTATTTCCTTACGAATATAAAGGGTATATTTAAATAGTAGATTGATGTAATAATATTATCTATAGATAAATAATAAATTGAGGAGTGTCATATCCTCGTCAACACTAAAATGTGAGAAACACCTTGAGAGAAATCTTTCAAGTGATAATGGACACCACATGTGGAAGTTTATGTGTTTACAAGTGGTAGCGCCTTTCCACCTTTTCACGAACGAGGTTTAAATAGTTTAATGATGATTTTAGAAAGAAATTATTTGAAACGGTTTGAACACTTTTAGGTGGACAAATTGCATCATTTTGTGATAGAAATAATAGTTAGGACTTGCTCTAAACTTTGTAACCTAAGCAAAATTGGTCTAGCTCCATTTGGAATCAGGAATTTCAGAGGAAACTATAATTTCAGATATTTTGTGGTTAGTTCATTGCACTTAAGGTCATGACTATGTGTTTATTTGCTAGAAGGAATTGGAATGTGTGAACGATAAAGTGATGGATACATGTGTGAACGAAGAGGCATGTTTGTGTTGTTATTTGTTGGAGGGAACTGGTAGGGTGATGTAGGTTAGATGTACGTAAACAAAGAGGTGTGTATGTGATGCGACAAGATTTATTCATTTGGCTTTAGGCATACTTTAGAGAAGAAAACCTAGGAGGAAGTGGGGCTCACATTTTGCACTGCTTTAGCAATTAATTCCCTACACTTAATAGGTTGCCAATTATAAGGTACACTTAATAGTTGATATTGTGTTTTTATTTGTTGGAACTTGGAAGGAATAGATAGGTTTCAATTAAAAGGCAGTGGTTGTATATGTACATGAATGGAGTTTGTGTTCTTATTTATTGGAAGGACTAGGTAGATGTATATGGAGGGATAGACGAGTATGTGATGCGGCCATATTTATCCATATGCTTTGGACATTTTTGGAAAAAAAAAGAGCCCCTCTTTCAAAACTCCGAATTGAAGGGTCTATTTGAGACAAAAAAATTTGTTTCATAGTAATCCTGCAAAATTGTTCCAAACGGGTCAAAAAATAGTTCCGCGCAGTTTTTGCACCTACCTTGCAAGCAAAGTGCCCATGGCGGTGGATGAACGTACGAAATGTGGGGTCAATTGAATCCATCACTTATTACAAAAGGACCCTCTAGTTATTGAGATTTATGCTACAATAAAAGCATATGTGAAGAAAAATCTCATAAGTCTTGGCTCCCTTCTTTCCCACTTATAGTTTGTGGTTTATGTGTTATAATATAATAATTAGCTTTTAAATGGTATGTTTTCTCAAGACGGGTTAATAGAAAGATTATAGTAAATATATGCTGAATTCAACTGTGCCAGCTAAAATCGTATACGACTATTTTGCTTTGCATACTGTCTACAAACGGATAAAATTTAAAATATTAAACCATAATTCATAAACCACATTCTAAAAGAACTTAACTATAATAGACCTCACAAAGGCTATGTTATGTGATGACGAGAGGTAGCGCGGCTGCACCCTTCCACCTTTTCACAGACAAGGTTTAAAATGGTTTACAAATTTTTTGGTGGACAAGTTGCATCATTTTACGGTAGAAATACCAGCTACATTAGGCCTTGCTCTGCACTTCGTGAGATCCAAACTTGAGCATAATCAGTCTAGCTTCAGCCTGGGTTTAGAGGTGCGCATACGGTGAAAACCATCTAAATCTTGTAAATTCATGAGAATCATATCTTCGAAGTCTTCAAAAATTCATAAAAAAAATACCAGATGTAGGGGACGATATGTTCTTTAACCATGCAAATTTTATGATCAAACTCAGCCTCATTTGCAACGTATAAATAGACAAATTCTTAGTGAACAGATATGTTTTATATGATTTTCACGAATTTTTGAAAACTTCGAAGACATGATTTCACGAATTTGCAAGATTTAGGTGGTTTTCACCCTGCATGTCCCCCGGTGTAAAACCGAGCTACCGGTGGGCAAAAATAGCCCGGTCCACGAGTAGTAAATGGGCCGTGAATAAAGAAACCGGGCCATGGTAACCCGGCCTGGTTTTTGTGCAGCCCATGTAAAGAATTGAGGTCCACAGGCTAGACTTTCTGGATGAGGCAAACCCGGCCTGGCCTTTTTAACCCAATATACAATGAAGCTTTTGAATCCCAGCTCAAGTTCGGATATTCTCAGTACTTCACTACAGTACGAACGGCCAGAACATCTGTCAAGTGTTTAATGCCTTTGTGAAACAGGTACTAAAAAAACCATGATCATTGGGAGAATGGCAAATGAGTGTGTTGCACACTGAAGTGCCTGTTCGGCCGGACACAAATCGAGCGATTTTTGACTTTTGCTATAGTACCTAACTTTCAAACGGAATATTTTCTCAAGACAGAGTCTACAAATTAAAGTAGTACACGTTAAAAACCTAACATCTATATCAGCCAAAATCGTAAGTAAGTATCGGTATCTCCGTAATCTGTACCGTAAACAGCCAAAATTTAAAAATTTCAGCCATAAGTCGCAGCCAAAAAAACACCCCCTCTATGGCTCCATGCTGTACGTACAAAAGTGAAATTGACAACATGTTACATTGTTATGTGCCACAAATTTACATCATTGGGGTTCCCATATTTCACCAAACCGTGTCTGATCCTGTACCAAAATTTGTAAAAAGTAGCAACTTCAACTAAAGAGCGAACTCTATTACACTACATCACTAACAGCATCATTACTTGTGTCTGCGTATTATGCTATTTCTTACTGGAAACATCGTCTTCTTCAAGCTCGTTCTGACGCCCAACCGCATTCAGAGGAGAACATCATTTCCGTCCCCAAGGATTGACAGCGAGAATGGTGCGATAGCGATGTTGAATGTTGAGGACCCAGCCTTGTCGATGTGCTTCATCTCAAAATCACCTTCCTACAACCAAGAACAGAATTCTGGCAAGCTTAGCTTTGTCGATATGCATGGCGCAAACATGCCAAATGCTCTAAACTTTACAGGGCATAACTAGTTTAAATTGAACATTCCTATTTGCTTCTGTCACAGCTCAAAACAACTGAGTCTGTTAGTCAAGCATAAGGTGCCAGTCTTGGGCATAATTGGTAGAAATTATGTGTCCAAGAGATATCAGAACCATAAGAATCTCTTGCACGGTTAGAAATTCATAACCACTGCCTACGATGTATCCTCTTTACAAATTCGAAGGCATAGGTTGTTCAAAAAAAATTAAAGAAAAACAAACTCGTGTCATGTTACCATTCTCCCATTTGGAGTGTTTAATGGGCATGCAGATGAGTACTCAAAACCAGTCCTTGGGAATATGACAGGTTGCTCTCCCACTACACCAACTCCCCTGACATGACAATGGAGTAAGTCTTATTAGCATCCACTTATATTCTTTTCAAAAAAAATTCGCATCCACTTATGATAATTGCGGTAAGGTGATAGTACGACAAAGACTAACCAAATATTCTCCGTCCTTCCATTTGCATCAGTGACAATCCAGTGTCTTCTGAGAAGCTGAACTGGGCGCTGAGAGTTATTTGTGATTCTGATTCTGTAGGCAAAAAAGAACTGTCCCTTCAAAGGTTGGCTCCGGCTTTCGATATAGACACTCCTGACTTGAACTCTTATCCCCTAAATTTAACAGCCCAACTATATTAGGAAATTAAGTTGAATTCAAGGGGTGTGAAGAAATACTTGATCTATATTACTAAAATATAGTGTCACGACCAAGATTATGAGAAAAAGAAGTCAGTTTGATCATTATTTCAGCCACTAACACGTTTACTGGAAACCTAGGATTCCTAGGTGGATTTAATATCAGAATTTCCAATATATTGCAATACAACGATCTCAAGTTCTACACGTGAAATAGCATTGCAGAACCAGATCATTAGAGGTCCCAAAAGTTACTACATGGTCCAATGAATTGCATAGCAACCAGAGCACATCCAAAGATTCATATTTTAGTCTTCATTTTGTACAAACTATAGAAAAAAGGGACAATGGACACGGCACCAGTAAAGGATGAGATTTTGTTGAAAAAGAAAAATGACTGTCAAAACATGTGGAGAGACCAAGGTGATGCCCAAGGCATGCAGTTTTGACCAAGTCAGATAGAAACCATTTCCTGAAGACCTTGACTCTATTAGTCTCTTATTTTTCTTTCCCTGTCATAGCTATTTTCTCATTACATGAGCCCAAGTTTCCTGGTGAATTCTTGCTCGCATAACAAGCTGGAAATTTTTCAACACTCAAATACTGTCATAGAAAATGATATTGATTCCTAAAGTTGAAGTTTTCAAACAGTCAGATGATTTTCTAAGAAACCGTAGTAGGGAGATAGCTAGAGTTGTAGCATCACTAAAACGAGTTGTAGCATCACTAGAACATTCAACTAGAAGAAGATACCAGAGTTGTAGCATCACTAGAACATTTGAGGAGGGAGTGTGGAGCCAAAATCTTCAATTCATCTCTGTACTTGGCAGCATCCTGGGAAGCATGAATGGAAAGAAAATCCATAAACATGGATAGAACACTAAGAGGTGAACAAAACGTGTTTGCTAGAATGTTGACGAGGGAGACAAAAAAAAATCTACACAAATACTTATTGAAATAGCTATAAAAGTGGAGTGGCACAAATTGATCACTAAGTATTCATGCAATTCAAAGTTCAAACCATGAGATTGGAATAAAGAACGCACAATTCCAACCATGAGAGTGGAATAGAGGAGAGAGTAAGAGCATATGCTTATTGAAGTGACTTTCTTCGACTTCCTCTCATTTTCAACATCAAACATGTGGGAGAAAAGAACCGGACAGCCAACTAACTTGTCGAATTTGTGGTCAGCATAAGAACACATCAGTTATCATCATAAGCTGCTGTCAGCATCGAAGACAAAAACAGTGCAGCATACCCTACTCTTTTATACTGAGACCTACGAAAACTGAACCTGCACCTCTTCTGTTTAATCAGACATGGTTACCAAGACTGGTTGGAACAATCCATCAAAGCGTATCCACTACCCAAATTTGTTAATGCCTAATGGGGAATTCTAAAGGTTCTTCTTTGGACATGTACAACTAAAAGCACCTCATTCGTAGGACTAACGATAATGGTGATGTATGAGTACAATACCTCAAACCTCTCCTCCTCGACCGCGTTCTTCAGCAGCCGGCGGAGGCGCAGGACAGGCTCCTCCTCCTCGAACGACCTCAGCGAGTCCCTCAGCCTCGCCGCCTCCTTATAATCCTGAAACAAATTCCAATTTGTAGTCAACGAGCAGCCCATCGACTGCAATTTTTGCCTCCTGCGAAATGTACTGTCTCCTCCTTGTATTGTACCTCGAATTGGGCGGCCACGGCGAGCTGCTGCTTGAGCATGGCGTACTTCTGGCTCCTCATCAAGAAGAACGACGCCGCCTGCTCCTCCTTCTCCCTCCGCACGGTCTCCTCCCTCTCCTCGTCCCTCCCCGGCGAGTTCGAGCTCGAGTTCGCATCCGACGACGACGACGCGGCCGCCACCACCGCCCGACGCAGCGCAGACGAGCTCTCCCGCGGCCACCTCGCTGCTCTTGGCCTCCGTCGCATCCACAGAGCAGTCGGCGCTGGCGCCGGCGAACTCAGGCCCACCCACTGCATCCTCCTCTCCCTCTCCCACGAACCAAGAACCAAAATCAAATTGGTTCTTGGAACAAAAAAAAAATCGAATTCAGCCGCGATTAAGATCGCCGCGGTTTCTTGGAGGCGGGCGAGTGGCTGCCCAGCTTCCCTCCCCTCCCTGCGGCTGGCTAAAATTAGCCGCTGTTCTTGGCCCCCATTTCTGTGGCTCCGTCCATCGCCAAGAAACCCCCAATTGGAGAGGGCAAAAAAAATCTTGCGGCTAATTCGTGCGAATTAGCGACTCGCACATCATTATTGGATCAGATAAGACACGGAACATGTTGGAACCGGGGCTTCGGGGACGAAAAGATCCCGTCTTGTGGGCGCACAGGGATCGGTCGCCGTAACTCGCGCCACCGCAACCGCAATTTTTTTCTTCGCCGGCGCAAAAAAAAAAGGGAAAGAAATAAATAAAGGTTAGATTTTTCCCCGTGGTGCGATTCTGTGGATAGATAGCTGAGTCCAGTTTGGGTTATCAGGTAGAATTTTGCTGGGGAAACTGATTAGTGATTAGTGTTGTTTACAAAAGATTTCTCTGTTTTGCAACTACATCAACGGGGATATTAGTTTGATTCTCACTGTCCATTCTTAATATAGCCGCATCTCGAATAAGTGGCTTGATTGGTCGTTCATATTATTTGATACTCCATAAGAGAAGTTTATTTCGTTAATTTCGTAGACGAATACACGACGGTCTAAGTTGACGTTTGCTCCAACGAATTGTGTAGCACACAATGTATCCTAGTATGTATGGTAAGCACCTTACAACCTAGAAAAATAAGGACGTTTCATTGTCACTAACAATTCAACATGTGAAAAAAAAACTATATAATTATATAAAGCATGCTACGTGTGTGGGGAGCTAAGATGTGATGTAACCTTTTTAGATGAAAACATGTAGATAAAGATGTTTGGCATGCTATAACGCTCTATTTCTACGGACGTCGTGAATCTTTCGTAATTGCTCAGGATTATTCGGCTACGAGGTATTACAGTCAAGTATACACCACTGTCAATGCATGCTCAAATTCAAAAAATCAACTTTATTACAAGATAACGGCTTATCAATCAAGTTTTACAGCGGGGCGTACGACCCTTAGATACATTACAATACAAAAGAACACCACAGGCATGCCTGAGCGGAGAACAACCCTAATTCCAAGCATCATCTACTTCGCAGTATCCCACCACGTCATCCTCGTAGACTTCCTTATTTTCTTGACATGCACTTTCTGTTAATGTTTTTAGCAAGTATAAGTACAAACCACCGTACTCAACAAGTCACATAGAAAAATACTATTTAATTACATGTAGAATCTTCCAAGAGATTGGAGAATAGTGGTTTTAATATTTTGTGGATACAGTTTGAGTTGAAAACAATTTTTAACACAAAATCACAACCTTCTTAAAGAAATTGGGGTTTTAACAACTTGATTATCAATCATAACAAATTTCCAAATCTACTTATACTCTGTTATTAGATTCACCCATTAAACACAGCTTCATTTATCGGAAGCACGGTGTATTCGAATACCACTAAATTGTGACTCTGCAGAGTTACCCAACTTTACCCACATGATCTCTTAACCTTCATGACTGAGTTAAGAAAACAAGGCTTTTCGCTGCACAATTCGTTATATAGCCTCTACCCAATAGGGACTGTTTTCGAACAAACTCAGGTGGCCCATGGCCTCACCTAATTTGAAGTGGTCCTACTGTTGTGAAATATGGTTATACCCCCTCCCATACCACAAAAACTCCCTCGTCTCCCTTCACCCTTTATAGATATTCAATCGAACTTGTGTAGTTACTAAACCAGGTTTAACGAATCAACACTTGTGGTTGAACGATCACTATGTTATTTACTTGGCATAAGGTTATAGTCCTTATATTTTCACCGAGGCAATTTTCATCCACAAACTCTTGTTTCAATGCCCATCCACACTGTTTTGGTGCCCATCCGCACCAGTTTTAGTTCAGTGCCCATCCGCACTGTTTCAGTGCCCATCCGCACCGCCACCTTTCCAGTCCAAGCCACCCTAGGATAAGGTCATAGGACCCAACCATCTCGTGGCTTCCCGTGATATATCCTTATCCTAGAACCATTTTTGAAATTCTACCGGTAAAATGCCAAGTCTCTTAGTAGTATAAAACAGTGGAGTTCCTGGTCTACCATGATTATTTAAATAATATATTTATTATTACCAAGTCTTGTAAAGGTGAATATGACCATCAAGTTAAACAAAGCTTTTTCAGGTGGTAGGACATTAGCTAATATCATGTCATTCTAAATATTTATTGTTTAAGAAATAACAGTGCGCACATAATGTAATGAAAATACTGGTAAATAAATAATTAGAGGAATGTAGGTTCAATATGATCAAAGACGTGTGACTTGCCTTGCGGATCAATGTATTCTATAATTTCGTATTCTTCTGAGTCTTGCGCTTATACTTGAGCTTCTCCTTCCTGGACTAGCTGATCTTCAGTGTCGTGAGCTACCGCAAACCAAAGGAAAATAAATCAATTCCATGCTCGAAAGGTTGAGCTAGGAAGAAAGAAATAAAATAAAGAAACAAAATCTAGAAAAATGAAATGATACATGTTTGGGGATTAAAGGAGTTTGGTATGCAGGGGCGTAGCTAGGAATGAGCTAAGCCTCGGGCTCAGTCTATAGACAGCCCAAAAATTCATATTATGCTCTGCAAGCTACAGTATTATGCAATGAGGAATTTTTGGCTGGGCCTCGGGCCATTGCCCCGGCGGCCCGAGGCCCAGCTCCGCCACTGTTGGTATGGAAAAACGGAGCTGAGGAATGGATAGACGGGTTTGAAACGATCGAAATAGATGTATATCTGTATTTTAGGGTTCATGAACATTAACGGGCTTGGTTTGTTCATCGCAGGTTTTAATGTCCATCGGGTTGTTGCTGCGTACTCAGAGAATTCTACAAGTACTCGGGTGGTCTCTGATGGCACAAGTCTTGCTCACGAGCGAAGGTATTTACGAAGCAGGAAGTCGTAGTCGAGTACGACTACTGAGATCGAGCATTCAGTGTGGTCATAAACCGTAGCGTGGTCGTAAACCACAGTGCAGTCGTAAGCCACAACGTGGTCGTAAACCATAGCGTGGTCGTAAGCCACATTGTGGTTGTAACGACTACGTGGTCGTAACGATTCCCGAGTGTGAAGTTGACGAAGATCGGACGGTGCACGAGTTGCTACTGAGATCGGACGATGCCCAAGCAGCTATGGGGTTTGGATGGCGTCTGGGTGGCTTGAGGGCATCTGACGATGTACGGGTGGCTTAAAAGCATCGGACGACATCCGAGTGGTGTTGCTCAGGACTCGAAATGGTGCGATCGAAGTCTCTCTCGACTACAAGGTGGTCGGAGACTTCAAGCGGCGGAGCGGTTAGAGTTGAAGCGAGGGAGCTGCTGGAGATTTCAGGCGATGGGGTGATCGGGGATTCTATGGTCGAAACATCAATCGATGACCATGGGTAGGTTCCTAGTGTCTGGGGATTTCCATTTTGGGGTTCGGCGGTAGTTGGGGAGTTGGCATTCACCAGCGGCGACGTCTCCTCTCTTCGGGACATTGGAATGGCACAGTGCTTAAGGACGGGTTAAGAGGATGATAGCATTAGGATTTGGGCATCTCTGGGTTAGAGGAAACTTAGGGAAGTGGTGGCTTGGGTCGGGAATGGCTGAGCCAACCTGTCTACGGTGAGGTCTTAAGGTTAGGTGGTGGCGCTAGTCGCCAACACGGTAAGGGCTCAAGGGGCTAGTGCAGTGGTTCAGTGGTGTTTCTGAGAGCCTAAAGGTGCTACAGGCGTGAGCAATTGGAATGTGATCGATTGAATAAGCGGAATCGAAACTTGGCTTACTTTGAGGTCTTTGGGTGGTCGCCGGCGAGGCTCTAGTCAAAAACTCAATTGGGGTGTGGTGGTGGCTCACAGGATGCATGTGTGATGTCTCGAGGGGGTCTCGGGCTTTTATAGTCGTCCCATGGCGGTTCGGCACAGGGGCAGGGCTAAGGTGACGGCGACGCGTGGGAGAGGTCGGGAAGGTACGAGAGGGTGCGACGTGGCTAGGAGAGGGGAGGTATAGGCTACCTCAAGCGCGGCCTTGCGGTAGTCAAAAGGTGATGTGGTGTGTTAGGCAGCGGCTGTGAGAGAATGAGAGCAGAGACAGAGTAGGAAAGTCGGCAAGGTGGTGGTGTGTGAGTGAGAGCAGAGAGAAAATAGGGTGGTCGACAGGGCCGTAAGGTTTACGACAATGAAGGAAAAGCGTAGGGTGGCTTGCGCTGGCAGAGGGGAGGTACGGGTTATCTCGGGCGCAACATTTGCGGCAGTCGAAAGTGGTCAGAGGCGAGTCAGGTCGGCGGTGAGAGGATTAGGACAGAGAGAGCGAACTTGGATGACGACGGTGAATTTGCCATGGCGGCTCGACCAAGTGAGAGCTGCAGCCGTCAAAAAGTGTGTTAGGTGTCAAGGCGGTGGTACACTGATTTGGCAGTAGCTGGTAGGGCAGCAAAGCGGTTTGCGGTGCAAAGCAGTCGACCGAGAGGAAAACAGAGTATGGGAGAGGCTACGGCGGTGGTGAGCTTTGCTGGCTGGGCTGACACGTTGCCAGTGCAATTAAGGAGTATCAGAGGTGGGAGAGACGAGGTGGTACGAGCTCTGACCAGTTGGTAGGGGCGTGGCAGCGGCGGGAAAGCGTGAGAATGCGCGGGCGCAGAGGGAAAGACCGGGTGGTGGTGAAAAAGATCAGCAACGATGATATGTTCAGATACTGAATAGTGCTCGGGTGAAAACGTTTCAAGGAAAAGATGCAGCAGGGAGATTGAGGTTTGAATGGCTGGGATAGATATGGAATTTGGCTAGGATTATCAAGAAATCAAATTCAAACAAGAATTCAAATTAATTTTGAAATTTTGGTATTGTTTCAGCTATGTTATGCGATTAAGAACAACCATTTAGCCTCACGAAAAAGAAAAAAACAAACATTTCATTGGCACTAACAATTCAACATTGTATGTACTTGATGTTTGCAGATATATCGATGATGATTTAAGCTGTTGTGGTACAGATCCGAGGACCGAGGGTAGGGTACTCGCCCTTTGATCGGCCGGCCATGCCGCCGCCAAAGCTTTGAGGCCTGTTGAAGAAGAGAGGAAGACTAGAAAACTTTATTTATTTCTTTGCTTAATAATAATAGGTACAATATTATCCCTTTTATAGGGATGACTAGACTTGATCTCTAAGAAACCTATCACTATATTTAAAAAGCTAATCCCTATTAATAGAGAATTTATCTCTAATATATGAAAATAATATAAAAAGAAACAAGCTCAAATAATAAGGAAACTAATTAAATACAACCCATACGGCACCCGTGAGCTACTATTCACGAGACGTACGGCGCTATAGTACCGCGTGGTACTGTTCACGGTGCTACAGTACTGCACGGGGTACTGTTCATCCGACGTTGTAGTACCCCACAATATTGTTCGCGAGCCTGTTGCGTGCATCACCGGGATCCTAGGTCATAACAATACACCCCTCGGGGCGAGATAGCTTGTCCTCGAGCTGTTAGGTGGCGGCCATGGTTGAAGTCCTTCGTAACCCCATGTTGACAAGAGAGCACGATGATGATGCCGTGTTGTATGGAAGAAGATCAGCGAAGCTCTAATGGACAGCAACCCTTGGACGTGTTTTGATGACGCGAGAGTCGTTGAGGGCATGGGCACCCAGCGTGGGGTTGCAACATCATCCTTCTTGCCTCGGGATGCAACGGTTGTGGAAGAGATGTGATGATGTCGATGACCCTTACATGGAAGCCGTTGTGCTCCACACTTGCGGAGACACGATGTTAGCCGGTTGCATGGCGATGACCACTGCTGGACAGCGACAACCTTCCTCCTTGATAAAGGCACCAAATATGAAGTCTGAAGAGGAGTCGTCATTGGTGACGTGGCTATTGCCAACGCCGACGCCGAGGAAGGTGGTGGTAGTGCAGCCATTGCAATGGCACACGACACCTCTTTCTACTCCTTCAGCTTGTTCACCAACTCCATAGCCTTCTCCAAGTTGGTTATCATATTGTCGAGTAAAGACTCTATTTTCTCGTTGCTAGCCATCAATATGTCGA
Organism: Bonia amplexicaulis; assembly: GCA_036346245.1. NCBI lineage: Eukaryota > Viridiplantae > Streptophyta > Magnoliopsida > Poales > Poaceae > Bonia > Bonia amplexicaulis. The sequence goes on along the minus strand of CM070747.1, from coordinate 21,272,952 downwards.
AGGGAGATAATTCAGCATCGGAAGCCATGGTGAGTGGCTCTGATACCAAATGTTATGGTATGGGTCCGAGAACCGAGAGTAGGGCATTCGTCCTTGATTGGCCGGCCATGCCGCCGCGAAGGCTTTAAGGCCTGTTGAAGAAGAGAGGAAGACTAGAAAACTTTGTTTATTTCTTTACTTAATGATCATACATACAATATTATCCCTTTTATAGGGATGACTAGATTTGACCCCTAAGAAATCTATCCCTATACTAAAAAAAGCTAATCCATATTAATAGAAAACTTATCTCTAATATATGAAAATAATCTAAAATGAAACAAAGCTAAATAATAAGGAAACTAACTAAATAGAACCCATACGACACACGCGAGCTACTGTTCACGTGGCGTACAACGCTACAATACCGTGTTGTACTATTCACGGTGCTACCATCCGCCATTGGTACTGTTCATCCGACACTGCAGTACACCACGATATTGTTCGCGAGTGAGCTGCGTGCATTGCCTGGATCTTAGACCATAACATAAGTATATTCATGCATAGATAATTTTGTTTCTTTTATAATTTTGTTTCTTTTAGTCAAATACATTTTGAAGTTCATGTCATATATTGAAACTTAAATCTCGCTCAAGATGATTTCCTTAATGACTGGTAATGGATGACATAACAGAAACATTCAAATCATTACAGTCGAAAATTTGGCAGAACTGACCATGAGGGAGCAATTTTATGCCAAAACATTGTGCAAAAGTTTTCCCCTTCTAGGCGGGAACGGACTGTAAAAACCTTCTGTTTTGGTTGGAACATTCTAGAATCTGGATTTACGGGGTGAAACAGATGGAATTGATACTTTGATAGTTGACAATTGATAGCCATATATACTAACCTATTCATGGTTCCCGATAAAGACACCAGGCATCTTTTCAGTTTCTAAAGCTAAATTTTAGTTTTTATATAGTAACTAGCTTACAAATAAAATATTTTTTAAGATGTAGTTTACAAATTAAATATAGTAAACACTATAGCGACTTTATGCATATCAGACAAAATCGCACACGAGTTTCTGTACTCCGTACTCTCTCACACGAACAGCCTAAAAGTCATAAGCTATAGCTAAAATACATAAGTCGAAGCCAAAAAAACATGCTCATCGCTTTTGTGCCTTTGCGGATGAGAGAAATTAAGAACAAATTCACCATAAAAAATAAGAGATTTTATTGATCAAAGGGGAAAATGTGAATTCAGAGAGTTGCTTTTGTGGATCTCCTCCCCACCACTTCATGTTCCAGGTGGGAAGACACTTCAATATGATTAGCTCATATTACAACCAACCAATGAAATTTATCTCTCACCACAGATTTACTTTGAGAAAAAAGTAAATAAAGTCTAAAAAAATAAGTATGTAGAACTAACCAATTAACCTACAATCACAATAGATTATGTAGAACACTGACCAGTAGAAAACAAACATACAATCATGTATAAGTTAAATTAAATTTATTAGTATGTAGCACTAACAAATTAACCTACAATCATAATAGATTCATCATCATGCACAATGCAGTAGTGCATTTCTTATTTTTCTAGAAAGAGCCATAATCTAGTGCTGTTCTTATTCGGAGGAAATTAAACTCCAAATCTCCAAATCAAAAATCAAACAGAAGAAAGTGACGAGTGCAGAGACTGCTTCTATGTGGTAAGAATTGGCGGGAGGTAGCAGACTTGGCGCCAAGAACCCGCGCCTGGGTGTCCGGGAAGAACTCCACCCCGGGGAGCTGGGTCACCGTGCCATCGCCGGTGACCCCGACGGGGTAGGTGAGGAGGTGCCCGGGGAGGTCTCGCTCGGGCCCGTCGCCAGCGTACAGATCCCAGTACCTGTCCGCCATGGCGTTCACCTTGCGCACGCAGTCGAGGCTCTCCGGCCGCTGGAACGCGTCGTCGACCATGCCGAGGTGCTAGTACCACAGCGCCATCCGGAAGCCGTGCACCTGACCCCTCGCCGGCCGGCTCGCCGCCAGGTGGTACGGCTGGTACGCGCCCATGGCGATCTCCGAGTCGCGCGCTCCGTCCATTGACCTCTGGTTGATGTTCGCCGACCCGACGATGATGTACTCATCATCCACTGATCGCACAAAGACAGTCAAAATCACGATGAAATAATCAATTCAACACAAGGCAAGATCATGCATACCAATCATCATCTTGGTGTGGACGTAGATCATGAACCGGCGATTCTGCTGCGCCTTGATGTAGTTAGTGTCAGGCTCGGCCTCCTCCTGGGGCTCGTACTCTCCGGCCTTCTTCGCCTCCCGGTTCCCGAGGCAGAAGAAGGTGAGGTAGTCCTTGGGGTTGGCGTCGATCCCCTTGGCCTGGATCGCCTGCGCAATGTCTGTGTACATCATCTCCATGGTTCTCCTCTGCCAGCCGAGGATCGCCTGCACGGAGCCGCTCTCCGGGATGCCCTCCGGCCACATCGGCACGACGACGTAGACGGTGAACCGCTCGCCGGCCTCGATCTTGCTGACCACCTTCATGGATAGCTCCTTGGGGATCAGGTGCAGCGCGCCGATGTCCTCGGGCTTGATGCCGTCGGGCTTCCAGCAGTAGGAACTCCCCAGGAAGTACTGGTTCTCGATGTAGATGAAGCTCTTGGCCCTCCTGATGGCGTTGATGTAAGCGTCCTGGATGCTCCGATCGATGATCTGGTCCTTGCCGCTCACGAGCCCGGCCCTCGCGGCGTCCTCGGGGGTGTCCGGGAACCCGAAGGCGGCGCCGCCGTCGATGGACCGGAAGAGCTGCACGTTCCACGACTCCCTGTCCTCCGGGTACACGACGGGAGACGGCGGGATGATGTCGTCGGCGAGGTCCCGGAGCTGGACGAGGAGGTCCTTGCCGCCCTGCTTGCGCCACCGCTGCTCGAAGTTGTAGAGCACGTCCCACGCGACGGGGCCCTCGAGGCGGCAGTGGATGTCGTGCCACGGCTCCCTCGGCCCGCCCTTTCCCACCGTCGCCGTGGCGAAGTTCGGCTGGTGGAAGTCGTCGTGGTGGACAGTGTCCAGCGTCCGGAACAGCGAGTGGAACGGCGTGTCGTAGCGCCCGTCGCAGAGGTCGAGCCCTCCCACGAAACTCACGATCCGCCGCCGCCGGCTCGGCGAGCACCGGCTGCCCGGCATGTCATGGTCGACGACGACGATCTTCTGGTGGTGCGTGAACATGGTCGATATCTGCAGGTCCTGCACGATGCTGCCGGAATCATCGGGGTCCCGAGGGCACAGCACGCAGTTCACATCTGTCCCCTGGAAGTAGTTCATCGTCTCCTCGTCGTGTGTCGCCATGAGGCCGTCCTTCTTGAGCAGCCCGACCGATGTGCGGTCATCCCAGACCAGCATCAGCACCCTGACGCCCTGGCCGGCTTTCTTCTTCAGCAGCTCGCCGAGCGTGAAGCTGCCTCCGGTCTTCGGCCGGTTCGAGTCCCTGACCAGCGTGATCTCGGTGTACACCGACCAGCCGGTGATGTATATCAGGTGCTTGGCGTTGGTGATGGCGTCGAAGATGTCCTCCCAGCACCGGTGCGGCTCGTAGCACCTGCCATCGTCGAGCGGGATCCTCGGGGTGAACCCGTCGGGGACATGGGCGTCCTGGTACAGCGTCACCATGCACCCTTGCCGCTGCGAGAAGAAGGTGTAGGGCACGCCGGGGTGCTTCACGCTGCCGATGCCCCTCCCCCAGCTCCGGTCCTTGGAGATGTCGAAGTACTGGAGCTTGACGTGGATCTTCCCACCGTCGTCCACGGGGTTGCGGTCCTCGTCGCAGAGGGGGAGCCATTTCTCGACCTCGTCGCAGAGGGGGAGCCATTTCTCGACCTCGTCGCCGTCAAAGATCTCCCGGACGGACAGGTAGCCCGTCCCGACAACCGACGCACCGATCGGGTTCTTGGCCTTGACGGTGAAGACCACGTCGGAGGCCAGGTGGGCGCAGTAGATGTGGAACGACTCGAACCAGCGAGGGTTGTCCGTCTCGCCGGTCAGCGTCCTAGTGCGGCCGACGCGGGCTTTTCCCAGGCCGATGGTGGCATAGATCTTGCTCGTGCCTAGAGCTGGGAGTTGGGCCGTGCCGAGCCGGCATGGCCCAGGCCCACCGTGCTTCGTACCGCTTCGTGTCGTGCCGGCTCGGCCCAGTCATCTCGTCGTGCCGTGCCGTGTCGGCCCGTCTTGCTTTCGGCCAGGCCCAAGCACGGCCCAAAGCCCACCGTGCCGGCGTTCGTGCCGTGCCAGCTCAAGCCCAGCCTAAAGTAACTATACACGACGAAAGCGATGGCGACAATGGTAGCGATGGCCGCCATCTTCCTTTCTCTTATACCCGTCTTATTAAAAACATACTTAAAATTCGATACTATTGTCTGTGTATGCTATATATGGTTGATGCAAGATTGGACTTGAGACTTCTGGTTCATATGATCATGTATAAATAATGCTCTGCAGATATGTTTGTACTTCCTGCAGAAATTTTGTATAGAGTCGTGTAAGATCAAGTACCCCAGTTCTTTTGCCTTCTACACTGCTAATTGAAGCGTGCTAAATCTATCTCGCTTCTGTCTAATTGAAAAGATTGCCAATGATCCCGTAAGATGGTTCTGTTCTAAGTCATGTAGTTTCATGCATATATATAACATACTGATATTTGTTTGAAATAATATACATTCATCACATATACACACACATCCTCATCTCATATACACACACACATCACACATTCACGGATGCGCAGGATCAAACCGCGATGCAATCGGACTTCCAGAGGGCCAAAATTAGAATTTCTAAGGGCTAGAACAAAAGAAATCAAAATAAACAAAAAGCTGAAGGACTAAACCGTAAAATATACATATACACATACACACATACACACACATACATACACACACACACACACACACATACATACATATATACATATATATATATATATACATACACACACACACACATATATATACACATATATATATATACATACACATATATATACATATATACACACATACACACATATATATATATATATATACACATATACATACATATACACATACATACATATATATATATATATATATATACATATATACATACATATATATATATATACATACACACATACACACATACATACACACATATACACACACACACACATATACACATATATACATACATACATATATACATACACACATACATACACATATACATACACACATACACACATACATACACACACACATACATACATACGGATGTATAGGATCTATTCGCGATGAAAATAGAATTTACGAGGGCTAGAACAGAAGAAATCAAAATAGATAAAAATCTATTCGTAGATTTTAGAAAAACTGAAGGACTAAATCGCAAAAAATTCTAAAACCCTAATCCTAATATCCTTCGCGAATCGCCGCCACCCACTCATTCCTCCCCATCTCCGCCCTCCTCGGTCTCTTCTCCCCGATCTCCCCGCAGCCTCGTCGTCACCCGCCCCCATCCCCGCCGCCCTCCTCCCGGATCTCCCCACCGCCCTCCTCACCCTACCGCCTCCTTCCCTCCTCCCCGCCCCCCCTCCCTAGATGGCGGATCTCCCCACCGCCCCTCCCGCCACCGCCCCCTCCTCCCCGCCCCCTCCTCCCAGTAGTCCCTCCTCCCCGCCGCCCCTCCCGCCCGCCCCTCTTCCCGCCACCCTCCTCCCAGATCTCCCCCTCCTCGTCGTCACCCGCCTTCCCCCCTCCCTCCTCCTCCTCCTCCCTTCTCCTCCGTCGCCTCCTCCTTCCCCCCGCCTTCCCCCGCCTCCTCCTCCACCTTCCCCGCCGCCTCCTCACCCGCCGCCGTGTCCTCCCCACCTCCCATGCCGACGGGGGGTGGGGCTCTGCCACTGACTCATGACCATCGCCCTGCCGACTACATCACCCGCGGCGGCGGGCGGCGGCGGCGTCATGGGGGTCATGAGTCGGTTCTTCTCCGCCTCCACGGTGGCCACCGAGAGGTACATGGTCCTTCCCTCTCTCGATCCCTCCCTCCGCTCTGTGATTGTGCTTGTGGGAATGTGATTGGGAACCGAGAATGGGGGCGGTGGGAGGCGACGGAGGTTGCTCGGCGCACGCCATGGCTGCCGGCAGGGCGCAGGCGACGCCGACGGAGGTCAAGGCTTTGGCCGCCACGGCCACCGTGGCGTGCCCCTGTGCCGGCGTGCCCACCGTGTCGGGCGTGCCTCCGTGCCGACCGTGCTCACACCGGCCCGCCGGCCCAAGCACCAACACGCCACGCCGGGCCGTGCCGTGCCGCCCACCGTCTTGGGTTGCAGGCCCAGCCACGGCCCACTATTCGTCTTGGGCCCACAGCCCGCCACGTGTCGGACCGGCCGTGCTTGGGCCGGCTGCGTCTTGGCCGTGCTCGGTAGCCCAAAAGCACGGCCCAAGTCCCAGCTCTACTCGTGCCCTTGCCGACGCCCACCGTGTCCTCGATCCCCTCCACGAGCTGTTTCAATCGAAATGGAACTCCACATGTTATCTAGCTGGCAATATAAAGACTCAATATATACAATGAACTATAGATGCACATATATTTTTATCGATGCACCACCTAGATTGCAAAAGCATCGAAAACTTTGGTGTATATGTGATGATCCTTATGGCATACCAATTTGAATCTGAATGATGTAAAATTGTAGCCTCGGTTACACATTTGTTCTTATCGCACGTTATTCTCGCCATAGTGATCGCATAATGTAGCGATGAGGCAGTGCTGTTCCTGATTGCAGAAGTACCTGGATGGATGTACCGGCTTGTCATAAATTGTCTCGAACCTTACGAAGAAACAAAGCGAAATGGCATGATCACACTGGCTTTGTTGGGAAATTTGCCAAGGATACGGACGAATCGATGAACAAAGGCTTTGAGATTATACATGTGAACATAGATTGATTTCTTTCTCTCTTTTTACGACACGGTATAATACGATACGTCTATGTCCTTTAACTCTTTCTTATATAGAGAAGTAACATACAAGGTTTTGGAACCAACGTGGCATATTACGTTGAGAATCCAACTCGAAAACATCCCGATCTTCCTTTTTACGACCACTCTGAATCCTAAACGGACTCTGACTCCTGACCCCCTATGACTATGACTGCTACAGTGCTCTTACGACTTAGACTGCTACAATCCTTTTACCACTATGCCTGCTACAGTAGTTTTACAACTTACGATCCCTACAGTGTTCGAACGTGGTCGTAGTCTGTTGTGGTTGTAGAACTGAAAATAACTATATTAACTCTAACAATCTCTTTCTTAAACTTGTTGTCTTCCATCAATGTTCCGCACATCGATCTTCTCCGTCATCTCCATGGACTTCATTCTTCCAAGCAATTTGGTCAGGATGTCTATGAGTTGGTCTTTTGTGTAAACATGTTGCACTTCTATCTCCACTGATTCCACATATTTTCTTATGTAATGGAACCGAGTGTCGATGTGTTTGCTTCTCTCATGGTAGACTAGGTTCTTGCTCAACGAAATTGCTGACTAATTGTCAATCTTCAAGGTTACCTTCTTAACCTTCGTCTTCAACATGTCAGGCAACAATCGTCCCAGCCAAACCCCTCGACATGCTGCCACACAAGCTGCATGATACTCGGCTTCACACGAGGATAGAGTGATCATCTTTTGCTTCTGTGAACACCAACTGATTGGGTTTGACCCAAGGAAAAACATCATGCCCGAAGTACTTTTCCGGTCATCCGTATCACTGGCTATATCACTGTTCGAGTAATCGATCAGCCCCAAACCTTCTTTCTTCTTCTCGTAGACACACCCTTAACTCAGTGTTCCTTTTACATACCTCGGGATGCGTTTTACAGCACCCATATATTATGTTGTTGAGTTCTGCATGTACCTGCTCACTATCCCAATAGAGAACATCAAATCTGGTCGTGTGTGTAGTAAGTATCTCAAACTTTCGATTATGCTTCTGTACAGAGTCTTGTCTATGGGAGGGTTTGTGCTAACCTTGCTCATCTTCTGGTGAGGTTCCATCGGAATTTGAGTTGGATTACAATCCTTCATATCGCATTTGTCCAACACCTTTGTTGCATATGCGGACTGGTTGAGAGTAATCATCCTAGAGTTTTGATGTACTTTAATACCTAAGTAGTAACTGAGTAACCCGAGGTCTCTCATGCTAAATAATTTCTTCATCTAGCTTTTGAAGCTATTTATCTCCTCGATACTCTCTCTCTCTAGTGATGATCAAATCAGCCTATGACTGACTGGCAGTAGAACTAGCTACCATGTTCCATTCTCTTGGATAGAGGACATCTCCTCCATAACACTTCTCCATTCTAGCTTCGCCTTGGCTTCTTCGAAGTTCGCAGGCTCCTCCTCACTGAGTAAGCAGAACACTGAGTATTCCAGCTCTATCGGAGATGTGGCATCATAGAGGCTTTTGATTTCACGCTCCCATAGTGGTCCTTCAAACGAGCTCTCGTCAAGCTCCAACCTTCGCGGAGCTCCAGGTGAGATCGGCGCTCCCATTGTTGCTACAAGAGTACGCGGTGTAGTCGAGCCGAGCATCCAGGTTCCCGTGCTCATACTTGTCATGGTCATGCCTGAAGTTTCTGCAATGTGGTCGTGTCCTCTGACTTCGTTCTCCATGGTTGTAGCATCGGTAGCTACCACGTAGTCGTTAGGATCTACGGCCATGATATGGTCGGATCCTCTGACTGCGCAAACTATGGTTGGAGTGTCGGGTATGTGATCGTCAAGACTTGCATCAGTGTTAGGAGGATATTATGCTCCACTCCCACTTCTTCTCCTCCTTGAACACGGTGTCACGAGTCATCACAAATCGTCGTGTCGTTGGATCAAATTTCCGATAGCCTTTCGTTTTCGAATCATACCCAATGAACACCATTGGGTTGCTTTGATCTGCTAGTTTAGAGAGGTGTGGCGTGGTCGTCTTCACGTGTGCAATGCACCCAAAAGTTCGTAGATGACCCACGCCTGGCTTGCGGTCGTAATAGGCTTCGTAAGGAGTTTTGCTTATATCGCTTTTCATTGGCGCCCGATTTAGGAGATAAACGGTAGTCAAGACCACTTCCCCTCAAATTTCTCCTAGGACACCCATGCGATTCAACAGACTCCTCGCCATACCGACCACTGTCTGGTTCCTCCTTTCGACCACACCGTTCTATTGGGGGGGTAAGGCATTGTCAGATAATGCCTAATACCTAAGAGCTCATAGTAGTCTTCGAACTATTTCGAGGTAAACTCGCCACCATGGTCGGTGCACAGAGCTTTCAGCCTCAGATTCTTCTCCATCTCGGCTGTGATCATGATGTTCATGAATGCCTCGAACGCGTCATCTTTGCTTTGGAGTAACGCCGGGCACATATACCTCATACAGTCATCTACCAACAACAGGAAATAACAATTTCCTCCATGGTGGTCGGAGTGATTGGCACACATATGTCACTATGCCATAACTCGTGAGGCACGACTGCTCGGTATAGAGACATGGTCGTAGATGCGATCCACATGCTCGATCATGGCCATGCCTTACACCATCTTCTTGTGAGCCAGATCCTTTAGGGCATGAAAGTTAATATGCCCGTACCTAGTATGCCATCTCCATGCTTCTTCCGTGCTTCTTGCCAGAAGACACTCTGGAAGAGTCAGATTGATGTTCAGTACATATGTCTAGTTTCTTGATCCACTCACTTTGGCCAACAATCTTCGAGTTCTATCTAGAATCGATATTACTCTACCTTCGACCACAATCTTGCAGCCATTTTTATCCAGCTGTCCAAGGCTGATGATATTGCTTAGCCTCAGGATGTAGTAAACATTCGTGAGAATATGATGTTCACCCGTAGAACGCTCCAACAGTACCGAGCCCTTTCCAAATTTGATTGAACCTTTTATCTTCATGTCAATCTCAGCAATTTTCTCCATGCATCCGGTCATGTGGATACTTGCGTCGGTATCTAGATACCATGCCTTGTTTTGGGTGTCGCTAAGCTTCGACGTCACATTTTCTTCATACAGGAATACCTTTTCTTCAGGTGTTGGGACTGTATGGACAAGTTCACACACTTCGATCATCAGCAGCTGAGGGTCATCGTCGTTCCGCTTCGCTACGAGATTCGCCCTCGCTCTTCAATTTGGCTTGGACACTCTTTCGCAAAGTGCATGTACTTGTTGCAGTTGAAGTACTTGACTTTGGTCTTGTTGAAGTCCTATGGCAATCGTTCATCGACAACACGATTGTCATCTCCTCGGCCACCACTTTGTCCACGATCGCGTCCCTGACTTCTTCCATTATGACCTCCTCTCTGAGCACTGCTCGAGCCCTCGTTCTTCTTGGTCTTTGAGCTCCTCTCTTTCCACTTGTTTTGGGTAAAGAGCAGCTTCTCTCCTTCGTCCTTCGAGTAACATCGACCCTTGAGTCCTTCCTCAAAAGTTCTGAGTTGATCGATGGCCTCCGATATTGACATAGCTGTGACATCACCGAACTGTTTGATCGTTTTGATAATATGGAGAAATCAATCTGGAACTGAGCTAAACATCTTTTTGACAACATCGCTCTCTTCCAGCTTCATGCCGAGCGAGCGGATCTCACCCACCAGAGTGGTGAGTTTTATGGAGTACTCGGTGATCATCTCCGAGTCTCCTATCCGCAACTTGCTTAGTTTCCATTTGAGCTCTTGAGTGCGTGACTTCTTGACACAATCTTTGCCTACTCTTATCTCCCTGAGTTCGATCCAGGCTTCTTTCACCATCTCCTTCTCGACATCATCACGTCGTCTGGTACCACTTATGAGATGGCCATCATTGCACCTTGCTCCTTGTCACCGTCGTCGTCTCCACCTTCGATCGCCAACTAAACTCATAGCAAATGCAAGATTAACTTCATTTTGACAGCCCATATGTCGTAATTTGTTTCGCTCAACATTGGGTATTGAATTGGGATTGTGATGCTTCTTATCATCGGCTTGATGAACATGCCTGACTTCGATGGATCGAGCTCGTCGCCTGTAACCTTGATGAGCGCTCTTGACTTCTTCGGATCAACCGGGTTGTTGGCCATCGCTTCGTCCCCTTAGGCTCTGATACCAATTGTTGAAAAATTTGCCCAGGGCCTAGACGAATCGGTGAACTTAGGCTTCGAGATCACACATGCGAATACAAATTGATTTCTTTCTTCCTTCGTTTTTTGCGATGCGCTGCAATACGATGCATATGTGTCTTTTTCCTCTTTCTTATATAAAGAAGCAACGTATAAGACTTTAAAAACAACACAGCATACCATGCTGAGAATCCGACTCGAAAACATCCCGATCTTCCTTTTTACGACCACTCTGAATCCTAAACGGACTCTGACTCCTGACCCCTTGCGACTACGACTGCTACAATGCTCTTATGACCTATGGTTGCTACAGTGCTTTTACGACTACACCTACTACAGTACTTTTACAACCTACAAATGTTGGGTTTAGTCCCACATGGGTTATGGGAAAGGAAGAAGCACAACTTATAAGTATGAGGGATCCTTCACCCATTGGACTAGTCTTTTAGGGGGAAAGACCCAATACCACTTATAAAATTGTTGCTTAAAGGCTTGCATAAGTGCAGACCGTGGGTTTTGGTGACCAGCCCACTTGATCCTGTGGCCCGGGTAGTGAAACCCAGTTGGATCCCAAGGGGTCTAATATGACAATTAGTACCAGAACCCAAGCGCCTAACACCTCCTTGGACCTCATGGTTAAGTAGCATGCCATGCTAAGAATCCGACTCGGAAATATCCCGATCTTCCTTTTTACGACCACTCTAAATCCTAAACGGACTCTGACTCCTGACCCCTTACGATTACGACTGCTACAGTGTTCTTACGACTTATGACTGCTATAGTGCTTTTACGACTATGCCTACTACATTACTTTTACGACCTACAAATGTTGGGTTTAGTCCCACATGAGTTATGGGAAAGGAAGAGCATAACTTATAAGTATGAGAGAGCCTTTACCTAATGGGCTAGTCTTTTAAGGGAAAAAGACACAATACCACTTATAAAGTTGTTACGTAAGGGCTTGCATAAGTGCAGACCGTGGGTTTTGGTGCTCAGCCTACTTGGTCCTGTGGCCCGGTAGTGAAACCCGATTGGATCCCAGGGGTTCTAATATGTCAATTGGTATCAGAACCTAGGCGCCTAACATCTCCTTATACCTCATGGTTGCAATGTTCACAACCAGTGTATGAGGGAGAGAATATTGGTTTAGTTTCACATGAGTTGTGGGAAAGGAAGAAGCACAAAGTGTGAGGGAGCCTTCACCATTGGACTAGTCTTTTGGAATGAGAATGTCCAATACCATTTATAGGGCTGTTGCTTAAGGACTTGCATAAGTGTAACCCATAGGATTTAGTGCCTACCCCACTTAGTCCTGTGACCCGGATAGTGAAATCCGATTAGACCCCAGGGGCCCGATCTGACAGGCTTGAGGTGCCAGTCAATGCACGATGTTGGAAGCTGGTGTAACCTTGGAACCTGATAAGATAAACCACGAACATGTACGCAGAAGCAGAATTGGAAAATACGGAGGAGGGCAGACGTGACCTTGCGGAGGAACTGGGGTGCTTGGCTGCTGGGCCTGCTGGGGTTCGAGAGCGCCTCAGTCTCGAAGACGGTGACGTGCAGCGTCCCATGGAGCAGGATCTTGGCCATCCCTCCACCGCACTCTGATCACCTGCGCAAAAGCACGTGGTGCAGTCAGCCATCCAATTGTCCTGAACAAATACAACGCAATGCGAAACTGTGAGCCGCACAGGTTATTGACTGAAACTGATCAGAGGCAAAAAGAACACGAACCAAAGCAGAAGGAAAGAACAGGGATAGATCAAGTTGCAGGGTCCGTCTTTCAGATGGGCTAGAGAAAGGACAAGACTGCAGATGGGGTATGGACTATGAGGGAAGGCTTGTGGTGGAGAAGGAAAGGATGGGAAGCCATGCAGGGAAGGAGATCTGAAGACGATTAGAAATAGCAAATCGTTGAGGATGACCCGGACGTCGCTGCATGTTTTCTGCCCAGCCGTGCGAATACGACAGATACTGGTGTACTATATGATAATACGTTGAGTTAGAAGGGTGAATGACTCCTTAAATATCAACAACAATATACAGTGGAAACACCGATACTTAAATACACCAAAGCCATGAGTCAAAGAAGGCAAAATTCCGAAAACTTTTTGTGCTACCAGTGTGGCCTCTCCCAATTCTTCCGAAAAATTACTGTGCCACCGGTGTGACCTCTCCCAATTCATGGTTAGACCTCTAGCAATTTCCGATTGGACCGGTAAATAGTAAAGTCAACACGATTTTAAATTCAAGAATTTATGTAATTTTTGATCCAATGGTCCAAATGATTTGAAACATGGCATGCATCTTTTTTTAAGATATCACGAGCATATCCCAATCAATGATCAAGAAAATCGTTCTCAAAATTGTGATCTTTTTCATTTGAAGGAATGTTGCACCAAAACCAGACAAAAGAAGAACACATCCATCTTCTCTTGCTCGTGAGTCCTAGATGATCTAGCTGATTTTAGATGAGTTCTTACATATCATAACAAGCTAAATCACAACATGAATTCAATCCAAAATACCCACAAGAGCAAAACATCAAAATCACATCTCTTGAGGAAAACCGAACAAACTCAAGAACTTCCTCTAGATCATGCCTAGATAGATGAGATCTTATCTTTAGAAGATATCTTTACCTCTTACATGTCCTTGGCACCATAAAAGATTAAGAGGATAGAAATCCAAACAAAAAAACCAAGTAAATAAAAAACACAAGAGGGGACCCATAGCACGACTCACATTGGCAAACTTTGGATATTAATTTCACTTAGAGATAAATGTTTTACACTAATCCCTTAGGATAGCAGAGCTCTAAGCCTAGAGCACACATACAAAAGGCTTTTAACACGAGGAAACTTTAACCCCAATCTTGAAGTATCACATGACTCAACTCAATACAAGACTTAAATAGTGGAGACTCCTCACCTCTCACTTATCCCTAACAACCAGCCACTCCTTAGTGGATCACACCACTTATAAATTGGGAAAACTCGGTAACTCACATACAAACGGGTTTTACATTACACACACTTGCGTGCTTTTCAAAGCACAACTTCCCATAGGCTCTAATAGCCCAATAAGATATTCCAAGGAAAACCGAGCAAACTCAAGAACTTCCTCTAGATCATGCCTAGATAGATGAGATTTTATCTTTAGGAGATATCTTTACCTCTTACATGTCCTTGGTACCATAAAAGATTAAGAGGATAGAAATCCAGACAAAAAAACCAAGCAAATAAAAAACACAAGAGGGATCCATAGCACGACTCACATTGGCAAACTTTGGATATTAATTTCACTTAAAGATAAATTTTTTACACTAATCCCTTGGGATAGCAGAGCTCTAAGCCTAGAGCACACACACACAAAAGGCTTTAACACAAGAAAATTTTAACCCCAATCTTGAAGTATCACATGACTCAACTCAATACAAGGCTTATATAGTGGAGACTCCTCACCTCTCACTTATCCCTAACAACCAGCCACTCCTTAGTAGATCACACCACTTATAAATTGGGAAAACTCCGTAACTCACATACAAATGGGTTTCACATTACACACACTTGCATGCTTTTCAAAGCACAACTTCCCATAGGCTCCAATAGCCCAATAAGATATTACACCCACAAATATGTGACATAAAACCACTTAGGCCAGTGTCGTGATTTTGCAAACTGTCACTCCATCGGGTTTCGAATAATTTCCTCAATTGCCACCCATCGGTCTTCACAACAATGCGATGTCCATAACTTATCGCTACGATCTAACACCTGCGTCAAGGCCATCACCACTTGAAGCACCCAAGTCACATGGCACATCAACTTCACACCAAAGTCCATGACGCCCAATGCTTGCCGCCAAGATCGTATGTCTGCTTTGAGAACCATCACCACATGCATGAATTGCCTCCATACGATCCTTGTCTTTCTCTTATGCTCTTGGCTTGAGACGATGCTTCACCCGGACTTGCACGACACTCTATGGCCACCAAGGCTCGGTCTTGCCACTAGCCGCAATCCATCATCAAAGCACTTGCATATCAAATAAAAAGTAATTAATCTGAGCGCAAATAACATGCACTTGACTCTAAATTAGCAAAATATATGCATGGACCTATGCTATGACTAACCTTTGTATGAAAATCTCATGATTAACACTTGTATGGATACACTATGAATAACACTTGTACGGACTCTCGCCGTAACTAACACCCAAAACCAAACAACAATTGGACAGAGGGCTGGTCTGACCACAGGTAGTAAGCCAGTCAAACCACCATGACCCACCAATCGATCGCCAGCAATGCCGGTCGACTACAACCCTCGGTGGTCGACCACCATTCCAGTCGGTCAACCAAGTCTCTGAGAGAGCACAAGTCACACTGTAAATTATCATAAAATCAAACTTAATTAACACAAGCAAAGCACAAACAATGTTAAATATTCATCACTCTCTAAGAGCTGCTACCACATGGTCTTACATATACAAACCGCTTGACGGCTTGAGGCATCTCACCTCTATCCAACTGTTCATTCTCAAAGTGTGGAAATTACAAAACCACCTGTACATGTAGACTCCAAAGTACTTGATGATTCGTAGAAAGACATCACAATGATGAGAAGATACAATGGTGGTTTGAAATTTAGGGCCTGTTTGGTTTGAAGTCTAACCTTAGGTGTGCCAGAGTTTCTTAGGCAGGTGTTTGGCTCATTGCCACAACTGTTGCTTGCCACATTTTCTTAGCCCCGTGACCCACATGTCATAGACTCAATTTTTTTTACCAAACATTACCACACTTGTGGTGCTGATTTTTGTTGCCACAAAATGTGTGGCCTGCCACACTTGCCTAAAGTTAGTTATGGTAGAGTTAGTCACAAACCAAACAGGCATCTCAAAGCATTTGGTATGGTTTTGACTAAGCTGATTTACCACCAAGCAGCATGCAGGCTTTGTTTTAACTATGGCTATGAACACCCTTTATGCATATCCAATAGTTTTTGCCAGGTTTCATTTTTAGCAGGACCCACCACCCAGTAGTTCTCCAATCCCATTCCCTCAAACTTGTCCAAATGGGCCGCTCGGTACGGCACAACACATATCCAGATAGGGCACATCCCGATTAGGCCTGGTATGGCTAGTCTGAATTGCCTAGTGGGCCTAAAAGTAAACCTAATAGTATAGTGATGTATATATAATATACCAATATATTCTCATTCTTTGTAATTATTAAGAGGTAGAATAAGCAATTCCTACCCTCCCCTATTCCTATATATAAAGCCACAAGGGAGGATGAGGGGGACTCAGAGCTCATTGACTCTCACACCCTCTCCATTTCCTTGGTGGCTCTTAGCTCCACCATTTCCATGTCCTCAAGGGAGAAAAGGTATAAACTATCTACTATTTAGCTAGTGTCGCAATAGTTGACGTTGTTCATAGGGATCATGGTGAAAAACTGCGCAAGGAAGAGGAGTCAGGTACTTTAGCGTTCAAGCCTTTTATTGTTGAGGAGCATACCATAAGGAAACCTATTTATCAGATCTTTCGAAGCGACGACGTTGTTTGGTCCAGTGGCCTGATTCTTGCTTAGACCTTGTTCGAGAGATCCATTTTCGATGGAGATTCATTCTAAACCGAGATTCACGTGAATAGGCTGAGACTGTGGTCCAATGAAACAAGACCATAGGTGCGAGAGGTCCGAGTTCAATTCCAAGTTTTTTCTCCGTTACTCTTTTTTGTTTAACCGCGTTTTCTTTCCCCCAATGCTGGTTGCCGGACAAGCAGACCTCAACTTGGTGGCTCTGTATTTTTTGCACCGTCGGAGGCTCTGCGCGCGTGTACCCAGCGCTGGACGCTTCAGTTCGTCAGTGTGACAGACGATGCTGCTGCACCAAATCGAAAACTCGGTGTCGCCTCTCGCTGAGGAGAGGGCCGTTGCGTCCGGCAGCATACCCCACACAGAACCGGAGGACAGCGGCCGATGATGCGACGCAAGCCCTCGCGCCTGCTCTGCAGCCATGTGCCGAGGCGCGTCTTGTTCCTGACACGCTCGCGCGCCATCGTCCTATCGGCATCGTCCACCGTATTATGCTGCCCTCTCCTTTCCCACCCCGGCCGATCCGCCTTGTCTCTCCGCACACTGCTTCGCACTGCACAACCCCATCCCCGCGCATCCATCGACTTCTTGCGCCGCCATCCCGTTCCCTTCCTCGCCGGCCATGGTGGCCTCCGGTATCGCCGCAGCCGCGCGCCGCCTGTCGCTGCTGCTGCTGCTCGTCGCCATCTCCATCGACTCCTCCCTCGCGCTCACTCCAGACAACCACGCCGTGAGTTCTTGCACATGCTCACACCAGGTATAACGTAGCAATCAACGACTACTGATGCGTGCGTGCGTGTATGCACGGTTTGTGTGCGTCGTGCAGGAGGCGGCGGCGAACGGCGGCGGGGGAGGGACCGGGAGCGGGAGGCGGGCGTGCACGTACACGGTGAAGGTGAAGACGAGCTGCGCGTCGCCGGCGCGGACGGCGGACGCGGTCAGCGTGGCGTTCGGGGACGCGTACCTCAACGAGGCCTACGGCGCGCGGCTGTCCGGCCCGCCGGAGACGTTCGAGCGGTGCGGCGCCGACACGTTCGGCGTCTCCGGCAAGTGCGGCTACGGCGTGTGCTACCTCTACCTCCGCCGCGCCGGCCGCGACGGCTGGGCGCCCGAGTGGGTGCAGGTCTTCCAGCCGGGCGCCGCCGCCGGCGACAAGCCCGCCACCTTCTACTTCGGTGCGCCGCTGCCGGACGGCGTCTGGTACGGGCACAACCGCTGCCCCAAGGCCGCGGCGCCTCGGACGAACACCTCTGCTTCGCCTCTAGGATAGGGTGATCTCATTCAGCCGTGCTCAGTACAACCCTCTCTGTGCCGTGTCGGCAATGTAGTTGGCGATTTGGCATCGATCGAGAATAAGCAGACTCGTGCATCAGTATTCCCATCGCTTTCTTTGCGCCTTTCACAGGTGTTTGTAGCATTTCGACGAACAGGGCCGCATTAGGCCATGAGAAGCCCGGTAGCTTCTTAGGCCCTGTCAGGCTTGGCCCAAGTCCGGCCCTTTCAACATGTCGAGTTCTGGGTAAGTCATGAGATGTGTTGTTTTTGACAGCTGCTTATGGTTTATGGCTATAACAAATGATTTTTGGTTTTAATATAAGTATTTATATGAATAAATTAAATATTGTAAACCATTTCGAAAAAAATTATCTTGATAAATCGTTTCAAAAAGACGAAGAAAAAACCATCATATTTATTTTATCGGGAAAGGCACAAACCGTGAAGTGAAAAGAGAGCTTCTTAGGGCCTGTTCTTTTTGGCTGCGGCTTATGGCTTTTGGCTGCAGCTTATGGTTTTTGGGCTATTGTACGAGAGATTACAGAGTAATAGAAACTCACATGCGATTTTTGCCAATATAAATGAAGTCAATAAAGTATGTATTACAATTAACTAGTAGACTCTATCTTGAAAAAATACTCCGTTTAAAAGCTAGTTACTGTAGAAAAACCAAAAAATAGCTTTTAGAAGCTGAAAAGAACAGAGCTTCTTAGCTCGCAGGGATGTCCCATTAGCGGTGGGGTAACCAAAATGTTCCACAGGGGCATAGGGCTCAGCTGCACCGTGAAATTTGGTCCCTCACAAGTTAGTTTATCCAAAAGTTCGCAAATTAAATTTACTACGAAAATTCAACAGCCAGTGCAATACGAAGAGAACCTAATTGGAGACAATCTTTCAAATTGAAAAACTCGGTTCAACAACGACGTATTTGTGGTAAATTTGCTTTCCTCAAATGGTGTTTTTGCTTTGCTTTGGTTGGTACTTTGTGAATAATGCTGCGATAGTCTAGCTTCTTTTCCTTTTTTTTTTCAGATGACTTACCGGACGATGAGTGTAAGCCATCTCACGATAAAGGTTCCTGCTTCAAATGGCTCGAGCTTTTAGTTTTTTTGGCTTTCAGTTTATTTAAGTCGGAAGCATTTGTAATGTATCGGTTTTTAATTTCAGCTATTTTGACTTTTCGGCTTTTTTCTTTTTTTTTTCTTTTCTCTCTCTTATTCCTTTACATTGTTCGTAACGATATAACATTTTTTTTATTTTTTTTTCTCAATTTTTCTTTTTTCTCATTTTTTCATAAAAAGTAACAACCACTACAGTGTGATTTCAATCAAAAGTTATAGTCAGAAGTTTAAACCAAAAGCTAGTTAGAGTACCACCAAAATATATGAAAATTTAGTGTGAAAACTGGACGACCAAGGAGAACGTGGATCAAAATTTTGAGATGTTTTGAATTCCCTGCGTGACAGTTAGAAACATTCAATCTGTAAGCTTTGTTGTAGTGTAAATTGTTTCCAACTCATATATGCACCGATGAAAACCATGTGTTCTGAACGGAAGGAACGTGACAGGTGCCGATTTAAGCCACATGAGAGGAAAAACAAAGCCTTCGGCAGCTAATCAACGGCCTGTTTCTGGCCCTGTTTCTGCTTCTGCTTTCTTAATTTTGTCCTTTTTAGGGTTTTAAATTTTTTTAGATTTTTGCCTTTTATTTTTTATTCCTTTACATTATTCGTGATGATATAATTTTTTTTATTTTTTTATTTAATTACACCAAAAAATTAACAACAGTTATAGTATAATTTCGATCACTATATGTACACTACTTGCTAGGGTTGGTAACCGTACTCCGTTCTGTGCTGCTCCAACTCTTCTTCTACTGTTTTAGTACTTACTCCAAAGAACAGTGACTATTCTTTGCCTGTTATTGGCTCCTGTAACTCCATAACTGTCCTGTGTGTACCTTTCTGCTGCAGTTTATGATTTATAATTATAGCTGATAGATTTTCACTCTAACACTAACACTTGTACAAACGAACCGAATGTCGATAAGTCGATGAACCGCTTTGAAAAGACTATCCCGATAAATTGGTTCAAAATGGCCGTAAATAAGTCGTCATTAGGGAAAACGATAAGTCATAAGCTGAAAAGAACATGCCGTCCTTTTTACCCTTTTTTATGTTATTTCAGTAGTTCATCCTAACTGCAACGTAGGGTGCATTTTTTCAGCTACAGCTTTTGGCTTTTGGCTTATGAATTTTGAATTCTAACTGTTCGTAAGAGAAAGTATGCAGATAGATAGTCACGTGTGATTTTGGTCGGTATAACTAAAGTTAGTATAGTGTCTACTACAATCGACTAATAGACTCTATTTTAAAAAAATACTTAATTTAAAAACTAATTATTGTGAGGTAATCTATAAGATAGAATTCGAAAAGAACTATGCCTTAAACTAACATAAGAGTTGCATCAAGTCCAAGGGGAAAGAGATAACGAAAAAACGTGTTTTTACCGGGATTCGCTGTACACCTTTTGTCGTAGGTCACTGATGAACGCAAGTGAGCCAGTGAGGTGGATGCGCAATAAATAAGGGGAGAGCATTTGACGTGGTACGTGACTGAAGTGAGCAATGTCTCTTCGAAGTTGCCTTTCTTTCTTGGAGTGAGCACTATGAGCCTGTGATTTGAGGAACTTTTTGCATAAATAATACTGTAGCTTTTTTAAAATTTATCTTAAATATTTATTTTTACAAATCTAATCTTATTTTTAGACATGTTAAGTTAGGGTTACTCGTTAGGCACCTGCCGAGCCACAGTTGCTCGACAGGCACCTACTGAGCTACTGGCCCCAGTAGCTCGACAACAGGAGCTGCCGAGCACCCCACTGCGGCATTAATTAAACGCCATGATTAGCGCTAATTAAATATCATGATTAGCGTTAAGTAAATGCGATTAGTACTAATTAAATATAAGTAGCATTAATTAAATACGATTAACACTAATTAAACAACATACTAATCTGGCCTGCCGAGTTCTCTTCACTCGGTAGGTCCAAAGAGGGGTTAGATTTGCAAAAACAAGTGTCCGGATGCCAAATTTAAAAAGATAGTTACAATATCATTTATGTAAACAGTTTTGATTTAAAAGTATTTTAGCTTCGTTTTTTTTTTTTTGAAAAAAGAGCATCTTTTGGTTGGGACCGATAATGTTTTTCTACTCAAATTTGACTATAACAGACATAAAAGGTTCAAATAAAAAAATTAGACATGAATTAAACATGATCGAAATGGTTTGTTTGGCTTGTCAACATACAGTTTCTTGTTATAGACAGGGAATGGGCCGGATACTGCGTGCAATAGAGCATTTTGTTGGGAACTGAGAAATATTGGCCCAGAAAGCTTTAAATCTAAATTGAAATAAGGTGTTTGCTATTCAAGTTTGCTGTTATTTTGTTGTCTAGGCTCCATATTCAATCAAATAGCATTAATTTTACATGTTTTAATGGAAAAGGTCTACTTTTCAACCAACTCTGGACTTAGTTTGTTTTTCATCCCTTAGCTTTAAAATCGTCATATGCGGAACCTCAAACTAACAGAACCATGCACTTTACCCCTTGGATCCAAATCATAGTTGTTTTATCTGATGTGGTGCCTACATGTCAATTGTTTTTGACACGTAAGGTCGTTTTCGATGATATGGTAGACACTCATCAAACTTAGCAAAAATAAAAACCAAAAAAATATTTATGGGACCCACATATCATCCTCAGGTCTCCTTTCTTCTTGCTCCCCCTATCACTCATCTCTCTCTTTCCTCTCATATCACCCTCTCCTTCCCCTCTTCTCCGAGTCTAGGTTCCGACAAAGGCTAGGCCAAACCTCGTTGGAGTGGCGGCCACTGCCTTTCTTCTTCCTCCCCTTCTCACCCATCCCTCTCTCATCTCTCCCTTTCCTCCCCCTCTTCTCCAAGTCTAGCACCAACAAGGGCCGGACCAGACTTTGCCAGTGCCGCCACCCATACACCTTTTGCCGCTATCGTCCACTATTTTTTTCCCAAACCCACACCACAGCCTTCTCTCTCACTTGGTGCCACCAATGTCAGCCACCACTCCCCCAATCTCTCTCTCTCCAGCCACCTCTCGCGCCATCTCACTCTTCCAATGACTACCCTCCTCTTACTCTTCTATAAGCTGTTATTATTTACATACTAGTTTATTATAGTATATACCATAGTAACTACAATCAACTAATATATAAATAATAACAGCTTAGTAACTTTTATAGTAACTACAATTGACTAGTACAAATAAAGTTATTATAGTAGTATATATAATAATAACTTTATTTATATTAGTTAAAATCGTACATAAATATTTTTTATAAGCTATTATTATTTATAAGTCAAAATTAAACAAACGGACCGTAAGTCGAACATAAACAACAAGGGGCAAGCCAACAAAAATGCAGTGCTTTGGCTAGTGGTTGGGCTATTGTTTGACTCCCATCTTGACCCGTCGCTCTCCTCCCTCTCTCCTGTGGCGGCGGCCAAGAAACGTGAGGGAAAGTACTGTAATAAACGAGTTAGGCCTTGCTCGTTTGGACTTGAGCTTCTGGGTTCCAGTTTATTTTTCATTATTTCTAAATTTCGCCTTTTTCTAACTATTCGTATTTTTTGAGCTTTTTTACCTATTCTTTTTTTCTTGTATTCGTTTGCATTATACATGCTGGGCTAACTGATTTTTCTATTTTTAAATTTTTTAAATTTTAATTATACTAAATAAATCATCACCAGTTATAGTGTAATTTTAACCAACTACAATAAAAATTTAACCATAAACAAAAAAAAACAGCCTAACTGAGCACCACCTTAAACGCTCTCGCCTACTTGCTTGCTTCGAGGTAATCGCTCCCATTCTGAGTCCAATTGCAACCCAAATTCCAAAACACGCCGTAGAAAAAGGTCTCATTTTTATTTCATATCCCCTCTCCCATGAAGATTGATTCTTGGGGGATTCTATGACTGCTGCAGTATCATTCCTTGAGTGAATTGAGCCGGGAAACCGCTAAAAATCGCACCTTTTCTGCCCCCCAAGATTCTTCCATTTCCGCGTATTTTCCACGCCACGCCGGTTGAATCCCCACTGATATCCGGCGCCCTCGGCTTTCCTTTCCTTTGGCAAGAGTAATTCTTGCGTAGTCTTGGTTCTTGGAGCTGAGGAGGATCGAAACCCTACCGACACCACCCTGTTGATTCAAGAAACCGAGGTGAGCCGATGAGCAAGAAGAGCGGCGGCGGCGTGCGATTGCAATGCGCGGAGGCGAAGGCGGCGGATTGGAGCTGCTGCTTCCTCTCCCTGCCACCTGCGGCCCCTTCTGATCTTGGTAGTGATGGTGGATTCAACCTGGCGTGGAGCCTCCACCAGTCCTTCCACCCGCCCGCCGGCCTCTTCGCCAGCGTGGGACAGCAGGTGGGGGTCGGCTTCCCTGCCTCCTCCTCTAGCGCCCCGCCGCCGGACACGCCCCGAGACCCATACGTGAAGTACGTCTCGCCGGAGGTCGGCCACCGTGTGGTCGAAACACCCCTGCCAGGCGAATGCGTGGAGTTGAGGGAGAAGGGGAAGAAGAAAGCGGTGAAGGTCAAGATTAAGGTTGGGAATGCTCACCTGAAGAGGCTGATCAGCGGGGGGATTGCGGGCGCGGTGTCGAGGACGGCTGTTGCGCCTTTGGAGACGATTAGGACACATTTGATGGTCGGGAGTAACGGGAATTCAACTACGGAGGTGTTCCAGTCTATCATGAAGCATGAAGGATGGACTGGATTGTTCCGCGGTAACTTTGTTAATGTCATCCGAGTAGCCCCGAGCAAAGCAATTGAGGTAACTAACTTATCCATGGCTACCAAATTCACTGTCATGTTTTCGTGATTCTGCACTATTGTTTGTTTGTTTGTTTGTTTGTATATTGATTCTGTACTGTGCTTTGTTTGTGACTTGTATACAATGCAGAGAATTGTTAACCGTAATATGGAAATCCTTGCGAAAGGATTTTTTTCCTTTGCAATGTATATAACCCCACCTGCTTACAAAGTTAGGCGTTAGTCCTTGTTGTAAATCAGTGTTCATTTCTGTGCAAGTTTCCGCTTGACGCTGTGAAATTTTCTCTTCCCCACACTTGGGGTCTATTTGGCCAAGCGCCTCGGTATATTGCTCAAATAATTTTAACCTAAGATTGCTTATTTTTGTTTATGTTTAAAACTTAAGTCCTATCACCAAAGAAAAACTAGTATCTGTTTTGTCCTTTTGGCCTAGCTAAGACTTATCGAAAATAATGTAACTTTTTTGTATTGGATTTGGCTTATTGAGAACTCTAAGGGCTTATAAGCTGAGTTACCAAAACATCCTTTTGGGGCTTTCCCTGAGGCTAAACCTGCATTATAATTGATAAGAGACCTCAAGCATTGATGTATTCCATATCATAAAACCACATTTTTATATTATATGAATCATTTTCTATTTGATTCTTCTTAATGTAATGCTATTTTCATTTTGACCATAGAGACCTTTTCTATTAAGAAAGTCCAAATTGAGGTTTATATACGGAGGAGTCCTTTGAAGTTTAACTCTGTATGGAGCAGTTGCTCTTGGCTGTTGCCATTATTTCCCCTGCTCAAGCTGGTCTGAAAATAAGTAGCTTCAACAAAGCTCTGGACTCCATAAATTTATAAGTAGCTTCAACAAAGCTCTGGACTCCATAAATTGAAGGACTTGATTTACTTATCATTTCTTTGCACAAGGTAGAAGCTCGATAGTTGCTTGCTCTCCTATGAGCTATACCACGTCGATCAGACAAGATAACAGAACAGTGCCTATCCAAAGCCCGTATAACAAGAAACTTTTTGTGGCATAATGCTAATGCTCTTGCTCTGTAGACTCTGTACCCTTTCTATTGGGCTACAGAGCATTAGCATTAGCTCTGCACCTCTTTTTCTTCCGACTCAATGCTAATGCTCTGTGGCCTTCAACATCTCCAATGGATATTAGAAGTTTAGCCTTGTCCTTTTGTAGGACAGAGCAACCTAGGAGCTATATGCAAATTATTTATATCCAGATATACATAATGATATGTCTTGAAAACATTTCCCTGATGGCTATGCAGCTGTTTTCATATGTTTTATACTTTGTATTTGTTGACTAGTTTATACATTTTGTATGGGCATAGTGACTTCACATATCAAGATATCATCATATGCTATTAGAATCTGGTAATGGTGGCATGGTATAATGATGATATATGATATCAATGACAGTTGTGGGATGGAAATAACATATGCTCACATACATAGTTGCACACACAGACATTGAAGTATTTTCATGCTTGTTTTGACATTTTTTTGGCAGCTTTTTGCTTTTGATACAGCCAAGAAGTTCTTAACCCCCAAATCTGGGGAACAACAGAAGATCCCAATTCCACCTTCACTAGTGGCAGGGGCATTTGCTGGTGTCAGCTCCACACTCTGTACATACCCTCTGGAATTAATTAAGACACGATTAACTATACAGGTTAGTGTTATCCCACAAGAATTCTCTAGGTCCCAGTCTCCCAGAAACTACTAGAGTTCTATGACCTTCTGAGATGTAACACATGACGAGCATACAATGTTTGCCCTCTAATTGTGCAGAGAGGTGTATATGATAACTTCCTCCATGCGCTTGTCAAAATTGTCCGTGAAGAAGGCCCCACTGAGCTGTACAGAGGCTTAACCCCAAGTCTGATTGGAGTGGTGCCATATGCCGCAACCAACTACTACGCTTATGATACCCTTAAGAAGGTGTACAAGAAGATGTGCAAGACCAATGAAATCGGCAACATTCCAACCCTTCTCATTGGGTCTGCTGCAGGAGCTATCTCAAGCAGCGCTACGTTCCCTCTTGAGGTTGCCCGCAAGCACATGCAAGTTGGAGCTGTTGGCAGTAGAAAGGTTTACAAGAACATGCTCCACGCTCTCCTGAGCATTCTCGAGGATGAAGGGGTTGGGGGCCTTTACAGAGGATTGGGGCCAAGCTGCATGAAGTTGGTGCCTGCTGCTGGGATTTCATTCATGTGCTACGAGGCTTGCAAGAAGATACTGATTGAGGAAGAGGATGAGTGAAGTACATACTTTATCCTCATGAGTTTTGCGACTTTCTGACAGCGGAGCGTCTTTTGGTCTTCCTTCGAATAAAATTGTGCTGGAACTGGATGAAACCCATAATTGTTGCTGCAGGATTTTAACCCTTTTTTTTGTACCGTCAGCTTGGCCTGATAAAAGTTACATCTGTTCCCAGTTTTGATTTTGGATATTACATGCGAGGAAAGCATGTCTTACGAAAACCGATTGTTGGGAGGTAATGAAATCATTAAAATACCGGCCATGAGCAATCATAATTCACAAGTGGTGCAGCAGCTACTACTCTCTGTATGCAACTGTATGAGTGCATGAAGATTCATTTGATTCAATGCTGTGTTCTTGGCTTTTGATTCTGCTGCTAACTTATGGCGATATCAGCGATTCTTTCAGATCAACAGATATGTTCCCATATTTTCAAAAAAACAAAAAACAAAAAACAAAACAAAACAGATATGTTCCCACGACAATTGCATTGCTCAATAACATTACCAAACTAGTAACAACTGCTGCACGTTAATCAGCCAAGCATGACACACGGAATAAATCAAATATATGTTCCAAAAACGCTAGAGGTTCACATCGGTCGATTACTGACGTACTGAACACACCAAAAGTCCCAGACACATTCCATCATCACACAGCACCCAATTTAACCAAAACTAACAAAAGAAAACAGAAGGCAGCTCGTCTCTAGTATGTCTGCTCCTCACCATCACCTGCGGCTGCCTCTGCCGCAGCTGCAGCCATCAACTCATCAAACTTGTCGCTCTTCCCCACCACTATATCAATCTGCGCAAAAAGCTCGGTGTAAAATGCCGTGTGAAATGCCGTGTGAAATGAACAGAAGAAAAGCTCATCAAATTTTATGCAGCAGAATGCCGTGTGAAATGAAGAACTCAACAGAAGAACAGGTTGGTTAATACCACAACAGGGATTTATTGTGCTCTAACCTTAGCCTTTTGGATTGGCCGCCCTCTCATTTCATCGTTCATTTCCAAAGTAGATGTCCTAATCTCTGCACAGGTTGGGGGGTAAAATTTGCAGTAAGTTCATAAAAAAAAATAAAGGAAACATGATCTCAATATAGTGATATCATTTATATGTGCATATCAGATGCTGGAGAAAGGACAAGGAAGCTCTACTCTTCTCGACGGCGAAACCATTGTTTTTCAGAATCTCTGCCACGGTCACAACTGTCGCTATGGCTGCAAGTAAATTAAACAGCTCTGTTAGCCATCTGGAAATCAGAATACTATATGATCATATCAACCGTTGAAAAAATTGATGGTGAAATCAGGTTTGTGAATTCACAATGTGTAGAAAACACACACAGAAGGATGCAGACCACCCAAAGAACATTTTTTCCCATGCTGAAGAACAGTTTAAAGGATGGCTTGATTCATTATGTTGTTCAACATGTCTATGTTAATATGCATATAGTTGCCAACAATGTTGTTCATCAGCACATCCTAATGTGAAGGAGAATATTGCCTAAAAGCCGCAACATATATCACTTCATCCAATGCTCTGGTCTAATATCAGTTTCTCAATGTAGGATTTGCACGGCAACAATAGTAAAAACCAGGGTTAAATTCCAGATTTTTTTTTCTCGGACCCCCACTGTGAGCCAGTTATTGTTACCAGAGTCAAATTTTCTCCGAATTCGAAACCTATCCCAATTTGATAAATTTTGTCTACAATTTTTAACCCCAAACTACATATATCGTCGAGTGCTTCATAAATCGTGCAAAAAACAGCCCAAAGTAACATATCTCAAATTTGGCTACAGTACCGTGACAGGCGGGAAACAGAGATACACAATTAAGGTCTAGTCCTTCGTATTGAGCCAAAATCGTAATATTTGTTTTTGCAGATAAACTAAGGAAACACGACTACAAGATGAGGAGCTAGGAGGAGACGCACCCATGCCGAGCGCGGAGAGCTCGACCTCGCCGTGCTGCTGCATATACCTCTGCACAAAACAGAAGCGAAGGACTCTTATCAGCACCCACCCAAGAAACCGCCGCCCATGGGGGAACGGACGGACGGCGAACGCGCGCCCGGGCCGGAAGGAGCAGCGAAAACCAGAGCCGATCGGTAATACCTTGGCGAGGTTGACGTAGAAGAAGAGGGGCTTCTTGGTGTTGGACACCTGAATCCGGTTAGTGCTGCCGCCGCCGGCCTTCCTCTGCGCCTCGCCGCCCGCCTCCGCCGCCGTGTCGCCGGACATGGTGAGGTCGCTCAGCCAATCACTCGATCGCGCGGTACGGCCTACGGTGATCTACTGCCGCGAGAAAGATCGGGTTCTTGGTTCAGCTCGGAGGGGAGGAAGGAACAGGGGACGCTGCTGCTGGCTGTATTAATGGCGGCCTCAGATCGGATGAGAAGGCGAATAGGATCGGGACGGAGCGGGTCAGACGAGGGCACGGATCACCGAGTCCGTCTCCGTGGCCGGTCCAAATGCTGCGCGTCTACTTGGGCTTCGATGGGCCGTACATGGCAGGGCTTCCAACACTATTGGGCCCGTCGGCCGTACCGCAAAAACTCGTACTTATGTAACCCAAAAAGAATTTCAACATTTGTCGCTGTAAAGATACGTGTTTCGCTCTATGTCTCGTTGTTGTATGGATTCTAGATCATATGTCAGTGGGACATGAGTGACAAATACTAAATTGATACATTTTTGATAGAGGTAAATGATTAATTCCTCCACTTTCAAAGTGTTCTAGTGTTGTGTCACGCCGATGCAAAACACAAGATATGTGCAGTTGTCTAAGGTCCGGTCTTTACAGCTTTTAAGTTTCAGCTTTTTGAATTATCTATAGTAACTAGCTTTTAAATAGAGTATGATTTAAAAACATGATCTACTAATTAATTGTAGTACCCATTTTAGCAACTGTATTTATATCGGTAAAAACAGTACGTGAGTTTCTGTTGCTCTGTAATCTCTCTCACAAACAACCTAAAAGCCACAAGGCATAGCCAAAAATCATAAGCCCGCAGACATAAAAAACAGACCCTAATTTATCCTTTTCCTCAACTGGGATTACACTACACGAACATTTGAACGTGTAAAACGATCCATAAAAAAGAAGGAAAAAATCTTAGAACGTGCAGACGATCCCACATCTGAACTTGTAAAACGATCCGAAAAAACAGAAACGAAAGATAAGTCGAAGAACGTGTACTTCACTCGTCTAAGAGCATATTCTTTTTAGCTACGATTTATAGCTTTTAGCTAAAATTTTTAATTTTTGACTGTTTACGATAGAGATTACGGAGAGAGATACTCGATTGTAATTTTGGTTGATACAAATGTTAGGCTTTTAACGTATATTACAATTAACTTATAGATTTCATCTTGAGAAAATACTTCATTTAAAAGTTAGATACTATAGCAAAAATTATTTTTAGAAGTCACAAAGAACAGACCCTAAAAACATGTCCTTTTCACCCCATCGTAAGGTTAAGCAATACTGTACCATCTACCGTGTTTAGCTAGCAAATCAGTTAATATTGTTACACTCAATGGAAAGTTAAAAGATGAGTACTATTCTACTAGTTTATGCCTCGTCAAAAAAGACCATTCAGCACTGCTTTGCACTCGAAAATGTTCGCTCTTCAGAAAAGGAGGAACGTACTGGATGATTTCTGAAGATCATCTGAAGTGACAAGGGGTGCGTATCATTGCATTAAAGAAGAAACAGGTTTACAACCATGCCAATGGAAACAAGTTTCACTTGTTTTTTTTTTTTTTTTTGCATTCGTGTCAATGTTTTGGATATTCTAGCTGAAAACAAGAAAAGGACACAGCAGATCACATGGGATAATTCATAATTAGCTTCGTTTGTATCTTCAAGCAAAGGTCCATGCTAGAGGTCTCAGTGACTAGAGGTGGTTAAATGGATCGTGCCAGTTAGATCGGTTTGAAGCACTGTATTGTTGGCTCGGCTAAGACATAGCACGGTCTAAATATTAATGGGCTTGACCGATATGGCACGATGCACTAGGTCATTCTTAGGTCACCACCCTGGCCTAGCGTGCTGGCCAGCACGTCATAAATAGTATCGAACCAAGCACGACCTGGAACGAGTATGGTCCATTAGGCACAACATGTTACGTACAATAGCGGCCCATTATGCGTGTTTGGTCCACGAAGCACGGTATGTTAGGAACGATAGTGGACCATTAGGCATGTTTGACCCATTAGGCACAACTCATTTAGCACTGTTTCAGCCTGTTAGACACGACAACGGTCGAATTTTTTTAATATTCTAGCCGTTTATAGCTGTTCAAGAGCTTAAAAATATGAAAACAAAATTCAAAAAATTCTCAAAATTTTTCTATAAATAGACAGCAAACCCCTCATTCAACCACCATCCAACCTTCTCTCTTCTCTGGATTTTTTGTGAAAATTTTGGTCCACTTTGTGATAATTTGACAAAATTCAAAATATATTTTGCAAATACAATCAAAAAAGATGTAACAATACTATTTTTCATATATTTTTATTGTTCTTATTTTTATTTGTTATGATGTAAAATAGATAATAGTATAATTTTCTATTTGCATTTTGCATTTTTCTCCATGAAAAATTTTGATAATTTTCCTATGAGTGATTTTGGAATTTCACTAGAGGGTCTTGCATCCTTGGGAATGATGCGCCTCCACTTCAAATGGGAGAGTAAGCAATACCATTGTTAGACTCTACGAGTGCTTTTGTGTCTACAAGAACCGAAGCAAAGAGATCCAGACCCAGAACATCGAGGGTGTGAGTAGATTTCAACAAGATAATGAACTGAGACGAAGACAGAGCTCAGCCTCTTAGGTAAGATACGTTGTTTATAAATTTTGTCATCATAAATTGTCTGCAAAGTCTATAGGTGGAAGGTGGAATGGGGCACTTGATCAGACATGCCCAAAGATGTAAAGAAAATAAGAAATAGCCTATGAGGTAGACGTAGTTGCAATACAACCCTAATGGTACAGTATGTAGCTGGTATTATAGTCCCGAGATAGCTCGAGAATATCTTTGTTGTTTAATTGCCTCATAGGATCTACTTTTAAACTTTGGCGAGTCTAAAACGTTTGAAAACTACATTAGGACTACTCATAATCCTAGATTTTCTATAATTTCTAGATTTTCTGCAATTTCTAGACAGACAATAACTCAAGTTTTATTTAAATCCTATAATAATGGTCGTGCTAAACTAAAAGAACTCTTTGAGACATGTACATTTTTGGTGGCCTTGATCTCAAACATATGGAATGGTCGGGGTAGGAAGGATTATGTTTATGTAGTTGCTCATTATACTAACGATGATGGGTAATGAAAAAAATTATAGGGTTTAAACTAATTGATATAGCACATACGGGTGAGAATATTGCAGAATGTATTATCAAAGTTGTGAAAATTTTTGCTCTTATAAATAATTTTTTTGCAATTACTTTGGACAATGCTACAGCAAACTCTAGGGCAATGGATATTTTTACTCCGCTATTTAGTACATACACTGAATCCTTCTTGCTACATCAGTTATGCGTCTATCGTATTATTAATCTTATAGTTAAATGTAGTTTAAAGAGGTTGGGTCCATATATTAAAGCTTTCATGATGCAATATCTTTCCTAAATTATTCTAACCAACCAATAGCAGCATATAGAACTTTTGTATTGCGATGAATGTATGTCCAAGGAAGTTTGGTTTGGACATGAGGTAAAGTGGAACTCTACTTATATGATGCTTCAAAACCTTTTACCCTAAGAGAGCATATTTTCTATTTTATTCACAAGCACTATCATAGCCATGACGATAGTACACTATTGACTAAGCAGTATTGATATGTTGCTGAAAAGTTACTATCATTTTTAGAACTCTTTTATGATTCCACTGTTGCTTTATCCAGAGTGCATTATCCAACATATCCTTTAATTGTGCATCATATTCTTATGATTGTGGGTCACTTGAAGGCTAATGAAAATGAGATAGTGTTATGAGAGGAGAGAAGAATATCTGAGTCTGCTTTTAGTCTTTCTGGAAGAATATTAGTGGAGAGAAGAACAAACCTCACGAGTGAGATGGTGGAAGTAGTTCTAACAATGAAAGACTAGGAACAAGCCGATTCACGAGCTCAACACTCTGTAGAGAATACAAAGTTGGCAGACACGTTAAATAATTTTTATCTAGACAATGACACTTAGAGTATCGATGTACATTGTACATTTTCTCATTTTTTACATGTACTACAGAGCTATAGGCTGTACTCTTTTTTTCTTTGCAAGGCTTTCTCAAGTTGAGTTTTTATTTGGTAAAATTTTTAACTAGCCAGCCATTTAAACATTAATAAAGCTCATTATTTCATTTAGAATATTTATCCCTTTTATGGATATATCTGTATATAATTTATTTTGTATTTTTGAATTCTACACTTCTTTTGAAATTATTGTAATTTTTCAAAAAATTTGGGCTGATATGGGCTAGGCGGGCCTCCTTGGCCCGTCGGGCTAAATGGGCCTAGGGCAGCACAGCACGACCCGTGAGCTTAGTGGGTCGTGCCTGAGCCCATGGCTGAGCCCATGGACTAGCACGTCACGGCTTGTCTAAGCTGACAGACTAAATGTGTCGTGCCTAAATAGGTCGTGCCAGACCGTACCACCCATTTGGCCACCACTAGTTGTGATGCATCAACTCGAGCGTGGATAGCAACTCCTCCAAGGTGCCAATTTAATTATCTCCATCACTCCCAGGAATTGTCGGCCTAGTCACCATTTTCCTATTTCCCCCACTTTAGGCCCCATTCAAGATGGTTTTGCTGATGGCTTTTAACTGTGGTTGTTGGCTTAAATAGGTATTGTAGCGACTGTTAGCTTTCGGCTGAGGTATTCAGTTAAAGAAAAATGAAAAAATGTTATAGATCTACGGACAATGCAAAAGAAAACGA
Source organism: Bonia amplexicaulis (assembly GCA_036346245.1). Lineage (NCBI taxonomy): Eukaryota > Viridiplantae > Streptophyta > Magnoliopsida > Poales > Poaceae > Bonia > Bonia amplexicaulis. Next base: position 21,239,804 of record CM070747.1, on the reverse strand, counting down.
GAAAAAGAAATCAACGCGTTTAAAATGACTTCCGGCTTCTGGAAGCTAGAAGCCAGAAGCCAAAAGTCGTTTTGAACACAACCTTAATCTTTGATTCATTTGATCAGTGTGTAAGTGCATCTTCCATGGACACATGAAGTCTATTGTATTTAGTCTAATGCACGAATTATAGGACCGAATGGCAACAGAGAGGGGGGGTAAAATTGTGCCATCCAAAATTTTTCTCCAAGTATTCTTGATCCTCTTTCTTAAATAAATACAAATTTACTAATAATAGAATCCATAACCAAAATTCCAAAACAATTAAACCAAGGAATCAAGATGTGAAAAATCCTCAAAACCTAGAGGTCTGTCCTCTCAAATAGACTGGTCTGACCGGACCCTTGGTGGTCTGACCGTTGAGAACAGTACAATCAGGCAAGTAAACAGTAAATTCAGCACTGTTGTGAATCCAAAAAACCACGTAACTTTTGATCCGATGATCCAAATGCCGTAGGACTTTGCACACAACTTGTGCAAGGTCTCAGAAACCTATTCCATCTATGGATCGCATAAATCCATGTTAAAGTTCAGACATTTTTCATATTGAAGCAAGATTGCATCTAAACCGGATAAAATATGAAAACGGTTAATATGATTTGCTCGTAGATAGAGAATGGCTAAGATGGCTCTACATGTATTCATATATGTCACAGCAAGTAAGAACACTGAAGAAATCCAGCCAAAAATGTTCAGATCATGAAATCACTTGGTGAGGGCAAAATCAAGTAAAACTGGGAAATTTTGTGAACTTATTGTTGCAACGGGTTAAGTGATTTGTTACACACAAGTATTATTGTTGCAATTGGATATTGTGGTTTGTTGCTTCATTTCTGCCGTGAGTTTTTGTTGTAGCCGAATGGAATTTTGTCGTAAGCTATTATAATCATTGTTGCCCTTGTGATGATTTTTTGTTGCGCCATGTGTTAAGTGATTTGTTGTTGCAACAAGTTAAGTGATTTGTCGCACACAAGCATTTTTGTTGCGATTGAAGATTGTGGTTTGTTGCTTCGTTTCTGCTGTAGGTTTTTGTTGTAACCGGATGGAATTTTGTTGCATGCTATTGTAATATTTGTTACACTCGTAATAATTTTTTGTTACATCATTAAGGGCTTTCGATTAGATGAAATTAGCACAGAAATAGAAAACGGGAATCTTAAGAATAGATGATTTAGTGGTGGATACTTGATTTTTCGCATAAAATGAGTCATCGAGGTGAAGGTCCAAAGGGGGGAGGCGGTGGGGGTGAGGTTGAAGACGACGCCCTGCTATAGGTGTTTTATTGTGAGGCAATTTCACAGTTCTAGTTGCTGATGTTGTGATAATTCTAGAGCTATCGGGGCTTACGATGGCAACGTCCAGACACTAGTCTCTCCATTTAAATTAGTTCATCAACTCAATGGACCATGGTCCATTAGGATCTGCGCAACTACCTCCTTTTGCAAGAGATCGTAGAAACACTTCAGTGCTTTTGCCTTTTGGTGAGAGTTGCCAGCCGGTGTTGTATACCTGACTCTTGGCAGTTCTTACCAGCTTGCAAGGCACAGTTAAAATAAACAAGCATCAGCAGTTGTTGTCAGGCTGTACAGCTCTTACCAGATCGCGATCACTCCGTATTTTTCAACAAGCACAAAGAACAATCACCATGCAACCGATAAAGACTGGTTCAAGCAATTCACATTCCACCGCACAACGAAACAAAGATATTGATGCAACATCTGCCTTGCCTTATATAGACGTGCTAAAAATTACAATGTTCACAACAAAATAATGCCATCAGAATCTTCCCGTATAAATAACAGCATCACCATAGTATGTATGACAACGTTTACCTCAAACAAATGATAATATATACTCTAAGCAATAGACAACAGGTATCACAAAAGGAAAATTCACAATTTACGCTGCAGGTTTCGTAGGCAAGGGAAGCTTCACGGTTTGTCGTTCGCAGCAGCACCGGCAGCGAAGATGCTAATAATAGGGGCATAATTTAGATAAAATCCTTCTTCATCTACAACAAAAAATCCCATCTAACCCCCTCAGGTATATTTACACGAAGGTGTAGACATTGATTGAATCTCTTTGACGAGAGTAACAGTGCCCATCAGCAGTTCACACCGCACTGCCCCAAGGCGACGGCTTTCTGGGTAGGGGATATGAAAGGGTCGATCTTCACCCAGAGGAGGGAGAAGATTGACGCAAGGAGGATGGACCAAACGATGACAATGGTTGGCGTGCGGTTCTGCCTGCCCATGAGACCCTTGAGGAAGGGGTAGAGATGGAGGATAACCCAGATTGAGAAGAAGAGCTTTCCAAAGAGTGGACCCCAAGATTGGTAACCACTGTTAATGGCATATGATATTCCTGCCACCATGCCCACCAGGTTAATGACAAGCACAGTGGTCGGAGGGATGAGGAGACTGGTCCACTTGAACACATATAACTCAGCAAAGTCTCCATCCTCATCAGACGCCTTTGACGTAACTGTGAAGTTGGTATCGATCCCGGCCAACACTTTCAGCAGACCCTGGAACACTGCGAAGAGATGGGCAGAGGTGCCACCAATGACCCAGAACTGCTCATTTCTCCACCAGTCCTCGATACCAACACCACTCCATCGGAGCTCCAATATACCAGTGGCAAAGATGGAAGCAAAAAGCAGAATAAAGAACATCCCAGCATAATTACTAATCTGCAACATCACAAAAAGACATGAACATCAGAAAAAGTTGACATGACAACGATCGATAGAAAGAATTACAGCAATGCGGAAATTTAACTAGAAGAACAGAGCTCTGGTGAATTAGAAATTACGATCAACACCAAACATTGTTCACTTGCGGTCATTTACAATTTGTCAAGTGGCATAATGCAAACATAATAAGCTCCAATATTTGAGTAAGAACCTACATGCTGCACACTCATGCTACTGGTTTTTGTGTGGGGGGATACGAATTATCCGGTTTACACTTGCCTGCATGTTGCACACTCATGCTACTGGTTAGGGGTGGGAAATGGATACCAATTATCCGTATTATCCGGTTGCCGTATTCGATAGGATAAGAATACGGTATAGATTTTCCTATCCGATTAACAATTTCTCTACTATTTGTATTCGAATTCGCATAAAAATTATGGATGCGAATATGGTATGGACTTTTAACATCCGAAATGTTATTTATCCGGACTATTCGTATTCGATGAAGCAATATATAGATTTATTACAATACGACTAATTAGCTGGACAAGTTTTTTAATTGAATGTGAATTAGTGTTTCTTTAGACGAAGTAAATGAATTAGAATGATTATACATGATTGTACGAGGATAAAATGCCATTAATATCTTCATACAACATAAGTTATGAGGACATCTGGATCTGACCGAATTGAGTAGATATTCGATTCGAATTCATATTTGAGAATATTCGAATTCGTTTACAAAATATGAATATGATATGGTAAAGGCTAGCACTATTCAATTCGTATTCGATACGTTTCCACCCCTACTAGTGGTTAGTTCAATGTGATAATGGTTATATGGATTAGAGCAGTTACATGATAAATAAACAATGACGAGTTTAACAAAGCTGGTAACTAAAAGTTCTTGAATAACATTGTAAGGAAGCAAAAGGATATCTTGTGAGTTGTGACTAACCTCAGGAATGATAAATTTATTGGTGAGGAGACAGATAGCAGGAAGCACACAATAGGCAATAAGTGGAATGGATGTTATCGGATAAACAATGGTGTTGATGTAAGCCAGCCTCTCCAGAAGTTTCAACCGCCCTTTGTAACCATACCAGATAGGACAGTGTCTGCTAAGCAAAATTTCAACTGACCCAAGAGCCCAACGGAGCACTTGATTAAGACGATCAGAAAGATTGATTGGTGCAGAACCCTTGAAACAAGGCCGTGGTGGCATGCAGTAGATTGATATCCAACCTCTTGCATGCATTTTAAACCCAGTCAGAATATCCTCAGTAACTGAACCATAGATCCAGCCAATCTGAAACCACATAAAAAGAAAAACTCACTTCCAGTCTTGCATCTCTCTCTCTCTCTCTCTCTCTCTCTCTCTCTCTCTCTCTCTCTCTCTCTATATATATATATATATATATATATATATATATATATATATATATATATATATATAAAGGAGCTCCATGCCATGAAAACAGGTTAAATGAACAAAGAACTCTACTATACAAAAGCAAGAAGGAAACTACACTTGCCCCACTAACCTCTTTTCCCCATTCAGTTTTGTCCTCGTATCCACAACTGATGACATGGATGGCTTCCTTTAGAAGAGAAGCTGGGTTTGTTGAAGGTGGTATGCCTCCTTGAGTCATAAAGGTGGATGCAATAAAAATTGGAGACTGACCAAAGCGTTTCTCCAATCTCTTCTGGGACATGAGCATTGACCTTTCATCCTCATAGCCTAATGGAATTCCAAAAGAGAGCTTAGTGGAAGCCAGCCAACTTCAGCATCTCAAGAATCTTTGTCCAAAAATTTAAAACTAGATTGAAGCATAATGTTTAATAATGTAGTATACACAGTGATTGTTCTCAGAAATGAAGAATAAAAGGTAAAAAAATGCACAACAACAAGCACACACCTTCAATACCCTCTTCTATATCTTCCATGTTGAAAATGGGAGCTGAAGACTCTGTTCTCTTCATCATACGGTTTTTACTATCCATGTAACTCTTGTTCTTTTTCTTTCTGCCACCACAGCAGCTCTTAACAACAATGTTAGGTTCCAAATCAGCTTCAGTCAATACAGGATCATAGCCATACAAGGCCTGCCTATTGAAACAGCATCCTGTTCCCACATAAACTGGACCCTGAATGCCATCTAAACCTTTCATGTTGATCTGCAAAGCAAAAACCATGTGAGACATAAAAATTTTGTTGTGATTATGAGCACAGGCACTACCATACTTACATCAAAGAAGACTATGTTGCGATTAGCATATCGATCGTGCAAGTCAATGCCATCGAATCTTTGTGGAAACTGGACATAACAAGTTTTCCTTCCTAATGCAGGATCCATCATGAAGCACATTGCTTCCCTAAGAGCTTTGCTGCTATTGAAGTAGTGATCACAATCCACATTGAGAAGATAGGCACCATTTGTCAGCACAGCAGATACCCGAATCTGCCCACCAGCAAAAGGGGTATAATTAGTAAGGAACAGATAAATCCAATGCATGGTAATTCACCGAAGAGAACCAATACCAGTGCATTCATTGCACCAGCCTTCTTGTGATGCTGGAAGCCTGGTCTCTTTTCACGAGAGACATAGACAAGTCGTGGCAACTCATTTCCATCAGTGTCAAGCCCACCACTGTGCCCCAAGAACACCTGACTTCCACATAAGCAAGGCTAATACATAAGATCCAGATTAAATTGAATTTTTTTAAGCAACTGCCATGTTAAAAGTAAAGGGCACCTGAATCATTCCAGGATGGTCCCTTGGGTTATTCCCAGGCCAAGCAGTGCCATCAGCCATGGTCCACCCCTCTTCAGGTACTTTCTGTGCTTTGGCAACAAGGGCATTGATCCGTACTTTGAATTCTTCATACTCTCTCTGAAACAAAGCATATCCAAAAGTTAAACCCCAAGCACAATGTGGAGTAACAGTAGTCTTACCATCAGAGTTGTAGCTTACCTTCATTGCTCGCCTTTCTTTAACAAAAGAAGGTTGGATTTTGTCCTTTAGGTAATCTATTTTTTGAGCAAAGTAAAACTCTGGAGCCCTTGGTTCAATGCTGTGCTTCTTGCAAAACGGAACCCACTTCCTAGCAAATTCTGCAGTTTCTGACAGAGCCTCAAAAGTCAACATAGCTGAACCGTCATCAGAAACATAGCATGACACTTTGTCGACAGGGTAATCCACAGCAAGAATGGACAAAACAGTATTGGCTGTGATCAGAGGAGGTTCCTTCAGTGGATCCACCGTACTGACAAAGACATCAATAGGAGCCAGCTGTGATGGCTCTCCCTCTCTATCATATCTGCAACATTAGATTTAGGTATCTCAGGACACAATATTAATAAAAGATATCGTCATGCCCAAAATCCTGAAGAAATGTACACCACCTGTCGTAACTTACCTCAATGCAAGCCTGTCAAGGTATGTTTCACGGTTGATTGGATACCATTTTGGGAATTGATCTAGAAGCCAGGATAAGGCAAACCAAACTTCACAGATAACAGATACTAGCCACAATCCATAAGCATCATGCACTGGATGAGTAACACGATATTGGAAGAAGAAGCACAGGATGATAAGCCGGAGAATAATCACTATACGGTAAAGGTTGAGCTGGTTTGATGGAATAGGCACTATACGGCTCAGAGGTAGGCGTGCATCATCAACCCTGTCACAGAGACAAATGTACAGAGACCTCAATTTCTTTGAAGCAAAATCTACAATAAACATCAATTGCAGCGCAACTATTGGTAGAGCTTAGTCAAGGGAAAAATTTTAGATCCTAATCAAATCAGTGACATAAAAATTAAAATTATCTAATTAGACATTGGTTAACATGGAGAAAGGGATTTTCGTATTGGACTTCCATTTCTGAGTTTAAGTGCCACTCAAAGCAATGAATATCCACCATACAAATTCTGCCTATAACCCAAGTTTTGGTATCCAATGTGACCCTCTATAATGCAAATATAACTTAAATCCACTATACGTAGGAAAGTATAATGATATAGGCAAGGGCAGGTTGTTCATACATTTGCATATCTTCACCATTTGAGCCAGTCCCTTCCATATCTCCCCCTCCTCTCGCCTCTGGGTATTTGTTAGTCACCTGCATCATATTTTTGTCCTGTTTAACCCTCCAGCTCTCAATTCTTTCCTTCCAGTCAACCCTATTCAGTCCGTAGGAATTTAAGTCCTTCGAGGGGTCCACAATCCTCACAGGAACTGAAATCGTTGTAGAAAAATGTTAGTGATTTTCAACCAATTTGCAGATAAATTTTCCAAAAGATGCAATGTTCCAAAGTGTTGTGACTTTTGACTGAAATGGCACTGTAGCAACTGTTAGCTTTTTCTGAGGTATTCAATTAAACAAAAATGAAGAAAAATAGAAAAATAAAAAACACCGTTATATCATGCAAAAGAAAAGGGGGGAAGCGCGCGTTAAGACAATGCGTTTCAAACGGCATTTGGTTTCTGAAAGCCAAAAGCCATTGTTATTAGAAATGGGACCTATGATGAACAAGATAATACCTGGGACACTTGGATCAACATAGCTCGTTGTTGAGCTGCGGATAGAATGGCGATCAGGGGAAGCATCAGGGATCTCTCCAGAGATCTGAAGAAAAAAATGTATGTGTTAGTGCCCAAGAGCATGGCATTGTTACAGAAACAAGTTCAATAACGAAAGTAAGAACCCAGTATCTCCTTGATATATATTGTACCTGTTGCCCACTTATCAGCCGGGGAATCCGATGATGAGGTTCACGGCGAGAGGATGAAGACAGATCAACATCTTCTCCTTGACCCTCTATCTGCCACTCTGGCCCTTTGCCATTGCCTTCCTTATAGTTGAACTCATTGTCCAGGTCATCAACATCTTCCTCCTCCTCATCTCCCTGAACTCGGGGGCTACCTGGATTTTGTCCAAGACAAAACGAGTGTAGCATACATCAATTATCATCATTTAGAAAAAAAGATGAGAATGCTTAATCGGTACAGTGCCATTTTGGTTCATATAAAGAAAGCACGAAATGCAGACTGGCGCATAGTATTATCATGCAGATTACATAAGCATTCAAGAAGTTATACAGAAACTAACCCTTGAGCCTCTTGTATCTAGTCTTGCACTGAGGGCAGCACTGGTTCCCTTCCTTGCGCTCGTACTCATAGCAAGGGCGGCAGACCGGGAAGGCGCACTCATTGCACGCAACAAAGACATCGCCGGTGGCTGAGACGCCAACAGTGTCGCCACATATCTGGCAGACCTGCCCATTCACACTTTTCGGCGGCTTAGCCTGCATCAGCAAGATAACAACACAGTCAGTACACACCCAGACAAAATTATACAACTAGAACAGACAGCAAAGCTTCCATCACACTTTGAACATGACCAAACAGACAGACTGTGAATCGATCGGCAAGAAACTGTCCTCTCGGCTTCAAGTTGAGGCTAAGATCCAAAATGCTGGAACCGGCGGCGCTTTATAAAAGTGGCATGAATTCAAGGTGTTAAAGTTAGGTAGGTGCATTTAGTGGAGACCAAACATGGATCTAATACATCAGCCGCGCCAAGCTAAGAAGCTGCGGAGGCTTAAACTGTCATGTGAAGTCTGGATCGGGAGATCCATTGCATCGGATCTCTGAAATTCCTCCATAGCTCGACAATTCCTCGCACGAACGGAACCATCCTAATGGACGGGGGCAATGCGGCGAATCTAGCGACCTAACGCACGAACAACCCGCGAAAACCAAACGGAATTGGGGTGAATTCGAGTGGTGAGATCCACCGACACACGCACGCACGCACGCGCACAGCATGAGCCGCCACAAACAGAACTGGAACGACGCAGGCATTGAGAGAGAGAGAGAGACAGAGACAGAGACAGAGACAGAGGAACACGTACCGGGGCGAGCGCGTCGCCGTCGTGGCGGATCATGACGAACTCGTTGCGGTTGCGCGAGCCCGCCACCATCCCCGCGTTCGCCGCCATCTCCGCTTCCCTTCACACGCCACCGACGAAGACGAAGCGAGAGAGAGAGAGAGAGAGAGAGAGAGAGAGAGAGAGAGAGAGAGAGAGAGGTCGGAGCTGCCTCTAGTAGATCCGAGAGGAAGAAGCAGTGGCGATCACCACCACCATTTCCCGCTCCAGATCCCGCGAGCCCGCCCGCTGCAATGCCGCCGCCGCTGCTTCCCCTCCCCTCCCTCTCTGCTCGCTCCGCTCCTCCTCTCTTCTTACATACGCGCACCTCCACTTGGCTAGTTCAGTTCAGTTGGTGGGAGTCGCCTCCTCCCCGCTCCCACCGCCTATTGCCGTTACCCCCTCGCGCGGCCACGTGGCTGCCGCGGGGCTCTCTCGACCGTCCGATGGGGGCACGGGAGGTGTTCAAGCCGTCGGATGCGGGACGCCCGCGTCGCGTCGCTCCAGGCTGTCTCCCCTAGCGGCGCCCGCTGGCAGGTGGGCCCGGTGACCGGCTGCAGCAGGTGGATCTGTCGGCGCCGCGAGGGTGGACCGAAATGCCCTCCTACCTGCCGGTGCTTTTTATTCCTATCTCTAGGAGTGTTTTTTTAAAGAATTTTTTTTTGAACTGGTAAAGGAAAAGAAAATGCCATGTGCACCATGCGTGTTACATGTAGGTCGGCGTTTTTTTTTTTAATTGTTGGGGCTGTGTTTGGTGGTAGATCGACTTATTTTTGTGGAAATTAGAGGCTTGCCAACCATTTTACAAGTAAGATAGTTCAGAATTAATTTGGATTGCCATTTTGATTGACGCAATGTTAAACTTCACTCAAATTCGTGAATAGTATTGAAAACAAAAAAAATCCTCACGAAAAAAAGGGAAACAATACGTGGTGAAGGACTTAAGGAGTTGAAAAGGACGCGTACAAATTATTAAAATGTCCTCTCTTTCTAGTTTATGCAACACAGAATATCGATTTCTTCCCCTTCCCTGGGATGATTAGATTTCTTGTGCAAATTGACGTGCTTGCACTACCTAACACTCCTGCTAGACAATTTGTTTCCCCACTTTTGTTTGATCTACCGACAGCAAAATAACACACTAGAGTCATGTTTTTTTTACTTTTAATTTCTCTCAGCAATCAATATTTATTAGACTAATAAACTGTAGTCTAAAAAAACACATCAATACGTGGGAACAATTGACAGGATTTTTCCTATCTTGGATCTAAATATTTTTATGTATGTAAATGGGCTTAGGAGCCAAATAAATGATTGTAGATCACACGTGTTCACTTTCTTTTTTTAGTGTTCAGTAAATGACATGTTTTTCCATCCCACACAACTATTCTCTCCGCACATACGACCATAAAAGATTCATGACAAGATAGAATTAGATCCTGTTTAGAAGACAGTAATTGGAGATAGGTTGTTCTTTTAGTCTGCTTTTAGTTTTAATGAAATTTTTAAATTTTGGTACATTTACTGTCTGATTATGGAGACCGATACTCATTTACGACTTTGGCTGGTACAGATGTTAGGCTTTTAACGTGTACTACGTGTATTACCCCATCTTGAGAAAATACTCCGTTTGAAAGTTAGGTACTGTAGCAAAAATCAAAAGCCGTCTGGCTTCTGATCAGCCGAACAGACCCTATACTCTTCCGCAAGCTTTCACAAAAACCCGCCGCCTAAAAGAGTTTTTGTAACTATTGTAGCCTCAATGAGAATTCTGAAATGCATTGATGGCTATTGTACTCCTAGTTTGAGCATGGAGTAAAGCTTATCTGTTGACTTAAAAAAAAAGCAACTAAGTGGAAAATACAGTGTTAATTGGTTTTTAAGAATCATGACACCGTTCCTTATGGAGTAGTATTATGTTGAAACAAATTAAGGGGCACCTGAGAAACACACATGAAGAGAAGAAGAAGAAGAAATCAGAGCAGTTTCTGGGAAGCCGCCATTAATTGTGTGTAAGCGAGCGAGTCTGCACTGTGTGCAGTGCAGTGCTGCAAGATGGAGCAAATCAATTAGTTTTGCTGACCGGTGCTTTGCATTAAACTTTGTCCGGTAATCCGTTCTTGTCCCAATAATGGCGGTTGGGGTGCCGCTTTCCCTGGCCGTCGGTCGCCTCTCTCTTTCTTTTTCGTTGCATCTATTTAATCTCTGTTAGGAAATATAGATTTAGATTTAAAATCTTGATCTATAGTGGATATCTCACCACTAGGTTATAAATAGAAAGTGTTATTGATTATCTTGTACACATGCATGAGAAAGAAAAAGCAATAAAGAAAGACCAGGAGTTCTCCTCCTGTCTCTGTATTTCAATCTACTATTTAGGTCTTCTGTGATTAATCTGTCTTTTGTATAGCAGAGAAATTAATTAGACTGGACTGACCAACGACGATTCCTCGACAACCTCTTCTTGTCTCCATTTGGTGTGCAACGGATTTGATTGGGTTGGAATCTTCCAATTGCATGCATGGAAAATGATTTCCCATCAGCAAATCTCACTCACGGTGGTGGTGTTACCCTATTCCCGTTACACTACCCTGTTAGCAGTATATCAACTAAACCCGAGCGGTGCTTCTATGCTCTTCACGCTCGTATACGTATATATAAATCTAAAAATACCAGCCAAAGGGTAAGTAGTTTTAATTTATCCTGCATTGATGATTTAAATATTGGTGCAATTCTCCATTTGGAGGAGTATGAAATCACCTCCCACTACACTCGTCACAAAATAAATTTGATGCCAATATTCATTCACAGGGTAGAGAGCTCAGAGCCATCTCAAATTCCAAGTCTGAACCGACATGGCAGGTTCTTCACCAGGACAGCATGACATCCAGACTAATAGATCACAGCAAATAGGGACAATTCAATATTTGTTGCTCTATAGAATGGCATTTTAAGATTTGCCGTTACATAGAATGCAATTTAGAATTTATTACTTTATACAAGATCCAATTTGGACTTAATCACTTTGAACATTTCGCCCCTGCCTACCCTTTTCTTCCCTACTTAGTGTGTCCCCTCCCCTCCTCCGACTTCCTCCTCTACCTCCATCATATAGCTTGAGCTCTACCTCCAGCCCAACCTTAGAACCGACCTTACCCCACCGCCTTCTCCCCATCCACCTGCCATCCTCCCTGAAACCAAGACGAGTAGGTGGCAAGGAGGGGAGGTATTGGACCAGCGGCAACAACGGTGGCCTCGCACTGAGGGAGGTGTGGAGGGATGGGTGGGCCTTGCGGCAGGCCATCTAGCGAGCTGTGAATCCCGTCGAACACCTCGTGCGCAACACGTGGCAGGACAGAGAGCAGGTGGCAAGGAGGGGAGGCGTCGAGCCGGCGGCAACAACGGTGGCCTCGCGCAAAGGGAGGCATGTCGGTGATGAGTGGACCTCATAGTAGGCCCTCCGGTGAGTTGGGAATCCCATCGAACACCTCGTGCACAACGTGCGACGAGATGGAGAGCAAGTGGCGAGGAGGGGAGGCATTGGGCCGATGCAACAACGGTGACCTCCCGCAGAAGGAGGCGTGGTGGCGATGGGCAGGGGGATTGGGACAAGTTGGAGGGAGCAATAGATGCATCAAGGGAAGAGAGGAATGGAGAGTGGACACGGACGTCCAACGACGAGGTATGGCCCAATCATCATCGGTGACTGAGCAAGAAGAAAAGAAGGGAGGGGAGGAAGAGGATGAAGAAAAAGAGGGGTATAAATGTTAATGTAGGGCAAAAGTGTCAAAAATGGAAAAAAAATGATCACTCTATAGAGTGGCAAATAATGAATTGTACTTTATAGAGTGACAAAATTCTAAAGTACCACTAGTGACAGCTCATCAATTGTCCCAAGAAAAACAATAGTTCAGCAGGTATATACACAGAAACACTGCAAGGGAATGTGTACCTCTCTACTCCTCAATGTATAATTACGTCAACCGGTGGTTAGTCCAACTACAAGTATGGCATCTGACCATGAGACTATTAGGATTGTTGATTAACATGTTAGGACTGAGTTGATGTGAATTAACATGTGTGTCACGATCCTGGTTGGTAATTTAGATTGGGAAGAGTAGGGAATTTAGGGTAGAATCCGCAAGGAATTGGGGATAGAAGAATGGGAAAAATAGGAGAGGTTGGGGAAGATGAAGCTAGAATTTGGAGACGAGTTATTTCTTCTATTCCATATGTTTTTCTGTTACCTACTTGCTTGGTTTATATCCAACTAGGTTCTCCTTTCGGGTTACAATTTAGTTAAGGCCTAAGCACTATTCACTGTCCGACATGCTATGTGTAATGCCGTTTCACTCATTCGACGGCCCATCTGGCCCAAGACGCCTCATCGATTCCTTTCCAATCCATTCGATCTGGTTACCGAACTGTGACATTTGGTATCAGAGCTCCCCACTGCCCACTCTAGCTCCCAAGAAGAGACTCAATCATTTCTAGGAGAATGCAACTCAGGCTATGGAGGCGATGGAATAGAAGAAACAACTCCATCCCTAAATTCTGGCTTCTTCTTCCTCAATGTGTACGCATGATTTCTTAGTCTTGTGTACAAGCGATTGCCATTATTCCTCTGATAAAAATTACAGCAGAGAAAAGTTATAAAATCAGGGTAAAATAAATGGAGGGGATAGCAAAGGAAATGGAACAGAGAGCAGAGAATACAAAGAAGAAGAAAAAAAGAAAGAACGGAAATACTCACGAAAAGCCCACATAGTCTCCTGGTCACAGGCCCACGGCCCACTGGCCCAGCCCGCGATCCTCCTCCAATCTCTTCTTCTCCCAAACAAGACGGCGCTCGTGGCGGAGGCGCCTGCGTCGCGGGCAATGCCACGGCCGGCCAGGTATGGCTCCCCGCTGTCCCTTGTACACGGACCTGGCATGGATGGATGTGCCGAGTCCGGCGAGGTCTCCGGCCTTCTCCGCCGTCGCCGTGCCACTGGTCACGCGGCCAGCGGCGTCCTGTTGCACTCCCCCACCATGACCGCATTCGCGAGGGCTCTGGCACCCGCCGATGCCAGGAGGCGGACGCGTGGGCTCCGGAGCCACCGATAGGATGCTGCGCCTCATCATGCCAGCTACGTGCTCGCTGTATCGCCTTCCTATCCTCCCAGGGGTACCCTTCCTTGAATCTGGATGCCTCCCGCCTGTTTGTTGTTATGCCTCTGTGGGATCATTAGTTTATGCTTGTCTTGTCCTGTTGATTCCAAAGGAATTAACTAAGCTAAAAGTGAATTGATGTCCAAATTTGGGAAATAGGTGTCCAAATAAGCGTCTAGGACACCATGACCATTCTTAATTTGCTCTTCAAACATGGCACCTTGCATTTTTAATAGCTTCTCTGATATGGACATATGGTCATATCAGTCGTGCATAACATTGGCAGAACAAAATTGAAAACTCTATTGCACACATCATTTGAATGGAGTCTCTATCCCTAAAACCAGTCAAGAGCTGTCTGGATTCTGCGGTAGACGTACTTATTTGTTGTCTTATTTGCAGATGCATCATGATGTCTTTTGCATATATAGGTAACTGTCTATACGGGGTGAACTACGATTGACAACCTCCATTTCATCGAAACCAAATGATGTGTGTGGTAGCCATTGCAGCACTGCACCTGCTGCAGCTTCTGACCATCACACCGGTGCTCCTCTCAGCCAACATATCATTGCCCAACTGTATCAGCAAGTGCGGCAAAGTGAGCATACCTTACCCGTTCGGTGTTGGTGCCGGGTGCTATCACGAGGGATTCAAGCTCACCTGCAATGAGACTTACAACCCCCCAAGCTCTTCCTGGACAATGCCGGAGCTGAGGTGCTCAACGTATCTCTGCAGGACGGGATGCTGCAAATCGACAGTGGGATCAACAGGTTGACGGGGAATGATGGGTACAGCATGACATGGGGGTCCCCCTCGACGATAGCATCTTCACAGTGTCGGCGTCCAGGAATAAGTTCATCCTCCTGAGGTGTGGGTTCCTGTTCCTTGTCAGGCTTCCGGATGCAGAAGACGCGGTTGTTGCATGTTCTTCCTCATGCCTGCATGGCCATCCTGTGTTAGCCACTGATGGCACGTGCTCTGGTGTTAGCTGCTGTGAGGCATCCATGCCGGGAGCGCGCAACTTGTACTCTGTTGATCTTGCTCCGTTCGATGCAGGAAACAACGTCTCCAGGCCAGGGCAGCCATTCAATGCCACCGTGGTCGTGCTGGAGAAGGAATGGTGGGGCAGAAAGGACCGTGCAGTGTTGTTGCAGAAGGCGGCCGCAGCAGGCCTTGCCACCTCAGGGAGCAGGCCTGGCTCCACACGACCGATGGAGATCATGGCTGCTGTCAAGTGGAAGTTCAGCAACTTGTCTTGTGCAGAAGTTTGGGGTTCAAGTAATTTTGGGTGTCTCAGCAACAATAGCTACTGCCTTGACAAGACTAGCAGGTCACCAGGATACTTATGCCATTGCAGAGATGGCTTTGAAGGAAATCCTTTCATAGCAAATGGATGCCAAGGTATGCAACTTATTATGCCAGTTAAGTTTCACTTTCACTGTGTCAACTCTTATCACAGGGTTCACAGCTGTGTACTAACTTTGCATTTTTGGTTTGCATTGTGACAGATATTGATGAGTGCACACATCCTGATAGATACCCATGCTTCGCTTGCTGCATAAATACCGTTGGATCCTATCAGTGTATCTGTCCACATAGCACCTCTGGCAACCCCCATAAACCACATGGATACATGAAGGACAGAACAAAATTTTCAGGTAACAGGATGTTCCAATAAACTGATTTAGCAGCATCAACTGATGCAGTGTTAATTTTTAGTTTTGACATTGACAGAAGTTTAAAGCATTACTTGAAACACTACTTGAATTCATATATTTTCCAGGATTAGCTGTTACTGCATGAGTAGGCAGCGGTATGGGCCTTGTGCTTCTGACTTTTGCTGTTATTCTCTTAAGGCAAAAGCTAAGGGTTCGAAAGGCCAAAAAGTTGAGAGATTTTTTCTTCAAGAAAAACTGTGGGTTGTTGTTGCAGCAATTAGTAGACAAGGATATTGCTGAAAAGATGATCTTCAGCTTAGAAGAGCTTGAAAAGGCAACAAATAAGTTCGATGAGGCTCGAAAGATTGGCAACGGAGGCCATGGCACCGTCTACAAAGGCATTTTGTCCGACCAGCGTGTTATTGCCATTAAGAAGTACGTCAAGACATGTGATTCAAAGCGAAACTGACAATTTCATCAATGAGGTCGCGATTCTTTCTCAGGTAAACCACAAGAATGTGGTCAAACTTTTCGGATGTTGTCTCGAGACAGAAGTTCCTTTGTTAGTATACGAGTTCATTTCAAATGGAACCCTTTATGATCACCTTCATGTCAGTTCCAAGGTTATTAAGTCGTAAAGTCAAGTTGAGTCGTGATGCTACCGACTTGGAGATTAGTTGTGACTAATCCCGACTAGTCGTCGACTAATCTACTACTACTTGCTTGTTGCTTCTACTACTAACTGCCTTTTATCACCACTACTACTTGCTTATTGCTTCTACTACTAACTGTCTTCTATCACCACTACTACTTGCTACTGCTACCCAGGCTCAGAGTGGAAGAATACTCGGATCTTGCTCTAGAAGAATGCATCGAAACTGAGTCTAAAACAGAAAAAAAACTACGATCAAGATCTGAAACAAAGCAGCAAAATAAAGGAAAAAGATGTGAGTAAGTGGAAGAACAAAGCGTCAAACGGATGAAGATCAGAGCAAGATCCAATTAGACGTTCGACTCGTGCTGGCTGACTAGTCGCGGCTAGTCGCCGACTAGTCGGCAAGTCAACCGACTAGCGCAACTAGTCGAGTCGATGGCACTAGTCGGTGCCTGTGTGCCGACTTGTCGACTAATCGACGATTAGTCGCGACTAGTCGCGTGACTTAATAACAAGGTCAGTTCTCCACAATCATTGCCATGGAATGATCGACTGAGAACCATCCTTGAAGTTGCAAGATCTCTAGCCTACCTACACTCAGCTGCTTCGATGTCAATACTTCACAGAGATATCAAGGCTACCAACCTACTGCTTGATGATAATCTAACAGCAAAAGTGTCGGACTTTGGAGCTTCTCGAGGCATCCCCACTGACCAAACTAGAGTAACAACCGCCATTCAAGGAACTTTTGGGTATCTGGATCCAGAGTGCTACCACACGAGTCGGCTCACCGAGAAGAGTGATGTGTATAGCTTTGGTGTCATACTTGTGGAGCTTTTAAGAAGAAAGAAACCGCATATTTACATGACACCAGGGGGCGACAGTCTGATTGAGCAATTTCTCTTGCTACAGAGTCAAGACAAACTGAGATACTAGACCCTCAAGTCACCAAGGGGGGGAGGAAGAAGCCAGAGAAGTGGCAGAGATTGCAGCGATGTGCTTAAGCTCAAACGGGGAAGACAGGCCCACGATGAAGCAAGTTGAGATGAGACTCGAAGGTTTGCAAGGCGTGGCAACCAATATTGAGAACTCTCCAAGAATTGAAGAGCGCATACTGAACATTCCTTCAGTTGGAGAGAGCAATGGCAATACTGATGGTAACAACTTAAGCAGGCGATACAGCATGGAAAGGGATTTCCTGCGTTCGATGAGCTTGCCCCGGTAACGTGAGAACCCTGTAAAAATGATCTTTTTTTGTTGTTTTTATCTTTGTAAATTCTCTAGTAGCTAGTGTACAGGCCAATTTATTTTCATGATTGCCGCTTTCTCTAGATGGATCAGTCAACTGTTGAAGACTCTTCTCTTATGACTCGGAGAGATGTTTATCATAATTGATAATTCTACGAAGCTGCTTGTTCCTGATGTGTTTGTCAGTGAGACAAAGGAAAACGCTATCGGTTTGCAAATTTTATCAGAGGATAACGATAGAACCGGTAGCCTTAGTTATCGGTTTTTTTATTATTTTTTTTGACAAAAATTTTGAATTATTTCGGGGTTTTTTTTTTCTCTCCTATTTTTTTCTATCATAATTTTTCTCTTCTCTCGCGTTTTTTGCTCTCCTATTTTTCTATTTTGGTTTTCAAATAAAAAAGGCTTCCCACCGAGCCATGGGCGCACATATAACTCAAATAGGTTTTAAATTTCCTTTATACATCGATGAAAATTAGGTGAATCTGAAATCTTTTACTCGGCTTGAAGCTTTACCGGACCCATCAATAACCGTCGGTTTTTGACAATTTCGGCGGTAAGATTTTCCCTGAGGGAGACCACCCAACATTTTCCCTGCGCTGTCGCCTGCCCGTCGATTGCACATGGCCGAATGTTGTTTCTGGGTTCGTTTCCAGCGATTTAGCTGGGCTATCTGCTTAATGGAAATTTGTTTTCCTCTTTTAAAAAAAAAACGGGAGTGTGTTCTAGGCATCAGAAAATTGATTGGCAAATGTGCAGTATGTACTTAGCTGGAAAACATTAGGCATTAATATGATATCACCATACTAACCAACACGACACAGTTTGTACCAAGGAAAACACTCGCCACCAACTAAAGCCTTCTGCACAAGATTAACAACCAGACGTACCCATCGAGACAAATCTAGGTATGTTATTTTTATACGACCGGTTCAAATATTTGTAAGAGTATTGCTGATCAAAGATAAAACACTTTTGACTAATGAAAACACAGTAGAATAAGTCTACTTTACTCCTCTCAACTTTTACGAAAGTCTGAAAATAAACTTCCAACTATAAAATCAGCTATTTGACACCCTCGAACTCTTAATACCATTCATTTTACCTCTAAGACCAAACCACCCTAGTTTCGCTGACATAGCATCTATCTTAGTATCCATGTCATCAAATTCCACCACCTCATCAGCCAAATCACCTCCTCCCTCTTTCTCCATCCCCTTCTCCATTCCCTCTTTCCCATTTCCTTCAGCGAGAGGTGGCCATGGAAGCAACTCGGCATCGGTGAGGACAGATCAGCAGCACCCGTACCTTCTTCTTCCTCCCTCTCTCTCCCCATCTTCTTCTTCCTCCCCTACTCCTGTCCCCTACGGCCATGCCCCTCTCCTCCTTCCCTTTCTTCTTCCTATCTCCAGCGCACTAGCAATGGAGAAGAGAAAGCCGTCGGCTCCATTGTTGTCTTCGTCACCGGCTTCGGCCGTCTTCCTCGTATGGGAAGCCATATGGAAAGGCTATTTAATTACCATCAAGGTGTTCAACTGGATGGATTCATGGGTTATATTATGATAAGAATAGATACAAGTTTTCTGGTAAAGAACTTTGCACTTGAGATAATAAAACAATATTTAATTAACAAGGGCTTTTGTCATTCGCAATTTCCATATTAAATTCATTCCAAATCTACTTATGTCTTGTTATTGGAATCACCAAAGAAACACGACTCTATTGATCGGAGTTGCCCAACTTTACCCACAATATATCTCAAACTCATAATGTCAAGCTGTAGACACGCAACATGATAGTGTGCGACTGAGCCAAGACAATAAGGTCGTTTCACTGCTTATTTCGTTCTAGTTTATACCTGATAGACTTGAAACCATTCAACTCCACCAGGAATCCACTTGCCAGTATGGAAATCACGGTCCGACGTTGAGTGGATCTACCGTTGTGAAGAACGGTAAGTGGCACAACATGCCCAACTTCCATCTCACCCCTTTCTCGCGGGCCATCACAAAACCCTAGGATAGCAGTCTTTCTTGTAGACATTCGATCGGATTGAATAGTGTACTAGCTTCTTCGCTGGTCAACTAATCAAATCCAGATACTAGCGTAAAAAGAACGAATACAAATAAGTTTCTATTTTGCAGAATGCAAGCTGGGAACAAAATATAATAAAACATCCAAAAAGGTATAAAAGAAGGTGGGTATGGGCATGTAGGGCTTAAACTAAGCTTGATTAGATTGAACGGGATGGAAAATAGATTAGACGGTGTCGAAATGATCGAAATGAGTATAAATAGGTTTAATGGGTTTTTGGTGAATAGTATCGGGTGGGAACTACTCATAAGTAATGGGTTTGGATTGTGAGCAGTGCTGGGCTAGGTATGAATAGTACTGGCTTAAAAAATGTGTGCTTGGCCCATTTGCCAACTGGGCCATGAAGTGTGTTTTGGGTTGACTTGGCTGACCGAACTCACTGGCTGCAGAGCGCAAGGCCCACTTTGCTTGAGCTCACGCCTATGGCTGCTTAAGCAAAGGAGAACAATGGCAATGATGACTTGAGCGACGACAATGACGCGCGGTGGCAAGCGGTGGTGTAGTCAGTTAAATTGGGACACAGACAACCCATTTTGGGCATGCATGCAATCGAGGGAGTGCTAGGGGTGGCTGGTGATGGTGGTACTTCATCGGAGTAGGACCATGGCACAGCGGCGTTGTGGTGCAGTCCTGGATAAACCAAGGGTAGCTCGAGAATCTACGACGTGAATGGAGTCTAGCAGTGGCAATGGCTTGGCTCAGGAAAGCTTGTGCTATGATGGCAACAGTGGTCGTGCATGGCTGGGCGAGGGCATATGGCGCCGGCGGATTAGGGACGACGAGATGGTTTAGGGAGGCCGGGGATAGCATTACGGTGCTAAGGTGATGCTATGGGCACGAGTAATTAGATCGGGATCAAGGCTATCAGAAGAATTGGTTTTGGGGGCTCACCGGCTAGAGCTTGACAGTGAGGGAAATTCTTGGCCAAAGAGGAGAGGAAAGAGCTTCGAGTTGAAACGTGGCGCGGATGGTGGTGATGTAGCTACTCGGTTTGGTTTTACAGCCTGATGAAGGCGGTAGCGATAGGGGCAAGGCAACGACAAGGCTGGTGCATGGACGTTGGCGTGGATCCCTGAGGGGGTTTGGCGGTGTAGCGGCGGTGCTGGTAGCATTGGCGTCGGGTTGCTGGCATAGCTGCGCAAGCTGGAGTGGTAAGTAGCAGTGCACGTGTCGAGTAATTGACGGCAGGCGGTGACAACGGTGTGAATTGGGTAGGGAGGTGGCTAAGCATGTGGCTAAAGGTGGCATTATGGCGAGTCATGGCCAGTCGGTGAGGTAGCATGGCTGTCGTGCAATTGTTAACGAGGTTTGCAGAGGGCGGCTGGCAGAGTAAGAACGGTAGGCTGGCGCATGGCATCGAGAGCCGACGCTGAAGCTAGGGTGAAAAGGCATCATGGGTAAGGTGAAAACGGATTTTTTTCGAAAGAACAAAGCGTAAATTCGACAAGGTTTTCGGATTTGGCAAAATTATCAATTCAAGAAAATTTCGAATAAATTCAATTTTAAAAAATTATGGGTTGTTTCAATCCAGCAACAAGAGGCAGATGCAATGCCCCGCCATTAAGGGACTCCACAGCAATATGAGGGAACTTCACGGCAGCGACCTCCGGGATGATGATCTTACATCCATACAGTAGCGCAATGCAAGCGAGGTGTGAGGGGGATGAGTCTTACATCCTTGCCTTCTCACTCTCAATGGCCTCCTTGTCCCCTATCTGATCGTCCGTTCATCCCAGCACCACGAGAAAACCCAGGTGAGTTAACCCTCTAATCGACTGCTGTTGCAGAGAGGAGTGAGGAAGCCGAAGAGCCTACCTTGTGGAGATCCAGGAAGCCGCGGGGAACGCAGCGCGCGCCGGTGGAGCTCTGTCGCAAACCCTCTCTCCTCCGGCGCTGGTAACGCGGAGCATCGCCCCCGCCGCTGACCGCGCCCTCAGCGTCATCGTCGCCGCCGTCAGGAGCAGCACGACTCGGCTAGGCAACAGGCTAAGTAGCAAAATCAACGGGCCAGGCCAGTGTGGGAACCGCTAAGCTTGTCCCTAAATGGGCCTAAATTGGTCTCGCCTGGGCCGTCTCGGCTACGCTAAATTCGGTCGTTTGCATTGTGTGTTGTCTCTGCTGATGTTTCAACAAGTTCAGATTTTTACTTCTCAACAGCAGATTTAGGTACTATGCATGAGCACATGTGAATTAAGTGTGATTCCTACCTTTTAGAAGCTCGTTTTAAAAGCAACATAAAATGAAGAATAGACAACATTTGGGTCTAGTTGCAACGCCGGAATTTCGTAGGAACCTTGAAAGAATCTCGCATAAAACAGATGAGAAAATCCTCGTGTTCCGAATGGGGCCTCACATGGTGCAGCATCAGAACCCCAAAAACATCTTTTTCCTACTACAATGCCAAATAGACAATTCAACATCGCTCTTCTCCGCGAAAAAAAACCGCTCTTCTCCTGAAGAGGAACAGTTAGCTTTAGCATTGGGGTACAGATAGATTATACTAGCGCAGATTAAAATTTTCTACCATATAAATCAGAAAGTCATGCAAATAAGATATCATAGACCGTTACCACTAGATTCACAGTGCAGCGAAAGTAGAGTTGAAACTGCCAGTTCAACGAAGCGCATGCCAGTATAATAGAAATAGTCAATCGTTCTCTAGCCAACCGTCTCCTCCTCACGATTGCTCCAATCAGCGCCGCAACCGCATCAGCACCTCTACCGAGATCCACACGTCCAGAGATAGAACACCGTGTGTCGGTGTGGTAGCACCAGCGTGCACGGTAAGGGCTATGAGCGGTGGTAGCTAGGGTTTTGATGGATGTGTCTCGGGATGCCTCCCTCAGCCTCCGCACCTTCCTTTATATAGCCTCTAATCGGTTTCTTATCTGATACGATCATATATCATATTAAACTTAGAAAAGCCTTAGGCTGGATATTTATACAATACAAATAGAGATCGTATCCCACTCGGAAAACCTCCAACCGGATCTAATATGAGTAGAAATCGTATCCCACTTGAAGTCTATCATTCGGACTCTTATCATCTGATCCGTTAAGTATATGACCCTATACATTAATGCATATTTGGCTATGGGCCGAAAATTCCTTTCCGGTCTATAAGTCGATAGAGGTCCCTAGCAGGATATAATGACTCCCAAATATACATAAAGATCATATCGGATGAACTTTTGCTTCATGATACCAAATCAAACTCAAGGCGAGAAGCGTGTCATCCTATGATAGCTTGATTTTTCATTCGAACTTGTAGTGGATTACTCAGTTGTAGTTGACTCCTTAATAACATTCGGCATGGCCATTCACCGAAAGTTATCTTTATAACTATCTAATTACAGAGTAATATTTGGCTACCCCTAAGTAAACTATTACACATATAGAAAACTGTGGCAATCTTACGTCTAAGAATCATACATACACTATATATGTGATCAATTGATGACACTAAAGAATATAACAATTCACGCAGTGTCTCATGATAGGTCAATCCAACACCATATTCTCTAACGTATGTCTACATTATTGATTTGATACCCCTATATTTATGATTCATGAAATGTGATCATCAATCAATACATGTGCTGATTTGTAAATCATAATTATCTCACATAATGATAAAAGATTAAGAATAATTTAGAATAACATCAAAACATGAATAAAAAGTTCCACAAACAAATCACATACTTTTTTTTCAAATGGGCTCACCCAGATTCCATTACCACCAGATAACGAAGTAAATACCTTCATAACTCATATACTTATTGATCAATATAAAAAATATGTATTCAAAGGATAAAACAACTTATCATTCAAAAGATCATAAATATAGAGGTGATACAATTATCTCCATAATTGTTTCTAGAGCATATCTCTAACATTAGCGACAAGAACAAACCTGGCATCCACATCAAAACGGACCAAAACACACGCTACATGCATCATCAGGCACACAAACTGCAACACTGCTGTATACCCATCCCGGATTCATCACACTCGCTCGTCCAATTTATTCATCTCTCGCAGATTCGAGACCTCCAGCTAGGACTGTTTCAGGGGAAGGAGCTACTGCCGATCATCCCCAAGTTTGCAGTGAGCCATGTGCAGACGGCACCCATCTCCTCTGGGACGGTGTAATGCCCAAGCCTGCAAGCGCGCCGAGAGGGAGATGAGCAGACGCGAAAATTGCTAACTAACAAGAAGAGAAAGATCAGACGCACAATACAATACCTGTTGTATGATTCGAACACAAGGTTGGGGAATCCAGATGATTTCAGGACGTCGGCAGATCTCTCTCCGTGCTTGTAAAGAACCACATCATCAGCTGAACAAGACTCAAATGAATTACTAGAGCCTGCAAGTTCAAACAAGTGTAGTTTTTTTGTACGAATAATCTATTTTTTATTCAAAATTACAGAAATATATCCGCAGCAATATTTTGTAGCGACTGGAGCCAGTCGCCTAACGGGGTAGCGACACGCGGCTAATATGGTAACGGTTGGACGAATAATTACTGTCGCCCGAGCGTTGGGCGACTGGAGCTCAAGTCGCCTAACGGAACGCTCGGACGAGGGGGGAGGGGGGGTTAAAAGGACTGCGCGCTCGACCGCCGCCGCCCCCACCCAATGCGACTGGTTGGGCGACAGAGCTCCAATCGCCCAATGGGAGGGCGACTAGAGCTCTGTCGCCTGACCATTGGGCGACTGGCTCCAGTCGCTCTTCTGTTGGACGACTGGAGTCTATTTATGTAAAAAATATTTTCGCAGATATATTTCTATAATTTCGAATAATAAATGGATTATCCGTATAAAAAATTCAAAACAAGCGACCATCATATTTCAGGTGTTCTCAAGCTGAATGTGAGCTAAGAGCACGGGTGCAACGAACTCGGAGCATAAAACTGCAGCAGAAAACTCGATACTTCGCTTGATGACCACTCAACGGTACAACAGATACGCACCTTTTCCATGGCAAAGCAGAAGAGGCAAGGACGAAGCCCTTTGCGCAGCCTCCCGCGAGCTCTCCAGCTTGTTCTTCAGGGTGCTGGGAATAGCCAGGAAAGGAACGGAACGCGTTAGCCAAAAGTCGAGCACGGTTTCGTCGAGCTCGGCGAAACAATTGCTCTAGCGCAGACCTGGCACAAGGAAGCCAGCCGCTAAGACCAACGATCGCACTAAGGTTCACAGGATACGGACTGCCATTTCCGTATTTTCCATAGGCAAAGCAGCTTGCCGAGTACAGCGCTGCAGCGGCACCCGTACTGAAGCCCCCAACGCCAAGTTTGACTGCAATGGTTAATGCACAAGACCAAAGGTTATCAAGCTACTGCTTAAAAGACATAATTTGGTGCACTTGTTTTACAAGGAAAAAGCGAGGAGTTAAAGAATAATGCAGATAAGATATAATGCTCGCTGAATAAAACAAATCGTAAGAAAGTAAGAATGATTGCTCTCATGCCCCCTCCGTTCTTTTTTTACTTGACTTCTTATAATTCATATCGGCAAACTTTACCAATAAGTTTAAAACCATCTAAATTGGCTATACGAAAATTATATCATTATATTTATCGTTAAAAATATTTTTATAATATTATGATTTTATTAGTATATCTTAGTATAAAGTTATAAAAAATAACGGTCAAAATCGCATCTTGAAGACCGCAAAAAATAAAAAAACATCAAGTAAAATAGAACGGAGGGGTATTTATTTATTAGTATTGGATCGTAAGGATCTTCTCACCCCAAAAGCTAGCCAATGAGGTGAGGGACTCCTCTACTTTTAAGTTAGATCTCTTGCCCTTCTACAGGCAATGTGAGATTATTCCAACAATCTTCCTCTTCACACATTGGAGTCCCTCAGCTCTTCACCGTCCCTTCATCGTACACCGACGATCCCTCAGGGTCACAGTCCATCAGACATTCATACACTAGTGTCACATATTGATGTTCCTCAGCCCTTCACCGCCCTTTCACCGTACACCGACGGTTCCTCGGAGTCACAGTCCATCAGACGTTCATACACTAGTGTACATTGGATCAGAGATATTAAAACTAGGATCTGATACCACTTGTTGAATCGTAAGGGTTTTCTCACCCCCAAAAACTAGCTAATGAGGTGAGGAACTCCTCTGTTTTTAAGTTAGGCCCTTTGCGCTTCCACAACTAATATAAGACTATTCCAATAATTAGAAACAAGCTCTAGTAACTTGTGGCATGTAAAAATGAACCAAGAAATAGATGGAAAATAAGAACTCTAGAACCGTACTGTCAGCAGGCTCAGTTGACAGTAAGTTTGCAACATGTGCAGCAGAGGTATCCATTCCCTCAACATCATCAGGAGCATCCTCCGAAAGATCGGCGACGTCGAACCCTAGATCGAAATCCAGAAACAATGAAGCCATATCAGGGACAACACTGTGTGCGCGCGTGTGCACCGCATCTTCTAGATTGACGAAAATGCGCGCGACACGCGTAACTTACACGCGGTGGATGGGAACCCGCCAAACACTGCTACAGGCCTTGTTGGTGCAGTTGGGCAGATCCATTTTATCTGCAGAAAATGCAGATTCAGATATGGTGATAATAAGTTAAGGGTATCTAGATATCATCTGCATATTTTCTTTCTAATAATTATCTAGATTTGAGACCGTTGGATTAGAGATCCAACGGCCCTTTTTTCTGGAGGGGGAGAGATTTTTTTAGAGGAGGTGGGAGAGAATTCATGGCTGTTGGATCTCTAATCCAATGGTCACAAATTTGGATAATAGTTAGAAAGAAAACATCTGGATGATGTTTATGAACCCCCGGTAAGTTAATAACATGTTAAATTAGTGACAAACGAACCAATATGGGCTTGTTTGGATCAGGTCATAACTTACATTGGGAAGGGGAAGAGTTTCGAGGAGTTGAGACCAGCTGCAAATAGCATCAAATTTCCATTAGTAGCCGGAGATAGGATAGCAATCGACTTAGATAAGGGCGTCAAATATCTTCACGATGGTTGGGGTAATTAAAGAAATCATGCATGTTTGTAACCTTGTGTAACTACACCACTCTTGCTTAGATTGACAAAATACTTTCACATCTTGTCGGCAGCTAGCAAAACAAGTATATGCAGCACTTCCTTCTTGATACAAATGGATGCCATGGGAAAGGAGCCGAGAAGCCACACATATGTGCTAGCTAGTTAGTACCTGGCGCCGTTGTCGCCGAGGCCGTGGAGCCAGACGACGGTGGCCGTGTGCGCGCCCTTGGGCCTGACCACGTACGTCCTCCCGAACTCCGACGCCACCGCCGTCGCGCCTCCTGCTCCAGCATTAACCCGGAAACCCAAACCACGAAGAAGTTAACCTCCACGATCGACACAGCTAGCGCGCGACGACATCAAGAAACAGCAATTTAGGTAGGTATGTGTATGACCGGAGGCGAGGGAGCCGCCGCCGCCACCGTAGTCATTCGTGTAGCTGCTCATCTCCTCCCGACGGCCGTCGTCGCGACGATGACGACTGTTACGGCTCGCTGAAATCTTGAGATGTGTGGCAGAACCGCTGCGCTGCTGCCAGTGCAACTGCGAACTCTGGCAGAACAGTAGTATAGGCAGGGAAAGCGAGCGAGGCGACCACACGTACAAGGATGTGACCGCAACAGTGGTGGCGTAAAGAGCTACACGAAACAGCAGGCGAGGAGGTCACGCATCGAATACGAATTAGTGGCCTTTCTATACTTACATTTAAATATATTTTAAATAAATATGAATACGAATTTAAATATACTTAAATACAAATACAAAACGAATATATCCTCAATTCGGTCAGATGCGAATATCCTATAACACAATAAAATTTAGCAAATTGATAGTAGTTTTATATTAATATTTATACCCTTTTCCTCTAGTTTATCACGTAATCATTGTTTATTGGTGCTATTTTGCCATTAATTCTAACTAATTCGAGATATATTACAAATAAATTAGTTATAAACATATCGAATTTGACTAAAAAAAGAGCATGCAAAAAAGCTTTATTGGGGATGTGCCAAAATAAAAAAAACATGAATACCAAATTAGAGTCCACTATGACGGCAGGTTCATCGAGATGATCAAAATGCACATATAATATGCCCAATTTTAGGTCAGATATAAAATATGCTTATTAACTAGCTGCTACTATTATATATGCCGAATATAGATATTATCCATATTTATATTCGATACGATACATATTTTACATACCATATTCGTATCTGTATTCGTAAAAAAAAACCCAGATACTTTCCGGATTCAGATTTGTTTTACAATACGAATGCATTTTTTGCTTACCACATTCGCTATCATGCGAATATGGATACCGAATAAAATAGATAATCTAGATCTATTTGACACCCTAGGTCAAGACGAGCACTAATTGTTGACATAGGAGTATATATGTCCTTCGACTTCTGTTTTTGGTTTTTTTATAGTAAAGTGTTTTTTATATTAACTTTCAAACATGGTTCTTTTCAAGGTGGAATCTATAAGTTAATTGTAGTAGACACTATAGCAATTTTAATATAAGTTAATTATGATAGACACTGTAGCTATTTTATCTATATCGATTAAAACTATACGTGAATTTTTTTATACCATACTCTCTTCACGATCAACCACCCAGCTACACCCGGAAGGCACCAGCCAAATCCAAAAGAACAGGCAGTCCGGATATAAGATAAAAAGAAATCGACTCTACGTGATCTACGTGGTACTGTGGTATCCATCCATGATCCATGCGGGCCGCCTGGTGGGTACTGACTCAGCACACTCTACGTGGTGGGGGGTGGCTGCTGCTTGCTAGCTCATGATGGCCAAGTTGCGCGCCTCCTGATCGATCGCCTGCTCGCAATCTGTAAGGCACAGTATTGCCTCTGTTCTTTGGAGTGTGGTGGAAGGGCTTTTATACGTGTTTTTTTATGACAACGGATGATAAAAATATTAATATAGATGTTGTATATAATTTTTGGTTTAAAAAGTTATTTAAAGAATTTGTTTTAAGAAATCGTTTCGTTTGTTTCGACTTTCGAAGAAACAAAAAGCAAAAAAACTAAGAGCCCAAATTCTCGTTTGGTGCTGAAAAAGGGGAACTGTTAATGTAAATGGCATTGTAGCAACTTTTTTTTTATAAATTTGATAAATAAAAGTCTGTTTTTGCATATTTAACCCCCTCTGTGAACGTTCCAAGCTCGTCACATACCTACCGAACTAAAGTAGCTTGGCAACTTGCAATCGAACCCCTGGCAGAAATCAAGGCATGTGGTTAGAGATAACAATACTAATTTTTATATATTTATGTTGTTCTTACTTTTCTTTGTTGTGATGTAAAATAGGTAATAGTATAATTTTTATTTGCATTTTGCATTTTGCTGGAAAAGGGGAACTGTTAATGTAAATAGTATTGTAGTAACTTTTTTTTAAAAAAAATGATCACTAAACGTCTGTTTTGCATATTTAACCCCCTCCGTGAACGTACCAAGCTCGTCAGATACCTACTGAACTAAAGTAGCTTGGCAAGTTGCTGTCGAACCCCTGGTAGAAATCAAAGCATGTGATCAGAGCCTTTAATTAAGCTCATTATTAGCGTTAATTAATTAATATTATTACTAATTAAAATGTAATTAAGACTAATTAAACATACACAGTGTACCTACTGCACGTGGGGCTCGGCGGGTGACTTGTCGAGTTAGGAGAGCTCGGAAGGGCAAATACCTGCCGGGCTCAATAGGTCCACAGAGGAGGCTAGATTTGCAAAATAGGCGCCTCGTCTGGGGTCAAATTTGAAGAAAAATAGCTACATTGTCATTTATATGAACAGTTCGAAAAAGGGCTAGGAATAGATGTGGTCAAATGGGTTGTGCCTACCGGCACACCCACGACCAACTACCGTGCCCAAAGACTGTCTGACGGAGCGTGCACTGGTCGCCATCCGTGCCCACATGCTTAAGACAACAAGATATGAATAGTATCGGACCAAGCACGACCCGACATAGGCACGATACGTCCCAATAGGCAAGGTGGCCCGGCAGGCATGGTTAGCCCCTGTGGACATGGCCTATTAGGTATAAAAATTTGACCGTTAGGCATGGCTAACTAGGCATGGCCCGTTTGCCCGATAAACAATCGAATTTTTGAAATTTCTAGTTGTTTTGTGGCTGTTTGGGAGTTTAAAATAAGAAAAAATCTCAAATTTTTCTATAAAATAAGCAGCGTACCCCCCTTTAGTCACACTCAAACCTATAATCTCTTCTCTGAATTCTTGTGTGAAAAATCGATACACTTTGTGATAATTTGGCAAAATTCAAAATAATTTTGCCAATAATCCAAAATTCAAAATCCGGCTACGGTCAAGAAAAGAAGTAACAATACTAATTTTTATATATTTATGTTGGTATTACTTTTCTTTGTTGTGATGTAAAATAGGTAATAGTGTAATTTATATTTGCATTTTGCAGTTTTCTACATTTCTCCGTTAAAAATTTTGACAATTTTTCTTTGAGTGTATACGGAATTGATCTGGAAGATTTTTCATCTTTCGGGAATGAAACATATCTGCCTCCACCTATACCTCAAACGGGATAGTAGATCCTGGCTATACCATCTCAGACTCCAAGTGCCACTACATCTGTAAGTATTGGAGCAAAGAAGTCCAGACTCAGCACGTTGGAGGTATGGCAAAATTTCAACAAGATAATAAAGGGAGATGAGGCTGGAGCTTAGGTAAGATATGGTATTTGCAAAATATGTCGTCATGAATTGTCTGTAAAGTTTACAAACAAAGCTACAGTATAACCCCAATGGTACGGTACGTAACTGGGATTATAGTCCTGAAGTAGCTCAAGAATCCTTAGCCTATTTAATTGCCGCATAGGATCTTCCTCTCAATTAGAATAGCTACAGTCCAAATTCTCTTTTCCAATGCTTGGTGATAACGCGTTTGAAAAGTACATTAGAACTGCTCATTATCCTATATTTTTCTCACATTTCTAGACAGACCATGAATAGAGATTTAGTTAAATACTACAATAATAGTCATTCTAAAATAAAGGAACTCTTTGAAACCTACAAATTTTCGGTGGCCTTGACCTCGGATATATGGAGTTGTCAATCTAGGGAGGATTATCGTAGTGTAGTTACTCATTATGTAAATGATGACTAGATATTGGAAAAGAGAATCATAGGTTTTGAACTAATTGACATAGCACGTACATGTGAGAATATAGCAGAATGTATTACTGTTATTTAGTACATATGTCTAATCCTTCTTGCTATATTAGCGATGTGCCTGTCATATTATTAATCTTATAGTTAAATGTGGTTTAAAGAGGTTGAATCTATATCTTCAAACTTTTCGTGATACAATATCTTTTGTAAGTTATTCTAACTAATGAATTGTAGTATATAAGAACTATTGTATTGTGATGGGTGTACGTCCACGAAACTTCGGTGTGGACATACCGGTGAGGTGGAACTCAACTAATCTTATGCATATCAGCGCGCACTATTACAGATATGCCGACAACACACTATTGACTGAGCAGTACTGGTATATTATTGAGAAGTTACTAGTGTTTCTGGAACTCCTTTATGAAACCACTGTTTACTTTTATTTGGAGCGTACTGTCCAACATCAATTTTAATTGGGCATCATATTCTTGTGATTGCGACTCACTTGAAAGCTAATAAAAATGACAAAGTATTATGAGAGGCTGTGCGTTCTATGAAAACTAAATATTTAACATATTAGAAAGAGATTCTGTATTTATACATAGTTGGATTTATTGGAAATCCAAAAGCTAAAATTGCAGGATTAACAAATATTCTTTCACTTATAGGTGAGGCTGCAGGGATAGATTATTCCAACTTTTTTTAGTTGTTCGTTTATAAATTGTCTAAAGTTTATGAGAAGTACAAACATAAATTTTAGGGTGTTCGCTTGCAACAACCTCCACCAGCACCCACCACATGTAATCTTTAGTGCACCAGGATACTCTAGAAGATCAAGGTCTACAACGTCAAGTGCTGGAGCAATCCGTACCAGTATCCGTAGGGAACTATCAGTCTTTCTAGACAGCGATCCTGTGGATCACCATGCAGAGAACTTCAACATTTCAAGATGGTGCCACGAGCACAAGCTAGCATATATTGTGCTATCCATATTAGCACGAGACATGTTAATCGTTCCTATCTTGATGGTTTCTTCTGAGTCTGCTTTCAGTATTTCTGGAAGAATATTAGAGGAGAGAAGAACAAGTCTCATGAGTGAGATGGTGGAAGTATTTCTCACAGTGAAAGACTGGGTATAAGCTGATTCGCGAGTTCAACACTGCGTGGTTGTAGGATTAAGGATAATCGACTAGAGGGGTGAATAGGAGGTTCTAAAAATTATTGCTCTAAATTTAACAATTTTAACACAAATAGGCAATTCTAATAGTCTAGTACAAATCAAGAGCTAAATGACTAAATTTTCTAAGGCACTACAAATAATGTCTCTACTAAATACAATTTTAGCTACACAAGATATATCAATTTAACAGTTAGGAATGTAATTGCAGAAGAGTAAAGACAAGAGATAACCACGATGGAGACATGCGATGTTTTACTGTGATATCGAAGACTTGTTGATCTTCACTAGTCCACGTTGAGATAAATCCAAATGAATTGGATAGGCTCTACGAATTAAGCCTAATGACCTCAAGTCCACTATGGTTGCTCTTCCTCTACTTCAAAGATGGCGAGTACTACACCACTCACAATTGGCATCGAGTCTCTTTACAATCTTTTTAAAGAGATTACCATGCAAACTTTTCCCACCCATTTATGTACTGGCAAACACCAAGAGTATTCAATCATAACCCTTAATTACTTGATGAAGTAATAAGTGTCAAAAGGATCAACAAATGATGTAAATGCTCTCAACTATTATAGATGGTGTGCTATGTCGCCCATTTGGGTAGGCATGGTCAGGAAGGGGGGGCCAGGCGCGGTCGATTGGATGGGCCAGCAAGGAGATAGATAAGAAAGAAGAGAATTTACTGCGTGGGATGCATGTGAAAACCAAAGCGTAAGCGACAAAAAGTGGGCTAGAGCTAATTAACTGATCCTCTGTAATTACGATGGAATCAATGAAACAGTAATTAATGGCCCCGGCTAGTGCAAGTAGTAGTCCTATTAATAATGAAAGCGACCAGCCAAGTCCATGATAAACCGACACGTCATTGGGGCAACAGGACAATAGATTGGCGAGTTCTTTTCAGAGGGATTGACGAGGGATTCAGGGAACTTGGAAAAAAAAAGTAGCAAGTTTCATGACATGTACGTGAATTTACGTGGTGGTTGAAAGACCCTAAAATTTCAAACCAAATTTTTTCTGGATTTTTCGTGAATTTTTGAAAACTTTCCTAATTCGGAAACTCCCCCGGAAATACGCTTTCCTTTTCGGGCCGCTCCGCCTCCCCTCCTCGTTGACGCCCCGCTCCTTTCCGCCTCCCCTCCCGCGACGCCGCCCCTCTTCCCGCTTTCCCCCCCGCGCCCGCCGCTCCCCCCGGCGGCGCCCCCCCCGCCTCCTCACTCGACGCGGACGCGCGCGCTGCGCACCGCCTTAACCCCTTCGGACAACCTCGCGCCCACAGCCATGGTCCGAAGGAGGCAACGCCCGCGCCACGCGCCGCCGCCTCCTTCCCGTGGACCCCGCCTGCCCGACCCTCCTCTCCTTCCTTCCTCAAGACGGAGCTCGGCGCCCATGCCGCCACCGCGCCACTCCCGCCGCTTTTACTCCTCTGCGGAGCTGTGAGCGCCCAGCTGCGAGAAGACCCCCACCGGCTCCCGCCCACTCCGATTGACTCCACGCGCGCGCCCGAGCCTTCTCCTCCACGGCTCTCTCTCCCCTCCGCGTGGGTATAAAACCCCTCACTGCCGCCCCACTCCTCCTTTGCTTCCTGAGCTCCCCGACCACCCCTATTCTCCTCCCACCACTCCCAGGAACCTCCCCGAGCAGCCGATTGAGCTCCCATCGCCTCCAGCTCCGTCGCTGACTCTCCCTGCGCCGGCGACCCCCGTGAGCTGATCTCTTTCCCCTCTCCCTCATTTTCCGATCCTTTGCTCCCAGAGCATCCTCACTACTCCCTAATCACTTTGGTGCACTCCCCGACTGGTGATCGCTGTGGAGCTCCAAGACCAAGCTCACCGCCCGAACCAACCACCTCTCGTGGCTACCACCAGAGGGCCCCGAGCTTCGGCCACCACCACCAACGTGAGCCCCAGGACCCACTGATCATAAACCCACCGCCGATTTGGCTTGATCGCCGCCAGAGACCCTCCTCCACCGCTGGGAAGCCGATTCTCCCCTTCAGTCTCCTGCCCTCCCTGTTGGTTCTCCGGCCTCCCAAAGGCCCGAAATGGGTTCCCCACGTCGAGACCTACCCGGTAGTGCCCTCCCTGGCCGCCGGGACCTCGCCGTCGCCGGGGAGCCAAACCTCCGCCTTTCTCTGTCCCTCTGCCGCGCGCGCCGGCGAGAGGTAGACGACGACCGACGTGGTTGCATCGTCGCCGTCCCCTCCAACCGTTATCCTTTAAACTTGTGCGTAGGATGGTCGCATCCTCGCTGTCGTCCGATCTTCTTGAACGGACTTCATCTCATCCGTCCGATCTTCCCCTACCGCTTCGCCCGTCCACCTCTATTCTCAGCCGTCCGATCTTCATAACCCCGCAGATCCGGACCGCCCGACCCCGCCATCCCCACCGGACGCCGGCCACGCGTCGGGCATCCGCCGGGAGGAGCCAGCAGCGTGGGCATGGCCACACAGATGGGTCATGCTGACTTCGTCACATGGGCCAAGACAAAGGCCATGTCAAGACTGCTTGTTGCGGTGGGCAAGACTGCTCACCGATTTTCCAGGTATTTATCAATTTTCAAAAATCCAGAAAACCCAAATAAATCCTAAAAAATCACAAGAAATCCCAAAAATTCCTAAATTTCGCCCCTTTGCTCCAAATAATATCCTGAACCCAGTGGTGACTTCCTTTTTTCCCAAATTCATCCCAGAAAATTCTAAAAATTCACCAATTGGTTATTTTATGCATTTTATTTCTTTTTCTTTCTTTTAATAGATTATTTTTCCTTGCTTGATTAGTCTCGTCTTTGGATTTAATTATTTTATGTGTTTGCGCTAGTGTCGAAGATCCCTAAGCTCAGTGCGATCCCCTGATCCCGAGTTTCTACGTTCGAAATCGCCGAGGTCGTCCAAGTCCACGGCAAGTCGCAAAACCTTTGATCATGTTGAACCCCATGCCTTTAATTTATGTTATTATGCTATTTGCATTATGTTAGTTGTGAAATGCTAGTTTAAAGTAAAACAAAGAGTTTAGAAAGACATGTTATGTAGATAAATCCTACCACCGAAAAATGTCATGTCCGACTTGTAGCCATGCCTTTGTAACCCTAGATTTACTTATTTGATAATCTAGATAACTATCGGTTACTATCATCATGCAAAGTTTTACCCTGATAAGGTCGTGGCTGCGGGCCGATAGAATTTGCAAAACCCGACTTTAGGGCAGGGTGGTGTGGGACACCGTGCCCTAGAGCGGAGAGTGCCGGTGTGCACATGGTAGGGTAGGGATGTTAGGGGAAGAGCTGCGAGTCAGTCTTCGCCCATTTCCTACCCTAAGGCTGAAGTTAGGGTAAGAGTGTCACAGTGTCACAGTGCTCGCTCAACCACAGGAGTTGACTCGTCAACACTAGTCTAGTAACTGCTCAACTCGATTGAAACTCTATAGGTGTTGAGAAGTCTGGAGGTTGGGAAGTAGATTAGGTATGCCATGCTGCGGATACCTAATAACGGTAGGGTTCACTCGGCGGACGAAGCTTCATGTGCCGCACCGAGTGAATTCTACCTGTAGAGCCTATATAAAGAATTGAGCAAAGGAACCACCGGCTTTCTTAACTCGTCATGGAGTTAAGGGATCGTGTGGGTAAAGTTGAGCAAACTCTGCAGAGTCAAATAAATGGTATTCGAATACGCCGTGCTCCCGGTTAATGGAGCTGTGTCACTTGGGTGACCCCATCAGCAAAGCCTGAGTAGTTTTGTAAATGTTTTAATCTGAGTAGATGATTAATTAACTCTTCATGAAAACCCCTGTTGATTAAGAAGTGGAGTTTATCAGCAAGTTTTACAAAAGGTTTGCAAACAAAACTGCATCCACTCAAAGATAATAAACCAAGTATATTCCGTTCCTTTGATTATCCGTTCAAATAGTAAAGTAGGGTTCCTTTGTGATTTGCTGAGCTGGTTGTTGGCTCACGGCTTGCTAAACCCTCTCTTTAGAGGATCAAGACGAAGGTGAAGGTCTCCCGCTGAGGAAGTCCCGAGGACTCTTCTTCGACGAGGATCCGTGGCTTTAGGTCTTCGCCGCGCTCAAGCGGATCTTGGAGCTTTTGTGATGTAAATATAATTTGGGCTTGCACGCCCCGCTGTCAAAAACTGGATGTTAATCCTTATGTAAAATATATGCTGGACTTTTGTTGTAAGCATGCAATGGTATACTCTTGCGCGACACTCCATAACTGTTCATGCGTGAATAGTTGCGGATTGTCAGTCCGTCACGCCTCTAAAGCGGGCGTTATAAGAAGTGGTATCGAGCGTGCTCTTTGACCGTAGGTTGAGACCTAAGGCAGTCTAGGAAGCGATTTTATCGCAAAACCTAATTTAAGACATAAAAAGGGTTTATGAAAAATTTAAGTATTACTGTTGTCTTTACCTCTCTTGTTGCTACCTCATCTGTCTTAGTTTACTTCTGCTTAAGTTTTGATTTATGCAAATGTTTACTGTCTTACTTGTCTAACTTCAAAATTTTCGTTTCCGGCAGATGGTTCACTTTGTGTTTACCCGCCCCGACCGCATGGATGGCTGACCCCGCAAGTTGTGGGAGATGCAGCAGTATTTGGGAGCCACTGGGTACCACAGCCCAGTGTTCCACGCAGTCGGACGGTTCCGCCAGGTGCAGCGCTACGAGTGGAAGGCATGGGTGACCCTCACACCCTTGCCTGTCCGCCCTGACCTCGAGAGGCGCTTCATTGCCAGAAGGATCGACAAGGATGATGCCGTGCAGGATGCAACCCAGAAGGCCGCACTCTATCTTCGAGACTACTCCAACTAGAGCTGGCAGAGTCACCTTTCGACCTGATCCCACAGCAGCGCAGTGGAGGCCTTGCAGTTTCTCAGTTCCACGAGGAGGACGACCCTCGTCTGGCGGGTGTCGCCGTTCTCATGGCCCAGCAGATGATCCGCTACGACAGGGCAGTGGAGGAGTCTCGTTCACTGCAGAGCCAGCTCTGGGAGGCTCGTCGCCGCCAGTGCAGCCTTGGGGTCTCTTGTCCGCTTGAGGCGGTCGAGGCGGGCGAGGCCTCAGTGTGGAGAGTCGCCAGCGTCTCTTCCTCGTGTGCCTCTGCAGGTCTCCTTGAGGCGAGGCGCAGGATGACTGCGGGCGAGTACCGTGCTAGGTTCCGCCCTGCAGCTCCTCTTGCCCTGCCAGCCCTAGAGGCCTCGGAGGAGTAGCCGCTGTTCGCTAGATTAGTCAGACCTTTTGTTTTAGTAGCAGTACTTTTGTATTGTAATGCAAGTGTAATCATGAACCCTAAGTGGTCTGTGTACCACCTGCATAATGTAAATTTATGTTCATTAATCTTTATGTTGCCTGTTTAATTATCAGTATTTCCCTCTGTGTTCAAGGCTTTCCCCTGTCCCCTTTCGCCCTTGCTCTTATCGTTTTTCGCCCTATACTTACCTTGAAATCTCGAAATCTTACTTACCTATTCTTGGTTACCAAAATCGCTGCAAAGCTAATTTCCGCCCCAATTGGCGATGGATCCAAAGACAACAGAGTGGATGGACCAATGTGAGCGGTGCACCGCCACGATCAAGCAACACTCGCCAGTGTAATAGCGATGTTAGAGCAGAACCGCTATCAAGGAGAACAGAATATCTTACGAGTGCTGGATCAGTAGGCCCGATTGCTTGAGCGAGATAGCGACGGATCTCCGTGCATTCGTAGGAGGCAATGCCACTCGGGATGGTACACCAGTTTCCACCCGATGGGCAGATTTTCTAAAGACCCGTCCACCGACCTTTTCCACCTCGGCTGACCCCTTAGTGGCTGAGGATTGGCTCGTGGACGTGGAAAGGAAGCTTCAGACTATGCAATGCGATGACAAAGAAAAGATGTTATATGCATCTCACCAGTTGCAGGGCGCTGCCGCAACGTGGCGGATCAACTACCAATGCACCCAAAGAGATAGGGAAATCGATTGGGAAGAATTCTCCAAAGCCTTCCGTAAGGCCCATACCCCCACGGTATCATGGAATCCAAGCGCCGGGAATTCTTGGCGCTCAAACAAGGTGGACGCACCGTTATGGAATATTTACATCAATTCAACCACCTTTCCCGATTTGCCCCGTAAGATGTTGATAAAGAAGAAAAGAAAATGAGCGTGTTCCGGCCGGATTACAAAGAATCCTTAAAGTTTCACATCTCGCCTATAAAGTTCAAAGATCTGCATGACATTGTGGATGCCTCATTAACTCGTAAGAGGCCCGTGGTGAGATGGAAGACTTGAAAACGCAGCGACACATAAATCTCGCCTTCCTCACACCATGCCCAGCGAAGCAAGACTACAGGGTCGTCATCATTCCGGTCCCAACCATCTCGCCAATTTATCATGCTACCGAAGAACCAGTCAGGGCAGTCACAGCAGTACAGTTCTCCCTCCCTGTTGGCTATTAAATGCCCCACTTGTGGAGGAAACCACCTCGCTAGCAGCTGCCCCCGAAGGTCGAATGCTTGCTTCCACTGTGGAGAAATTGGGTATTACAGAGATCAATGCCCGGTGAAGAACTTGCCCTGACGCGCAAAACTTCAAGTACGTAATCAACAAAGAAGAAGAGCCAAAATCACAGGCAGCCCCAAAGACTCCCAAAGGAGGTTACCTTCAGATCAAGGCAATGGACCGCAATCGCTGCGGAACTGCAGAATTTTACTCAGAGGCGGGCGAGGCCGTGCTGCACCCACTTTTATGCAAGGGTGAACCACGATCCGCAGAAGACGCAGCTGGAGCCAGTGATATCATTGCCAGTATGTTCCCAATCAACTCCATACCTGCACTGATTTTGTTTGACCCTGGAGCAACACATTCAATTATCTCAAGAGTTTTGTCTTGAAAACCAGGTTGCCTTCGCCTTGCCAAGACCCTATGTGGTCGAAACCCTGGTTAGAATGGAGTCCCACTGGGTGTGTTGGACTCAGTATAAATATCCAAGGGGTAGATTTTAAAGCAGATCTACTACAATTAGATATGTCAGGATTAGATACCATTTTGGGCATGAACTGGCTAGCCAAGAACAAATGCAAGGTAGATTGTGAGGCCAAGACAGTGTCGATGCTCAGTTCTGAAGGCCAGAGAGTGGAAATAGAAACAGATCGAGAGGTGTTGAAAAATGCAAGAAAGCGCATGGTCAACATGTTGGCAGTCACACCTGATCAAGTGCCGCAGGTGCGAGAATATCCGGATGTATTCCTTAAGAATTACCAGTGCACTTCGATGCATGGTAGAGCTCGCTATAGAACTGGTTCCAAGCACAAAACCAATCGCCAAGCATCAGTACCGGATGTCCGCTAGTGAGCTAAAAGAACTCAAGAAACAACTAGATGAACTGCAAGAAAAAGAATTCATAAGACCAAGTGTTTCACCTTGGTCGGCCCCAGTTTTGTTTGTGAAAAAGAAAAATGGAGAACTGAGAATGTGTGTAGATTACAGAGGTCTGAATGCTGTCACCATCAAAAATAAGTACCCGTTACCAAGAATTGATGATTTGTTTGATCAACTCAAGGGTGCCAAAGTATTCTCCAAGATCGACTTGCGCTCAGGTTATCATCAACTCAAGATCCGAGAGCAAGATCGAGAAAAGACAGCCTTCATCACTCGATATGGGTTGTATGAGTTCACGGTCGTACCCTTTGGTTTAACCAATGCACCGGCTTATTTCATGAACCTTATGAATCTGGTGCATATGGACCAGCTGGATCGATTCGTGATCGTCTTCATTGACGATATTCTGATATACTCCAAGAATGAAGAAGAGCACAAAGAGCATTTGCACATTGCACTGACCCGATTGAGAGAGCATCAGTTGTATGCCATGTTCGATAAATGCAGTTTCTGGCTAAAAGAAGTCGCTTTCTTGGGTCACATTATATCAGAAGATGGAGTCAAAGTTGATCCAGAAAAGATCGCCGCAGTTATGGAATGGCGTGACCCAAGACAAAGGATGTAAGTGAGAAGTTTCCTTGGATTGGCGGGTTATTATCACCGATTCATAGAAGAATTCTCAAAGATCTCTCATCCACTTACTCAATTACTGAAGAAAGACAAGCCTTTCCTGTGGACAGATGCCTGTGAAGAGAACTTTCAGTTACTGAAGACCAAGCTAACAACGACACCAGTGCTGATTCTACCGAACCCAGAGAAAGAATTTCAAGTCTATTGCGATGCCTCAAAACAGGGTTTGGGATGTGTACTCATGCAAGACAGAAAAGTGGTTGCTTATGCCTCCAGACAGTTGAAGCCACATGAAGAAAATTATCCCACACATGATTTAGAACTAGCCGCCGTGGTGCATGCACTCAAAATTTGGAGGCACTACCTGCTAGGAAATCGTTGTGAGATATTCTCAGATCACAAGAGCTTGAAGTACCTCTTCACACAGCCAGAGTTGAACATGAGACAACGAAGATGGCTAGAACTGATTAAAGATTATGATGTTGATCTTCAATATCATCCAGACAAGGCCAACGTGGTTGCCGATGCCCTTAGTCGAAGGGTTTGACAAGGCAGACCAGATACCACAGAATATCCGCCAAAGTTGCAGAAAGATATACTGTGACTGAATTTGGTGATCACCAAACAAGGCAGTATGGCGGCTTTGGAACTCCACCCGTTACTGATAGATCAGATTAAGGCAGCCCAAGATGAAGATGAAGAGATTCAAAAACTGAAAAAGAGAACTTTAGAAGAAGATTCATCCGATTATGCAATAGACGAACATGGAATCCTTACTTTCCGTGGTCGCTATTGCATACCCAACAAGAAAGAGTTGAGAGAGTTAATCCTAGCCGAGGCTCACTCTTCTCAATTCTCAATCCATCCAGGAGGCACCAAGATGTATCAAGACCTAAAGAAAATGTATTGGTGGAATCAGATGAGGAAAGAAGTGGCAGAATATGTAGCCAAATGTGATGTTTGCCAGCAAATCAAGATTGACCACCAAAAACCATCAGGGTTGTTACAACCTTTACCGATTTCCGAATGGAAATGGGATAGTATCGGCATGGACTTCATTACTGTACTTCCCAAAACTCGTGAAGGATATGATGCTATCTGGGTCATAGTTGACAGACTGACCAAGGTGGCTCACTTCCTCCCGATCAAGCAAACCTATAGGAAGGATAAACTTGCCGAACTATATTTGACACGAATTGTGACACTTCATGGAGTACCCAAAAAGATTGTGTCCGATAGAGGAGCACAGTTCACGTCCAAGTTCTGGGAAAAGCTACATGAAGCAATGGGCACCGACCTCAACTTCAGCTCAGCATACCACCCACAGACAGATGGGCAGACAGAAAGAACGAATCAAATTTTGGAAGATATGCTAAGAGCCTGTGCAATCGTGTATGGAGCAGCATGGAACACTTGCCTGCCATTCGCTCAATTTTTCTACAACAACAGTTATCAAGCTAGCATTCAAATGGCTCCGTTTGAAGCTTTATGTGGCAGAAAATGCAGGACACCTCTGAATTGGTCAGAAACAGGGGAACGACAACTCATTGGACCCCAAATTGCCCAAGATGCCGAGGCACATGTCAAAATCATCAGAGACAGACTCAAGATTGCCCAGGACCGACAAAAGAGCTATGCAAACAACCGCAGAAAGGACTTAAGCTTTGAAATCGGAGATTTCGTGTACATCAAAGTCACTCCTTTCAAAATCGTCAAAAGATTTCAAGTCAAAGGCAAGCTGGCTCTGAGATACGTCGGACCGTTCCAAATCATGGGAAGAATTGGGGAGGTAGCTTACCAAGTGCAGCTACCGCCCAATTTATCAAGAATCCACAACGTGTTCCACATATCTCAACTCCGAAAATGTCTATGCCAGCCCACAGATGAAGTGTCATTATCAGACGTTGAGTTGCAAGATGACTGGACTTACCCTGAAGAGCCTTTGCAAATACTTGAAACGTCAGAAAGGCAACTCTGAAACAAGAATGTCAGATTTTGCAGAGTGCAATAGAGGAATCACACGCCAGACGAGGCCACTTGGGAAAGAGAATCGGATTTGCAGCAAAATTTTTCCAACTTACTCCCTGGACCAAGTTAATCTCGTGGTCGAGATTCTTTTAAGGGGGTAGGTTGAAAGACCCCAAAATTTCAAACCAAATTTTTCCTGGATTTTTGGTGAATTTTTGAAAACTTTCCCAATTCGGAAACTCCCCCGGAAATGCGCTTTCCTTTTCGGGCCGCTCCGCCTCCCCTCCTCGTTGGCGCCCGCTCCTTTCCGCCTCCCCTCCGCGACGCCGCCCCTCTTCCCGCTTTCCCCTCCGCGCCGCCCGCTCCCCTCCCGTGGCGCCTTCGCCTCCCCGCCTTCTCCTCGCAGATGCGACGCGCCCGCCCGCACCGCCTTAACCCCTTCGGACAACCCACCCCCGCGCCAAGCGCTTAACCAGCTCGCGCCCGCTCCCGCCGCTTTACTCGCTCATGGAGCCGGTGAACGCCCACCGCGCTGGAAGACCCCCACCGGCTCCCGCCCACTCCGGTTGACTCCACGCGCCCGAGCCTTCTCCTCCATGGCTCTCTCCTCCGTGGGTATAAAACCCCTCACCGCCCCCCCCACTCCTCCTTTGCTTCCCGAGCTCCCGACCACCCCATTCTCCTCCCACCACTCCTGTGAACCTCCCGAGCACCGATTGGGCTCCCATCGGCTCCAGCCCGCTGTCGACTCTCCTGGCCGGCGACCCCGTGAGCTGATCTCTTTCCCCTCTCCCTCATTTTCCGATCCTTTGCTCCCAGAGCATCCTCACTACTCCCTAATCACTTTGGTGCACTCCCCTGACCAGGTGATCGCCTGTGGAGCTTCAGCACCGAAGCTCACCGCCGGCCGAACCACCCTCTCCGTGGCCAGCTCACCAGGAGGGCCCCGAGCTTCGGCCACCACCACCAACGTGAGCCCCAGGACCCACTGATCATAAACCCACCGCCGATTTGGCTTGATCGCCGCCAGAGACCCTCCTCCACCGCCGGAAGCCGATTCTCCCTTCGCCTCCGCCTCCTGTTGGTTCTCCGGCCACCCAAAGGTCGAAATGGGTTCCCACGCCGAGACCTACCCAGTAGTGCCCTCCTCGCCGGGAGCCAAACCTCCCTTTCTCGTCCCTCTCCTGCCGTCGAGGTAGACGACGACCGACGTGGTCGCATCGCCACCGCCCCTCCAACCGTTATCCTTTAAATTGTGTGTTTGATGGTCGCATCCGCCGCCGTCCGATCTTCTTGAACGGACCTCATCTCATCCGTCCGATCTTCCCCTACCGCTTCGCCCGCCCACCTCTATTCTCAGCCGTCCGATCTTCATAACCCCGCAGATCCGGACCGCCCGACCCCGCCCATCCCCACCGGACGCCGGCCACGCGTCGGGCATCCGCCGGGAGGAGCGCCGCTCAGTGGGCATGGCCACACAAGATGGGTCACACTGCCTTGGCCACATGTGCAGCGCCTGATGCTGAGCCGTCAAGATTGCTATGGTGGGCCGCCCAAGATCTGCTCACCGATTTTCCGTGGATTTATCAATTTCCAAAATCCGAAACCCAAATAAATCCTAGAAAATCACAGAAAATCCCAAAAATTCCCAAATTTCACCACTTTGCTCCAAATAATATCCTGAACCCAGTGGTGACTTTCTTTTTTCCCAAATTCATCCCAAAAAAATTCTAAAAACTCACCAATTGGTTATTTTATGCATTTTATTTCTTTTTCTTTCTTTTAATAGATTATTTTTCCTTGGTTGATTAGTCTCGAGCTGGATTTAATTATTTTATGTGTTTGCGCTAGTGTTGGAGATCCCGGAAGCTCAGGTGCAGTCCCCGGATCCCAGAGTTTCTACGTTAGAGATCGCCGAGGTCGTCCAAGTCCACGGCAAGTCGCAAAACCTTTGATCATGTTGAACCTCATGCCTTTAATTTATGTTATTATGCTATTTGCATTATGTTAGTTGTGAAATGCTAGTTTAAAGTAAAACAAAGAGTTTAGAAAGACATGTTATGTAGATAAATCCTACCACCGATAAATGCAATGTTCGACTCGTAGCCATGCCTTTGTAACCCTAGATTTACTTATTTGATAATCTAGATAACTATAGGTTACTATCATCATGCAAAGTTTTACCCTGATAAGGTCGTGGCTGCGGGCCGATAGAATTTGCAAAACCCGACTTTAGGGCAGGGTGGTGTGGGACACCGTGCCCTAGAGCGGAGAGTGCCGGTGTGCACGAGGTAGGGTAGGGATGTTAGGGGAAGAGCTGCGAGTCAATCTTCGCCCATTTCCTACCCTAAGGCTGAAGTTAGGGTAAGAGTGTTGTGGAAAACCGCGAGTTGGTCGACGCCCACCGCTTGCCCTAGGTTGTGGTCGCGGACCTGGAGAGGTTGCGGGCCATGTGAAAATATAAGGACTAAACCCCCTTTCGCTGAGCAAATGTCACAGTGCTCGCTCAACCACAGGAGTTGACTCGTCAACACTAGTCTAGTAACTGCTCAACTCGATTGAAACTCTATAGGTGTTGAGAAGTCTGGAGGTTGGGAAGTAGATTAGGTATGCCGTCTCATGGATACCTAATAACCAGTGGGGTTCACTCGGCGGACGGAAGCTTCATGTGCCGCACAGAGTGAATTCTACCGGGTAGAGCCTATATAAAGAATTGAGCAAAGAACAGACCGGCTTTCTTAACTCGTCGCGGAGTTAAGGGATCGTGTGGGTAAAGTTGAGCAAACTCGCAGAGTCAAATAAATGGTATTCGAATCTGTGTGCTCCCTTGGTTAATGGAGTCAGTGTCACTTGGTGACCCCATCAAGAAAGCCTGAGTAGTTTTGTAAATGTTTTAATCTGAGTAGATGATTAATTAACTCTTCATGAAAACCCCTGTTGATTAAGAAGTGGAGTTTATCGAAAGTTTTACAAAAGGTTTGCAAACAAACCGCATCCACTCAAAGATAATAAACCAAGTATATTCCGTTCCTTTGATTATCCGTTCAAATAGTAAAGTAGGGTTCCTTTATGATTTGCTGAGCTGGTTGTTGGCTCACGGCTTGCTAAACCCTCTCTTT
The DNA here is from genome assembly GCA_036346245.1 of Bonia amplexicaulis. Lineage (NCBI taxonomy): Eukaryota > Viridiplantae > Streptophyta > Magnoliopsida > Poales > Poaceae > Bonia > Bonia amplexicaulis. Next base: position 21,194,862 of record CM070747.1, on the reverse strand, counting down.
AGAGGATCAAGACGAAGGTGAAGGTCTCCCCGTTGAGGAAGTCCCCGAGGGACTCTTCTTCGACGAGGATCCGTGGCTTTAGGTCTTCGCCGCGCTCAAGCGGATCTTGGAGCTTTTGTGATGTAAATATAATTTGGGCTTGCACGCCCCGCTGTCAAAAACTGGATGTTAATCCTTATGTAAAATATATGCTGGACTTTTGTTGTAAGCATGCAATGGTATACTCTTGCGTGACACTCCATAACTGTTCATGCGTGAATAGTTGCGATTGTCAGATCCGTCGCGCCCTCTAAACAGGCGTTACGATGGTGTATCTAGGGCACTGTTTATATTTTCTTCTAAAAACTGTTTTTACGATAAATATATTTTTGACATTTCTAGTTTTTAAACGGTGTCATTTCAAGACAAAGTCTACTAATAGATTGTAGTACACATTATAGTAACTTCATTTATATCGGTCAAAACTACACATAAGTTTCTCTCTATCTTCATAAAGCTCTCTATAAACTATTACTATTTATAAACTAAAACTAAAAGCTATAGTAAAAATCAATATAAATAGACCTAGGTCAATGAATAATGAAATAGTGTATCTATAGTAAGGAACTTGTTAAGCCCAGCGAGATAGATTTAGGTGCCGTTCAGTTGGGCTGAAATAAGATGGTTTATAGCTGAAATTTTACTATAGCTGGCTGAAATTATAGGGACTGTTCTTTTGAGCTTTTAAAATCAGCTTTTGGCTTCTGCTACAGTACCTAACTTTTAAACGGGGTATTTTCTCAAGATGGGGTCTACAAGTTAAACGATCTGCACGTTAAAAACCCAACATTTGTACCAACCACAATCGCAAGTGAGCATCTGTCTCTCTGTAATCTGTACCGTAAATAGCCAAAATTCAAAAATTTCAGCCAAAAGCCATAAGCTACAGCCGAAAAGAACAGACCCATACTGTAGTTGATGGTGGCTTATTTGACGTAACTAAAATTTAAAAATAGAAAAACATGTTAGTCCATCACAAACAACACAAACGAATATGAAAAAAAAGAACCGACAAAAAAACTTAAAGAAGCTAAAAAATCAAAAAAAAATAAAATTTAAAAATAGTAAAAAATAAGTTAGAAGCCAAAAACTCAAATCAAAATGTACGGGTCTAAGAAGTAGTTTCTTTAGTTGACATGACCGACACATAGCAAGGGACAAGATTTTTAAAAAAAATCGTGGGACCAGATATTGATGTCACTCTGGTGGAAATTGCGATGTCACTCTGGTGGAAATTGCTCGTCTCTCCCTCTATTTCTCCTTTATTACTGTCCACATGGATACCTTGTTAGGCAAATAGCCAATCAAAACCATATTTAGATCTCTCTTGCTCGGTTTAACAAATTTATTAACTTCAACACATGGTTTTGTAGTTCATTGGCCTAGCTTATCACAAGTCGCAAGTTTATGTAGCTTTGGTGCAATTTACTGGCAAAAAAGAATGAGTTTTTTTCGAGAGGAAAGAGAAGAGAATGAGTGAGGTGAAGAGGTGGGCTGAGGTGAGCTGGCCCTGCAAAGCCCAGCCCAGGAATATACCAACATTTGGATTGGCCCACTGAACCGGTAACAGCTACACGAGGGCCTTTCCAGAGACATGTAACGATGCACTGAAGGCGGAAAAGCGATTTTACGTAAGCGATGGTGCTATGGCGCGGGTACCGGCTTAGACGCCAGTAGAAACCACGGACCCAAACCTACTCCAAATTCCAAAACCAGCAGCGCTGCGCAGAGCAGAGGAAGCAAAAACAAAACCTTCGATTCGATTCGACATGGCGTCCTCCTCCTCCTCCCAATTCGAGTAAGCCTCCCTTCCCGATCTCTCGATCACCACCTCTACTCCGCTTCTCATGTATCTCTTGTCTCGAGGCAGAGATCCGGCGGCGAGGCGCCCGCCGCCGCAGCTGCAGCAGAGGAAGCCGCCATTGCTGATGCTGCTCCCCCTCATCTACGCTCCTGTCCTCCCCCTCAGTACGTGCCGACCATCCCTCCCCGCAAAAAAAAAATCCCTGTCTTGTTCGAATCGTGTAGCTGATTAGGGTTTTGGCTGTTCCGTTGATCCGTGTGGGCAGTCAGGATCGGGCTGCGGAACAACCCGGTGTGGAGGGACCGCCTCTTCTACGGCGTCCTCGCCGGCGCATTCGCCCACGGCACCTACCTCATGTATGTCTTTACATACGCGCCCCTTTTCGGATACGCACCATCATTCTGATTACCGCGTAAAGATGGTTTGACGTGATCGTGCCTTGTCGGTATCGGTGATGCTACTACGCCAGGCTGCAATTTCGTGAGAATATGATATGGAAGCTATTAGAACGTTCGAGCACGTGTACTATACGTGAAGGACAGATATATCTGTTTCTTTTTTTGGTTATGATAGTTATGCAATGTGCTGTTCTCTGTTTTCTTCAATAGAAAAATGCTGCACGCATCTGCCAGTTATATCGTATTTTGATTTCAGATTGGCTAGTGGTCGTCAAGAAACTGTCGTTATCATCACTGCAGAGAAAGTACTTCTAGTGCTGTTATCATGGTTATAGAAAATATTGAGAAAATATGTGGTACATGGTACAAATTTTTAGGAGCTTTGAGTACAACTAAAAGGGATGTGATTGGATGAATTGGGGAATCAGCCATTACCGATTAAGCACAATGCACATGAAACATGAATTCTGTAATAGAATATGAACTTGACAATCTTGGTATATTTCAGACTATGGTGATAATCTTATTTTGTTTTGGTTTTTCCTAACCGTCTTAGTGATTGAGGTTTATGCTAAGATTCATGGCTGATGGTCATGAGGTATTAAAGGTCATGATTTTTTTATGCCCATACATAGCTTTTAGGGCATCAGGAGTGTATAAGATCACAATAGGTCTTAAGGTGGGCCCCACCTAATTGTTAAGGTCGACTTGTTATGTATGAGGTCACCGCTCGGCTGTAACAAGGGTCCCATTCGGCAGTAAAAAAATTGTATTTTAATGCTTGTGGTTATTGGTAGTTGGCTGGTAAGGGGAGAGAGAACAACAGGATTAAAAGAAAATTGTATTTTAATGCTTGTGGCCAGGTCTTTAGCTTAAGGACCGTCCTTAAACCTTTTTTGCTTATGACCTGCTTAAGATCAACCCTGTAATGTATAAAGTCGACCTTAAGGTGGCTTATGACCCCTTATTTTCATACACTACAGATGCCCTTAATGTAAACCATACCAATCTGCGGATGATTTCCTAAGCTGCTTAAACTGAAAGAATGGTCGCCACGTGTGTTTGATCTGCTTATGGCACTGTTATATGAACACCTGGACGCATAATGTAGAAACAAAGAACTATGGAACAAGGCATATCTATGTTATCTGTTGACCTCAATTGTAAGGCTGTGCTTATCTTGTTTAAGCATAAAACTCTGTATTCTTATGATGAAAATTTCCCAACCATACTTCTCAAAAGAAATTTCCAGTCATGATTGATCTTATGTTGATCCATTTAACTGATGTTTCGATGTGAATCAGCAGTGCATGGGAACTGGTAGTACACGAGAGCTCTTATTACACTTGAAGTGAAATAAAGTCGTTTCTAGCGTGCTTGAAAGATTAGGTCTATAGGTCGAGATTTGATGTCTTCGAGGTGATTTAATCTAGGATTTATCCACATTGTGCCACTGCAATACTTGAAATGTTTGTATGTATCACGTCCTGTATGAAGTTCAGTCTTAGTGTGTTACCGCAAAGAGCTGTATTCACATCCGGAAATGTTAAGACATGGGTTAGTATGCATCAAATGAGAGTCCAATTGTCATCTCCGTATTGAGGCACCTGTTGTTTTTTATGACTTTAGATGCAAATGAATATATTATATAATATGAGTGATCTAACTGTTGAAATGTGTGCATAAAACTAGTGACAGGAACTCTTATGAAATGCTCCATATATAGTTAGATAACGCTAATTTTGGGCCAGAGTCCTTGTTGCACAATACATATGAAAGAAAGGAATAATGGCCTAAGGTACAATCTTGGACATGGTTCTAAGAAAACAATCTTGGACATGTTCCTGTTTGAAAAAGGCGCCCCCAGCCTTCTTGTGGTTCTTGCTTGTGCAAACTGGTCTGCATTTCTGGTGATGGTAATTACATCTGCTGTACTGGATCATTTGATCGTGCACGAATCCAATTCTTGATGTCTGCTAGTGCTTTTGTTGCTGAACCACTATAGTTTCCAAATATATCATTATGGATTTGGTGGCCGCTTTCAGTGGACATGTCATTCCTGATGGCAATGCAAAGCATTTTCTTATTGAACTTGTTTGATGCCATTGCCATATTTTCTGAATTTGGTTTGTCCCGATGCACGATGTTTACAGATAACACTTTCTTCATGAGGATAAGCTAAGGCTACTCTATCGTAATAGTAGTAAAGGTCTATGTTAGCGTAATACACAGAGATTTTAACTGGACGTGCTTATGTTGTTTATCTTTTAATGTTGTTTCAGATCGGAACTATACGACGTGGAGAGCAAGTGAAATCACATCCCTCCAAAGATCCAGCAAATTTTTACTTGATTGTGAGTCTACAATGGATGAGAGCTGACTGGTTTTTCAGATTGACAAGTTTGCTCTGTTCCTATATTTCGTCATTCCATTGATGGTTTATGTCTGCTATAATAATAGAACGTTTGAGCACACAAAAATAATTTTGACTGCGAGCAATTCATCCAGCAAGTCTTTCATTTACTGCAGTTTTATATTCCCTCTTGTTCTGTAAGTTGGTATGTTCGTGTTGATGTGTAGCCCGTTTCTTTCTCTCTTCAACAAAGAGACGGAAAAAAACCCATTTGTAATGTTGTGCAAGCAAAGGCCTGGAAGGCCAAAGCACTAAGCACCTGTTCTATGCAGATGAGATCAGTGTCACTCTCACGAAACCGCTGGCCTATCATCTATTTAGTTTTGAGCGAAAAATCTGTCTTTTCTTGTCTAGCTCCTCTTCTTATATAGTCTTGCTTGTTGATCTCAGGATGCGTCATGCATGATGTTGTTATCACCTTCATCCAATCCGTTCTAGCTGGTCATTGGCATCCGTCTATGTCCAGCTATATGATTTTATTGTGCTCGCAAAGGCAAAACCTCAGGCCCTTAATTTCTCCTTTTGTCTTCTTTTTGAGAGGGTTAAAGGTAGGGCTTGTTCTTTTTTAGTTTTTAGCTTCAGATTTTGTCTTTTCTACAGTAACTAGCTTTTAAATGGAGTGTCTTTTCAAGATATGGTCTACTAAGTTAACTATAGGACATACTGTACCGACTTTATTTTTATCGGTAAAAGTCGCACGTGAATTTCAGTTACTCTGTAATCTCTCACACGAATAATAAAAAATCATAAATCGTAGCTAAAAGTCATAAGCTACAGTTAAAAAAGAACATAGTAGATACACTTCTCACACCATTACACGTATACATCTGTGGATGCGTTCTTTAACATATGTTTGGGAATTTTGCGAAGACTTTACGGAACACGGTCGTGCACTTTTTTCATTTGAACACGCATATGTGTATGCTGTATTTTAATTATTTAGGTGAAACATGCGAGTGCGATTGGAGAAACATTATTTAGGTGAAACATTACTAAACCATGCTGGCTAAGTTTTTTTTTCCTCACAGTCCTCTCCAAACTTTTTGGGATGCTTCGAAGAAAAAGCAGAAACACACCGATAAGCAGTCATACTAGTACCATGTTGTGCTCAAGTAGGTTTTTAGCGTTGTTTGAGATTTTTTTCAAACTGTAACTATTATAAGTTTTTTTTCGTATAATTAGATTAAAAAAATAATAAAAAGTATAGATTTTCTGATCACATATAATACAAAAGAATACGAGAAAAAAAGAAAAATAGTTTTAAAAAATCAAAAGATTAAAAAAAGACAAAATTAAGAAGTTAAAATCTAAAAGCCGAAGCCCAACAGCCAAATTAACAGGTAAAATAATTGCTCTGCTTGTCAAGCGCAAGAATGATACGGCCATAGGCCAAAAGCACGGTCGCGTTTAGGCAGAGCTGCTGAACGTTTCATCCAGCAAGCAGCCTTGGAGTTTTGCATAAACTACAGAGTCAGAAATTTTAATCAACTGGTCGGCCGATTGATTAATAATTAATTCAAGGAAGAGGACGGTCTGGGTGATTAATTAACAGACGATAATTGCATTGTTGTCCCGGGTTCCGGCCGGGAGACTCGAGGCTTCTGTAATGTAGTGTACGGATCCTTGAGTACCGAGGATTTTAGCGGGCGTTTTTTTTCCAACGGCTTATGATTTTAGTTTTAGTTTTATTAGTACGACGAATAGTTTTTGCTAATAATACTCCGTGGCCAGGCACGGAGACGAACAGGTATGCCAAAAATCGAATCGATTCGAATCGAATCGAATCAAATCAAATCGGCACGAAAGGTTCAAAAACAAACACATCGCGGTAAAGAAGAGATCAATGGCACATGGAATTGGAGCGCAATCATGTTTGGATCCACCTTGAACCTTCAACGAGCCTCGCAGATCTGCCGCATGCAATGCAGATCCCGAATGCTCCAACGAAGAGGGGGAGGAGTGCATCGAAACATCTGCTCCTAATTACCAAAAGCAAAAGCCAGATCGGGGAGCGTCGCGGTGGAGATGGATGGAAGAGACCAACCCTAAAAACCAGATCCCTTCCCCTCTTCTCCTCCACAACCAACAGCAGCGAGACGATCCCCAGATCCGAAGAGGCAAAGCGGGCAAGGCAACAATTATGTACACGCATGGTCACACAAGTTTGGTGTCGGCGAGTTATTGGTCTCGTCTCCGGCGGCGGCCTAGGCGGAGCGGGCGAGGCGGGAGGCGATGGCGGAGTGATACATGGCGTCGTGGAAGATCTCCGTCTCCACCATCCGCGCCCGCAGCTCCCGCGCTTTCTCCTCCGTCAGGCCCCCCACGAACGACGACGACGACGACCTCCTCGCCGCTTTCGCCGACTCCTCCGTGGCCATCACCGGCGCCGCGGCCTCGATGTAGTCGGGCCGCCCCGACCACCCCAGCAGCGGCGCCCACCACTTCCCTCCCTCGGCGGCCACCCCACGGACCCGCCCAGCGGCTGCGGAGGCGGAGGCGGCGCGCGGACGGACCGCCGCCGACGGGTGGGCGGAGAAGGAGACGGCGGATGCGGACGATGCCAAAGCCATTTGCTTCGCGGCTTGGGTTGGTCGCTTGCTTAACTCGTAAGCTTTCCCTTGGTTGCTTTGGTTGCGGCTTAGGTTGGAGAGAAACGAGGATGCTTGTGAACTGTGAGATTTGAGCTCTAGGGTTCGGGGTGGTGGGGAATTTATAGCGAGCCGGAGCCGAGCGGGGAGAGGGGAAGGGAGGACGAGTGGATAAGGCCGGCGCGTGGGCGCGTGGCCGGCATCCAGTAGGAAAGCTTTTCCGTTACGCGTTACCGTTTACTTGCTAGGTCGTGTGCAAAACTACCGGGACTCATGATTTTTAGTATTTTTTTAGCTTTTAGCTGATTATGAGAAGGATTGAAGGAGTAAACGTACTCATGTTGAGAAACGACTCTGTTTAAAATAACTCCGATAGTAACTCCTACACATAGCTTAAAAAATAACTTTAAAAAGTTATTCTATTTAAAAGTTGATTTCCAAGAGTTGGAAGCTGTCTAGAACCAATCTTACGGGTGTTTACTGTTGAGAAACCGTCATTGGCGAGTCTAATCTGATCGATTCTGTCTATGCAAAAGAGATAGATCAAACACAGGTAATGCAAATAATAGATTGAACACACAAAGAGATAGGGAAAGAATTCATGTCTTTCTTTATTGCTTTTTCCTTCACAACGATATAAGTGATAGCCAATAGAATCTCCTATAAATAGACTAGTGGCGAGATGCCCACCATGGGCCAAGGCCTCAAGTCCAGACTGAGGTTTCCCGACACTCCCTCTTGGGCACTCATCCGTCACATTCATGCCTCATCAAAACTCTATAAAAACCCAGTGGAAAAAATTTAGAGAAAGAATACATGATATATATTATGTTGTGTTGCATGAATTACCTCATTAAAAACCTTGGTCGAAAAATTTCAGGAAACTCATCAAGGGAAAAAGAGTACAATTCACCCAATTTCATTTAATTATAGGATTTATTCTTTGGGTACTCGATCTTCGTGATCAAGTTTTAATGTGACCTCGAGACGAATCTCTACTTGAATTCTGCACTTCTCTAAGTCTCATCGTTCCAATTTCACGTACACATCTTTCAAAATTAGACACTGAAAATGACTTAGTGAATAAATCTGCAAGATTTTCACATGACTTAGTATGCAGTATTTTAATTCCATCCATCTTTTGCAATTCATGAGTATAGAAAAACTTGGGGTCGATATGCTTTGTGAGATGACTCTTTACGTAGCCCGTTTGCACTTGTGCAACACAAGCTATTTATCTTCATAGATAATTGTGGGAGCTTACACAATATTCCACCCACATGACTGTTGGATGTGGTGAATTATTCGTCAAAGCCAAGCACATTCTCGTGCGGCTTCTACAGTGCTATGATTTTCAAGTGGTTCATCGAAGTCGATACAAAACTTCGCTTAGATGATAAATTTGTGGTTCCACCACATAGGAATACATAGTCTGTTTGTGATCTAGTCAGATCTGGTCCGATGATACCCTGATCTGCATATCCAGTCATATTCAGGTCTTGGTTTTTTATATAGAATAGCCCAAGATCTTTGCTTCCTTTGAGGTATTGAAAAATGTCCTTTATTCTCTACCAATGTTTTTGGTTGGTGCTGCACTATACATTGCTAATAGGTTACGGCAAAATGCGATGTCCAGTCTAGTACAGCTTGCTAAATACATAAGTGCTCCTACTGCACTTAAGTATGGGAAATCCGGTCCTAGGACTTCCTCCCCCTCTTCTCTAGGTCCTTACGGATCCTTGTCTTGTTGTAAAGATCATCCGACCATTGGTACTTTCGAAGGGTATGCCTTTCCAAAGCCAAACCTCTCTAACACCTTCCGAGTGTATGCGGATTGATGTACTGATATTCCTTCTAGGACATGCTCAAGCTGCAAGCTTAAGCAATATTTAGTTTTACCCAAATCTTTCATTTCGAACTCTGACTCCAGATAAAAGCTTGCTTCATTTATATCTTCCAGGTTCTGATGATATTCAGATCATATACATATACTGAGATTATAGAAAATCTATTCTAGGATTGTTGTATAAACACACAATGACAATCCTTATTGTTCGTATAACCTTTCATGCATAGAAAGTCGCTTAAGCGATTATACCACATGTTGCCTGATTGCTTAAATCTATGTAGTGATTTTCTGAGTTTCACATTGTACATCCTTCAATTTGGTGTCTCGGTTCAGGACAGGGATGCCTTCAGGCACCTTCATATAAATGTCCAAATCCAAGTTTCCATAAAGGTATGCCATTACCATATCCATCAATTTATTTCTATGTTCAGGTTTACTGCAATCGAGATTAAATATCTAAAGGTAATACTACCTATGACCAGGGAATATGTTTCTTCATAATTAACTCCTAGACGTTGAGTGAAACCTTATGCAATAAGCCTTTATTTATATCTTACAACTTCATTTATCTCAATTCTCTTTCGAACAAATACCCGCTTATGCCCTACAGGGTGCACATGGGGAGGCGTGCGGCTTACAGGTCTGAACACCTCTCTTTTATTCGGAGATAATAATTCAGTTTCTATTGCCTTTTTCCAATCCTCCCAATCTGATCTTTTCTTACATTCAGCGAGCGATGCAGACTCTGGATCAAGATCGATGATTGTGTCAATTTTCTTTGCAAAATAAAAATCAACATTGGCTATTGTCCTATTCATAGATTCTCCTGTGTGCACATAGTTTATAACTATTTCATCATGGGTTGATTCTTTTAGTGCTTCTACTTGCTCACCACTGCTTCCAGTTGCGGGGGCAAGTCCCTTTAGCTTTTCAACTCTGATGTGTACGCACACATCCATACTGATTTCTCCCTCCATGGGAGTGTTCAGATCCAGTATACCCTTTTCTGAAGGTGCCATACTGGTACCAGGTCTCAACTGGCTCCCCTTCTGGTTTTAGGGAACTTCAGTGATTGACTATGTCAAGTCCTTCTTATCTGTTTCACCAGGCGTCCCCGGTTACTTGAGATTCGAGGGGCCGGAGTTCTCATCCTTTTATTCTGAGGCATCTGGACGGGATTAGACATACTTTCAACTTTCTTTGGTATTTAAACCTCTCTGGTGCATTGCGTGCTAACACATACGACTTGGACACACTCTTTAAATCACTAAAGTGGTCCAGCAGTTGGTTTGCTAATGCTTATAAGTCAATGATTTTCTGGACTTCTCTATTTGCTTCACTAGTGCGCAGGTCATGTGTATGGATTCCTGTGGCTTGCCACGTAATGTGCATTAGACTGAATCTGCTAAAAAACCGGAGACTTCTGCCGCTATCTTCTCAGGGGTGAGATGCTCTTCCTAGGAAATCATGGCGGCAGCAGTTATAATGTCAAAAGGGGGTGCTGCTGCAGGAGTGGAGTCAACCTCCATCAGCGCAGGTAGCTGCTCAGAACTCTCCGCCTCAACGAAAGTAAAGTGGGTTTCATGCTGCCCTTTTTCACCCTTCTTCTTTTTAGCCTAGAAGGCATCGATGACGTGTTACGGCTCTTTACAGATCTGCGACCAGTGCTCCCACTTGCCACACTTGTAGCAAGTTTTATCTTGCTGACCATAGGGTTTGTTGTCCCGCTTTGGTTTGCTGACCTTATTCTCCTGTGGAGCATTTGACTTACCTTTCTGGGCTGTGGTTTTGCCCTTCCTTCCCCTTTTCTTCATTATAGGCTTTCGCACCTTGTAGCTCCCAGCGTTGGCCTCACGGCCAGCGGAGCACCAAGGTGGCTGTACGACAAATTTCTTACGGAGAACTTCATCCTGAGTTTCTACAACCTACGTAATATTAATCAATTTACGATAATTGCACGCAGAGTGCACTGTATTGGGGTGAAAGGTGGAGTGGGTCTTCTCAATCTTCTGCTCATTTGTGATCTGTTTACCTTAAAGTTGAAGATTGGTACAAATTCTGTGTAGAGCAGAATTGTACTCTCTAACCCTCTTGAAGTCAGTGAACCTCAGTCGTATCCATTCTTGTTTTGCTTGAGAAAGACTAGTGTACTTTAGCTTCTCGAACTGCTTCTTTAGTTCAGTCCATAATGCTAGCGTGCTCTTCTCTGCCATGTACTCATTCTTGAGACTGAGGCAGAGGTGATGCCTGAGGAAGTGAAGTGCATGGTCATTTTTCTCAAGTGTGGTTTTGGCATCCTGTGGTGCACCAATCCCGATGGCAGCGCAGAGCTTCTTGGCCCCAAGTACGATCTCAACATCAGAAGCCCAAGTCAAGTAGTTTTGACCATGCTGGGTCAGCTCATCGAACTCCCGATTCGTGATGCTTGTCATCTACATGTGCATGAAAGGCATATATAGATAAACAGTAGGTAAATATGCATGAAATAAATTGGACAATGGTACAAAAGGTCTTGTAATATTTCAGAATTTCTATGCATTTTCTGTAATTTTACTGTTAATTTCTGTGGTTAAAGGCAACTTAAATAATTACGATTAATCAAAACAGTAAGTAAATATAGGAAAGCATAGAAAGTAATAATATCAGTACTAAACATGCTTTAAATATTAAAAAATTCAAAATTTAAATTCCCGAGGTCTTTTTATGCTGTAATATAAAATTTCAGTGAATTCTGCAATTTTAAGGGTTTATCCGCTAATTTTCAATTCTAAGAAAATTTTCACGCGACTTTCTGATTTCCTGAGGGCCTATTTGCAAAAATCCAGGCGCCGGCCCACCTTTCCCCTTTTTCTTTCCTCTTCCTGGGCTGGGCCCGTTGCTTCGCCCCACTCTGGCCTATTCGGCCGACTCAGAGAGGGAGGGGTAGGGTTTTCCCTACCCCTGTTCACCTCATGGCGGCGGGTGCGGGGCAAAGGTTGGCGAAGCGGTGCGGCTGGGGCGACTAGCGCCTTGAGTCCGTGCGAGGCTAAGATCGCGGAAGCTTGCGTCCGGGGCAAGCTACGGCATTTGGCTTCACTCAAGACGCGCATCGACGCTCATGCGGGGTGTGCGGCGGCTGGGAGCCGATGGTCGTGCAGGCCTTGATCGAAAAGCAATGCCGGTGGCGCGATGGCGGCTCACCGTGCGGGCAGCGGTGCTGCAGCGGCCTTGCGGGGCGGTGGCTCGGGCGGTGCGGCTACGGTCGACGCCATGGTCGTGTTTGGGCGATGTGCAGCGTGGCGTCCGTCGGCGCGTTCTGCAACATGCGAATTTTTTTTCAATATACAGTTCAATCAACATGTACTCTTTCATGTAATCTACCGATCGATATTGTGCCGGCGATTTCAAGTCTGCTCACGGTAGATTAGAGCGGATTTATACCGTAAAAAATAATTTAGAAAGCTAAATTTGTGGAATTAAAGCGATCTAGATAGGTAAATTAATATGTGAATGATTACCTTGTGATCCACCGGAGCGATTCGTGCTGATAACGTGTCCGATCGATTCCTCCTATGCAAAAGGTATGGATCAAACACAGATAACACAAATAATAGATTAAATATACAAAGAGATAGAGAAAAAAAATCCTATCTTTTTTATTACCTTTTTCTTCATAAAGATATAAATAATAGCTAATAAAATTCTCTCTATATAAACTAGTGGTAAAATACCTACTATAAATCAAGACCGTAGGCTCAGATTCAGATCTCCCAACATTTGCTTCGTTGGAGGGGCGGACGGCGCGCCTCTGTCGCGTGGGCGGTGCTGCCTTTATTGCCGTGACGGTGACGGTGCCCGGGAGGCAGATAATGCAGCGGGTACACGCACGCGGGCTGGACGGCATATTTGGGACGGCATATTTGGGATGCGGACGACTCCTCGTGAGACGAGAGGTGACTATTATTTCTTTTGCTTTTCTAGAGTGGTTCTCGGTCTTCGAGAATGTCTGGAGTAAACAAATGTTGATGTGATTTTTGTTGAAATAAGCCTGCGTAGCCATGATATGTGGGTCTGGTGCATGATATATTTTATATTTACATGGCAAGTAGTTATCGGGCTCAGGCCCCGCTCGTTTCGGCTTAAACTTCTGACTTCTGATTTATTTTTCACTATTTATAATTTTGTCTTTTTCTAAACTTTTGGCTTTTTTGCCGGTTCTTTTTTTTTTTTCGATTCGTTATGCTTGTTTGTCTTTGGCTACCATATTTTTATATTTTCAAATTTTTAAATTTAATTATGTTAAATAAGCCTCTCACCATGATGTTTTTTTCACCAATTCAAATGCTTTTCAGCCATAAACCACCAAAAATAAGTCAAAATGATCACCACCTGAATCTTTAAGTCCATCTTTTATCCTTGCCTTTAGAGACTTCCAAGGGCCAGAGAAGGAATTAGTTTTGAGCCTTGAGGATAGAGAATTTGAAGTCAAACTCAACCTGAGAATAAAAAAATACGAAAAATAGAAATTTAGATAAACATGGACTATTGATTTGTTTTATTTCTCATCGTTGTCACTCTCTACTAGATGACCCGTTGTATTAATTTCTCATAACTGTCACTTTCTACTAGATGACCTTGTCAAACATTTTGCAACACTAATATATTTCTCGTTAATTCCTAGGTTTATGTATGCGTGTCATGAGAGCCACCCTTACCACAAATACAGCAGTAGCCAAGCCTTCTAGAGGTTATCAAGAAAATCATTTTGTAGAAAGGAAGAGTTGGAAGTTTGTCTGGTTTGTTTTTCTTGTTTTTTAAGTGGTCTTGGGCCATTCTAGAAGGCAAGCGAGTGAGTGTTGATGCGATGTGCATGAGGTTTTGGTGTGAAATTAGTTAGCAAGTGGAGTTGGAAGGTTGTGCTGATGAACAATATTTTGATAGTAAATTTGGGCAGGTGATACTCTGTGAATCTCTCTCTTCCTTTTTTTTTGTTAGGAAAAGAGAATCAATTTTTTCAATTATATGTCCAGAAGGTTTTAACATTAAAACTGATTCGTGCCAAGTTTGTTTAAGCCATCTCAAATATGGTTCTTTTGGTTTTATTTCTTTAGTAAGCTCAATCCGTAGTCATACACATAGGTCCAACTGCATTTCAAAGCTTTTGGAAAAACAAAAGGCATTATTCTTTTTTTTAAAAAAGGAAGAAACTCATTTGGTATAGTTGTATAATTTTTATATTAGCATACTTCATGGCAAGTAGCTATTTACCCTACTTTCAGTCTTACCCATCCATCATCCTTGGCTTTATAAACCTCCAAGGGTTACAGAAGGAATTAATTTAGTTGATACAGAAGGAATTGGGTTAGGTGCACTGCTACAGACAGCCCTATCACAGACGGTTCGGATCGTCATCACGCACGGTTCCCGAACCGCCGTTGTTTAGGTGTCAGTGATAGTTGGTCGTTATCACAGACGGTTCCTGAGCCGTCTGTGCTAACTCACATTACAGACGGTCTTGACTACTAACCGTCTGTGATAGTGCGGTATCACAGACGGTTGTTTATAAAAAACCGTCTGTGATGAGTTTACCTGTTAAGTACTTCTTGCACACAACTGAAGTCGTGGTAGCTCCTAAGGAGGGAATCAAGGTATATTACCTTGCTCCACTTTGGTACAATCACAATCAAAATCCAGTGATGCCTAGTTATGTGTGTCGCCACAGTGATTAATCCTAAGTTCATACTGCATGTAAAGTACAAATGAAACATATGTGTAGCAACTGGTGAAGCACTTACCCTTGGTTGTAGGGTACCATGATGTACTCCTTGTCGGTGTGAGCAATCAATCCCCTCGTTATGTAACCTTGCACGAAGGATGCATATGTGTTGATAGATTGCTCGGAGACCAACTGAGGGTCGAGGAAACCCACCGGTCGTCGCGATTGCCGGACTTGTTGGATCATGTATCTATACATAAAGAAAGAGTAATGACATTTATCTATATAACGTGAATGTAGAACTTCATTGTACAGTACACTTACAGTGTCCAGCATCGTAGAAGTGAGGCGTCGAGTTCGTCGAGATTGAATAGTAAGAATAAATCTTCGAATGTCACGACGATGTAGCCCGGTCGTGGAGGAAATGTGTCTCGTTATATTTCGAGTGAATGCACTCTGCGGTTTGGCTTCATGTTGGACTTCTCCATGTACCGGGCATGCAATCTATTGCAAATCATACCAAGTCGACGTAATTGTGAGTCGGGCACCAACGACACTCCTAGAGTAAACGTCCATGGCACGGACGCGGCTTAATTTTCTTCGATGAGCCTTGGAGGCCTTGGAGCCTCGCTTGTGATATGTTCCTGGTGGCGTCTCGGTGGGAGCCGATGCAATGACTTTCTTGGATTTGAGGTGGAGGTGGAGCCACCGAGCCGATGTGCCGAGTCCGTGGCGACGTCCCTCTTGGGCCATCGGATGTGAAGATTGTGGCACGGACATGTCGAGGACGATGTCCTCTTGGGCCATCGAATGAATGTGTGGACAGATCCCCAATGTCTTAATCTCTTCGTTTGGGGCTTCTCAAGAGGGACGGAATTAAAATATCATTAATCATGTCCACGTGGACCTTTATGAAACCGGTGTCTACTTGTACACCGTGCACCGGCCCCTGGCAAAGAATGGATACACCATGCCTCGCCCAATCACGGAATAGAGCCAACAAGCCCGACTTTGAGGTCGAAGGCATGTGCTCCTACATAACGATACAAGAGATGAGTTAAGGCGTCCACCGAGAGATCTATGTACTATTCTAAAGAGGTACATTACCGAATGTCATCAATACGTAAGCGGTCGTCGCTATGTTCGAATTGGTGTGGACGCCAGCCATCGCGACGTTGAGTGGGACTGGGTACCGCAAAGACTAGGAGTGGGTTGCGATTGGTTGCGGACTTGTCTCGCTTCTTCCCGCAACGAATCTATCTCTCCTCGAGTGAGGCGATCGCTCTTGAAGTGAGGCGATAGTTGTTCCTCAAGTTGAGCATGAAGCTCTGCTTTAATTGTTCATTGCAGACGCCTTGGATCTCTTCCTACTCCTATATGTCTCGAGTAATCTAGAAACCGCACTCCAAGGTACATAAACCCCATGCCTCGTGTGCGCACTGGTGCTCCTTGTTTCCCAAGGCCCGAGATAGTAAATCTATCTCCTATATTCTTCAAAGGAGCCACAAGAAGATTCCGTAGTCAATGATTGCCGCAAGAGGCAATTAATCATGTTATTTTTGAACCCATGAAGTTCAAGAGGTGTTAACAACTATGCTGTTTAACATATTTTACCAGGGTTGTTAAAATATGTTAAACAGCATAGTTGTTAACACCCGAAGATGTGGTTGATGACCTCGCTGCGGGGTTTTGAAAGAGACACCAAGATGTGGTTGATGACCTCGCTCTAACCGCCGAGCGCCGCGTTTGCGATCCCGCAAATGGCGAGAGGCCTCCGATCGGATTGCGACCTCATCCCGCATCCTCCATTGCGGATTTTACCCGCGTACCAGCGATCGCCGAGTCCGTGAGGGTGCGTGTTTTTGATGGAGATCCTTGTGCGCCGCACTTTGTTGTTCAAATTCGGTCGTCGTCTTCATCTGCACAAAGGCCTCCCATGTTTCCGGCGACACGAAAAGATACTTCGTGAAGGGCGTGACATCCTCGGCCATGTACTTCGTCACAAGAGTGCTCTTAAAATTCTTCCATGCTTTTCCCATCGCGAGGCGCTGCTGCTGCACGAGTCCTCGTGCTCGCTGGGAACTCGAACAATTTGTAAGTTCCTCCCATAGCTGATTTTTTGATCCTTTGTCAAATCTTTCCACTTGCTATGGTGATAGGGACCCGTTGCCTTCCAATTATCCCGCAGTAGTCCAAAATGATGACGCTGCTTTCGACGGTTCGGAGGGACCCCATCCGAGAGACCACCGTGATGGTCATTCGGCCTGTGGCCATTTCGATACTCCTCACCACGCTTAGATTTCGCAGCTTGGGAGCGTGAGACCCGGATGACGACGACGAAGACCGTGTGGACGCCATCTCTTCTAAGAAAAAACTAACTGAAGTGAGCTACGGACCCAGCTTGTCAAAGTTCTATGAATCAAGTGACAAAGTTCTAACGATTAGCTAATTGCAGTGAGCTATGAGCCTTCCAAATAGACCTTGCAGCTAACAAGTGCAGCATATATTATATGCTACATAAAATACATGTGAAGCATATATCATAAAGCTAACATGCGAAGCATATAACATAAAATACATGTGAAGCATATAACATAAAATACATGTGAAGCATATAACATGTGAAGCATATAACATGTGAAGCATATAACATAAAATACATGTGAAGCATATAACATGTGAAGCATATAACATAAAATACATGTGAAGCATATATATATCATAAAGCTAACATGTGAAGCATATAACATGTGAAGCATATATATATCATAAAGCTAACATGTGAAGCACAGGGAGGGACCGGCGTCGGGAGGAGGCGGCGTCGGGAGGTAGCGGCGTCGGGAGGGACCGGCGTCGGGAGGGAGAGGCGGTGTCGGGAGGTACCGGCGTCGGGAGGAGAGGCGGCGTCGGGAGGTACCGGCGTCGGGGACCGCCGGCCGGAGGGAGCGGCGTCGGGAGGCGGCGGCGTCGAGCGGCGGCGTCGGGGGAGGGACCGCGTCGGGGACCGCCGGCCGGAGGGACCGGCGGTGGGAGGAGCAAAACCTAGCTAGCGGGCGTCAGAGTGGAGACAAGAGATCGGCGGAGCGGACTCCAGCACCTAGTCTGCGGTATTTAAAGATGATCTATCACGACGGTTCTATCAATATAACCGTCGCGGATATGATATCACGCACGGTTCTATATATATAACCGTCGCGATATGTGATATCACGCACGGTTATATATATAACCGTCGTGATATCCATATTATCACGCAGCGGTTATATCGATAGAACCGCTCAGGATGTTATCACGCACGGTTTCTTTTATAAACCGCCTGTGATAGTTCACTATAAATACCGCAGACTAGCTAGGTTCCTATGTCATTTCACAATTACAATATAGAACATAGATACATTTATGAAAAACGCAAGCATAACCATAAATATAACTATTTCATAGTTCCTTAGTCATTTTACAATTACAATGCATGGGTTCCTTAGTCATTTTACAATTACAATGGAACATACATACATTTATGAAAACACAAGCATAACCTATATCATTTATTACACTTTGGCTATATCATTTTAAATAAAGCCCTTCACGATGATCGATCGCATATAGCTTGCTTCATCGCCTTGTTCTTCATCGAGCTCGATGCCGCCTCCGAATGGAGGCAAATCATCAAATTGATTGTACTCTTCCTCATCCACAACATTCTCAACCCCGACAATCCTTCTTTTTCCTCGAAGAACTACATGGCGCTTCTTATTTGCCTGCCTTACATAAAATACTTGAACAACTTGCCTCATGATACGAATGGTTCGTCTTTGTATCCTACACATTTGAGGTCCACGGTAGTGACGCCTGCACTTGTCAACCTTACACCCGTGGGAGTTGGACCCAACGGCACCGAAATAGAGGAATTTTGAAAATTACGTAGTCAAGCTCCCAAATCTCCTCTACAAGCCCGTAGTACGAGCTTGGGCCAGTGATCTTGCCGTGCGAATCATAGGCATCTATGCGACACCGAGTTCTCGCACCGTGCTCTTTCTATCTTGATCTGTTGTATAAAATATGTAGCCATTAATGTCGATCCTTGCCATGTCACAATTGTAAATTTTGGCCCTTTGCCAACCATTGTAGTGTTTCATTTGACGACCTCCTAGTCAATTGCGCCTTCAACCATTCGTTAAACCGACGGTTGTGTTGTCTCGTGATCCAAACTTCGACCGCCTGCATTCTCCGACGTAGCATGTCCTTGTGCTCTTCAATATATGGGGTCACTTCACCATGTGTTGTAAAACCATGTAATGGGCTTGAGCATGCGTATTTTGATCCGGAGTTATTGCTTTCCTCCCGATAGTCCCTATACCTCTAACCTCCCTCGTGACGAGATAGAGGTACACCCATCGGCTCTACCGAGCCATGTAGCCGATGCGTAATTCAATGACCTCTTCGTTGTATAACCTTCGATGATGCTACCCTCGGTCGAGATCGATTGCGTACATAGGACTTCGAATTCCATGTACCTCTCGAAGGGTACATATGACGAGAAATACGGGCAACATATTTTTATCTCTTTCACAAGGTGGACAATGAGATGGACCATGATATCAAAAATGATGGAGGAAATACATCTCTAGATGATATAGAGTTGTCACCACCTCGGTTTGCGAGCATCTAGTCCATCCGGATCAATGACCTTCGAGCAATTGCGTTGAAGAAATAACATAGCCTTATGATTGTCACTCGAACCTTGTTCGGCAAAATACTTAATTGCAACAAGTAGCATTTGAGTCATTAGCACATGACGATGTGAGACTTCATGCCAATTAATTTCAAATGTTCCATGGAAACAAGTTTCTTCATGCTTGTGGAGGACCGGATGGAACTTTCACACCATTTAAGGACCGGCATAATTCAGTTCTCTCGGACTTAGACAGTGTAACATGTTTGGGGAAGGTACGTCCGCCTTTATCGGTCTCTATCGGTGCTAACTCGGTCCTCGATGTTCATAGCGACCAAGTCACGCCTTGCTTAACACCATCCTTTGTTTTATCGGAATGTTCAAGAAGAGACCAATCAAACTGTCACATACATTCTTCTCTCGTGCATGACATCGATGCAATTGTGAACTTCTAAGTGCTCCCAATAAGGCAAGTCCCAAAATATTGACCTCTTTTTCCACATATTCTTCCTCAATTTACGCCTTGCCAAACACAACATTTATATCCTTGACCATATCAAACACCTCTTTCCCGCTAAAAGGTCTTGGTACCGAGTCATCCTCTTTTTTCCACAAATTGTTTCTTCCTCTTGCGGTATGGGTGATACTTTGGAAGGAACCTACGGTGACGCATGTACACGCTTTTCGCGAGTTGTTCAACCACACACTCGGTATAATCTAAGCATTGCGGACACGCTTTGGCTCCTTTTATACTCAACCCCGACAGTTACCAAGGGCGGAAAATCATTAATGGTGCGAGAACAACATGGCGTGTAGAGTGAAGTTCTCTCGCTTGTCCGCATCCCATACATGTACCCCTTCATTCCACAAGATTGCAAGATCTTCCACCAATGGGGCTAGGAACACATCAATATCGTTGCCGTTGCTTGACCCTTGGATAAGTAGTGACATCAAAATATATTTCCGCTTCATACACGACCAAGGAGGAAGGTTGTACATGCACGAGTCACGGGCGGTGCTATGTCGGCTCATGTTACCAAAAGGATTCATTCCATCCATACTCAACCCAAACCTTATATTTCTGCCCACATCGAAATCTACAAACATCCTATCGATGTTCCTCCACCGCGTAATCAGCAACATGTCTTATCATTCCGTCTTTCTTACGCCGCTCGCAGCGCAACGCATCAATCTTGCATTCTTGTGGTTTGCAACAAACGCTTCAAATGGGGATTACAGAAGATACCACATCACCTTAGCAGAGGTCCTTGCTTCACCTCGATGCCCTTCCCATCATCGAGTCATTTTACGCTTGTATCGGGATGCTTTGCACACCGGACAAACATGTAAGCTAGCATACTCTTTACTGTGCAGATACAATCATTCCGACATGCATGTATTCTTTCTACTTCTATTCCTAATGGACAAAGAATCTTCTTGGCTTGGTAGGTGGTTCTCGGCAACACATTTCCCGTTGGAAGCATGTCCACTAGGAGACCTAATAATGTCGTGAAACTCTTGTCGGACCAACCATTGCTTGCCTTCAATTTTAGCAGTTCTAGAATTGATGACAACCTCTTGTATTGCGGCTTGCAGCCCGGGAACAAAGGTTTCTCCGAGTCCTCCATCAAGCCCTCGAATTTACCAAACTCTCTCTCACTATAGTTCCCTTCTGCATCACGTAACATCTGATCCAGATTGTCATCCTGCGACCTATCCTCATGATCCAGATTGTCATCCTGCGACCTTTCCTCATGATCGAAAGAACAGTCCACAACTGGCATATCGTTGTCTCCCTCGACTATGTCATAACTACCTTCTTGTGTACTCTTCTCTTCACCGTGATCGGTCCAACATTTGTACCCTTTTCAAAACCCTTCAATCAAGTGAGCTTCAATCATACCGAGTTGCTAAACATCTTGAGATTATCACAATCAATACATGGGCAATACATATATTTCATCCCTTCTTCAACATATCCATTCGGTACCGCCTTCTAAAAGCGTACACGCCAAGAATGTACTCTTCACTCACACGGTTCTCAATATACATCCGACTTGGTCCATCTACGCTACACAAGTGACAAATGGGTGTCAAAATGATTATTACCCCTACTACTAACCTCGATCGATCACTAAGAATGTTAAGTAATTGAGTACTAATCTCGATCGGATCACTAAGAATGTTAAGTAATTAAGTATACTAACCTCCGATCGATCACTAAGAAGACGGTGATATTTTTCGCCCCAACTCCCTAAAGCGGTAGCCTTGCTCCACGCATCGATGCAACAATGAAGATGATCGGTCGACATCCTTCAAGCAAGCACGCCAAGCAATTAATACTATGCGAATATCACGACGGTTGCAACCACAAACGGTGCGTGAAAATGATATATCACGCACGGTTCGACGGTTCAACTTAATAACCGCGGTGATTGTTGCCTATCATAAACGGTTCACATAAATAACCGTCGTGATAGTTACATTATCGCGCACGGTTCTTAACACGAACCGCCTGCGATGATGATACTATCACGCATTTGGTTCGTGTTAATAACCGTCAGGATTGTTTTATCACGCACGGTTCGTTAATACAACCGTCAGGATGCCCAGATTCTTCTGGCAGCCGACATTGCCGACTTCTTGCCGAAGCGACTATCCATCTGCTTCTTCCCTTCTTTTCTTCATCCGGGCCCTGCCGTGTCTTGAGGAATGCCACATCCGAAGACCGGTTCTTGACCGCTCTCTGCGTCGTGATCCGAGACCGAGATGAAGAAAAGAAGTGGAAGAAACAGATGGATAGTCGCCACCAAGAAGTTTGTATGTCGCGTTGCTCATCAAGAACTGAAATGTCTTTTTTGAACTTTGTAATAAAATTGCCTTGTATTTTGCGGAAAAAGAAGGATTGTCGAGTGGACATCACATCTCGACGAGAGTCGGCATCGCCGAGGAACATGCAAATACAGAGGCAAGCACAAAACTCAACAACACATTCGGATCGATCTATTACGGGATAACAAGCTAACAAACCCTTCGTGGCACGACGGTCACACTAAACAAGACACACTTACGACACTTACGGCAAGAGTGTGTTCTTTAGTATGAACCGTTCGTGCGCGATGGAGGTGCTAGCTCACGGCGGAGGAGATGCGCATACGTGAAGCTAGCTAGTGGCCGATGAACTCACGCGTGACTAGTACCGGTGGAAAGGTTGATGGGAGTTATTAATAAGGGCCCGGCCGTGGGAGGAACCGTGCCACCATTCGATGTGGAGAGAATAGACGGGTGAGATCGAAATCACGTATACGCCAATTATTGGTGACATGTGATTATTACTCACCAATTATCAGTGACATGAGATTATTACGCAGCGGTTCTTGCGGGAACCGCTCAGTGTTATTCAACTTTTCACGCACGGTTTGTGTTAATAACCGTCAGGAACTTTCACTGCACGGTTCTTAACAGACCCGCCGTGTTATCTCGATGGTATAGACGGTTCGTATTAAGAACCGTCAGCGAAGTTCGCGACGGTTATTAACAAAACCGTCTGTGATGTCTCAATTATCACAGACGGTTCATGTTAATAACCGTCTATGAAAATATCACAGACGGTTGCCAGTAAAACCGTCTGTGATGTACCCGTCTAGTATAGCCTCTTCTGTAGCAGTGGTGGTCAGAGAGGCAGAAAATTTGTTGGAACTCAACCTTGAAAAAAAATGAAAGTATAGAAAATGGAAAACACATAGGATTGATCTATTCCAGTCTGCATATTAGTCACTGATGATGTGTTAAGTTTCGCGTAATTGTGTTTTCCAATAGACGAATAAAGTGAATCGGATGTCCAAAAAAGAAGGGGTGAATTAGGAATCTTTTTCGAACAATGGCAAAATTAAGCAATTTAAAAACCTAATCTCTAATCTCAATCTATGTGACTAAGGCTTGCTAGTGTGTTCACATAACTCCTACGCAAGTCTAGTGAAATTTTGCTGTGTAAGTTTCAATCCTACACAAGTTTAGTGGTTTAGGAATTGAAAGAACAACAATTCAAATGCAGAAACGTAAAAGGGACAAAAGACAATCAATTTTTTAGCGAGATCTCAGAGATTCGGCAATTTTCTCTACTTCTCATTGGAGCACTATTGCTAGAGTCTAGCTCCTATTGGAATCCGCGCAAAGATCCAAGCAATCAACTCATGGTAGCCCTTCTCCTCTCCGTATGGGTGGACTCTAAACCTTCACAATCCTACTAGTGCCTTCCACAACTCCTTCTTAGAAGGTCAATAAGAGCACGCCTCCAAACCATCTAGGGCTTACCAAACTTCAAGAGAATTATGCCAAAGAGGTCACTTGGAAGTTGTATCCAGCAAGGTCAATCAACTAGGAATGATGCAAACAACTAGGCCTAATCTACTCTCTCACACTATTGAGATCTTAACTTGATACTCGTGAGTGCCCTTGAACTGCCCACTATGCAAGTCACTATTTTGGAGTCTTAAGAGAGCTATTTTGAACGCCCAAGGTCCACTTATGTAGCCTCTCCATTTGAAAACTAGCCATTTCACATAGTTTCTAAAAAGTTCCTACAAACTCGGTGAAGAATATAGACCCTTCATTATGCGTTAATAGTGAGTTTTGGTAATTAATGCCAACTAAATTATGGGACTAATATGTTATTTGAGTTGGTGAAATAGGTTAGATCTCATGATGGTAAAAGACTTTGGATGGCTTCACATATTGACGGTCATGAAGCCAAGTGGGTGGCATTATGTATTGATATCCAAGTCAAGAACTCGATTTTAGATATACGACGTTCATCATCAAGTAAAGCTCCAAGTGGATGGGTAAGGCAAAAGTATAACTAATATAGGCTAAGAACATGTCTCTTAGCCATTTTACCGGTCTTAGTGTTTGGCTAGGAGATTAGATTGCTAGTGTAAGTTGTTATACTATTCAAAGGTCCTGACTAGTAGTTTGGGTATGTCATGTGTTGATAGCTCTTTATGCTTGCTCTAGCTCTCCTTGTTATGATGCTAGAATTTGCTAATGTGTTTTGCAAATAATTGTATCTCATGTATTTATCCTTGTAGCATGCGACTTTAATTTGCGAATTTGTTTTGCAAACGATTTGAGTCCATGTTCCTAATTCTTGTGACATGCTTCTAATGTTGGCGAATGTGTTTGCAACTTGTTGTGGATCATGTTTTAATCTTTGGTTACATGATACTACGATTTGCGAATGTATTTTGCTAATTTATTGAAGTACATGCATCTCTGTCTCTGCTAAAAAATTCAAGGCGATCTAACCGCTCAACGGTCAGACCGAAAGTTAAATAGTGGTTGCAATTTTCTAGTAGCCCTGCTTCCAGGATTCTCCGGCCTAGCTAAAGAGTGGTCAGACCTCCATGTGTTGGTCCGACCGGCCAGCAAGCTCGGTCCAACCGGGATTTTGTACTTGATTCCTTTTTTTCTAGAGAGCATGTTTTTGGCTCCCTCTGGAATTTTTTGTCATGGTCTAACTGGCTCTATATGGGTGGTCTGACTAGCACCTGTGTGGGTGGTCTGAGTAGCAGCATTTGTAATAGCTAGTTTTTTAGCCATTACAATGTAGGGCGGTCTAACTAACCACTAGTTGGTGGTCATACCAATCCATACTATTTTTCCTAGAATCTTGCTCCAATAACTAGTTTCTTAGTATGGTGGCCGGTTGAACAAGGTTGCTAGTGCCTTGTTTTATTTCCTTGAGCTAAGAGCAAGCCCGCTCACCTCTTGTTTGAATGTGTTGCACTTAGTGAGCTTGGAGAGGCAAATCCTTGTGCATGTGTTGCATTTGGTGGTGGATTGAGTATCCATTGAGTTTTGGCACTTGATTTGTTCAGGTGAGAGTCTCTGACTTGTTACTCTTGATGTTTGTTGGCATCTAGATGGCTTGAAGGAGTTGTGCTGGTGATCTTCTCAAAAAGCTTGTGAGAAGACCCGATGACTTATGAGTGGTTTGGTGCTCATCATCTCAGGAGCCAGTCCAATTCGAGGTGTTTGCCTTAATTCGTAGAGTTGGTCCAATTTGTTTGGATTTATCTTAACATGGATTAGGAGAGACCAACAAGTTTTCGAACACTATATTAAAAAAGTCATTGTGCCATTGTGGTTTGCTCTCTTATGCTTATTTACATTCTTGCAGATTACTTTTCTAGAATTAAATTGCTTACTTGTGACCCTAGGATTGCAAAATTTGATCTAGTTGTAGGGTGTTGGTGCACTTAGTTGAGTCTAGTTGATTTAGAACTTAATTGTAAAAAACTGATTTGATTTACTCTTCCACATATAAAATTAGTTTTAGCCAAAAGAATTTAAAAACCATCCATTCCCCCCTCTAGTCAATCTCTTCGTCCTTACACCCTAATCATCCGTCTCAGTTCAATTTTCCTTAGCTCTAACAGTCAAGGTAACAATAATACTGATAAATTAGTAATTAATCAAAAAAAGGTGAGTAAAAGTGAGAGCTCTTGTGCCCAATTAGAAATTCCACATTCAGAATTTAAAGTGCTTAATTTACCTAATGTAGAATTAAGTACTTATAAGGAAGTTCTTAGTAGAATATCCCTTGATGATTCTTTATGTTATATCATATTCAATGAACCTGTAGAACTATCTAGTGTGATTGAGAAGGTTTCTAAAATTGCATGCCAAATTTCACTAGTTAGTACCTACAGCTACACATATAAATTCAATTTGATTGAAGATTACGGTGTAGAGAAGGAGTTTCATGTTTATCGAATATGAATTATCTGTGACAAGCTTGCTTAATTGAATTTTCATGCATTAGAAAAACCAACTTTTGAGCCATGTTTAATTAATTAGAGTAGCATAGTTGAAGCATGGAGGTCACTAAAATTTTTGTCACCAATATTAACGATGTGATATGGTGTTGTCCAATATGCAATCTTACAAAAATCAAGGATGACTTTTCTCGACGTGTGGTTGAATGATGTGGATAAATTGAGATATGTAAGTATTGGTTTAACATATACACCTTATACATCTACTGGCTATTATGCTAAATACACTGTGCAAAACATGTGAAACAATAAAACAATGGATGATAATTATGTATGCTATGTATAAACGTTGTCTTCTTTATTTAACATATTTTCAGGTTACCAAAAGCCGAGGACGGCTATTCTTGAAAAAGAGGATGATGATGCGGTTACAGACATACTTAGCGCTTTTCAGTTAAATATATTATCTGACAGGAAAGAATTATTGAGCCACATTAAATAATGCCAAGTGAACTCTAATTTATTTGGGTCTTTATTTGTTATATTTGGAGATGTAGAGCTACTATTTTATTTAATTATATGCAAGCATATACTTGATCTTTATAAGTCTAAAGTGAAGATGCGTTTGAAAGACCAAGAAAGAAGTATTGCATATCACATGAATGGTACCATTGCGAAGATATCATCGAGCAATCAAAATGAATATATTATTGTATTCGAAGCTCACAGGAGGAAGCTAGATGTTGGCAAGATTTATGCATCATGTGGGCCCACTCCTTAACTCAGGGGACCCACTTTGTTGACGCCGCTACCAAGCCATGAGCTATAGTCCATTTCACATACGTAAGCCCAAGAGCTGCAACCCTGTATCGGTTGGTCTCAAAATTTGGCCATATTTGGCCCCCACTCGCTCAGAAATACCGCAGCACATTTTTTGAAATAATGTATTTTTGTTGAAAATTACAGCAATATAACTTTGTTCAACCGGTGGCCGACACGTCGACAAGTCACGCACTGGTTCACTGATTAAAAAAATAGTAATATTTTTGGATTGATCCGATAGAAATAATTACAGAGGAATAGGGAGCAATTTTGTATGTAATACATGTACAAAATCCTGTTTGTAGGTTTAATGTTTTTGGAAATAAAAGGGTAGACAAGGTAGGTTGATCCATTTGTGATTTTCGTACATTATAAAGGGCTTGTTTGGTCTTGTCACTGCAGAAAGTTGCTCCCTTTGGTCTTATCAGTGAAGAAAGCTGCCCCCTTGGTGTTGTCACTGCTCAAAGCTACTCCCTTTGGTCTTGTCACTGCGTAAGGTGTCCCTTTGGTCTTGTCACTGCACAAACCTGCCCTTTTGGTCTTGCCACTATGCAAAGTTGTCCTATCTGGTGTAGTCACTGCGCAAAATTGTCTTGTCTAGTCTAGTACTGATCATTATATGTCTTTCATTAGAGATGTGAAAAGACCATTTTGCCCTCGCACTTGAGGCTACAAAAGAAAGACAATCTGTAGCCACACCTTCACGTCTTGAAGTACTTATCCCCATGCTCTCAACCTTGATTTGCTCGTCCCTCCCCCAGACGTGGAGATGAGCAAACTCAGTGCCTCTTTGTCGGCACCCGAAGTGATTTGCCCAATTGCAACATGGTTGTGAAACGTAAGACCTCATAAATAGCCACGAATCTAGGACAATACTACTATGAGTGCCCCTTTCACTCGGTGAGTCACCTTGTTTCAGATTGGTTCAAATCATTCATGAGATGTTACAAAATAGTTCTCTTATTGAATTGTAGGATGGGTCAGGCAGTTGCTAATTATGGGTGTGGGAGGATGAAATGACCACTAGACCTAGCATTGTTCCATAGCAGACAATTATGATGGGGGTATTGAAATGGTCGAGATACGCCAGCATTTTGATAGACTTGAGACCAATATTAACATAATATTATGCAGTATTTTCTTTCTTGTGTTCGTTGTTATGTTGAAGGTGTAGTACTGCAAGTGTTGTTTTGATTCGCGTTGTTCGTTTCCTACAATACTTTGTATGATATATGTATGTGTAATGCGTATCCATGCCTATACCGTAGTAGACGGTTGCATGTTCTTACCGCTTCAATGTTTGTAGTAAGTCGTTTTGTCTCCGTGAATGCATGACTGCAACGTGCAAGGATAAAGTGGAGGTTCATGCATTTTCGTGTCCGTGAGGCAGCGGGCCCAAGGAGGTATCATCAAGTAATTTCATGCATGTGGCCAGGAAAGTAGGATTCTGGCTTAATGAGGCCAATACCGTGTGGAATCTTCATACGTGGGTGGAGAGCAAACTAATTACAAGCGGGTACACACCAAACATTTTGCAATAAATTACATTGTCGGCACGAACAAATTTAATACAAAAAGACAATGAGATTTGATGTTGTGAATTAAAATAAACTTTATAATACAGCTGGGAATAACACGACGCACATGGTTTGGTTACGTGCATAAGAAAATGGAGCATGCATGATATAACAAATCGAAATACTCATATGATACATATGCGTCTTTTTGGAATGGAAATAAATTCGACATTCGGGGGACTAGTTTAGAACAGCCCGACCTACTATGCGGACCAGAGCCATTTTTCCTTCCTTGTGAGCTCAGCGTTAAACTCCTCGGTGGTCTCTCGTGAGCCTCGCGCTCCCTGCACGTGCACGCCTCGAGATGAGCTTTCATCTCTTGACGTATAAGTTTGGTTTGCTCGTCGCTGCGGCGCTCCTCCTCCCAGATCTCGTAGGTCCTTTTGACATCCCACTCCTCATAGTCGAGAGTCCACTGGTCATGTAGGTGCATCTTTAGGTCGATCCACTTGCGGTAGCCACATAGTGGTTCCGGAGACTACGGATAGACAAGAGAGGTTGTTAGTACACACTTTCAAAGAAAAAATAGTAGGAGAACACACTGTAAGTGATCCTTACCGGCTACTGATAGCTGTTCATGACCCAACGGCGGTCGGGATAGTTACAGGAGTAGTTCACACAACCCTAGTAACGCATGCCCAGGCTGTGCCGATGCTTAGACTTGAAGAATTTGCATGGGTACCTACACCAACAGAGGGGCGGCATTTCCCCCTCGGGCGGGTATTGCAGTGAAGGCTCAGCTGGAATGTTTGGGATGGGGTTGCTACTACGGGGGGTGTCATTGTGGGGAGGTGATCTCCTGGCATGCTTCACTTGTTTGTGCCAGGTCACAACAGCCCTTGCTTGTTCGTCGTGGGCCATAGCAGACCTTCCTAGTTCGCGGGTCTCCTCTCATTTCTTCATCATCTTGTCCCATTGCTTCTTCTGCCTCTTGCCTATCCCGACGTGCTAAAGCAAGCCTTCCAGATCACTTCTACCTCCTTTATATGATGAACGGTTGGCAAGGTGTTGTTAATTTCACATGAGTAGGTTGTGAGGCAGAGTGTTGCCATATCTTTCTGAAAAGTTGCTGGTGAGATAGAGTGTTGTCACGTCTTACATTGCAGGGAGCTGTCATATCCTACTTTGCAGAGTCCTGTCTTCTCGATCTAAAAAGCTATGGAGGTAAAGTGTTCTCATGTCGGTCTAAAAGCTGAGGAGGTATAGTGTTGTCACTCTGTCTGTGTCGTCCCCCCTTGCCCCTCCCTCATGCGCACATTTGTCACTCTGTCCGTGGCATCCCCGTCGCCCGCTCCCTCGTACGTACACTTGTCACTCTGTCCATGCCGTCCACCCTCGCCCGCTCCCTCGTGCACACACTTGTCACTCTGTCCGTGGCGTCCCTCCTCGCCCACTTCCTCATGTGCACACTTGTCACTCTGTCTGTGCCATCCTCCTCGCTCGCTCTCTCATACGCACACTTGTCACTCTGTCCGTGGCGTCCCCCTCGTCCGCTCCCTCGTGCTCACACGAGTCCATCATTTCTGGTGGAAATGCACTGAGTTTCCTTTTTGCTCATCTACAAATTTGAAGGTCTCACAGTTGCTCATCTCTCGTGTCAACATGTCCCGTTCACTTCTCATTCTCACGCTCGTCACACTAACATACCATGGCAGACGCCGAGGGGCCAGTCCAACCAGGGCTGCTGAAGTAATACATTCTCCTTGAAAGGAGGGAGGACTTCGGCCCTAACTACCGCTTGATGCCAAACAAGCGTACTCAACCAGTATGGCCGAAATGCAGACACAGGGAGAACGCAGTCGTGCAGGTCGCAGACAGCCACTTCCACGACAGATGACATTTCTTCCAATGCCTACAGTCTAGGGTACAATTATCCAATAGTTTATTTTAGTTCTAATGAAGCTCCATACTAATTGTCCTTTCCAATAGATGGCAAAATGCAACTTTGTTCGCTGGATCGATCCTCCCCATGAATGTCATGTCGTGACATACATAGATACATTGTAGGATCAAATCTTCGATTGGAGGCACGGATTGATGATCTCAATGGGTAGAACGATGACATCCACCAACAGATGCAGCACGACAGGGGCAACAAGGAGGTCGTCAACATAGGAAGTTCGTATGATCCCACATGTTACTGTGTGAACCCTAGCTGCATATGTGTGTGCCACTACAACAACGGCCAGCCACGTCCGAGGCGCCCCCCTCAACAACACTCCATGTGAGTAGCGCCAGGCACGTTTTATCAGTAGGCATGTTCAAAGATGTTTGTACCACGGTTCTCCCCTGTTGTACGCAATTGTGTTCAATCTCCTAATGCATTTGATTAAATGGTTGACATATTGTTGCTGTTGCCATAAGTAATCACATGCGATAATATATTATGGAGTTAATCATTTAAGTAATGAATTGATTAATTGCCAATTATCACAACATAAAAAAGTACATCTTGAATCGGTACAAACATGAATTCATTCAATAAACAGAAAGATATATCAAATCAGGACACGGAATGACGATCAGATGAGTGCCCAACCGTCTTGCAAAGTGTACATCTTGGCTGCCTGACCTGTTCGCCACGCTGGATTTCGTCCATATTGTTATGGATGTGGTGGGACTGTTGTCTTCCACGCCCAGCATGTTTGAGCACATCGTTGGGCCCCCACTGCACCTCCCTTGTCCATCTCCTTCGTCTGTACAACTAAATTTTTCCACATCCTCCTCCTCATCGCTCTTCACTTGTTCCACCTGGTCTGCTAGGTACTCGTGGTAGTCAATGCGGGCTACCCACCATCCTTGTATGCCTTCATTGGGCTCAAAATTTGCAGCACGCCTCCTTAGGTCTCCATCACTCACTGCCTCGCCTGGATCTCCACCAGCAGCACCATCTACATCAGCGCTGGAGACCAACCCAGGCACTATATCAACACTGCCTTCACTGGAACCAGGCATGCCTGATGACTCCGTTGGCTCCACGAACTGAACATACACCCTCGGTCTGGCATATATTGCAGCAGCAGAGTTGCACACAACTTGCATATAATTGGCACACATCGCGCACTTGTCTCTTTTAAAAGTTGTCATAAGGTCTCCCCTGAATAACCCACCACAGAGAGGTACAACGCCTCGATGCGCAGCTTGTTCCTTGCAATGGAGCGATCGAACGCAGAACGAACGTACCTCCTGAGCTCTAAGAGGCCCATGTCCTTCAGACCAGGCGCCCAGATCATGGTCCTATCACAATTTGATAGGTCCGCCCCGTACGGTCCGTCACGTACAAGACGATCCCCGTAGAACACGAATAAATCTTGAATGTCCGACACGATGTACCTAAAATAGGTGCACAACACGCCCAGTCAATATACAAAAAAACCAAAATAAAAATTTTCTTGCTATATGTGACACCTTATGAGCTTGCCAAAATTATCACAATTTACCACTCCATCCAAACAAACTTAAAAAAATCACAGTGTGCAGCATTGAGTTACACCATTTTGCACTACTTTTGGCATTCCTAAACTATGTACAACTTAACATACGACACATGTACCATCCTAAAACTCAAAAATTACTCGTAACAGTAGTGTATAATATTTATAAGCAAACCACGACAACGATATACAATTTTTAACATGACGGTACTATGTCAATTGGGCATTAACTCAAATTTGCACAAATCACAATAATTTGACAAAAATATGCATATGTTACAGTTTCTACAAAATAGTACATAAAATGCTAAGCACAACAAGTATTTCGAAATGTAGAAAAAAACACAATGTTGTTCCCATGCAAATAAAATAACCTACGCATAAGTTATGTTATTCATGTAATTAACGTGACAAATAAACATTTAACGACACTAACAACTCTATTTATGTCAACTAAGGCCATTGCGCATTTACACAAACATAGGTACTATCGTTTCATACTAACAAACTATCATTTCTCTGATTACATGTAATCATGTTGTTCAAAAAAAGGCAATGTCGATGAAAATTACCTCTTTCGGATATTCACACGTCGATCTGCAACTTTTCAAAATGTGCAAACTTGAAATCGAAATTGAAAAGCACTCAAAAATGATACTCTTGTCTCTTTCAAAGAGGATTTTCGCACCATTTAAATAATCAGCGGAGGGAGAAGAGAGGAGGTCGGTCATGCCGATGCTGCCATCTGGAGAAGGCGTGCGAAGAGGATGGGGACCGGCCGGCGGCCGAGCGGGCGTTGGCGCGTGGAACAGGGCTAGGAAGGTGGCGCGGTGGTGCCGGGCACCACGAGGAGACGGCACGGTGGGGATTCTCGGAATTTTAGATGGGCGGGCTCCAACTACGGCTTCATTTCTTTGGTTTCTTGATCTACTAGAAGAAAAAGCGCGGCGCCACGCCGCGCTAGCTACCGTGTAGACCGAAATAAAAGAGCCGAAAATTCGCGAGATGGGGCGTCTAAAAAAACCCGAGGACGAATGTGTAATTTAGGAGGAACAAAAGGGTTTTTTCTGGGAAAAACAGGGACCTGGAAGGACCTGTATGTAAATAAATAAGGACTTGTACGTAAATAAACGAGGACCTGTGCGCAATTTCGGAAACCGCGGGGGGCCATCCCGCAAAAGTGCAGGGGCTAAAAAAACTACCAGGGACCTATTCGCGAGAAATAAGGACCTGTACGTAATATCGGAAAACCAGAAGAAAACGCCACACGCGACCATACGCGAATTCGCGCGCGCGGCGCGGGACGCGCGGCGCGCGCGAGCGAGCGTTCGGGGAGTCCCCCGGATGTAATGGGGTTAGTATGTGGAGAGAAGGCAAAAGAGTATTTATTCCTTTTAATAATGGATGCGTGCAGCGTGGCTCCACATGGTGCAATTATGATGTCAAACCAAATCCGTGGGTGCGGACGTGCGGTTGCGTTGGACTCATCGACGC
This sequence comes from Bonia amplexicaulis, assembly GCA_036346245.1. Lineage (NCBI taxonomy): Eukaryota > Viridiplantae > Streptophyta > Magnoliopsida > Poales > Poaceae > Bonia > Bonia amplexicaulis. The sequence goes on along the minus strand of CM070747.1, from coordinate 21,161,301 downwards.
CCGGATCTGTATTGCTTCGCCCAAATATACGCAAGTATTAAATCTGAAAACACTGATTCAGTGGGCCCGCACAAGATACCAAGCACAGGAGTTGGATGATCAATGGTTTCGTATGCAAGCCGACCGAAGAATAATTAGGAATATTCCGGTTGTTTTCGTATGCAAGCCGACCGAAGAATAATTAGGAATATTCCGGTTGTTTTCTTTCCGTTGAGTTGACTATGGTCTGTTTGTTTTCACATAAGATTATTATAATCTAGCTTATAAATCATAAGTGGAAATAAACAGTCTAAATTATAAGGTAACTTATTATAATCTAATAGCCCAAATTATTGTAATCTAATAAGCTCAAAAAAGGAGCTTATTTCAGCTTATAGATCCACATTTTATCTTAATGACCATAAAACTTCAGAAAAATTACCCACCTTTGCCATTCATTAACTCCCCAACTCCCCTGCCTTCTCTCCCGTGCGTCTCTTTCCTCTTTCCCGTGCGGCTCTTTCCTCTCCTCTTCCATTCTCCTCAACCCTAGCAACCTAGCCCAAATCCGGCCAAATCTTTGGTGTGTTCCGGCCGAAATGGATCCCCAAGATGGTGATGATGCGGAGGTCGGCCTCGCCCGTGCGCTTGCCTACCGTGATTCCCTTGCGCGAAGCCCCATGGTCGCCGAGGAAGTCGCTGGGAGGTCGGCTTTTTGGCGGCCGGCCGGCCGGGCGGCGTCGGGAGGGATGTGGTGCTTGGGAGAGGCCATGGAGTTGCGGGAGGCCGAGGCGTCGTGGTCACGGCCTAGGCGCGGCGACGGCTGGCGCCGGCGTCGAAGGCCTCGGGCGGCGGCTGGGCATGGGCGGCGACCTCGGGGCAACGACCTAGGCTTGGCGGCCACGGTGTGGGCATCGGGGAGGCGGCATGGTGGCGGGCAGATGGGTGTGCTCTTTTGGTCACAGCGTATGGCTTTTAGGTGAAATTTTTGAATTTTGGTACATTTACGATCTGATTACGGAGAGACCGATACTCACTTACGATTTTGATGGTATAGATGTTGGGCTTTTAACGTGTACTACGTTTAACTTGTAGACCCCGTTTTGAAAAAATACTCCGTTTGAAAGTTAGGTACTGTAGCAAAAGCCAAAAGCCGGGCTTTTGACTTGCCAAACAGCCCTATACCCTTTATGTAGAAAGATCATATACCTACCCATTGACGATTTCGGAACGCATGCATGAGAGCCACGTCGCCCCAGGCCAGCCACCCATGCGCGTGGCGCCCAAATCATTGACTGGTCGGGGAGGCATATCCCGAGGTTTCCCAAAATTGCGTCTGGTCCACGGTTCTCGCGAAAAGGTCCTTACAAATTTTTTGCCCTCCGTTTCTTTGGGTAGCCCTGCGTTTTGGAAACATGCGGGTCCCGTTTTTATGTACAGGTCCTCGGTTTTTCCGAAAAACCCCTCCGCCTTTTTAGAAAATACGTTTTTGCCCCCTTTTTTTTTCCCGAAAAAGCCCTTTACCTTCCTCGAAAATGCGTTTTCGCCCCGGTTTTTTTTGGAAAACTCCTCACGTATTATCGCCTCTTTTATTTTTTTGCGTACGGTGGCTGGCGCGACGTGGCGCCGCGCCTACAAGGCTAGTTGGAATTGTCGGAGGCAACGTTCAGGACAGTCAACATATGGCGACTCAATACACCCTTTCTTTTATTTTCGTGCAACACTAATTGTAAAATAAGCGGTTCTGAATTCTTCCTCTAGTTTTATAATAATTATTCATTATAGGGATAATAACAACAAAAGAGAGTAACGTGTTCTTTTTGTTTAAGATGGGAAATATGATTTATAGTGTTTTACGGCTCATTCTAGAATAGATTGTTTCTAATCCTTGTATCACCACCTATTACAATTTGGCGAGAATCTTGTGCTGAGCGCATATAGCCACGTCGCCGCCTCGCTCCGCGACGCGCGTCTCAACGATTTTAGTACGGTCGGGGAGCAAATTTGCGAAAAAGCCCTTGTATTTTTCTGAAATTACATACAGGTCCTTGGTTCTCACGAAAAGGTCCCTGGAATTTTTCCCTAGCCCCTCCGTTTTGCAGGATGACCCCCCGCGTTTTCGGAAATCGCGCACGGGTCCCGTTTTTTACATACAGGTCCTCGGTTTTTTTGAAAAAGCCCTTCGCCTTTTTCGAAAATACGTATTTGCCCGGGGTTTTTTTTCGAAAAAAACATTTACCTTTCTCAAAAATACGTTTTTCCCCCGATTTTTTTTTAGAAACACCTCACGAATTATCGTCTCTTTTATTTTGGTACGTCACGGTGGGCGGTGGCGGTGGCGCCGCCTATGAATCTAGTTATTTTTAAAATAGCTAATATTACTTATTCTAGGGTTTATACTATGCTCTGCTTTTTGGGAATTAGACGATTTTCTCAAGAATACCTCCATTACTCTTGTGATTCCTCGTGTTTTACAGGAAGAACACCATGTATATTCTTGCACGGTCAAGTAGACAAGGATCAAAGCGTGTGGTTGGACGGATTCTTTTATCGCAGGTTATTGTATTGAGACAGTAGTTGACGCTGTCGATTCGTTAGGTTACATAGATCTAAATTTTTCTTATCCTAAGTCGTGAAGATCGGACTCACCATATTAATCCATCTCTTAACTTAGTCCAAATTCAAGCCTCTCTGAGATTGTACACCTCAATGTTACGTCTCCACACCAGATAATACACCTCAGTTCAAAGTCCAATAGGTAACAAAAAAACAGCTTCCCTGTTGAAATGGTATGTCTCAATGGTCCAAGTGGACCTGAATTATCCGTCTCTTTATAAATTTACAAATGCACAGAAAATACCCTCTTTAGACAGATGGTACAACTGACCCCGATAATTCGCCTCTATTGATTTTTCTAACTTGAGCTAGAAAAAGCTATTGTTCACCATAACTAGTTAATAGTTATACAGCTTAACTAAGCTCAAGCTACTAGTCTTTGATCTATACTCAACTCCTTGGATCATGGTCAAGTTCTTTTCGGCTTGTGTCATATAGCTTATGACTTCTCTCAAATAGACAAACAAGATTACTTCTCTGCTGTCCTTATTTCTAACCACAAGGTCCTTAATCTTCGTGAACACCATGCTTTACCATCATTTGCATATTTGGGGATACACATATACCCCAAAATCATATATTGCCATCATTGAAACCTAACTTTCTTAACAACACTTGACACATAAGTTAGTATGAATGATTTAGAAGTTTTTAATCACCAAAACACCATAATTAACGGATTAGGGGCTAGATGCATACAATGACCTAGTTGGATATTTTCCTACATCCTAATAAAAATAAAATATGTTTTTTACAGATTTCATGGTTTATAGTTTATGATTTTCTCGAACAAATAAATGAAATAGTTTCTTCGTCGTCTTTTCAAAGTGATTTATTGTCATTCGATTTGTTCGTGTAAAGACTCAGACTAAGATTAAAAAACTATCAATAATAACTATAAGTCATCATCTATAGCTGAAATGAACCCGTCATTAAACTTACCATAGCACAGATGTAGGAGTAACTCCGGTTTGTCGAGGCTTTGGAGAAAAAGTGGAGAGAAGGAAAGGAGAAAGAAAAACCCGGTAGCCTTCCAGCGTAGGGTGAGCTCTCTAGGAAGAAGGGCAAAATCGTAAACATGCTATGGCGTGCGGCTGTGCCTGCCCCCGTGTGGGGGGTGTCGAGATTGGTTCCGTTGGTGGCTGACTCGGATGTGACTCGGACTCAATGTCTGATCTGAGCCTGATTGACTGACGCGTCGGACTTATCTTGATGGCGAACCGGATCGATTCCCGGTCCGGCCTGGTCGTACGACTAATTAACTACGGAACACACGGGATCTCGCTGTCAAAAGAAGACGAGAGAAAATCTGCCGTTCTGCGTCGTGGCTGCCGTAATCTTCTGTTGTTGTTTGGAAAACAATAATCCCTATCTGCATCGTGGTTTTCAGAAAAGCAAATGATATCCAATGCGGCGACAAACAGAGCCTAAAGCAAATCCTAATCTTCTTCTAGAAGCCTTGCCGGTTGCCACATCACCACAGATTCCATGCGCCGTCAGATGGCCATCCAACGATCCAGCTGCTAAGAGAATCTAGATCCTAAACAAAATGCTCCTGCGATCTGTGCGGTGGCCTGCCGCGTACCAGCAAGATTGTATGAGCACGTGTTGCAAATAGCAGAACATGTACTGATGACCTGGCGATGACGATGCACATGGCGAGCACGAATGGACATCTCAAATTTGGGAATATACCGGGATACCAGCATGACTCGAGATACAATATATATATGTCAAGACTCGTTCGAGCCTATAGATTATAACGCTTGATTATAGTTTATTAGTCTAATAAATAATAATTAATAATCACTAAAAAATTAAAAAACAAAAACCGTTGAAAAGTAAAAAAAACAAAGCCATAATATGAGTAACATTCTTTCTTAAAAAATATGAGAAGAACATCGCAGCTCTTTGTCCAGCTCATTTATGCATAATATTAAGTCCACTGCTACAACCTATCCCAGTGCGAGTGTGGTAAGGATGAACAGCTCTAACAAGGCTAATCTTGAGCCCACGGCAACTCCGTCTGTTCCTCTTTCCTCTTTTCCGGCGTTCTCGTTTGTATTGAGTAGATAAGGAAACCATTGATTTTTAAAAAGTAGTTTTATATTTTTAAGTTTCTTATATTTTTCTTCTTAGATTAAATTTTCTAGTCTTCTCTTTCCCCGGTAAGTTCTTAACTAGATTTTATTTATCCAATATGGGTTTTATCGAACTAACTCACTTGACGACGATAGCAATGCTTACACCTGGAATCGACATCGAGTTGAGAAAGGTGCAAATAAATCACCTCTAATTTTCTTCTACTGACGCGTACTTCCCACATATCAATAGAGATAATTGACAATCTACTTCCTACTTCTATGTTTGTCGATAATCTAAGACACTGTTGGAAGATACGAAGTAGATAATGAGGAAGATAAAGAAGTCCACTATGTTCATCGACTTAAGGACTTAGTGACATATTGTTCGCCTACAATTTTAAATGTAAAAGTTAGATACTTTTGTACTTTACTTGTTAAGTTATTAACATAAAATCAGTGGATTTTTCTAAGAAAAGTTATTGTGCCAACTACACAACTATTAAGTACATCCTTTGTCCACAAATATAGATCGCTGTGAATTTCGTACAAGCTTTTAAAGCTTTGACCATTAATATATGTTAAAGGATATAGATTTACTACATGAAAATAATACCATTGAATTTGTGTTGCAAAATTCCTTCATAATATATATTTTATTATTATTTTTGTTAGTATATTATGATAGTAAATTATAGTCCAGGTCTTGTATTGAAGACTGTAAAAAATCAAAAATAACATACATTTATAGACGGAGTGAGTACAAATTAAAGACATATTCAGAACATAGAAATATCATAAGAAACAGTTCAATTCTCGCGTTCCAAGCGGCACCTAAAGTGGGTCACCAGGAAAAGGATGAGGCGAAAGATACAAACAGCACATGGAAACGTTTGACATGCATTGCGCGTTGAATTAGCAATAATGAACATCACAAAAAAAACACTGTTAACTCTAATCAATCGTGTGGTGATCCATTCAATTAGTAATATTGCACATCACAACAAGAAAATACACCGTTAATTCTATTATTTCTATCCCCCTCCCATTTCTTTTCTTTTGCACAACAATTACATACACAAATTTTCTTTTCCCCGTGCAGCCACTGGCACTTCCTTTGCATGTCCAATTCTGACAAAATTCTCCCTTCTTCCCCGTGTATTTGCCCCCAGGTCAGTATCTTGTATGTCATTACTTAATCACTAAACGTATAAAAGAATCTTATGAATCGTGATTCAGCGATAACACTCACTTCGCACCGAAGCATCTTGCTTTGTAGTGTTTGAAAGACTAGTCTTCCCATCTCCTTCCATAGTTAGGGTCGTGGAGGGGTAAAAGTAGGAATCTGAGAAAACTCTCTTGTCATCTTGACCGAATTAAGCTGTCAAACCAAAATATGAAATACTAAGTTTCAACTCGGGGTTATTCTACGAAAATACGAAGGTTGATGGGAAATTAATGAGCAACTTTGGAAAAGGATCGGTAAATATATGATTTTGCTACGAGCATTGTTAGTGTAAAAATCAGCCATGCCAGGGATCTAAGTTGCTACCTGCATCAGCCTCTCGTTGCGGAAACTCATGGCCCTGCGCTTCAATTCTCCACGATTAGTAGTGAATTCATCCAATATCTCAGAAGCATATTCAGGGTAGGCATCGCTGCAGCGTGAAGCAGACTCATCTTCCTCCTGCGTAAAAAACCAAACAAAATGATTCAGGTCATCTCAGATGATGGAAATGTAAGGTATATAGATCCTAGTAGGTCAAGGGACACTGCTAACCTGCACATAAACATAAGGCTATATTGTTTGAAAGATTTTAATTATTTGACTACATTAACTGGAAATGCTCAATTTGATCCAATGAAAAATAAAATGCTGTGTGTCCTATATTAAGTATGCTCCAGGTAAGTAAATAAACAGTATAGAATAGTGCTAAAAAGATATGCAAATAACCTTGTAGACCTAGAGCCATTGCTGAATTTCAGTTGATCAGAAGGGTATATGTTATATTGTTCAAGGACAAAATATATTCATCAAACATATGAACTAGGGATCAAGTGGCCTGTATTAAGTGTGCTTCAGGAAACTGAATGGGCAGTAAATAGAGCCGGGAGGGAGAAGAATTTGTACCATTGATGGATCACGGTGCACACCCTTAAGTTCTTCGTACTCAGCTGCATCCAATTCCCACAGGTGGCGTGGATCAAAAAATTTCGGGAGTAAATGCTGCCTAATGGCAATGAGAGAGAAGAACAAAAGCGGGAAGAGGATTCCTGCTACTGGTATCCATGTCATCCCAAAGACGATCAAGAGATAAATCAGCTGGAAAAGCGTGAAGGCAGATATTTTGTTGAATGGCACTGACTCCAAGAAGGATGCATGGGCACCTTCAAGAACCCTGCCCAAATTATAACAAATAAATAAGTACTACAAGTTCTGGATTCCTGAAAGAAAAACTGGCTTAAGACAAAATGAAACACAGTAGCCTGCTTATTAGATTCACACATGCTGAAAAGAAATGAATAGATACAGGATGCAGCTAATAGAGGCTTACTTATAGCGCCGTTGAGGTACGATGAACAGAAGTTGTATCCTCTCCCAGAACTGGTTCCCAGGAAGGCTATCAATGGACATATAAGCAAAGTAACCCCAAAGAACTGATGTCGGTATCTTCTGAATGATAGGCATAACTCCAACACAACCACCAACCAACAGGGACTGCAGCAGATTGCTTACTCTCTGCTCATTCACTCGGACAGGCAAGTAAGCTTCTAGATGTTTTTCAGGATCAAATACTTCAGACACTCTCCCTGCCCCATTCCCCTCTGGAATAACTGCATCCTTCAAGTCTTTCAGTTCTTTGTGAACAGAACCAGGCTGCAAGATGTTGTAGAGATATTTTTATGCATGGAGCAAAATTCAAAAGAAAGGTGGAAAGGCCCTCTCCAAAAAAACAAAGGTGGAAAAGAAGCATGAAAGCAGTATGAAGCGCGTTGTAATTAGTAGTGTAGCGAGGAAATCATAGGATAATATAATACATGTTTTAGGGCGTAACTACTCACACTGCTTTTATCATCCATTTTGATGAAAACTTCTTGCATCTTGCCGTAAACTTCAGAACTGCTAGCATTGTTCATCATACCCTCCTTGGCAGTTCGGACCATCTTTTTGCGAAGCAACTATTTGAACGAAAAGCAACAGATGAGAAACGTTAAACTGAATAGAAAAATGACGGACATAGACCTGCGAAAATCACCAACCTGCCTCTTGAGGATAGCAAGGCTTCTTGTGTGCATGGGGGACTGGGGAAGTACTCCATTAGATGGAGGAATGCCAAGAAGGCCACAAATCAAGACCTACATGGCATTTCTGTACTTTGAGAAAAGGAGGAAACATTAAAGTTCTCTCTGTCCTATATACATTTGTAACCACATTTTTCCACCTATTGTCAAATTGGTTATATTTTTCTAGTTCCCGTAAGCAGTAGGAATTTACAGATAAACCCTTCAAAATTCTAATAGGACTGGCATCCATAATCTTACAAAAGAATTTATGCTAAAGAGGCAACTACAAATGGCACATTAATACATCATACCATAAAGCTCAGGACCAATATGTCATAATGGTAGGCCGATGGGTTCTTCAAATTAAATTCCTTCTGCTGAGCCATCTGTGAAGCTACACTATGATCAAAGAAATAGAGCCCAGCAACCATCGCAGCAGGCACAATAGCCAGAAATATGTACACTGGAGGGACAGAAAACAAATCCTGCAGGTGCATTAATGAAAAGAGTATCAAAATTCTGAGATCACACATATCTACAGTTAGATCCTGAAATCAAAGTAAACTGCCTTATTACCTTCGCTACTGTCCAATGCTGCAGTGACTTGGGTTCCCAAGGAAGTGGGGTAAAGAGCCTCCTAGGAACCCCTGAAGGGATCTTGCTTGGCAATGAATATGACAATGCTGTCCACAGTACGACCATGAGTGGAACGCCATAGTCAGCAATTAAGCTCCTTTGCCACCCTGCAGGTTAAATTAGCTGGAGCATTAGTTGTTGGTATATGGAGACCACTGTGGGATCAAAAGTATATAGATAAATGTGACAAACCAGCGCCGTATAGCGATGACCTCGCACTCCTGCTCCCTATTGCAGTATAGAGCAGGCCCATTGAGAAGATAATTCCAAGCAGACCATTAACATATACCCATTGGAACTGGTATATCGGTAGGCTGTGGTCTTTATCCTCAGGCACACTGAATTCACTCAACATCCCCTGCAGAACACAGGCCATGTAGTGAGTAACTATCTACTAAATTAGTACACAACTTAGATTGAATAACTAGCAAATTGTATACCTTGATAGCTTCTTGCATGAACAGAATTGTGATCAACATTCCAAATAGTTCTCCTGCAAACCTTGTAAATCTATTTATAATAACTGCAGCATTAAACATTGACATGAGGAACAGCATGACAGCAGTCCAGATGCAAACCCTGTCAATGGCAAAAAAGAAAAAGAAATATAGGTAGCATTTAGTGTGACTGAACGGCAAATAAGAGCAGGATTTATTCAACTTATCATCCCTTACCATCCGGCCCACGGAAGAAATAATCGTTCTCCAAGGCTCGGCTGATTTTTGGCAAAGCTGTAGAGATAAGTGTACATGATAATAGTTGGTTCTGCAACTCCCACAATCAGCAGTGGCTGTCCGCCCATTATAGAATGTATGATGCCACATATGGCAGTAGATGCTAATGTCTCAACTGTGGTCAGTGCACCATCTGAAAAAACACAAAATTTATTTGTCAGTAGGTGTGCCTAAGAAAAAGGATCCAGAATTACCTGCTTGGTTATTCTCCTCTAAAATGTGAAGTCAAAGACATGGAGCTCCGTTTCAAAAAAAAAAAAGAAGGTCCAAGAAATGGAGCAAAACTGTTACTACTATTTTCTTTTATTCCCATGTTCGAAACAAAAATTAATATGCAGGTAAATGGCTATATATTTCCCTTCCTTTTTTAATCAAGCAGCATGGACAGAAAAGGGAAGGATGTAGCACATCATGGCAGTAACTACAAATGGGTAAACTGCTACTGATCCAGACAGTGGAAGGAAGAACAGCCAACCTGTATCTTTACTCAATTGCTCTCCAAAGGCGATGACAGGAAGTGCAGATGCAAAGAAGATGTACAATGTAGGTGCCAATATCCTGACAATAGATTGCGTGTAACATAGTCAACACAACATGAAAAATTAAAGAGAGATGTACATTTAAATGAACATTGATGGTGTGAGGTTAAGCTGCAGACCTGAACCCAGAACGGAACCCATTGTGCCAATCTTGTTTGTAGCAAGCTGCTCTTCCTCTGAAATCGTCAACCACTCCCTTAAATGGGGCTTTCTTAGGTTCCATGATCTGAAAAAGGCATGCGTGGGGTTTACAAACATGTAAATGACGTTTCTAACAAGTACATGGTATTTTCGCAGAAAATGTCAGTTGAGTTCCAGAAGCAAACTGTGCATGAAAAGAATGGATCGGGCTGCATTACCGCATAAAATGTTGCCCCGTAATTTTAGATTTTGTCTCTGAAAGAATTAAGACATAACTAGCAAATGAAGCAGCAGCTAAAAGGAATAGGAAGGTTGGTCCAATTTGATGTGTCCCTCTCTGTTATGCTATATATGTAGCACATTGGAGGGGTCAAATTTTGACTGGTCTTCCAACCATAGCAAGATATAATTTGGTTCCCTCGATTTTCTCTTTTTAACCTGATGCTATCTTTAGCTTTACATTTCCATTCATAGTATCAGCACATTTTTCATAAGTATGTTGACAGCTGCAAAGACCAAAAAAAGGTCTCGGGCAAACAAAACAGGGAACATTAGCGCAAACAGTTTGGCATGTTAAATTTGGTAAATGCAGTTATCAACTGATTGATACATAGAACCACCCAAGAAGGGAGGGGCCAGGGGAAATTGGTAGTTTGGTACTGAAGCTCCCTACTTGGATGAATATAATTAAGAAATCAAAGATCTGATCGCATCTTTGGCTTGGCAAAAAACAGAGACTATGCTATGGATATGCTCTGCTTAAAATAGCTAATCAAAGTTGTCCGATTTCCTCCGTATATAAAATAGCATGTTGCAAATGCGATCGAAAATTTCAAATTAGGCCCTATTTGGAACCAAGCATTTATGTTCCCTTTTTTCTTTAAGGGAAAGCATTGATGTTTCGAACCATGTAACAATACGCAAAAGCATCATGAGGAACTGCTGGGATTTTAAAATGGTAAGATAATTTTGCATGGGATTGCATGCATCCGACAAAGCTGTTATGGGAGCCCATTAAGCGGAAAATGTGAGAAACATTATCTAGGATAAATCAATATGGCCAAGCACAATTCACCCTACGGGTTCCTTGCTGCTGCAAATAAACGAATTGGTGAACAACTGCACGTGGGGTAAGCCACCTGCAAAGAAAATTAAACGCTACGGAACAGTACAATAATGTAGCAACGAATCTACATTTCCTCAAACACGTTGAATCTACTAGAAAAATCACTCACCGAATTGACACAGCCAAAATCGAGGTCCAGATGATCCTAAGGCGCCGAGCGGCGAAACCAAGCAACGATGCGCACGAACATCAAATGTAGCAAACTTTCCAGGTTTACGGGATTAGGCGAGCGAATCGAGGCGTACCAGCTGAGGAGAGGAGGTCGGGGAGGCGGAGGTTCGAGTCCGAGATGCGCGGTAGTGCGATGGCAGCGGCAATGCCGCCTCCACCGCGACGCGAGGTGCGAAACCCTAGGCGTCGGTGGGCGGAGGCGAGGGGTAAGTGGCGAGTCGATCGGTGGCCTCTCCCTCTGCAATGGCCGCCTATTTATAGGGGGGGCAACCATATCAATCGATGGGATGGGAGAAGAGGAGGGAAGCGTCTCTCTCTGTCTGTCTCGTGGGACCCGTAAAAACGGTGGTGGTGGGGCCCAGGTGTCAGCCTGGGAGACGCGTCTTGAGACGTCTGAACCCCGGCGCATCGCGGCCGTCCGTTTGAGTCGATCGTAGGATGATCCCCCGTGCGTTGATTTCCCGGGTGCTTCGTTTCGACCCATCCGTGTGGGGCCCAGCGTCCAGAGAGCGCGTGCGTGTCAGTCCCTGCGTGTGGGGCCGCCGCGTCTTGGCGTCAAGACTCGAGAGGGGAAGAAGTAAAAATGGTTTGGCAGCGGTAGTAAATGCGAGAGAAGGCACAGTTTAACAACATTAAAAATTACTTGAATAATATGATTCCTAGATATATATACCGAACTTATATTGTAGGATGAACATAGGATATAATAATGGTTCGTAATCTCTACTACTTAAAAAATGAGTTGGTGACAGTGGTTCATCCTGTGGTTCATCTGCCTTCCAAAACTATCAAGTCGTCCGTCACTAGTCCAACGCAGACGTTGCACCCCGCTCCTCCAGCGAACATCCATGCCGAAATCACCCCTTCCCCGCACAGATCGATGTGCTCGTGCCACTCACCCGCCCTAACCTACCCCTGCTCCCCACCCTCTCCTCCTGCGCCGCTGCCTTCCCCACCTCTCCCTCCCCTGCTCGCTCCCGAAGTTCGGGGCCGCGGCGGAGTCATCATGGCCGACGTCCTCTCCAAGGGCCGCGAATCCTGCTACATGGTAACCAACCCCGAGCCTTACCCCCTAACCGTCTCCTCTTCCTTCCTTTCCATCACTGACGGAGGCGCTTCAATTCTCCTAAGACACGAAACGCCTTCTATGCGTGTGTGGAGAAGCACGCGGACAAGAAGCCCACTGAGATCGCCACCACAGGGCTCCTCTACCCTGCCAACTGCAAGAAGCCCAGCGCCAACTTCGTCAACAGCTGCCGCCCCACCTGGGTAAGTCCTAATCCGCCTCTGCCTCGCTGCCAACCCCCGTCGATTTATCCCTTCATGATTCACGTCTTTTTTCTAGTTTCTTTTAACACTTGGTTTCGATTTTTTTTGGTAGGTGAAGCACTTCGACCGGCAGAGGACCGCCGGGCCTGTCAGCCGCCCTTGCTAATCTCTCAAATCTCTAGCTCACGCTTCAAATGGAGTGCATACACAGGATGGAACACGAATGTTTTGGTGCTGCGTACCACTCACAAATTACAGCATTTTCTCTTCCTTTTATAATGCAAAACAAGACTTTCTAACTCCTAGTAACGGATGTGGTTATAGTGCATGCCGTTACAAGTATACCAAGCAACACTACATGCATGAAAACTGATGGAGTTACTAGCACTACATGCATGGAAACTGATGGAGTTACTAGCACTATATGCATGGAAACAAATGAGCCAAATTAAAGATACATGCATAGGATTAATTTCTAACAATTCCCCCCTAATCCTGCTGTCGTGTGACGACCTCGACGATGCCCGCCTTCTTGCGCAGTTCATGAAACCTGATGCGCCTGAGTGGTGATTAAATGAAGCTCGTCGGAGTCGAGCTCCACCGGCTTCGAAGTGGCGAAGATGTTGGCCATGCTTCTGTAGCGCCGTGGAGCCCCGTGATCATTGTCGACGTTGGGTTCAGCAGTTGGGGGCGATATGAACTCGATGGCGGGTTCCGGAGTGCGTGGCGGCGGTCTTTGTGAGCCGTCTCAATTGTTCCGGTGTTCTTTGCACGCCTCCGGCGCCATCTTTGGATGGCACGAGGAGGAAACCACCTTGTAGTGGATGGTGAACGAATCGCCCAAGGAGGCCGCAACAGACTCTCCTGAAGCCGCCCAATCCCACTTCGCCGCTTCATCGAACACGGCGTAGCGGGTGACACAAACACGCCGGGACGCCGGGTTGTAAGCACGATATGCCTTGGCTCCCGGTTCATAGCCGAGGAACACCATGGCCTTGCTTCGGTCATCGAGTTTCTTCAAATGCGGTCTCACGCCCTTGACGTAAACAACGCACCCGAATGTCTTGAAGTAATGCACAGTAGGTATTCGACCGTTCCATGCCTCATATGGGGTCTTGTTGCGAACACTTTTTGTCGATGAACGGTTTAGGATGAAGACGGCAGTGGACACCGCCTCACCCCAGAACTCCCCGGCATGTCCTTCGCCTTCATCATGCGTAGCGCCATGGCCTGGCAATGCGGTTGCGGCGTTCGACCACGTCGTTCTGCTGAGGGGAGTACGGCGCCGTGAGGTGCCGCTGGACACCCTCGTTGGCGCAGTACAGACCAAACTCAACGGAGGAGAATTCCCCTCCTCGGTCCGTGCGAAGTACACGCAGCTTGCGGCCGGTCTCAACCTCGACGCTGGCCTTAAAACGCTTGATGGTTGCAGGAGCATCACTTTTCACCGCCAGCAGAAAGAGCCACATGTAGCGGGTTAGATCATCGATCAACAACAGGAAGTACCTCTTGCCGCCATGGGTTGCCGGCGTGATAGGCCCACATATATCACCGTGGACGAGATCGAGGCGCTCCGACGCGCGGTACACCGCCGCGGCGGGGAACGGCGTTCGCTTCTGCTTGCCAATCAGGCAGCCGTCGCAAACCTGATTTATGCGCTCAAGCTCCGGTAGACCTCACGCCATCCCGCGCCGAGCGAGCATGCAAAGCGAATCGAAGTTGAGGTGGCCGAAACGTGCATGCCATGTCCAGGCCTCCTCCTTGCCCCTCGTCGCGAGGCAAGCGGGCATGCAATGTCGACGTTGAGCACATAGAGACGTCCGACGCCCGCCAACTCGCACAACAAATGACGCTGGGGTCGCGCAGTGTGAGGACACCATTCTCTATCTCCGTCTTGCAGCGAGATTCGTCCAGCTGGCCGAGGCTGACAATGTTGCTGCGGAGGCGCGGGATGTAGTAGACGCCGGTGAGTGCGCAGTGATCGCCGTTCTTGCAGGCGAAGAGTACAGTGTCGCACCCCTCGATGCGGACTCGCGAGGCGTCGCTGAACTTGACGGAGCCGCGCACGCTGGTGTCGAGTTTGGAGAATGCGTTCTGTGCGCCCGTCATATGATTCGATGCGCCGGTGTCCAAGATCCATTCTGGATCGACTGGTTCTCCCTCATCGCGGAGAGTGACAAGGGCGCGCTCCTCGTTTATAACGAGTTTGGCACCTGCTGGTTCGATGTTGATGGCGGGAGAGAGATCACAGACCTGAGCCATTAACAACGTGGGCTCGTCTTCGCCCTCAGCCTGCTCTGGTTCGGCTTGGAGAAGATTCGGCAGTCCTAGGCCCAGTGGCCGAGTTTGCCGCAATAACGGCATTTGTCCTTGGAGATGTCGTGGAATGCGGCTTGGGATGGCCCAAACTTTGGTTCCCCGTCTCCTTCGTTACGCCCGCGGCTACGCCGGCCGCGCTGGCGTGAGCGCGACGTCTTCCCGTTGTTCGCAGCGGCGCGAGAGGCGGACATGCCGGTCTCTTTGGTGTTGTACGACGACCATTCCTTCTCCGTGAGTAGAACCTGGTCTCCTTCCTCATCGTCCGACTCTCCACGGTCCTCGGCAGTGGGGAGCCGGCGAGTGAGGTCCTCGATGGACAGTGCTAAGGTCAACCAAGGTTTCAATGGACAAGGCGATTTGGCGATACCTGCGGGGAACAACACGTAGTAACTTGCGGACGACCTTCTCCTCTGACAACTCCTCCCCAAGGAGGCGAAGGTCGCTGACGACACCACAGGCCGGAGATCAAGTCCTCCACGTGCTCGCCATTTTTGAATCGCATGGACTCAAATGTTTGGCGTAGCTTCTGTGCCTTGGATTCACGCACTCGATCCGCCCCAACCCTCATTGCTTTGAGGGCGTCCCAGGCTTCTTTGGCGTTGTCCTTCTCGGCGAGCGGCCGGAGCATTTCCGGAGGCACCGCGTGGGATCGCCGAAAGGGCTGGCGGTCTTCTGGTATGGCACATCACCGTGTCGTCGGCGGCGTCCCACGTGCCTTGAGCTCAGTAGGTTGACACGCATCAACACCGCCCAATCGGAGTAATTTGAGCGTGTGAGCATGGGGTAGGAGATGGAGCCACTACTCTCCTTCACGATCCGCTGGACAACGAGTTCACGCTGGCCGCCATCACGTCGATGCGGGCGGGGCGTCGGTGGGGACGGCGAGCGTCCACGGCCATGTCGTTGCGGTGTACGGGAGTGGTCTATGGCAAAGTCGGGGGCCGACATTTTGCTCTGATACCAATTGTCAGCCGCCCTTGCTAATCTCTCAAATCTCTAGCTCACGCTTCAAATGGAGTGCATACACAGGATGGAACACGAATGTTTTGGTGCTGCGTACCACTCACAAATTGCAGCATTTTCTCTTCCTTTTATAATGCAAAACAAGACTTTCTAACTCCTAGTAACGGATGTGGTTATAGTGCATGCCATTACAAGTATACCAAGCAACACTACATGTATGAAAACTGATGGAGTTACTAGCACTACATGCATGGAAACTGATGGAGTTACTAGCACTATATGCATGGAAACAAATGAGCCAAATTAAAGATACATGCACAGGATTAATTTCTAACAGGGCCCATCTCACTCCCCCAGCCCTACACATTCAAGCAATATGTAGCTCTGTTGTTGTTGGTTCTGTTCTTGGTACTGAGTTGAATCAGATCGTTACTTTGGAGACCGGATGCCATGGTATTGGTATCAGAGTTAGTATTGTTGAGATCGTTGCTTATTTGTAGTGTAGTACGTCCCAAGGAATTGTGAATGGATGAGAAGGAACTTGTATGTGACTTCATCACAATCAAGATCTTTGCTGCATTATTGTCGTTATCGTTAGTGGAGATCTTTGTTGCAGTACTGTCCATAATCCTTATTGAACCTTCTGTTCTTTGATGCTTTGTTTCGATGGATCAAAGTTGAGAGGTGAAATAATATTGTGGAGGGAATGGTTTCTTCAATCGGGTTGCAGGTGCTATTTAGATAGTGAGAACAACATGTAGACATAAATTTTTAATATGCTTTGTTTTTCTCTTTATCATCTTACCTGGAAAGTGGAAACTACACTTTTCATTAGAATAATATAATGAACTTTGCTGGTTCATCATCCATAGAAATGATATTTTCAGCTCTTCCCAAACATGAACCTGTTTGTTGCGGAAGTTCCTTAACTGTGACATCAAGATTCTGGTTTATTTTACTTCACTTTATGAATAATGCAATAACTAATCCATATGTCTTATCTATAATTGAAAGACATAGTTTTTCGTTGTTGAATGACCATCTCAATACTATTCTATTTTTGGTGCATGTATCAAAGTGAAATTTCAATGTACTCAATGTGGATTTTGCCCGTGTCTAACTAGATATTCAATGCATGAAAACATCGGGCTTTAGCTATTGTTGTGGTTTTCCTCACGTCATTTGAACATATTTTGCAAGGTAGAAATGGACCACTTTAGGCATTTATGCATTGCTACTGCCGCATTGTGGTTTGAGTTTTAAGGATTGTGTCATCTCAACCAGATTCATTTAGGCATGTGTAAGATCGAGGAGGCCGACTAGAGGGGGATGAATAAGTGGTCTAAAAATTCTCCTCAAATTATTAATATCAATTCAAAATCTTTTTTATTTGCCCAAACCAAGTAAACAATGCAGAAGCTAAATTCAAGTTGGTTTAGCACAAATAGCGCCTAACCAAACAAGTTCACCTAAGTGCACTAAGAATTCTAGCCTAGGTCAAAGGTTTGCAATCCTAGGATGACAAAAAATCAATTTAATTCTATGAATGTAAATTGCTTGAATATAAATTGAGCACAAGGAAACAAACCACAATCGACACGTTCTCTTTTTACCGTGGTGTTCGGAGACTTACCAGTCTCCCTTAGTTCATGTTGAGATAAGCCCGAACTAATCGGACCGGCTCCACGAATTAAGCCTTCTACCTCAATTTCACTAGTGGTAGCTCTTTCCTGCTCCGGGTAGGTGAGCTCCAACCTTCACACTTCGCCGAGCCTTCTCACAACCTTCTTTTAGAAGATCACCGCACACGACGCCTCCAACACCGTCTAAGAGTCAGCAAACTCTAAGAGTAATAAGTCAAGTCCCTCACTTGACTCTCACCATGTGCAACGAATGCACTAGCTCAATTTGGACACTAAGCCCACATCAAGATGCAACACATGCAATATAGAACCTCTCTCCCTTCTCACAAAGTGCAACACATGCACAACTGAGTGGAGAGCCTCACTCTAGCTCAAGAGTACAGAAATGGGTCAAGCAACAACAATAACCATTTCTCCAATCGGCCACAAGGGGGTATTTATACCCCACACAAGAAAACTAGCCGTTAGAGCCAAATCCCTGGAAAAATAGGGAAATCAGAAGTACCGCCGGCCAAAGGCTGGTACTTCCACTCGCCTCGCCAACGGTTAGAAAAATAGCTGTTGCAGAGGAAAACTCGGTCAGACCGCCCACACAGGACTGGTCAGACCGCCAGGTCTGTTAAGACCGCCCACACAGGACCGGTCAGACCGCCAGGTTCGGTCAGACCGCAAATCATACCGGTCAGACCACTTCTCAAAAAAAATCCGCGGAGTCACTCTCTGGAAAAAAATGTTCCGCGCGAAGGAACGGTAGTTCCGCTAGCCGGTCAGATCGCTATCACAAAGCTGGTCGGACAACTGGGCACATGCTAGTCTGACCGCCAGGTCCGGTTGTACCGCTCATACAGAGTCGGTACTTCCGACCTCCAGTAGTACCGCTACGCACACAGCGGTAGTTCCGATTTTTTCTGAGAAGTGCAGATATCTCAATAAAATTTGCAAAATACATTTGCAAACTACAATATCATGGACACAAGAATCACACATGATTCCCACCAAGTTGCAAAATATATTTGCACACTTTTGAAATCATGACACAAAGAATTGGTACATAGATTTCTTACATTTGCAAAACACATTTGCAAACACAAGTCTCATGTCACAAGATTTATATATGAGCTTTAACCATTTGCCAAACATATTTGCAAATATAAACCTTATATCACAAAGAACGGAAACACATTTGCAATGCATAATCCCATGTTACAAGAATTCAACACATGAGCTTCAACTATTTGCAAAACATATTCGCAAATATAAGCCTCATGTCAAGATGAGCAATACGAGGTGAGGTTGAGCTATCAACACATCATGAGACTCAAACTAGTAGACATGACCCCTCTTAATAGTACGGTAACCTATACTAGCAACCCGGTCTTCCAACCAAACACCAAGACTGATAAAAGACTAAGAACGCATCCTTAGCCCTAGCTAGTCATATCTTTGTCTTGGGTCATCATCTTGATATGTATCAACTCATGATGCATTCTTCTCATCAACTCCATCAACACATTATGGTCTTTACTTTATTTGATCAACATATGATCATCTTGGACAAGCATCAACTCATGATACATCTTCTTCCTGATGGCCTTCAACACATGAAGCCATCTTCTTCTTACATCTTGACTTGGTGATCTTCAACACATGAAGTCATCCCAAGTCATCCTCATTTGTGGAATCTAACATATTCATCCAACTCATGGAAAATATTAGTCCACAGAACAATTGTCATCAATTACCAAACTTCACCATTAACACATAATGGAGGGACTAGATTCAACAATCTTTCATTTTGGCAATTCATGACAACCTCAGCAAATAATGAGATAGAAGTTGATTTGCGAGTATATAACTTGTATACAACAATTGTATACTCTAAGATAAGCTTTAAACAAATGTTACTTATCCGGATGTCATTAATCGTCCAACCATTAACACATAATGGAGGAGTTAGATGACAACCCGATTGCACATGAGTATATATAAACTTAACGGGTGTGTTTCAACGTAAACATCCTAAATATACATATTAAAAGAAGAATGGATCAATACTCATGAAATTCCAACACATAGAGAGAGCTCCTCCTAAATGTGTGCATACAATGCCTGTAGAGAAGGGGGAGGGGGATGCATGAGAGCTTGATCTTTCAGCATGAGATTTGTCATTAAAACTAAAATATTATAATAGTATTTGTAAAACCTCATAATGGTATTTGTCATTAACACCAAAATCAACTAAAATAGAGCTTGATCTTTCAGCATGTCATCTCAACCATATTCATTTAGGCATTGCTGCTGCTACATTGTGGTTTGGCTTTAAGGATTGTGTCATCTCAACTAGATTCATTTAGGCATTGGTGCTGCATTGTGGTTTGGGCCCTAAGCACGTATTTGCTTGGGTGAGACATTGGTTGGTTGGTGACTGATTCTTGCACTTGGGGGTGGCAGTGAGAACGGCGATGTGCGCAGGCAGCGGCGGTGGTGAAGACACCACAGTGGAGGATGCTACAGAGCCAGCTGAGCCGGTGCGAGGACGAGGACGACGAGAAGGCGAGGACGGCTACCGATGCGATGAGCCCTATGCAAGTAAGTAAGGCTTGGGGGGAGTTCTTGAGAGATTTACCTTTTTGATGCATCATCATGGCATTGCTTTGTTTCATTTTGTGATGGCTAAGAAAAGAGGGTTTTTGGCATGCAAAGTAGATTGCAAAAGAAAATGAGGGAAAGGGATACATTTATCCGATTGATCATTTGGGGGTAGCATTTTGCTGCGTGGCACTTTTTTGTTTTTGATCTGAATTTTTCATACCTGTAGAGAATTTGTTAACATGCCAACATCAACGATGCCAACAACTACTAGGTATGAATCGCTCTCTCTGGTTTGTTATATCAAACATTATTTGATCATGTCAATTTGTTTCATGCTCTGAGTTGCCCATATAGGATCCTTATATTTATTACTGGCATTTGGGACCGATCAACCAACATTACAATTCCATTGAGTTGAATGGTATGATTGTTGCCCATGTAGGATCCTTAGATTTATTACTGGCATTTGGAGCCGATCAACCAACACTACTATTCCATTGAGTTGAATGGTATGATTGTTTCGTTGTTCCTCTGTAACTTTTCGCTTGTGCTTGTTTTCAAAGTTCGAATTGTTTCAAAATTTAATAAAATTAGTTTAAGACGCAAAAATATGTAGTAATGATGTTGAAGAGTGAAGCATGCTCTTTAGATTCACATTGTTCCAACTTTACTGGCACATTTGAGAGCGATTAGTCTGCAGTATGTTGACCCAAAGGATATGCCTTTTACTGGCACATGTTTATTATTATATATCATATAATGTTGTTATGTGTATGATTTAATATTCTTTATTTCTGTCTAAAGAATGATTTAGCATTCCTTAGCCACTGATGCAAGGTTTTACAACATATCGAATAGTAATGTAGCATTTGTTCCATTTTTAGGGTGTAGTGGCATCTGGCATCGGGTACCTGATGCTCACATACTGTGTGGAGAAGAGAGGCCATGTGTTCACTGTTGCCTTCAACCCCGTCTCTCAAATGTTTGTCACCACCATCAATTCATCTTCCATGAGCCACTCTACCTTTTGCCTTGTACAATTTAATTTCCACTCATTTTGTTGAACAAATTATTTTCTTCTAGACTGATTTTCCGATGTAATGATTTCGTTGGTTTTCGGAATGGACCTCTCATAGAATGCCTTTCAACTTCATGACACTGAATAATATATTGTTTGTAGGGTGTAAGGATGGAATTAGTAGAGTTCGGATCTGATCTCATTGTTTGCATGATGTCGACACTGATTTTGCTTATATGTCTCTTGGTTAACATTTGGTCCTCCGATATATTTTTGTTGCTCATTGCAGGCGCACTCTAACCTTTAGGCCATTGTATGACCAAAGTTGAAAAGCAGTAACCACCTCACTATTGTGTCTACTAATTTTATGATGTGCATTACTCTCAGTCAATTTTATGTCATCAGTCCTACCCTGTGATGCTCCAACAAGTAATGAGGTTTCAGACTGGTACTTTTGCACTCTGATTTTGTTATATTTTGTTTTGCACATTAAAGTTGAAACAATCCACTAGGCTACATGTTTGAGTCCTTTTAGTACAGATATTATGTTTCTCGGAGTTTTTATACTAGGTTTTCCTTTTGACTTTGAAACTTGTAGTTCTTTTTTGTTATGAGATCTTAATTCATTGTTGTGTGGTTGGTCTAAAAATAGTGTGGTTTTGAGAAATTTACTGTCGGACCCAGATTTTACAATCCGAAATCCTCTGTGATTCTACCGTACTATTCCCTGTATCAGTAGATAGTGCTCACAGATACAGTACTGAACATCAAAATACATATCATGTGAAAGCATAAATATAACAATAGACTTACTCATGGGCCGATTAGGCCGAAATCAATAAAATGCAGCAGCGGAAACGAAGCACACAGGTGGAACACTCAGGACGTGCCCATAGGCAGCCAACTAGGGTTCGCGACCTAGTTCTTATCATCTTCATCTTCTTCACCATCACGACCAGGTGTATTGCTGAAGCGTAACAATCTGACTCCTGATTCTGGATTAATTGAGTGAGCGAGGGTGAGCACAACCACCGTGCTCCACAAGCCAATATATATGATGCAAATAGATAACATGCATGGCTTATCAAGGGAAGGCTCGGGTTATTTTATTTGCTATAATTTGCTTTAAAATATGATACATAGAAATTTTCTGAGACCTAACAGTTTGAACTAAAACATAATGTGTGAAAGAATGTAATAATAATAGCGATCCAGATTCCATCCACCGTTACATGGTTTCTGCACCATATGCTAACCTTTCAGCATTATAACCATTTACCTTATCACTGGGGCGACACCTAGGGCAACACAAATCAGGGCTTTCCACTGCCCACCACTTTTCCAATTCCACCCACTAAGTTTTTGAAATAGAACTATATCTGGTTAAGTTCCCATATCCTTCTTTGACCGTGGGCATGGCTATTCGAATAGTTTTCATTCTGCAAAGTTTGTACACTTTACCCACAAGAGACAATTCGCACGTTGCTCCACACGATTCCTTGGTCATGCGGTTGAGTAGATCATCACAAGGCTGTTACAATGCATTTTCCCCAGCAGAGTCACGTCCGCTAAGGTTTCACTCCCTTTGAGGTATGACCACCCTTCCAGGAGTGCCCTCTTGCGCCATCACATCGGAGGATGTGGCCATCCTCTGCCCGCCCATTGTCACACCGGCACAACCCATTTGAGTAGATGCAAATTAGTTAACTCTGCCTAGAGTTTGCCAACTTGTGGTTGTACTGTTGTACAGTTGGAGGTCATCACAAGATTCGGTCCTTAGGGTTACCTGGGTGGTTCTACCACAAGCCACACACTGTGCTTCCACTGCACCACACACCAGCCCCCGTACCATCCGCCCAGATATTTAAGCAAGTTGGGGTTTTTGGGAGCCTAAAATAATCATGTCAAAATATACGAGTCATTTCCACTATGACTTCCCAAATCAGTTTCTCATGATTAAAAGTGATGCTTGGGGAATTTTGACGTCCTTGAGTATCTAAGCAATTCTAAGCATGGCGTATAATTAAGGACTTATTTTTGAAAATTTTACCATTATAATTTTGCTAGGGTGACAAGGCTTAAATATTCAAATATTCCAAAGGAGGTGTAATAATAACAAGTCAAATAATGTGCATATAACTAGAATATTAAAACAAACATATATTTGCATATGAAATAACAACATGCAATTTGATAATTTAAACAAAAGTAATTTGCAGGAAATGTAAGTTCAACATGATCAAAGTATTGACTCGTCTTGCGCAGTTTACCACGGCCTTGAGCTCACTCAAAGTTTTCTCATTCATTGTTCTTGAGCTTCTGGTCTTTATCTTCACCTCGATCTTAGCCTCGCTTGATCCATTGAATCTTCAGGACTTCCAATTCCTAATTACACGCTAAACAACTTAATCCAAATAAAAGCAAATAACTCAAAAGATCCAAATAAATCTGAATAAACTAAATTTAGCTTTATTATGAGTTAATGGGTGATTTGATACAAGGTTGATTGGGTGTGGGTTATTTTCGGAATCAAATGAGGTTTTAAGCGAAGTCATAAATGGCTAAGAAAAATTCATCAAGACGGGTGCCAAGGAAAGTTTAGAGTGAAGGAATATTCATGGAAATATTCCCATTTAGGTCCAAGGATGGCTAGGTATAGCCGACAGTAGGATACCATAACTTGATCCTTTAATTTAATAACTTCTTTTATTATTTTATATTTATCAAGGAAATTCCATGAGTCAAGTTAGATCTCCGGGCAATTGTAAGAGTTTGGTCGGGGTATTGAGCACTATTTGTTGGATGTTAATATTTAATATTTAGGGCATAAGTTCTACACGCGAGGTGCGGCAAATTAATCTTAGAGTTTATATTTCTAGCAATTTGGGAGGTAGTATTTTATGGGGTCCTAATATTACCTTGCTCATCAAAACGCAATTTAGCGAGATTATTTTAATTACCGATGACCCCAGGGATTTCAATAGACTTGCCAACCTGATCTTTAATTAAAGATTCCCTTCAGATTTGGCAGCATTAGTATTTTATCTACACTTTAGTTATTATTAGACATAGCTTTATTTTTAGTTTAAATTTATTTATCTGGGGCCGAGCTTGTTATACAGGGTCATATTTCAATATTGTTATTTAATTAAATTTACCACCTAGATTTATTTAATGGTGGCATGTTAAATGGTAGGGCATATATTTTAATTATAATTAAGTGTAATCTTTAATTTAAAGCCTTGCTTTTATAGCTAAACCTAATATCCAATTTATTTCCCTTAACTTTAACTTGGATGTCTTTTTAATTGGGATCTTTATTAAATTTAGACATTCAACCAAAGCCATCTTTTTATTAATGCCTTTTATTAATAATTAGTTTTTAAAACATAATCAAGCCACATTAGTTACTCATATATGATAATTAATCTAATATTAAATCTTAAATAATCTTATTTACATTCTTATCAAATTTATTAGCTTCCATGGATTAAGTTCTAGTTTTTCCTTAATTTTCCTTAATGGAAATGGATTAAAGAAAATTAAAAACAAAATAAAAAGAAAATGTGGGGGGTCACGGTATTCGAACCCTGGACCTTGCGTTCACGCGTGACGCTGCTGACCAACTGGGTGGCGACCTTTTTGTGATAAGGGGGGATTAAATTAGAAGAGGCGAGGGTGTGGCTGGGGCAAAACAGAGAAAGCGGCCGGCGCTAGACATTCTGCAGCGCGAGCGGTGGCCGGAGGAAGGGTGGAGGCCAGAAAAATGGGTTGCTGAGGAAGTGGGTATGCCAAGGGGGGCGGCGGTGTAAGCCGAGGGGGAGCAGGGCGGCTCGGTCGGCTACTTGAACACCGGCGGCGAGGTGGTCACGGGGCGACGACGCCGTGCTGGAGGAGAAGAAAAATTGAGGCATGCATGAGCAGTAGGTGGGCAGTAGGATACTCACTGCACAACCCATGTAGCTGGGGAAGCACCGAGGAAGGCCGGCGACAGTGGTCTATGGTGGCTGGGTGGGGTCGTCGTCGCCGGCGCACTGGGGTGGGAGGTAGCTCCAGCTGGTGGTGGGGGTGAGTTTGCGATGCCACAGTGAAGCTTTGGTGCTGCAGAATTGGCCAGGGACTGCTCCAATCGGTCGGTCTCCAGAGAGCCGGAGACGAAGAAGAAAAGGGCCGCCGGCACGCTGCAAGGCACCGGTGACCAATTCTTTGGGGTGGGAGAAGAAGTGGGGCGGTGCTGTTGGAAGCTCAGGCGGGGCTTTATAGCTGGCGGAACAAGGTGGCGATGTGGGCGCAGTGGGTGATGGCAGGGCATGGCGCTGTGCTGACAGAAGCGGCGTGCTCGGCGATGCGACAGGGCGGCCAGATGAAAGATCAAGCTCCGTTTAACTTGGTTTTGGTGTTAATGACAAATATCAAAATGTGATTCTAAAGATAATATCATATACCATTATGTTGTTTTGGTGATATTGACTAATGCATATATGAGACTAATATGTTTGTTTAAGTCTATTTATGTTTAGTCTCATTTGGATGGAAAGGTGAAATCAAATAGGTATGCATTTGATGTCAATGACAAATATCATAATGTGATTCTAATGATAATATCATATACCATTATGTTGTTTTGGTGATATTGACTAATGCATATATGAGACTAATATGTTTGTTTAAGTCTATTTATGTTTAGTCTCATTTGGATGGAAAGATGAAATCAAAAAGGTATGCATTCGAAATCATTCTCTCATATATTAGTGCATTTCTTAGATCTAAAATATAGATTGAACTCCACAAATTTGTTCAAAATGAATGTGCATATGTATTCAATATACATACTTGTATGCATACATTTAGGGGGAGCTATCTATATATTTTGGAGTTTCATGGGTATTGATCCATGCTTGTCTCAATATGCATATTTGGGATCTTTACTTTGAAATACATTATTAGGTATATGTAACTTGTGTAGTTCATATATACTCATGTGTAATCGGGTTGTCAACTAACTTCTCCATTATATGTTAATGGTGAATAGTCAAATGACAACCGGATAAGTAAGCTTTGTGCTTATCTAAAGATGATACAAATTGTTGTGTACAAGTTGTATACTCACAAATCAATTTTATATCTCATAATTTGTTGAGATTGTTATGAATTAACAAAAAGGGAAGATTGTTGAATCTTGTCCCTCCATTATGTGTTAATGGTGAAGTTTGGTAATTGATGAAAAGTGTTTTGTGGACTAACGGTTTCCATGAGTTGGATGAATATGTTAGGTTCCACAAATGAGGATGACTTGGGATGACTTCATGTGTTGAAGATCATTAAGTCAAGACGCGAGAAGAAGATAGATTCATGAGTTGAATGCTATCAAGAAGATGAAGGCTTCATGTGTTGAAGGCCATCAAGGTGATCATGTGTTGATCAAGCAAAGAACATCATGTGTTGATGGAGTAGATGTGAAAGATGCATTATGTGATAATGCATATCATGATGATAACTCAAGGCAAAGGTATGACTAGCTAGGGCTAAGGATGTGTTCCTAGTCTTTTGCCGGTCTTGGTGTTTGGTTGGAAGACCGGATTGCTAGTATAGGTTGTCGTACTATTAAGAGGGATCATGTCTAGTAGTTTGAGTCTCATCATGTGTTGATGGCTCATCCTCACCTCGCTAGCTCAAATTGACATGAGGCTTATATTTGCGAATGTGTTTTGCAAATAGTTAAAGCTCATGTGTTGAAATTCATTGTGACATGAGACTATGCATTGCGAATGTGTTTTGCAAGTGCTTGAAGTCCATGTTTCTATTCTTTTGTAATATGAGGCTTAGATTTGCAAATGTGTTTTGCAAATGGTTGTGGCTCATATTTAATCTTTGTGTCATGATTTCAAAAGTGTGCAAATGTGTTTTGCAACTTGTTGGAAATCATGTGTGATCCTTGTGTGCATGATATCATAGTTTGCAAATGTGTTTTGTAAAATCATGAGATATCTGCCTTTGCCAGAAAATCGAAGTCACCGGCTCAGATGAGCGGTACTACCGGCGAGCGGAAGTACCGGCATGTGTTGAGCGGTACTACCGGCTCCCGGAAGCTCCGAGTCCCGAGCGGACCCTTTTTTCCAGAGAGCACCAAGTTTGGGCTCGACTCGAGCGGAAGTACCGCGCCGACTTTGCGGTACTACCGTCGAGCGGAAGTATCAAGAATGAACGGCAGACTACCGCTCCGACCGTGTAACGGCTAGTTCGAGGCTCGACATAGCCGTTAAATAAGCGTCGAATCGGAGCGGTACTACCGGCCGCTTGTCGGCAGACTACCGCTCGTCTGAATTTTTCAGACTTTGCTCCAACGGCTAGTTTTCTTGTGTGGGTATTTATACCCCTTGAGGCCGTTGGAGAAGTGGCTGGAGTATTTATTTGTGATCCCTTGAGCTAGTTTGAGGTTCTCCACTCTATTGTGCATGTGTTGCACTTTGTGAGAAGGGAGATATCGGGACCCGGATTTCCAAATCCAGTCCCTCTGTGTATTACAGCACTAGTCCCAGATCAAAGCTAGTGCACACAACAAACGATGATGATTACATAACCAACAACGCTTTATTACAATAATAGAGAGTACAGACCAAAAGACATCTTTATTACAACTGAGGTTTCAAGACCTCACACACACGAAAACAAAACAAACACAGTGAAGCAAAATAAATCCAATGGATGAAGACCCATCAATACGCCACGTGCAATTGACTGGGAGCGCAACCTAGTACTCCTGAAAGCCTTCGTCGAATCCATATGCACCGTAGTCGAAGTTTCCTTCTTGAGCTTCATATTCCTCCGGGTATTATTTTAAGTGTAGCATGTGAGTACATAAAGTACTCATAAGTCTTGGGAAAATGCAATAGATGCAAGGCTTAACAAAGGAGGGTCATATGGTTCTTTTGCACAAAGCCACATTTTATTTCAAATACCATTAATTATTTTTAAAGGCATCAATTTAGCAAAGTGATTGTTTTAACAGAATCTATCAATAATTTTATAGTGAAGGTTCCAACCACCAACACTTGAATACTGGCTCAACCCGCCAAAGCGGTGAAGGAAAAAACGACAGTGACGGCATGGCAGCGACAGCGGCAGGTTGGAGAGATAGTACCGGGTATGGAACATGGAGATGTAGGGTGAGCACAGGGTGGAACACGACATGGTTAAGCTAGGAAAATTATTGGCTAAGCTGAAACTTCATCGGAGACGATACAATCGACGTTTGAACGACGACGGTAGAGAAAAAGGAAAAACTTGATGTCTTGGTGCTCGGTGAAGCGAATCCAAAACCATTTGAAAGATAGCTACCTGGGATGGTTTGGCACGGTGTGACGCGAACGGATTGCAGAAAATACCACTGGAGAGTTGGGGACACGAGATGCTATTGGCGGCCATGGCGAGGTGTCGGAGGCAAAAATTTGTGGAGGCTTTTCGGAGAAACGGAAGGAAGCACAGCGTAGAACGCGGCGAGGCAAGTCTAAGAAAAATTACGTCACAGGCTAAAACTCAACAGAGACGACGAATCAACATCGGGAGTCAAAAACGACCATTTTTGCGGAAAGTTCAATTTCTGACAATTGGCTCCACGAAAAATTAAATAAAAATGATAGATAAATTGCTTGGAGGCGAGGACACGACATGACGCGAACAAAAATTAAAGTGCTTACCGAAAAACTGGTGTACGCGCGAAGGCACGGTTTCAACGTCTGGCTCGACCAGGTCGACGAGGACTCGGAGAGTCTTCGAGTGATGGAGATAGAAGCATGGCGTAGAACGCGTCGAGGCGAACTCAACGGTACAGACGGCTCGGCCAACGGACATCGGATAGTGACGAAACATGACGGAGAAGACATTCGGCGACCGGCAGGTTGGCATCGGCATTCCGGGCAAACAGAGACGAGTTAGAGGGTGAGGTTGGTGGCAAAACGAAGAGGAGAACGTTGGGAACACAATGCTCACCTCGGTTTTGATGGAACACGCACGGTCGGCTCGCAGCGAGTAGAGGAACGACGGCACGGTTTGGCCACGGTGGTCCGGTGATGCTCCGGCTAAGCCGAGGGAAGCACCACGTAGAACGCGAGAAGGCAAAGCCAATGGTGTGGTCAAAAGTGACCGGACTCCACTGTAGGCGGCGCAATCGACCAAACAACGCCGATTGGTACACAAAAGAAAAATAATGATTGTGGAGAGAAGAAAAGGAGAGAGGACTTGAGATTTCGGGGGTTGAGTGAGGATGAGAAGGGGCACCTGGTGCTCCCTTTTATAGGGGTGGAGGTGGACGGGAGAGAGAGATCAAGTAATGGTGTCATTTAGAGCAATGTTTTAATTTCGTGTAAATACACATGAATGAGAGGGGAAACGGTGGGGAATTGAAAGCTCTTGATGAGAGGATTTAAATGCACTTTATTTCACAAAAAACTGTTGAGAAATTGATGAGAAATCAAAGTTTTTTAAAACGGCAGCAATGACGAGCGCGCTCGGTCTGGGAGCGATACCAACGCTCTCTTTTTCTTTTTTTTTTATTTTTGTTTGAGACTTTGAAATTGAGCTCAAACAAACTCCGAACATTCTAAAATAAATTTTGAAACTTCCTTGAGACTCAAAGAACTCAAATAAAATATTTTTAACAAATATTAATATTTAATTTTATTTTATTAAATAAAAATTCTAATTAAGATTTAGTTTAAACCAAATAAATTCAAAAATTTCAAAAATTTGAAAATATGGTATAAATGGATAGATTAGAATTTTATATGAATTTAGAAATTTGAATGGGCTCAATCGGAGTTAAAATGAAAGAGAACGAGCTCTCGGAAGTTTGAAAAGAGAGAAAAAGAATAAACCGATTTTCTGGAATTATTTTTGAACTGAAAAATGAAATTATGACGTCATCAAGGAAAATGATTTTTAAATGAATTATTTTTCTGTGGAAAAGAAATTTATGACATCAGCAAGGATTTGATTTTCTGGCCGAACTATTTTTGTAAAGAAAAATAATTTTATTCACTGACAGGTGTGACCGGTTTATCAACGAGAGAGAAGAGAGAGAGGAAAGAGCGGACGATCGGATGAGCGATGTGGCGCAAGGAGGAAATCGGGATCGTCGGATGGAGAGCGAAAGGAGTTAGGTGAAGATGGACGCACGAGATTAGATCGGGCGGCGGATGATTAAATTTGATTTAGATTTTCATAAAACACCAAAAAATCACAGAAAACCAAATTTAAGCCGAATAATTCCAAATAATTAATTTGACATAGTATTTTTTTTACAGAAAATCACAATATCATTTTATTCAATAATATTTTTAAGTTTTTACTATAAATTACTTTTCAAATCCAGCTTTCTAAAAGCAGAAAATCAGGGCAAACAAAATTCAAATTTCATACAAACAAAACTCTTATTTTTATTTTAAACTAAATTAATTTAATTTAATAATTTAAAATTTTTCCTCCAAAAATTGAAATAAACAATTTGGTCATTACAAACTACCCCCCTTAGAAAGAATCTCGTCCCCGAGATTCGGACGGACTAGGAAAAAGAAAGGAGAGGAAAACTCTCCTCTTGGTTCCTCATTGTGCTCTCAAGCCGCTTCTGATTTTGTTTGGGTGCTCCTCTGCACCTCCAAAAAATTGAAATAAACAGCTGGGCTGTTACAGGAGAAGAGGACTAGAGTGCATGTGTTGCCTCTAGGTGAGGACTTTGTGTCCAGCGAGCTTATGCATCCATTGCACGTGGTGAGAGTCAAGCGAGGGGCTTGGCTTGTTACTCTTGGAGTTTACCGACTCCTAGACGGCGTTGGAGGCGTCGTGCGCGTGATCTTCTCAACGAATGTTGTGAGAAGGCCCCAAAGTTGTGAAGGTTGGAGCTCACCTACCCGAGCGGAAAGAGCTACCACTAGTGGATTGAGGTGTTTCGGCTTAATTTGTGGAGCCGGTCCGATTTGTTCGGACTAACCTCAACGTGGATTAGGGGAGAGCGGTAACTCTCCGAACACCACGGTAAAAAGAGACCGTGTCAAATTGTGATTTGTTTCCTTGTTCCTTATTTACATTCAAGCAATTTACATTCATAGAATTAAATTGATTGCTTGTATATCTAGAATTACAAACCTTAACCTAGGCTAGAATTGTTGGTGCACTTAGGCGAATTTATTTGTTGTAGGCGCTATTTGAGCTAAACCAAATTGATTTAAGCTTCCGCATTGTATACTTGGTTTAGGCAAATAGAAAAGGTCTTGAATTGCTAGTATTAATTTGTAGAGAATTTTTAAGACCGCTTATTCACCCCCCTCTAGTCGGCCACCTCGATCTTACAAGTGGTATCAGAGCTTGGTCTCTCATATATTAGACTTAACCGTCTAGAGAGTAAAGGATGTCGACTAGTGAGTTTGTGCACCTAGATGAACCACCTCACTTTAATGGCCAAAATTATGACAATTGGAAAATCCGCATGATTTGTTATTTTAAGACCATGAGCCTAAATATATGGCGGATTGTAAATGTGGGCTTTTCTCCTCCAAAGAATCCTCTTGCTCCAACAATTGAGGATGAGAAATTACAGAGTAACAGAAACTCACATGTGATTTTTGCCAATATAAATGAAGTCAGTAAAGTATGTACTACAATTAACTAGTAGATTTTATCTTAAAAAAATACTTTGTTTAAAAGCTAATTACTGTAGAAAAGTCGAAAAACAGCTTTTAGAAGCTGAAAAGAACAGGGCCTTATCCTGCACCGTTCGATCGGAAGTGATCACTTGTGCGTACGTTGCATGGTTAAGCAAGACTCGCTGGTCGATCCGTGTCTCTGTCACGCGACGGTACGCCGGCTGCCGAACGAATTGTATGCATGGTATTGAAAACAAATTCATGGTTTCTGCTCCTTTCTTTTCTTCTGGACCGTGAGCTTTGCAAACAAAAGCATGGAAGCAGGATAGAAATCCCGTCGGTTCTTGGCCTCACTCGTTTAGCTTCAGCTTTTGGTTTCTACCGTTTAGCTTCTTATTTTATTTTTTCTGATTTTTTTTATTTTTTTGGGTTTTCTATCTTTTCTCTTTTTTCATATTCCTTTATATTATCTGTGATAGGTTAACCTATTTTTTATTTTTAAAATTTTAAAATTTTAAAATTTTAATTACGTCAAAAAATCACCATCAGCTATATTGCAAAATAAGTAAGCTACATTGTCAAACAGTAAAAAATAAGCTATAAGTCACAAAAAAATCCAAATGAGCAGGGCAGCTGGTGCCTGGTGGGTACTGAGAAACAATTTACTGGTCAGGTTTGTTTAAATTCAAATTTAAATTTTTGAATGTGAAAGTTGGATTCCCTAATGATGTTTATATTTTTTAACACTAATCCAATTTATTAAGACCTCCCGTACTTGACTTGATGTTTTTGCTATGAATCTATTAGGATTTTCAATTGTTAATTATTTATAACTAGTTTTTAGTGGTTTTTTCTGATTTTTAATGGTTTTTCTCTGGTTTTTGGACGTAACCGTCTGGTTTTTTCGGTTACCAGTTTCAAAATAGTCCAAATTCAAATTTTGCTATTTGAATTTTATCCGAATTTTCTCTAGATTTTCTGTAACCGGCTGATCTGTAATGGTTTTTCTCTGTTTTTGGACAATAACCGACCGGTTTTTTCGGTTACCGATTTCAAAGTAGTTCAAATTCAAAATTTTCTATTTGAATTTTATCCGGGTTTTCTCTAGATTTTTGGTAACCGGCTGATTACCATTACCCTTGGCGGGATTTTCTCCGATAGCGGGATTTCTATCCCAGCATAGAAGCACCGCTCTTCTGCATCCTGCAATCCAAAGGTCTACATGCAAGCAAGCATAATCTCAAAATGTCCCTGGATCGGCTAAGTTATTTTCGACTTTCAGCCGGTTTATACTTATACTGTCTACAGTAAGTAGCTTTTAAACGGTGTGTTTTTTAAAGTGGGATCAACAGAAAGATTGTAGTAAAAAGTGAACTGAGTTTAACTGTATCAGCTAAAATCACATATAACTATTTTCCTGTGTGTACTATCTTTCGCGAACAGTCAGAATTTAAATATTTAAGTTATAAATCATAAACCATCAGATCGAAAGAACCTCTATAGGTCAACGTGTGTAGGGATAGGAGGATTGGATACCTGGATTAGATTCAACGCGTGTATCCCCCGCTGGCCCCTCGTCCATCACCTCGGCCACCGCCCTCTCCACGCGTCCCTCCTGAGCTGCACCGCCGGCATCTCGGGTTCCAGGAGCACGTGCGTGGACGGCACCTTCACGCCGGCGCGGACGCCGGCGCCGAGCACGTCCGAGACCAGCTGCTCTTTCAGGAACTGGTCGGCGAAGTGCGGCCAGGTGAGGAGCAGCACGCCGTGGGAAAGGCACGGCCATGCAACTCTGTGGCCAAGAATCGCCGCAAGAGGACATATACCATGGCGACAGCAAGAGTTCTAGATGATCAGAAAGTTTCATGGCGATGACGACGCGCAGCATCGGCGCACGGCAATGTCCGCACACGGGTTGGCCACCGCTTCCGTGGACGCCGAAAAGTACATATGTCACTGCTTAGGGTCTGTTCTTTTCGGCTATGGTTTATGGCTTTTAGCTGAAATTGTTGAATTTTGGCTGTTTATGGTACAGATTACGGAGAGACAAATACTCATTTGCGATTTTGGTTGGTATAGATGTTGGGCTTTTAACGTATAGATCGTTTAACTTGTAGATCCTATCTTGAGAAAATAATCTGTTTGAAAGTTAGGTACTCTAGTACTTGTAGACCCTATTCACACTATTCTAGAAAGCTTTCTTCTTTGCTGAGGTAGGGGTGCAGCGAAGTTTCCTTGTGCTGGTCTTCCGGCATGAGAGCAAACCAAATACCCCAGGTAATTGCAGACATGAGCATGAGAAAGCTTGCGAGCCTGGATTGTTGGGTCAGAACAGAGCACTCATGTAATCAAGATGCACTTAATTTACAGTATTTCGCAGAGCATGAGCATTGTCAAAGGGAAACGCACCAACACCATACATGCGCAGCATGATACATACACACACACATACGGACATAAATACAGTTTTTTTTTATTCCAACAAGCAGCACTGCCTGTTTACTGAGATAAAATGGCATGGCCTATAGGTGAGATGAGTGTCCCAACTGGCCACACCTGCACGACGATGTCGTCGATCTTAATCAGCCGCAGCAGCAGATGCACTCCAGGCAGTGCTCGCAGCTCTCGTAGCAGCAGAAGCAGCAGCACAGTGTGAATAGGCTGCAAAGAACAAGCTTCCAGTATAAAACCCACAGAATTTTAACTAAAACCAATGTAAAAAACATTAAGCAGCAAAGAACTGATTCATAAATTGCATTGAGATTTACTACGTTAATTCTTATAAAACTATTTGAAAACTAAAACTACTTCCTTTTTGGATTGTAGCAGGTTATTGATCTCAGTACTAGAGTGTGAAGAACAATCCTCCCGGTAGGTCTAGGCATGTTACATGAAAATGACCAGTAACTACCACATTGCCCATAGGATTCCATTGTCCATTTCATCAGATGAGCCAAAGGTAGCACGCTATTGGGTGACTTTGTGGTGGATATCTCCTTCAGTAAAGCAGGCGCTGTATCACTTGTTACATCTTAGATAGCAATCTCTAACCCAACAGGGGGCCTTTATGACGATAGGTGCTGGAAACTTTTGTTGTTCTGAAACCCTGGTAGGCTAGCTCAGATGAATAGTGAGGAAATTTTACAAAAAGGAGGAATCAACTTTGTCAAAAGAAAGTTTTGACGAAGAGGAAAGTTAACATATCAAGGTGAAGTATCACACATGATTTGGGACTAAGAGATAGAACGAATCTGATCAATTGAGCTGATTAGCTTCCATAGAAAATGAAGCTTTTTTACGGACTCTAATTTTTTATAGGGATTTTAACTCATGTTCTGGATCCTAAAAGAAGGACAATTTGTATCGAAAACTTAGAAACTTTTGAAATACATGCACGGCGTTTCCTAAATTTATATTGGTCGGTTTATGGGTTACCTATACCGAATTAGACATTGCTAAGTCTAAATTTAACCACAAGATGAGACTGCAAATATCAAAAGTTACACTACGCAAACTGTGAACCAAATACCTAGTTTAGTCTTGCATATGTTAGAATGATCTTGTCTATGTTGCTTCGAAAAAATTAGTGACAAGTGGTTAACTACATATATTTCTTTTAAAAGGAACCTTGCATCCATATCCACGTTGATCCAGCCAACTAGACAAAACAGGCACTATTCTGAAATTTTACTCGGGTGGCCTTCTACACCTCAAGACAAGCTTCAGAATTCAGAGGGATTTGTAATGGCTATCGTTGCAAATATGTCAATAAAAACTCCACTAGAAAGCATATTAAGAAGAGTAATAAGAGTAATCGAGGAGAAGAACATGACTGAAAGGTTACCATGCATACAAGCAGCCTTTCTCCTCGTGGCGCCTCTGAACATGATCGTAGTAGGACATGTCCTGCGCACTCGGAGGGTTATACATCTTGCTGTATATATCTCCCTGTGCAAGTATCTCCAGTACACCGAAAGAGAAGAAAAAGGACTATGAACAAAGCAGGAAGATATACAGAGTGGCTAGTAGCTATCTCTGTGGATGTGAAGCCTTCTTTTATAGAGGGTTCAACTCAAGCTTGCAATGTTTCAGTTGCAAGCACCAGTGGAAAAATAAAGGTGGCAATTGGTGTGTTATTTGTCAATACTGAACAGTTTTGTTCAATAAATAGTCTATGAAAAATCCTTGCTAAAAGGAAATACTAAGTAGAATAGCATTTGTCCATTTTACCAGTGTATGAACTCCATTTCAGATCCTTGGAATCGTTACTAAGTCAATTTAAGTAAAGTACTAACTACTGTGGTAACAATCAAGCCTATCATTATCCATACTGAACCCTGTAGTATTTGATCCTTTCTTCGGATAACTAGACAGGTCACATCGGAATTGGATCGGGCCAAATCCATAGTGATGCCATGAGGCAGAGCTCTTTCTTACGAGTATCCATCTGACTGAAAATGTGCACTGGGCTCATAGCTGGATGCAAATGATTTAACATCGAATATTTAGGTGAAATTAGGTCCCTCTTGTATTCATTGGTAGATGGTTGCACCAGGGACCACGGCCGTTCATTCTGGCTTTGGCTTTCCGGAATGAACACGTTGGCTTCTGAATTTCAGCTTTTTTTGTTTTTCTTGGTTTTTTTGCTTTTATTATCTTTTTTCCCTTTTTCCTTTGCATTGTCTGTGGAGATATAATGGTGTTTCTCTTTTTTCCCTCATTTTTCTTCACGTTTTAACTGAATGATTCAGAAAAAAATACTAACAACCGCTACAATGTAATTTCAGTCAATAGTATGAAGCCGCTAAAAAAGCTAGATTGAACGGGGCTATCAGCTACGTCTTATCTATCATAATTCATTAATGGCAACATCCATTGATCCATGATTACAATAAGGCATGAAACTCGTGCTAACAAGGAGGGGGAAGAAAGGTACTTAAGCAGTGTTCTAAAAGGCGGTGGGCGGCCGCTTAGGCCCCGCCTAAGGCGCTGGCGGCCACCCGGCGCCCGCCTAGGGGTGTTGGGCGGGGATGAAGGAGCGAGGCGGCGGGCGGGCGCCTAGGCGGCGGCGATCGCTTAGCGGCGAGGCGGCGAGGCGGCTTGAGGCGGCGTGAGGAGGAAGTGCCGCTGCGCCGCCCGTCCGCTCCCGTGGCCGCCGCCACGGATCCGACTCCCGCGCCAAATCCGTCGCCGCCGCCGGATCCGGACTCCCGCGCGGATCCATTGCCACCGCCGCCGCCGGATCCGGACCGTGGATCTGGAGCGGGTGATGACGGCAGAGAGATGACGACGGCGTCGATCGGTGGTGGAGCTGTGGCGGCCGACCGGGGTTGAAGAAGATCCGTGGAGGCGGTGAGGAGAAGCGAGAGAGAAG
This sequence comes from Bonia amplexicaulis, assembly GCA_036346245.1. Classification (NCBI taxonomy): domain Eukaryota; kingdom Viridiplantae; phylum Streptophyta; class Magnoliopsida; order Poales; family Poaceae; genus Bonia; species Bonia amplexicaulis. Next base: position 21,124,178 of record CM070747.1, on the reverse strand, counting down.
AGAGATGGCACGCCGGTGAGTCGGCCCGGCCTCGCCGGCAGCCGGATGTGGAGGAGAATGGGGGGTGGAGAGAAGCAGGCGACGGGAGAATGGGGGGTGGAGAGAAGCAGGCGGCGGCGCTGGGGTTTTTTAGGAGATGGGATTTTGGCGATTTGCAAAATAGCCCTCGTAGTATCTAGGGTTTACAAATAGATCCTTCTCCCAATTCATTTTCACATATTATCTTTATTTTTAATTCGACCGCCTAGGCCCCGCCTAGGCCCTCTAGGCGCTAGGCCCCACCTCGCCGCCCGCCTAGCGCCTAGCGCCTTCTTGAACATTGTACTTAAGAAAAAGAGATCCCTATCATATACTTTGTGATTAATCTAGATTTGTGTAATATTGCAAAATAGCTTAGATAGGTGGAGTTTTATACGGTGAACTGGTAATATCAACCCTAGAGGTTAAACTATAACAATTTTCCCTTGTAGAATAGCCTGTGGAAGAAACAAACACAAGCACGCATAGTTGTAAATAAGGCCAAGAGTCTGAGATTTATCATGTCAAAGGTCAATCATCCTTATTTGATGAATAATACCTGATAAATAGATAGCGCTTGCATAGGATTAAGAGCCGGTGGAAAGGTGGTGAACAGACAATATCAATTATGCAGTGCTGTTCCTGTCATAAATTGGCAAGATGCACAATACCACAAGCATCTACTCAAGCTTAGTGTGAATCCAAATTTCCTACGCTTTTCAGCTTGTTAAGCAGACAAGGAAATAATGCAGTTGAGTTATCAAATCATGAAAAGAACTATGGACTTACGTCGTTGTATGTTCATCCATCAAATCTGGCATGTGTATAGATCCATCAGAATCCAAAAAAATAGAAAAATACTGACATTCACATGACACCAGCTGCACTTGTAAATTTTCCAAGAAAATCAACCGATCTCTCGTATCCTCAGCTGTTCACAGAACAGTCGAGTAGAATTGGACATTATCTTGTCAAAGAAATATCCATCACTTGAGAGTACACCATGAAAGAATCAAGTGTTCGTCATCAAACCAGCAACTATTAATTACAGACTTCGGCACAAGGGGCTTACAAAGTTAACAAAATGCCCTGCACAGCACCCATTGCTAGATAATAATGGAGTGGAATGAAGTACATTTGAACACATATCATATTATGTCATAGTGGGGGCTACCAGAGGAGCAGATGTAGGAAGAACAGCAAAGCTGATGTCTCCAGTTACTGGATGGAATGCGGCGTTCCTCTCGAGGTGCTCCCATATAAGCCTTCTACGCTCCTCAGATGTGGCTCGCTTCTCTTCCTCCTCTTGGAAATTGCTCTGACAAGCCAACAGCAATCTCTCATCCATGTCGAGGAACATTTTCCTGACGTTCATTGTAACATTCAGGACTGATTGGTTCCAGTGCCAACGGACATTCCTTTCCAGAGCTGGATATATGATTGGCAGGATAACTTGGCGTTTTTGGGAGATCAAATCGAACAAATGTTCATTGTTCCACAGGAATAAGGCCCTTTCAGCAACCTGTTAGCAAGGAGAAAGAATATTCATGAGTTTCTAGGCTAGCCAGTAGTGTACAAACTATAGAAAAATGCACGTAGCAGACAACACCAGGATCTTGCATTCATCTGTTGCCACACTTTTGCATGGTGCATGCAAGTGCTAGGCTATCTAAAACCTCATATAGGCACACGAAAGAAAAGCTTTTCCAATGACCAGCAAAAGGAGAAAGAAAATAACGTATACATAAGTTGTTTTCTTGGATATTTCATTTGGAACAATTAGAATTTGCCTTTGTAGCCAATGCCTTGTAGCTACATCCATTGTGTAGTTGTGAACTACATACTAAAATTTTCTTCCTAGGAAATAAGATCAGTTCCTGAACCTGGGCAATGGTCAGCGACAAATTTAAACAGTAAGATATGTAATGCCCAGCTGACATGTTGAATCATCATGCTTTAGTTTCCAGTTGATGTTTTCTTGCTTCTTCCCTCTAGCAAACAATTATAAAGCCAAAACAGGCCCTTGCTGACTCATAGTATAGTTTTCTTCGTTGTTTTCTCTAGTTTGGTATTTCCAACATGGGAGTGTATATAATCAGGTGCTTTCTCACAAATCTCAGCCACTAGTGGTTTTGTTTGGTACCCTATGTTAGTGCAGCAAAAAAAATTGGATCCAGCTTGAAGTTTTACAGATATAATGGGCCAAACAATTAGGCTTCACGGCTTAAAATGACTTAATTATGTTAACTTTCCTCACTATGTGGTGCTGCATTAATTCTGAAGAGCTTTTGATCATTCAAGTACAACCATGTGACCTGTTTGTTGCTTATGAACAAGATAACGTGCAACTTATGTAGCCCACACCCGACAATTTGAAAATTGAAGCCAACTGTGAAAATATCTTGACAGTAAAAGGTGGTGCTTGTTTGGAAATACTGGTGCCACAGAAAAATGAAATGGATCGAGAGATCCTCAATTGAAATAACTTGCTGAACTAAAAAATTGTGTGTCGACAACCTCTTAGGTCTCAGTTTTTCCCCCCTAGAGTCTAGAACTTGTTGCCGTAAATACTTCATAACAAGATACATTAAAGAGACAAACAAAAAAACAAGCACTGCCCAATAGACTGTTTCAAATTGAAATTCCAGGAGGAAAATTACCTGAAAATGAGAGCTATTCAGACAGTGTGCAATCCTCCGAAACAATGGAAGCATGCACTTCTGGAACTCAGGCATTTCTGTCAACTCCAGCACCTCCTCCAACTCCCCCAAGAAGAGCATCTCCTTCTGACTGTTCGTCACTGGCCAGTACTTCAACAGGCCTCTGATCACAGTCCCTGCAAGCTTTGGTTCCTTCTCAATAAACTGCGTAATGCAGTATGTCAACTGCGGCAGATACACACCCATCGCCTTCGGTTTGTGAAGAGGAATCAGTGCCTTCCACAGAAACAACTTATGCTCCTCCTTCAATGGCTTCGCAAACCCACTAATCACGCTCCCAAACACCTCCAAGAGCTCGGCAATCCCATTGTGACGATCGGTCTCGAACACAAACCTATAGAAGATATTGCTCACGGCCTTGCGGATGAACGGCCGATTGCCCATGAATTTGCCATATATCCTATGCAAGATTGTCTTCAAGCAGTCCCTTTCTCTAGGATCATCGGAATCGAACAAGTCGAGCAGCCTCGAGATGAACGAGTTGTCCATGTACCTCCGAGCAACTTTTACATCGACGACCGGAGACGTGACGAACCGGAGGAGCAGCTCGTACACGACCTGCAGGTGGTACCATGAGGGGTCAAAGAACGGCTCGTCCTCGTCGGCCTCCGCTGCCCCCGCGGCGCCCGACCGGACCTTGGGCGGGAAGACCCTGAAGAGGTTAATGGCGAACATGCGCACGCAGGCCGAGACCATTGCCTCCGTGAGGGGCTCCTCCGCCGCGCCGACGCAGTCGACGAGGGACATGAGCACCTGCCGCTTCCTCTCCCTGTCCGGCGAGTCCCTGCCACGCTCGGCGGAGAAGTCGAACACCACGCAGCAGACGTTCAGCTTCCGGAGGAACACGTCCTCCCTGGTGTCCCCCTCCGCTCCGGCGACAGCCGCGGGCGACGCGCTCAGCAGATCCGCCTCTCTCCCATTGGCGCCGTACGACGGCGGTGACTTCCCCGGCGGCGAGCCGCCGCCCCCGCCAAATTTCGGCGACTTCCACGAGAGCTTGCCAAGAAACTGCTTCCACATGGCTCCCATTTCAAGAAACCATGGACGGGCGGGGAGAAGTACCCACCACCCACCCCACGAAACGGAGCAGCAAAGCAAATCTTGCACGCCAAAGAACACCGGGGTAGCCGCAAACCGTGCGGCTGTCGGGGCGCCAGTGACAGGTCCCGTAATGGCTGGATGGGCTCAGATCCGGAGGCGAGGCGCCGAGGCCGCCATGGATGTGATCTCGTGGGGAGGAGGGGGCAAAGAGCGCAGAGCTTTCGGCGTCTTGGGCGGATTCGCGGTGTGGCTCGACGCATCTCGGCCGTCGGTTTTGGTGGATTGGGATGTACCAGCCGTTGGAGCGTTTTCAGGTTTAAGGTTTCCATAGTGTTTTGACGCTGACGTGGGCCGGTGAAAATGGGGGTTTTCCAGGCGGCGCGTATTCTCTGGCGTGACTTTGCTTCGTAACCTCCATCCATCGGTGGATCAACGGTCCAGATTTTTTTAATTTTTTTATTTTTAGTTTTTTTATTTTTATCTTTTTCTAATTTTTCTTTTCTTTTTTATATTTCTTTATATTATCTGTGTTAAAATAACCTATTTTTAAATAAAAAATAGGTTTTTATTTAAAAAATATGTTATTTTAACATAAATAATATAAAGAAATATATAAAAAGAAAAAATCTAGAAAAAGATAAAAACTAAAAAAACTAAAAACTAAAAATCAAAAAATCAAAAAAATCTGGACCGTTGATCCACCCGATGGATGGACGTTACAAAGCAAAGTCAATCTCGTTCGTTTTCCAGGTAGAAAACACATTGCTTGCATAGTGCGAAAAATTTATGCTACATGGCTAAGTGCGCATGAGCTCACTTCTTGGACACCCCTGGCTCTCCATTCGGTTAGGAAAATCAAATATGTATAGGAGGCATATCTCGAAATATAGAAATACTATACCAATAGCGAAGTTTAAGGCCCTATTCAATTCGGCTTGGCTTTGTTCTTCTGCGCTTTTGACTTTTCTGAAAGTCGAAACGAAATAGGACAGTTTCTTGGAGTGGATCGTCCAAACAGCTTCTTGATATCAAAACCGCTTGCGTCGTCTGGGTTGGTGTTTCCGCCGTCTGCTACCGTCTCAAAAAACACAGACAAAAGTCATCGGCCATAGTCCAAAAGAATATGGTTTTTATGGTTTTTGGCTGAAATAGCACTATAGTGATTGTTAACTTTTTCGGAGACATTCACTTAAAGGAAAATAAATAAAAAAGAGAAAAACTTGAAAAACATCATTATATCTCTACGAACAATAGAAAGAAAAAAAAAGAAAAAACTACCTAAAGAAACACCAACGTATAGAACGATGCCTTAGAGTGAGAAATATAGAAAGCCAATGGGAAAAAGCTAAAAGATTGCAAGACACAACAGATGAGTAGTGATGACGTGAACTTTTTTCTCGAGTTCATGCTTAGGTTTACATATTTAAAGGATTATTGTCATAGACAAAAGTTGCACGGACAATGGCCCTATTATGGCTGATAGGTTTGTTTTATCTTTTTTTTATCTATTTGCGATAAGTGATTACTATGGTACAAAAGGTATATCCAAGAATGGGATGGATTTATGAATGTTTGGACTTCGTTGTTGCGGTAGTTTGTCAAGAATGTTGCCATAGGTGTATGGCAACATTTTGAATCAGCCACGGCAAGAGGCTCCATCATTCTGTTTGACTATAGTTATAGCTCACTAAAAGTGTCATGGTTTTATAAAATTGTTATAAATAAGGGTGCAAGGTACGAAGTATAAGGAAATAGTGAATAAGTGTATCTCTCATCTAGTTTCTTTATCAATTTAACTATGCAATCGCATCGACTCGCCGACTAGCCACGCAACAGCACGAGCATTTCAGCTGGTTATGGGCATGTTTTTTTTTTGCTGCGGTTTATAGTTTTTGGTTGAAAATTTTAAATTTTAGCTGTTTGCGGTATAGATTATGGAGAGACAGATACTCACTTGCGATTTTGGCTGGTACAGATATTGGGCTTTTAACGTGTAGATCGTTTAACTTGTAGATCTCGTCTTGAGAAAATACTCCGTTTGAAAGTTAGGTACTGTAGTAAAAATCAAAACCGCTGACTTGTAAGGTAAAGAACAGACCCTATATCTACAACCCCAACGACAAAAAAAAGTCCTGAAAAAACAGGCCATCATGGGCCAATAAGGCAGACATGGCTACACTGGAGAGGTCCTTTTTCTCTTACCAAAAGATGAGAGAAGGAAACGCCATTGAATTGCAGCTGATCCATCGCTGCCACACTCCCATTTAACAAAGCGGTGACAGCCAATTTAGACAGGTCACGCAGAAAACGAAAGAGAAAAAGGGAGACGAATAGGCCAGGTCGATGTGTTGGCCCAACCATCGTTCCTGTGCCCTGCGTCAGAAGCCAAGAAATATCTATCCATCCATCCACCCATGATCCATCTACCTGTTAGGCAGGATATATTGGTCTTAGATTTTTAACGTGTAGTATAATTAATTTATAGATTCTATCTTGAGAAAATATAGTATTTAAAAGTTAAATACTATTGCAAAAATCAAAAAATATTTTTAAAAACCGTAAAGAACAGACCATAGATCACATCAGAATATGTTTCAGGGCATCATCCACTTGCGAGGAAAAAGGAAGAAACAAAGGGAGCTTTTCCTTTGATGTTTTTGTGTATGCATGGATCAAAAGCATTGCCGAAAGAACTTCTGAATTTTTAGAACTTTGGGAAATGCTTATGAACAGCAAAGCATTTGATTCGATGTCCTTGGGATTGGTCAAAGCAAAAGTGCAAATATAAAGGGATTTGGTAAAAATATCAGCGTTGAAGCCATTAAAAACTGAAGTCCGGAATCCAGAAGCACGGAATCACTGGCAAAATTCTGCCACAAATTAGCATGCAGTTGGGGCGTCCGGAGCCATCGGATGAATCAACGAACGGTCCGGATCTAACAGGTGACAAATTACCAATTTGTCGGGAGATATTCAATTTCCCTATGCTGTGATTCGGACCGTTTGATCTCGATCCAATGACCTACAAAGACGTGCAGTTGGTGACTTACATCTGTAGAGGATCCAGATGCACAGTTAAGGAGATGATCCATGAATGACAGGCAGATGGAAGAGCAGAGTTGAATGCAAACAACGTGCCAACATAATAAGCAAACATGGAGAAGCATCTTAAAAGGGGTAGAGCTCAGGAAGGAGACTGGCTCCGCTTAATTCGATTTGAGTTTCTAACTTCTGATTTATTTTTTATTATTTCTAAATTTTATTTTTTTCTAACCTTTTAAATTTTTTGAGCTTGTTTGCCGGTTTTTTTTTTTCGAATTCGTTTGCATTGTCTATGATGGGTTAACTTATTTTTTCTATTTTTAATTTTTTTTAAATTTAGTTATGTCAAATAAACCACCATCAGCTACAGTATAATTTCAGTAAGCTATAGTGCAATTTCAACCATAAGTCAGTTTATTTCAGTCCAACCGAGCAGCAACTAAAATCTGGCAATTTGGCAATGGTGAGGCAGTGGACATGTGGAAGGATGCTTCTATTCCTAGAGAGAGCACCCGTAAACCTACACGCCGAGAGGGTCTAATTATCCTCAGACTCTCGGGGAATCTCCGCGGAGGGAACGCGTCACCCCGCCAGGCGCCACCGCCAGCGTGGCGCCGGATTTGCGTACGGTCGGGTGAGCTGTTTTGCGAAAAAGCCCCTGCATTTTTCGAAATTACGTACATGTCCTTGGTTCTCACGAAAAGGTCCCTGCTAGTTTTTTTAGCCCCTCCACTTTGCAGGATAGCCCCCCGCGATTTTTGAAATTGCGCACGGGTCCTCGTTTGTTTACGTACAGGTCCTCGTTTTTTCGTGAAAAAACCTTTACATTTTTCGAAAATACGCATGTGCCTTCGATTTTTTTAAAAAAATCCTCACGAATTATCACATCTTTTACTTTGGTACGTACGGTGGCTGGCGCGACGTGGTGCCGCGCCTATGAGGCTAGTATCATAAATAAAGTTTCATATTTGATTGATCCTGTAACAGGACATTGAGATGTTGAGTTAGGCAAACCTTTTGGGAGGAGGACGTGAAAATCATTATGTCCATTCCAGTAAAATTCAATTTTAAAGATGTCGTTGCGTGGCATTACGATTCAAAAGGACTTTTCTCCGTTAAGTCGGCATATAGAGTGTGTTACGCTGAGGAGAAGCAACAGGCAGGAGCAAGTTCGTCAGGTGAAACAACGGGCTCTCAATCTATCTGGCCTGGACTGTGGCAAATAAAATGTCCAAACGAAGTGAAGCACTTCCTATGGAGAATGTCTCGTAACAGTCTAGCTTTTAAGGCGCAATCTGAGGAGGAGAGGGGTTCTTGTTGATCCTATCTGTTGAAAGCATATAGTCCCCTACAAAAGGGTTTTAATAATTAATGGCTTTATTTGAATATGGGACTAATATATTTACTGAGTGGTTGAAAGGTTCAGTCCCGATGATGAATGTGAGATGTGTGCTAAGGGTCATCAGGAAGATCAATGTGGCTCAAGATAAAGATATAAGTAGTCTAGGTTCCTTTTTATTTTTACCGGATTATAGGATAAATACCACACTATTAAAAGGGATCTGGCTAGTAACTAGATAGCATATTCTTATGTCATTGGATCAATTTAAGATCATGCATGCAATTAAAATTAAAAATGATAGCTAAATTGTTCACTATCAGGAATATCAGAAATACTGGAGTGTACTCGGCGGTACTTCCGCTTTCCGGAAGATCTGGCAAATCGAGTGGAACGTTTTTTCCAGAGAACGCCCGTGAAATCACTTTGTCTCTCTGGAAAACGAAAGTACCAGAGTTTCAACGACAGAACTACCGAAAACGAAAGTATCAGAGTTTCAACGACGGAACTACCGCAGAGCGGTAGTACCGCAACCCTTCAGCGGTACTTCCGGAGCTCGGAAGCTCCGAAAATCCGAGTTATACATTTTTTCTAGAGAGTGCCAACTTTCGACCTCGAAGCAAACGGATGTACCGCACCGGAACTTCCGAAGATCAGAACTACCGTGCTTATAACGGCGGTAGTACCGCGTCGAATTTCAACGGCTAGTTCTGACGCTCTGTTATAGCCATTCTTCATTACTACGAGACAAGTGCGTATATCACGATGAACTGAGCAGTACTCGCTCGTCCTAATTTTTCAGGATTAATTTATGCAACGGCTATATTTGGTTGGTAAAGGTATAAATACTCCTCCACCAACTCAAGGACAAAAAAGACACTACATTGAAACATTCTTGAGCATAGAGCATTCACTCCACACCTCAATTGCTTTCATTCCATTCATTTAAGATAGTTGAGCCAACATCAAGTGTATTCATCTAATTGATCCTTTGGCACTTAGTAGCCGTCAAGCGAAACCGTGGTTTATTACTCTTGGTGCTTGCCGGCATCTAGATGGTTTGGCGGGAGATTGCGGGGAGACCTCTTCAAGAAGATTGTGAAGAGATCCGGCGCCGACTTGTAAGTGGTTTAATGTCCACCATCTCCGGAGCGAAGAAAGGATAACCACTAGTGGATTGAGAAGTTGAGACTTAATTCGTGGAGCCGGTCCAAGTTGCTTGGGCTTTCCTCAACGTGAACTAGTGAAGACCGGCAAATCTTCGACACCACAAGAAAAAACTTCTCCGGTTATGTTGTGGTTATTTCTTTACCTCTACATTCTACACTTATATTTCTAGTTTTTGTGATTGCTATGGTTGTCTTATTTACTAGTGCTAGAAATATATTTGTAGAGACTAGTGCTAGAAATATATTAATCTTAGTAGGCAAAAATTTTTAGAACCTCCTATTCACTCCTCTTTAATCGGTTATCCTTGATCCTATATCTATTCAATGTGTTAGCGGCTCAATGAGGATGGAGGACATCTTTTCTTTTGCTGTAAGTATGTGAAGGATATCCTCGCAAAACTGAATTTGAATGCAATAAGAGAGAAGCTGTGCAGATGTTGTAATGCAGAAGAGGTGCCCCGGGAGATCTTAGACATGGAATTGAAAGCGCAGACCTTGGTGATCACTCTGTTGTGGAAATGGTGGGCAGAAAGGAACAATGTCAGGGAAGGGGGGCTAGGAGAACTGATTCTGATCTGGCCTTTGTGATCAGATCACATATTGAATGATTCCTTAAGGTCTTTATTGCTAAAAAGAAGCCACGGCCTAAGTCACATTAGACTATCTCTAATGTTGTATTTTAACCGGTTCAAATAAGGTGAAAGAAGCCATTTAATCGATTCAATATATTAAAGATGCCGATTTCAACAAAAAAAAATACATAAAATCAGACTCTATTTAGGATTCAATTCAAAGTATTAAACAATTCATATAAACTTTAAACAACTATATAGGAGAGAGTGCGGTTAAAAGAGGATATTATTTTATGGTTTTTAAATATAACATAAGTTTTAATTATTAGTAGGAATCGATTCAATATATTGAAGAAAAACAAATTTATATTTATGTGCTGTGACTTTGAGTCGACATTGATTTAATACATTAAAGATGGTCTTAGGGCCGGAAGCCTCCTGTACGATATAATCTCAAGATTAACCTGTACGAGATAATCTCAAGATTAATATTGATGGTACTTACCTACAGGAATCGGCATTAGGTGGAAGGGCCTAGAAGCTGCCCTGGATCTTGAAATAGGACCTATCACAATTGAGACTGATTCTTACGCTGAAACAGGCGTTAGAATGACAAGTTTTTAACCTTCTCTGTCCATGGTTTGTTATTTTTGGAGATTAAGCAGTTTCTAGCCCTAAAACTTTATAGTTATCAGATTGATTTCTGTCTTAGAAACCGTAATCAGGTGAAGCGCATGTTAGCGACGCACGGTAGAAATATTTGATCAGGGTGATCCCCCGTTGCTTATCTTCGGGATCTGGGCCAGCGATTTAGTTGGGCATTTGGTTTAATGGGATCGTTGTATTCCGTCAAAAAAAAAAGGCCAAGAGCAAAAAAAAAAAAAAAGCTGCATACGCAGCAGCAAAAGCAAGAACAGTAAACATATCGTATATAATACCATGCTGCTAACACAAACATAGAAGAAGAAAATCGTTTCTCAACATTATATGACTCTTGCACGGGAGGCCTCACCCCGCACCCAAATCGCATTGTCAAGCACACTAGCGACTCGAAGGAACAGGGCCTCTGTATGCCTGATCTTTTATTTAACAGGGGACACTGTAGCTACAAACATTTTCTGAACTCGACAGCATGCTGGAACCAAAAGTAGGAAGTCGATGGCTGTACACATTTCTCTCTCACGCATGGAAGAAACCTCAGCAAGCAAAGATGTGTTCTTCCTATCAAGCAGTATGTAGAAGCAGCAGCAGGGATGGTGCCTCATCGAGCAGCTCTTGGTGCTGCAGGGAGAAATTAAAATTATATAATATACGGAAAATACTAAGTCGAACTATATAGAAAGTCACCGCCACGACTCTGCAAAACAAGGTTCAGAAGAAAGACCGGGAGGAGCATGTACCCAAGTTAACAGCCTCGGAGCTTTTCATGAGACGAAGACGCTGGCAGGTCTCCACAAACATTCTGTAGGCAAATATAAGGAGGTCAGATCCACTTGGAGTAAACTTTTGGAGAACATGTCCATGCGAAGCTCTAATTCAATGTCCATGCGAAGCTCTAATTCATTGCAATCTTAACTCAAAGAAGAAGGTACAACGAAAAGTAACAGGTAATGAGAGCTCGGCTATTTTCCTAGATAGGAATCAGATCTCCTACAAGCCTATGCGAGTAATAGTGTGACAGGAATTTAACTTTTGTGAAAAGATTTTATGCAAAGTGAAAGTGGGAAAAAAAATCTCAGATACAGTTGTGACCACAAACAAATTAAAAGGGCTTTGTTAGGGATCAGTGTTAAGTGTTAACCCAAAAAGGTGGAGCCAGCAAGCAAGCAATGCAACCTTATCCAAAGCAGCCTATCAAAACCAACTCGATTCTTCGTATTGATGCCCATGTTTATCTAATTGTGGTGAGACAGATACATCACAGTTGTCTCAGTTTCTTAAGAAAAAGAAAGTTTGTTGAACCTACTTTAGATAAGAAGGGCGCATAGTGCAAAAATGAATCAAACAGGGAACTCCTATGATTGAGCTACAGACTACAAAAATAGAAATTTCTGAAGGGATACATAAGCCCAAAACTTGAGCTGCTAGGCACAGTTTCCACTATGTGTTCACCTCTTCTAAGTTAATTAGATTCATTTTCACATGAAAGGATGGTAAGTAGTCCCAGTTTCACAATCACCTCATTCATTGTATCATTGATGTATTTGGAAAACAAGAAAAACGGGTTGCTATCAGAACATAACCGAGTAGCAATATCAGTTACATTCCTAACAGCGCCCTCGACTGGTTTCCACCCCTATCTTTCCAATTATGCTATTAGATCCTCAGGTCCGAAGATGGAACGGTTCAATGCACTCACATGGAATGGAATCTACCAGGGTCATTCGCTGCTAATCATTTCATCTCCTAAATTTCTCAGGTTAGCTTGCTGATAAACACCTATTGAAAGAAGCAAGCAAGATCCATAGCCCATAGAAGAATACAGGTTAAGTAAGAACAACTCTCATGGATCCAATTGATAAACCAACAGATACATCTCTACTAGCAGAAAACACGAGCAATCTCATGATTCCCTAGTCTCTCATGTAGGAGAGACCATTTCCTACATGTTACTACCAGATCGACCATTAATTGAACTCAAAATAACCATTTCCCAAGCAAAGAAATACTGAAACATGAACTGTTGCTGAATAACAACATGAGCTGCAGCTGCATGCGGGTTTAATTCATAAACAGCACAGAACAAGGCAGTTAAAACTCACTTCCAGGGGACGTCTCCGAGGAGCATCCAATCCCCGTCCTTGTCCTCGTACGTCGGCACGTACTCCGTCCCGCTCACCGCGTCCACGAGCTTCATCCCGTCGTTCCCAACCTTGCCTGCGGCCATCCACCCATCAGACTCTCAGAAAACCATCAAAAACAGCAGCACGTAGCGCAAGCATGTCGCGGCGGTGAGGTGTACTCACGGACGGTGAAGTGGGAGAAGAACTTGTCCTGGAGCGCGGTGAGGAGCTGGTCGTAGCCCGCGTACGCCTCCAGGTCCACCTTGCGCAGGTACGGCGCGCCGTCCACGGCCACCTTGACGAACTTGGCCTTGGACGCCGCCGCCGCCGCGAGCGCGTTCTTCCGGAACGACCGCACCGGTGGCCACCCCACCACCTGGGCCCTGCACCGCGAGACCATGTCAGCTCAAACTGGGCCAAACCCCAAAACTACGCAAAATTTCTGAGGGGTGGATGATGCGTACTTGGGGGAGGGGGGAGAGTCCGAGGCGGCGGCGCGGGGGGAGCGGTGGTCGGGGTCAGAGGTGGAGGCGCGCTTGCGGTCGGGGTCGGAGGAGGAGCCGGGGAGGCGGAGGGTGAGGGCGGTGTCCTCGAAGTCAAGGCCCGAGGCGGCGGAGGAATCCGTGGAGCTCCGCTCTGTCTCCACCGACATGGCCGGCGGCTGCTGATGCGGAGAAGGGGGAAGAGTTGGGGCGGTGGTTTTGGTTTGCACTTTGGCTCCGGTGGCCGGGGGCGGCGGCTGCTGCCCCTCTCTCTCTGCGAGGCGGGCGGTAAGAGGAGGAGGAGGTTATAGGCGGGTGCGGTCACCGGTCGTCGGGGTTTAATCCTTGGGTGACGGCCAATGGAGTGATGACACGTGGCGCACCTCATCGTATTTATCGGTTTTGAGTGTGCTGCGGCTGATGGATTACGAGGGCCTTTGGCCTCCTCGTTTCGGCTGTAGGTTATATTTTTTATATTTTTTGCTTTTTTATCTTTTCTTTTTTTTATGTTTTATTGTTTCTATTTTTATTTTTTAAAACTTAATTACAATAAAAAAAAGTTACTACATGCTACAGTGCAAAATAAATCAATTACAATAAAAAACAAAAGCTACAAAAAAAGCCACTTGAGCACAACCTTGATTCTACCACGAGTGTTTGTGCGAATGAATCGAATGCTTATAAAATGCTTTGAAAAAATTGTTGTGACGAGTGGCTTTGAAAGATGATGGGTAAACTATTTTTTTATTTGATCAGAAAAATCCATAAACTTAAAGTGTTAGTTTCTGGTGGCCTTGAACATTTTTGCATATGCCACCCTATTCACCAATCACAAATCACCACGACGAGACGTTGGCTTCCAGGAGTGATAGCCATGTTTGCAACACATAAAATTTCTAAATTGCTATGAAAATTTTATTTTTTTTGTGTGAAATTTTGAGCAAAGTTAACGTAGAATTTCTTAGCGGGCAGGAATTTCACCCAAAAAAACCCTAACATGCTAGACTCGAGAGCTAATAATATTGGCAGAAGACGAGGTCCCATACATAAAATCGCCCCCTCTTGGATTTCCCCAAATGCACATAGAAAGAAGAAAGAAGAAAGAAAAAGGAGAAAGAAAACGAGATATTGATGCTGGGTTCTTTCTAGTTTAAAGCTGGTTTATGTTCGATTATCTATAGTAATTAACTTTTAAACGGTGTATTTTTTAAGATGGATTAATTGAAATATTGTATTAAAAAATGTATTAAGTTCAATTATATCAGCTAAAATTATATATAACTATTTTTCTATATATATTATTTTTTTATAAATAATTAATATTTAAATCATAAATTATAAACCAACGGTACAAAAGAACTAACCCAGTGGCCTCCTCCATCCGTGCATGGGTGGTAGCATTAATGTCCGTGCCGGTCGTTCTTATGAGTGGGCCAGGGCTGCCGGTTGGCCACCCTACCGCTCGCCCCGCACCGCCCCGACCACCCGATCCCGGTCCGACGGTTAGAACACCGTCAATGGACGCTGACTACGACCCGGTAAAGGCGTAAACCCGAGCGGAAAGCGTACGCGTCGGGGACAGGCGGTAAAAGCGGGGGGCAGGTGGACGTGTCGGCGACGCCCGTACCTTCGTTCGCTTTCGCTTTCGATTTGAGGAGGTGGAAATCGAATCGCTTTCCTATCCCGCACGCTTTGCACGAGAGCGACCGCCGGTTCAGTTGCCGCCTAGACAGATGGTGTCGACGTGGATTCGGCCTGCAGCGAGAAGCATTCGTACAGCTCTACAAAATGCTACATCACATTATGGTCTGATACAACAAAGTTCTGTTTACTTCTTAATTTTATCTTTTTCTTATTATTTTTTGGATGTTTTCTTTTTTTCTCTCTTATTCATTTAGATTGTCTGTGATAATATATCTTTTTATTTTTAAAATTTAATTGTGCTAAAAAGCTAACGGTAGGTATAATGTATTTTCAATAGCTACAATATAAAAGAGACATAAGTCTAGATTTATAAACCCAAATAAACACTAACTATATATCAATGTGGTTGTTCGGTGTTTTAGCACTTCTTCTCTCCAAAATAGGACACCCCACTAAGCTTGTTCTTTACGGCTTCTAAAAGCGGTTTTTGGCTTTTGCTACAGTACCTAACTTTTAAATGGAGTATTTTTTCAAGACGTGATCTACATGTTAATTGTAGTACATGTTAAAAGCCTAACATCTGTATCAATCAAAATCACAAGCGAATATTTTTCTCTTTGTAATCTCTGTCGCAAACAGCCAAAATTCAAAAAATTTAGCCAAAAGCCATAAACTACAGCCAAAAACAACAGGGCCTAAATACAATTTTTACCCTTTTTTCACCCCTCTCTCTCCCCCGCCATTTCACTAACACGTGCTTCTTTCCCTCGCTTGGTACCGCAACCTGGGTGGTGGCATGCTCTTTTTGAGTTTGGTTTATGGTTTTTGGCTGCGATTTAAGATTTTAGGTTGCTTGTGAGAGAGTATGGAGTAACAGAAACTCGCATGCTGTTTTAACCAATATAAATGAAGTCAATATATTGTGTGCTATAATCAACTTGTAGACCTACATTGAAAAGACAATTCCCTCGAAAGATAGTTATTATAGAAAAGCCGAAAAACAGCTTTTAGAATATGAAAAAAATAGGCCCAGTACCTCTTTTTACATGTGTTAAAAGCCTGTTTATTTCGGCTTTTCAACTGACTTTTAGGTTTGATTTTCTAGCAATTACTATTTATTAGATTAATAAGTCGTAACTGAAAATCATAAGCCACAGCCTAAAAGAAGATGCTCTGTGCCTAGAGCCTGTTCTTTTGGACCTTTGTGGCTTTTGGCTTTGTCTATGGCTTCTTCGAAAACCGAAACAAATGGAATAGCTTTTTAAAATTGTTTCTTCAAACGACTTTATAAATTCAAAATCGTATACGCTATCTACAACAGTATCTCCGTTGTTCGTCACCGTCTCACCGCAGTTAGAGAGAACAATGCTTTAGTCGAGTTTTATGGCCTACTGCTTCTCCTCCCAAGATCAACAAAGTACACATGGATACCGCTCGGCTGTAACAAAGGTCCCACTCGGCAGTAAAAAATTGTATTTTAATGCTTGTGGTTATTGGTAGTTAGCTGGTAGGGGGAGAGAGAACAATAAGATTAAAAAAATATTTTAATGCTTGTGGTCAGATCTTTTGCTTAAGGACTGGCCTTAAGTCTTTTTTGCTTATGGCCTGCTTAAGATCAATCCTACATTGTATAAGGTCGACCTTAAGGTGTTTTATAACCTTCTATTTTTATACATTATGGATGCCCTAAGTTGTAACCAAAGCCAGGGATGGACGTATGGATACACTGCCAAATGCCAATGCCCTAGTTGGACACGGCCTGACGACTTTCAGAGCTTCCATAGCTTTGTGCGAAAACCAACACGCCAACTTGTGCCTACGGGTCGTGTGCATGCTACATCACTACCGCATATCTGCATCTGCAAACAGATCCGTATCGATGATGCGCCCGCGCGCGTGGACAGAAGGTAGCGCTAGCAGAAGAGGAGAAGAGATGGACTCTGCATCTGCAACTCTGCGTGCAGGACAAGGCCACCTAGGGCTGGGGAGCCTGTCCTGCCCTGTCTGGTTTAAGCACGGCAAGAATCAAAAGACAAGTGTACAGACGTGCATTGCATTCATGGGGATCCGCGCGGCCCAGGCATAGAAGAAAGAAGAATCACGCCTAAGATCTTCAATGGTATGGTCAGGACTCAGGAGACTGCAGATATTTGCGTCTGCTTCCACTGCAAGGTGGCAAGGTTAAACAGGTCCCTCTCGTCGCAGGGTACCTATCGTCGAGAATCGAAACTATTTTATGTAAAACTTTTAGGGCATATACAATAATATACGTAACTGTCATATATAATACTATTTATATCATCTATAGACGATATTTAAAATAGTTTTTACATTAGATTCTTTTACATATCTCTACAGGCAATTTCTACATCATACAATGTATATTATTTCTCGTAATACAAACTATTGCATGAGAGACGATTTAATTCTTTATGTTTTCTTTATTTCATATCATCTTCTGATGTTACACTATTGTACATGCTCTTAATCTGGAGAAAGGTTTCCCTACTCTTCTTCTTAAAAAAATCATGCACTACTTTAGTGCAATTCCTGCGTGTGCATCCTAAGGCAAGACCCTCGCATTTTCTATTTCATCTTTGCCTCGTCTAAGGGCCTATTTGCAACACATGAATTTGTGCTCAATAGTTGAAGCTTATAAGATAGTTGTGGACGGTTCTTAATATAAGATTTGTTTTACTAAGATAAGGCTTTAAATGATCTTTAAAATCTTAAGTTTGGCTTTTATTGAGCAATTGAGCATAATTGATTAAAATTAAACTTCTAACACTTAAGTTGATTCAATTTGTGTTTCTTAGCCCTATTTAGTCTTCTTGATATGACTTAGCTCGTATTTAGATACCTTTAGATAAACTTGTTATTTTTAAAGCCTTGTTTAGCTTGAAATTGATTACATATGCCTTGTTATGATCTATATATCCTTGCATGTATTCTATGACTTTCATATTGTATCTTTTTAACTTGAATCTCACTTTGGATGATTTTTAAACCTCTTTTAGGTTATACATTTTATTCATGCATACATGCTCTTTCTTGGTTCCCTTTAGTATTACATGTGGCATCATGCATCATTTGAGGGGGTGTTTGTGAGCTTGCATAGCGTCTTGATTCTTGATGACTACTTTGCAAAAAGCGAGAGAATGATTAAGTCAAAATCTGTCTCAAGTAAAAAAAAAGGTCAAAATATTGAGAATAATCTTCTAAGGGGGGGATGAGCATTATATGGCTTCAAGTGGTATCTTCTAGTCGATGTTTTCCACTTTTGCCAGATTTTAGCGCAACCTTCATTATTTTAGATAAATGTCAGAACTTTGGCATTGATCTTCTTGATACATGTTTAGAATAGGTTCATGATATTCTAAGGAGGATTTGTGCCAAATTTCACTGCATTTGGATCAGTGGCTTAGAAGTTAGCCCTTTTTTTGGATTATGTGCAATGCTATTTTGTGCATCTATATCGGTAAGTAGTCAGACCGCCGTGACCTGAGCGGTCAAACCAGCCGACCCTGGTCAAACCGGTGACCCAAGCGGTCAGACCAATCGATCCGGTTAGACCGGTGACCTAAGCAGTTAGACTGGTAGATTCTGGTCCAATCATTCCTTGGCTAGTGGTCAGACTAGTAAGACAGAAAGTCTCTGTTGATTTGTATTCTCTAGCCCTTGCATTTGGTGAGTTTGTAAGATTATATTTTCACTGTATGAAATTGATAATACCGAAATAAAGATTTAGAAAGCCATTCACCTCTCTAACATGCCAAGCCGATCCTATAAGAGGTCACTACTCACTATCCCTTAGTAGAGGGCCGCAATGTGCATGTCCTTATTAGCGTGGCACAGGACGGTCGAAGTGACGCATATAGCTTCTTGTCCATATCTTTGGCTTTGGCTTCGATGACTGGCCAAGCTTCTGCGCGAGTGCAAAAACTATAAAGAAATTGTCGTTGAAAGGTGTAGCGTGTAGCGTCTGCGCCTGCATAGAACCCTAACATTTAACGTGGAGATCAAGTTATAAATGCGTGTTGTCGTACAGCTGTAGACGATACGATAACAATATACACTTTCCTTTTGAACTACGGTTTATAATCTCTGAATGTAATCTCTAACTGAGTATAAATATACACTTTCTTTTTGAACTACGGTTTATACTTTTTTTTAGTTGTGCCTTATTAGTCTAATAAATATTGAGGAACCGTCGCTGACGACCAGTCCAATCGATTCCTCTGCTTATGCAAAATAAGGTTAATCATAGCAGACAAGAAATAGTAGATTAAAACACAGAGAAGTAGAGAGAACTCATGATATTTCTTTATTACTTTCTCTATACAAAATTACTGGTACAACTCCCTATTTATAGTTTACTGGTGAGGTGCCCATCATGGGCCATGACTTCCGGCTCAGGCCTAGGTTTCCTAACACTCACTCTTGGACACTTATCCGATACGTTCATGCCTCATCAAAACTCCATAAAAATCCAGTGAAAAAAATTTGGAAAAAATGTATATGATACAGCTGTACCCGATACGATAACAATTTTTTTGTTTCTCTTATGTTGCGCCTGATTTTGGTTCAGTTGCGCACGTTTGCAATCTCTGAATGTAATCTCTAACTGAGTATAAATATACACTTTCTTTTTGAACTACAATTTATATTTTTTAGTTGTATCTTATTAGTCTAATAAATAGTGATTATTAAGAGAAACTAAAACCGCTTAAAAAGTCAAAAAAGAGGGCCTTGCGGCGGACATCAAGTTTGACAATCGCTAGGAACGAAATCAAATCAAATCAAACAGCATATATCGCTGATTTCCTGGCCTGTCTGCTGGACTACTAATCATTGAGAATGTAACACAGTGCTCATCTTGTTCTTTCGAGGCAGGAACTACAAGTTCGATTTGGTTGGAGGAGCGCGTAAGCGTGTGCCACTCTAGTTTAGGTCTGTTTTTTTGCTGTGGTTTATGATTTTTGGCTGCGGCTTGTGTCTTTTAAGCTGTTTATACGAAAGATTATAGAGTAACAGAAACTCATATGTGGTTTTTGCCGATATAAATAGAGTCAGTAAAGTATGTACTACAATTAACTAATAGACCTTATTTTGAAAAAAATACTTCGTTTAAAAGCTAGTTACTGTAGAAAAATTGAAAAGCAGTTTTTAGAAGCCGAAAAAAACAGGGCTTTTACCACCTACAAGCATCAAGATCACGCACGCTTTGCTCGTGCCAACCAAAAGAAATCCATAAACTTTGTTCGGTGCAGAAGGTGCACCCCCATTTGTATTGACAAATATGTGTGAAGCTTACCTGCCTGCCGTTCGTTGTGCCCTACCGATTTGATTAATTTGTTCTTGTCCCTCACCTGCCTACCTAGACCTGATAGATTAGTTGGCCAGTTGCAGAGTAGGTCAAATTAGAATCTTCTGTTCTTCTTTGCTCTACAGTTGGATTACATTGTGTCTGGCTGCCCACACATCGTCCCCGTATTACTCTAGGAAGGATTCCCGGTCGCGCGCCCCAGCCACGTCGCCCGCACGCGCGCTCCGCGCGGCGCGTGGCGCGCGTTTTTCTGTACGATCGGGGAGGGAATAACCTGTGATTTTTGGAAATTACGTACAGGTCTCTGGTTCTCGCGAAAAGGTCCCTGGAAATTTTTTGAATCCCTCCGTTTTTGCAGGATGGCCCCGCGTCTTTTGAAATCGCGCACGGGTCCAGTTTTTTTTGTCTAGGTCCTTTTTTATTTACGTACAGGCCCTTCCGGTCCCTTTTTTTACGAAAAAACCTTCGGTTCCTCCGAAATTACGTATCCGTCCTCGATTTTTTTAAAAAAACCTGACTCACGAATTTTTGTCTCTTTTATTTCAGTCCACACGGTGGCTAGCGCGGCGTGACGCCGCGCTTATGTGGCTAGTTGTTTACATCCACACTACTGTGGCCGAGTCCAAAATGGTTAGTTGCAGTCAATGGAACATCGAAGTTGGCCAAGCTGTGAAGCCCAATGGTCTACTTGGATGCAGTATGCTAGCTTGAGCTTTTTCGTGGAATCCAATAAGCCTGCTCGGTTGGACTGAAAAATAATAGCTTATGACTGAAATTACACTGTAGCTGACTAAAATTACACTGTAGTTGAATGTGGCTTATTTGTCGTAATTAAATTTAAAAAAAGAAAAACTATATTAGCTCATCACGGACAACGCAAATGAATACGGGAAAAAAAGAACCATAAAAAAATTTAAAAAGCTAAAAGTTTAGAAAAAGGCGAATTTTATGAATAGTAAAAAATAAGTCAAAAGCTAGAAGCTCAAGCTGAAATGAGCGGTGCTCCAGAAAATTCTCAGTGCACATAGATTAAGCTTAAATTTATATACGCATATAAAGTCATAAATCAACATATAAAAAAGAAGCGGGCCTGTCAGGAAGAGTTGCTACGATACACTTTTATGTGTCGTTTGGATGCGTTCGGCCTAAATGGGATCCAAATGAAGGCTTCAGCTTTTCCTATACAGTGCCACTATCCGTATCCACAAACACCGGATCTGTTTAGCATGCAGTAATGCTGTACTCAAATTGTAGATGCTCCCTTCCCTTGGTAGCTAACACATTAAAATGAACTAGTGGGAAAAAAAAGAGAATATCAACACTTTTTCTGGCTTTTGCATTCAGCAAGTAGACTGTCAAGTAAAATAAAAGGGACGGAATAAAACAAAAGAAAAGGCGAAAGCAAAAGCGGAGGCATTAGCGAAAAACGAAACAGGGCTCTCACATGTTCGTTAAGGTGGACATCAAGATTTGAATCCTAGCGGATGGAGTCGTGCACCCATAATTCCACCGTTCCACTGAAAGATGGTTCTCCATCTAATTTTTTTTTGTTAACACCCTGTTGCATCATGGTAATTTTCTGAAATTATGTCCGAATTGAACCATTTTCTCTAAAATTCCCGTAAAATCCGTATGAAATTTCGGCTTCCGAAAGTGTGGCTGCATATCAGACATGAGACAGAAGAAGAAGAAAGAATACCCGAAGCACCGACATGACAAGGAAGATATCTCCCTGTATAATCAAGTCAGCCAATGGGCTGGGCCCTAGTAGAGCCCAATATGCCCACGTTTCTTGCTCCACGGCCGAAACCGCCTCGGTCGCCCTTGGAAAGCCCAATAAATCCTTGGATTCCGAGGCGTACGTGACTCTCCCACCTCCAAATCCACAGCCGGCTCGCGTCGCCGCTCCCCTCTCCCATCTCCGGCGGCCGCCTACTCCAGACGATCACCCACGCCGCCGCCTCCGACTCCAACACCTCCGCGAGCGAAGCCTCGAGCGAGCGGCTTCATCTCGTCTGCTTCCTGCCTGCGCGCTTGGACGCCGTGGGGGACCTAGGGTTCGTGAGCATCCCGCGTGTGAGTACCTCTCTCTCTCTCTCTCTGCGTACGTAGTTTCCTCTCGGCAATTACTAGTTATTGCGCTCTTGTTTGCTATCGCGCGTGGAATCGATGAGAGATGTCGCGGGGACGAAATCATGTAGGGCAACGGTTTAGTTTCTGATGAAATCTGGGTTGTTGTTGGTGTAATCTATAGGTAAAGTAGCTCAAGTTTTGTTCTACTTGACCCGATAAAAATATAAGGAAGCGAGATATTGGAGGGATTAAGTATTTGAGGGAAATCTATAGACTGGATATATATTGATAAAAGGGGTTCGGCGCAGGTTGTTCAGATATGCCTCATAATTGATTTTATTCTATGAATGAGTGTAGTAAAGGGTAAACATCAGATGCTAGGATTTAGTGAAAAAAGTTCTTTATTTTTAGCTGTAACATGGTTGTTGCTGTGCACTTGATGCGATTACTGGCTGGATGTACTGATATTAACATTGTGTAATTTTTGGCATTGCAAGTTTAGTTTGGCATTTCATGGATAATAACATGCGAAAGGGGGGATTTTAGCCTTTTGAGGTTTAGACCAGTTTACATTTTATTACTTGATGTCTCCAGAATCAAGATATTTGTAGATGCTCGCTAAGTAGTTCTAGCTGAACTCGGTCAATATTCTGATTAGTTTTGGGAAATAGGTTTCCTATGTTGTACTTTTCCACGTGTGGCTAAGTCAAGCTTCAGCTAATGAGGGAATACCTTTTCGCCTTTTTAGTTCAGACTTCAGTTAGCTGAAAGATGGAGATACAGACTTCTGGGAAGCCTGTCGATATGCTGATGGAGAAGGTTCTCTGTATGAACATCCTGTCTTCTGATTACTTCAAGGAGCTCCACAGGCTGAAGACCTATCATGAGGTCATTGATGAGATTTACAATCAAGTCGATCATGTGGAGCCTTGGATGACTGGCAATTGCAGGGGCCCCTCCACTGCTTTCTGTCTCCTCTACAAGTTCTTCACGATGAAGCTTACTGTCAAACAGATGCATGGTTTGTTGAAGCATCCTGACTCTCCATACATTAGAGCTGTAAGTTTCTTTGCCCCGAGGTACTTTTGACGAATGTCACACTTCATGGTGTTGTGTCTATTCATTAGATGTGATATTAATGCATGCATTAGGTTATTTATCAAGTTATACTAGAACCCAGTGTTAGCAAGTTTTGCAGTATGGTGCTATCCAGAGCTATCAACTTCATCATTCCTTTCAATTCACTAATACATAATATTTTTTGTTTACATTGGTTATATCCACTAACAGTCCTATGACTTATTTCCTTGGATGGCCTTATGTCTCAATTTTGGTCCTAGGACACGTGGATGACAAAGTTTGCAAGCAGTTCATAGTGTACCAGTCTGTGCATTGGAGTTGTGAGCATTTTTGTTGTTTGGCTTTATTTATCCTGTTAAAGAATCAGATGTTTTATGGTCAATGAGCGATTGGTGTTGTTTTGCAGATAGGATTCTTGTATCTTCGGTATGTTGCAGATCCAAAGATCCTGTGGACGTGGTATGAGCCCTACTTGAGGGATGATGAGGTATTGCTATTTCTCATCTGTCTGTTTATTTATTTCTTTTTTGTGCACCCAAATCTTTTTAAGTCAATAACAACCTCTGCGTTTGGCCATTATATGTACTTTCATGATTTCATCACTGTGTATAACTTCTATTTAACTTCCAAAAAAGATGAGAGAAGAAAAGCCATTATATGACTTGCTAGTAGCTTGATCAGGAATGATATGCTAAAAAGGGGCAGCAGAAAGTCATGAAACAAAAAACCATGGTATACAAGTTAAACATTGTGGCACATTTAAGACTGAACTATATGGAGTCAGTATACTTTCATCAGATGAGTTATTTAGCAATGCATAAGAGCTGATTCAGTCTTTTTTTTTTCTGATGCAGGAATTCTCCCCTGGATCTAGTGGTCGCATGACAACCATGGGTGTGTATGTACGTGATCTTATACTTGGACAGGTCTGTTTCTTAGCTTCTTTTTGCTTTCAAAATAGAAATAATTGCATTGTCTCTGACCAATTGTTGTGTTAATGTTTCATGTAAATGAATAGCCCTATGCCATGATAATTCTGTCCTTATAACTGAAGAAAGTAGTTCCTGCCTTTCTTTATGACTTATCTGCTGAAGCTAGCACCCCTTGCTTCTCATATAAACTATATGAGGTTCTTGCCCATGTTTTGGTGACTTCAGATGAGTTTATTTCATTTTTCTCTTCTAATGCTTGTGAACATTTTTTAATCCTACTTTTATTTCATGTATGTTCAGAAACTATGCCAACTAATTGGACAATTTTCTTGGTCAGGCAAGTCATGGTTCCATAGCTTGTTTATGGTTTATACTCTTCTTTCCTTTTTTTTTTCTGACTAGTAGTATACAATAAATCCTTTGTTGAAGCTTTAAGGTTTGTTTATTGCTGATTTTTAATTTCCATGTCATCACAATTGAATTGAGTCCTCTGAATTACGTGTCACTTGATTTTGATAAGCGATGTCCACTTTGTGCTGCTCTTTAACAGCTAGCCTTATATTGACCAGCATGCTGCTTTGTTTTTTCATGGTGCAGTACTACTTTGATAGTCTTCTTCCAAGAGTACCTGTTCCAGTAATTCGTCAGGTAACAGCCAATCTTGAGATGATGAAGTTACCCACTAAGCTTTCTGGGGTGACTGGAGACTCGAGTCGTCACGGATCAGAAGATACTGCCCGTCGGCCTCCTTCTGTGAAAGCTTCTCTATCAGTTTCCTTTGGACAGCGTGCTCCACATCGTGCTTCCACAAGGGATTCGTCCCCAGTTCGGCGTACAGTCACCCATGATGATCATCGAAGATCATCCTCACCATCTCGTCGTAGTGTAAGCCACGGGGGTTCTGACCATGACCGTTCGAGCCGTGACCGGGACCGTTCAAGCCGTCACCGGGACCGTGATAGGGACAGCAGGGATTATCATAGCAGGGACCGTGACCACTACAGATCCAGGCATTCGGATGAAAGACGAGATGACCGAAGGGAGCGTGACAGTAGCAGATATAGACGTTCCAGCTCGCGCCATAGGAGCAGGAGTCGAAGTCGCAGCAGAAGCAGGAGTCGGAGCAGGAATGAGCCGCGATCCAGTCCATTTGGGAATGCAAGCAAAGAGAAGACCGCCGCCGTCTCAAGCAACCTAGCAAAGCTGAAGGACTTGTATGGTGACGTAACTGAGAAGGACGACGATGGCAATGCTGAAAGGCTTCGCCGTGATTCATGCGCGGAGGAGGTTATCAGGTTGGGAGGCCCAAGATGGAGATAAAATTGGACCTGTCATCCTACAGTTTCTTCGTCCAGGTCATGTTGTCAGTACACCCGTTTCGTCTGCCACCACCTCCATTAAACTTCTTGAGAGCTCCACCGTCACAAAGTTTGTCAACACTTCGGTATCTCAAAACTTGTTGACAGGGATACTTGCTATCGTTGGCGTCGCACATTCGGGTGATGGATGTTGGTTTCCTATGTTGTTCGCATCCATTTGCAGAATTGAAACATATTGGATGATCTATTGATAATACCAAAATGATATTTACGTTGGCAAACCACTTTAATTTGAGCTCAAATGTTTCATGTTGGAACCGGATTAGCTGATGCTCGAATGCTAATGTGTAACGTTCTAAAAATTTGTTTTTTTAATTTAATTTTAAATTAATTACTTTAAAAGTGTTTGGATTTTATTTCAATTATTTGTGTAATACTGGAAGAAAATATCAAAATCCTAATTATAATCCAAAGTTGAAATAAATAAATAATTTTTTTTCAAAAGGTTACCCATCCTAGAATTATCATAAACTAAGCACGCGTAACGTCAGAGTTCCAACCAAATCGGCCACCAGTTGGCCTTCTTCGATGTTAGATGTTCTTTTCACCTTTCTTTCTTCTTATTCTTTGGTTTGATTACTGTTCATCTTCTTCTACTTTGCGTTGGGCCTAAGCTCAAATCCCTAACCGACAAAAACTTTTTCCCTCCATCTTCTACTTTGCGTTGGGCCTAAGCTCAAATCCCTAACCGACAAAAACTTTTTCCCTCCGTATCTTCACTTGAAAATCGATCAATTTGTGCTAGCAAGCAATTCATTAATTTTTCCTTTCCTTTCGCGCGTCCTTGAATACCAAAACACTCGCACGGTGCCATAAATTCTGTTGCTTTTCTTTTCTTTGCCGAAGCTATAAATTAGAGCACCATGATCGTGTGGCCTTCCCTCTCATCTAGCCAAAGTCTCCCCTTCTCTAGAGAAGTCGCCGAGTTCGACGACGACACCACCGGTTTCGAGAATGACCTCGCCGACCGCTTCACTATCAAGACCCCGCCGGAGCACCACGTCATCGTCGTCTTCCGCCTCGCCGTCGAGCAAATCCGCTGCCGGAGTCCTTCCCTCACCAAAGCACTCTGCCGCCCTTGTCTTCCGCCGTCGCCGACTACTCTCCAGCCTTCTCTGGTAAACTCCTTGCCTGTTGAAAGCAATCGCTCCGCGTTCGACCACGACAACCCCATCGACCTCAGCCACTCCGACCGCTCCCGATCGCTCTTAAGTTCCTACCGCTAAACCACCCAACCACTCAGACTTTTCGACCACAGTCGCTTTCGACCATGACCGCAGTCGCTCACGACCATGGCCGCTTTCGACCACCCTCGTGTTCGACCGCCTTATAGTTTTCGACCACTCTGAAGCTTTCAACCACTCTCAATCTCCGACCACTAGGTTTCGATCACCAAGATTCGATCACTTTGAAGTCTTCGACTAGTTCCAGTCTTCTTGGACCAGTTCCTGTAATGTTCGATTTGCAATAGTTTCGACCTCTCTGAACCTTTCGATCACATATACCTTTCGACCACGTTGCATACTTCGACCACTTCAAAACTTTTCGACCACTCCCTCCGACCACGTATCGACCATCGACCACTTACAGCCACTTTGACCACCGACCACATCTAAATTTCCAACCACATTTAGCCATCCGATCACAACTGTTCGACCACCTGAGCCGATCGATTCCTTTGATCGCTCCAAGCCGATCGATTCCTTCGACCACTCTGCACCGTCCTATTCCTTCGACTACTCCGCACCGTTCGATCTCTCCGACTTCTCCAGACCCTCCGATCTTTTCGGTCGTAGTCGTTTTCGACTACAATCGCTTCCGACCAGCTAGTAAGTTTTCTCGACCACTCGGTAGCTGAGATCATGTAGAGCCGTTCGACCACATTTAACCTTCGACTATCTACCGCTACCATAGTCTTGCGACTGCTCGGTAGTTTCGACTGCTCTCTGAAGATCTTACCCCTCCGACCACGGCAAACACTTTCAAAAGCCCGTATTTCTTCATCCTAACTCTGTTTGAACCCGTTCAAATTTCTAAATTCATCTAAAATCATAAACCTCCTTCCAGTATGTATATTTTGTATTTTGTGACTTTGTTTGTGTTTATTTATTTATTTGGGTTTCTCGTTTTTGCGTGTAGAACCCGACGACACCGAAGAGTTTTTCGTTCCGCAGCAGGAAGGTCCAGACAACGTGCAGGAAGGCAAGTCTCCTTTGATCAGCTTGTACCTATGTTTTCAAAAATCATTTGATTATTTGAAATTTATTTGCATTACCATGTTACATAAAATATTAATTTATGTCTTAAGGTTATTAACTAATCCAAATTTGTTACATCATCAGTTGAATTTGACAACCATATACCTTTGTCAACCTAATTCTAGAACGGTAGTAATTGCTTAGATAAGCTTACCGGTCACATAACCCTATGGATTGGAATAATGTTATCAAACCTTTAAACAATTGTTTTTATCAAGTGTTTGGCAATAGGTGTTGCCATTGTTTATAAAATAAAATTGTTGTAGGGGTGGCCCCCACCTAAGCCCAGTCGGCCTGCTAAAGGATTGTAAAGCCCAAAATGAGATATGTATAGTGACATGAATACCCCTATGAAGGGTACATGATGTAAAATACTCCTCACATGAATATATACATGAATATATATATTCATGTGAGGAGTATTTATGCCCTGGACATGGGGAAAGGGAGCAAGCATTGTTCATTCGTCATCTCCACTACCACACTCACTTTACTGTTTGGTTAGTAGTCACAGTTGGCGCCGTCCGTGGAAAGTGTGCGTCTTCAGCCGCCACCGGTCCACCAAACCTGTCAGCAGGGAGCGGTCGAACGGGAGCCGTTGCGACCACTCCGCGCCGTCTTCCCCACCCATAGGCAAGGCCGGTCTATCCTCGTCTGTGGCCTGCACCATCAGGTGAGAGGGAGTAGCCTGGCATCGCTCAGTCTGCGAAGCCAAAAAAGGTCAGTAAGTAACCTACGTATGGCAAGAATACAATGCTGACAGAGTGCTAACCTGATTGTCCAGCGTGGGTCTAGCCTCCAGGCCACTCGAGGTGTGCGTGTGCGGACCACCCCCAAGTCAGCCGCCTCCTTGATGCTCCCTGAAGGCGGGACATGACGCAAAGCGCGATGCAGCCGGTCGACGTGCTCGTCCAACAGGCCATAAGGTTACTCCGATCTGCGAAGTTCATGAGCTATACCTACAAAATAAATTCAAGTTAGCATTTTTGTGGAACAAAATCATTGAATGTAAACCAACAGTAAATAGAACTTGTAAATAAACAAATGAAACAATACTAGGCTACCAGCATAATACTTACAACAGTAATGAAAAGGGGGAAATACCACAACAGTTGTACAAACGATATATGCAATGTACGATACAGTTAGTACGACAGTACGTACGTAAAAAGTGCTACTAACAAAGTATAGATTACAATGCACAATGATTTGTAGTATTCAAGCCACTTTGCACACTCAAATAATTAGTTGCAGAAACCATGCTGGTCTACCTACTCATCAGCAGATGCCTTCACGAACGGTGCTGACATCGTAATGCACTTTCAATGTAGTGGGTATCGGCATTACTGATGTCTGCCTGCACATATTTTCAATGTTGCAACTAGTCAAATCACATCACACATTATGAAAATACTGATGTACTATAATTTACATTTCAATAACCGCTCGCCTATCATAACCAACTACACTGCCCTCATAACATTAACTCCATATCGGCAGACCACACACTGACGCCACTCTTGTCTTGCTGCTCGAGCTCTCTCGCTGTAAATAATTCCTAATGGGTTTCGATAATTTACATGATATATTGATTTAAATGCCTATATACTAGTTATAAAAGTATATATGATTTTTTAATGTATTAATGACATTACATCGTTTTATAATTAATCATAAATGTTCCATATTATTGTTTTGTACAAAGCAAACTATTTAATTCATACAAAACTTTTGACTGAATTTTAAATAACTATAAATTTCTATGGATGCTTAATTCGTACATAACATTGACTAAATTTTCTACAACTACAATTTTGTATGGATGCTAATTTGATATAGATGCTAATTTCTACAACTATGTTCACTAAATTTTCTACACATATAGATTTCTATGACTGCTAATTTTCTATAACTACATTGACTAAATTTTCTATACCAAAGTTGCACTATTCTTTTCTACAGCTACAATTTTCTACGGATACTAATTATACACTAAATAAACTATTTACTTCATACAAACAATATTGATTACAACATATAAAAAATTTTATCTAACGGAAATCACGGAATCTCTTATTCTTCCTCTCCCTCTCCTTTCCTCTCTTCTCTTCTCTTCTTTCTTTCCCTTCTGCCTTCTCTTCACCGCACGGCGTGGGCGGAAGAAATGCCAGGGGCTCAGCCGCGCGACCGATTTATATGCGCCCAACACACGAAGGGTTGGACGATCGATTTTCGGTCAGCAGAATCATTGGCGATCGGAAGCGATCGCTCGACGGTTCGATGACTGCAATTATGTCGCTTAACGGCCCACGGATTGCTTGCGCGTCGGGCGACAGGTCCAGTCGTCCAACTGTTGGACGACTGGAGGTCATTTCTGTAAAAAAAATGTTTACACGGGTATATTTCTATTATTTCGAGTAAAATATAGATTATTTACAAAAAATTCGTAATAACTTACCTAAATACAAAATGTACTCGTAAGTCGAACTCTAGCCATTAATTAGACAACCAAGATGCCACGCAGCTTGAAATGGTCTGTGGTTAATTATCAACCTTCTTTGACCTCAGTATTGATTGTATAAATTGCCAAGCAAGGGAATGATTGAAAGGCTAAATCGAATAGAAGACCACTGGTTTCGTCGAACACAAGCCTCAATTCCCGTATTTTCCTGTCAAACTTCCAAGCACCTCCCACGTGAGCAATTCTTGCACTTTCTATTCCCATATGTTTTCAGTACTAGCATAATGCTGGTGTTTTGCTACAGCAAAAAAATTATATTCTCTCAGAACAGTCGATATTATCAGGATCGACCTGTCATACTCACGCGGTCAGCCACGTCGTGTCTCTGTGCCCTTGGCTCTGCTGCATACCCGATAGAGATTTGCTGTTTTTTCTTGTTAGAGAATTTTTTTGATGGTGTAATTTGTATTTTTAGTAGATTATTTTTTTCCGTTTTTATTAGAGATTTTTAGGGAGGGGCTAGGAAGAGGTAGGAGGGGTAGATGAATCATTATCACTAATTTATTTTTTTAAATAGTAGAGATACGTGACAATGAACTCTGCCTTTCCCGGTCACGTGTTTCTTATTTCGGATGTTCCAAACGGGCGTTGATGTAGTCCACAGTTGACACGTATGAGCTGCTAGGGCATGTCCATAATAGTTGGCATGAAACATTTTAGATGTTGTGGATGAGGACGAGAGAGAGAGGGAGAAGCCACATGCAACAAACGGTTATTGTATCTATGTCGTCTAAATCTTATGCATTTTATGGTCATAAATTGTAGAATGCTACGTAAACAACTCAGAGGTAATTCACTGCATGAGATGTCTTTAGTTTTCTATATAGATGACATATATAATACTAAAGATAACTACTGTCTATACCACTGTAACACGTGCTACATGTGGATGAAGTTAAAGCAAATGATAAGAAAATCATGAACTGTTCACCGATTTGCCTTGTAGTAATATTTTTAATTTTAGTCCTCGAACACTTGTTTTTGTAAAAAATGATCCACTCTCTAAACTTAGAAGATATGGTAGGTGACACATGTCACCTGACGTGCCTGAGGAGCTTGGTAGGAACCAGCGTGCGTGGCAGCAGCGACGCTAACGAGCCATGCTGAGCCGCCTTTGCTCGGTAGGGGCCGCCGAGCAAGCTGGGCTAGACAGGTGCCCATATGCATGCATGGTTAGTAGCCAGACTCAGCTTCTTACTCATATTGCAGTAGATGCTTGCTGAAATGAATTAATTGTAATTTTTCCTAGGTCTTTAACTGATTGTTTTGTACTGCTTGCTCAGTATTGATCCAAATTATTTTAGTATTGCCACTATGAATATTTCGAACCAGCGTATTAAGAACTAGGAATTAATATATTCTTTTTAGTAGCTCTTGTAACATCCCCATTTTTGGGAACAGGGACGTTATACCATCCACAACAGCCCAGGAGTTCAGTTGCGGATCCAAAGTATATCATACCTGCTTACGAACATTTAAAAGAAGTTAATTTGATTGAAATAAGACCTAATGGTCAATTTGTAATGACAATACGGGCGTCCAAGCCCAAAACTGAACTTACATACAGAAGAACCGAAGAAAACTCCACAGGAACGTTTGAGTGCGGACGTAACCCTAATACGCAATCTTGATCTGCCTTCTTTTCTTCCAATATCTGTTGGGGGGAGACATTATGCAAGCCTGAGTACTCCGACCCGTATCAAAGAAATCACATGGGAAAACACTATATATCTACTTGCGTGATATTCAAAGATGGGTGTATAGGGTTCATTATATTTGGTGGATGCGCTTTATTTGCAAACAAGCAAAGTTAAAACATTTTCTCCTTAAGATCGGGGGTTTATCAAACAAAGTTCATCATTATCCAAATTAACATCCACAAACTCTACTTATGCCTCATTGTTGAATCACCCAATTAACACAGCTTCATTAACCTAAGCACCACAGATTCGAATACCATTATTTCACTCTGCAGAGTTTGCTTAACTTTACCCACACGATTCCTTAACTCCCGCGACAGAGTTAAGAAAGCCAGGTCGTTTCACTGCTCGCTTCTTTATATAGACTCTACCTGGTAGCATCGCTCAGTCACGGCCACATGTTCCTCCCGAACCTCCCCTGCCGTTTTAAGCCAACACTACCATTGTTAGGTATCCGCAGCATACCTAACTCCCACAGCATCAACACACCTCAGCCTGTAGAGGTTCAATCGAATTGAGCGACTACTAAACCGGTGTTGACAAGTCAACTCCGTGGTTTAAGCGATCACTATGTTCTTTACTTGGCACAAGGTTCTTGTCCTTACAGCTTTTCACCGAGGCACCAACCACAACTTCGCGAACTCCTAAGCTTCACCACCACCAAACCAAACAGCCTCCATCCTAGAGTAAAGCGGTAGGCCCAATCCAGTTAACCCGGAGCCCCACCAGCCTCTTTACCCCAGGTCCAATCCTAGGGTTTGGTCGTGGGATGAAATCATCTATGTGAAGACCCCACATTCGCACCCCTCCCTAGTTTTCCCAAGGTGAAGCCGTGGACCGATATCACGTATGTGATAACCTCCCACTCATGACTCCCCCCTTGGTTCTCCCAAGGTAAAGCCGTGGACCGATATCACGATGTGATAACCTCCCACCCGACTTTCCCTTGGTGCAAGTTTTCTAAACATCACCACCTAGGTACGGTGTCCCATACCACCGCCCTAGCTCGGGTTTTCAACTCTACCTACCAACGCCAAGTTCCTTAGTAGTACAAAATGTGAATGCGATGCCATATAAATCTTAATACAATATCTCTATAGTTACTATGGTTGTCAAGGTGAATATGGCCATCAAGTAAGACAGGCATTTATCGCTGGTAGGAATAACTAAGTATCATGTCATTCTAAACATTTTAGTTTAAGCAATTAACATTTTACAACTAACCATAATGCAAATATTTACTAAATACTGTAATTTCATGGGATTCAATATGATCAAAAACATGTGACTTGCCTCCTTTCTGTTGCTCTTGATCTTCTTGACCAGCTTCAACACTTCCTCATTTGCCTTTGTAGTTCTTCGATTGACCAATTCGCTTGGTCCGTTTACTAGCGTAAGACGAGGTCAAGCAGGGATTGTCGCCTGCAATTAAATATGCCGACTACGACTTAATTTATGAAAATATAATACAAAGCGAGGCGTGACGTGCTTGTGCTCTTAAGTAAGGCTTCGCTCAACTCACCCAAATCGTGGTTAGTCCTAATTACTCATATTCTATACCCGCCACTTGAAGTTATTTTCCTAGTATGGGTTTGGGTTGGTTACTTAAACTTACACTCGCCTTTTGTTGACTTCCAACCGCTCACCGCTATGATACGATCAATTATATACACGCACAATTATTGGCGAACGTTAATCCTAATCGATCTCTTGAATGCCATTATGCCAGTCTAATTCCTCACATGGGTGTACGATATATTCACCTCTCTAATTCATTTTAGGAATTAGGGTCATTTAACTAAATTCTTTCTTTTTGGTATTGGTCCTTTCTTGCAATCAGTACGCGTGTGACTAATTCTCTATACTAGTGACATTACCTTCTTAAATGAATTTAGTTAAATTATACTAAGCGTCTTCGTATGATCTCCAAGTTTTATTTTAATTCGCTGCGAATCGTTAAGATCTATGCTATTTAGGTTACTATATACAAGATATTCAGTGTGCATGATTTTATAACCTCATGTAATCTTGTGAATTTGGGGTATGGTATTTTAACTGCCTCTAATAATTTGGCCCCTTCTAATGGGTATTAATTTAGAGTGGGATTCTTAATTTATTCTGATAATTACAATTACTTCTTAGTGACGTTTCTACAATTTATAATTGACTAATAAGAATTGTTTGGGCACTTAACTGCGTGATAGAGCAACTTAAAGGATATTCTAACAATTTACTTTTAATATCTAAGAATATTTACTAGAAAAGTTCTATGACTTAACACTATTCGAGTTATTTAGGTATTCAGTTACAATCTTGAGCAATTTAATCGGCAATACCTTAGTTAAATCAGTATACGCTATGTTTTTAATCTATAAATGGAAATTCTTTTATTTTTCTTTATCTATTTTCTTATCTCTTTTTCCTCTCTTTTTCTCTCCTCTCTTTCTTTCTTTCTTTCTTTTCCCACCGCCACCGGCCTCTCTCGGCTCCCAACGACGCTCGGCTCCTCTTCTTTTTCTTTTCCCCACGCCGCCTCAGTGCCTCCGCCCGGCTCCTCTTCTTTCGGCCCTCCTCCTCTCCCCTCTGCGCCGATCCAGTCCCCGCCGCCTCTGCTCTCTCACGGCGCCGCCTCCCTGGCTTCTCTTCCTCCCCTCTCCTCCGAGCTCAAGCCTCCCACTCCACTCTGCGCCGGTTCCTCCGCCGCCTTACGTCGCGCCGCCGCCCCGCCGACCCTCTCCGTGCGCCTCCTGGCCTCGTCGGCCGTGCCGCCGCCGCCCCGACGACGCCGCGCCGGATCCGTGGCCTCACGGCCCGGATCCGCGCCTCCTCGATCCGACCGGTTGATGTTTGATTTGGCTACTCTATTGCTTTGAGGTTCTAATGGCTTTTGCTAGTGGTGTTCTAGGTTTGAGGTACGCCCTTGCGGGCACAACCCGTAGCGCCGCCTGTCACGGGGAGTGCGCGGTGGCTACGGTTGTGGTGACGCCGGTAGCGCGCCACCGCCTCCTTCTACGGTGAGCCCTTGCCCTTTACTCTTCCTCTATTTGGCACACTACACCTACGGATGCTTGTTGTCTCTAGCTATACAATACTTGCTATGGAGAATGAATGCTATATTGTCATCTGTGGTTCACCGCGTGATTGACGATGGGTTTGGCCGGAAAATATTAAGGGTGGCTTGGGGTCACCCTCGCTTGCGGTTGTCGCTCTGTGCCGCCTCCGTGCCGCCGCCGCCGCCGTCGCTTTGTCTGCCGCCGCCCGCCGCCCACCGGTCTTCGCCAGTGCCCTCGATCGCCGCCGCCTTGCTTGCATTTGGCTCTGTGGGCTTGGTTGGGGAATGGATGTGGATGATCCGTGATGTCGTGTTCGGTTTGTCGCCTTCTCTCGGTTTGCTACGCAATCGGGTTGTCGCGATATTTCTCGGGCTTGATATTTGGTGGAGCCGTGACGTCTCGCTATGTCTTGGTTATTCGGCTTGTGGTCGTGCTTGAATCTCTTGATGCCCCGCTGCCTCCCTCTCGTTGTGTGGTCGGCTTTGCTCGAACTGGGGTGCAGGTCCCTTCGCTTCTTTGTGTGGCTGTTTGGTGGCCACATGTGGGTTGGCTTCTCCCCAGCTTGCCGGGTGGTTATGCTCGTGGTCAGTGCATGACTCTCTCTCGAACGTGGGGTAGCCACCGTGACTATGATGATTCTAGTCCTTCGGTTGCTATGTGGGCTTTAAAAATGTGAGGGTTTACGCGGGTTGGTCTCTAAAACAAAACAGGTTTGTTTATGCCGAGTGATGACTCTGATTCTGCGAGAGGTGCCGATCGGCCCTTGACGGTCAGTATCTCTGTGAACGGATTACCCTGCCCGAAACTAACCTCTAGGGTTCTGACGGCAATTTCTATCTTCTTTCCTTTGTTTATTTCTATTCATTCTTTTGTTCGGTCTTTTTCGGTATTGCAATAATGATTTACCTGCAATTAAACTATCGGTATGACGGTGATTCGACGACAGATCCTAATGTATGAAATGGCATAGCTGTAATTTGGCTTTCTCTTAATATTGATGGATGCCACCATTGTAATTTATCTAACTGTAATTTTTATTCTAAATTAATCCAGATGTAATTGAATATGTATGAGATGGCATTCGTGTAAATTGGATCATGTATTTCTGACTGACTACATTGTATTACAATTGTTTAATTTTTGGGATGGTTATTCGGTTGCACACGAATTTGTATATTTATTGTAATTCGGATTGTCGCTATTATGCAATGCAAATTGTAATATCTTTATTTGACTTAAAACCAGTTCTAATTACCGCTCAATTGATGTAATTTATTTTATCCGATATTGATTTTAATTAATTACTGTTGTACGACGGACTGTTTATAAATATAATTTAGTTGAATTACAAATTGTTTACGTCCTCATTGTTGAAGCACTAAATGCATCGAAATTGTTTATCGTTCAAGTTTATTTATGCAACTGCGTAGACAAATTTTAAATTCCTCCGTATTTTAGCTCATTAGTTGCCTAATTAATTATGATTAATGTTCTAACTCGTTGCTTAAGGTTAATTAAAAATGTGGGTCGTTACATACTTCCCTCCTTAAAAATGATTTCGTCCTCGAAATCGGAGTTAACTTAGAGAGGTTGTGGTCGATCTCTTATCGCTCCCTGTCACGAAACGTACTTTAAGTTAGTCCTATTTATTCTGTCCATTTGGTAGATGTACTGCCTATGCGAGTATCGCTCACCGACTACTCCCGTTTTAAAGTTGCAATTTAATAACCAGTTTAAGGTTGTCGACTATTGCCACTAGAGGTTGGGAGCACTAGGATTAAGATTATAACTCGTATTGCAGTAGGGACAATTGTTTAATGTATTCTAAGGTGTTGCCCCTTCCCTCCTTAATCCTTTAGTTAATCCTTGATTCTATCGTGCTGGTTCTTTCAGCGGTTCTATATATCTTGTTCTTATCTGTCCTTAATTTGGGTCTTTTCCCACAATAGATACAGCTTCTTTCATGCTGGATAAAGCTTCTTTCATAGTGGACAAGGTCTCTGACAAAATGGATAGTCCGTTCTAATTTATGTTTTCCATCTGTTACAGAGTAAATCTTTAGTTTACGCAGTGATACTATTTGTTTGTAGCCAAAACTCAAGAATCAGTTCTGTAACATTTTTGGGCTTAGCAAAGGGAAAGTAAGACGAAAACAGGGATAAGAGCAAGAAGCAGGAAGGGAATTAAATGTTT
Organism: Bonia amplexicaulis; assembly: GCA_036346245.1. Taxonomy (NCBI): domain Eukaryota; kingdom Viridiplantae; phylum Streptophyta; class Magnoliopsida; order Poales; family Poaceae; genus Bonia; species Bonia amplexicaulis. The sequence goes on along the minus strand of CM070747.1, from coordinate 21,086,853 downwards.
TTCCTGATCACTTCCTGAAATACTGTTTCTCGCTTTCTATATACTTACATATCTTCTGACATTTCTTACTAATGTTGTAATTAATTCACCCCTACATTATTTTTACTTCCAATCTAAAATCTAATACCACACTATTAACTCCTTTTAGTATTCAAACGTAATCTCACTAATATCTTCGGTTATTCATATCCTATATAATTTCTAGCTTCAATCATAACTATAAATCCCATATCAAATCTGTTATATCCTTATTTTAATTCCACCGATATCATTCACATTCACGATTCCTAAAAATCCAATTAATTTTCATTATCACCTATAATCTCCAGCTGCTCATCCAATAATCTACTAAACTTCTTACCATCTACTTCTCAATTAATTCATCATTCTACAAATCCACCAAGGATAAAATCTCTGATCAGAATTATAATCCAATAATTACTATTATTAAAATCCACCAAGAGTAACACCGCTTACTCAAGCCTAAAATCTAATTATCATTACTATATTTTCTTATTACCACGACCCAGTTTACTCATTTATGTAACTAATTCAATCCAACAAGTTCCATTATTGTACCCACCATCAATAGCTTTGATCACTATTGTCTCACGTCTTAATCCCTTATGGATTATCTACTCCTTTTTAAAATTTTTATGGTTACACTTTTATCTATTTATTGCAATCAGAAATTTGCACTTAATTCCTTCTGAGATTGGCTTAATAGATAAGAAGAGAACAGAACAGAATAGGTAAGAACCAAGACGAAATGGGATAGAAGCAGAGCTTTTAACATACTTTTTATTTAAAATCAGAATTTTAGTTTTGCACAAATTGCTTTTCATAGCAGCCTACAGGCTAATAGTGCAATTCGGCTATTAATACAATCAGAAAACTTCGTTTACTCAAATGGTCTTTACCCGTTATATCAAGGGAATCAAACGGGTATTATGTACTGACTATTCGAACGATGAACTCAACTTTTCAAAAGGAAAAGTTTTGGGTCAGGGCATTCGTGCTATCTTCTTAACACCGTCCTTAGTACTTCCACTAAAGTTAGCTTTCATTTCATTTGGGCAGACTTACGGTAAGAAGTTAGTCTACACGACTACTCGTATTTTTGAGATTTTGACAAATTCAAAACAAAAACTTTTAATGCATGTCTAAGAAAGATAAGATGACATAGGAGAATGAGACAGCAATATTACTTATGCTTTTTGTAATTCTTTTGTATTAGAAATTAAGATTTTATAAAATCGTATTCCTACCGAAACCAAACTTATACTTAGGGTTACAACCTACAGTCAAACAAGCTCTGATACCACTTTGTAACATCCCCATTTTTGGGAACAGGGACGTTATACCATCCACAACAGCCCAGGAGTTCAGTTGCGGATCCAAAGTATATCATACCTGCTTACGAACATTTAAAAGAAGTTAATTTGATTGAAATAAGACCTAATGGTCAATTTGTAATGACAATACAAGGCCCAAGCCCAAAACTGAACTTACATACGTAAGAACCAAGAAAACTCCACAGAACGTTTGAGTGCGGACGTAACCCTAATACGCAATCTTGATCTGCCTTCTTTTCTTCCAATATCTGTTGGGGGGAGACATTATGCAAGCCTGAGTACTCCGACCCCGTACTCAGCAAATCACATGGGGAAAACACTATATATCTACTTGCCAGGATATTCAAAGATGGGTGTATAGGGGTTCATTATATTTGGTGGATGCAGTTTTATTTGCAAACAAGCAAAGTTAAAACATTTTCTCCTTAAGATCAGGGGGTTTATCAAGCAAAGTTCATCATTATCCAAATTAACATCCACAAACTCTACTTATGCCTCATTGTTGGAATCACCCAATTAACACGCTTCATTAACCTAAGGAAGCACAGATTCGAATACCATTATTTCACTGCAGAGTTTGCTTAACTTTACCCACACGATTCCTTAACTCCCGCGACAGAGTTAAGAAAGCCAGGTCGTTTCACTGCTCGCTTCTTTATATAGACTCTACCTGGTAGCATCGCTCAGTCACGGCCACATGTTCCTCCCGAACCTCCCCTGCCGTTTTAAGCCAACACTACCATTGTTAGGTATCCGCAGCATACCTAACTCCCACAGCATCAACACACCTCAGCCTGTAGAGGTTCAATCGAATTGAGCAGCTACTAAACCAGTGTTGACAAGTCAACTCCTGTGGTTTAAGCGATCACTATGTTCTTTACTTGGCACAAGGTTCTTGTCCTTACGCTTTTCACCGAGGCACCAACCACAACCTCGCGAACTCCTAAGCTTCACCACCACCAAACCAAATGACCTCCATCCTAGAGTAAAGCGGTAGGCCCAATCCGCTTAACCCGAGCCCCACCACCTCTTTACCCGTGTCCAATCCTAGGGTTTGGTCGTGGATGAAATCATCTATGTGAAGACCCCACATTCGCACCCTCCCTAGTTTTCCCAAGGTGAAGCCGTGGACCGATATCACGTATGTGATAACCTCCCACTCATGACTCCCCCCTTGGTTCTCCCAAGGTAAAGCCGTGGACCGATATCACGTATGTGATAACCTCCCACTCCTGACTTTCCCCTTGGTGCAAGTTTTTCTAAACATCACCAGCCTAGGGTACGGTGTCCCATACCACCCTGCCCTAGCTCTGGGTTTTTCAACTCTACCGGCCAACGGCCAAGTTCCTTAGTAGTACAAAATGCTGAATGCGATGCCATATAAATCTTAATACAATATCTCTATAGTTACTATGGTTGTCAAGGTGAATATGGCCATCAAGTAAGACAGGGCATTTATCAGTGGTAGGAATAACTAAGTATCATGTCATTCTAAACATTTTAGTTTAAGCAATTAACATTTTACAACTAACCATAATGCAAATATTTACTAAATACTGTAATTTCATGGGATTCAATATGATCAAAAACATGTGACTTGCCTCCTTTCTGTTGCTCTTGATCTTCTTGACCAGCTTCAACACTTCCTCATTTGCCTTTGTAGTTCTTCGATTGACCAATTCGCTTGGTCCGTTTACTAGCGTAAGACGAGGTCAAGCAGGGATTGTCGCCTGCAATTAAATATGCCGACTACGACTTAATTTATGAAAATATAATACAAAGCGAGGCGTGACGTGCTTGTGCTCTTAAGTAAGGCTTCGCTCAACTCACCCAAATCGTGGTTAGTCCTAATTACTCATATTCTATACCCGCCACTTGAAGTTATTTTCCTAGTATGGGTTTGGGTTGGTTACTTAAACTTACACTCAGCTTTTTGTTGACTTCCAACCGTCTACCGTTGCGATACGATCAATTATATACACGCACAATTATTGGCGAACGTTAATCCTAATCGATCTCTTGAATGCCATTATGCCAGTCTAATTCCTCACATGGGTGTACGTATATATTCACCTCTCTAATTCATTTTAGGAATTAGGGTCATTTAACTAAATTCTTTCTTTTTGGTATTGGTCCTTTCTTGCAATCAGTACGCGTGTGACTAATTCTCTATACTAGTGACATTACCTTCTTAAATGAATTTAGTTAAATTATACTAAGCGTCTTCGTATGATCTCCAAGTTTTATTTTAATTCGCTGCGAATCGTTAAGATCTATGCTATTTAGGTTACTATATACAAGATATTCAGTGTGCATGATTTTATAACCTCATGTAATCTTGTGAATTTGGGGTATGGTATTTTAACTGCCTCTAATAATTTGGCCCCTTCTAATGGGTATTAATTTAGAGTGGGATTCTTAATTTATTCTGATAATTACAATTACTTCTTAGTGACGTTTCTACAATTTATAATTGACTAATAAGAATTGTTTGGGCACTTAACTGCGTGATAGAGCAACTTAAAGGATATTCTAACAATTTACTTTTAATATCTAAGAATATTTACTAGAAAAGTTCTATGACTTAACACTATTCGAGTTATTTAGGTATTCAGTTACAATCTTGAGCAATTTAATCGGCAATACCTTAGTTAAATCAGTATACGCTATGTTTTTAATCTATAAATGGAAATTCTTTTATTTTTCTTTATCTATTTTCTTATCTCTTTTTCCTCTCTTTTTCTCTCCTCTCTTTTCTTTCTTTCTTTTCTTTTTCCCACCGGCCGCGCTGGCCTCTCTGGCTCCCAACGACGCTCGGCTCCTCTTCTTTTTCTTTTCCCCACGCCGCCTCAGTGCCTCCGCCCGGCTCCTCTTCTTCGGCCCTCCTCCTCTCCCTCGGCCGATCCGGTCCCCGCCTCTGCTCTCTCACGGCGCCGCCTCCAGCTTCTCTTCCTCCCTCTCCTCCGAGCTCAAGCCTCCCACTCCACTCTGCGCGGTTCCTCCGCCGCCTTACGCGCGCGCGCCGCCCCGCCGACCTCTCCGTGCGCCCGGCTCGTCGGCACCGTGCCGCGCCGCCGCCCTCGACGCCGCCGCGGGATCCGTGGCTCACGGCCGGATCCGCGCCTCCTCGATCCGACCGGTTGATGTTTGATTTGGCTACTCTATTGCTTTGAGGTTCTAATGGCTTTTGCTAGTGGTGTTCTAGGTTTGGAGGTACGCTGCCCTTGCGGGGCACAACCCGTAGCGCCGCCCGTACGCCGGGGAGTGCGCGGTGGCTACGGTTGTGGTGACGCCGGTGGTAGCGCGCCACCGCCTCCTTCTACGGTGAGCCCTTGCCCCTTTACTCTTCCTCTATTTGGCACACTACACCTACGGGATGCTTGTTGTCTCTAGCTATACAATACTTGCTATGGAGAATGAATGCTATATTGTCATCTGTGGTTCACCGCGTGATTGACGATGGGTTTGGCCGGGAAAATATTAAGGGTGGCTTGGGGTCACCCTCCGCTTGCGGTTGTCGCTCTGTGCCGCCTCCCGCTGCCGCCGCCGCTGCCGTCGCCTGTCTGTTGCCGCCCTGCTCCTGGCCGCCCACCGGTCTTCGCTGTGCCCCTGATCGCCGCCTGCCTTCGGCTTGCATTTGGCTCTGTGGGCTTGGTTGGGGAATGGATGTGGATGATCTGTGATGTCGTGTTCGGTTTGCTGCCCCTTCTCTCTGGTTTGCTACGCAGTCGGGTTGTGCGCGATATTTCTCTGGGCTTGATATTTGGTGGAGCCGTGACGTCTTTGCTATGTTCTTTGGTTATTCGGCTTGTGGTCGTGCTTGAATCTCTTGATGCCCCGCCCTCCCTCCGGTTGTGTGGTCGGCTTTGCTCGAACGTGGGGTGCAGTCCCTTCTTCTGTGTGTGGTGTTTGGTGGCCACATGTGGGTTGGCTTCTCCCCTGGCTTGCTGGCTGGTTATGCTCTGTGGCTGTGCATGACTCTCTCTCTGAACTGTGGGGGTAGCCACTGTGACTATGATGATTCTAGTCCTTCGGTTGCTATGTGGGCTTTAAAAATGTGAGGGTTTACGCGGGTTGGTCTCTAAAACAAAACAGGTTTGTTTATGCCGAGTGATGACTCTGATTCAGCTATGAGAGGTGCCGATCGCCCCGACGGTCAGTATCTCTGTGAACGGATTACCCTGCCCGAAACTAACCTCTAGGGTTCTGACGGCAATTTCTATCTTCTTTCCTTTGTTTATTTCTATTCATTCTTTTGTTCGGTCTTTTCGGTATTGCAATAATGATTTACCTGCAATTAAACTATCGGTATGACGGTGATTCGACGACAGATCCTAATGTATGAAATGGCATAGCTGTAATTTGGCTTTCTCTTAATATTGATGGATGCCACCATTGTAATTTATCTAACTGTAATTTTTATTCTAAATTAATCCAGATGTAATTGAATATGTATGAGATGGCATTCGTGTAAATTGGATCATGTATTTCTGACTGACTACATTGTATTACAATTGTTTAATTTTTGGGATGGTTATTCGGTTGCGACCTGAATTTGTATATTTATTGTAATTCGGATTGTCGCTATTATGCAATGCAAATTGTAATATCTTTATTTGACTTAAAACCAGTTCTAATTACCGCTCAATTGATGTAATTTATTTTATCCGATATTGATTTTAATTAATTACTGTTGTACGACGGACTGTTTATAAATATAATTTAGTTGAATTACAAATTGTTTACGTCCTCATTGTTGAAGCACTAAATGCATCGAAATTGTTTATCGTTCAAGTTTATTTATGCAACTGCGTAGACAAATTTTAAATTCCTCCGTATTTTAGCTCATTAGTTGCCTAATTAATTATGATTAATGTTCTAACTCGTTGCTTAAGGTTAATTAAAAATGTGGGTCGTTACAGCTCTGATACGGCGTGGCTTACGGTGGGTTGTGAGAGATGGAAGTAGATGATTGCTAGCTTGGGGATTAGAAGGAAGGAGGCTCTGAGAACTAGGAATAACTCTGAAGGAGATATCTAACTGAATGTCTAACAGACTGAATAGCAGATGACGAACTAACTAATCTGCTGATTGTCGACCAAGTCACGGCCGTGCCGTGCCGCCGCCGCCGCGTCCTGTACTGTAAGTGGTAAAGTCTATATAAACATCAATAGAAGAAAAAGGTTTTGTTTACCAAATGCTGATGCGAACTTGACACAGAAAAGATGCCCCAACAAAACAGCAAAGCGTCTCAGCAAGTGTACTCCAAGTCACCCACCACTGCTGCACACGCTGCAGCTACTATCTGCGGATTCATAAAACCTCTGCCTTCTGCGAAGTCATTGATGGAAACATGCACAATATTTTAATTTTTAATTTTATTAGGAGGTAAAAGCAATAAACTATTGATGCAAAACTCGCAACTAACAGCAGGCTACTCATCATACTTCAGAAAATACGCAAGTAAATTATATTAACAAAGTCGAACGAACGCGCGAACGACTTACTTGTTAGCCTGAAGAAGAACAGGAAGCCGCGCAGGCTTGACGCAGTGCAGAACGTAGATGATGCAGTGCAGGAGTGGTCGCGCAAAAGCGCTGCCCAGAAACCTTATTGCACCCCGTGCAGGTACTCTCTGCGGCAACGGTTCGAAGATAGCCGCTCTCCCTCCTTCCAGGTGCACGCCGGGAAGAAAGGTTGACGAGGTTCAGACGGCACACACCACAAAGACAACAAAGAAAGCGTAAAGTAGAGAAAGAATGGAGGTGCAAAATTCTCTCTGTTTTCCTGGACGTCTCCATACCCTTTTAAGGGTGCTGCAGTTATTCACTAGTAACTGCTGCGTTTTAAATAGAATTATGCACTAGTAACTTGTGAATTAAGCAGTGTAAATTCACTTGTAATTGCCTCATTCAAATGTTTGAATCTCATTCAAACAGAGAGAGAGGGGTGCAGGTTTCAGCAAAAATAAAAATGGACTTGGTCTGCCGAGTGGCGCGCCACGTCACAGCACGGTCGCAAGTCACAAGTTACACGAAAATACGTGAATACGTGCGCGTGCGTGTGACTAGACAGAACCCTCCTTATACCATCTGTATCCATATTCAAGGAGTGGTGATGACTCCACCTTATAAATTGGTCTTCCTCACCTTTTCTAATGGTCATAACACGCCAATAAGCTCATGGACAGATTGTTGACAATCAAGTTGCACTAAATTGTGTACATATCGACAAAAGAACATACTACTATATTAGATATATTGGTATGAGCTAATAATGTCTATAACAATGACATAAAAAAACATAGGTGCTGGAGGATATATGTATAGAGCCAATGAACAACAGGAGACGCCAACTCCCATCAGCGCTACGGTTCACATATATTGGCATTCTACAGTGAGCTACTAAAAAGAATCTATTCCTAGTTAGCGCTACGGTTCACATATATTGGCATTCTACAGTGAGCTACTAAAAAGAATCTATTCCTAGTTCATTCTATGGAAGGCGAAGATGAGGCAAGTTTGAAAAGCACAATGGTGAGGTTGAAGGGCATGTTCTTTTCGGCTGCGGCTTATAGATTTTGGCTGAAATTTTTGAATTTTGGCTGTTTACGGTACAGATTACGAAGAGACAGATACTCACTTGTGATTTTGGCATGTACAAATATTGGGCTTTTCACGTATAGATCGTTTAACCTGTAGACCCCATCTTGAGAAAATACTCCGTTTAAAAGTTAGGTACTGTAGCAAAAGCCAAAAGCCGCCGGCTTCGGAGGAAAAGAACAGGCCCGAAGACTCACCGAGAGAAGGAATTTGGAGATGGAAGCCAGTGTCCGGACTTAAAGAACTTGGCGTGATTAGTTTCAACCGAAGGTAGAGAGAGTGGGAGAAAGTGAGGAAGAAGAAGAGTGGAGCAAGTCCCGTCTAGTGACACAGGAGGCTTTGGCTTTTACAGCGGGGAAGGGAGAGATTGGTTCGGGCGCCATTAGGGACTTATGGCACTAAGCTTGAGAGAGGGCAAGAGAGAGAGAGAGAGAGAGAAAGAGGCTTCAATGGCTGATGGGATGATCTCGCGGCGACGAGACTAAGCCGCGGCGCTCTTGGCTCGAGGCGGGAGGATTTCATAGCTCTGTGGCTCGCAAAAATAGACGAATGGATTGGATCGGCGCGTGCGAGGAAGAAGAGAATGAGGAAGAAGATAAAAAGTTCTGATAGGTGAGATCCAGGCCCACATGGCAGTGTAGTGCAAGAGAAGGGAGCCGCGGGGAGGTTGGTGCCTGGGTCGATTGGCTTGGGCTGTGACACAGGGGAAGAATAGGCACGTGGACTGGGCCGACTGGCGAAATTCACCCCATTGGCTTGGAGGGTATTAAATTAGGATTTGAACTTTATTTTCAGTTTGATTTGAGTTTGAATTTCTGATTTGAATTCCCTAGGGAATTTGTACACGAAATTTTAATGAAAAATTACTCAGTACCCAGTTTAATTTTAAAAATTTTGTTTACCTATTGTGTCACGAATTTTATTTTAAAAATCTTAAACCGCAGCCAAGCTCTAGAAATTTTTTAAACACGCACCAAAAATTTTGAAATTCATGTATGTTTATTTGGAACTCAAAATTAGGCTGTTACAAGAGGCTAGAATGAAAAGAGTAGTGAAATGACCTTCTTGTGTCATTTCAGTCGCACACTATCATGTTGCGTGTCTACATATTAACATTATAAGTCTGAGGTATCTTATAGGTAAAGTTAGGCAACTCCGTAGAGAATAAATGATATTTGAATATGCCGTCCTTCCAGTCAATGGATTTGTGTTTTATGGGTGACTCCTATAACATGGTATAAGTAGAATTTAGATGATTTTAATGTGGAAATTGTAGATGACAAAACCCCCCTGTTAATTAAATATTGTTCTACTATTTTAAGGTCAAAGTTCTTTAACAATAAATTTGCATATATTCTTATCATATTACAACATATGACTCCATCCAGTCGAACACCTGCATGGTAGTTAAATAGCCTTTCTTTGTGGTTTACTGAGTACCCAGTGTACTCAAACTTGTTTATTTTCATCAGAGCAAACACCTGAAGAAAGAAAGATACATCAGCTAATATACTGGGGCTACGACAGCACTGAAGCGTTCATATGGGATTTCATGGGTTCTTCTGAATGTAAGTTTAGCTATAGTTTGGCCGTTATGTTATATTTTAATCAAGTTAATCCTTTTTAAATACTCTTGAATAGGCATAATATTTTTTGTTCATACCTAAACTTCTAGGCTGTTACGGGAAACACGACGGTCCTATTTTTGAAATAGGGTTGTTACATTAATATGATTAGCGAATTATATTAATGCTACCTGCGCAATTGCGTGGGCGATTTGGTTAGTTCAGTTGAAAGATACATTTATAATATTACAATTTCATAGTTTTTGCGCGTACTACGCTAGGATAGAAATTATCAACCATCCTCGAACAATCAATAAATTACCGAGTAAAGTTGTGTATTAGAAGCTTCCAAAGCAACCCATATTCTATGGGGTTGTCACGCACTCGAGATCGCGTGACACACAGCCGCGTAGGCAGATCCAGATCTCGAGTTCTTATGGTTTGCTCTTCCTGTACATCCTCTCGCGCGCTCATCAAGTGTATATGGTCCTGTTTGGGTGAGACTGCGGTTTATGATTTTTAGCTAAAGTTTTTGAATTTTAGCTGTTTATGGTATAAATTACGGAGAGATAGATACTCATTTGCGATTTTGGCTAGTACAGATATTGGGCTTTTAACGTGTAGATCGTTTAACTTGTAGACTCTGTTTTGATAAAATACTCCGTTTAAAAGTTAGGTATTGTAACAAAAACCAAAAGCCGCCAGCTTCGGAGGAAAAGAACAGGCCCTATATGTCTGTGTTTACGTATTCCTGCGTGTCTTCCTATGTGCTCTTCGCTTGCCCCTTGCAACAGAGGCAGAGTCACACCTTAGATAAGGTAGACTTTCGTTTAGGATATAAAAAAATATCTAATGTACAGTTCGGGTAAATTCAATCTAGCCTAGGTAATATTTTTATAGTTCAGACTAGATAGTCTAGATCATTCCACTACTAAGTTCGGAACGTAATTAAATTCTGACTCTGGCACTGTCCTGCAAATAGGGAAGGGAAAAAGTTGAAGTTTACGTACGCAAAAAAGGGGGGAAAAATATGCCTGGCTTCTCTGGAGAAGCTGTGCACGATTCTCAAGCACATCTAGATATTAGGGATTGACTGAAATCATAAAAAAAATTAGCTGTTTATTACATAGCAAATCTTTTTTTACAAATTACTTTTTTTTTGCGAGAGATGTTTACCGATTGGGTGCCTACAGTAGCCAGTTCTCAGCTGTGGTTGTATATATCCGTGTGTCAAGGCGGATCATACGGTGTTGGGGCCCACAGGCAGTCAGAAATACTCAACACACATGAAGAGCGGGAACAGTGAGTAGAGACATGTAGGTCGTAGTAGTGACCTGGAGGAGACTATTAGTGTTGACTTGCAATGAGATAGTTGCTAGATTATGACCTTTCTGTATTGATCCTAAGTGAGCTGAACCTGATTATCAATCTGCCAAATTGATCGATGAACTTCCAATTAGGTCACAGACGTGTGACTTACAGTTCAACCTATTGGCTGGGATTCTGGCTAATGGTATAATGGTCAATGGTGGTGTGCAACAATCCAAGCCAAGCATGTGGAAGAGAAGAGGGTATCGTTAGGGGCCTCTTTTTTTTCTCCTGAGTGAGAGCGAGGGGGCCATAGATTTTTTTTATTGTAGAGTGTACACGCAAGTTCACCACTGCATATGTTAATGCCACTGGAACGCAGCAATTTTCGCATGAAACATTACAATTCCTTCGAATTTTCTATATAAATCCTTGCAGGGGCGGAGCCAAGAATTGGATATAGGGGGGGCAACATGAACAACAAGTAGAGTAGAATCAATAAATCATACTGGATTTACCGATCCAATAGTCACATATCAGAGTAATATATTTCGCAAATTACAATGCAAAGAAAATTACATCTCTATTAACTTAAATTTAGCTCTTACGACTACCAGCAAGATCATAGGCCTTAATAATATCATCATTACTAATCTTTGCGGCCAATTCCTTTTCAATATAAATTACCAAACAATCTCGTAGAAATCAATCTCCCATTGTACTTCGAAGTCGCATCTTCGCAAGTTTCATAGCTGAAAAACATCTCTCGGTGGTTGCAGTTGAAACCGGAAGAGTTAAGACTAATCTTAACAACCTGTCCACCATAGGATAAGATGAATCTTTACTAGTCTTAACTAGTTCACTTGTTAGATCAGCAAGTGATGTTAATGCACTTAGGTCTGGATGGTTGTATACATTAAGTTAAAAATGTGGCAATTGACACTCTAATTGAGCTCTTTTTTAACTTGAGAAATCAGCAGGATAATATTTTTTCACTAGAGTGCATATATTTGCTATGTCAAAGGTGTCTAACTTTGGATCCAAAGAGGCACAAAGGGACAAAAGCTCTGTCGTTTGAGAACTGAATCGATCGTCTAGCTCAATCAATTGTTGATTAATTGTAACATTAAACACATCTACTTTGTAATGGTGAAAGGTTGTGGTGTTATCATTCTTGTTTCGGGATTTAGTCACATCAACGTACCTGTAAATTGGAAGAAATGATGTAACATTCATACTGAAAATCTGAAATAATTTGGACAAAAGAACATACTAATTAAATCACTAATTAAATATATGTAATTAATTATGTAATAAATGATTATTAGGAGGTTGGGGGGGTGCCAGGCCCCTCCCAGCCCCCCTCCCTCCGCCACTGAATCCTTGGTTCCAACCAACAGGGGTGAAAACGGATCGAATATGGACCGGATAGTGCTCAAATCATGTTCGTATCTATATTTTTTTTTCTCAGATTCGAATATGAATCGAACAAACGTCGGATATGGATACGGACCGGACAAATGCCAGATATAAATTCGAATCAAATATCTTCTCAATTCGGTCGGATACACACATTCTCATAAATTATATATTATGAAGACATTAATGACTTTTTATCCTCGTACAATCACGTTTAATCATTCTAATTCATTTACTTAACCTAAAGAAACATAAATTCAAGTTCAATTAAAAAAATTTGTCCAACTAATTAGTCGCATTGTAATAAAATATGCATATTGCTTTGTCGAATACAAATACGGATAATCCAGATAAAATAACATTTCGGATGGTAAAGGTCCATACCATATTCGCATCCATATTTTTTATGCGAATTCAAATGCGAATACGAATATGATAGAAAATGTTAATCGGATGGGAAAATCTATACCATATTCGCATCCTATGGAATACTGTAATCGGATAATACGGATAATTCGCATCTACTTTTCACCCCTACCAACCAAGGCGCCAAGGGTCTTGGAAGAACTATATATAATTTATATATTCACCTAAAAAATAGATTAGTGCATGTGGTTAGCAAAATGTTGCTATCGTGGAACTAATCTTACGTGCTAATGTTGATCGATCGATCTAGAATGGGTTAATATAGTAAAGGATACTTTTTCAAGTACGAGGAAGGACCCATGCGCACTCACATACACCCTACAATCACCCACACGCATGCCCACACACACATATACGTGGATGGGTTCCTAGCATATGAATAATCTAGAGCAGATGCCAGAACCTCACGAAATGCCGGTATGTGTTTTAATCACTAAACGTACCCACATATGTAATATATTCTTTCTGCTTGGGACTTTAGCCCAGTGGTTGAATTTGGAACAGTTGAGCACCAATGTCGAACCCAGTGTTTGAACGCTGATGGGCTGCTCGCTCCTCATCCTAAAGGATACCTTCGCACGACCAAATTGCAACACTCTAGCGAAGATTTGACTTGAGAGAAGCAGCAATTAACTAACTGACTAGACAACAATATACTATTGCAACGATATAACGACAAGTTTCATGTAGTTTTGACAAGTTTCAATAAACCATTTGAAAAGTCTCATATTCCAGTGTGTTACGTGTGTTGCTAGAAGTTTTGAGAAGAATTCAAGAAAATTTGAAGACAAAGTTTGAACCAGTTTTAGATTTTAGAACTCAAATTTCAACAAGTTTCAGCCGAAGAGTTTCAATGGGTTTCAGCTAGTTTCAACCAAAAGTTTCAAGTTTCAACATATTTTAGCAAGTTTCAACAAAATTTTCAAAGATTTGAACAAGCTCAGAAAGAGTTTCTTACAAGCCTCATAAGAAATCACACAAATTTTAGAAAATTCATGAATGTTACGAGAGTTTTTCAAGTATCAAACCTATCTTATTGGAAAATCGAACCACAACCGGGTCGTGCTTGTTCACCATTGTTGCCGATCACCTGCCTCACCTGTCGCATCCCACGCACTACTCATCGCTTGGCTGCCATTACCATTAGCGCAGCCTCAAGGCCCTATACTCTGTATTGCACTCAAGCTCGCTCACCTCTTGCAGCCACTCACCGCCACATGACACTGCAGCCCTGTAGGTGCTCGCAATTGTACTGTTGAGAATAGTCCAACATTGCTTGTGGGAAAAGAAAAAACATAATTTATAAGTGTGAGAGAGCCTCACCTATTGGATTAGTCTTTTGGGGGAGAAGGTCCAATACCACTTATAAAGTTGTTGCTTGAGGGACTTGCTTGTGGGCAGCCTGTGGGCTTAGACGTACGGGGTGCGCAACCCATTTAAGACCTATGGACCGGGGAGTAAACCCAGTTGGACCTCACGGGGTGTCAATGTTCGGATCTAACAGTAAACCCAGTTGGACCTCACGGGGTGTCAATGTTCGGATCTAACAGTGGTATCAGTGCCTAGGCTCCCAATATCTCCTTGGACCTCAGAAGTGCACAAGCAATGTGTGAGAGAGAGAATGTTGATAATAGTCTCACATTGCTTATGGAAAAGGAAAATGTACAACTTATAAGTGTGAGGTCTAATACCAGTTATAAGGTTATTGCTTAAGAGGCTTGCTTGCGGGTAGCCCGTGGGCTTAGATGTGCGGGGTGCGCAACCCATTTAAGACCTAGTGACCAGAGAGTAAACCCAATTGAACCTGACGGGGTGTCAGTGTCCGGATCTAACAGATGCCTCCCCCTTGGTATGCCGCCGTGTCTGCACCGAGGTCTGGAGGAGATGGAGGGAGAGGTGGCACGACATTGTCGGAGCCGGAGCGAGAGATGGTGGATATGGCTTCCAAGGTCTGAGAGAGAGGAGAGGATCAAAGGAGCCAGTGCTGTGCACGGTTATAGTTATGTGGATAAGGCTTTAGTTGGACGAGGAAGGAAGGAGTTATGGACGGCGCCACTTGTTGAATGATAGCGATCAGACGGTTATAAGCTGTAATGTTGAAACGCTAAAAATGGTGTTTTCTAGCTTTTTTTTCATTAACTAACTGTGGAGTCCTAAGTATAAAAGGACATTAATTTGTGTTAAGGTGAAACTGGTCATATATGGACGTATATTGCTCATCCGGTATCATAACCCATATTTTTTTCTTGATTCAGAGCCAAATACAAATACAAATTCAGAGTATTCAGAATACAAAGATAGAGCAGATACATGGCAGATTTGGTCGGCAACGCATAAAATAGTTGGATAGTACGCAGCTGCATCAACATATGAAGCAATATATGTTAAACCACCCCACTGTAGCTTCAACTTTTCAACACGAGTACATATATATAAGTCTTACAAGTGTGGCACAGTGCACTTCAGCAAAAGTTTTTATATAAATTTGACATGACCACACCGACAAGCTTTTTCCTGTTTTCCCCGACAGTAAATGCATTCTTACAAAATGAATAAAACCTTCTCAAAGTCTTACAATATTTTATTTGGGTTCCAAATATTCTAAAATACCTCTGTGAATTTTCTGGAAGTTTTGAATTTCTTTTGCTATTTTTTAAAGCCCAAAATCCTATTCTGGTATTATTCTTCTTCTTCCTACAACATTGGAAACTATCTAGATTATAATACACGAAAATCTTGATCTGGTGGATAGTAGAATCAACCCCAGATCCGGCCGGATGGTAAATAGTTTCTCGGATTCGGTCCCAACTAGATCAGACTCCATATAAATTATCTGCCCAGATTTCACCCCTAATCAGAGTTGATATGTCGATCAAAGTATCACTCTTATCTTACATGATTGAAACAACTTCGCATCGAGACTAGATGATTGGTACATGAATCCTAACGTGATAGAGACAATGCGACATAAAGATAGTAAGCAGATAACCATGTCTCGTGCATAAAGCTCCCACAACTCTGTCCTTCCAGAATATGTGCTGCTGTGGGGATGATCCTCTACCGTATCTGTTCGTTCTATTGAACTAAAAAATTCAGTAGAGGACATAAAAGAATGTGAATACCTTTATAATAGTACCCTAGGATGGAGGTGTGATTGTAATAAGGCCTTATAGTCATGTAGAAATATCCCCCTAGGGGAACATGGAAAATGATATAGATTCATTCTCATACTCTTCTAGTTCCCTCGTATACTGTTTGGTCTGTAACCACAATAATTAGCACCATTCGTGGGGACGACGAGAAAGCTAAGAGTTCAGTACAACCATGTCTCCTAAGAAAGCGGCGGCAACAACCAAGCGGAAGAGAAGCGCGTTGGTGTGGGGGCTAGCGAGTGAGGGCCCGTCGAGCGAGGGCCCGTTTCCCTCGTGGCAGCGGTGTCCGGTCGTTCTAGGGGGTGAACGGGGCGCGGGCCGCTTGGGTGCCAGTGTGACCGGGACCATCGGCCACGACGCAACCCGCATGGGTGTAACCGTCGACCTAGGCGCCCGCGTCGGCACAGCTGTTGACTCCAGCACTCGCGTCGACACAACCGTCGACCCAGGTGCCCGCGTCGGCACAGATGTCGACTCTGGCACTCATGTCGACGCGACCATCGGCCCAGGGCCCCACGTGGACACATCCGTTGACTTCCCCGGCTCTGGCCCCACCTCTGGTGATCCTCCGCGCCACACGACTACTACTGGTTATGAAGCCCAAGCCGCTATCGCCAACAACCTCACGACCGGCACCCCCGCATCGGTAGGCCCCGCCGGGCGTATGGCGAAGGATAGTCTTGTGGCAGTCCTCGGCACGTTACAGCGTGAGTTGACCGATCTTCGGAATGACATGCGAGAGATGCAAGAAGTTCAAAGTTAGCAAACGCCCACGACGACGGCAGTGGAGGTCGTAGCTGAGCGGGCGAATAACCATGAGGCCCTTGTCTCCGGGCCCCAGTGCATAGACATGGAGTCTCCACTCTCCGCCAGCTTGCAGTAGTCCCCGTGGCCAGAAGATTTCAAGTTCCCCATCGTCGAACTGTACAAGGGTGATACAGACCCTCAGGAGTTCGTGCGTGTGTACGAAACGGCCATTGAGGCAGCTGGTGGAGATGACTCCATAAAAGCGAAGGGTCTGGCACTGGTCCTCTAGGGGATAGCGCTTTCCTGGTTCTTCACCAGTGCGCCAAACTTCATATACGCGTGGGAGCAGATTCAGGACCGCATGTACAACAATTTTCAGGGCAACTACATCGAGCGGGTTCATGTAAGCTAGCTCTTCACCATCAAGCAAAAGCCCTCAGAGAGGCTCCTAGACTATTTCAAGCGCTTCGCCAAGGTCTGTTGCCAAGTAAAGGACGTAATGAGATGACCATTATCAATGCAGCAATGCGAGGCCTTCGCTAGGGGCTGTTAGATGAGTATAATGCACGCAACCACTTAAAACGGTCACCAAACTCTTCGACAAGATAGAGGAGTATGTAAGGGCCGAAGAGGATGCGCAGCGGTGTCGAGGTGACAGCTCTGAATCCAAGCAAGCGCCTGACTCCTCGAAGGAGGGGTCCAGTAGGAAGCAATAGAAGAACCAACAACCCAAGTACATCTTCATCATTGATGGTGGGAGCAATGATGGAGGGAACAACGACAACAGCACCCCTACTAACCGAGGGTAGGGTTGCAGAGGCCGAGGTCGCAGAAGAGGCCATGGCCGCGACGATAAGGGACGTGGCCACGAGGAGCAACAAGGGTTATGGTACGAGGTGCACAGCCAAGACGACCACCTCACATGGCAATGCCCCACCATTGCAACACTCTGGGAGAGCGTCGCTCGGGACCGCGTGACCCCCGACGCGGGATAACATCGAGTTATCAATGTCATCATAGGTGGTTCGTCATTGGAATTTTCATGTCAAAGATAGAGGAAGGCCTATGCCCGTCGCATCCACCACGTCACCGCGTACCCCGCTCAAGTACCATCGACTTGGGCACACAACGACACCACCTTCACGGTAGTCGATGCAAAGGGGATTGATTTCCCACATCAGGATCCACTAGTGATCCAGGCTGGTATCACTGGTTGTGATGTCAAGCGTGTCTTGATCGATGGCGGCAGCTCCGCGGATATTCTGTTCGCTAAGACCTTCAACCAGATGGGCATCCCTTGGTCTAGGGCTTCGGGGGTCGGCCTCTATGAGCCCCGGGCCAAATAGAGCTCCAAGTGACCTTCGGCCAAGGGGAACAAGCGAGGAGCGAGGACGTAACCTTCGATGTCGTCGATCTTCCCTATCTGTACAATGCTATCCTTGGAAGGCCGACCCTCAGTGCCTTCGGCGTGGTTCCTCATCATAACTTCTTGTGCATGAAGTTGCTAGGTTCGTGAGGAATTGTCACCATGTTCGGAGATCAGGACCTCGCCCGTCGGATAGATTTTGGTGCCCGAGGTTCCTTTTGCAAGGTGCACGTCATCAGTGAGACCTCCGCAACAGTGGTGTTCACGCTGGGGAGTATGGCAATGAATGCCACTCGGTAGGTCACCATTGGCGAAGGCCTCACCCCAGAGGCTGAGGGTGCGCTTCTTGAAGTCCTTCGCGCTAATGTTGATGTATATGCATGGTCCCCAGATGACATCAGGGGAGTGGATCAGCGCATCATCGAACATCATCTCGTCGTATGTCCTCATGCTAAATCGGTCAAGCAGAGGCTCAGATGCATGTCACTTGAGCGCCGCGCCCGTGGTCACAACGGTGGGAGATTCTCGACTGCACGTCGTTACTTCAGCCACCAAATTGACCTCGCACGACGGGGCTACACCCTCGACCATGAGTCTACCAACTTCACCAACCCCGGGAATCACAATGTTGGGAGCCTCCGTGCCGCCCGCAGGACAGTCTTGCGCCGCCTCAAGATCCGAGTTGCCATAGTCGGCAGACTTCGACTTAGTTGCCGCGGCGGATTCGTTGACCTCGCCAGGCTCACCCCTGCGGTGGAGCTCTGAGCACGACGGCTGTACCGCAAGGGCGGTCGCGTGCCCTGCTGTAAAGGGGGGGCTCCGCCCCATCTTCATCACGGCTCCACGAACGGCTTCCGCCAGGCTCGGTGCACTCTTCCACGAGAATACTGAGGGCTTCACACACCCAGTTCATGCGGCCGATGTTGGCTATTACTAACGCCTGTAGGCTGTGCTCCTTCGCAGTATATGGCCCCAGGAAGACGACCGTCGCGCACTCCGTGTCCTCTAGGGTCAGTCCTGCCAAGGGTATAAAACCACCGTCAACAGCGTTCATAAGGAACAGAGGTAGGCGTGGTGCTTAAGGCATTCTTACTTGGATCGACCGGCCTCGGCAGTGAAGCGACGCTAGGCCGGAGGCCGTCGTCGTGGGCGGGACCGGACTGCATATGCCACGGACGCGTCAGTGGAGCCACACCATACATGCAGTACTCCTCCGCAAGATCCCGTATGTTGAATCGAAGAGCGACCTCGACAAGCCTCCGGACGCGCTGCTCGTCATCGTGGTCGAGGGTCACGACGGGGACATGTTGAAGGACGAAGTTGACGTTGCCAAAGTTGAAATATTCACCCTCCGCGAGCTTCTTCGACTGGCAGCGAGCGTCGTACCTGTTGAGCTGAAAGGTTCAGTGAGGTCTTAAAAGGATGTGAATACACTTGTAATAGTACCCTAGGATAAGGTGTGATTGTAATAAGGCTTTATGGTTATATATAAATATCCCCTAAGGGGAATAAGAAAAAGGATACAGATTTATTCTCATACTCTTCTAGTCCCCTTATATACTATTTGGTCTGTAACCACAACATATACCTTCATTTGGATATTGCCCACGGAAATTATATTGTTCCCTACGAAATTGCTGCGTTTTGCACAGTCCTGTGTACTGGAACATCATGTCTTTAACCATCGGCAATTCTATCAAATGGTCGAGGTCACAGCAAATCTACAATGAACAGTTTTATTAAATATTATTCTCACTTGATATTTATCACAAAGTCGAGATCGTAAATTTACGATGTTCAATCTTAATAACTCCTTCTCACTTGACATGCTCGTGCCTTTCCTTCCACATCAAAGAGTACCGATTTATTGGCGATTAACCGTTTTCTGTTGGGAGGGACAGAAAAAAAAAAACCTGATCTCTCGCCGACACTTTGTGTACCGGGTAGCTTCCGTGCAAGCAAGCAAGCAACCAAAGAATCCAAGAGGAAAGTCCGAAACTAAAGGGCCTTGATTTTTTGGCTTATCTAATCAATAAACAACTTAAAACGTATCTATTCTAATTGTACCTTTTTATGTCTTATTTTGGTCTTTTACCTTTTCTTTTTTCCCTTATTTCTTTGTATTATTTGTAGCTATATAACAAGTTCTTCTCACTTTTTTATTTATTTTTTCTCAAAAAAACTAATAATTATAACAGTATAATTTTAGTCATAAATCAAAAGCGATAGCCAGAAGCTTAAGCTCTAAATCAGTCGGAGCATCACCGTTAACATCAACAGCACGACACTAGCCAGAGAGAATCAACGAGGGATAGCCCACAGCGGAATGGTGTCACGCATTTGGCATGGGCGAGAAGCGTCATTAGCTCCGGTACTTGGGTCGTTGGCATGGCGCCATCACTAGCCAGTGCGTGATGCTTTCTTTCGTCTCTAACAAGAGAGAACCTTTGCTGCTTTGCTACTTTATTCTCCTCTCATCGCCAGCCCGTCTTCTGTTGTGGTGAAGGCTTGACCACGAAAATTCCCCGTGTAATTGGCGCGACCTTACTGTCGATCGTAAATCTGTCTTCGGTGCCACTCAAATCTTCTGCGTGTGTAGCAATGCTTGATTTCTCGATTTCCCTTCGTAGAATGCTTCGGTCGTCTGCAATGCAGGAATTAGGCTCGGTTTTCTGAGTATAAAATTACGTACGCAGTACGCTATTCCCACTTGTATCTCTAATGTTCACTACTGTCAATAAAAAAATACAGATAAAAATTATTAACTATAGCTAAAAATCATCGGTCGCAGTACTAATGAACCGGACATTAAACTCGTTGAAATTTCTGGCCAAAAAAAAAATCTGACATATCAACCAGCGTACTTCTTTTCCAAATGGGCTTGATTTGTCCTTGTCTTCTTGTACGATTATATATGTCACGAGCTAAACGGTGAAGACACCAGTTCTGCCAACTCTGTCGGTCGTGCTGCAAAAACAAATAGACGACGGCCATGCTTATATAATATTGTAGTCCATACGTGCCAGCTAGATGACAACGACAAGATAGATTAGATTGGTCAAAGAGGACTAGCAGCGACAAAGCTGGGACTCCAAGGATCTATTCAAATTGACTAATACTTTTGTATTTTACTTAAATTTAAAAAAGTCAAAAAGTTCAAATAAATACCTGATTTTTTAAAATAGCTTTCCTACTTTTCTCGTTTCAATATTGCTCCAGCAATAAAGCAAGTGATCATAGACGTATCACACACCCTACTTCTTATTCTCATCTCACACATGTATTTCTTCCTTACTTTTTTCATCGCTCGTATTCTCTTTTCTAAAAGTCACTTCTTTTAGCCACTACTATTTATTTTCAGTCAAAACCATCAGCTACAGCTAACATAAGTAGGCCCATAGCATAGTGTGATTGCTAGTATAGTCATAGATGAA
Organism: Bonia amplexicaulis; assembly: GCA_036346245.1. NCBI lineage: Eukaryota > Viridiplantae > Streptophyta > Magnoliopsida > Poales > Poaceae > Bonia > Bonia amplexicaulis. The sequence continues at coordinate 21,065,479 of CM070747.1, read as the reverse complement.
TGATACCTCAATTCAGCTCAATTGGCGTGAAAAGCTCCAATTTCTTGCGAAAAAATTACTCCATCTGTGCTCATTTCGGCGTCGTTAGCGATAAATCACGGAAAGAATGTCCTTTTCTTTGCATATGTTGCCCTCTACTAGTAATAATGTAGTATATCAATCTCTAATACCACTACAATAAGCAAGTAAAGGGCGTTTGCGAAAAATGTTACTGGAGAAACGAAAATAACAGGCACTCTATTTGCAACAGAAACTAAAATGATATCTATTTTGGTACACCAAGGTTGCATGCCAATAACACAGCACTACTATTATACTTTAGTGGAACTAGATGGCATATTATGATGTTCTGTGGTGCCAATAATTGAGGGGGTGAATGGTAAGAATAGAGAGATTCCTTCTTAGGCCCGCTCGTTTCGGTTTGAACTTATGTTTTTTGGCTTATTTTTTACTATTTATAAATTTTGTTTTTTTCTAAATTTTCGGTTTTTTTGAGCTCTTTTTGCCAGTTCTTTTTTTCCTGTATTCATTTGCGTTGTCCATAATAATCTAACATATTTTTCTATTTTTAATTTTTTTTAATTTTAATTATGTCAAATAAGTCACATTCAGCTACAGTGTAATTTTAGCCAGCCACAATATAATTATTGTAAGATAGAGATGTGTTTAAAAACTCCCTTAAAAGGTATAAACACACTGTAATTATTGTAAGGTAGAGATGTGTACAAATTACACAATATGCATGCCATTTTGTTCTTCTTTTGGCATCGCTTGTTCAGCTTCACTTTCATGCCACAGAAAAGAAATCAGGAGAGGAGTCGATATCACTGCGGTGTTTAAAAACTGTATAAACACACTGTAATTATTGTAAGATAGAGATGTGTACAAATTACACAATATGCATATCCTTTTGTTCTTCTTTTGGCATCGCTTGTTCAGCTTACCTTTCATGCCACAGAATCTACCACATAACTATGCGCTCAATTACACAAACTGCTCTCCTCTTAGTTGCAGTGCACACATGTAACTTTACATTAGCACTGGAGTTAGTAGTATATCATTTTTTTTACATGGACAAACAACACTTGAGAATAGGTTTCCCAAAAAAAAAAAAAACAAGTAGTATGGTATACACTTGCACCAACACCACCACCAAGAACGTCACAAAGGAATCCAATACCAATCCCACTAATGCCAACGACCATCTAGCTGTCTATATGTACTCTTCTTCTTCTTTACCCTTAGTTTACCATTATTGTTGCTTAGTTTACCATGATTGCTGCTCACCAAGCTGTAATTAGGCATAATTACCTCTGTAAAAAAAACCATGAAGAAATGGTGGTGGTGGAGCGGTGGTAACACGTAGCGAGCTAGTTCATGTCCACCATGGCGTCATGGAAGGCGGCCACGCGGTCGGGCGTGACGCACTGCGTGATGAGACGCGCGCCTGGCTTGTGGACCCAGGGCTTGACGAGGATGCACGTGGCGATGTAGTCCAGGTTTGTCAGTGGGACGACGTGGGCGGGTGGGCCCCACCCGTAGTCCACCTCGGCGAAGCCCAGGCGGGTCCAGTCGGAGACGAGCAGCGTCTGGTAGTCGGAGGTGATCTGGTACGGGTCGACGCCGGCCATCTTCCCCGCCGCCCACCGCGCGAACTCCGAGGGCAGCCGCTTCTTCCCCTCCTTGATGAGCTTGACCACGTCGGTGATGGAGGAGGAGGCCACCTTACCTGCCGTGGAGGAGACGCGCATGATGTAGTAGCAGTTGCCGTAGAAGCCCGCGCCGCCGCGGGGGAGGCGGGCGTGGAGGAGCGGCCGCGCGTTCATGGCGAAAGAGAGATGGACGGGGGACTCCGGCTCGAAGCCCGCGGCGCGGGTCCGGCTCTGCCACGCCTTGGCGATGAGCACTTCGAACGCCGAGCACCGGGCGCCGCCGGTCGCCGACGCGAACTGGCCCTTGAAGTGGTTGATGTAGTCGGCCGAGATGTCGACGGCGAGGTACTCGAGCCGGGCCGCGCCGGCGGGCTCCGGGAGGCCGCCCACCAGCGCGCCGGCAGGGTCAGGGATCGCCTCGCGGCCCCACGCCGGCTCCACCGAGATGCGGTCCGCCCCGCGCGCCAGCTCGCCCACCGCGCCCATGAACTGCGCCGCCCCGGGCCCGTCCGCCACCGCGTGGCTGAACCGGAACCCCACCACGAAGCCGCCGCACCCGAACGTCGTCACCTGCGTGCACCATGGCCAGCCGGGTGAGCTCAAACCCAAATCCACCGCCGACTCAGCGCAATGCGACTCGAATCCGCGGCCGTTCGTACCTGGACGAGCAAGATGAGCTTGCTCTCGTCCTCACGGCTGGGCCTGGGGCACGGGTGGGGGAGCAGCTCGTCCTTGGAGATGGCGAGCGGGTACTCGAGGTAGTCGACGTCCTCCAGCCGGCAGCGGACGGCGGCCTCGATGAACCACACACCGGCGTTGCTGCAATCCACCTGCAGCTCGCCGGCGTCGGACACGGCCAGCCGGCCCGCGAGCGGGTAGTACTCCACAAGGGCCAGGGCCAGGGCCCGCTCGACGGTCCGGGCCGGGCTGGCCCCCTTCAGGGCCGGGTCGGGCTTGAACACGTGGAGCGACTCGATGAGCGCCATCTGGGTGGGGTACCGGTCGAGCCACGACAGGCGGAGCGGCCGGCCCGGCGTCGCCGCCGCCGGCGCCACCAGGCGCTGCGCGAGCCGCTCCACGGGCTTGGCCTCCGCCATGTGAGTCCCTTGGCTTTGGCCTAAGGCTTGGTTTGGATGTGATGATGAGCTGTTGCGGTTGGTGACGTTGCTGGACCGAATTGAATTGAAGTGGGACTTTTGTTTGGTTGGATTTATTTGGGGAGCTGGGGGTTTATATAGGCGTTCGGGGTTGGCCTCTGTAGCACCGTGATCTTGCTCCCCACTCATCGGATAAAAAAACAAAAGACTGAGATATCTGGATACTGTAGTATGGTTTATGACTTCGGACTTATTTTTTACTATTTATAAATTTCGTCATTATCTGAATTTTTCGTTTTTTAAGCTTTTTTGCTTGTTCTTTTTTTCGTTTTCATTTGCGTTGTTTGTGATGAATTAACATTTTTTTTCTATTTTTAATTTTTTTAAATTTAATTACGCTAAATAAATCACCTTCAGGTATAGTATAATTTTAACCATAAGTTACTGTTTTTCAGCCCAACCGAGCGGGGAAGTTTAAAAGCTCTGGCGTATAAATTATTTACCTGTCGGTAACTTTTCAGCATAATTATTTTTTTAATATTATATAATTATGGAAAGTAAAAAAATAAGAGAAAGAAAAGATAAAAAGCCTAAAAACCATATCATCGAAAAAAGATGAAATTAAAAAACTAGAAGGCGGAAACAAAAACTCTAATAAACAAGGTATAAGTACCTAAAACATACCGCAGCTAGGTCACTGTAGTACCTTATATTATCTTGTTTTTTATTCGACACTAAGAATATTTTAAAATCATAGTCACTGTGCTCCTCCACAGTTAAAAGACCTCAGTCGTCGGGGTTAGACTGGAGTTGGCGTAGGCGCATGATTAACGGAAAGTAACGTATCGGTTCGCGTGGCCCGCGTGCGAGCAGGGTGGGGGGATAGATTGGATACGGTTGAATAGTCTTAGATATAAATATAAATTTATATTTTTAGAATAAATATAAATATGAATTTAAATATTTTTAAATATAGATATGAATATTTCAGAATATGAGTATGAATATTTTTGAATACGGATATTATATAAGTAACGGAAAGTAACTATCGGTTCGCATGGCCCGGGTGCGAGTCGGATGGAGCCGGTCTGCGGGCCAGGTCTAGGGTTGTGTAAAAAAGTAATGGGTATTAATAAACATCATCCGGATGGTCATGAATTCTCCTCCACCCCCTCTAAAAAAATCTCCCTCTGCTCCAAAAAAAATCTCCCCCTCTCTAAAAAAAGAGGCCGTTGGATTTCTAATCTAACGGTCTCAGATTTGGATAATTGTTAGCAAGAAAACATCCGGGTGATACCTAGACACATCCAAAAGTAATACCATCATTCTTCGGAAACAGAGCATTGTAGTACGTGTTTTTTTTTTGCGGATAATCTGACATCCGAACATTATTACATTTTCCAACGGGCATAAGTAGTATTTTATTTTTATTGCTGAAAAATTGCCCGACATGAAAAGAAAAGCGGTGATGGTTGCTTTTCACTTTTACGACATAGCCAAGGGTAAATAGCCTTCTAATTTACCTTTAAAGATGCATTAATATTTATGTAATTCATCGTTCGAGAGAGTAGCAACCTCGGTGAGCGAGATCATACCGATATCCAAAACAATTTATTTTATTTATTTTTATGAACTGAAGAGAGTAGCAATGTCGGCGAGGCGAGACTAGAGCCTAGAGGGCAGGCGTGCTCGCTTCGTGTCAGTAGTTTTATAATTGTCCCCAGCCGCGCGCACCGGAATCGGTTGGTGGAGGACCCGTCACCGTCCGCTACTCTGCTCTTGAAAATTATATGTAGATCCATCAAACGTGTAGCTTGCGAGACTCGAATCTTTTTCGTCGGCCGGGCAACCTGAGTGCCTCGCTAGCTGGACTAGCCACTTTGTTACTCGCACTTCTCATTAACTTTGGCGAGAAATTTGGTTGATCGATCAATTTTGCTGTACATGGCACATCGGTGTGTACTTCTGGATCTGTTTTTTTGCTGTGGCTTGTGGCTTTGGACAGTTTGTACGAGAGATTCAGAGTAACAGAAACACACGTGTGTTTTTTGCCGATATAAATGAAGTCGGTACAATATGTATTACAATTAATTAATAGACTCTATCTTAAAAAAATACTCCGTTTAAAATTTAATTACTGTAAAAAATTGAAAAATAAAGAAGACCTCTTTCGCGCAGATGGACGAAATTAATCCAGGGCATGCCATAGTTGATAAATATATCCAAGGGTATACATTAACTAGCCTCGTGAGGCGGCGGCCACGCGCGCCACCATATACGTACCAAAATAAAAGAGGCGATAATTCGCGAGGAGTTTTTTTAAAAAAAATCGGGGGCAAAAACACATTTTCGAAGAAGGCGGAGGGGTTTTGCGAAAAAAACCGAGGACCAGACGTAAAAACAGGGACCAGCGATATCCGAAAACGCGGGGCCATCCCATAAAAACGGAGGGCCAAAAAATTTCCGAGGACCTAAAAAAAATTCTAGGGACCTTTTTGCGAGAACCAAGGACCATGACGTAATTTGAAAAACCGAGGTAATCACCTCCCGGCCGTCGAAAATTCCCCGCCACGCTGGCCTTGCCTGGGGGGGATGGATAGCGCCGGGCGGGCATTCCCAGCGTATCTTGGTAAGATTCATACTCACTCCGAAATTCGGATCAATCGTACAAGGTTGGGTGGTTAGGCATACCTCTCTCTCTCTCTATATGCATTTTCCCCAATGAATTAAAGGCTCTGCTTTTTACAGTTTTTAAAAGCGATTTTTGTTTTTGTTATAATACTTAACTTTTAAATAGAGTATTTTCTTAAGATATGATCTACAAGTTAATTATAGTATATATTAAAAGCCTAACATCTGTATCAACCAAAATTACAAGCGAGTATCTCTCTTTTCATAACCTCTGTCACAAACAACCAAAATTCAAAAATTTCAACTAAAATTTATAAACCGCAGCAAAAAAAAAAAAAAGAACAGTCGCTTTAAGAAGCTAAACTTATCAACCGCATGCATCTGCCCATTATCCACCTACGTCACAGGTGCACGCAACCCTAGGTCCTGGAGCTTCTCACGATTTCAATGGTGCGACGTGACCGAACTGTAGCGCCGCTTTTGTTCAGCTGTGCTCTTGCCTGCCACGTAACGCACACATGCATTAACTAGACGAACCACGTCGAGGACTACCGCTAGTAGCGTAGCATCGGTAGCTAGCAAATCGCATAGTGTCATCTGACGATGATCTTCTTCTGGTATGTGTTGCATAGGCATATGGCACCACTTCGCCGCGATGCAACCTTGGGACAAGGTGTTGTTACATGACGTTGATGTGCCAACTTACTCTTGCCGTGTACATGTGTTCGGAAGTACCGTCTCTAGGAAGGAATCTTCAGTTGCATGCAGCTGCACAGGTTCAGTTTGTGATTCAGCAAGAATGTTCTTCGCTGCAACTATTGAGTACATGACGAGTAAGCCCGAGGTACATACGTGTTTTAGTATGTTAGAAATAATCTTAACTTAAAATTTAAAACGTAGTAGAGTCTGTCTCCGTGTGTAATTTAAGTTGAAGTTGTGTCTAACTTGAAGTCCAAATACGTATGCTAGTAGAAGAGTATTAGCCTATATATTGAGAAGACATGTAGTCAGTTTTGTAATAATAGAAGTAAAGAAAAGGGGAGCAAATAAGATAATAGAAATATTCACAAATTCTCTTGTGTTCTCTCAGTTTATTTTCGATGTGTGTGTTTTCTCCTGGAACAAAGTTAACAAGTGGTATCAGAGCCTAGCCGAGAATCGAGTCGCTGGAAAAATCATCTCGGCGATTCCGTTTCAGCGCGTCTTGTGCGGCGCTCCTGAGGCACACGTCGCTCATCTTCGCGCAGCTCTCTTGGAAAAAAGACGCGTGCGACACGTCCTTTTATTTTCTCGGTCCAGAGAAAATCAACTATTGAGTACATGACAAGTAAGCCTGAGGTACACACGTATTTCAGTGACACGATGAGCCGTTTTCCTGAACCGCAAAAAAGTAAGCAGAGTTTTTGATTCCCTCCGACCACAGGTTAGATAGGTTGTTTGCGTGGATATTTTACTGTAAATTTTCCAAGATCTGAACTCGTGCGCAATTAAGATGACCGCAGTAGCTAGCCAATTGCTCACACTTTCTTGAAGAAAATTGTAGTACCTGAAAAAAAAAATCAAAATCAGCCAGCTGACAAAATAGTAAAACTGAGATATTCTTCATGGTTTTTCCGCAGCTTCTGACCCTCTGGGTGCACCGGAAGAAGGGAGAAGGAAGAGCGCAGCTCAGCAACTCCGTTAGACCACTGTCCTTTTCTCCATGAAACAAGTACGACTGTTTGAGGTAGTTGGGCATTAGCAGAGCTAGCAAATGATTGGTGTCCTGCACGTAGTTTTAATATATGACAATGTACACGTAGTTTAGGTAGAAGCATTCATAAAAAAAGGCTTTCAACACAGCACAATATGAGCACGCAATGTGTGGGGATGAAATGGAATAGTAGAATATTGTTTATCCTTGACTTGGACTCCTGGCTTTCGAATATATACTGTAATCATGTGATCCAAGGCCTTGGTTATTATTGCTGATATTATTCTTTTCTTTGCACAGCATGAGTGTACTTTAATCTATCTATCATCCCTGTACTTTAACCTATCTATCATCCCTGTACTTGTAACCTAAGTCAAAGCCTCCAGATCGTGCGGTTGCATCCTGATTAACCATGCGTCAAATGAGGCAAAAATGTTTTTTTTATACCCTGGCATCGAAAAGATTCCAAGCTGAGAGGGAGATTCCATTCCGGATATGCACGTATCTCACAAAGATTATGTGGTTCTATGCCATATCATTAATAAGTTGCTCCATCTGCACGAATGGTTCAAATCAAGGATACAAATCTTGGAATCAGGAGAAAACCCACTCGACGGCCGGTAAAACCGGCTGGTTACGGACCGGTAACCAAAAAATCGGCCAAAAATCAGTAAAATTTCAAAAAAAAAATTTAAATTTTGGGATGTTTGGAAACCAGTAACCGAAAAAACCATCCAGTAACCGGAAAACCGACTGATAACCGATAAACCTGGAAAAAACAGTAAAACTTCAAAAACAACATTTGAATTCGGCCCATTTTTTTTGTTACTGGTCCTCACGGTAAAACTGGTAACCGCCGAGTTTTTGAACCCTGGTTCAAACTCACATGGAATCATGTGTTGTTCTTCTTCCATCTTTAGTCGTCCTTGGGTAATTGCTGCCAGAAGCTCAATCATAGAGCCTGCTCATGGTGCCATTGTTTTTATAATATATATATATATATATATATATATATATATATATATATATATATATGTATGTATATATCAATTCCATCTAATTTCGGGTATACTCTTTGAAAATATCAATTTTAGGGTGTATAGTCATCTATAACAATTCAAATGAAATGTATAAGTTTGAAAAAATATACTCAAATTCAAAGTTTTGAACGAATTTAGATCATATACTTTGCTGATATATAATCATCATATACCTACAATCAAACTATAAAAAAGGCAACTATAATTCGAAATTTTGTTCAAACTTGTTTGAACAAATTAATAAACTAGTTAAACATGACATCCAAAAAATTTTAAATTTTTTCGCACACAATACATATCTATTTTAGACTATGGTGCCTAAGCACCAAATAGCACTCGTTATTTTTACTATATATATACTAGTTATGTACCCGTGCATTGCAACAGAACTCATTGAATGTATAGAGAATGGTGCTATAGAAGATGGTTGCTCTGATGGGTTGGAAAGTGGAGAATGGTGAGAAGTTGAGGGAATAGAGTGGTTGGAAGAGAATGAACGTACAATCACCAACTCATTCTTTTATAATAGTAATGATATATATATATATATATATAGTAAAAATACGAGTGCTTCTTGGTGCCGGGCACCGTAATCTAAAATAGGTATGTATCGTATGCGAAAATTTTAAAATTTCTTATATATATATATATATATATATATATATATATATATATATATATATATATATATATAGATATAGGAAATGGGGCACCATGGTGTCTAGGCACCAAACCTCCCTGCCTTTAAATTGCTTTTAGATGCGTGCTAGTGTAATAATATATAATATATCATGCATGATATATAATATATAATATATAATATAGGCACCTAGGTGCCTATATATATATATGCATGCATGACTTTTATCTTTGGACCAGTCATGTCCATGGTCTGTAAAATCTTATTGGATTAACTGATACAGGGTTCTGCTGGCACTCTGACTAGCTACCACTATTCCTTGGTTGTTTCTCTCTTTGGTTCTTCTTCAGCTTTGTGCTTTGTACCTAACTTAGTTAGGACTGCTCTTTTAATTTTGCAACCTTTGACTATTGTAGAATGAGACTTTGCATGGACAATCTTTACACCAACCCCTCCTGGCTCTTTGCATTGCGTGGATGAAACAATATATATACATATAGTGGAAATAGTATGGCTGAAAAACGCTTGCCACCGTTTTAGGTGTCACTCGATTGGACTGAAATAAGTTGGCTTATGGTAAAAATTATACTGTAGCGGGTTAAAATTATACTGTAGCTGATGGTGGCTTATTTAGCGTAACTAAATTTAAAAAATTTTAAAAATAGAAAAAATAGATTAGCCTATCACAGACAATGCAAACGAATACAGAAAAAAAGAATCGGCAAAAAGCTAAAAAATCAGAAAAAAATGAAATTTAGGAATAGTGAAAAATACGTCAGAAGCTCAAGCCGAAATGAGCGAGGCCTAATTAATTATAGCTCTTCCAAATAATGCCAAGGATTAGGCAGCCACATACCAAACCACACCTTATTTCATCACATATCCACATATTTATTTATGGGATATAAATCAGAATGCATATGTATACATATAAATCAGATAATTATGTGTATAAATAAGATATATACATATACGATATATCTATGGGGAAAATGCCAGCTTGCAGTGATGTTTGCATGTCAGCTGCCAAACGTTCGTGAGTCAAATTGTCCTGCCAAATTTGCTTCCAATCACTCCTCGGCGACCTGTGGGGCTGCGCGCGATGAAATCAACCGGAGAAAGCAACCAGGAACGGCAGATCCATGGAAACTTCCACAAGGAACAAATAGGAACGTGCATCACATCACAGTACAGCCGCTTAACTTGTTGCTGCCAAATCCGAATTGGATTTGCATTCGTGATGCATGCACGATCTCAAAATATATACAGGCACATTCTTTTTAATTTATGACTTATAGTTGATGGCTTCTCTCAAACATACAAATGATACAGTTTCTTCGCTGCTGTTTCGAAGCAGTTCATTGGATAGTCTTTTTTAAACAATTTATCAGCATTCGATTGGTTCACATAAACTTTACATGCTTCATATTAAGATCAAAAACCATAAATTGTAATTATAAATTATGCTATAGCAAAAAAAAAAAACTAAAATGTTTAGGAGGCCGGTTTGGTAGTAGGACTACTACTCCAGAAGAGTAGTGGGTCGTTAATATTCCTTAATAATTGTGCCTTTTATTTTTATAGAGAGTACTGAAGCCCTCTATGTGAAGTTTTCAATTTTATAGGCGGATGCGATCTACCTGTTCTTCCTACATATATGTGCTCGGATTTAGTAGGTTTGTTGGAAAATGTACGATGGATCGCCCTAAATAGAAATAGAAAAGAAAATCGTGTCATGGAAACTAATTCTTCGTAGGAAAAGGAAATTAAGATGGATCCATAAAACGAGAGCATATAAACCTTTTGAATTGGAGTTATATTAAGGTGGTGTTTAGAGAGTACTCGAGTTTTTTTTGTATTGGATGGCTATATTTTTTTTTTGGAGGGGGAGAGGGTATGGGGATCCCCAGATTCGATTTTAGAGGTGGTATGGAAGCCCGTTGGATGGAGATCTAATGTCCAAAATCTAAGTGATTATAATCCTAAAAAAATACTTAAATACTAATACTTATTAGCACTTCTCTTATATTAATTACCCCTGTTCATAAAAGAGTATTATTTTACACATAACAGTCTTCAAAAACACACGTTTGGGAACTAATTTCCATCATTTGGCCTGTGCAGTTCTTGGCTTCTTGCCAATATAGGAGTACTGTTTGCGAGACAATTGGGGACCAATTATAAATAACTTATTTATTTACATTTGTGAAAAGCAAAGTCGCAGTGACCGAACGAAGTGAGAAGGCGATGCATGGATAATCCATCGATCACTCTCGGGGATTGAGATGGGTGTGTCCATTGGGTTGGGCTACACACTGAATTATTAGGTGGTGATCATTTGGGTTTATTTTTGGTGGTTTATGGCTGAAAAGCACTAATAGCTGGCTGAAAAAATGCTGTAGCTGACAGAGGCTTATTTAACATAATTAAATTTAAAAAAATTAAAAAATATAAAAAATATGTTAGCCCATCACAGACAACGCAAACGAATACGGGAAAAAAAGAATGAGCAAAAAAGCTAAAAAAACCAAAAATTCAAAAAAAGACGAATTTATAAATAGTGAAAAATAAGCTAGAAGCCAGAAACTGAAGCCGAACAATCACAGCTTATACTACTTGCTTATTGCTGCAAGGGCAGCAACTACGAGATTGGGACTCCTGAAAGATATGATAATTAAAACAACTCGATCGGCAGCATTGACTCCTATCTAATCTAAACTTTATTATTATGCCCTGTTACACAGCGACGGATCTTGAATATTTAGGATAGATGTTTAAAGTTAAAGTAGAGATCTATAGTAGCAAAATTAAAGTATAAATTATTTATAGTAGAAACAACGTCTCAAATAATTTAGAAAAATTTGTTTAATTGGGAATATGAGATTTGAAACTTGAAACTAGGAATGTACTTGTGCTGTTGTCGACGTGCATGACCTACCTTGTTGGCCCCGATGGCACAACCGCTGACACATGCTCTCTCCTGGAACCCCGGCTGTAGGCGATCCGGCTAAGCCACGCTTGGCGCTCGCGGCGGCTCGCTTGCCACATTGAATTTAAATTATGCATAAAACTTAATTTTTGCCAAAAGAATTTTAAACTGTCTATTCACCCGCCTCCTCTAGTTAACCTTCTTGAACCTTCAACTGGGTTGTAGTTTTTGAGATGAATTGAGAGGAGGGTGTCTGAGTGGGTTGAAATCTATTGGGGGTATAAATATGAAATATGTAGACCAATTACCAATATATATGCCAAATATATCTACTAAACATAGGGTATTTCGCCTAAAAATTTGGGTGTTCGACTGAACACCCATGAACTACATGGGATCCGCCAATGCTGTTACATCATACTAATCCAAGGGAGAACATAACTCATGCAAAATGTAGAGAGGCATGCGAGCACAACGGGGCAGTACTCGCTCTGTTCAAATTTATAAGCGATATTTTTAAATAATCTTATTATAAATATATGATGTATTTCGTATTTTAATGTAAAATTAGTGTGATATTTTTTATACTTATAATAAATATATAGTTTTATTTTGACATTCTCTACATGCATATATTAAATATGGTGCTTAAAGGTAATAATTAAAAATAATCTAGCTATTTTTACTATCTTTTTTTTATATATCAAGAGAAAATAGATCTTACGGGTGGAGTAATTAATGAAGTCACACGCGAAACAGTGACACCAACTGTATGGACTGAGGTGACATGGCACACCTAAAGGCTTTGACACAATTAAATTTGAGACAAATGACAGGGAATAGACATACTTACGCAACATGTATGACTATGCAATTACGTTGGGTAATTCATGTTAATTACTGCGTTGGAGAAATGATCGGGTGCAGTAGAGCAGCTGTACTATATGCTCCCATTTACGGTAGCATGCAGTTGGGGCCTCCCCAGAAGTTAGGACCGTCCGATCAAGAAATCAATGGCCTGGATCATCTCACTATACTGCTAGATTTCGGTAAATATCTCCTATTAATGCTGATTCCTAATGGGATGACTTTATCAGAATAATAGATTATGAAGTGCACTTGCATGTTTGCTTGGAGATGAGGTCAGCATTGCAGCAATCAACCACACTCAGGTGCTCTAGCTAGCTTAGCTACACAATACAGGGTTCAATGGGAACATGCATGGCATACACAGATAATTTGTTTTTTGGCCGATAGATGAATGCAAAGGGCCAAAAAGCCGACCATATGTATCAACTTTTTCATCGTGATGAGAGAAAAAAAAAATCCAAAGGCTGAACTGGTTACTAGCATGCAAGCAATGATCGTTGCTGATTGCTGATCGATGAATCTAGGGGGATTTGCTCATGTACCCCAAAGTTTAATGGCGTTTGCTCAAATACTCCATGATGTCTCACTGACATGTGGGCCCTGGACCCGCATGTCAGTGAGACATCATGGGGCATTTGAGCAAACGCCATTAAACTTTAGGGCAAGGGAGCAATTTTTCCATGAATCTATACGTAGGGTACACACTATCTCGAAAATATCACGATAATTAACTATTTGGTTTGGCACTGACTATGACGGCAGATGATATGGTGATGTGTGCTAATTCTCGGCTTAACGTCTCGTTCATTTTGATTTGAGTTTCTTATTTTTAGCTTATTTTTACTAATTATAAATTTTATCTTTTTCTAAACTTTTAGTTTTTTTTGAGCTTTTTTTGCTGATTCTTTTTTCCTATATTTGTTTGCGTTGTCCGTAATGAGCTAATATTTTTTTTCTATTTTTAATTTTTTTAAATTTAATTACGCCAATAAGTTATTTTCAGCTACAGCACAATTTCAGACAGCTACAATACAATTTTAACCATAAATCACTATTTTTCAGCCCAATCGAGTAAGGCCTAAGTATGTGTTGGTGTTGAGTAGGCTAAACCTAATTAAAAGATCAACGAGTGGAGGGGATAAGAGAGTAATTCCCTTCATTTTTCACCTTAAGGTAGAAGTGAGGCACACCAACCTCATGATAGTCTCCTCAGGCTTAGCCTAATCAAGGCTTCACTAATTAGTGCAACTTAACACATGCCAACCACCGTATCCAACCGTTGTGTAGCACATCGGTTTTCTAGTCAGACTTTTATTCCATTGGCTATATTTTAGATATAGGTTACTTTTGTAGATTTCTGTTATAATCTTCTAGCTAGATTTGATCGTGTAGGATTGTGAGTTTTAAGAAGACTATGCTAGCCAATTGTTAATAACTCGCAATGTGGTTCTTGAAGCGGACTGCCCGCGGTTGGTGAGTCTTTGGAAGCAGGAGGAGGTTCGACAATTTTTCTGTTCGCTACGTTCTGTGGGGAGCAAATATTGTAGCTCATGTTTGTTCATAACGTGAGCCTGGTGCTTGGCTGTCCGTCAGCCCTAGTTTCCTCATCTGTTCTTCACTCGGAGCAGACTGTGGCCTGTTCTTTTTAGCTTTTCGGCTATCTTATGGCTTCATCTTCTTTTAACAATCACTATTTATTAGACTAATAAGCTACAGTCAAAAGTCATAAACCGTAGCCCAAAAGAACAGACCCTCTAACCACCAATTTTCTAAGTAATTAAGGCGCTATTTGTATTGATTTTTAAAAATTGCTTTTCTATAAATTATTACTATTTATAAATTAAAACCAAAAACCAAAGACAAAATCCAATATCAGCGGCCCCTAGCTTCCCCCAAGAAAAGAACCGTGAAGTAACCTATGCATAAAGTAATTATCATCTAAATTGCTGCCTTCTCATATACACTTCCGGAAACCTTAGTACTCGAGGAAAGCAAGATTAGGACGATTGGTCGATAAGTATCATTATTACTATTATAAAAGAATGAGTTAATGGTTATATATTCGTTCTTTTTAACCATTCTATTTTTTTAATTTTTATCACTCTATTTTTCAACAGATCAAAGCAACCCTCTTTCATAATATGATTATCTATACATTTAATAAATTCCGTTGCAACGTACGGACATATGACTAGTTTTATGAAAAGTAGCTGTTAAGCGATATAGTGTATATTTTTTTTGAAGAAACTATAGTATATATATGTCATCGTAAATTCGTAATGCCAAAAGGTTAGCATCACTACTACAGAAAGCATAATACTAGACGCTAAATCACAGACGGTTTTGTGAAACCGTCTGTGATGTATACTATTATAGACGGTTTTAATTTGGAGGTCATTTGTGATATTTGTGGCGGGAAAAAGGAGTATCATAGACGGTTCTTACCGCTGAACGGTCTGTGATACTGGAATATCACAGACGGTTTTATAATATAAACCATCGTGATATTTGATTATCACGAGACGGTTTTATTATAAACCGTCGTGATCTTGGAATATCACAGACGGTTTTTATTATAAAACTGTCTGTGATATTCTAGTATCACGACGGTTTTATAATAAAACCGTCGTGATAAGTTTCCGCCTTGCAATCCCTCAAAATTTCATATTTTCCCGCTTACTGTCCGAGTATGATTCAGTTTTGAGACACCTTCAGTAAAACAGACATAACTTTTACATTCGGTGTCCGTTTTCGACGTTCTTGTACTCGTTGGAAAGCTAACGACGAGCCCGATCCAAAAATAACAACACACTTGCGCCTGTTGCCCTCCAAGACCCCGAAAATCGGCCATCTTTGGACCTAAACATGCGTCACAAGTTTTTAGTTTCTGTTTTTGCCCTTTTTCTTGGTCTTCCTTTCGGAATTTGGATTTTGCTTCAACGGAAAAGTTGTAGATCTCGTCGAAACCTTTCAAATGAGTATATATAAGCCATATAAAACTTTGCTATTTTATCTTTTCAGACTAGTTGTTTATATTGCATCGGTATATAAAATTTTGTGCTCTAATTCACAGACGGTTCTATATATCGAACCGTGCGTGATATTCATTCATCACGACGGTTGTATATATAGAACCGTCAGTGATAATCAGGCCCGTCGATCCTACTCGACCCAATCATAGCCAATAGAAATCGACCAATCCTCACCCCACGGATCGTAGCCGCCTCTCCTCCCCTCCCTATAAATATAACCAAAACCCAGCCTCCTTGCTGGTCTCCTCTTCCTTGCTGTCCTCCTCCTTACTGTTCTCTCCCTTCTTGCTGGTCTCCTCTTCCTTGCTGTCCTCCTCCTTGTTGTTCTCTTCCTCTTTGCTATTCTCCTCCTCCTTGCTGTCCTCCTCCTTGCAGACGACGCATAAGTCTACGGGAGGCAAGACATCGCAGAAGCAACTAGCTCGTGCCAACCGTGCAGACACTCAATCAACGCCGACGATGGTGGGCGTCAAAGACATCCAGCTCATGCGTTGCATCAGGGGCGAGAAGGCATAGAGGATCTTTGCTTTTTCTCTTTTCTTGTTGTGTAACCTGCTCGTTGTTTTGAGATATTGTAATGGCGTGCTCTAATCTTAATAAAATGGATGTTTTATGTTTGTGAAATGAATTGAGATGTGAATTGGATGTATACATGTACATGTTGATCTGCTTATTTCAGAAGGCATGGCTAGTATTTCCTGAGGCTAGCCAATAAACAGAAATACGTTTAGGAGTAGAAGAGAATATCACAGACGGTTCTTAACTAAAAACCGTCTGTGATATTTATAATCACAGACGGTTTTTAATTAAGAATCGTCTGTGATTTATAAATAACACAGACGGTTTTTAGTTAAGAACCGTCGTGATATAAAATATCACGAGCGGTTCTTAACTAAAACCGTCAGTGTTGAGCGATAAATCACGAGCGGTTCTTAATTAAAACCGTCGTGATTATAACTATCACGAGCGGTTTTAGTTAAGAACCGTCTGTGATATTTGCACCATAGACGGTTCGAAAGTCGTCTGTGATGATCTCGTATTATTACTGACCCATAAATTCAGACGGTTCACAAAACTGTCTATGATGACGTTTTTGAACCGTCTGTGATGACCTTTTCTGTAGTAGTGCATCTCGCTTACTTCTAATCCACTAAGAAAGCAATTGGCAGGCTAACACATAAATCACGAGCACGAGTTGGGCTAATGGAGAGAGATGTGCCGGATCAGTTATAATACACTTCGGATATTTATGTAATACACATCAACATTAATTACTTGCGGATATTTCCGAAAAACTCAACCCTAGGCCCTAATCCTGGGTTGTTCCTCTCTGTTTTGAGATTACGGACATGTTCTTTTCAGCTTCTAAAAGTTGCTTTTTGGCTTTTCTACAGTAACTAGCTTTTAAACAGAATATCTTTTCAAGATAGAGTCTACTAGTTAATTATAGTATATACTGTATCAATTCATTTATATCGGCAAAAACCGCACGTGAGTATCTGTTACTCTATAATCTCTCACATAAACAGCCCAAAAGCTAACCGCAGTTAAAAGCCATAAGCTCGAGCCAAAAAAACAGGCCTACATGCATGTTTTCACCATTCTGAATACGAAACGTCTTTACAACAAGATAAGATCCTTAATTAAATATAGGTGCAAATCAATTAGGAAAACACATTTGACAATGGCTACCTAGCACTTGGTGAGTGCTCTCGGATGCGACCCTGCCTAACCAACCCGATCTAGCCGTCGTCGGCATTCAGACTTCAGTACATAGTGTGTGTAGCCGGTTGAGTTTTCTTGGATAGATGTCGTGTTTCTACGGGATAAGTAAAACATCTTTCAGCGCCACTTGCGGCTTCATCTTTAGTGATCTTACGCACTTGGATTGGTCGTATCAACTCGTACAACTTTAGCAAAACTATGGAGTTCCAATGTGCGTTACATGACATCACATAGGGAGTTCATACATTTCTCATGCCTGTCTAGTCAACTTCCACCAAACCCGAAGTACATTTAGACCAAGTTTGGAATATTTGAATATTGCAGGAATTTTATAGAAAACTTGAAGGACGAGAGAGGGTCATGATTTATATCGTGATGAGGCATTGTAATGTGAGAACGTTGAAAATTCAAATTTGTATTTTGTTAGATTTTTGAAAGTATCGGCGTACCAACTGGTCAGATCGATTGAAGAGAGAGCGATCAGACCAGAAATCATCAGCAGTCTGACTGGTGGACCATATAGGTTAGACTAGTCCATGTCAACGGTCTGACTGGTATG
Source organism: Bonia amplexicaulis (assembly GCA_036346245.1). Taxonomy (NCBI): domain Eukaryota; kingdom Viridiplantae; phylum Streptophyta; class Magnoliopsida; order Poales; family Poaceae; genus Bonia; species Bonia amplexicaulis. The sequence goes on along the minus strand of CM070747.1, from coordinate 21,047,611 downwards.
GGGGTCTGATCAGACCGGCTAGAAAGTGTTTCGGTTGAAGTTTAAAATTTGAGAGTTTGAGCTTCATGATGATTTGTGTCAAACTAGCTCAGTGGTTATAGGTTGCATGAGTCATATTATAGCTAACGTGGGTAAATTGCAAAGAATTTGTGTTTGAAAATGATTTATTTGTCTTTAGATGTGCAGAGTCGCTTGAAGTCAATCATGATCAACGCCGAGGATCGGGGCTACGCTCATAGAGAGCCGAGGCTCAGAACAAGGATATCAGGTAAGATGACTGAACTCAAGTATGGCACGAGAAAGACGAAAAATATTGAAAGAAAATTCAAGCGGCAAGTTGCACCACGTGGCTTGGTTGGTCCAAGTGAGACATGGTCCGGTGAAACCGAGACGGGAGAGACTTGCCGACGCGTGGTAAGCCAGTAGTACACCTACACATAGCAAGCATGGCTTGCAATGGAAGGAGAAGATCGGCTCAAGAGAGAGTATTTTGGTAAGTTGATCAAAATATCGAAAATTAGCTTGGATCAAAACTGCTACGTTTGAGAGGCGCTTAGGAGAGCGGTTTAGGACAAGAAGAAGCTGAGAAGATTAAGTTGGATCAAGTCTAAGGACTAAGTGGATTCGAGTTTGTGCGCTTTAAAAAACGTACATAAGTAGCTGACTCATATCGGCGTTCGGGGGAGTGAGCACGAAAGAAAGGTACACAGATTGTGAACATCTAATTCAGGAGGTGAGAGAGAACAATGCAGGGGACTAGGTGAGAAATGGCTCCCTCTTATAGGCTCAGCGAGGGGCCTCACTCACAGAGACCACAGAATAAGAAGGCGTCACACACTGACAACACGAAACAACACATACATTGCACGTACAGAAAATATATAAAGTACTATAGGCAAGAAAATAAATCAAAACAACAGTCCTAGCGCCACACCATCAACACAACAATAAACAAAACAAATAAAATACGACACATTACTAACTTAATCACTCTCTCTACTCCATATCGTAGAAAGAGTGCGTACTGGTAGAAGGTACAACCATACACCTCGTTGTCTATATGCCAAACGAGCCTCGTAGCACCCACATGGAGTATTGCTGAGGGGACCACCTCGGTCGTGGCTGACCGTCGTGGTAGTGGCACACATATATGCAGTTAGGGTTCGCGCAGCAACATGTGGGATCATACGAGCTTCCTATATTCACGACCTACTCGTTGCCCCTCTCGCGTTGCATCTATTGACGGAGGTCGTTGTTCTCCTCATTGAGAGTCTCGATTCGCTCCTCCAACTCAAATATTCGATCCCATAATGTACCCACATAATTGACAATATACAGTTCATGAGGAGGGTTGATCCAGCGGGAGAAGTCGTATTTCGCCATCTGCGGGAAATGAGGGTAAACATGGAGGCTCCATAAGCAATAACAAAAAATGTACTATTAGTAATTTGTACCCCGGAGCGTGGGCATCGGAAGAAACGTCGCCCGCCATCTAAATGGCCTTCCAGGACCTGCACGACCGCGTTCTCATTGTGTTTGCATTTCGGCCATGCTGGTTGAGCACGCCGGCTTGGTATCAAGCGGTACTGTGGACCGAAGATCTCCCTCCTTTCCAAGGGAAGGTCTTCCTTCGGTGACCGATATCCGACTGGCCCCTCAGCTTTCGACATGATATGTTTCACTACGAAAGAGAAGGTACTTCTTCATTCGATTTACAAGGTTCTCTAGCTACAATGTCATGAGACCCCAACCGTGCTATTTATATCAAAGGAGATAACTTACTGCAGTGACCACATGACAAAAGAGGGCAGCTTTGCATAGCGACATGACAATAGGGGGGCAGCTTTGCGCAGTGACATGACAAAAGAGGTCAGCTTTGTGCAGTGACATAACAAAAGAGGGCAGCTTTGCACAGAGACATGACAAAAGAGGGCTGCTTTGAGCAGAGATATGACAAAACCGGGCAGCTTTACGTAGTGATGTGACAAAAGAGGACAGCTTTGCGCAGATACATGGCAAAAGAGGGCAACTTTGCGCAGAGAAATGACAAAAGCGGGCAGCTTTGCGCAGTGACATGATAAAAAGGGTAGCTTTGCCCAGAGACATGACAAAAGATGCCAGTTTTGCACAGAGAAATGACAAAAGAGGGCAGCTTTGCGCTGTGACATGACAAAAGAGAGAAATACCTTTCTTACCAAAACACAGATAATAATCCGCCTAAAACAGAATGTTATTTAAAACCAAGCTTGCCAAAAAACTGGGAGCATCAATCTTGACGACAAGAGCTTACTGGAGAAACTGAAATTGCAACAAGCAAACAGAGGACAATCTGAAAAACACATCTCGGTTAAACCTTCTCTTAACTGCTGGTTTTAGTTCTAAAACTCATGGTCAAATCTCCACAATGCTAGCCGAAAGTAGCAGCCTACAGAGTCATTTTGAGCAAAAAGGAGAAAAGAAGGGACAGACGAACAGCTTGAAAGATAGAAGAAAAAACCAACTAAAAATGGGTGTGCAGCCCCAAACAAAACATATCTCAAATAGAAGCGGATTGAACTCCAAAAGAAGCAGAAACTAAGAGATAGTTGATTCTTGTTGATAGGAGGATATTCAGACAACTAGGCAACAATTACTAGCATAAATAACAAGATATGCTGCTGGGAGCAAAAAGAGTAGATGATAATTTCAGGCTCAACTACTTCCACTAACAGACGGGGCTGCACTTGGGCTGAGCTGACTGAAAAGTAAAAACTGAATACCAAGACAAATCTGAAAAGTAAAGCAATACTGAATAACTTGAAACTTGCAGCATATCTTTAGTTCACACTTGCAGCTGCACTGAGAACCTAACAGCAGCAAAAAAAGATAAAGACAGAGCACATAACTGAGTTTCTTTCTGCTGGCCGAAACTGCACACTGCTGCCAAAAAAGAGAGACTAGAAATGCTGCATTGCTTGAAAGGAACAAGGTTTCAAACAATGCTGCACTGCTGAAATCTCGGCTGGCACATAGAAGTCCCAGGCAGACAAAAATCAGAGCGAACAGTGAAACAAAAATCAGATCAATAGGGCATCCTGGTAGGGAACAAACGGAGAGTAAACGAAGGACTTCAAAAACCGAACCACTGCAGAAAAGGTCACTCAAACCAACATAGCGCAAAGAGGTGAAGATCACCGAGAGTATCAGAGACTCCTAGAAAAGAATAGAAGCATTCATAAAACAAAAGGAAGTCACTCAATACATCCTCTCCCTCTCAATCCTCAAGAGCACCAAGAACCTCACATGCTTCTTGGGAGGAACACAACCCACACAAAGGGATGAATGAGCTCTCAAAACATAACTTACTCTATTGTGTCCTAAGGGGTATGCAGCCCCTCACCTTTATTTATAGCCCTTGGCTAACGGGTCTTCAACCCGTTACGCCGGCTAAACCCTAACGGAGCCGTCTCCCGCTTGTGCAGCCTTGCGAAATTACCGATTCGCCCCTCCTGCACCTTCCGGGAAGCTTCCGCGCTTCTTGTCTCGCACGCCTCGCAACCACCTCGAGTCCACGCCGTCTTCGACACATCCCGACCGTTCTGACCTCAGCGCCACCTGCGCCTAGTCCGGTCCACCGTGTCTCGCCACGACACCGCATCGACGTCCTGCAGCCACACAGACAAGAAACACGTCAAATAGCACCGCTCGATATATGAAAGCGTAAAATAGAGACTAAACCTGTCAACTCAACAGAATAAACATCCTAATCCTGTTTGATTAGGTTTGACCAAGTTCGACCGAGCCCGTTGCACCACGCAACGTCAGGGTCCGAACAAACTGACTCAAACTCGACTTCAAGAAAACCGATGTCAATTACTCATCACTCACATGGGATGACCCTCACATGGTCTCTCAAATCACATGCCTACCCTTTGGCTTATAAAATGAGGAGGAATGCATTTGCGAGAGAATACTACATAATCTAACACTATATCATACCTTCCTTCTCCACGTCGGGATGGACAAGAAGCAGAACAACCTATGGGAGTATGTTGGAATTAACCCTGAGCTTACTGGTTAAGGTCGGTAGTTCCGGCCTAAGAAGTGCAGTAGTTCCGGGTTACGGTAGTACCGTTCGGCTAGTCCTGTAGTTCCGGCGAACGGTAGTACCGGTTGTAAGATCGAGGAGGCCGACTAGAGAGGGTGAATAGATGGTCTAAAAAATTTAAATAAATTTAATTCACCTAAATGCACCAAATTCTATCATAGGTCAAGGTTTGCAATCCTAGGTATACAAGCAATCAATTTAATTCTATGAATATAAATTGCTTGAATATAAATAAAGTACAAGAAAGCAAAATACAATTTGACACAACGATGTTTTACCGTGGAGCTCGCAGAGTTGCCGCTCTCCCCTAATCCACGTTGAGGTTAGCCCGAACAAATTGGACCGGCTCCACGAATTAAGCCGAAACACCTCAATCCACTAGTGGTAGCTCTTTCCCGCTACGGTTAGGTAAGCTCCGACCTTTACAACTTTGTCGGGTCTTCTCACAATCTTCTTGAGAAGATCACCACGCGCCACGCCTCCCACACCGTCTAGGAGTCGGCAAACTCTAAGAGTAATATGCCAAGTCCTTCACTTGACTCTCACCACGTGCAACGAATGCACAAGCTCACTAGGACACAAAGTCCACATCTAGATGCAACACATGCAATCTAGACCCTCTCTCACACCTCACAAAGTGAAACAAATGCACAATTGAGTGGAGAACCTCACTCTAGCTCAAGGAGTGTAACACATGCACCAACAAGTCAACCAGCAACTTCTTCAACCGGCCACAAGGGGGTATAAATACCCCACACTAAAAAACTAGCCGTTCGATCCAAAGTCCTGAAAAATCAGGATGGACGGAACTACCGCCGGCCAAAGTTTACTTATCCGGTTGTCATTGACTATTCAACCATTAACACATAATGGACGAGTTAGTTGACAACCCGATTTTGCATGAGTATATATAAATTACACAAACTATATATATACTCAAGAATGTATTTCAAAGTAAATATCCCAAATATGCATATTAAGAGAAGCATGGATCAGTACTTATGAAACTCCAAAACATATAGAGAGCTCCCCCTAAATGTGTCCATACAAGTGTATATACTGAATACATATGCACATATTCATTTTGAACAATTAGTGGAGTTCAATCTATATTTTGGATCTAAGGAATGCATTAATATGTAATAAAGATATTTTGAATGTATACCTCTTTGATTTCACCTCTCCATCTAAATGAGACTAAAACATAAATAAGATTAAACAAACATATTAGTCTTATATATGCATTTGTCATTATCACCAACATAATATAAAATTATTTGTCATTAACAATACATTATAAAAATATTTGTCATTAACACCAAAACCAACTTAATTGGAGCTTGATCTTTCAATCTCCCATTTAATCAATTTAATCGGAGCTTGATATTTCAATCTCCCCTTTTTGGTGATTGATGACAAATTCATTTATGATAATAGCATATAGGTGAAAAATGACTAAATGATTGGCAATTAAGTGCATAAGAGAAGGTGAAAGCATTATTCAACAATTATAAAAAAGATTTTAGTTTTTCCCATTTGGCATTCTTCAATTAATTTCTCCCCGATAAATATATTATCACATTTCCCCCCACTGGCATTAGCATTTCTATTATTCTGTTATCCAAAGCTATTATTTCTCCCCCATTTGGCATTATCACAATTTTAAATTTCTCTCCCTCATTATCCAAGGCTATTATCATAAATTTCTCCCCCATTTGGCATTAATCACCAAAAAGAGACAATTATCACAAAATAGCATTGATTATCATTAAAAACAATGGAAGAATACAAGTTAAGCCATTAAAGGAGATTTTTCATTATGAGGGGTTTAATACCAATTAATAGCATATCACTTATTCTTAAGAAATGAGGAGCTTGATGCCAATTAATTTAACATAATATGGTCATAAAAAGTATGAGCAAAATGCATATGACCAAAATGATACCACTTAAATCCACTGAAGATATTTGAAACATATTCAAATAATCTTAAACTTAGCAGCTTATTGAGGGCCTTTGGCATTTGATACCACTTGTAGCATTTGAAGCACACTCCAATTTAAAGTTTCAGATTTTCAGGATTTCACATTCCAATTGAGCTTCAAAAGCTAGCTGAAAAACTGCCATATAAATATCCAATAAATCTGAGAAAATTGTTAATATAGATCAGAAATAGAGGATCAAAAGTCATAATTATAGCTTTATCAGATTATGAGCCTACTTAAAGATAAAAAAAATCATAAATCAGATCAAAACATGATTTTTTAGAAATATGAAAGTCTGAATTTTCAGACTTTTTGCATCTCACATGAGCTTCTAGAGAGAGATGAAAAATTGATTAAATGCTCTTTATAAATTCTGAGAAAATGTGACATTGAATACCAACTATAGAGGATCAATTTTTATTATTGTGGCTTCCTTTAAATCTGAACCCATTCCAAGATATAAAAATCACAAATCGACTCAGAATCATGAACATTCTGAATTTTCAGCAAATTGCCAAGGAGAGAAAAAGTCAAAAAAAATTCAAATTAACTTGAAGTACTTTAAAATTTTGTAAAAGTAAACTTAGGACTCTTGAGAAGATTTTCCAACAAGAATTTTTGAAAAAGGAGTCTCCAATCAAAAGATATGCCAAAATGCGTTTTCATTTAGAACTTTTGACATAAAATGAAATGAAATGCTAAGTCCATTCAAATGAGATCCAGTTTCTTTGAAACTTTCCATGTTATAATATTAGAATAAAGAGAGCATTTTCCATAAAGAAATTTTGAAAAAGGGCTTTTCTTTTAAAAAAAGTGGCAATAAGCTACTTTGAATACAATGGAAAAGGTCCATTTTTCAATTGAGCTCAAAACTTAATATAATTTTAGATTCATGGAGTTTCTACCATTTTAGACATTCTATGAGTCGGGAACACTATCTTGAGTAAAGATGCACAAGGTATTTTGGCTCAAATAGCCAAACTCACAATATGCAAGAATAGGCCTTTCGGGTTAATACTTGTTTTTCGGCGAACTTCAAATAGATATAATTTTTCAATGATTGGTCTTTTACAAAAGCTTTGAAATAGAGAAATGTTTGAAATGACCAACCCTTTGAGTTTTGTATTGACCACTTTTTCAAATACTCAATAGATTATAATTTAGAGAAATATGTTGTTTAATCCAAAAACAAGATCATATAAGATTCTTTTGGGGCCAAATCTTCCTTTTGATTTCTAAAATAGAAATTTTTACTCAAAAGGCTTTGAAATCATTTGAAATACATAGTTAAGTACTTTTATATTGTTTTTCACAATTTTAGCTTTTTAAACAAGATTTTTGATTTTTGACCAGAGAGGCTCTTTTGAAAAGGTAATCTCGCATATCATTTGATTATGACTCCATGAATACGAAAAGAGAATGAAACACATTCATCCCCAAGAACCATAAATCATTTTTGGGCAAATAAGTAAAATAATTTTCCCAATAGTAATATTTTACCTTTTTTTCTTTAGTAAGTACAAAAGTATTATATATGTTTTTCACAAAGAAAAACTCCCCCTTACACAAAGCTCTCTTCTTGGCAATTTCTTTTCCTTTGACACAGAAATGATTCTCCTCTTCTTGATTTTCTTCTCTTTTCTTATCTCCTCCTCCTTTGATTAACTATGTTTCTTCTTATGTCATCCAGCACAAGGATTAATGGGTACCACTTGTCCATAATATGTGTTGTTTAACCTTTTGTGGTTCTTTGGTTTTTTATATGAGAGCACATACCACTTTTATCTTTATATCACTTAAGATGACATTAGAAATCACTTGTGAGAATATACCGCTTGCAAAAAGAAATGTCACTTGAAATAGCACTTGGAGGAGGATGATATCATTAGAGCGTACACCACTCGTAAAGGTGGATACCACTTGGAAAAAGATGATATCATAGGTGAAAGAGCTTGGTTAAGAAAGATGTGCTTGCCAAGATGAAAAGGATATCAGTCCAAGAGACATCAATTGGAGGAACAAAGATACCACTTAATTTTCACAACTAAGAGATACCACTTGAAGAAAATGGATAATATCACTTGAAAAGATAGGAATGAAACTCATATCAATGTCAAGTTAATCAAAAGTCTACCACTCTTTTAGAGATTGCAAAATGGCATAAAGAGTCAATAAATATTTGAGGGTAGCTAACAAGGATTCACAAGGATTAACTTGACTGAGAGGAGCAAAGGAAATGGCTAAGGAAATTGGACATCAAATTTTTGAATCGAATCAGCCATCTTCTAGAAATGTCGGAAGTACCGTTGTTGAAACTGCGGTAGTACCGCCCATGGCACTGCAGTAGTTCCGCATTTCGACTGAAAACACAGATAAGCTCTGAATCTTGAAGAGAGGTTTGATATAATGTTGTACCATGCTCCAATGTTTTTTCACAAAGAGACAAAAACTACTTGTGGAGCATTTCCAACTATATGCCAAGATTAAAACACTTTTCAATGTAATTTATAACAAATTAATCTTTCAATTTTAAAAAACAAGCTCATTTTCGATAAATTCTTCAACATTGCAAAAATGAGCATTTGGGGGTATTTTAAACATTCAATTATATGTATGAGTTGTAGATACCCTTGTGAGCTAATATATGTCAATAGATTTAGCTCAAATGGCAAAACTCACTTAAGTGCTAGATTGTGACCACTTAGGTCAACTTAATATTTTAGATGAGTTTCAAAACCAAATAACTTTTGATTAGTTGGCTTTTTGGAAAACTTTTGAATACCGATAATGTTTAAAATAACCAACTCTATGTTTTTGGTATGGAACATATTTTCAAATTCCTTTTAGAATTGATTTTAGGCAATTTTTGAGTTTAAAGCCAAAATAAGATACTAAGTTGATAGTTTTGGGTTGGAAACTCAATTTTACTTGAAATAAGTTTTTCTAAAGCCAAAATATTTGTAAAACCTTTGAAATGCATTTGCATACATTTTTCAACTAGATTTTTAAAGATATACTTATTATTTGAAGATTTTGACTTTTGGCTAAATGGCTCAATTTTGAAAAACAATACTAGCACTTAATTAATATGGGCACACTTAAGGATGTGATACACATGAATATGATTTAGCACTCCCCTTAATGTGCCACTAATATCTTGCTCATAATTTACCATAATGAAATTTTAGCACAAGAGCAAGAACAACCCTTTTAAATGATTTTCATACAATGCAACCTACACAAGGTTAGGGGCTAAATAAAACAAATGTAGATACTTGTTACCGAGATGGTATTGGTTCATGATACGGCAAGAACATCCTCATGCTTGGCTCCCAATGTGCATATGGTGGAATTCACCTCTTCATAAATAAGCCAAGCCTCCAATGCCTCTCCAAGTACCTATTAAGCATTGAAGCGCATTTTGGTACCCAAAACTTGGTTGGGTCTATTAATGTTAGTCATAATAGATTTGGGCACCCAAATGGCCCTAACATTTAATTTTTGTGAACTAACATTCCTAACAAACACATTGCTATTTTTATCTTTTCTAAGCAAATAATGTTCATTCAATAAAGATGTCTTAGGAATGATACCTTTGAGACAATCCTTACTAAAATATCCCTTTTCCCGGCAATTATAGTAAGTTTGGCAATTGTTACCCCTTCTTATCTTCTTGCCTTGCTCATTGCCGGTGTGTCTCTTTTTTGATGGATTTTTCTTGTTTTCCACCTTGTTGGCACTTCGAGACGAAGTGTCCCAACTTGTTGCATCCAAAGCATTTGACCCTTTTGGCATGTTCTTCAAGTTGCTTTGGGATGTTCTTCACCTTTTTCTTGGAGGTGTAACCGATACCTCTCTTGTCATTTGGCAATTTTTGGCTTCCCAATATTTTGTCAAGAGAGGTCTTCCCTTTATAGCTTTTCTCGAAGTCATTTTTCAAACTTATGACTTAGGCCTTAAGCTCATTGTTTTCCTCTACAAGGTTAGTATCGCAAAACATAGAGGAAGTAGATGCATCTGATTTAAAGCAACAAGGTAAATCAAGCAAATCATCACATGTTGTAGATACATTTATTTTAGATGAATTGCAAGAGCTAGGAACTATGCATGGCATATCATCTAATAAATTCTCACATGAGGTGGATACATTTACTTTAGATGAAATGCAAGAAGTAGAATTTACACATGGCAAATCATCTATTAAATTACATGCAATGCCTATATCCATATTTGGTTTAGAATATTCCTTGAGAAGGAGAATTTCATGTTCCTCTTTTAACACATCATAATTATTTTGAAGAGACACATATTCTTTCTTCAAAACCTTAAATTTAGCTTTCTCCTTTCCAAGAAATTCATTTAATTCTTCTAGCGTATCCATCAACTCATCATAGGAAGGTGCATCATCATTATCATCAAAACTTACCTTCTTATTACCATTAGCCATTAAGCACCGAGTTGATGTGGAGGGAATAGTGGATTCTTCATCGTCGGAGCTAGATGTTGAGCATTCTTCTACCGACATCCACTCTTGTGTGCAATCTTCATCGGTTGACGTGGATACTTCATATTTGTCTTGAATTTTGTCCACATGTCATGAGCGCTCTCAAGATTGCATATCGTATTGAACACCTCTACACTCAAGGCACTAAATAAAGCGTTAGTTGCTTGAGCATCGAGATATGAGTATTTCTCATCCTCAATAGTTGGAGCAAGTGGATCCAAAGAGGAGAAAAACCCACATCTACAATCCACCATATTTTTAGGCTCATGGCCTTAAAATAGCAAATCATACGAATTTTCCAATCATTATAATTTTGGCCATTAAATTGAGGTGGTTCATCTAGGTGCACAAACCCACTAGTCGCCATCCTTTAACTCTCTAGGTGGTTAAACCTAATAAATGAGAGACCAAGCTCTGATACTACTTGTAAGATCGAGGAGGCCGACTAGAGGGGGTGAATAGGTGGTCTAAAAAATTTTCTACAAATTATTGCTAACAATTCAAGACCTTTTATATTTGCCTAAACCAAGTAAATAATGCGGAAGCGTAAAGCAATTTGGTTTAGCTCAATTAGCGCCTAAAACAAATAAATTCGCCTAAGTGCACCAAATTCTATCCTAGGTCAAGGTTTGTAATCCTAGGTATACAAGCAATCAATTTAATTATATGAATGTAAATTGCTTGAATATAAATAGAGTACAAGAAAGCAAACCACAATTTAACACAACAATGTTTTACCGTGGTGCTCGGAGAGTTGCCGCTCTCTCCTAATCCACGTTGAGGTTAGCCCGACAAATCGGACCGGCTCCACGAATTAATCCGAAACACCTCAATCCACTAGTGGTAACTTTTTCCCGCTTCGGGTAGGTGAGTTCCGAGCTTCACAACTTCGTCGGGTCTTCTCACAATCTTCTTGAGAAGATCACCGCACACGACACCTCCCACGCCATCTAGGAGTCTGCAAACTCCAATAGTAATAAGCCAAGTCCTACACTTGACTCTCACCACGTGCAACGAATGCACAAGCTCACTAGGACACAATATCCACCTCTAGATGCAATAAATGCAATCCAGAACATCTCTCACACCTCACAAAGTGTAACACATGCACAATTGAGTGGAGAACCTCACTCTAGCTCAAGAAGTGCAACACATGCACCAACAAGTCAACCAGCAACTTCTCCAACCGGCCACAAGGGAGTATAAATACCCCACACCAAAAAACTAGCTTTTGGAGTCAAAGTCCTGAAAAATCAGGACGGGCGGAACTACCGTCGGCCAACGGCCAACAGTTTCGCTTCAGCTCTGACGACGCTGCAACGGCTATGTTGGAGCTTATGAACTAGCCATTACACTGTCGACGCGGTAGTACCGCCGTTTAGTTTGCCGGTAATTCCGCTCGACGGAAGTACCGCAAAGTCAGCGCGGCACTTTCGTTCGAGCCGAGCCCAAGGTTGGCGCTCTCTGGAAAAAAAGTTCCACAGGAGGGTCCGCAGCTTCCGATGTCCGGTGGTACCGCACAACACATGTCGGTATTTCTTCTCCCTACGGTAGTACCGCTCACACAGAGCTGGTAATTCCGCTCACCAGACCAACTGCTCACACAGAGTCAACCACACTCACGTCCGGTAGTATCGCAACATATGCCGATACTTCTGATCTGCGGTAGTACCGCTCACACAGAGCTTGTAGTTCTGATTTTCCTGAGCAGTGCATATATCTCAACAGATTTTGCAAAACAATTTCCAAACTACGATATCATGCACATAAGGATCACACATGATTTTCAACAAGTTACAAAATACATTCGCATACTTTTGAAATCACGACACAAGGAATAAATATGAGCTTCAACCATTTGCAAAACACATTCGCACACTTTTGAAATCATGACATAAGGAATAAATATGAGCTTCAACTATTTACAAAACACATTTGTAAAAATAAGCCTCATATCACAAAGAATAGAAACATGGACTTCAAACACTTGCAAAACACATTCGCAATGCATAGTCCCATGTTACAAAGAGTTCAACACATGAGTTTCAACCATTTGCAAAACACATTCGTAAATACAAGTCTCATATCACAATGAGCTAGACGAGGTGAGGTTGAGCCATCAAGACATGATGAGACTCAAACTACTAGACATGACCGCTCTTAATAGTACGGCAACCTATACTAGCAACCTGGTCTTTCAACCAAACACCAAGATCGGTAAAAAACTAGGAACACATCCTTAGTCCTAGCTAGTTTATAACTTTGTATTAAGTCATCATCTTGATGTGCATTAACACATAATGCATCTTTCTCATCAACTCCATCAACACATGATGATCTTCACTTGATCAATACATGATCATCATGCATCAACTCATGATGCATCTCTTGATGACCTTCAACAAATGAATTCATCTTCTTAATAGCCTTCAACACATGAAGTTATTTTCTACTCGCATCTTGACTTGTTGACCTTCAACACATGAAGTCATCCCAAGTCATCCTCATTTGTGGAACCTAACTTATTCATCTAACTCATGAAAAATGTTAGTCCACAAAACAATTATTATCAATTACCAACCTCACCATTAACACATAATGGAGGGACTAGATTTAACAATCTTCTATTTTTGGTAATTCATGTCAATCTTAATAAATCATGAGATATAAAAATTGATTTGTGAATATACAACTTGTACACAATAATTTGTATATTCTAAGATAAGCTTTTATACAAAGTTTACTTATCCGGTTGTCATTGACTATTCAACCATTAACACATAATGGACGAGTTAGTTGACAACCCAATTTTGCATGAGTATATATAAATTACACAAGCTATATATATACTCAAGAATGTATTTCAAAGTAAATATCTCAAATATGCATATTAAGAGAAGCATGGATCAGTACTTATGAAACTCCAAAACATATAGAGAGCTCCCCCTAAATGTGTGCATACAAGTGTATATACTGAATACATATGCACATATTCATTTTGAACAATTAGTGGAGTTCAATCTATATTTTGGATCTAAGGAATGCATTAATATGTAATAAAGAGATTTTGAATGTATACCTCTTTGATTTCACCTCTCCATCTAAATGAGACTAAAACATAAATAATATTAAACAAACATATTAGTCTTCTATATGCATTTGTCATTATCACCAACATAATATAAAATTATTTGTCATTAACAATACATTATAAAAACATTTGTCATTAACACCAAAACCAACTTAATTGGAGTTTGATCTTTCAATCTCTCATTTAATCAATTTAATCGGAGCTTGATCTTTCACCGGTGACATGCCACGCAAACCCTAAACACAGAGCAAACCTAGCTACAGTTGAGTCGTGCGCTCGGGAGCTTAGTCATGCACTCGGGAGAGTCGTGCGGTCGTGCAGATGAATCGTGCAGTCGCTACAGTAGAGTCGTGCGGTCCCAGACTGCACGACCTAGCTACAGTGCGGTCGTGCGTAGGTCGTGCGGTGCCGGACTACGCGACCGGACAGGTGTCGGGCCCCCACAATCCCGCGGTCGACCGGGGGGCTTGAAGTGAGAATTGGAATTTCAGTACTCTACGGTGCTACATATGTCCAAATTTCCAGTTTCCCTTCTCACCAAATTGTAGTGAACTCCCTCTTTTTCCCCGGCCTCCAGACCCAAACCTTAGCTATGATGCTGGCCCGCCCGCCCGTCGCCGGCATTGTCGTTCCGCGCGACCGCACGGGCGAGTTCCACGTCACCGTCTCCTCCTCCTATGGCCCCGGCGGCGCCACCAGCTCCCTCTACCGGGCCGCCGCGGCGGAGTCGGAGTTTTCCAGACGAGCACGCGGAATTGGGAAGGGAATAAACCTTACCTCCAACAAGATTGAAGACCTCGCCCAGTGTAACGGCACTAGAGCCCCCTCCCTCTCTTAGCTGCAGAATTTTCCCTGCTCCCTCTCGAAAAAAACTCGTGTGTGTGCGGGAGCTCATGATTTGTGTGCTATGTGGATCTCAACACTGGTATTTGTGCTACTACGCTAGTTTACTTCGTAGGAAAACAACTTGTGCATTAGATCCCGGTTTGTATCAAAAGGTTACACATGATTTGATTCAGTGCTTACTTTACGAATGGAACTGTGAATTTTCACATTTGTTTTGGCTGGATCAGGCAAGACTTCCAATGAGAGTTGACAAGGACTAATGGAACATTGTAGTTTCGATGATTTCTGCAGTAGCAATGTTGTTATGCAATGAATCATGTCTATATAGCTATGTTCTTTTCAGCTTATTGTTTATGACTTATGACTTATAGCTTTCCTCGAATACATAAATAGAACGGCTTCTCTACCGCCGTTTCAAAGTGGCTTATCGAGACATCCTTTTTGGAACGGCTTATCGAGGCATCTTTTTTAAAACAGCTTATCGGCATTAGGTTCGTCCGCAAAAGTGCTCGCGCTAGAGCCGAAAGCCATCAACCGCAGCCGAAAAGAACGCACCCTGTAACTTAACTGTGCAATCTAGCAACTTAGCAAGTGATATTTCCATGGATATTAGTATCTTCTAACTAGTCCAATGATTCTAATTTTGGTGCGTGAATTCATAAATGTTTTGGTGGACTTATGGGTGGTTTTATTGATAAGTCCTGCTTGTAGGTAGATATATGAAGTTATTCATATGTCCTGTAATTCTCATTTTTATTTTGACAAGCACTGATTCACATGGTTACAATTTCTATTTTCAGTGGCAAAGAGGACATAAGTTTTTGATGACCCTAGTGCAGCTATACAAAACCTGACTGCTGTCATCAAGGAGGATATCACAGCTCTGAATGCTGGTGTTGTAGACCTGCAGGTTCTCTCCTATTCACAAAATGAGGGTGGAAGTCTATCCAGAGATACAACAAATCATTCAGCTACAGTAGTGGACAGCCTGAAAAGTAGCCTGATGAGCAAAACAAAGGAATTCAAAGAAGTTCTGACCACGAGAACAGAGGTCAG
This sequence comes from Bonia amplexicaulis, assembly GCA_036346245.1. Taxonomy (NCBI): domain Eukaryota; kingdom Viridiplantae; phylum Streptophyta; class Magnoliopsida; order Poales; family Poaceae; genus Bonia; species Bonia amplexicaulis. The sequence continues at coordinate 21,032,042 of CM070747.1, read as the reverse complement.
ATATATGTTACCTACCACTTATTTGACAGGAACACACTTGTTTCAGTAGTTCATTCATTATGGAGGTGAGACTTAGCCTCTTATATCTTAATTTGCAGAACGTGAGGGCCCAGGAAAATAGAAGGAGAATTTGCTCTTCATCTGCTGCAAGGGTCGAGGGATGCATCAAATCCTTTCGCTTAGCAGGGTTCTCTTGTTGCCAGGGAACCCTCTGCCCCCTCCATACCTCCGGCACCATGGGCCAGTGATTCTGCTTCTACCCCTTTGTTTCAAAGGTACTGTGGCAAACTGTCAAATTTGGAAAGTGGCATGCTTCTGAACATGTGTGAGTAACTGTAGGATCGAGTATGACGCGTCGGGTGTGGGTTACTCCTCAAAATCTTTCCCTAAATATCAACAACAAAATGTACCGGAAATGCAAATAGATATACCTTTAGCACCCCCCTCAAATGCAAGGCATATGCAATAGCATTGCATTTAAAAAGGTTGACACTAAAATAGGGAAAATCCAAAATCCGTGTCTTGAAGACGTCATCATAGCATGCAGCTCTTGAAAAATTGTGTCGGAAAGATCGCCTTCCATCTGAAATCGTGCATCAGCCCATAAAACACAAAGTGCAGGGGTCGAGAAGGTAGAGATAAGCGAGAGCAAAGTCGACCGCGGCAACACGATGAGAGAGAATGTGGAAGGTGACATAAATAGAGAGCTATCTAATCAAGCCGAACAGAGAGATATAGGAACATAGCGGCGCAGATCGAAGCCCAAGATGACGGCGGCGCAGTGCATAGGAAGCGCAATGGAGGAGCAGTGCAGAAGAAGCACGACGATCTTAGAAGCTCGGGGCGGTGGCTCAAAGAGAAGCGGCGGTATCATAAAGATTTCTACGATCTGCAGCGGCTCAAGGAGAAAAGCGTTGGCTATGGCTATACAAAAGGAATGAGATGACTACATTCAATTCGAGAGGAGGAATCGTGGCTAGCAAAGCAGTCGGCTGACTGACAGGATTTTTGTGGACTCGCACGGCCATGACGAATTGACAGAGAGATGGCAACAGAGTTGGATTGACGCAACAGAAGATGCAAAAGAAAAAAACTACAGCGGATACTAGCAGCAGCAACACATGCACAGTGCTGAAGCACATATATAGTGCTGAGACGAGGCCTATGGCCGACGCCTCCTTTTATCTCCTTCCTCCATAGAGATACCATTCATCCATCTCCATCCCCTCTTCTCTCCCCCCAATCCCCTCCCGGCAGATTGTGGTGGAGGAACCGAAGCTGCAGCCAATAGCAACCAAGCGGTCGATAGCACGCGGGGCTAGCGAGGTGGAGCCAGCGCCGTTGATGTGGAGCAACGGCGGCTCGTTGAGTGGCCAATCTGCACGGGGAGACAGTGGCGCGCGAGCGCAGCGGCTTGGCGGTGGGTGCAGGGAGGATCCGGCGCAACGAACTCCGGGCGCGGGCAGTGGAGATGACCGAGATGTAGTCGGCCGAGGCAACAACTGCCGAGGCAGGGGCAGCCAAATTCACCCAGATTCGGCCCGAGGAGGGCGTGGCGTGGAGCGCTGACATGAGCGCGGGCCGGCGGTGTGAGCCAAGGCCTAGATCCGCTCGAGGAGGCAGGCGGAGCGGTGGGCGGCGGCGGCCGGATCCGAGGCGGCGGCGCTAGATCCGAGGCGGCGACGCCAGATCCGAGGCGGCGGCTGGATCCGAATGGGAGTTGGCCTGATGCAGGCGCGGCGTGGGCTTGACGACGGCTCGTGACGGCGCTAGGAGATGGGTCGGCAGCGATGGAGCGGCGGCGGGGAGCCCAGATCCAACAGATCAGGTGGGGAGGCAGCGCGGGACAGCAGGATCCGGCGGCGGCGGTGGCGAGTTAGGCCGAAGGAGAGCACGGCGGCAGCGTGGGCTCATGGGTTAGGCACATATACCCTTAACAAGACCTTTAAGCGGTGATAGTAGAATCAGCATGATTTCATATTCAAAAATCCATGTAATTTTTTATCCGATGATCCAAAGAACTTGAAACATAGCATGCACCATTTCTAGGATGTCACGAATCTATTCCAATAAATGATCGAAGGAATCATTGTCAAAGTTCAAAGCATTTTCCATTTGAAGGAAGGTTGTATCAAAACCAGGCAAAAGAGATAAACCTCGATATGCTCTTGCTTGTGAGACTTAGATGATTTAAGTGACCTTGGATGAGTTCTCACATGTCATTGCAAGGTAGATCACAACACGAATTCAACCCAAATCTCTCACAAGAGTAAAACCCTAAAATTACCTCTTTCTTGAGAAAAAACGAGCAAACTCAAGAACTTTCTCTAGATCATACGTAGATGGATGTGATCTTATTTCCAGGAGATATCTCCACCTCTTACATGTCCTTGACACCAACAAAGATCAAGAGAAGAGAAATTTAAACAAGAAAGCCAAGCAAATCAGAAGCACAAGAGGGGATCAATGACACAACTCACCTAGGCAAACTTTGGATATTTTTTCACTTAGAGATGAATGTTTTATAGCTAATCTCTCATGATAGAAGAGCTATAAGCCTAGATCACACACATACAAGACTCTAACATAAGAAAACATTAACTCTAATCTTGGAGTCTCACATGACTCAACTCAATATAAGGCTTGTATAGTAAAAGGTCCGCATCTCTCACTTATCTCTAACAATCAGCCACTTCTTAATGGATCACACCACTTATATATGAGAAAACCCGGTAACCCACACACAAACGGGTTTTACATATATTTGTACGCTTTTCAAAGTGTGACTTCCCAAAGGTTCTAATAGCCCGATAAGACATTCTATTTACAAAAACGTGACATAAACCACTTAGTCCAGCGTCGCGATTTTACAAACTGCCACTCCACTTAGTATTGGACAATTCCAATGATTGGCACCTATCGGTCTTCGCAACGATGCGATGCTCATGACTTGTTGCCAAGATCGTACACCTGCACCGAGGCCGTCGCCACTTGAAATGACCAAGTCCCATGGCACATTAACATCACATTATAGTCTATGATGCCCAATGCTTGTCGCCAAGATCGTGCGTCTGCTCCAAGAGCCGTCACTACTTGAAACATCACCTTATATTTTTGCTGGAAGATGTATGACCTAGATAGTCTATGTGATGGAGAAATATAAATGTTAATTCACCAACAAAAATATGCAAACGATGCACCAGCTTCTGTTTGAGTTCTCCGCGGATTGTCTGCAGTACATGATGCTGCTCCTTACATATAGTGTGTACTTCCTCACTAATCATTTTTTTAAGTATCCATTGCCCCACCTTATAGACTTGGGAATGTGAGGAACTTGATGCAATAGTTTTGACTTCAATTCAGTTACCTCTGTTGACTAGGGAGAGGACCAACGGAGATCATGTATCATCATCCTCTCAGCCATATATGCAGATGCAGCAGCTGCAGTTGGCAGTCCAGCAGGACAGTTACATGCAGAGCAGAGCTGAGGCTATTCAAAATGTGGAATCTACGGGTCTGCTCTTTGCGGCTTCTAAAAGCGGTTTTTAACTTTTGCTATACTACCTAACTTTCAAACGGAGTATTTTCTTAAGATGGAGTTTACAAGTTAATTGTAGTACACGTTAAAAGTCCAATATTTGTACCAGCCAAAATTGCAAGCGAGTATCTCCCTCTCCGTAATATCTATCGTAAACAGCTAAAATTTAAAAATTTCAGCCAAAAATCATAAGCCGTAGCCATAAAGAATAGGCCCTACAATATATGAGCTGAGCAACATTTTTACATAACTGGCAACTATGGTTTCTCAGCAAGGAGAGAGAGCCAGCAGGTTAAGCCTCTTTATGAAAATATTTGTTTTTCTCAGGAGAATAGTCTTCTTATCTTTAAAGTGAGTTTCATAGCTTTATTTCAATACATCACCTTTGAGGTACAAAAGACATGTTACTAGTAGAACCCATTCGACACGACTAGTAATGTTTGCTGTTGGCAACGAACATGGTGTGAGAAATTGGTGATAGATCTGTCCATCTTTTTATATGTGATAGTTTGGAATGGTCTTCTATGGTTCCATGACACTAGAATCTTGATCAAAGTCCAAAGGTTAGGTTTCCATTATCAGGAACAACCGAACAAGTAGTTCGTATATTCATTACTAGTTACAATCCTTAGCTATGTATGGTCTCGTTCGCTGTGATTCTTCTTCTCCCTGGGTGTTTTCAAGTCGTCCTAACTGAGCCTTTTGATCTCTCTTTTCGTTACGAGAACAATGTTTACCCTAACCCCCTCACTTTTCCCCAACTGCTACTCCTGCAGATGATCTGTCTCTCTCAATAATCTGCCCTGTTTAGCTTGCCAGAATTCATTCCCAGCTTCCCAATTGCATTGCAACCCCATATCCACACTAATATACCTCGATCATTTGTGAAGTTTAGATTTAAAAATGAGTATTCTGAAAGACAGATTCATTCATGTTGCTTTTCTCTTGGCTGTTCATGGCTTAATTGTTGTACCCTCTGTGACAGAATCGATGAGGACATGAATGACACACTGGCTAATGTGGAGGGAGCCCAAGGACAACTCCTGAAGCACCTCAACAGCGTATCGTCAGACAGGTGGCTGATGATGAAGATATCCTTCGTGCCCATGGTTTTCCTCCTGATGTTCATATTCTTCGTCGCATGATTCCCCTGTAATACCCCAACGCATATCTTCCCGCCATGAGTTAGCCATAGCATCCTTTTGTAGCTCTTTTAATGTATATATGAGCTTGTTTTTTTTGGCAGAAACTTATGCTTTTTAGCTGGGGTTTGTGGTTTTTGGGCTGTTCGTGCGAGGGATTATAGGGTAATAGAAACTTACGTGCAGTTTTTACCGATATAAATGAAGTCGCTACAGTATGTACTACAATTAGCTAGTAGATCTTATATTGAAAAAGATACCCCGTTTAAAAGCTAGTTACTGTAGAAAAGTCGAAAAGCAGTTTTTCGAAACTGAAATGAATAGGTCTTATAGTGAATTTTAAGCTCTGGTGTTGATCTGTGAATGTCAATTTCATGGGGATGACCTGTGGTGACTGCAATCTTGCGAATCATGGTCATCGCGTGGTCGGTGAAGGTTTCAAGTTACGATACCCGTTCGTTTTACATACCATGCGTGTGTGATAATTGTGGATCCCGATGCATCATCGTCAAATGATGACATGAACAGTGTCGTTGGTGTTGCTTGGAAGGAAACGGAACGGAAGTGGGACTTGTGGTGGGTGCCTGTATAGTTGAATGGTTGAATCGCCGGTATGTTCTTTTGAGCAGCGATTAATAGTTTTTATCTGTACTTTTTAAGATAGCAATAGATAGTGAAGCTGTTGACATACAAATCGAATAGTCTCGAATATGAATACGAATATTCTCGAATACGAATGCGAATACGAATATTCTCAAATACGGATACGAATATTTTTAAATATGAATATGAACATTTTTTAATACAAAGTTTACTTACCATATTCACGTTTTCTCTGATACAAATATTAGATAAAACGGATTATTCATTACCATTTTCCACCCTAGTCATATCTTGTGCGGAGCACATTTTTTCCCAATGGTGCATCTTCCCTCTTACTAACACAGTACACATCGGCAAAAATGTGTGCTCAAACCGTCGGAGAAAACCGGTTTACTCCGTATTAATAACTCTATTCTTTGGATTAAAGTTAGCCCGCATGTGTTTGGTGGGGGAATTAGTGTATTCGCAGGAATCTCACGGCAAGCATATCGTTTACACGAAATTTCTTGTTTACCCTGCAACGTTGTCTTCCGTGCATCTTTCCTGCCACCAGTGGCGGATCCAAAATCAAAATTTAGGAGAAATTAATAGTGAGACGGAGCTCACCGGAGCCATACTCGTTGGCGAGATAGGCGAGCTCGAACATATACATGGCCTACACCCCGCCCATGGAGGAGAGGCCTTCCTGCTTCTGTAGGTGTACGCTGAGGTAGTCCCGCCTCTCCCATTTTGTTATAGATGAGGTCTTCTAGAGTGGAGGCCTTGATCTCGGCGGAGAAGCTGGTCTCTCTCACTCCGAGCACCTCGTAAGCGCTCTTCCTGGCGAGCTCATCCCCTTGAGCTGCGTTGCTCACCGGCCGGGCACGCCACACGAGCGGAAGCGGAAGCGTGGCTGCCTCACCGCGGAGGAGGATGCAAACCGGAAATCAGTGTTCTGAATATTCAGTACCGAGATATGGTTTCCAAGGATTGATATATGCTGCCGCTACACATTGATCATTTTCCAACCCTGAAGATACTTTCCAACTCTGAAGATACTATTTGCCATCCGGCAATAGTCAGTTAACCATCCGATAGAATTCAGTAGCATATTACATTCTCTGATTGATTCGATTGTATCCCCCATTGTAATCTCCGTTGTAAACTTATCAAATATATACCAGGAGACTGGTGATCGGCTCCTATTACATCAAATGCCCAAATACACATTGTTCCGAGCCCTTCTAACCGAGGAGTCGCCGGAGCTCCACCGGGCAGTATCCAGGGAGAGGGGCGCAGGCGTTGGGAACGTGACGGGTTCGCAGGGCCGTTCCTGTCATCTCGGAGGCCCTAGGGTATGATAAAAATAAGACTCTTCATTCTAATATAAAAATATACTAATACATTTTATATCAGCTGTAAAAGGTAAAGTTCAATATAGTAACAATTAGACAGTACGTCACAAAATACAAAATACTTATTAGCAATATTATGCTTAGTACATTACAAAATGCAAAGTACTAATTGTCGACAAAATGCATATATACATATTAATATACATGGGCTAGGGGCCTCAAGTTTTCGTGGGCCCTAGGCGGTCGCCCTTGCTGCCTAGGCCCAGGGCCGGCCCTGCGGGTTCGCCCCTGCCTGCAGTTTACACTGTAGCGGCTGCAATTACGAGTTTGCAACCATAGTACCGTGTCACTCAGTGTTAGATAGAATCCGTGCCCAATGTTCGGAACGTGTCTGTTGCAAGATCCTATTTCATGTCCAGATGAGAGAGAGACGCCTGGCTGTGGAAGAGGATTCTTTCAAGGGAAGGCAGAGAGGAAACAGTGATGTGACTTTAGCTATATACTTAGATGACTACGAGTCGTTCGAATTGAAGTGGACGAAATAGATCAGATGCTACAGTGCAATAATACAAGACAGTACCGATGCTACGAAGAATTGCTACAGTGTTCGTGACAAGGGGGAATCATTACCGTCATTTGCGGTCTATTCTCACTGTGCACCGATGTTGCTCTCTAATTTTGCTGTATAACATTAGAGGATACGGAGAGCCCCGCTCGGTTGGGCTGAAAAATAGTGATTTATGGCTAAAATTATACTATAGTTGGCAGAAATTATACTGTAGCTGAAGGTGGCTTATTTGTCATAATTAAATTTAAAAAAATTAAAAAAATAGAAAAAATGTATTAGCTCATCATGGACAACGCAAATGAATACAGGAAAAAAAAGAACCGACAAAAAGCTCAAAAAAGCCAAAAGTTCAGAAAAATACGAAATTTACGAATAGTGAAAAATAAGCCAGAAACTAGAAGTTCAAGCCGAAATGAGCGAGACCCCGGGTTCAATTTATGTTGACTCCTTATTTCTATTTGAAGAAGTCAGAAGCCAATATGAGGCCTGTTCTTTTGGTCATGACTTATAGCTTTTGGTGAAATTTTAAATTTTGGTACATTTACATGAGATTACGGAGAGACCGATAGCCACTTACGATTTTGGCTGGTACAGATATTGCGATTTTAACGTGTACTACGTTTAACTTGTAGACCCCGTCTTGAGAAAATACTCCGTTTGAAAATTAGGTACTGTAGCAAAAGTCAAAAGCCGGCCAGCTTTTGTAATGCCGAACAGGCCCATGATCATTTAGCTTCTTGAATCGGGCTCTCTAATCCTTTTGCTCTAAGGATAAGTCAGAGGTCACGGATATATCATACTTCATCCCTCTCGCTCTTATTTTACGAAGTATATCTCTCTCACTTTTTATATCATCCATCTTTTTTTTCTAAAAATTACTTCAATTAACTACTATTATTTATTTTTCAAAAACCATGAGCTGCCATCAGCGCAACCCAGCACGAACGGCGAACGCCCCCTGAATCTGCTTCCTGTCCAGTAGCAGGATGCCTCTGTCTCGTGTCTTCTCCTGCGGATAAATTTACTCCCTACTCGCGCAGGCGCAACCATCTCCTTGTCCACGGATCAGATACGGATGGATAATGTCTCTATCATATTTGTTTTCATATTTTTTTTCCGGATACGAATACGGATACGGATAGCTCGAATACGAATACAAATACGAATAATATCGAATACAGATACAAATCGAATACGAATCGAAACGAATACGGTTACGAATATTTATCGGAACATGAAAACCCCTTAAACTATACATCCAAAATTAACGAAAATACGTAAATAGTTCATCTTGTCAAAACATTCATGAAATCTAAACAAGCATAGTTTTTTCATCCACAATAAAAATATACCCAATAGTCGATCATAACATAACTACATAAGTTCACATTGAGACCCATCGAAAACGTTCAGTTCACATCTTAAGATTGCTAGCAACATCAAGTAAACAAAAAGGCTACACGTCCTAATGTCAAAATTAAAGTATAATCACCAAACTGTGGTGGATTTCTGGTTGTCGTTTCCAAATAGATTCTCACACAATTTCGGAGACACAGTTTTCTCAACTTCTGTAGTTCTGTGTGTGAGTGAGCATGCAAACTTATGTAAAGAGATACTTTGCAACAGTAAGTGCAGTAGTAATAAAAAAATTGAACTAACCAGATGACCCTGTACCACATGACTCGAGAAACTCCTTGAGAAGTTGATGATAAAACTCAGAATCGTCAATAAGTTCAGGATAACCTTCCATATTGTGCTCCTAGGTTTACAGCAAGGTGAACACATGAGACCAGGAAGTGCAGTCCACATATATTCTCTTCTTATGTAACCAAAAAAATTCCATATATCACTCTTACTTAATCAATGGGAGAAATGAGCTACAATAAACAGCATATCGTAAAATTTGAATAGTTCAAAGGAGAAGCAGCTAGGCTTGAGATGATTTCTATGGTAAGAAGGCGTGTAAACTGAGGCAAGGAAAAGAAGGGTGGCAGGCGTGCTTCGGTGGAAGGAGGCCTGGAGGCGTGTTCGGCGCAGAGGGTTCCGATGATGTTGTTGGCGTGAGAATATGAGATAGACGGGCAAGCCGGGTGGAAGCAGGTAAGAGGCGCCGTCGATTGGTGGCCTCGCCGCCGCCGCCGCGAGGGCAAGAGGAAAACGAAGGAAGATAACAAGGGCTGCAGGTCCAAGCGGGTGATCCTTCACACACACTGCTGTGTGTGTGCGGCCGGCGGAGGCGGGCGCCGGGCGGAGGCGGCAGTTCGCCACTTCGCCGCTTGCGTAGCCTGGAGCGGTGAACTGCGGCCGGCGCTAGTGCCCAGTGGTCACTGGCCAGTGGTAATTGGTAAACCCTAAAGGCAACCGACGGCTGGATCGCATGGAGGAAGATTGGACGGTTGGATCGCGCGTGGAGTTGGAATGGGCCCTATGGGCTGGCTGGTTCCTGGTTATAGGCTAAAATCTCGGATATCCGATTTCGTATTATCCGGATAATCCGTATCTGTATTTGACGGATACTAGGCTTACTGTATTCGTATCCGTATCCGATAAAAAAATCTGTATTCGTATTGATCCGAGAATTATCCGAAAAAAATCCGATCCGACACAATCCGTATCCGTTTTCGTCCGAATCAATCGGAAACTATATCCGTTTTCACCCCTACTGTCCCACTAGCCAACAGAATAGACGAAACAAATCCCGCGAATCCAATCCGCCTCGACTAATCCCGCAGAACCCTGGCCTAGCACTCGCGGTTGATCCTTGGTTTCTCGCTTGCTCTCCAATCCGAGCCGCGGGCGCCTTCGTCTCGCGTTCTCGGCGCAGATCGGGGAGTCCCAAGAACGACGTGAGGTAGTTCTTGCAGCAAGACCCTTTTTTTTTCTCTCTTAAGGTGCTGTTGCGGGAGGGAGGTATGGCGGGGAGGGAGCAGGAGGGGCGGGGCGCGGAGGAGGTGAGGATCGGCAGCGGCAACGTCTTCGCGGCGCTCGAGACGCTCAAGAAGAAGAAGAAGAAGCTGGCGGCGGCGGCGGACAAGGAGCAGAGGCCGGAGGTGTTCTGGGCGCCAACGCCGCTCACCTCCAAGTCCTGGGCCGACGTCGAGGAGGACGACGACGACGACTACTACTTCGCCACCACCGCACCGCCGCGCCCCGTCTGGGGGGCCGAGGAGGATGCCGCCGGCCACGACGACGGCGACAAGGAGCACGCTGCCCTGGAACAGGTCCGCCTCGCTTCTCTTCTGTGCCTGTGCCTGTATGTGTTGTCTCTGAATAATCCAGTGGCAGTTCGACATGACAAGGCTCCCTTTTTATGCCTGTTTATGTGTGCGTTGTATGCATGGCGTGATGTTGCGTGGACATGGGGTCTTGGAGACTTTACGACAGGAATTGCCCTGCAGGAGCCAATTTTAGCTTGGTGGCTTGGTGTTGTCATGAACACGGTTCGCACCTTCACGTAGTGCATCGCAGGTAGAAAAGCAAGTGAATGCTGCGCCAAATTGATTGTTGGATGATGATGTGATTATCTTCTTTTATCCGTTGCCGGAATGTTTTGCGATTGTCATACGTACCCTATAAATGCTTGAATCTGCAGGTTTTGCGATAGTCAAATAAGGGAATTTGGTTAAACTGGTGTCTGATGTGCGACGATATAGTATAACTCTAATTAATTGATTTTTTGGTGCTGCGAATGGTATGTGCACTGACCTTGTTCCTTTGTAGCAATTCATTCGGTCATAAGCCGTTCTCGGTGACGTAAGTTAATATGTACTTGTATGGAACTAGGCAAAGCAATCATGCGAATAATTAAGTAGAAAAATGTTGATTACGTTTAGAGAAGTGGGTACTTGGGTAGTCATGTTGAAGTTACAGATAGATTGTTTTGCTGGCATTACTAGCACCTGCCTATTTTTTATATATGCCTGAAATGTACTTTTCAGATGCATATGTACTTTTTGGCACTTGATTCTGTTGATTGACAAGAAGCATCTTGCCATGTTCATGCTTAGAATCTATCTCCATTTTTCCAGATTTGGCCTTCTTTTTGCCATTTTAGTCACTCCAGGAATCTAGCTAGTGTTCTGCCTGCCATTAACCAAAAGAAAACGGTGCTGAGAGAAAAAATGTACACAACTATTGCTGTGTACAACATCGGACCATATGTGCACAATGTTGACTTCTGCTGTTGTGAATTGCATCCTGCATCTGCATTTGAGTTTGAATTCTATTGAGTTCTGCACTACTGAATTGTTTTTCTTGTATAAGATGTTACGTAGATGTTAAGAGCCTTTTTTAGAGCATCATAAGAAGACACTGTAGTAGGCCACAACTTTGTGGAAACCCGAATTTGGCAGCATGTTATTGTGGATTTATGAGCCAGAAGCCTGCAAAAGTCCTACTTTGATCGACCTTGTTTCATTTACATTTCCCCATATTTTTTCGTTTTAGCTTTAGATGTAGTAGATTCCTGGTAAAATTGAGTGGTATCAAACAAAGCAATTACTCTGAAGAAATGCTAGTTCATTCTAAGAATGATACGGTATGCTTGGTGCATGTATATTCTGTACTGTTAACACTCTAGATGCCACCCACTCACTGCAGGAAACTGAGAGTGAAGATGATGGCCTTGATGATGACGTTGATGATGATGCTGAGGATGAACATGAACATGAAGGAGAAGATGCTGCCCCTGCTGAACCAACAGCGGAGAAAGCTGTAGCTCCACCTAAAGATACTGAAAGACAGCTCTCCAAGAAGGAGTTAAAGAAAAAGGAACTGGCACAGCTTGATGCTGTTTTGGCTGAGTTGGGAATTTCTGACAGATCAAGCAATGCTACACAAGATGAAACAAATGGTAAGTTCTAACATGTTTTTTCTTTCTCCACTAAATTATCTGGAAGAAACATTCTGCAAAAATTGAATCAACCTCAATTGTGAGGGCTGAACGTTGTGATTTCAAAAGTTTTAGCATCGAGTTGTACGTGTTTTGCAGGCAAGAAAGGTGCAGATCAAGCTGCTGATGGAGAGAAAAAGAAAGATGCAACTGTTCCTTCAGAAGGCAAGAACTTAAAGAAGAAGAAAGCTAAGAAAGACAAATCTTCAAAGGAGGCGAAAGAAACACAGGAACAGAACGACGGGGTGGACGAGGCTGCTGGTGCAGAACCTGATGAACACGCAGCTTCAGTGGATGTCAAGGAGCGCATAAAGAAGGTAGCCTCAATGAAGAAAAAGAAGTCGAGCAAAGAGATGGATGCAGCAGCAAAGATCCCCGCATCTGAGGCTGCAGCAAGGAGTGCAAGGCTTGCGTCAGCGAAAAAGAAAGAGAAGAATCATTACAACCAGCAGCCTGTGCGGTGAATTACTGCTTAAATTTTGGATGTTGAAACTTCTGATATGACACCCCCTAGTTCGTTTTGTACTCGCAATAAACTTTTTGGGCTGTCGTATTATGACTTGGAGGAGGTGCCCTGTGATTCTCATTTGGGAATTCTGGAAGGGGCCCCCTCTTGTCACTGGATTCTTGAACGTCATGTAACCCTTCTGACTATATGGAAAATGTGGGATATTTCTTATCTGGGTTGGGTTGCTTGGTGTGGTTACTATGGGTGGACGATCGAATAGTCTCAAATACGAATACGAATCTATATTTTTAAAACGAATACGAATTCAAATATTCTTAAATGCGGATACGAGTATTGTCGAATACGAATACGGATATTTTCGAATACGGATTTTCTCGGATACGAATATCGGATAAAACGGATTTCCAGCGGTTTTGCCGATTTTTGACCGGTTACTGGTTTTAAACCGCCTAAATTCAAATTTTGAATCACAAAATTTGTACGGATTTTTCATGGGTTCTAGAAACGGATCAAATACGAATCGAATAGTCTCGAATACGAATACGGATACGAATATTCTCAAATACGAATATTCACGAATACGAATACGAACATTTTCGAATACGGATTTTGCTTACCACATTCGTGTTTTCTCGGATACGAATATCGAATAAAACGAATTATCTGTTACCGTTTTTCACCCCTAGTGGTTACTCGCAGTGATGTGCAATTTGTTCTCTTTTATTGCGACTTTAAGTTCATTTTACTTGCAACAGTTTTATCACATCTCCAGGAGATTTTGCCATGTTGAATTCCCGAAGTTTGGGATGCAAGAATTTCGTAAGAATTCTATGGGAATTGTCCAAATTCCTGTGAAATTCCAGTATTGCAGACTCGCCCATGCAGGAATTAATACACATAGGATTACAGGAAACAGATGATTAGAAAAATCTTTTGCACCAACGGAGCATCATAACCTCGTTTAGTATTTGTTGAACATGAGCGGCAGTGATCAGGTTCGTAGGAAACACTTGCTTGATCAGACTAGTGGGAAAATAACTTTTGGTATTTTTTGGCCTCACATGTCATTGAAATGCCAAATATAGCCTCCCGATGGCTGAAATTTTCAATTTGACCCAATCTCCGAGCACATGAGGCCAGCGTGTGGCACCTCCCGTGCCCGGGCAGGGCCGGCCCTGGGCCTAGGCAGCAAGGGCGACCGCCTAGGGCCCACGAAAACTTGGAGCCCCTAGCCCATGTATATTAATATGTATATATGCATTTTATCGACAATTAGTACTTTGCATTTTGTAATGTACTAAGCATAATATTGCTAACAAGTATTTTGTATTTTGTGACGTACTGTCTAATTGTTACTATATTGAACTTTACCTTTTACAACTGATATAAAATATATTAGTATATATTTATATTAGAATGAAGAGTCTTATTTTATCATGCCCTAGGGCCCCCGAGATGACAGAACGCGACCCGTGCCCGGGGCGCATGAGGGGCATCTTCGCTCGGGGACCACATGAGCCACCGTTACTACCGGGCCATCATCCGGTGGCCTCATCGTGCCCGAGAGCGCATGAGGCGGGGACCACTGTAGCAATACTATAGTAGCACTGCAGCAATTTTCCAGAAAATGCATTTAAATGTACTTTTATATGAATTTTTAAATATAGTAAGTGAGCTCCAAAAATAATAATTTTTTGTGGAGCCTCCCGACACATTGTACTTGCTTGTGTAATTGTTTCATAATTTTAACCAATGTGAATTTTTCTCAAAAATTTATTTAAATATATTGTTTGTAGGAATTTTTATAATCTAGAAAATGAGGTCCAAACATCATGATTTTTTTGAAGGCCCATTACATAGCGTACTTGATTGTGTAATTTTTTCATAGTTTTTGGGTCTCGAAAATTAGAATTTTATAACAACTAGTAAGTCTGTTCGAAGAAATAGGCGTGGATTTGATTATATAATTTTGTGTGTCATTCTTAGGATTAGGCCTTAAGTCTCTTCGTATATGCCGAACATACGCTCCATGACCTTTGTATGTTAATTCATGTTAATTTATTCGTAATTAGCGACATGCAGTGCTCATTTAATTCCTCTTTTAATTCTCTCAGACTCTCTCTCAAGGTGACGCCAAATCTGCTTGTGGGGCAACATTTTTCACACAAGACTGCCGCCAAGTAAACTATTGTTAGTTTTGCGGTGAAGATCAGTCGGACTTACCGAGTTTACAGGTGAGTTTCGATATTGTTTACTATAACTTCAACTATCTATAGTCAGTCGTACTGATTATTATCTGTCTTTTATTAGGGATACAAAAAGACCATTTTACCCTCGCAAAATGCCTGCTTACTAGTGCCAAAGAAGTGGTTGTTTGGTGGCAAAGGAGTCAACAGTTGAGGCTAAAAAGGTAGCCATTCCTCAGACACTTCTCTTGCATTGTTCTCCTTCCCCTCATCATGCATTTCTCCCCATTCTCTCTATTTTGACCTTGTTTCTCACTCCCCCAGATGTCGAGATGAGCCAAGTAAGCACCTCTTTATTGGCACCCACAGTGTTTTGCTCAAAATGCAACACGCTTGTGAAATGAAAGACCTCCAGGACGACCAAGAATCTTGAACGCCACGACTACAAGTGCCCCTTTTATTTGGTGAGTCAATTTGATTTGGGTTGCTTCCAGTCATTATCTAGATGTTAGGAAACCTTTTTTGTTGATTGAATTGCAAGATGGTCCAAACGGTTGTCGATTCTGGGTGTGGGAAGATAAAATGAGCATAGGCATGGCATTGTTCTGGAGGAGGAAGCTATGATGGGGGTAAGGGAAATGGTGGAGATGAGGTATAGTTTTGATAGACTGAAGAGCAAGATAAACTTAGTGTTGTGTATTATTTTGTTTCTTAGGTTGGTTGTTATCTAGAAGGTATAATGCTATGAGTGTTGTTGTGATTCACGTGTTGGAATGCAATGTAGTTGGATTTGTATCCCCTACTAGAAACACTAGAAAAAATAAATACTCAGGACAGAAACTAAGAATCTCTTACCTCCCAGATGTGGATGACGGTACAAGTAATGCATCCCGATGTAAACTAATTATGCCAGTACATGACCTGTCCTGTGCACACGACTTAGGAGGTAGTGAGGACACACTCGTGAGTGGACATCAGTCTTCTACAGCCATCATCATCATGTAGGGAGATGAAGGACCGGACTTCCTCACTGGGTCGACAGGATGCGACTCTGAGCAGCGACCCTGACTTGCTCCATCACGAGGGCGACACGTTTGGCACGTTCACATAGGGCATTGTACGATGTACCATGAGTTCACATATACTATCTTCGGTACCATCATGTTGTTACCTGCACTGCTTTGTATGATGTATATTTGTATAATGCATATCCATACCTATACTGTAGTAGATGGTTACAAGCTATTATTACCGCTTCAATATCTTTGCATCGCAGTAACTCGTATGGATATGGTATAAAATATGCGTACATCTGTGAAGGCGCATACCGCAATACGACGTGACCCAACGAGACAGCTTTACGCAACGACATGACCCAACGAGTCACCTTTGTGCTGCGACATGACCCAACGATGCAGCTTTTCGTAGTGATGTGACCCAATGAGTTAGCTTTCCACACCAACATGACCCAACGCTGCCACAATATACCTCGTCGGGTCTGCTACCTCACGGATGCGAAAATGCATCAACCAAATCACACTTTAGCCGCGTACACCATGCCGGCTTGCCGTATATGTACTACCTGTTTCTACCGCAGGTTCTCCTGCAACGAGAATACAACACTTTCTCCCTCAGATGGAGAACCAATGGGACGAGATCCGCCAACTTGCAAGGGCTACTATAACCCACATGAACAAAGGGGCATGCCACAAGGGCACCTCCCCACAACGACGTCCCCCGTAACTCCAACCCCTACCATGACATTCCCACTAAGTATTCGCCGCAAGACCCGTCTGAGGGGCAAACGCCGCCCCTCTGCTTGTGCGGGGATACGTGCAAGTTCTTCAAGTCCAAGCAGCGATTGAGCCTAGGCATGCGTTACTGACGCTGCCCTAACTACGCCTGGGATTACCCCGACCGATGTTGGGACACAGGGCGGTACCACCAGCCAGTAAGGACCAATTACAGCATATTTCCCTTGCATTTATCTTTGAAAGGACACACTAACTACCTCTTCAATCTACTCGTAGTCTTTGGATCCACTGTGTACATTCCGCAAATGGATGGACCAACCGATCCACCCACATAATCAGTAATCCTTGCCTGCAAGAAGTGGGATGCCAAGACAGATCACAAGAGTAGGGAGGAGCAACAAGGCAATGAAGAGTATAGCGAGCATATTCATCGGGAGACGCAACCTCATCTGGAGGTGTGAAAGTGCAGGGAGCGTGAGGCTCGCGAGGAGAACACAAAAGAAAGCGCAAAAGAGCGACCAAGGCTAGGGCGGCCGGCAAAGACTACAACGTCGAACTCGGAAGAAAGGGCAAATGGCCCTAGTCCACGCAGTAGATTGGGTAATTCCGTAGTAACCCCTAATCCTACCTGCCATATTTTTTGTTTCTCCAAAAGGCATGTTTTCGTATATGGTCCTGATGCTTTTATCGATCTGTACTATAGTACTAGCGAGGTTGACAAAGTTTAAAAAATTCATGTACGAAAGATTCATGTAAGACACAAAGTAATATTTTTGGGGCTGTACATCTCTTATGTAACTGAAAAGAATCAACCTTACTCAATTTTTTCATCCATTGGATCACGACCCAATCATCCACATTTCTCTCTCGCTCGTCATAAAATGAAAAATCTTTAATAGGTGTCTCTTAAGAATGTCTCTTACATAGAGTAGTCATGTGATTGTAAACTATCCATATTCCAAATCACATAAAATCATGAAACTCTAATTTCTGAAACCTAAAATCTTAATTTCTAAGACCTAAACTCTTCATTTTGAGACAATTTCAGAACATAAAAATTATGAAAAAATTACAAAATTAAGTACACTTTGTAATGGGCCTTCAAAAAAATTTCATAATGTTTGGACCTCATTTTCTATATTAAAAAAATTCCTACAAATAGTATATTTAAATACATTTTTGAGAAAATCACATTGGTTAAAAATTATGGAAAAATTATACAAATAAGTACACTATGTCGAGAGGCTCCATACCAAAATTTATTAATTTTGAAACTCATTTGCTATATTTGAAAATTCCTACAAAAATTACATTTAAATGAATTTTCTTGAAAAGTTGCAACAGTGCGACTACAGTATTGCTATAGTGCTCCTGGCCACCTCATGCACTCCCCGGGTGCAGCAAGCCACTAGATGCAGGTCCCGACCATAGCAAGCAGCTCATGTAGTCCCCTGGCACAGCATGGCCCTCGTGCACTCCCCAGGCGTGGGAGGTGCCATGCGCCGACCTCCTGTGCTCCTATGAACGGAGTGGGGGCCAAATCGGGAATTTCAGCCACTAGAAGGCTACATTTGGTATTTCAGTGACACGTAAGGCCAAAAATGCCAAAGATTCGTGGGAAAATAGCATTTGCACTTGGATACAACTAGAGTCACTAGACCTCATCACTCAAGGTCAGATCTCAGATGAGATTAGCTTAGTATGAATATGAATACATGATCCAAGTCGGGTGGTCTAGGCCTAGCGTGGGCTTGGGCCGGGAGAGCAAATTAGGCAGGCCAAGCACCTGTTAGCCATGGCATCAGATTGATATACTGGATCTGGATGGTTTTCGTGCTGGAAAGCACAAAGCCTGATCTAACCATGGACTGGCTTAGGCTGGGTTTAGCTAGGAGGCAAAATTGGTTAGATAGGTCATGATTCCCCTCTGAGTGGATATGATCAAATATTGTTCATTCTATATCTTATTTCATATTTTTTCTTAGAGTCGACATCTGACACAGATAATACCGAATACCTATTTCTCCATTCCGTATTCGTTCCATAAGCCTTGGAACGGTCGGTCAGACGAAAATTATCTGCTTGTTTACACAGAACATTGGACAGTAGGGTGCAATCAGAGCGAACATGGAGAGACTAATTGTCGAGATATCGAAGGAAGACCGCCTAATATTCTCTGCCTGTTTAGATGTGGTAATCCGTTTATATGTTATCTTGTTTCTAAGTGAAGTCATAATAGATTTTTCATATCACTTGATATACGGATATAATTGCACTCTCTAGTACACATCTATAATTGCGGGGGCTTGAGTAGGGGTGCAAATGGAGCGGATATTTCCCGACCGTCCGTCCGTCCGTTTTAATTCGGATACAATTTGGAGCAAATTTTTGGATATCCGAAGTTTTGTCGGATACGGAAACGGAGTCGGATATGGAAACGGATTCGAAAAATGCATTATCCGACGGATACGGAACTATCCGGGTATTTTTTCGGATAGTTACCGAATATGGAAACGGAGTCGGATACCTGGCCTCTCCGGATACCGAATACGAAGGTCTTGTGAAATTATTTGCTAAATGTAATGAAGTTAAATGAACTAGTGATGTACTTGACTACTTGGCTATGGGCAATTCGTGCTTTTGAACCATGTGACATGTAGCTAGTTAACTACTACTTGTTTAATTAGCCTCTATCATTTACTTGCTACTTTGCTAGCTAGATTTTACTAGTTGCTTAACTTGTCCTTGTCACCATGTGAAATTTGCTTTTACGTATTATCCGATTAAATATTCGTGACCGAAACTAACTGTATTCGGAGCGGTATGTATTCGCTCCGTATTCGTGACCGAGAATATCCGCATTCGTATTCGTATCCGACACTATCCGTGTCCGACTCCGATTCTGACAAAAAATATGAAAAATGATACGGGATGAACAATATTCGTCCATATCCACTCCGTTTGCACCCCTAGGCTTGAGATAAATCAATGACCTTATAGTGCACACGCACATGCTTTCTTATAGCGATGCACCCATGCATACATAGAGGTCATCTGTCGCCTATGTTTCGGTTTGGGTCCCTTTTCAACCTAGGTTATGGGCGTCGGCACCGTGTCAGACCACGCAGCGATGCAGCCACGTCTTTCATGGTCGGCCGGTCCATGGGGCACGGGTTGACACACTGTACTGCCATTTCGAAGGCTTGGAGCATCTCTTCGACTTGTGTGTTAAACAAGTAGCGATGAGTTGGCAGCCTCGTCAGTGATTCTAGCCAGCCCACAGTCGGCGAGGCATGCCTCGTAGCGCTCACCGAGGAGGATGTTGTCGGCCTTGACGTCACGGTGGATGGTCTCTAGCACGCAATCGTGATGGAGGTAGGCGAGGCCCTCGGCCAGGCCGACGGCGACTGCGAGCCACACCTAGGGGTGGAAACGGATCGAATACGGTCGAATAGTCTCAAATACGAATACAGATTCATGTTTTTAAAACAGATACGGATACGAATTCGAACATTCTCGAATACGAATACGAATCGAATGTCGTAACGAATACGGATTCGAATCGGATATATGCTTAATTCGGTCGAATACGAATATCCTCCTACGAATGTCGTAATCGACCGGTTTTTTCGATTAGCGGTTTTAAATTCAAATTTTGACATTTGAAATTTCATCAGCAAACAATCATCACAAATATTTAATAAATCAAGTTCACATCCTCCACGACCTAGAAACATCAATTGCTAACTTCAAAATCACAGATCAAAAGTTTGATGCACAGAATCAGCTAAAAATTATAGTGCAACATTAACTCTCATTTGGGTAAATGGGAACGGAAAATCAATGGTAGTTTTTTAAAATAGTAGGCATCAGACAGTTTCCTTGTTGCAAATTCTAGACCAACAAATCTCATTAGACATGGATGAACTCTGAACTTATGACAACCATGGCATATTCCATCTTATAAGCAGAAATGCTACAAGGACCAATGCTACTGCTACAATGACTTTTGCAAATTTAATTGTAACAAAAAAGATTTAATCTCAAAAGTCTGATTTGATTGCACAACGCCATCTGCCAGGTGACAGAAAACTCGTGACACATTGCCACTAACCAAGAATGCTGTGATGATGTAGGAGGAAAATAAAGGAGAACAAATACTACCTGAATCCAACAGCCACATCTTTGTTCTTCCGATGATCAAAGGAGAGTACAAGAGCAAGAAGCATCTCGGAATGGCCTACGGATGTCACGAGAAGCAAGTATAGAACTGATTAAATTTAAATTACAACAAGTAGCGGTACAAGATCATTAAAAGCATGCACAAAGTTTATGAGTAATGCAAAAAAGTCAGAAAGAGAATCAGTAAGCTGTGGTGTTTCCACAGCAAGAATATCTCTGAGACTTGAGTCATGCAGCTTTATGTGAAGGTGAATATGTAAATAAATCAACAAACACCAGCCAATATAATGTCTATAATACACTGACTATATAATGATGCAACCTTCAACAATGTAATACATTAACTATAAGATGACAGGAATGTGACAGTAATGTGCTTCAAACATTTTTAGGCTACCAAAATTGTTATATCAGACATAGCTTTCTAATCACATAACATCAGAAGCCATGCTGGCTATATGTTACTTTGCCTGGTTCTAATTGTGGGCTAAGAACTCTAGCAAAGCAGATCTTGCCAGCAAGTTATAGTATTTGTACAGCACATGCACGTGCACCAAAAACAGGAAAAAAATTGTGGTGGTTCACTACTTCACCTCATATGAGACAGCCCATTTTCCTTCCCGAAGTGGTCAGTGGTAGTAATTCATGTTCCCCAAATACAAGCTTTTACCATCTGGGATTTTCTTGACTTCAGCCATCACCGAATCAAATCTAACAAAGGTATCATCAAGAAAAGCAATGATTATTACACATCACATATTGCTAACACTAACAGATGAATATTGTTGATTGTTTTCACTTTTCAAAAAGCACCTTTATGGGTCTGGATGGTCTATATTATGCTTCAATGTTTTCAGTAAACATGACATCAAACTAGTTCTAACAACCTGCAAGATCACATAATCAAAACAGGCCATCAAGATATATCAAGAATAAGCGCAACGGAGAGTAGTCATCCACCATCAAGCTTCTTCCTTTCCCTTCTCTCACTGAAAGGTCATAATAGTATTCAGCAATAATATCAGAAACATGTACAGGGAAGAAATTTCATAACTGAGCTTCAGTAGGAGCAACAATATCACATAGATCAATTGCCCATGACACCAAAAGAAGCAGGGCAGTAGTCAGTAGATAAAAAGCGGTGCAGCTCCTTGAAGGAGCGGAGGACCTCAGACGGCGAATGGTGGGAGACGTCCCCCACGGGCGGGGGCGGCGAGGAGGGCGGGGCCGCGGAGCGCCGAGAGACGGAGGCCGCGGAGCGCCGAGAGATGGAGGCCGCGGCGGGGCAGAGGATCTGCCCGAGTGCCTAGATGGGCCTGACGATGTCGCCGAGCACGAGACGCGCGATGTGCACGAGCGCGCCGCAACCCCGCGTGGGGGCCCCCGCGTGGGGGCCGGGCCGTCGGGTATGACGCAGTCGACGCGGACGAAGACGGAGTCGACAAGCGGGACGAGCGCGTGGAGTGGGGATTGGCCGATTGGGGAACTGAGTGACCGAGTGAGGAGGAGGCTGCGACTCAGTGAGGCAGTGCTAGTGAGCCAGTGAATCAGAGTCATGGCTCCCGCTACGTAGTCCCGCGCGTGACTCCCGCCGTCCCGCCTTGGCGTGCGCCTAGGCCCTTGGCGCCTTTTAGTCTCCATGGCGAATTGTCAAACTGGCGCCCACGGTAATACGAATACGAATATTCTCGAATACGAATGCGAATACGAATATTCTCAAATACGGATACGAATATTGTCGAATACGAATACGAATATTTTCGAATACGGATTTTTGCTTACCATATTCATATTTTCTCGGATACGAATATCGGATAAAACGAATTATCCGTTACCGTTTTCCACCCCTAGCCACACCTCCCACTCCATGACTTCAGCAACCATCGCGCCATCGTGCAATGGGTCTCCGAGGGTGCCGTTCGGAAGGTAGTCGTAGAAATTGAGGTTCATCCGACGGTTTGCCGCCCACCCCAGGATCCACTCAACGTTGCAGTGGAGTGCCAACGGGAGCACGTTGACTTCGCTGGCAAAAGCTGCGACTGTTGGAACTAATCTTGATATTTTGTATCTGCATGTTTATTGTTTGTCTTGCATGTAGTTAGTATACTTGTGTGGGCCGGTATGGCTTAGCAGGAAGAGCGTGCATGGACATGGAGAGGTGTCGATGTGCCGTGCGAGACGGACATTGCCGTGAGAAACGATGCTGCATGCGAGAGCAGCGGAGTTAACGGACTGCACAAATTAGTCTCTGAGTTAGTGGTGCTGCACGCCAAGTGATTTGGCCAGGTAGTTATCTAGTCTTTGCATGCATGAGCTGGTACCAAGTGATTTGATCAAGATAGATAGTTAGTACATGCATGGCATTAGTTAGTGGAGTAGTGGCACACGTCCTGGCCATGAGCATAGAAAGTGGATCAAGACGTTGGCCCTTGGGCTGAGTTAGTTATATATGCGTGTGTTCAATTTAAGGCACTGTAATCAGGTTTCTTCATTGAGGCAAAAGAGAAAAGAAAAACGACATTTGGCTGTATAATACAGTACGTCACCAAAACTTCTCCTTTGTGCTTGTGTGTGTTGTGTGAGACAACCAATAGAGAAAGCGAGGTGAGCAATTCACTTCTGACATTTGGTATCAGAGCGAGGTGATAATGAAGACAACGCCGCGTGGTGATGCCTTGCCGAGCGGAGCCATTGTGAGCAGTGGTTCGGGCGACTCGACGACAGCGATGACAGGGAGGCTCCCGTACCCAATGCTGACAAGGACGAACTACGCAGCGTGGGCGATGAGGATGAAATACCTCCTGCGAGCCAACGACGCATGGGGTGCTGTTGTTCGCGAGAACTCATCCGAAGACATTGATGAGAGCAAGGACCAGTTGGCCTTGTCAATCATCTCCCAGTCGATCGACGACGAGACTCTGCTGCGAGTTGCGGAGAAGGAGACTGCGTCTGATGTATGGACAGCGTTACGCTCCATGCATGTGGGCGTCGAGCGTGTCTGGGAGGCAAGGATCCAATCCTTGCGCTCGGATTTTGATAACCTTATGATGAATGATGCAGAGTTCGTGTATGATTTCGCGGCGAAGTTCACGACGCTTGTTGGGCGCATTCGTGAACTTGGAGACGCGATGGAAGAGAAAGGAGGCCATTGGATCATTGAAGGCACACGAGGAGCTTCTCAAGGGGCAGGACACGTGGACGGAAGAGCAACTTCTCATGATAAGAGGACATGACTCGTCGCGAGGATGAGGTCGTGGCCGTGGACGCGGCGAATGGCGCAAAGATAAAAGTAAGGTACAATGCTACAACTGCGAAGAATTTGGACATTTTGCTTGGGAATGTCCTAAGAAAGAAAAGGAGGAGAAAGCTTTGTTAGCTCAAGGTTACGCAAGCGACGAACCGGCTCTTATTTGAAGCTGCATGAAAAATGGCATATCAAGATTAGGGCGGTGATTATTGGAACTAATCTTGATATTTTGTATCTGCATGTTTATTTTTTGTCTTGCATGTAGTTAGTATATTTGTGTGGGCCGGTATGGCTTAGCAGGAAGAGCGTGCATGGACATGGAGAGGTGTCGACGTGCCGTGCGAGACGGACGTTGCCGTGAGAAACGGTGCTGCATGTGAGAGCAGCGGAGCCAACGGACTGCACAAATTAGTCTCTGAGTCAGTGGTGCTGCAGGCCAAGTGATTTGGCAAGGTAGTTATCTAGTCTTTGCATGCATGAGCTGGTACCAAGTGATTTGGTCAAGATAGATAGTTAGTATATGCATGGCATTAGTTAGTGGAGTAGTGGCACATGTCCTGGCCGTGAGCATAGAAAGTAGATCAAGGCGTTGGCCCTTGGACTAAGTTAGTTATGTGTGCGTGTGTTCAATTTAAGACACTGTAATCAGGTTTCTTCATTGAGGCAATAGAGAAAAGAAAAACAACATTTGGCTGTGTGATACAGCACGTCACCAAAACTTCTCCTTTGAGCTTGTGTGTGTTGTGTGAGACAACCAATAGAGAGATCGAGGTGAGTGGTTCACTTCTGACAGCGACTGACGCCTCATCGTTTGACCGAAACTTCTTGACGATGATCGTGACGTCGGCCGATGGGATGGTTGACGGTACACCACACCGGACCATCCTTAGCCAATGAAGTTCACTGGCTTGAGGCTTCTGGCCATGTCAGGCATGCGGATCTTCAGCTTGTGGTATAACACGATGTCCCACGGCGGCAATGAAATCTCGTCGTCCTTGTCCTCGGTGGTGCGCGCATGGCATTGTCGCCGCCCGAAGAGAACGAGCGTGGCGACAATGAGGAGTAGGACCATGAGTGTGTTGAAGCTCAGTCCCATGACTACAAGTACCTGGTACTCATTACGACTACGTAGAACAACTTACGATCACGTATTCGAATTTACGACTATGCAGAACGTCTTACGATCACGCAGTCGATCTTACGACCACGCAAAATGTCTTATGACCACACAGTCAATCTTACAACCACGTAGTACATCTTACGACCACATAGTCGATCTTATGACCACTCAGAGCTACGACCATGTAGTCGATCTTACGACCACATAGTCATTTATGAGTACACGAAATTACGACCACGAAGTCGTATACGAGTACTCGGAGCTACCATGAGTATCTAGTCGCAATCGGTAGTCGGAAGTTGTACACGACTAGGAAGTTGGAGGCACTCTACAACTAGCAAATCGTAAACACTCTACGATTTACGAGTACCTCAAGCACAGGGAAAAACTCACGTAATAAAAATGGAAGACACAAGGTTTTTGTGCTGCCTTCAAAAATCACCTCCTGCAGCTTTTTGGGGGACTCTATTTATACTGAATGAGTACAAGTAAAGGCCATTTGGCCACTCCTATTTGTGCGCCACGACTACATGGTCGTGCCATCCCACAACTGCAAATTGCGCACGTTCTCTAACTGAAAATGAGAAAGACTCGACTACGCGCACGACCAGGACGTCGTGCTCGACTACTTGACACGCACGACCAGGACTTCGTGCTCAACAACCTGACAACTTGATCAATTATTCTAACAATATGCCCCTTGATCTAGTTACCATTCACAGTGATGACTCCAACCTTCTCGCGCAGACTTTGAAACTTGATCCGCCCAAGGGGTTTGGTCAGCAAGTCCGCTAATTGCTCGTTGGAATTGACGTAGTCGATGAGGACCTTGCCATTTTCAACGCATTGCCTGATGAAGTGATAACGCGTTTCAATGTGCTACTTGCTCCGGTCATGGTACACTGGATTCTTTTACAGCTGTATTGCAGACTTGTTGTCTACGAGCCGAGTTGCCACTGATGCTTCCCCGTTGAGCAGATTGCTGAGCAACTCCCCAAGCCAAATCCCTTGGCATGCAGCTATTGAGGCGGTGACATACTCAGCCTCGCAAGTTGACAGGGCGACGGTCTTCTGCTTCTGTGATTGCCAACTCACTAGCCCCCCCCCCCAACGAAGAAGATCATGCTAGAGGTACTCTTTCAGTCGTCAACATCTCTGACCATGTTTACGTCGCTATACCTGACGAGCTTAGCTGCCCCTGTGTCTCTAGTGTACCTACAACCGTAGTCAATCGTCCCTGCCACATAGCGTAGCAGATGCTTCACGAAGCTAAAGTGCTCGGTAGTCGGCGATTCCATGAACCAACTTATGTAGCCGACAGCAAACACGATGTCTGGTCTTGTGTGTACCAGATAGCGTATGACTCCAACAATGCTACAGTACAACATGCCATCGAACGGAGGATTTGAGCTTCTCTTGCTCAACTTTAGTCACGGCTCCATTGGCACAAGGATGGGGTTGTAGCCACTCATCCTGGCCTTCTCCAGTAGCTTGGCTGAGTAGCTTGCTTGTGATAGGGTGATCTTGCCCTCACTCTGCATTACCTCAATCCCGAGGTAATAGCTGAGAGAATCAAGATCACTCATCTTGAACTCTGCTTCCATCTGGACCTTGAATCGGTTGATTTCCTCTAGACGGGCACCAGTTACCACCAAGTCGTCGATGTAGACACCCACTAGTCGTAAGTCACTAGCTCCCCGAGTGTACACGGCATGCTCGGACAAAGTTCCCTTAAAGGCGAGGAGGGTCATCGTGGTGTCGAGCTTGGCATTCTAGGCTCTCAGCGCTTGTCGGAGCCTGTAAAGAGCCTTACGCAGCCGCAGCACCAGATGCTCGTGCCCTTTGTAGACAAAACCGGGAGGCTAGGCAACGTACACTTTCTCCGAGAGATCGCCGTTGAGAAAGGTAGATTTCACGTCAAGGTGATGTACCGGCCATCCCTCATGGCGTGCCATAGGTGCGAATACCTCGTCGAAGTCGATGATGGCACGTTGGACATAGCCCTTTGCCACCAGACGCGCCTTGCACTTCACGATCTCGCCGCGGGCATCCTTCTTGAGCTTGAACACCCACTTAAGACCAATTGGGCATTTTCCAGTCAGAATATCAACGAGGTCCCATGTCCGATTCTCTTCGATGGAGTTCATCTCCTCCTGCATCGCCATCCGCCACCCTCGGTCAGCCTGGGCCTCAGTTACAGAGGTTGGCTCCTCCATCGTCAGCATGTACAGCTCATCCGGATCAAGCTCGAGCTTGCGTGGAGGGGCATCGTTGATGCAGTCCTGCACCATGCGGAACCTCTGAGGAGCTCCTTCATCATTGAGGTCGATGTCCGATAGAATGGTCGATGGCGGGGATACAAATTCTCCCATGGTCATACCACCGCCCGTGGTCGTACCACTGACCGTGGTTGTAGCGCTGCCTGAAGTTGGAGCAGTCGGAGCAGTGATGTGTTCACCCATCGTCGTGGTCAAGCTGGTGATGTCGTGGTCGTAGCCGGTGCCGTTGTCATAGCCAGCGTCGTGGTCGTAGCCACTGCCATGGTCGTAGCCGGTGATGATTGAATGTCGCCGCAGTGAGCGACGACTGACGAAGCAGAAGCATGTAGGTTTGATGGGTTCGACGAGGCCATAACATCCTTCACTGGTGGAGCCTGTCATCTTTTCTCTAGGCTTTTTGGTGAGGCTACAGCACAGCGGCATTCACCGGCGGCGGCGTGGTCTAGGGTTTGTGGGGAGGGGGCGAGAGACACTAAGGATGGTAGAGAGGGGGGTATATCCATTTTTCATCCGAAAATAGCAAAAGGGAGTGGTAGCTAAGTGGAGCCTTTCCATTCTGGGAAATAGGCCTCATGCTGGAATGCACGTTACTACTATGCCCCGCACGCTGGTGTAAAATAGGGCTCCCATCAGTGCAAATAACCCCAAGGTTGGTTTTTAGCATGGTTTTGCAATTGAGGGCGATGACTGGACTGTTCATCACAGGCAGTCGTATATGTGGATGATGACGTGGACAATTTAAACCAGGTTAGTACGTCTTAGCCTCTTTCCTCCATCACCATATCTCTTGTTGGATATGCCATTTTCCCAACTCAAGCTATGCTCAAGCAAGTTGGCCGCCAAGTACTATCATCACCGATCGCCATCGCGCCCCCATGCCAGAGCGAAACCGCTCCCAACAAGTCGCTGTGCCACCTTGCCTAAGCTGCCCCCGAGTGCTTGACACATGATGTTTGTTGTAGCTGGTTTCTAGGAGAGTATTAGAGTCCACGTGCATGTATGTTACATGGCATTGTTTATTGTTATTTCCTAGTCATGCGGTAGCAGTAGTACATGCAGCATATAGTTGAGGGACATGAGGTATGCCATAGATCCTGGAGTAAGTTGAGTCCAGTTTGTTGAGTCTTTGCATTTCTATTAGAAGAAAATGTTTGCATGAATAAAAGACAAAAAAACACACAGAAAAGGTGTGTCGTATTAGCACCACAATACAATTCGTGCTCCACTGTGTTCTTCTCCACATAGCATTATGTTTTCTCTGTGTGTGATCTTGTAAGTAGTCCTAAGGCTTATACCAATATTTGGTATCAGAGTATGACTCACTTGATTGCACCAGTGGATGAAAATCATGCCACCAATAGAAAGCAACATCACAGGCAACGAGACGATGTCCAAGGCTCCAGCGAAGGAGGGGTCAATTTCCCTTCTATACCCTATGCTATCCTCTAAAAATACCCAATGTGGGTGATGAAGATAAAGGCCAACATGTGCGCTCGAGGTATATGGGTGGCGGTTGACCCGAAGACTAAGGACATGGAGGTGGAAGGAAAGGTAGATTAGATGGCTCTCGCCGTCATCTACCAAAAAGTGCCGGACACGATGATGAGGCAACATGTGGGAAAGAAGATAGCACGCGAGGCATGGAATACACTTCGTACTATGCATGAAGGTGTGGATCGTGTGAAGAAAGTGTGGCTACAGACACTACAGGGTGAGTTCAAGAATCTACAGATGGACAATGCGTAGACCATGGATGATTTCTCCAGCAAGCTGAATGATCTTGTCAACCAAATCAGAGCCCTCGGTAACAGTTTGGACAAGTCCATGGTGGTGAAAAAGTATCTTCGGGTTGTGCTAGAGAAGTTCCTGCCAATAGTGATCACACTTGAGTACTCTAGTAACCTTGGGAACATGAAGATTGAGGAAGTCACTGGGTCACTCAAGGCTCATGAAGATCGTCTGAAGGGCTACCAAGTAGGCCAAGAGCAGACATTGTTTCTGCAGGGAGAGGCGAAGAGAGATGGTGAAAGCACAAGCAAGGAGTCATCATCTCAAGGCAACCGTGGGTGAGGACGTGGTCGCACGCGTGGTAGAAGACAAGATTGCAATAGAAACAGTCACGACAATGGAAGAAGCGGGCGTGGCTACTTGCCTTGCCGTGACAAGTCCCACATCGAGTGCTTCGAATGTCAAAACTTTCGCCATTATGCATCTGAATGCCGTAACATGAAAATTAATCATGAAGCAAATCTCATGCAAGGACATGAGGATAAGGAGCTAGTCCTCCTCATGGCTTCATGTGCCACAGTCATGCTCAACGAGAAGGTCATACCAAAGATGCGCTAGAACGAGGAGGAGGTGATTGAGTCAAGTGTCTGGTACCTCAACAATAGGGCAAGCAATCGCATGACTGGACAGAAGAACAAGTTCAATGAGCTTGATGAAAGCATTATGGGACAAGTGAGGTTTGTAGATGGATTCACTGTTAAAATTAAAGGAAAGGGCTTAGTGTTGTTGCAGTGCAAGAATGGCGAATAAAGTCTTCTATCAGAGTTATATTACGTACCTAGTTTATGCAACAACATAATTAGCATTTGTCAATTATCTGAAGGAGGGTGTAAGATAATCATATATCTAGCATTCCTATATTTATATGATAGCAGTGGACATTTGGTTGTGAAGGAGGTCACCTAAAAGACTTTACAAGGTATTGCTGGATACGTGCAAACCAATTTGCTTGATGGCAAATCTTAAGGAACAAGCATGGTCATGGCATGCACATCTTGGCCATATCAATTTCTAAGCTTTGAAGCTGATGTCTGACAAGGGAATGGAACATGGGCTACCCAGTATTGTGCACCATACACAAATATGCAGTGGTTGTCTATTGGCCAAACAGCCAAGAAACCCCTTTCCAGAGCATGCAAATTTCAGAGCTCAGAAACCATTGCAGTTACTACATGCTAATTTATGTGGTCCTGTTACACCCAACACAACTACAGATAATAAGTATTTTCTATTGATTATGGATGACTTTATCAGAATGATGTGGGTGTATATGCTAGAGGGAAAAGGAGAGGCATTTGCTGCTTTTGTGAAGTTCAAAACTTTAGTGGAAAAGGAGTGCGAGCATACGGTGAAAGCACTCCAGATAGACCATGGGGGAGAATTTATATCTAATGAGTTTGAGATATATTGTGAAAAGGTTTCTTACTGCACCATATACTCCATGGAAAAATAGAGTTGTGGAGCATAGAAACCAAACTGTACTGGTAATGGCAAGAAGCTTGCTCAAATGCAAGAGAATGTCAGGAGAGTTTTGCAGTGAGGCTATTAGATACTCTGTCTATCTTTTGAACAAGACAACAACTAAAGATTTGGCCGGCATGACCCTGTATGAAGCGTGGACTGGAAATAAACCACACCTTGAACACCTAAGGATTTTGGCTACATTGCCCATGCTAAAGTGCCTAGTGCACAAACAAGGAAGCTGGATGATGAAAGAACACCTATGATCTCTTTAGAAATTGAACCTAGCAGCAAGGCGCATCGCCAATTCGACCCCAGGAGAAAGAAGATTTACGTCAATCAAGATGTGGTATTAAAAAGAAGAATGGAAATGGAGTTTTGTCCCTATTAATAACACTTAGACCTGGGTAGGCTTCATGGTTTACCATGCAGAAGGAAGTGGTGATGGTTCAGATAGGCAAGGTGAGGCGATCACCCTAGATGACATCCGGACAGGTGGTCTGGGCAATAGACAAAGGAGGCTAGACAGTTCGTGTACAGTGGCTAGCCAGCCCAAGCACATGGCTAGCCCACTAGTGGACTCGTAGTGATCGTCCATGCCACTGGTCTCCATATTGACCTTGTCTACACCAAGCACACCTGTGAGAGCTCCCATGACCTCACACAAGTGCGTGACACTAGAGGACGACGCAACGCCGACTGTGACCACACTAGCCACAGCGACACCTTTGACATCCTCGATGACCACTTCCTTGTTTGATGAAAGGTTACTAGTGTGTAGGTTGAGTGATATATATGGAGCAATTGAACTTATACAATATGGGGAGCTGTACTCAATGACTGAAGATGAGCCAGCTTCGTGGAGTTACAAAGGAGGAGAAAGGGGTGACATCCATGAAACAGGAATTGGAGGCCATAGTCAAGAATGACACATGCGGTTTGATAGAACTACCTGCTGGGCACAAACCCATTGGCCTAAAATAGGTATACAAAGTCAAGAAAGACTCTGAGGGCAATGTCACCAAGCATAAGGTAAGATTGGTTGCAAAGGGCTATGTCCAACAGCAAGGAATAGACTTTGATGAAGTCTTTGCACATGTGACTAGGCTTGATACAATGAGGTTGTTGTTGGCACTTGCAGAACAAAAGGCCTGGGAGGTTCACCATTTGAATGTGAAGTATGCATTCCTAAATGATGATCTTGTGGAAGAGGTGTGTGTTAACCAGCTAGAGGGTTTTGTCAAGAAGAATGAGGAACATAAAGTGTACAGACTACACAAGGTTTTGTACAGGCTTCGTCAAGCACCTAGGGCATGGAACACTCGGCTAGAAAAAAGCCTGAAAAATATTGGGCTTGAGAGGTGTTCCCATGAGCAGGCAGTCTATAGGAGAAATGGTGAAGGTAATGTGCTAATTTTTGGTGTCTACGTTGATGACTTGATAGTCATGGAAATAGTACCATGGAGATTAGGAGGTTCAAGCAACAGATTATGAAGGAGTTTGATATGAGTGATTTGGGGCTCCTCGGCTACTATCTCGGCCTTGAAGTAGAGCAAAAGGAGCATCATATCATAATAAAATAGGGCTCCTATGCAAAGAAGATTTTGGAACAGACATGCATGAAGGACTGTAATCCTTGCAAGTTTTCAATGGAGCCCAAATTGAAGCTTGGGAGGGATGAAGGAGTGCCACTGAATGCAACTATGTACAGGAGCATAGTTGGAAGCCTTTGGTACTTGACTCACACCCAGTCGGATCTCGCCTACGCAGTCGGGGTGCTAAGTAGGTATATGGAGAGACCAACCAAGCTACATCAACAAGCTCTAAAGCATATCTTGAGGTATGTTGCTAGAACCATTGATCATGGGTTGGTCTATACAAGAAGAGAGGAGGCAGCAGTGCTAACTAGCTATAGTGATAGCAATTTAGCTAGGGATGTTGATGACAGGAAAAGCACACCTGGAGTTGTGTTTTATTTTTTGTGGCAATGTGATAACTTGGAGCTCACAGAAGCAAAGAAGTGTGGTGATGTCCTCCTGTGAAGGTGAGTTCATGGCGGCCACCACGGTAGCTTGCCATGGTATTTGGTTAAATAGGTTATTGCATGAACTAATAGGCTTGGCTAACGATCCCATCTCTCTCTACGTCGACAATAAGTCAGCTATAGCTTTGATGAAAAACCCGATGTTTCATGGAAGGAGTAAGCACATTGACACTCATTTTCATTTCATCTGAAAATATGTTGAGGAGGGCATGATCATTATCAAGCATATTGCAACCGAAGAACAGAGGGTAGACATTCTTACTAAGGCCATAGCAGACATTCTTACTAGCTTGCTCCCGAGCCAGCTGCTACCTTCTAGGGCGCCGTACCACTCACTACAATTGTCGCACCCATAGTCATGCGGTTCGAGGTGATGAGCAG
The DNA here is from genome assembly GCA_036346245.1 of Bonia amplexicaulis. Lineage (NCBI taxonomy): Eukaryota > Viridiplantae > Streptophyta > Magnoliopsida > Poales > Poaceae > Bonia > Bonia amplexicaulis. The sequence goes on along the minus strand of CM070747.1, from coordinate 20,999,055 downwards.
CGAGGAGAGCAGTGGGCTAAGCCAAGACTGAGGTGAGGACAACCGCCGACATGCTTGTTAGTGGAGGTCTAGGCGGTGGTGCTGAGACCATGGGGCACCACCTCATTTCTCTTGTCATACATGAGTAGGTTGGACTTAAGGGTAGCATTGTTGGATTGATCTAGACTGGTTGGGCCTAGCCTGGGCTAGGCAGAGAAAGTTGGGATGGGCAATCTACTGGATAGATTGGATATTTCTGTGCTAGAGAACACAAGCCCAACCAATTTGTAAATTGGGATTAGGCAACATTGTATGTGATCTAATATAGAATCTTTTTTGGCGACAAGATCCACCGTAGAGTCTAGCTATGAATGACCCCCTCTCAAAAAGCTATGAATAATATATAGCTTCTAAAAGACTTTTTTCTTTGTGCTCGGCCCGGTGCAGTGTCGACGAAAGGTGAAGTGGAGAGCCATATGTCGACATGATGGCATTGGCGGGATCAACAAGCCTCACACTAAGGCAATGGCTAGAGTTATGGGGTTAGATCATGGATGAGGGTAAGGGGGAGGAGAGGTAAACTCTAGAGAAGGGAAGGGGACCTGTTGGGTCTAAGGGCCCATTCGTATTGGCTTTGGCTTATGAATAGTAACAGCTTGTAGAGAAGCTTGTAGAGAGAGACACGTGCGAGTTTGGCTGATATAAATAAAGTCACTACAATATGTACTACAATCGACTAGTTGACCTCATATTGAACAGACACTCCATTTGAAAGCTAGATACTGTATAAAAACCATTTCAACTGAACAACACGTCCAATCTACAAATGACTCCAAGATCCCTCTTATCCTGGATCCCTGCACGACAACCACTTGCTCGCAAGACTTGTCCTTTTAGGTTAGGTGATTTACTATAGAAAAGCAGCTTTTAGAAGCCAATACGAATATGTCCTAAATTTAATGGTCCAAAATTTGACTAGGCGGTCCCTAAATGCTTATTCGTTCTTGCACTATTAAAGTTTTTTAACTGTCTTCTCTTAATTCAAACTAGCAGGGTGGCCCGTGCAAAAGCGCGCTAGATCGGTCCAAAGTTTGTGTTATGAAATGATATAATTGAGATCGCTGAAAAAATATATTTTTTTAGTTTTTTAAGATATCATAAACATTTGTGTTAACAATAGAAGTTTGAAAGAAAATATGACTTAGAGAGAGTTGGAGGTTTAGATAGATTGTAGGACTGAGTTTCACTTGCTTGTTTTTAATTGTGTTGTTAGCTTGGTTGTATGCACGAACACACTACTTAGATTCAATAACATGATTAATCTTATGGTACCTGATGTTTACACGCTCTGTTACTAATTGAAGGAGATGCACATGAGCAACAACTATTGAACTTGAATGCGCATATGGAGATGAGGCAGATTCCGTGTTGGAAATAATCTTGACACATGTCGAGTACTCGTGTGTCCGAGTAAGTGTAGGAGTCGAAGACCTCGGAGTCGGAGAGTAGTCAGAGACCCCAAAGTCATAAGCTACAGTGAACCGATCGTAAGCTACAGTGAACCGACTGTAACTTACGACCGGTTCACTGTAGCTTACGACTCTGGGGTCTCTGACTACTCTCTAACTCTGAGGTCTTCGACTCCTACACATACTCGGACACACGAGTACTCAACATGTGTCAAGATTAGTTCCAACAATCTCTCCCTAATCTTGACTTGCTAAACTTCATAAGACAAAGTCTGATCTCCTGACGTATCTCCAAGGAGTTTTGTCTTCTTCTTGCTGACCATACCACCGGTGACACAACTTGCTGATGTCTTTCACTTCTTCACCGCCGGTAACACACCTCGCCGATGACTTCGACCACTTTCTCAACTCCAATTATCTTTCACTGGTGACGCATCTTGAGTTAAGATGTAATACCTGGAGCCTAGAGTTAATTTGGTGCAATTTTTTTTAAAAAAGGACGACACCCACTTTGAGTTCATATTATATGCATGGTGGAGCCTAGACATGAGAGGCGGTATTGGCTTAACCGCTTAAGTTGCATAAAACTCAATCCTAATGACCATTTATGTAATCTCCTAATTGATCATGAGGCTTTCCATCCTAAAACAAAAGAAAGTACAGAAATAAAATAATAAAGGTTGATGACAGAAATTATTAATCATAGGTATAGACACACAACATATAACTAAAACTAAAATTTCTAGTTCTCATTAGAAACCACCTCAAAAACCCTTATCTGAAACCACCTTATTGCCTCCTCATCAATGCCCTCACTGTTCCCATGCCTCGCTGCCATCATTGACAACAGCAACACCACACCTTGCACCGGGAAAAGGCTCTAACATTGGAAACTTGTAACCAAAATTTAGAACTAAGATAAAACAGAGCATGACACATAAATCTACAGAAGCCCCTAAAATCTCCACCTTTTTAAAGTCACCCGACTCAACTTTCAGGTCACAAAGCATAAATAATTGAGCTTTAGGTTGAAAACATGAACATTCCATGAAATGTTACAACATGACTATGTCTAGTGGAGATATATATTTCCTATCTGTTGAAATGCCCACATTAAGAATTCTTAACATATCTTTCTACTTTGCTAGGCGTACCCTTCTACTCGGTAATTTGTAGCAATTGAGAAATTAACAAACAAATCTAGGAAAAGGAGCCAGAACACACCTTGAAGTCTAAAACATAGGCCATGCTGCACCAATGAAGAAGAAGAAGAGGCAGGCTTCTGCCACAATGTGGTCCAAGGCAAGCAGTGAGGGGCAGGCATGACACCAGAACTCATGTGTTCGCATTGCCGAGCTTGCAATGCCACCAAGGCACCAACCAGCCTCCAACATCCATCACTTGTAGATAGCTTCTGGAGGAAAAGTAATGAGGGCCTAACCACTGGGGAACCACCAAGAACGTGATGGCATTTAAAGAAAACAGCGGCGTACCCATCCTCATCCAGATCCGGTGTTCTCAGAGGACAGCGATGATGGTAGCTTCAGGATAAAATTGACAACCACTACGATCTAGGTTTCGAGTTGAGAGCCCTAAAGCCAAAAATATTCATAGAAATTCGAGATTAGCATAACTGCGATCTAGGGTTTAGGGGATTACCAAAGGAGGCGGCGGCAACGTCGGGTGGGAGGAGAGGAGCTAGTGGCAGCGGATTGGGAAGTAGGCAGGGCTAGCGGCTGAAGCTGTGGCTGTGGCTAGGGGAGAAGGTGGGGAGGCAGTGACGCTAGCACGGTAAGGGCGTTGCGTGAGGGGAGGAGTTGCGATGGAAGGGAGGTGGAGGTCAACGGGGGATGCGGTGGCCGGTGGAGAAGAGGGCGAGGAAGGGAGGGGAGGAAGTCGGGCACCACAAAGGGAGGACCGATGAGGGTGCTGCGCCAATCTCCCCCTTCTGAAACTCCCTGTTCCTCCTTGCCTTCTTGGACGGCGCCGCATGCACGCCCACAATCTCCCTTGGCTCCACCTCCATAACCGGCGAGGCAGCCATCACCTTTCGCCACTTCTTGGGAGGCATGGTCCTCTCCACGTTCCCATTGCTCTCCGCCTCCCCATTGAGCAACTCTCCTTCCTCCAGCTCAGCGGTCGATACCTACTGATGATGGTGCTTGCGGTGGTGATGGTGGTGGTGGTCGTGCCCCTTCTCCCCCTTGTCCGGCATCTCTTCTCCTATCCTCTCCTCACAAGGGCGTCGGCGCGAAAGCCCTTCACTGCACGCTACGGCGGGACGGCGCACGTGACTCCCCCATCTCTCATGGAAAACCTAGGAGGGTGTCGGGGGTGACCCGATGAGCCACCGCATGCGTGAAACCCTAGCTCTCCTCGTCTCCACCAGGGCTCTCCTCGCTCATCTCCCACGTCGGCGTGCACCCTAGTTCCAAGCACAAAGGAGGGGGTCTTCAGAACCCAAATCGAATGCAATGGGAAGGAATTTGAATTGGCAGGGGCACACCCAATCGGATCAAAGCGGCTCCGGATCAGGGCACGTACCTACAAGGAATTGACGAGCAGCTTCTCAAATTGTGAGATCCACGGCGCAGCTCGGCGGGCGACGCGGTGGGGGATGGAAACGGTGGAGGTGAGGGGTAGGGAGGGAAGGGGAGAAGGAGGCGGCGGTGTGGAGTGGGAAAGAGGAGGACGAGGCGTGCAGGGTAGGAAGGAGGCAGCAGAGCTATGGGTGGGGAGGGAAGGAGGCGGCATCGTGCGAGATATCCATTCAACAACAATCTAATGGAAATCAAATGGGTGAGACAAGTTTCACGAATCATTTTTCTGAGAGAAGGAAGGGGAAAGAGAGAACGTATGTACCACCAACTTCTTCTTTTAAGTAGTAAAGATAAAGATAGAGATAATTTGGACTCATATCAATCGACGGTACAGATCGATATAATCTAGATCCATCTCAATCTCAACCATTTTAACTTGGACTCACATCAATCGACGGCATGGATCTTTTTCTTTTTTCTCTAATTAATATGGTAATTTCTACCCCTTGAGAGCGAATGTGGTAGCTCCTTTCGCTTCTGCTTTAATAATATAATAGATAGAATTCAACTACATCTAAAAAATACACTTCAACTAAATATTTTTCAAAGATCCAAATATTTCTTCGGCATTTGCTTTGCAAGTTTCCAACCCTAATATTAATTGCATTCTTTACGCTTTAGAGTTCACCTCTGTCACAAAACATCGGCAGCAGAACGACTGATGGCACACGATTAGTGTGACTACAAGCATGCATGCAAATAACAAAGCAACACACTCGAATTAATTAACATCTCCATGCAGGGGCGAAGCGACGTTGTGGCGGGTGGGTGCGGTCGTACCCAGAGAAAAATCGTAACACAGTTATTAATTCTGATTTTTCACCTTATTTGCACCCCCAAAACTAAAGTGACGCACCCAAGTCCAAACAAATCCATTCTGTAGCTAGCCCAGCACTAGAAGCCTGCAGCCCGATAACCCAACACCCTTTAGCCGCACCCCCATCATTTTTCTCTAGCTCAGCCCCTGTCTCCATGGAAATCCATGGCCAGTAGTAGTAGCAGCAGCAGCAGCTCAGTGGTCGAGCAGGATGGCCTCCAGGATCCGGACGAACTCCTTGGGCGCGGTGAGCTGCGGGAAGTGGCCGGAGGACTCCATCACCACCGTCGCCGCGCCGCCGCCAGCGCACCCGGCCATCGCGTGCTGCATGTACTGCGCGACGGCGAGCGGCGCCACGGCGTCCAGGGCGCAGTGCACGATGGTGCACTTTGCCGCGACGCCCGGGAGCACGCCCCGGACGTCGCAGGTGAGCACGGCGCGCATCACGCGGAGCGCGGTGCCCGGGCGCATCCGGGCCAGCAGCTTGGCGAACTTGGCGATGGCGGCGGGGTGGTCCGGCCCGACCACGGCCTCGGCGAAGAGTGGCGCCCACGCAGCGAAGTCGGCCTCGATGGCGGCGAGCATGTCGTCCACCTTGCCGCGGTCGAAGCCGCCCTCGTAGCCGTCGTCGTCGTTGATGTACCTGAGAACGTGCAAAATGCCCGTGGTTAGACGACTGTATGGTGAAGTCTCTTAATTCTCCTGGTGATTATGGATTTTACGGGCCACTTTGGTCTTCGGTGATGTACTACGTCGTGAACCTGATTGGCTAAGAGGATCTTGATCAATTCCAGTAAATTATTGCCGCGCACTAAAACAGAGGATACCTTAGTCCTTTAAAAAAAATCAAGAGGATTACCTTAGTTAAAAGAGGTAGAAATAGAATTGTAGACTATTGGAAACCGTAGCATCGAACTAAGCCTGTAGTATATGGGATGTCTGTTTGTGATGTGACTTATGATTTCTTAAGTACTAGTCATCTGCTCGTACGTTACAACAAAATTTATTAGATATATAGAGAATCATGCTATGGAAAAGAACTACTCTGTTCAATTGGAAAGTGAAGAATGGTGAAAAGATAAGAAAATCGAGCGGTTGAAGGAAAATGGACGTACAACCACCAACTCGTTCTTTTATAATAGTAATGATAAGGTACATCTTGAAACTGCAGGATCAAAACCAAAATCACACAAACACATCTTACAGCTAATCCAAAGGCTGGGAAAATCGAGTTAGTTAAAAAAAAGCAGGCAGCTTAAAAAGCAAAATGATAATACAAAATATGTACTATGTACTAATTTTGATTAAAGGGCACAACCAAATTTTTTATATTAATAATATAATGAGTGTACAAATAAGATACAATCAATAGCGGACGCATGACTTTAGGCGAGCTAATTAGCTGCCATGCGCTCGAATTACCAGTGCCGGTTAGACTAGCATCCGTCCTTAATTAGGACTGACAACCGCAGGGGTTCTCCATGCGCTCAGGCGGCCGTAGCCATCTAATCATACGGTACTTACTGTGCGGTCAAGTTTTTAAAATTTTAACTATTAATATAAATTAAAGTATATATATCAATTACATAAAATAATACTATTAAATTTATTTTATAATATATTTTTTTTATTGTTTTCGCTAGTATTTATGGTTATAAATTATAGTTAAAGTCTTGTATTGTAAAAAAAAATCTATATTTATGAACGGATGGAGTGCGTTCGTGTAATCCTTGTAGCACCAGGCGGGCAAGTTGAGTGACATATTCACAACCTTAACCAGTAGATGCTCACAGAAGCTCGAGGAAGCCTCACGATCATTTCTTCCATATAGCATGTATATTTATGATGTGTGTTTTTTCTTCTGGAATAAAATTAACACCCTAATACGTTGTCTATTTCTAGTTCAGCCCCTGCTAATTCATGTGCATACGCCTTACGGAATGTGTATAAAAGAGGTTTAAGCAAAGAAGCCAGCGTGTGGTGTCCAGACCTAGGTGACGCTCCAACCAGCACGAGGTGGCTGAACAGGTCCGGCCGCGCCACCGACGCGATGCAGCCGATCATGCCGGCCATCGAGTGCCCCACGAACGCCGCCCCCATCAGCCCCACCGCGTCCATCAGCGCCACCAGCTCGTCGGCGAGGTCGTAGTACGAGCAGCGCCGCTCCGAGTACCCGCCGTCGCCGTCGCCGCCCTCCGCCGCGCCGGAGAAGCTCCAGTCGAAGATGACCACCCGGAACTTCCCCGCCAGCTCCGGGACGACGTCGTCCCAGACGAACCGGCTGCCGCCGTAGCCGTGCGCGAGCACCAGCGTCTCCCGGCCGTCGTCACCTGCGCCGAAGACCCTCGCGTTCATCGTGCCAAGAACTGGCAGGAAAGCTACTAATCTATTGCTTGATCTCTTCTAGTGATGAGAACTCATGGCTACTTGTCACCTCAATTTATAGCGAGAATCCAACCGCTTAGATAAGATCGAGCAGAGAGACGATCAGAGAGAGAGAGGAGGCAATGATATGCCTGTGACAATTCTATATGGGAGAAGATGTGTACAGCTGCATGAGCCATTGGTGTGGCTACAAGGATATCAGAACAGAGTTCTGCATGTCTCAACAAGTGCTGACGTGGTGTCTGTGTCCGCATCGATGGTGACACGGGCGAAAAAGGTGTCACTTGGCGTTTTGCGTGCCTACTATGCCTTGTGATGGCGACAAGGGTAGATTCCCATGAACTCGAGGGTTAGGGCTCCTCATGGTCCGATCTTGTCGCAGTTTGCAACGAGTGAGTTAATATAAGAAAATAGTATAAACAGTTGTAGATACAGAACCAAATTTTAAGGAGGGCTAATGGAACATGACCAATAAAAGATAAACGAATTAAACATAAATCAAATTATCTTTTGCGAATCAAAATCATACATAATTAGAATATGACATGGTAAAAATACAAAATACAATGAAAATTATACCTCGATAATAGATAATATACCTCCCAAAGCCTATAAATATATGTAAGTAGATATATGTACACCAAAATTCAATTGCGCCGTGATGAAATCAGAAATTGTGATTACAAATAGTTATAAAGATTAAAAAAATATGAAACATACCACTTGTTAGAATTGAGTAGTAGTAGTATAAGTACAAGGCAATAGTATTCTATGAGATTTCATGCTTTGAAAGTGTTTTCTGATTCTATCATCATCAAAGTTTCTAAAAATCTCTCACTCAATATAGTATATCATCAAGTCACTGAACTACTTATCCGCTACTCTATTGCATAAATCTATCTTGATAATATTCATTACCAAAAAGACTCTTTTAACTGATTCCGTTGCCATTGGAAGGATTAGTGCTAGCTAAATGAGGCGATAGACAAATGCAAAAGTTCTATTTTTTTCCTATTTCAAACATCATTTGAGTTAGCTTTGCAATATTACCATATGCATGGAATTCTACACTTCTCCTGACATTGAGAACAAAGGTTTAAAGCTGATTTCTTAACAAAAAAATGGTCAGCCATATCGAAGTCATCAGTATAAATCTCAGCAAATCGAACAAGCTTATTTACATCAAACTTAGAGTAAGAGTATCTTAGATCGAGACAAGACATACATACCAGTAACTCTGAAGAAACTTCATTGAATCGATGGTTCATCTCGGATGTATTGGCATCAATAGCAGTAATTAAAATCTCAACATGGTAATAGTGAAGGTAAGTCACTGTATGCTTCCTACATGCAGACATACCTCTAACTGAAATGTGTTCTTCCATATTTGGCACATAGATCTTATTTGCTTCACAAAAGCTTTTCACTTGCTGGAATAATGGCTCCCACATATTGTCCCTCATATCCTGCAAGTGCACTTTCACATCTACAAGCAAACCCAAGGTTTCAACAATATCTTGATCCTTCCTTTGCAAAGCAAGTGATTACTCACTTGTAATGTTTAGCAAACCTATCAATAAATGCATGATGAAAACAAATTCAAAACTTTCTATTTTCTATATCAAACCTGATGCTCAACTATAACTTGATGGTTGACATACATCTTTACTCACAATCTCTAGTACCTCTAACACCACCTCCCATATTTGGTAAATACACAGTAAGGTCTTTAGATGAGAGCCCTATCTAGTATCTGAAGGACTAGCTAGGTTCATTTCTTGATGCAATCCTATGCTAGTGATAGCTTTACCATTCTCTAATTTCTCCAACAAGATATCTTGATGCTTTTCAAGCAACACATCCATTCTCTTGTAACATGCACTCATGTGGTCACTATCAAAGAAACATAGTTGAAGAAATTAGCAATAGCTCTACTACAACTTGCAACAGTTACAACCACTAACTGCAACTGATGAGCATATTTGAAGCTTCATCATAACTCTGCCCACATAGCCTAGAAATTGGTAATTGATACTTTTCAAGCAAATCAAATAAAGGTTTCTTCAATGTAGCAAATTTACAATTTGTCACATGCCTAATACCAAGAAATATTTCAACAATGTTTCCTTGATCATTCACAAATCTACATGTCGTAGATTATGCTAAGTTAAAACACAACCAAATGATTATATGAATAAATAGTATAATATAAAAACATAACATAAACTACCAACCTCAAAATCACGACCATTTGCTCCTTTATTGATATATGTCACGACTCATCAATAAGCATAGAGAAATCCATATCTCCAATCTCCTCCATAAGTACCTTCGTGACCTCTTCATACAAGCTTTCGCAAGATCCTTTTGAATTTTTAGAGAAGTCATCATACAATGTACAGGAGCTTAATCGAATGCTTTCTTCACTTCATCATTCTTATCATTTACCACTAAACCAGTTCTCTAAAATTTTTCATGTTGATGAAAGATAAAGATTAATCGTGTCCTCGAAAAGCTTCACCTTGCATTAGAGCAGTCAAATGAATTTTATATGCAATTTCTGACTTTTGGCCATGATAAAAAAGTCTTTGAGTTACACTTATCTTTTGATTAATAAAATCCTCACAGTCCCCACGTGCAATGTTGTGATAACTACTAGGTCCACTGACATGTTTATCAAACGTTACTAAAGCCATCTTCCAATTGGAATACCCTGTTGTTGTAAATACATCACTACCAAATTTTTTGGGCCTTTTAGGTTTCTTGAAAAGAAAACAATAGAAATAAAAGGCCGCATCCTTTTCCACACTATATTTCAACCAATCAAATTTATTGTACCAAGATTGTTGAAATGCCCTTGGACAATTATTCTACATTTTGTGAGGAAAATCATGGCCTTTTGGTTGGGTTGGACCTCTAAAAAAATACGCCCTCCTCACTTTACATCTAATTTTATTGTGATACTCATTAATAGGTATGTGATTTGTCGAATCAGCGATGATTTCATCGGGACTAAAATCCACTTGAGCCTTGTTTACTTAACTCTCATTAGTATGTGGAGTACTACTTGTATTGCATGAAAAATATTTATGCAATGTTTGTTTCTCCAATTCTTGTAACTCTACGAATCAATAAATGACAATAAATGAAACTAAAATACCAAATCAATCACAATTACGCAAATTGAAAAGTAGTTTTGTGTTTCATACCTTACGGCTGCTTCCTCTAACCCTCTATTATCTCATAATGCAGAGCCGCAGCCGACAGCCCCCTCAGGCGGTTAGGCCCTCACAGCCGCCTCCCGGCCTCCACACCAGGTATTGCTGTCAAGTGTCAAGGATACCATTAATTTTGGATATTTTTCCTCTTTGGCACTTCGGAGAGACAACGAATTCATACTTCAAGTCACATAACAACATGGCTTTGCATATAAGCCATATACATAATACATGAATACATGATCCATCAATAATAGTGCAATTAGTGTTCATTTCTTTTACTCTACTTGTGGACGATTTTCTCACAAATCACAACGCAAAGTCATAGTATTGTACAACGACTGACTTGAATACGTAAAGGAGACCATGTCGTGACTTACCATACCCAACTCTAGTCTCCAGATTCCAGAAGTAGAGAAGCTCCTTTGGCTGACTGCCATGACGCCACCACAGTTCCCCTCCTAGCCCCCCCTCCTTTACAAGCTAACAGCCTCCGGCCTCCCTCCTGGCTCGGTGACTCCATCCTTGGCTCCCTCTTGGCGAGACGGGCAGAGGCAGATGGTGACTCACCTCTCCAACTGGTGCTAGGCGGCGCCCAGGCTCCTGGTTGGCTGCTCAGCGCCCCACGCCCCCACCAAATTTTGTTTTGTTATTTTGGTGGGCTTTACCACTTTGGCTTTTGGCGTTTTGCTGCAACGCTACTTGCTGGTGTGTTGGCCCAGCAGCATGGAATCATTTAGCATTTAGGTAATCCGTTCCATCATTCTAAGCCCAAGTGCATGGCTTATGTGTGTCTCCCTCAGACTCTCACCGACTCACCAATATCGGGGTCTTCACTTGTCTTGATTGTCATGGTTTGGCTATTCATCACTTCGTGTCTTCAGATCTGATGGGGTTTTTCTTATCAAAAAGAGTGAGGGGGAAATAGCATGAGATATAAGAAGAATCGTGGAGTTAAGGTACCCTAAACCCATTCTGAATTTTTAAATAGTACCCCCCAAGAAGCTTGGCTAGCACACAAATCACACAATGTTTTTTGAAAATAAGTTTTTTTTACTGCAAAATATAGTGCCCGAGGGCAAAAAGGCAGTGCACAGGGTCCAATTGAAAACTTGCAATAATGCAACGCCTATCGGTGGGGACACACATATGATGGTGCAGGGTTTAGTACATAAAGTCCATTTGAAATGAGACTATGGGCATGTTCTTTGCGGCTTCTAAAAACGGTTTTTGGCTTTTGCTACAATATCTAACTTTTAAACGGAGTATTTTCTCAAGACGAAGTCTACAAGTTAATTGTAGTACACGTTAAAAGCCCAACATCTGTACCAACCAAAATCGCAAGCGGGTATCTCTTCCTCCATAATATCTATCGTAAATAACCAAAATTCAAAAATTTTGGTCAAAAGCCATAAGCCACAGCCACAAAGAACATGCCCATATCTTATCTTCACGAACATCTTTGACATCCCTAAACTTAAGCTTTTGAAGTAAGGGAAAGAAAAGGAAAAACTGATTTCCTTTTGAAATCAACAGACGAGAAGCAAGAGCATCCAGAGGGGACTTGATAGTAATACTTCTTGTTTTTCCTACTGTTTTTGAAACAGAGCTTTTCATAAAATGATTTTTGACTGATAGTTTTGACATACTAAGGTTGAAAACATTTGTTTTTCAAAAGAAAGTCTCACCAATAGTTTGCAAGGCGAGTGGATCTCCAAGAGTTTTTGGTTTCGAAAGCAAGTTCGTCAGAATATGTTTTAGGTTTTAAAATATTGGGGCTAAGTTTTCTTGGGAATATGTTTTGGATTTTCAAATACTGGGGCTAAGTTTTACGGGTAACGTTCAAATCAACTTTATTTGCAAAGGATATATTTTATTTATTTATTTTAATCATAGAGTTTCATGGCAAGAATAATTTTCCAACAGCTGTTTGAAACATTGAATTTTGGAAATACCTGTTGTGAAGAGACAGTTTTTCCTCGACAGTTTTGCGAAAAGAAAGGATTTCAAAATCTTGGTTTGAAAACAAGTTCTTGCAAATGAATTTGGAAAATAATTTTTGGGGTCTAGGTTTCATGGCTAAATTTGAAATCAAGTCTCCCTTTGAAGATTTTGAGGTAGGGGTAAGGAAAGAGAGGATTAATTATCTATGGAAATCAAAGAAAAAATAAAGAGCATCCAAAGGTACTTTGATCAATGGTAATACTCACGATTGTATTACTATTTTTTTTGGAAATAGGGCTTTTGGCAAAGCGATTTTCAAATGGGATTTTTGGAATACCGATTTCATATAATTATTTTTAAAAAGAGAGCTTCATCCATGGCTTGCAAAGAGAAAGGTTTTTTAAGTTTTTGGTTTTGAAACAAGCTTTTGGATATAAGTCCAAACAAATAAATATCGGGGCCTAATTTTTTTTGACAAATTTTGGAATTGAGTTTTTTGCAAGGCTTATTTGAAACCAGGTTTTAAAGGTGATACACATTTTTGAAAATGAAATCTAGAATTATATGCTTCCTTTTGAAATTACGAATGCGCGCTTGAAATAGCAAGTTTCCAAGGACAAGTTTTAGGGAAGGGATTTTATAAAAAAAAACTTTTGTAGCATGAGCACAACAGTGGGTACATGGTACTCCTTTACCCTGAGGGTATGGACTAAGAGAGCTAGAGAGCCAGCAGAGAAAGAGAGAGAGAGTGTTGGTTAGTGGAAATGAGTGAATCTAGCCATCTCATACCCCTCTTAGGGGTTTATATACATGAATGGGATAGGATGAAAAATTCCCATCATACCCCTTAATAATTACAAAAGGTGGGGGTAAATCAGTACATTCCCTTCTATACACAGTAATATACTATTGGGCTTATTCTAAGACCCAGTAGCTAAATCTAACGGACATAGGGGTTGGGCACCCCCACAACAAAAACCTTCATCAATAGATTTTTGAAATAAAATTTGAGGTGTGAAATTTTTGGGGATAAGATTGAAAATAAATTCTGAAGTATGCTTCAAAGTTTCAAATAAGGAGTAAAATAATTCCTATCCATGGGTAGTGAGACCAAGCATGTGGAATAGGTTGTTTTCACCAACATATTATTTTCAAAATGAAATCTTCATGTTTTATTTTTGAAAAGTAAAGTCCTTTTGGGGAAATCTTTTGAGAAATGACTTTGTTGGACTGTTTTAGAAAATGCAGACAAATTTTTGGGGTAAGCCCGGGAGGAAGTCGAACCTTTTCAAAGAAGCACTCTTAGGGAAAAACCTTTTCACAAAATAATTTTGCTTTGACCTTTTGAAAAAGTAAGCACGATTTTGGATTAACACTAGGAAGAAGTGGATCCTTTTGAAGGAACCCTTTCTAGGAAAGATTTTTGAGAAAAAATTTGTTTTGACTACTAGTGAAACCAAAATGGATGTCTGGAATATGTTCAGTAAGAAGTGTAAATTTTAGAAAATCCCCTCCGAAGATCAGGTTCTTTATAAATAGTTTGAAAATGAATTTTTCAAACCATTTTGTAATTTTTAAATAGTTTGAAAATGAATTTTGCAATGTGTTTTGCAAACCATTTTGTAAGCGAACTCCTAGGGGTAAAACAATTTTTGAAAATAAATTTTAGAATTAGTCATTGTGATTTTGGTGATAAGTTTGTTATTGCCATAGTTAATGTTATTGCCACGAATTATTTATTTGTGGTGATAAGTTTGTTATATTGTCACAATTCTAAATTGTTGTGATAATTGTTATTTTCGTTGCAATAAATCAATTGTATTGCAATGAAAAAATAAATTACTGCATTAACTAATTACTATTACAACAATTTCGTACTGTTGCAATATGATATTACAACAATTGAAACTCGTGGTAATATAATATACTTATCACCACGAAAATGTAATTTGTGGCAATAATAATTATTATTATTGTAACAAATTATATATCGTTGCAATAGAATATATTGCCATGATTTTATATCATTGCGATATTTATATTCTATCACAACGAATATACATAGCTTCACCCCAATCTCTTCTTTATCTCTCTCCCTCCTCCCCATCTTGTTAAACTGCCACCGCTAGAATCATGCGTCCACCGCAGCGGTCATCCCCGAGCCTGAGACCCTACTTCTGACCATGTCATCGTGAACGCCCCCACCTCCTTTGCTAGTGCTTCTTTATTCGGTTAATCCTCAGTACCACTCCCTTTCTCTCTTTTATGTTCATCATATGTTGCTCAAATTGACTGTTAATTGCACTATGGATGTGAATTTGTGATTGTGCTATGTGGATGTGATTGTGAATTGTGGATGCTAATTTGTTATCTGTGGAGTTGTGATTTTTTAGTTCTTAGCAGTAGTAGTTAATTGTTGCTCTGATCTTTTAGATTTATGATATGTGATTGTATCTGTGGTTGTCAGTGACATGCATTATTTTTACATATATTTACTAGTCATTTTATCCATATATTTTTCACATTTTAGGATCATTTATCATCATTTACATGTTTTTCTATAATTAATCACCAAATTGGACCATTTTACATTTTTTCTTTATTTTTTCCATAGGCTATAGCGATCGAGGCACATTCACTCTAAATTGCCATGGTAGGACTGCTACGTACAAATGTACGTCTCATCATGGATGCGTATGATCAAACCACGAAGAAATCAGAATTTCCAACGGCCCAACAGAAGAAATCACAATTTCCAACGGCCCAACAGAAGAAATCACAATAGAGAAGGACTGGTTTGAAATGTTAGAAAACACCGAGGTCTAAAAAATAAAAATGCAAATCCCCACTCCAACCTCAGATCCCTAGCGCCGGCCACAATTTCCAATCTGAGCCAGCCATTGCTTCTTTCTTCACCCCTTCTTGCTATCTCCTCCCCTTTTCTTCTTCTCACCAGCAGCAACGAGGGCTAGGCCAGACTCATCGATAGCCACTCCACCACTGGCCGCCACCTAAATCCCCCACGTCCCTCCGTGCCAACTCCTTCCACGTGAGCTCCCCACTACCGACCGTGCCCTCTATAGCTCGCCTACCCACAGCTCGCCGCCCCACCGAGCGCCTCACCAAGACTGAGATCGCTTCTCTCTCCTCCGCCCGATCGCCACCTCTCTCCGCCTTCTTTCCCTTCCTCTTGCTGCTCTCTTCATCGGCTCTTCAACGCCCATCTCTTCCTCCACGCCTCCAGCTCCTCTATGCGGCCTTCCCCTTCCTTCCACGACTCCTCCGGTCATCTACTCCATCCCCATTGCTCCCTCACCGGTGCGGCACCGCATCGGCTACATCACCTCTTCACCGACCTCAACGGCCAGTTGCTGGTTCCTCATCACCGACGGCATCAACATCTTCCCCAACTCTGGCTACTTCTTCTTTCTCTACAGCCTCTACTACTACTTTGCTACTACTTCAGTTAATCTCCAATTCCTTTCCCTTTTTATTTTTATTGTTCTTAATTATTGCTCAGTTATTTCTATTGTTAACTAATAATTACCATTTGCACTGTGATGATGAATTGCAGGTTTTGATATGGGCTCTACGTGTATGAAAGTGATCAGTGGATGTGTGATCGTGCTACGTGGATGTGTAGATCAATAGACCCTGCATCTGCATGTATGTAATAATGTATGTTGCTGTTCTAAATTATTTTCTGTTGTATGTATGCTACTGTTCTGAAATTTGAATTGCTGTTGAGTCTGAATTTTAGTCAACCAGGAGCCAGGGCCACCAGAGACTGGATCACTAGAGTGCACCCAAACACCATACCGAGCACTCCCATCCTGTAATTGCTTGTTCATTACTAGCAAGGAAATGGAATTTGATATGACTTCTATTCATGTTCAGTGATGTGAATTTGATATATTCATGTTCAGTGGATTCACTGTAGAGGGTCAAGGTGTTAAGGTTGAGTCATCAGCTACTCCTGTAGCCTCAACACCTGATGTTGCTGAAGTAAAGGTTAGTAGGTTACATAGCCTTTACCTTCTGTTTTGGCTGAAAGCTATTAAGTGATCTGACATACTCATAATTTGGTGCTGATGACCGAATTGAATTGCTGTGGGCAGAAGTTATCTTTGATTAATAGTCATTTGTGTGGTTTAATCTTTCAATATCAATATATAACAGCATATCTTCTAATTATAGGCTCCTGCAGGTTGCAGCTAATGATGACGATGTTGACCTTTTTGGCGAGGAGACTGAAGAGAAGAATGTAGCTAAAGAGCATGCTACCGCTATCAAGGCTTCTAGCAAGAAGAAATAATGTATGTTTATTCTCTAGTTTTCATATTTTATTCTTTGATCTATAGTTTTGTGTGGACACTTGTATCCATAAAGAGTGTGAAGCTATATGGTTGGTGGCTTGGTGTGTGAATATTGCCTGCCTTTTGACTTTTACAGTTCCACTCCTCTACGCAACTGAAATAAGAACACTAGTTTTACACTCAAAGTTTGCTCTGCAGTCTGCAGCAGTGCATCCCCTGGCGACATGTGAAGAAAGTGGCGGTTGGATCGGTGAGCCGATTCCTCCACTGGTTCGATCACCGGTCCGAGTTCAATAATCATGATATCAATGTGCACTGGTCATGGTTCAAATATATTCCTATTTCCATATCGATGACTTGTCATTAGGGATTTATTTTTGCATCGAGTAGTTCTGTAAGTTTCGTTACTGAATTGATACTTGCTTTAAACACGGGCCTCATAAGTCACAAAAGAAGGAAAAAAATATTATTACAAACCTGAGCTAGGTAACCGGGTCATCTGGTGCCGGGGGCTAATGTAGATGAGGTAAAAAGTAGTATGACTGACTCTTTTTCAATATATGAATTGCAAGTCACTACTCTTAACACATGCACGAATCTAAGTTTAATTAAATCTTTCTTAACTGCTTTGCAGGTTGGCACGGTTGCCCCATCTAATTCGAGTATGGTCGTCACTATGGAAGTGATTTGTATCTTGTCGATCTGTAGTCAATAGAATGCCCCAATTGATTGTATTTCCAAACATGCATTGGCTCTAGCAATAGGATTATGTCAAGCATTCTTGTTTTAATCTATTGTATATATTGAGTGTATATTGCAATGTACATATAAACGAAAAGAGAAAAATGTCAAGCATTCCTGTTTTAGTCATTCGTCTACAATTGAGAGTATAAAATGATGTTGAGAATTAATGTGAAATAGGCTCACATATGTATAGTAATGTAAATTTAATTTGTGGCAAAATCTGGTTTGTTGTATTAAGATATTACCACGAAATCTAGTCCATTGCATTAAGCTATTGCTACGAAATTTGATGTGTTGCAATAAGCTATTGCCACAAAATTCAGTGCATTGCTATAAGCTATTACCACGAAATTCAATGCGCTACATTAATCTATTGCACGAAATTTGGGGTCTTGCATTAAGCTATTACCATGAAATTCAGCGTGTTGCATTAAGTTATTGTCACGAAATTCAGCATGTTGCATTAAGCTATTTTGACGAAATTTGGTGCGTTGCATTAAGCTATTGCCACAATCTAGCGCGTTGCATTAAGCTATTGTCACAAAATTCAGCACGTTGCATTAAACTATTGCCACGAATCTAGCTCATTGCATTAAGCTATTGCCATAAAATGTAAATCGTGGCAATATGTATGTATTACAATGTTTGCTGTTTGTGGTGATAGAATGATATCGCAACAGTATAATTGTTGCAATATGCTAATTTATCACCATGATTTATTTTTTTGTTGCAATGAACTATTACTATAGGGTTTATTGCAACGTTTGGAAACGATTTTAATTTCATTGCAAAATGTGCATATTGCAATGATTTTAATCTTAATGTAACAATTAATTTCGTTGCAACAATCGCGTTTCCTTACAGTGGGGGACATGGGGAAGGCAACAACGAGCATTGGGCTATTTATAGCAGGGAGGGGATGACATTGCGCGGTTGCTCCAGAGGAGAGGGCGGCTAGGGTGGCCCACGAGGGCCGAGCAGCGTGGCGCGGCATGAGCAGTGTACATGTGCAGCATGTTGTGCACGCTAGGACTCAACGCATGGCGTAGGTGTGCTCACACGTGGCTGAAGCGCCGGACGAGGGTATGTGCGTGGGAGGTAAGATGTGCGCGTAGGGTATAGGTAGCGCACAGCACGGGCTGCCAGGCGGCGTGCGGCACGGCATGGTGCGCATGTGGCGCACGGCGCTGCCAAGCGTGCATGGTGCACGGGAGCAGCAGAGCCGGGTCAGTCACGAGCAAAATAGAGGAGAGAGGGAGGAAATAAATGGAGAAAGAGGGGGAAAAGAGAAAAGGGGAAAAGGAAAAGTTTTAGCCAAATTTGAAATTTGGATTTTTAATTTGAAATTAAATTTCAAATTGGGGTCTCCGATTCCATTCTTGGTTCCATTGTTTGGATGCAAATTTTGGTATTTGCTTTGCTTTTGATTTTGTTTAATTTGGTTTTAAATTTCAAATTTTAGTTTGAAAACTCAAATTCAAACTTTTGCCCGAATGGATTTTCCAAACATTTTTGTCTCTTGATTAATATTTCATTTTTATTATTTTAATTGGATTTGGCAAAACCAACTCAAGGTTCTCAAATAAACACCAAAAATTTTGAATAGTACTGGAAAGTAACGTACGATTTTAATTTTTCACAATTACAATATTTCCTAAATTTGGGATGTTACACTACTCTGTACTCACGCATGATAAAAGGCATGAAATATTATAGAACCATCTCTGATTAGTTGGGCGGCTAAAATCTAAGTGCAACTTCTTTGAGACTATGCCATTGTCGCATTCCACGATGTCGTATCATGGTTGCTACTTGTCTGGAAACAACGAATTTTTAGAAGCTAGAATGTCTCTGTCGAGCCGTTATTTACTCTGGCATAAAGTTCTACGCTGATTACAATAATTTATGTACTAATCATTCATCACCTGATCGATCGACGAATGTTTCAACGTATGTGTACTTTTTTTTTTTTGAATTCAAGCCCCAAAACATTAGCACGCACACGTTTAGTGCGTACTAGTTAATCAGAGAAATTAGGCCTGACCAAATGATCATTTAGTGGCGGTGTTTGTGTTAGTGCGAACAGTTCAGAAATGGCCATCCTATATATTCTAGCTAGTTCTGTATGCAGGCCAAATGGATTGTTTCTTGTTCATGCTGCAAACCAAATAAAATCATGTATCGGTCGGCTCAGAACAAATAAATATAGAGATATTATCTGCAAGTAATTCAGTTGTCTCTCTAGAAAAGGTTAAAATTGGCAAGGCTTAGTCAATTTCTGAGTGCTTTAATTTTAGAGAGATTAATTTCTGGCTGATTTGTATGAACTTTTGTCCGAAATCGTCTGTCCATTTTTCAGCTAATTAATATAATGGGCACACATCTTAGCAACTCATAGCAGTGAAATGACAACTGCTCACACATCTGATCATATGTTGGAAATGGAAACAGCGTGCCCATAGCAGAGCACAGCAGCAATATATAAGCATTGACAGGAGGCAAAGAACTCAAAACTAAAACACTAATGACATTTTGGTTCCCAAAAAATTTCGAAGGAAATAAGACTCGCTTGTAACAGTAGTATCTAAGCTGTTTGGTGCATGAAACAAAGCCTCCATTCACTGAAATTTCTGATGATAACAGCAAACATGTGATGGAAAATTTGGACATTTGGTTAAACCATCAGAACCAATCGAAAAGGGAAAGATGTTTGTTGGGAACAATTTGCATGACGCTCACAGATCTATCGATGCAGGAAAACAGACAGAAGAGAAGAACAGGTGAGGGAGAAGAGAGGAAGGATGCAGCTAGAGGACATTGTTTCAACTAGTTAGATTTTGGAACAATTGACGAATGTTTTTACACGTGTATACTAGTTAATTAGAGAATTCAGACCGGACCAAATGAACTTAATAGTAGTGTTTGTGTTAGTGCGAGTTTTCTTACCATTCTTAAAAGGTATCAAGAGGTACCAGTACCTTCCATTCCGTATCTCTTTATCAGAAAAGAGTATTATCTTTACTGAAAAAGGAGGTCATAGTTAAAGACCCTGCTCATTTCGGTCTCGCTCGTTTCGGCTTTAACTTCTGACTTTTAGCTTATGTTTTACTATTCATAGATTTTGTCTTTTTCTAAACTTTTGACTTTTTTGAGCTTTTTGCTAGTTCTTTTTTCCCGTATTTGTTTGCGTTGTCCGTGATGAGCTAACATATTTTTTCTATTTTTATTTTTTTATTTAATTACGTCAAATAAGCCACTTTCAGTTACAGTGAAATTTCAGCTGCTAGAGTGTAATTTCAGCCATAAGCCACAGCTTTTCAACCACTTCAGCTTCTGGCTTCTGGTTTATTTTTCACTATTTCTAAATTTCTTTTTTTCTGACTTTTTGATTTATTTTTTTAGCTTTTTTACCGGTTCTTTTTTCCCTTATTCGTTGACATTGTCTGTAATGGGTTAATCTGTTTTTCTATTTTAATTTTTTTTTAAAATTTAGTTATATCAAATAAGCCATCATTAGCTACAGTATAATTTCAACTAGTTGCAGTGCAATTTTAGCCATAAAGACAGCTTATTTCATTCCTACTGAGCGACACAAATCTATCCGTTCACTTCAAAAAAGGATCATTATTGCTCTGGACCACATCCCTTCGTTTCGCTCGACAGCGCCGTTTTGTCCCCGCCATCTCCCCCCGATGATTTGGACGGCTCGCCGGCGCGTCGCGCCCAACCACAGCTCGGTGATTCTCCAACGTAGTTGTTCCCTGCTGTAGAAAGAAGACAGCAGTTTGCATCCATGTGTAAGTTGTAATCGAGATGCAATACAATCTGAATGCACTAATGAAGCAAGGCTGGTAATTTAGAACTAAGAAGTGATAATGCATTACGACGATTAGTAATATCATTATAGCGACAGCCATTACGTAGGATCGTTGCTTGCTCATTTCCATCGGTGCTGTCTGTACGAACCTTTTTTTTCTTCAGAAAGTGAAGTGCATTGTGATACAGTTTGGCATAGTTCTTTTTTGTTATTAACATGTTGTTAACTTGGTACTTGTGATGAAGTTTTTCCGCAAATTTTAGATGAAGACGGTGATAGAAACTGCGATAAAGATGCAACACTATTACATGGTCCTGTGCTAGCACGAAGCTTGTGGAATCTTTAATTGTTAAGCTGTTTATTATATATATAGGAACATGTATGCCCTCTGAATATACTAACTTTTTTTACTGCCAGCGAGCGTGCTGATGATACGAGTATGCAGGTTCATCTCAAGGACAATAATTTGAGCCTTAAAGCGTAGGTACCTTAACCGTCTTGCTGGTGATAGAGGGCCAGTACCACCCAGCAGCTCATGTCATCAACTCATCAGCCGTTAGATCTTAGCGTTTTGAACAGTTGTGATACCTCCTAAGGATGGTAGAAAAACTTAGTGCAAATAGTGTAGAGATAGGCGGCCTATATATTCTAGCCAGTTCTATTGGTGAAATGGAATGATTTTTATTGATGCTTCAAACCAAATAAAATTTATTGGCTGAGGACAAATATAGCTTTATTATCCGTTTGTAATTAAATTTTCTGCAGAAATGAAATAGGCAAGAGTCGGTGGATCTTTTTCTCCCAGCGAGATTTCTTCCTGATTTGTATGAACTTTTGCCACAAAGGAAAAAACTGTTGGGTTGATCTCAGGCTAACTGCCTGAGATTTTTCAGGGGACTGAGTCCCACCACTTGCGCCTTGATCGGAGGCGGTTCCAACTGATTTTGGTCACGGTCCCGGTCACCTAGCGCCACATAAAAACCAAAGGGGTTTCGGCAGGGGCTTGTACGTGTGTGTTGTCTAGTCCCTAAAGAACCCCAACAGACCCGATCTTTTTGGGCGCTCGGGTGAACGAAGGCCGACGACCTCGCCGCCGGCCATCTCCATGTCGGACCTCGGGTTAGCAAACCCAGATCCTCTGTGATTTCACCGCACTATTCCCTGGATCAGTAGATAGTGCCCACAGATACATCACTGTATACCAAAAACATATCATGCGGAAGCGTAAATAACACAGTAATACTTACTCATGGGCCGAGTAGGCGAAAACAATAAAATGCAGAATGGAAACTTCACATGGGTGGGACCCGCAGACTTGCCCACAGGCGATAAGCGGGGTTCGCGACCTAGTCCATGGCCATTTCGTCTTCCAGCTTTGTCGACCCCTTTTAGGCATTTCAGGGCTTGACTTCCTTTTCTGACTGATGGTAGTTAAGCAAGAGTGAGTACGGCAATACTCAGCAAGTCACCACACAGGGTGCAATAATAGTAGATGCAAGCTGTCAAGGGAGCCGTGAGGTTCTTTTATTTGCTAAAAGCATTGTTTTGGAATTACAATAAGTAAGAAAAATTTCTGAGACTTAGCAATTTTAATCGAAATGACTTTATGAAATTGATTGTGAGAATACGATAATAATTGCAGCGTAGGTTACATCCACCTTTTACAAAGGCATGGTTACCCCACCAATGCTAGTTTTGGCCACTCGAGTACTTCCTCCGTGAAAAATTCAAAGTCAGAGTACAACTCTCTTACAGGCTCTTATCCAACCCACAAATGTTTTTGGAAATAGAACTAACTCGAGGGAGTTTTCCGTGTTTGCCCTTGACTGTGGGCACGGCTATTCGAATAGTTTTAACTCTGCAGAGACTGTACATCTTTACCCACAAGAGATAATCATCCCGACAGTTCTACATGATGCCTTGGACATGTAGGTCGAGAAAATATCACGAGGCCTTTACAATACCTCGCACTCTAGCATGTCACTCCTATGGGGTTACGTCCATAGGTTGTGCGGGATGTCCACCATAGGATAGCGCAGTCGGACTCCTCTCTCCACATACGCAATCCTACGCAACGTCACCTACATCCGGTGTCCCATTCCAAGTGGGGCTTCCATGTCCCACCTACACACGTTCTCCGTGAAATGACTAGAGTGTTCAAGAATTATTTAGCCAAGCCTACACTTTGCCGACTTGTGGTTGTCTTTGTTGTACGGAGGGTCAACACAAGATTAAGTCCTTAAATTGTCTGGGCGGTTCATTCCACAACCCTTGTGTTACATCCACACCCACCGCTCTTTCCATCCGCCCAAACCGTATAGCAGATTTTTAGGGTTTTGAGAAACAAAACACAATTGTAGAAAAAATACCCAGCCACGTACATCACATGACTGTCCCAAATTAAGTTCTCATGCTTTAAAGATTGATGATCAGGGCAACTAGCGCCCCGGACTTGACCGGACTAGCATAGCATTATAATGTAATCTATTGCTAGTAAAGATTATCATTAATATCTATGGTTACAAGGATTAAGTGATTCAAGTGTCAAGGAATGACATATTAAATTTAGTACAGTATCAAATAGGCATGTATCTACCTTAAGCTTTGACATAAATTTGGGATAGCAAATTAGGCATGCAAGTTGATAATTTAAAGGAACATAAATTTGCATAAAATATGGGATCAATATGATCAAAGTGATGACTTGCCTTGCTTGGTTTACCATGGCCTTGACCATCTCAAAGCCTGCTCAGTCAGTGATCTTAATGTACTGATCCTCGCTTTTACCCACGTCTTGATCCTGCTCGAATTTATCGCCTCGTCGAGTCTTCAGATTCTAATACGCGGCAGACAGAAGAAAGACCAAATAAATCCAAACACTTTAAATACCCAATTTAATTTGAATTATACATTGTTTTGAGAATAGAAGGATGATTCGGATTAGTGTGATGTAAACACGGCGGTAGCTGGATTTGAGCAGGAGAACGAGTTGCCTGAACACTTTACCGTGAGGGAAAATTTTAGGATAACGACGGATCAAAAGTGAAGATGTATCTTTAGGAATTTATTCGTTTTGGAAAAAGGTGGTGGCCATACATGGCCAATTAGAGGAAGGCGAGGCTCGATCTTTTATTTGATGACCTTCTTATTGTTGATTTATATTTATCAAGGAAGTTCCATGAGTTAGGCATGACTTATGGACTGATAAAAGAGGGTGTCGATGGTAGTAAAGAGGAACATAGTTTTTATGTTTTTAGGAGGCGGAAGCTTTCCATAAGATGAGTATAATTTGAAGTACTTGGTGTAACTTTGATATTTCATGTGGCAAAAACTTGTTAAATCGGTTTACTTAGTTTGCATGAATAGGTTTGGATAGACGGATGAAGTATAGTATCTGAACCACTCGAGATAGTAGTGAGGTTATTATTCGAGTTTCTAGAGTAAAGTTTGAAAGCGTCGAAACATTCTTTGCAAAGTTTCAAACATACGTTTTTACTCATTTTAGGATCAACTTCTAGTATATTTGATTTGTAAAATAGAATCTTTTATTTAGTTTCACACATTTGATTTCTTTAACATCAATATCCATTGGATCCACATTGATTTCTTGTCATCTGAAAATAGACCATGCATAATCTTTACTTAGTCTTACATAAAGATTAATGAATGTATGGATCTCAATTGGCACAAAATTTAAGAAATATTAAGTTTGTAATTCTATTTGTAAACCTTTTCTTTTATGCACTCATGCCTATCCTCTTATTCCCATTATTAGTCATAATTTATTTTTATTAGAATACATATATGAACATTTCTTACACATGATTTTCTGCATTCAGCAAAAGGGGTCACAGATCATTATTCAGTTCTTGCACATGAGCTCATCTTAGTCATCTGGTTGGGCCCACAGGTCATACAAAGTGAGGCAGAGAGAGCAAGGAGCCGATTCGGTGGAGAGCACAGCAGCAGGGGACCGACGAAACAGAGGAGGGAGGCGCCGGGGCTGGGCAACGGCGTCGCCGGCGGGGAGCGGCCGGGGAGGCGACGACGACCGGCAAAGCAGGATACCCCGCGACGAAATCCCGGGAGGCGGCAGCCCGACCGGGAGGCGCCAAGCTAGCCGGCGGCGGGGGAGCGGACGGCGGAGGAGGGCGGTTGGCGCGGTGGCGGAGAGAAAGGAGGAAGGGGTGAGGTGCGCGTGAGCACGAGTGCCATACCAGGAACTCACCTGAGCAGCCGAGCTGGCCGGAGGGTGGCGGAGGCGAGCCGACGACGTGCACGGGCGGCGGCGCTGAGGGGCTCCCGTGGACAGCTCGTTGAGGAGGAGGAGGGGCCAAGGCGGTGTCTGGAATGGCCTCAGACGTTCCTGGGGGAGCTCCAGGCGCCGAGAATTGGGTCGAGGCTCGACGAATCGTCGGGAAGACTGAGCGCCGGAGTTGGGGAAGGCAGCGGTCGCTGGGGGCCTACAGGGCATGGGGGACTAATTGCATTGAGTGAGAGCATGAGGGAGACAAGGCGAGCTCGGGGGGGATCGGCACGGCTCGGGGCTCACCGGGTGGTGCTGCCAGCGGAGGCGGCCGCAGGGAGCTCGGCGGAGGCGGCGGTGAACTCCAGAGAGCAGGGAATGGAAGGAAGGAGAGCTCGGGCTCCTTATAGGCGAGGAAGACAGGAGTTATTGAGCTTCAATGCGGCTTCAATGCGACGCGACGGAGGAGAAACCAGGGGTGGGGCTGGTTTGTCCACTGCGGAAAGGACGAGGGAGATGACGCGCGGCCGAGCTAGGGAGGATAGGGGCGGCTAGGCCGGTGATAGAGGAGTAAAGGCGCGTACGGAGGTGAGATTGCGGCGGCTGTAGCCGGTGGGCGCGGCCGAAGCAAGGGGGCCGGGCCGGCGAGCGCCAGGAGCTGGGGGAGGAGAAGGAAGAAACATGGGAGGAGCAAGAAGAAGGCAGACGCGGTCGGGTGGGCGGAGGCCGAGAAAGAAGAGCTACGGCGGAAGAAGTGGACCGGGAGAAAAAAGAACAGAGTGAAAAGAATGGGCCGACCAAGAGAGATTTTGGGGATTTCATCAAATTTCAGAATTTGGATTTGGGATCAGATTTTGAGTTTGACAGTTTGGTTCAAATTTTGGATTTGACGATTAGATTTTAAGATTGGCGAGTTTTGGAGAAATAATTCTTTTAATTTTCAGAATTTGAATTTCTGGATATGTAAATTGGATGGAAGGATTCTATATTGATCTTCAATTTCTAGTCTTGGTTTTGAATTTCCAAATTTTAATTTAAATCTGAAATGAAGACTTCCAAGTAAATTTGGATATTTCTCAATCGGGCTTTTGGCAAGAAAATCCAAACTGAGAAATTCGAATAACGCCAAAATTTTTGAGAGACACTGGAAAAACAATAAAAAAGATTTTATAATGATAAATTTTTTTTGTAATTACATTAGTTCCCTTTTTGGGATGTTACAAATCCTACCCCCCTTAAAATGAATCTCGTCCCCGAGATTCGGGTAGAGTAGAAAGAAATAGGTGGGAACAAGCTGGCCAGCAAAAAGGTTCTAGGGTACATCTTATTACTACGCTCATTGCTCTCGGTGCTGACGGAAAAGAGGGAAGCTTGCTCTCTCGGATAGGTTGCAGTTGGCTTCACTTCACGGCTTGGCATTTCTGGGGCTTGCGGTTTCGTCAACACCAATTGCTATCCTCTCTTTATGATGGCGTGGTAGCAGGGCCTAACATCAAGGTGCCCCTGACACTTCTTGTTTACTCAGGCTGCCCCCCTTAAAATGATGGGTGACCGGTACTAATTGCTCTTGTCAGCTTTAGTCACGACAAGTCTGATGGCGGTTTGAAGACTCGGTCTTTGTATTTCGGTAGCCTTAGTCAGCAGCAAGTTCATGGAACAACCCCTGGGGCAATGATCTTGTCCTTCACTGAGAAAGCATGTGACCTTGCTCATTGGACAATCCCTAGGTTGGTGATCTTCCTCACAATTAGGACAGCTTGCAGTACATTGATTTACTTGGTGTCTTTTCTTCTCCACAGCATGTACATGCCACTGGGTTCTTGAGGCAGCCTTCTGGTAAAGAGTGTTTCTTGCGAAGGGACGGTAGTATGGGCCCGGCGGTTGTAGTCAGTAGTGTCATGTTTGTCCGTAGGCAAAGCATGTAACCTGCCGCAATGGAGGGCATGATGGGGCGTCATGTCCCGTCTTACTACACTCATCACTTGCAGTGGTTGACAAAGTTTCGGGACCTAGTAGGTGAACTTTGTTAGGTTTTGTCAGTTCCTTGATGACACTTGGAGCTAACACACTTTCCTTTGCCAAGACTGAGGTTGATCGCAACGACATCATTTTCTTGCTTGTTCGATTTCCGTTGAGGGCAGTTTCTCACATAGTGTCCCGAGTTACTATTTTTCAAGCACTTGGCCCCTTTTTCTGGCTTCATTTGAGGGCATTTGTTGGCGTAGTGTCCAATATCTTGGCAATAGAAGCAAGTAGTATCTTTTCGAAGTGTGCTTGGTGCCATGCCACTATTATTCCCATTACGGTAGTTGCTTCTCAGCAACCTTTGAGGAGTAGGTCTGAGTGAATACTTGGACAAGTGGTAGGGATCAAAGTAAGTAGGAGCTATTGATTCCTTCTTCTTACTCCTAGCCTTGTTCTTTGCCATTGCTTGTTTTATGATGACTGTATCAACGAGTTTGCTGCGGAATAGAGACTTGAGTCCTGATCCCTTTTACAGGCTAGGTCTCTTAGTTGTTATCCTTTTCAAAGATATTGCTTCTTTCAACTTTAGAGCTTTGAGAACCTTGACTTGGTTGTCTGCTACTTCTTGCCCCCTAGACCTGACGAGGTTTTCAGCAATAAGGTGAGGGGGAAATAGCATGGGGTACGGAGAGCATTACGGGGATGAGATATTCTAACCCATTCTAAGAAGTGCACACCCAGAAGCTGGGGCAGTACACAAGCCACACAGAATAACCAAGCTTTTGAAAACATACTTTTCCTGTGACTACGAAATACAACGCCCGAGGGCAAAAAGGTAGTGCACAGGGCCAATAAAATCTTTTTTTTTGACCAAGCCATTTCTATGCGCGGAGACACACACAAGAAGGCACAGGGTTCTAAAAACTAAGTTTGCTGAAGCAAGGCCACCAAATCTTCACAAGCATCCTTGACGCCTCCAAGCTTAAACCTTTGAAGTGAGGGAAAGGGAATAGGAAAAACCAGATTTCCTTTTTGGTAGAGGGAAGCAACAGAAGAAAAGGGGTAAGAAGTGCTTTGGCAGCGAAGCTCTTGCTTCTTATTATTGTTTTGAAAACATAACTTTTTGGAAAACAATTTTTTTGAACTACTGAGGTTGAAAATATTTGCTTTTCCAAGGTAAGCCCCATCATTTTTTTTTGCAAAGGTATCCCAGCATCCTCCAAGGTCACAAATTCAATAGACTAATTCACTCCCGTACTCTTTCTATTTGTAGGCTATTAATCCAAGGCCTTGTTGATCTTGCTCATGCTTGATTGAATCTAAAAGCAACTCCCTTCATTACTTAGTCTCAGCACGACTGTTGTCTAATACTCCAAATAGTGAGTGTTATCATTTATCCGATCCACAGATCATATAACTTCCAAGGTATTATCTATAGTGTCATTCACCAAATCAGCGTTATTTATTCCTCACATGAATCTCAAATTCCTTCATAAATTCATAACTCCAATCTTGGGTTCACTATCCAACACTCCCATTCAATTATATATCTAAGCCTTACTCCAATATCCCTTACCTTTAAATCCACTCGTGCCTGTTTGTATCATGGTTTCAATATTTTCATATTTTAAATCCACCAGTACCATTCACATATTTTAGATCCACCAGTATCACTTGTATTATGATTCCGATATTTCAATTCACTAGTAACATTGGTATTATAATTCAACCGTCTCCATCATTGGGGTATACTCATGATTGTTCATCAAGTGATCAGTCGTACTATCCGCAATTTCCTTCCAAGCGGCTTCATTATCATGAGCGTCCACCCGGAATAATGTTATTGCTCAAATCTATAATTCAAAGGTTATTATTACTTCTTCAATATCCTTAGGATTTCCAATAATCCATTTAGTGGTCAGCTATATTCCATTATCCCACCAGTGTAAACATTCACCGGGAGCTATACTGTTTATTAAAGCTGCAGACCAATAATTGTTATTATACTCCCCACTTTTCTAAAATTCCATCGATTCACTTATTTTAGCCAATCTGATCTTCTTGAGTTGGTCCACTCATTTCGTCAATTCAATCATCTATATCGCTCTATTTATTTAACCAATCTGATTATTTAGCCAATCCAGTCCTTTCACATTGGTCTACTTATTTAGCCGATCTAATCACTTAAATTGGTCCACCCATTTTAACCAATCCATTCACGTAAACTGGTCTATCCATTTGGTCAGTGAAATCATCCAGATTGGCTTACGCAGGTAGCCAAGTCAATCATCCAAATTAATTCGCTTACTTTTCATCCAAAAATTCACACCATTGATCTTATCTTATGATTGACATGAATCCACCAAGATTTACACCTATATTTGAGAAATCAAAGCGAATTTTTAGAATAAATTGGCGGGGAATTAAATTTTGAGAAAATTTTCCTTGGAAGCTTAGGCTTGTTGAAATGAGCTTGGAAATAAGTTTTGCAAATAATTTTGATAATTTAACCTTCCAAGGATAAGCAACTCTTGCAAATAACTCTCAATATAAGCTTTAGGATATTGGCCCAAAGTAGTTTTTTTTCAGAAGAATTTTCAGAAGGAACTCGGACTCGTGTTAGTCTGAATTCGGGATAAGAGTGCTTGGAACTGAAAATGCCCAGGGCAAAAAGGTAGACGAGAGGGAATCATCTAAGATGGACGAGAGTAGTAATACTACTTACATTTTGCAATTAGACTTTTGAAGAAATAATCCTAGTAATAGAACTAACGGCCATGCTAACTAAGTTTACGACTTACAGTCGATATGCTCTGATACCAGCTCTGTCGGACCTCGGGTTAGCAAACCCAGATCCTCTGTGATTTCACCGCACTATTCCCTGGATCAGTAGATAGTGCCCACAGATACATCACTGTATACCAAAAACATATCATGCGGAAGCGTAAATAACACAGTAATACTTACTCATGGGCCGAGTAGGCCGAAAACAATAAAATGCAGCAGCGGAAACTTCACATGGGTGGGACCCGCAGGACTTGCCCACAGGCAGCCAACTGGGGTTCGCGACCTAGTCCATGGCCATTTCGTCTTCCAGCTCTGTCGACCCCTTTTAGGCATTTCAGGGCTTGACTTCCTTTTCTGACTAATGGTAGTTAAGCAAGAGTGAGTACGACAATACTCAGCAAGTCACCACACAGGGTGCAATAATAGTAGATGCAAGCTGTCAAGGGAGGCTTCTGGTTCTTTTATTTGCTAAAAGCATTGTTTTGGAATTACAATAAGTAAGAAAAATTCCTGAGACTTAGCAATTTTAACTGAAACAGACTTTATGAAATTGATTGTGAGAATACGATTATAATTGCAGCGTAGGTTACATCCACCTTTTACAGTGCATGGTTACCCCCACCAATGCTAGTTTTGGCCACTGGAGTACTTCCCTCCAGGAAAAATTCAAAGTCAGAGTACAACTCTCTTACAGGCTCTTATCCAACCCACAAATGTTTTTGGAAATAGAACTAACTCGAGGGAGTTTTCCGTGTTTGCCCTTGACCGTGGGCACGGCTATTCGAATAGTTTTAACTCTGCAGAGACTGTACATCTTTACCCACAAGAAATAATCATCCCGACAGTTCTACATGATGCCTTGGACATGTAGGTCGAGAAAATATCACAAGGCCTTTACAATACCTCGCACTCTAGCATGTCACTCCTATGGGGTTACGTCCATAGGTTGTGCGGTATGTCCACCATAGGATAGCGCAGTCGGACTCCTCTCTCCACATACGCAATCCTAGGCAACGTCACCTACATCCGGTGTCCCATTCCAAGTGGGGCTTCCATGTCCCACCTACACACGTTCTCCGTGAAATGACTAGAGTGTTCAGTAAATTATTTAGCCAAGCCTACACTTTGCCAGCTTGTGGTTGTACTGTTGTACACGGAGGGTCAACACAAGATTAAGTCCTTAAATTGTCTGGGCGGTTCATTCCACAACCCTTGTGTTACATCCACACCCACCGCTCTTTCCATCCGCCCAAACCGTATAGCAGATTTTTAGGGTTTTGAGAAACATAACACAATTGTAGAAAAAATACCCAGCCACGTACATCCCATGACTGTCCCAAATTAAGTTCTCATGCTTTAAAGATTGATGATCAGGGCAACTAGCCCCCGGACTTGACCGGACTAGCATAGCATTATAATGTAATCTATAGCTAGTAAAGATTATCATTAATATCTATGGTTACAAGGATTAAGTGATTCAAGTGTCAAGGAATGACATATTAAATTTAGTACAGTATCAAATAGGCATGTATCTACCTTAAGCTTTGACATAAATTTGGGATAGCAAATTAGGCATGCAAGTTGATAATTTAAAGGAACATAAATTTGCATAAAATATGGGATCAATATGATCAAAGTGATGACTTGCCTTGCTTGGTTTACCATGGCCTTGACCATCTCAAAGCCTGCTCAGTCAGTGATCTTAATGTACTGATCCTCGCTTTTACCCACGTCTTGATCCTGCTCGAATTTATCGCCTCGTCGAGTCTTCAGATTCTAATACGCGGCAGACAGAAGAAAGACCAAATAAATACAAATATTTTAAATACCCAATTTAATTTGAATTATACATTGTTTTGAGAATAGAAGGATGATTCGGATTAGTGTGATGTAAACACGGCGGTAGCTGGATTTGAGCAGGAGAACGAGTTGCCTGAACAGCTTTACCGTGAGGGAAAATTTTAGGATAACGACGGATCAAAAGTGAAGATGTATCTTCAGGAATTTATTCGTTTTGGAAAAAGGTGGTGGCCATACATGGCCAATTAGAGGAAGGCGAGGCTCGATCTTTTATTTGATGACCTTCTTATTGTTGATTTATATTTATCAAGGAAGTTCCATGAGTTAGGCATGACTTATGGACTGATAAAAGAGGGTGTCGATGGTAGTAAAGAGGAACATAGTTTTATGTTTTAGGAGGCGGAAGCTTTCCATAAGATGAGTATAATTTGAAGTACTTGGTGTAACTTTGATATTTCATGTGGCAAAAACTTGTTAAATCGGTTTACTTAGTTTGCATGAATAGGTTTGGATAGACGGATGAAGTATAGTATCTGAACCACTCGAGATAGTAGTGAGGTTATTATTCGAGTTTCTAGAGTAAAGTTTGAAAGCGTCGAAACATTCTTTGCAAAGTTTCAAACATACGTTTTTACTCATTTTAGGATCAACTTCTAGTATATTTGATTTGTAAAATAGAATCTTTTATTTAGTTTCACACATTTGATTTCTTTAACATCAATATCCATTGGATCCACATTGATTTCTTGTCATCTGAAAATAGACCATGCATAATCTTTACTTAGTCTTACATAAAGATTAATGAATGTATGGATCTCAATTGGCACAAAATTTAAGAAATGTTAAGTTTGTAATTCTATTTGTAAACCTTTTCTTTATGCACTCATGCCTATCCTCTTATTCCCATTATTAGTCATAATTTATTTTATTAGAATACATATATGAACATTTCTTACACATGATTTTCGCATTCAAAAAAGGGGTCACAGATCATTATTCGGTTCTTGCACATGAGCTCATCTTAGTCATCTGGTTGGGCCCACAGTCATACAAAGTGAGGCGAGAGAGCAAGGAGCCGATTCGGTGGAGAGCACAGCAGCAGGGGAACGACGAAACAGAGGAGGGAGGCGCCGGGGCTGGACGGCGTCGCCGGCGGGGAGCGGCCGGGGAGGCGACGACGACCGGCAAAACGGGATACCCCCGCGACGAAATCCCGGGAGGCGGCAGCCCGACCGGGAGGCGCCAAGCTAGCCGGCGGCGATGGGGAGCGGGCGGAGGAGGGCGGTTGGCGCCGGTGGCGGAGAGAAAGGAGGAAGGGGTGAGGTGCGCGTGAGCACGAGTGCCGTACCAGGAACTCACCTGAGCAGCCGAGCTGGCCGGAGGGTGGCGGAGGTGAGCCGACGACGTGCACGGGCGGCGGCGCTGAGGGGCTCCCGTGGACAGCTCGTTGAGGAGGAGGAGGGGCCAAGGCGGCGTCTGGAATGGCCTCGAGACGTTCTGGGGAGCTCAGCGCCGGAATGGGTCGAGGCTCGACGAATCGTCGGGAAGACTGAGCGCCGGAGTTGGGGAAGGCGGCGGTCGCTGGGGGCCTACAGGGCATGGGGGACTAATTGCATTGAGTGAGAGCATGAGGGAGACAAGGCGAGCTCGGGGGGGGATCGGCACGGCTCGGGGCTCACCGGGTGGTGCAGGGAGCTCGGCGGAGGTGGCGGTGAACTCTAGAGAGCAGGGAATGGAAGGAAGGAGAGCTCGGGCTCCTTATAGGCGAGGAAGACAGGGGTTATTGGGCTTCAATGCGGCTTCAATGCGACACGACGGAGGAGAAACCAGGGGTGGGGCTGGTTTGTCCACTGCGGAAAGGACGAGGAGATGACGCGCGCCGAGCTAGGGAGGATAGGGGCGGCTAGGCGGTGATAGAGTAGTAAAGGCGCGACGGAGGTGAGGCTGCAGCGGTCAGAGCCGGTGGCGCCCAAGCAAGGGGTCGGGCCGACGAGCGCCAGGAGCTGGGGGAGGAGAAGGAAGAAACATGGGAGGAGCAAGAAGAAGGCAGACGCGGTCGGGTGGGCCGGAGGCCAGAGAAAGAAGAGCGGCCGGGCGGAAGAAGTGGACCGGGGAGAAAAAAAAGAACAGAGCCGTGAAAAGAATGGGCCGACCAAGAGAGATTTTGGGGATTTCATCAAATTTCAGAATTTGGATTTGGGATCAGATTTTGAGTTTGACAGTTTGGTTCAAATTTTGGATTTGACGATTAGATTTTAAGATTGGCGAGTTTTGGAGAAATAATTCTTTTAATTTTCAGAATTTGAATTTCTGGATATGTAAATTGGATGGAAGGATTCTATATTGATCTTCAATTTCTAGTCTTGGTTTTGAATTTCCAAATTTTAATTTAAATCTGAAATGAAGACTTCCAAGTAAATTTGGATTTTTCTCAATCGGGCTTTTGGCAAGAAAATCCAAACTGAGAAATTCGAATAACGCCAAAATTTTTGAGAGACACTGGAAAAACAATAAAAAAGATTTTATAATGATAAAATTTTTTTTGTAATTACATTAGTTCCCTTTTTGGGATGTTACACTCCACCACCGCCGTCTTCTTCACCGTCGCCGGCCATCTACATCACCGGCCGAACGCTGTCGTCAACTCCTCCACCGACATCCACAACCGCACAACTACTTCGCCCCATGGCTTCCTCATCCGGATCGGGTTAGTGCTGATGCTTCTACTCTAAACCTTTAATTTGGTGTTCATGTGATTGATCTAGAGCTAAAGTATTTTTCGGATTAGGTTTACAACAAAAACAAGTGGGAAAGCTAACGGCACACATTTTAGGAATTTTTCGCATATCTGGCACTATAGTCTTTTTTTTCAAATTTAGTCTTGGACGTTCGTTTTTGCAAATATAACATCCTCCTTGAGCTTGTCAACCACGGTAGCTTACTGTGCTACCCGAGCTTGGCAGGAGAGCGCCACAGTGGTACCACTTGCCAAGCTACCACCCACTAATTAATCTACTTTACACTAATTAAACATATTTTACACTAATTAAGCCTCTTACTGCAGCCGGCTTGCTTAGCATGTCCTTCTGCCGAGCTTCCCTAGCTTCTCTCAATAATGTTGTTATATAATGGTGGGTGCTGCACCAACATAGATGAACATACGGCGATTGCCATGGAGGCGGGAAATATATGTTGCATATTCTAATGCGCACTGCAAATAGTGACGGACCCAGAATTTTACCAAAAGATATGCCGTATCAAAATTTTTATATGCAATTCGATAAAATCATTTGCCAATTCGGTAAATAATTGTAAAATTTGCACCGTAATTCGGTATACAAACACTAAATAATACGATAAGTCTTAAATTCAAGGAATAAGTTGGAAACTTGCACAAATTACAATATAAATAGTTCAAACACCATACTAATAGTCTCAAATATACATAAAAGAGACTTACAATACTACTTATCTGACTTTTTTTGTCTACGCTTTCTAAAGGACATGAAAGTCTCGATTATATCATCTTCATCCACTTCAAAGAAAATATCTCGCTCAATGAATGTGACTAGACAATCACCCAAAAGACTATCACCCATCTTATTTCTTAACTTTGTTTTCACTAAAACTATTGCAGAGTTTTGAAGTGACACCAATATATACTTCTCTTTTGAAGTGATCAGCATTTGTTTGGTTTCGAGCACAAGCGTACCTCGCTGATTTTCCATAAGGTACATAATCGTCGTCCATAGCAGGAACTTCAACACCATGTTTATCACAAAACGAAGTGACCATCTCAAGGAACTTATCCCAACCATCAGACCTCAATTGTTGCATTCTGTTCTTTGCCACATTAACAAGTGAGATTGCATTAAGAATATTTTGCTCCCTTCTTTGCAAACACTCGGATAATTCATTTGTGTATCCAAGAATAACAAACATTAAGTGTGCAAAGAAAACAAACTCAAAGGTCTTAAATGCTCTAAGCACAAAATATATTTTTGTCCAATCGGCATTATGTACAGTATCATCAAAGGTCTTTCCATGAAGATGTCTTATGCAGTTTTTTATCATGTAAAAACAAGTCTAGATCCATATGTTTAGAGTTTCTTGTAATTATGGTGGCCTCTAAGGATCTTGTTGCAAGATGAGCACATGGCAACTAAATTTGAACCACAGTGAGTACTGTCATGCTGAGAAACACTCATCAGTTCTTTTAACTCCCTCTTCAGTTTCTAGTTCTCCCTGATTAGCCCTTCGGACCTTCTCTTCAGATTCTCACAATCTGCTGCCGTCTGCTTCTGCTTGCCCCTATAATTTCGACAAAAGAACCCATCAAAATTACACAAAGCACACTTTAACTTTCTGATAAATAGTGACATGTGACATGTGAATGCAAGTACCTAACTCTTCTGTTCTGAAACCAGACTTCGACTTGGCGTGGTTTTATGTTCAGCTTCTTCGCCAGCCCTTGCTTTACAGCCTAACTTTTTATCATGAGTTTGACAATTCTATACTAGGCAACATGAGGGTTCTCATGCATCAAAATGTTCGGTAACATCATAATATGAACTTACTTGATCAAGATTGCTACGCTCTTCGTAGACGGTTTCGAGCACCGTTAATAGTTCTTCGCTAAGCCGTAACTTCTTCCTCGCATGACCATCGCTGTTCTCGTGGTCTTCTTGATCTGTCTCTCCTAGCAGTTGATCTGGGAACAAGACATCGAATTGGACGGGAGATTTTGGTTTGCGCCCACCCGGCATACCCTGTGGGTCCGCCCCTGACAGTCTGCAAATGAAGAAGGAATGGCAGGCGCTGTCGAGGAGAAATGTCGACAAAGCCACCCAACGAAGGTCGAATAAATTACTTACTAAACCGCTCGTGTGCATCCAGTTGGCATTGTAGCCACCATACCTTCATGGGAACAACAAGAGGTTTAAGCAAAAATTATTAGGCAAATGTGAATTGCACAGTCGGTGCAAACGTCAGGTTGAAGACGGGAACGTCAGGAAGAATAACAGAAAGGAACTTGCACAATCTAAGGAAAACCTTTAACGATAGAGAGGAGAGAATGGTGTTTTGTACTGGAGTAACTGTAAGTAGGTGTGAGTGAAGTTCATCCTTTCTCCCTTCTCCTCTCCTTGCTCTTCCCCAAAATTCGCAGTCTTCCTTCGCCACAGATCGACGATATCATACACTGGTTTGCAGGCAGCAATCTGGAGAAAGCATCGAGCGTTGGTCGAACTGTCGAAATCGAGAGCGTGAACACCCGGCAGTCCGGCGCCGTCTGGAAAGAGGAGCAGAGTCGAGCAGAGCACACGATTTGAACGGCAAAAGCAGAGGATTTGGAGCCATGTAGCCACCATAATTAAGAAATAAAATCATAGATCTATTGGAGAAAAGTTTCGGCGGCGTTTTTCTCTTTGAACCGTTCGCTGGCGTCTCAATTCGGTAGGTGCGTCCGAGGCTACGATCGACGTCTCCTCGCGCCTCGGTGCGTGTGCGTGAACTCAACGTTCGCGTGCGTCGCCGAATCCGATCGCTGTGCTCAAGTCGTGGCCATTCTCGATCTGCATGCTGTGGTGATTTTTGTGCTCTCGTGTTTGCATTGGGGCCTGCAAGTGATTAGCGGCCGGCCGGAGGGAGATAATTAGAGGGAGGTAATTAGGTGTGCTAATTAGACTTCGGGTGGCTACATGCTTGGTGCGTTTTGGCCGTGAAATTGAGAGGTGTAAATCGCATGCTAAAGATTTCTCTCGTGAGTGCAGCGCCTCTTTTGGTTCTTGATTTTTTTAGCCACAGTTGTTCTCTGATTTGCGTCCGTGAGTACAACCAAAACCAAACCATATAATCTCTGGGCTGGGTCTACAAGCGAAGGAAAATTTGATCTGCTTATAAAGTGTGTTTTTATTTTCCTTGTCTTTTGCTATTTTTGCCTTTGTTTTCCTGGTGCATTGGCAGGTTGGAAAATCAGAAGTCGACAGATTCCAAAGAAAAATCTTCCGCACTACAATCATTCATCCCCTCTGATTGCTATCGACGATCCTACACAAAGCAAAACAGGCCAGTAGCATTGGTGTTTCTCCTCTTCCTTTTGTGTGGTGTTGCACTGATATGGCTCCTCTAGTTTTCACATTTACAGACTAGAAGGCAAGGGAAGGGGGATTGTTTTCTTTGCCATTGCCACCCAAACAAGCAACCATCACTTCTTCATCTCCCCGGAGAGAGGGGATTCTACTACTAGACTTTTTAGTTAGCATTGTTTGTCATTGTATTTACAGAAAATAGCCGTATGTTTAATTGCTGCTGCTGCTAACCGTTACTGCCAGCAATTCGTTAATGCGAATCAGTGCGCTTCGATTTTCGAATAGATAAAGAAAAACGTGCACGCACCCGATACGCCTACGCACACGCACACGCTCACGCACCGCGGCGCGGCGCAGCGCGGCGAGGCGAGTGAGCGCGCGCGCGTGTTGGCTCTCTTCAAATTCACAAGGGGGTTACCACGTTCCACCTTTTAAAGTGGTGTAACTCCCATTTAATTTTCCATATGGGACTAAACAGTTTTTCCATGTGGGCCTAGGAATTTCATTTGATTAATTGCTAAATTAAATTGGACCAAGCCCAATTAATCCAACAGGCTGTACCATGCATATATTACCCAGATTGAACTGAATTTACCCGGACTATACATTAGATATTTTTTCACACCTTAGACTGAAACCTACCCTGCTCGAGATGTGGATCCGCCCCTGTCTAAACCTAAATTTACACTAGTAGTAATAATTGAACTATCCTCTCTCGAGTCCCTAATTCGACACGCTGCACACGTGCATAAGCCTACATTACTTATGGCTGAACAGTAATAGCTGAACAGATGGCTATCACAATGAATATTATGACGAACAGTAACCTTAACCGCTGAACTGTCTTTCGTTTTTATTTTGAGTTTTGGACACGTGCTTCACTGGTGAACAAGACGCTAAACTGCAATGCTGAAAATGATGTATAGAAAATGAACGAAAGGATAAAAAAAGAAAGCAAAATAACAGGTTAGAAGAAAGTACCAGACGGAATGTATCTAATTTCCGGTCACGGCTCAAAAATCCAAGCACCGTAGAGTTTCCAAGCCCAAGTACTTATGACAACTTAGTATTTTCAAATTTTCATCTCAAAAATCAATTTTTTTTTGTTAATTTGGAGATAGAATCACCAATTAGAGAGGAGCACAAAGTTCAGAATACTTGCGAAGAAAAGAAAAATACATAGGAGTTTTTTTTTTAAATAAGGCCCTGTCTTAAACGCAGGAATTTCACAGAAAAATTACCGTACTCCAAACGGGACATAAAGAGTGGGGGACTTAAAAAGGTTCTGTCTACTCCTCGCAAGTCTCGAACCGAGCTAGTATATATATGACTAAAAAAAATATCTTCTCACCATGCCGCCATATTCTGATAAAATCGACTAAGTTAAGTTGTGATAAGGGGTGATCAATTAACACTAGAGATACTTGCATTGCGAAAAAAATTACGGCAGTGATGGGTTCTTGCTATTTTGCTTAAGTAGATGTAGAGCTAAA
Organism: Bonia amplexicaulis; assembly: GCA_036346245.1. Taxonomy (NCBI): domain Eukaryota; kingdom Viridiplantae; phylum Streptophyta; class Magnoliopsida; order Poales; family Poaceae; genus Bonia; species Bonia amplexicaulis. Next base: position 20,959,386 of record CM070747.1, on the reverse strand, counting down.
TTTTAGTTAATAGATACGTAATTTTGTATGTATATCTAGCCGAACATATTTTAGCGCTTTTGGTTGTCCTCTCAGTCCTTACGCCTGTCTGGCTCCGCCACTGTGAGCACGAGCACACTATTATAATAGAATTATGCACTAATATGGTAAGATGCCAGTGACATCATGTTCGTGGCCATGTTACTACTTCAGCTCCAACACTCCATCGTTTGAAAAGCTGCGGTTTATAACTGAAATTACATTATAATGATTAAAATTTTACTGTAGTTAAAAATAACTTATTTTATATAATTAAATTTAAAAAATATAAAAATAGAAAAATATGCTAGCTCATCACGAACAACGTAAATAAATACAAGAAAAAAGAACCGACAAAAAAGCTAAAAAAACAAAAAAAAATTTAAAAAAATAAAATTTATAAATAATAAAAAATAAATCAAAAGTTAGAAGCTGAAACCAAAACAAACGTCTGGATAGGTTGCAAACGAAGCTCAAGCGAGCCGCAGGTACTCCTGCATTGATCGAATACGGGGCTACAGAGTAAAGCATCCTTGACACAGTGCAAAATCACATCTTGTGGTCTTTCAGACATGACATATGAAAAACTAGCAAGCATAGGCGCGACGTCACGCCGCACCAGCCACTGTACGTACAAAAATAAAAGAGGTGATAACTCGTGAGAAGTTTTTTAAAAAAAATCGAAGGCAAAATGCGTATTTTCGAAAAAGGTAAAGTGTTTTTTCGTAAAAAAATAAGGACCTGTACGTAAACAAACGGGAACCCGTGCGCAAATTCGAAAACCGCGAGGGGCTATCCTGCAAAGTGGAGGGACTAAAAAAACCGGCAAGGACTTTTTTGCGAGAACCAAGGACCCGTGCGCAATTTTGAAAACCGCGAGGGGCTATCCTGCAAAGTGGAGGGACTAAAAAAACCGGCGGGACCTTTTTGCGAGAACCAAGGACCTGTACGTAATTTCGGAAAAACAGAGAGGCTTTTTCGCAAAAACGCTCCCCGACCGTACGAAGATTCGCGCGGCACGCGTTGGGCGGAGCGTGGCGCGGGGCGACGTGGCCTCGCGAGCGGGCGGAGAATCCCCGGGTATAATAGGGGTAGTATTACGGTTGTCCTTATCTCCTCTTTTGGCCGTAGGTGCTCATCTCATCTATGAACGACATTGCCTGCGGATGTGCAGATGAGAGGCTCAAGGAAGCAGCTGCCAACCGCCATGGTCGCCAACAACCCCGATAGGATCCATGCACCACGGACAACACGGCCAGCGACCCTGTCAGCAAGCAAACCACCTGACCCCCGGTGGGTCCGCCCCTTGTACCAACATTTTAGTTTGTTGATATAACTTGCACTTGATTATAGACTATTTCAACTGTTTGGATGGCACCATAGTCCTCTAGTATATCATTTGTTGTAATGCAGGGGCAGTTTTGTAAATTCTCAATTGAGAAAAAATTTGCAGGCAGGCCCATCAGTCGGTGACCCGCGCGAAGAGATAAGAGAGGAGACTTCGTCTCCTCCCCGGGGGGTTTCCGAGCGCGTGCACGGGCGTTGCGGCCGTTTCGTCTTCGCTAGATCAGGCGCAACGGCGGGGCAAATTCGGCAGCGCATGGGGGAGCGGCACTACATGGCAGCGACGGAGGCGCGGGCTGGCCCGGGTTCCTCGGAACCCGCCGCTCGTGTCATCTCGCCGCCACCTCCTGCCTCCTCTATATATGGCCGAGCTCTTCCACCGGGTGGGTGATTTCGTTTTCGATCTGGTTTTCCTCTCTTAGGTCCTCTTCTTCCTCGCGGTCTTCGGGCTGTGCGGAGGTTGGAGGCTTCAGCACCATCTCCGATTGAGGTCCTTTGCTTCTGATTTCAACCGCCCTTTGTGGGGTGAGTGGAATCTGGAGGTTGAAGACTAATCCGAGGAGAGGGGCTGAGGGGGTGACGGCTCTCTGCTATTCTTGAACGCATTCGGCCAGTGCGTTCATCGAGGTCTTGTGCGGCGCTACCCTAACCTTCGACTTTGGCTTCGGGCATCTGAGGTCAGAGAGGGCTCTGCATCTCCGTCACCACACTTCTCTTCTTCATCGGCATAGAGGAGTGATAGGTTTTCTGGGACAGTACTCTTCAGTACGCCTTGCCCTGTTCTTGTGCTCTTCATCGGCTTGCTACTCGTCTGGACGGCTTCGAGTGTCGTCTGCACAATGAGTTACTGGTTTATCTTCATCTAGCAGCAGTTGTATTTGCTCTTTAATCTCTATCTTAAAGCTCAAATACTTGGAATGCTATATGTTGTGTGGGATCAGTGCTTGCTCTGTGATGAACTAGTCATATACTGAACTTGATCTAAATAACATAATTAGACTTGAGCTCTAGGTTTCGGCTTCTCTTGGTGTACTGGTTGCTAGTTGAATTTTGTTTAGCGATCCGTTACACCGCAACTAAAATTGTCAGTAGTGCAGTAGCTCTGTTAATTCTGTTCAGATTAATTTTTCCTATGTAGTAATCACCTTAGTTCAATTCTGATTCAGATCTGTTTATTTCTGTAATCTGCATAATTTCGGTTTGCTGCTTAGTTATCTGAACTCTATAAGATCTCTGTCACTTTTACCATTGCATGTAAACAGTTAGAAGTTCAGAAATTAAAAGGGGCCGTTCTCTGTTTTGCTCGGATCTGACAGTAACAATATAATTAGAGCTCAAGTCTTGATTTCTTGTTATTAGATCACACATGAAGAGATATGACATTGGCATGAGAAGGCTAAGATTTAAGATCTTGAGCAACTCTGTTCTGAGAGCAATCCTAAAGCAATTATTTTGTTCAGTGATAGATTTAATTGCTTTACTGTTTAAAGGACTGCATGGTATGCTGTTTTCGGCAGATTTATGGTCATATTCATTGAATATTTACTTGTATATAAATGGCAATATGGAATTACATGATTTTATGCAATTTATGCCATTCATATTATGCTGGTAATATGTTGAATATACATTGATGTTGGCTGGAATGAAATCTGAAACTGTGCTCATGTCGCAAATTTTACAACATCATTCACTCTTTCTCGAAAGTTTAAACTTAGGATTTTAGATGGACTAAGTGATGTAGAAAACTTATATTATAACCCACAAGTGCGTTGTGCTCGGATGATATTATCGTTTGCTAATAGAATCAAATACATAGTATTTACAGAAAAAAGAGCATTTATTTATTGTGAGAATCACCGAAAAAAGACTAGGAATCGCAATACTACGTGTCCGATGGAAACAGAACAAAGTCAAGATAGCTTCTTGCGCCAAAGATCTTAATATTTCCGAAGGAGCTAAGGTTACATTTCTTTTTTAATTTTCACTCAAGAGTTCCTATCTATTTCCATGACCGTTTTTTAGGCCCCGAAATATGAAATGGACAAAACTCCTTCTCTAATGAATAGCTAGTCCAACATGAGTAGCAATACCGAGTCAGCGTTGGGGAAATTTCAGCGGTGGGCGAAAGCCTGAACTTGATAAGCCGGAACAAAATGCAACACTAACAATTTTAGTTACCACCGGCAATCTGCCTCACAAACTCCCTCAGGCTCCGGTCCGAGCCACCGCCGTCGGCCACGGCTGCCCTCGCCTCCTCCTTCCACGCTGCGGCGCGCGCCGTCACCTTCTCGGACATGGCGACCTCCACGCACCTCCCCAGCTCCCCCGCTTCCAGCACGCCGTCCTCCCCGCGCACCGCCGCGCGCACGCCAACCCCCATCATCCGCTCCACCAGCCACGCGTTCGTGCCCTGGTCCGAGTACTGCGGCGCCGCAACCGTGGGCACGCCGCAGGCCACGCTCTCCAGAATGGAGTTCCACCCGCAGTGCGTCACGAAGCACCCCACGGACGGGTGCGATAGCACGCGCGCCTGGTCGCACCACTCCACCACCATGCCGTCGCCGTCGTCCATGGCTGCCGCCGCGAGGAGTTTCTTGATCGCCTCGTCGTCCTCTTGGTCCTTGCAGTTGTCTTTCCTTAGCACCCACAGGAACGGTTTCTTGGCTTGCTTCATGGCGCCTGCTATCTCGGCGACCTGCTTCTTGCTCATCACCGAAGTGCTCCCGAAGGAGATGTACACCACCGACTTGGCCGGCTTCGTGCCGAGCCAGTCGAGGTAGCCCGCGCCGTCGTGGTCGAACAGGTCGTTGGGATACGGGGTGTTCTTCGCGTCGTCGGCATCGTACAGGAATGAGAGCACGGGCCCGACGGTGAAGACTTCGATGTGAAGCCTCAGCGACGCGAGCGCGTCGGGCTCCATGGCGTCGAACGTGTTGGCGAGGACATAAGTTGGAGGCTTCGCGGAGTCGCCGCCGCCGCGTTCGATCGCGTCGATGAGCTCGCGGAACTCCGGTAGCGCGCACGCGAAAGGGTCGTCGTCGGAGGTGATGGTGATGAAGGACGGCAGGTCGCGGACGCGGAGCGGCGGGAGGCCCGGCAGGCGCACCACAGCGCTCGGGTCTCCGGACGCCGCCGCGGACACGACGGCCTCTCGGCTCCCGCGGAAGTAGTGGTAGTACGCGGCGAGCGCGGTGGTCGGCTGGATCCAGAACACGGCGGTGGCCGCGACGCCGTGCTCCCGCGCGACGTCGGCCACCCACGGCAGGAGCAGCGTGTACACGGCGCACGTGACGGGGCGGCCGCCGTCGCGGAGGCGCCGGAGCACCCCGGACAGCGTGCGCGCGCCCTCCAGCCTGACCTGCGCCATGTAGCGCGTGTGGTCGTCCACGGCCCGGTCGAACCCGCCGTCGTAGCCGTCCGAGTACGCGACGTACGCGACCTCGCCGTCCTCCCTCTCCTCCTGTTCACCGTCCGCAGCGGCGGCGTCCGGGAACATCTTCCGGAAGGCGGAGACCGGGGTGCATATCGTGACGCGCGCCCCGCCGGCCGCGCGCAGGAGGCGGCGCGCGAGGTGGCGCGCCGGGGTGATGTGCCCCTGCGCCGGGTACGTGACGATCAGGAAGTGGTGCTTCTTCTTGGCCGCGGCGCGCTCGGCTCGCTGCTCCATTGGCATCGCGCTTGGCTTTAGCGCACGATGCGCTTTTATGCGAGGAATAGGAGTAGTGGAGCGAGCGCGAGAGGGGCGACTCGACACGGTTTGTGCGATAGGCGATAAGGGTCTGAGCTGTTGTGCTTCTGCGTTTGCTTTGCTTTTCTGCTCTGCCTTATCGCTTGTGTGAAGAATTGATTGATCTGATGGACTTTTCTGCTAGAACGTCGTGTCATGAGATTCAGAATCCAACAACAAGTTGGCAACAACTAGAGATAAGACAGTTAAAGCCATATATGGTATTATTTCATATCGTATTTATAAATATAGCTATATATATAATATTAATAAAAATATCATTTATACTGTCTGGTAGGCGGGCGGTAGTGCCCGCGTGGCGACACACGACGCTGCAGCCTGCGGCAGGCCCCTGCCGTCCAGTGAGGGGGCGACAGGTATTGCCGGTTTAATTACCTATTCTAAATTTTTTAATACTTATTTAAATTTTAAATATGTCAAATAAGCTCAAAAATTACAAAAATTTATGTACAGCCTCTCGACACAACGTACCTCGTGTTGTACTTTTTGAGAAATTTTATCCATTGTGAATATTGCTCAAAAATTCATAAAATTTTGATAATTTTACGAATTTTTTACATATAGCAAACGAGCTTAAAAAATTATGAAATTTTATGTGAAGCCTTTCGACATAGCCATATTTATTGAATAATTTTTTTAGGAATTTTATGTGGTCCGAATTAGCCTCGTACTTGCAGTGTAATTTTTAGGTAATTTTATCCGAATTTTTTAGTAACAATCACAATGAATAAAATTACCCAAAAATTACACTACGAGGTACATTATGTCGGAAGGCTGTATATAATTTTTTGTAATTTTTGGAGCTCATTTAACATATTTAAAATTTTAAATAATTATTAAATAAAAAATTAGGGTAGGTAATTAAGCCGGCTCTGCCGCCCCCGCATGGGACCCACCGTGAGGCAGGCGCCTGCCACCGGTGGCAACGCCGTGTGTCGGCTCGCGGGCGCTGCCACCCGCCCACCGGACTATAGACACGATATTCTTGTCAATATGGTGTGCATATAGCTATTTTATAAATACGATGCAAAACAGTGCTAAAAGTAGCTTTACATCGAGATAAGAACCTAGTATAAGGGTGTGTTTTTTGTGTGCTGCTATACATGGGTGTTTGTACAAAAAAAATCAAATATCTGTAAGCCGTTTTGAAAAAATTGTTTTGATAATCCGCTTTAAAAAGATAACGATAAAGAAATCATTCTATTTATTTGTTAGAGAAAGACAAGCTATAAACATAGGCTGGGTTCGTTTATGCGTTTGGCTTATAGCTTATGCACGGATGAACAATAACGTGCCCTTAAACGGTGTGTTTTTTCAAGCCAAGGTCTACAAGTAAATTGTAGTACAAACTGTACCGAGTTTAGCTGTACTGATCAAAATCGCAAGCGTTTGGCTTATGGCTTATGTATGGATGAACAGTAACATGCCCTTAAACGATACGTTTTTTCAAGCCGAGGTCTACAAGTAAATTATAGTACAAATTGTACCGAGTTTAGTTGTACTGACCAAAATCACATACAACTATTTCTCTTTAGGTACTATCTCTCACAAATATACCAGAATTTAAAAATCACAGCTATAAATCAAAAGTCCTAGGAAACTGAAAAGACCGAACATCTATATCCTGCACAATTAGAAGTCTAACCTTTTGCACGTCAAGCATCCAAACAACTGATTCGGTTAAAGCCCGAATTTATTGGGCCCTTCTTATCTTACCCAAATCAAGCAGATTCAATTCTTGTGAGGGGCAAGGCAGTGAGTACAACAGGGAGTCACCAAACGCCTAGACAAACAAAAAAACCAAGAATTCCTTGTCCCGTTCCAATACCTGGGCTCAATAAATCGGATAGAATTGGAGGCCCATGCAGCACAAAAGCCCATAAAAGTCCTCGTACCACCGACACGCTACAAACTTTTTCGCGGACCTGACGGACGGATTGGTCGCTGTCAGTGAGTCAGATGCGATGCAGTGTTCTCTGCTGGTTTCCTGGTGTGTGCTCTTTACGTATAGACGTATGGGCCTTTGTCGTGGCTTTGGTTTCTAGTTTTTTTTTTCAAAAAATATAAAATTAATATGAAAATTATAATTTTTATAAGTTGTTTCTATCTAGAGGAGTGTTTCTCTGATTTTCTCTCTAACAAGAGTAACACTAATCTCAAAGCACATAAAAAGATAAGTAATATGTATCCGTCATTCATCGTGCTTTAAAAATTATGTAAATCACTGTTGAGAAAAGCATATAAGCACATTCCTTCTATCAATCATTACTATTCACCAGTAGCTACTTTGTATTTTGCATATTGTAATGTACTTTATATTTTTATTATATCACAATTTCATAAGTCGCATGACGGTCCGAATGTTGTAGTATCTTTCTTGCACTGTCGTTTACTCTTTCTTACATAATGCACTTAGCAAAAAGCAAAAAAACTATAAGCCGACACGAACGCCTCAGTTTCTATAAGCCGCTTCTATCTGTAACTACTATTCATCAGTCATAGATAAAAATCATCAGCAAAAACTAATACGAACGGTCCGGTACACCGACTGAATACTCTACAACAACAAACTACTTCTCCCTTTTGATTTCCAAAAAAACCACCTCTTCTTTTTTTAATGACTAATTGATATTTACTCCCTCTATCTCGACATTATGTTGCGAACAGCAAACTAAGGTCTTGTTTTTTTTTTTTTTGCTACGACTGAAGATTCTTATTTGCGTTTTTCGAGATAGCAGCGAAGAGTACACATAGTTTTAAATTAGAGAAGCCGTTTGAAAAATTCATTTTAAGAAATCATTCTATTTGTTTTAACTTTTAGATAAATCAAAAATTAAAAGCCTAAAAGAAGAAGACGGAATTGTAGTATATAATCTGTGCTTTGCAGGGCGGGCAACCGCTGATGGATAGTCAGTCTAACGTGTGAGGCATCCGAAAGGAGATTTTTGTTCCAAATCTCACCTTAGACCGTGCTTGGAGCATGGGAGATTCATCGAGTCCCGCGAGAGCTTCGCCATTCCCTGTAGAACTGCTGCATTCCATGGTATTGATACCGCGATTGCCATGTGTTCTGGGTAAATGCTAGCCTGCAGCCTTATTGCCTTGCGAAGGAAAAATAGTACCACTACTAAAGAAAAACCTATTAACAAGCTTGGCGTCGACGACTCGACGAGAGACGAAAACCACAGGTTGTCGACGGCGCACGTAGGCACCAACGTGCAGTGCAGGCGAAAGTCTCACCGGAAGCATACGAAGAAGACCGACGAATGGTACCATGCCAATTCGTGAGAAGGGCCTGTATGATATAGCTACGGCTTATGATATTTGATTGAAAATTTTGAATTTTATCTGTTTGTGATAGAGATTACGGAGAGAGATAATCGCTTGCTATTTTGGTTAATACAGATGTTGGGCTTTTAACGTGTACTATAATTAACTTGTAGACCTCGTCTTGAGAAAATACTCCGTTTAAAAGTTAGATACTGTATCAAAAATCAAAAAATATTTTTAGAAGCCATAAAGAATAGGACCATTTGTTCGTTTTTGTGTAGCTGAAGCAGCCTTGCCAGTGGAAAACCCACTAACAAAAAGAAAAGGCCTTTATTCTTCTAGGTGTAGCTCTCGTGCATGCTGTTCTTTTTAAATTTTTTTTGTGAAAACTTCATGCTGAATGGATTGCTGTTCCTTTATGCAAGGCTCCACTGTGAAAATATCCGATCCAAATCCACAAAAGCGAAGGGGGATCCATGCTGTATGTGTAGTGTAGTCCACTCAGAACGAGTGGTAGCCGTGTGATGATCGAACCATTCATGTGTGGTGCGATACCAGTACAGTTTCACCGGATCGTTCAACTGCTTCTATGTATACTCGATCCTAAGGTGAAAATCACAATTTGATTTTGTTTATTAGGCAAACATGACCCATAGGGTCATTAGCTCTGGATTAATATGAGTAACAGTACAACCACCTGAATATTACAGAAGGGTCCTTGTAAAGATAAAATATTATAGATCAGCCCCTGGCTTTGAAGAAAAGGGACTAAAATAAAATATGAAATTACTTCGCAATCCTTGAGCAGCTGAAAACAACTCCATGGAATTGGAAGAAGTTGCTGTCTCCATCCTCAGACTTCCGCAGTTTGATTGCTCTAATATGGCTATTCACTCGGCTGGATCCACTGTGGAATCTAGAGAAGAAGGTTTGGCGAAGGGGGAGAGAACGGTGGAGAATCAAAGGAGTATTGCTTCGCACAATTTAATTTAACCAAGGGTCTAATTAACGTAGCTAAAAGTAGTAGAAATCATAGAATAGATAAAATCTCGAGCTATGGCTTTATTTTTTTTTCTTTTTTTCTCCTGCCTCTGTTTTCATAGAGAGCAGACAGCCCAATAACCAATTCGACCAATTGCATCAAGTTCATGCAGAATAAACAAAACGAGCTATGGCTTATTACGAGAATAAAATCAGCCTCGAGTACTATCTATGCGACTGCAGCAGCCTGCAGCTGTTGGGAACCTAATTCAAGACAAGACTAGCTAGCAACAAGCAGAGAGCAGCAGCTTCAGATCTATCGATTCCCCAACTCGAAATACATCACATCGGCGTCACACCGACTCGACATAGCAACAGTTACTCCCAAAATTACGGTGTCGGCCAGCCGCGGCATTTCGATTTTCCACCCGGCCCCCACGGTCACTCGCCCGATATATTTCACCAAACAGCACCAGATCGGTAGATCAGCCGGCAGGTCAAATCAAATCACATCGATCGAACTCATCACCTGGTGAAAACGGCCAAGAAATCGCTGCGACTTCTGCTATGCATGCATGTGAGTTTGAGAGATGGATGGCACAGGAAACGATGGAAAATGGAGAGCGCAGAAGTTCATCTACGTAGGTAAACTTAGCTTCAATTAAATTTGGGTAATGACCACGGCCGGCCGTACCGTTTTCTCGCGTCACACGCGGGGGCGCTGGCGCTGCTGCTGCTGGCGGACGACGTACACGCCGCGCCACGCGCTTTCCCCGGAACGTCTATGGGCTGGTATGCCGTAGAGTATCCGTGGCTTCCGATGAATCTTAAATAAACAATAAACTTATATTTAATTCATACTAGTAGAGTATGCGATAGTTATAACGGATTTTAAATAAACAATACTACATCTTCTAAACTCATATTATATTTTTAGAGTTTAGATTATAATATCATGAATAATCTACTTAAACCCTATTCTACTGGACGTGCTGGCCCAGTCTCTCTTTCTCTCTACCTTGGCCTAGTAGGACATACTAGGCCCATTCGATCGTCTTATTCGGCTAAGCTTGAGAGGGGTTCCCTTAACCCTAATCCTGTCTCTCTCCTCACCTCACTTCACTTCCTCTCAGCCGCACCTCTCTCCCCCACCATAACGAGCAGCGCTTTCACCCCGATCCACCACCACCAATTCCGCCGCCTCCGCTGGCTCTCACCGCCGTCGGTGGCCATAACCTGCCTCATTCCTCACTATTCCACCTCCCTCTCCCTCCAAATTGAATAGCCGCTGCGTAAAACACCGCTACCTCGGTTCTATTGTGCCGCTGGCATGATCTACCATCTCAAGTGGCCTTCGTAACTACCAGCGGTCTCCCTCGACTCTCTCCACCCTCTCCTGGTATCAATTAGCACCACCGTCGCCTACAACCGTGTCACCGCCTTGATCTACAAAGTCTGGTGGTCCTCACCATTGCCGATGACCTTCCCAGCTTCTCTCACTTCCTTCTACCTCCTTCTATCAGTTACTTGTGCTAGCTCCTCCAACAACTCCGGTGCCACGGAACCTTAGGCAACGTTGTCATCTTCCTTGGCTCCAATGGCTTCGCCACCGTCTCCGACGACGAAGGCCAGCGCCGATGCATTGCCCTATATTTCACTGAGCTCCTACACACACACTTTCTCTCTCTCTCTCTCTTGGCACAACCATGCTCGGCTGACCCATCAGTTGCCATGGTTCGATGGAGGCGATGGCAAGCGTACTGGGGGTGAGGGCAGTCGTGCATGGGACGTGCAAAGCCCGTAAACCATCGTGTCGGGCTGTGGTGCAGAGACGACGGTCATGAGCGTATGGAAGAGTGTGGAGGCTTGGGCAGGTGAAGAAGATGGACGGATGAGGAAGGAGGGGGTGAGAGAGGATACAAGGAAAGAAGAGGTCAAGAGGAAGGGGATCGAGAAAGGGAGCGCATTGCGAAAGGGGATGGAGGAACAACAGCGCGTCGTGGAGTCATGGAGGCCCCACATGTTTGCATGTTTTTTATATGATGAGGGGGAGAGGGGATGATGTACCAATATCACCATCAACTCTTTCTTTGAAGTAATAGAATGCAATGCATTGTAAGTAGCTATTCACCTTTGGCAGAGCCCACTTGGCACTATTGCGATGCACCGAAAAGAGAGTGCAATCTTAACATGTTCGGAAAACCCACTAGAGAAAGAGACTTGAGCGAGCGCAAGTGAGCTTATGGAAACCTTTGAGGCCTGCTCATTTTGGTTGTGGCTGATGGCTTTTGGCTGCGGCTGATGGCTTTTAACTGAAAATGAATAGTAGTGCCTGAAAGAAGTGGCTTTTAGAAGGAGAGGGCGAGCAGTAGGAAAAGTGAGGGAGAGATGCATTCACGAGACAGGAGCAAGAGGAGTGAGCAAGCCACTTCAGAAAGCCAGATATTCATATTAGCTTCTAGTTTCTCCAAGTAGAAGCTAGAAGCAGATGAAAATATGAATAGGCTCTTCATGAAGCTTTCGTTTAGTACTCAATAATGTCATTTAACACTTATGCACATGCTACCCATCTTCGACCCCTAATTTGGTGCAATGGAGTACGTGCAACATGGCCAAATTACCCAACAAATTCAACCATTAGAGTAGGGCTTAGGCTTAGTTTGGCATTGTGGTAGCTTGAATTCTACAGTTTTATTCTACTTCTATGCGATATAATAATCTCTTGAGAACATCTTTTTTGAACATATAATAGCAAGATTTACTAGAATTGGTAAAGATTTCTGCAACAACAAGGACTTTACAATGAAGCGCAATATAACAACAGCAAATTGGCCTCCGATCATGGTGCTCACTAAGCACAACTCTCACCATAGGACTTGTTTGCACAAAAAAAAGGAGGTGTCTAAGTGATAAGTGAGTGCTTTTTTGTTAAAGAGCACTCAAATTTTCAACCATTGCATCTAAATCTAAAAGACATCATCTCTCCTCCAAAACCATACAAAATCCACCCTACCCCTTCCCTCCTCCAAACCCTAGATGCCTCCCACCTTAGGCGCTGCCGCGCCACCCCCCTCCCCACTGTCGCCACGCCGTTGCTGTCCCCAGCGCTGGTGATGCCCGCCGACGAGCTCCTTTCCCCACTGCGACGAACTCCCCTATGCAACCCACCTTCCTCCACTCTGTCAAGCTCCCCCACACCACCTACCTTTCTCTACTCTGGTGAGCTCCCCCACCAACACCCTCCTTCCTCGTCTTTGATGGCTACCACTGTCGGATCCATTGTTGCCTCCTAACCACTCATCCTCAACATGCCCACTGACTTCCAGTGCCCACCACCCTTCTTCTACCACCACCGCCTCACTACCCCACCATTGGTCTGCTACCACCCTTGGTCTCCCTCTAAATCCGGGGACTCCGATGAACTCAACCCAAACCCTAACCGTAACTTGCTGGAACCACTACCAGAGCTCTCGCCAGAGCCGGAGAGGGTCCATGTATTAGTTTATGAGACCTCCGAGTGGTGACTACTCAGGTAAATGAATACTAACTCTCCGACCAAGGGTACTAGGCTAATGTAGTCTTTAGTAGTTCACGACCACATTGGTCTAAGGCTTTAATTGAGTATTAAAACCATATTTAATAGATTATTTAATCATCATTAGCTAATCCCGAACTTTACGTGAATTCATAACTTGAATTTCTTCTATTTGAATATAAGTCAAGAAATACTCTTTAGGAAGCGTAAAGGAGAGGTTTTTGTTCACTTAAGGTTGAAAAAGCCAACTAAAAGGAAGCTAAAAGGTTTTCTGCCCGTTAGGCACAAATCCTGTAATCACTACCCTTAGTAGTTGGGAAAAATCCTAAAAAATCGGTTGGTACCTATTGGTTTCATGCTTTTCAAAGAAAACTTTTCGCATTCTTCAATCCGCCTTAGTATTTTTCGACTTTGGCTCCTAATCCCTTCAATCTTCACTTAGATCTTAGGCAAATCGAGAATGTATGAATTGATCATCGAATGTCCAAGGTCCTAGTTGGGATCAAATAGGCTGAAGGACTTGGAGGATGTGGGATTAATTCCTGATAAAGCTCTAATCCCCTAGAAGTTAGCGATGGGGGAGAACTTCCCAAGCGATGATGATGACAAGATTCCCATCTTTTGGGTGTATGTGGAATGTGGATTCAAGCTACCAACACACTCCTACCTATCGAAGGTGCTTGAGTTTTATAGGATCGAATTGGTGAACATTGCTCCCAACTCGATCACAATCCTCAGCATCATCTTCTACCTATGTGAGGTCTATCTGGGGATTCAGGCAAATCTAAAATTATTCAGTTACTACTATAGGATGACCGAGAGAGCAGGGGAAGCAGCGGCATCACTCGAATGCTGCTTCCTGCACCTTCATGATGGAAAGGCAAGGAAGTACATTACGATGTACTCTAAGTCTTCTTGGTCATCATGGAAGAAGCTTTAGTTCTACACGACGATCAGCAAAGAAGATAGCCTATCTTTCAAGGGTAGGATAGCGGCGGAGAGCCCAGATTGGAGGTCTACTTCCAAGAAAGAGGGGAAGATACAGTGATGGGTTGAGGTCATCGTGTACCTTAAGGACAAGGGGCTAACTTCATGGCATGTAGTGAGGGACTTCACCATGAGCCAAATTAGTCACTTGAAGTCACGTAATCATATCATGCTATGGTATGAAGGTGCAAAAGATTCGACTACGGACTCCTTGGAAGGTAAGCATCGAGAATTCTAATTAGTTGAATCATTCTTTGTTTGGTACACTTTTCTTGATTCGAAGTTCTCCTTCTTTTTTGATTTTGTAGCCTTATCACCTTCTAAGATAAGGGAGAGGGTGAAGGCAATCTGTAAAGGGGAACCTGAGCACAAGGAGTCCTTTTAATCCTAGCAGTTACCTCTCCAGATGATAGGATTAAAAGGCTTAAGATAACCAAAGATACTCTTCACCTAAGTTTTACTTTTTCGATTGGTGTATTGTAATATTCTTGGTACATATAGATGCTCAGAACAGATGGCTTTGAACCGAAGGAGAGCATCGAGGAAGTCGCTCTGACCCCCAAGAGATGATGACCCATCAAGAAGTCGTATGGGGCCTCGAGGCCGTCTCATGCTCCTCTAACCATCCAAGTGCCTGAGGAGGAGAAGAAAATCCCCTCACAGGTAGGTTTTTACTTGATCCTAAGAGATTTTCTTACAAACCCACTCCTACCCTTGTACGAAGAACGAACAAATTACACGTTGGAAATACATTTCTTGGATGAAGGGATTTGCATCCAAGATTGTCACTATTGATGAGCGGGAGCGAAGGTGGAGCCACTGATTGGTGGAGTCACGAACATGATGCCTACAGTGGTTGCAGGTCCGTTGGTCGTGAGCACTGAGGTGGTCGGGGCTGAAAAGGTCCAGAACCTGGTAGTCACTCCCAAACTTCCACAACACCAGCAGAGACAAATGCTCTGGTGCTCGAGGAAGCCCAACCTTTAGAGGAGGTGCAGGTGATCGGGGAAGTAATCTCTAATTGCCACGAGGAGGAGCCATCCAAAGACATTACTACATGTGCAAATATCCAGTCGGAAAGCACCAAAGGTCCGACCAATCCTACCTAGGGATGGATTTCGAGCTGGCTTGGCTCCGCTCGGCTCGAAAAAACTCGTTAGGGAGGTAGCTCGGCTCTGCTCGTTTGGCTAATGAGCTGAAAAGGTGGCTCAGCTCAGCTTGGTAGGAAGCTCGAGCTTAGCTCATTAGGCTCAGTTGTAATTGAGAACAGATGTTGTCGGTAATAACAAAGTAACAAGTAGTAGCAAGCAAGAACACACTTGGCCATACAAGGAAAGGCAAACAAATAGTAACAAAGTAGCGGATAAGGTATGTTTTGTAGTGAACTAGTACATGCTTCATTAGCATTTAGCAATATAGAGAACAACAAACATCAATAGATGGTAACAACTACTACACATTCATGATTGCAAGTGCATTGGCAGCCACACAAAAAAAATCATCTCCATATTTAGAAATACCATTCAACCCCCAAGCATGGAATGGATCAGAGAGAGATTGTGATCCTCCAAGGAAACTGCCATGCATACATCAGGAAACATAAAAGGTCTTGATTTTGAAGACTACCAAGCAAAAGTCTTGAATGCAATGTTGTCTAGCTATAAACAAGTCTGAAAATTTTTAGCTCAACCTATGCATTTCCTGTGAAATTAGTAATTTGAAAATCTGGCATCTCAAATAGTCAACAGATACTTTGTGTGTCAACATACGGAGGCTTAACTCAAGGATATCAATGACTAGCATTTAGTAATGGGAACTTCTATCTGTAGACTATCCAACATACCAGCTCTAGGCAATGCCATAACACCACAAAATTGATTTACGTTTCAATAGGAAAGCCTACAACATAAAATTTAGGTTTCAACACTTCTACAACAATTCTACCTTTGTAAGATGACGGCAAGTAAAATAGAACCACAAAAGAATTATGGCAAGTCAGCAACATTATTAGCATCATATATGTGGAGTCACCTGTGTGGAGTCTTCTCATCCCCGAAGAAATCGGTAGTTCCGCACGAGTGTTGTGGTACTTCCGATGATTACTAATACTGGACTTTGCACCATAGAACTACTGGATTTGCCTGCAACGGCTAGTTTTTTTACCGTTGTTAAGGGGAGCGGAAGTACCGGTTGTTTGCCTATGGTACTTCCAAAATTCCTGATTTTTTGTCCCCACGGCTAGTTTCGAGGTGTGGAGTATATATACCCCCTTATGGCCGGTTGGAGAATAACTTTTGGCACTCTATTTTACTCTCTTGAGCTAGTGTAACTTTCTTCTCTTAATTGTGCACGTGTTGCACCTTGTGAGCAAGGAGGAAGGCTCTAGATTGCATGTGTTGCATCTAGAGGCAGATTGTGTAACCATTGCACGTGGTGGGAGTCAAGCAAGGGGCTTAACTTATTGCTCTTGGAGTTTTCCACCTCCTAGATGGTGTTGGAAGTGTCGTGCACGTTGATCTTATCAAAAAAGGTTGTGAGAAAACCCGGCAAAGTTCTGAAGGTTGGAGCTCACCCACCCGGAGCAGGAAAGAGCTAACATTAGTGGATTGAGGTGTTTCTGCTTAATTCATGGAGCCGGTCCTATTCATTTGGCCTAACCTCAACGTGGACTAGGGGAGACCGGCAAGTTTTCGAACACCACGATAAAAAGCAACCGTGTCAATTTTGATTTGTTTTCTTGTGCTCAATTTATGTTCAAGCAATTTACACTCATTGAATTAAATTGATTGCTTGTCATCCTACAATTGCAAATCTTGACATAGGCTTATCTTGTTGGTGCACTTAGGTGAACCCGGTTGTTGTAGACGTTATTTGTGCTGAACCTTTTGAGTTAAGCTTCTGCATTATTTGCTTGGTTTAGCCAAATAGAAATTGATAATTAACTAGAAGAATATTTTTTAGACCGCCTTTCACCTCCCTCTAGTCGGCCTTCTTGATCTAATAGGAGTCCATCCTAGCTGTGGCATCATCAGGTTGTTCAAGGATCTCCTCAATGCGGACCATGGATGTGCCTTGACGACCAGACCTGGTTGAAATGAAGATAGCGAACAGATTGCACCTTGCAGAATTCCTTGCTCACGGCTGAACTGAGAAATTGTTCGAGGATAATTCTTTGGAGGGACCCCAAGGCAGCTGAGCCTCAGGATTAAATGCTATGAACCGGAATCTCTTGAGCCTGAGCTCGGGAAACGTCGAGATGAACCGATGAGAAAATAGCGACCAACCCTGGGAAGAAGGAGGAAGCCTGAAGAGCAACAGACTTAAGCAGCTCTAGAAATTGGCAATAGCTCTGGAAAGCAGGCCCGGGGACCTGAGCGTCCGACAACCTCTTGGTGAGAGCAGTAGCTGGACAAGGTTGAAAACCAATAGGAGTTATTTCCAAATGGGTGCTAGCATTGTGAGCTTGCGATGAGTCCTCTATTGCTTGTTGAGGGTATGAATCCAACAACTCCACATTGATAATAGGATTTGAAGAAACAAAAGCAAATTCTTGAGGTTGCATTGCTTGATCAATTGGTATGTGATCCCATTCTCCCAGTGCTTGCTGCTGAGGTTCCACTGGCCCCATTGATCATCCTGAGAGGGGCAGGAAAAGCTAGCTTGTTTAGGGGGGTTCTGAGCTTCATGTTGGTAAGGATTAAACATGCTTTCAGGGAGGTCTTCATCTCCCAGCCCAGCGTCTGGGAAATCCTAGTTGAGGACAAAGACTTGGATTGTCCAAATTCTCCGCGCCCCCAAATGCTCACTTGTTTTCAAGAACAGGTTCCTAGGACTATTTCAACCAAAGGGTAGAGGACCTTGATAAGAATTCTACCCTTAATCCTGTCTCCCGAATGCCATTCCAAGAGCTTACCAAAGTAAGAAACCACATGAGTGATGGAGTGGTGGTTGAGAAGATCCAGCGGAAAACCTAGGAACATGATCCAACCTACTCGAGCGAAATTAGGCCCTCTCCAGTTGATGGCCTCATTATACCGATGGAATCTAATCTCGTGAAGATCATCCAGATAGTGGGGGTTCCCAAAGATCAACATGTCACGCTAAATAGCTAGGCTAAGTTGGAAATTCCAACACCTAGCGGGTAGGGAGAGCACCTTACCACACATGGATTTCAAGGCCCCCTGGATGAAGTCCCTAATGTCCATCACTGCTTACGTAATGTCTTCATCCTGAGGGGTCGGGGCCATAGTCACAATGGCATAATCTTCGTGTTGGAGTTGCGGTGACTCTTGAAGAACCAAGTCCGCCCAAGACAAACAAAATTGGCCTCCATCCTCAATGAAAAGGCCCGCTGGAAGAAATCGACCTGGATTCAACACCTGGAAGTTGGCCATTGGATAGGGAGGAGGATGGCAGAGAGGGTTCTGGTGGAGGAGTTGCTCTATGAGTGGGGAGTTGGGGTGAAATGAAGCAAGGGGAGATGAATCAGTGGTTACGTTGGAAGAATCGCCCATTGTCCAGGCCAGGCCAGGAGAATTCCCGCCTCTCCCTTGGGCCAAATTCGCACTGTTCGGACGAAGAGCAGGAACCCACTTCTTATTAGAGAGCGAACACGAAGATAAACAAATCGAAGCTCTATGGCCATAATTGAAGCAAACCCTATAGCGTATTTGATTAATGCAAGAAAATGCAAAGTGTCCCAATTGCAGACAACAAGAACAAGATGTTGCCTTGTAATCATCATCGCCCAAAGCAAGCACAGACTGCAAGGGTAGAGCCCATTTGGAATTCGAATTCTCTAGCTCGGGGAGGCGATGATGACTGGAATAGGGACCAAAGGCCATCACCGAGAATGGTTTGAAGGCAGATGAAGAAAGAATTTGCATCAGAATGGTTCCAATATTGACCAAAAAATAATTTTTTCAAGACCATTGGTTGCTCAGCAAAAGATACTCTCTTTTAAACTTTGGTGCAGCCTTTCAACCGATTTTTCTTGCGAGATGACACAATCGTCCATTCATTCTGATGCTTGAAAAGCCAGAGATCATAATCTTTACGGAAATCTGCTCCTCTATCCCTCCAGAGATGAAAGTGGATAGTGAAGTGCTTGGTAGAACAGCTCTTAAGGCCACGGATTAACATACCCACTTGCTTAGAAGCCACATAAAACTGAAAACCAAAATCATAAGCCCTTTTGATCTGAAAACCCAAGGGTTCACCCCCTAGGCAGCACTGAAGCACTCTGCCCACTGAAACTTTAGATAGACAAAAGGTAAAGTGATAGGATATGGTGAGCAGGAGAAATCCTGAAGTTGAGGACTGGGGTGGGTGAACCATCGAACCAAACCTTGAGCCAATGAAGCCTTCAAAACACTGGCCCAAGGAAAAGTCCTAATTTGAGAAAGGGGTCTCGCTTGACATGACCCAATACCCCGACGAAGGGAGAACGCACTAGGAAGAAGAGTAGCTCGAAGTCTAGAGAGGTAGAGGCAAGGCTGAGAAGAATTACATGCTAGGGGAATGGCCATGAGGATCACCAGAGCTAACTCGGGAGGGTGGCATCTTCTTTTTGTTCTTATTTCCTTCCTTGTCGTGGTCGACAAAATTGAAAAATCTTGAAGAGGAAGCAAAGGCCAAGGGAGCTATCATTCTAAAGCTGAGAGGCCATGTGGTGGTCATCCCGTTGAGAATGATGAGTAATTGACATCGTTATAGGAAAAGTCGAGTTTGAGTCGGTTGGTTCGGACCTTGACGTTGCGTGGCGTAACGGGCTCGGTCGGACTTGGTCGAACCTAGTCGTATGGGTTTAGGTTGCATATTATGATGACTCGACAGGTTTGATCTCTATTTACGCTTTCATGTATCGAGCGGTGCTATTTGACGTGTTTCTTGTCTGTGTGGCTGCAGGACGTCGAGGCGGTGTCGTGGCGAGACACGGTGGACCGGACTAGGCGCAGGTGGCGCTGAGGTCAGAACGGTCGTGATGTGTCAAAGACGATGTGGACTCGAGGTGGTTGCGAGGCAAGGAGCGCGGAAGCTTCCCGGAAGGTGCAGGAGGGGCGAAACGGGAATTTCGCAAAACTGCAAAAACGGGAGCGGGCGCCGTTGGACATAGCGGGCGTAACGGGGCGGAGACCCGTTAGCCAAGGCTATAAAAGGAGTGGAAGGGCTGCATACCCCTTAGGCCACTTAAGAGAGAATTAGGGTTAGCTAGAGTCAAAAGGCACCTTGAGAAGTGGTTATCCTTTTAAGCTTTAGTTGGTATGGGTTGGTAGAAGGAGCAGGAGTCTGTTGAGCCTCTGTTTTGGGTGCTCCCTGCTTGTCCCCTGTCTCCTGTGCGTGTAGGGAGGGTGTCCTCTTCTCCTCCCCTGTTCTTGTCCTCCTCCTTCCTTGTTCTTGTTCCATGTGTTCTTGAGAGATGGAGAGGAAGGGTCTTGAGTGATTCTCTTATGTAATCCTTTTGCTTATGGAATGAAAATCTGGATTTCTCATTCTCATGTGTTCTGTTTATCGCTATTGTTTCTCCTCTGTTTGATTTCTTGACTTTTGTGATTTGGAGTTGTTTTCTTGCTCAGAGGATGCAAAACGGATTGCTCAAGTGATGGAATGACTCTTTGAGCCCCTTTGGTTAAAGAAACTTCCTAGAGTTCAATTAAAAATCCAAAGATTCCATGTTGATGATTCCTCTGTTTCTTTTGTGTCTATTCTTCATAGCAGATTTTGGCAAGTCTAAATTTCTTCTTTTCGTTTTGATTTCTTCTGAAATTTCCAGTGAATCATTCTTTTCTTACTTCATAGCTTCTATAGCTATCGGAGAAAGAAAAGTTTTGAAAATACTTAGGGGCAAATTATAAAAGGCACCATTCACCCCCCTCTTGCCGTTTCGATCCTACAAAAGCTAGAAGAGGCGTCTAAAGCCAATGACCAGTCGATTGAAGACTAATTGATCAGATTTAATGACAACATCCTTATGCATAAGGAAGTGATCGAGGCTCACGTGGAGAAAAACCAAATTAGTTGATCATTCATCCGACCAATTTGTTATATTTTGAACTTGTCTTACCTGACTTGTAAGCCACTCGTGCAGAGCAAGTTTTAAATCTTTAAGAACTCAAAAAGGCTCTTTGTACCGAGAAGGAGAGAAAGAAGGACATTCAAGGAAATCTTCAAGATAAGATCCTTCTTTTCAACAACATGCTCACCGAGATAGGCGCGGAAGCACTTATCGAGAAGGTGAATTGTCTTGGTCAACAACTCAAAATCCTTCGAGACCTGCTGGCCACTTCAAGGAGCAACCACAAGCAGACCAAGCAGACACTGTTGTAGACGGAGTCATCTTTGCCTTAGCAAAGCTTAAGGCATCCAACTCTTCTCTCAATCTTCATCCGTTCGAAGTAGAATTCTATTGCTCGGAGGAAGAACCGGTGAAGTTCTTTGAAGAAGTAAAACCTTTCAGGAACAAGATCATCGATAAGATGAAAGTTGGGTCTCCGCCAGACAGTGGCCAGTCGAGTGGCTCCAACGAGTAGTTAGCTATAATGTAATTTGTATACAAATTTTTTATATATAAAAACTTACCTTTAATAGTAATAAAGTTTGTGTTATTTCTTCTTATTTGAAGAGTGGACATCTCTCTCCTCGCCCCAACTGCTTTCTTAGTAATGCGATGTACTAAGTAAGCAATAGAAAAGAAAGACGCGTTGTAGTTTCCTCTGGTCAGAAGACTTAGTATATTGGCATGTTTGATTATAAGCCTTAAAAGATGAGTAGCACTAGAAAATCCTCGTCATAGCTAATTCTCTAATACAATTCATATGAAAATCAAAAAATAGGGAAATGGCAGTTTGGAACACAGGAATTTTATAGAAATTTAGCACAAAACAAAATGTCCATCATTTGCAAATGGCAATTTCTTTATCAATATCAAGAGGTGAAGTAATCATTCTTGTCAGAGATGAACCCCACTGCATAATAGCATGCTTCAAACCATAGTCCTGACCAGAGCTAATTTAATCGCAAAGCAGAAAGGGTCTAGAAGTAAGAAGCATGCTTAATCGCCAAAAAGGTTGCATAACAGTCATACCTTGAACCCAAAGCAAAGGAGATTAGTGGGTATTAGTGTTGGAAAACCTGGGCCTAGGCCTGCAAGCCCAGCCCACTGGTGGACACCCTCCACTTAGTCTATAAATAGGAGGTCCCAATTGTCATTATTTGTACCTTTTGGAAAGAAAAGGCAATAAAGAATAAGGAGCCCCTCATATCTATGTGTTCAATCTTTTATTATTTTCGCATTATCTGTGTTTGATCCATCTCTATCACAAAGGAGGAATCGCTCGGAGCAGACTCGCCAGCGACGATTCCTCAACATGTTATCAGCATGAATTGCTCTGGTGGATCGCAAGGTAATCATTCACAGATTACATTACCTATCTAGATCACTTCAATTCTGTAAATTTTGCTTTCTAGATTATTTTCTATGGTGTAAATCCGCTCTAATCTATCGCGAGCAGATTTAGAATCGCCGACCAAGCCAATCGATAGATTTGCACAAAGAGTAGATGTTGATTACACTGTAGATTGAAAAAAATGAGGTACGACCGTGCCGTTTGCGCGCGACGCATCGCTTATATGGCCGTTGCATCGCCTGCACGTAGCCGCACCGTTGGACCACCGCTCCTCGCCGCCCGCATACAGCCTAGCTACATCGTGCCACCTGCATGCAGGCACGACCACCGTACCGAGGCTGCACCGCTAAGCCATCACGACCCACACTGCCTGAACATGGCCGAACTCCATGTCGCACTTCGGCTGAAGCTGTGCCGCTTGCACGCGGCCGCAACCGTGCACGCCGCCCGTACATGCCGTTGTGCCACACCGCTAGCATGCGGCCGCACCGCCAACACGCGCCATGCAACCTGTACATGGCTCCTAGGCGATCCACCGTCATCCGCCTCCCATATAAGGCGCTGGCGCTGCGTTGCGCATCATCATCGGCACGAAGCCACGCCGTAGCTGCCCGAGCCGCCGTGCCGTCCGCATACGGCCGCACGCCCGTAGCCCCACCAGCCTTCCGCCACACTAGCCCACACCGTGTTTGCCTCTACCACCGCGCTAGCTCATGACCCCTCAGACCGCCACAGACCGACCAGCAGCCGCGTCGGACCGCCACCGTCGTCGTCCCACGTGAGCGCCACTACTCGGCCTTGCATGGCTCAGCCGAAAAAAAAGAAAAAAGGGGGCCCAGCCGAAAAGAGGAAAGAAAAAAAAGGAAAAAGTGGAAGGAGGGCCAGCGGCCAAATTTGCAAAAGCTCCCTCGAAAATTGGAAAATTGTGCGAAAAATTTTCTTAGAATTGAAAATTTGCGGATAAACCCTTGGAAATTGTAGAATTCATTGAAAATTCATATTCCAGCATAAAAAGGCCTCGAAAATTCAAATTTTGAATTATTTTTAACATTTGAAGCATGTTTAGCACTGTTATTATTACTTTCTATGCTTTCCTGTATTTACTTACTATTTTGATTAATTGTAATCATTTAAATTGCCTTTAATCACAGAAATTAACAGTAAAATTATAAAAAAATGCATAGAAAATTCTGGAATATTACGAGAACCTTTTGTAACATTGTTCAATTTATTTCATGCATGTTTACCTGTAGTAAACTTATATATTCCTTTTATGCGCATGTAGATGACAGGCATCACGAACCGAGAGTTCGAGGAACTGGCCTAGCATGGCCAAAACTGCTTGGCTTGGGCTTCTGATGTCGAGATTATACTTGGAGCCAAGAAGCTCCGCGTTGCCATTGGAATTAGTGCATCAAAAGATGCCAAACCCATACTTGAAAATGATCAGGCACCACCCCAGTCACACTCTCAAGTATGAGTACATTGCAGAGAAGAGCGTGCTAGCATTATGGATTGCAGTAAAGAAGCAATTCGAGAAGCTAAAGTATATCATTCTTCCTCAAGCAGAATAGGAATGGATCCGACTGAAATTTGCGGATTTCAAGATGGTTGGGGAGTACAATTCTGCTCTGTATAGAATTTGCAGCAGTCTTCAACTTTGTGTTAGGCAGATTACAGATGAGCAGAAGATGGAGAAGGCCCTCTCCACCTTCCACTCTAGTGCAGTGCAATCTGTGTGCAACTATCGTCAAGACGACTACAAGGAGTATGCTGAATTGATTGATATTATGCAGGTCGTAGAGGCTCAAGATGAAGTTCTTCGCAAAAAAATTTGTCGCACGGCCACCTGGGAGCTCCGTTGTCCGTGAGGCCAACAATGGGAGTTACAAGGTGCGAAAGCCTATAATGAATAAAAGGGAAAAGAAAGGCAAAGCTGCAGTCCAGAAAGACAAGTCATATGCTCCACAAGAGAGTAAAGCTAGCAAACCAAAGCGGGAAGACAAGCCCTATAGTCAGCAAGACCAAATCTGCTACAAGTATGGCAAATGGGGGCACAGGCTACGGATCTGTGAAGAGCCACAACACATCGTCGATGCCTTCCAGACCAAGAAGAAGAAGGGCGACAAAATGCAATATGAAACTCACTTTGCCTTCGTTGAGAGGGAGAATTCTGAGCACCCTACCTTGACATTGCAGCCGCCGCCGCCATGATCTCCAGGAAGAACATCTCAGCCCTGAGAAGATAACAAGCTAAAATCTCTAGTTTCTTAGCAGATTCAACCTAATGTACATAATGCATTTAGATTTTAATTGTTATTTATTTTAATGTGTGGACGGAATAAGTTAGACTTTGTCTTGATGGTACTCAAACAATTTTACCGTGATGGTTGGATGTTAATAATTCATTCATTCAGTCAAGAATAGCATGATATGTTCTTATATTTGAAGTATTTTATTTATGTATTGATTATCTCCTACCACATATTAATAAAGTACTTTATATTAGAACGCAAGTGGCGCTGTGGAGGAAGTGTGTTTAGCTAATAGTGGCACAACGAATACCATCTTGAGAGAGACAAAAAATTTTCAGTTGATTAGCAAGAATGCTGGCAGTATTACAACAATCGTCGGTAGCGATGCTTGCATAATAGGTTCGGGAAGAGCCACAATTATACTCTCAATGAGCACAACTTTGATCATTCAGAAGTCTTATTGTACCCAGAATTGACTAGAATTCTCCTAAGTTTCAAGGATATTTGTGCTAACGTTTTAGTGATTTAAAGAGCGTGATCAAGTCGCATGTGTCTGTATGCAATGCACCAGAGAGAGTTGAAATACCAAAGAAAGTTGAAGGTATCCCTAATCCCGTCCAGAGGCCTCAGAACAAAAAGATAAGAATTCTGACCCCTCGAATCCCAAGTAACCGGGGACGTCTAGTGAAAAAAGATAAGAAGGACTTAACAAAGCCATTCACTAAAGTTTTCCAGAAGCAATAGGGGAGCCAGTTGAGACCTGGCACCAGTATGGCACCTTCAGAAAAAGGCATACCGGATCTGAACATTCCCATGGAGGGAGAAATCAACATAGATATGTGCGCACACATAGGAGCTGAAAAACTAAAGAGACTTGCTCCCGCAACTGAAAGGAGCGGTGAGCAAGTAGAAGCACTAGAAGAATCAACCCATGATGAAATAGTTATAAACTATGTGCACACGAGAGTATCCATGAATAGGATAATGACCAATGTTGATATTTATTTTGCAAAGAAAATTGTCGCAACCATCGATCTTGACCTAGAGCCTACATTGCTCGCTAAATGTAAGAAAAGATCAGATTGAGAGGATTGAAAGAAGGCAATCGAAACTGAATTATTATCTTTGAAAAAAAGAGAGATGTTTAGGTCTGTAAGCCACACGCATCCCCATATGCACCCCGTAGGGCATAAGTGGGTATCTGTTCGGAAGAGAAATGAGAAAAATAAAGTTGTAAGATATAAAGCAAGACTTGTTGCATAAGGTTTTACTCAACGTTCAGGAGTTGATTATGAAGAAACATATTCCCCGGTCATGGGTGCTATTATATTTAGATATTTAATCTCAATGGCAGTAAACTTGAATTTAGAAATGAAATTGATGGATGTGGTAACTGCATACCTTTATGAAAACTTGGATTGAGATATTTATTTGAAGATGCCTAAAGGCATCCCTTTCCCAAACCAAGATAGAGTAAATAGAAATCTGTACAGTGTGAAACTCAGGAAATCACTATACGGACTTAAGGAATTAAGCACGTGTGATATAATCGTTTAAGTGACTTTCTATGTAAGAAAGGCTACATGAACAATGAGGATGTCCATGCGTATTTATACGACAATCCCAGAATGAATTTTGTATAATCTCAGTATATGTGGATGATCTGAATATCATCGGAACCTTAGAGGATATAAAGGAGGTGAGTTCTTACCTAGAGTCAGAATTCAAAATGAAAGATTTTGATAAAACCAAATATAGCCTAGGCTTGCAGCTTGAGCATATCCCTAAAGGAATATTAGTACATTAGTCCGTATACACCCAAAAGGTGTTAGAAAGATTCGGCTTTGAAAAGGTGTACACATCAAAAGTACCAATGATCAGAGGATCTTTATAGCAAGATAAGGATCCGTACCAACCTAGAGAAGAGGGAGAGGAAGTCCTGGGACTGGAATTGTATAAGATGGATGAAATTAAGATATTGCATACTAAGTCGTGTAAAAATCTTACAGATTTATTCACTAAGTCACTTCTAGTATCTAATTTTGAAAGGTGTATACGTGGCATTGGAATAATGAGATTTAGAGAAGTGCAGAATTTAGAAAAAGATTCTTCTCGAGCTCACTATTAAAGCTTGATCATGAAGATCGAATATCTAAAGAATAAATCATATAGATTAAATGAAATTAGGTGAATTGTACTCTTTTTTCCTTGAGAAGTTTTCATGTAGTTTTTCAGCCAAGGTTTTTAATGAGGCAATTCATACAACACAACATAACATGTATCATGTACTCTTTCTCCAAAAATTTTCCACTAAGTTTTTATGGAGTTTTGATGAGGTATAAACGTGTCGGATGAGTGTCCAAGAGGGAGTGTTAGGAAACCTGGGCCTAGGCCTGCAAGACCAACCTATTGGTGAGCACCCTCCACTTAGCTTATAAATAGAAAATCCCAATTATCATCACTTATACCTTTTGAAAAGAAAAGGCAATAAAAAAGGAGTCCTCATCTCGCTGTATTCAATCTTTTATTACTTTCACATTATCTATGTTTGATATATCTTTATCGTATAGAAGAAATCGTTCGAACTATCCTCGCCAGCAACGGTTGCGCAACTATTAGAACCTAGTAAACAAACCAATTCGTGATATTTCCCCTCGAAAAAATCAAAGGCTTACCAGTGCAGTTAGCGCTGACTACAGCTTCTAACCACGGCGGTTAACGCCTCCAAGGCACGGATTGGAAATTTAGAATCAAAGTTGTCACGATCGTGATACAAAATACTCTGTATGATCATATTCGTGTGATCAGGATACTAAGCACGATCGCCTTCGTGTTAACAGGATTGTGTTAACTGTGAACAAGATCCAAGATCGTAGGATCGGACCGCCAACTACATCAACACAAGACAAGTATTTTTCAGGTTTTGGACTATCAAATTGCCTATTTTGTGTCTCTGGTCGATAAACCAGAGAGATATTCCAGCTCACCAACCTTTGGGAGCTTGGAAATCACAGTTAATTCTTGATGCAATCGTTAAGGAACTCAAATTCAGATGAGATCATGGCAACTGGGGTAGTAGAGGCAACAGAAGTTTAAAGAAAGACCAACCTGACAATAGTATAGATGTCATTATCTCATCAAAAACATAAGAACAGAGTGACAACAATCAAGAGATCAAAATCACCAAGAATCCCAACAAAATATCATAATAATAATTGAATAACAGTAAGTAGCTGTGACACAAAAGGAATTAAGTAGGACAAATCTCTTCATCTTAAAACTTGTCTCTGACTCTCAACTGGAGCTTAACTGAAGAACTCATCAAGCTTCAATCTATACCCCACATCCCGGTGCACACCAACCAATCCTCTCTTCAACATCTTAACCTCTCTCTCTCAAACAGTTTATTATTCACAACCCAATCAGCCATCAATCCAAGCTCGAATTGCTCCCTCCTTCCAAACTCCAAAACTCCCCCCATCACCAACCTCCAATACTTTTCACCATAACTACTACGACGACGACGCAAAATTGAATCGACGACGACGATGAGAAGAAGAACAGACACCAACCAATGCAAAATCCAAGAGGGATATATGCACCTTACTCTTCTTTACAATGGTAGCTATCAATCAAGAACACTACTAATCTAAGCATGACAATGACCACGTACATTGGTGACGGTGAGCTCGGTTGCCTCTTCCACCCTGGCGGCGGCGAGGGGGCAGTGAGGGAAAGTGAAAGTGACAATGCTCCTCTTGGTAAAGAATTATCGGTAGAGCGGAGGTGGCGGCGGCGACGCGTATGGGATGGGGTATACTGGCGGCAATGGGCCGGGGTATGCGGGCGGCGGTGGTGGGGGCAATGGCGGGGTCGGCACAAACGGCTTGCACTGGAACGCGGCGCAGTCGACGGGCGGGCGGGAGTAGAACGCGGCGCACTGCTGCGGCGTGCGCTGGGCGGGGCGGTTGGGGAGGCAATTCCGCTGGTCGCCGTCGGCAGGCACGACGCGCGTGCAGGACGGCGGCTCGCCGGTGAAGAAGTTGTCAGAGATGGTGAAGTTCTTGAGCCGCGGGAGGTCGCACACCGCCTCCGGCACGGTCCCGGAGAGACGGTTGTGCGCGACGTCGAGCTGCTCCACCTTCCGCATCCCTGCCACCTCCGGTGGCAGCGGCCCGGCGAGGGAGTTGAAGCTGACGTCGAAGACCGTGACCTCCCGGAGCAGCCCGACCTCCGGTGGGACGCACGAGTCGAGCCCGTTGTCGATGAGGATGATCTCGTTGAGCGTGTCGGACATATTGCCGAGGCTCGCCGGGAGGCAGCCGCCGAACTGGTTGTTGGCGAGGACGATGACGGACACGGGCGAGTTGCCGAAATTGTCGGGGAGCTGGAAGCGGAGGCGGTTGCGGTTGAGGAAGATGGCGTCGAGCGGGCGGTCGAAGAGCTCCCGCGGGACGCCGCCCTCGAATTCGTTGAAGCGGAGGTCGAGGAACCTGAGGGACGGGAGGTCGAGCACGACGGCCGGGAATGGCCCGACGAAGCGGTTGTTGCTGAGGTCGAGCTCGTGGAGGAGGCGGAGGCGGCGGAGGGTGTCGGGCAGGAGTCCGCAGAAGCGGTTGGAGTTGAGGTGGAGCAGCGCGAGATCGGCGAGGAGGCCGAGCTCCGGCGGGAGGTACCCTGCGATGTCGCCGTGGTTTAGGTCGACGCCGGCGACGGCGAGCTCGCCCGACGACGGCAGTGGCGCGCAGAAGACGCCAGTGTAGTTGCAGACTCCCGGGCCGACCCAGTCGGCGGTGAGGTTCTTGGGGTCGGAGAAGATGGCGCGCTGCTTCCACGCCTGCAGCGCCACGTACGCGTCCGGCAGCAGCGGGCTCGGGAACCGCCACGCGGGGTCCACCTCCACCGCCGCCATCTCCGTCCCTTCCCCCCACTCCCTGGCCGCTACAGCCCCGCCGCCGGCGAAGGCGAAGCAGCAGAGGAACAGCACCACCACCTTCCTGTTCATCTCATCACTCTCATAACACCAAAACAAAACTTATTAAACTAGCTTAAACCAAACCAAAACCAAAACCAAACTGGTGAGTGCAATGGTGAGATCTGGCAGCAAATTGTTGGGGAATGAGTTCTTGGAGTGAGTGGAGTGGGGAGAGGTGGACAGCTATGACACAGCTCAGGGGAGAGGGAGTGGGAGTGCGAGAAGAGGAGGTTTTGTGGGGGGGCGCGTAGCGGAGGGAGGGGGGCGCGGCGGCGGAGGATTTATGGCGGGGGAGTAATGCTTGGGGTCCCCCGTGGTTGTCTCCGGATTACAGTCCTGCGGTAATTATGGCGATGATGGTGCGGGTTTGGTGGTGCTTTATTATTACATATTCTTTTAGCCTGTGATTGATATTATATTTTTTAAGACGGTAATAGATAGCAGAGATTTTAACGTGGATTATATAAATCAGTTTATTTCAGTCCAATTGAGCGGCACCATATAGTATGCGATAGTAGATATTGCATGATGATGTCATCAACTTGAGCTTATGACAGTCATGGCTATGAATGTTCACATGCCACGTTGTGTGCATGTGCAACCCGGCAACTGAATACTAGTTTCTATGTGGGACTTGTTCTTTTTCGTTTTTGTCTTTTTACTTTTTTATAGTAGTTAGCTTTTAGATAAAATGATTTTTTAAAGTATGGTTTATAAATCGATTGTAGTAGATACTATAGCGACTTCATTTAGATCAACCAAAATACTATGTGGGTGTCTCTCTCCGTACTCTCTTCCGCGAACAGCCAAAAATCGAAAAATTCAGCCAAAAGCCATAAGTTGTAGCCCAAAAGAAAAGGCACTGCATTTTTTCTACAATAAATCAAGACAGGTTCGATGCTGAATTAATCGTTCGTGTTAGCTTCTATTTCTGGTTTCTAGCTAGAGAAGCCAAAAATCAATATGAACACCTAGCTTCTCCATCTCTCGCTCCGGAAATAAGACAGGGGTCTGGAAGGATCACACACTCCACTCCTCTTACTCTCACCTCACGCACGTATCTCTCCCTGGCTTTCCCTGCAGCTTGCGCCCTCCTTTTAAAGTTTATTTTTTTAATCATTACTATTTGTTTTAGATAAAAATTATCAGTCATAGCCAATACGAACACCCTCTTAAAATTGAAGGTTTTCTCTGTCCTCAGGACAAATGACGGTGTCTTTGCAATAATTTACGGAGCAATCAAAATATATACTTACTAGTGAGTAGTGACCGTACGCATTATCTCTTTGCCGAGCCAAACCGTTTAGGCTCCATTTACAAAGCAAGAAATTTTATAGGATACTACCAAAATTTTGAAGTGTGCCTTCTGCAGCTATGGCACCGTCCGACTTGCACCAATCCTTGTTGTACCCTCTTAGTTATGACCATTAACCATCTAACGTACACAGGGAGACGCATCCAACTCGATCGAATCTCACAAATCTGTACCTTCCTAATTTCGCAGACTTTTCTTCTCTTTTCCAGTTTCCGTTCTTTATTTTTACCTTTGAAGTCAAGCAACATGTCAGTGACTGAAAGTTCAAAGAAGGTAGAAGGTTAAAAAGTAAGAGTATTTACAGTCAACAACACATGCTTCTGTGGCAGCAAAAGGAAAGGTAAAAAGCAATAGGGTGCAATGTGACGTGTCTGCACAAAAGGGTATTAGGGTCAGAGACTCGAGAGGAATTTAAGGAAGTTATCACAAGCACGAAGTAGTTAGCTAACCAATATATAATTCATAGGGTTAAAGAAACCTAATGCAAAACCCACATGCTCTTTCTTCTTCTTGACTACTAAACAATTCGGCCAGTAAAAATAGTCCAAGGAAATAGCTAAGGAACGTGGGTGAAAAGCCATTCTTGGAGCATCGTCGTCAAGGCCCCACATATCTTGAGCCTAAAGAGCACAGCATGCAGTAGTGTTCTAGTCGCAAAAAAAGAGAGTAAAATCTGCAACAAAAAAAATGGAATTTAAACAGGGGAAATGTGTGTCGGTTATGACAAAGTTGTAAAAAGCTGCATCCAAAAATTGTCGGTCCAGCATGCCCGACACTTGCAAAGGACTGTTGAGGCCATCTAACATCAGTTGAAGGAGATGCGTGAACAGGGCAGGTAGTACGAGTGAAGACTTGCTTTAATTTCTGTGACTATTGCGTAGTCAACTGTTTTTTTCTTTATCTTCAGTTATTTTTTTATACTGTAATTTTATATATTGAGAGTATAACCTCAGGTGGGAAAAATAGTATACTGCAACTTTAGGTAATCAAAAGTGCAATTTTAAATGATCGAGAGATAAAAAAAATTTCAGTCGACTGCGTAATAACAAAACCGTTAATTTTTACAGTAGAACGACTAACTGCCTAGTGCAGCTAACAGTCTCACGATCCATCAGTCACGAGATCGAACTCCAGAAGTTAACTATAAAATACCACATCCTGAAAAATATATAAAAAAACCTATAATACACTCCAAGGTTGGACTATCCCACAATTGCTGTAAAGCCAGCATGTTCTTGTGCAAGGAGATGTGGTTCAGACTTATTAATATCGTACTTACTGGTATGGCCGTGTGTACCATGTATTTCGCTACCTAAAATAGTACGGAGTAGGTCTGCACTGCGTACCGGCTTTGATACCGGACAACACAATATATATCGACGGAATTGATAATAATATCTATTAAACTCATTAAACTATGCTATATTTAATCTACTAAAACTATGTATTTAAAGTAATATTATAAATACATTCTGATATATATATATATATATATATATATATATATGAATATATATTATTATACTATACTATCAAACGGTACACTAGTATGAACTGTTATTAGAATGTACTGTTTAAAGAGTAAAACTGATACGATGTTCGGAATGGTATTGATAAGTATGATATGTATAGCACGCTGGTAGTCACGAAGAGTTTTTCTTTCTTTAGTTTTATGTTCTTACACATTTTCCCACGCGAGTAGGGGAGTATGATGTGTATGGTAGTGATATTAGTTAACTAGTATACATATTTAAGAATTTATCAACATCTTCGGTAATTTAGCCTCTTATGTTAATGAAATCAAGCACCCAGATTGTGCTTTTAATTTAGCCTCTACCTCTCTAACTATCGCTTTACTTCAGAAATAAAACAGTGGGTCATAAAGATATCACCTAACCTATTCATCCCGTTCTGATCACACGAACCATCTCTCTCACTTTTTACACCGTACGTTTCCTCCTTTTAAAATTTATTTCTTTCATACACTACTATTTATTTTTAGCTAAAAGCCAAAAACCATAATAAAATACCATCAGCAAAAATTGATACCAACTCCCCCGTATATCCTAGCTTAGTTCGCACAGAGATGGGCAGCAAAGTTAACGTAGCTATGTGGACTTGTATATATGGACGTATGGCCCTCCATGCAAAATACGATAAACTAAATCAGGGCCTCATTCTTTTTAGTTTTTTAGTTTTCAATTTCTCTTAATAATTATTATTTATTAAACTAATAAATTGTAGTACCCAAATCCGAGGGCTCATATTTTCGCGCCCTAATCCATGTGCTCTACGAGATCTGTATCGGCGGCGACGCGATGACGTGGATGACGCGGTGGGCCCACAGATAAGCCAGGCCCGTCAGACGGCGCGCCCATGTGAGGCCGGGGCCGACAAGCCGCGCCCCGGCCCAAGTGGGCCCACGCTGGCCCCGCGCTCTCGCCTGCGCTACGGCGCTTGCTCGATCGGACGGTGTGGAATGGCGGTTAGCTCCGATCGGACGGCTGGTGATGTGAGACGGGACAGACGAGCGTAATTACGTACGGGCTTGTGGACAAAGGGATTAAATGGACTGCTCTTGTAGGTGAGAGTAGTAAGTAGTGACGAATGGGGGTCAAACATGACGTGCAATCCTTCAAAAAAAAAAGGCAAGCAACTTTGTGAAACCTCTAGAACAAAGCATATGTTACCCGTGAAAGATGGAACCCTCTTCTCTCTCTGTTTTTTTTTGCCAAATTACTAAGTAAAGCTACAAAAATCATGTAAATTTGAAAATTTATCAGTGTTTTCCAATTTATCTAAATCTTTTATTATTTTTTCTTTTTTACTCACAAAAGGTTAACACATCCGCTATAGAAAAAAAACCTACAAAAGCCAAAAGCTAGCCCTTTGGAGCAGGAACGTTAGACAATGACAGCACTCAATCGTTCGGTTAGGGATGTCAATCGGGCGTGGAACGGAGGAGGCCAGGCGCCTAGGCGGGAGGAGGGCGTTGAGGACGGTGTAGAGGAGTAGGCCGGGTGGGTGGAGGGGCGGTGACCGTGTGGGGCCGAGGCGGCGACCATGTTGGGGGCAAGGGTGGCGGTTGGGTGGGGTTGAGGGGCTGCAAGGGGCCAGGGGGGGGGGGGCAGCGGCCGAGCGGGGACGATCAGCAGGCGGGGTGGAGGGCAAGGCGATGCAGGGGGGGGGCTAGAGGTTGAGAGGGTAGCGGTGGGTGGGGCGAGCAAGTAGCAAAGGGACGAGGTGGCACCATGGGGGCGAGAGGCGAGGCGGCCGAGTGGGGGCGACTGGGCAAGGACCGAGGGATGGCCAGGGCCTGGGAGAAGGATGATGCCAAAGGATTTTGGATCTGGAGGATTGAGGGTGGCTTCGCGTGTAATATTGGTGGCGGCTGGGGCTTGAAGGTTGGGAAAGTGGGAAACACTTAGGGTCTTGGGGAGACTAGGGTTTTGATTCTTTAGACTGTTGGGCTAGCCTACCTATTAGGTCGCGGGTAAATGGGCAAGACAGGTACGGGTCAATCTCACCTATGCCTGTGCCCGTTTACCCGATGAGCAGAAAGTTCCACCATTTTTATGCCCGTGTGCAAAGAATACATCTCATGCCCAGCACCATTAGGGCATTTACCCACGGACACACGAGTAAATAGGCACAATTGCCATCGCTATGTATGGTACATTTGGCCCTATTCAAAAGCGTCGTAGCTTTTAGCTGATTGCAAGAAAGATTGAGTGAGCAAGAGACAGTCGCATTGAGAAGCCACTTAGTTCAAAACGACTCCTACAGTGACCCCTATAAACGGTTTATAGAAACCACATTAAGAAATCACTCTATTCAAAAACCGACTTCTAAAAACCAAAAACCAGAAATTGTTTGGAACAAGACATTTCACTTCCATCGCCGCCCTATTTATGTTTAGTATACACACATTGTCAGCTAAAAAGGATGCAGCGATATAGGGTTGTTCTTTTTTTGCTGTGGCTTATATCTTATGGTTTTTGAATTCTGACTATTCGTGTGAGAGAGAGACGGTCGTGCACGATTTTGGCTAGTATAGCTGAAATCAGTATAGTATCTACTATAATCGATTTATAGACTCTATCCTGAAAAAACACCCTATTTAAAAATTAGACAATATAGTAAATCAGAAGTCGTAAAGAACGGCTCCATATGCTGCGACATTGCTGCTGAGCGCTACGATGCAATGAGATATTGAGGTGGTATGCTCAAAAGGAAATCCACAACGCATCTTTATTTTCTAAAAAGCCGATTAATATAATATGTGAGAACTATCAAGAATAAATCCATATTCACTTTGGATTCAAATTTTCCAGGCTCATGTACGTGAAATTTAAAGCCTGTTTATATTAGATTTTACTGATAGACTTTGGCTACGGCTAATGAATAGATAGAAGCGGCTGATGAATAATAGTGTATTATATAAGAAAGATAATGCAATAAAAGATACTACAACATTTGGACTGTCATGCGACTTACGGAATTATAATACAATAAAATATAAAGTACGTTACAATATGTGAAAGCAAAAAATAGTAGTTGATGAATAGTAGTGACTGGTAGTAGCGGCTTATAAAAGTCGGAACATTTGTATTGACTTCTACTTTTAGAAGTAGAAACTAGAAGTAGAATCCAATATGGGTATACCCTAATATTTCAAAAAGGCAAATAACCGTTTTCGGATCATATATAATGTGAGAAAAATCCACCTTGATTAACTAAGGATAAATAAGTAAAAACGGGTTTAGATCAAGATTATTTGTGGCGGAGACATGCTTGGCTCAAATCATGCTAAAGCAACCCAGTGTCCCATTAGCTGGACTCCTCTATATATCATAAATCACTTTCAGTTTTGCACTTACTTGCAAACTATACTGGATGTCTCATCACAGATAGTTCATGTGGAGCCATCTGTGCTTTGATTATTATAGACAGTTCATGGCTAAAATCGTCTCTGAAAATATCACAGACGGTTGTGTTTAAAATTCGTCTGTGATATACGCATTATCACAGATGGTTCGTATAACAAACCGTCTCTCATACGTATATTATCACAGATGGTTCGTATAACAAACCGTCTCTGGTGATGACATGTCACTAATCTATGGCGTATCCCCCAGTATTTTGATCTCACCCATCTATTCTCTCCACATCGGATGGCAGGCACCGGTTCATCCCACCGCTCGGCCCTTATTAATTACTCCCCATCTACCTTTTCGTCTGCAGTCACGGGTGAGTTCATCCACTATATAGCTTCCTGCATCCTCCTCTCGACGACGCCGACTATCACCATGAGTTAGTGTCTCCGTTGTGGCACTGCAGTCGACTGCATAACACACTCTTGTCGTAAGTGTCGTAAGAGTGTCTTATGTAGTCTCATCGTCGTGCCACAAAGGTGGCGCTACCGCCGCCTCTCCATTGCCGGTGATATCCGGCCGCATTCGATATATCCAGCTTGTTCCTCGACGACGCCGACTACCACCGTGAGCTAGCGTCTCCTTGTGACACCACGATCGACTGTACAGCACACTGTTGTCGTAAGTGTCGTAAGAGTGCTTTCTACAGTCTCACCATCGTGCCACAAAGGTGGCGCTACCGCCTTCTCTCTATTGCCGGTGATATCTACCCGCCATCCGATGCATCCAGCTTGTTTCTCGACGATGCCGACTACCGCCGTGAGCTAGCGCCTCCGTTGTAACACTACGGTCAACTACACAACACACTCTTATCGTAGGTGTCGTAAGAGTGTCTTATGTAGTCTCACCGTCGTGCCAAAAAGGTGGCGCTACCGTCGCTTCTCCGTTGCCAGTGATATCCGGCTGCCATCCGATGCATCCAGCTTCTATTGTCTGCTAGGATCTCTGTTTCTTATATATTCTTGCTGTGTTAAAGAGTTGAGTTCATTATCTGGTTATGCTGTAATGGTGGATTCTAATCTTAATGGAAATGGGATATGATGTTGTGTTTACCACTGTATTTGCTTGTTTTTAAAGAGCATAAGTATAGGATGAACTATCACAGACGGTTTGTGCTATAAACCGTCTATGAAGAATTATCACAGATATTTCAATATACCAACCGTATGTGATACTCACACATCACAGACGGTTCTAGTTACAAACTGTCTGTGTTGTCTTTATCACAGACGTCTCACAAACCGTCGGTGATAACCTCCGATTATCACTAACACATAAATACAGGTGGTTCGAAAACAGTCTGTGATGATAGTTTTGAACCATTTGTGATGGCCCTTTTTGTAGTAGTGTCATCTTATATATTTCCTTTTCGATTTTGAAAAATTGTTTTTCAATTTTTCTATAATAACTAACTTTCAAATAAAGTGTTTTAAGACGGAGTCTACAAGTTAATTGTAGTATGTGCTTCTATCAGTTACTTCTATCATGTGCAACCGTATGAGTCATAAGTCATAAGTCGAAACTAAAATGAATAGGCCCTATATTTTATGGCTTGTTGCTTCTCCTGAACAAACAAACAGGACGGTTTCTTCGTCACCGTTTTGAAACAGTTTATTGAGACAGCTTTTTTTAAACGGCTTATTAGCTTATCGGTATTCGATTTATTTACACAAACACTCACGCTAGAATCAAAAGCTATTACTAATAATCATAAGCCATCAGTATCAACAAGGGATACTATAAGAACCAGCGACCTGCTGCTTGGTCACATCGACCGATCTGTCCTTATAGTGGCGCACAAAAATAGAAGTAGCAGCTGGATTATGTACACATGCATTTTGGTTTCTTGTGAACCTGTGCACTTAAAAAAAATCAGAAAACTCATAAATTAGGATACAATATTATCCCTCCATTTCATAATATTTGTTCATCGCTCAATATACGCATAGCCTAACGAATCACTAAATCTAAGAAATAGCTAATGAGAATTGATTATATATATACACCCTATTAAATGATATACTATAACTAATTAATATCTTTCAAAATATTTAAGTAGAGATAAAGAGTAAAGAAAATTACAATAACTACAGTCCTCAATGGATAAATATCTTAAAACGGATACTCCCGAGACTATGGACAAATATAGCGAAACGGTGGGAGTAGATATATGCACTTGCAAAAAAAAGTGCAAAAAATACTCATTTGTGTAATGTACTTGTCTTTTTTTTTCACGGTGCACGGATATGATTGTAGTTTTGCACAATTTTATGTAAGCGCATATATTTTCATGACCAATCCTTCCAAAAAGGATTTAGATCTAACCTCCTCGTAAAATGAACATGGATTCAGATCCTCTACCATTGTGAAGTAATAATGCTCTACAGCCATTTAGTTGAAAAATGGTGTTTTGGATTGGTCCGATTACTCTAGAGTATATGTAGTATACGTATGTACAAACTTATCAATATCATTTTGGTATGGACCGTGACGTACCATTGCACTACCTGAAACAAATGGTAAAGAGCAGCCCTATGTTCCATATTGCCTTTTATACCGTCAATACTGGCTATATCGGTGAAATTGATAATACTATTTATTAAACTCATTAAACTATATGATATATTTGATCATATTACTATATATTTAAAATAATATTACAAGTAAAATTCGTTGCATATATAATTAAACATATATACTTATATATATATATATATTATACTCCAAAACGGTAAGCTAATGTAGACTGGTACTAGAATATATTGTTCGAAAAGCTAAACTGGTATGGTTTTCGGTACGGTATTAACAAGTACGCACATGTAGCACCATTAGGTAGTTAATGTATTGATTAATCTAGTAAGTTGGTTAAATTTTTTTGGTCTGATAGCTATACGCGGAAGACGGAATGGCATTATTGTTTTGTAGCTCTGTGGCATTTGCAGTTAGTTTGTTGCAGCTGGAGAGCACGAGGAAAAAAAGATACGTGTAAACTGTGCACTAATGATTGAGCGGGGAAAACACGGAAATGTGCAAAAGAGTACTAACATGCGTCCCAACGACCAAGATAAACGATCATCATAATTCGTACGAGGGCTTTCCCAATCGTGTACGTTATGCAATTGTTGCCATTCCTCATCATCGAAGGAAAAAGGTTGCCTTTTTATGCGGAAGATGGGTGCAATTTAGAACAAGGGCGAGGCAAGTTCAGCTAGGATGCTGACCTTTTCCTTCGGCCTAGCTCTTTGCACACATGATTCCGTTCTTTCCAATCTTATAGTTTATAGCTTATGTTTTTTTTAAATAAATAAATATAACAGTTTCTCTGTCATCGTTTGAAACGGCTTATCAGCACAATCTTTTCGAAACAGTTTATTAGTATTCGTTTCATTCGTATAGGCGCTCGCTGTAAGGCTTAAAAAGCACATCTACTTTTTCTCGACGAGAAACATATTCTTTTAAACGGAGATTTAGAGATGTCAACGGAAAAACTTTCATATGTAGATTAGAATCATTCAATCGGAGATTGAAACTTTCAATCTAAACTGAAACATTCAAATCAGAGATATATGAACTTTCAAATAGCATTGAAAAGGGGAGTTTCAACTTTTAACTATGATCAAGGTCTTATTCATTCGGTTTCGGCTTCTGGCTTTCCAGAAACTGAAATAAACGTGTTGACTTCTTAATTTTGTTTTTTTTTTTTTGCTTTTTGACTTTTCTTTGCTTCCTCTTTTTTCTTTGCATTGTTTGTGGATATATAACGGTGTTTTTATTTTATTTTCTTTATTTTTTAATTGAATGAATTAGAAAAAATAATAACCTCTATAGTACAATTTTAGCCAAAAGCCGATAAAAAAGAGGAGGCCCGCCTCAATGGACTTCAAGGGGTCACAACCCTCGACCAACGGTCGCTGGAGAGCGGCGCGACGATAGCCTACTTTAGATTCCCTTCGATTGAAGAGGTGGCAACACGATTTGGGGCTTAGAAGTTTTAATGAGATCGAAGAAGTCGATGATTAGGATGACAGAGTGGAGTTGATGGCGATAGTGCTAGACCACTAGGGCGTTGCTGAGATTGGGGGTGAGAGGGCAACAGTCATATTAAGGATTTAGGGGAGGAGATTAGGGATTCAGCAGTCAGAGAGAAGGCGAACGCAATGTAGTGGATGCATCCAGGCGGCTACAAGTATCAATTGGAAAGCTACACATCATACCTGGGGATCCAGAGCTAGAGCGGGCATCCACATAAAATATTTTCAGCAGGCATATGCAAATCAGCATCTCTTATGTATGAATATCAACTTAAATCTCCGCTAATAATCACCATAACGACATGCTCACACACATATACCCCATTGAACAACAAAGAGATGTGTAGAGCGTAAACAAGGGCGGAGCCAAGAATTAGAGATGAGAGGAACCGAACAAACTATGTAGTGAAATTGTATTATATGAGGAGGGTCAAATGACAAGAATATAAATAAAATTTCATACATCACAAAAAAATAGTGACAAAGTTTGAATCATAGAAGAAGGCCTGCCCTACCAGTCCCCATCCCTCCACTTCTAAGCATAGATACTCTTTTCCCTTGAGAAGAGCAGAGATAATACATGTAAACCCTATTTGGTCTGGCTTCCATGGCTAACGAAGCTGGACAAACCAAGTTTCAATTTTGGCAATGTAAAGAGAACATTTTGAGATTGTGATACCCCTTTCTTGTCATTTGAACTACTTTCACAGTGACAGCCGCCGAAGTAACCATGATGCTGGGAAACATGGGGGGTTGCAAATTCACCATCTTGGTCATTGTTAGAACCCTTGGTTAACATGTTAGACGTCTCAGCTCCTGGCCCATACTTAAGGCATGGCATGGTTTCACACTTGTCCCCTCATCTGCCTGGCATGGTTTCACACTTGCCTCCTCACCTGCCTGGCATGGTCTATATATGTAACATTTGATTCTTCATTATATTAATTGCGTGTTGCCCTAAATATTCCATGCTCTCATGGTATCAAAATCGATTGCTCCTGTGACCGCACGCTTTTGCTAATTCCACCGACATGGCTGGCGAAGATGATGCCAGCTGCCACACACCGCAAGCAGGAGGCCGCCGCAAGACCGCGCAAGACAGGTCTTCAGCACAAGACTAGGAGGTAGCATGCACCAGCCCTCTCCGAGGCAGCAGCTGCTTCCCTCGGTCTTTGTGAGGGTAGGCTTAAGCGCACCCAAGCCCACTCGGTGGATTTTCCCTTAAGTGAGGGCATAGAGAGTTTTATGGGCCAAGAGGTTATTAAGCCCCGTTCACTCACGTCGGCTTCCGACTTCGTGAAGCTGGTCACAGGTTGGAATGGGTCGGCTTGTGCCACAACTGTTGAGAAGTCGTTATCGTGCGATCGAAGCCAGCGGCCCCCAAGTGAATGGATAAGGTCTAGGGAAGCACAAATACTTTGGTCGCTCATGCTTTCTCTCGCCACCTTTCCCCGCTCCTATCTCTCATGCTCGCCCACATTGACAACCGCTCCCAATCTTAACCCTTGACGTCGACTCGTTCTATCGCCAGTCCCACCGTCCCCCTCCAGCCTAGCCACCTCTACTGGATCTGGCGCACTCCATTCGCAGACTGCATGGCGCACTCCGTTGTCGCTTACGCCGTCCCTACCTCCGGCTTCCCCGTCGCTCTGACCGTAGGTCCCACTGTCCCCGCCTCCGCCATTGTTTTAGTCATCGCTCCTCTTCTGTGACCTCGACCTCTGTCGCTTCTACCGTCCCCGCCTCCAACTGCCGCGTTGAGGTGCCTCGATGTTTCTTTCAAGTTATTGATTTTGATTTGCCATACATATTATTTATTTCCTCTGATTTGTTGCTTGTTACTGTTGGCATGGATTGTTGCTTCTGATTTGTTGCTTGCTACTGTTGACAATTCCATTTGTCGGTCTAATTTGTTGAGGATCCCTTTTGTTGCTCGGCTTTGTTGAACATGGCATGTTGTCTTGGTTTCTTGTTTTGTCGGTTGGAATTGCTTCTTTCACATTGGCGCAGATGGACAAGGCCTTGGCTATGTGGGACATAGACTGCACGCGTGTTTTCTTAGATATATGTGTGGAAGAGATCAACACACACAACCGGCCTTTGGGGTGTCTCAACATGAAGGGTTACAACAACCTTTGCTAGAAGTTCACCGAGCGTACCGGCTGGACTTACCTTCGGAACAAAATAAAGAACAAGTGGGACAACTTCAAATAGGATTATACCACATGGAAGACCTTGAAGCAGTGTGTTACAGGCCTTGGGGTTGATCCGGAGACTCGCTCCATCACCGCTGACAACTTGTGTGTTCGTACATTCATTTTCAATGCTCTAGAACCCATCACTCATTTCTTGCATGCCTAATTTTCCTGCTTTTGCAGGGCAAGTCCTCCATACTCGAGTTCAAGAAAAACCCTCTAAAAACTGAAGACCTCATGGAAGTCGTGTTCACTACCGCAACATGCATGAGCGAGCACGCGTCGATGCTCCGATCGGACACACTGCTATCAAAAAATAAGGAGGACGTCCTTGGGACGGGCCTACACCGTGGTAGCACATGCCCGTCCTGAGGCAAGCAACTTCGGGTGTCCTTGTCTCCATGAAATGACAGCAAGAAGGGGACAACCATTGACCACAACGCCAAGTTGAAGCGCCTCATAGACCTGTATGAGAAGACGCATATCGCAGCAACTCATGTGTCCGGTGTGTGCGCAACCCAGCAAGGGAGGAGATGTCTCGGCTGATGGCAATGGTCGAGGAGGCCAGGGCTAGAAAGGACATGACGAGAACTACATCAGTCAACTCTTCATGAAGAAAGAATGCCTAACAGCTTCCTTACCATGAAAACAGATGAGGGAGGCTCTAGTGGATCAGGAGGACATGGGACTGTTTGAAGAACATTCTCTGAGAAATGCCGTCAATGTTTCCACCGCCGTTCCATGTTGCATATTTGATTTTGACATTAATTTGAGTTGTTTCTCATACCATATAAACCACGTATTTTATTCTTGTGTCATGTACTGCAATGTTATGCACTATTGTTTCAAACTATCAAAGTTTGCTCGGGATTGTTTCGCAAGCTATCGTTGAGTCTCCAATTGGTGTATTTGTTTCAGTTACTCGGTTAGTACTATGTTTTGTATATTTGTTTCACTAGCCACTGAGTGTCCCTCGATTACTCGTTCCATGCAGAGATGAGCGTGAAAGGGCCGAGTGATGGAGGCAATGACGACGAAGATGTCTCCACTGGCTTCTTCATGATGCTAGCCTATGTCGCCTTCACGTGCGTAGATGACGATG
Source organism: Bonia amplexicaulis (assembly GCA_036346245.1). Taxonomy (NCBI): domain Eukaryota; kingdom Viridiplantae; phylum Streptophyta; class Magnoliopsida; order Poales; family Poaceae; genus Bonia; species Bonia amplexicaulis. The sequence continues at coordinate 20,916,288 of CM070747.1, read as the reverse complement.
CAATTTCATCATCTAGGCCCCCACCAAGAATTCTTTTCATGACTAGGATTCAATGGGTATAGCAACAATTCGGCGATGATCAGTGATGCTATGATATGTTCAAAATGCGAAGGTCAGTATTTGATAGGCTGCATGGCACTCTAATTGCCAACTATGGCCTCAAATCCACTATACAAGTTTGCTCCAGAGAAGCACGTGTGTTGTTCCTATGGACCTATGGAGTGCATCAATCCAACAAGCAGTTGTTAACTAGTTCAAGCACTCAACATGAACTATAAGCACAAAATTCACACACATGCTCAAGTGCGTGAACAGATTGGCTACTATGAGCATTGTTCCCGCAGATCAAACTTTCCATAGTATGCATCCCAAGCTACTACAGTGGAGGTACCTAGCTCCGTATCGGAACTATATGTATCATATTTCAGAGTTCCAAAATAGCAGTCAACCTGATGGGATGCAGGATGTCTTCAACTTCCATCACTCCTCCCTGCGCAATGACATCAAGCAAGCATTTGCTATGTGCAAGATGAAGTGGCATATTTTGGACAACTATCCTAGTTACAATGCACAAAAGCAGAAGGTGATAATTGTTACAACGATGGCATTACACAATTTTATTTTGGACTCTGCATTGCCTGCAACAGATTTTGCTAACCTAGCAGAGCAAGATTGAGGGAATGCTGGTTTAGCACAAGGGGCACTATAAACTAGGTTGCACATGGTGTGGATGCTATCGATATGGACATGGTGTGTGATGCGATTGCAACGTCATTGGTGGCTTGACATATGACTCATATTAGATTATGCTTTTATGTACATTACAAATGTCCACGTGCATTTTTTTGTAAGTCTCTCTATACATGAACATGGCCCCAGTGTTTATTAGTGATTTTGTTATGTACAACCTCCTAAAGTGTCTGACATAACCCTTCGAAAATCAACTCATCAAAAAGCCAAAAACAAACAGCCGAATTGAACACCTCAAGCTTCAATTGCAGATTCTTACGGCTACTACAGTACCATTTCAGCTAAAAGTCATAAGCCAAAAGCCGCATCCAAACTGAACAGGGCCTGAAGCTTAGGCCATGTTTGTTTAGGCTTTTCCTTCTGCTTAAAAGCAAAAAAAGCCAAAGCCTAAACAAATGGGTGACTTTCTAATCAACCTTTCGAAAATATATAAGCCATCTTATATCTATAAGCCAAAAGCCAGAAAAGATATGCTTATTTTGACTTGTGTGGGTTAAGAATAGACCTTGCCACTTAACTTCCTGGAAATTATCTGCACCGTACGTACCAAGTACATAACCTTCTATCACAGCCTTCCCCACCTGAGTTCTAGGGCTCCTGCAACATCCAACGGTAGCCCGCTCATCCACGTTGTGCTCCGGCCACCGGCGACCTCCGTCAGCCTTCCCTGACCTACGCTTGACACACTCGACTTCCGCCGGCTGCCCGTGATCCCCGCCGTGGGATCCCCACCAAGCGGTGACCCCTAAAGCCAGTGGCCTCCAACAACGACCGCACCTGCACCTTCAAGCCCTCCTCACCAGATCTGAAGGTATCATCATTCTTGTTCTTGTATTCCCTAATCCCCTAACTCCCCAAATCGAACTTGTTGTTGTTGCTGCGGTGCACAACAATGTGTTGGGGAAAGGAAAGAAAAGGAGAAGTTTTCATGTTGTTCGTGGCTGGTTGTATGCAGATGTGCCTGCTGCTCATCAATAAAATGCTTGTGTCAGTGTCCACATGAAAATGGTTGTGTACTGATGCATGGGTTACATAGAAGAGAAATGTATCAGACATGCATGTTGTCTTCAGTTCGGTGAAAAAAAATAAAACATTCGTATCAGATAAATCAATCAGTACATAAAAAAATCCTCACAACCCTCATTGGTATCTCAAACTTTTCAACAATAAATTACAACAACCAACCTATCAAAAAGGCAGGATGTCAAATAGACTACTTTTAAGCTGCTTAAGCTAAAAACTAACTTTAAGCTATGAGCCAAAAAGTCTAAGATCTTGCTCTAAACGGCTTCAACTTCTGGTTTCTGATTTCTTAATTTTATTATTTTTGGTTTTTGGGTTTTTTTGCTTTTCTTTTTTCCCTTATTTCTCTATATTGTCCGTGATGATATTTTTTTTATTTTTTAAAAGTAATTACTTAAAAATATTAATAGTTGCTGCAGTAAAAAAAATCAGAACCCACACTTTATAAATCACGTTGAGCCTAAATAAACAGGGCCTTAGCCCAGTTTTGGGCTTTTGGTCATCGAGATGGCAGTCGGTTGTAAGCATTTATATTTGAATACTGTTGGAGATATATATATTTGCTAGCAGGACTGTCGGTCACTGTATAAGCTAAAACAACAGTTGCAGCTGTTGTAGTGTTTGCTCCAGCTCCAACTTGAGATTCGATCGATGCAGCCGAGTAGCAAACCAGGAGACCAATTCAGCAGCAGCCTCCACACGCAAAGCCGACAGCCCGTGAACGCAGTAACTTTTGAGAGACGAGGAATTAATCGAGAGAGCGAGCGAGAGATCACATCGAATTGCTGCTCGAGTTAAAGCGGTCACGGTGGACGCCGGCCGTAGCCGGGCAGTAACGCCGGGCAACTATTTACGACCCGGATCCGGCCAGTGGAACATGAATTTTGTCAGTGTTAAAATTTAAGAGAAGGCAGTACAGGAAGGACATCTTGCAAGTTGACCTCCACCATCAAAGATAAAAGGTGGGCGTCTTAACTCACGGCGTCTGAGCAACAGGTATGGTGGTTTGGCTAATTGAAGGGGTTAAGCTGGACCATGCATGGTTGGAGTACATGGATTCAGGCAAAATGCAAGGTTAGTCATTCAGGTGCAGTGCTTTCCCAGCTTTGATACGGCACTCGTGCTAACCTGCTAGAAGTTTTGCAGATGTGTTTCCAGGCCATGTTTATCAGGTCTAGCTGATGTGGCTCCAACAAGTGACCAACCAACTGAAGCCCCACCACAATGAGTACGGCATCTTTTCCTCCGGTTGCGGCATTTTGGCTTTTCTTCAAGATCTAACTTTCAAACGGAGTATTTTCTCAAGACGGGGTCTACAACTTAAATGATGTACACGTTAAAAGCCCAACATCTGTATCATCCAAAATCGTAAGTGAATATCTATCTCTCCGTAATCAGACTGTAAATGCAGTAAAAATTCAAAATTTCACCAAAAGTTCATGTTCGTAGCCGTTGCCAAACAGGCCACTAGTGCACTTGGGCAATGCTCAGGACACCAAGATGAACATGCTCAAAAGTTTGGACTATTTTCGGTAGGTTCAGCATCATCACAGGATCCAATTGTATGGGCCATTGATCTGCTGCTGCTTGTGCTGCATGACTGTGTCCAGGATACCCCCATTCCCCTTTCTCTTTTGTTCTAGCAGTGGCCAAGAGAGGCGGAGTGCATGCATGAGCCATTATATGTGGACCCGGAAGACTAATTATGAGAGGAAGGGAAGCATGCGAGGACAGGAGGCTAAGGAAGGGATTGATTTCGGGGAAGGAATCTGATCTAACCTAACCAACCTTGCAAAGTACTCCCAACTCCCAAGTGCCAGCTATTCTTGAAGACGAGCCAGCTCCATTGCACCTTGGTTCTTTGCCTCTTCAGTCTCCTTAGTCTGTCCTCTCCTCTCCTCTCCTCACCATCAGCTTCAGTATGCCCTGATATGTTGCCTGCATACCTATCCAGAAAGAGGGACTAAAAACTGAAATAAGATGGCAAATGATTTGGCTTTTTTTCATTCCTTTGACACACTTGTCAACATGGAATAGCATATTGTATACGGCAAGTGGGCTAAGAAGCAAAGAAGGAATACTGTCATGTTTACCCTTCAGCTTGCAATATTCTTTGCCAAAGATATGGGGATTTCGAAGAGAACATTGTAGACAGGTGCAACTGCAAGTTCAGAACGGAGGAAAAAAGGAAGTAGACACAGAAATGCAGCGAATTCGTCACAATGCAACAAGAGAATGGTGGGATGGAGCGGACAATGATCAGGTGATAACAGACAACTAACTACGCAGCATTCTATAAAGCTCTGCCAGGTGCTTAGGGACACCTTGTTCCTGATAGAAACCAAATGACTAGAACCACACATTGCATTATTTCTGCGCGTGCATGCATTGCACACACGCACGCAGAGAACGGTCGAATTGGTACAACACAAGAATGATTTGGTTCATTCAAACAAGTCTGGTGCAGCAAGCAGAACATTTGTAACAACGCATTATACAGGAAAAGCAACGGTAAATTCACAATTCAGGAACAGATGAATCTTTAGATCGAGGGCAAGAGATTCTAACTGTTATAGTCTTACCGACTGCTCCCAGGATCTTTACGACCACCTTCAAGTCGCTACGTTGAAGAGGCTACGACCACTTCCTGTGTCGTTATGACCGCTCTGCTGGTTTACTGACCACGCTGACAGTCGTTACGACTACACTGTGACCCCTCCGATCACTCCTCTCTGCTCCAATCACGTAGTCGTAAACTTCAGCTGAAGTTACGACCACGTTCACCATCTCGCGCTGCACTTCCTTCGACCACGGTCGATCACCATAGTCGTAGATCCTTACGACCACGCAGTGATTCTGTCGACCGCTGTGGTCGTAACGACTTACGACCACGTCTCCCCGCTATGGTCGTAACGACTTACAACCACGTCTTCTCGCTGCGAGACAGTGGTCGTAACTCCTTTACGACCACGTCTCCAGCACCTACGGACACCTCCGCCTCGCCGCCGCCTCGGCTCAGGATCGTGGTCGTAACTTCTACGACCACGCTTCGCTCCACGACACCCGCTCGACACCACGTCGTAACTCCTTTACGACTGTGTTCGCTGCCTCGCGGACGCCCACCCGTCCGCCCGCTCTTTTACGACCACGTCTGCGAACTCCTGCGATCTCACTGACCGCCTGCGACAACACCAGTCGCCTCCACCGATCGCCTACGACCACACCGGTCGCCCAGGCTGATCACCTACAACCACACTCGTCACCTCCTCCGACCATACTGGTCGCCTCTCTTCTCTGCGACCACGCTGGTCGCTCCATGATCTGTGGTCACGCCAACCGCCTACGACCACGCTGGTCGCTCCATGATCTGTGGTCACACCGACCGCCTACGACCACGCCGGTCGCTCCAAGCTCTACACCACCTCTGCGACTACATCGCCTCCACTCGGTGCTCCTGAGAATACACCGATCGCCCTCTTCTCGGCACCTTCTCTGCAACTACATCGCCTTTGTCTGGTGCTTTCGCTTCTCCCCTCAGTAAAATGGCTTGCCCTTGTATACCCTGTTCTTCGACCATGAAGCGGACCCGTCTATGACTCGGACATAAAGTCATACTCGACTATGACCATGAACTCCGACTCCAATAGAGACGTACTCATACACGACTTCGACCACCAAGTCCTACACAACTACTGATGTGGCCAAGAGTGTGAATACTACATTGATTTGTGTTTCACCCATGTAATCTGAAGCTACAAGGCTTAGTAGTTCCGAATTGCACAAGTAGAAAGAAGCAATCGATTATGGGAGAAAGAAGAATATCCCAGTTCGTGCTGATGCTTATGTGATTCCTCCTTTGCATAATGCAAATAAGCCAATAATGCATGGAATTAGAGGTGTGGATGGTAAAGAAAGAAAGCTAGTTTGGGTAAAGAGAAAGACACAAGATCAATCAAGTTCTCGTGATTGCAGTTCTATCCACAATATTCACGAAGATTGCAACGCCAATTCTGAGGTTTCTAATGCACACAAAACACATATTTGGAAAGATAATGAAGTCTACTTTCCAATGAATCAAACGGCGCATGATTGGATCTTCCCACACAAAGTTATGGCAACTTCATTGATTGTTGCACGAGCTGTCCGGAGAGACGCGCGAGACTTGCCAAACATAAAGAGTCCGAGTATTGCAATACAAGTAAAGGTAAAATCCGACCATACCATGGCTTTCCAAAGGATGAGAAGGACTCCTTTTCAGGTTCCAAACGGATTTGAAAACACCTTAAACAAGAAAATGAAACTTATAAAGATTTGAATTTAGTTCGGATTCGGTTCGGATCAGACAGGAAGTCCAACATTAAAACGCCCATAACTTTCACAAACGGAGTCCGATTTGAACGTTCTTGGACTCGTTGGAAAGCTATTTCGAAGCCCCATACAATGGATGAGGTGCTAGCCACGGAATCCTCATGGTAACGTTGCAAATTGGGAGAGAATCCGGTGGTAGAAGTTTAAATATTTTCTTTTTAGTTCGTATTGGAGTTTGTTTCAGCCTTAGACCAAGTTGTGCGTAAGTTTTAGTCAAGACCGTGCATTGTGCACCAATATAAGGCCAGCGCCTTATCCCCATTGTAACTTAGGTTATGATATAATAAGTTTTTGTGCTTGTGAAATAAAGGAGAAAATTGTCATGATGGTTGTTGGCGGCCAGATTGCGTGATTGCAAGGTTTTCTCGTTTGGAGTTTGCTGAGTTGGTGCAAGGCAAGAATAGGAGATTCTTGAGATTGTCCATCAAATTTACAAGGTTCATCTCTTCTAATTCGTGTCTTCTTGCTGAATTCACGGTTTGGGGAGTTCGATGGATTGCTTCTGATGTGCACCTTGCATACTAGTGCAAATTGCCCTTATCAAGATTGTTGGCTACGTCAAGACAAGGAGAAGGAACCTCGCTGAACGTACCGGGAAAGATCGGGCCATCCCTACGCATCAACTAATCCTTAGTTGGTCCGTAACAACTACGACTACCAAACTAAAAGCAAGATTACAAACTCTAACAATCACCTCCTTAATCTTATTTTCCCACTTGATCACTCCGATTTTCTCACTTGCTTCCGCTTCTTCCTGCATTATCGTGCGCCTGAGCCTCCCGCTTCTCTCTCTTGGATCATGAGCACCTTCTCCACACGATCACAGCTCTCATTCATCGTCTGCAGCGTCTCCCACGCCTCCCAGTCAATGCTTCACCCATGAGCCTTCACCTTGTCACCCATGCACTGATACCACTTGTTATAGTCTTACTAACTTCTCCCAGGATCTTACTACCACTTTATAGCTGCTAGGACCGTGTCGTACAGCCGTACAACCATGTTGAAGAGGCTACGACCACCTCCTGTGTCGTTACAACAGCTCTGCTGGTTCACTGACCACGCTGACAGTCGTTACGACCACACTGTGACCCCTCTGATCACTCCCCTCTGCTCCAACCACATAGTCGTAAACTTCAGCTGAAGTTACGACCACGTTCACCATCTCGCGCTGCATTTCCTTCGATCACAGTCGATCACCGTAGTCGTAGCACCTTACGACTACGCAGTGATTTTGTCGACCGCTGTAGTCGTAACGACTTACGACCACGTCTCCCCGCTGTGATCATAACGACTTACGACCACGCCTGCTGCTCCTGCAGACGCCCGATCGCCGTGGTCATAACTCCTTTACGACCACGTTTGCGATCCCCTTCTCGCCGTGATCGAAACTCCTTTACGACCACGTCTGCGAACCTCTGTTCGCTGTGGTCGTAACTCATTTATGACCACGTCTGCGAACTCATGCGATCTCACTGACTGCCTGCGACCACACCAGTCACCTCCACCGATCGCCTACGACCACGCCGGTCGCCCAGGCCAATCACCTACAACCACGCTCGTCACCTCCTCCAACCATATTGGTCGCCTCTCTTCTCTGCGATCACACTAATCGCCCACGACCACGTTGGTCGCTCCATACTTTGCGGTTACACCGACCGCTTACGACCATGCCGGTCGCTCCAAGCTCTGCACCACCTCTGCAACTACATGGCCTCTACTCGGTGCTCCTGAGACCACACCAAATGCCCTCTTCTCGGCACCTCCTCTATGACTACATCGTCTTTGTATGGTGCTCTCACTTTTCCTCTCGGTACAATGGCCTACCCTTTTATACCCTGCTCTTCGACCATGAAACAGACTCGTCTACAACTCGGACATAAAGTTGTACTCGACTACGACCATAAACTCCGATAGAAACATACTCGTACACGACTTCGACCACCAAGTCGTACACGACTACAACTACCAAACCGAAAACAAGATTACAAACTCTAACACTAACTATTCTGGTATCTTTTTAGACCAGAATCCGGCGAGATACAGATGGATATATAACAACAAAAGGATGAAATAAAACAGAAATAACAGTATGTTGAGACCCAGCGTGAGAGCAATCAACATGGTTTACATAAATAGGCAGCACAAGCACCAACTTCTCACAGCAAGAGATGTTTTGGGAGGTGAAAGGACTCCTTATGCTCACAGATGTCCAGCAGCAGCTGTTGAGGCATGAACACGCTTCCAGCATCTTATAAATCGCACTCGGGTTTAATGAGTCAGGAGAATGTAGGTTCTATCCAATAAAATGTGGCATATGATCCAGACAACACAATAAAAGCATTACTACGTAATGCTGAATAAACAGATTGCAGGAGCAAATTGAAGTGTTCAGATAAAACGATAGCATGAGTCATATTATGATTCATGTATCGTTCAGGGCAATGTCAGAACAGGGAATCCTCCATTTTGAAAGCTCAACTACATATCTGTACATAGAATAACATACATTCTCAATTTCCTCAAAACTCACCATGTGGAACTACACCAGGAGTTTCTTTTTTTCGAGCTACAACAAAAGAGTTGGAACTTGGAACCACTAGAGAGAAGCAAATATCACTGTAGGGAAGTTTCTTGATGCTATCTTTCGAGAGTTGGATGTCTTGAAAATGTTCTAATAAGGTGACTAACTAGAGGAAATGAAAGAATGGTGATTACAGCGTTCTGGTAATGCTCATGTAGCTGGTCTATCTTTTGTTCTCCTGTAAATCCTTTTAGACGAGCGAGGAGCACCAGCATCAATGCTGTTGGTATTTTGAACACGATCATTCAAACGTTGCTCTTTCAGAGGTTGACTGGTATATGGTGGAGCACTTGTTTCCGGGATAACTTTCGTATTCTGAGACCCACTTGAACTAATCTGCCTCCTCAGACGCAATATCTCACCTTTTGCTGTGCCCAATTCCTCTTCAAGCTTTTTAGACCTCATTTCAAAATTCTCCCTCTCCGCCCCAAGCCTTTTTATAAGATTCTGAGCATCCACCATATTTTGCTGAGCTTCAACTGTACTTTTCTTTTGTTCCGCAAGAGCCTTTGAAAGCATCTCTTTCTCTTCTTTGATAGCGGAAATCCTAGAACTAGTGCTATCCTGCTTCTCAGACAGAAACAGTGTACTGTCAGTCACCTCATGTAGTGAATTAGTGGCCTCATCCAAGTCTGCTTGAAGAGCTCTTCGTGCTTCAGAATCTACCAGTGATTGTTTCACCAATGCCTCAAGCTCCCTATTTAGAGTAACATTAATTTTACGTTCTCTAACAAGCTCATTTGTTGTGGCCTCTAGCTTTTTATATGCATCCAGCAATTCTTTATTAAGTTCATCATGTGCTTCCGTAATAGAGACTAATTGATTCGAGGTGACTTCAAGATCTTCTTGTGTCTTTTGAAGTAACTCCTTGACTGAGGCCAGTTCATCTGAAAGAGTTTTAGAAACTGATTCCGCCTCTGCTATTTTGTTAGTCAGAGACTGTTTCACTTCATTGGACTCATCTGAGAATTTTGAGATCAGGGCTATCGAGTCCTGATTTGATCTCTTTACTACGTCAAGCTCTTTGGAGAGTTTGAACACCTCATTTCTGGAATCTCTTAGTGCCTCTTCAGTGGACTGAACAAGATCCGATAAATTTTTCCGGGCCTCAACTTCATTATCTAGCATTGTTCTGTTGGTATCCAATTCATTGTTCAACTCAGCAATCGTAGTTCTGTCTTTACTAGAGTCACTTAATGCAGCAGAAAGCTTTTCTTCAAGCTGATTGTGCTGATCATCTTTCTCGAACAATAGTTCAGAATCGCGAGATACCCTCATCTCGGAAGCAGCTTCCAAGTTTGAGTACTGTTTCATTAGCTCATTTATTTTTTCTTCTGCTTCACTCTTTGCAGTGTATAATGTTTGAACTTGCTCATTCAATGAATCAATTGAAGATGTCTTTGATTCTAGATCATCTTTAGCTGAAAGAACATCCTTCTCCAGTTGCTCTATTTTAGTATTTGCATGTTCTAGGCTTTCTTTAGTTTCATTGTAGATCAAGTGCTGGTTCTGGTAGTCTCCTTCCTTGGACGCAAGTGATGAGCTGAGTTGCCTGATGCTTTCCTCCTTGTCATTTACCTCGTGGCTAAGCAGATTTACCTTGTCATGCAAAATATCAAGTGTTTCCAATTTTTCCCTCAATTTGCCTTCAAACGCATGCTTGTCTTCCTCTGCTTGCGCAATGCTACTCTCAACTCGATGTATGTCATGCTTAAGCGGCTCGACTAGTTCCTTCTCCCTTTTAACTTCCTCACTTAAAGATGCTATAGTCCTCTTAGTTGAAGCCAACTGGTCTCGAAGGGAAACTTCCTCCTCCTGGAACATCCTAGATTGTTTCTTCTGTTCTGCTTGTTTGTCCAATAACCTTTTCTCGTAGTTTTCCCTAAGCAAAGACATGGCTGCCTCATTTTCAGCCAATTTGATCTCCGTCTGGGTGAATAGAATATTAGATTAGCCAACAATCATATTTTCACGAATTCAATTTTCAAAGATATAAATTCCAAGATAAATTTTTGACACATAATCTCTAACACAGTGAAGGCCCTTCTGGCATTTCTGCAGTAGTTCATACTGATTTATCAAAATCATTCAAGTCATGTTGACAACTGAGACAACTGATGCTCTATCCTAAGGTTCATAGTGGCTAATCCAACAATTTTGTTATCATGCTATATAAGATTGAAGCTGCACAGGGGCAGATAATATGTATCCGGGAACATCACTGTGAAAGTAGTAGGAAGCATGGTATTATGGTCCACAGTAAAGAAAAGGAAGTCAGCAAAGTAAGCATATAACCATATGTTTGATTTGCTGGGTTTTCTTCCTCTCAATCTACATATTTAGAGCAAAACACTTGGATAGAGTGTCGACACAATGAAGCTTATGAACTATGAAGATATGCATACCACAGATGTTAGATGCTACATCAAATTCTAGCACACAGAAATAATGGTAACTTACAGTAGTAGCATAACTTGGTGCTAAAACAGAAGACAGTAAATGTGTACGAGTATAGGACAGCAAGATCCTCGGCAAAAGAATCGAAAATGCAAAACCACGTGTATATGTTGGTACATATACTACCCTAGTCCTCCCAAGTGCCTCAAGATTTGTGCAACAGATATTGAAATGATTAGTGTTATGAATATTGTGTGTATATTGAAGAGCCCCAATGGGCAATATATATAGGGAGTACACAGGGATATTACAGGGGAATATGCCACATGAGATAAGGAAAGCAAGGCATATACAGAAACAAATAAAACGATTCCTATTCTATCTCTAATACCCTTAACACCCCCTCCCTCAAATGCAAGGCGTATGCAATAGCATTGCATTTGAAAAAAGGGTTAACACTTTAGATAAATCCAAAGTCCGAGTCTTGATGATGTCATCGTTGCGTGCAGTTTTGAAATAAACTGTCAAATCCAGCCGAAGAGGAATAGATAGATGCATGACGGCGCAGATCAAAGCCCAAGAGGCGGCGACGCAGTGCACGGAGGACGCGCGGCGGCCTTTGAAGCTCGGGGCGGCGGCTAGAGAAGCGACGGCATCATAACGATTTCTACGATCTGCACGCGGCTCAGAGAGTAGAGCGGCGGCTGCTGCCATGCAAAAGAAAATTCCTACACTTATATGACTGATAATAAATTTGTGGACTCGCACGGCTTGAACGAACTAAAAATTAAAGACTATGGATTTAGATAGACGCAACGGAAGACTCACGAGAAAAATAATGCGAAGACTAACTCAAAAGAACAGCAGGAAAACAAAATAAAATAAACCCCTCAAAATCCTTCCTATCTCTCTCTTCACCCCGATCCCCTCCAAGAAATATCCGCCCATCATCTGCAGCGAGAGCGGCCGCGCACTGATGTCGCACCACTCGGTCGCCACCTCCTTTCCTCACTCCCGCACACACCGATCCATCATCGCCGCTCTTCGTCTCTTCATTCCTCTCTCTTTATCTCCCGCACTTCCTCCCTTCCTCCACTCGCTCGGAGAGAAGAGGCCCGGAGGCGGCTGGGTCCGAGGCGCGCTCTGCGGCGGCGAAGACACGGGAGGTGGCGGGACGACGCAACCGCCGGAGAGGCCGGATCCGGCGGCGGCTACCGGCGCCGGCGACGAGGAGGCGGGGTCGGCCGCAGATCAACGGGAGAGGTCGGATCCGCCGAGGCGGCCGGATCCGGACTTAAGCGGCGAGGCGCCGGATCCGAGCGAGCGCCGGCGAGAGAGGCGGCGGTCGCCGCAGATCGCGGCCGAGGCGGATCCGGGCGGCTACTGAGCGCCGGCGACGAGGAGGCGGCGGCGGCGCAATGGACGGATTCAGACGGGGCAAGGCGGCGGCGGTCTCGAGAGGGAGACGGCGGCCGATTGGGGACAGCGACCACAGCGACCGCGACGACCAGAGGACGGCGGTGGTCCGACGGGACCCAGGGGCGGCGACAGCGAGGAGATGACCGCCCCCGGGAGAGAAGAACGACCTCCCGGGGGCAGCAGCAACAGCTGAAGTAGATGAGGTTAGGGTTTCAACCTAAGCTCCGATACCATATTATGAATATTGTGTGTATATTGAAGAGACCCAATAGGTAATATATATAGGGAGTACACAGGGATATTACAGGAGAATATGCCACATGAGATAAGGAAAGCGAGGCATATACGGAAAGGAATAAAACGATTTGAATTTTGAAAGTCTGCATCAATCTCGAGGCACATTTGATGGTGGTGGTAGTATATGTAGCTACATGTACATGTGGAAAAACCATATTCCTAAAGAATTCAGGAAAGCCGATCAACTATAAATCCTGTCTGACAAGTTAGCACCACAATTCCTCTATGTCCAAGTACTAGAAAAAAATTGGATAAAACAAATGAAGGGTGGCCTGATACTATCTAAATTTCTGATTAAAGCAATAGATGCTAGCCTGCAGCACATAGTTGTTTTCTTGAGTATGCAGCATAGTATATCTTAAGATAATATGATGGTGTGCAATTTTTACTTACGTACGTATGAAATTTAGGATGGAAAATCAGAACTAATATAGCAGAGGTAAAATATAATTTCAGAGATGCTGATTAAAGGTTGGTAGATGGCATACAGATGAGATCGTTGATTGCAAGGCCTTCTTTTCCCGTTGAGAGGTACCAACAAGTCCAGCAAGAACACCAGAAGCAATAACTGCAATTGCATTCAGAAAACCTGCAAGTAGATTCCCTGGAGGTGGTCCTTTCACCTCAGGCTGAGGTGGTTCTGCCCAAGGTTCTTCAGGCTGAATTCCCTTAGTCTTCGCAATGTCCATTCTATCTGCAAAAACAATGCCATTAATTTTTTTGCCAATTCATCAGCAAGTATAACATAGACTGATAAATTATATTTAACACAAGCGCATGAGAGAGAGAGCTGGGCAGGTACATGCACACACACTTGGCTTTTGCTCTGCTTCTCAAATGGCCAATGACATGCTACTTATATAGTGTTGAAATGCTCTCACCAAGGGATGTGACCACACTAAGGGCTTGTTTGGGAGGCCCATTCCCAGCCAGGATCCATGTGGATGGGCCAGAAATTTGAATTAAAATCCCAGCCCATCCAAGTGAATGGGCTGGGATTTGGACCAAACCAAACAAGGCCTAAAACAGTGAATATAACCATTGATTTATCAAATTACTTCAAAAAATATCATCGTTTAGCAAAGCACCAGAAATACGTATCTTTGCATATATAACCAATCCCTCAAACCAAAACCGCAATAGCACACTGTTCCATGCACTTATCTGTCACATACATATATCAAGCTACAGTCTAATAAGGTTGTTTTCCTCTCAGCGATCCGTATATGGGGCTCGGCGGCCGCCTCGTGGCGATCGACCATGCGCTTTGGTCCTCGGCGACCGTACGGCGATCAATCGAGGTCAACATCGGTCCAAGGCGTAGCTAGGCGGGCGAGGCGCGGCGGTGGTAGGCGGACAAGGCGGCGGCGCGGCCGCCTAGCGTGTCTGTTGGAAGATAAAGAAGGGAATGGAGACGCTCAGACACAACACTTCAAACTAGGGTTTAAAAGAGTACCGAGCGGTCGAGCCGCGAGCGAGCGGGAATATTTTCAGTTGGCGCCGCCACCCTCCGCCACGAAGCTTCCCCATGCGCCGCCGTCCACCCTCCGCCTCACTGGTTTTGGCCACGGCACCAGCCGTCGTCCCCCCTCCGTCGCCCCCCTCAGCCCCTCCTCCTCAGCCGGCATTGGTGGAGAGCGGAGAGGCGGAGATGAGGACTTGACTGGTCGACTCCTGTGCGCCGCCGCCGCCAACGAGGACGATGTGCCCTCTTCTCCGGCCGCGCCACCGTCCCCCTCCGTCGGCCCCTCTTCTCTCTCTCGTGTTTGCCATCTCCCTTCGTCCCTTCCTCTCTCTGCTTCTTGGCTGACTCCCTGCACGCTGCCGCCGCCAACGAGGATGACGAGCCCTCTTCTCCGGCCGCGCCACGAACCCCCCTCCATCGCCCCCCTCTTCTCCTCTCCAGGTTTGCCAACCCTTCGTCCCTTCCTCTCTGCTTCTCCACTCTCTCTGTCTCTCTTCTCTCCTCCAATTATGCGCCTCTATCTCCTTAGTCTTCTCTCTGATGCTTGATTTAAGGCTTCAAATCTTCAATCCCTTCCCTTGCAGTCCAGGTTTGCTGCCTTGCTGGCCGCCCGCCTTCTTGTTCAGCATCGTGGAGAGTGGGCTGTGGGGAGCAGGGAGCTTCATGAGACGTGGTCGGAGCAAAATATCATTGTTCATTGTTGGAAACCAGAACACAACTTGGACAAGCATGGTCTGTTCCATGTGTTAATTTCATGATTAGATATTGTCCATTTGTGATTTGTCCAACGAAACCATTAAACAGCCAGAACATTAAGATATGGTGTAGTTGAATGTTAAATGTTTAAATGTGCTGTTATGTCATGTCTGTATTGGTGAATTCTGATACTCTGATATGATTTTTCATTTACCCTAAATTGGAGTATTGGACCTCTCTTGCTGTCTTGCAGTTGCAGTGATTTGTTGTCTTGTAATAGCTAAATGCTAAATGATATGCTCTCTATAATTGTGCTATGCTCACGCTTCTTTATGCTACGTAGGATGTCGTCTGTTGCGTCGGCGCCGGAGATTTCGATGAAGGAAGACCAGATGATGTATGAGGAATTTGTATATTGTTAGGACTTAGGAGTTCAACAAAAAGAAGGTAAGGACTGTACATATGAACAAGGTTATTAAGTCGTAAAGTCGAGTCGAGTCGTGATGCTACTGACTTGGAGATTAGTCGTGACTAATCCCGACTAGTCGTCGACTAATCTACTACTACTTGCTTGTTGCTTCTACTACTAACTATCTTCTATCACCACTACTACTTGCTTGTTGCTTCTACTACTAACTGTCTTCTATCACCACTACTACTTGCTACTGCTACCTGTGCTCGAGTGGAAGAATACTCGGATCTTGCTCTAGAAGAATGCATCAAACCGAGTCTAAAATGTAAAAAACTCATACCGGTCGATTAGTCGCGGCTAGTCGCGGCTAGTCGCCGACTAGTCGACAAGTCGACCGACTAGTGCAACTAGTCGAGTCGATGGCACTAGTCGGTGCCTGTGTGCCGACTTGTCGACTAATCGACGATTAGTCGCGACTAGTCGCGCGACTTAATAACAAGGCATATGAATTGCACAACATTTATTCTATACCAATTACCAAAAGACTCATAATCTCATACATTGCTTAATATGCAGGTTTTACCACTTTACATAAAAAATTTACATCAATGTATGCAGAGCTATCATTGTTGCTCAAGGTAACATTTTTCTTTGCCTAAACATCAAATATAAATGCATTTTTAATTCACCCACCTAGGCCCCCTAGGTGCTAGGCCCCACCTCGCTGACCGTCTAGCGCATTCTTGAACATTGTTTCCTCTCTAGCTCTACTCATGCACTGGCCCGTAAGTGAAAGCATCAAAACAACAATCAATCCATTTAATCGAATTTTACATGCATCATGATTCACGATCCCATGTTAAAGCCATGGCAAATGCTCTTCGTGGTGTATCACAAGCTTATAGCATGCCAACTTAATTAAGTTAAGTTACATTTTGACAACTAGGATTTTACAAGAAATGAACTGCATGGAAATATTTTAGTCTGGAAATAGAATTATACCAAAATCGATGTTGGATGATTAACATCATTCAACACACAAAATCCTAGAAGCTCAGGCGCGGGCATTGTTCCAAATTTGAAATATCCTTTATGTTCCACAAATAGAGTACAGTTTTTTTTTCTGGAAATCAACCTTATGCGTGTAACCTGTAGAGATGAGCAGAAGCCGACCGAATGATTTGGCCAAACCATTCAGAACAGGGATTAGCATTCTGCCATTCTCGCCGGTTTCCAACAGGCAGAAGTGTTTTTACAGAACAAGATTTATGAATTTCTCAGCGCAATGGCTACCCGATTTGCATCAGGCTTCAAACTTAGGTTTCAGAAATCCCCTCGATGAGCAAACAAGGTACTACTAACCTCACAACCCTAATTCCATAAAGGCTCCAAAGCTAAGTGTTCGTCAAACATTCGCGTCAGATTCCAAACCAAAAATCTCACGGATCATCCTCGCACCGAGCAGAGTACTACTCACCAGTGACGAGATCCACCACCGAGGTCCGCGCCGAGGCGTCACGGAGGCGGAGGAGCGGGAGCACGAAGACGCCGACCAGGAGCACGGCCCTCCGAGTGTCCGCCGACAGGGAGCCGGCGGCGTCGGCCAAGACGGCTGCGACGACGGCCCCCCGCGGGACGTGGGGGCGGCGGTAGGGGAGGAGGGAGAGGCGCAGCGGCTGCTGAGGCGGCGGCGGCGAGAGGGGGAGGAGGTGGTGGTAGCCCATGCCGTCGCCTCGCCTGGCCGAGACCTAAAACCCTAGCCCCCTCGCTGCTTCGTCACCCGACTGATTGGAGGACGAGCAATCACGCTGCTAGAATGTTACCGCATTAATGGCAACGGAGAAGCGATGAGATGTTTCGGGTGCTTGTGGGGTGCGGGCCCCCTCCTGACTCGTGTCTTCTACGTGTCCGGTTATGTTTGGTTCTAGTACCAGCTAATTTAGAAATCACTTTTTTTCTGCCAGGATAATTTAAATTATATATGTTGATCGCAAAGTAGGCCGCGCTTTAGTGCTGGCTTTCGTTTTTTTTCTGGCTATTTGATTTTTTTTCTTATTCCTTTCTATTGTATGCGATAATATAACTTTTTTATTATTTTTAAATTTAATTATGCTAAAAGATTACTAATAGTTATAATATAAAATAAACTATAAGATGAAGATTAGAAGCCCAAATGAGAACCGACACTTTGCAGGCCCTAGCTAAGTTGCAACGGGAGTCTGCCTCTCATGTGCATTTGGGCCTGCATGTAACGCAGGGAACAGTGGATTCCAAAAAATTCCCACGTTCCAAAGGCTAGTCCAAGCAATATGGCATCTTAGACACCGCTCCAAAATGACTTTAATTTCTGATTTTGAGAGAAGCTATAAATCATTTGAAACGCGTTGGATTCTTAATTTTAGTTTTTTCAGATTTTTAGCCGTTTTTGTTTTTTTCCTCTTATTCAGATATAGCGGTGTTTTTCAATTTTTCTCTTTTTTTATTTTTTTTATTTTTTTAACTCCGAAAAAGCTAACAGCCACTACAGTACAATTGCAGTCAAAAGTTTATAACAGAAGGCAAAAGCTATAACTTTTAAGCCGTTTGAGCATAGGTTAACTATCGATAACGGATGTGTTAATTGAACTATTTGCAAACTAAGATTTTGTTTGGGTGGTATGGTTTAGTTTCAATTTAGTTCAGTTAGAACTGCAGTTGTATCCAATCCCTCTTGTTCCACATGAGAATCTTGCATTCCAAAATGGTCATGAGTAGGAGTGAAAACGGATCCGGATTCCGTTGGATTATTCGGATACCGAATCCGAATCTGATCCGGATATTTACTATCCAAATCTGAATAGAAAACGGATCCAAATTCGGATGTTAAACTGGTGAAGTTCCAGATGTCAGATGTGAATCTGGTATAGCCTGGTGTAGATTGGGAGCCAGATTCGGAGTCAGATATCCGGATTCTACATATATAATAGTAGCTAGCTAATACGTATCTTTTGCATCTGACTTCCAAACTGGGCATATTATATATGCATTTCGATCATCTTGATGAGTCCATCGTCATGGTGGACTCTAATTTGGTATTTCATGTTTTTTTTTGGCACATCCTCTAATAAAGTTTTTTTATACTCTTTTTAGCTAAATTTGCTATGTTTATAACCGATTTATTTGTAATTTATCTATAACTAGTTAGGATTAGTGACAAAATGATACTAATGCTCAATGATTATATGATAAGCTAGAGGAAAATAGGCATAAATATTTCTATAAAATCAGTGTTAATTTGCTAAACTTCATTATGTCATAAGATATGAAGATGTCCTCAGAAGTTGTATTATACAAATACATGAGATAAATAATTTATTTATTGCTGTCAACATTTAATGCATAGTTACATGTTAGAATCAACTGTTTATCAATTTAAAATGTTAAAACAATTCGATGTCATGTTTTAAATAAGAGATATCACGAATAATTATTGAAATCCGAAAAATAGTTGTTTTCGATCTGATTTTAAATATAATCCGATCTAAATCCGTATCCAACGTTTGTCCACTCCGTATTCATATTTAATGTTTGTCCGATTCATATTTAAATCTAATAAAAAAATAAGTACAGATAACCCAAACCTAACTTGTTTCGTTTTTACTCGACGCGTCTCAATTCCCAATCATTAGAGGCCATTCAGCCACCTAGACGGGATCTCCATGGGAACCTTTGGGCCGTACGATCTCCCGGGCTCTAGAAATACAGCTCAGAGCTGCGACCCTCGTTAGGCTGTCTAACTTCTCAGAGAAATCGTCATATTGGGCCCCTCCCGTAGGGGTGAAAACGGATCGGCTATTTCCCGATCGACCGACCGCCGAATCCAAGTTGATACCGAATCCGATTGGTACCGAATCCGGAGAAAAAATATGGGTTAGGATATGGTAACAGCAATATTCGTCCGAATCCGATACATCTTAAAGTTTGATTTCAGATTAGTGCTACTATTTGACGTTTCAACAAGTAGGGGTACAAACGGCTTGGGTTAATCCCGACCGATCCGGCACCGAATCTGATTGGTACCGAATCCGATTGGTACCGAATCCAGAGAAAAAATATGGGTTAGGATATGGTAACAACAATATCCGTCTGAATCCGATCCGTTTACACCCCTACCCTCCCGTTGCTTCTCTTCTTTTTGCCTCTCCTCTTTTAGTTAATGACAGGTGAGTCCTAAGATCACATGTCAATAACATATGAACAGACAAATTCTCAATTGCATCTATTATTTCTTTTGGGAAAAAGCCTAATCATGCTCCGCTTTCTTCATGTTCTTTTCGGCTACGGCTTATGACTTTTAGCTAAAATTTTTGAATTTTGGTTGTTTACGGTACAGATTACGGAAAGATAGATACTCACTTGCAATTTTGGTTGGTACAGATATTGGGCTTTTAATGTATAGATCGTTTAACTTGTAGACCCCGTCTTGAGAAAATATTCCGTTTGAAAGTTAGGTATTGTAGCAAAAGCCAAAAGCCGCCAGCTTGTGACGTAAAGAACAGGCCTATAAAGTTGTGGCAGCTTACAGCACGCAAACATTGTCAGTGCTGCTTAAGACGAAACCAAAGAAGACGAAAAGGAACTTGCAGTGGCCAATAGCCTTAGGACCAAAAATATAGTTTTTGGTAGATTTGGCGGTATTGCGATCGGTAATTACAGAAGTAGTGCCCGTCGCGAAGAATCAAATTTGGCGTGAAGCCCACATGGCCACCGCGCGGAGACCCCTCCCAGCCGACACGTGCCCTTGCCACACTGCCATCGTGTAGTGGCCACTGTTCACCCGCGATTAGTGTTAATTAATTCATAATTAACAAATTTATTTATGTGTACTAATTGTAGGAATTTTTAAATATAACAAATGAGCTCAGGAACTTATAATTTTTTTTACAGAGCCTCGCTATATAGTGTACTTGATTGTGTATTTTTTTATAATTTTATCCATTACAAATTTTACTCAAAAATTCATGTAATCGTACTGCTTGTAGAAATTTTCTAATATAGCAAAATAGGTAAAAAAGTTATGAAATTTTTTTAGAAGGGTCCTTACAAATGTACTTGATTGTATAATTTTTTCAGAATTTTATATTTTGTAAAATTGTCTCAAAAGGGTTAAGATATCAAAAATTAGGATTTTAGATGGAGGAAACTAGGGTTTCATGATTTCATATGACTTCGAATGTGGCAAGTTTAGCACCACATGACTACTCTAGGTAAGAGACCCGATTTATATGTGGGAGTATGTCATGCCTAGTTAAAGCAACCAAAACATGAACACATATGTGTTCAATCACCTCGCCACCCATGGGCCTTACCACACCATCGCCCACTGTTTGTAGATACCTAGATGTCGATGTAATATTTTGATGTTGTTGGTATAAGACATCAATAATTTGTTATAGCATAATTCGGGTATACTCCTTATTCTGTTGTAGAGATATAGTAATAAAAAATCGCATAACACGGGATCCAATATGGCTTACTCGTCTGAGTCACTACTCTCTATTCGATGTGTCTACGTCCATGTGTGTGGCCTTGTTTTGCATCGAGCATGTGTTGTGGGATACGTCAGTCGGTCTAGAGAGCGCATGTCAGATCGGAGGGGGTACGAAGACCGTTAAGTCTGTTGAGTGGACGGAGGTGCACTAGTATGTTGAGTAGGAGCAAGCTGAGTCGGGTAAGCATTAATGTTGTCCTGCTGAGACATGCCGAACTGGGGGCCACATGCAATGAAGTCATGAACGAGGTAATGTACAAATGCACCGCCCCCAAGGTCCGATGTCTGCAACTCCGATCGTCTGGAGGAGCTTTAGCCTTCAATGCACGGTGTGCCAGCGAATCTAGAGGAGCTCTGCTCTGTGAATGCTCCAAACCCTGCATATGCTCCAAACCCTGGCGCCATGTACTTTTCCCTGGTAGGAACCGGGTGGCCTGTATCCTCATCGGTGGATCGGTGGACTGGCTATCACACCCACGGTCAATTGAAGGCTGCAGATGGAACGATATTAGTCAAAATAAACACGCTAGATGTAAAATGAAAATCTCATACCTCACAGGTGTGCAATGTAGATGACCAAAGGGAGCGCTAGTCTGTGTACAGGGTGCGGACAGTAGAAATGATGCATCCCGACGGACCTACAGTGGGAGAATGACATGATGTTAGCCGAACGTAAGGCGTAATAAAAAATAGAACATAGATTTGTATATAACTTACCTCCTCGTTGATCTGGCCCGCGAATGACCGGCGAGTAGCGCTACAATGCCAGCTGAACTCGCTAGGTCGTGATGACCTAGCGGGTGTTGAATCAAGTCCCTTCACTATAAATTAATGCTGAAGTTTTGGTAATTAATGGGAATTGATTTGTGAACTAACATTTTCAAAAGTTGGATGAATATGTTATATTCCACAAATAAGGATGACTTGGGATGACTCCATGTGTTGAAGATGATCAAGTAAGATGCGGAATGGAAGATGGTTTCATGTGTTGAAGGCCATCAATAAGAGAAGATGTGTCATGAGTTGATGCATATCTAAGAGGAGATGATCATGAGTTGATCATCAAGTTAAGTGAAGACCCGTCAGGTGCTAATAGAGTTCAAGTGAATGACCTGGACTTAAAGTGAAGATGTGCGTCATCAAACTTCAAGAGGATGTTCAAGGCAAAGGTATGACTAGCTAGAACTAAGGATGTATTCCTAGTCTTTTACCGGTCTTGGTGTTTGGTTAGAAGACCAGATTACTAGTATAGCTTACCATACTATTAAGAGGTGTAGTTTGAGTCTCATCATATATTGATAGCTCAAGATCACTTGCATGATACTTATATTTGCGACTGTGTTTTGTAAATAGTTGAGGCTCATGTGATGAATCTTTGTAACGTGGGACTATACATTGCAAATGTGTTTTGCAAGTGTTTCAAGTCTATGTTTCCTACTTCTTGTGGTATGAGACTTATATTTATAAATGTGTTTTATAAATGGTTGAAGCTCATAGATAATCCTTGTAGTATGCGACTTAGATTTGTGAATGTGTTTTGAAAACGTGTTAAATCCATGTACTTATACCTGTGTCATGATTTCAAAAGTGTGCAATATATTTTACAACATGATGGGAATCATGGTTGATCCTTGTGTGCATGATACTATAATTTGCAAATGTATTTTGCACGATTTGTTGAAGTATCTGCACTTGTGAGAAAAATCAGAACTACCAGCATGTGTTGCGCGGTACTATTGGACGTCGAAACTACCGGCTTTGTGTGAGTGATACTACTAGATCCCAGAAGTTCCAGAATTATGGGCGGTACATTTTTTCAGAGAGCGCCATGTTTTGGCCCTCGAGACAAATGGAAGTACAGTGTCAATAATTGGAACTACCGGAGAGTGGAAGTATCGGACTGTGTGTGGCGGTACTTCCAATTTTGCTGATAACGGCTAGTTTTTTGACCGTTGAGAGGGGAACAGTAGTTTCGGCCTTATAACGGCGATACTTTCGAAAATCCTGATATTTCAGGGGTTTTGCTTTCAACGGCTAGTTTTTGTGGTGTGGGATATAAATACCCCATTTGCCGGTTGGGAGATGATCTTTTGGTGCTCTATTTCACTTTCTTGAGCTAGTGTGAGGTTCTCCTCTCAATTGTGCATGTGTTGCGCCATGTGAGAAAGGAGAAAGGCTCTTGATTGCATGTGTTACATCTACATGTGGATTTAGTATCTACTTGAGCTTGTGCATTCGTTGCACGTGGTGAGAGTCAAGTAAGGGGCTTGGCTTGTTACTCTTGGAGAGGTTGCCGACTCCTAGACGACATTGGAAGCATCGTACTCGGTGATCTTCTCAAAGAAGCTCGTGAGAAGGCCCGGCGTGTTGTGAAGATTAGAGCTCACCTATCCGGAGCGGGGAAGAGCTACCACTAGTGGAATTGAGGTGTTTACCTTAATTCACGGAGCTGGTCCAATTTGTTTGGGCTTACCTCAACGTGGACTAGGGGAGATTAACAAATCTCCGTGCACCAAGGTAAAAAGTAACCATGTCATTTTGGTTTGTTTTCTTGTGCTCAATTTACATTCAAACAATTTATATTCACAGAATTAAATTGATTACTTGTCATCTTAGGATTGCATACCTTGACACAGACTTAGGGTGTTGGTGCACTTAGGTGAACCTAGTTGATTTAGGCTTTATTTGTGCTAAATCAAATTGAGTTAAACTTCCGCATTATATACTTACTTTCGCCAAATAATTGATAGAAGAGAAAATTTTAAAACTGCCTATTCACCGCCCTCTAGTCGGCTTCCTCGGTCTTACAGCGGGTGAGCACGACCCCCTCCCACTTGGTGTCCGATGAGCAGGGGGTCGTCAATCGAATGGCCGTGCTACGGCTAGTGATGTTGGATGTGCTTGCGATGCGCTGCGCTGCGCCCGCTCCAACTGAAGTGACATACAAAACAGGTTTAGTAACGAATAGTACAAATATCATCAATAAGACAATCAGACATTGTAAGTGTCTTACAGTGTTGTCATGCCGCGAAGTGTTGTGATGATCAAACGAGTGGTAGAGGCTCTTATGGTGCGTTACCTGCTCTGGCCGCTCTACTAGAGGAGGGTGAGTCTGGTGTGCAACCATGGTACGTACCACTCCAGGTACTCACCATACATCCGAACGTCGTACAGATGCTATTCCTGCAGGATGTCCAAGTGTGTCATCTCTGTCCATGCCGTAATCCACTCGTGTTGCGCTGCTTGCCAGTCCTTAGCATGGCGGCCCGCCCTCGTTTGCCTACATTTTCGGAAGGATTGATGTTAGAAAAGAAGACATAAGTGTAAACATTACTCGAACAAAGTTTGACTCACAGGTGTATGGCTCGCTGTAGGACCCTGCCATCCGAAGGGGGCACGACCTAGTACAATGTAAACTAGCATATTAAGCGCTGCAACGTGTAAGGCTCTACCATATGTGCGAACACCAGATGGCAGGTCATCGTCGATAACCCGACGTCCTGGGTGCATTGCACGGATAACCCGTGTGGCGCTACCGTCTGCACGAAATCTTGAGTCCACAGAGCCTAGATGATGTTGTTGTGCAACGACTCGAACTCATTGTGGAATGAGCAGCACCTTGCCGGTCTATTCTTAGGCCTATCTATCGGGTCGTCCGACATAGTGTATTGGTGAGCTGCTCTCTTGAAGGCCAGGCGCCCAACAGGGAAGTTCCTAACTTTACAGCTACAAGAGCACGTAGCAAACAGTTAGGTTCGGGGTAGCACCAGTGTCGTTTCACGAAGCATCACACAAGCCCTGGTATGTGGCACAAAGGACGGCTCATCCCCAGCTGTATTAAGGCATCTCCCCAACCTCCGCGTCATCCAAAGACTCGGCGATGCGGACGAAGCTGGGGAAGCACCAATTGTCCTCTGTGATTGGAAACAGGACCCAACCAAAGAGCTGAAGAAGGTAAGCAATGAGGCACGTCCGAACGACCTCGTTAGGTGCATCCAGCAAGCATTGACTGAAATGCCTCAGCCAAGTTCGGGGGACGCCACGAGCACGCTATGGGACAGGCATGCCCAACCGATGCGCTAGCCTAGTCTTCCAGTCCATCGGCAGATGGCCTGGAACAAGTGGCTCAACCCAGAGAAGGAGACATGCCAAGAACGAGACGTCCTGCAAAGTGACCGTCATCTTACCCCACTAAAAGTGAACGGTGTGCGTCTTGGTCCTCCAGTTGTCGACAAGTACCGACAGCAGACTGGCATCTAGGGTTATTAGTTATTAGGGCAGTCTCTTGTCGGCACTTGTTGACAGGTGTAGCCTCGAGACACACCTTTCATTTTTGGTGGGGTGAGATGATGGTCACTATGCAGGACGTCTCGTTTTTTACCAGACTCCTTCTCTGGGGTAAGCCACTTGTTCTTGACCATGCGCCGGTGGACTAAAAGGTTAGGTTGGCATATCAGTTCAGCATGCCTATCCCGGAGCGTGATGGTGGCGTCCCCCGGACTTGGCTGAGACCTTTTAGTCAGTGCCTGTAGGATGCACCTGACGAGGTCATTATGATGCACCTCGTTGCTTACCTTCTTCAACTCTTTGGTTGGGTCTTGTTTCCAACCACACAAGGCGGTGCTAACTCAGCTTCGTCCACGTCGCTAAGTCTTTGGCTGACGTAGAGGCTGGGGCGATGTCTCAATACAGCTAGGGCGATGCCTCAGTACAGCTGGGGATCAGCCGTGCTTTGCGCCACATACCAGGAGTTGTGTGACACTTCACGGCGCGGCACCGGTGCTACCTTGAACCTGACCGTCTACTACGTGCTTCTACAACTATGGAGTTAGGAGCACTTCTCTGTTGGGCGCCCAGCCTTCGAGAGAGCAGTGCACCCATACACCGAGTCGGATGACCCGATAGACGGGCTCACTATTGGCTCTCGGTGGACTATTGTTTGTCTGTACTGGGCCAAGAATAGACCAGCAAGGTGCTACTCATTGTTCCACAACGAGTTCAAATCATTGCACGACAATGACATCATCTAGGCTCTATGCACTCTAGTTTTTGTGCAGACGGTAGCACCACGCGGGCTGTCCGTGCAATGCACCCATGACGCCGGCTTAGGGGTGATGACCTACCATCTGGTGTTCGCACATATGGTGGAGACAGCGTGTAATGCGATAATTTGCTTTGTACCAGGTCGTGCACCCTCTAGATGGTAGGGTCCTATAGCCAGCCGTACACCTGTGAGTTAAACTTCATCTCAGTAATGTTTACACTTCTTATGTCTTCTTTTGTAACGCCAATCCTTTCAGAAATGCAGACAATCGACGGCGAGTCGGCTTGCTGACGACTGCCAAGCAGTACAGCACGAGTGGATTATGGCATGGATGGAGACGACGCACTTGGAGGTATTGCAGAAGCAATGTTTGTACGATGTTTGCACATACGATGAGTACATGGAGTGGTATGTACCACGGTTGTGCGCCAGACTCACCCTTCCTCCACCGGAGCACCTGAAGCAGGTGATGCACCACAGGAGCCTCCACTACTCATTCAATCATCACAACGCTTCGCGCCATGACAAGACCGTAAGACACTTACAACCGCTGATCATCTCATTGATGATATTTGTACTCTTTGTTACTGAGCTATTTTGTATGTCACTTCAGTTGGAGCAGACGCAGCGCATCGCAAGCGCATCTGAGACTACTATTCGCAGAGTTCAAGAAAATAATAAAGAACTTGAGCTGTGGCCGTTCGACGAACGACACCCTGCTCATCGGGCACCAAGTGGGGGACCGTGCTCACCCGCTAGGTCATCACGACCTAGCGAGTCCGACTAGTGTCGTAGCACTATCTGTCGGTCATCCATAGGCTAGATCGGTAAGGAGATAAGTTATGTACAAATCTACATTCTATTTTTTTTTGTTATGCCTTACATTCCGCTAACATTATGTCATTCTCCCGCCGCAGGTTCATTGAGATGCATCACTTCTACTGTCCGTACCCCAGACACAGACTAGTGCCCCCCTCGGTCATCTGCACTGCACATTCGGGGGTATGAGATTCTCAGTTTACATCTAGAGTGTTTATTTTGACTAAAATTGTTCCATCTTGCAGCCTTGAATTGACTATGGGGTGACAGCCAGTCCACCGATGAGGATACAGGTCTCCCCACTCCTGCCAGGGAGCAGTACATGGTGCTAGAGTTTGGAGTGTACACTCTTCGGACCGGCTGACGTATCCCATGGGATATGCTCAACACAAAACAAGGCCGTGCACGCGAACACAGACGTAGCGAGCAGAGAGTAGTGGCTCAGATGAGTGGGTCATATTAGATCCCGTGTTTTGCGATATTGTATTGCTATATCTCTACAACAGAACAAGAAGTATACCAAAATTATGCTATAACAAATTACCAATGCCTTATACCAACAACATCAAAATATTATATCGACATCTACGTATCTACAAACAACGGGTGATGGTGTGGCAGGTCCCATGGGTGGCGAGGCAATTGAACGCACGTGTGTTCGCCTTTCGGTTGCTTTAACTAGGCATGACATACTCCCACGTATAAATGAGTCTCTTATCTAGAGTAGTCATGTGGTACTAAATTTGCCACATTCAAAGTCACATAAAATCATGAAAGCTAGTTTTGTTTACCTAAAATCCTAATTTTTTAGAACTGAACCCTTAATGTTTGAGACAATTTTACAAAATATAAAATTCTAGAAAAATTACACAATCAAGTCCACTATGTAAATATCCTTTAGAAAATATTTCATAACTTTTTTAGCTCGTTTGCTATATTAGAAAAATCCTACAAACAGTAGGACTGCATGAATTTTACTCGAAAATTCAAATTAGATAAAATTATGAAAAAAGACAATTAAGTACGTTGTGGCGGGAGGCTCCACAAAAAATTTCATAAATTTTTGAGCTCATTTGTTATATTTAAAAAATTCTATAAGCAGTGCACCAAAATAAATTCGCTAATTATGAATTAATTAACACTAATGGCAGGGTGAATAGTGGCTAGCGTACAGTGGCCGTGCGGCAGTGGCTTGTGGCCGTGTAGACTTTGCGCCAAATATGCAAATTCTTCGCAACGGACGCTACTTCTGTAATTACCGATAGCAATACTGCAAAATGGACGAAAAACTGCCAAAGCTACAGGGCTAAAGGCAGGCGACCTCTCTTTTCTAAAAGCCCAGAGCTCGGCAAATCTGTAGAGCTAGATGCAGCTTCCAAGCCTCAATGACCCACCACCAATGCCACCGAATTTCTCAACTGCTTAAACAAGAACTTACAAAAACCAGCAAACTGGTGACGGTGGTGATGACGACGCGATGGTGATGGTGACGATGATTTACATTATTGACCACCTATCCCGGCACACGGTGCATTGGTTGGGTATTGGGGGGAGCTGGAGGTCACGTCAGGACAACCGTTCCAGCCATCAAGATGTCATCTTGGAACGACGACGATGTGCCGGCTGAGCTGGGGGAGGAGGCCTCTGCGTTGTTCTCTTCCTCTTCAGTTAGAATCTCTTGGTCCCTGCAGTTGCCGCTGCAGAATGCTCTCTCACCTCTGCAAAGGACATTCAACAATTTGTTCAATGACGTTGAAGTCACGAAATGCTACCCAGCTACCCATTTTTACTATTAACTTGTTCAATTAAAGAAATGCAATCATAGCTTGACAAACAAATTAGCAGATTCTTCAGTGTGCTGTTTCCAATCTATCCATTTCAGGAAAAGTTCATCGACCAACGAACACATCCTAATGCAACTGATGTAAATTCCCCAAACAACCAAACTTGCAGCACACCTTGGTCTTATACTTCTGAAGATACATACATCACAGTCATCAATTCTTCAGAGCCATATCAAGAGACGACTGGGTAAATGCAACAACATACCGATAAATGCAAGAGTCGTTGCCATCCAGCTTCTTGTTGCAAGTCAAGCAGAAGCGCATGAACACCTCACCGGCGTCGCCGGAGCACTTCACCAGCCAGTAGGACTCAGCCCCTTCCTTCACTTGCTTGGCCTCCCTGCTCTCGCCGTCAGAAACACGAACGGTGCAGGGTTCCAAGATGCAATCCCCAAAAATGTGGGTGGTCTTCGGATTGGGGCTGTGAGCTATGATGCAAGTGTAGTCCTCCGACTGCTCGACCTCCGTCGCCGACACCGACCCGATGTACCGGCATGGGCCGCCGATCGACACCGGCAGCGACCCTGGCGCGGGGAACTTGCCAAGATCGACCGAATGGCTATTCGCACCGAGGTGAGCACCACCGGACAAGATGACCTCTGGACCAGACTTCACATCCCCGTAGAACCTACTGCACGGCACCGACATGCCGCCGCCGCCACCGGTGGCGGCGGCGGACTCCACCTTCCCGAGCACCGGCTGCATATGGCCGCAGTCTCTCGGCAGGGAGGTGTAGGATTTAGTGAGGCATTGCGGGTTGGTCGGCCGCAGCTGGGGACCCAGCAGGCGGTTCTTGGCGTCGGCGGCGGGCTCGGCGAGTGTGTCCACGAGGCCGCTGAGCCCGACGCGCCGCGAGTCCCAGCTCCTGGGCGACCGCGGCGACCGGAGTAGCGACCCCCTGAGCGCGGCGAAGGCCCTGAGGTCGAGCGGCGATGTCGGGCTGCGCGCCAGAGAATCGCACTCCGGCAACGCGCACTTGGCAGCCGCGAGCCCCACCAGCAGCCGCGGAACCGATAAGAACGCCGCGCCGCGGGGCTTCCCAGCGCCGTCGAGCTCGTCCCCCGCGGCGGCCTGGTCGGACACCACCTCCCTCCTCAGCATCGTCGCCTCGAGCCCTGGCTGAAACGCGACCAAGGTCAGAGATTCAGAGCAATGGATCAGCCCAACACTTCCCAAAGGAAAAATCATCAAGAAACGCCAAAGCCCAACACTAGCTACGATCCAAGAACACCACTAGAAAGTCCAGGTCCTCAATAACAACACGGCGCAAAAAGACAAGCCGGGCATGACCGGATGAGGAGGAATCTCCCCAGCTTGCAAGAAAAAACACGACCCATGCATCGATCCCATCCCACCTGATTAGCCCCGTTATTGTTTCTTCCTACTTGCTCTCCCTATCTGCTCTCTCTCTCTCTCTCTCTCTCTCTCTCTCTCTCTCTCTCTCTCTCTCTCTCTATCCTCCACTCCGCAATGGTGCGAGGAACGGAGGGAGGAAGCTAAGCAGGAGCCTGAGCTCTCCAGAGATGGAGCCTGCGAGCGCACAGGCGCAGTAAAATGCCACTGCGTCACTGCACTCACTGCCACTCAGCAGTCAGCACTCCATCCTCCACTAGAGTAGAGCAGCAGCAGCGTCTCTCCCTGTTGTAGGCGTCGCTTTGCGGTGCAGTGCATCAAAATCAGAGGAGAGCAGCTCTGCTCTGCTCGGCTCAGAGAGGTGAGGGGATGTGCCTGCTTCTGAAATACTCCTCCCTCTCATCCATGGATGCAGCCGGAGACAGAGGACGGTAGGCGTAGCCGCGGCTGCTACGACCTACGCGTATGAATAGGGCCGGTGGTACATGCAAAAAATGCGTGAGGTTTTGTCGTGTACAGGGACTTTTACTTTGTATTTACAAAAAGAATTATATGTACATGGTATTGATAAAAATAGCAGTTCTGCTATTCGAACGGCAGCGCTTGGAGGTGACACGTGACGCCTACCGTCCGGCCACCTGCCATCCACCTACAAAACACAGGTGATTAAGCCGGCTTAATTACCTGTCTAAATTTATAATTTTATATCATATTTGTTTAAATTTTTAAATATAGCAAATGAGCTCGAAAAAATACGAAAATTTATACTTAGCCTCCTGATACGACGTACTTCACTGTGTAACAATTTTATCCACTGTAAATGTTGCTAAAAAATTTATACAATTTTAATATTTGTAAGGGTCGTTACATATAGCAAACGAGGTCTAAAAATTATGAAATTTTATTTGAATTGTCCCAACACAATCAACCTAATTGTGTAATTTTTCAAGAATTTTATGTGCTACGAATTTACCATGTTAGTTTATAATAATTTAATCATAATTAGCGATATGCGAGTAGGGATGTCCCCCTTGGTGCTGCCTCCTTGCCTGCAGAAATGTCAGTCTATCCATATATTCCCCCTTGCCCGCTCCCTCCTTCAGACCTGTGTTGGCTTGACCATACTGGCCCCCCTCGTCCGCTCTTTTGCTCGCACAAATGTTAGTCTATACATGTCGTCCCACCTCGCCCGCTCCCTCGTGCGCACATATGTCACTCTTACCATGCTGCCCCTGTCACCTGCGATGCTGCGCATCGACAACGCATCCATAATTTCCAGTGGTAACGCACCGGGTTCTCTTCTCGCTCGACTTCAAATACGGAGCTATCACAATCGCTCATCTAAACCACGTTTCGCTTTTTGTAGGAAGAAGAATCTTCTCCATCATACAGTAGCATAGCATGGCAAACACCGAGAGCCCAGTCAAAACGGGGTCACCAAAGGAAGATCTACCCCTGTAGAGGAGGGAGGACTTCGGACCTAACTACCGCTTGATTCCAAACAGGCGAGCTCAACCGGTATGGCTGAAATGCAGACGTAGGGAGGACGCGGTCGTGCAGATCGTCAAAGGCCATTTCGATGGCGGACGAAATTTTTCAGATGCGTTCCAAACCCAAACAACATACAAAATCCTTATGACAGGCTGATGTGTCAACACAAGCGTACGTCATTTTGCTCAATGGAGTAATACCATCCAATTTCTGTTTAAAACTTGGCAGGGTCTTGTTTGAGATATCCAAATTTCACAAGAATCTCTAAGAAATATTACAAATCTTTTCAAATTCCTACCAAAGACCTTTCGATCCAAGCGGTGCATGATTGGCTCTCGCTACATTTTGTTGCGTCCTGGCACAAATAGGCTCGGGGGCCCAGGGCTTATTTTTAGCTCAAAAATTTTTACAGAACGTTTAGCCTCTACAAATATTTTGGATTCTTGCAAAGTCCCAATTAATCTCCAGACAAAGCCCTAGTGTGAAAGTGTGATGCCTTGGTTATTTTGGCAAAGTACAACAAGGTGTCCCAATTCTAGTTAGGACACTGACATATTTTGGCTAAAATTTGCATGTGTTCCAGAGACGTCCATTTCAGCGTACAAGTTTGTAATGTACGTGAACCCGTGACCCCTCTCTCCACCATTCGTTGCTTGCAATCACGCAACCTGTCTTCTGGTTTGTGATTTTGTGTAAATTAATGCCATAGCTTTCAGTCACGATTTAAGCTCAAATCTACGGAACTAATACCACCTTCGTAGTTCGATTGCCCTAGATCTCTTACTATCTTCCAATTTCTTACAAAGTTTGAACACAATTATTCGACTCTTGATTGATCAGTTTGTAGGGCTCGTTCATTTTGACTTCGGATTTTAGCTTTTAGAACATGTTGGGTTCTTAATTTTAGTTTTTTTTTCTTTGCATTGTTTGTTAAGATATAACGTTTTTTATTTTTTTTTTATTTTTTAATTGAATGACCTAGAAAAATTAATTATCACTATCGTACAATTTCAGTTAAAATCTGTTAATCAAAAGATAGAAGATACTGAAAAAGATAAATTAGATGGGACGTAAAATTTGACGGTCGGTGCCACAAAAGGACACCTTATTTTCATGTAACCAATTTCAACATGTACATATGTGCAGATTTGGAGACACCTAGCTACACGACATATGTACATATTCCAAAAATTTGCCTCCTAGTGGGCACATAATTTCACGTGAAGACCTAGATGCTCCTACAGGGCTCGCACACAGTACAATTATACAAAGAACAAGATTGAAAGAAACCCTAAGCCTACCATTGCCCCCTTGGTTGAGGCCGTGGACAATTAAGCCCTGTTTTAAATGGATTCTATTATTTCTCTGGTTTTTGGTTTTTTAAGTCAGAAACCATTTAGATGCATCGGGTTCTAATTTTGATATTTTTGGCTTTTTAGCCTGTTTGCTTTTGCTTTCCTCCTTTTTTTCTTTGCGGCGTGGAGATATAACGGTGTTTTGTTTTTTTTCTTATTTTTCTTTAACTAAATGACTTTGAAAAAACTAATGATTGTTACAGTACAATTTTAGCCAACAGTAAAAGGCTGCAGCCGGTTGGAACACCCCTAAGCTCTGTTAAGGGGGCTCAAGGCACTGTAGACAACAAGCCCTATGTGATTTGTTTGTATTGGGTACCATAGAGTATGGCCCCATCTCGTCTCAGCCTTGGACAGTGCTTGGGGTCCCAGACCTAGGTCTTTTCTTGTCCACTGGCTAACTTACATGGTTTTGGACATTTAGTTTTATTCTAATGTAAGGATAAAGTGGTTAACTGACTTGGTGCATTAGCCTTGTGTTAGGTAGTCCTTATAGGAAAAGGCTAGTCATATATTGGCCATGTTCATATTAACTGTAATTGATAGTTTTTAACTATAACTAATGGTTTTTGACTAAATATAAATGGTAGTTGTTAAAATAAGTGGTTTTTAGAAGGAGACAAGCGGTGGAGAAAGTGAGGAAGAGATGCATGCGTAAGACAGGAGCGAGAGGAATGCAGTGCGTGATGCGCACGTGACCCCCGCCTCATAATCGAAGCGAGAGGAGTGAAAAAGCCGCTTCGAAAAACTGAGTGTTCATATTGTCTTCTAGTTTCTTCAAACAGAAGCCAGTAACAGAAACTAATATAAACATACCTATAGTTATATTTGGTATGTGGTACCACTAACACCCTTGAAATTGCATTAAAAGAGCATCAAGGATGTCCTTGTTGCTTGAAAAGGAGGAAAACCCCTACACGGGTGTGTGGGGGAAAAAACATTGTCCCCTAAAAGCTCCTATAATATTACGGGGGTGTTCTTTTTGGCTTCTAAAAGCGGCTTTTGGCTTTTGCTACAGTACCTAACTTTTAATAGAATATTTTCTCAAGACGGAATCTATAAGTTAATTGTAGTACACGGTAAAAGTCAAATATCTGTATCAACCAAAATTGCAAGCGATTATCTCTCTCTCCGCAATCTCTGTCGCAAACAGTCAAAATTCAAAAATTTCAGCCAAAAGCCATAAGCCGTAGCCAAAAAGAACAGGCCCCCATTCGTGCATGGAATTTTGGAGGAGTGTAAGCACGGGCGCCGACCTCACAAAGACTTTCTTACGTTTGACACCAGACAAATTGTCGTATCTCTTTCCTATGAAACATTCGAATGCCTCTTTAAAACCATCCACTCATTTTTCATTTTGGTTCATGTAGGATTCAAAACCTCCAATATATGGACAGAATAGACACCGGGCATTTATCCGGCTGTTTTTTATTAGCAAAAGGCCCAACCGGGGGCATTACTGGGCCGGAGCAAGCAGGCCGCATGGCTCCACCGACTAAAAGCAATAGGCCCAAAATCTCTCGGAAAAGTTGAGCCCAAGACCGATTTTTTTCCGCGGATTTCCCGCCCACGAGGCACTTGTGTGGGCCTCCCGTCCTTACAAATACCAACGGCGGCGAATTGGCGATCGCTTCAAGCAGACAAGCACGCATCCAACACACACACACCACAGGGAGAGAGTGAGATATGTCGCATTCACCGTCGGGATTGAACGCGGCGGCGCCGTCGGCCGGAGAGGAGGCCTTCGTCGGCGCGGCGGGGGAGGACGGCGGCGACTCCAAGCTCTCGGCGCTCCTCTGCGGTACGCCCCCTGAAACCCTGGGCCTCCCGTCTCGTCACGGTGCCCGCTCGCTCTCCTCTCCAAGTTTGCTTGCTCGCCGCGATCGCGCGAGCTCGTGTTCACGATGTGTGGTTCGTTCGATTTTGCGCAGGAGCTTGCCCTAGATTTGGGGGGTTAAGCCATCCAGCGTTTTAAAGTTTTGGGGATTAGTTTGATCTGAGGTACGGGTATCGAGCCCTGGCCTCGCGTTGCTTGAATCCATCGGCATCGCCTGCTTAGAAATGCGGTTCGGTCCTAACCCACCTGGTTCTTCTCGGGTTCGTTTGTTTCCCAATCCCGATTTGATTTGCTGTGGCCAATTTGTTTTGTTTGTTTCGGATCAATTGTCTTATGCATCCGCCGCATTTGTATATCAGATTCTCAAAAAGAAAATCAGAGAGAAATCTCCTCTACCTCGATGTGTGCAGTGCGCGTAGTTCACTTGCTATATTCCGAAACGCATACGCTAGAGATGGTTCGGACGCACAGATGAGCATACTTCTATTTCGCGTCCCAGACGGCAGCACGTATGCTGAACTGCTAGCGCTAACACGGCCGTGGATTGCCTCCCCGCAGACGTGTCGCAGCAGGTGCAGGACGCCCTCCAGAGCATGCTGAAGATGACGGGCGAGATCGAGCAGTGCGGCGGCGAGATCGAGGCGGAGATCGAGCGGGCCAAGGAGGCCGTGGCCGACAAGGGCAGGGCGCTCGAGGACGAGAGGGAGAGGTTCCAGAAGGCCGCCCTCGCCGCGCTCGACATCCTCGGCGGCGCCGGCGGCATCTGAACCGCCTCAATTGATGAGAATCAAGACCGATCCCGGTGGCTGCTGTACATCACAGTTCGTGCAAGACTCAGGATGGAACTGAACTACTAGTGGTACTCCCTACTCCGATGTGAATGCTGCCAATTGTCAGCGGGGTTAGCCTCTTTTGCATACCTTTTACTATATTTTTCTATTTTATTGACTCCGTTTTAAAAAATCATACGGTTTAAAAGCCAGTTACTATAGGCAGTACTAGTATAAGGGTCTATTCTTTTTTATTGTAGTTTTTAGCTACAGCTTGTGGCTTTTGGACTGTTCGTGCGAGAGATTACAGAGTAACAGAAGCTCACGTGTGGTTTTTACCGATATAAATGAAGTCGGTACAATATATACTACAATTAACTAGTAGACTCTATCTTAAAAAGATACCCCGTTTTAAAACTATTTACTGTAGAAAAATAAAAAAACAGCTTTTAAAAACAAAAAAACAAAGGCTAAGTCAACTTTAAATCTAAAAAAATCCGGCCACTAGTTTTCTACCGGGGCAGCACCATTTACTTACGCGTAATGCAGCAGGATCTGGCTTTCTTCTCCTCCACAGTTCCCTGCATCGCACGTGCCATGCGTACACACAAAACTCTTGACCTCTTGTCCCCGTTTGGACACGGCGTCTGCAGGTCTGCACTGCACGCTCTCTACTCTAGTAATGTACATCGAGAAGGGGGAAAAAATCCAACGGAACCTTCCATTTTTTTCTCCCCCAAACCAACGCGGCGAAGCAAAGCCAGCTTCCCGAATTTCCAGGTGCCGGCCGGCTGGGCGGCTGGCGTCCCGAATCGGCATCCAGGAAAGTTCCTTCCTGCTCGTCTTTGACTGTCCATGTGGCAATTCCAACACAGCCCAACTCGATACCCATATAAAGTAGGCACCGAGTTAGCTTCCCGTCTCACAAGTCACAGCTCGACTCGGCACAAGTAACTCTTGCTGCTGCCTTTTTCCTCTCCACCTTCCTGTCTTTGCGATTCTGAGCTCAGATGAGGCCCGTGAAGGCGTGCGTGATGCCCCTCGTGTCCGGCGTGACGGCGCAGCTCGCGAACGGCGCGGCACCGGAGACGGCGTGGCGGATCGCCGACGGCAAGGTCGTCGACCAGGCGGTCG
Source organism: Bonia amplexicaulis (assembly GCA_036346245.1). Lineage (NCBI taxonomy): Eukaryota > Viridiplantae > Streptophyta > Magnoliopsida > Poales > Poaceae > Bonia > Bonia amplexicaulis. The sequence continues at coordinate 20,879,703 of CM070747.1, read as the reverse complement.
CGTACACGCTCATGGTCGCGGCGCTCGTCGTCACCTACCTCGTTCACTGACCAGCTGGCCCCGTGTTCCACTCCCACCATCTTCTTGGGTGCACCTGAGCACCTAGCTTACCTTGCAAAGTTCATAATCAGTTTGTGATTTTGTACTCGATATTTAATCAATGCGAATGCGCGATTAACCGTCACGGCAATTTTTTGTTCTACCCGATCGCAAAACATGGATACTGTGTATCTTAGCCTAGAGATGAAAACAGATCAAATCTGGAACCATATCTACGCTCGTGATCCCTTACCCTTTCATTTAGAAAATGATGAATCCATACAGGCCTGTGGTCTAAAAAAATGTATTCGAATGCGAACTCTAATGTGCTCATATTCACATGCGTGATGCGTGGAAATGGAATGTGCATCAAATATGAAATGGAGTTGGATTTCACTTAGCTAATTTGAAATCGAACATCCACATTATTTTTACGCCAACTGACTAGATAATAACAACCACCTTACATAGTCATTACATCCTTAGATATAACCAGGGTTCACAATTTCGAAGAAATCATTTCGTTAATTTCATTACCCTTCGAAACATATACAATTCGGTCAAAATTTGGCCGAATTTATCCCCATTTGAATTTTATCCAGATTTTGTTTAAATTTTGGTTAAATTTTATCAAAATTCAAATAGTATTTGAAAATTTCGTCTAAAATTTTGAATAAAATACTGAAATTTCGTTCATTTCGGTTCTTTCGCTAGGCGGTAAAAGATTTCACAAACCGAAATAGTTTTCGCTGGATGTGACACAGTAAACCATCGCAATGCGTTCTACTAAATTCTATGGATTGTAAATATGGACAATAAATTCAAAGAAGTGTTTAACTAATGGGTCTATCTAGGCATCATGTACATGTTTTCTCCTCAGGCATCATGTATATGTTTTCTCCTCAGGCATCATGTATATGTTTTCTCCTCAAAAGATCAGGTGCATTTTTAAGCGCCTGTTCATATCGAGATTCGTGTAGACCTAAACCTAATACGCAATCTCCTCCACCATAGCCAGGTCCGCCTCCCACGATCACCTGCCATTGCTCCACACCAAAGCCTAACTCGGTCACCCACGCCCACCGTCACGACGTTGGTGTCCCCTAAAATCTAAGATTGAAGCAATATGAAACCCCGAGAATATAACCTATGTGAACCCCGACCCTATATAGCCGCAGAGATCACTGCAGAGGTCTCTGGCACTGCCGTTGAAGCATAAATCTTGAGGCACATCCGACGGTCACAAAATCTTTGAATGGTAGAGGGGAATTCAGGTGCCCGTAGCTTTGCAAATATGTCAAAATTTGTCATACTTGTGCAAAATAGGCATATAGTTCTGCCATACCTGAATTAGGATACAGATTCACACGGGGACAGCCGTAACCCGCATGGTGAATTATGCTCGCATCTTGATTTTTAGTGCAGTTTGGATAAAAGTAATTATCCAAATGAAGGAAAAAAAATTGAGACCAAATATTTTTTGGAGGACCAAGTTCGATAAATGATTGTTCCGAACCATCCTCATTCTGTTAAAATGTAGCCATTCATATGCCCACAGCCAATTGACTAGGGTGGTTCAACCTACACTACAACATAAACTCCACATAGAGACACTTTTTAATATAGTAGATTTTTTTTTCATGTCTCTTTATTATTGTAGAGGTGTTTTTTTAAACGTCTTATAAGTGTCTTCCTATCACTACTATAAAAAGGGTTATCACAGACAGTTCAAGACTGTCATCACAGACGGTTTTCTGAACCGCCAATATTTATGTGTCAATGATAATCGGATGCTATCATAGACTGTTTATGAGCCGTCTGTGATAAACACAACACAGACGGTTTGTAAATAGAACCGTCTGTGAAGAACACTATCACAGACGGCTCAAACCAAAAACCGTCTGTGATACTCACACATCACAGACGGTTGTAATTACCAATCATCTGTGATTAGCGAGTATCACAGATGGATGGTATGTAGAATCGTCTGTGATAGTCCTTCATAGACGGTTTATAGCACAAATCGTCTGTGATAGTTCATTCTATACCTAAATTTTTTTTTCTGTTTTTTGGCTAGCCTCAAGAAATAATGTTACATATGCCCTTTGAAAACAAACAAATACAATGGCAAGCACAACAACACATTCTATTTCCATTAAGATTATAATCCATCGTTACAGCATAAGAAGATAATGAACCCAACTCTTTAACACGGCAAGAACATATAAGAAGCAGAGATCCTAGCAGACAGTAGAAACTGGATGCATCGGATGGTGGCTGGATATCACCGACAATGGAGAGGCGGCGGTAGCACCACCTTTTGTGGCACGACGGTGAGACTATACAAGACACTTTTACGATACTTATAACAAGTGTGTGTTGTGCAGTCGACCGTGGTGTCACAACGGAGACACTAGCTCACGGCGGTAGTCGGCGTCGTCGAGGAACAACCTGGATGCATCGGATGGCAGTAGCGCCACCTTTGTGGTACGACGGTGAAACTGCATAAGACACTTACGATAAAAGTGTGTTATGCAGTAGACCGTGGTATCACAACGGAGGCGCTAGCTCACGGTGGTAGTTGACGTCATCGAGGGGAGGATGTAAGAAGCTAGCTAGTGGATGAACTCACGCGTGACTGCCGGTGGAAAGGTATATGGAGAGTAATTAATAAGGGCCGAGCGGTGGGAGGAACCAGTGCCTGCTACTCGTTGTGGAGAGAATGAACGGGAGGAATATAGAGACATATTATTAAAACATCACAAAGGATATAGAGGCGTTTTATAGAGGTGTTTTACTGTGTCTTCAAGGGAATAAGAGTATTTCATAATGACGTTAAATTATGTCACTACTATAGTGTACCATAGAAAAAATCTAAAAAAAATGTGTGGACAATTATCCAAATGAAGGAAAAAAATTGAGACCAAATATTTTTTTGGAGGACCAAGTTCGAAAAATGATTGTTCCGAACAATCCTCATCCTGTTAAAATGTAGCCATTCATATGCCCACAGGCAATTGACTATGGTGGTTCAACCTACACTACAACATAAACTCCACCTAGAGACGCTTTTTAATATAGTAGATCTTTTCATGTGTCTATATTATTGTAGAGGTGTTTTTTTTAAACGCCTCATAAGTGCCTTCCTATGTATCGTCATTATGAATATAGAGACATATTATTAAAACGTCACAAAGGATATAGAGGTGCTTTATTGTGTCTCCAAGGGAATAAAAAGTATTTCATAGTGACATTAAATTGTGCCACTACTATAGTGTACCATAGAAAAAATCTAAAAAAATGTGTGGACTCTTCCAAATGTTAGTACTAGAAAAAATCTAAAAAATGTGTTGACTCTTGCACAGGAATAGTACTTTTTTTGGACATGTTGTACCAACCACCTCAACCTCATCACTTCACATGTTTAGATGTGTTTTGCAATATTTATATGTAGGTCATTTAACACATGTAAACTACCGAAAAATGCCTCTAGATAGTTAAAAACATCTCAAAAAAATATCTCTACACAACAAAAACTTAAGGCGAATTAGAGTGTCTAAAAAGTCTCTACAAAATAAAATTTTGCATATGGTTTTAAAACATCTCAAAACCACGTCTACAATATAAAATTTTGCGATGATTTTTAAAGTGTCTCTAAAAAGTACGTCCAGGTTATGTAATTTTAATTTTAGAAGCAAGTTGAGCGGACCCGTGGTTTATTCTTCTTTCGAGATTTTGTATGAAGGCAAGGTATTTCTGCTTGCTAGACATCTTGCTGCGTTATTTTTATCCTACAAAATATCAATATCGATCGATGTGAATAATGTTTGAAACAATACTGTGTTGATGCATAGTGATTCATATTATCAGCAATTTTTGATGTGTATAATCTGATCTGAATTGAAGGCATGCCATGAAACATTGCGAACAGCTTTGGATCTCATTATAGAAAATCCTTGCCCATCTGCGTGAGTGTAAATTGTACTATCGGTTGTTAATTGTTTCTAATAAAAAAATATAAAATAGAAAAAGTTGAGGAAAAAAATTAAAAACTATTATATCATCATAGATAATACAAAGAAATAAGAAAAAATAAAAAAGACCAAAATAAACTAAAGTTAGAAGCCGATGTATTCTAAGTGACTTCTGTTTTAAATAAATTAAAAGCTAAAAAAATAGAAACTAAAATTGTTTGAAGACGTTCTCCTCGAGTGAGCGGAGATTCGAGAGCCTTCCAAGCACACCCCCTGAATTTAGGTGGTGATCATTTGGGCTTATTTTTGGTGGCTTATGGTCGAAAAGCATCAGAATTGGTGAAAAACACACGTATTAACAGATACTTATTTAACATAATTAAATTTAAAAAAATTAAAAAATATAAAAAATATGTTAGCCCATCACAGACAACGCAAACGAATACGGGAAAAAAAGAACGGGCAAAAAAGCTCAAAAAAAAGCCAAAAGTTCAGAAAAAGACGAATTTATGAATAGTGAAAAATAAGCCAGAAAGCTGAAGCCGAAACAATCACAGCCTTACTAACGCCATCACTTTTCACCTCTGGCTCTCACACATCACATCATCGTGTATTTACTAATTGGTTTCTTGCTTGCTTCTCTTTCATAAATATGGCTGGTTTTGCAGGAGCACAGGCCTGGAGTTCTTGGTCATGTTCTCCGCCAGGCTCTCGCTGGCGACGGAGGCGTAGACCTCTGCGAGAGCGGTGACCTATGGCAAGACGATCAACTAGGGGAGAGATGGCCTCTGCATTTTGATTCCTTGTTTTTTTAGGGTGGTTCTGTGATAACCCTCGAAATCAAATTTACTGAAAACACACAGTTGAGAAGTGATCCATACATTAATAAGAACATTAACATTTAAATAAGAAAAATTAACAATTAAAACATTCAACGCTAAAATAAAATGAGGGTTTATTAAATAAAATATCTGATTACAGAAAAAACCTAATTACAAGAATAAGTCCCACATACATTCAACTTTACCACATACATTCAACTTTAATACTACAAATCCAATGTACAGAATCTCAATCTCAGGATTTACAAAAGATAAAGTATCACAATTAAGTGTTGCAAAACTTCAATTTCATCTCATACAAGAATGAATTTTATGCAAATGTATTACATCAAAATTCATCTAATGAATCCACATCTTCATAGCCGCTCCAAAATTAGAATACTTGTACAATCATGTTAGCCAAAACCACAAATATAAATATAAAATGAATTTAAATAATATATTGCCGTCACAACCCGGTTTTTAATAATTTTGCACAAGAGCAATCGCTCACCGAGATACTAGGATCGTCCGGGGCCAATCGGCACATCTCGCGTATTGTGTTTTCATTATTCGGTGGTAAAACTACCATTCTTATCTTTTTACCCTTCCTGATGCGTCATTCCATTCAATGCCATGCACAAGCCACATTATAAACCACTGGTCACCCTCAGGACCAATCAAAGCCATGAGTAAAGCCCACAAGTGCTAGCAGGAGAGATGAGCCACACCTCACCGCCATAAGCCACCAGTGAATCTACAAAGCTCACTGCCATGGGGCTACAATAGCAACCAAATGCTGCCATCGCCCATCACAAGCACCACCATAGGTGGTCACTCCCATACAATCATTGCTAGAACCCTCATGAGCCACATCCGGCCAACAGACAGCCAAGAGAGGGCATTGCCCATTTAAACCCCCTATTCACAAGAACCACAACATAGCTGAAAGAGGAAGTCAAGCCAAGACCAAAGGACAATCGAAGGGCACCACGCCCAGGGAATAACCTCCATAAGACAATCTTCCACATAATTTAGCCAAAACAAGAAAACATAGCCTAGTGAGAGCAAGAACATCCCACACACCTCTAATCCAAGTCGATAATGCCAGTAAAGTATAATCATAAGCTATATCTCTACTTTTGCTAACACTAGAGCCAACTGATAGAGCCACGGCGAGGCAATAGCCTTCGATTCACCACACTAGAACAAGGGAGCCCGACAACCATCCAAGGAGTCGTCGGGCTATGAACATACTCCCTGGCGCATGCAAAGCCCTAGTGCCTCACGATTGCTCACCACTATGCCTCCCAAAACCCTAAACGACCCCACTGCTAATCACTTTTCCATGCACCACACATCTCATAAAATAAAATCAACCACAAAAGTAGGATTAGGAAGGAATGCAGTAGAAGGGAGTAAGGACAAACTTGGTAAACTTGAGGACCGTGTAGAGCCGAGGATGCAAGGGGGTGGATATTGGCCATTAAGATGCATGGAGCTGACGGCAAGCCACCGGTAGGTAGGCCGACGAGGATCAAGGCACAACACTGGCGGTAAGCATCGGTGGCTCATCGCCGCTGTGACACATAGCCCAACGAAGGGGAACCGGTAGAGCCAGGGTACGCCAGTGGGACCTCGACTCTATCGAGGCGCACGACCATAAGACAGAGAGGTAGGCGACGGTGGCTGGGCACTCAACACCGGCAGGCCAAAGAGCTCCAACGAGATTGCACAAAAAAGGGAGAAAGGGAGGAAAACACATCCATTAGAGGGGGAATTCCAAATCCACTCACCTCATACCAGATCCAAGAAGCCGAGCCCTCAAATCACAAGGGGGAACGACCGGATTTGAATCGATGGCATAAGGGAGGCGACAAGAAACGCCAGGCAAATCGGAAGACGGCGTTGCCCGAGGAGGGGGGACACCGAGAGGGGTTGAGGCGAGTTGAGGTGGTGCGAGGGAGACTCGTCGGTGGCAGCGCCATGGCCGGCGAGGCTGAGCTAGAGGGAGGCACCGAAAGAGGAGAAGGTGAACTGAGTGAGGGCTTGTTTGGCAACGGCTGCGGCTTATGGCTTTTGGCTGAAATTTTTGAATTTTGGCTGTTTACGGTACATATTACGGAGAGAGATACTCATTTGCGATTTTAGATGGTACAGATGTTGGGCTTTTAACGTGCACATCGTTTAACTTGCAGACCCCGTCTTGAGAAAATACTCCTTTTGAAAGTTAGGTACTCTAGCAAAAGCCAAAAGCTGCTGGCTTCGGAGGAAAAGAACAGGCCCTGAAACGCGTGTGGTAAAAAAGCATTAATGTAACATCCCAAAAATTTAAATTTGAAAATGTAAAGCTTTTGGATTATTTTACCCTATATTTTATTTGGATTTGGATTTTGTGGTGTTTCTTAAATTTTGGTTAAGGTTCCTCTATTTGGAAGTCTATGAAAAAGACAAAACAAACATTAGTAATGCCATAAAGGGAAATATGCAAATAATAGAAAACTAAAATTTTAAATACGAATATGAAAAGATGATCCAGAATAATGAGGGAGAAAACTGAGTCAAAATATAAAATCTCATTTTAGAAATAATAGCATAAATAGCATTCCAAAAATCCAAAGTTGGGCGTTCAAAAATTTGTATAAACAAATCACAACAAAATTTAATTGAAAATAGAAGACCCAAATTAGAAATCCAAGAGCTTTCCATTTTTCTCTCATTCTCTAGTAATTTTCCTCTATTACATGTGGGCCCCACCATCCCCTTTTTCTCTCTCTCCCTTTTTCCTCTCTTCTCCTTTTCTTTCCCCTTCTTTCCTCTGTCGCGCGGGCCCGAGCGCTCCTTTCTTCTTTCTTTCTTTTCTTTCCCCCCGTGCGTGCGCACTCCGTTCCTTTCTCCCACTTCTCCCCCCCTTTTCCCTTGCAGGGCTGCCGTTCGCCCACGTCGTCCTCCGCAGCGCGTGCGTCCTCGCCTGCGCCTCCCGTGCGCCGAGCCCCACGCCGTATCCCCGCCTGTGCTTTGCCGCCCGCGATCGTCACCGGGTCGCCATTGCGCCACCAGCCTCTGCCGCCCGCGGCTCTTCACTCACTCACCTGCCCTCTCTGTCGATCCTCGGCAAGACAGTTCATCATGCCGAATCTTGCGCAAGATCTCGCCTGTCACCACAAGACCGCCAGCATTGCCTCCTTCACGTCGTCGTCGCCGCCATCATTTCCCGCCTGGCATCGAAGAGACAACACGGCCCCGCCTCACGCCGACTTCACCCGCTGCCTATAAAGGCCGTTGGAGCCCGCCATCATCCTCCTTCGCTCCCTCATCCTCCCACCACGGCGACTGCCCCAAGAACCCGTACTCACGGAGCGGCTTTCTTCCCAAAACCACCATGCCGCCATTATCGCCGCCACACCTCCTCGGCCGAGCTCCTCCACCTCGCGGTGGGAGCACCTTCTCGGCGCCTCGAGCCACCCCAACCGCCGGATCTCCTCCCCGCCCCAACTCGCCAAGACCGTGAACACACTGCGCCGCCCATGGCTTCCGCCGCCGGCTCATCTCAGCAATCCTCCGGCCCGGCCAACTGCACGGTAAGGTTTCCCACTCCTCCCTCCAACTCGTGCCCCTCCTATCTCGGCTCCTTCTCCACGCCGGCGCCGCCGCCCCATTCCACCATCGCCGCCGGCCGCTCTCCGCGCCGCCGACCTTTTCTGGCACCATCCCAGGCTGCGGCACCTCCTCCACTAGCTTCCCCACCTCCGTGAACCCACTTTACTGGTTACACCGGCCTCCCGGCCACCGCTGTCGCGGCAACGTCGGCACCGCGCCGCCAAGATGCTCTGCTTTGAGCCGCTCCCATGGCTCACCTCTTCTAGTATAATACCACTCTCATGTCACCGAGCGCCCGCCCACTGGTTAGCCGAGCGAATCGCTAGCCCATTTGCTCGTGTCCCGAGTTCGATTCCTACAACAGCACCTCTTTTCTTCTTTTTGATTCCGATTTTCTTCCATCTAATTCAAGTAACAAAAGTCAAGAAAAATTAGAGAAAATTCAGAGAATCTAATAAAATTTAATTAGGATGTGAATGAAATTGATTAAGATTTAATAGTGGATTAAATACCATCTTTGCATAATTAATGTGCCTATATTATTTATCTTGACCTAAGTATTAATTAAAGGCATTAACAAAGGTGGTTCTAAATTTAATAAAGATTAATTTAATATGACTTAAATGTTTGTCTAGGTCTAAAAGACTAAATACTAATTAAAGACATTAATAAAGGAAAACAGTGGTTTGTTAGTCATCACGATCTAATAAAGATTACTCTTAATTAATAGTATAACCCAATATAACAAGCCTTGCCCAGATGAATGAATTTAAATTAAAACTAAAACCAAGCTTAATAATAATTGAGTTAAAGACAAAAAGATAATGGTGCTATTACTTAAATCCTGATATTAGATTTAGTAAATGTGTTAAGCATGGTTGTCTATAACGAGTTAGTACCAAATGGACCCTACTTCAAAATAATTTACTTCTAGTCATAGCTAGGAGTACCTGAAATATAGTACCACAAAAATACTATAGACTCGGACTCTAGGATTAATTCGGTAAGCTAAAATTTGTATACATCGTGTATGTAGTATATACCCTGAATATTAATGTTCGACACAATAATACCTGGCTAGACTTGTACACCAACTCATCGGTCTAACCTAGCTCATGGAACTTCCTAAATAAATATAAAAATAATAAAAGAGATTATTGAATTAAAAGACCGAGTCATCGTATTATACAGTCGAACTTGCCTCAAATCACCATTAACTCATAACAAAGATAAAAATGAATTTACTCGGATTTATTTGGATCTTTTGAGTTATTTGCTTTTATTTGGACTCAGCCATCTACCGCGTAATTAGAAATCGGAAGTCGTGAAGGTTCAGTAGATCAAGCGAGGTCAAGCTCGAAGAGAAGATAGAGGCCAAAAGCTCCAGAAGAAGCATTGTGTGAACTCAAGACCATGAAACCGCGTCAAAGTAGTCAATACTTTGATCATGTTGAACCTACATTTTATGCAAATTACTTTTGTTTAAATTATCAAATTGCATGCTGTTATTTTATGTACAAATACATGCTTAATTCAAGATTCTAGTTATATGCCCATTGTTTACCTTGATTAATATTACACCCCCTTGTTGAATATTTGAATATGTGATCCTTGTCGCCCTAGCGAAATTATGATAGTAACCTTTTGAAAATAAGTCCGTAATTTATTACGCCATGCGTAGCGTTGCATAGATATTCATGGGCGTGAAAACGCCCAAGCATCACTTTTAATCATGAGAAAATTTGGTTGGGCAGTCACGGTGGGAATGACTGGAGAAATGTTTGGAACTATTATTTTATGCTCCCAAAACCCTACTTGCTTGAATATCTGGGCGAATGGTTCGATGGTGTGTATGTGAATGGTGCAGTGGAGGCACAAAGTGGGTTGTGGTAGAATCGCCCGAGATACCACTAAGGACCGAATCTTGTCATGATCTCCCACGTAAAACAAAGGCAACCACAAGTCATAAAGTACAACTTGGCTAAGTAGTTGTATCGAAACTCTGGACTCATCTCACCGGTAGTGGATTGAAGTGGATAAGCAAGGGCAAGGGGAGGCCTAAAGGGACACCAAGGGGAGGGTGAAGTTTTCTAGCTGTTCTAAGCGTTGCGGGAAGTGGAGCCCGGCTGCGTTAGTAATCGTGGAGAACATCCGTGCATAGATGGGACCCACCGCAAGTGGGAGAAGCCCATAAGGTGAGATGATAAAAGAAACTAGATACTTTGAACAACATCGTGATGGTGCCGCTCAACCACATGACTAAGGAATCGTGTGGGCAACGAGTTGATTGTCTCTTGTGGTGAAAGTGTACAAACTCTGCAGAGTCAAAACTATTCGAATAGCCGTGCCCACGGTCAAGGGCGGACATGGGAAACTTAACGGATATAGTTCTGCTTTCAAAATGATTTGTGGGTGGGAACGGAAAAGTGAAGGCGCGCAAAGCCACGGTTTGTGTTGTCTGGGTGTCGCCCGATGATAAGTTAAGCGGCTATAACGAAGGATTAAGCATATGGTGCGCGATGCCATGTAACGGTGGATGGAATCAATCGCTCTCGTTATTGCATTCTCATATATATTACGCTTTGTTCAAACCGCTAAGTCTCAGAAGGTTTTCTATGTATTATATTTCAAAAGCTAAACAATGATAACGCTTCTGCTTTTACAAAGTAAAGTGATAGGAAGATAAATAGAGTCGTAGGAAGAGTGGATGTCTGTTGTGGTAATTACATAACGATGATTGGTGAATTCATGCCGATTATAAAAAGAGAATATTAGAAAGGGGTTTAGGAGAAATAAATCGGTGGCGTTTATATGAATGGATGGGTTAGAAAGATGATTTAAATAATTTTTAGAAGATTAGAGTGTGCAAAAGAAATTGTTGGATTACGACACTAATATAAATTCTTGAGAGATGTTAGTAATAATGTGATTGATAGGATTTGATTAAAATATCTTGGAAGGATGAATTGAATTTTGGGTATATCGGAGGAATAATAATAATTACCGGAGTTTAATCGGGATCAATGATTTTAGAGAATTAGAAGAGTGTAAAGGTAGTTGTTGGATTTAATGGGATTAACAGGAATTGATCTAGATAGATGACTTGAATTTGAGGAAATTTGGAGATATGATAATTGAAGCATAAACTAGATTAATGATACTCTTGGTGCAGAAGTATTGATGAATTAGTGAGAGATAAATAATGAAAATAAGGATGATTATGGAAAGAGCAATTTATGGTTTTGGATCATTAGCAGAAAGGATTGATTTGTTAGAAAGTTCTGATTTGAACGGTGTCGGTGGATTGAAAAGTAATCCTATTAGGGAATCATTGGAATTCAGAAGTAGGGAGTTGGTGAATATTGATTTCAAGATTGGACTAGTATGAATTCGGAATACGTGGAGACATTGGTGGATTCAAAATGAATGTATATATATAAAGGGTTTGATTGGTGGATTAGCTAAATGATGCCACTCATTGTTTGGAGTCTTAGACGGCATTTAGTAAGAAAATTGTGTCTTTGGGGAATTAAGTCAATTATGGTATTTGGGGGAGTGAGTCAATTTGGCAATCGTCGTGGGGAGTTCTAGGTAGCAACAATAACACTATGGTTTAATAATAACAATGCTACCAAAAGCGATTTCTGGTAAATAGAACAAACCGAGCCTTTCCTTTGATAAGCCATGCATACTATATATTTGCATTCTGTGTATTGGCTCGCGGAGCACGGTGGTTAGTGTGCTCACACTCGCTCTCACAACAAATCCAGATTCAAGAATCAGATCACTGCGCCTCAGCAACACTATTGGTCATGATGATAAAGAAGATGAGGATGTCGAGGGCTAGGTCGCGAACCTCCAGTTGGCTGCCTGTGGGCATGTCCTGAAGGTCCCACATGTGTGCTTCGTTCTTCCGCTGCTGCAATTTTCTGATTTCGGCCTAATCGGCCCATGAGTAAGTTTACTATTTTATTTAAGCTTCCGCATGGTATGTATTTGATATTCATTTTCTGTAACTGTGAGCACTATCTACTGATCCAGGGAATAGTGCATTAAATCACAGGAGATTTCGGATTGAAAAATCCGGGTCTGACAATTAAGTCGGGAGAGGTGAAAATCTAGGACGATGCGCTGAGTGAGTGCAACGCGATAGAATAGAAGAAGAGGATAAGATTGGGGGGAGGTAGAATGGTAGGCCAATAGGCTGACCCTTGGCACCGGACGCCTAGTAAAACGAGAAGATGATGGATGAGTCAATAGGCAACTCCAGGAATTTGGCCCTTGAGTAAAAATAAAGGGACCATGGGCCAACTATGGAATAAAAAGAAATTTTAATAAGAAGATACAAGGAAATATCTGCCCTCATAAACATGATAAATAAATTACCCAAAACCCGACTAAAACAAAAATGTTACTGAAGAACAATAATAAAATATGAGTATACGAATAATAGAAAAACCTGTAAAAATAAGTTTACAAATACTCAACAAGGGTTGTTGCTTCATCTATAATATAAATGAATAGATTTCTAGCCTAAAATAATGCAAGGGAAAAATTGGTTCCAGGGGAAGAGACCATCCAGATTACCACTAAAACAACTATTCTATAGTTAGACAAGTGAAGCATGCTTTTAAGCATGTTGTAGTACATGAATTATTTTGAATACGGTTATCTTCTATGATTATCTTGCACCAAAAGTAATTTCTAAAAGAAAAGAGAAATGACCAAAAGAAAAGGAAAATATGATAAGAAAAGAAAGAGAGCAGAACCACTAAAAGAGCAGTGGCCTGCAAAGAAAAATAGTAAGAAAGGGTAGAGGGTGTTCTGGTAGAAATTTCAGAGGCAGGTGAGACTCTTTATATACAAATATAATATAAGGGCTAGAAAATAATCTTCATTCTAGAATGAGCCGTAAAACAGTATCAACCATATTTCCCATCTCAGGCGGGTGAAACATGTTACTCTCTTTTGTGTTAACTAGCTGAATGCCCGTACGTTGCTACGGATTTTAAAAAATTTTAGAACATATTTGTATGCATGTTCTAAAAAATTTTACCACCCGTTAGTTTCAGAACATATAGTATGATAAAATTTTAAAATCCATAGCAACGAGTATTTAGCTAATACAAGATTAAGCACTGGACGAAAAATATAGTATGTACTCTATAATGCAGTCTAGATGAAATCCACCTTGACCACTAAATCATGGAAAGAAATATATTTTGATGGGAATGTGGGAAGATTCGGCGCAGGTCTTTTGGGGCCACATGTCAGCACTGTTTTTTGTGAGAAGGGGTGGGAGACGCCGGACCAACCACCAACTCCTTCTTTTATAATAGTAAAGATATCTCCATCCTAGATAGGTAATAAACTAGGAGAGGAACTCAGGACCGGTATAAACCCCGAAAGTTCCAAGACGCTTATATTAGTGTGTCGTGGATTTAGACCTGCTCGACTAACAACTATCTTAATAGTTGGATGGAGATATAGTGATGAGAGTCGAGAAAACATTCTATATTCTGAATTTGGTATCGCATCAAAGGAAATACGAAAGCCCAGTGTCCATAAGAATTTAAAATAGCTATGATACAGTGATATAAGTCTGCACAATATTTAATAAATCATGAATTCATGCCACTCTCTTGGATAAGAGTCTACGAGAACTGCTGGGGTTTTCTTCTATCTATAATGATTGTTAGAGCAAATTTCAGAAGTTAAAATATTGCAAAATCTTCAAAATGATAACTATGGATTTTTGAATAAAAGATTATGTAAGAACTTGATGAATACAAGGACAAATGTGCATCATTACTTAGAAACTTACTGAGTACTTTGTACTCACTCTTGTTATTAAATTTCTTCTTTTTAGAGCCATATTTAACCTGGGTATACTTGGGATTTGACAAAGATGAGGTTGATAATGAAGACACCCCGGGTATGAGGTTGAGGCTGACTAGGAGTACAACGAGGTGGAGACCTTATACAACAGTTGGGAGGACTAGACGACTAGCAACTCATCGTACCCAGTCGAATGGGTACTATGATATATATACTTTCTTTTGTTTAGTATCCTATGTAGTGGTGGATAGTAAATATTGTAATAACTCCAGGTATTTGTGTCTAGACCTTAAGCCTCGCGCGGCTTGTAATTAATAAAGTGTATTGTCTCTAATTATTATTCTACTGTAATTATTTTGAAGAGCTTATTATTCATTAACATAGTGTTCTATTGAATGAGTAATAATCCATTGACTGGTATTAGATTGCCACAGATTCAATGCAGTACTATAGCATGGCATCGTAGGGCTTTTGTACAGCGTCTAATGATTGATGCAGATTGTTTTTGTGCGGTGACGTTTCATTCTGATTTTGTGTCCATATGTGCACACTTCGGCTTCTTTAGATTTCAAGTCCAATTCATTTGATGTGGATTTTCCAATGGATAAAAAACGTGTCTTATACTTAAAGAAAAATATGGTTTTGCTATCTGTAAATAGGCATCCCCTTGTTTTATCTTGTTTTTCTCAGGATGACTAAAATCTTCATGTACCATCCAAGGTATGGTCCCGATGCAATACACATGGGAGAACATGAAACATGGCATCTCTCTCCGTCATTTCCAATTTTTAGGTAGTATTTCACGCTATTTTTACATGCACTTTGCACTAAAGCAAAGTGATGGCTTAGCTCTATTAATTGAAGCAAAAGTCACACAAGGAAAAGCTGTTACGGTGAAGCACTAGCCGCAATTAGATCATATGATTTCGAGTCATAGCAATCCAGAAATTACTATTGCACGTGAGCCGTGAGAATCGGAAACCATTGGTAACTCCCTTTTCTTATTTCACGTTAAGCTTCTGTTTTATTTTTCACTATTTATATTTTTTATTTTTTTTGATTTTTTACTTTTTGAGCTTTTTTGCCGGTTCTTTTTTTCGTATTCGTTTGTATTATCTGTGATGGGATAACATGTTTTTCTATTTTTAATTTTTTTAAAAATTTAGTTATGTCACATAAGTCACTATCAACTATAGTGTAATTTCAGCCAGCCACAGTGCAATTTCAGCTATAAACTAGTTTATTTCAGTCTAACCGAGTGGCACCTTAAGAACGGAAACCGATTGCCTATTGGAATTGCCACCAAGGTGACAAGAGCTTTTCTTTTATATTTCAATTATTTTTAGTTTTGACTTCTCTTAATAATTACTATTTATTATATTAATAGGTTATATATAAAAATTATAAATCTAATTAATAATGATTAGCGAGAGAAGTCTAAATACGCTGAGAAGCGAGCAAGAACATTGAGGCCCACACGTCAGCCATACACACGAGATCTCCTGGTGCCCCACAGTGTGAAACCCTAAACCCCCACATCCCAGCCGTCCGCGCAACTCCCCCATCAATCCAACGGCCAGGATCACACCGTCCGGGCATGCCCGCCCACCGGCCCACGAAACCTACGGCCCAGATGCGACGCTGGGGGCGTACTAGAACCACAGAACGGAGGAGGGTTTCCACCTTCTAGAAGATTCACGACCGCCACCACGGCGTCGCATATACGCCATCACCTCCCCCTTCCTCTCCCGTCTCCGTCTCGCCAAGGGAAAGCACTGCGAAGGCACCAACCGAAGCTGCGCCGCCGTTAGAATCAAAGCTGCCAGGAGCTTCTACGGCATCGGCATCGGCCTCCCCACCTCGGGTACGATCCGATCCCTCCCCTTCCGCGCGCGCGACCATGGCGGCTGCGTTGATGCCGACCATCTCTGCCTTTTTCAGCATTCGATTAGTTTTTTTCCTCTGAATTTATCGTGGTTTAACAAAAAATCGCGTGGTACTTTTTTTTGGGTGCGTTTTTGGAAGATTAGGTTGTGATTTTGGGAGTTTTGCTGCGGTTTTGGGGCGTGGGCTTGGGCTTTTGAGGGTTTTAGATGGTGGTTTGTGGTGGTTTTGGATTAAATCTGACGATTTTTTTGGGGGGGTTTTGGTGCTTGCAATCAAGAGTTTTTGAGGTTTGCATGTTGATATTTATGCTATTTCGCTGCTTCTCCGAGGCGCTTAGCTCGTAGATCTCGCTGTTTGCAGGTTTGGGTTGCGATCTAGATCTAACAAGTGGTAGCCGGGAGCTATAAGGTCGAGTCGAAGATGAGCGTGGTGGGGTTCGATCTGGGCAATGAGAGCTGCATTGTCGCGGTGGCGCGGCAGCGCGGCATCGACGTGGTCCTCAACGAGGAGTCCAAGCGGGAGACCCCCGCTGTCGTCTGCTTCGGGGACAAGCAGCGGTTCATCGGCACCGCCGGCGCCGCGTCCTCCACCATGAACCCCAAGAACTCCATCTCCCAGATCAAGCGCCTGCTCGGCCGCAAGTTCGCCGACCCTGAGGTGCAGCGCGATCTCCAGACCTTCCCGTTCCGCGTTTCAGAGGGAACCGATGGTTTCCCGCTCGTCCACGTGCGGTATTTGGGAGAGGAGCGCAAGTTCAACCCCACGCAGCTGCTTGCTATGGTGCTGTCCAATTTGAAGGCAATCGCTGAGGGCAACCTGAAAGCCGTGGTTGTTGACTGTTGCATCGGTATCCCGGTTTACTTTACTGATCTGCAGCGTAGGGCTGTTCTTGATGCCGCAACTATCGCGGGTCTCCGGCCGTTGCGTTTGTTCCATGAGACGACTGCCACAGCGTTGGCGTATGGGATCTACAAGACTGATCTCCCTGAGAATGACCAGTTGAATGTCGCATTTGTCGATGTCGGGCATGCCAGCATGCAGGTCAGCATTGTCGGGTACAGGAAGGGGCAGCTCAAGATGCTGTCGCATGCATATGACCAGTCTCTTGGCGGGAGAGACTTTGATGAGATCCTGTTTAAGCACTTCGTGACGAAATTTAATGAGGAGTATAAGATTGATGTCTACCAGAATGCCCGCGCATGCGTTAGGTTGCGTGTGGCGTGTGAGAAGCTCAAGAAGGTGCTGAGCGCCAATCCAAAGGCACCACTGAACATTGAGTGCTTGATGGATGAGAAGGATGTGCGAGGGTTTATTGAGAGGGAGGAGTTTGAACAGATCAGTGCCCCAGTACTACAACGTGTGATAGGGCCCTTGGAAAAGGCCTTGGCTGAAGCTGGCCTGACAACAGAAAATGTGCACTTTGTTGAGGTTGTTGGATCAGGCTCTCGAGTTCCTGCAATAATCAGGATAATTACCGAGTTCTTTGGAAAAGAGCCAAGGAGGACTATGAATGCAAGTGAATGTGTTGCCAGGGGATGCGCTCTTCAGTGTGCTATTCTTAGCCCCACTTTCAAAGTGCGAGAGTTCCAGGTACTAACTCATCTACTTATGTTCTGTAACTTAATTTTCTGCCTGTTGTACCTTAACTCTTTGCTATTCTAATGTTCTTGACCATATATATCATAAATTACATAATACTGCTTATTATGCATTCCACTATGGTGATATTTTGGAAATGTTGGATGCTACCTTATATTTCTAAAAGGTAGTAATAAATGTGCCACTAGAACTGATAGTTTAATTAGCAGAATAGCTATCTCTCTATTTTTGTCAACTAAACTTTCTTTCTATTTGCTAGATGCGTGACATGCGTGTGCCATGTAAGCAGCAACAGGCTTTGGCTACCGTTTCCTTTTTGATGACATGTTCAACCTATAGTGTCTAGTTGTTCTGGACTTAAATTTATTTGTCTGTGCATTCCGTGTCAGCAATCTAGCCAAATCTATTTTGTTCTTGTTAGGAGGGAGGACAAATGAGCTTGCATAGACTGTAAGGTTATACCTACAGAGTGTGTTGTCCAGTAATATAAGTTGGTAGTCTCCGACTTTCGTTTTAGGTTATGGGTCCGACAAGCTAAGGTCGCCAGAGCCACGAGGACGAAGTGGTGGAAACTCAAAGGAGATACCGCACATGCGTTTAAGGAGAGGATGGTCACAGAAGGGGCGTGTGACGTGGGAGAAGCGAATAGTATGTGAACATATATGGCAACTCGTATTAGGAAGGTGGCTACGGAGGTGCTTGGAGTGACCCAAGGGACAAGAGGATAACCAAAAGACACATGGCGGTGGAACGAGGAAGTGCAAAAGGCTATTGAGGAGAAGAAGATATGCTACAAGCATATGCATCATGACAAGAGTGATGACAACGTACATAAATATAAAGCAGCAAAAAAGAATGCAAAGAAAGCGGTGAGTGAGGCACGAGGCAAGGCATATGAGGAAATTTATCAGAAACTAAATACAAAGGAGGGAGAAGGATGTCTACAAGATGGTTAAATTTCGAGAAAGGAAGAAGAGAGATTTCAACCAAGTTAAATGCGCCAAAGACGACACTAATAGACTTTTGATGAAAGACGAGGAGATCAATGATAGATGAAGAGATTACTTGAGGAGGGAGGAGGTGGCGGGAGGCAGGGAGGAGGAGGTGGCGGGGAGGCGGCCAGGCGGGGGAGGAGAGTCGCGAGTGGAGTCGGGAGAGACAGCGGGAGAGGACTGAGTTGGGCTGGCTGGTGGCTAGGCTTAGGGTTAGAAGTCACATTTCTTCTGATTTTTTTGTGATTAAGTCCTCAGAGTTTCTGAAAATTATGATTAAGTCCTCAAGAGTTTCTGAAAATTATGATTAAGTCCTCAAAGTTTCTGAAAATTACGAACAGATCCTTCTCTCAATGGATTTCTTCTGATTTGAAGCTCCTAAGACATGGTTATTTGGATAATTTGTAATATTATGTTACATGGTTATTTAATTTTTGGTCATATAAGGTATTATTTATTGTCTAACTACTATCGTCTAACTGTCGCCATGGCGGACGCCTAGTCGACTAGGCGTCTAGGCACCTCGGCCTCGCCGCGACTTGCTGGAGCGCTGTGACAACCTTGCATGTTGCAGTTTAAACAGAAATAAATGCTATTGTTGTTAGTCAGCCGCCGATACAATAGTCTGGATTCAGTGTTTCAGTACATTTGCACTTTTCCAATATTACATAGAAATAAGAAATGTAAGAAACAATTTATTGCTCGTAAATGGTGGAATAAGCATCATAGTTGACGTGTTGGCAGGGTTACAAAAAGCGTTAAGCGCTAAGCGAGCGGTGACCCATTGCTTAGAGCTTAAGCGTTTTGTACTGTAGCAAGTCTGAATGCTATAATTGTGGAAATCTGAAATAATTCTACTTGCAGAATAGCAGAAGTGAACTATGGGAGTTTGGCAATCTGCTGAAAGGATGATTCATTGAAGAAATATGATGAAAATGTAATAGGCTTATCAGTTATCAAATGATTGATGAAATGAATAATAATTGTAAGAACAATGAAGTAACAGCACATAACATGACAAACAACACATAACATGGTAACTTAGTTGTTGCTGATCATAAGAACATTACATTCCATAGGAAGTTCATAAATCATGGTTTAAGGTCCTACTTAGTTCAGAATTAAAAGATAAAACATCACAGCCCACTCATGAGCTCATGACACAAAAGGTAAATAACATCAATGATGGCAATGCAGATTGCATAATCCCATTGCATAGATAAACATAACAAAAAGATGCCATCATTCCAGCCCACTCAATATTCATCTTCATCTATGTCATCCTCGTTGTCAAATTCCTCTTCTTCAGACTCAAATTCCTCTTCTGCATAGAGCTCTCTTATTCTTGAACTTCGACGCAGCTCAAGTTGTTCACCTGCTCCCATTGCTTCTCCAATAACGAGACCAAGGTATCCTGTGCATCGGGCATTTCTTCTTCTTCTTCATCACGATGAACAACAGTTGCACACTCATCTCCACCATCAAACAGGAAACCTTGAGCTTCGGTGACATCACTAGATAGGAGAACATCACTAATCTTCTTTGACTTGATCTTTTGTCTCTTGGTCATGAGTTTGGAATTGAATTGTATGAAGACAAGAGAGTTAAGGTGGGCTGTAGTTAGCCTATTTCTTCTCTTAGTGTGTATCTACAAATAAAACATAAGAACATAACGAAATCAGATTGGAGAATGGAGATTAGAGATTAAATTGAATATTCAGATTTGAGATTAGAGATTAAGTGACTAACCAAATAAAAAATGCTCCAGTTTTTTTTACAACCAGAAGAGCTTGAAGTAAGTGAAAGGATTCTCATAGCCATCTTTTGTAGAGCTGGTGTTTCAGTTCCATAGAGTCTCCACCAAGATGCTGAAAGGAATAGATAATTACTTTACATTTAACAAAGCAATGCAGGAACATAAATATTTAAGGGGCTGAGGTATAGAACTAAGTTACCTGGGTTAAAATCAAAGTTTTGACAAGTCCTAGCAAGCTTCTTTGCAAAGGAACCATCTCTATTCTGAAATTTCCTCAATTCAACATTTACAGCCTGATCTTGCTGTTCCTCATCATCATGATAGAAAGTCTCAACACAATTAATGAACCCTTCTGTTATTGTGCCATCATCGAAGATCGAATTATCAGCATAGCCGTAATAAGGATTCAACAAGTATGCACTCAAGTGCAATGGAGAATCAAGCCGGCCTTTCATCTTCTTATCAACAATAGCCATGACATCTTTGTAGTGAGACTCCACATTGCCATAATCTTGCTTGATCTCTCTCTTTGCCTTTATTAATTCTCCAAACAAGAAACCCATAGATGGCTTCACATCCCCATCAACCAAACGAAGAACTTTTACTAGAGGCTCAAAAACCTTCAAGCACATCTTGACTTCTTTCCAAAATTCTGGATTCATTATTGTTGCTGTTGCATCCTTTCCTTTTTTTGACTTCACATCTCTCAATGTGTCCCACTTGCTATGAACCACCATCTTTCTTAGCTGATCCTTCTTCTCTAGAATGCTGTTCAAAGTAAGAAATGCTGAAGCAAATCTAGTTACTCCTGGCCTTACTATTTCTCTGCCCTCTGTGAAGTGTCTCATGCCTTCCAAGGTTCGTGTGTGCCCAGAGACAAAGATAGTGAATGCCTTTGCTTGGTCAATTACCTTCTGGAACCTCTTTAGGCTGCCAATTCCTTGTAGCATCAAGTTGATTGTGTTGCACATGAGGTCCAAAAGATGTTTGGTCTCTTCTCATACAACAGCTTCCTTGCTCCCATGTTATTAGAAGCATTGTCAGTCACTACTTGCACTACATCATCAGAGCCAATTTCTTCAATTGCTTTGTCCACTAGTTCAAAGATGACTTCACTTGTGTGTGACACATCTGATATCTCCTTTGAGCTGATAAAACTTGTTCCATCAGCACAATTTGTGCACAAGTTCATTATGCTTCTCCTCTTCTTATCTGACCAAGCATCGGTCATGATAGAGCATCCATTCTTCACCTTTTCAGCATCACGTTCCTGCAACAAACTCTTGGTTCTTGCATATTCCTCAGTCAACAAAACCTCCCTTAAATGATCTTGAGAAGGAGGTTGAAATCCAACACCAAACTGACCAATGGCTTCACACATTTGCAAAAACTCATCATTGTCAATAGAATTAAATGGTATGGCTGCAAAATAGAGCAAAAGAATACAAATACAAGTTAATTACCATGTCCATGTGTATAAAAGATGGCAAACAATAGTGTAAATTGAATTGAAATGCAGAATAGTAGATGGCAGCAAGGGTTATTAGTGAATTACCATGTGTATACATCCATCTTGCAACATACTGTTGCACCTCATGTGTTCTCTGTTTTCAAAGTTCCTTGTTTAGCTTCTGTTGCTTCAAGGCTTCAGCTTGTGTTGATTTAGGATCAATTGGCCTTGTCCACTTATCAATGGGACCTAACTTGTGAGGCTCTGAGGAGCTACCAACACAAGTAACTTCTTCCTCTCCCTCTCCTGAAACTCGAGAAACATTCACTTCTTCTCTAAGATTGAGCTCACGAGCAGTCTTTTCCCTCCTCTTCCTTGATGCTTCATCAAGTGATTTCTTGCACTTCTCTTTAGCTTCTGCTGTGCTATCTTTGCATTTAATCACAGATTTCCCAACATGAGCTACATGTTGCTTGAGACGATAAATCCCCCCTGTGCTCACATGGTCACAAAACTTGCACTTCACCTTGTTAATATTGGTAGGATCAACTAGAACCCCATAATCCCATCCAACATCTTCTGACTTCCTCTTGAGAGGACACACTTCCACTTCTTTGGTGGGGTCCCGTCCCGTGTCGCCACCCTACAAGTGAAAAGCAAGCAGCCAAGTATGCAATCAATCAATCACCAATACTATAATCACTAATTAGTAATCAACTAATCTATACAAGGAGCAATCAGGCATAGCAATATTCTATTCAATTGACTAATCTGTACAAGGACAAGGAGCAAAGGAATTATGCATAGACATAGCAATATTCTATACAGCTATTAATCTGTACAATAAGGAGCAATCCAGAGGCAGGAGCACAATATAATATGCAGGGAAGGACAATATATCATAGTTTGCTGCAATCCAGAGGCAAAGCAAGATATTAATTGTATTATACACAACAATCTACAATCCAGATGCACAAGCACAAATAATCATATAGACAAACACAAGTGGGCAGTGGCAATCCAGATGCACAATAATCAAATGCAGAGTTGCAAGTAAAGCTACAAGCACTGCAGACTGCACATGTGCACACCTATATCAGTTCAGAGCTCATTACTCAAACCAGCTAGCAGCCTAGCACACATCAGGAGGGAGGAGGGAGAAGGGAGGGAGAACCAGGAGAAGGAGGAGCATATATTGGAGAAGCGAGAGGAGGAGGGAGGACCCGGAGGAGGAGGAGCAAAGATTGAAGAAGAGCGGAGGAGCTCACCTTCATCGGACCTGGAAGAGGCCCAGAGGGGGCGCCGGAGATCGGGTGGCGATCGTTAGAGAGTAAAGCGGCCGGGGCTCGCGACCTGTGCTCCCCACCGTGCCTATATGTATGCACCGATTTCCTTGAGTAATGCATCAGTATTCTCTACTTCATTCTCTCATGGTATCGAGAGGGGTTCGCACTGCGCCCCACCGCTCCGCAGACACCCTAGCCGCCGCTACACCGTCTGTCGCCGAGCCACGCCATGGTCGCCCCTAGCCGCCGCTTCTGCCACCGGCTGGGCTCACCTGCTCCACGGCCAGCCTTCCGCCGCCGTGGCCGTGCTCGCGGCCGCCGCCGCCACCGCCGTCGGCTGAGCTTCACGCTCATGGCCGATCTTCCCGTCAAGCGCCTCCGCCGCTCGCGATCCGCTTCGCTTGCGATCTGCGCGCTTTTCCTTTCCTTTCGCCCGCATGCGGTACATTCCTTTCCATGCATGCACACACCGATCGTAGCCTTTCCAATCATAGCTTTTCCTTTCCATGCATGCACCGATCGCACGTAGCCGCGTGCGACCACTAATCCGCGTCTGCGGCCCCAATCCGCGTGCGCCTCTGCGGGTTGGCGCTCGATCGCGCGGTTCGATCCACTTCATTCTTCCCCACGCGCGCCTACCCATGACGCTCCGCCGCGCTCATCATGTGCGAGACCAACGCCGAGCGCATCGCTGCGTGGCCGAGGCCGCCCGCAGCGCCGCCGCGGATCGCGCTGCCCCTCGACGCCACGAGGCCCGACGCCACCGTCCACGCCCAAGCTCGCGCGTCCTCAACATCAAGGTGCTCGTTCACGTGGTGTTGGATCGCCGCCAACAACTACACCGATGGCGCACCTCTTCCTCGTCGTCTTGGGCAGTATGCTCTAACCGACCACGTCCTCCGACGTGGCCAACACCGATCGCTCGGCGTGGAGTGCAGATGGATCGCACTGCGCTCACTGGATCTACTGGCACCATCAGCGGCGACCTCCGTGATCGGTGATCTTTGCGTAACCTATCGCGCGTCGCTGGACCTTCCTCGAGTCAGAGTTCCTCGGCCGGTAGCAGTCGCGGCGCTCTGCTTCTCCGCCGAGTTTCGCGACGGCTCCGCCGAAGTTTCGCACGACCAAGCAAGGGTCGCCGTCGATCACCGACCTCTGCCGCCGCCGAGGCGATGGCGGCGCCCTCTGCGAGTACGGGGACCCCATCGGCGACCGTACTCGTCCTCACGCCGCTCATGGGCTCGGTGACAAGTTCCGCCACATGGTCTCCAACACGAAGATGCAGCCCTTTCCCACCTTCGAGGAGGCCCGCACGCTCCTCGAGGAGATCGACATCGACGACGCCGCCCCGCCGACCGCCGCCGCTGCCCACGCCAGCAGTGCACCCCCTACGTGCTCGCACTGCATTTCTACTCGCGCCACCACCGCCGCCGCAGCCTGGCGGCGCCCGCCTCGGCGCCCCGCCAGATTTGGCTACGGGCGTTCGCCGCGCCGCCTATGCCGCCCGCCATTAACAAAGAAGAACCCCTGGACACCGTCTGAGGGGTCTGGGACGCCTCATCACTCGTCAACAACTTCAAGACGTTAACGCCGCCGCCTCGGCCAAGTGATATCACGGACTCGGTCTTGGCTCTCACATGGTCAACACCGGGTATTCTCTTCATCTCACCTCCCTATCATCGGTCCTTCATCTATCATTGTCGATTAGCAGAGCCACCTTCCTGTTACCTCTGTTGGAGTCACACTCATTTTCCACACCACGACGACCTTTGTTTCTTTCTAATGTTCTAGTCTCCCCTAACATTATTAAGAACTTGATTTTTGTTCGTCGTTTTACCACTGATAACAATTGTTCCATCGAGTTTGATCCTTTGGCCTTCTCGTGAAGGACCTCTGAGACACGGAGCGTGATCGCCAGTGCAATAGCACGGGTGACCTCTACCGTTCTTCCCACCACCAAAGCACTCCACCGCCTCACCGCTTCTTTGCATCATCCACCACCCTCGGCATCGCCGCCTAGGTCACATCGGTCATGAGGCTCGTCTAAGCTCATTAGTTCCAATGCTATTTCTTGTAATAAGCACCACAATGATCATATTTGTCATGCCTGCCAATTAGGCCGCCATGTGCGTCTCCCCTTTAGCATGTCAAACTCTCGAGCGTTGCATCCGTTTGATTTAATACATTGTGATCTTTGGACATCTCCAGTTGTTAGTGTGTCAGGCTATAAATATTACCTCGTCATTCTTGATGATTGCACTCACTACACCTGGACTTTTCCCCTTCGCCTCAAGTCCGATACTTTTGGCGTTCTCTCTAATTTTTTCTCGTATGTGCGCACACAGTTCGACTCCCCTATCAAGGCGATTCGATGCGATAACGGCCATGAAGTTCGATCGCTCCTCGGCACGCTCGTTCTTCCCGACCACGGTGTAGTCCTTCGCATGTCGTGCCCATACACCTCCCAAGAAATGGTCGCGGCCGCCGCGCCGCCACGATCAACAACATTGTGCGTTCCTTCTGCTTCGAGCTAGTCTTCCCGGTCTATTGGTGACTCTCTTCACACTGCCACCTACCTCCTCAATCGTCACCCCACCAAGACTCTAGACGGCCTCACTCCTTTTTTTGCCCTTTACAGCACTCAGCCTTCTTATGCTCACCTTCGAGTCTTTGGCTGCGCTTGCTATCCAAACTTGTCATCCACAGCTCCACATAAATTATCACCTCGCTCCTCCCTGTGTGTCTTCCTTGGCTACTCTACTGATCACAAAGGGTACCGATGTCTTGACCTTCATTCCAATCGGATCATCATCTCGCGACATGTTGTGTTCGATGAGTCGCTTTTCCTTTTCCGAGATGTCCACCTCCCTTGGATCCCACCACACCGGATTTTTGAGCGATGATGATATTCGCTTTGCCGTTGGGCCAAGTGTTGTGCATGCAGTACCGTCTTCCGGCGGTGCGGATCACCGCCAGCCTAGCGTCTTCTTTGCCACCTGGCGCGGCCGATGCCTCGCTCATTGGTTCGGACGCGCCTGGTACTCGTCGCCAGCCGCCTCGCGGTCGTCAGTATGCCATGCCTTCTTTGTGCCCGTCTGCAAAGGCCCTGCGGACTCGTCGTCAGTGCTGCCACGGCCGGGCGCACTACCCACGGACGTCTTCAAGACCTCACAGCCATCGTCTTGGGTGACAAATCGCACAACATGCGCACTGTGGCAAAGGCGGCATTCGTCGGCCGTGGATCGCCTCAACCTCAACACGGCGGTCCTCTCCCTGTCTTACGACCTTCGCACCGCTTCTTTCGACCAAGATCGTCTTTGCTATGCGGTAGCCGAGTTCGATGCGTTGCGAGCTAATAACACCTGGACCTTGGTTCCTCGCCCGTCTGGTGTTAATGTTGTTACAGGGAAATGGATCTTCCGTCACAAGTTCCTGTCTGATGGCTCACTTGACCGCTACAAAGCTCGATGGTACTCACATTGGCCGTCTCGCTCTTGGCCTATTCACCAGCTGGATATCAAGAATGCATTTTTACATGGGACATTGACAGAGACAGTATACTGTGTTCAGCCATCCGGGTTTGTTGATTCTTCCAGACCCGACCATGTCTGCCGATTGAACAAGTCTCTATGGATTGAAGCAAGCTCCTCGCGCCTGGCATAGTCGCTTCGCCTCTCACATCACCTCCCTCGGTTTTGTTGAAGCTAAGTCTGACACTTCCCTGTTTATTTTCTGCCAAGGCACTGATATGGCTTTCCTGCTCCTATATGTTGACGACATTGTTCTTACGGCTTATCTCACGAGTTTTCTCCGAGACATTATTTGACTCTTCACCACGAATTCTCTATGACAGACATGGGGCCTCTTCATCATTTTTTGGGTGTCACTGTTGAACGCCGAGATGACAGTTTGTTCCTCTCCCGAGACAAGATATCTTTGGATATTCTTGGCCGTCTTGGTATGCGTGATCGCAAGTCGCAAAGACCCTGTGGATACTCACTCCAAGCTCGCCGCTGATGGGGCCTCCATATCTGACCCGACCCATTATCGCAGCATAGCCGGGGCCCTCCAGTATCTCACTTTCACCCGTCCGGATATTGCCTATGCCGTTCGGCGGATCTGTCTTCACATGCATGACCCACGGAGCCTCACCCGCCATGAAGCGCATCTGCGGTATCTCCGGGGCACTTTGGATCTTGGTCTTCACTGTCTGGGACCACCGGTGATCTTCTTGTCTACACGGATCTTGATTGGGCGGTCGTCACGACACCCGCAAATCCACATCGGGTTATGCAGTGTTTCTCGGGGATAACCTCATTTCTGGTCGTCAGCGCCCGACCCACGTGTCCGGTCCAAACACAGAGGTGAATATCGCGGTTGCAAATGGAGTCGCCGAGGCTTCTTGGTTGCGCCATCTTCTGCGAACCGTTGCCTCTTGGCCGCCACGGTTGTCTATTGTGACAACATCGGTCTTTGTCTACCTCTCCACCAACCCCGTCCGGCACCGGTAACACCAAGCATATCGAGATTGACTTGCACTTCGTTCGAGAACGAGTCGCCCTCGGTGAAGCCCGTGTACTGCACGTTCCCACTTCATCCCAGTACGCCGACATCTTCACAAAAGGTCTGCCGACGTCCGTCTTCACGGAGTTTCGGTCCAGTCTGAATGTTCGCTGTGCTCCTAGTTCCGACTGCGGGGGCGTGTTAGAGAGTAACCGCCCGTGGGCTGTGACCAGAGCTCCCCACCGTGCCTATATGTATGCACCGATTTCCCTTGAGTAATGCATCGAGTATTCTCTACTTCATTCTCTCTCAGCGACCACGAGATGCAGGAGACGGAGTAGCTTGGGCCTCGGTGTCACGGCACGTGGGTGCGCAGCAAGAAGACGAGGAGGTCGACGAGCTCGACCTCAGGTCCGGCGGCGGCGCAGGTCTCGTTCCCCAACCCTATCCCAGTCAATTGACTTCCGCTTTTATCCCATGCCGCCGCCCGCAGCAATTTGTCCTCCCGCGCGGCCGCTCGCGCGCGAATCGTGCTCCCGCGCAGCCCCTCCCGCCCAGTCACTGGCTCACAGGGCGTCGCTTCCGCAGCGCTTTTCTCCGCCTCCGTGCGCCTCCGCGCCCGCTTAATTCCGCTGAAGCGGTCGCACCGCTTTGGAAGCGCTTATACCCCAAAGCCACGCGTGACCCGTTCGTGTAGCGCTTGAGCGCGCTGAAGCATGCGCTTAATAACGCTTTTTGTAACCCTGTGTGTTGGCATACTTGACAATTATGTAGGTAGAGATGGCTTGGCTGCAAGGCTTGCGATAAGTGGAAATGGTCTGTATTGGCTATGACACATTTACACAACTAGTCTTTCTTGGAAGATTTGTAATTTTAATAATGAACGGGACCTTGTTTTATATTTACTGTGCAATCTTCAAACAAATTCCTTAGATGGCTTGGTAATCTGTGTGCTTAAAATATTTCTCAAAATGACCTTCTCACCCTCATAATTTATATCTACCTTTTTTGTAAGGGAAACTCATGACTTTCTTGGAAACACTCCCCAAATTACCTAACATTGGACCATGCTGGTGCTTTTAGTTAATATCGTTTTGCACATATACATATTACGTGTACAATTTTATGCGTATTCTTGTGATGTTGTCCTCATTCTCCTTTTTCCCCCCTGGAATTATTGAGGATGTATTGTCTATGTTGTCACTAACTTCTTTTAATCATCTATACTGGTTTAGTTTGTTGGAGTATGTGGCTTGACTCTTGAGTATGTTCTTATTATAGATTCATATTCTATCATGTCTGCTTACTTTTCTATTTCTCATACAGCTGAACACTGTGTTATATCCTCGAAAACATGATAACAATAAATTCATATTTGACCGAATGGATTGGCTTGATATTTTGCAGGTTAATGATGGATTTCCTTTCTCAATTGCTTTGTCATGGAAGCCAGATTCTCAGAACAATGAATCCCAACAAACTGTTGTATTCCCAAAGGGGAATCCAGTCCCTAGCACGAAAGCTCTGACCTTCTACAAGTCCAATACATTTGAAGTTGATGTTTTGAATGTCGACACAGATGATTTGCAAATGACACAAAAAATAAGCACTTATACGGTAAGCAGAGTTGTAAACTGTTCTCAATGTTATTTAATACACTTGCAAGGTGCTAGAGGGCCTCATGTAAATTCTGGCACTTGACTTAGTTTTTAATGGTTTCTGATTTGCTATGATGTGCCCAACTCTATGCAGATTGGCCCTTTCCAATCCAGCAAAGGTGAGAAGGCCAAACTGAAAGTAAAAGTCCGTCTCAACATCCATGGGATAGTCTCTGTTGAGTCAGCAATGGTAAGTCACAAGACCGCATCCTGTCCTCTTCCTCTGAGATAACATGTAACGTCTTTCTGATGTTGTAAGTGTGCTATGCTTCTTTTATATGCAGATGCTGGAGGAGGAGGAAGTGGAAGTTCCGGTATCAGCTACAAATGAGGTGGCAAAGGATGCTACTAACATGGACACAGATGATGCACCAAGTGACCCTGCTTCTGGAACCGATGTGAATATGCAGGAGTCCAAAGGGACTACAGATACTGCTGTGGGTGCTGCTGAAAATGGAGCACCATATTCTGATGAAAAATCTGTTCCAATGGATACTGATGTGAAGGTATATTCTATTGTTGTCTTGTTGACTTTGAGACTAGTACATGTAGATGGTCTTGTGTTTGCAGCATGTTTTGATGAACTAATTATCATTGTTGCCTTAAATTGACTCTTCTTTTAGTAGTATTGCAGTGTTTTTAATATATCAATATTTTACCTACCATTTGATAATTGCCCACTTTTTTTTAGAATGAATTTGATAATCATCCTTATTGTGCCGATTCAGAATTTTGTTAGATAGCTAAAGAAGTTGTACTGTGGTGAATTTAATCTAGAGTATTTGGTTATATCAAAAGAATCATGGCTTGTTCATGCAAGTTATAGGCTAATATTCCAGTTCTTTTTCATGAATGTTTGGATTGTGTGAAAGCACTCCTGTCTCTGTATTTTTTTGGTAAGACTAATAACTTGTTCAATGATTTTGTGTATTTTAGGTTGAGCCATCAAAAAAGAAAGTTAAGAAAATTGATGTTCCAGTCTCCGAATTGGTATATGGTGCATTGGGGGCTGTTGAGTTGGAGAAAGCTGTTGAGAAAGAATATGAAATGGCTCTTCAGGACAGAGTGATGGAAGAAACCAAGGAGAAGAAGAATGCTGTTGAGGCTTACATTTATGACATGCGTAACAAGGTATGTTTAGTTGCCTGCTCTGATGATTTTCTAATAACTTTGAAGGAGCCGACCCCAACGAACAGGTCGGCGCGAATGCTCGATGCCGCTCGGTGCTTCCTCTTCCTTGAAGACGCTATGAACTCGACTTAGAACAGTATGAACGAACGGCTAGTGGCTCAAACACACACGCGAGAATAGAATTGGAATAGACACTAGGATTTGCGGCAACACATGCCCCGGCAACGAACGCCGTTTTTCTGTATATTTCTTGTACTCACTTAATGCAACTGAGTACATGGCTGTTTATAGCCCAACAACACACTACCGAGCACCAACTGGATGGACGGGTCTTACGCACGCGTGAGCACACGTCGACGCACATGCACGGACACTACCTCATGCACGACTCCCACTCGTTCCACACAGGAACTGGTCCTAATTACCAGCCACATCTCCCTAACGACTCTTCACAAACTAATGCCTATCTAGTGCATGCAAACTACTAGATAAGTCCACGAGAACACATCTCGTGTCGACTACATGCAGACTCGAAATTACGTGACACACGCATTTCTAACAAACAAACATGACCTACATGCAAATACTCAAACTAATTCAAGTCATGATTAGTGCTAACAATTTCCCCCTAATCTTGACTTGTGTACTCTATGCATCATCACAGGAGACATGCTCGTCGTCCGCCGTCGCGAGCAGGGCCTGTTCCTTCCTTCGCTTGCGGCACTCTTTGGCAAAATGCCCACGAATGCCACAGTTGTAGCATTTTCCTTTCTTCCTGTCCGACTTGCGCTCGCTGTCGTCGGAGTCGCTGCTCGTGCCGTCGTCGTCGTCACATCCATGCTCGCCACTGCGGCCACCAGTAGCTTTGCCGTGACCACCATCATGGTTGTGGCTCTTCTTTTCTTTGAGTGAGAGACTCTCCCACTGTGCACGTGTGAGCAACAAATGCTCACCCTTTTGTTCACGTCGCCGGCCCCTCAAGGATTCCTCATATGCCCTTAAGCGCCCGATCGCCTCCGCGACGGGCATCTTTGACACATCGCCCCATTGCTCGATGGTGCCAACAATGTGAAGAAACTTATCAGGGACAGCACTGAAAAGCTTCTCCACAACAACACTGTCCTTCACCTTGGCTCCAAGAGAACGCATCTCCCCCACCATTGTGGTGAGCTTCGGTGAGAATTCCGCAATAGTTTCGGAATCCTCCATGTACAAGCGATCAAATTGCCTCTTCAATGCTTGTAGTCGCGCCTTCTTGACTCGATCTTCGCTGACATTCATCTTCTCAATGGCCTCCCAAGCTTCCTTCGCCGTGTCTTTGTCCGCGATAGCCATCATCACGGCATCCGACACAGCTTGAGAGATGGCGGTGAGAGCTTCAATGTCCTTTTCTTCTCCGCCCGACGACCCTTCGCCCTTGATTGCCGCCCACACACCAAGATGGCGTAGGATGATCTTCATCTTTACGGCCCACACGCCGTAGTTCGTGTCGCTCAGCATTGGATAATGCATGGCGACAACCTTGCCTGCTGGTCGTGCCGCCACCACGGCGCCACCATGATCACCGAGCCTGCCACTCCTTGGCGTTTTGTCCGGCGACTCGTCACGCTCCATCACCTCGCTCTGATACCAAATGAAGGAGCCGACCCCAACGAACAGGTCGGCGCGAACGCTCGATGCCGCTCGGTGCTTCCTCTTCCTTGAAGACGCTATGAACTCGACTTAGAACAGCGCAACGAACGCTGGCTAGCTGGCTCAAACACACGCGAGAATAGAATTGGAATAGACACTAGGATTTGCGGCAACACATGCCCCGAATGTGACGCCGCTTTTTTTCAGATATTTCTTCTACTCACTTAATGCAACTGAGTACATGGCTGTTTATAGCCCAACGACACACTGCCGAGCACCAACTGGAAGGCCGGGTCTTACGCACGCGTGAGCACACGTCGACGCACATGCACGGCCACTACCTCATGCACGACTCCCACTCGTTCCACACAGGAACTGGTCCTCCTAATTACCAGCCACATCTCCCTAACGACTCTTCACAAACTAATGCCTATCTAGTGCATGCAAACTACTAGATAAGTCCTCCACGAGAACACATCTCGTGTCAGCTACATGCAGACTCAGAATTACGTGACACACACGTACTCTAACAAACAAACATGACCTACATGCAAATACTCAAACTAATTCAAGTCATGATTAGTGCTAACAAACTTGTGAGCACTGAGCTGTACCTGATGTTACCTTTCCTTATATTCAGCTCTACGACAAGTACAATGATTTTGTCATGTCTGAGGACAAGGAAGGGTTGATGGTTAAGCTTCAGGAGGTTGAAGATTGGCTGTATGAAGATGGTGAGGACGAGACCAAGGGAGTCTATATTGCAAAACTGGAAGAACTTAAGAAGGTATGCCTTCTTTACTGCAATGTTTGGTTTACTGTGTTTTTGGACGTTGAGTAGATTACTGGACTCTGTTCATCTGCAGGTTGGTGATCCTGTTGAGATGCGCTACAGAGAGTGGGCAGAAAGAGGTCCTGCTGTTGACCAACTGGTATACTGCATAAACAGTTTCAGAGAGGTCGCATTGTCTAACGACCTAAAGTTTGATCACATTGACATATCAGAGAAACAAAAGGTATTACACTGACATTCTCTGTTGTTAAATCCTATCTCACTGTAGTGTGTAATTCTTGTTATTGTGATCAGTTGCCAAGCTAATGTGATGGTTGAGAAAGAGAGTTGATCCTGTCGTCAGATGCTAATCCATTTTTTGTTGTGTACAGGTCATTAACGAGTGCTCGGACGCGGAGACTTGGCTAATTGAGGCAAAGCAGCAGCAAGATGCTCTACCAAAGCATGCTAATCCTGTCCTCCTTTTTTCTGACCTAAAGAAGAAGTCTGAAACTCTTGACAGGTTAGTTGGTGGCCCACACTAACGCTAACCCCCCATTAAAGCTGACTTGCGAGTTGTGTCTGATACAACTGTCCTGGAACCTTGTCATACAGGTTCTGCAGACCGATCATGACAAAACCAAAGCCAGCACCCAAGCTGCAGACCCCGCCTCCGACTGAAACCCCAGCACCTGAACCTCAAAGACCAAATGGTGCCGATGAAGCTGGTGAGCCGGCCAGCGAGGGAGGTGCTCAGGAGCAGCCTGCAGCCGAGCAAATGGACACAGACAAATCTGATGGTTCTGCTGAGCCTTCCTCGGCATAAGCTTATCGTCGATCAAACATGTTTTTACCTCGGGTTGATCGATTGAATTCTCCTGTGCTTTTGGACTGGTAGTTCAACAAAATAGGGAGGAACGGGTGTTTTCCCATACTTTTGTGAGGATTTGTATTGGGGCATGAGAGGTTATGCAAAATGCAGTGTCTTAGTTCTCTGCCTCTGGAATCAGTTTTCTTGAAGGGTGGTGCAGGACAAGGGCACCCTTTCAGGTTTTGGTGCCCCAGGTCTGACTAGTTTTTATCGACGATGGTCCGTAACGATTCAGTAAATTTTTGGTCCCTGGAGAAAAGAAAACTTCTATTATTGTTAGATGGATTGTTCTATTTGAGAATCGAGAGTACCAGAAGTCCCGAGCCTCCTATGTAGTGCTGCTAATCATCCATCATTTCGTCAGTGCAAGATAAGTACGTGTATTCATTTACCCAATGCCATCGTCAATGACACACGATGGGCTGCAACAAACCAAGCTGATGGCCTGGAACCTTCAGTGTTGCATGAACGGTACTGTTGCTTCCGAGACCCTAATTGACAAACTGATACCTTGATAGATGCAGTAGCATCTCGTCTGACCGGGAAAGGTATCTGTAAGAATTCAGAGCACCCGAGGTAGTGTTAGGTACTACGAGGCGCATTGTTTCACGAACAAATGCATTACTATCGTGCGAACTAATGCAAAGCACCAGTGGTCTAGTGGTAGAATAGTACCCTGCCACGGTACAGACCCGGGTTCGATTCCCGGCTGGTGCATCTTGACTTTTTTTTGTTTTTGTTTTGGTTTTTTATTGGATCGAAGCACAAATGAGAAAAATCCTTGATAGAAACCACTCTCTTCATCTTGTCGACCTGAACAGAAAGGATGATGCCGACTCGTGCAGGTGTCGTCCAACGCAAGCAGCGATACAGCATGCATCCCCTTGCCCGCGATGCACGCTTTCTACGTTACAGGCATCCATCACAAACTTGGCATGAAAGCATGTACCATCTGCATTAGCACATTGCGTCTCACACTTCTCCATCATCATCTTACTCTTATCTCCACCTTCCCCCCTCAAAAAGGAGAGCAAACCGTGTTCATATATGAGGAAGACAATTGAAGGAGAACAAAATGAGCTGAGAGCTAGCATACCTCGCTGTCTATTTCTCATCAATACTTGGTGCAATATATACAAGTGAGAGAGAGAGAGAGAGAGCTAGCAACAGAAAAGAGAGGCGCAGGACGCAGCCATGCGCTTTTACATCGTGAGAGAAAAACGAGGACATGCAGAACTGCATGCATAGGAATTGGTCAGGTATGATTTCCTGTACACCCGTTGTGGTATGGTGTTGCGCTAACAGCTCCCCTCAGCAGGCACTATCAGGTGGAGCGATATGCAGGCTGGACCGGAAATCCCTGAATAACAACCCTGGCAGTCCTTTTGTGAAGACATCAGCAAACTGAACAAAAGATGGTACATGTAGTACTTTTACCTCTCAAAGAGCCTCATCTTTTCGTACAAAATGAAGATCAATCTCCATGTGCTTGGTCTGTTGGTGCAGGATCGGGTTGGAAGACAAATACATGGCACTGATATTGTCATAGTAAACAATAGTGGATTTGGAAGGTGGCCGGTGAAGCTCAGGAAGAAGTTTGCGAAGCCAACATGACTCGGCCACTGCATTGGCAACTCCACGGTACTCAGCTTCAGCACTCGAACGAGAGATTATGGGCTGTCGCTTGGATAATCAAGATACAAGATTGTCAACAAGAAAACATAATACCCAGATGTAGATTTGCGAGTATCGGGGCATCTAGCCCAATCAACATCCGAGTAGGCCACCAAATCAGTAGAAGATGACTTATAAAGATGTAACCCGTAGTCAAGTGTACCTTGGATGTACCGAAGAATTCGCTTGATCAAGTGGAAGTGTGCTTCTCATGGATCATGCATAAATAAGCAAGCTTGTTCCACAGCATAGGATATGTCAGGATGAGTGAAAGTCAAATATTGAAGAGCCCAACGAGACTTCGGTAGTGAGTGGGATTGCTAACTAGAAGACCACAAGTAGCAGAGAGTTTTGAGCGCGTATCAATGGTTGTAGCAGTGGGGTTGCATGATGTCATCTTGGCACGAGCAAGAATATCTTTGGCGTATTGTTTTCAGGAGAGGAGCAAGCTAGAGAACGTGCGATGAACAGTGACGCCCAAAAAGTGGGTGAGTGGACCAAGATCTGACATTGCAAACTCATGTTGAAGAGAAGAAATAAAAGAATGGAGAAAGGGTGTTGTGTTTGCTGTAAGAAAAATGTCATCTACATATAGTAGTTGGTATGCTGTGCAAGAGCTAGCATGATAAATGAACAGAGAAGTATCTGAGGAAGATTGCTTGAAACCAAGCTTAAGGAAAGTGGTAAAGCGAATGAACTAAGTACGTGGTGCTTGCTTAAGGCCATAAAGAGATTTGTTGAGGAGACAAACCCTGTTAGGAAAAGAATGATCTACAAAACCAGATGGCTGGTGGCAATATATCGTTTCGAAGAGGTTTCTGTGTAGAAAGGCATTTTT
The DNA here is from genome assembly GCA_036346245.1 of Bonia amplexicaulis. Lineage (NCBI taxonomy): Eukaryota > Viridiplantae > Streptophyta > Magnoliopsida > Poales > Poaceae > Bonia > Bonia amplexicaulis. The sequence goes on along the minus strand of CM070747.1, from coordinate 20,843,382 downwards.
GACGTCAAGTTGATGAACAAGCCAATCCATGGAAGTAGCAAGAGAAAGCATCACGTGAATCATTATTAGCTTGATGACGAGGCTGAACGTTTCATCTTAATCAACACCATATTGTTGTGTGAAACCATTAACCACCCACCGGGCCTTATAGCGTGCAATAGAGCCATTAGGATGAAGCTTATGTCAAAATATCCATTTTTCGGTCGCCACATTAGCACTTGGTGGACAATCAACAAGAGACCAAGTATTATTCTGCATTAAAGCATTATATTCATCAAGCATAGCATTGTGCTAGTTTGGATCCTTAAGAGCAGACTTGTAGCTGGAAGGTATTGGAGAAATATTTGTGGAAGAAGAAAGATTAAATTGTTTCTTTGGGACAAGAAAGCCAGACTTGGCCCTGGTAAGCATGTGATGTTGATTTACCTGTGGCGTAACTAGGTGAACCTGCTGTGGTGCATGATGCAGAGTAGCAGGAGAGGGGACCTGGCTGGAGGCGGCAGATGGTGGAACGGGACAAGATGTGGCCGCTCGGTGTGGAGGGGACAACGGCTCTGACAGGAGCTTGGGACCCAACTGAAGTGAAGGCTCACCGGGATTCGCGGCTGGAGCTGTCAATGGCGCTGATGTGATTCTGTGACCCAACGGGATGGAAGCCACATGCATCTGGGGTGATCGGAAGCGGCGGGAGAGGACAACTGTAGAGGAGGTGACCAGATTGTCTGTGGTAACAGATGTCTGTGGTGCGATAGAGTTGCTTGCAAAAGGAAAATGGGATATATAAAAAATAACATGCCGAGATATAATGATTTTCTGTTACAAAGATTGAGGCATCTGTAGCCTTTATATATGCTCGGTAGGGTACCTAAGGAACACACCGTATAGAGCGAGGACTTAATTTATGGGCCATTGTGGAGAAGAGGTTTGGATAGCAAAGACACCCAAAAACTCTAAGATGATCATATAGTCGTGGCTGTCCGTAGAGAAGTTGATAAGGTGTGAGGAGCCGGATTAATTTGGATGGGCACCGGTTAAGGAGGTAGGTGGCAGTAGGGGTGGAAACGGATCGGATACGGTCGAATAGTCTCAAATACGAATACGAATTCATGTTTTTAAAACGGACACAGATACGAATTCGAACATCCTCGAATACAATACGAATCGAATGTCGTAACGAATACGAATTCGAATCGGATATATGCTTAATTCGGTCGAATACGAATATCCTCTTACAAATGTTGTAATCGACCGGTTTTTCCGATTAGCGGTTTTAAATTCAAATTTTGATATTTGAATTTTTTCTCAAAATATGATTTCTACAGTTCATATTTCTGGCACCATTGTCTATTCGCACATGTAGCCTACACAGTAGCAATTGTATCCATCAACCAAAACTGTAAACATCACCTCGTTCTATAATGATCTCAAATTCCTGGAATTCAGGCGCTTTATAGTTTAGTCATGCACACATCCGACCTGACAAATGGCGGCAGCCGTCGGCCATCTACATGGCAGCAGCCGTCGGCCATCTAAATGGCAGCAGGTAGAAGCAGTCGTCGGCCGGAGTGTACTAGTTGAGGACTTGAGGTCTTGGCTCTTGAGTCTTGAGTACTAGTTGAGGAAATGTGGAAATAAGGAATTGAGGAGTTAGTCTTGAATCTTGAGTACTAGTTGAGCAAAATAAGGAGTGTACTAATTGAGGTCTTGGCTCTTCCTCTTCCGCTCTTGGCTCTTGACGCGTGATTCGAGACACGTTACTTACCGAGTTCGCTCGCTCGCCAACCGTCGCCGCCGGACGCCAAGACTCGCCACTCACGTCGCCAGGCAGTCGCCAACTTGCCACGCCCAGACTCATGCTCGGTCTCGGACGCTCGGCTAGCCCAGACTCGCCACTCGACACTCGGTGTCTCGGTTGACCGAATGAGTAAATGACTCGTGAGTACTGAGTCGTGACTCGTGACTCCCGCGCAGACGCGCGTGACTCTCGCCTTGGCGTGCCATTCGCGCCATGGTGAATTGGCGATTGGCGGTGGCGCCCGGAAATCTGATCTGAATATGAATACAAATACGAATACGGATGTTCTCGAATACGAATGCGAATACGAATATTCTCGAATATGAATACAAATACGAATATTCTCGAATACGAATGCAAATATTTTCAAATACGGATACAAATATTGTCGAATATGAATATTTTCGAATACGGATTTTTGCTTACCATATTCACATTTTCTCGGATACAAATATCGGATAAAACGAATTATCCGTTACTATTTTTCACCCCTAGGTGGTGCGAAGGCCCTCAACCCCGTAGGAGGGTATGTGGGCATGAAAGAGAAGTGTACGGAGGATGTGGTCGACAATCCGCGCAGTGCGCTCGGGTTTTACATTCTGTTGAGAGGTGTGGGAACAGGAGAAGCAAAAGGTAGTGCCGTGAGCCAAGAAGAATGCAGTGCTGGTTGGTGTGTGTAACATTGCAATGCTGGTTCCTACAATGGGAAGAGTAGATCCAAAGTGCCGGACGGGTAGTGAACGGCTGCATTGTTGAGGGCGGCAGCCAGTCCAAAGGTGTCCCAAGTCTGCATGGCTGGCGTCGGTGGTGGCACAGCTCCTGGTAGCACCATGCTCCTGGTAGCATCACAGATGGTTTGTAACTAAAAATTGTCTGTGATATTTATATATTGCAGACGGTTTTTACTTACAAACCGTCTGTGATATTTGATAATCTTCTATTATCACTGACCCATAAATTCAGATGGTTCAGAAAACCGTCTGTGATGATGTTTCTGAACCGTCTGTAATACTAATTTTTGTAGTAGTGTAAACAGCTGCATTGTTGAGGGCGGCAACCAGTCCAAAGGTGTCCCAAGTCTGCATGGCTGGCGTCGGTGGTGGCACAGCTCCTGGTAGCATCATGGTGGGGAGGCCTGAGTAGGGACTTGTGGCGGCTGAGTACCAAGAACGCCAGGACCACCAGCCGGAGTCCAGGGTGCGCCCATGGTGCATTCCAAGGGCAGCTGGGTGGCATCCAGGACTACTGGCCACTGCCACGACCACCATTGCCGCTACAGTCGCCAGCGCCATTGCCTCCATTACGGCCTCCGCGACCATGGCTGTGGCCCCCCTTGCCGCGGTTCTTTTCACCGCGATCAGTGCAGTCACCCCAACGGTCCCCACGCTCGCCACAATCACCGCAGGTGCAGTCACCGCTGTTACTGGTGGCGGAAGCGGCAATAAGGGCAGATGCAGCCTGTTCTTCTCCTCCGAAGCCGACGGCTTTTGGCTTTCTTCTGATGTCAACTTTTAAGCAGTATTTTCTCAAGAGGGGTCTACAGGTTAAACGATCTACACGTTAAAAGCCCAACATCTGTACCTGCCAAAATCACAAGTGAGTATCTATCTCTCCGTAATCTGTACCGTAAACAGTCAAAATTCAAAAATTTCAGCCAAAAGTCATAAGCTGCAGCCGAAAAGAACAGGCCCGCAGCAGCATTCTTGGCAGTGTTATTCTGGGTAGTCTCTTCCAACAGCACTAGAGATCGTGCTTGGATGAAAGAGGGAAATGGCTGCTATATGGGTAAGATAGTTCCAATGGTGGCGAACTTGGGATTCAAACCTCTGATCATCTGGAGAACCAGCATCTCGGCGGTGACTGGCTGGTCGACATCGGCGAGGGCATCGGAGAGAGTCTTGAGGTGATGGCAGTACGCAGTGATGGTGAGTTCGCCTTGTCCCTGAACAGCTGTTCAAGGTGTGCCCAAACGTCATTGGCGATGCTGTTGGGCGACATGACGATGTCGAGCAACTCTTCAGAGATGGCTGCACAGATCCACATGAGGACGGAGAAGTCATCACGGACCCAAGCCTCATCATTGTGGCCGGGCTCGCTACCGAGGTCGAGATGGTGGCCGAGGTTGAACTTGCCGACGACCAGGGAAAGAAAGACTTGCCGCATGGATCTTCAGGCATATCCACAAGTTGAGTAAATCTACACTCACGAGTAAGTAATAGCTGATGATAAATTACCATGCTAAGGACTATCCTATGATTTCCCTTTTGTATTCCAGCAATAGATGAATCAAGGAACCTAAAGAATATTTTCTGAGTACTTCGTCCGCCAAGGATCAGCTATCTTTTCAGTCAGCTTGTGCAGCTGTTCAAGAATCGTTTGTGTGCACACATTATCAGCAAAACAGAAAGGATGACAATAGTCGCTGCTGTAAAGAAGACTGCCTGCACACACCGAACCAGAGGAATTGTAAGAGGGAGAACTCCATCCCTGACTCGCTTTGTAATGCAAGAGCATTTTGGAAATTTCTCAATTGGAAAAAGGAAAAAAAAAGGAAAACCTGCCGGTGGGGCCCACCTGTCGGTAGGCCGATTGAGCGGATAAGGGGAGGAGACTCGTCTCCTCCCGTGGCCGGTGCGCATGTGCGATTCGGTTGGATCTCGCCTACTCTCTCGCGGCGGCGGCCGGGTCTTGGGGAGGCAAAGGCGACGGAGGCGGGGTCGGCGTGGGCGCTTCGGCGCCAGCCACCCCGCAGCCCGTCGGACTCTCCCCTCTCTCTCCGTTCCGCTATAAAGCTCTGGCGCCTCCTCTTCTTTGTGGATCCCGATTACAGTGAGTTCTCCATTCCCCTCTCAAAGTTCTTGTGGTGCTTCGATTCTTGTCTTGGAAGGGCTGCTGGCTGGTTTTGTGAAGCCACCGGCAACCGAGGTGCTCAAATCCCCATCTAGGGTTTTCCTGTTTTGAGCATTTGGTAAGATCAAGAACTCAAGAGTGTTTGAGGTGTTTCTCTTGTGCTTGTGAGTGGTTCTTGGCCAGAACTACTTGTGATCTTGTGCGGCATCCCTGTACCTCAGCCTCCTTCTTGGCTTCGGCTGAGAGAGGAAGAGCGGCATTTTATCTCCGTGAACCATCTTCCTGCTTGTCACAGTGGGTTGATAGGTTTTCTGGGACAGCGATTTCATCGTGCCTTGCCTTTCTTCGGTTTCTTCAGGTGGTTTATAATATCATCTCTACTGTGAGTATATCAGTTAATTGGTTCTTTGCAATTTTGTGATCTATTTCACCTGTCTGTGAGTATCACTAGCTGGAAGATTGCAAAGAGTTTCCTGTTTACTGCATGCTCTGTGATGAACTAGTTGAATACTGAGATTGATCTAGCTATTTGGATTAGGATTGAGCTCTATAAGGTTGTTTTTCACTGTCTGAACCGTAGATTATATTTTCTGCTGATCAGGTTTGTTTACTAGCAGTTAAGATTATTCTCTGTGCAGTAGATGGTCTTGAGTAATTCAGTCCAGAAGCAATTGCTCTTATTCTGTTTGTCTATTTGAGACTGCATTTCTGATCTACTGCATTGTTACTGCTACTTAATTCATTGCCTGGGAACTTTTGTTCTGAAAGTATATAATTGTTGTTCACTGGATATGCGAGTTTATGACAGTGGAAACATGATTTAGAGCTCAAATCTTAATTACTAGCTTTCAGATCATTTGTGAAGATATTCAACATTGACATGAGAAGGCCAAGTTTAATTAACTTGTGCAACTCTGTTCTGAGAGCATTAAAGACAAATCAATTTGTTGAACTTATGCTCAATCTGGTCATATATATTATACTTTGGTTCAGCTTAATTTTTCACTTTATATATGATAAGGATTTAATGAGATTAGCATTTAGATTCATATGTAATTGTGATAACATGCTAGTCTTGGACATGTATATGTCAATTTCATTGAGCATATGTTTCGTTTGCAATGACTTAAATAATGCATATGATAATATGTTGGTTAAATCATTTATATACCATGTTTGGGTGTATATTATTATTGCTGGAATTATTGTGGAAAAAATGCTTATACCGCAAATATTACAACACTCGCTACCGAGGTCGAGATGGTGGCCGAGGTTGAACTTGCCGACGACCAGGGAAAGAAAGACTTGCCGCATGGATCTTCAGGCATATCCACAAGTTCAGTAAATCTACACTCACGAGTAAGTAATAGCCGATCCCGCTGATAAATTACCATGCTAAGTGTTAAGGAGATAGAGATAGAGTTGTATTAGGAGATAGAGTTTGTATTCTATTCCATATATGCATTATCTCTATATGGCATATCTCTTGTATTCTCCTATATATATGGCCCTTTGGGTCTCATATCAATACACACACAATATTCATAACATGGTATCAGAGCTTAGGTTGAAACCCTAACCTCGATCTACTTCCGCATCTGCTGCCCCCGGGAGGATTGATCTCTCCCGGGGGTGGCCATCTTGTTGGGTTACGCAGACCCACCGCATCCTCGTCTCCAACTCGCCGCCGTCGCCGGCGAGGTCCAGCGCCCTGCGGAAGATGGCGAGGAGCTGCCACGCGTTGCGCGCCACGCCGGCCGGGGGAGGGATGAGCCAGACGAGCACCCCTGTGGGGATCATCTCGCAGCCGCTGCCGCTTGGCGCCGTCGCGCTGCTCGGCCTTGGCGCCGCCGTGCTCACCCGCACGCTCACCTTCGCCGCCGCCTTCTCCGCCTTTGGCGACCCCATCCCCTGACTCATCGCGCTCGCCTTCTTCTTCGCCCGTGGGTTCATCAAGACGGGGCTCGGCAGCCGCGTCGCCTACGCCTTCATCTCCGCCTTCGGGGGCTCCTCGCTCGGCCTCGGCTATGCGCTCGTCTTCGCCGAGGCGTTCCTCGCCCCGGCCATCCTCCATGCCGCACCCCCACGCCGCGCTCCTCTGCCGCGGCCGCCTCCCGGCAGCGCTCTGCGTGGCCTCCCGCCTCCCGCCTGCCCCATGTGCTCCCGCGCCTCCCGCTCCCAGGGTGCGCACTGCGCAGAGCTCCTCTCCGCGCTACTCCGCCGGGGCCGCCTCTCGGACGCGCGCGCCGTGGCCTCCCGAATAAGCCAAGCCCCCACCGACCCGGCCGCCTCGGACGCGCTCGTGGACTTCCACTCCCGCCTCAGCGAAGTCGCCTCCGCACTGTCCCACCTCCATCGCCTCAACGAATCGGGCTGCGCCCCCTCGGCCGCCTCCAGCGCCGCCCTCTTCCGCGCAATGTGCCTTTTGGCTTTCGGTTTTTGAGTCTTCAGTGAGAGATCTTGGTTTATTTGGCTGTGTGATCTTGGTTTATTCGGCTGCTCATCACGTGACTAAGGTGACTCCTCTCTGGTCACCTGGTTTCTCTCAGCTCATGTCCTGCTAATCACGGTACTGATTGTTTGGGGCTTTAATGTTTCTTCGGAGATAACCGCTATGGTATCTCAATTTTTTAGTATATGTCTTCAGTTTTTTGAGTCAGTCTTTCGTTATTTTTCGTAAGTCTTCCGTTGCATCCATCCAAATCCGTAGTCTCAAATTTTTAGTTCGTTCAAGTCGTGCGAGTCCACAAATTTATTGTCAGTCATAGAAGTGTAGGAATTTTATTTTGCATGGCAGCAGCCGCCGCTCTATTCTTTGACGAGCTTTTAACGCCGCCGCGCTTCTTTTGCACTGCGCCTCCGTTGCGCTTCTTGTGCCTTCTTGCGCGCCGCTGCCTCGGGCTCGATCTGCGTCGTCATGCTTCTATCTATTCCTCTTCGGCTTGATTTGACAGTTTATTACAAGGCTGCACGCAACGACGACATCATCAAGACTCGGATTTCGGATTTTTTTTAATGTTAACTCCTTTTTCAAATACAGTGCTATTGCATACGCCTTGCATTTGAGGGGGTGTTAAGGAGATAGAGATAGAGTTGTATTAGGAGATAGAGTTTGTATTCTATTCCATATATGCATTATCTCTATATGGCATATCTCTTGTATTCTCCTATATATATGGCCTTTTGGGTCTCATATCAATACACAAACAATATTCATAACACTAAGGACTATCCTATGATTTCCCTTTTGTATTCCAGCAATAGATGAATCAAGGAACCTAAAGAATATTTTCTGAGTACTTCATCCGCCAAGGACCAGCAATCTTTTCAGTCAGCTTGTGCAGCTGTTCAAGAATCGTTTGTGTGCACACATTATCAGCAAAACAGAAAGGATAACAATAGTCGCTGCTGTAAAGAAGACTGCCTGCACACACCGAACCAGAGGAATTGTAAGAGGGAGAACTCCATCCCTGACTGAAAGCGAACACCAAAAAAACAAATGAAGAGCTACACAAGCTCAGCGATGAGTTCATAGATTAACGGCAAGCTTTTTTAGGTTCCCTTGCATCATAAAGTATTAAAGAAGGCCATGCAGGCCATGCACCATCACTGTGATGATGTGCAACCATGAATAGTTGACTAACTAGTTACACAAGCAAAATACACTAAATCTACTGTATATATACACTAAATACAACTGATCTTTTAGTAACATATTCATTGTTATGACAAATAAAAAACTAACCAGAACAGCAGAAGCAGCAAGTCCAGGCCGCTCTCGAGGATCCCGGTTGTAATACTTGCAGCAATAAAGAAGAGCTGCAATGTACCAAATCAAAGGGCACAAGAAACCTAAAAGAAAACTGCAATAGTAATACGTTTAATACAGTAAACAAAAATTGAACAAAAGAATGGAGTAGACTAACTCACCAACACCATCCGATTCCACAACCAAAGCAGGGAAGCCGTCCCTCAAACATTGCCAATCTTGGGTTTTCTTCATCTCCAAGTAGTGTGTACTTGCCGAGGCACACCTGGCAATGGCAAAATTCATCTGAGCTTCCTGCGAAATGCAGAAGAATGAATTTAGTTAAATCAAAACAAGCAATGTTTCCATGAGACCAAATAAACACTCTTCATTATAGAGACCTTTTACTGATCATTCTTTTCATGAGATGAGAGTGAGACTTGTAACCAACATCTAAAATGTATTATGCACAAAATGTGAGCATGAGCAGGTTCAAGAAAACAGTACCTTCCCTCATAAGTATTATAGTTGTTCGGCAAAGGAAGCAGCAGGAACCTTGGAGCTTCTCAGCATTTCCAGACAACTCCTTGTTGTAACGGCTCAATGAAAACTATGGTCTTAAGAACTAGTCGTCACAGCAAGCAGCTGGGCAGATCAAAACACGAGAAGTTAGCAAGAAAATCTGGTGGCATCTAATCTGTCAAAAGCAAAGTTATGTAGAAGAAAGTGCATTTAAGACACACAGATGTTTTAGGTAATTCACTACAGAAACCATGATGCTGTACAGGTTTTGGCAACATATTTCAGAAATATGCTGGGTGCAATTGAAACAGCTATTCATTACATACACTTGAAACAGCCATTCCCTCATGATGAATGGAGAATTACCAAGCTCACAGATACAACAAAAGTTTGGCCTGGGTGGAAATGATATATAGCCTACAGCCACAAAAGTGAAAACAACCAGTAAAGCTAAGCACAAAGTAAGATGCAGTTTGGGCCTCTCATGAGCATCCGCTTTGCCTTTGCCATTATAAGCTGGAAGATTAATTTCCAGCCTTACGCCCTTAGGTGATAGCCCTAGTGCTAAGATTGGAGCCACTTCCATCTGAACTGGATTTGATTGAAAGAAATAAAATGTGAGGAACAGAAGTACGGTAATGTGTCCTATATTGCCCATTACTCGCATCTGAACTGGATTCGATTGAAAGTAGAATGTGAGGAAGAAGTACGGTCCTGTGTCCTATATTGCCCATTACTCGAAAATTAGGAGTTTAAACAAATGTTCCAATATCTAAATATAAAAAGATATGCCGAACAACAACAACGCCTCACGAACCTAAATTTTTTGAGACAGTCAACTTTCTTCACTGACCCAAGAAAACTGCTCGCAGAAACACCAACTTCTAAGCTTCTGCCAAAGCCAAAGCAAGCTCGACCTACGCAATCTTTTCCTTACATGATAAGCAATAAGTAACGTACAGCTCCAGATTCCAACATCCGGTACTTAACCGCACAACTTGGGTCAGATATATCATCCAACAGGTTGCGCTCATACCCAAGAGAGTCAACGGCCATGGCCATGGGCGACCAAGAACTGATCGCTCCAGCCTAAAATCTCAATTCCCCGATTCCCAGATTCAGTCCTACTACACTCCAGGATTCGCTATCCACCACATTTCCGATCCAATCTAATCAGGCTTCCGCACAAGAAACCAACAACTGAGCTGAGATTTTACAGAAACAAGAAACGCACACCTCGGTACGGTAGGGTCAAGCGGGTGAAATTAAAGCTGCAAACTTACATGGCCGGATCGAATCTCCTGCGAATCTCCTGCGAGGAAGAAGCCAATGGAGATGGAATTCTCTGGCGTATATGCCTTGTAGCTTCTGTTGAGTTGGTGGGTGGTTGAGAGCTTGAGAGATGCGGAGAGCAGGGGGGCGTAGGAATTTTACAACGGTAGTTTTGTACTCTCTGTTTTTATTTATCTAGCACTGTTGATTTGGATTGATCAAATTTTATTATCCTCAACCAATAATTGTTTTCTAAATATTTGGATCGATTCTATTAAAATGATATTTTTAATTTGTCATAAGAAATATTTTTACACCATTACAATTATATGACATTTTTATAAATATATCAGCGTAGAATTAACCGTCAAAGTTTAACCTTAAAAACCGTGAAAAATCAGGAGTGCCAAGTATTTGCAAACAGAGGCAGTAGGAAAAAAAAGTAGAAATCGAGAAAAATCTCACGCTTCAAATAGGGTCTAAATGGGTGAATACTTGGTTTGTGAAATATCTCAAGAGGTCACTTCGGTTTCTCAACTACCGAGACCAAGCGGGTGTTGGACCAGATACACTCCTTGTATGACAGGACACGCCACAGCTTAGCACATTCCCCCTAGTCTGAGGGTATATTCTTTAGGACTTTTAAAAATAATTTATATCTAACTTTTAAATAAAATATTTTCTTAAGATATAATCTATAAATTAATTATAGTACAAGTTAAAAACCTAAAGATCAAGCGCTGCAATAAGTAACAGTTCGTCTGGTTAGTATCAAGGTTCTTCTCTTTTAGCATCTAGTCCTTGGGAACAGCGTAGCGACGGATAATTCCGAATTCTAAAGTGATTAATATGTATCAATCAAAATCGCAAATAAGTATCTCTCCGTAATCTCTATCACAAATAGCCAAAATTCAAAAATTTTAACCAAAACCTATAAACCGTATAAAAAAGGCCCTGAACCACACCACTTATGATGACTCGTTCCAACCAAGTCGTACCAAATCCGAACAACGTCACCATAAGCAAGAACCAAGGCCGTGGTGTGGTAGGTTGCACCGGCCGACGAGAAGAGAGGAGCCAGACTACTCCATCCCCTGCTACGCCCGAGCTACTTGTCCTTCTGCACGCCTGAGCTACTTGTCCGCTGCGCCCCTCCATCGCTGCCCTCCCCTACTGTCGCGTCGTCTCCGGCTGCTTGTCTGCCACGGCCATTGCTTCCTCATTTGGAAGATTGAAAAGTGTGTATCTATCTGTTGGCCTGATGTTGCTGTGAGAAGGGGAAGACGAAGGGGCCGGTGGAGATAGAGGGGGCGCTAGGAGCACCGCATTGCACTGCACCGAGGATTCGCAATACATGTTTGTTTTTGAAAATTCTGGAGCACTGCGTTGTTATATTGCGATCATGTAAATTCTGGAGCAGACTGTGATATGGTCAGATTGTATTGTCAAATGGTCATATCTAAACCAGGTCGAAGCCGGTACATTCCTGCATATTCTGCAGATATCGTGTCATCTTTCTGTCAGTGATATGCTCTAGGTAGGCATAGAGATAATCATATTATTTCTATGTTTATGATCTTTTAAATGATATACTATTTTGTCCCTACAATAAATATCTTTTGTATTGATCAACAAGTATGTGACTTGTTCGTGGAACTGTTTATTCATGTTTTGATATTATTCTAAACTATCTATGATCTTATATCATTATATTTATAGATCAGCCCACGTATTAATTTATGATCATATTTTATAGATCATGGATATAGAGATATCAAATCAATAATGTAGATATATGTTAAAAAACATGGCGTTGAATTGATCTACCATGAGATACTATGAGAATTGTTATATTCTTAATTATCATTAGTTGGTCTCATATATAGTATATATGCGATCCTTAGATCCCATGTAGAGGCATTTTTAGAAGCACTTTCCATCTTACCTATAAAACTGGAATTACATAACCTAGAGACACTTTTACAGATACTTTAAAAATCACCGTAAAATTTGTATCGTAGAAATGGTTTTGATATATTTTAGAACTACGTGCAAAATTCTATCGTGAAGAGGCGCTTTTGAGACACTCTAATTCGCCTAAAGTTTTTTTTTGTTTTATAGAGATATTTTTTAGACGCTTTTAACTATCTAGATGTATTATTTTCAGTGGTTTACATGTGTTAAATGATCTACATATAAATATTACAAGGTATAACTAAACACATGAAATGGTGAAGTTGAGGTGGTTAGTGTAACATGTCAAAAGTACTATTCTTATGAGGTTGTGAGTTCAAGTATTAACATTTATAAGAGTCCACACATTTTTTAGATTTTTATTTCTATGGCACACTATGCTAGTAGCACAATTTAATACCACTATAAATGTCTTTATTCCTTACAGACACAATAAAGCTCCTCTATAAAATATGACAAAGGATATAGATGTGTTTTAATAATATATCTATGTTCATAGCGATGATGCATAGGAAGACGTTTATAAGACATTTTTTAAAAAATATCTCTACAATGATATAGAGACATGAAAAAACACTTCTACTATATTAAAAAAAGTGTCTCTAAGTGGGGTTTGTATTGCAGTTAATAGTTTACTTAGATATTACCAAACACTACTTCGTAATTGTGTGGGCATAAAGGTAGCTTTCGGATTTACTATGAAACATGCAGAGAAATGTAAGTGATCAAGATAAAATTTACCCCTCCTATATAACAAGAGAGATATCACTGGATCCCTCGATGTGATTAGATTAAGAAGGTGTATGGCCATGCCAAATGTGGTTGATGAGTCTATTACAACTGAGTAATCCACCACAGGTTCGAGTGAAGGATCGACTTATCATAGGATGATATGCTTCTCATCTAAAGTTCGATCTGATATCGTAAGGTAAAGGGATCGATACATAGGGGTGCAAACGGATCGGATTTGGACGGATATTGCTGTTACCATATCCTAACCTATATTTTTTTTGGATTCGGTACCAATCGGATTCGGTGCCGGATCGGTCGGGATTAACCCGAGCCGTTTGCACCCCTACTTGTTTGTAAGGAATGCATACAGTATAACAAATGAAGTAGGAGGACGTACTGTCAAGAACTTGATGTTACTACTTAATAGCTGATGTGGAAGATTTTATTTTACCATTGCAAAAGAAAATGAAACGTCAAATAGTAGCACTAACCTGAAATCAAACTTGAAAACGTATCGGATTCGGGACGGATATTGCTGTTACCATATCCTAACCCATATTTTTTTCTCCGAATTCGGTACTAATCGGATTCGGTACCAATCGGATTCGGTGCCGGATCGGTTTGGATTAACCCGACCCGTTTGCACCCCTATCGATACATAAGCGCTATATAGGTTCGTCCGATATGATCTTTATGCATATTTGGGGGTCGCTATGTCCTGCTAGGAACTGTTACCGACTTATAGACTGGAAAAAAGTTCTCGAGCTACTACAGAATATACATGAACCTACAGGGTTACACACTTAATGGATTGGAACGATAAGGATCTAGTTGAAAGCTCTCCGAGTGAGGTACGATCTCTACTCATATTGGATAAACATCTAGTCAGAGGCTCTTCAAGTTGGATATAAAATCTAATCGTATCAAATAAGGATCTGATTGAATGCTATATATTAAGAGAGGCACGAGAATGAGTGATGTATCCTAAGACACACCCATTGAAACCCCCTGTCGTACACGATGGTGCTAGCACACCGACACATGATATTCTATCTTACGTGTGGATTTCGACAGAAGAACAGCGTTGAATGAACCGCTCCGATTCATTTGCATTTCAGCGTATATATGATGTACAGTCGTGTACAGTGTTTACAAGGAAAGCTACAACACATCTGGTACAAAACTAATCAGGTTTGGTAATCAGATGCGAGTGAGCATGCATGGAATGTCATATGGAATCATATGGCAGGGAAGCAGCGTGATTAGTATTTATGCGTGTTGAAGAAAATTGTCTAGTTTTTTTTGTTAGCTTAAATTTTTAGATAAATTAATTGGTGCAACTCAATAGTTCTCAAACATTTTGGCGCTGTTCCCTCTCTAAACGAAAGGAGAAAGGCCCAGGAGAGGGAGGGAGGAAACATGAGCTGAATTAGCGTGCTGATGTGGCTCGCCAAGTCATGTGGGAGGTGTATGTATTTGGCCCAAATGTCAAACTTTACGGATCTACGTGGTCATTTCGATAGTGGTGATGTTTTGGGGATTGTTTAGGGACCAAAGTGACTATTCACCTCACATAAAAAAATTTAACTCAATTGTTTTTTTGAAGGTTGGTGTTGCTTGGCCCAACCTTATAGTTCGTTGGTTAGTGTATCTCTGTTTATATATAAAAAAAATAGTTAGTGCATTTCTTCCGTGCTACTGACCAGTTGAGTGTTGGTATTTGGCCCTGATTTGCACTATTTTTTTCCCCTAGAAAGACCTGATTTGCACTATTTTTCCCTAGAAAGACCTAATTTGCACTAATTGAATTGGCGTGTCTTACCAGTTAACGACCATAATTTGATTCCTACTAACCACAAAAAAGGTGGTCACTTATGTAAATTCTTCACCGTTATATGTGGGTCGTGAGCATCCTTAAGAACTGGTTAACACTAGCCAACTGTTCGGGTCTGTTCTTTTCAGCTTCTAAAAGCTATTTTTTAGTTTTTTTTTATGGTAATTAGCTCTCAAACGGAGACTTTTTTTAAGATGGAGTTTACAAGTTGATTGTAGTACGAATTGTAGCGACTTCATTTATATCGGCCAAAACTGCACGCGAGTTTCTGTTACTCCGTAATCTCTCTCACAAACAATTCAAAAGTCATAAGCCACAGCTAAAATCTATAAGCCAAAACCAAAAAAAAAAAAAGGTGATTCTTTGGATGACTTAAAAAAAAGAGTTAGCCAATACCGTCCAATTCCATTACCTATTGTAAAACAGGGAGTAGTACGAGTTATTCTAGACCAACTAGTTCAATAAACATGTAGTTAACCTTTAACAAGAAAAAAAATCAGGAGATAAATCAAGCCAGCCTATCTTCACAGCACCGTGGTAGGTACTATACATCGTATTTAAAACCTCTATTGTTGGGTGTTCTTTCTTGTATGCAAAACCTAGTTATTTTTCTTGGCACCTACTGTACTTTGTTGTGTGGACTTAATTTACGCGCTTTGGCTTTGAATATATATAGAAGAGACCAGGCAGTTGCTGCTGCCAAGACTAGGCTGCACTGAGGGTAGCTGAAACGCGGTTTTTTTCCCTACACATCTATCTTCTCTCTATTCGTGGGGCGTTTGAAACGGATGAAACGTCTGATTATTTACTAGAGCTTTTGGCTAGGATGGATCAAAGTATTGGCATTTGATTCGGCTTGAGCTTTTGTTTTTTTTTGCTGAGAAAATATAGGAATGGCCTCTGAGTATGTGAATTGCAACATCTTGCACGTACTACGATCCTATTTTCAAGACAACACTACATGGTATGTTACATTGCTAGTTTCAAAGAGATATTATGATTATTACACTGGTAAATCTTAATAACAACCATCATATGACATGATTATTACACTAGTAATTGGTCTATATTTGAAAAAAAGAAAAATAAAAAACTAGATAAAAAAGAAAAACAAAAGAGAAGAAGCGGCGGTAGGAGGTAGGTGGCCGAAAGTGGAGGCGGTGTGAAGTCGGAGGGGGATGAAAGGGGTGGAGGCGGGGGTGGCATGTTGAGAGGCAGCTAGAAGCGAAGGTGGCGCGTAGGTGGAGGGCGAGGGGCAGCACGAAGGTGGAGGCACATGTTGGGAGACGGTGGGCGAGGAGGCGGCCAGAGGCAGAGGTGGCATGGAGGCAGAGGGAGAGGGGGGCCAGAGGTGAGGAGCGGTGCGGAGGCGGAGGAGGGCTGGAGAGCACAGCTCGATCCATCGAATCCACTTAGAGAAGTCACTTTTAAAAGCTCAAGTGTTTGATTCGGCTTTCATAAGCTTAAGCCGTTTCAATTGGCACCTATTTGGGCTTTGTTTATATTGGCTTCTACTTCTAGCCTCACGTAGCCTTCACGTGGGTCATGCCGCTAGCACTGAAGGTGGCCATCTAAGCAATGACCTGTGTGGTGGCGCTCACCAGCTGGACTATAGAAAATGTCATCGCAAATGGTTCAAAAACTTAATGGATATGCAATACTCTTGCCAAATCTACGACCTCCTTTCACCAAATGGCCTCAAAGCCCCACCTCCTCAAAGTAGCAGAGCTGTGAGAACAGATCTGGAATTTAAGACAGATCTGTGAGGGGTCGACGGTCTACAATTAATATAGTGAAATTATCATAGATGATTTTTAATATAAATCGTCAGTGATGACTTAATTATCATAGATATTTTTTCAATATAAACAATCTATGAAGTATCACAGACGGTTCAAAGACAAAACCGTCTATGATATTTAGTAATATCACATACGGTTTTTATTAATAACCATATGTGATACTTCACAGACGGTTTTCACTATGAACCATTTGTGATTCACAAACGGTTTTTAGCGCTGGTAGCAACACAGACGGTGTCTAAAGTAAAACTGTCTGTGATTGTATTTAGCGCTGGTAGCAACGCAGACGATGTCTAAACCAAAACCGTCTGTGATTGTATTTAATGCTAATGGTTTTGGTTAACCATCTATGATGTAACATCTATTATTAGCCTTTTCATAGTAGTACAGGTTCTACGTCCTATTCGTCGGCAACTGCATGGTTGGCAGTGCAGGCTACTCCAAGGTGGATACTACTTGTCAGGAGGTGACGTCGCTAAAGCCCAACCAAGCCATATTTAAACTTCTACTTTGGAACACAATAATTTCACAAGAATTGCACAAAAACCACCTCAGTTCCTCCATAAAATTCATGTATTTCAAACGACATGTTAGAACTTAGATGTATTTGTTTTAGAAACTACAATTGTACTCACAATTACGTGTGTGGTTGGAATGAAACTTTTCCTCGAAAACAAATTGTAACATGTATGGTTGGAATCAAGGAAAAAACTGGTGGTTACTGACTGGTCACTGGTATAAGTTCAAGCTCCATTAAGTTGGTTTTAGTGATAATAACAAATACAATTATGAGACTAATTTGTTTATTAATTATGATATTATCTAGTCTCATTTGGATATGATTAATGACAAATATAAATATGAGACTAGCTTGTTTGTTAATTATGACTAGTCACCTGCTCGTGCGTTGCAACGAAATTTATTAGATATATAAGAATCATGCTATGGAAGAAGGCTAATCTGATCAGTTGAAGAGTGAAAAGTGATGAGAAGTTGAGAATGTGGTAGTTGAAGGATGAGGGACGTACGACCACCAACTCATTTTTTTATAATAGTAATGATATTGCTTAGTCTCATTTAGATGAAAAGGTGAAAATTATGGAGGTATGTATTCGACATCTATTCTTATATATTATTGCATTCCTCGGATCCAAAATATAGATTAGACTCTATCAATTGTCTAATTTGAATATGTACATATGTTTTTGTTGTACATTCTTGTATGCACATATTTAGAGAAGTTCACTCTATGTTCTGTGGTTTCATAAGTATTGATCTATGTTTCCTTTTCAACACATATTAGGATCTATATTGTGAAACATATCCTTTGAGTATATAAAACTTGTATAGTTCATATATACTCATGATTGATTTAAATTAAATCAATTGTAATCGGGTTGTCATCAATCATGAAAGGAAAGGATTGAAAAATCTAGTTCCTCCATTATGTGTTAATGGTTGGGTGATAAATGACAACCGGATGTATAGCTTTACTAGCAATTAATTTCAAAGATAAACACTCATATTCAAATGAGTTAATTGCTTAAGAAGTTTATCCTAGAGTATATAATTATCGTGTACGTGATATATACTCGTAAATCATTTTCTATCTCATTATTTATTGATATTGTCATGAATTACCAACAAGTAAAAATTGTACAATCTTGTCCCTCTATATGAGTTAATGGTGAAGTTTTGATAATTAATGGCAATTTATTTGTGAACTAACATTTTTCATAAGTTGGATGAACATGTTAGGTTCCACAAATAAGGATGACTTAGGATGATTTTATATGTTGAAAATCATCAAGTCAAGATACATGACGAAAAATGGCTTCATAAGTTGAAGGTCATCAAGAAGAGGATGCATCATGAGTTGATGCATGTCCAAGAGGAGATGATCATGAGTTGATAAATATCCGAAAGAAGAGATGCATCATGTGTTGATACACATCTAGATTCCAAAAGAGGAGATGATCATGTATTGATCATCAAATCAAGTAAAGACCCATTATGTGTTGATGGAGTTTAAGTGAAAATACATCATGAGTTGATGCATATCAAGACAAAGATCCGGACTTGAAGTGAAGATATGCATCATCAAGCTTCAAAAGGATACTCAAGGCAAATGTATGACTAGCTAGGGCTGAAGAAGGCCGATGACGGTTGGAGGGGGCAGCGCTGGTGGCGAGTGTAGAAGACGGGCTCACATCCAGATCTGGCGACACCATCGCCATGACATGGCTCGGTTAGATGTGGGGATGAGGGCGATGCCGGGGCCTAGCCACCCGCACGTGCCCTCACAGACACTCCCTCATCGCTCCCGTCCTTATACACGACGCGTCAGCCGAGTAGCAACAGGAAGTCGGTGGCGTCATGCTCTTCAGATCTACGAGCGACACAACAAGATCTGGCTAGGTGTGGGGCCATCGGTGTGCCTACCTGGTGATTGGCGTGCTCGCGTCCACTTTGTGCTGCCTGCATCGCCGCGCTCGTTATAAATCCGAAGACGAATCAACGCCGCCAATGGCAAAAAGACAAAAGAGGCTCCAGATCTAGAACGATAAGGAGGGATGGGGAAGAAAAAATAGAAGGAGGAGCTGCAGCTGGGGGGCCGCCGCCGTCACCGTGCCGGCAGTAATGGCGGCGAGAGGGAGACACCGGTGAAAGGGGCCTTTGGCGGCATTGGCTGGGTCGCCCCCTGAGGCACCCGTGGGAGCGGCTCAGGAGGCCCGTTTTCTCTAATTCTATGTAGGATGGCATCACTTTGTTGATTTACTCCCAACTGTTCGCACCGGATCATTCTACTAGTATGTTGTTCTCAGGCCATTGTACTATCTTGGGAGGTATAAGAAAAAACTTTTTTTCCCTACCTGCAAGATTGTTGTTCCATGGTTTGTATTTGCCATCTGCCTGCTGATCACCACATAGAGAAAAAAAAGTTAAGAGCCTCGCAACTATTTTCATGTGTTTCTTGTAAAGAAAGGAATATCTGAACGCAGCACCTTCCCAACTGGGTTGGCTTTGTTATTTATACACAAGTTTACAACAACCTGAGAAGATAAGAGTTACAATCAGAATAACAAGATACAGACGATATTCATTATCCTGACTAGCTACAGAGTTTAAACTCATTGTCAATCTGCTCGGACTCTTATCTCGCATAATCGACACGGAGATAAGGATCGGTTGTTTAATGACCCTCTCAATCTCAACTATCGTGATCGATTTAGATTGCGTTTAAACCGATCAAATAATCTGTAACCTAATGCTTTGGTAAATATATCAGCTACCTGATCATTCGTTGAGATGAACTGAACAGCAAGCATCTTCTGAGCAACACGTTCTCTGACGAAATGAAAATCGACTTCAATGTGTTTGGTTCGTGCATGAAAGATTGGGTTTGCACTGAGGTATATAGCACCCAGATTATCACACCAGAGTACCGGTGGTCGTGGTTGATATACTCCTAACTCTTTAACAAAGACGTATCCGGATCGCTTCGATGTAGCGTTTGCCGACTTATACTCGACTTCGTGCTTGATCGCGCTACAACTTGTTGTTTCTTTGAACTCCAGGATACTAGATTGGGTCCAATAAAAATGGCAAAACCATTTGTTGACCTCCTGTCATCCACACACCCGGCCCAATCTGAATCCGAGAAGGCATTGAGTAGAACAGAAGGTGATTTCTGAATGTGAAGTCCAGTCGCTTGGGACCCTTTTATATATCTCAGTATTCGTTTGACTGCTGACCAATGAGTTTGTGTCGGTGTTTGCAGAAACTGACAAACTTTATTGACTGCAAAGGATATATCTGGTCTTGTAAGCGTCAGGTATTGTAATGCACCCACCGTGTTTCAGATTGAAGAATGTCAGACTCCGACAAATTTTCACCATCTTCTTTAGAAAGCCTTTCTGAACTTGACATGGGAGTGGACGATGATTTGCACTCAATCATATTTGTCCTTTTAAGCAGATCTGTTATGTACTTATTTTGAGTGAGTATCATACCAGTGCTGGTTGTAGATGCCTCTATTCCTAAAATAATTCGATCGCCAAGGTCTTTTATTGCAAAGTCTCATTGTTAACTTTTGAATCAGCTGATCAGTAGCTACCACAGAGGAGCTAGCAATTATTATGTCATCAACATATATTAACATATAAATTGTGACCTCCAGGCGCCGAAGAATGAATAAGGATGTGTCTGCCTTTGATTGAGCGAAGCCAAGTTCAAATAGTTTGGAACTTAGTCTGAAAAATCATGCCCGAGGTGCCTGTTTCAAACCGTATAGAGCTTTCTGAAGTTTGCAAACATACTCTGGGTTCTGTCGGTCTTCGTATCCAGGTGGTTGACGCATATAGACTTCTTCCTCAAGAACACCATGTAAGAAGGCATTTTGGACATCAATTTACCGAAGAGTCCACCCCTGCGAGACAGCAAGAGCCAGAATGATGCGTACTGTAGTCAGTTTGACAACTGGGCTGAAGGTGTCAGCATAATCAATGCCATATCGCTGCTTGAATCCTTTCGCAACTAATCTGGCTTTGTACCGATCTAGTGAGCCATCTGACTTGTATTTGATTTTGAAAACCCATTTGCAATCAACCAGATTTTGGCCTTTCTGTCTCGGAACAAGACACCATGTGTTATTTTTCTGCAATGCCTGAAACTCTGAATCCATTGCTGCACGCCACCGTGAATCTTTAGTGCTTCAAGATGAGATAATGGCTCAGCAGGAGATTCAACAGTATAGAAGGCCCGACGGTTGACATCATATGGTACTGTGCCGTCTGTATACTTCTTTGGTTGTCTTATGTTATTTCGCAGTCGAGTGCAGGGTCGCTGTTGTTGTTGCTCACTGGGAGTCACCTCTGAATTTTCTGTATTGACAATAGCTTGTTCTGCCAACGATTCCTGCAAACCGACAACAGCCTGATCCAATGATGAAGTCTGCAACTGATCTGGCATAGTTCCTGAAAGATTAGATGCATCTACAGGATTTGTTAAAGTCAAATCTCCTAGGTAATTCTCAACTGTTGGTCCTTTTTCAGGTAGCTTGGTTGGATCTGAAGTAAGTACAACAGGAAGAATACTCGAGGATGGTATCAAGGAATTTGAGCGATGCATCTTTTGTTCTGTGGTTGCAAAGGGAAATACTGTTTCATCAAAAATCACATCCCGAGAAATGTAAATACGTCCTGTGGATGTATTTAAGCACTTATAGCCTTTGTGTAAAGAGCTATAGCCAATGAAAACACATTGTGTGGATCGAAACTCCAACTTTCGCGCATTGTATGGTCAGCAGATTTGGCCAAGACGCAACCAAATACTCGCAATTGAGTATAATCGGTTTTATCTTGAGAAGACGTTCAAGAGGTGTGCTATTTTGAATGACAGATCGGAAGTCGGTTAATGAGATAACAAGCGCTAAGAATGCTTCATCCCGAACCGTAAAGGAAGAGAAGATTGGGCAAGCAACGCAAGACCGCCTCAACTATATGTCTATGTTTACGCCGCCAGCCCATTCTCACGATGAGTATGTGGACATGAAACACGATGTTGTATACCGATTTTGCTAAAAAATTTGTGGAGCTTCTGATATTCACCACCCCAGTCTGTTTGAATAGATTTGATTTTGCATTCAAACATTCGCTCAACCAAGTTTTGGAATTGAAGAAAGATGCGCTCAACATCGATTTACATTTCACAAGGTAAAGCCAAGTGAATCGATCGTAGTCATCAACAAAGCTCACATAGAACTTGAAACCTCCAACTGAGACTCTAGCCGGTCCCCAAACGTCGGAGTGTATTAGTTCTAAGGGAGATGTGGTTACATGAGTAGAAGATTGATAAGGAAATTGGTGAATCTTAGCTTGAGCACATGCATCACAAACATGATCACCTTTATTCTCACTAGGCCGGAAATTATTGCAACTAAGAATTTTCTCGGAGTGTAGATGCAAGAGATGTCCTAGTCGCTATGCCATCAGATAGTAGTAATCTTCACAGCGGTGAAAGACGATCTTGGAACACGAAGAATTGGTGATGTGGATCAAGAAGAGCAGGAGGGAGTGGATATAATCCTCCTTACATGGTCCCTGAAGAAGAACTCTCTGGGTGGCCTGATCCTTTACAGAATAAAAGTCAGGGTGAAATTCAAAGAAGGCTTTGTTATCTTTGGCTAATTTATGAACAGAAATAAGGTTCTTGCTTATGGATGGAACATGAAGTATGTTTTTAAGGACTAAAGGACCATGTGAACCAGCAATATGAGAATTACCAATGGAGGAGATTGACAAACCTGTCCCGTTGGCGACATGAATCTTGTCGTCCCCTTGTACTGCTCCTTGATAGATAGCCTGTCCAGATCACTTGTGATATGATCGGTTGCACCTGAGTCTGCATACCAATTCGTGTCCACAGAGTAAGAAGCTGCAGCTGCAACTCGAGGATCTTCTGTTTGATATGAATGATCAAATCTGTGATAACAGCGAAGGGCGTCATGCCCTTGTTTGCCACAGACTTGACATGTCAGTCGGTTGCCTCCGTGATGTCCTGATCCACGGCCTGAGTAACCTCCTCTGTGATGCCCCGATCCGCGGCCTGAGTAACCGCGTCCTCGACCACGTCCTTGCTTGTCATTGCGCATTCCACCTCCATGGTTATTGAAGTTCGTCGAACAACATTATGAGCGTAAGCTTCAATCGCACTCTCGGATTATTGATTTCTTGTCTCAATTCATAGCTGAGAAGTTGGGCATACAGATCATGCAACCCAATTGGTTCAGACCGAGCAATCATCAAGTGACAAAAGCATCATAATCGTGCCAAGTCCAAAGGAGAAGGTATGACACAATCTCTTCTTCTTGAAGTGGATGACCTATGGAGGCCATTGTATCAGCAAGACCCTTCACTTTTTGGAAGTAGTCGGATGCTGTCATGTCTCTCTTCTTCACGTTGGCAAGTTGAATGCGCACCTGCATTGTTCTGGCCTTGGTACGTGAAGCAAACATCGTCTCAAGCGTTGTCCAAACTTGCATGGCAGAGGTATGGAACAATACATGAGAAAGAATCTCCTCTCGTCGGCGATGATGAGGGGCACTCAGAACCAATTGATCCTTCTGAAGCCACGAGAGATACTCGGGATTCGGCGCCTGAGAAGCACCGTCTTGCGTTGTCTCAGTGATGATTTGCGCCGGTGGTTTAGTAGATCCATCTACAAAACCAAGAAGCCCTTGACTCCGGAGATACAGAATGAGCTGAGCCTTCCATAGCAGATAATTGTCACGATTTAATCTAACTGTAACAAAGTGGCTGGAGGATAGCGTGGTAATGCTAGCAGAACTATTAGAACTAATGGCTGTGTTCATGGCGGAGGAAGAGGAAGAGGAAGTCATCTCGGTTTAGATCGAGAAGCTCTGATACCATGTAAAGAAAGGAATATCTGAACGCAGCACCTTCCCAACTGGGTTGGCTTTGTTATTTATACACAGGTTTACAACAACCTGAGAAGATAAGAGTTACAATCGGAATAACAAGATACAGACGATATTCATTATCCTGACTAGCTACAGAGTTTAAACTCATTGTCAATCTGCCTGGACTCTTATCTGCATAACTGACACAGGAGATAAGGATCGGTTGTTTAACATTTCTAGCTTAGCATTATAATTTATTTGCGCGAGAAACCACTGCTTTCCGGTTTCTTATATTTTGTTTAATGCAGCCTGCAATTGCTGGTATAAATCAAGTTTTTTTCAAAAGAATTGGTCATGAATCGCAATCATTCCGCGTTGTTTGTCAGCGATTGATGTCGGTTGTCCACGCTTCCTCACATTGTTTGTCAGCGATTGATGTTGGCTGTCAGCAATTTCTTCACCTCCCTATTCAAGTGTCGATGTATTCCTTTTGGTTCATTTAGTTCCCCTCATGTGTGATTATGCACTGATTATTTGGTAGTTCGCCTATTTTAGTTTTCCCCATATTGGGCTCAGGAGATGTAAACGGCAGCAACAATGAGCCACTCTAATATGGCCAAATATTTTCTAAACTATTGCTTTATTGTTATCACGCTCCAATTGCCACAAAAATATAAGGCAGATGACGAAGTTCCTACATATTGAAACGTGAAACCTGTTGCTAAAGCTATGCAAATCATCCTGGACTAATTGCAAGATGCTATTTCAATTTTGTGCATGAGTTAGCTGGGTTTCTTGATTTTTTTTATTTTTCTTGATGGATCTCTGAAAGATACTTCTTGGATTTTTCGTTTCATAGAAAGCCACGATGAATTTGACACCTTTCATCTCAAGGTTAACGGGTGATCAGTTGGGTGGGAAATGAGTTTTCATTGGTTAGGACGCCTTGAGTATTTTTATCCCTCCGTAAATACATTGTTATCTTCACATCTCCCCAAAGCTGTTTGTGGCCATCAAAATTTCCCGCAGAAATGCGCGAGATATCTTCTAATACAGTTTTGCTATTGCTAAGGTGACTGAAATTTTTTTGTCTCTCAGTCACTTGAAGTTGCACTCTCAATCAACTAAAATTGCAGCCCCCTCTAAAAAAACAACTGCAACTTCAGGTGATTCAGAGTGCAACTAAATTTACACTTCGTTGCACTCTCAATCAACTAAAATTGCAGCCCCCTCCAAAAAGAACAACTACAATTTTAGTTGATTGAGAGTGCAACTTCAAGTGACTGAGAGACAAAAAAATTTCAGTCGCCTTGGCAATAGTCACTCCCCTTCTAATATTATTACAAGTTGATATTTCAGTATCCTCTGTCAAAAAAGTTGTTTTTTCAGTAATTATACAAGATAGTATGTGGGCATGAGGGTAAATATCTTTTGACGTCTGGCAATGCAGAAAGCGTGAGGTGAACCAACGCATGCAGAACATATACATTTACTTTGTAGTTTGTGCTTGCTGTGTTTCCATTTCTCTTGTTGCTACTAACCTAGTGTAGAACAGTGTTCTCTTAGCTTCATTGGGTTGGGGAGTTTCCTGGTAAGCTCTCTCTCTCTCTCTCTCACTCACTCTCTCTTTTCTCCGGATAATGTGCTTCTAAATTGTGATTACTGGCTAGCAGTGATTAGATGGCAATTTCTAGGATCGATGGTTCTGTCTCTTGGTATTGGTGTGTTCTTGCCCTGTGAGTAGTAGAGCAGTATTTTACAAGCTACAGCCCCTGCTGTCTGATTACTTTGCCTTCAATATCTTCAAATTTCAGAGATCGATCTGCAATCTTCGGTGGTCTGTGAGCATCAGCTTTCTTCCAGCATGGCGGCGCCATTGTCAAGTAGTGTGCCTGCAAGACAAGCTATTAAAGACGAAGGGAACATCAACATTGCTCCATCAGGTCAGGTCCACAGAGAGCAGTACTACATGGACGTCAGGAACCAAGTCCAGCGCCGCAAGCTTCCGATCATGGGTCAGCGCGCTACCGGCAGCGCCGAACCAGCTCCTCCTTCACCGGTGAGGCGTAAGATTGTTCGAAGGCAGTGACACCTTTTATTATATAATAAAAGCTCATGACAATTGTTTTACAATTGCTAAGAACAAAACTCATGGCAGTTGTTTTACAACTGGTAAGAAAAAAATATAGAAATTCTAGTAATTCTCACAAAAAAAATCCAGCCCTTAATTAGATGGGTCCTGATTAAAGATGAACTATAGTGATAATTGGATGTTTAAAAAAGACTGAAATATGCTAGAAATTCTCACAAAAAAATAAAACATCTGGCCCTTAATCTGACGATGAACTACAACGGCCGTTGGATGTCATGTTATATTATTTAGAGATATATGATACTTTGTAATTTTAAAACTGAAGAGAACTCTTAACATCCTCCGTGGCCTCAAAAAATCCTCCGAGGCATACGCTTATTTTCCTGGGAATTTCAATTGAAATTAAATTGAATATTAAAGTGAATATTTCAAGCTTCCAACTTAAGAAAACCGTATACTATTTAAATTAAAGTGGATGAATATGATTACGATTGAATAGTAAAAATTGATAAAAAACTAATACAGATCTAGCAAATTAATATTTAACAAGGATGCCTTTTTTTAAAAAATAAAAAAATATGACAAAGATGGCTTGAGTGCAAACAACATTTAGCTATAAATGATCAACAACTCTTTCTTCCCAAAGATAAATTCTATATTCTCTATTATAATATGTGCAATATTCACATATCACAAATTACAGACATGGAAATTAAACCACTTGATCATGTTCTAAATATCCTGAATTTTGAATTATATCATATGTTTTACAATTATCTGCTTTCTGCATGTAATACTTTTCCCATGCGTTTTTCCTTTTCAAAATACACAACCACATACATAATGTCAAATCATTGAAACATGATTTAAGAATGATGCGCACGTAAGTGTGTGGATCACCTTGCTAGTTAAACAAACAAAAGATAGATATTTCCGCAACCGTTTCAAAGAAAAAGAAAGATCTAATTCTAGAACTGTATATATTTCAGTAATGGCTTTAGTTGAGTCCCAATCAATTCCTGGATGTACAATTTTTAACCTAATCATTCAGTGACAGAAGCCATAACAAATCTACCCCGACAACGAAAAATATTGCACAAATTTTTAGTTCTGAATGTTTTGCAATCAATGGTACCCTTAGTCATTGAATTACCACCATAGAAACTATGAGTGCACACTATAGTATTTTTGAAATATGCCAATTGAAACATTATATAGAAGACAGTTCTGCACTTTGTTTAGAGAAAAAAAAATACAGCCCTAAATGTTCGACCGTATTTGTCCCACATGGCTTTAATTAGTTGAGCTCCTGTCAATTTTCTTTTCAATCAAATCTTTCGGTGCCAGAAGGCCAAAATCAACCTACAGCAACCATGAAAGATACTACGGAAAAGCTTTCGACTTCCAAATATTTTGCAAATGATGGTACTCTTTATTCCTTGAAGTACCATGATAGGAATTATAATAGGACACTGTAGTATCTTGAAACAGGCAGAATTCTGCTTAGTTCAGACTTCAGAAACAGTGCAATGTCCTTCAGTTCAGAGATTCAGTTTCTTCTCTCTTGTCCCCGACTATCAGTATTCAGTAAAACCGACTCCCTCTCAAGTCTCATATGACTATCTGAGATTCTGTATAAGTATTATACATCGCATTTCTTGTTACTTAATTCTTTGGTTGAGCATAAAAGAACCGTGCGAAGAAATCCATCTTGCATTATTTTCAGATTTTTGTCGATTTGCTAACTGCATTCATTCTAAGTTAATTTGATACCTTCATCCATTTTGTATTCCAACGATTCTTATATCATGTACTGATTACTTCCCCTAATCAGGTACAGCAGACACCACCACCTCCACTTCCATCCGCACATCGCGCATGGACAAAGAGGCCGGCAACCGGACCGCCTCCGGGGCTCTCCGGCTTTCGCCAGCCACCTCAGAAGCAGCAGCAGCAGCAGCCACCACGGCACAGGGCGCAGCACGCTCCGCAACCAGCGCCAAACGCTCACCGCACCCCGGACCCGCCCGGAATGCCGCCGGTGAGCACCAGTAAGCCCCCACCTCACCCAAGATCCTCAGCCAAGCCGCTCGCCGTGTTGTGCGGTGTCTGCGACGTGCGGTGCATGACGATGCTCCACCTCAAGCAGCATGAGCAGGGCAGGAAGCACCGGAACAAGGTGGCCTACATCGCCGGGGAGAAGAACGTGCAGTGCCAGGTATGTAACGTGCACCTCTCCAGTGAGCTCAACGTCGCGGAGCACAACGCCGGCAAGCAGCATCTCCGGCGGCTCTTCCTCTGCGGAGCGAATGGTGCCACAGGCAACCAAGCAACCTGACATGTTTATTGTACCTAGTAAAAGTGCTTCCATGCTCTCCTAAAAAAATGCTATCTTTACGACTACAAACACTTCATGGTTTGTGCAGTTTAAGCACTCTATGGTCTGTACAGTTTTCATTTTTTTTGGAAGAGCATGGAAGCACTTACCATTACTTAATACTACTACGACTAGAGCTACTACATATGACACTACTATCCGATGCTATTGAACTATAAACTGTGTTGTTTACATACCAGTATGTATGTAACTGCAGTTAGTTAGTACTGTTTTGTTTATTCTTCGGTTGATGTTTGTGATGCTCGAAGATTTGAGTAGACTAATCTGACTTTCTTTTTTTGAGATGGAAATCCTCCGATTCCATTAAACCATAGATGCAGCTAAATCGCTGACCATCAAGGTCGATACCGAGTCGTGCCACAACATAGCATCACCCGGCTCCATACGAGATCCCCGACTAGCTAAGGTACCAGCTACTTGATTACAGGCTCTAGGACAATACATCACTCTGACTTCCAGGAAATTAATAAGAGCAAGTATTTAGCCTCACGGAATAGAACACCATGTCTGGACAAATCGTGGTAGCCGACAAATTATAAACAGCTGCCGGACCGTCGTTGACTTTCCTTCGAGCACATCAGGCCCCATCCCAGCTCCTTCTCATTAAAAGAAACTAAAAGATTTCTTACAAGGATAACATTGGAGGAGCTGCACTGTCCAGAAAATACATATAAGATAACCGATAAATTGATTACACTTTTCTTTTTGCGAGGATAAACCTACGACCACTTGAAGCAACTACATTGTATACAGGTGATGATCTAAGCATTGATAATTTTGGCTTGCCCCACCGAGAGACTTATAGGGCTAGAAATAGCCTTGAAAACAAGAGTTCCAGATAATAAAGAAACAGAGTCTTAGTCAGCAAAGTGAACAGTATCCTACTCGGAGATGAAGCAGAGCCCCAGTAGAAGACAATGAAGATTTGTAATCAGAAGTGCCTCAAGTAACCACGTTTGAGTTCAATAGGCACAAGCACGTCTTTGGGCACCATGTCTGATGCAAGTTAGTGCAGAGTCTATCACAGATATGAAAATGGTTCCAATCATAATCTCTGACTAGTTTGTATTGCTCACGACCAGTCATACTGGTCGGAACATATCCAACCATAACCAGTTCGACTAGTCCGAAAATCTTGATCAGTTCAAAATCATATATTAGTCGGGTAATGAGTTCTGGTAGGACTTGTCGACCTAATTGCTTTACCTTTTGAGTGAAACTTTATTGGACTCTTCAAGCAGTCGGACTTGACCAAATTCAAATCACAAAAATACAACAATCTACACCTTAAGCTGAATTCCTCCTGTAGCAAAAAAGAATCGAATAATTTCTCAAAGAACTTGCAGAACACCTCTATGCGTCAAACATCTGAAAGGATTATTGTGTGATACCGACTAAGTCTAAGTAGAACTCAAACTTAGCTGTAGGAGTTGGCATTGTCAACATATTAGCTGGATCATCATAAGTACTGATCTTGCAAACATTAACGGTACCTTGAGTAATAACTCCTCGGATGAAGTGATATCTGACATTAATGTGCTTTGTTCTATCATGGAACATCTGATCTTTTGTAAGACAAATAGCGCTCTAACTATTACAAAATAAATTGGTGCAAGATGTACTTCCACAAAGCTAATGTATAAACCTCTTATTCAAGCAGTTTCTTGTTTTGCACAAAGCTGACTTATAAATACATTAAATAGATTGAAAGTATAACTCAAAAATAGTAGTAATAATAGATAACAGAAGTAAAATACTATTCACATAACTCACTATTCAAGTTTACGTAGCATTCCTTCCCAGTTTTTTTTATGAAAATCTGCCCCTTGTGTGAAATCCCGAGCATGTCCATGACCACAGACACGACTATTCAAATAGATTTATTAATGCTCTGTAGAGGTTATATAACTTTGCCCACACTGTCGACCAATTACACGCTTCCTTAGGTGTGCGACTAAAGTTATCATAATAAAGCTTTTTAGAAACATTGCCCCAGCACTAACCCCTCCCAATGAGCTTGGTTCCTACATTATGAGTTGTTTGTGGTATCTTACACATTACAGATGGCTAATACTAATAACCATTTGTGATATGTAAGATCAGAATCACAATCAGAATCTAGTGAGCCTTAGTCATGTATGTCACCATGTGATTAATCCTAAGTTCAGGTTGCGTATAAAGTACAAATGAAACTTGCATGGCAACTAGTGAAGCACTTACCCCTAGTTGAAGTGTACCATGATGTAGTCCTTATCACTCTGAGCAAGCAATTCATTCATTATGTAATCTTGGATGAAGGATATGTTGTTATTGATGGATTGTTCAGAGACCAAGTGTGGGTCGAGGAAACCCATGGGTTGTCGCCATCACCGGACTCATTGGATCATTGATCTATACATAAGCAATAAGTTATGATATTTATCGGTATTACGTGAATGTAGAACTTGATTTTACAGTACACTTACAGTATTCAACATCGTAGAAGTGAGACATCGAGTTCATCGAGGTTGAATAGTAAGAATAAGTCATCGAAGGTCATGACAAAGTAGCCTGAGTTGTGAAGGAAATGCGCCTCCGTATATTTCATGGTAAATCCACTTTGGTGGTTTGGCTTCCTGTTGGACCTCTACATGTACCAGGAATGCAAAGCCCTGTAAACTAGGCCAAGCTGGATAATTGTGACTCGGGGACCAATGACATTCTAAGCTTGAACTTCCAAGTCCCAGAAGGTACCTTAATTTTCTTTGGTTGGGCCTTAGTGTCTCGCTTGCGATATATCTTCGTCTTCATCTTCACGGGAGCCGATGCAACATGCTTCTGAAGTGGAGTTTGAGCTAGAGCCATGTGAGCTGATGTGATAGGCTTCTGAAGCAGAGCTTGAGGTGGAATCATAGAGGGTTTTTTTGACAGGGATGGTCGTGTGGAGATCGTAGCACGAAAGGGTCTAGGGCGATGTCCCTCTTGGGCCACTAAATGAATGTGTGGACGGCATCCCCTAGTGTCATAATCTTTTTGTTTGGGGGCTTGTCAAGAGGGACGACACTAAAAACATCATTAATCATGTCCACCTGGACCTTCACGAAACCAGTCTCTAGCTGGGCACCGTGCAGCAGAGTCCCTAGTAGGCATGGATACGCCATCCCTCACCCAGTGTCAATGGGAATGGACCCAACAAGCCTGACTCTGAGGATGCACAGTTTGGGCTCCTACGTAACGATACACGATAAGGTAAGGCATCCACCAGGTCTATTTATATAGCATTCTAAAGAGATACATTACCTGGATGTCATTGATAGTTAAGTGGGCATTGCTATGTTTAGAAATTAGCATGGACGCGTAGTTACTTCGATGTTGAGGGGGACTGGGTACCGCAATAACGAGGGTAGGTTGCGAGTGGTTGCGGACTTCTCTAAGTTCTTCCCCTAATGAATCTATCTCTCCTCGAAGTGAGGCAGTTATCTCCTACAATTTTGTATCAAAGTCCCATTTTAAACATTCTCGCATTGGACCTTGGATCTTTTCCTACTCCTATACGCCTCAAAGTCGTTTGGGAATTCATGCCTCTAAGGTATGTAACCCCCAGGCCTCGCGTGCGACCTCGGTGCTCCTTGTTTTCTAAGGCCTGTGATAGTATATCCCTCTTCCTATCTGCTTCAAAGGAGCCTTGGAAAGGTTTGATAGTCAATGCTTGCTGCAAGAGGCAATCATGTTATTTTAGACCCCATGAAGTTATAAAGCTATTAACAACTAGCTAGTTTAACATATCTTACCAGGCGTTGGGACACTTCCTTATATAGGGTTTTTGAAAGAGCAGACACCCGAAGACGTGGTTGATGACCTCACTCTTAACCAGTTTCAAGCGTGCTCATTTGTGATCCTAACAAATGATCAGATTGTGACCTCGTCCTGCATCCTCCATTGCGGGATTTTACCCGTGTACCCAACGGTGTCGAGTCTGTGGAGGTGAGTGTTTTATTCCTAGAGAGCCTTATACACCACACTTTGCTGTTGAAATTTGGTCGTCATCTTCATCTGCATAAAGGCCTCCCATGTTTTCAATGATGTGAAATGATACCTCGTGAAGGGCGTGCAATCCTTGGTCACGTATTGTGTGACAAGTGTGTTCTTGAAGTTCTTTCACACTTTCCTATTGCGAGGAGCGCCTGCCATTGCACGAGTCCCTGGACTTCTGTGGGATCTCGAATGACTGTTATTTCCACCCATAGCTTATGTTTCTGATCTTTTGTCAAATCTTTCCATCTTGCTATAGTGATGGGGACCTGTTGCCTTCCAATTGTCTCACAAGTAGTTTAGAATGCTGCCGTTGGTTTCTTCGGTTGCAGAGGGACCCCATCCGGAGAGATCACTGTGATGGTCATTCGGCCATCTGGCCTTTTCGATACTCCTCTACCATGCTTAGTTACCTGGTCTTCAGAGCATCAGACCCATTCGACAACGTCGATGATGATGACGATGACTGTGCGGACATCAGCTCTCTTATAAGACAAAACCAATTACAGTGAGCTATGAGCGTAAACAAAGCTCTATGAAGAAAATTACACAGTCTAGTGTCTCAAGTTCTATGAAGTTGGTTATTGCCACAGTCTGTTCCTCCTCATCATGCTGCGCGCTGGGCTTAGGTTGCTGTATTATGCGTGGACACTCAAGGAATCAATTTACTGTGAATTAACATGACAACACCAAAAGACTGGTTCTCAAATTAATAGTACTTGTATCAACCATGGAAACTTGACCAACATATAATAAACAAGATCACAGGACCTTAAAGATAGCAGGATCTTCTACAAATATGCTGATAATAAGCCAGATAGTACTGAATGTATTACAAACCATAGGACTAAAAGGAACTAGTACAACTGACAACACTGCTTGCAAATGACAGCAATAAGCACCACTTCAAAGAGCCCAGTCTAAACTAGTTTAATGTCTCAATTTCATTAATAGACAACTATCATGATTGAGCATTAAACCATGCCTACAAACATTTACAACAAAGTCTAATGCATATCATTTGATGTAGTAGCAGCAGGTAGGGAGGAGAGAATGTCCAAACTCACCATGATCTACCTCCGAAAAGAAGTGGGATTTGGGATCCATACATTCGGGAGGAGAGGCAATAGGGAGGAAAGGCGGCATCGGGAGGAAGAGGCGACATCAGCAGGAGAGGCAATGTCAGGAGGAAGAGGCGGCGTCGGGAGGGAAAGATGGTGTCGGGAGGAGAGGTGGCGACGGGGAAGGAGAGGTGGCGTCGGGTGCGCGAGTGAGGAATGAGAGCAAATCCTAGCAGGGGCGGTGGAGACGAAGGAGTATGCGAGTGAGGAGTGAGAGCGCAAAACCTAGCATGGCCTATTTATAGAGGAACTATCATAGACGGTTCCATAATAGAACCATCTGTGATATTACTATCACAGCCGGTTACATAATGGAACCATCCGTGATATGCCACATCACAGACGGTTACATAATGGAACCGTCTGTGATATGCCACATATTACAGATGGTTCTATTATGTAACCGTCCGTGATAGTAATATCACAGATGGTTCTATTATTGAGTCATCTGTGATACATACCCTGTGATAGTTCCTTTGCTATCTACAACAAATCCTATTTTTCAGTTAGTCACAGAAAATGCTAGTCATGCTCTATGAAAAAAGCAAGCATAATCACAGATGTAATTATTTCTTAATTACTAAATCAATTACAATACAATAGTTCCATAATTACATATCGAGTTTCTTATGATTACATTGCAATAGTTTCCAAATATGTGTTCATCATGTGGGATCATTGATTACACATGGCTATTTCCTTTTAAATAAACCTCTTCATGATGATTGACATGCATATAGCTTGTTTCATCACCTTGTTGTTCCTCGAGCCTGATTCTGTCTCCGAATGGTGGCAACTTATCAAATTGATTGTATTTTTCTCATCCACGATATTATCAACTCCGACAATCATAATTTTTCCATGAAGAACTACATGGCGCTTCTTATTTGCCGGGTTTTTGGGAGCCAAAAATAATCATGTCAAAATATACCAGTCATTTTCACCATGAGTTCCCAAATCAGTTTCTCATGATTAAAAGTGATGCTTGGGGTATTTTGGTGCCCCCGAGTATTTAAGCAGTACTAAGCATGGTGCATAATTGTAGACTTATTTTGGAAAGGTTACCATTATAATTTTTCTAAGGTGACAAGGCTCAAATATTAAAATGTTCCAAAGGAGGTGTAATACTAATAAGTCAAATAATGGACATATAACTAGAATCTTAAAACAAACATATATTTGCATATGAAATAATCAGCATGCAATTTGATAATTTTAAAAAAAAGTAATTTGTAGAAATTGTAGGTTCAACATGATCAAAGTATTGACTTGCCTTGCGCAATTTACCACGGTCTTGAGTTCACTCGAAAATTTCTCATTCGATAGTCTTGAGCTTCTGGTCTTCGTCCTCACCTTATCTTGGTCTCGCTTGATCCATAAAATCCTCAGGACGCCAATTTATAATTACGCGCTAAACAACTGAATCCAAATAGAGGAAAATAACTCGAAAGGTCCAAATAAATCTAAATAAACTCAATTTAGCTTTATTATGAGTTAATGAGTGATTTGAGGCAAGGTTGTTTGGGCACGGAGTATTGACGGGGTCAAACGGGGTTGGAGTGAAGCGATGATTAGTAGAAGAGGATTCGCTGAGATGGATGCCAAGGAGCGTTCATGATAAAGAAATATTCATGAGAATATTTCGCTTAGAATTCAGAGATGGCGTGGCATAGCTAATGATAGAATGTCATATCTCGATCTTTTAATTTAGTAACTTCTTTTGGGTATTTTTATATTTATTAAGGAAGTTCCATGAATTAGGTTAGACCTATGGACATGTGTACGAATTTAGCTAAGCATTATTTTGTCGAACGTTAATATTTAGGGCATATATTACATACGCGATATATACAATTTTTAGCTTACCGAATTAATCTTAGAGTCCGGGTTTGTAACATTTTGTAGTACGATATTTTATATACCCTTATTTATCACTAGGCATAGTTTAATGTGAATTTGGATCTATTTGTACGGGTCCTAGCTTGTTATATAAAATCATGTCTCAACATTATTATTTATTAAATCTAATGTTAAGATTTAATTAATGGCATCATTAATATTTTATCTACACTTTAGTTATTATTAGGCATAGCTTTATTTTTAGTTTAAATTTATTTATCTGGGGCTGAGCTTGTTATAAATGGTCATATTTCAATATTTCTATTTAATTAAATCTACCACTGAGATTTATTTAATGGAGGCATGTTAAATGTTAGCGTATATATTTTACTTATAATTAAGGGTAATCTTTAATTTAAAGCATTGATTTTATAGTTAAACCTAATATCCAATTTATTTTCCTTAACTTTAACTTGGATGTCTTTTTAATTGGGATATTTATTAAATTTGGACATTTAACCAAAGCCATATTTTATTAATGCCTTTTAATTAATAATTAGTTTTAGAATAAATAATAAAGGCACATTAGCTACCAATATATGATGATTAATCCAAGATTAAATCTTTAATAGTCTTATTTATATCCTAATCAAATTTATTAGCTTCCATGGATTAATTTCTATTTTCCTTATTTTTTTCTTAATTGAAATGGGTTAATAAAAATAAAAATGAAAGGTGCAAAGAGGGGGTTTGAACTCGTGACCTAGTATTTGCAACCGACTCGGCTAACCACTAGGCTGCTGCCCTTTTGGTGATTCTGAGGGGAAGGTTATTACTCATAAGACAAGAGCCGACTGGGGCCAAAACAAAGGAGGCGGCCACGCTGGGCAATCTGCGGCGTCGCCAAGCGAGCTGATTTGTCTTGGAGGCCGAGAACAAAAAATGGACTATCAGAGGGTAGGGGAGGCGAGGGAAGGTAGTGGCTCGGGCTAAGGCGGGGGCGGTGGCAACACAACGGCGGGGTTCGGTGGCTGATGAAAATGCCAATCGGTGTGGCAGCGCCGGCGTGGAGGGGAGGGGGAATTGAGGCGCACATGAGCAGTAGGGGATACCAAGGAACTTACCCAGGCAATTGGCGTGGCCGGAGGGATGCCGAGGCGGGATGACACCGTGAGCCTACGGCGGTGCGGGCATGGCGCCGGTGACATACTGGCGGCAAGGGCTTCAGCCAGGGACGGGCTTGGGATTGCGGTGCTCCAGAGGCGCTCTGGCCAAGAGCAATTGGTCCAAGGTGGTCCCGATCGGTAGATCATCGGTTCGCCGGAGTTAGAGAAGATGGGGCAGCCAGTGAGCTGTGAGGCTCCAATGGCCGATTCCTTAAGGTGGGGAGGGGAATGAAGCGAGGTGGATGAGAGTGAGCTTACCTCTTATAGGCACTGAGCTGACTGGGCAACGTGGGGTTCTGTGACTGACAGAAATCGGGCGACAGGGACTTTCGGACGCGCAGGTGCGGGTCAGCTTGGGAGGGTGCGACGTGCGGGGCGCAGGGCTAACATCAGAAGAGGGGAGGCGAGGCCGAGGTGACACACGCACAGGGAGCCAGTCAGCGAAGCAAAGACGGAGAGGAGAGACGGGGAGAAAGAAGAAGGCGTGGCCGAGCGCAACGTGATGACAGACGGCGATGCGGGGCAGGTGTGGTGATGCGACGGAGGCGTAGGGCGATGTGCGCACAGTGGCTCGGCGACGTGCGCGAGGAGACGGGAGAAGAAAGAAGCCGAGCGCGACTCGATGACGGGGTGAACAGGGGAGCGGGGAAAAGAAAGGAGACAGGAGGAGGAAAGAACGAGAGAGAGAGAAGAAAGCGGGGAGGAGGGAGAAGAGAGAGTGTAGGAAGCTGGGCCCACAAACAGGGAGGGAGAAAGAGAGAGAGAGGAGAGGGAAAAAGGTGAAAAATAGGTAGGGCCCACATGTAAGAGAGAGGGAAAAAAGAAAAAAGGGAAAGGAAAAAAAAGAGAAAATGAGAGGCTCAAATAAAATTTTGCAATTTGGATTTTCAATTCAAATCTTGGTTCAAATATCTAGATACATGAGAGACCATGTGAGAGGTGCTCCCATGTTTGTGATGAGTTATTGACTCGTGTGCTGGAAAATGGATCAGGTCTGCTGCTCCTGAATTTTGAACTACAGCAGTTGAACTGCAGTACTAAATCAAGCGGTACTACCGCAGTGGCAACGACGGTACTACCGCTTGTGCGTAGACAGAACAGTAAGGGCATAAAATTTGAGTTTGGGTTGGGTGGTTTGAGATTTAGGGCATGTAATGAATTCATGTTATCGAGCGGTGCTATGTAATGTGTTTTCTTGTCTGTGTGGCTGCAGGACATCGAGGAGGAGTCGTGGCGAGACACGGTGGACCGGACTAGGCGCAGGTGGCGCTGAGGTCAGAACGGTCGGGATGTGTCGAAGATGACGTGGACTCGAGGTGGTTGAGAGGTGTACACGACAAGGAGCGCGGAAGCTTCCCGGAAGGTGCATGAGGGGCGAAACGGGAATTTCGCAAGGTTGCACAAGTGGAAGCGGGCGCCGTTGGAGTTAGCGGGCGTAACGGGGCGGAGACCCGTTAGCCAAAGGCTATAAATAGAGGTGGGGGGCTGCATGACCCCTTGGAACACATGGAAAGGTTTTAGGGTTTTCTTTAGTCAAAAGAGCCTTTGGAGAGGTTGTTTTGCTTTAGGCTTTAGTGGGTGAGAGTGGTTGTGTGCAGCAAGGCTGCCTCCACCCCTTGTGTGTGTTCCTCCCAAGAACTAGGGAGAGTTCTTGGTGATCTTGAGGATTTGAGAGAGGGAGAGAGTGGAGATGAGTTGAGAGTCTTGTAATCTTTCTTTTTGTGTGAATGTACATGGTATCGGGACTCCTTTGTACTCATCTTGTGATCTGGAATGAGAATCTGAAGTTTCTTGTTACTCCCGTGCTCTCTGTTCTTCGCTTTTTCCTTTTGGGCGAGTTCTTGATTCTCCGATTTTTGCGTTGTTTCTTGCCCGGAAGTGTAAACGGATTGCTCGTGATGGGATAGTACCCCAAGGTCATTTGATCAAGTTTTCCCAAGAGCAAATCAAGTTTAATCTCGCCATGGTTTGAAGCCTTCTCTGTTCTTCATGGCTTATTTCTAGGGTTTTGCCCCAAATCTTGTTTTCCTCTCTGTGATGGCTTGAATCTTGGCTTGTAGAGTCGCGTGGCTATTGCTAAGATATCTGCAAAGTCTCTTGGCCAAAGGATTAGAGTTGAAATCGAATTTTGATTTTGGGCAACCCTCTGTATTTTTCGGGTTTCTTGTCCTCTCTTTTGATTCCCTAGAGGAATCTTGAAATTAGTTCTTGGCTAAATCTTCTGGGAGTGTTTCCTAGTTATCCTCAAAGTTTCCCAAGCCAAAAACCCAAGATTCTCGTGAATTAGGGATTTTTCTGAGTTTCTGCGCGTGCTGTTCTTGGTGCGGTACTACCTCCCCTCGAGAGGTACTACCGCGGTTTACACAGCGGTAGTTCCGCTCAACGGTACTACCGCTCCTGTAAGTGGTACTACCGCTCGCCGGCAGAGCAGCCTGAAATTCGCTTTTCTCTCTGGATTTGATTTCTTCTCTTGATCTGATTTTTCCAGTGAGTTCTTCTCTGCTTTGTGAGTACTTGAGGGGAGGATTTTATTCTTGAAAGGCACCATTCACCCCCCCTCTGTTGCCATTCCGGTCCTTCAATTGGTATCAGAGCCGGTTAGCTCTTTCTCATAGATCTTAACCGGTCTCAAAGAGCCATGGCAATGGACAAGTATTCCACCAAGCCGCCCGTTTTCGATGGCTGGATTACCCTTTACGGAAGAGCCGGATGGAAACTTACATCCGT
The DNA here is from genome assembly GCA_036346245.1 of Bonia amplexicaulis. NCBI lineage: Eukaryota > Viridiplantae > Streptophyta > Magnoliopsida > Poales > Poaceae > Bonia > Bonia amplexicaulis. Next base: position 20,804,079 of record CM070747.1, on the reverse strand, counting down.
GCTCGGGGTATGCCATCTGGCGGAAGGTGAAGATACAGTTTGTTGTTCTTGCCGATGAGAACATCAATGCCGGGAATATGGCTGATGTTGAGGCAAATGCTAAGGCAAGGAACATCATCATTCAAGGGTTGAGTAGAAGCGAGTTCGATCGCATCTCTCACCTGTCGTCCGCCTACGACATCTGGGTGACCCTCGATGCATACCATGAGGGCACCACCCAGATCAAGACGGTTCGACAAGACCAGTTCAAGCGAGAATCTGATGAAATTCGAGATGCTTGGCGGTGAGTCCCTTGACGAGTGCTTTTCTCGCTTTCACAAGATTTTGAGCAACCTCCGAGCCGTCGGTCTCACATACTCCGACTCGGATAACGCCGTCAAATTCTTTCTCGCACTCGATCTTAGGGTTTGGGAGATGAAGGTGACTACCATCAAGGACACCACGGACCTCTCGACCTTGACTCTTGATGCACTTTACTCGCGCCTCAAGACTCACGAGATTGACATAGTCTCTCGTCGGTCGAAGTCTCAGTCGATGGCACTAGTCACCGATCCCGCTTCTGGATCCACTTCTTCTGAGCCATCTTACGGATTCTCCTCACCGCTCTCGTGACATAACCGATGATCGACAGAGCGACTTGCGGATGAGCACTAGCCCTCCTCGCACGGAGATTCTCCCATGCTTACAAAGGGAGGAGGGACGGAAGGAAAAGAGGACCCGTGATTTGTTTCGAGTGTGGTGGCCCCAACCACATCCGAGCAAACTGTCCCAAGCTTGGGAAGGGTAAAGGTGACTTCGGCGGTTCGGGCAAGAACGACTACATCGACAAGAACCGCAACTCGAAGCCCTCAGCACCGGCCCCGGGAAAGAAGAAGTTCCGCGACCTTGGGAAGGCCAAGAAGCTCTTCCACCGTGTTCTCGCCGCTTTCGACGACCTCGACCTCACCGAGGTGGAGGGATGGAGCGACGACGACGGGACCGGTGACCAAGACCCCAAGGGCGACAGCGACTTCTCCGGGATGTGCTTCTCTTGATCTGATTTTTCCAGTGAGTTCTTCTCTGCTTTGCGAGTACTTGAGGGGAGGATTTTATTCTTGAAAGGCACCATTCACCCCCCCTCTGTTGCCATTCCGGTCCTTCAATACAAAATCTAATATTCCTCTATTTTCGATTTTATTTAGTTTGCCCTCAGATTTCGATTTTGATATTATTTGGTTCTGAATTGTATATATAAATTTTTGAATATTCAACCTTGGGTTTTGTATGCTAATTGAACTAAAAGAAGGGATTTTTTATTTGATCATTTAGAGATATATTCTAATATTCTTTTGGTTCCATTTTATTGACTTGAATTTGAATTCAAGATTTTAGTATTTTGAATTCATGATCTGTAATGTCATTTTCCATTTTTATTATTTACATGATCATTATTTGCACTTGGGATTATTCTTGATTATTAATTTGTATGCCACAAAACTCAAAAGATTTCAAATAAATATTCAGAAGAAATTTGAATGCCAGCAAAATGCTGGAAAAGTTTTAAAAATTCCATATTTATAAGCTTTTGAAATTTAGGATGTTACAAAAACTAACAGCCGCTATAATGTTTTTTCAGCTAAAAGCCACAACACTTTTGAACGACGCCAATGTGAAGCTATGAACAGACTTGGCCATCAATATTTTTTACTTGTTTATATATCTTTTGTACTTGCAAGGCATTGGTCTACCAAAAAAGTTTGAATTCAATTGGTATTTTTTTTACCAATTCTAATGGCATCGTTATCTCTATTTAGTTCAATTCAATCAAGTAAATAATCTTCATAAATATGTAATATAATTTTTTTAATTCGTAGCAATTCATGGACATTCAGCTAGTACGTAGAAGCATATAATCCTTGCTTACGGGCCCAAACATAGTAGTTTTGGCTTAATTTTTGTATTAAGCAAGGACGAAAGCCTAAGCCCCACGGGGGCCAGGAGCTTCAATGAATTGGAGGCCCTGGGGTGTCATAGTATTTTCGTTTCCCTGGGCATCCTTGCCGGAAAAAAATATATAACAAATATTGCCTATGTCAACAATTGCTCATTCATGTAACCTTTGAAACTGAACTTAAACAAGAATTTAGGACAGTCGCCATTCCACCCCCAAAGACATTTTCTATCCCTAGTCCCAACCAAGTGCCCATCTTGTTAGATAATTTCACTGCACTTTGCTTAGTCTTCAGTTTTTATTCAGTTCTGCATGTAGTTTCTTCTGAATGTACTCTGCATTTAGCTCTGTTGTTTTTTTGGTGGACCGATTCATCCGCATCATGGACTGGACTTGAGAAAGTATCGGGCCACCAACTCACATGTAACTACTTCATGTGATCAGACAGTAATAAATGGAAGGTAAAACAGAAAAGCCACTATTAGTTGTGCGTGGCACACAACGTGTGTGAACTGCTGTGTTTGTTTTACAAAAGTCTGAACTTTCCATCTTGTCTGAAGGTTGTTGGTCACTACTGTTTATCGTCCGACATTCTTCGGAGTTCAGTGAATCTTAAGAGAAGCTCCGATTGTTTACTGCTGACAACTGGTATCAAAGCGGTGATCATCAGATCCTGCAGAAATGCCACAGGGAACAAGATCGGAGTCTCCTACACCCACCAGATCCTCGAGCGGCAGCGGCCATCGCACGGTGGTCACTGACAACGGTGCCAGCCAAGAAGTGGTGGTGCAGGTGGAGCCAAGGGAGACTAGGGTGTCTTTGAGATACCCCGTGCTCTTGCGCACCAACTATAATAATTGGGCGTTGCTCATGAGGGTGAACCTTCAGGCTCAGGGAGTTTGGGAAGTGGTTGAACTGGGTGGCGCTGAGTACCTCATGGATTGAATGGCACTGGCAACCATTCTCCAAGCGGTGCCTCTAGAAATGCTGGCCTCGCTAGAAACCAAGAACACAACCAGATAAGCATGGGAGGCCATCAGAACAATGCGCATGGGAGTCAAGCGTGTATGGGAGGTGCGACTACAGGCACTGCACAGGGAGTTCGAGGCTATTCGCATGAATGAAACCAAGATGATCATTGATTTTCCATGCGCCTCACTGGCCTCGTCAACAACATGTGCACCTGTAGGACCGAATAGGCAACAGAGGGGGTGAATGGTGACTTAAAACCTCCCTAAGAATTCACGTAATCCTTCTTCTCCAATAGCTAGAGAGCTATGAATACAAAGATTGAATGCTCACTGGAAAACCGGAGAGATAGACAGAAACAAACACTGGTGGAAGAAGTTCAGAGCGGTCGAAGCGCTCTGCCGTGGTCGAACCGACCAATGGGAGGTATGTCTGTGACAGAGAGATTGAAAGCCAACTAGTGGTCGATCAAGCCAACTCAGTCAAGAATAGACGATCCTTTGGAAGCAAGAAAGCAGATCGATAACAGAGATACAATAGTTGCATGTAGTTTCTTCTAAATGTACTCTGTTGTTTCTTCGGTGGACCGATTCATCCGGATCATGGAGTGCTCTTGAGAAAGTATCGGGCCACCAACTCGCATGTAACTATTTCATGTGATCAGCCAGTGATAAATGGAAGATAAAACAGAAAACCACAATTAGTTGCGCATGTTGGAATTAATCTTGTTGTAAGTCGTACTTGTGTGTTCGAGTACTGTAGTCGTAGTCGAGTACTCGTGTGTTGAGTACTACGTGGTCGTAACGAGTACTCGTGTGTTGAGAACTACACAGTGGTCACAGTCGTAAATTGAACTGTGTGATGGTCGTAGTCACAAGTCATAGCATAGAAGTCACAGTCGTGAATCGAGCTGCATTGTGGTCGATGGTCGGTACTAGTATGTTACAGTATCCTGGTCATGCTCGAAGACCGGTAGTACCGTATATGTGAGTGGTACTACTGGAGATGTTGGTCAACAAGCCATGGATGGTAAATCGGTCGATGAAGCCATGGTAGAAGATGTGGTCGATAAGCCGTGGTCGGTGAAGCGGTCGAAGGCACCGTGGTCAAAGGTAGTGGTCGAAGCAACCATGGTTGTGACGCATGGTCGAGGCAGCGTAGTCAACAACATATGGTCGTAAGGAAGCCGTTGTTGTAAGGACTTGTAGTCGTAAGAAGATGACTTGGTCAGGTCTATGTTTGATCGTAGACTTAATCAGGGGTGTGTGCGGTCGTAAACGTCTGAGATGGTCTCAGCTGGATTGAGTCTTGCGGGTAGTGCGTAGTATGCGTCAAGTTGTGGGGATCGTAATGGCAAAGTCGGATCACAGATAGTCTTGTTAGAATGTGGTCCATTTTATGGCCCACTTCCTTAATTCCAAAGCATGCTTTGTTTAGTACCATATTGCTAAGGAAACGAGAGGAAGACCAATTTATAAGGTGGAGTCCTCTCCACTCTTTGAATATGGATAGAGATGGTATGTGGAGGGTTCTGTGTAGTCACACACGCGCACGCGCACGCGCGCGCGTATACGCATATTTTCGCGTATAAATCGCGTGACTTGTGACTTGTGACGCGCGACCGTGACGTGACGTGGCGCACCACTTGGCAGACCAAGTCCATCTCTATTTTTGCTGAACTCTGCACCACTCTCTCTCTCTCCCTGTTTGAATGCGATTCAAACGTTTGAATTTGAGGCTTTATTGGGGTTTTGATGAAAGACAGTTACCAGTGGATAAATGACTGGTTGAATGCGTCAGTTACCAGTGGGTAAATGACTGCTTTAATCATGTTAGAGAGTGCCGGTATGCCTAAGGCGTGGTGGGGGGAAGTTATTCTAACAGTAACTTTCATCCTAAATAGAGTAATCACTAAAAAGAGTGAGATTACTCTGTATGAGGGATGGAAGGGGAGAAAACCTAATGTTAATTTTCTGCGAACTTGGGGGTGTTTGGCAAAGTCAATATACCATTGCGTAAAAGAGAAAACTTGGACCAAAAGCGATCGATTGTATTTTTCTAGGATATGCTCATAATAGCACGGCTTATAGATTTTTAGTAGTTAAATCAGAAACTTCTGAGATTATTGCTAATACAATAATGGAGTCGAGAGATGCTTCATTCTTTGAGAATATCTTTCATATGAGAACAGCAGGCAGTACTTCACGAACAGAGAATGTTTAATCTGATAATATTGAAAGTGAGAATAATCAAACTTCTGAACTTCCCACCATTTCTGAACCAATATGTGATATCAGTGAGGAGGATAACAATCTAGTGGCAGAAGCTCCTCGTAGAAGCAAGAGACAAAGGGTTAAGAAAACCTTTGGTGACGACTTTATAGTATACCTCGTGGATGATGTGCCAAAGACTCTTTCTGAGGCTTATGCATCTTCTGATGCTGAGTATTGGAAAGATGCAGTCCGTAGCGAGATGGACTTTATCATGGCTAATGGGACTTGGGAGATCACAGATCGTCCTATCGGGTGTAAACCTGTAGGATGTAAGTGGGTCTTTAAAAAGAAACTAAGGCCTGATAGAACTATTGAGAAATACAAGGCAAGACGTGTGGCCAAGGGTTACACCTATGATACCCAGAAAGAGAGAGAAGATTTATATGATACCTATTCTCCTGTCGCTAGACTAACTACCATCAGAGTGCTCCTTGCGTTAGCATCTTCCTATGGTCTACATGTTCATCAAATAGATGTGAAGACAGCTTTTCTTAATGGAGAGTTGGAGGAAGAGATCTATATGGATCAACCTCATGGTTTTGTGATTTCTGGACAGAAAAATAAGGTATGTAGATTATTGAAATCTTTGTATGGCCTAAAACAAGCACCTAAACAATGGCACGAGAAGTTTGACAAAACTTTAACATCCGTTGGCTTTGTTGTGAATGAAGCTGATAAATGTGTGTATTATCGTTATGGTGGGGGTCAAGGAGTTATCTTATGTCTGTATGTAGATGACATACTTATATTTGGAACAAACACTGCCGTAATTGACGAGGTCAAATCTTTCTTATCTCAGTGTTTTGATATGAAAGACTTGGGAGAGGCAGATGTTATTCTGAATATTAAATTGATCAAAAGCAAGGATGGGATCACTTTGAATCAATCCCATTATGCTGAGAAAATATTGAGCCGGTTCGGCTTTGAAAATTGTAAAGTTTCTCCAACACCCAATGATGCGAGCATTAAGCTTCGAAAGAACCATGGGTTAGGAAAAGATCAATTAAGATATTCACAAATTATTGGGTCACTAATGTATTTAGCTGGTGCCATAAGACCTGACATTTCATTTGTTGTGAGCAAATTAAGTCGGTTTACTTCTAACCCAAGAGATGATCACTGGGAGGCACTTGAAAGAGTGTTGCGCTACTTGAGAGGCACAACATCTTTTGAAATACATTATACTTGACATCCTTCTGTATTAGAAGGATATAGTGACTCTAATTGGATCTCTGATGCGGATGAGATCAAAGCTACAAGTGGTTATGTATTCACTTTAGCTGGTGCTGCAGTTTCATGGAGGTCTTGCAAACAGACCATATTGACGAGGTCAACCATGGAAGCAGAACTTGTAGCACTTGACACAGCCACAGTTGAGGCTGAATGGCTGAGAGAGCTTCTATTGGACTTACCATTGGTTGAGAAACCAATACCTGCAATCCTGATGTACTGTGATAATCAAACAGTGTTGGCCAAAGTCACAAGTACAAAGGATAATATGAAGTCCTCTAGACATGTGAAGCGTAGGCTTAAATCTGTCAGAAAACTGAGAAACTCCAGAGTGATTGCTGTGAATTATATTCACACTAAGAAAAATCTGTCAGACCCTTTTACAAAGGGGTTAGCACGGAAAGCGATTTCAGTTGCATCTATGGACATGGGTATGAGGCCCATTTAAGTTACATTACAATGGTAACTCATACCTTCTTGATCGGAGATCCCGTGACGTAGGCAATGGGAAAAACAAATTGATGTTGTAACAAGAGAGTACATATTTATTGTACCCATGTCCTAATAAACAATGTACTTTCGACTGTTAGGAAGGTTGGCATAAAGCCTTAATGTATTCTGTTGTCCAAATGAGGAAAAGGTATTAGCCTGCAGGATACCTAGAAAGAATACACCTACTTGAGCTTAACTGTGTGGTAGCTGTTCACGAGAACGGGGCATTATCTAGAAAGCTCATGAGAATATAAGGGAGCATGACCATATAACGCTCCGTTTAGACGTGGTTCATTGGCAGCCTAGTACTAGTTGAGATTTCAAGTGAAATCTGATCACGAAAAGCTGTGAATTCAAGGCATAGTCCATTCATCAGCTGTGAGAAGATGAATCTTGTCATTCTAAGTGTAAGTTCGACCCGTACGGGACTTACACTAAAACACTAGTATATTAACAGTACTTCAGCACAATATCTTTATCATCTGTTTACTCCTTGCTTTGGAATTGGTGGGGGATTGTTAGAATGTGATCCATTTTATGACCCACTTCCTTAATTCCAAAACATGCTTTGTTTAGTACCATATTGCTAAGGAAAGGAGAGGAAGACCAATTTATAAGGTGGAGTCCTCTCCACTCTTTGAATATGGATAGAGATGGTATGTGGAGGGTTCTGTGTAGTCACACACGCTCACGCACGCGCGCGCGTATACGCGTATTTTCGCGTATAAATCGCGTGACTTGTGACTTGTGACGCGCGACCGTGACGTGACGTGGCGCGCCACTTGGCAGACCAAGTCCATCTCTATTTTTGCTGAACTCTGCACCACTCTCTCTCTCCTGTTTGAATGCGATTCAAACGTTTGAATTTGAGGCTTTATTGGGGTTTTGATGACGACGTTATCGGTGGATAAATGACTGGTTGAATGCGTCAGTTACCAGTGGGTAAATGGCTGCTTTAATCATGTCGATTATCAATCTGTCTTTGTATGCCCGGAGACGTCCGTATGATGTGAGAAATCCACGCCTCTATTTCCTTCTTCTCTGTGTTTACGTGCTCGAGTATCGTGTCGCCTCGAACCTCGTCGACCTTTCTTCCCAGCGTGCACCTGGAAGGAGCGAGAGCGGGTATCTCCGAACCGTTGCCGCAGAGAGTACCTGCACGGGGCGGCAATAAGGTTTCTAGGCAACAGCATCTGCTGCCGCCACCAACACCTGCGACATCTACGTTACGCCTGCGTCAAGCTGCGCGCTTCTGTTCATCTTCGAGCTAACAAGTAAGTCGTTCGTGCGCACGGTCGACTTAGTTACTATATTGTTATTGAGTAAATTCTGAAGTATGATGAATAGCCTGCTGTTAATTGTGAGTTTTGCATCATTAGTTTATTGTATTTGTCTCCTACTAAAACTTAGAATTAAAATATTGCCCATATATCCAACAAGTCTAACCAGTGGAGTTAGTGTGTACGTGCACATGTGGTGTAACCGTGTGTACGCGAGGCTTATTTAAGCCATGTAATCTATAAAGCAATGTGAGGAATTGTGAGTGAATAACAGAAAGAAGAAGAAAAAGCGTGTGTTGCCACCAAAAGGCCTCTTATGTGTTTGTTCATCCTCCTCTCTACTCGTGTGCGTGTATCGTTCCAAGCACGTGTTCTCCCGGTGAGTAGCTACCGGAGCTGATGTGTTCGGTTCCAACAGCACGCGGCATAAAACGTATGTGAACTGCTCTGTCTGTTTTACAAAAGTCTGAACTTTCCATCGAGTCTAAAGGTTGTTGGTCGCTACTGTTTATTGTCCAACATTCTTCAGAGTTCGGTGACTCTTCAGAGAAGCGCCGATTGTTTACTACTGACACATCTTTTCTGAAGCTTATCTAGAAAAGGCTGCCAATTCTCGTCCATCAACTTGACATCGCTCACTGGGGAACAGAATCGGGCCGGCGTTGACGCGTGAAAAGTTGCAGCTGCGGAAGCATAGGCTACCAATCACTGATCGTTAAGTACTTTTCCTTCCATTTTGGTTAATACAAGTCAAGCATAGAGCTGGGATTTGGGCCGTGCCGTGCCGGCACGGTCTAAGCTCATCGTGCTTCGTGCCGTTTCGTGCCGTGCCAGCTCGGCTCAGTCATCTCATCGTGCCGTGCCGTGCCGGCCTGCGTCGTCTCTGGCCAGGCCCAAGCACGGCCCAAAGCCCACCGTGCCAGCGTTCGTGCCGTGCCAGCTCAAGCCTAGCCCGAAATTACTATACGTGAAGGCGGTGACGACGGTCGTCATGTTCCTTTCTCTCGTACCCGCCTCGTTTAAAACTAGTTGAAATTGAATTAATTGCATAAAAATATGGGCACGCAATGACATAAATATTTCGGGAAAAAGTAAAATTTCTTTGATATTTTAGAAATACAAAAGACATCTCATACATACATACATACATACATACATACATACATACATACATACATACATACATACATACATACATACATACATACATTGATACATACATATCATACATACATACATACATACATACATCTCATACATACATACATACATACATACATACATACATACATACATACATACATCTCATACATACATACATACATACATACATCTCATACATACATCTCATACATACATCTCATACATACATACATACATACATACATACATACATACATACATACATACATACATACATACATACATACATACATACATACATACATACATACATACATACATACATACATACATACATCTCATACATACATACATACATACATACATACATACATACATACATACATACATACATACATACATACATACATACATACATACATTGATACATACATCTCATACATACATACATCTCATACATACATACATCTCATACATACATACATACATACATACATACATACATACATACATACATACATACATACATACATACATACATACATACATACATCGCATACATACATACACATCTCCAAAACCTAACTCAATATTCAAATTTGGCATTCTAAGGACTGTTACGTACAGATGTATATGTCACAACAGATGTATAGGATCTTTCCGCGATGAAATTAGAATTTATGAGGGCTAGAACAGAATAAAACAAAATAGATAAAAACCTATTTATAGATTTCAGGAAATATAAAGGACTAAATTGAAAAATATCAAAAACCCTAACCGGCTAACCCTAAAATCATCGCCGCCGCCTGACTCCTCCCCCCTGCCACTTCGCCTCCTTCCTCCCTCGATCCCTCCTCCCCCCAAATCATTCGACGCCTCCTCTTCCCCTCCCGCCCCTCCTCCTCCTCCTCCTCGCCGCCTCCTACCCCCTCCTCCTCGCGCCTCCTCCTCGTCCATCATCGCGCCCCCCCTCCTCCTCGACATCGCCTCCTCCTCCTCCTCCCGCGCCGCCTCCACCCCTCCTCCTCGGCGCCGCCTCCCCCCATCCTCCCTCGCGCCGCCTCCTCCTCCTCCTCCTCGCCGCCTCCTCCTCCTCCTCCTCCTCCCGCCTCCCCTCCTCCCTCGCGCGCCTCCTCCCCCCTCCTCCTCGCCGCCTCCTCCCCTCCTCCTCCTCCTCCTCTCGCGCCGCCCTCCTCCTCCTCCTCCTCGCTGCCTCTCCTCCACCATCCTCCCTCGCGCCGCCTCCTCCCCCTCCTCCGTCGCGCCGCCTCCTCCCCTCCTCCCTAGCTCGAAGCGGCGGCGACGACGACCGCGACTACTCCGAGAGCGAGCCACCGGCGGATGGCCGACGGCGACTTGGGCGCCGACGACGGATGCTTGCCCTCGGCTCGGCTACACCTCCTCCTCCTCGCGGCGGTCTTGCCGTCGTCCACTCAACCGAGCTCCGGTGACCAGTGTGCCTCCTTCCCTTTACTCTCTCTCGGTCTCGCCTGTGATGGTTGTGGGGATTGGGGAATCTGGGATAGCCGTGGGGGCCGGTGGAGGCGAGGTAGAGGCCGAGGCGGCCGCCACCGGGCGACGGCGTGCTGCCGTGCTGTGCGTGCTTCGTGTGTCGTCGCGGCCCGAGCACGCACACGATCCGCCGTGCCGTGCCGTGCCGCCCACCGTGCGGCTTGCCGGGCCCGGCCCGACCCACCGTTCGTGCCGGGCCGGCACGGCCCGTCACGTGTCGGGCCGCACGTGCTTGGACCGGGCCGGGCCGGCCGTGCTTTGGACTGATCCAAAAAAGCACGGCCCAAGTCCCAGCTCTAGTCAAGCATGTTCGTTACCATTCCACGAAGCTGCACAGCAGCTGGTAGTCGCAACCGTGCTACTCTACCGTCCGATGGAGTATGTATCTTGGACGTCTGTGATCTGTCGGCCGCACAGAAGAATCCGACTAAATGACCGGTAATGCGCACTTGCGCACAAAATTGAAATGCGCACTTGCGCACAAAATTGAAATGCGCACTTGCGCACAAAATTGACCGGTAATTGCTATCCTCGTCAAAAGCGAAGCATGCATTTCCTGATCTCCATTTCCCAGTAAGTTACCCTCTGCTCAGCATGTCCGGTCTCCCGTAGAAAATTACACGCGCCAATTAGAAATCGACTTCGCGGACCAGGCAAAAATAGGACCTGTTCTTTTTTGTTGTGACTTATGGTTAAAATTTTTTAATTTTGGCTGTTTACGGTACAGATTATGGAGAGATCGATACTCACTTGCGATTTTGGCTGGTACAGATGTTAAGCTTTTAACGTGTACTACGTTTAACTTATAGACCCCGTCTTGAGAAAATACTCCGTTTAAAAGTTAGGTACTGTAGCGGCTGCCGAAAGCCGGCCGGCTTGTGCCGTGCCGAACACCCCCTATCGCATGAATTGATGGAAAACTAGAGTGCTAGCTGCATGCTTGCTTCATCCATCTCAAGAATTCTTGGGCGCCCTGAGCAGCTGGCCGGCTTGCTACCGGCCTCTCCATAAATCCTCTCATACCTTCAAGGCTTCTCATCTCACACAATATACAGTGGATGTACACACACACTGACACGCAGTAGATTACCACAGAGACTGACGTACTGATTCTCATCTCAGAGTTTAGCTAGCTGCTAGCTAGTAGATAGTCGACATGGATAAAATATCTGACGTCGTCGTCGTCGGTGCAGTCGCCGTTCCGGCCGCGGCGTTCGTGGCCGGGATCGCGCTCAACGCGGCGTGCCCGGCGCACCGCGTCAGGACGTTGAAAGTGGCGTTCGTCGTCCTCGCTTGCGCTGCCATCACCGTTCTGCTCGGCAGCGGGCGTCAGCGCGGCGGCGGTGCTGGAGACCATGGCAGGGTTCGGCGCCGCGGGAGCACCCTGTCCCGATGTATTTGGTACACGAGTTTCTGCTTTCTGGTTGGACTTCTTGGTTACGAGTACGGGTTGCTCGTTGCGTGCAAGGTCGCAGCGTGGTACTGGTTGCAAGAACAATGAAGTCAGGACTCGGAGTAACGTGACTCGTATTCTAATCTCGTAGAACTTAGAGAGATGTGGTATAAGTTTTTCTACTTTACTTCGGAGAAGGATAAGAAAGGATTATATAAAGCTACAAGTTGTAGCCATAGAAAACCTAGGGTACATTATTTTGGGTTGATGGCTTATGGCTTAAATATTTGAATTCCGACTATTAACAAGAAATAATACGCACAGGAAAAGAGTCACATACGATTTTGGCTAGTATAGCTGAACTTAGTACACTTTTTACTACAATCTTCCTATTGACTCCGCCTTAAAAAAACGCACCATTTAAAAGCTAGTTATTGTAGATAGTACGTGCATAAGACGCAAATAAGCCAAAACAAACCCGCCCCTAAGCCACAAACCAATCCATTCAAAGTAAGAAATGTACGCTAGGATACTAAGCTAGATTATATTTAAGCACTAGATACTGAGATACGGGTAAGCTACACTACCGCGGAATAAAATTTTCTACTACGTAAAACAGGAAGCCATGCGAGTAAGAGATCATAGATCGTTACCACTAAACGCGCAGTGCAGTGGAAGTAGAGTTGAAGCACTCGATTCAATGAACAGCGCGTCGGTGTAGTGGTAGAAGTTGATCGTCCTCCGGCCAACCATCTGCTCCTCGCGATCATCCCGATCAGCGCCGTAGTCACAGCAGCGCCTCTACCGAGGTCCACATGTCCAGGAATGGAACACCATGCGTCGGCGTGCTAGCACCAACGCGTACGGCAGGGGTTACGAGAGGTAGCGGCTAGGGTTTCAACAGGTGTGTTTTGGGATGCCTCCCTTAGCCCCCGCACCTCTCATTATATAGCCTCCAATCAGATCCTTATCTGATACGAGTAGAGATCGTATCTCACTCAGAGACTATCATCTGAACCTCTATTATTCTAGCCCATTAAGTATGTGACCTTATAGAATTTTTGTATATTTGACTATGGGCCGAAAACTCCTTTCCGATCCATAAGTCGATAGCGGTCCCTAGCAGGACATAACGACTCCCAAACATATATAAAGATCATATCGGACAAACCTATATAATGCTTATGTACTGATCCTTTTGCTTCATAATACCAGATCGAACTCAAAGCGAGAAATGTCTCATCCTATAATAGATCGATCCTTCACTCGAACATGTAGTGGATTACTTAGCTGTGATTGACTCCTCAACCACATTCGGCATAGCCATGCACTTCATTAATCCAACCACATCAAGGGGCCCAGAGATATCTCTTCTGTTATATAAGAGGGTCAAATTCCATCTTAACCGCTCATATTCCTCTGCATGTTTTATAGTAAACCCAAAAGCTATCTTTATGATCACCCAGTTACGGAGTAATGTTTGGTAACCACTAAGTAAATTATTACATATATAGAAAATAATGACAATCTCAGGTCTAAGAATCTTACATACAATATATGAGACCAACGGATGACACTTAAGAATATAACAATTCTCGCAGTGTCTTATGGTGGGTCAATCCAACATCATGTTCTCTAACATGTGTCCATATATTTTTATTTGATATCTCATATCCATGATCCGTGAAATATGATCATCAATCAATACATGTATTGATCTGTAAATCATAATTATCCCACATAATGATATAATATCAGGGATAATTTATAACATCAAAACATGATTAAAGAGTTCCACGAACAAGTCACATACTTGTTTATCAATACGAAAGACATTTATTCAAAGGACAAAATAACATATATTTAAAAGACCATAAATATAGAAGTGATACAATCACCTCCATAATTGCCTCTAAGGCATATCATTAACACTAGATTCTTACATAGAGTAAAAATCCAAGAGTCCAACATAATTCGAAAGAGTTGTGAGAGGGTGACAATCTCTTGTACTAGGTCATGCTTAAATAATTTATGGTCGACGGCTCTGTCAAATCTTCCTCTCTCATTGTGGTTGTTTCGTCGTTCTATTTCCATTCTCTCTACGGAATTCATCTACTTTGTTCTTCATATCGTGCATACTCATACGGTATCTCGTAACTCTCATCCGATTTAAGGGCTGTTGTGCATAAAAATGATATCGAAGTATAACAAGTGATATCAGAGCCAATATCAGATTAATCTGATTTGCAAGAAGGTCAATAAAGCATCAAGTGATACAAAATCAAGATCGATGCCAACGATATAGAGTCAAGTAGAGAAATTTGGTGATGGAGAAAAATTCAGCATGTGATGTGTATTGAAGGATGTTTTTATCCAGCAAAAGTTAATCGATGCACTTGAAGGGGACAAACCAGAAAAGAAGTTCATTGAAGAATGAAGGATGGTACAGTGGAAAGCTATCATCACAATTCGTCTATATCTCTCCAATAAGTTAAAATACTTGCTGATTAAGAAAAATTCACCAAAGAAAATTACAGTGATTTCGAAGAACTGTATATGGCGAAATTGCTAACAAACTGAAGGCTGCTGAAACGATAACTGTACAGATTGCGCATAGAGGAAGACATACGTCTCATTAATCATCTCAATATCTTCAACAAGCTTATCACTAAGCTGACTAATTTGGACGAGAAAACTGAGTAAAATGACAAGGTTGTCATTTTGGTTTCATCATTACCATCATCATGAGAACAATTGGTGATGAATATTCTCGTCCAAAAAAATACTCTTACTTTAATAAGGCAGTTGTATCTCTATTGGAGATAGAATCCTTGAAAAAGCCATCAAAATTTTCATCTTCGGGTGATCAAGCATTAGTTATCACATGTGTTGTAGGCAAAAGCAAAAGTCACAGAAAGAAAAAGGACAAGAACAAAGGCATACATTTATGTTATCTATGTAACGAGAATGGTCATATGATAAAAGATTATCTGAGTTTGAAGTAAATGAGGGGTGCATGCTCAGTGGTAGTAGCGAAAGATGATTTGGATATACTTATCGTTAGTAAATCAGGTACTTCTCATAGATGGATATTAGATCCAGGTTGTTGCTTCCATATATATTTGGTGAGGCAGATGTTCGACAAAGGATCTCTACGTTCGATGCAAGAAATTGTTCACTTGACGAATTGTAAAAAGTATGTAATTACTGAGGTGGGAACGGCTACATTGAAGATGCATAATAGAGTACATTGCACACTGGTGGGAGTTCTGTATGTTTTCAAATTAAAGAATAATCTAATATATGTGAGATCGCTTGAACTCGAATTTATAAGCTATTACTTTGAGGTGGAGTCATGCGAGTTACTAGGAAAGAGTCATGAAAACTATCTAGAGTAATGAAGGATCCTGATTGATAGGTAACTATAAGGGAAGTGCAATCAATAGGAGGTCTAATAAAAATCCTATCCAAGAGAAGAAACCGTGTTGTTAACTATAGATATTCAAATCTCATCTGCAGTTATGTGTGGAACTGTAAAAATGGTTGCAAACTTTACAATTGCAGAGGCGAAGAAACGAGCTGCTGAAAGAAAAAAGATATGGTGGGACCAACCACACGGTACAAACAAGCAAGTGGAGCTCGAAGGCTATACAAGCATATGGCATGGAGAGTTGTAGAAATAGGAGGTGTGCTTAACCAAACTACACAAGTAAGGAGCTCTCAAATGGAGGATCAGAGTAGATTTGCTCGAATATCGACACACATATTGCGGTGATCCGTATGAGCCCCTATGGTATGGGCACTCTCAAAGGTGGGAGGAAAAAGACAAAAACAGGGGGGAGAAGTTGATTTGGAGTGAGTTCTTGGAGGAGCATGGTGACTTTAATAGATAAGAGTAGGGCTACCACTGGGTGCCCATTACCTTTATCCAAATGCATACCCATACTATAGGGTAGGGTATAAGTAAGAAATAAAATACTCATTTAGATTTGGATATGAGGAGTGTAATATCCACTTACCCATATTTACCCATACCCATTCAAACCTAAAGTTAGGAGTGTACTTGAACTATCCGTAGGCTTAAATTACCCATACTCAGTTATAGCTTCCTATAAAAATATGTGGGAGTCACCTATGCACCTATACCCGTCAATTTGCACAGAGTAGCTCCCCTACACACATAATCATTTCTAACAAATTTCAGTCGATTTCGTAAAACTTTTGTGGTGTGAACGCGAAGTTGAAATTTCAAATACTGAAGTTTTACGAAAGCTTCCTATAAAAACATGTCAGGCCCATGTGTGCGCCTAGCCTTGCCAATTTGTATAGTGTAGCTTCCCTACATGCAGAATCATCTCCAACAAATTTCAGTCAATTTTGGAAAACTTTTATGATGTGAACGTGAGGTTGAAATTCTAAATATCGAAGTTTTACAAAAACTTCCTGTATAAGTCTCTTTGACTCAACCCCTCATTTTCCTTCTCCTTTACCCACTGAGTTACCCAAACCCATTGGGCATACCCTTTTTCATTTGGGTATGGGTAATATCATTTCAAATGGGTATGGATAAAATTATGTATAGATTTGAGTTACCCATACCCTACCCAGTGGCAGCCCTAGATAAGAGTCAAGGTGAAGATTGTTGAGTAAGGTGACTCATATCCTAACCTATTAGAATTTAGTGAGGTGTGTTACAAGATTTCTAGATAAATCATAATTTGATAAGGGTTCTTGTTTTACTCTAGAAGAGGACTAGGGGAGACTATAAAGACATGAAGTATGATCATAGAGAACATAAGTCACAAACCAACTTAGCTAAAGCAAGATGTCCACGAGAGGATTCGAGGCTATGTTATTATTTAGCACTACTTTTTTGTATAGAGCAAGGACTGAGAGTACAAAAAGGTTCGAGAGGGTTGTGAGAAAGCGACAATCCCTTGTACTAGGTCGTGCTTAAGTAATTTGTGGTCAGCTTCACTAAAATTTTCTCTTGTTGTGTTGTTTTGTCATTGTTGTTTTAGATCTCTACGAGATCCATGTATTTTGTTCTTATATCTTATATACTTGTGTTGTATCCATAACTCTGATCCAATCAAAGGATGCTGCATATAAAGAGAAGTTTAAGAGTATAAACTCACTAATTTAATTGTTAAGATCATTTAGCTAGCGTTCTGTCCTGTCATTAGGATGCCTTCGTGGTGGAATGACTCATTATTCGGATTGTATGCTAGCTTGTCGCTTTGCTCTCGATCACTTCGATCTTCATGTCATACATGTTTTGCCTAAAAGTTAGGACCTGTTCTTTTGGACCGTGGCTTATGATTTATGATCGTGGTTTATAGTTTTTAGCTATTCGTGATAGAGTATGGAGAGAGAGACATTTATGTGCAATTTTGACCAATATAGATAAAGTCGTAACAGTATATACACCACGTTCGAAAGTTATCTCCTCCGTTTGAGAAGCCAAAAAGAAGAGACCTTAATGGGCTACTTCAGGGAAGTGTCTACACTAATTAATTACTCATCAGCTCATTCCAAAACTTGAGAACAACCAGGTCTAATGCTGCAAATCAAGTACTCTAGGACACAAGATATTTGGCGGCAAAAATCTGTTCCCACAAAGTTGATTCTCCATTCTCCACACTGAAGAGGAAAAAAATCAATGGCCCAAGAGGCTCATGTTGTTTGAGCAGACTACTCACCACTTGATGGGTCTGTAATTGTAACACCTGGCTCGGTTTAGAGTTAATGGTCCATGTGATTCATATGTTGAAGCATATATAATGTTTAGTAACTTTGGATTAGTCTTTTTTATTAGAGTAAATTTCGTAAAACCATACTATCGCTGACAAGCTATGACAAAACTACACTTTTGAACATCAGTTTCACAGAACCACACAAGCTTTCATTAGTTTTACAAAACACATAGTGCTTAAGGATAGTCTATGATGGGCTTCTAGTTGGCTCCTCCTTTCCTGGTAAACAGAAATGCATAGGGATCATTTTGTTCATTCTTAATCAAAATAGGTCAAGGGTAGGTGGTATGGGTAAGAGAACTCAACCAAGAATTCTCTTTCTTCTTTTTATTTCATTTTCTTTTCTCGATAGCATACTAGCTTGTCGATGGCGCAACACTGCACGTGGTTTTGTTTTCCATGGATGGAACGACCAAATCTACATGATGTTTCATAAAACCGCACTTTTAAACAATATTGTCAAATGCAACATGTTGTATTTTGTGATTTGAATATAGTCGGGTACGACCAGTACTGGTAAATTCAATCGTTTGCAGAGTTCGATTAGGAAGCATTGCGAACTGGTCGGAGATTATGATCGGGATCATCTTCGTGTCTACAATGGACTCTGAACCAACCTATGTCAAACATGGTGCTCTAAGGTGCGTGCAACGACTGGAGTCAGACGTGGTTACTTGAGGCGTCTTCTTACTACAACTCTACACCATTATCTTTTGAGACCTTCGAGCAGGTGTTGTTTCCGTCTATAAGAAGGTTACTGCTCTAGTTTCCAATAGGTCTCTATTTCATTGCTGACTAGGACTCAGTTCCTTTCTTCGTTAGGGACTCTGATCCCTAATCTACATATATACCCCTGTAGTCACACGGTTAAGACACGCCGAAGCTTTTCGTACTTGTAACTTCTCATATAGTGATTTCATTGATTATACGTCTGTGGTTTTTCATCCGAAAGGTTTTTCCATGTTAAATATATGTCTCATGTTCCTGATTACTGTTTGTTGTTTCATGCTTTGTCTTATCAATTTCGTAACAAGTGGTATATCTGATCCTAACAAGTAGTATCAGAGCCACGTTCTTTGCCCAGATCAATCTAGGGCACTCACGATATGACAACAATGAAGTATGATCTTCTGCTTGGCCTTGACACAAGAGTTTCCCTATGGCAGATCAAGATGCGAGCAATTCTAGCATAACTTGATTTGGATGATAAGTTATTGGGTATCATCAAGATGTCTACTGCATTGTCTGCTGAGGAGAAGCAAAGAAGAGATCGTAGAGCTCTCTCTTAGATTCATCTTTATCTATCTAACAATATTCTCCAAAAGGTCACAAATGAGACCACTATTGTTGCATTATGACGAAAGCTGAAACAGATCTGCATGACAAAGGATCTGACTAGCAAGATGCTTGTGAAGTCGAAGCTTTTCTCGCCCAGATTGACAGAAGATGGATCTATGTTGAACCACTTGACCGCTTTTAAAGATACCGTTGCTGATCTTGAAGAAATGGAAGTCAAATATGAAGATGAAGATTTAGGCCTTATCCAACTCTGCTTACTACCTAGCTCATTCTCTATGTTCAGAGATACAATCATTTCTAGTTGGGGTACTCTCACCCACAAGAAAGTTTATGATTCTCTACATACAAAAGAGAAGCTAAAAACCATGATGTCAAGCGAAAGCTCGAGTTCGTATGCAGAAGGTTTGTTTGTTCATGGAAGATAAACTGAGAGGTCTCTGATCAGGTATTTTAGAAGCAAGAGTAAATTTTGAGGTTGTTCTAAGTCAAAAAAAAACAAGAAGTTGTGTCGTTATTGTAAGAAAAGTGACCATGACATATCCGAGTACTGAAAACTCTAGAACAAGAAGAAAAGGATCATCAGTTCTAAGAAAGATCAACAAGATGAAGAAGTCAAAGCCACCATTATTACTAAAGAATGTTTCAAAGGAGTTGTCCTTGTTTCCTTTGCGGATTATTCCAAAATTGGTGATGAGTGGATTCTTGATTCAGCCTGCATTTTTCATATGAGTCCAAACCGTGATTGGTTCATTAACTATGAAGCGACCCCAAGTGGATTAGTGCTGATTGGAGAAAACACTCCACCATTAGAACCCTGTTAGAAGTCTGACATATCGAAGCTTGAAAAAAAATCTTATCTCATTGAGTACTCTTGATACCAGAGGGTATAAGTTTTCAGATGGAAATAGAGTCTTGAAGGTCTCCAAAGGCTCTCTCATTGTGATAAAAGGTGATATGAAAGTAGCGAATTTATATCATCTTCAAGGCACTACTCTAGTCGGAACCGCTACTGTTTTTTTGACCAGATTGTTCGATACCGATTGGAATAATTTGTGATGACTTTTGTTCAATAGTGTGTGTTTTCTTTTATGAAAGAAAATGTGACCTGTGTTGCTCCCGAGAAGCGTGTAGGTAGAGTGTGTTATTGATTTATGATTCTCACTAAATGTCGACAAAGAAAATTCACAGGAAGTCCCTATTCAAGCTCCGACCAGTAGTCATCCAACAGGAAATAGTCAGAACTAATAATCTATTGCAACTGATCGGCTAAGGAGGACTATTCAGCCTCTGGGGAGGTAAATTGAAAAAGACAATGTTATAGCTTATTGTTTAAATGTGGCAGAAGACATTACAGAGGCCACTGAGCCTTCAACTGGCTTGCGGCTTAAACTTCTGACTATGGTTTTTGGTTGAAATTGCACTATAGCGGATGTTAACTTTTTCTGATTGTAGAAAAATATAAAAAAATGAAAAACATGTTATATCGGCACGGACAATACAAAGGAATAAGTGGGGGGAAAAGGCAAAGAGTTAAAAAAAAAACAAAAAAACAAAATTAGAAGTCGATATGATTCAAGTGGCTTCTAACTTAAATAAGTCAAAAATCAAAATAAATTAAAAGCTAAAACTATTTGAAGCTTGTTCTTAACCATAAATAGAAAAACACTCGTGTTCTGCTTCCTAAAACTACTCGTCTCACCGCCATCTTGCACCGGCACGGGGTCGCTCTTGCCGTCCAAAGTGGTTGTCTCCACTGCCACGCTCCCTTCTCCACTCACCGCCGTCGGATCTTGTCGCCTCCTGTCAATTGACACATCCGTGGAGAGTCGTCTTTTGTCACCTCCTAATAGGGTTGTTCATCTACGGGTTGAACGGGTCCGCAAACCACAATCGCAGTGTCAATAACAATATCCTCCTACTTAGCACAATCAGCAATGTACAACCCTACTTGAAAGGGTCCACGCAAACCGCAACCTCCCCCGTACTGCTAGCTGCTGAACCCACGGACAATTCTTCTCGTTCCACTGGTGAATCTATGGGTCGTATTCTTCTTCTTTTTTTCTTTGCCTTTTAGCTTCGAATTTTTTAGATACTAGAATAAATCTACAGTTTCCTCAATAGACTTCTTCAAACGGCTTCCCAAGTTTAAGATTGTATGTACCATCCGTATCCATCTCTTCATCATCCATCACCGTCTCAAAAAATATAGATAAAAAATATCAGCTGTAGTCCAAAAGAACAGGATCATGACTCATGAGTAGATGCCTAACGGACCTCAAAATCCTAACGGGTTCATAAATCACGTGGTGTGATTAACGGCTCAAATTTTACGGAGAAACGAATGACCGGTAGTCTAAAAAATACAACGATAATATGACGCATAATTAATAATTAGGTAATCCCGTTTGTAACTAGATATGCGACTGGGCGCGATACATACGTACAAATGACTCATACGAGGACAAGCAAATGAAGCAACTAAGCAAGACGTTGCGTACGTCCTATACTACTAGGTGCCTAAGCGTGGCGACACGTCACGCTAGCTACCGTGTGGACCGAAACAAAAGAGCCGATAATTCGCGAGAAGTTTCTAAAAAAACTGAGGACTCATGTGTAATTTCGAGAAAACCAAAGACCTTTTTCGCAAAAAATCGAGGACCTGTAAGGACCTATACGTAACTAAACGAGGACTCATACGTAATTTTGAAAAACTACGGGGTGCTATCCGATAAAGAATATGCAATTCGGTGAAGCCGAGGGGTTTTCGTAAAAAAACCTGACATAGATCTTTTCGCGAGAACAGAGGATCTTTACGTAATTTCACAAAATACAGAAACTTTTTTGCAAAATTGATGACGTGGCATGCTGATAATTTCTTTGCGATTTCAGAGGTTCAGTACATACTGTGCGTTTCGCCAAGGCTCCGCGTGGAAGACGAATCCTAAGTCACGATGCCTTTGCAGATCAGCAGATGCAACGGTGCGCGACTCAGCGTTGACGTTGACGGTCAAGAGGTTGAGTCTGAGTCTTCACGTGTTGAATAGTTCTCGGGTCTTAGGAGGAGGAGGTGTTGTGTCTCGAGTCTTCACGCGTCGAAACGAAGTTGTATCGAAACTCGTGCACGCTGTGGCGAGCCGGTATAACTGCAGGCGCTCGATCGAGTACCCACTCATAAGTGATCTCGATTCGCGAACTCACAGCTAACAATTTGGGAAGCGAAGCAAGCGCTCCATCTACAGCTCCATAATTCATTCCTGTGCGCGTCGATGGATGCGGAGAAGAAGAGCACCGTGGCCGCGGCAGCCGCCAATGCCGATCCTTCACGGCCGCCAGCCGCCTCAGAGTCGCCGGGGTCGGAGCCAAGCATGCTTGGCGAGCTACTCGACGTTGCGCGCAGGGCGTGCCTTCGTCTCGCCGTGCTCGCCTTCCTCCTCTACACCTTCGTCCAGACGGCGCGCCGGGTGCGCGACGATCCCTGGGACCTAGCGTTCGTCGTCTTCGCCTACGCCGACCTCGGCGCGCTCTTCCTGTGCCTCCGGCTGGTCGAGCAGCTCACGCCGGCGTCACCCCTCGGCCAGAGGCGCCGTCTGCAGTTCGCCGTCTGGGCCTTGTCCACCGTCCTCAGCTGCGCGTTCGCGTACCGCGTGTGCAAGATCATGCCGGCCGCGTTGGTCGTCGTCATCTGGTGCATGACCGCGTCAGTCGTCGGTGTTGGGTTCTACTGTTTGGTCGTCTACGACGATCGTGGCTTGGAGGATTGCTGCGACATTAGTGACGGCAAATCCTTCCACAAAATCCCTGCAGACGAAATGGTTTAGGATCCAGCCAGTCATCCATCTGTCTGTCCTGTGTCTGGATACGCTTGTGTGACGTGATGTAAATTGCGTCGCATACTTGAGAGATTCTTTATTACTTGTACTATGCCACAACCAAATTCAATTATTATTTGAAGATTTTATTACGTTCAAAAATTAACAAGGTCTTCTTTCTCTATCTGAGTCCGCGTCCAAAATGTATTTAAATAGGAGGAAGAGGATTAACATCAGACAAACTCGATCCAGTCAACCTTAATGCCGCGTCGCGTCTAAATAGGGGGCTCCTGCTATCCTTGCCCCATGAACACACGGCACATACAAATTCTGCAAAGGCAAACGAGTGCTCGCTCGTTGAGGGCCGGTTTCTTCTCTCCATGTATAAGACGACCAACACAATCTCCATTACCGCCGCCGCCACGGCCGGCACCGGTTTCCAACGGCAAGCCGAGCCGACCAGCGACCTCGGAGCCATCAGATCAGCCAGGAAAAGCACTCCTGCACCCACTGCTCGACCTGGCCGGCGTGCGGCGCTGGCCTTCGCCTCGCTGTGCTCGCCTGCTTCCTCGCCTACAGCTTCGTCCAGGCGGTGTGCCGCGTGCACGACGACCCGTAGGACCTGGCCTTCGTCGGCGGCGCCTACGCCGCCCTCGCCTTACTCTTCTAGTGCCTCCACCGGGCCGAGCGGCTGACGCCCGAGTGTAGCATCCCAATTTTGCTCCATATTAAAAACCCCATAAGTTTTAAAAACTTTTGCTGCATTCTTGGGGTGGTCAAACATTGTGTGAGAATTCAAAAACTAATATTCGAATTTAAATTGAATTTAGCAATGCAATTTAAATGGAAAAACTTTTTCCTCTCCCTCTCTCGGATTGGGCCCAAACCTAGCAGCCGGCGCACTCTTTTCCGTTTTCCCTTCCTCCGAGACCTGAGCCAGCCCTGCATCGTGGCCAATTCTCTTTCTTCTCTCCGGCCAAACTGTGACATTCCCAAAAATTTCAAAACTTACGAAGGTCTCTTTCAATTTGTAAGTCTTTTTTTACTTCGATTTTTCTTGTGTTTTATTGATCTGATTTCTTCTTTCTCCTTCCCTAATCTTCTCTGAAGATTCTCAAGCAGTCGAAGGACCAAAGCTTTCTTCTTTGTCTTCTGAGCACTCAGCTCCAACCAAGTTTTTTTATCAGATCCTTTGACCAAAAAACAGTCGCCTCACCCCCGAAGCCTGAGCTCTTTGTTGTTGCCTCCCTTGCTCACCGATGGTTAGCCCATGCTCTTGTCTCTAGGAGTTGTCCATTTATCCATCCTTTGGTCCCACACTGAAGGTATCCTTATGTACCCTCGCGATTTTAGTTTTCCTTCCTATACCTTGATTTCAGTCCCGCACTCAAGGTGTCCTTTTCTCCTTACATACCCTCGTGCTTTTTGTCCTCCTTTAACCTTGATTGCAGTCTCTCGGACCTTTTTTTTACCCTGATGCTTTATGTTTTCTTGCTAAGTTTTCTTTTCAAACTTTGTAGTCATTGCAATAGACTTATCTAGTGTTTTGTATGCTACCTAGATTATGACTAAATAGCCAGAGACTCAGGGATCAGAGAAGGAGGTCTCGAAGACTACTCTACAGTGCAGCGAAGATTTTGAGTTGAAAGGCAGCTTATGAACCCTTGATCATGTTGAGTCTCAGTAGTTAGATATATTTTATATGGGATTACTTTCATATTTTTAGTTGTAAATGTTATTTGTTATCAATTATTTTCGATTAAACTTGCTTAATCATGATCATCTATTTAATACGTATTTATATTGCCATCGGTTCACTGTAGCTGCGACCGGTTTACTAACTCCGATGTCTTCAACTACATAGTACTCAAACACACGAGTACTTGACACACGATTACACAGTACTTCGACACAGCTTCAAACACGACACTTTAACCACGGCTTCTACCATGGTACTTCAACCACGGCGCTTCAGCTGCAACTAGATAGATGTCCGCATAGGGGGGCCAAAGGGAGAATTTCGCAGGAGGGGCTAAAGGGGGGATTTCTCTGCCATAGGAGGCCATAAATGACCACGCTTCACCAGGGGTCCAGTTTCTCGACCACTGTCCTATTCGTTCAAGAACGTGACAGAATTTCTTGGCTATCTGTCATAAGGTGTGTCTGACTACATGACTTATGATAAATTCAGTCATGAGATATGAAGCAAAATTTGCATTTCATTTCTGGACATACAATCAATACTTTTGACGTGGATTCCACGTGCACGTTTACTAGTAATAACTTGAGTAAAGTATATAAGTATTCAACTTTTACATTCAAGATTGTAGACGAATAATATGTTACCATCTCCTTAGGTCAATGAACGTGCTAGACATCTTTATCTTCTCACTGCCTTATTTGTCTCAATCAAGACACAAAATCATAACCATCAACTGACCAAACAATACTGAACACCATCCAACTACGCCGCTATCAAAACATTTCTCGAGTTGAACTAACTTTGGGAGAAGGGGTCTGCTCATATTGGCTTTTTCTTAAAAAAACTAAAAGCTAATATGAACATCTAGTTTTTCGAAACGGCTTCCCCACTTTTCTTGCTCCTGTCTCGCTCCGGAGATAAGACAGGGATCAAAGATGCATCATGTACCCTACTCATCACGCTCTCGTATGATGCATTCATCTCTCCCTCACTTTCCCCCACCGCTCATCTCCTCCTTCTAAAAAATATTTTTTTTTTATCACTACTATTTATTTTCAGCCACAACCAATATAAACAAGCCCTAGGCCAGGCTCGGCCCAGATTCAGCATGGGTTTGGCTAAACTTCATGGCCATGCGTCTAGGTTTATTTTCAGCCACAGTCAATATAAGCAAGCCTTAGGCCGGGTTGGGCTCAGATTCAGCTTGGGTTTGGCTACGCGCCTAGGTTGAGCCTGCAATGAAGTCAGCCGCTTGTGATGTGAAAATTTTAGCTTAGCCTAGAATGACCTAGGGTAGGCCCAGGCTGTATTTTTCGGAAAGCAGGATTTTTTTAGGAATTTCATAAGAATTTAATTGGAAACAGTTTAATTCCCACAGGAATAAAAAAAAAATTCCACGTTTCAAACCAAGCCTCAGTTTGGAATAGTTGCACTGTAGCATAGCATTTACAAACAAATCTTTACGTCAACATCCTAGTCCTTATACCCTCACTTTCTGACCAAAAAACACAATATATGCAATGCAACAAACTTGTTTATAATGAAGGCAAAGCTACGGTCGAATTCAACTGTTGCAAAGCCACGATATCGGCCCCTGATAACTTCGATCTAATGTCTCAAATTTGGCAAAGGCGCAGGCACACATCAAAGTCACAGCAAATCAAGCATTCATGAAGCAGGCAAGGCATCCATGCAGCTCAGATCAGGATTAGCATACACTGCAAAGGAGGGTCGCCATCTTTAGGTCCTTCAGTTCATTCTTGCAGCACCATGATTACCAAGATTAGATTTGACTAATATCAGAAGGCATAATGAGCTGCCAATTTGTCCTAACAACAGTGCAATAGCAAATGGCAGTTACAGCTTCCAATCACTCTCATCTACCAGAAATTCAGAACACATTGCATCAGTTTTTTCTTGCTTCATTTATTCACCAAGATACACCTAAAGATCTGAAATGAGCATGTGTAACCAACCTCCTTGCTCAAAACTGTCTAAGCTGAGACACAAAAGGTGCAATAAGCAGTGAAGCATCCATGGATCATTAAGTAAGCATGAATGCGAATGCAGCTCGAAAAAAAACTACTCCACTTTTTAACTAAGGTAGGAGATGAGGCTCAAACAATTAGCACAGGAACATAATTACCGGTTTACCACCTCTAAGTTGATTCTACTTCATCACATCAAGATTAACTTTGCCGATATAAAATTGCAAGGGACCATTTTGCAAGAACACACGACAAATTAGCTCCAAAATGCCCCATTAGAAGAACAGATTTGCAACAGTTTGTTGGTCGAATTTATTCCGCAATCACAACACCTAGGATTTATGAAAAAGAACATGTATGCCAACCGAAACATCGCACAAATTTCCCCCCAAAAACCAAACCTTGGACCTCCATTCGCTAATCGAGAAGCGCCTGGAGCAAACCGCTACTCCTCGAGCTGCTTGAGCTCGGCCTTGAGCTGCTCCATCTTGAGCCCCATGGAGCGGCGGAGCGAGTCGGCGTCGGCGGGCGGGAGCCGCGCGAGCAGTGCCTCGAAGGCGGCGAGCGCCTCGCCGGCGGCGTCGCGCGCGCAAGCGGCCTCCTCGTCGAAGTAGACAGTCTCCTTGCTGTCCATGGCCGCCTCGATCTCCTCCCGCGCCTCCGCGAACTTGCGGTTCACCTCGTCCACCTCCTTGCCGTAGTCCGTCGAGAAGGCGCGCCGGTGTCCCGGAAAGAGAGGGAGCTGCGGCGGGGGAGCCGGCGTCGCATTCGTTAGGGTTCGTGGAACGGCGGCGACGGTGGTGGAGGTGGGGGGGCGGAGGAGGGAGGCGGCGGCGCGGAGGAGGACGCGAGGGTTTCGGTGCATCCTGCCTTGCGGAGGCTCCTCTTTTTCGGGCGGTGCTTTTGGGAAGTTGTTCTCGCAGATGTTGCTGCTGCTTGGGAATATCTGGAGCTCTCCAAATGGACCGGGCCAACCCGATAGCTCGGTACTATAGACCTGGTCCGATAACAGTACGGCACGAAGGTGTAATGGGTCAGACTGGTATGGCCCATGGACCGGGCTGGGCCTAGACTGAGGGTGTGGCACGGCCCGCCCAACGGTCCTAAATGGGCCGTGCCGACTCGACACGGTATGGTCCAGCTAAATATAGCAATTTTTTGATCGTTGTGGGGTAAAAAATTCGAAAAAAAATAGCAAAAAATTCGAAAAAAAATCTGAAATTTTTTCTATAAATAGGGGGCGTCCGGCCTCCATTTTCCATACATCAAACCTCACTCTCATCTCTCGGTTTAACTGTGAAAAATTCGAAAGTGTTTGCGCAAATTTGGTAAAAATTTGGCCAAATTCTGAAAATTCAAAAATCTTTAAAGATTTTTGTGAGAGCTGCGAAGGAGGTAATAGTGATGTCCTATTTTAATTTTTTGCTATTATTTGTTGGTTTAATAGTAAGTTAATCGTTCTTTATTATTTCAATTTGCAGTTAATTTAATGGAGAACTACGATTACCAACTCTCCGAATTCGGCCTCTCAGCGGAGGATATGCAATCGTTTCAACAAGCATATCCATCCGCGAAAGGTCCACATGTACAACAAACTGGAGAGGCCGAAGAAACGACGGCCCCGGTGGCGCAGGGTCCAATCGATCCATCTTCTGCTGGCTCAACAAGTGCATCCACAACCAAAAGCACGGGTGCAAAAAGAACAAGAGCTAGTACATCAGGAGTTTGGAATGATTTCGACAAGAAGTTCAAGACCGACGATGATAGGAATTCGGTGAGGTATATTGTTTGTAAAATTTGTCATAATGAATTGACTGCAAAATCTTCAGGTGAAATGGGTCACCTACAACGACATTGTGCAAGCTGCAAAAGAAGGCAAGGAATACAAATGCGCTAGACACAGCTGTAATATAACCCCGACGGCTCGGTACGTACGTGGGAGTACAACCCAGAGGTAGCTCGGGAATCTCTTTATACATTAATTGCTTCTCAAGATTTACCTTTTAATTTTAGTGAGTCTGATGCTTTTATAAAATATGTTAGGACTGCTCAAAACCCTCGATTTAATGTTGTATCTAGGCAAACAACAACTAGAAAGTTAATTAAATATTATAACAATTGTCGTGATAAATTGAAAGAAATGTTTAAAACATGTACATTCTTTATTGCTTTGACATCTGACATATGGAGTGGTAGGGCTAGAGAGGATTATATTAGTGTTGTTGCTCATTATGTTAATGATGACTGGATAATGGAAAAAAGAATTATATGATTTAAATTAATTAATGTTTCACACAGTGCTGAAATTATTGCAGAAAGTATTATTAAAGTTGTAGAAGATTTTGGCCTCACGAATAAGATTTTTTCTATAACTTTAAATAATGCAATTGCAAACACTAAAGCTATGAAAATTTTTACTCCTGTGTTTAATACTTATGCACAATCTTTCGTACTGCATTAACGCTGTGTTTGTCATATTATTAATCTTATTGTTAAATCTGGTTTAAAAAGATTAAATGCTTGTATTAATTCTTTTAGGGATGCAAATCCATTTATTAATTGTTCTAACCAACGAATAGCCGCATATAAGAGTTTTTGCGGAGCAATGAACGTTCGTCCTAGAAATTTTGGTTTAGACATGCCTGTTAGATGTAATTCTACTTATCTTATGCTTAAACATATATTGCCATATAAGAGCACCTAATCTGTTTTCCTTCACACCCAAAGTCATCAATCTCGTAGATCCTCTAGTAGAACCCAAGTTAGAGACCCTGAACCTACTGAGGACGATTGGGTTGTTGGTGAAAAAATATTTTCCTTTTTTGAACTTTTTCATAAAGCTACATTTTGTCTTTCTGGAGTATACTACCCTACATCTCCTCTAATTGTTCATAACATTCTTGAAATTGCCAGTCACTTAAAGGCTTTTGAAAATGATCATATACTAAGTGATGTTGTAGTTGCCATGAAAACTAAGTTTTTAAAATATTGGAGGGAAATTCCTATTTTATATGCATTCGCCTTTATTTTGGATCCTAGGGCCAAACTCCAAGGATTTATAAATGTTTTACAACTTTTAAGTGATGCTATCGGTTTAGACTATTGTACATACTATACATTAGTTAAGGATAAATTATATGAGATATATGATAAATATGAAAATAAGTTTGGGTATGTGCGTTTGGGAAGAACCCCGGTAGTCTCTAGCACCTCTATGGGGACTATACAATGGGGCAAGATTTTTGGTTCTTCGTCTACAGATTCTCGTACAGGTGCAGGTACACATCAGTTAAGAGGAGGAAGGCGGCAAAGCACTGCAGACCTATCAAGCTATCTCAACAGTGAAAGCGTCATCTTCGAGTAGGAGTTGAACATCCTCTCATGGTGGCAAACCTAGAAAGTATCATATCCAGTGCTATCCATATTAGCACGGGATGTGTTGACTGTTCCTGTATCTACAGTCTCCTCGAAGTCAGCATTCAGTCTATCTGAAAGAATAATCGAGGAGCGACGAACAAGTCTCTCGAACGAGATGGTCGAAGTCCTTCTGACCGTCAAAGACCGGGAACAAGCTGAATCAAGACTCCAACATATTGTAGATAATAGAGATTTAGAAGAATCTTTTGAGAATTTATATCTAGAGAGCAATGAATATGATTTTCAATATTTTTCTTCACATATAATCACTAATGAGCTTTATAGGCTGTACACTTTTTTTCTTTACCAAGGTTTTCTCAAGTTGAATTTTTACTTGGTTAAGTTTTTAATGAGGCAGTCATCCCATGTAATTTAATAAGTTAATAAAGCTCATTATGTCATTGAAAATATTTATTTTCATGATTAGCAATGTCTATAGTTTTCTATAATTTTTCTGATTTTTTTCTTAACTTTCTACTATTTTTTTGCAACTTTTCTTAATTTTCTATATTTTTTTAGTTTTTCCTCGGCTTAACTGGTTGGCCAAGCCGGCACAGCCCGTGAAGCCTTAACCGTGGCCGAGCTGGCACGGCACGGCATCGGGCCATGCCTAGGCTCGCACCGTGGCTCATGGCTTTGGATTTTTTTTAAAATAACGGGTCGTGCCTAAACGGGCCGAGGCTCATCTCAGTCAAGCACTACCATTGGATAGCACTGGGAATATCGGCCGTTTTACTGGTTCTCCTACTAAGCTGTTCGGGGGTGTTTTGTGGCTCATGGCTTCGGACTTTTTTTAAAATAAATAATAGTAATTAAAAGATGTTACTTTTAAAAGAAAAGGACAAACGGTGAAGAAAATGAGAAAGAGATATATATAAAAAATAAATAATAGTAATTAAAAGAAGTTACTTTTAAAAGAAAAAACAAACGGTAAAGAAAGTGAGAATGAGATATATACGTATCACGAAAGCGAGAAGAGTGAGATGCGTAATACATCCATGACTCCTTGCCATATCTCCAGAATGAGACAGGAGCGATAGGAGTGGAAAAGCCGATTGTTCATATTGACTTCTGACTTCTCTAAATAGAAGTTAGAAGCAGAAGTCAATATAAACATGTCCTTCAAACTTTAGGGTAAAATAAAATCTACAAAATATTGGTTTACAAAAACACAAATTATTTACACATTTTTTTGGATCTATAAAAAATTGAGTCCAACTATACATAAAAATAATACATTTTCACAAACTTACACAAAAATACAAAAAAAAAATGATTGAAGGCTGTGTAGATCATGGGTAGATATGTCGAGCAGATTTGGCAGATTTGGATGTGATAGTTCCAAACCCCCAAAAAATACATATTTTTGATAGAGCATTTGTGAACATTTTGTAGCATGTAGAGCATTTCCACAACCAACAATCCATCCAGTTGATTTTAGTGGCAAGTGACAACACGTCTCTTCGTTATATTTTAGTGGCAAGGGACAACAAGGACCGAGAAGTAATGGGGGAAATTAGTGATAGGAGACGAGAGCACAGCTCCTTCACTAATCTTTATTTCATTTCATTTTGCTTGTAACATTGCTGCACTTGTGTGCACATCAATATGCAACTATCTAGCACTACCAAAAGTATGAGCCGTTCGGGTAAGAAAAATCCTGAATCATCATTTTTTAGATAGAAACTCAGATCCAAAGTTCTTCTGTAGCCGATCTTTTGACTCCATTTTGGCTGCTAGTATAACATCATTAATAAAACTCTTGTCTGGGAATTCATCAGGCACAAGGCTTCTATATGTATCGAATTGCTCATCTGCTTCATCCTTTCTGTCTAAAAGTGCATAAACAATGCCCTGCAAAAACAAAATCGTAGAAAGAGTGTTCACAATTAGGATCAGAACAAAAGTAACTTGAGAAGAAATTGAATCTGTAAATGGTTGAGTACCTGGCAAAGATGAGGCCGAAAATCTCGAGGATCCTCGTTGATAAGATTTTGTAGTTTCTCTGATGCAACATCCAACTGACCCTGCGTGTCAAAAGTCAAAACTTTCATTTAGAAATCGGAAAACCATCATGGTTTCAGAAATTGCATGTTATCTGTTACCTGTACAACATGCATCTGTGCAATCAAAAGCTTTATGTTGCGCTCTTCTGGGACCCTTTCCTCAGAAATCGCAAGTTGCAAAGCTTTCTCCAGCATCTCAAAAACAGTGGGGCCTTCAATTCTTTTATGCATACACAGGGCAAGTCCCTGCAAGAATGTGAAATGTGAGAATCAGGAAACATATCAGCTGTATTCATAGATCATAGTATCACATAAAAACGACTATAGTAAAGAGCGTGTTTAAGTTTAAAAGACTCGAGTTTCGATAATGAGTCTAAAAGACTCAAGTTTTGATAATGAATGACAGTATGTATAATGTATTATTGTTATAAAATCTGATAAGTTAGTTGCAGTGTTGCACACAGCAAAAGCCTGAAATACAAATGCAGAGCAAACAGGTTAAAGAACAACATGCTCCACTGACCACTGCAGCTCTCACATAAAAAACTCTACTAAAACTGTATTTGCCTAGTGAATTCTGCGAACCTTTACTTCAATTGTGTATCTGTTGTCATCAAATATATAGTAAACAAGAAGAGCTTCTTTACAGTGTCCATACAAAAACAACTATTTGAACTTCACAAAAGGAACAAACTAGTTTTTGTGCTCTCTTAAATCACTGCAAATCTACACATTGCAACCAAAAACCATTCTATGGTAGGACTTACAAATCCTCCTACATTTGAAAATGCTAGCATCTATGTCGGTTACCTAAGGCAAACATTACAAATTCAAATTGCCTTTTTCCTTCTTGAGAATTTTGATCATTATAATGATATTCGCGTGGACTTCCGAGCACAAGCCTTGCATAGATGAGAGACAATTGTAGCAAATTGCAACAATGCTCATGGTACGTCGCAATTGTTAACACCACAGTACCACTAACAATTTTGTTTCTCAATTCTTCCACATGAGTTATCACCAGCAAGGAAAAAAGAAACCAATAATCATAGCATGTGAATAATAAAATTATCATATCAACAAGAACAATTGCAGTTGCTGCACAGATCAGAACGAGTGTGTGTTCCCACATGGAGAGCCCGGACGAGGAGCGGCTTTTCCGCCAGGACCTCCTTGAAGAGCTGCTCAGCCTCCGCGAGGTCCCCCTTGAGCTCGTGCAGCAGCGCCTCCATCAGCCGCCACTCCACCTCGCCGGGCTCGGCCTCCCGCAGCCGCCGCGCGTACCGCAGCGCGCCGTCCCAGTCCGTGCGCCTCATCTTGGCGAACAGCACGCATTTGAGAGCCTCCACGTCGCCCGGGTTGCTGCTCAAAACTTCCTGATACATCTGGACCTCAACGTCGTCCTCCTCTTGCTGCAGCCACGCCTCCTCCACCACTTCTTCCTCTTGCTGCAGCCACGCCTCCTCGTCCTCCACGCCCTCCTCCACTGCTCGCTGCCCCCCTTCTTTAGGTTCTTGCTCCTCCTCCTGCCCCTTGGTTTCTTGCGGTTGTTGGGTAGGTGCGGGAGGCGCGGCGTGGGACGGGAGGGGGCGGACGCCGGAGAGGGAGAGGAGGGAGGCGACGAGCAGGAAGAGGAGGGTTCTGGAGGTGGTCGTGATTGACGAGAGAAGATTGGTGGTGGGGGCCTTGGAGGAGGTGGAGAAGCGTGGGGGTTCGGGAGGGAGAAGGAAGCAGGAAGGGGAGCGGTGCTGTTTGAGGGGGAAGGAGAGGGAGGGGACGTCGATGGGCTTGTGGCGAGAGAGGCGGCGGATGGGGAGGAGGGAGCAGGAGGTGGCGGTGGCGGTGGACAAGAAGCTCATCGCCATGGCTGAGCTGAGGCCTTCAGGAGGAACAAGAGGAGATCCCGGTCTCGGGGAGATTGGAGCATTTGCCTCCATACATAAATATAAATATAGAATTTGATGATTTGTCCTATTTATTTTATTGATATATGTATCTTAAATCCATATATCAGTGAGATATTATAGAGCAAATCATCAAATGTAATAAAAGGTGTGACAAAAACACATATGTTTGACGTGTAGAAGAGAACCTCATGTTTATGTTTCTCCAAAATTAACCGAAAAGGAACTCCTCTCTGTTCCTTCAGGAAAATCTCCCTAGGATTCCAGTTCCCCAAAATTCCAGAACATGCTCGAACATAGTAATATCTTCACCACGTACGCAAGTACAACAAAGTTGAACAACAGATCCTATTTTCATCATGTACGCAAGCACACCATAGTTTAACAGCAGACCACACCCATTTATGTTGGCAATGCTAGGAACACAAAAGAAATTTAAGACAAAAACGCAAGTTTCTTGTCTGTAACTTGAAGATGTTGCTTACAGCCAAATCAGCCTTTTTCAGCTGTAGCCTGTAAATCGAAGATGTAACGCGCTACAACCACATCGTTTTTCTTCATGGTTGCAGTTTGGGGTGAAACAAAAATGACACGGATACATCCTCCTGTCATGCTATTAGAAACACAAGTTTTTCCTCAGCTTAAGAGGAGAGAAGGTATACTAGCAGGCTTTATGCTTCTTTCTTGTACAAAATCAAGCAATAAGTGTCTACAATTATCAAAACTGAAGTGTCTGTATTCCTTCATAATTTTTGCTCTCTTCCATGTGCTGCAAGCATTGCCTCCAGTCTAATTGCTTGTCTTATTATTGTACATCTCAGGCTTGAGAACTCCAATATAAGGCAGGTTGCGGTAGAGCTCGTCATAATCCATACCGTAGCCAACAACAAAGTAATCTGGGCACTGCAAAAGAACAAAAGTAGTCTGGCTGGCAATTAATTAACCTTGCATGGAGGGAAAGGGTACTGTAGGATACTTTTCAGTACATTTGTTACAAATGAAAGAGGCAAACTGAAGAGTGAATGTAACTTCATGCTACCAAGTACCATAAAGTCTATTCAGGTTTGGTTTCAAAGGGAATGATATTCGTACCTCGAAGCCTCTATAAAATTTTCCACCCCCCACTAGCTGAAAATTAACTTTCCTTCTTGCTGGTTTGTCAAGGAAAGTGCAAACTGATATGGACAATGCTCCTTTCTTTTGTAAATGAGCAATGAGACAGGAAACAGTATTCCCCGTGTCCACAATATCTTCGACCTACCAAGGTATCAAATCCTTGTCAATTTCAAGATAGCACCACAAGATAGAGTCCAAATATGTAGGTCATCTCATACAAATATAGGAACCATTACAGAAAGATGATAAGCAAGCCTAATCTAACATAGCCAAACCAAACATGTGCCCCATAGTATCAAACAATGGTTAGATGTGGTACTCTTAAACATACGCCCTGTGATTGGCTGCAGTGGCGGAGCCACCTCCCGGTGAGCCTGGGCGGCTCGCCGGTGACGAGCCATAGAGGATATGGGACATCGCCGCCGCGCCATAGTAATCCATCGCCGAGTTTCCCGGGCAACAGGGCATCAATGCCGCCATGCCGGAGGCAGGCTGCAGGCGCCAGGCGGACAAAACCAAAGACTGGGACAGCAATGTGGTGGGTCTTCATGGCCTCATGGGCCGGCGGGATGGCCGGCGGCCAGCGGCCCACATGGCAATGGCATCATGCCAGCCATTCCCTTTGCCCCCGATCGGCTCCTCCCCGATCGATCCCTATTGCATTTGGCCATCTCTCAAATCAAATCCCTAACCCGATCGACGCCGCCCCTGCCTCCCCCATTCGGCCATTCCCAATCGCCTCTCGCAGAGCAGAGGGAAGGGCCGGAGCCGGGGCGGCAGTAGGGCGGGCAGCTGGGCAGAGGGGAGGGGCGGCGGCAGCAGGGCGGGCGGACCGGCGCCCTTGGGCGAGGCACCGGGCAGATGGGAGGGGCGGCAGCACTCGGGACTCTACGGCAGCCACTAGCCAGCACAGCGGGAGCAGCAGCAGCACTGCAGCAGTGGGGAATCTGGGGAGGCGGCAAGGGCCAAGCCGCCAAGGGTAAGCTGTTGATCATTGAAAGATCAAAGATGCAGTGGATAGTTTCTGTTTTCTGACAAGATTGATGTATATGTTTTGATGTGTTTTCCTTGTGATAATATAGGTATTTCTTGAAGGCTAGTTATGCAGTAATCTTCGTCCATCAATGAGAAGAGAACAATCCAAGAAAGTTCATTGCAAAGAAAAGTATAGGAAGGATTCTGCAGGTTAGGTATCCCTTTTTCATTGTCAAGTTGTCATGAGACATATTTGCGTGGTAATCCCTTTTTCATTGTCAAGTTGTCATGAGACATATTTGCGTGGTAATATAATTTAAACGCACATACTTTTCACACTCAATGATAGAGTTTGTCCTAGTACTTTTGGATCAATTTCCAGCCATCTTTTCCTCGTTCTTAGGAAGGATTAACTGAAAGTAGAAACAGAGGACACAACAAAACACAGGTCAAAAGAGGATTGCTCCTGAATTAGCTTAAAGAAGCAGCCATCAGTTAGGTCATTGCTTCACGGGAGAACTAGCTACCACATTGTTATGGTTAATTTGTCCCAATCTCATCTACCAAATGCTGACACCATAACCTACATTGGCATGGAGATACATGTGAGTCTTTCTGTAAAAGAAAAGGAAACACATAATAGAGTGGTCCTAAATCCTATACTAGTTGAGAGCTTTTTCGCTATTGATCATACATTACTGAGATAAAGTACTATTGTGGTTATCAACTTTGTTTGTGTCACGTGTATATGAATTTGTTCACGCATATTGCCTATACTCAGTCTCGCGGTGCGCCCAGGCTCATGAAATTTCCTGGCTCCGCCACTGATTGGCTGCCTGGTTCGACATGGTGTGTTCAAGCGATGCATTACAATTCCCTGGTCAGGCCCCATTGCAAAGGCTGACATCCTACCCAAAACCCATCCTTGCTAAGCATGGGAAGTTGGTATCGTTGTTGGAACTATTCACTGGTCCGTGTCCATCCTTTTCAGGTATTGATTTATCACCTTAATTGCTAAGCATCATGTTTCCAACTTCCAAGTAATACTATTAGGAGGTATTATCAAAGTCAAAGACAGTGATCTGTGTTTTGTCCCTAAACGCAGCATACATGTTAAATCTTCATGGTTTTGGTGTAAGTTCCAATTTCTATACACCAATTTCTTGTGTAAAGGCAACAAATGGAATCTCAATGAGCTGCGTCATTTATTGCATTGCTAAGGTAAGAAGTTGAATGGAATCTCGATGAGCTATTATATTGGCCCTAAAGTTGCTATTAACTTAAGAATTTTTCACTCTACTTTTGCAAATATTACAATATCGAGAGGTTAGTGAAAAAAGCAGGAGTTTCTTGCAAAATATTTTTAAAATA
The DNA here is from genome assembly GCA_036346245.1 of Bonia amplexicaulis. Classification (NCBI taxonomy): domain Eukaryota; kingdom Viridiplantae; phylum Streptophyta; class Magnoliopsida; order Poales; family Poaceae; genus Bonia; species Bonia amplexicaulis. Next base: position 20,766,514 of record CM070747.1, on the reverse strand, counting down.
AATGGTTTCTTACAATAATGTCAGTATAGCTAAACTTCAGCATCTAGTCAAAGAATTACTTCTATAACTCTGAAAAAACTCAATTCTGCCAGTAAGTAAACAACCTGATCAAAGATTCTTGCCCCCTAATCTGACCAATTTTCCATCAAGTTCTTGCAACCATTCATATTTTATCAGCACTTGCCCCCTGAGTTCTTCAGAGTTGAACTTTCAATTATCAAATCCATAAATTTTCAGGAACCTTCAAATTACATGCGGCAGCACCCCCCAAAATGTTGTAATAACTAGACTACTAGCAAGCAATAACAACAGAAAGGGATTGTAACTTGTAACATTAATTTGCTCGCATTAGAATGGACGGAAATTATGTACCTGAATAAAAATTTGCAGATATAATAGACAGGGAGATAACGATCTGATTATTCTGAGCAAACCAGACTACTGTAATTCTTAGTATAGGGCCGCACCAAAGGCAAGAACCACACAAAAAGACAAGAACTTAACAGGTAAGCTAAGCACACATCGCATGCATATGAAGTTAAGAACATAATAGCCACACAAAAGAGGATTAAAAAAATCTCAAAAGAAAGGATCAAAAGGCTCGACGCACTCACCACCACGACGTGCTTCCCGGCGATGTCGACCTTGAGATCGGACGTGATCCGCGGCCGGCCGCTGGACTCGGTGCCGCCGCCGTACGACTCGGCGCGGACGAGGTCGACTTCGAGCGGCGCGTCGATGCGCCGCACCAGGTCGGCGAGGAAGAGGAACGCGCCAGTGGCGACGCCGACGACGACCGCCGGCTCCGGGAGCCGGCGGAGGTCTGCGGAGAGCTCGGCGGCGACCTCGGCGACCCGGGCTGCGATCTCGGCCTCCGTCCACAGCACCCGGTCGATGCCAGCGTCGGCGCCGCTCACCATGGCGGCGATCTGGGCCTGCGCGGCGGGAGGTTAGGGTTTTGGGGCGGCGGGTGCGGTGGAGTTTGGGGATTTATTGGTGGGGCGGGGCGCGGGCGACGGGTGGTAGCGTTCCGGAAGTGGAAAGCCGCGGGGGTGGTGGGGAAGACTAGTGCCAGGATTCCGGAATCCAGCGGCATCTTCATCCTCCTGTTGGGTTGACTCCTGCCTTGCTGGAATTCGTCATCTCTCCCTCTCCCTCACTCCTTTTTGTTAACCAGTAAAATACCCGTACGTTGCAACGAAGTACCAAATTAAAATGATACATAATATCAAATATGATCTCAAACCAAATAATAAATATCAATTTTATCTTACGTCATCAAAATCTTGAAATGGAGTGCAACCGGTTCCATCGCCTAATTCGGGATCCAACAAATCAAATCCACTACAACCGAAATAGAAAACTCTTAAACCAATCAAAATAGCAATAAAGGTAACACAACATTCGAATATTCATAGACAAAGAAAGGGGAGCCAAGAACCAAGAAACCACCAGCTTACTCTTCGATGGGATGGTGACCATGGCCATTCTGACCTTATTGTTGGCCACTTAGCCATCGTCTCGATGGCTCTTGAACAACAAAGAATGACCTCCTAAATAGGTTTGGTGCTTACGGTCACAACTCCCGGAGACCACAAGTGGACATGATATCTGCAGAAGACTTACAAGGTTTGCTTCATCTTTTCGACTAAATCATTAATTAAAAGTTGTGCATCTTCTCAAAATCAGCAATGTTCCATGAATCCCAATTCAAGATGCTCCTTTACATGGTTATGGTAGCACTCGTGCACCGCAACCCATGTTTAGCACTTAAATTTGTACTTGATAGATATAGAAAACTATGTGAACCATTAGCTCACGAATCATTTGGTGAAGATTGAACAATATGAGTGCTTCAAATTATGTCGATTAATCATTCATGCTAGTATAATTTTGACAAGCCTCAACATGAGGCAAGAACCTATCTAAAATACAACCTCCATAGGAGTTTTATTTGCTATTATTACTTGTTGGATGGCGGTATGTACTGCTAAGAAAAACATCTCCGGTCAACATCCTAGAAATAGAACATACATGAAGAATGGCCATAGAACTTGATGCAAAATGGAGCAAAGAAACTCGCTTCACTATTGTTTTTAGTCTTAGAGGCGCTCTTTATCGGACCTTGTCTCTCGATGATGCTATGAAGTATAAAGTAGTCCACATCAAATAGATCATGGTTAAAACCAGGGTAATAACTGAATTCTAGTAAGTTTATAAAGAAAGGTTCACCTAGGATCATATCCTAAAATGTTTTATTCAACTGCAGCACAATAAGAGTGACATTTAGTTACCTTGCAATTGTCACCATAGCAATTGCGACCCTCCATTCTTGGCTACAAAGAGAGCATAAAGCACTATCAGATATGTTCTATGCAGAAGTGTGGATTAGTCATCAAGTCCGACATTTGACATATTTCTAAGTTCGACCGTTAGAACATGCATACCTGACTAAATTAAACAACGCTACAAAAATCATTGACAATCATGTGCACCGATCGACATTTTAGCACACCGATAAAAAATCAAGTGGTATCTGTAGATATATTTATATCCGAAATTTGCAAATTGCATAACTGGGTCTTGATGTTAGCAAGACATCATCATGAGGTAGGTCGGTTGCAGACAAACAAAACTGTGACTTGTTAGTGCAGTGACTGTAATCTGTGGCCTTTCATTTGGACAGGAGAAGTTATATGGACTTGGATGTGGACACGAATGTCAACTCTAGCACCTTTTATTTGGACAAAAATGTTCGACACATCCAAATCTGAATACTTAATCATAAGCTATTTTGTCATAAGCTATTTTTTGGCTTTCTAGCTGCAAAGCAGTTGTAGCTTTGTTCTGAGAATATGTTTACAAGTCTGGCTTTTATTAGGTTGGCTAGCTGCTTTAATGTATGCAATGTCTCATACCCTTGACCCAAGTAATCATTCGTTTGGTCACTACTAAGGCTCACCGGTTTCGGAATTTCTTCCATAATTTTACTACTAATTGACAGTGTAATAAATCTGTATATGGTTTGTACCGGTTCAAAAATCTATAAAGCTTCCTAATCAATTTTCAAACTTAATTGTATTTCACATTTAACATCCCAAAGTCCAGGTAGCTTGAAAATGTGTAAATTTAAAACTTTTTACTTGTGTTTTGTTGACATTTAGATTTCATGGTTTTTGACTGAAGTTTCTACGGAAAATAACTTGTGAACTTTCACCGTGCTGAAAAGAATATATAATTGATGAAATCTAAATTGAATTAAAATTCGAATCTAAAAAGATGATTCAGAACGTAACCATGTATTGATTGAGATGATGAAATCTAAATTGAATTAAAAATCCATAGTCACCATGTATTGAATTAAAAATCCGTAACAACACTGGATTCTTGTCCCGCCATAGCTGAGGCCTACAGGAGTAAAATAAAGAATTATATGTCATTATTTTCCAATAAAAATAGCACATCCGAGAAGTCCTCTTGAAAATTTTACGTCGATTGCTATGCTAGTTAGACAAATAAGTCTAAGCAAAATAGACGATCTTATGTGATAGCACCTCACCTTCATATAGACATCAATATCATGATCCGGCTTGATGTTCTCACCTTTTCCTTCTTACCAACTCAATCGGCATTTCTAGAACAAGGAAAACAACAAAGCTCGGTTGCCATTATATGGTCTTGAATAAGCCAACATTCGGTACATACTGTATCGAGAGCCAACACCTTGGCACCGTCTTTGAGAAGGCCAAGGTCTCCTCACGTCATCTCCCAATGTGGAGATCATCTTTGGTGATGTATCAATTTGTCCTTTGGGACAAACTCATTCATCTCATGGCCATTGTAGGTAACCTTCCCGAAACACGCATACCAAATGAAAAACACCCAATGTAATTTTCGGCATGTTAGCTAATATCAAGCATCCATAGCACAAGAAATGAAAACCACGTAATAGCACACACGACCTTGAGCTCCTTGTCAAGCTTCCCACCAATGCCGAAGCAACGTGGTCTTGCACGAACCAGAGGTCCCAATAGCAAAGTCATCCTAAAGACAAAAACAAATCGTCGGGCGGAGGAGGAGGAGGCGGCGGCGGGTGGAGGGAGGAGGCGTCGTCGCAGGTGGGAGGGAGGAGGAGGTGTCGGCGGGGTAGGAGGGAGGTGTGGTGCGGGGTGGGAGGAGGCGTCGGCGAGGTGGGAGGAGGAGGAGGCGGCGGCGGAAGAGCGGGGAGGAGGAGGCGGGCGGAGCAGTGGAGCGGGGAGGAGGCGGCGGCGTCGGCGTGGGGTGGGGAGGAGGAGGAGGCGGGGTGCGGGGTGGGAGGAGGGAGGAGGTCAGCGGCCGGGTGGGAAGGCGGCGGCGGCCGGGGGAGGAGGAGGCGGCGGCGGAGGAGGCGGAGGAGGCGGCGGCGGCGGGGAGGAGGAGGCGAGAGATGCGGAGAACAGGGAGGCAGGGACGTGGGAGAAGATCGGCGGGGGGTGGGCGGAGGAGGAGGCGGCGGCGGCAGGGTGGGAGGAGGAGGCGGCGGCGAGGTGGGGATGAGGAGGCGGCGCGGAGGAGGCGGGGGAGGCGGCGGCGGAGGAGGAGGCGGGAGACGTGGGAATGGGGAGACAGGGAGGTGAGGAGAAGAACCGGCGGGGGGGAGAAGAACCGACGCGGGGTGGGCGGAGAACGTGGGGGAGAGAATCGGTGGCCCACATGTCGGCGCTTACATGTCTGTGAGGAGGGTTTGGGGAGGACGGACGGACTGCCCATGGTTGTCACGGCGGACATGGCGACCACGGCGATCGCCGGGCGCCAGACGCCTAGACGCGTCGAGCGGGCGCCTAGGCGTCGGCCAGCGAGGTCTAAGCGAGCACAGTCGATGACAATGAGATAGCAAAATCAGCAGATGCGATAAAGAAGACAAACACACAACACAGGAGATGCAAAGTTGCAAGCAAGATCACAAGAAGGCACACAATGAGAAGAGCGAAGATACCTTGAGGCTTGAAGATCAAGAACTCAACATGGAAATTTGTTGAACATGCTCATCAATATCACTTCCCTTAATAGAACATGATGCTATTGATTTGTAATTTGCTATTTGTTGTTTGACATCCTCACTTCCTGTATAAATTGTGTAATGTGTTAATGTCAATTGTCAAATGTGAGTATGTACAAGAACAAGAAGATGCATTGTGCTGCAAACCTTGAGAAATGTAAATAAAAAAGTTTACTCCATGGGCATTGTGCTGTATTAATGAACAACTAACCAAGCTAATATATTATATATTTATATGCTCAGCACAGCAGTCAGCACTCAGCCACTCACCAGAAGTCCAGAATGATGGAAACCTGGAAATTGCATGAAATTGGCAAGCCTTCCTGAATCCTGAATTCCTGATTCCTGACTTCCTCCTGTTGAGTCTAGACTCTAGAGTGGACTCTGGATTCTGGAAGATGCTGCACTTTCGATGAACCTTTCGATGATTGTACTGTACTTGTTCCTTGTTGTTGCTCTTGCTCCACCTCCACTTCCTCAACCTCTTGAGCTACCCCTTGTGCCTCTTGGCCCTCTTCTACATCGTCATCATCATAATTGATAGGCTTGTTTCTTGCACTGCTCTTCAGATAATCATGCATCTCTCTCATGATGGCTGTGGTGGTCTTCGAGCATTTCTCTACATCTCTGAAGCCACCAGCAAGATGTTGCTTAAGCCTCTTGATTCCCGAAGAAACAATCACTCCACAAAGCTTGCATTGGACCTTATCTTTGTTGCCCAAATCTGGCCAAAAACCATACTGCCACCCAGGATCTTTGGATTTTGCCCTTCGTTTAGGATCTTTAGCTGGATCATACTGCTCATTCCCCTCTCCAACCTCTGGATTTGCAGCACTAGCAGTGGCATTGGCGTGTCGCATAACATTGCCTAGTTCTTCTTGCTCTGCCATCACTTCAAATTCAAAATGCAAACATGAAGAATTAGATCAAGGCAGCAAGGCAGCAAGCATCACAGCTACAGCAAGCATCAATCAATGATAGATAGCAAGCATCACAGCTACAGCAAGGCAGCAAGCATCCAAGCACAATGCGACAATTAGATCAAGAATTCAAGATTACAGAAAAGTAGAAAACTAGAACATTCAACATTTGAACATTGGCATTTGGCAGTTTGGCACATGGATTAAGGATAAGTGGATAACAGAATTTCTAATTTACATGTATCAATCATCAATGCATGTATGACGAGGGTGATTTGATGAACAAAATTGAACACCAAACATGTTTGGTGTTCAATTTTGTTCATCAAATCACCCTCGTCATAAATGCATTGATGATTGATACATGTAAATTAGAAATTCTAGCTGCAGGCTAGTCTTGCAGACAAATCAATTGCAATTTAGGAGCCTAAAGTCAGTAGTCGCTCAGTACTCAGTACTCACAATTCTCGCGTACTGGCGTCCAACCTCACTGCCTGACTGCCTCCCTCTTCTCCAGCTTTCTCTGGCGGCCTGGCTAGTCCGCCAGTGCCCAGTGACCTCACCGAGCAGAGCAGCTCTGCCGGAAGACGGGAAGAACTGAGCAGTGAGCAGAGCACAGCATGAGAATGGGAAGAAGAACTAAGCAAATCAGAGCAAGAGAACCAGAACGAGAAGGAACTAGGAAGATGAACTGCGAAATCTTTGAGAAGAACAGTAGAAATTAGAAAATAAATGTGGGCATATGTTCCTTGCCTGCAGAAGGGCTTCGAGCCTTCGATTCGTGGAGACTGGAGACTCGCGGAGAGAGTGCGAGAGGGATGCTCGTCGGACGGTCGGAGGGTCTTGAAGAAGGTAGGTCGGTCGGCGGCGCCCGGAGGAGGGTGGCGGCGGCGATCGGTGGGTTAGGTTTCCGCCTTCGCCGCCATTGTGTTGTTCTGCCGCTTCGTTATACCGCCGGCCGGCGGCATTGCTGAACAAGTTATACTGCTTGACCTTGACTTCAGCAACAAGTCGTCGCCGTGCCACTCGCCTTGACGACTAAGCGACGCCGCGGACGACCAGCGTCGCTAGGCGCTCGCCTAGAAGACCTTGGCGAGGCGAACAATTGCGGCGTCAGCACAATCCCGCCTGGACGCCTAGGCGACGCCTAGGCGACGCCGTAACAACCATGGGACTGCCACCAACTCCAATTTTGAAGTAGTAGAGATACCAATATCTGGGAGTCACTCGCTCTCTTGCTACTGCAACGGTGGCAAGTGCAAGTGATGGTTTTGTTAGGGTATATATATTTGTGTAGATAAATATTGTTTATAATATCTTTCATGTCATCTATAGACGACACTAAAAATATCACATACAATGAGTTATCTTTTTATATATATCTATAGACAGCTTCTCCATAGCATAATATATCTTGTTTCTCGTGTTACAGTCGACTGTTGTATGAGAGACGGCTCAATTCTCTATACTCTCTCTCCTCCACATCATCTCATGCCCTACATGGCAAATCTTACAGACAGCTGACGTCACACCATTATACATAGCCTTTGAGGTGTGGTGTAAACTGTGAAGTGTAGAAAAGGCTACACATACACTCTACATACTTACCTAAAACACCTTCTAGCCGAGGCATACGTGGTATCATATCAATAAGGATAACTATGAAACAAACTAAATGTGAAAGCGCGGCACCACGCCGCATTAGCTACTAGTGAACCAAAGAAAAAGTAGACAATTCGTAAGGAAGATTTTTTTTTTGGTAAAAATTAAGGCTTATTTACATAAAAGAAGGTGTTTTACGAAAAAATTAAGAACCGATGCGTAATTTTGGGGAAACTATGTGGTTTTATTCCGTAATAGGCCAATGTGTTGGAATCTAAGTGGTTGACAAATATGGTCGGAACATCGTGGTTGATTAACATGGTCGGAACATCGTGGTTGACCAACATGGTCGAAACATCGCGATGGAAGGAAGGTGGTCGAAGGACGTGGTTGGATTAATGTGATTGAAATATCGTGGTTGAACCATTGTGCTCGTAGTAATGTGATCAATTTAACGTATAATCACAACGTGGTTGAAACATCATAGAAAAAAAACACAGTGGAAGGAACGGTCGAAGGAATATGGTCGAAATGTGGTGGTGATCCACGTGCTCGAACTAACGTGGTTGAAACATCATGGTCGAAATCTCGTGGTCGAATCAAAGTGGTTGAAACATCATGGTCGAACAAATATGGTCGAAACATCGTGATTGTCACAACGTGGTCAACACAACATGGTCGATCAAAGTGGTCGAAACATCGTGGTCGAATGAACGTGGTCGAAACATCATGGTCGGCACAACGTGGTCGATCAAACGTGGTCGACCCAATGTGGTTGAACCAACGTGGTCAACACCACATGGTCGAACCATCGTGGTCGACTTAAGTGGTCGAAACCATCCTGGTCAAAACCTCGTGATCGACCGAAGCAGTCGAAACCGTTCTGGCCGAAACCATCATGGTCGAACAATCATGGTCGAAACATCCTGGTCAAAAAAATAATAGTCGAATCTGCATGGTCGACCGAAGTGGTCAAAACATGGTGGTCGAAAATATCGTAGTCAGCACAACATAGTCGAAACAACATGGATGAATGTCTCATGCCCAAAACCTCGTGGTCGAAACAACATGGTCGAACATATCGTGCTCGAAACCTCATGGTCGAACCAAAGAGGTCGAAACATCATGGTCGGCACAACGTAGTCGAAACAACATAGTCAACACGTGGTCGAACCAACATGGTCGACACAACGTGGTCGAAATAACCTGATCAAACTATCATAGTCGAACCAATATGGTCGAAACCTCGTGGTCGCAAATTTCGTGGTCGACACAATGTGGTCGATCCAAGTGGTCGAAACAGCACGGTCGACCAAAAGTGATCGAAATATGGTGGTCAAAACAGCGTGGTTGACCTAACGTGGTTGAATAAAGGTGGTAGAAACATAGTGGTCGACCAATGCGGTCGACATACCATGGTCGATCCAAGTGGTCAAAACATGGTGATCGAAACATTATGGTTGAAACAACGCGGTCGAACGCATCGTCATCGAAACATCCTGGTCGAAAATATCGTGGTCGAACCGAAGTGGTCGGAAGATCCAAGTCAAAACTATCGTGATCGAAATAATGTGGTCGAAACAACATGATCGAACGTATCATGCTCGAAACTATCGTGATCGAAGCATTGTGGTCGACCCTTCGTGATCGAAACATAGTGGTCAAAACAGCGTTGTGGACCTAACATGATTGAACCAAGGTGGTGAAAACAACATGGTCGACCAAAGTGATCGAAACAATCATGATGGAAACACGAGAGTCAAAAAAACGTGGTTGACGAAACAGTCGAAGGAATAGGGTCAAAACATTGTCATCGACACAATGTGGTCGACCCAAGTGGTCGAAACATAGTGGTCGAAACAACGTGATCAAAATAACATGGTCGAACATATCATGCTCGAAACTTCCTGGTCAAAAATAGTGGTCGAACCAAAGTGGTCGAAAGATGCAGGTCGTATCAACGTGGTCAAAACAACATGGTCGAACGTATCGTGGTCGAAACCTCATGGTCAACCGAAGTGATCGAAACATCCTGGTTGAAACTATCGTGGTTAAATCAACGTGGTCGAAACAACATGGTTGAATATACCTGATCGAAATCTCATGGTCAACCGAAGTGGTTGAAACATCCTGATTAAAACTATTGTGGTTGAACCAACGTGGCCGAACGTATCGTAATCAAAATAACAAGATTAAACGTATCGTGGTTGAAACCTCGTAGTTGACATAACGTGGTTGACCTAAGTGGTCGAAACCTCGTGGTCAAAACTATCACAATCGAAGCAATGTGGTCGACCCAAGTGGTCAAAACATGGTGGTCGAAACAGCGTGGTGGACCTAATGTGGTGAAACCAAGGTGGTGGAAACATCATGGTCGAAACAATCGTGGTCGAAACATGGCAGTCGAAAAAAATGTGGTCAAAGGAATGATCGAAGGAATGTGGTCGAAACATTGTCGTCGAAATAACATGGTTGAATGAATGGTTGAACTAACGTGGTTGAAATATCCTGGTCGAAACCTCGTGGTTGAACCGAAGTGGTCGAAATATTATGGTCGAAAATATCATGGTAAAAACAGCATGATCGAAAATATCACGATCGAAACATCGTGATTGTCACAACATGGTCGATACAACATGGTCGACCAAAGTGATCGAAACATGGTGGACAAAACATGATGGTCAAAACAATGTGGTCAGCACAACGTGGTCGACCCAATGTGATGGAACCGACATGGTGGAAACAACATGGTCGAATCAACATGGTCGAAACAACCTGGTTAAACGTATCGTGGTCGAAATAACATAATCGAATATATCATGATTGAAATCTCATGGTAGACACAACGTGGTCGACCAAAGTGGTGAAACCTTATGGTCGAAGCAGCATGGTCGATCCAAGTGATCGAAATATGGTGGTTGAAACAGCGTGGTCGTCCGGGAGCGGCGGCGGCCGGCGACCTATTGGCACCGTTGGGTTCGGCGTCGAGTGTGACGGTCGATCGGTGGTGGGGCCTTCTTCGGGTAGTCGGTGATCGATGCAGCGGTGGCGGGAAGTAGCCGGCAACTTCGGGTTGCCAGCGTCTTCATGCGCTGGCAGGCCGAGCGACGATTTTTGGCGCGAAGCACGGTGGCCGGTGATTTCGAGCACAGGCGGCGTCAACCGCGGCTTCAGGCGGTGGGGAGCCGAGGGTTGGCCTTGTGCAGCAGCGCCAAGTTCAGATGGTTGCCGTCAGTTGAGGCGGCAGCGGCCGTACAGGACCAACTGCGATCCGGCGTGGTGGCGTGTTCGGCCATGCGAGTTTTTTTCTTCTGTTTTTTCTCTTTTTTCAATCTATAATACAATCAATATCTACTCTTTCATGTAATCTACCGATCGATATTGTGTCAGCGGCTTCAAGTCTACTCGCGGTAGATTAGAGTGGATTTGCACCGTATAAATTAATCTAGAAAGCGAAATATGTGGAATTTAAAGCGATCTAGATATAGACAATTCAATCTACTAATGCTTCGATGATACCTTTCGATTCACCAGAGCAATTCGTGCTGATAACGTATTGAGGAACCGTCGCTAGTGAGTCCAGTCCGATCGATTTCTCTCCTATGCAAATAGACAGATCAATCATAGATGACGCAAATAGTAGATTGGAAACACAGAGATAGGGAAAGAACTCCTGCTCTTTCTTTATTGCTTTCTCTTTCATATGTGTATACAAAATAGCCAATGACCCTCCCTATATATATCCTAGTGGTGAGGTGCCCACCATGGGCCAAGGCTTCAAGCCTAGTCCCAGATTTCTCAACATAATCAACACACAAAAAGTGTGAGCGTACATGTCTCGGCTATTTAAGTACACCTGTTTTTTTTTTTTTTGCTTATAGTTATAACTTATGACTTTTGGTTAAAATTTTTGAATTTTGGGCTATTTGCGATAAAGCTTACGGAGAGAGATACTCGCTTTTGATTTTAGCTGGTACAAATGTTGGTCTTTTAACGTGTACTACAATTAACTTGTAGACTCTGTCTTAAGAAAATACTTTGTTTGAAAGTTAGGTACTGTAGCAAAAATGAAAATTCGTTTTTAGAAGCCACAAAGAGTAGGAGCATGCCCAACTAAGAATGTAACAATACTCTGTTAATAGGAAATTAGTGTATCTCTTCGGTCCCGGAGTTCATTATAAATATAAATAGGATTTCTTATTGCATTCTGCTTTTCAGAGATGACAACTAAGACGAGATTGCGAGAGGCTTTTTTAATCACTATATCACAAAAGTTTTTGGACATTTTTTTTTCTCGAAGTATAGCTTCGCAACTCAAGTTCTTATATATAACTAGTCAGGTGCTCGTGTGTTTTAACAGATCCGAAATATACTGTATACTTTGCTAATAGGACAAATAAATAACTAGTTGAAGTTTCTGCTCCAATTTCTAACCTGACCAAAGTATTTAGTATTGATTTCAAAACCAATCAACTTCCAAGCATATGTCATTCGTACCATTTGAATGTCAAAGTAAATAATAAGAACATATGGAGTATACACTAATGGTGCAATAGATGACACTTGTCCTAAACTTGTAAGAAATCCAGTAAGGAAATCATTGTTGTGCTCACTCACTCCATTAAGTATGAATGATGTTTCAGTAAAAACACTGACGTAAAATCCAACATTTGCACCACCCTGATATGACATCACTTTACAAGACTGTAAAAGTATAAATCACTTGGTGTGCATCTTGAGTTGCATTCTGATTCTGATATGAAATTAATACAATGAATTGCAAAGGAAAGAAAATTCATGCGAATGCACATGAACAAGATTGATCATGAAAGTTGAAATAATCTGAAGCAAAGCTCTTGCATAGTATCACCTCTTACGAGACCATCAGACCGAAATAAAGATCTTCCATGAAATTACTCTATGTCCCCCCTACGTGCAAAAGATCTCATGACACCACCGGTGTGCCATAATCCATTCTTCCTCTAAACTCTGAAGGATCCCAAGCAGCAAATGAACAAGCACCTTATGTGCAAACTATCGCCATTCAACCGCCAACACGGGAGCCTTGACCATCCGACTCCAACTTACACCACAACTTCCCCTATGCATTTTCCTCAATCCCTCCTCGTCGTCCTCTTCATACCTCCACTCTATCCTCTTAAGCATGTCCCTGTCCCACCATTTCCTAAACACGGACGGCACTGCCAACCTGGCCTTCCCGACGACCACCTCCGCCTAGCTGAATCCCACATCGGCCCACTCACTAGCCCGGTCTTCCCACCAACCACCACCGACCACACGCCCTTTCCCCCACCAACCGCAGTAGAGGGGAAAGCTCCTCATGCCTTGATACCAGCATCGGGCACCCCCACGAACCCTTCGTCGAGCACCTCGTGGGCACGCTCCCGAAGGAAGGCCAAGGATGTCTTGGAGATCTCGGCGTGCATGCCGACATGGCAGAAGTCGTCAGCGGGGGAGCCGATGTTTGTAGCGGCGGTGAGCTCGCGGGTGGCCTTGGCGTACTTGGAGAGCTTGAGGGAGAGGGATGCGGCGAGGCGTGCACAAAAATCGTCGTGGGAAGAGTAGATGCATTCGAGGTGCTTGGTGGGCGCAGAAGTGACGGTCACAGATAGGGCGGAGGTGGGCGGTGGCGGCAGCGAATTGGGCGAGGAGGCGATGGAAGGGGTGGAGGAAGGTGGCGAAGAGGCCAAGGCGACAGAAGAAAGTGGTGGCGAGGTAGAGGTGGATGGCGGCGTCATAGAGCAGGAGATTGGAGGGGGTGGGAGGTAGTGAGATCCCAGAGGGTGGCAACGGGGGTGGTCAATGCGTAGGTTGCCGAGGCGACGGTGGTGGTGTAGACTCTCTCTCTTTCTTCAAATCAAATGAGAAAAAATCCTCTCAACCACAAGCGCGGCTCCTCCTCACATACTCCCCCACTGCACGGTGCTCCTCCTCCTCCACCGTATGGTGCTCTTCTCCTCTTGCCTCGGCTACTTCTTTCCTCCTCTCCCTGCCACAACCATGGCTTGCTGCCTAAATCCCACCATCCGTCTCTATTGTCACCCGCTCCGTCTCCATCCCCACCACTGTCTAGGCATCGATAGTCACTACGGAGCCAACACCAGCCGAAGCCTTATCCTTCTCTGGTACGGGGAAGGCGTGATTGGGGATGCTTCACAAATGAGGTGGTGCATTAAATTTGTGTAGTTTAAAATGAAAATTGCCTGCATGCTACTCTCTTTCAACAAGTTTGCAAAAATACCACTCAAACACTATAGGTGGGTTTTTTTGTTGCGGTTGATGACTTATAGTTGCGGCTGATAGTTTTTAGCTCTAGCACGAGCATTTATACGAACGAACCGAATGTCGATAAACCGCTTTAAAAAGATTATCCCGGTAAGTTTGTTCGGAGAAAGCCATAAACCCATAAACCAAAAAGAAGGTGTCTATTTATAGCCCTCACACTGGTATTACACATTTTCTCCCTCCGTATCTTTCTTCCGCGACTCCGACGAGCGTCTCTTCAGGTCTCGATGATAATTACAAGGACTCGACAACGGCATGCTAGCTCACTCTCTAGAGACATGCCTTTGCGCGAAGTGCATCACAACTTCGAGTCTTCGACGACCATGTAGTAGAATAGCAGCGCCTTAGCGGTTCAATTGTACCTATCATGATGGTTGAGCCACAGTGACGCTTATGGCGACCAAAGTTGATTGGAAGCTACGAGAATCAACAAGGAAGTATTATAGCACTTGCCGACAGCTGCTCCGTATGATTCTTTGACTGGTATATGTTGTAGACATCAATTAGAACAGCATGATTCGGAAAGGTGACTTCCGGAGTGGCGTAAATATCTTAAAAAAAGAATTATTAATGGTTATTTGAATTCTGCCTATTTACGAGAGAGTACAGTAAAAGAGATATTCATATGTGATTTTATGAGATATAGACGAATTTAGTATAATATCTACTACAATCAATTTATAGACTCTGTCTTGAAAAGATATATTATTTAAAAATTAATTGCTACAATTAAAGCTATAAGTCTAAATAAATTTAGTATAATATCTACTATAACTAATTTGTAGATTTTATTTTTTTAAATATATTATTTAAAAACTAGTTAATGTACTATAAATTAAACGCTGTATGGCTAAGGAACGTGTGAAAGGACGTTGCATCGGCGAATCCTTGATTATTGCCCGGAAAAAAAATTATAGCCACAAATGCATTTGGCCATTTGCGCTTCGAGCTTCAAAGGGGACCCAGGCCCAGAGAGAAGCGCTGTACTCGTGACTTGTCGTCCACTGCTGCGACCTTCCTCCCTTCGCCCCCAAATCCATTCCCCTCCGCTCCTCTCCTCTCCTCTCCTCCCAACGTCTGGGCTCTTCCTCCCCCTTCTCGAACCTTCCACTCCCCCGATCCGACACGATCCAATCCACTGCGCTTGCGTCTCCACCCGATCGGCTGCAGCATGCTATAGCCTGTGGAGTTCGCGGTGTTGGGCGGCCATCGATCGATTCCCGCGGGATCTGCGGCGCGGCGGCTCGATCGGAGGTAACATTCGGCCGTCGTCTCGGCTCTGTCCGATCGATCTTGGTCTCAGATTTTGCTAGTTTGATCTGCGGCTATCGTCTTGTTAGCGTGACGCGATTTTGCTAGTCCTGCGGTTGTAGGGCAGGCTTAGGCAGGTCGGTAGATCGTGGAGTTGATCACGTCCGCGAAGTATCTGTTAGCGTGTGATGCTTCGTTACTTTTTTTTGTAATTATTTTTGGTGATCAGGATCGTGCACCTTTCCGGGGTTGTTAGTAGTGAATACTTGGATTTTAGGCCGGGGGTCGCCGAGGGTTACGCAGTTGCGGTTGGTGTACTTGTTGGAGGAATGGTTCTGGAGCCGTTGTTTCGGTTTCTGCTCATGAGGGTCTTAGGCATGTGGAATTGTGGATGGAATGATGTGATTGCCGTGTTTATTATGTCACCTTTTCATTTCGAGTAGATTGTTCTTGTGATTATAGGTCCTGTGGATTCTTTGGAATTCAATTGTTGCACCTGCTTGTGCTCAGATACACATCATCTGCATTACAGTTGGAACATGACAAACCGTTTTCAATCATTAGAATTTTTCCGTTTCATTTTGACGCTAATCGCTAATTTGTTTCATTTCTGATGTATACGTTTGGTAGTTAATGAGGGATGCCATGCTTATTGAAAAAGCGTACTTACTTTTACATACTAATGTTTGCCCAAAGCTGATGGGTGGGTTCTGTGTATTGTTGCCATTAAGGTTTTGTTTCATCTTACTTACACGTGCTGCCTGCTAATTGGAACAATCCATACTAGCAATCAAGGTAGCCCATTACTATGCTACTTATAGTGCTCAAGTAATGCATTTAGCTCAGAAAACAGGCTGCGAGTACACAATTTTATTTGGATGTTGTAGTAGTGTTGGATTGTGTAGGACTGATGCCGGCAATTGGGGGGTGGGGGGATGATTGGTCAAACTTTTCCCCAACGGTATTCAAAATCTTTACTCAAGTGATTATGAGAGTCACCGAGTTCAGATTGTGTCAACTATGCTTTACAAAACGTGGCTAGGTACCTAAGCTAATAAAATCAGTAGCCTTTAGCACAAGGTCGGTTAGACCGCCATGGAAGGGCCGGTGTGACCGCTGGGGCGGTTGGACCGTAGGTTTAGAGCTGGTTTGATTGGTCCCCTGTCCCTGACCTAAAAGCCTCTCGGGACAAACCTCGAATCTCAAGAACTTGCTCAATTCTCATCTAAACACTTTCAAGTTTTGCGTGAGACTTGTTCAAGCAACAAGAACTTAAGCTAATCAAGAATCACAAGGTTCTTGGGCTCGGGTTCATTGAAATGAAGAGAATCGAATCTAAGTCACAAAACACCGCCAACACTAAAACTCAAATTACTTCTTGCACGTGAGGATCTAAGGCATGAGGTCTTTCAAATCTATACTCACATGTCTTAGTAAGGTAATTTAAGCAAGAGTTCGGTCTAGAACTCCTACGAACATGAAATCACAAATCTAGCTCAAAAACAAACAAAATCAAGCAAGAATGCAAACAGGAACATGATTGAGACATAGTTTTGATTTATTTCCAGTAGAAGATGAAGTTTACATGTTCATAGATGATTACAAGGTGCAGCCATGGCACCACTCCTTCCTCTTTTAAGTTCTCTCTCACAACCAGGAAAGGAGACAAGTTGGTAGAGCAAAACCTAAAGCCTAGAATCCATAGATCTACCACCTCTTCTCCTCCCATTTAATAACCAGCAACAACCATAATGTGTCTAATCCATTAAGCCTACTGGGAAAATCCATCAACCCCACTAACATGGGTTTTACACACTCACGCGCATTTACAAGACTCAACCCACTTACTCTAGTGATTGATCCACTTAACAATTCCAACTCTTCTTGATCTAAACCACTTCTCTTTTGCGCCTTCTCGCGCCGCGGTTTTGATCAAGGGACCAACCCGTTATTTGGCTAACTACCAAAATACCCTTGACAAAGCTTCCGGGCACTTTCTTGTGATTCTATCTTCACCTTCACCTTTAAGCATTTCCACATGCTTTGACACGTAGTCTGTAGTGCCCAATGACTAGTCGTCATGTCTTCATACATTCGGTCTCCTCTGAATCGTCTCTACGTGTATCAGCCGCGTCACTTGCGCACCACATGCACCAAGTTGCCTCTCACGACCCTTGTATTCTTTGTGCTTCCTGCTTGAGTCACGTAGCCTCACCTGGACTTACACAACCGCTCATA
Source organism: Bonia amplexicaulis (assembly GCA_036346245.1). Taxonomy (NCBI): domain Eukaryota; kingdom Viridiplantae; phylum Streptophyta; class Magnoliopsida; order Poales; family Poaceae; genus Bonia; species Bonia amplexicaulis. The sequence continues at coordinate 20,749,159 of CM070747.1, read as the reverse complement.
TCTCAGTTCCTTTGCCTAGTCCCGGTCTATTGTTGTTGACTGCTAACGTTCTCCAAGCCACCTATATATCTAAATACCAAGCAACTATCTCGAGCACAAGTTCCATACACTTGATTCACATTAATCAAAACAATGCATCATGCAACATAACACAACCAATCCATGGCACCCATGCCATGCACACACCACCACTGATCCTAACTTGACAAAAATAATTCGCCAACAACTGGTTTGACCGTCGGTTGAATCCGGACAGCACAATCCGAAATCTGAATTTTCTGAATCTTTTGCAAAATTCAAATTCAACTCAACCAAAATAGCAATTGTTCATCACAAACATATTCTAGACCTTCACATGGTCTCTCGGATTTATTCCTAGGTATTTTTCTTTCTTTACCTGTTAACTCATCTAGTGATATGATTTCTGCAGAAGGTGAGGATGTCAACGCCTGCAAGGAAGAGACTGATGAGGGATTTCAAACGACTGATGCAGGATCCTCCTGCTGGCATAAGTGGGGCCCCACAGGACAGCAATATAATGTTGTGGAATGCTGTCATTTTTGGGTAAGATGTTAGACTTCAAGATTTTATATTTTGTTCCCATTTTATTTTAATCAATCGTACTCAGTTGCCATTTCCCTTGTATCTTGTTTTGCAGACCTGATGATACTCCCTGGGATGGAGGTATGTGATTTAAGGCCTTTAATTTTATTTGGGGCTTCTAGATAGGACTTGGAGAGTAATTCATAAGCATGATATATCATCATATCTCCTACTTTATTTACCATTTGTAATGCAAAAACATATTGAATTGCTATGCTTCATTTTGTTCTTCTTGTTTTGTTAACGTCTGAAAACAACTTTTGTTTGGTATTGTGTGGTGTATCATATCTAGGCATGTATATTCTACATTCATTTGTTTCAGGATTTCAGCTGCATGCCCTTTTGCCTTCATGTTTATATGCAGCCTAGGGGCCTCTTTTTTTCCCTGTTGCCTTGCATGCTTATTTAGTTTAGAATAGTCAATTAGACATGTACTGTCTGTAGTGTTTCATATCTAGGCATGTATATCCTATATTTATCTGTTTCAACTGCATGCCCTTTTGTCTTCATCTTGATGTGCGGCCTAGGAGTCTCCTTTTTTCCCTGTTACTTTGCATGCTTATTGTAGTTTAGAATAATCAATTAGGCATGTATTCAATATGTGTGTGACATTGATGGGGAAATTAATTCATTTTAAACTCATCTGTTGGGTGTGACTTGAGAGATTGGAATGTATCTAAAGAGTTGGCTTTGGATAGGAATGCATAAAAATTAGTGATCCACGTACCGGAACCATGACATAAGAAGAAGGTTTAGGGGTAGTGTTTTAGACTTAGTTCAGATGGCAGGATGTAGGGCTTAGGGTTATAGTTTTGTAGGTTTTATTACAAGGCTCTCGTTTCTTTAACCTATCCTAACTTGTTTGGGACGAAAGGTTTTGTTGTTGCTGCTGCTGTTGGGTATGGCCTGTTTGTCATCTTTCCTTTCTGGTCCATGTTTTTGTTCATACAGTTTTGAGTCTTTTCTTTCTGTAGGAATCAACATTAATTCCTCTCATTTTACCACTATGTCAAATTGTGCTGACTTTATCAGGTACGTTCAAGCTGACACTTCAGTTCACTGAAGATTATCCTAACAAGCCACCTACAGTGCGATTTGTTTCTCGGATGTTTCATCCTAACAGTAAGCCTTATGCCCCCTTGTTTTATACTTATGCTGTGGGTTTGTCTTATTATCTGTTAAAACCCAGGTTCTTCTAGTTAAGTATTTTTGATGCAGTAATCAAGTATTAATGTACATGCTGAAATGTTCAATTGTGGTTCTCTGTGCTGCTGTGCAGTGGTTACAGAACATTGATTGTGCTAGCAAACATACAGATTCAACTAATGCTCGTTGGATAAATTTACTTTTGCTCTCGAACATCAGAATCATTAATGATTAGTATACTGGAACCAAGATATAAAAGAGTTGCAGCTTTTGTAGCGTATTTTGAGCTTACACGCTGCTTCTTACAGTTTTGACTTAAGTTGTCTTTTTTATGTAAATACTTCGTTGTTGTTTCAAGAACCTTAGAATGATGCTATGCTCTCTACTTTTCTTATATCCATTCATCGACTTTTCTAACATATATATATTTTTAATGCTGAGCAGTTTATGCTGATGGAAGCATATGCTTAGATATCCTACAAAACCAGTGGAGCCCGATATATGATGTAGCCGCTATACTTACATCCATCCAGGTAAAGGACGCCTTTCATCCTTTTCTTTATTTTTAATCATTTTTTCGGTCATTAGTATCCTGTGATGCCCTGTTTGTTAAATCATCGTGTAGTGTGACTATTAGTCTATTACAATAGAATGCTTACAATTGAAGTCTTGCCTTGAAATATGTTGATCAAACCCACCCACCAAAGATTGGTGAATTCTCACTAACTTTAATTATACCTCTTTGATATTCACGTGAATGGTTCCTTATAGAAACTACTACTTTTTTTTGTTACATGCTCCATTGCACTAAATGATGTTTCCTTTAAGTAATTGGTTTTCTTTGTTAGAAGCACTATCACTAGACATCTACCTAAAGATCTCATCTAGAGATAACTAGTCATCTTCGTCACCAATTACAAGTTCAGCATGCAGTTTCATTGTCATATATTTTTCACTGAATTTCTTAGCCTATGTTTATTGTAATTTTGGGGAACAATTATAATCTATCCCGAACTGTCTGAAAATATCCAAACATCTGTGTGAGGCAAGAGTAGATTGCCAACTTCCCTCTGATTTACTGAGGTCCATTCCCTGTTGGAGTTGGTTACCAGCAGTAACTGGTGAGGGTGAGGCTGTGTATCATGCAAAAAAAGAGTATAACCGTATATAGCAATTGGGGTACTCACATATCTTGCTTCTTTGAGAATGACAAGAAATGAACAAACAACTAGTTTTATTGATCCAGCAATTTTATTTTATTTTGTTATCTTGGCACTGATGGTGTGTATCTAACCTGGCATTCAATATTTGCAGTCACTCCTTTGCGATCCAAACCCAAATTCACCTGCCAATTCTGAAGCTGCCCGCCTATTCAGTGAGAACAAGCGGGAATACAACCGTAAAGTGCGTGAGATTGTGGAGCAGAGCTGGACTGCGGACTGATGCATTGCATATAACGACGCCTGCTGATTGCCCCAGTGTTATGCAATACCAAACAAAGAAATAAGTCAGGGTGGATGTCATGTATGTCTTCCCGCCAGAGTGGGAACATTTATAGATTCAGCGTTGGAGGGTTATATCCGTTTTCCCATATCGTGTAATGTGCTGAACTTAAAATGTTTGAGTTAGATTGAGTACCATATCGACTTGGTATATATCTATCTCTGGCGGCAAGTGTTAAATTATTGACTTTTTTATTATTTGATTTTTTTAACAATATTTAAAAATAAACATGTCTCTTAACTTATTTCAAAAAATGATATTTTTCGGCACACCACCAAATGAACACAGCTGGGCCACCATGTTATCATCCTTCATGATTGAAAGATTACAACTGGGTATGAACAGGACAAATTTACATGTTATCATATATCCTACAATGGGCTTGGGCCAGTGTCATGGGAGAGGGAAATGAGCTAAAAGGATCCGGCACCAAATTGGGCTAACTAGGTATGAATAGAACGAATTTGGGTTAACAACTTGTATACATATGTATTATATCTTGTATATTGTCTATAATCAATCTAGGCACTTCTTATGCCAACTTTGGTCATCACACAAGATGATGTCTACACTATTATTAGTTATACAATGTGCATCACATAGCATGACATTACAAAATTAACTTAGGTCCTATATGGAAAGAAAGGTCTGTGAGTAAGAATTATAAGACAATCCTTTAGAGTTCAAATGCTCGGTTGATTGTCATGCAAAGATAATACCATTGATAATTGAACAATTCTTGGTGGCGCAACAGGATGCATCCAACCTTCATTCTACTTTAGATGGTATTCACAAGCTCTATATGATGGTAGTATAGCAGGCCTAACTATATACCTTATATCAGCTAAGTAATACTTACCTACAACAAATAAAATTAATCTGGTGTAATCGCCTTGTGAACATTATTACATAACTCATTCTCACGCAGTCACGCTAAAGATTCGCATTCCATACCTTGATCTGAAATCCATTTTGGTCTACTATGGTAGGGTGACCCTTAGAACTAGTGTGCCAAGTAAGCTCAGTTTGGCTCTTGTTGCAGCTCAGTTTGTCTCTTGTTGCAAGTAAAGTGTCTCTGCATCCATGGCCTTGCTCATTCCTTCTGTTTTCGTGCCTATGTTCAGCGGGATGGTCAATGCAGCAGTAACTATAGGAGCACATGTAGGAATACAACTGAGAACATCTAAACCATATTCACTGAACATATAATCAATCTAAATTAATTCACATTTCAAAGCTCAAACGCCTCCGACGCAACAATGCATTACTTCCAATCAATTAACAACAAAAATGCATCGGAAAGACCTTAAAGGCATAAATCTTACTACATCTGGTTGACAGAACTGGTCATTGAACGATAAATCACACAAGAAACCGCAGCCTGGTCTATAACAACAAGCCATTAATAGAAAGGTACCAATAATTATCTCGACGATTAATTGATTAAATAACCATTTAATACTTGTTCGAACCACAAATTACCATTTAATTACCTGTTCAAACAACAAACAAATGAGCATTTGACATCGGACACACACAGGATATAATTTCTACCCGGTAGAAAACGGGTTGGGTGCATGTTTAATTGGGCGGTACACAAAAGGCATGCATAGCAATTGTATCAGGGCAGGCTATGTTCCACGGATCACCTAAGAGCATTGCATCAACAAACGAAACTAAACCATGCAGATTCAAACCAAGCAACCAAGACTCTCAAATCTCCCATCGATTTCGTCTAAAAAAACCCACCGATTCTTTGAAGACAAGAAAGCATTGCATCCGTTTGATGCCTCGCGCCAGCTTTGAAAAACTCAAATCGCCTGAGTCCTCGGCGCCTTCTTGGCCTCCGGACATCGTCTCCGGCGCCGCCCAGCGATCCAAGAAACAGGTAGCCCTCTCCGGCGCGGCCGGCGATTGGTGTGGGGGAAAGAAGAAGGCTGGTCGCTAGCGAGTCCCGCGCGTGCGGGGAGGAGGTGAGAGTTGGAGAAAGGCGGAGGCGGTCCTGCTCCCGGCGGCGAAGGCCGCGGGATGTGGCCTGCGACTGCGAGGGCGAGATCGGGAATGTGATAATTGATTGTATACGCCTCAGGTGTTGATTTGCACTTTTGTGTTACCGCCTATACGCAACGTGACATCACGGGTGGTTTTTTTACTGTAGTTTACAACTTTTAATATAAAATTTTAAATTATGTCTATTCCTAAGAAATTATGAAGACATATAGTCATATGTGATTTTGATCGGTATAATTGAAGTCAGTACCATATATATTATAATCCACTAATAGATTTCATCTAAAAAACTTTCATTAATCGTACCCAATTGGAATGAGCGGCATTTGGTTAAATGGTCCAATTGGAATGGGACAGAGGAGGGTCGTCGAGCTAGGTCAATGATTGATTACAACTTAACTTACGAGGTATATGATTAAACGGTCCTATTAGAATGGGACAGAGGAGGGTCGTCGAGTCGCCCTGTCTGGTGGGCCCATAAGTACGATCTGTATGTATTTCGCTTAGCTAGATACCCCCTACTACCTTTTTAATTCACGTAGACCGTTCAATGCTCACCAAAAACTCGTGCCTTTCGAACACCGCTTGAACCTTTTTTTTTCCTCAAGAAAAATGCCCTGCTTATACTTGCGTGCGCAGACGTCTTTGGGCCTGTTTCGTATTTCGCACTAATTTCGCGTAAGATGCTTCGATTCTCATAAAAAAATGGAAAATTTTCTGAGTCCAAAGGGAATTTACGGTCCTCTGATAAGTTCTTTTTTGCCCGGTTGTACTCTGCTTCCAAGTGCTTGAATACATTTTTTTTTGAAAGTTCAAATGCTTGAGTACATTGAATCTTATAAAAAAAACACTATCGGAGAGAGTAGTGTACAACTGAATATTCCGATGCAAAGGAGTCTACTATAAATGAGCGGTGCTTGCCGGATTGATAGGACAAGCTTGAAATATTGTACTTGTGTAGAATGACATGGCACGATTGTTTTTCTTTTCAACATATTCAGGTCGCACGCTGAATGGGAGGTCAACCGGTTTATTTGCTGGCAGTTTGGACTAAAGGTAGAAGAAATTACAGGCCGGTTAACTGGGTCAATGGGGGCACGAACATATCCTGTCTCATTGGCGCTATTATTGAGTTGCATGTACCAATCAATTCATCTAAAAGCTTAATCTGATGAGGAAAGATAAGCAATTTACTTATACTATAACACTCCCCGTCACGTGTAGGCTCCCTTAGGTCTAATACGTGGAATAGACGTGGATTGCAATTAATTTTTTTTAATTGCGTCTGCTAGGTCTTGAACTCGGGAACTCTTAGCTCTGATACCATATTGAGTTGTATGCACCAACCAATTCACCCAAAAGCTTAAGCTTATGAGGAAAGATGGGCAATTCACTTATACTTCAACACCCCCCTTACGTGTAGACTCCCTTAGGCCTAATACGTGTAATAGAAGTGGACTGCAATTAATTTTTTTAATTGCGTCAGCCAGGTCTTGAACTCGGGACCTCTTAGCTCTGATACCATATTGAGTTGCATGCACCAACCAATACACCTAAAAGCTTAAGCTTCTGAGGAAAGATGGACAATTCACTTATACTTCAACACTCCCCCTTACGTGTAGACTCTCTTAGGCCTAATAAGTGGAATAGAAGTGGACTGCAATTAATTTTTTTTAATTGCGTCAGCCAGGTCTCTAATACCATATTGAGTTGCATGCACCAACCAATTCACCCAAAAGCTTAAGCTTATGAGGAAAGATGTGCAATTCACTTATACTTCAACACTCCCCCTTACGTGTAGACTTCCTTAGGCCTAATACGTGTAATAGAAGTGGACTGCAATTAATTTTTTTAATTGCGTCAGCCAGGTCTTGAACTCGGGACCTCTTAGCTCTGATTCCATATTGAGTTGCATGCACCAACTAATTCACCTAAAAGCTTAAGCTTCTGAGGAAAGATGGGCAATTCACTTATACTTCAACACTCCCCCTTACGTGTAGACTCACTTAGGCCTAATAAGTAGAGTAGAAGTGGACTGTAATTAATTTTTTTAATTGCGTCAGCCAGGTCTCTAATACCATATTGAGTTGCATGCACCAACCAATTCACCAAAAAGCTTAAGCTTATGAGGAAAGATGGACAATTCACTTATACTTCAACACTCCCCCTTACGTGTAGACTCCCTTAGGCCTAATACGTGGAATAGAAGTGGACTGCAATTAATTTTTTTTAATTGCGTCAGCCAGGTCTTGAACTTGGGACCTCTTAGCTCTAATACCATATTGAGTTGCATGCACCAACCAATTCACCAAAAAGCTTAAGATTATAAGGAAAGATGGACAATTCACTTATACTTCAACACTCCCCCTTACGTGTAGACTCTCTTAGGCCTAATACGTGGAATAGAAGTGGACTGCAATTAATTTTTTTTAATTGCGTCAGCCAGGTCTTGAACTTGGGACCTCTTAGCTCTAATACCATATTGAGTTGCATGCACCAACCAATTCACCCAAAAGCTTAAGCTTATGAGGAAAGATGGACAATTCACTTATACTTCAACACTCTCCCTTACGTGTAGACTCTCTTAGGCCTAATACGTGGAATAGAAGTGGACTGCAATTAATTTTTTTAATTGCGTCAGCCAGGTCTTGAACTTGGGACCTCTTAGCTCTAATACTATATTGAGTTGCATGCACCAACTAATTCACCCAAAAGCTTGAGCTGATGAGGAAAGATAGGCAATTCACTTATACTTCAACACTTCCCCTTACGTGTAGACTCTCTTAGGCCTAATACGTAGAATAGAAGTGGACTGTGATTAATTTTTTTAATTGCGTCAGTCAGGTCTTGTACTTGTGACCTCTTGGATCTAATACCATATTGAGTTGCATGCACCAACCAATTCATCTAAAAGTTTAATATTGTCATAGAATCTATATATCAGTGATATATAGATTGTAAAATGCTGAAGTACATATCGTTGGGTGGCAAGAGATAAGATATCCTGAAAAAAATGGTAGAAAGCAGGCAGTCGTGATACATCAGCAGATGTATCTTGATTTCTAGTTTCTACTTGCTAGTGTACAAGCAGAACGGGATTAGTCTTTTTCTCTGGACTTTGTTCTGAGCCTAGCATATATGTTATATGGTACGATGGCTCAGGAGCAGTGAGCCTGCAGAGTATAGGCGGCCGGCGGCGAGCCGGCGCTGCGCGGCGGGCTGTAGTAACCTGCGTACTGCAGGACGACGGCAGCGGCGCTGGAGCCGGGGGTGGCGTGGTTGTGGACGCCGTCGTAGGTGGTGACAACGTAGCGGGGGTCGTCGCGGTCCCTCTCCACGCGCTTCTTCACGCCGCAGCCCTCCGTCGAGCACCGATAGTAGTTCCTGCATACGTATATGCACCCGTACAAGAATCAGTTAGGGCCTGTTCTTTTTGGCTACGGCTTATGGCTTTTGGCTGAAATTTTTGAATTTTGGCTGTTTACGGTATAGATTACGGAGAGACAGGTACTCATTTATGATTTTGGCAGGTATAGATGTTGAGCTTTTAACGTGTAGATCGTTTAACCTGTAAACCCCGTCTTGAGAAAATACTCCGTTTAAAAGTTAGGTACTGTAGCAAAAGCCAAAAACCGCCGGCTTCGGAGGAAAAGAACAGACCCTTAATCGTCAATTTCAGCTCCTCACCTAATTAAATCAACCTGTAAACAAGAAACATATGTAGTCGTGTTTTTTTGGTTTTTTTTGTGGCTTTTGGTTTTTAATTTCTTTGAAAACCAGAACAAGTAGAGTGACTAAGTGGTTTCTCAAAGCGTCTTCTTCAAACAGCTTTTCGAGTCTAAAAATATATGCGATATCCACATTGATATCTTCAACGTCTACCACTATCTCGAAAAATACAACAAAAACTATCAAACACGGCCTAAAAGAATAAGACTATAACATTGACAAAGTGAATATGCTTCAAAGTAGGGGGGGGGGGTTCATAGCCCCTTGCAATTTAAAGGTATCTGTTTTTACAGACATACGGATGTCTGACACTAACCCGGTGTCACGGTGTTTATACTACAAAAAAAAAATCTTCTGTCTTCTAAATTTTAGAAACCGGTTTTTAGATGAATTGACTTTTTAAGATTGTTTTTATAAGCGATTTATACGAGTCCCTGCAGGATTTCCGGTTTCTCAAAATGAGCCTTACTCTCTTAATCTCTCTTGTAATTAGCCAGAAGCCACAGTCAAAATCCACAGCACTTTTGATCACGGCCAAAGTGGTGGGACTGGTACCAATTCGGTCAACTTCACTAACCAGCCCTTTACTTAATCGACGGTTGATATAATTTTCCGAGTGGTATTCTTACTACGTACGTACGTACGTACGGTACAACCTCCTAAGCACCATGAAACATGCTGGGTATATCGATTAATCACAGAGAACAGGAACCTCGGTTTGCACTCACATGGAAGAGATAATAAAACTACGTACGTACGTACCTTGGATTTGGGCTGTTCTTGACTGCCTTCTTGCCATACTTCCTCCACTTGAAGCCATCGTCCAAGATCTCCACCTCCGACCTCGTCCTGAACCCAATCCTTCCATTCACTCTCACCCTCTTCTCGTCGCTCTCGCAGCTCCTGATCAAAACACCAAATTAAGCAGGTAACCAACAAGAACGTACAAATTAATGATTTCACCGATCCAAATCATATAAGCTATACGTAAAACATGTATGCATGCGTACGCCGTCTTCCCGCTGTGACCATCCCCGCCGCCGGCGAAGACCGGTGCCGGCGAGTACTCCGAAGGGTGGCAATCATCGAGCTCTGCCGAGAAGTCGGCGGCGGTGTCGCCGGTGGCCGCGAAATTTGGTGCGTAGTCGGCCGGGAAGGGGGAGGAGTATGGGCAGGGGCTGAAGAAAGCTTCAGGGTTTAGGCCTAACGAAGCCGCCATTACATGCACAAGATGATTAAAGTAGCTAGCTAAGCTAGTCGCTTCACCACTCCAGGTAGTAGTTGCTTGTGTAGTTGTCTTGTGTCTGAATAATTTTTTTTTTTTGGCGTCGCGAGCTTTGCAACTTTATACATCCGGTTCTACGGGTCCCTGCTTCGTGGATCTTTCGCAAAGCTGATCCGAAGGTTCTCAGATGCGCCACACGTCAATTCCATGGACTGTTTTGCTTTCGCATGTCAATTCCACTGTGATTCGATGTGACAGCCCCCCTAAGTTGCACATGGCACGTATCAGGTTTGTGAGATGGGTACAGATCCGTTGCAAACTTATATTTGGACCTCTCTCACACACATATACACACGGCTACGCTATTCTACATTTGCGCGCACTGTGCATGTCGGAAAGTTATTGTCATGCTTGAGTGGAGTTATTGTTAAATATATGTAGTATTAATGCTACTTTTATAGTGTTACAACTGACAGTAACTCTATATGTATTTGGCAGCAACTTCACTCACATACGACAGTAACTTTTCGGCGCGTATTTTACACCTACGCGCTGTGTGTGTACTCCTGAGAGCACGGACTCTCACTTCTTATATACCGCTTAAATGATGTTGTTATACTTCTTTATCCTTTTTAAGTATACTCTAAAAATGTTTATTAGATACTTCAAAGCGAGTTTAATGAAAAATTTTACCAAAATCCACTTTTTATAGAATAATTTATGTATACACTCCTTTTATATATTAGAAAAGGTATATAGAAAAATAAATGGCTCTGATAAGATTTTTTCAGCCAAAGCGTATTGGAAGTATGTTTAGATGTATTTTTAGATGTATGTTTGTGAAGTGGGCATGCAAAATAATGAGCAAACTCGTTACAACTCATTGATTTGGAAAGGAATATCACCGTATTAATTGTTTCATGATGCTCTCACCTAAATTCACAGCTACATCTTGTGAGAGATTAATTTCCTTGGTACATCTACCAGAAAAAGAAAGAAGCCAGTGAATGGGAATCTAGAATTTTGGGTATCTACTTATGGTACTTAAGATTTTTTGTGAGGCAACATCTAAAATGACTTTGTAAAGCCTCCATTGATAAAGAACAATTTTGAATCGCACATGATGTTAATTGATGGAAACTTGGTTGCACGCTGGTTCATTTTAATACAACTTGTAAATTAATTTAAAAATCAGTTATAATTAGATGTAAACATGTATGCAAATTATTAGGTGAAAATTTGCTTTTCCCTTTTGCCATTGATCGGGTACGTGACATTACAATACATCTATACTAATATCAAAGTGGTTTCAAATTGTGTCTATCCATTCTCCCTTCAAGTCGATTGTCCGTACGATTGTATTTAAATTTGAGTTTACGCTGGATTTGTCCCCTTATAATACAGCTAGTTATGGACCTATTCTTTACCTCATAAGTTGACGGCTTTTAGCTTTTGCTACAGTACCTAACTTTCAAACGGAGTATTTTTTCAAGACGGGGTCTACAAGTTAAACGATCTACACATTAAAGGCCTAACATCTGTACCAATCAAAACTGCAAGTGAGTATCTGTCTTTCCGTAATTTGTACCGTAAATAGCCAAAATTTAAAAACTTCAACCAAAAGCCATAAACCGCAGCCGAAAAAATCAGACCCTATAAAGAGCGACTAGCTGAGGTCAATTCAAGGGATATATCCTCGCCATGGCCGGGCAAATTGTTTGATCTTTTTTGGGTCTTTCGTCTCCCCTCTCACAGCGATGTACTTGTCATCTAGATTGTTAACATAAATGCTTGCTTATCCCGCTTGCTTAAACTCTTTTGCTATTAATTTGCACGTGCTGCATGTGGAATTTGGACATTGTTAGTGGGGGGACAAATGGAGATCAGGAGAGCTCTTTCCTCCTCATTTTTTCCTGTACTTTTTTTGGAGGGAATCTTTTTTGTAGTACTTTTCAAATAGCTCCCCCACCACCCACGGATATTTTAGGCTACCGCCACATTTGAAATGAAGAAATCTCACTTGGAAAGAGACGTTTACAGATCGAGTACTAGGCACAGCTAGCGAAAATTTGCTGCAAAATTCATTTCTTTTTTGAAAGAAGGTCAGATTTTCTTCTTTTTCTTTAAATCAGGATGAAAGATCATGTGTTTGTAATGTCTTTTATGTTATATTTGTGGTGGTACAGTTTTTACCTTACTTTTCAAGGAAGTAAAAAGTATCAAACATCGGTGGGCCTATTTTTTTTTGGTTTTTAATGGTTTTTAATTTCTCTTAATAATTATTATTTTCGATGTTTCACCATCTTACACAAGATGGATACAATTAACCTTTTACACTTGCTTTGCAAAACAATGAAGTCCAGACAAAAGCGGACCACATGGCTCAAAGGTCCTGTTCTAAAGTATTTTAGCTTTTAGCTAAAATGATACTGTAGTAGCTGTTAATTTTTTCTAAGGTATTCAATTAAATAAAAGCAAATAAAAATAGAAAAAAATATTATTATATCTCTATAAATAATACAAAGAAAGAAAAAAAGAGAAAAAAGCTATGTTAAAAAGCAAACATATTCTAAACGGTTTTTGATTAATGGAAACCATAAGTTATCGCTATTTAAAAAAGGGCCAAAATAATGCGACGTGATTTCAACTATGGTAGTAGACCAAGGGCCTGTTCTTTTTGGCTGCGGCTTGTGGATTTTGGTTACGGCTTGTGACTTTTGGGCTATTTGTACGAGAGATTACAGACTAACAGAAACTCACGTGTGGTTTTTGCTGATATAAATGAAGTCGGTACAGTATATACTACAATTAACTAGTAGACTTTATCTTAAAAAGATACTCCTTTTAAAAGCTAGTTACTGTAGAAAAGTCGAAAATCAGGTTTTAGAAGCCGAAAAGAATAGGCCCTAAATGTGCATCACCAAATGTCAAATTTGCTTTAACTCAAGTGTGGTAAAATGCAGTAATGAACCACACCGACCCTAAATTTTTTCTCAGGGAGGTTCTTTTTGTAGCACAAACAAAGCCGTAATTTGTTGAATGCTACCAAGTCTCAAGAAAGGCCCAACTTTCTTTTCTTTGCTTGGGAAAGCCACGGGCATGAAAGGCAACTATGATTGCCATGAAAGGCAACTATGATGGTTCTCTTCTTTTCAGCTTTGTTCTGTTTGGGGTTTTTTATGTCTTTTGATTTTGGCTTTCTGAAATAAATGGGACGACTTCTTCAAACGGTTTCTTCAAAACTGCACATATCGTTCATCACTGTCTCAAAAAGCGTAGATAAAAGCATCAACCACAGTCAAAAGCCATCAACCATAGCCAAAAGAATATGACATATGACTTAAGGCCTCTCCCGAACAAAGAAATATGATGGCTTCTCCATCACCTTTTTGAAGTGGTTTATCCGGACAATATTTTTAAATCGGCTTATCGACATGTAGCCAAAAAGAACCTAATTTGTTTCGTAGCTGGCTTACAAAGTTGAAATGAAGTGAATCTGACACCACCAACAAGCTGCTGCTTCCTCACCAGACGGCCTTTAAACCAATTTTGTGTTTGCCATCATCTGTTGCAATCAAGCCTGTAGGACTGGATGGCAATAGACAAAGGCGAATGTTATCTTCTTAAATTTTTTTCTCAAGTATTCTAGATTCTATTCTCCAATAACTAGGAAGTTACAGAGGATACAATCCTCACCAAACACTCAAATCAAAGCTCTCGAGAAAACAAATCTTGCCCAAAGCTTACTACTGGCGGTCTGACCGGTGCAGTATTTGCGATATGATCACCATATAAAAACCGGTTTGACTGGAAAATCAGCAAATAAACAGTAAAACCAGGCTTATGAACAGGAAAATCAGCGAGTGAGATTTCAAATCCACGTAACTTGTGATTGGATAATCTAAAACCCGTGAAACTTTACAGGAATCTTCTCTAGGATATTAAGAATCTATTCCAATAAACGATCGTGAAAATCATGGTTAAACTTGAGACCTTTTTTTAGTTTGAAGAAAAGGTGCACCGAAACGAGCCAAAACCAAAATTGATGAATACAACTTGCCTGGGGGAGGGACGATGGCTAAGATGGCTTTAGATATTTTCTCACATATCCCAGAAAGCAAGAACACGAAAAAAATCACGTCAAAAACTTTCGGATCAAGAAATCACACTTTGAGGCCAAGTCACCCTAACTCAATCCATGACTTATTTTCATGTTTTCTAAAAACCAACCTCATACCATCAAGAGAAACCGGTCTGACTGCCATACACAATCAGGTTAGACTGTTGGCTGGTCTAACATGAATACTTGAGGTACTAGAAGAAAATAAGAATTGAAACACTGAAGTCTACGACTACCGACCGCAAAAACTACAACTACCGATCCTTGACTAGGTACTGTAGCTTCTGACCATCGACCGGGCATTATAGCTTTCAACCATCTACCAGTCACTGTACTTACGACCATCGACCATGTACTGTAGCTACGACCATTCGTGGTCATTCTACCGTGCTCGATATGCCGTGATTGAACTGCTGTGGTCGATCTGTCGTGGTCATTGTGCCATGGTCAATCTGCCGTAGTCGATCTGCCATGGTCGTTCTACCATGGTCGACCTGCCGTGATCGATCTGCCGATCAGATCGCCCAACACAAGGCCGTTCGGACTATCGACTACCAATCGTAGACCACGCCTCTGACTGTCGTTCGTGATTGAAGCTTGTCGGTCAGACTACCCAAACAAGATGGTCAGACCACTTAACCTGAATATTTCAGCAAGCAATCCAACTAGAATGCAGTCTTTTGCAAAATTGAATAACCACTTCAGAAATATTACAATAGTTCATCATAATAATATTCTAAATCTTCTAATATAGTCCTTGAAAACCATGGCGTCATCGGCTCATCGTGGAGTCCTATGCCGTGTAAACTTCGCCGGAACAGGACAACAGGTCGTCGCCGTCCCTATCCCTCTGACTATATATTTGGAATGACGACGGACGATGTCCGTAAGCCAGCTGTAGTAGTTTGGCAGTTCTGCAAGAATTGTTCGTCAATCGTTTGGGTTAGAGCTTAATTAGTTTAGTATTATAGTGTGCTTCACAAAACTCTTATGGTTTCATTTTTCGATATAGAACAACGATGTGACATTATTTTTATCTTAGGCAAGCCGATGCTAGCCATTACAGATCAACTGTCCATGTTATTTTGCTACGGTACCTATTCCGATCCGGAGCGTCCGTTTTCGATCTGACGATATCCAAGTAACAGCAGTGTGTTCTTTTGAGATATAGTTTATGATTTTTGGTTTATGTCTTGTGAATTTTGACTGTTCGTGAGAGATTACAAAGAGAGAGACAATCATATATGATTTTGATTGGTACAATTAAAGTTAGTATAATATATATTATAATTGAGTAATAGATCTTATTTTGAAAAAATATATTAATTAAAAATTAATTACTATAACGTCGTATATAAATCATGAAGGGTAAGTGAAAAAGGAAACGTAAAGGGTTTGCTAATGCTAGCCGTATCGCCCAGGTTGTCTCATCTGCCGTGGCAGCTTTGGCGACCCCTGCGGTCCTGCCACGATCGAGGTTTTGACGGCGATCGCTGCTGCTGCGCAACTACCATCCAATTCCCGAATTGACGGGCACGGCCTCCGGACTTGCTGTTTGTTCTCTTCGCTGCCACGCTAGTAGGAGCAGTGGCCTGCAGCTGCAGGCGTTGCAAATGTCCACTAAAAACGGGCCGGTCATCACATCCCGGCACCATGTACTGACTTCTGTGTAAAGACGTCAAAAACTAGTATAAATATCTATTTTTTTAAAATATTTTTTTTTACTTTTCTCATTTCGAGAATAAAATAGAGGATTATGTAAGCATCACATGTTCTATTATTACTCTCATCTCTGCCTCGTGCACACGGCTCTTGCTTACTTTTTCTATCGCTCACACTGTCCTTTTAAAATTTATTTCTTTCGGCTACTACTATTTATTTTCAATCAAAAGTCATCCGCCACAACCAATAACCAATAGAAACACCCTCCTACATCTAGGCTATTCAGTACAGCATTCCGTATTTCCATGCCTCTTGCATGTACAGTCCCAGCATTCCGAAGCTAAAAAAAAACCTTACCTGCACTGTGATCCGATTAGGTACACTGCACATGGAAGTGTGGAACCTGGGTTCTAACATCATGCGCAGTGGCGGAGCTGGGTCTCGGATTGCCGGAGCAATAGCCTGAGACTTAGATAAAAAATACTTATAACATTGTAGTTAAATGGAAGAATATGTATAAATAGGCCTAGCCCAGTGGATTAGGCCCGAGGCCCAGCCGCTGGCTGGCTACGCCCCTGATCATGCGACATGCCAATACCATAGATGAATGAGAGACAAACAAAACTAGGTATTGTGCAGGAGACCATAAGGCAGGTTCCAACAAAAAGTAGTGCCTGATGCATATCAAAGTATCAGACAGTAGGAACTGAACAAGTCGAACAACAGGCAATGCTGGCTAGCCTACCACAAGTATCGTCCCTTTCTTTCCTTTTCCATGGCCATATATGTTAGCGGGCTAGGAACCGCCGCAAGGCAACAAAACCTAGCTAATACTATGCCAACCTGGGCAACCAGCGCCAAGAAGAAAAATGCTACCCACAGACAAGCCCATCTCAGCTCATCAGGAACATGCTATACCAAATTCAACCTCAAGCCCCGCCAGAGGCGGATCCACACCCTAAGCAGGATAGGTTTTAGTCTAGGGTGTAAAAAAATATCTAGTGTATAGCCCAGGTAAATTCAGTCTAACTTGAGTAATATTTTCATGGTCCAGCCCAGATAGCCTAAATCATTCTAACACTGAGCCCGAGACATAATCAAATCCTGGCTCCGCCTCTGCCCAGCGGATGCGCCGTTGTTAAGTCCTTGGCATACTAGCTAATTTATACAACAAAATGCTCGCCAACAATAAGCAGGGCACGAGACCTGACTAAAAACACGCAGGTCGTTTCGGATGAAGCCACATGACGAAGGCGCACGCACGCATGCTGGTGTGCTACAGGGAATTTCAGGTAACAGCAAGGCAGGTTATTGCATCATAGGGTAACCGGATGAATCAGTGTGCGTGTGTGTGTGTCCCTTCCATTCGATTCCGTTGATGAATCCATGTCTGCTGTATCTGGGATTGTAAGGGTTCAAACAAAGCAAGTTTAGGTAAGATGTTTGCAAACAAACCAAAAAAAGAAAGAAAGAAAGAAAGAAAGAAAGAAAGAAAAGAAAAAAAACACTACCAGATGTGGAGCCACTGGAGTGCCTCGTAAAGGAGAGCTTCTTTGAAGATCTGCATTCGTTACAACTCTCAATTATGCTCTAGGTTCGATTTTCAATCTTCAACTTTACAACCATTTACTTTTCACGTTTGAACTATTAAAACCATTTATAACACAACCTTCAAATAAAACCGCTCCAATTTGATCTAACGTGGTGGTGGTTTAGCTTCAATGCTCCACTTTACTAGCCTCAACTATGGCATTGGCCCAATTTTCAACCTTCAACTTTGAAACCGTTCACTTTTCACCACATAACTATTAAAACTGATGCAAAACATAATTTTTACACAAAGCCGCTCTAGTTTAATTCTGACTTGGTGGTGGTTTTAACTTCAATGCATCCTAATGGACAATGCACGCTAACGTGGTATCCTAATACATAATGTAAGCTGATGTGGCATCGCCTCTCAGCAATACTTTTATCAGATTTGGGAAAAATAAAATAAAAAAGGAGGACCTACTAGTCAGCCTCTTTCTCCTATTTCCTCTTCTCAAAATCTTCCACGTCACATCGTGTTCCTCAATCTCCTCTCTCACATCCTCAAATTAATTTGAGTTTCATGCTAACAACTATTCATAACCGAAGTTCTTCTTCTCCAATACTATCAAGCTTCTTCGCCATGGTTCGTCACGACTGGTGAGAATTCATCCGATTCTTTTGTACATGAGCATCATCTATTCCCTTGATGTGTTCATTTTTGCCTCTTTTCCACCGTATTGGTGTCACCTCCATGACCTGACCACCACCATCGCCCGCCACCGTTGCTTACCCAACACAACATACCTCTACCCAAACCACCATTAACGTAAAGTTCCTTATATCGCAAGCATTCCATTTTGTCCTCATCCGTGCCTCTCTACCACCCCATCGCTAGCGCCATGCTCCGCCCACCACCTCCGAGAGCTCTCCATCTACGTCTTCCTCTGTCAAAAACTACTTATGAAACCAACCAGGATTTTTGAAGTTGGAAGTTAAAAATCGGATCAAGACCAAAGTTGAGGGTTATAAAGTGGACTTATTCCACTTTACAACCCTCAATTATTGTCTCAATCTGATTTTCATCCTCTAACTTCAAACTGTTTATTTTTCATGCTTGAACTATTAAAACTGTTCATAATACAACCTTCACACAAAATTACTCCGGTTTGATCCAACATGATGGTGGTTTGGCTTTTAATGCTATCGTTGTTCCTTTATGAAACCAACCTAGGGTTAAGAAATAAATGATGTTAATAGTTCAAGGGTGAAAAATAAACGTTTTTGAAGTTAGAGATTGAAAATCAGACCAATGCTATAGTTGAGGTTCATAAAATGGACTTGTTCTAACTAATAAAGTATAACCGTATAACAATTTAACATAATGCACACATCTAGTACTGTAGTATATACCATAGACAGTGACAACACATGCATGAAGCTTCCTAACATAGCAGCTATGCTAAAATGAATCTAACAGATAGTCAAAATCAACAGAACAGACCACTGCTGAGCTAAATGGAGCAAGATTAAGTAATAAAGCAATTTCTACCATTGAGCTAATTGGGACAAGATAAACCGATTTCTAGCATTGAGCTAACGGTGCTAGATAAGTCTAAACACCAACAACGACTCAGTAAAACCAGAGTTCTTTTTTCTATGAATTACTGAACAAAAACCCTCACTCTTTTCTTGTGAACTATATATATATATATATATATATATATATATATATATATATATATATATATATATATATATATATATATATATATATATATATATATATATGTAACAGGGACCTTATCATAACATCTGGGAACAACTACCAAAATTAAAGGTTAAAAAGAAAAACAGTGTGCTTCAACTGCAATCATACTTTTGTATTTGCTAAGATAAGATTCTTAGTTGCCAGTCTCAAAAAATATGCTAGAGAGAGAGAGAGAGAGAGAGAGAGAGAGAGAGAGAGAGCAACAACTGCTAGCGGTACAGCCAGTTATAGTAATATTAGAAAACGATTCGAAGGGACTAATGGTTTCAAAGAAACAAACCTGCAGGCTGAGGCAAACCTTTCACAGCTTCACAGTTCTTGTATGTATACCCCACAAAGCTAAGATACTTTAGAATTACGCACCATCTGCAATGATGTTCCAAAACAATGAAAAAGAAATTTGGAGTAAAGAAATAATGGCATGTAGTCTGTTACAATGACTGAATTGATGCTTAACCATGGACATATAAAAGTGACCACCGATGAAGGTGATTCAAAAACTTTGCAGTAAGTTGTTACAATGGCTGAATTGATGCCTATCCATGTACATATAAGTGACAAAAAAAAAAAGAACCCCAACAGATGGATCCTGATCTGTTAGATAGCTAGAACCATAAAAAGACAAACACCTCTGCCTTCATGGAAAATGTAATGCAAAGCTGCAAACATTCTATGGTAGAATTTGGGTGCACCTACGTCATCAATATAATAACTATGAACAGTTTGGTAATCTATATGGTCAGTTACTCATCAGCAGTAGTAATAACAAATCCAATGATTGCATCACAATGAATCACTCAACTAGTAGGCTGGAGTAAACAGGGTGGTGGTATACAGTGCTATGGATATTTTTATACTTACATCATTAAATTGATTTTGATGATAATGATAAATTTAATTATGAGACTAATTTATTTATTAATTATGATATTGCTTAGTCTCATTTGAATGAAAAGGTAAAAATCATAAGAGGTATGTAGTCGACACTACATTCTTATATCTTAGTACATTCCTCGGATCCAAAATATAGATTGAACTCCACAAATAGTCAAACATAAATATGTGCATACGTCTTTATTATATACTCTAGTATGCATACATTTAGGGGGAGTTCACTCTATGTTTTGAGGTTTCATTAGATTGATCTACATTTATTTTTCCACATATTAAGAATATTTATTTTGAAACATATCCCTTGACTATATATAACTTGTGTAGTTCATATATACTCATAATTATGTTATCTAGTTCCTCCATTATGTATTAATGGTTGGATAATTAATGACAACTGGATGAGTAAACTTTGCTTAAAAAACTTATCCTAAAGTATACAAGTGTTTTGTACATATTGTAACTCGAAATTCAATTTCTATCTCATTATTTGTTGAGATTGTCATGAATTACTAAAAAGGGAAGATTGCAAAATCTAATCCCTCCATTATAAGTTAATGGTGAAGTTTCGGTAATTGATGATAATTGGTTTGTAGACTAATATTTTCTATGAGTTGGACGAATATGTTAGGTTCCATAAATGAGGATGACTTAGAATGACTTCATGTGTTGAAGATCATCAAGTCAAGTGAAGAATGCATCATAAGTTAATACATGTCTAAGAGGAGATGATCATGAGTTGATCACCAAGTCAAGAGAAGACCCATCATGTGTTGATAGAGTTAAAGTAAATGATGCATTATGAATTGATGCATGTCAACACTATGACTCAAAGTAAAGCTATGGCTAGCTAGGGCTAAGGATGTGTTTCTAGTCTTTTACATGTATTGGTGTTTGGTTGGAAGATCCGATTGCTAGTACAGATTGCTGTACTATTAAGAGAGATCATATCTAGTAGCTTGAATCTCATCATATGTTGATAGCTCAACCTCACCTCTTCTATCTCTCCTTGGCATGATGGTTATATTTGCGAATGTGTTTTGTAAATAGTTGAAACTCATGTGTTGAATTTTTGTAACATAGGACTATACATTGTGAATGTGTTTTGCAAGTGTTTGAAGTGTATGTTTCCTATTCCTTGTAGATGATGCTTATATTTGCAAATGTGTTTTGCAAATGATTGAAGCTCATATTTAATCATTATGTCATGATTCTATGTGTAAATGTGTTTTGTAACTTATTGGGAATTATGTTTGATCATTGTGTGCATGATACTAAAGTTTGCAAATGTGTTTTGCAAAATCTGTTGAAGTATCTACAACTTTCAGGACAATCTGAACTACCGCATTGTATTCTGCGGTACTACCGTTGGACGGAATTACCGGCGTTGTAATCACGGAATTATTCGACGGTCGAGGCTTGTGTGGTCAAAACCAACGTGGTCGGAGATCTGTGTGGTCGATCCGGACAACGTGGTTAGAGACCAGTGTAGTCGGAGACTAGTGCGGTCGAAGACCTATGTGGTCGATCCGGATAGCGTGGTTGGAGACCTGTGTGGTCGAACTGAACAACATGGTTGGAGACTTGAGTGGTCGAATCGAACAACATGGTCGGAGATCAGGATAGTTGTCGATCAAAAATTCTGACTCTGTGTGAGCATACGACTAGTGAGCGGTACTACCAGCTTTGTGTGAGTGGTACTTATGGTTTCCGGAACGACCGACTTGTGTAGCTGTATGTTTTTTCAGAGAGACACCTTCTTGGAGTCTTCTTGTCTTTGAAAATATCGGTAGTTCCACTTGTGTGGCGTGGTACTTTCGATGATCGGTAGTACCAGACTTTAGCCGCCGAAACTACCGGATTCGCTGATAACAGCTAATTTTCTGACCATTGCTGAGGGGAGTGGAAGTACCAGAGTTTTGCCATTGGTACTTCCAAAAATCCTATTTCTCAGGTGTTTTGCTTCCAACGGCTAGTTTTTGTGGTGTGGGTATATACACCCCTATGTGGCCAGTTGGAGTAAGACTTTTAGCACTCTATTTCACTCTTTTAAGTTAGTGTGAGGTTCTCCTTTCAATTATACATGTGTTGTACCTTGTGAGTAAGGATGAAGGCTTTAGATTGCATGTGTTGCATCTAGAGATGGATTTAATAACCACTCGAGCTTGTGTATTTATTGCACGTGGTGAGAGTTAAGCTTAGGGCTTGACTTATTTATCTTGGAGGTTGTCAACTTCTAAATGGCGTTGGAGGGGTCGTGCGTGATGATCTTCTCAGAGAAGGTTGTGAGTAGACCCGACGAAGTGTGAAGATTGGAGCTCACCTACTTGGAGTGGGAAAGAGCTACCACTAGTGGATTTGAGGTGATTGTCTTAATTCGTGAAGCCGGTCTAATTCATTTGGGCTTACCTCAATATGGACTAGGGGAGACTAGTAAGTCTCCGATCACCACGGTAAAAAGCAACCATATTTATCGTAGTTTATTTTCTTGTACTCAATTTACCTTCAAGCAATTTACATTCAAAGAATTAAATTACGTGCTTATCTTCCTAGGACTGCAAACCTTGACATAACCTTAATTTGTTGGTGCACTTAGGTGAACATAATTGATTTATGTTTTATTTGTGCTAAACCAGTTTGAGTTAAACTTCCGCATTATATACTTGGTTTTAGAAAAATAGAATTTGACAACAATTGAAAGGAATTTTTTGATCGCCTATTCACCCCTCTAGCCGGCCTCCTCGATCTTACACCTAGCTTTTCTCCATATAAATAGTAAATATAGATAATCACAACATCACAATATAAAACATATATGAATACATTATCAATGTATTATCAATATTATAGTGTAAAGATGATTATAAAATGGGAATGCAATGCTGAATGCACTTCCAGGCTAGCTTTGTTGAATCTCAGACTTCCTTTTGGGCCCAGAACTAGTTCTTGCTGAAGCAGGATTTGACTGCAGAAAAGAGTCAGGAAAGAAAGTGATGAATATAAGTTATGCACAAAAGAAAAATATATGTAGTTGAAAGAACGACACATTGAATATGAAACAAAAAAATTCTTGAAACTTGATAATGTTTAAAATTGAACATGCAACAAACAAATGAAAACGGATAATTTTGGAAGTTTTTTAAATAATCTATTTTTTATTCTGAATTACAATAATATACCTCTATTTTTTATTTTACACTAATAATTCCCTGTCGCTCCACCGTTGAGCGACTTAGGCTAGTCGCCTAACGGTTGTGCGCCAAGTGTCCAAGTCGCCCACCGGTTGAGCGACTAGTGCTAGTTGCCCAACTATTGAGCGACTAGTCCTAGTCGCTCAATTGTGGAGCGACACCTCAATAAGTCGCGCACCGGTTGGGCGATTTAAAATAATAATAATATTATTATTTTATTAATCTAATATAAATAATTATGGGAATAAATGACAATTTTTGTAGATGATACATTTAGCAAATCTTGTTTGTAGGTTGTTATTTTTTTGGAAATAAAAAAGGACAGACAAGGTAGGTTGATCAATTTATGATTTTCGTAGGTTCTCAAGGGTAAGAAATCTGTTAGACTCGTTTGTTGTAGTGCGATAAATTTCTGAAGAATTTTGTGAGGACGATTGAGGTAGCAATGATTCATAAGTAGAAAGGTAAGTGATATTGCGATACAACAGGGAATTCATACACAGAGAACTTTGGATAAATGGTGTAACAATAAAAACACGACAATTGATATAATAAGGGGCTACATGGCATGCAGTCTAACAAACCAAGGACGATACACACATGCTTTTAGGGAACTAGAAATACATGGGACCTATGGACGAAGTAGGTCGAACTACTGTATGAAACATGGCCATTTTCCCTTGCATCCCAACTCGGCATTGTACTTCTCACCTTGTGTCTTAGCTTTCACTGTGATGGCCCTCTTCCACACCCTTTTGGCCTCCTACCGCCTGGCTTGTTTGCACTCTTACTCCTCATGTAGCCTCTCCCGCCTTTTGTTCTTCTCCATCTCAGCCTGCAGCTCTTTGAGGTGCCTTTCATGTGCCTCTGATTTGAGGCATTTGGGTAGTCTACCTCGCTTTGCTAGTGCCTTCAACCTCTTCCATGGAGTGGGGCTGCATGACATAGTGGTTCTAAAGTGTGACTATTATGAGGACATCATCAATTAGTTCTAATCCACATTGTACATCTCTCATGGTTTTGAGTACCTTGTTTGGATGATAGAGTATTAGCAGTATGAGGCAACAAAAACTGATTTTAAGCAAGCTTTGGGCACTTACTTCAATAGATATGAGAAGGTTTATACCCATGGAGCCCTTTAAACTCCAGGGTGGTGTCAGTTTTATGATTCAAGTGTGAGATACACTCCCGGCAAGCTGATGAGCCTTCTTCCACTTCCTAGACTCATCAACCACACTTTTTATGCAAAGAGTGGAAAATTTGATGTATTAGGGGGCATTCATGGGACATTATCTATTACAACATGTACAACCATAAGTTCAATGTGGTGGACTTGATCATATGGGAGATAGCTTCTTCCAAAAATGATCAAGTTAAGCATATCTATTATGCTCCCTACATCATGGCACTCATCATGAGAATAACAAGATACAAGAACCCTCGACCTTCAATTCACAAGCCCTACAAGCCTCGTGATGGTCCTCCTGTTCCAACTGTTGCTCAACCACCTCCTGAACCTCAAGAAGAACAACCATAAGAGCAAGATCCTGCCCTTGTTGCCTTGACTCAAATTAATCAAACTCTCTCTTAGATTCTGGATGCTCAACTCGAAATAAACTCTCAACTTCTAGCTTTGACTTAGCATGTGAGCCTTCTTGAGCCGTCATCATCTCCTATCACTTATCGTCGTCATCGC
Organism: Bonia amplexicaulis; assembly: GCA_036346245.1. Taxonomy (NCBI): domain Eukaryota; kingdom Viridiplantae; phylum Streptophyta; class Magnoliopsida; order Poales; family Poaceae; genus Bonia; species Bonia amplexicaulis. The sequence goes on along the minus strand of CM070747.1, from coordinate 20,724,085 downwards.
TGTGGTGACTCCTCCGGTGCTCCTCACGACTAGATGGGGTTTCTTTTGGTATTTGATGCCAAATGGGGAGAAGTGATTAAGTGAAGGTAGAAGTAGTGATCTTCAAGTGATCGTCAGTATCTATCAATATAAATCTCTATTAGCACTATTAGCTCTAAGTTGGTCTTATAAGTAATGAACTTCATGAACTTTGTGAGGTTAAGAAGCTTCGTGTTTATTGTAATATTATGTGTTGTAAGCTTATTAAACCTTTTTTTCATAGTATGTTTTGGATATGCTAAAGATGTTTAAATTAGATGTTGAATCTTGTCCATTTAAAATGTCTATTTATTGTGTAAATGAAAGCATCTTACTTAAATTATGGTTTGGATTATTATTGTTGATGATGCTTCCCCAAATCAAACTTATAGATGAAATACCGCCAAAATTTCCTAAAAAAAATCTACAAGTGTGCATGAAATTACTTCATGAACCTCTATGCACACATTTAGGGGAGTTTTATCTATTTGTTGAAGACTTTGCTAGCACTTGACTCTTTATCTCTCTTGAATTCATATCAAGAGTTAAATGCTATCAAACGTCAAATCTGGAATATACAACTCGTTCTTGGACTAGATGTATGTTAAAAAAATCTTCAATTCACTAATATTTGTTTAGGTTGTCATCAATTACCAAAAAGAGGGAGATTGAAGCATCACGCCCCTAAAAATTATTTTAGTAATTAATGACAACCATATTTAAGGGACTAACATATTTGTTGAGATAATTAAAAGGTTTAGTCTCAGATTTGGAAGATATCATTGAAAAGAACATGAAGAAGCATGCAAAGATGGTATGGTTTGACTTGGGTCAATGTAAAGGTATAAAATAAGCTAAGGACCTCTTTCTAGGTTTTACCAGTCTTGATATTTGTCAATTAAGATGGATTCTTGGCTAGCAGCTTGACAGTGCTCTTGTGCCACATAGCTCAATCTTTGTTCATGCTTGTGTTTGAAATTGCATTGTAGTCATCTCTGCTCTGTTTTTTTCAAAACTGGTATGATCATAGTTGTAACCGCGGTAGTTTCGCCGCATCGGTACTACCAGGATTTACATGCCAATAACTTTTTCCTGAGAGGTGTTGTTTTGGAGTTCTTCAAGCATGGTACTACCGCACTTCTTGTCTGGTGTTACTACAGTGGTATGACCATAGATCATTCCCGGTACTATCATGTGGAGACCTGAATATGCAAATTCAGACTCTATGCATTATGCACTAATCCAGAATCATGTTAGTGCACATAGTAGAAATATAGATGAAATATTAACTATAATCATGAATAACTTTGAAAGAAAAAAAATATTATTAACTATCAAAGTAATGGCCATATGGCCAAGCTTACAAATGATAGCCTGAAGGGTTTAATAAAAACTAGCAGCGAAAAATAAATATAAATATAGTGGCTATTCAACATGCCCACATGCAATGGGGGGGGGGGGCAAAGTCCTAATCCATGAAGCCATCGAAGAATCCTTCCTCAAATACCTCTGTCTGACATGGTTCTTCCTCAGCAACTAAGCAACAAAGGATATATCCATGAGTACACGGAGTACTCAGTAAGTTGTTTATAATAAAATGCAATATATAATGATGCAGGGGCTTATGAAATGAGGACTCAGTTGTTATTTGCAGAAAGCAATAATTTAGAGTAAATACAATAAATAGATTAAAAACACACTTTAAAAATATGCAAGTAAATAAATAAGTCAAAGGAATTGAATAAACCACAAGTGAACTAACCATTCACTTCCCAACCAAACTAAGATTTTATGAAAATCTAACCCTCATGTGAAATCACCGAGTATTGTCCATAACTAGGGACACCACTATTTGAATAGTTTTACACTCTACAGAGGTTGCACGATTTTACCCATAAGAGATAATCAATGTATAATGTCCATCTGACATACTTCCAAAGGTGTGCGACTAAAAGATTATCACAAGGTCTTCACAATGCTCAATCTCAATCCGATTCTGCCCTCTAAGTTTTCACTGTTAAGTAGGCTGACCACCTAGTCGGAAAGTCCCCTCTTGCACCTATGTGAGCTAATGGCTATAGCCACAACCTACATCCATCTCAATGGTGAAACCAAAGTTGAAACATCACAAATTAATTAGCTAGATCCATCACATATTAAACATATGGTTGCATGATAATGCTTAGATCAATGGTGCATAAAGTTAAATCCTTAATCATCACCCAAGCGAGGCATCTATATCCCAATGTGCTAACTGCACCCCCTTTACTGCACAATTACTCGCCCAAGTGAAAACCATTTTATTTAACTAAAGACCAATTACACTACCAATGTTATGCCATACAAATTTTATAACTGTGGTTACCACCACGATTCAATATGTCATTAAGTTAAAATTTATTAATTGATCAATATGGTGATGAGCCTAACGTAACAATAAGCATGGCTAAGCATACTAGAGGTACAATCCAAGTGGATACTAATATTGCATCACTAGATAATTAACTGTTCTATGGTGATAATAGAATCATGGCATTCAAATTATCAAAGGAGGGATTTAATCAAAATTGGTTTATAACTATCAAGTACAAAGGTTTACAGTAAATTAAGAATGCATAATAATTTAAAACAAAATAATAATACTTCGATTTGAAATAATAATTTAACATGATCAAAGGTCCTGACTTACCTTCGCCTTGCTCAGTTACCACTTATTGATCTTCAAATCTTGCGTCTGCTTCTTCGAAGATATTATCTAATGAAAGAGAAAGTAAATGAAATACAAATAAATCCAAAGAAAATACAAAAATAACAAGCCTAGAATCAAAAGGTAGAGCTCAGTTTTAGATAAATTTAGAAAGAAGAATCAGGTCAGTCGAAGTTCGGACAGAGGAGAATGGACTCTTAGAAAATTTGCCAGGAAAATAAATTCCTAGAAATAGAGAGAGAAAGGAGAATATTCTCTCAGAATTAAGAAAAAGAATATCTGACGGTCTCGAGCATGCCAAACCTTTTCTCCATTGCCTTTTACCTCACTCTCCACACCTTCGCGTAACTAATCTTATACTTATACTTCTTCTCTATGGTTAGCATTATATGTTTTGCTTCTATGTCCTTCTTCACAATCTCCCCATACATGAGATTTGCGATGAAAGAGGAAGTAAGGTTTCAGTGCTTTGCCAGCATGATGCTTAGAACACATGAGTGAGCCTCTGCCTCTGACACAATCCAATGCATTTCAAGATTTGGCTAGTATGTGTGAACACGCCAAGGACACCCAGGCTACTCACACTTCACAATGTACTAATGTTGATTAGATTTGATAACCCTGAAGGTCCTCTGCATTGAAAACACTCACAGTTTGATGGCATCCTGCAGTGCTAGCTTGTTTGCGTACATAGCGTGGACATGCACTTTATTCTCCTAGTACTCCCATAGGGAATCATGGCTATCATTCACAACTAGGCCCTCTGCGTCGTATCTATTCCAACCATTAGGCACTGGCGCATTGGGGGACATCTTCATCATCTGAACCGATGTCCACATCTTTGTCCTCTTCCAACGCTCGTTCTTTGGCCCTAGCCCATCGGTCTTCCTCCTCCAAGTCAACGGCTATGAATTCAATGTCCTCCCTTCATGTGCATGTCTGGTAGGTTAAACATAGCTACTTTTAGCCTCAACTACATCTCCACCACCTTCCTCTCTCCCAATATCACCAACTTCCACTGCACACATACACTACTCTCCCCCACTTCACGGTCACCACCAACTATACTTGAACTCTCCTTGAAATAAGCCTAGACCAAGAGGACACATTCCCAACCACGACACTTGCACGCTTCAAAGTTGGACATCCATGACTTTGTTCACTCGAGGGGCTTCAACTCCTAATGGATGACTTCTGTAGAATGACTCCACTGGCATTTCATAGTACCACCAAACACTGCTAGGTCTGAAGAAGCTATAAGTCAGCCACAATAGCACCTCTCCGATTTTAAGATTGTATGGGTCTATGTGAAATAGTATGGTCTACGGAAAACTACTCAAATCAATCCCATGCAGCCCCTCCCGAACTTCGCCATGCTTGTAGTATACTCTGAAAACATATTGAGCTGACATATGTGTCAGACCACCCAAAATATTCATAACACAATGAAATTAAGAAAATTACACCTCCTACGTCAAGCCTCATAAGAACCAAATTAAACTACACCCCCATAAATAAATAGTGCTATACATATCGAAATGCTGTTGTTCCATCTACATCTCTTACAACACAATTAGAAGTGTTCAGATATAATTTTGACTACAACATACAATGGCCTAAAATCCGATGCCTAACTCATTCGCATCTAAACCTAACCACCATAGGTCTTGCATTAGTTGATCTATAAATGAGGCTAACCAATCGTTAGTACTCTACAACACCCAGAAACCATGAATTTTAATACACTACACATGATATTACCACTAGAATATATTGATCTACAACTAGCAACCCTAGTTTTACAATCTATGTTCATTATTACTAACCTACCATGTTTTGAAAAGACAAACAAATTACAAGAACATTGAGAACTAACCGCAAAAGAAGTGTGCATGCAGAGGCAGACGGGCAGAACCTCCTCCTCCTCCCCTTTCTTCTCGTCTTCTCTCCTCTCTTCCCCCTATCCTCCCCTCTCTCTTTTTTCTGAATTAAAGTGCGGATTTCAGTCAATTTTTTGCCTTACATAGACGTTAGTCACGCGACCGTTGCGTGACTAGAGCGTCCGCGCCTCAATCGCGTAACTACCATCCTCAGTCGTTCAATGGTCACGCGACTGGGCAACGAGACTTCATCCTGTCTGCTTGTTGCGTGGCTGGGTTGGTGCCTCTAGTCGTGCGACGAACGCGCGACTGATGGCCTTAGTCATGTGTCTGCCGCACGATTAGGCCCAGTTGCGTACTGGGAGCGCCACTGAGAGTTATTCTTTTTTAAAAAATATACATGGTTTATTTACGTAAATTGAATTAAAACTGGTTTATTTTTAAAATTTTAGCCCAATAATGCACATGCTGTAAACAAGATCTGAAAATTAAAAGGATAGCTAACAAAAAAAAGGTGCAAGAAAGCAATGCATGCATGCATAATACTATTATTCGTATGCTGTTGCGCTGCAATTACACCTTACAAGTTAACAATACATTGATCAACATGAATACAACAACCACTTAAATTGGAGCGAGAAAAAAAGATTTAATTCCTCCCTCCCACTGCATGTCCTACGTACCCTATATACGCATACATACATATGTATATACGTGCTGCACTGTTTGGTACGTACTGGTACAAAAATTAAATAGTAGATCAATCCATCTATCTTTCAATAATGGCCGGCTAATTACTCGATCATCCATCCATGGATCACGGCTCGAGCTTGATGAAGTCGTACTCGCCTTCCTCCCCTTTCTTGGAGCCGCCGGCGGGCTGCGCTGCGCCGGCCTGCAGCCCCGTGCCGGCGCTGGCGCCGTCGGGGCCCTCGGCATGGGCGCCGTCGGACTGCGCATCGACGGCCTTGGTCTCGCCGCTGTGCTTCCTCTGCGTGAGGGCGATGCCCGCGGCGGCGGGCACGGGTCGGCCCTGGGGCTGCCGGACCGGGGGCTGCCCGACGGCGAGCCGGCGCCGTGCTTGGAGTTGGGGGCCGGCTTCTTCTTGACGCCGGCGCGCCAGTTCTTGAGCGCCTTGGACGTCTGGTCGTCGAAGATGGACTGCTTCATCGTCGACCCCATCTGCTCACGCACGCAAATGGTCAGCGACTGAACAAGGCCGGCCACTAGCATTCATCATCCATTTATCAGATGCAGAAATGTATGTGCATACCTGAGACACAAGCGCGTAGAGTGGAAGCGTGACGTAGCTACACAAGATCTGGACAACCACTCTGCGTGCAGGCACACAACAAAATCAATCAATATACGTGAAGCAGGAAGAAGGAATGAACTTGAAGTAGACATTTTTTTTTCAGAACTCTGGTGACATTTTAGCCGGTTTTTAGATTTGATTTGCCGCAGCCTAAAAGATTGAGACCAGTAGCTAGTTTACCCAAGGCAGAGGCGCGCGAAGACAAACTGTTTGGAATCGTTGAAGCAAGAGTCCATCCCGTACTCATACTGCACGCATCAAACCAGCAGCGACGAATCTTTCATCACTAACGATATGATCCGTAGGAAACAAAAACGATCGAAATGGTGCATGAGGTTAGCTAGGCTTAATTACCAGTATCCAGAGGAAGTAGATGATCTGGAAACCATTCTGCACGCAGATCAAAGCCAACAAGCACCAAGTGAACATGCATACTGTACAGATACTAACGGAAGCCAAGAATCGACGTTGCAAACTTGCAATCAAGAATGATTAGATTGGCGTACCTGGAAGAGCGTGAAGTGGATGAGGAAGAGCACGAAGGTGGGGCGGCTGAACCAGAAGTACTGGTCGCTGACCTGCACCAGCGGGATGCCCTGAATGACGGCGTGCCGCTCCGTGATGTCGATCGCCATCCGGCAGATGATGCCCTGCAGCTTCGTCCCCACCGACAGGATGATCTGCCATGCCATGCATGCCATCGACGATGTTACAGCAAGCCAAGGATCGTAGCTAGGTAAATTCAGATAGATGGTTGTGCACTTGAGCTATGCTTACCACCACTGGCATGATTGATATCCAGAGCATGGTGTGCAAGCCTGAAATCAGCGGAGATCCAACAAGTACCAATTTACCATCAGTGTCACGCGGGAAACATAAAACCATGGGCTAGTAATGTAGTATTTTGTCCAAGAAATTTGTATGTTTAGTTTCTTGTCATGTCTGGGAGGAGAATTCGGCGGACTCACCGCTGACATTGAGGAGCAGGAAGATCAGAGCAGAAGCCCACAGAGGAGGACTGCAAACAAACAGAAAACAGTGCATAATGAGATCGATTGGCATTAATTTCATCCAAGGGAATTAAATTGTTCCTCCACCTGATTCCGACAATGACTTTGAAGTCGTCCTCGAGAGACCGTTTGATGTACTTCTGGAAATCAAACTTGCTGCCAGGAGCTAAATGAACCTACAGACAACATATATGGGGCACAATCATTTAGGCGATTAAAGGCAAGAACTGAATAGCTGTTCAGTGATCAACTGTTAATTCTTAGCTGCTGATAGATTGCTAGATACTTGTTCTCACATTGACGAAGCTGTGGCGCAACGCGCAGTAGTCGGCCCTCCGAACCGATCTGAAGAATTGTCTGAAGAAATTGCTCTGCAAGAACGCATCAGGTGCCATTGGAGCAGTGATCGTGTCAATTAGCTATATTATATATATTCTTGCTATCTTCACGTATGTAGCTTCAGTTTGTGTGCTCTTGAGGCTGGTATGGTTTCAGAAAGGGAATTAATCTTACAATGTAAAACGATGCCGGGGTCTTGTTCAGGACATTCATGTGCTGCCTGACGAACGATGTCTCGTGAGTAAATCTGAAGCGCGTAGGATCTGCAAAATCACATTGCCGTTCAGAGTGTGAAAAGATGAGAAAGGAAAAGATCGACATGTTTTTCAATTCTGAAAATATGTACCATTGGAGAACTCATAATCTTGTCCCGCGGCCTCTTTCTCCCACTCCTTCCATTCACGTATCTGCAGCCATGCCGAAACCAAACATTACACCATATGTTACTGTCACCATGATTATATAGCACAGAGATTAATCAGATAACCGTAGGGAGCCTGCCTACCTTGGCCCTGCCCAGTGCCATGGTAATAGCACTGTATGTCACGTGAAACACAGCCAAGAAGAAGATGAAGATGTGCAGCTGGTGCAGCGCGTTTATCGAGATCAGCGATACCTTCCCCTGCAGAATGAATTCATATCATCCCACTTCGATCTGTTAGCCATACATAAACACGAATGTAGAATTCAGATGTGTGTATTGTGGTCGTGACCTCGGGGCATTTGGTTGACATCTTGGCCTCGGCCAGCAGCCTGTGGGGGCCGAACGTGGCGGCGTAGGGAGGGCCGAGGCTGAAGTGCTCCGACTTCTTGGGGATTTGCGGCACCTCGGCGCCGCCGTGGTTCTCCTTGTCGGTCTCGGGCTGGATGGTGGTCTTCTCGAGGCGGCAGGGGAGCATGGTGTTGGCGGCATGCTCCGTGATGCAGATTTTGATGATGTAGTTCTGCCCGAACACTAGCAGCAGCGAGATGAACCCCAGCACCATCAGCTCTGAAATCGAATCGACCATGGCGAATTGCAATTGTTACTGTAGTTTCGAGCTCAGTGTTATGGGATTCTCTCTGAAATCTGAATAAATGTGAAATGGAAGACAGGTGGCGAGTGTCAGTGATCTTCTCACCCGTCTTGACCTTCTCAAGGGCTTCGACCATGGCCTTCTTCTTCCTGTGCGAGAAAAACTGCAGCAACGAACGCAATGCATGTGACGTGAGCAAGCAAACCATAGCCGTACATTGCAATGGAGCATGCATGATATGGATGGAATCACGGAGAGAATTACGCATCATGTATAAGATAGAGCTATGTAGATGAGCGCATGACCTCTCCAACTTTGTGGAGGCCCTTCTCGAGGAGGATGGAGATGAGGATGATGACGCCGCAGACGGAGGCGACGGCCCATGTCGGCGTCTGGTCGAGCTCCCTGGTGTTGCCGCCCCCTCCTCCCCCCGCCATTGCCGCCCAACGACAGAAGGGAAGAAATCAACTCACGTACGCTTACGGCACCACCCTGAGACGGGATTCCGGGGTGAGGCGCGGGGAGCAAAGGAGGGAGGCGAGCAGAGGGTGGCGTAGTTTAATTAAGGACGAGATCAAGGAGAGGAACAGGAGGAGGAAGAGGAGGACGGCAATGGCCGATGGCATTGGGGATTTGCCATTTCTTGCTGCGTTAGCGCGTGTGCGTGCAAGGGAGACGGGTTGAAAATGGGAAAGCCGCTCATTTGCAGACAGAGGCTGCGCGCGAAGCGGGGAGTCTCCATCAGAGGCTGCGCGCGAAGCGTGGAGTCTCCGTCAGTTCTCTCTTCTTGTTTTTTTTATCCCTTTTCTTTTCTTTTCTTTCTTCCCCGGAAGGTGTTTTTATATTTTTCTTAAAATAATTTATACAACTTTTAAAGCAATACTGAATAGTAGATAGTAATTACTCATCCTTTCATCTTTCTTTTTACTTTTGCCATAAAGCCCGCACAACGTGCAAGATATTACATCACCGGCCAAACACAAAGCCGCTCATTTGCAGATAGAGCCTTCGATACGTTTTGATGGTGGATGGTGAAGTTACAGAATGTGCTGTTCTGGAGGCTTTATCATGTGATAAGATTGGAGGCTTACGGATAGACTCCGTAGTTTGGAAGAGGAAGAGTTTCAATAAAACTCATGTTTAGAAGGGTTTCGGGTCCCTTGTTTTTTTGTACAGATAAGGTTTTAAGTCCGTGTTTGAGGTAGACACGGTTTGTAGCGTTAACTTATAAAAACAGGAGAGGTTATGGGTTAAAGTGGAGATGTTTTTGGGGTGAGGGTTTACGAGGAGAAAGCCTGTGTCGATTTATGAGTGCTTTCATCGAGAAGGCTAGGGGTGCTTGTGATGGTACTTTGTAAATCCACAAAAATCCAGCAATAAAAATTATCTTGAGTCAATCTAGTTCATGATTCATTGAAGATTGCTTGTGATTGTAATTGGACTGAAGTGTACGACCACGTGCAAAGGTGATCGAAGCAGTCAAACGGTGTGGTTGTTCAAGTGATCGAAAATTGTCATCGACTGTCAGGAGACTCCTAAATGCGACGGAAATCATTCACCCCCTCTGATTTTGGCATACGATCCTACAAGTGGTATCAGAGCAGATTGCGATGAAATCAGAGAGGTATGTGAATCGTCCTCCCATGCTACATGGTACTGATTTCGCTTTTTGGAAGTGTCGTATGCAAGCCTATATTGAAGCTCAAGGTAATGATGTCTGGAAAAAAATTTCTCAACTTTATTTTGTTCCTGCTGATGTTATGTCCGAAAATAAAACTGATGTAGATTTTAATGCTCTTCCTCGTAACTTGCTCTTTCAAGGAATTTCTCGCAAAGAATTTAATCGTGTAGCTCATATTGTTTCTGCTCACCTAATCTGGAAAACTCTTTACAATTATCATGAAGGAATGACTAAGATTAAGAAAGTGCGCAAGAACCTTTATCAAAAATAGTACTCAGATTTTGCCATAAAATCTGGTGAATTTACTGATAATTTTTTGCTTATTTTAAGAAGATTTTAAGTAACTTGCGTAGAGTTAGTTTTATACCTGTAGGACCGAAATGGCGACAAAGGGGGGTGAATGTCGCTCTCTTAAAAATCGCCCCTCCTACGGATTCGTAAAAATTAATTCTGCTGAAAACTGGAATGCATGCGACACTAAAACATTCAGCATAAATCAGAGAGTAATCAGTAAAAATTCCAGCTGAAAATAATGCCGTTTGATCTGCATGCAAAATGGTCAAAGATCAGCAAAAGAATAAAAAGAAAAGCGCTCTGAGAGCTGCAGTTTTCGGTTTGCTTTTTCTAAACTTGTGACTGCTTTCCAGCCGTAATAGACTCTGGAAAAAGAGCAAGAAAAATCAAAGACTGCACAAGAAAACAATCAAAAGAAGGAAAGCATACTAGAAAGCAATGCAGTCACAGATAGAGGGAGCAGACATCGGCGGCAATTTGTTGGCACAGAAATTACTCAGGCAAAGATGAAAACAAAGTCTTGGAGAAAATCAATTTGCTATTCTTCTTAGAACAAAAGGGCAGGAAACTAAATAGAAGAGCAGAGGGACAACAGGGAGCAAGAGAATGCAATCAAGAAGTAAAATTGAAACAGTAAAGTCTGGACTACAAACTGCAGCCGAGATACACACTAAAACTGCACTCAAAACTGAGATGCCATAGCTGCAGCAAAGAAGGGAATGACAGCAGAGAACATATTGACGAGGAGCACCCAAATCAAAGGCACAGAAGGATTGATCTCTGGCCGAAAGCATCTATCAAAGCTGCCAGACTGAAAATACTTGGCACATCAAAAAACGAAGAGCAGATTGACTTCAAAAACAGGAAGAGCAGAGAGCTGCTGAAAAGAAGAACTTGAGACAGGATAAATCACAGAAGAACAACTCAAAGCACAAAGTCACTCATAATGATATTGCTACCAAGACAAGAGTGCTTACAAAGGATTGTTTTCAGCCATTTTTTCCCAAAGAAAACACACTCAGGACAACCCCATACGCAGTTGCCAAGACTCAAGAAAAAGAACACACATTCATGAAGAGACAACAGAAAAAAAACTTCAGATTTCTTTCAACCAAAAATTACAAAGGAGTCTCCATACGCATGGACATTAGAACAAGAAAGATTACAAAATTTTCAATCCATCCTCTCCCTCTCCCTCTCAATCCTCAAAACACCAAGAGCCTCACATGCTTCTTGGGAGGAACACACACCAAGTGATGAATAAGCACTAAAAACACTTGTGATCCTCAAAGGGGTATGCAGCCCCCAACACCTATTTATAGCCCTTGGCTAACGGGTCTCCAACCCGTTACGCCGGCTAAACCCTAATGGAGCCCGCTCCCGCTTGTGCAGCCTTGCGAATTTACCGATTCGCCCCTCCTGCACCTTCCCGGAAGCTTCCGCGTTCCTTGTCGTGTACGCCTCGCAACCACATCGAATATCCGCCGTCTTCGACACATCCGACCGTTCTGACCTCGACACCGCCTGTGTCTAGTCCGGTCACCTCGTGTCTCGCCACGACTCCGCCTCGACGTCCTGCAGCCAACACAGACAAGAAACACATCAAATAGCACCGCTCGACACATGAAAGCATAATTAGCATCATACTTTACTTATGATGAAGTCCAAACCTGTCGAATCATCAGACTATGCATCTTAAGTCCATACGACCAAGTTTGACCAAGTTCGACCGAGCCCGTTACACCGCGCTACGCCAAGGTCCGAACCAACCACCTCAAACTCGACTTTCCTAACCCGATGTCAATTACTCATCATACATACGAGACGACCTCCACAAGGTCTCTCAATCTCCCCCTTGATGAGTATATTGACAAACCCAGAAAAAGCACAAAATTGAGTTTGAAATGCAAGAAAGAAGTCAAACATGGTCCAAAGGAAGGAAATGATGCTAATGACTATGTCGACACAAGGAGCAAAAGAAAGAATAAGTTTTCCTCAAAGCTCCCAGAATGCATTTTCTACCACAATTCTCCCCCTTTTGGCAATAAACACATCAAGAATGCAAGTAGCAGAACAAGTCATGAAAATGGATAAAAAGGCTGAAGTTTGATTATTCTAAGCATTTAGAGCCATGAGAATTACCCATAATGACCATAACGAATTACATCAAGCCATAACTCAATAGAGTGCTATCTAGATCATACCAGAATATGTATAAGCTAGCTAGCACAAATAGATGACGATCTGAAGTGTAGTGCATTTTGTTATCATGTCAAGTCATCAATAAACAAAGTCTTAGCTAGAGACATCCAAGGATGATGCAGGCCATGTCAATAAGCTAAGCGGAACCAAGAAGCTAAAATTGAGTCCAAATAGAGTGCTATTTGCTCAAAAATGACACATTGGATCAAGTACTTAGTTCTTTATGACTTAAGTAAATTGAGCACAAATGACATATTTTCTTTTGAAACTTATGGTTGTTTCCAACCAATATTTTTATCATGTGCTAGATCTCAAGCCTTATGCGACTACTCCAAGCAAGAAGCTTAAGAAGATAGTCTAGATCATCCAAAACTCCCCCTGAGTTCATGTCTAGTGCAATAGCAAGCCGTCTCATAAGAAAGAATTGATGAGATCAGTTTTTTCGCACAAAAGAGATCTTTTTGCTTTTTAACATGTTGTACTAATTCATGCTGCATCAAGAGACTAAAATAGCTCGATCTAAGGCTCAATAGTGATTCAACGCTCAACTTAGCATATTTGACATGGCATGAATCATAAAAAGATAACTCAAGAAAGACTAGGCTCGAGTGCTAACATGACAAGTTTCAGTTTAATTTGTGCAAGTTAAATTAACTTATCATGGCAAAAGCTAGTCTACACATATGAAGACATGATAAATATAGCAAATGAGCACAAGTCATGGATGTAATTATGTGGTTATATTACAATGCAGCATGTAATGCAGAAAATCCAGCTCCCCCTCAACATGTGATGCAGCTTTTAGTTCAAGTTGAGTTATGTCAATATTAAGCTCCAGAAGCTCCCAAATGAACTCCCCCTAAACCAAAGCAATAAGATCGAGAAGCTGGTAAAGAAATCAAAGAAGGCAGTCCTTAAAACATAGATAAGATGTAGAGGAAACTATGGCTCAGACTGACTCTCATCTACCCCATATGACTCCAGGACTAGTAGCTGACGGGAAAACACACACTAGAGAGCAAACACGTACCCTGTCTACCCGAGGGTGGCCCAACCCTCGCTAGAGCCTACAAGAAGTGGGTGAGCTCAACCTAGTGAGATGAGAAACAGCTAATATACAGCATCCTGAAAGCACAAGATAAGAGTAAGGAGTCTAAGCACCTCGGCAAGAGAACCACTCTAACCTGTGCTGGAAAGACTAACCACAATGCACCCACAAATGCAATGCAACAGAAATGAGACAGAAGCATAATCAATATAGTAAAGCAGTAAAGTCCAAGCTCCCCCTCACAACAGTCCATAAGGACAAACCACCCCAAGCTCTCCCCGCAGAGCTGAAAACCTCGAGCTGTCCAAAGGCTTGGTGAAGATATCACCAACGGTGGACACTCTCCTGGCCGAGCACGATGTCACCCTTCTCCACATGGTCTCTAAGGAAGTGAAAGCGAATATCAATATGCTTGGTACGAGAATGCTGCACTGGGTTCTTAGCAATGTTAATCGCAGAAGTGTTATCACAAAGGAGTGGAACACTGTCGATAACTAACCCAAAGTCCCGTAGGGTCGAGACCATCCAAGCACCGACTACAAAGAATCGGTCGCGACAACGTGCTCGGCCTCTGCGGTGGATCAGCAACACCGGATCGCTTCCTCGAGGACCGAAAATGAGAGAAGTGCCAATAAATTGGCAGTGCCGAAGTGCTCTTCCTATCTATCCTACAACAAGAAAATCGCATCCGAGTAGGCTCTCAAGGAAAGACACGAAGAGGAAGAGTATCAGATACCATAGTCAATGGTAGCTCGAAGGTACCGAAGGATGCGCTTCACCGCCTGACGGTGAGATACGCGAGGAGAAGCCTGAAACCGGGCACAAAGACACACGGAGAAGTGTATGTCCGGTCTCGAGGCAGTGAGGTACAAGAGGGAGCCGATCATACTACGATACTCCTTCGATCAAGCGGCTCGCCGTCCTCATCTCGGGTCGAGTGGAACCGATGTAGCCATCGGAGTGGACACTGGCTTACCATCACTCATATCGAAGCACTTTAGGAGATCTCGAGTGTACTTGCCCTGATGCAAGAAGGTACCCTCCCGAGTCTGCCTAATTTGGAAGCCAAGGAAAAAGCTCAACTCGCCCATCATGCTCTGTAACAGCCTGGAAAGATCATAGGGACTGTGAAATAAAAATTTTGTGAATTATCTTGCGATACATTGTATTGAGTGGGTTTTTAAAATATTTCTGGAAAATTTAGGGTTCCAAAAATTAGGATATTGAGTGGGAAAAATGCACCTGTTTAAATTATAGAAGATTCAAATTTTAAATGCGGATCTGAAAAGATGATCCATAAAAATGCACAAGTTCAAATGAATATTTTGTAAAGTGCAAAATTAGATTTAAATTAAGAAATAAATATTACATAAATGCTTGGCATAAAATTTTAAATATCTACATTTTGCACCAAATAGATATACCCTAAACTAATAAAAGAATAGAAAAGAAAAGTCCCCACCCGGCCCCACACTGCAGGCGCCGCCTCCCCATCGGCCTCTCGCTCCTCCTCACGACCGGTGGGCCCCACCGCCCGACCCCTCTCCTTTCTTCTCTCGCGTGCGCTACTGGACCCCTTCCTCCGCCTCGGCCAGACGACGCCCACGTCGCTATAAACCCGCGGAGGGGCATCGGCCCGCAGGGACGTGCGGCCACCGCCCACGAACCCCGCCGCGCCTGTGCCGCCTGCCGCGGCCGCAGCCACCACCACCCATGGCAGACCACCCGTGTCCCACTGGGTCCGCTGTGGCCACCCACTCCGGTTGGCTATAAAGCCCATGGGTCACCTCGGAAGGATCGCCTGTGCACCTCGTCATTTTCCCACCTCTAACCGCCTAAAGCCACCCGAGCGCCGAGCTCCTTTCTCCCCAACTCCCCGTTGGCCTCCGAGCAATTCATGCTACTCGCCATGGGAGCTCAGTTCCTTGCTCCCCCTCCATCTCTAGAGATCGCCGACCTTCTCCCGGCCTCACCCGAGCCTCCCGTCGCCTGTGCCTCGCCGGCACTGAGCTCCTCCCCGAGCGCCCCGCCACCGCACGTCGCCGACCTATCTCCGACGAGCTCCTACCCTCACCGGCACCTCCGTCATCTTCGCCGCAGCTCCAGCAACCCGTTTTGGCCCACCCCACGACCTCCCCGGACCTCCCTCGCCGACGACGCTGTAACATCCCAAAATTGCTTTATTTAATTTTCTGGGATTTATTTGATTTTATCTGGTATTTATTCTTGAGCCTAGAGCAAGAAAAAGTATTTCTAAACATCTTATTTAAAATAAAATGAGTTTATTTTGATTTGTTTTAGGCTTCCCTAAATTTTATAGAATTGTTGAGATTTTTTTGGAATTAAAAATCAATTTTTGAAGCCAAAAGATATTTTTATAAAGTGTGAAAAAGGTCAAAATGAATTCAAAAAATATTTTTCCTAAGTATAAAACATTCCCAGGGATTTTCTGTAATTTTTTATAGAATTTTTAAGAATTATCTGCTATTTTCTAAGTATTTATAAATACCCCCCTATTTTCTGAAAATAGAAATGCGAATTAAAATCCGGGTTAATCTGGTGTTGACACGTGTCGCACCGAGATTAAATCCATCTTTTTCCTTGATTTAATCCAAGCCCTCCATCATCACTTAAAATGGATGGCCGAGATTGTGCCACGTGTCTCAAATCCAACCACTCATTTGTTTCTCTCTCTCTCACTTACGCGTGGGGCCCACTTGTCATCACCTTCCTCTCCTTCTTCTTCCTCTCTTCCTCTCTCTCCTTCTTCCTTTGCTGCACGGCATGGCCGCCACCGCCTTCTCCTCCGCCGCCTCGAGCACCGCGCACCGACCGAGCCACCCCGCCACCGCCACCACCGGCCGCCTCGGCCACCGTCGCGCCCACGCCGCCTAAACCGAATGGTCGCCGCCGCCGCCATAAATGCCGCCCGAGCTCCGCGCCGTCGTCACCACTTCCCAAAATTTGTCGCCTCGACTCCCTCGTGGACCGCCGCACCTCACCGGCCATTAATGGCGCCCCGCTCGCGTTCACACCACCCTAACTGGCTTCACACCCGTGAAATCCGTCGAGCTCAACCGTCGCTCCTCCCTATATAAAGCTCCTCCAAGCCCCATCGGCACCGCACCATTCCACCACCCTCTTCCCCACCTCGGCTCCTCTCCCCGCCGCCCAACGCCGCCTATGGGAGCACCGCCGCTTCTTTCCTCCACCGCCGCCACCTCCGTGCACTGAAGACTCGCCACCGTGGGGGATGGAATCCTCATCCTCCCTCTACCGCCACCGCCCCTCGCCGCCGCCGAGCGGTGTGCTCTCCGGCGGCGCCCGCCCGTGGAGCCGCCGTGCGGTCAAGCCTGGCCACGTGGACGCCACGTTGGCACACGTGCCAGCCCAGTGGCAGCCACGTGGCGCCACATGTGCCCTAAATGCCACGTCATCATTTCTTTTAAATTTATTTATTTTAATTCAGTGATGATGTCATAATTCAGTATTTTTCTATACAAAAATAAATCAGGAAATTCGTCTTTTCTTTTTCCTTCTTTTTAAACTTCCAAAGGCTTGTATTTGCTCATTTTAGCTCCAAATTTAACCATTCAAATTTCTAAATTTTTCTAAAAATATAAACTATCCATTTCTAAGTCTTTTTCAAATTTTTGAATTTTATTTGAATTTTATTTGAATTCTTTTTGGTTCTTCACGTGTAGAATACGAGGATTTCGTCGAGGGCGATTTCAACGACGATTTCGACGTTGAGCAACCAGGCAAGTTACATCTTTGATCATATTGAACCCAGTATTTTAACAGTATCTATATTGTTTTTAAATTATTATGCATGCGTAATTTTATTTAATTCTAGTTTAAATTCAATTTGAATCATAGTTATGCCTAATTCCTTTGTATAGCCAAATTTGATATTTCATGTCAAAATACCTTGTCAACCCTAGATAAAACCTAGTTAGTACATTAGTATTAACTAGACATTTGGTAAAAATGCTTAGCCATGCTGAGAATACTGTGGTTTGGGAATTTTCTTCACATAAAATGATAGACTTTAAAACCGACTTTCTGACTTTGGTAAGTCAGAATTGTTTGCAAAATGTTTCCAAACAAAATATAAAACTGGTTTAGACTTAGGCAATGGTAAGATGGTGGGTGCTTGCTGGCATGCATCGTAGTTGTTAGCTCGATGTTGATTGCCTGGCACACGTGGGTTCGAGGTATGGCCTAAGTCAAATTAAGGACCGGTCTGTGAGCTACTTTTACAAAGTCACACCGTACTACCACAAGTCCGGTATGGGACGGACCTAGCCAATTAATTTGCAAGGTTCCAATTAGATATCGCTAAAGGTTGAATGTGGGCGTGGCGAAGCCACGGGAAGTCTCACATGGCACAATAGGGGGCTCCAACATGTGGATTCATGTTGTAGTGAAACCTCAGTGGCGGCGTTATCTAGTTGACAGCTGAGCATTGTAAAGGCTTTGTCATGAACTCTCAGCCACACACCTAAGGTAGTGTGTTGATCGCGGGGCAAAAAGAGAACATGTCTTGTGGGTAAAGTTGTACACCTCTGCAGAGTATGAAACTATCCTGGATAGCCGTGTCCACGGTTATGGACATGCTGAGTAGAGTTTTTCACAGATTAGACTTTGGTTTTATTAAAAAAATCTGGTTTGTGGAAAATCGGTTATCTTTGGAAAGATGGTCCCGTAGGATACCCGAGAATAGGTTGGTGTTGGTTGAAGCCTCACTAACGTTATTATCTTGAACAAAGTTGTTTTAATTATTGTATCAAATTCAGCTTTCATTATACTTATAGTGTTTATTTCAAATAATGCCATTTTCTGCAAATAACCATATTATGCCATCCTTTGTAAATCCTTATGCATGCATTCAATCTGTTAAATCTCATGGTGTAACTTGTGGAGTACATTTGTACTCATGTTGCTCTATCTAACTCTTTCAGAGGAAGCTTTCGACGATTGCGGTGAGGACTACGATTAGGCCGCGTCTTACAGTCAATTCGCCTTGTGGGAAGGTTGGATGGGCTGCCGCTACCTTTAATGTTTTCCGCTGTCTATTTTGGTGTTATGCTCTATTGTAAACTTTGATTTTAATATCAAACCTTTGCTTTAATATATTATGGTTGAATGTGAGATATTCATCATTTGGAACCCCGTGTGCACTAGCTTTTTCCTGGGATAGTGCGATTAACACAGAGGGTCTTGGAGTCGTTGCTCCGGGTCCCGACAGAGATGGTATCAAAGCATGTTGACCCTAAGACGTGACCGTAGATAGAATAGATGGGCAAACTTTAAGGATATATTTCAAGGATATTCAAATATTTTAAAATTTCTAATTATATCTCTTTTCACACTCTCTCTCAACTACTTTCTAATTTAAAAATTGTTTACTAATTTCTCCTCTTTTTCTAAATTGTAGATGGCTGAATGTCCCACCCAAGTCACTCACGGAACCCTTGCCGGACACCTGGCTGACTGCCTTTGGACTCTCCTTCAGGAGATAGGTTTTCAGGCTCGCCCTATTTACCAGGGGTACCTGAGCACCTATGGAAACCAGGAACGTTGGAGGGTTGAAGTGTTGATCTTTGCCAACATAGGAGATGAGGCAGCCACCCATACCTTCTCCAACGGGATCCAAGATGCTGCTCGCGAAGCCATTCGCCAGCTAAGGGACATCTACGCTCAAGATCTTCAATGCTCTACTTTCCGATACTACCCTAGCCGGTTACCTGTCAGCACCAACAGCATCTACTCCACCACAAGATTCGAGGGCAACCCCCGGCTTGTTCGTCAAGTGCAGTTCACCAAGTCCTTGGATTATGCGTATCAAGCCACCTTGGAGGAGTTAAGCTCTGTTTCGCAGAGACTCCAGGCCGCTGAGGAAGAATTGGCCAAGTACCAAGCTGAAGATGAAGGCTCTTCTGTCACCGTGCTACCTCCAAAGAAGCGCAAAATCCAGTCGGTTGGTAGCAGTGCAAGCTATTAGGAGTCATAGTTTAAGTTGTCCTTAGAAAACGTTACCTTGTGAGCTGTTATTCCTTTGTCAACAGCCTCAAGATTATCTTTATTAATGAAGTATTTTTTATGAATGATATTTAGAGTTCTTGTGATCTTTGTGTTTTCTTTTGGTGGGAATGTTACATAGACCTTCTCCTAAGACTCTCTCCTTCTTTCCTTTAAATCTGGAGCCTGCAGCAATATGGTGAACACCTGAAGAAACGCCATTGAAGGAAATCCCAACGACAGTGCTGGAGCTCAAGGAATTGAATCCGCTCCTATTCCTCCACCCCGCCAGCAATCGGACCAGATTGGGCTCAGTTGATGGCCAACCAAACACAGTTGATTCAGCTTTTAGCTCAGACGATCAATAATCCAGCTCAACAGTTTCATCAGCCGTTAGCCCAAGCTCCCCAGAACCGTCTGCCTGAATTTCTGAGAATAAGGCCCCCAACCTTCTCAAGTAGCACAGAACCAATGGACGCTGACGATTGGCTCCGTGCTATTGAAAAGAAATTGGATATTATGCAGTGTACTGATCGAGAAAAAGTCCTGTTTGCTACTCATCAGCTGAATGGACCAGCCTCTGAGTGGTGGGATACTCTAACCGCCTCTCATGCCAACCCCCAAACTATTTCTTGGAATGAATTCGTGCAAGATTTCCGGAAAGCTCACATCCCTACGGGAACCAAGATCTTAAAGAAGAAAGAACTCAGAGCTTTGCACCAAGGAAGCCGCACTGTTAACGAATATCTGCAGAAATTTAACCAGCTATCCCGCTATGCACCAGAAGACGTAGCCACTGATGAAGCCAAGCAAGAAAGGTTTCTGGAAGGACTAAATGACAACCTTGCTGTGCAGTTAATTTCTGGTGACTATGCTGATTTTCACCAACTGGTGAGTAAAGCCATCCGCCAAGAGGCCAAGTTCATGGAAATGGAGAACAGAAAAAGGAAGATGGTTGTGCAAAAGGGAAACCCAGGAGGATATCCAAAAGCTCGTATCACATCCCCGCAGAACAGTCAGTTCAAGACACCCTTCAACAAGTTCAAGCCGCAATCAAGCAATTTCAGGCCAGCAGTCAACCGCCCACCTCAGCAAATCAATCGACCAATTTCTCAAGCAAGCCATGGGCAGGTACCTAAGGGTACCATCTCGCCTGAAGGAGTGACTTGTTTCTATTGTAAAGAGACAGGACATTATGCCAAATCTTGCCCAAAGAAGCTCCAAGTTGCAGCTAATACCAGCGCATCAGGAAGTCAGACCCCAAGGCCTCAATTCAAGAAGCAGGAGAACTTGATTAAGGGACGAGTGAACCATGTCACCTTGAAGAAGCTCGATCGCACGGATGTTGTGCTAGGTATGTTCCTTGTGAATTCATGATCGACATCGTTCTTTTTGATTCAGAGCATCCCATTCTTTCATTTCAAAAGCTTTTATGATTAAGAATGGGGTAAAACGAGACCTTTGGGTAGCTCTATGATAGTTCTTTCCCCTGGGGCAAAAATGAGGTCAAGCACCTTGTGTCCAAAAGTAGAGATACTCATAGATGAGATTTTGTTCATAGCAGACCTTATAGTTTTGGAATCCCAAGGTTTGGATATTATTCTTGGAATGAACTGGTTAGCCAAGAACAATGGACGAATCAATTGTGCTAGCCAATCCATATCCCTCACCAATGATCAAGGAAGAGAAGTAACCTTTATCCCAAAAGCATCGGAAAAAGGGATATGTGTGGTTAATCAGCTTCAAGCCCTGGAAGAAGTACTAGTTGTGCAAGATTATTGTAGGACCAAAATGGCAACAGAGGGGGGGTGAATGGTGCCTTAAAAATTCTCCCAAAAATTCAATCCTATCTTTTCTCCAATAGCTAAAGAGTCAGAAGAAGAAGATTGATTGTTCATCGAAAACTCGGAGAGAACAGAGAAGAATCACCACCGGAAGAAAAACAACAGAGAACACCAAAGAATTGCCGTGGTCAAAAGATATCTCATGAAGATCGACCACGGTCAGAAATCAAGGAAAAAGCAGGCGGCAGATTGAGTCCGACAATAGATTACCGTGGTCGTCGGACCAAAATGGACGAAGAAAACAATCGGCGCCTAAACCGAGAAGATCGGACCATCGGTCGAAATCGAGAATTACCACGGTCGAATCACCGCCGAAGGTCTTTATCGTGATCGAAGACGGTGAGAAGAACTCATGACCGAGACAACCAAAGAATCGTAGTCGTAAGACCAACTCAAGGTAGTCGTAATACAAGAACAAGGCTGCGCACGACGATCACCGAAATGAGAGTAGCCATACGGCCGCCGTGGTCGTAGCAAAGAATATGGACGTGGTCGAACGGCAACTCGTAGTCGATAACAGAGAAGTGGTCATGCGAGACGAGAGGTCGAACTCGGCGTGGTAGTAAGTCAATTGATGATCGAACGGCCGACGTGGTCGAAATGATTACCGAACCGACAAATGAAAATAAACATAAATACCGAGTTGTCGAAGCGAGAAGCGAGATAACCCGATGGTCGATCTGCGCTGCGCCCAAGATCACGTGGTCGTGGCTCGAGCGAGCTGTTCCATGCGCACGACCGCAAAGACCAAAACCTAGATAACTTGCAAATCTTCAAACGAAATGAGGAGATATTTTAACCACAAAGATTCAAAGATCCTCGGAAGAGAAATCACCTAGTAAAACTAAAGTCTTTGCAATGGTCGGCTAGAACGACACGGTCAAAACCGAAAGCGAGAACTGGGGCGCATGACCGAGAGACACGAAATTTCTCCGATTCGACCTTGCTCTCGGGAATGAATCGCCAAATTGCCTTGAGCGATTCTCTGCTCGAGCAAATCAAATATAAGCCAACTCTCAAAGGAAATACGTATGAACGAAAATGAAGAGATGGCAAATAAATCAATGAAAACATCTCAAGAACGACCTCTCAACCCGGATCACAAACACGCACCCATCTCATAGATAAACTCTAACAAGTACAGAGATGAGTCCTCTCAAATCATAACACGGAGGTTTCGCAACCACTCCCCACAGGAGGACAAGCTCTAGCCCTAGAGCACACACACAGAATACACTCCCAAGGGAGGGAGAGGCGGCCGCCTCCAAGGCCTAGCCGACCAACTCAAGTCCAACACTTGCCTCCCTCTCCCTTTATAGCCTCACACTGAGACTAACCCTAATGGATCCATCCATTAGTCCACACTGAGGATAACCCAGTAAACCCACCTAACACCGGGTTTTATCACTCACTTTACCCGCTAACTCAAATGCTTTGCTGCTATCCCAACAGACCCGCACTTTGCACGTTAGCGCCAACCGAATCCACTTCTTTTCTCGGGTGCTTTCCCGGAGGACACTTCCTTTGCGCTTTGGCATTTCTCCAAAATGCCCTCACACCGCCTTCCCGTCACGCTTGCACCCACTTGAGACCTCGTTGTCTTGGCACCTCCGGTCGTTACGGACCCCGACACGGCCGTGTCTCGTCCCAACCGTCCATGCCTCGCCACAATCGCGCTTTGCCTTCCGATCGGCCGGACCACACCGACCACGCCATCTCCGACCGGTGGACTTGACTTCTCCTAAGTCTAGTCCGGTCCGTTTGCCGCACACGACCGCACCCGACATCGGACCGTCGGACCTCCGACTCCTCCCCGAGCCTAGTCCCGATCCACCTCGCCGCCGCTCGTCGTGTCCACCTTGGCGCCTCAGCTCTGTTCCTCGTCTCCGGCTCACAACCACCTCACCACCTCGATCATCTTGGCGTCTCCGGCCGTCGGACCTCAACACCTCCTGTGCCTAGTCCCGGTCCTCCCGCCTCACCATGAAATAGCTCAAGTCCTGCAGACCACACGCACAAGCAAACCGTCACATAGCACCGCACCAAAACACATGCACCATCAATGGTCACGTTCAACAAGATCTCGGTGCACAATCACGCAACCTTCTAGTCGTACACCCCATACGACCACTCGAACACTCAATTCATGAAGTGGTCAAGTCCTAGAAGACTTCTCAACAACCTTCGACCACCACAACATGCCGTCACGACCATCTCAAAGCTCGTTACGACCATGCGGACACAAGCTACGACCATCACTAGCCGCTTTGACTTTATCGCACAAAGTCTAGACCTCATCGAGCACTCTGTTGCACCAACCGAGACACTCGAGCCCAACAGAAAATAGATTGCAACAAGACCATCAAAATGATGAACCAATAAGTCCACAAGGTCCACAACATCACGAAACCCAACCGACCGATTCCCATCATAATCGGACACCATATGTGCCCACACGACCGGTTTTAATGAGCTCCATCGACCACGGTCGGACATCCGCTAACGTGGTCAAAACAGCGGCGTAGCGTGATCGAACGCCGATCTCCCAGCGTGGTCGAAGACCCGCGCCACAACGTGGTCGAAACGCCAGCGCCCAACGTGGTCGGCGCCCCAAGCGCCAACGTGGTCGTAAACCGGCGCCGACTACCGATCACGACCAGCGCGTCGAAACTTCACAACGTGGTCGTAGATGGCCCTAGAGACCTCCGACCACGGTTATTTTCGTTGAGTAAGATACCGCGTGGTCCTCACGCGATCCGACCGACTTCGATCACGTCCAAATTCACCGAGGATGCCGCAACGTGGTCGTGGCGCCCTGGTGGCCTCAGACCACGACCAGCGTGGTCGTGACTCCACAACGCGTGGTCGTCACGCTACTCGACGGTTCTTGATTTCGCTCAGCGTGGTGGTATACCCTTCCGATCACGACCAGCGTGGTCGTACAACACTCGAAGGGTTTCGACCACGACCAAACGTGGTCGTAAATGGCCGGGTGACCTTCGATCATGGCCAAATATTCCGAGGGCTCCGCAGCGTGGTCGTACTCCCCGAGAGACTTTCGACCACGGCTAAACTTGTCGAGAAGGCCTGGCGTGATCGTAGATCTCCACAGCGTGGTCGTATAGCCTTCCCGACCACTCGTTCAATGCCTCACTCGGTTTCAACTAAGGACAACGTGGTCGTGGCGGTCTGGCGACAATTGTTAAGGCTTACGACTTTGCGGTCGGCTCAAACCTCAAAACCAAACTCAATCTTTCTAGATCAAGAGTCAATTACTCATCACAACCATGGGGTGACCTCCACATGGTCTCACAATTATCCAGATGTTTTTCCAGAAGAGTTACCAGGAATGCCACCAGATAGGGAAATCGAGTTTGTGATTAACTTAGTTCCCGGAGCTGCTCCAATTTCCAAGAGACCGTACAGAATGCCAGCAAATGAGCTAGTCGAGTTAAAGAAGCAACTTCAAGAGTTAGAAGAAAAAGGGTATATTCGTCCAAGTTCTTCACCATGGGGATCACCTGTGTTGTTTGTTAAGAAGAAAGATGGAAGTTTGAGGATGTGCATAGATTACCGAGGACTCAATGAGATTACAATCAAGAACAAGTACCCGTTGCCCAGAATAGATGATCTGTTTGATCAGTTGAAAGGAGCAAGTATTTTCTCCAAGATAGACTTGAGGTCAGGATATCATCAGTTAAGGATTAAAACTGAGGACATTCCCAAAACTGCTTTCTCCACTCGTTATGGACATTATGAGTTCACTGTAATGTCATTCGGACTGACAAATGCACCTGCATATTTTATGAGTATGATGAACAGTGTATTCATGGAATATTTGGATAAGTTCATTGTGATCTTCATAGATGATATTCTTATTTATTCAAAAGATAAAGAAGAGCATGAGAAACATCTTCGGATAACTTTGGAAAAGCTTAGAGAGCATCAGCTTTACGCTAAGTTTAGTAAATGTGAATTTTGGTTAAGAGAAGTTGCCTTTCTGGGGCATATTGTGACAGCTGAAGGAGTCGCCGTGGACCCTTCTAAAGTAGAAGCAGCAATGGAATGGAAGCAACCCAAGTCGATGGCGAAGTCGAAGTTTTCTTGGACTTGCTGGTTACTATCGTCGCTTTATAGCAGGTTTTTCAGAGTTAGCCAAGCCAATGACTCAACTTCTAAAAAAGGAAAAGAAGTTTGAATGGACAAAAGCCTGTGAGCAAAGTTTTCAGACTCTCAAGAGCAAGTTAGTTTCAGCACCAGTACTTATCCTGCCAGATGTGCATAAAGATTTTGAAGTCTTCTGTGATGCTTCCCGTCAGGGTCTTGGATGTGTATTGATGCAAGAAGGCCGAGTGATAGCTTATGCATCCCGACAGTTAAGACCTCATGAAAATAATTATCCTACCCATGACCTGGAATTAGCAGCCTTAGTGCATGCTCTGAAAATTTGGCGTCATTACCTCATTGGCAATCGTTGTGAAGTATATACGGATCATAAGAGTTTGAAATATATTTTCACCCAGGCAGAACTTAACTTAAGGCAAAGAAGATGGCTTGAGTTAATAAAAGATTATGATATTGGAATCCATTATCACCCAGGAAACGCCAATGTTGTAGCCGATGCGCTCAGCAGAAAATCTTACGTAAAGAATGTTTTGGCAGAAGCAGACCAGACCCAACTTCAGGAAGGAGTCTCCCATCTAAGATTAAATTCAGAAAAGAAAAGTATCCTTACAGCTTTAGAGATTCAGTCTACTCTACCGGACCAAATCAAGGAAGCTCAGAAAGTTGATGAGGATATTCAGGAAATTGAGAAAAATATGAGAAGAGGCAAATCACCTGGATTCAGTGAAGATGAGCATGGAACTGTTTGGTATGAAAATTGTATCTGTGTACCCAATAATCTAGAGATTAAGAAATTAATTCTGCAAGAAGCACATGAAACCCCATACTCAATCCACCCAGGACGTACCAAATATACCAGGACCTTAAAGAAAGGTATTGGTGGGTGAGTATGAAGAAGGAAATTGCAGAATTTATTGACGCATGTGACACCTGTCAAAAGGTCAAATCAGAACATCAAAAGCCGGCATGACTCTTGCAACCCTTGCCTATCCCAGATTGGAAGTGGGAATAAATAGGCATGGACGTCATAACTGGATTGCCCAGAACTCAATCCGGTTATGACTCCATCTGGGTAATAATTGATCGGTTAACTAAAGTGGCACATTTTATACCAGTCAAGACTTCATACTCAGGAGGTAAGCTAGCAGAACTGTATATGTCCAAGATTGTGTGTTTGCATGGAGTTGCTAAAAAGATAGTATCAGATAGAGGAAGTCAGTTCACTTCCCGGTTTTAGAAGAAAATTCATGAAGAGTTCGGAAGTAAGCTTAACTTCAAGATCGACTTATCATCCCAGACATGATGGACGAGACAGGCGAGTAAATCGATTCTAGAGGATATGCTGAGAGCTTGTGCTTTGGATTTTGGAAATAGTTGGGATAAGTCATTACCCTATGCAGAGTTCTCTTACAACAATAGCTATCAGACCAGTTTGCAGATGACACCTTTTGAGGCACTTTATGGCAGAAAATGCAGAACGCCTTTATTCTTGGAGCAACCAGAAAAGTTTGAAGATGCTAGTCCAAACCTACTTCATGATGCTGAAGAAAAAGTAAGGAAAATCAGGGACAAATTAAAAATAGCTCAGTCAAGGCAGAAAGTTATCTTGACAATCGATTTACAGATTTAACTTTTGAAGTCAACGATTTTGTCTATCTCCGAGTATCCCCTCTTCGAGGAGTAAAAAGATTTCAGGCAAGAGGAAAACTTGCACCAAGATATATTGGACATTTTAAAATTATAAGCCGTAGAGGGGAAGTTGCCTATCAGTTGGATCTGTCGTCGAGTCTGTCAGGAGTACACAATGTTTTCCATGTGTCCCAATTAAAGAAATGCCTCCGAATTCTAGCAGAGCAAGCAGCTTTGGAAAACATAGATCTGCAGGAAGATCTTTCTTATCATGAGCATCCAATCAAGATCTTGGAAATATCAGAGCGTCAAACCAGAAAAAGAGCAATCAAATTCTGCAGAGTTCAGTGGAGTAACCATACCGAGGATGAAGCAACCTGGGAACGAGAAGAGGATCTAAGAGCCAACCATCCCCATCTCTTTGCTAGCTAGTTCAAATCTCGAGGGCGAGATTTCTTTTTAGGGGGGTAGGTTTGTAACATCCCAAAATTGCTTTATTTAATTTTCTGGGATTTATTTGATTTTATCTGGTATTTATTCTTGAGCCTAGAGCAAGAAAAAGTATTTCTAAATATCTTATTTAAAATAAAAAGAGTTTATTTTGATTTTTTTAGGCTTCCCTAAATTTTATAGAATTTTTGAGATTTTTCTGGAATTAAAAATCAATTTTTGAAGCCAAAAGATATTTTTATAAAGTGTTAAAAAGGTCAAAATGAATTAAAAATATTTTTCCTAAGTATAAAACATTCCCAGGGATTTTCTGTAATTTTTATAGACTTTTTAAGAATTATCTGTTATTTTCTAAGTATTTATAAATACCCCTTATTTTCTGAAAATAGAAATGCGAATTAAAATCTGGGTTAATCTGGTGTTGACACGTGTCGCACCGAGATTAAATCCATCTTTTTCCTTGATTTAATCCAAGCCCTCCATCATCACTTAAAATGGATGGCCGAGATTGTGCCACGTGTCTCAAATCCAACCACTCATTTCTTTCTCTCTCTCTCACTTACGCGTGGGGCCCACTTGTCATCACCTTCCTCTCCTTCTTCTTCCTCTCTTCCTCTCTCTCCTTCCTCCTTTGCCGCACGGCTTGGCCGTCGCCACCTCGCCTTCTCCCACGGCGCCCCGAGCACCGCCGCCGACCGCCACCCATACCGCCACCACCGCCGCCTCGGCCGCCGTCAGCACGCCCACGCCCAAACCGAACGCCGCCGCCGCCATAATGCCGCCCGAGCTCCGCCGCCGCCACTTCCCGAAATTTGTCGCCTCGACTCCCTCGTGGACCGCCGCACCTCACCGGCCATTAATGGCGCCCGCGTTCACACACCACCCTAACCGGCCACACCGTGAACTCCCATGAGCTCAACCGCCGCTCCTCCCTATATAAAGCTCCTCCAAGCCCCCATCGGCACCGCACCATTCCACCACCCTCTCCCCACCTCGGCTCCTCTCCCCGCCGCCGAATGCCGCCCCACCGAGCACCACCGCCGCCTTCTTTCCTCCACCACCGCCACCTCCGGCCATGAAGACTCGCCACCGGTGGGGATGGAATCCTCATCCTCCCTCTACCGCCACCGCCCTCCGGGTCGCCGCCGGCGGAGCTCTCCGGGCCGCGCCGCCCGTGGAGCCGCCGTGCGGTCAAGCACAGCCACGTGGGCGCCACGTTGGCACGTGGCGACCCGATGGCGACCACGTGGCGCCACGTGTGCCCTAAATGCCACGTCATCATTTCTTTTAAATTCATTTATTTTAATTCAGTGATGACATCATAATTCGGTATTTTTCTATACAAAAATAAATCAGGAAATTCGTCTTTTCTTTTTCCTTCTTTTTAAACTTCCAAAGGCTTGTATTTGCTCATTTTAGCTCCAAATTTAACCATTCAAATTTCTAAATTTTTCTAAAATCTAAACTATCCATTTCTAAGTCTTTTCAAATTTTGAATTTTATTTGAATTTTATTTGAATTCTTTTGGTTCTTCACGTGTAGAATACGAGGATTTAGTCGAGGGCGATTTCAACGACGATTTCGGCGTTGAGCAACCAGGCAAGTTACATCTTTGATCATATTGAACCCAGTATTTTAAAAGTATCTATATTGTTTTTAAATTATTATACATGCGTAATTTTATTCAATTCTAGTTTAAATTCAATTTGAATCATAGTTATGCCTAATTTCTTTGTATAGCCAAATTTGATATTTCATGTCAAAATACCTTGTCAACCCTAGATAAAACCTAGTTAGTACATTAGTATTAACTAGACATTTGGTAAAAATGCTTAGCCATGCTGAGAATACTGTGGTTTGGGAATTTTCTTCACATAAAATGATAGACTTTAAACCGACTTTCGACTTTGGTAAGTCGAAATTGTTTGCAAAATGTTTCCAAACAAAATATAAAACTGGTTTAGACTTAGGCAATGGTAAGATGGTGGGTGCTTGCTGGCATGCATCGTAGTTGTTAGCTCGATGTTGATTGCCAGGCACACGTGGGTTCGAGGTATGGCCTACGTCAAATTAAGGACCGGTCTGTGAGCTACTTTTACAAAGTCACACCGTACTACCACAAGTCCGGTATGGGACGGACCTAGCCAATTAATTTGCAAGGTTCCAATTAGATATCGCTAAAGGTTGAATGTGGGCGTGGCGAAGCCACGGGAAGTCTCACATGGCACAATAGGGGGCTCCAACATGTGGATTCATGTTGTAGTGAAACCTCGATGGCGCGTTATCTAGTTGACAATGAGCATTGTAAAGGCTTTGTCATGAACTCTCAGCCACACACCTAAGGCAGTGTGTTGATCGCGGGGCAAAAAGAGAGAACATGTCTTGTGGGTAAAGTTGTACACCTCTGCAGAGTATGAAACTATCCTGGATAGCCGTGTCCACGGTTATGGACATGCTGAGTAGAGTTTTTCACAGATTAGACTTTGGTTTTATTGAA
Source organism: Bonia amplexicaulis (assembly GCA_036346245.1). Taxonomy (NCBI): domain Eukaryota; kingdom Viridiplantae; phylum Streptophyta; class Magnoliopsida; order Poales; family Poaceae; genus Bonia; species Bonia amplexicaulis. Next base: position 20,694,006 of record CM070747.1, on the reverse strand, counting down.
AAAATCTGGTTTGTGGAAAATCTGGTTATCTTTTGAAAAGATGGTCCGGGTAGGATACCCGAGAATAGGTTGGTGTTGGTTGAAGCCTCACTAACGTTATTATCTTGAACAAAGTTGTTTTAATTATTGTATCAAATTCAGCTTTCATTATACTTATAGTGTTTATTTCAAATAATGCCATTTTCTGCAAATAACCATATTATGCCATCCTTTGTAAATCCTTATGCATGCATTCAATCTGTTAAATCTCATGGTGTAACTTGTGGAGTACGTTTGTGCTCATGTTGCTCTATCTAACTCTTTCAGAGGAAGCTTTCAACGATTGCGGTGAGGACTACAATTAGGTCGTGTCTTACATTCAATTCGCCTTGTGGAAAGGCTGGATGGGCTGCCGCTACCTTTAATGTTTTCCGCTGTCTATTTTGGTGTTATGCTCTATTGTAAACTTTGATTTTAATATCAAACCTTTGCTTTAATATATTATGGTTGAATGTGATATATTCATCGCTGGAACCCTGTGTGCACTAGCTTTTTCCTGGGATAGTGGGATTAACACAGACGGTCCTGGAGTCGTTGCTCCAGGTCCCGACAGACGCCACCGCCCACTCCGGCCTCGGACCGCCCTTTCGGCCCCAGCACACCCCTAAGAGGTAATATTACCCTTAGGGTTGAGATCTGCCATGAGCCCGCCTGCTAGCGCGCCACCCTTCCCCTCGGCTCCCTCGGCTCGCGTTCGAGCCCCGCTAACGCAGCACCGAGGTTGAGCCTTTTTAAAATCCACCGTGACAGTGGGCCCCACCGTCGGCCGATCACAGACAAGACGCCCATCGACAGCCGGACCCGCTTTGTCGAGGCGGAGGGGCGGCGTGAACCATCGCCGCCGGCCCCGTGTCGGCGCCGCGCTGAAGGATCCACAACGACAGCCGGGTCCCACATGTCGACTTTGTTATTTTCGGATTTAATTGAACCGAAAGTATTCAAATGTGCATAACTTATTCATTTTAGCTCCAAATTAAGTGAAACCAATTTGTAAATTCATCTAAATTCAAGAGCTATCTAATGGAACCAGAACCAACATTTTTGTAACTTGTTTGAATTTTGTGTTGTTATTTTGAATGTTGTACTAATTTTTATCCAAATTTTCGCGCACGTAAAAATTAGCATTCAAGCCTGTGAAGAGGAAGTCAGAGTGTGTGGGCCCAATACACAGAACCCCGACATCGGTAATCAAGGCGAGTCAATACTTTGATCATTTTGAGCCTACCTTTCCAATAAATTACTTTGATTTCAATTATTACGAACTGCATGCTTATATTTATATTGCAATACATGATAATTTCAGATTCTAGTTATATGTCCCTGCTTTCTTGATTATTATTATTATACATCCCTTCCGTTATACCTGGTTAAGTGATCCTTGTCTCCCTAGCAAAAGTAATAATGAAAGTACTCTTTCTGAAAATAAGTCCCTAAGTATTAGTGCCATGCCTAGGGTTGTTTAGGTAATTAGGGGTGTGAGAGCACCCTAGCATCTCTTATAAATTTGAGAAATCATTCTTGGGCAGTCATTGTGATGATGACTGATGTATGTTGGTGTAAGTATTTTCGTTCTAAAAGAACCCCCCATGCTTACTATCTGGGCGGATGGATCGAGGGTGTGTTTGTATGTATGAATGGTGCCGTGATAGCACAAAGGGGAGTGTGGTAGAACCGCCCAGATAACCATTAAGGACTGAATCTTGTGATGACCTCCCAAGGTACAAACAGTACAACCACATGCCGGCAAAGTGTAGGCAGGACTAAATAATTTGTGTAGCTCTAGTGTGGTTACGTGAAGCTATGAACACGAGCAAAGGGATGGATGGTCTCATCCCCGCCTTTGCCCGTGATGGCTCACGAGGGACCCTTCTCGAGGGATGGTTGCATCCTACAGAAGATAGACCTTAGCGGGCGTAACCACAAGTAGGATTATGTATTGTAACAGTCCTATGATAGACTACTCAACTGCATTGCTAAGGAATCATGTGGGGCAACGAGCAGATCTATCTCTTGTGGGTAAAGTGTACAAACTATGCAGAGTCAAAACTATTCGAATAGCCGTGCCCACGGTCATGGGCGGACATGGGAATCTGAATAGATATAGTTCTATTTCAAATCTTGATGGGTGGAATGGGATAAAAGTGGAGGGCAGAGAAAGGCCCTTAATTGAGTTGTCCTGGGTGTCGTCCCAGTGGTAATGTAAGCGGCTATAACGCTGAAGGCATAATATGAAGAGCAGAGACCATGTAACGGTGGATGGTCTCGGACTCGTTCAAAATAAATGTACATGTTAGGAGCATCATGTTTAAAAGTTCAAAAGGCTAGGTCTTAGAGAACTTTTAAGTATTGTAGTTTTAAAAGCACATTTCGGCAACCAAAATAACCTGAGCCTCCCTTGAATAAGCCTTGCATACTACTTAATGCATTCTGTGTATTGGCTCGCTGAGCACGGTGGTTAGTGTGCCCACACTCGCATTACCAAACCCAGATTCAGGAGCTCAAGATCATTATGCCTACGAGGAAGCACCTGCTGCAGATGGAGGAGACAACGCCGAGACTTAGGATGAATATTTCACTCTTAGGACCTTAGGCAATTAGACTAAGGTGTGGTTTGCGTACAAATATTACTGGAATTTCAGTAGTATTTGTATGACCACTTTTGCCCTCAGTCTTTGCTTGTGGTTAATAGGTCTACTTTGTTCTGCTTCCGCTGTTGTACTTTTGTAATGTAAATATTTGTCGTGAGCGGCCCTACTGTAAAAACTCCGCCCTTTTGAAGGCCTAACTTCGACTATGTTATGTAATAGTATTAAGATATTGTGTGAATTCAGCGATGTATGAAATGATTCAGCAATGTATCTGTGTGCATTATCTACTGATCCAGGGAATAATGCGGTAAGACACAGCAGATTCTGGGTTGAAAAATCTGGGTCTGACAGAGCTGGTATCAGAGCATACGACTGTAGGGTAAAAACCTTAGGTGGTCGTTAGAGCTTAGGACTGCGAATGTTACAAAATGTATAAAAAGGAATTTCTTAAAAATATAGCATAATAATTCTTCTCGCATCCTTCCTAGTTCTACTCTGTTCTACATTTCAGTTGGTATTTTGAAAATTACTAACGATATTATTTAATTACAGATGGCAGGAGCTGCAGACGCTGGACACTGGGACTTCTTCGCTCACGGAGTGCGTGAGGGAGAGTTTGTGGATATACTGCAAACCGCTCCACTACTTGGCTACGAGGACGCGCCCATCTACATGCGGTCGGAGGACCGTGATGGGGAGGCGAGTCCCGGTTAGTGGAGATCTTCATCTACCCCCGGTGCGAGGGAGACCCGTCTCACGTTTTCCAGACTACCCACCGAAGAAGCTTGGTGGCGGCAGCTCTACAGGACGCCGCCCGTCTGGCCACGGCCCGACTTTGCGACATCCACGCGACCCTGGTGTTAGAGTCTCCCTTCAGCTATCACCCGCTTCGGACAGAGCACGCCAGGTACGACGGGACCCGGGTGACTGAGTTGGAGGATGACCCGAGGCTCACGCATTAGGTGGACCTCACCGGGCCATGGGTACAAAGACACGTGGTGGCGCGGGAGGAGATCACCGCGCCGGGGCGCTTTGCCGCACGCCACATCGAGGTGGAGTCCTTGCGAGCAGCTCGCCCGGTCTGGCGGGCCTTGGCGGAGGCCAAGGCGGGCGGCTAGCCGCGCCTGACTCAGCAGACGCCACACCAGCCGCAGCTCCAACACCTCCGCCAGGTTCCGGGGGACTCCGCACTAGGCTCACGGCACGCAAGAGCGTGCGGCCCCTGGGGCCCCAGTCCGCTCTACGCCGAGGAGAGGCTCGCCAGCTGCTCACGCCCCACTCCAACACCGACCCGTCGAGTTTAGTGGTAGCAGTCCCTGTTCCTGTCGGACTACACCCTCCGGTCCAGTGTTGGTGACATGGAGGAGTAAGCGTCTGAGGTTTAGTAAGCATGATGCTTGCTAGGGGTTGGCTAGTGTTAGCAAGCACAACTCCTCGTCTTATTAGTAGCAGCTTGAGCCAGTGTCTTAGTCTCGTGTATGTGTAAATTATGAACGCTAAATATGTGTATGTTTGTAAAGCCCAGCATGGCTTGTGAGGCCATAGAAAGCTGGCTATGTGGTGTGTTGTCTATGTTTAATGAAAACGGCCTTGTGTTCTAAAATTTTTCTTTTGTTGATGTTTGGATTTGGTTCTTTTATATGATAACCTTGGGTTGTTAGTCTTATGGGGTTAGAACAAAAAATTGACAGAGTACTAAAATACCTGCAGATGGCCAGCCATAGAGTTACCCGAGCACAAGCTGGGGCAAACCCGCATATGCGAGCGTAAGTAGAAGCCAGCCAAGAAGCGCAGCACGTGGGAAGGGGAAGAGGCCCAAGTCAAGGGGTAAACCTCCCACCCCCGCCGACCAACCCGTCCATGGCACAAGTAATGGCACAAAGAAGCGCAAATACTTGAGCTATCTACGCGGCTAGCGCACCAACACCAATGTCCATGTTTCGACCGGCGACTTCATCAGGACCCGGCCCCTTACCTTCGCCGGGCCAGATGAGCCTCTCGAGGCGGAGGATTGGCTACGGAACACCGAAAGGAAGCTCCGTATAGCCAAGACCGCAGAGAATGACCAAGTAATCTTTGCAACCCACCAACCTGTGGAACTCAGAATCGCACGGTGGGAGAATTACCTGCCCACAAAAGGATATGAGGACACCCCTACTGGAGGTAGCACGACAATTGTACCATGGGCAGAGTTCAAGGCAGCCTTCAAGGCCAACTTTGTTCCAACTGGTGTGATGCGAATGAAGAAGAATGAATTCCGCAATCTGAAACAGGGCAGCATGCCAGTCAGTGAATACCTCACTAAGTTTAACCAACTGGCTCGCTACACCCCAACGGATGTAGCTGACGAAGAAGAAAAGATTGAGAGGTTCTTCGTAGGGATGAATGAAGAACTGCGAGTGCAGCTTATCGTTCAAGATTTCGCAAGCTTCCACCAACTTGTGAATAAGGCATTAGTTCTGAAAAATGAGAAGAAAAACTTGGAGGCTAGCCGCAAGCGCAAGCAAGTGGCTCGGCGACCTCAAGGAGATTCATCCGAAGTTCTTCAACAACCCTCCTTCTCGTGAACAGCCCGCCTGTAATCCCGGTCCCCAGACACCGTCAAGTGGCAACACTTTCGGACTCCCGTCCTTGGGCGGTTCTCGGAACCAATCCTGCGGCCTCCTTCAACCCTACTGACTATGGGGAAAAGGGCATTTGCCTATCGTTGCCGCAGCGGCAAACCACTCTCGTGAAGTTTAATTTGGGGACCACTCCCAACCGAGGCCAAGCTTCAGCCCCGAGCAAGGGAAATCAGACTCCTCAATCCAACAGGGCGACATCAACTCCAAACCGAGGGAGGGTCAATCACGTCACCACAGAAGAAGGCGAGGAGGCCGGAGTCTGCTGAGTGCGTTTTTTCATTAAGACATTACCGTCACGTGTTCTTTTTGATATGGGGGCATCACATTCATTTATAGCCAAAAGATTTGCCGATAAACTTAGGCTGCCCACTTATTCGCTGAAGAAACCAATGGTACTTAGCTCACCCGCGGGGGTTACTAATGCTACCTTAGTATGCCCTGGGATAGAAATTGTCATGGAAAGGTTCTGGTTCCTAGCAGATTTAATAGTTCGGCCTCGCACCACGGATATTATCTTTGGGGATGGACCGTTAATAAACACCAAGGAATCTTGGATTATGCCACGAGGAGAGTGAAGCTAACCAAATGCCCGGGGCTAACCATTGAGGTAAAAGTGGACCAACTGTATCGATGGGGCCGAGCCATATATTATTGCGAAGATGTGTCGTTGGAAGGGATGATGGTGGTACAAGACTACCCTGAAGTCTTCCCCGAAGAATTGCCCGGCATGCCACCAGATAGAGATCTTGAGTTTGTTATCAATTTAAAGCCTGGTGCTGCCCCTATCTCCAAGAGGCCATACAGAATGACCGTAGATGAGCTAGAAGAGTTGAAGAAGCAACTTCATGAGCTACAGGACAAGGGTTTTATCCGGCCGCCCCGGTAATCTTTGTGAAGAAGAAAGATGGCACCGCTAGGATGTGCGTAGACTACCGGGCTTTAAATGAAGTGACCATCAAGAACAAGTACCCGCTGCCTAGGATTGACGATCTATTTGATCAGCTTGGGGGAGCCACGGTATTCTCCAAAATTGATTTGAGGTCGGGTTATCATCAACTAAAAATTAGGTTATGGACTGTATGAATTTACAGTTATGTCTTTTGGTTTGACTAATGCCCCCGCCTATTTCATGAACCTTATGAATAAGGTTTTTATGGAATACTTGGATAAGTTTGTGGTAGTATTTATCGATGATATTCTTATCTACTCCAAGTCCACGGAAGAACATGATGAGCATCTGCGACTGGTACTAGAAAAGCTGAAGGAACACCAACTCTACGCCAAATTCAGCAAGTGTGAATTTTGGTTGTCTGACATTAGTTTCCTGGGACATATAGTGTTTGCGGGAGGCGTGTCGGTCGACCCCGCCAAAATTGCTGCAGTGACAGAATGGCAACAGCCCACCTCCGTCACTAAGGTAAGGAGTTTTCTTGGATTAGCAGGATATTACAGGCGGTTCATAGAGGGGTTCTCCCGGATTGCCAGGCCAATAACCCAACTCCTCAAGAAGGAACAGGCATTTGGGTGGACCAGGGCTTGTGAAGAGAGCTTTCAAGAACTGAAGAAGATATTGACTACCACCCCAAGATCTTGGTTACGCCTGATGTACGCCGAGATTTTGAGGTGTACTGTGATGCTTCACATCAAGGGCTTGGGGGTGTGCTGATGCAAGGAGGAAAGGTGGTAGCTTATGCATCCAGGCAGCTTCGTCCTCATGAAGCAAACTACCCGACCCATGACCTGGAACTAGCCTCAGTGGTGCATGCCCTAAAAATCTGGAGGCACTATCTCATTGGCAACCATTGTGATATATACATAGATCACAAGAGCCTCAAATAATTTTTCACCCAGTCACACCTTAACATGAGGCAGAGGAGATGGCTTGAACTAATCAAAGATTATGACCTAAGTGTCCACTACCACCCCGGAAAGGCTAATGTGGTAGCTGATGCTCTAAGTCGTAAGACCTATTGTAATAACCTTATGGTTCAGGAACACCAGCCGGAGCTATATAAAGAATTAGTGGCCTTGAACTTAGGAATAGTGGAAAAAGGAATCTTAGCGGCAATGGAAGTGCAGACAAGTATAGAAGAGAGAATTATGGCCGCACAAAAAAGAAGACCAGCTACTCTAAGATTGAGAAGACTAATGGAAAAAAGGAAGGCTCCCAAGGTGACTATGGATCAGCAAGGAGTCTTAAGGTACGGGGCGCGTATCTTCGTGCCCCACCAGAAGGACCTCAAGGACCTGGTGCTCAGGGAAGCCCATAGCTCTGCATATTTCCTTCACCCTGGAAGTACCAAAATGTATCAAGACATGAAGCAATGGTACCGTGGCACGCATGAAGAGGACATCACGAACATGTCGCTTTCTTGTGATGTGTGCCGAGAGTGAAGGTCAACACCAAAGGTCGACAGGATTGTTACAACCCTTGCAAATACCTCAGTGGAAATGGGAGGAAGTTGGCATGGACTTCATTACGGGATTCCCGCAAACAAAGTCAGGGTATGGCTCGGTATGGGTAATAATTGACCGATTGACCAAAGTGGCACATTTTATTCCCGTCAAGACAATCTATAAAGGGGATAAATTGGCTGAACTGTACATGTCCCGCATCGTGTGCTTGCACGGTGTACCCAAGCGGATAGTGTCAGATCGCAGTTCCCAATTTACCTCACACTTTTGGGCAAGCCTGCATGAAGCCCTAGGTACCCACTTAGATTTCAGCACTGCCTATCACCCTCAGACAGATGGTCAAACAGAGAGGGTAAACCAGATATTGGAAGACATGCTGCGGGCCTGTGTTCTGGACTTCTCAAAAGATTGGGATAAATGTCTACCCTACGCTGAGTTCGCATACAATAATAGCTATCAAGCTAGCCTGCAGATGTCCCCCTTTGAGGCCTTGTATGGAAGGAAATGCCGTACCCCGCTACACTGGTCGGAAGTGGGAGAAGGCTATGTGTTTGGACCTGAAACTTTAAGGCAAGCAGAAGAAAAAGTTAGCCTGATTAGAGATCGATTGTTAGCAGCCCAGTCCAGGCAGAAGAGTTATGCGGACAAGAGGCGGAGGCCACTAAGTTTTGAAGTTGGGGATCACGTATATTTAAAGGTATCACCCTTGCGTGGGGTCAAGCGATTTAAGGTCAAGGGCAAACTCACCCCGCGCTATGTTGAGACATTCCCGATTGTGGCCAAGAAAGGAGAGGTTGCTTATCAGCTAACACTACTACCAAACCTGTCCGATGTACACGATGTCTTCCATGTGTCCCAGCTGAAGAAATGCTTGCGAGTGCCAGAAGACAAAGCTCCGTTAGAGGCAGTTGAGCTCGAGAAGGACCTGACTTACAAAGAGCGTCCAATTAAAATTTTGGATACCGTGGAAAAGAGAACCAGAACCCAACCCATTCGTATGTGCAGAGTACAATGGAGCCATCATTCAAAGAAAGAAGCTACATGGGGCGCTGAAGATCGCCACTGTGATTACCACGCTTTGTTTTCTAGTTAAGCCGAATCTCGGGGTCGAGATTCTTTTTAAGGAGGGTAGATTTGTAACAGTCTGGAAAGATCATAGGGACTGTGAAATAAAAATTTTGTGCATTATCTTGCGATACATTGTATTGAGTGGGTTTTTAAAATATTTCTGGAAAATTTAGATAGGGTTCCAAAAATTAGGATATTGAGTGGGAAAAATGCACCTGTTTAAATTATAGAAGATTCAAATTTTAAATGCGAATCTGAAAAGATGATCCATAAAAATGCACAAGTTGAAATGAATATTTTGTAAAGTGCAAAATTAGATTTAAATTCAGAAATAAATATTACATAAATACTTGGCATAAAATTTTAAATATCTACATTTTGCACCAAATAGATATACCCTAAACTAATAAAAGAATAGAAAAGAAAAGAAAGAAAATAAAAGAAAACGGGAGCCGGCCAGCCGACCCACCACCCAGACCCCCCCCTTGGTCGCGCCGCTCCCCTCGGCCTCTCGCTCCCTCCCGTGGTGGTGGGCCCCACCGCCTGGACCCCCTCTCTTTCTTCTCTCGCATGCGTCGCTATAAACCCGCTGGAGGGCATCGGCCCACGCAGACGTGTCCGCCGCCACGAACCCAGCCGCGCCCCCATGGTGGCCCCCACTCCGGTCGGCTATAAAGCCCGTGGGTCACCTCAGAAGGATCGCCCAGGCACCCTCGTCATTTTCCCCACCTCTAACCGCCCTCAAAGCCACCCGAGCGCCGGCGAGCTCCTTTCTCCCCCAACTCCGGCCGTCGGCCCCTCCGAGCAATTCCGCCGCTACTCGCCGTGGGAGCTCAATTCCTTGCTCCCCCTCCATCTCTAGAGCATCGCCGACCTTCTCCCGGCCTCACCCGAGCCTCCCGTCGCCTGTGCCTCGCCGGCACCGAGCGCCCCGCCACCGCACGTCGCCGACCTATCTCCGGCGAGCTCCGACCCTCACCGGCGACGCCCCGGACTGGCCTCATCGAAGGTCACCTCACAGGTCTCTACCATTTTACTAGACTCGCAGTTCCAAACCCTATAAGCCCGCGAAGAAGTCGAGTAGCCTAGAAAGATCCCATCACAAGAACGTGACTCGAACTTGTCTAGGTTCCCAGACTTCAAGATATAGCACTTGCAACCAAACACACGAAAATGAGAGACGCTGGGCTTTCGCCAATATCTCAGCTCATAAGAAGTGCGGTGCAAGTGTGCTCTCAGAAAAACTCGATTTGAAACATGGCACGCGGTAGCTATAGCCTCAGCCCAAAACTTCCACGGTGTAGAGTATTCATCGAGCATCATCCTGGCCATCTCGACCATTCTTCCTCTCCACGACGCCATTCTCATTGTGGACGTGCGGAGAAGAGAACGGTGCTCTACACTGCCTCACCACGAACCTCTCAAGTAGGAATTCTTGAACTCCGTGCCAATGTCATCATGGATCGCTCGTAAGGAACACGAAGCTCAGCGAAAGCTTCTTGAAAAGACCTCGAATGTGTAAACGTCTCATCCTTGAGGCCAAGAAAACACCCAAGAATACCTCGAGAAGTCATCGACCACGACAAGAACATACCACTTCCTCCCTGCCGATCGCACTCGAGCCGGTCCAACCGTATCCATATGGAGCAAATGTCCGGTGCATCGGTCATAGTAATGTGGACCTGAGGATGAGAAGCAACAACCATCTTGCCGTGCCGGCATGGAGCACAAACCAAATCTTTGACCATCTTGAGTTTCGGCAGACCACGAATGAGATCTTGGCCGCTAACTCGGGTCAAATGGTCAAATCCAATATGACCAAGTCTCCTATGCCAGAAAGAAAGGTCACGGGACTCAGAGGCAACCAAACACCGGAGAGGATCACCAGAAGACTCGGAAAAATCAGCACGAAAGATCCTCCCAAAGCGAGAAATCCCACAAACCGGACTACCAAGAATCAAGAATTTTGCAATTATTTTCTTAAAACTCACCTCAAAGTCGTCATCGGTGGTCGAGAAACGTAAAGCAAATTATCTGCAGCTTACTAACCAAGGCAACATCTCTCAAAATAAATGAATCATTAATGCGCACTGTACCTTTGGCGATGACGCGCCCAGATGAAGCGTCTCCGAAGGTGATCGTCTTATCACCTGGAGCTCGGGCAAGGGAAGAAAACCAACGGGAATCTCCGGTCATGTGTCGTGAACACCCAGAGTCTACGAGCCAAACCTTTCCCTTTCACCCGCGAACACGAGTCAAGCAGTAAAGTCTCGATCTTGGGGTAAATCAACGATGATTTTGGCACCCAATCTTGAGTAACACGTCGGCGATGAAGTAGTCAAGCACGACTGACCTCTATCTACCCTACGCTCTCCGTCGCTCAAAGAAGTAGAAGGTCTGTGAGCGGACACAGAAGTCGCTCTTGGTTCGACCGCCACGGGAGAGCGAGTCGGAGCACCGGCAACATGCTGATCTCGCCGCGGGTAGTCATCTCGACGGAAGAAACGAGATCTACCCTCAGGACGGCGGAAGTCATGACGGAAGGGAGCATGAGGACGAAAACCAGAAAACTCGGAAGAACCAAGTCCTTGATGCTGCCTAAATCCACCAACAGTAGCAAGCCTAGACCTCGTGTTGGTCTTAGGTGCACTCAAGGTGCAGGGCTGACCACGAATCGCCTAAGAGCGCAACACGGTCTCTACGCGCGATCTTGGCGCGCCTGAAGCATCGATCGATCAAATGTCCATCCTTCTGACAGAAGGTGCAATGATGCTTTGCCTTCTGAGAGGCAGAAGTAGCATGATGGGGCTTCGCCTTCTGAGAGGCCGAAGCTGCAGGTGAAATCACCTTACTGTCAGAAATCCCTTGGACAAAGCACGGCAGGTGGATGCTTCCTTCTGTCCTCAAGGAAATCGTATCCTAGACCCTGATTAAATCTGCAGATTTTAGATTGGTCTAGAATAAGATTGAGCTTCTTTTTGCCTCATACAAATTTCTCGAGAGTGTTCATAAGATACTAACACTCCCGAAAGAGAGAGGTGCAAGAAGAGCAAGGGAAGAAGGAGCAGCAGAGGGTAAGAGGCGGAAGAAGAACCAATAGCGAGGAACGAATGGCTTGTGCATGCACACCGACTCGAAGGGACAGCCCCATCGCTAGCCAATTGGTTCACGTCGCTAGGCGTCTCTACCAAACCCTCATGCTTCTTCCCAGCACACACATTACAAGCAGATGGTTGCATCTCTAGTAGGTCCTTAGTTAGCTTCACACATTTTTCATCTAAAGCAATCAAGTCAGATTTTAGTTTGTTACAATGATTGCAAGATGAACTACTAGGGTCCTTAGAAGCAAACTGAGCCATTTTCTTATTGTAGTCAATCATTTCTTTAAACTGTTTTGAGACAGATTCAAGTTCAGCAGTAAGCTTAGGACAATTCACACAAGAAGCAATAGGCTCAAGAAGAAAAGCTTGTAATTCTGCAATTTTATGATCTGCCCGTTTTAGGTTCATCTTCAAATTGTTACAACTTTCACAAGTCTCGGGCAGATCGAGAAGCAATGTATAAAGACCTCTAAAAGCATTATCCTTATCCTCACATGAGGTGCAAGAAATAGTCTCAACGATGAAGATGAAGCAGAACTACCCTACTCATCTCAAGCTCGAGAAGAAGACTAATGTTCTCCACCTTAATCACATCAAGCTCAGAAGACAGACTAGCATGAGAGGTCCTTAATTTCTCCATATCACCCAACAGAGCACAGCATGTATCACAATCATCACTAGAAGGAGCAGATGTAAGAGCAATAATCTCTAGTGACAATCTATCTACTTCCTTCTCTAACTCAGTACACCTAGCCCTAGCTCTAGCATGAAATCCACCTAGCTTAAGAAAAGCATGATTGAGCTGGTCATAGGTGGGGCATACCTCGTCCGAGTCGAGATGCGTACTCGTTGTCGCTCAATTAAGCCCTCGAGGGCCATGAAGCACATGTCGGAGAAGTCCTCGCCATCCTTGGGATCTTGCTCGTCCTTCCCATCATCGCCGCTCCACCCTCCACCTCGCCGAGATCGAGATCGTCGAAGGCGGTAAGGACGCGATGGAATAGCTTCTTGGCCTTCCCAAAGTTGCTGAACTTCTTCTTCCCTTGTGCATGGACTGGAGGCTTCTTGTTGCGGTTCTTATCGGTGTAGTCGTTCTTGCTCGAACCGAAGTCGCCTTTGCCCTTCTCCGCTTGGGCGGTTGCCGAATGTGGTTGGGGCCACCACACTCGAAGCGGATGGTGGTCCGCCTCTCTTCCGTCCCTCCTCCTCTTGTAAGCATGGGAGAACTTCCGAGCTAGGAGGGCCACCGTTCATCCTTTAGTCGTTCTAGCGATCATCGATTCGTCACGAGAGCACTAGGAGAACCCACAAAGTGAATCGGTAGAAAAACTAGAAGCGGTGGGATCGGTGACGAGCCATCGATCGTGACTTGACTTACGAGACAATGTCGATCTCGTGCGTCTTGAGGCGCGAGTACAGCGCGTCAAGCATCAAAGTCGAGAGGTCGGTGGTGTCCTTGATGGTAGTCACCTTCATCTCCCGCACCACGAAGGTCGAGTGCGACAAGTATTTGACGCGTTGTCCGAGTCGGAGTATGTGAGACCGACGGCTCGGAGATTGCTCAAAATCTTGTGGAAACACGCAAAGCACTCATCAAGGGACTCGCCAACAGCATTTCAAACTTGTTGTAATCTCACTTGAATCGGTCTTGTCTCATGTCTTAATCGGGTGGTGCCCTCATGGTATGCATCGAGGGTCTCCCGGATATCAGCAGACGAAAGATGAGAGATGCGGTCAAACTCACTACGACTCAGGCCCTGAATAATGATGTTCCTTGCCTTAGCATTCACCTCAACATCAGTCATGTTCCCGGCATTGATGTTCTCATCGGCAGGAACAACAAACCGAACCTTGACCTTGCGCCAGATGGCATACCCCAGGGCCTGGATGTATGTCTCCATTCGGCTCTTCCAGAAGGGGTAATCGATGCCATCGAAAACGGATGGCTTGGTCGAGTACTTGTCCGTCGCCATGGCTCTTGAGACCGGTTAAGATCTATGGATTAGAGCTAACCGGCTCTGATACCAATTGTAGGACCGAAATGGCGACAGAGGGGGGGGTGAATGTCGCTCTCTTAAAAATCGCCCCTCCTACGGATTCGCAAAAATTAATTCTGCTGAAAACTAGAATGCATGCGACACTAAAAAATTCAGCATAAATCAGAGAGTAATCAGTAAAAATTCCAGCTGAGAATAATGCCGTTCGATCTGCATGTAAAATGGTCAAAGATCAGCAAAAGAATAAAAAGAAAAGCGCTCTGAGAGCTGCAGTTTTCGGTTTGCTTTTTCTAAACTTGTGACTACTTTCCAGCCGTAATAGACTCTGGAAAAAGAGCAAGAAAAATCAAAGACTGCACAAGAAAACAATCAAAAGAAGGAAAGCATACTAGAAAGCAATGCAGTCACAGATAGAGGGAGCAGACATCGGCGGCAATTTGTTGGCACAGAAATTACTCAGGCAAAGATGAAAACAAAGTCTTGGAGAAAATCAATTTGCTATTCTTCTTAGAACAAAAGGGCAGGAAACTAAATAGAAGAGCAGAGGGACAACAGGGAGCAAGAGAATGCAATCAAGAAGTAAAATTGAAACAGTAAAGTCTGGACTACAAACTGCAGCCGAGATACACACTAAAACTGCACTCAAAACTGAGATGCCATAGTCAGAAAAAAGAAGGGAATGACAGCAGAGAACATATTGACGAGGAGCACCCAAATCAAAGGCATAGAAGGATTGATCTCTGGCCGAAAGCATCTATCAAAGCCGCGGATCGAAAATACTTGGCACATCAAAAACGAAGAGCAGATTGACTTCAAAAACAGGAAGAGCAGAGAGCTGCTGAAAAGAAGAACTCGAGACAGGATAAATCACAGAAGAACAACTCAAAGCACAAAGTCACTCATAATGATATTGCTACCAAGACAAGAGTGCTTACAAAGGATTGTTTTCAGCCATTTTTTCCCAAAGAAAACACACTCAGGACAACCCCATACGCAATTGCCAAGACTCAAGAAAACGAACACACATTCATGAAGAGACAACAGAAAAAAAAACTTCAGATTTCTTTCAACCAAAAATTACAAAGGAGTCCCCATACGCATGGACATTAGAACAAGAAAGATTACAAAATTTTCGATCCATCATCTCCCTCTCAATCCTCAAAACACCAAGAACCTCACATGCTTCTTGGGAGGAACACACACCAAGTGATGAATCAGCACTAAAAACACGTGTGATCCTCAAAGGGGTATGCAGCCCCCAACACCTATTTATAGCCCTTGGCTAACGGGTCTCCAACCCGTTCGCGGCTAAACCTAACGAGCTCGCTCCCGCTTGTGCAGCCTTGAGAATTTACCGATTCGCCCCTCCTGCACCTTCCCGGAAGCTTCCGCGCTCCTTGTCGTGTACACCTCGCAACCACATCGAATCTCCGCCGTCTTCGACACATCCGACCGTTCTGACCTCGACACCGCCTGTGTCTAGTCCGGTCACCTCGTGTCTCGCCACGACTCCGCCTCGACGTCCTGCAGCCAACACAGACAAGAAACACATCAAATAGCACCGCTCGACACACGAAAGCATAATTAGCATCATACTTTACTCATGATGAAGTCCAAACCTGTCGAACCATCAGACTATGCATCTTAAGTCGATACGACCAAGTTTGACCAAGTTCGACCGAGCCCGTTACACCGCGCAACGCCAAGGTCCGAACCAACCACCTCAAACTCGACTTTCCTAACCCGATGTCAATTACTCATCATACATACGAGACGACCTCCACAAGGTCTCTCAATACCTGCTGATGGAGATAATGCAACAAAAATTTTGAGATCCTTAGGTCCAGAGTAGTTGATGGTCGTCACGACTATTAATCAAACAGTCGATCTAGATACCCTTACCATGGATGATCTGTACTCTAGATTGGAAACCTATAAGATGGAAGCTTTGCTATCTAAAACTGATAAATCTTCATTACTAGCACTTGTGACTAACCCCATGCAGGCTGCTTCGTCGAGTACTTTGTCTTATGTTTCTGTGTCTACTTTGACTTCCTTTTCAGAGGAACAGTTCGAGCAGCTACCTGAAGAAGACCTGGTGTTGATCTCCTCACAGGCATACAAATCACTCAACAACAAGAGGATGAGAAAGCGAGGATTCTGATGTACTCAGCACTTCCAAAGCTTCTTCAGCTTTGTGAACATCATCAAATTCCCACCTCAATGAGTGGATGTGGAAGAATAATGCAACGACTGCTTAACACTACTGTCTGCTAAACAGAAAAGAACTGTTGTGTCAGGTCTTTTAT
Source organism: Bonia amplexicaulis (assembly GCA_036346245.1). Classification (NCBI taxonomy): domain Eukaryota; kingdom Viridiplantae; phylum Streptophyta; class Magnoliopsida; order Poales; family Poaceae; genus Bonia; species Bonia amplexicaulis. The sequence goes on along the minus strand of CM070747.1, from coordinate 20,677,865 downwards.
TGCCCTTTCTATAATCAATTTATGTTCAGGAGGGGAACTCCCCTTCCATAGATTCCTAAAAAATCATACACTGCATTGCTCTTAGTTCACACTTCATAGGAACCGCTTGTACGGACTACACAAGCAGAGATTTGTTTCTATTATTTTCTCTAAGAAATTGGCTTATGAAAGAAGCTTATGTATCAATACTTTAGTTGTGTAGCGTTACAAGGTGATCATGTAAATGACGTTTGCTTGAGGAACTATTTCTTTTCTGTTGCATGGTCTTTGAAGGCATCCCTAATACCATATTTTTAGGGAAGAAGCTGCGTCAAATTTGAGCTGAGGTGGAGCTGTGGAGGTGAGAGGAAGGAGAGAGAGCATAAACGTTCGAGTCGATTCTCACGCAAATGATAGCTACAAATTGCATTGGATTGGAGGTTGTCTCTCCAACACACATTATAGTGATCCAACACACATTATAGTGAGAAGAGCGTGCGGGAGAAGATGAGATAAAAAATTAGACAGGCCTCGCTCATTTCAGTTTGAGCTTCTGGCTTTTGGTTTATTTTTTAATATTCATAAATTTCGTCTTTTTCTGAACTTTTGGCTTTTTTGAGTTTTTTGCCGATTCTTTTTTCCCGTATTCGTTTGCGTTGTCCGTGATGAGCTAACATATTTTTTATATTTTTAAATTTTTTAAAATTTAATTACGCCAAATAAGCCACCTTCAGCTACAATGTAATTTCAGTCAGCTATAGTGTAATTTCAGCCATAAGCCATTATTTTTTCAGCCCAACCGAACAGGGCCAAAAGGTGACCTAGAGTGTGAGGATTAGTGCCAGGGAAAAATTAGAGACAATATATAGGTTGGAGAAGCTACCTAGCTATAATACTACTCTGCAGGTGACACGGAAGGTTTTAGAGGCAACCTAAGAGACATAGGTTCTTTTCAATTTGGCTGTGGCTTTTTGCTAAAATGGCTCTGTAGTGGCTGAATCTAGGGGGGTTCAATTCGGCAGTTGGCTTTTGATTTTTGCTAAGATGATTTTCAATGGGTTTTATCTGACACTTCAGAATGTGGTACGTAACAAAACCATTAATGAACATTGGGTCCATATTCACATATAGAGTGGCTTACAAATATTTCATGTGACACGTGGACATTTGTAATTTATATAGAAGAATAATTTTAGGAGGCTGCGACGGCACCTACGTCAAGCCACCAATGACGTTGCAATCGCATCACATACCATGTCCACATGGGGTACAACGCCTTGTCCTAGACCTGAATTCACTCCATCTTGCCATACTAGGTTAGCAAAATCTACATCAAGCAATTTACAGTTCAAAAGGAAGTTATGTAATGCCCACCTTCTGCTTTCATGCGTCATAGCTAGGAATGTTGTCTAGAATACGCCAATTCATCTTGCGCATGCCAAATGTGTGATCAACAACGTTGTGCAGGGAGGAGTGATGGAAGTTGAAGACCTCTTGCATCTCGTTGGGGTGGATGCTATTTTTGAACTCTAAAATATGATATCATGGTTCTGATATGGAGCTAGGTACCCCGGCCTATTCGAATACCCAAAGTCCACGATGTAGTACTTGCCTACAAGAACCATAGGATAAATTTCATTTTTTGTGTTATGTACATAAAGTAGTACATGATAGAATGTACACTGAATGACCATACCTGTAGGTGGATGCGGGAACCAATCTTCGTATTTCAGCTGTGTTTCCTGCAAACACGTGTCGTGCATAGATCAGGGCCATTAGGCACACGCAAAAGTGAATCGGGCATCAAAGTCACAGTCCGCGAGAACATTCTGACTAGTTTACCCATGCCTATTGAAATGCCTAGAGCGCTCCTCAAATTGAACTATGACTTGCACATGGGTCCCATTGAGCACCCTATGTAGTTACGAAAGTGTTAATAGAATCTTCGTTGCAATAGCCTTGGATGCACACTCTGGAATATTGGATCAACAAGTGAAATGTTCTCAGCAACTAAGCTGTTTACGCACTTTAGCACGTGTGGTAACTTTTTGCTAATAGTTCTTGCTGAGTCACAATGCAAGTGCTTCTCTGAAGAAAACTTGTGTAGTAGACTTCGGGCCATAGTTGACAACAAGAGTGGCATGTGGCCTATTAAACACTAAGATGTGCATCCTAAAAATATCATAGCATCACTAATCGCTGGTCAATTACAGTTCTACCCATTGAATTTTGGCCATGATAAGAATTCTTAATGGGGTCCTAGACGACGAAGTCATGTCGTCATCTACACATACGAAGGTGGCATAGGCCTACAACATGAAAGAGCTAGTGAAACCTTCTTCGTCGTTGCTACCTCCACTGCCATCACCTATTGTGCTCATCTCTACACGAAATAAGTAGCTGAGGGACGTTCAGTTATCAAATTTAATGAGGGACATTCAATTATCGAATTAAACCCCAAAAGTTGACTCAACGACATCATGCAATTATTAAATAATGTGAACGATCCAAAACAAATGGAGCATAATGTTAAATAGTGCATGACACAAGTAGGAAATGTAGTTTATGTAATGTGAAAAAATAACTCAAAGTAACACCCAAACTTAAATGAGCTTAATGGCACAATGCAAGAAATTTAAATGGAATTGCTGAAGGCTTAGTGTTGTCTGACTGGTCCAGGGGGTGGTATGACTGGCCCCTTTGGACAGAACTTAAAATCAGCACGATTTCAAACCAAGAAACGATGCAACTTTTGATCTATAGATTCCAATGACCTGAAACTTGGTATACACCTTCTATAGAATATCAAGAATCTATTCCAATCATGAATCATTAAAATCAACATCAAAGTTCTAACCTTTATCCAAAACAAACAAGGTTGCACCAAAACTGAGCAAAAGAGGGTAATCTCGATTTACTATTGCTCGTGAGTTCTTGATGCTCTAGATGACCTTGGATGGGTCACATGTCATTGTAAGCTAGATCACAACACAAACTTAAGCCAAAATGGCCACAAGACCAAAACCCCAAAACACCACTTCTTAAGGAAAAACTGGGCAAACATAAGAACTTTCCAATACAAGTGTCTAGATAGATGACCTTTGGTCTATAAGAGACATCTACATAGATGAGTTTTGGTCTCTAAGAGACATCTTCATCACTTACAAATCCTTGGCATAAAATAAGATCAAGAACGGAAGAGGAAACACAAAAAAACTAAGCCAAATCAAGATTTCATCATTTGAACACAAGAGAGAAGGGCCTGGACGAATTTAGTAGATATATCGATACTTGGAGATGAATGTGTATATCCACTCCCTAACTATACACAAAGTCTAAGGATGACAAAAACCTTAGCCACAAGAGCCTCTCACATCTCCCACAAGGTTCTCTTCAAGAACCCTAACTCTCCTCTACTTGGCATAGATGGTTTAATCCTAAACCACCCCTCCCATTTTTTTGTAGTAGAGGCACATAAGAAATCCTAACTAGCCCCTCTAGTTGGTTTCACTCACTTACAAAGTGCATATACCCATTAACCCATTAGTGAATCAACATTTTGACTCACTTCATATTTTTAGCACATTCTTGACCTGAACCACATATGCCAACGCCGCAGTTTCGTGCACCGCCACTTTTCTGTATTAGGTAATTTACCAAAATACCCCTCTACTGCCTTCCATGAAGCTTTCCACTTTCTTTGCCACAAAGCATCACCCATGCTTTGCCATCTTCTATGTGGCCCTAATAACTTACTTCCAAGCCTTTTACACATTCAAATCCAACCAAACCATCCTCGCTTGCAAACAGACCTAAGTCATTCAGTGCACCACATGCTTCACCTTCACCATAACGGCACCTAGCTTCCATGACCGTGTAGGACCTCGACTCCTCTCTAAGTCTAGTCCGGAGCTCAGGTCCTCCCTGAGTCTAGTCCTAGTCTACCTTATTATTGCTCGTCATGTCCACCACCGGTAGCTCCCACTCTAGCTTCTTATCTTCTCAACTTATAACCACCCCGTAAACCTCATTCATCTTTTAGCGGTTCCCTGATCCCAGGGGCCTCATCTCCTCCCTAAGCCTACTCAGGACCTCAGCTCCTCATGATCCTAGTCCAAATCCTGGACATCAGCACCTGATACGGGGTGCCCGACCTTCATGACGTAGAATCAAGTATAACTTTGGATCCGTGCAACCTAATGAATCAATGTCGCCAACCACTATCTCGGTACAGCAACCTACGACAAAAGAATTCACCCAACCACATGATTCGATCCTCGTCTACTTGGCCACGCAAAAGTAGATGTGTTCTTCTAGCAAAAACACGAGAAAATCACAAGATGAATATTGATAATATTCAGATTGAAACTCCCTATTTTTATTAAAAGTGTTGTAAGACAAGCCATTGAATTAAAAGTAAAAGCTTAACATGGTCTCTTTTACAATGGTCTAAGGTCTTGGCCTCATATTGCCACCAGTGGCGGAATCAGGATTTGCCTACGCCTCGGGTTAAACTTTAGCAACCTATAACTAACGCCAGTTTATATACATACTATGGTATAACAAAAATACATTACAAATGCATCATTGATATGAAACTTGAGCTCGATGCTAAAACATAAAATATAATAAAAAAATATGGCAAAACATAAGCAATGTAGCACATTACCTCATCAATGTTTCCCATCCAGTGCAAACAAAAATATCATTTTTCTGCAGGAGGGACTACTTCCAAAAGCTCTATATCCACTTCAAAACTAGCGTCAGACTGCAAAGAACATGGAATCAAACAACATCGCTTCAAAATTTGAATTCACTAAAATACCAAATCAAACTACATGACCAAAAAATTCAATAAATTGAGCTTTTACTGGTATCTTGTTCATCCCCCTTTTTTCCCATAACCAAGCTCTGGAGGGACAATTACGCTCCTCTACATAACCAACATACAAACAGAAAAGAAGATTAGGTCAGAAATATAGTAAAGATGGACATATCAAATTATTTGCCTTCACTTGTGCTAGTTCTCCTTTTCCATACATTTTCCCCTACTTTCATCTCATCCCCTTAGTTATCGTGTACATCACCGGTGGAGACTTTGGTGCAGCCTGCGTGGAGTATAACCCATTGGAGTTGAGCTGGACTGCTGGAGCCGTGGAGCACGAGGGCGGCGGTGTCGTGCAGGTGTGGGTCATGCAGCAGCCGAAAGCTGCTGCGCGACGTGCGATGCCGCGACGGGGGCACCCAAAGGCCAAAGGCGCAAGTCTGCAAGGGCGGTAGCTGGCGATGTGTGGCGCGTGTGGCGGTGGTGGTGGCCGCGGCGGGGGCGCTGCAAGCGGTGGCGGTGGCGGCAAAGCGGCGGTCACACGGATCGGGAGCTGGCGGTGGTCGGGGACTCAGGGTCTGATTCACTGATTGGGGTTGGGGTCCTGGGGATTTTACTTAGGGTTCCCTTGGGATTGAGCTGGTGGGATTGGGCTGCCGGCTGCCGTTGAGGCCTTGCTTGGTGGGTGCGCGTAAGGATTGGGCTGCCGGCTGCCGTTGAGGCCTTGCTTGGTGGGTGCGCGCTTTGGGCTTCCATTTGCTCCTGTCACCTGCTAGGCTAATATATTTTCAGGTCTCGGATTGGACCGGTATACCATATATATTATCAAAACAGTACTAAGGGAATAGTACTAGTAAGATTGCTGGACCTCGGACTATAACCTATTCAGTCCGAAGCCTAGTTCCTGATTGCCACCAAGGGGTGCGGTCATACATCCCACGTACACGCAGTGGCGGAGACAAGGGGGGCTGGGAGGGGCCTGGCATCCCCAATCTTCTACTAATCCTTTATTATGTAGTTAATTATATGTGTTTAATTAGTGATTTGGCCCCTCCAAAAAATACAAAGTACATTTCACCTAATGATCTTGCTGATTTCTCAAGTCAAGAATATTATCCTACCAAAGTGAAGTGAAAAAATATTATCCTACTGATTTCTCAAGTCAAGAAAGAGCTTAATTGAAGTGTCAATTGCCACATTTTCAACTTGATGTATGCAATCATCTAGACCTAAGTGCATTACCATCACTTGCTAATCTAACAAGTGGACCAGTTAAGACTGGTAAAGATTCATCTTATCATATTGTGGACAGGTTGTTAAGATTAGTCTTAACTCTTCCGGTTTTAACTGTAACCACCGAGAGATGTTTTTCAGCTATAAAACTTGCGAAGATGCGACTTCGATGCACAATGGGAGATGGATTTCTACGAGATTGTTTGGTAATTTATATTGAAAAGGAATTGGCCACAAAGATTAGTCATGAACTCATGATGATATTATTAAGGCCTATGATCTTGCTGGTAGTCGTAGAGCTAAGTTTAAGTTAATACAGATGTAATTTTCTTTGCGTTGTAATTTGCGAAACATCTTTACTATTATAAAAGAAGGAGTTGGTGGTTGGTGCGGCCTCTCCCACCCTTCCCACCTCTCTTGACAAAAAAAGATATTTTGTCTGACGTGTGGACCACCCACCCCTCCCACGCCCATGCGCCCTGCATCCCCCACCCCCACGAACCCGTGCGCTCCTCCCCCTGATTTCTCCCTCGCCTCCTCCCCTCCCTCCGACTGCATGTTCTAAAAAATTTTATCACCCGTTATCAGAACATATAGTATGATCAAATTTTAAAATCTGTAGCAACGTACGGGTATTCAGCTAGTATTACTGTGATATGTGACTATTGGATCGGTAAATCCGGCATAGTTCATTGGTTCTACTCTACTTGTTGTCTATGTTGCCCCCTCTATATCCAATTTCTGGCTCCGCCTCTGCGTACACGGCCTAAGTCCTAATCTAACACACGCATGGCACACGTATTCAATTCAGAAACTCGTAGCTAACATGCACAAAACCAACTCACATATAATCTCCATATTATATACGGGGACTCTCCGGCCAAAGAGGCTAGCAACGTCAGCAATTTTGCAAAAATAATAGGTAGACTCGAACCAAATCCAGAGATCTCTTGCTTTCCAAAGCATCCGGACTCTCCTTTCTCGCGCGGCTTCTTGGTCCTGGCTTCAGGTGCAGCTTCTTTGCATGGACGCAACAGAGGAATCCCATTGACAGCGGAGTCACGTCGTGGGTCCCACGGAAGTTCACGTTACGTACAGGAACTAGGCGACGTGTCTCTTTCTTGACTTGTCCCTGCAGGGATCGGCCAGCTACCTAGCCGATGGTCATCTTTTGCATGGTCCGTATGTATGCATAGACTTTTATTTCTGGAGTGACCAACAGTCGTGTTCGAGAATTATAGAAGAGTCGTGCTCGACAATTATAGGATGAGTTTTTTTTAACTGATGCTTTATAATTTAAATATTTAAATTCTGGTTATTTATGAGAGGTAGTGCTCACAGAAAAATAACCACCTGTGATTTTACTAATACAGCTAAACTCAGCTAAAATCGTACCATTTAAAAGTTACTATAAACAATACGAGCATAAGCCACAAATAAATACATTCAAACCTACCCATAATACCCATGAGAGAAGTAGTTTAATGCACCCCTAAAGAAACTGAAGCTAGCTGCACGCACTCAATTTCCTATCCATTCACACATGCAATACGCACATGCACATTTTCCTTTTCTCGACTTCGGCCTTCTTTTCCTAGGTGCCATGAGGCCAGCAACATATGATATGGTGATGTCCTTTCCTCCCTCGCCTCCCATTGAATGCCATCTTTTTCATTAATTCTTATAAATTAACAACACCCTTACAGTTAAGAGTTAAACTATATGTAGCATCAAATGCTCTTTTACCACATAAAATGTACTATAGAACGGATCCACCTTATCATTGAAATCAGGTACAGACGCTGCATATGTATGTGTGATTATTGGAATGTTTTCATCATTTTATACACTTGAAGAGATGGACGATGCATTAGTGTCAAAAATGTCCTCATCAGTGCCCCTCGCCTAGTCTAGTATCATCAACCTCACTATAACTTAGCTCCGAAGTATTACAACCAACAACAACAAGCAAACCATCACGTAGCACTGTACAAGATAAAATCACCCATATGCCCAATTAATGATACATTAACACTTACCTCTAAAGCTTCCATCCCCAGAAGCACCACTGCAAAGCATGATTTGCTTCTCCAATGTATCATAGTCTTTGCTCAAACTTCACCTTTTATGATCCTTATCCATCTTGTGCCTTACTTGAGCCTAACTATCTCTCATGACATATATGACCGTTCTGGACCTTAGTTATCCCCAACCTAGTCCCAGTCTCCTCGCCATTGACTATAGCTACCTCCAAGCCACCTACACAATTATACACCAAGCAACTATTTCTGGACACAAGTTCTTTACAACTTGACTCGCATTAGTCCATACAATACACCATGCAAAATATATGCACATAAACCACTGATCCTAAACCCTAGGACCAAACCTTAAACCTCTGCGCACACACCCAGCACACATAGCCAGAGACCAGTCAAACCACATCTACCATGCCGTTCAGACCGCCTCTCCCACACCTGTGAGACCGCTAGCCTTAGGTCGGTCTGACTACCCTTGCTCACCCAGGAATAGTGGACCGGTCTGACCATGGCATCCATGCTAATCAGATTGTCGGGACCTGGCCAGTATGACCACCAACCCAAGGCCGGTCATACCGTCGCCTGCCCCAGCGTGACACCCGAAAATACGCTCTCTAAAAAATAGCTATTGTCAACTAGAATCTAGTCGTACCGTAACCCTGGTCCAATCGCCATTCAAGTCTAGTACTACTGCACCCGACCGATCAGACCAAAGCTCTCATGTCGGTCTAACATCCGCTCAATCGCCCGGCAGTTAGACCGCTCCTGGCTGGTATGACCACAGCTCTAATGTCGGTCATACCGCCAGCAACAAAAGCAACTGAAAAATTACAAACTCTCAAAAAACAAACTTTAATTCCGCAAATTTTTTGAACCAAAAGTCAATTGCTCATTACAATAATGGAGTGACCACCATATGATCTCACATAAGAACCCATGACGAAAATAGGAAGTAAGAAATTGAAAGGAAGAAACAGCATATACAAGAAATTGGAAGCACCGTCAACACACCTCAGTGCGGCAGTGACGGAGGTGGAAGCCGATAGCTTCCTTGCTGGATAGCGTGAGAGCGAGGAGTGGGAAAAGGTGGCGACAAATAGCGTGTGCATGAGAAGTGTTGGTGCTCGGCCTTATCCTTTCGGCCGGCAGTGGCTTGGTCGCACAAGACGCGGCTTATTAGAAGCTGCCATAGAAACCCATCCGTTCCAACCCACTTTCGCGTTCAGGAAGCGAGAAGTTGACACCGGTTGGATGGCGCCATAGTTGGAGATGCCTAAAGATTCAACTTTACCTATTAGCATCTAGTAGTACTCATGCGTCTCTAAGATTTGTGAGATTACTACCTCTTTTGCCTTTTACTTGTTTTAGAAAATGTGTAATTAACACTACTACAGAAAACATTATTACAGACGGTTCAAAAACATCATCACAGACGGTTTTCTGAACCGTCTGAATTTATGGGTCAATGATAATCGAAGGTTATCACAGACGGTTTTCGAACCGTCTGTGGTGTAAATATCACAGAAGGTTTTTCACTAAAAACCGTCTGTGATACCTGATAATCACAGACGGTTTATAAGTAAAAACCGTCTGTGATAGGTGATAATCACATATGGTTTTTAACTAAAAACCGTCTGTGATTATCACCTATCACAGACGGTTTTTAGTTAAAAACCGTCTGTGCTATTCTCTTCTACCCCTAAATCTATTTTTGTTTATTGGCTAGCCTTAGGAAATGCTAGCCATGCTCTCTGAAACAAGCAGATCAACATGTACATGTATACATCCAATTCACATCTCAATTCATTTCACAAACATAAAACATCTATTTCGCAAATCAATTAATTAAAATGAAAATAAGCAAATATAGTATGAAACACAGTACACATTTTATTTTTATTAAGATTAGAACCTACTATTACAATATCCCAAAACAACAAATAGGTTGCCCATCTAGCTAACACAACAAGAATAGAGAAAAGCAAAGATCCTCTATGCCTAGGCCTTCTCGCCCCTGATGCAGCGCACGAGCTGGATGTCTTTGATGCCCACCATCGTCGGTGTTGATTGAGCACTGCCTTGTGCATCATCTGTTTCGTGAGGCTATTATGGTATGGGTCAAGGAGGAGGAGGAGGAGGAGAACAACAAAGAGGAGGAGAACAACAAAAAGAAGAGAATATCACAGAGGAGGAGAAAGCAAAGAGGAGGAGAACAACAAAGAGGAAGAGAATATCACAGAGGAGGAGAACATAGCAAGGAGGAGAACAGTGGGGTCAATCTAGAATTATTTATAGGGGACGAAGAGGCGGAGCTACGATCCGTGGGGTGAGGATTGCTGGATTTCTATTGGCTAGAATTGGGATAAGGAGGATCGACGGGCCCAGCGGTCAGATTATCACAGACGGTTCTATAGCTAGAACCGTCGTGATGAATGATATCACGACGGTTCTATAGCTAGAACCGTCATAGAATTAGAGCACAAAATTTTATATACCGATGCAATATAAACAACTAGTCTGAAATGATAAAATAGCAAAGTTTTATATGGCTTATATATACTCATTTGAAAGGTTTCGATGAGATCTACAACTTTGCAGTTGAAACAAAATCCAAATTCCGAAAGGAAGACCAAGAAAAAGGGCAAAAACAGACATCAAAAACTTACGACGCAGGTTTAGGTCTAAAGATGACCGATTTTGGGGGTCTTGGAGGGCGACTGGCTTTTGGATCGGGCTCGTCGTTAGCTTTCCAACGAGTACAAGAACGTCAAAAACGGACACCGTATGCAAAAGTTATGCCCGTTTTACTGAAGGTGTCTCAAAACTGAATCCTACTCGGACTTAGGCGGGAAATTATGAAATTTTAGAGAATTGCAAGGCGGAAAACATATCACAGACGGTTTTTAATAAAAAACCGTCTGTGATAATTTTGGATTATCACAGACGGTTTTTAATTAAAATCGCTGCGTGATATCGAATATCACGACGGTTCATCGATAAGAACCGCCTCGTGATACTCGCTTTCTCCGACGCCATCAACACAGACGGTGTCCAAATTAAAACCGTCTGTGTTAGTGTTGGTCACAGACGGTTTTGTCAAACCGTCTATGATTTGGCGTCTAGTATTAGGCTTTTTGTAGTAGTGTAAACTAGTAAACTTTGGTAAATAGTATAAAAAATATTTTGATTTGCCATGTAAAAATGATATTAATAGATCGTCATCAAAGGTATTTCCATATCATTGTTTTTACAATTTATACCAAAATATTTTTTGAGACATACTAATTTTTTTGAAACAAGTAATTTTTACTAAAAATATAATTTTAAAATAATGGTTAAATGCAAGTATGAGATACCACATTGATTTCTAAAAGATAGGTAAAAGAGAACATTATAGTATCTATCATCAATTATTTTTTGATAAATTTTCATGTTGCTAAAATATATAGTTATAGATATACACTACTACAAAATAAGCTATATTGGACGCCTCATCACAGACGATTCATAGGGAACCATCTATGCTGTAATTATCACAGACAGTTTTACAAGCGTGATCGTGTATCATCTGTGATACACAACTATCACAGACGATTCTTGTTAATAACCATCTATGATAGTTCATAGGTGATTATTGATATGAACTGTCTATGATAATTGCACACATCACATATGGGTTTTAATTAGAACCGTACGTGATAGTTTATAGACGGTTATTATACGAACCATTTATGATAGTTGCATATCATAGATGGCTTGTGATTGGAACTGTCTGTGATATGTATTTGTACGCATGAATGACGCTTCGTCTCCTCAATGCGCGCCTCTTTGATCGTTTCGGCATTGGATGTATTCCTTGTTGTATAAAATGATCGTCTGCCACGTAGATTAATCCTCACATCACTAATCTTGTACGAGCACCTCGCTGGCCACCCACCTATCTTCTATGTCTCTTAAGAACAAATAAATGGCTCACTATTATTCCTTGTCGCCAACATTGATGGCCAGCCTGGCCATACTGTACGAACACCTCGTCGGTCGTACGCTAGCGGATGCTACGGAAGGACATTGTGCCAACAGTGTCCTCCGTTCTATGTTTGAGGATTTGCCAAAGCAGTTGAAGGCCACCTTCCGTCGTCTTGACATCCTCCTCCATCACGTCTTCTGGTTGCTCTCCCGCTTCCGACGAGCTAACCTCGCCATCGACGTGGTCCTCCACAATGACATTGCATCTCTCCAGGGGGCTTGCCGTCACTTGGAGTGCTTAGTCGAGGCAGCAGGTAACCGAGTCAACATTGCCGAGACCCCTCAAGAAAGGGAAGAGAGCCTATGAGCTCAATTCGACTTGATTGTTCAGTTGTAAGGTGTTGGGAGATACTCGAACGAGTGCGTTAGCGAGTGAACGCATTTCGGGCTTCGTTAGCTGATAATCCCGAACCGTCTGATTCCGACCACATCGCCTACGAAGTTTTGAAGATGGAGATATCATGCTACCTCCGCCACTAGAAAAACTTTGAAGCAGTTAGGCTTCTACTTTTTATCTTTTGTAAGAAGCGATTGGTCACATTGTTTGGCCACATGTAAATACAAGCAGTTGAATTTGTATTTATTGTCTTCTATATATGTAAATGGTCTCATTATAATGACATGATCGACGACATTACGGACTGGTAAAAAAAATAAAGTAATACATATTTATTCTTGAGGCATTAATGAAATTGCATTTATGTACATGAGGATGTGTCATATATATGTGAATTTGCATTTATGTATATATGAGAATGCATTTAGAACAATCTGTAGTGTATTTATCATAGACGATTCTACTTTACAACCGTATGTGATGTATATTCACAGACGGTTATTAATACAAACCATCTTTGATCAGTAATTATCACAGATGGTTCATAATAATATCCGTCTATGAAATCTACCATTATCACAGACAGTTTTTAATGAGAGCCATCTGTAATAATTATGTATTACAGATAGTTCATGGTTGGACGTGTCTAAGATACGTCACGTTATTAATTAATACCTGCCCAGATAGGTCCCGATAGATATGTCTTCATTCTGCTGCATGGAAGGAGGCTGTCAGTTTTGGGGAACCGTGTGAGTGAAGAGTATATTAATGGTGTGTCTGCTTTTAGAAGAGCGGACGAGCAGGAAATGTTGAAGAAGGGGATGAAATATATGTATTCTCCATACATTGATTATGATAATTGATCTGAAGGGATTTCAAAAAGGGGTATATATGTTAGACCAGTCACAGTGAAGAGAAAATTATACAGGAAGGTAGTTATAACATCGTCAAGGGAGATAACGATATATTGGTTGTGGACAATGTATCAGATGCTACGCAATGTAGAAGGGAACTATAGTGAGAGAGATTTTGATAAAATTGAGGGCTTGATGGACGACTCAGAGAAACCTTTGCTCCCGGGCTGTAAGCCGCAATACACAAGGTTGTTGTTCGTTCTTGAACTGCTGAAATTAAAGGTAAGAAATGGTTCGTCCGACAAGAGTTTTACGGTGTTGTTAGGTCTCCTAGTGAACATTCTTCCAAAGGGAAATATGTTGCCGAGAACCACCTACCAAACCAAAAAGGTTCTTCGTCCATTGGGAATGGAAGTAGAAACAATACATGTATGTCCAAACGATTATATCTTCTACTATAAAGAGTATGCAAACTTATATATTTGTCCGATGTGCAAAGCATCCCGATACAAGCGTAAGAATGACTCCGGTAATAGCGAGGGTATCAAGGTGAAGTAAGGATCTCTTGCTAAGATGTTGTGGTATTTGCCTATAATTCCCCGTTTGAAGCATTTATTTGCGAACCGAAAGGATGCAAGATTGTTGCGTGTCACTTGAAGGACCGTAAGAAAGATGGAATGATAAGACACGCCGCTAATTCTGCCCAATGGAGGAACATTGATAGGATGTTTGTAGATTTTTGTACGAAACCGACAAATATAAGGTTGGATTGCGTACAGATGGAATGAATTCTTTCGGTAACATGAGCAGCCAACATAGCACCTGGTCCGTGAATGTATGCTTGTACAACTTTCCTCCTTGGCTGTGTATGAAGTGGAAGTACATTTTGATGTCACTACTTATCCAAGGGCTGAAGCAACCTAGGAATGATATTGATGTGTACCTAGCACCATTGCTGGAAGATCTTGTGACACTATGGAACAAAGGGGTACAGGTATAGGATGCGGACAAACAAGAGAACTTCATTCTGTGCGCCATGTTGTTCTGCACCATCAATGATTTTGTTTGCCTTTTGTAACTGTCGGGAATAAGTACAAAAGGATCCAAACCCTGTCCGCACTATTTAGATTATATCGAGAGTGTGTGATTGAACAACTTACGCAAAACTATGTAAATGCATCACCGTAGGTTTTTTTCAAGGTATCACCCATACCGCAAGATGAAGAAATAATTTGATGAAAAAAAGGACGACTCGGCTCCAAGGCCTTTTAGTGGGAAAGAGGTATACAATATGGTTAAGGATATCGATGTTGTACTTAGAAAGAGACGTAAGTTGAGCACCCATTAGAAGAACATGTGAAAAAAGAGGTCAATATTTTAGGACTTGCCTTATTGGTAGCACTTAGAAGTTCACAATTACATCGACGTCATGCACGTAGAGAAGAATGTATGTGATAGCTTGATTGATCTTTTACTGAACATTCGTGACAAAACAAATGATGGTGTCAACACACGGACTTGATCACTATGAACATCAGGACCGAGTTAGTACTAAGAGAGATGGATAAAGGGTGGATGTACCTTTCCCCAGCTTGCTACACTATGTCTAAGTCTGAGAGAACTAAACTGTGCCGGTACTTTCATGGTGTGAAAGTTCCATCCGGTCACTCCGCCAGCATAATGAAACTTATTTCCACAGAAAATTTGAAATTAATTGGCATGAAGTCTCATGACTGTCATATACTAATGACACAATTGATTCCTATTGGAATTAGAAGTATTTCGCCGAACAAGATTCAAGTGATAATCAAGAAGCTGTGTTATTTCTTTAACACAATTGCACAGAAGGTTATTGATCCCGATGGACTAGATGTTCTATAGGTTGAGGTGGTGAGGAATCTACATCATCTTGAGATGTATTTTTCTTCGTCATTTTTTGATATCATGGTCCATCTCATTGTCTACCATGTGAAAGAGATAAAGATATACGACCCCGTGTTTCTATGTTCTATGTACCTGTTCGAGAGGTATATGATAATTCTCAAGTCCTATGTACGAAATCGATCTCGGCTGGGGGGTAGCATCATCGAAGGTTATGCAGCCGAAAAGGTTATTGAGTTTTACGTCGATTATATGACCCAGGTCGAACTGATAGGTGTGCCTCTATCTTGTCATGAGGGGAGGCTAGAGGGTATCGGGACCATCGGAAGGAAAACAATAACACCCGTTCTGGATACATACACTCAAGCCCATTTCATAATCTTACAACACATGACTGAATTATCCCCATATATTAAAGAGCACAAGGACATAGTACGCCAAGAGAATTGAGGCTAGTTGGAGGTTTGGATCACGAGACAGCACAACCATCGGTTCAATGAATGGTTGAAAGTGTGATTCACTGGGAGGTTATCAAGTGAAACGCTGCAATGGTTGGCAAAATGGCCAAAATTTACAATTGTGACATAGTAAGGATACAACATTAATGGGTACATATTTTATACAATACATTAGTATATAAAGAGCACAATCCAGAACTCAGGTGTCCGCATAGATACATTTTGTGAGTAGTTCAATACCGCCACCCCAAGGTTCTACTATAGGCTTGTAGAGGAGATTTGGGAGCTCGACTACGTAATTTTTAAGATCCCTCTCTTTCGGTGTCGCTGGGTCCAACTCCCACGGGATGTAAAGGTCGATAAATATTGCAACACTACTGTGGATCTCGAACGTGTAGGATACAAAGATGAATCATTCGTATTCGCGAGGCAAGTTGTTCAAGTTTTTTATGTAACTGACCTGGCAAATAAGAAGTACCACGTATTTCTTCATGGAAAAAGAAGAATTATCATAGTTGAGAATGTCATGGATGAGGAAGAGTACAATCAATTTGACGACTTACCTCTATTCAGAGACAACATCAGGCTCAAGGAAAAACCAAGTGATGAAGCAAGTTATATATGTGTCGATCATTGTAAAGAGACTTATTTAAAAGGAAAATAGCCAAGTGGAATGATCCCACACGGCGAACACCTATTTCAAAATTATTCCAATGTAATTAGGAAACTCAGTTTGTATTTAAGGAATTATTCCATTGTAATTGATTCAATAATTTAGAAATAATTACATTTGTGATTGTATCTGCTTACTTGTTTTCAGTGGGCATGGCTAGCATTTCCTGATGCTAACCGAAAAACTTGATTTCTTGTATACATAAGGAACCATCACAGGCGATTTAGTGACACAAACTGCCCGTGATATATGTATCACAGACGGTTCTATTATGGAACCATCTGTGGTAAGCTACAACATCGCAAACGGTTCCATAATAGAACCATCTGTGATATACTACCTCATCTATAAGTAGGGTCCCTGCTAGGTTTTATGTTTTTAATCCTCACTCGTGCACCCCTCTGTCTCCTCGTCCCCCCACTGCCACCGTCGCCGCTAGAGAACCCGACGTCTCCGTCCTCTACTTCCTCACCTGGCGTGGTGGCCCCGTCGCCTCTCCTTCCCATCGCCTCTCATTCCAATGCTGCCTCTCTTCCCTATCGCCTCTATTCCTGAAGGTATGGATCCCAAATATCACTTATTTACCTCACGTGTGATAAATCCGTCCACATATATTAATGTGTGTTCATGAGTTCTCTCCTCCCCGTCGCCTCTTCTCCCGAAGGTATGGATCATAAATCCCACTTTTTACCTCATGTGTGTTACATTCGTCCATATCTATTAGTATCTTTTTTATGTGGAACCCAAAAAGTAATGGGGGAAATGGATGTGGGAGGGAAGGTGTGCCTACTTGTGTCGAGCTAGAAGTGATTAGGTTATTGGGGGTGTCTCGGTGTGGTCCTCACGCGGATAGACGTGGATGGTGGTCCCTTGTCATTGCCGAAGATGTCACCTTCATGTGGTCCTCACGGTCGGCTTTCTTGTTCCCCGGTGGTCCATGCTCTGCTTCGGTTTCCACTACATTCTTGTCTCCCCTCCTCAGTCTCTTCTCTTCTTACTTCTATGGGTGTGTTGCTGGTTTAAGTAAAAAAAGGGCATAAAGCACTATTAGTCGGAGTAATAGTTATACAAGAGGAACATTACAACGCTATACACTTGGGCTTCAAAAGGCATAAAGCAAATTAATTAGGGGATAAATAACCCCAAGTGTACGGTACTTTAATGTTCATCTTATAGTTATTGAGAAATACAAATCATGTCAATCAAAATCTTAGTTGGGGGATAAATAAATTGTGAGGGTGTATGAGGATAGAAGTTATGGTGAAAATAATAAAAAATAGATAGGAATTGATTTTAGAGATAAATTATTAGAGCTATTGTTTCTAAGTGAGTTAGAGTTCTTAGAGACAACCTTGAGGGAGGGTTGTGGTATTGCTACAAATCCATTTGGAATGGCAAATCACACATTTTAGTGTGTTTGGTTTTATATAATAAGTTATGGCTATTGTTTCTTCCTCCTCATCATATGTTAGGTATAGTTGCTATCTTAGACATAAAAGAACCTTTGGGGTACCGCGCCATTTATTTGTAAATGAAGGGCGTGGTAGCCCAAAGGTTTTTTACGCCTAAGACAACGACTAAGCCCAACACATAGAATGATAAGGAGGAAAAGACTCCAGTTATAACTTACTTCGTAGAACCTGAGACACTGGACTATGTGATTTGGGATGTGAGTGTTGCAATGTGACCTTGTAGCAATAATATACGTTGTCGAATGTTCTTATTTCTTGTAAGGTCAACCATGTGCCAATGTTTACGCTCACAACTCATTATAATTAGTTTTTCCTTGTAAGAGAGATGATGTTATTGTCATTGCCATCGACATCGGTGAATGGGTCTGATGCTCCAAGACTGGGATAACTAAGCATGACAGAGGAGTATCGAAAAGGCCAGAGGTCCAAATGAGCATCACGACGGTCTTTTTGGATGGGGTCCCTCTGCAATCGAAGAATGCAGCGACAGCATTTTGGACTACCTGTGGGATACTTGGAAGGCAACGGGTCCTCATAACCGTAGCAAATTGGAAAGCTTTGACAAAAAAATGAGAAAAATCAAATGTGGATGAAAATTTCAAACTAGTTCGAGATCTCAGCAGAAATCCAAGGACTCGTGTGACGACATGTGCTCCTCGTGATGGAAAAAGTATGAAAGATGTTCAAGAGCATGCTTGTCATGTAGTACATGACCAAGGATTGCATGCCCTTCATGAGGTATTCTTTCATGTCGCTAGAAACATGGGAGACCTTTATGTGGATGAAGACGACGACCAAATTTCAATAGGAAAGTGCGGCGCATGAGGCTCTCTAGGCACAAAACACTCACCCCATAGACTTAGCACTGTTGGGTACGCAGGTAAAATCCCGCAATGGAGGATGAAGGACGAGCTTGCAATCCGATCGAAAGCCTCCCACCATTTGCCGAGATCACAACTGAGTGCGCTTGAAATTGGTTAAGAACGAGGTCATCAACCACGTCTTCAGGTGTCGCCTCTTTCAAAAATCCTGCATACGAGGAAATATCCCAACGCATGATAAAATATGTTAAACTATCTAGTTGTTAATAGGTCCATAACTTCACAGGCTCTAAAGTAACATGATTATCTCTTGCAACAAACATTGACTACAGAAACTTCCAAAGGTTCCTTCAAAGCAGTCAGGGAGAGGGATATACTATCCACGGCCCTGGGAAACAAGAAGCACCTAGGTCGTACACAAGACCTGGGTGTTTACATATCTTAGAGACACGGCTTCTCAAATAATTCTGAGGCGTATAGGAGTAGGAAGAAATCCAAGACTGAGCACGATGAATGTATGAAATAGAACTTTCATGTACAACTTGGGGAGATAACTGCCTCACTTCGAGGAGAGATGATTAATTGAGGGAAGAACGGAGAGAAGTCCGCAACCACTTGCAAGCCACCCCGATTATTGCGAAAACTACTCCCCCTCAACGTCGGAGTAGCTGCGCGTCCATGCCACTTTCTAAACATAGCGGTGCCAACTTACCGATCGATGATATCCAGGTAATATATCTCTCTAGAATGCTACATACGTAGACCTAATGAACGTCTTAGCTCATTGTAGATCGTTATGTAGGAGCCCACGTCGTGCATCCTTAGAGTCTTGTTGGCTCCATTCTCGTTGAACTGGGCAGAGGATGGTGTATCCATGAATATCAGGGACGTTGGTGCATGGTGCCCAGCTAGAGACCGGTTTCGCGAAAGTCTATGTGGACATGATTAATGACGTTTTCAGAGCCATCCCACTGGAGAGGCCCCCAAACGGATAAATCATGACATTAGATGATGTCATCCACACATTCGTCTAGTGGCCCAAGAGGGACATCGCTTTGGACCCTTCCATGCTGATATCTCCATATGACCATGCCCATCGCATCGGCTCTCGTGGAGACGATGCTGAAGATGTATCACAAGTGAGACGTTAAGACCTGAGAGACCATGTGGTGGTCATCCCGTTGAGAATGATGAGTAATTGACATCGTTTTAGGAAAAGTCGAGTTTGAGTCGGTTGGTTCGGACCTTGACGTTGCGTGGCGTAACGGGCTCGGTCGGACTTTGGTCGAACTTAGTCGTATGGGTTAGGATGTATATTCTGTTGATGCGACAGGTTTGGACTTGTTTATGTTATTTACGCTTTCATGTATCGAGCGGTGCTATTTGATTGTTTCTTATGCGTGTTGGTGCGGGGCGTCGGCGAGTCGTGGCGAGACACGAGGTGGCCGGACTAGGCGGTGGCGTTGAGGTCGAGCGGTCGGATGTGTCGAAGACGGCGGAGATCGATGTGGTTGCGGGCGTACACGACAAGGGCGGAAGCTTCCGGAAGGTGCGGGAGGGGCGAAATGGTCATTTCGAGAGGCTGCACAAGTGGGAGCGGGCTCCGTTAGGGTTTAGCCGGCGTAACGGGTTGGAGACCCGTTAGCCAAGGGCTATAAATAGAGGTGAGGGGCTGCATACCCCTTTGAGGATCACAAAGTCTTTGAGAGAGTTCTTTGTGTGTATTGTGTTCCTCCCAAGAAGCATGTGAGGCTCTTGGTGTTTCTTGAGGATTGAGAGAGAAATGTGTAAGAGTTAGAATTTCAAGACCATGTAATCTTTCCTCTCTAATATATGCATTCATGTCTTTTTATCTTGTTTCCTGTTAAGGTCTGTTTTCGGTCAGTCGGTAGTCTGTGACTTATTCATCTAATGAAGCCTCTGTAGCCTCTGATTGATTCAATCCTTCGGTAAAATCAGAAACTTGTAGTTCCTTATCAGAGTTTTGTTGATTTCCCTCTTCTGTTCAAAGGTTTCAAGAAACACAAGCTACAGATTGCAGTCTCCTGCTTGTTGTTCTGATTTTTGAGTTCCTTGCCGTAGTGCTTTCTGTTGGCTGTTCTCTCTTTTCAGACTATTGCTTTTTCTTTTTCTGGTGGAGCATTTCTTTTCTGTGAAAGATCCCTCTTCTTCTTTTAAATTGTGTCCTGAAGCTTCTAAATTTCTTGGCTCTCTATTTCCTCTCCGATCTACCCATTTCTTGGCCAAGATTTACTAGTCTTCAAATTCTTCGTCTTTTAAAACCAACTCTGTTCTTGATCGAGCAGTTCTCAATCTGCTTTCTGTGACATTCTCCTCTCGCTTTTGGCTCCTGTTCGATCTGAAGGTTCTTGCTACATAATGCTATTTTCACTAAGGTTTGAACTTTGTAGTTTTGCTTTTGAGTTTTCTTTCTTTGCTCGGCGGTCTCGGCGATGCATGTTCAGCGATTTCCATGGCTCTTCAATTTTTGTGTCTCGGCGGTAGCTCAAAGTCTTGATATCTTACTTTCGATCCACGAAGTCCTTCTCTGCTTCTTGTTTGGGTTTGTCTCTCTGAGTTCAGCCTTATGTCTTTGGGGGAAAGTAGTAGCAGTTGATCTCTTCTTGATGTTTTCGGCCAGTGAAAGCATGCGTTCCAGTTTAGTGCTTTTCTTTTTTTCTTTTGTTGATCTTTGACCATTTTGCATGCAGATCAAACGGTATTATTTTCAGCTGAAATTTTTACTGATTACTCTCTGATTTATGCTGAATTTATTAGTATCGCATGCGTTCAGTTTTCAGCAATTAATTTTACGTGAGTTGCTTAGATTCGCATCTTTTGAGTAATCGATGTCACGAATTCTCGGGGGGCGATTTTGAAGAGAACGACATTCACCCCCCTCTGTCGCCATTTCGGTCCTACAAGACCCAACCAAAGAAGATTAAGGCACCTCTCGGGCCCTGAAAGTATAAGATTGGAGTATCGTTGGTCCCCGAGTCACAATTACCCAACCTTAGACTGGTTTGTAGGACTTTTCCATGCCTAGTACATGTAGAGGTCCAACAAGAAGCCAAACTGGCAAAGTAGATTCACCATGAGATACACGGAGGTGCATTTCCTCCATGGCTCGGGCTGCTTCGTCGTGACCTTCAAAGACTTATTATTACTATTCAACCTTGACAAACTTGAGGCCTCACTTCTATGATGTTGGACACTGTAAGTGTACTGTATAATCAATTTCTATATTCACGTAATACCGATAAATGTCATAACTCATTGCTTATATATAGGTCTATAATCTAATAAGTCCAACGACAGTGAGAACGAGTGGGTTTCCTCGACCCATACTTGGTATCTGAGCAATCCATCAAGGAAAACACATCCTTCGTCAAAGATTACATAACAACGGGATTACTTACTTAGAGTGACAAGGACTACATCCTGGTACCCTTCAACTAAGGGTAACAAGGTGATATACCTTGATTCCCTACATAGGAACAACCTTGGCTTCACCCATATGTAACAAGCAATTAACAAGTAAACTCATTTTCTCTATACATAACTCTATTGTAGTCTTCCCTTTATTTGCAATGGTCGAGGCTAACTCTTTGGAAACACATAGGTCGTTCAGTGGTTACGTTGCTCGGGAAGGATACACAACAAATCTAGTGCCACATTGTGACACAGGACGTAATTTCTGGTTCTAGCTGCAACACAATAATTATATATCACACTTCGTAATAATGCCTCTAGAACTGACAATACCTATTCATGTAATTCTATTTTTGCAGTGCCACCGCAGCTACAGGGCAACGTATGTGGATTCTACGTTTATTGATATATGCAGGAAATCATGGCACTAAGGCAAAAGATCCAGATATTTGTCAACCTTCTAATATTTATTTCATGATTATCAATTTATATGTATGTATGTATGTATGTATGTATGTATGTATGTATGTATGTATGTATGTATGTATGTATGTATGTATGTATGTATGTATGTATGTATGTATGAATGTATGTATGTATGTACTAATGACTTTAACACTCCTAGCGATAGAGCGTGGAATTCGACTCAAGTGCATTTGATCTTAACAAACTCACCGAAATTCGAAGAAAGCTCTCCGAATTCTTGATGAGGGAGGTAATTCGCTCGAATGGAAAGTTCAATCCGGGCGATGATGATTAGATGTTCAAACATTTGATTCAATTGTAATTCACTCAGTTGTGCTGACTCAAATAATTAATTCAATTATACTTCATTCAACTGTTTACTTCATTTGTGAGATCTGTGTAATAATTGTCGTGTGCTATATGTGATCTGCTTGTTTGTTTTCAGCGGGCATGGCTAGAGTTTCTTGAGGCTAACAATAAACCAGAAAATAATTTAGCTATTCAAATAGCTATCATAGACAGTTTATAACACCAAACCGTCTGTGATATGTAAGATATCACAGACGGTTATGTCTCAAAACCGTCTGTGATATATTACATATCACAGACGGTTTTTGGTATTAGCCATCTATGATATGTCAGGTATCATAGACGGCTATGTTTAAAAACCATCTGTGATGTCTGACATATCACAGACGGTTTAGATATCATAGATGACTATTTTAAGAAACTTATGACAGACAGTTATTTTGAAAAATTGTCTGTGTTGTAACTTATCATAGATGGTACAATACAGATGGTTTGAAAGTCGTTCGTGATAACCACCTGTCATTACATACATATAATTTCAAACAGTTTAAAAACTATCTATCTATGATAATCCTTTCTATACCAGTGGTACGTGCGACACAAGTCTTTTCAGGAAACTAAGTTTGCACGGATGGAAAAGCAACATGTTCTTTTGCCAGTCCGAGCAATATAATTTCACCTGCGGCATATATCAAAAATATCAAAAGCTCCTCCTAGCCACCTATCGTTCCAGGTCGCTAGCATTTTTCACGTGGATGCAACAAGTATATCATCTTGTCATCAAACAAAAGCATAAGCCAATTATTTTTAACTGTATTTTTCGATACGACGATGAACATCAAAGACATCGATATAGATAACACATACAATTTTAGATTCAAAATACGGTTTAAAAAGCGACGTCGAGAAACTACTTACATAAACCACCCCATTTGTTTCGGCTTCGAAAAAAACCAAAACCAAAAGTAAAAAAAAGGCAAAAACAACAGGATGACATCAAGCAGAAGCGACTGTTGGGAAATGTGTGCCACAGGCCTCACCGCAGGAAATCATGGCCAATCTGGCCCCTCGTGCGGCGTTTTGCTAGATATAGCCCCCTACGTCCAAATTTCTGTCTTTGGCCCTCTCGCGTGCTAGGCTACGCGCAAGCACCCCCTAGCGCGCCGCCCCACCACGCGAGCAAGGTTGGCATGCTCAGCCACCGCATGAGGCACCTAGCCCCCCACCGCATGAGGCTCCCCTGGCGCACACGTCGCGGGTGCGCGGCGTAGGCTAACTTCATGTGGCACAGGGGCGTGCCAGGGACATGACTGGCGCGGTTGGGGAGCGCACGTGGGCTGCTGGTGTGGAGGGGGACAACGCGTGGGAGCTGTTGTGGTAGGGTGGCATGTGACTAGGGGTACAAACGGAGTGGATAATTTCCGTCCATCCGACCAACCGAAGGCTTGTGGAATGAATACGAAAGGGGTAGATTGGTATCCGGCACTATCCATGTCCGACTTCGACTCCAATGAAAAAATATGGATTAAGATACGAGATAAGTGATATTCGTCTGTATATATCCATATGTCAAGTGATATGAGGAAGTCTGTTGTGACTTCACCTACAAACAAGATAACATATAGACATATTATCACATCTAAACAGGTGGAAGTACTGAGTATTCTTCCTTCAACATCTCAGTAATTTATCTTTTCATATTCGCTCTGATTGTACCATACTATCCAATATCCCGTGCACAGAAGCGGATAATTTCTGTCCGATCGACCATTCGAAAGATTATAGAACAGATACGGAATGGAGAAGTGGATATCCGATATTATCCGTATCCGACTCTGATTTAAAAAAATATAAAATTAAATACAAGATAAATGATACCCATCCATATCGGCCGCTTGGGTCGCAGTCCTGCATGTGAGAGGTGTTGGCGCGGTGGGACGCACCACGTGCGCTGGCACGGTCATGGCGCGCTTCTACGCGCTGGGCTAGCTCGGAAATTCGGCTGCCACGTAGGCAAGCCAAAAACGCCAAGACTTCCGCACGGTAGTCCGTCCGGGCACCTGTTCCGGCATGCACTTATGGCTTGCCTGATTCGCTCGGTAGATCAGGGTACACCTAGCATAGCTGGCATGTGGACCAAGACCGCACACAATCTGGTCAACTATCACCGGAACTCAAACCCCTGTACACACCGGTAACCTCGTCATCCGGCCGTACGTCCAGGTAATCTGTCAGGATCAAGATCCTGTCACTGTTAAGTTAGCATGGTCTAATATTTCTTGCCAAGTGGGGGCAGCAGTCCCTTCGTCCAAACAAATTGCTGCGCGAAAAAGAAATCTGCGGAGACAGCTATTCCTGAATTTTTGTTTCATGCGCGCGACTTTGCTTATTTAGTCTTGGTACAGGTGTGGAAACCGATCAAATTAACAGTAGTGAAACTATATTTGTATTTGTATTTTTTAAAAAACGAATTTGAATCTGAGTGTGCTTAAAATACAAATCAAATGTCATAGCGAGTATAAATTCAAATTAAATATCTACTCAATTTAGTCGAATACAGATAGTCTTAGAGTAACGTGAAGATATTAGTGATATTTTATCCTCATACAATCAACACATAATCATTCTAATTTATCTAATTCATCTAAAGAAACATGAATTCACATTAAATTAAAAAAATCATCCAACTAATTAGGAATATTGCTATAAAATTTGTATATTACTTCGTTGAATTTGAATACGAATAGTTTGGATAAAATAATATTTTAGACGAAAAAAGTCTATACCATACTCATATCCATATTTTTTATGAGAATTTAGATACAAATACAAATATGAATAGGAGAGCAAATGATAAGTAGATGGGAAAATCTTTACTCGATGCCGAATACGGTAATCGAATAATATATATCTTTTTTCATCCCTATTAATCTTTAATCGGCTGGCAGCTGCAACTCTCTCTCTAAAAAAATTAAAATAAAAATGGAAGTAAAAGATAATTTCTTGCATGGTACCTCGAAACTTACATTCCAAACCGTGCATTAGTCAACAATATATAGTAGGTGAGATCTGTGCGCAACGTGCACTCAATCTGCAGTATAAGAAGCGTGATAGATGATGGCATGATGCATAGAAGAACATGTCGTTCATACTAATAATTAATTCAAGATTTGGTTTTCTGGTTTACAAAAATCAAGGTTACGTTTTACTACTAATTGCTCCCTCTATGATCAAACATTACTACTAATTGCTCCCTCTATGATCAAACAGTGCCATATAATCAATGGAGGAGCTAGGCGTAAGAGTGGGTCAATTGATCCCACATCTTTTTGGAAAAGATTATATTTGTTAAATTTTATATGTAAATCTACACGTTTATGAAAGATGGAATGAAATTTGACTCGACATGGTAATTTATGGCTACGCCTACTATAATATAAAACAATTTAAAGCAGAATTAAGAATCCCTTGCTGCAAACTTTCTTACATTCCAAATGGTGCATTACTCCACCGTAGCAGCCTAATTAATATAGGAAGCATGATGGTCCATGCATACAAGATTACATAAGATCTACCGAAAGACGAACGTACCGTTCATACCATGGTCGTATTCATTTTGGCTTAAGGTTCTGGTTTCTGACTTATTTTTTACTATTTTTAAATTTTATCTTTTTTCTAATTTTTTGAGCTTTTTTGCTGGTTCTTTTTTTCCTTATTCGTTTGCATTGTCCGTAATAGGCTAACATGTTTTTTCTATTTTTAAAATTTTAAAATTTAGTTATGCCAAATAAGCTACTATCAGCTATAGTATAATTTCAGCTGATTACAATATAATTTTAACTATAAACTAGCTTATTTCAATTCAACCGAGCAGTACTAAGATGTTAATTTCAAGGTTTCGCAACTAATGGCATATCCATCGAGGTTTACAGAGATGGAACCTGCCGCGCTGGCTCCCAAGAACCGAGGGCGACGGACGCGCGGCCGCACTCCGCACAGAATTCGGCGGGACCGCGTGCGCGGCCGCGGATGCATCCCCCTCATGACGTCATCGCTCGCATGCTCGTGTATCCGTTCCGTGGGCCGAGCTGGCCGCCATTCGAGAAAAACCGCCGGTGCCCCCACACCGCATTAAATATTGAAGAATTGATAGCCCTGTTCAATCCGACTTTTTTATGACTTTCATTTAAGATGGTACAGCAGCAGCGATGGATAGTTGTTTAATCATTTCATTAAAAAACAAAGAAAAATTGAAAAAATAGCGTTATACAGACAATACAAAGAAAAAAATTTAAAAAATTCATATATTTTAAATGTCTTTTAAATTCTAAAAGTTAAAACCAAGAAACAAAATACCGTTTGGAATGGCCCTCGGTATGGCTCGCGGTCAACACCAGTCAAATCAATCGAAATCATGCTTTCTCCCTCATGGAGTAGAAACTCTAGCCTGGCCGGTGCATGCACGTGCGCAGTCACGAGACAAGAGGGGTTCGTGGTTTTGTGGCGCTACTGGCCTTACCAAATATTGGCTATGATATGACCAAAATTTTAGTAAAATTTAGGTGAGGGTCTATTTAGTTTGATTGCAAATGTTGTCAGTGGTATCTTTAGCAAATTTTGGTAGCGTAGATTTGGCAAATATTTGGAGTTTGCTTCTAAAATTTTGGGGCTGTTTGGTTGCTAGTTAACGAAGACCTTAACAGAATTTTGTAACGCCAAAACCTGGGCAAAGCCAAATATTGGCAAAAATAATATTGCTTGAATTGTGTTCAAACCAAATTTTGGCGCTACCAAATTTTGGTGACCGATTTCCTTGCCCTCAGATTGCTGTTATGTGACATTGGATTTCATTAAGGTTACCAATTTTCATAGGCATTACCAAATTTTGGTAACAAATCAAACAACAGCCAATTTTTGTTGGCGGTACCAAATTTTGGTAAGATTTTCGTTGGCTAACATCCTTACATCATACTGGTAATTTATCCTCAAACGCACAAATTCGTCGTAACACTTCAATGTGGAGCTATTCTAGGGTATGATATTTTTCTCAAGGAAGCTTTATGAGTTGGAAATATTAAATTAACAAGTATCTAAGTATTGACCAACTTTCAAGAGCAGGAAATAAAGAATATAATATGGATGGAATCCATCCACACATCGATCCAACCTTACTTTACAAAACAAAGGTAGGTTGCGGATCGGAGTCTAAGTAACCGGTAGGAGGACTATGAGTGAGTATTGTTGTTCTTATGTAGTGATTTGGCACCTATGATTCAGACATAAAGGCCCTGTTCTTTTCAAATTTTTAAAAGGCTGCTTTTTTTTTCTACGATGAATAACTTCAAATAGAGTATTTTTTTTCAAGATAGAGTCTACTAGTTAATTTTAGTACATACTTTAATGACTTCATTTATATCGGTAAAAATCGCACGTGAATTTCTGTTACTCTGTAATCTTTCGTACAAACAGCCTAAAAATCACAAGCCGCAGCCAAAAGCCACAAGCCGCAGCTAAAAAGAACAGGCCCAAAGTACTCTGGGTAATCTTATTCTAGCCTATCATTCCCAGGTGATCGACTACTACTTAATTGCATAGCATTTCATAGCTTTCAACTGAGTTACTGGATAAAATCCTACTAGGTGCTGTGTGTAGCACTGGCATTCACGCTATCACCATACATCCCCTAGCATTATCATAAAGCTCACTGGTATTCCAAGGCGGCTTACTTAAACTAGGCAGTGTACATAATTTATATTATCGCTGCTCTAGCCCGCAATTGCTTATATATAAGGGAGAGCAAACAAGCGAAAAGAAATATGAGCAACTTAACATAAGTAAATAAGCATTCAATTAACCATACAATAAGGAGAAAAGTCACATATGGGTTACTGGACTAGAAGAAGATCCTTGGCTTCGTAGAGTCGACCCATCTTTTTACAATGAAGTCACTACTACAGGAAAGGTCATCACAGACGGTTCGAAAACATCATCACGAGCGGTTTCTGAACCGTGCGAATTATGGGTCGATGATAATACGAGGTCATCACGAGGCGGTTGAAAACCGTCGATACCTAACTAATCGAGCGGTTTTAGTTAAAACCGTGCGTGATATAGTGATAATCACGAGCGGTTTTAACTAAAAACCGTCTGTGATATGGTGATAATCACGAGCGGTTTTAACTAAAAAGCGTCGTGATATCGATAATCGAGCGGTTTTAACTAAAACCGTGCGGGATATCGATATCACGACGGTTTTAGTTAAAACCGTCGTGGTACATGATAATCGCGACGGTTTTAATTAAAACCGTGCGGGATTATCGAATATCCTGAACATTTTTAGTTAAAACCGTCGTGATATTCCTTCTACCCTAAATCTATTCCTATTTATTGGCTAGCCTCGGAAATGCTAGCCATGCCCTCTGAAACAAGCGAGATGAACAAGTATATAAGGCATCCATAAACATCCAATACACATCACATTTCATTCACAAACATAAAGTATCCACTTCAAAATGAATCAATTGAATTGAAATAAAATATTCATTACATTGCATTACAATGCAATAAAATTCATGGTGCAGTGGAACTGTCCTTCTGACTTTATGACTTGAGCCACCAAAAAGTACGCCAACTCTCCTCGAATTCGTGAAATATTGGGCTGTTCCAATGCAGTTGACGGGATGTACGCAGCATGTGGATAGGGATATCAATGTACGTATATATGTAATGTGATAAGTATGAAGTAAATATGGAAAGATTGATAAACCTTGGAATTGGTGATCCTCGAGGAATCGAGGAGTAGGTCCATATGGTGGCAAACATAGAATCCACATGTGTTGCCCGGCGGCTGCTGGTGGCACTGCAAAAATAGAATGAGCAATAATTCAAGAGGCATTAATCTGACTGCGCATAGGATTAATTAATGTGTAATAGCGAATACCTTAAAATCTCGAGTATGTCTCGGGCCTTTGGCCCTTGCTTGAGACACCCTCATTTCAACGTACATCGCGAGCGCCCTCGTGATTCAAAAAGTTAACCTTAGTCAATCGGAATGAAAGAAAGAGTACAATATAGGTATGTATGGAGAAAATAAACTTACCTATCGATTACTTGGGCGACAAGCTGTGAAGTCCATTTTATTCTTACTTAAGGAATCAAGGTAATATACCTTGTTCCATTTTGGTACAATGACTATTAAAATCAATGAAAGTTTTGATTGTAGGGCATAAGTATATAATCCTTATTGTGTTGAGCCCGCACCACGATGTAATGTACCTCTCGACGACGGACATATCCTCGTCGATGGTATACTGGCGACCATGTGTGGGTCCAAGAAACCAATCGATGATGACTGGATGTTCTAGCTTTAGTCCGCGTGTCTACATATACACACACGAAAGCAACAAATTATATATGGCATTTATCGGTATGACATGAGCGGAGGCGTGATTGTGCACACTTACGGCGTCCGGCGATCGAATGAGTGAGGCGTCGAGGCGTTGGCGTGAAAAGATCGAATAAGTCCTCGGCGACCACGAAGACACCGTCTTGAAAATCGTGATGGAAATGCTCCAACGCGAATTTGATGATACCTGATCTCCGTTCGCCCTCTGGCTTATTGGACTGTTCCATGTACCACTTGTGCAATTGCGGCAACTAATTGGTAGGTGTTGGAGGCCCTTTTCTCGAGCAACGGCTCGCCAAGCACGCAATTCACGGCCAATGGCGGTGCGGGCCAATATCATCATTGGTCTTCGTGCTTTGCCCTTGCTGCCCTTGCGCCCTTGCGCCCCTTTCGCCTCGGTGTGGGTCGACTTTACGGTAGTCGACTTTAAAGGTAGCAGCGGGGCAAGTTGTGGAGTAATTACAAGCTCGTGGTTCGATCGATATCTTACCAAGCGCCGAGACACTTGCGGTGCGGGGTTTCGAAGGAGACATCCCGATGTCGTTGTAGATGACCTTGCTCTAATCCAATTTCGAGCGCGGTCATCCGGGATATTGGCAAATGGCGGGCGATGTCCGCGGGTACTGTTCGTCCTCCCTCCTCCATCTGGGATTTTACCCGCATACCCAGTATGCCAAGTCGTGGGGTGTGTGTTTTTGCACGGAGGGCCTTGTGCGGCACTTGTACTGAACTCTTGGTTGTCTTCATCGCCTTGAACTCTTCCCATTGTGGTTCTAGGAATGGGTATTTTGAAAGGGTGTTTCGTCCTTCTCCACGTAGTCCTTGACAAGCGTGCTCTTGAAGTTCTTCCATGCTTTGCATGCCCCTAGCAAGGCTTGTCGTTGCACGGCGTCTTGATGTTCTTTTGGGATCTCGAGCGATGCCAAAATTTACATCACCGACTCACGTTTAAGTCGCGAGCACGCTCTTCCACGAATCGAATGTGATTTCAATTCGTTGTCGTGCAACTATTCCGATCGTTCTTCTCCATGCGCTCTCGCTTTGGGAGGAAGAGGGACCCCGATCATCGACTTGTGTGATGGTAAATCGTCCTCGTGCTTCTTTGATAGCCCTCTTCCTTGGCGTCTTGATTTTGGAGCGGGCGCCTCCGGCGATGATGTTGAAGAATGCGCGGATGACATGTTGCTATTCGACAATTTGTGGGTCTATTAGGATAAAAATTTGCGATATAAGCATAAATATAATTCCTCTATAATTATATAAGCACACCAATGACATCAATCCATATATACAAATCATAATGAAAATGTAATCATATGAACCGAACAAATCATTCAAGATATAGCACATATTCGACATGTCAAGTATAAAGGCATGTATCAATTAAAACTAGCAATAAGCTCAAGAATTAATTGATTATTTGTGCTCTCAGATTGTAGGGTTACACAAGATTAATCTTGGCCATCCGCTACTCAATCATATACTTTTCATCGATTGGTTATTATATTCTTGAATTCAATCTTTGAGCTCTTAACCTTCTCACTTTCAAATTAGATAATATATCATTCACATGTGTGCATTCGTAATGAGACGAAATCAAAAGACACAAGTGACGATAATTAAAAGACAACAAGTGACGAGATAATTTAAAGACAACAAGTGACGGTAATTAAAAGACAACAAGTGACGATAATTAAAAGACAACAAGTGACGATAATATATTCTTCAAAGCTCACAATTAACAATAGTTGCATGATATGAGCATGAATCAAAAGACAACAAGTGACAGTAATTAGAGCTCAAAGATTAAATCCTCCAATCTCAGCATAAGATTTTAATCATCATAGAGCAACAACCGATCCCACAAGCAATCTATGTCCTTGATTACAACGGTGAAGTGAAGTGAAGTGAGCGATGGCGGAGATGGGGAATGGATTCAACCGAAGGAGTAGAAGTAGCGAGAGCGCAGGTGAGGAGGTGGACGGCGACGGGTTCCGCGGCGGCGGCGGGGCCGAGGAGGAGGGCGGCGGGGGTTCCAGCGGCGGCGGGGCGAGGGAGGAGGGCGGCGACGGGGTTCCGCGGCGGCGGGGCCGAGGGAGGGGCGCGGCGGCGGCGAAAGGGCGGCGGCGCCGGCGGGGCCGAGGAGGAGGACGGCGGCGGCGCGAAAGGACGGCGGCGGGGGGTTCCGCGCGGCGATGGGGTCGGAGGCACGGCGGCGGCGGCGGGGCGATGGGCTCGATCGGGATCGGCTAGAGCGACTAACCCTAGTGGGGTGCGCGTGGGGTTATATAAGGAGAGTATCACGACGGTTATAAACTAATAACCGTCAGTAATATATATCACGAGCGATTATTTGAGAACCGTCGTGATATGTCGTTCGACAGTGGGGCCCACCGGTCGGTCTCGAAAAAAAAAAGAAAGGCTCAACCTCGGCCGCGTGGCGGGGCTCGAGCAGCCGGGGAGCCGGGGGAAGGAGTGGCGGCGGTAGCCAACCCGCCGCTCGGTTTATCTCACACTATAATGGTAAGTATACCCATTATCACGAGGCGGTTACGAATTGTTAACCGTCGTGATATATTATCCTGACGGTTATTAATTTAGAACCGTCGTGATAACCCCTAACTACCAACCGGCATTCATATACATCACCTACCAAGATTCATCAACATCACCTACCGATTCATACACATTTTCTCGGATAAACATCAATTCACATATACATCACATACATGCATTGTTATATACATAAATGCAAATTCACATATACATCACATACATGAATTTTCATTTTCAACATTCACCTAAATATCACACATTTTGAACAATTGGGTGTATGACTCAATCCACTTGCTTAGTTCCTTTAAAATTAGCCCTTCATGATGATCGGTGCGTGCGTAACTAGTTTCGTCACGTTGTTCATCATCGACCCTTATGCCATTTCAAAAGGAGGTAACTCGTCAAATTGATTGTATTCTTCCTCATCCACTACATTCTCTACTCCGACAATTCTCCTTTTCCATGCAAAACTACATGTCGTTTCTTATTTGCCGGTCGGTTACATAGAAAACTTGAACAACTTGATTGGCGATACGAATGGTTCGTCTTTGTACCCGACACGTTGGAGGTCCACGGTAGTGACACCGTGCTTGTCAACCTTCACATGTGGCGATGCACCCAACGGCGGTAAATAAGGGGATCTTGAAAAGCACGTGGTCGAGCTCCCAAATCTCTTCTATGAATCCATAGTACGAGCTTCTCAACCCATCGATCTGAACGCATCTATCACGAACACCACTGATACGGTTAATGCTCTTTACATCCCGATCCTGTATAGAATGTATACCCATTTATATCATACCCTTGCCATGTCACAATCAGAATGTTGGTCCTTTTGCCAACCATGTCAACAACTCACTGCGAGCTCCTAGCGATTTGGTCCTTCAACCATTGGTTGAACCGAGTGTTGTGTTGCCTCATGATCCAAACATCGGCGCTCCGGATTACATTGCAAGCACATCCTTGTCTTTGGTCAACATAAGCGCCACCGATCATGTGTTGCAAGGCGTGAAATGGGCTTGAGTATACGCGTCCATATCTGGAGTGATTGATTTCCTTCCGACAGCCTCCGATACCCTTGACCTCCCTCATGGCGAGATTGAGGCACACCTATCGGTTGAATCTAAGCCATATAATCGACACAAAACTCAATGACCTCTTCGCTTGCATAACCTTCGACGATCTTGCCCTCGGTGAGAACGATTCCGTCGTGGGACTTGAGAATTCCATGAACCTCTCAAATGGGTACATGCTACGTGGAATCTGAGCCCACACATTTTATCTCCCACACAAGGTGAACAATGAGATGGACCATGATATCGAAAAACGAAGGAGGAAATACATTTCAAGATGACATAGAGTCATCACCACATCGTATTGCGAGCATCTAGTCCTTCGGGATCGATGACCTTCGAGCAATTGTGTTAAAAATAACATAGCCTCATAATTGTCTCTCGGACTCTAATCGGTAAAATATTTCTAATTGCAATAGGGAGCATCGTGTCATCGACACATGACAATCGTGAGACTTCATGCCATTTAACTTCAATTCTTGCATCGAAACAAATTTCTTGGCGTTGCGAGTAACCGACGGAACTTTGACACCATGCAAGCAGCACGATTCTGTTTTCTCCACCTTGGACGATCGTAACACGCAGGGGAAGGTATGTTCGTCCATTGTCATTGCATGTCGGTGCTAACTCGGGCGATGTCCATTTCGACCAAGTCAAGCCGTGCATTGACGCCGCCCTTTGTTTTATCACGAATGTTCGAAGAGACCAATCAAACATCACATACATTTTTTCTCGTGCATGGCGTCGATGCGATGTCGAACATCTAGGTACTCCCAATAAGGTAAGTCCCATAATATTGATCTCTTCTTCCGTGTGTTTTCTCACGAGCCCTCAATTTGCGTCCCTTTCCGAGGACAACATCTAAATCCTTAACCATATTATAAACCTCTTTTCCTTTAAATGTCTTGGAGCTGAACCGTCTTCCTTCTCTCCGTCAAATTGTTTCTTCATCTTGCGGTATGGGTGAGCCCTCAAAGGAACCGACGGTGGCGCATGTAGACGGTTTTGCGTGAGTGTTTCACCACACACTCTCGGTACTATCTAAGCAGTGAGTACAAGCTTTGGCACCTTTAGTACTTTGGCCCGATAGGTTAGCAAGGCGGGATAATCATTTATGGTGCGAGAACAATAAAGCGCAAAGTGAAGTTCTCTCGTTTGTACGCATCCCATACACGTACCCCTTCGTTCCATAGTATTTTTAGATCTTCCACCAACAGTGTTAGGTAGACATCAATATCATTCCCAGGTTTCTTCGGCTCTTGGATAAGTATCGATAACAAATATACTTTCGGTTTATACACAACCAAGGAGGAAGGTTATAGATGCAGAGTCACTGGCCAAGTGCTATGTCGGCTGCTCATGTTACCGAAATGATTCATTCCATCTGTACTCAGTCCGAACCTTATATTCCTTGGTTCCGCACCAAAGTCGCAAAACTCCTATCGATGTTTCTCCATTGGGCGGAATCGGCAAGGTGTCTTAGCATTCCATCTTTCTTGCGCTCCTCCGAGTGCCAACGCACAATTTGCCTCCTTTGGATTTGCAAAAACCTTTTCAAGCGGGAATTATAGGAAAATACCATGCCACCTTACCAGAGGTCCTTTCTTCACCTCTGTTCCCTCGCCATCATCGATTGATTGTTACGTTTGTATCGGGATGCGTTGCACACGGACATACATGCATGTTTTCATACTCTTTACGGTACAGGATACAGTCGTTCGGACATGCATGTATTCTTTCTACTTCAATTCCCAATGGACAAAGGACCTTCTTGGCTTTATCGTGGTTTTAGGCAACTCATTTCCCTCAGGAAGCATGTCCGCTAAAAGACCCAGCGGTAGTGAAACTTTGTCGGTCCAACTGTTGCTTGCCTTTAATTTCAACAGTTCAAGCACGGTGACAACCGTGTACTGACCGCAACACGTGAACAAAGGTTTCTCCGAGTCCTCCATCAAGCCACGAATTTAACATACTCTCTCATCATAATTCTCTTCTACATCGCGAAGCATCGATCAGTTGTCATCGTGCAACCTATCCGTATCCGAACCACAATCGACATCATCCGCGCCATGTCATTCACTTCACCGGTGATGTCATCCGTGACATATCATTCACTTCACCGGCGATGTCATCCGTGACATATGATCATTCACTTCGCCATGACCGGTCCAACACGTATAACCCTTTTTGAAACCCTCCGAATCAAGTGCGCTTCAATTTGCCCTCGGTTCTTAAACATCTTTAAATTCTCGCATCGGTATGGACGATACATATATTCCACCCCTTATTGAACATATCCTCCTCGGCGGCTCTTGTAAGCGGACACGCCATTAATATACTCTTCACTCACACGGCTCATGGCATACATCCGACTTCGGTCCTCGTTACGTACATACATAACAACTCGGTATTAAAATTAGCAACTAATTACTACTACATATATACCGGCGAGGAAAAATAAATTATCTTACTAACCATATCTAGAGCTAGCCACCAGCGAGAAAGTATGAATTGAATGAATCTTCAAAGCTCAATCTCGCCTCTTCCCACCAAAATAATCGGCCTCAAATCGCCTAGGCTCGAGTGCTTGCGATGGTGGCTACGATCTGGATCGAAATGAAGACGAGGCGGCTGGCGGCGCATTAAATGCTTCGTGGCATTATCACCGACGGGTTTTTATTGCAAACCGTCTGTGATCATTCACAGACGGTTGTTTATTAAAAACCGTCTGCGATAACCAGCTTTTCACA
This sequence comes from Bonia amplexicaulis, assembly GCA_036346245.1. Lineage (NCBI taxonomy): Eukaryota > Viridiplantae > Streptophyta > Magnoliopsida > Poales > Poaceae > Bonia > Bonia amplexicaulis. The sequence continues at coordinate 20,641,277 of CM070747.1, read as the reverse complement.
GACGGTTGTTTATTCAAAACCGTCTGCGACATTGACAACATAGACGGTTGTTTATTAAAAACCGTCTGCGATAACAAGCTATGATAATGAAAAGTCAGAACGTATCTCTTGTGTTTCGTGTAACGTATCTCCTTCGTTATCTGAGCGTCTCTTTAGTATCTGAACCGTCTGCATCTTTGAATGTTAAATATGCGCGCCAGGTCTTCTACATCGTACACTCTCATCTTTGCTCACGTCTTGTTCTTGTGATCACGTCTTGTTCTTACTAGCTAGCTACCGATTAATATGGATTCTAGTATTCTCGCTCATCTCCTTCCTCTCATCTATCCATCTTGAGTTGTTCGGCCGTGTCGACACGGTGCCAACAATCCACGTCTAGAGCAGCTCCTCGCTCACGCCCTGCTCTCCTCCCTCGACTCGCTTCCATCCGTCAGCTGGACCTCATCATCCGCCGTCGACGGAGGTGTTGTCTTCTTTGCTCGGAAAGGGAAACCGCGCTAACCTCGTTCTTCTCTACAATGTGCACAAAGCGGAGGAAGCATTTGTGGCAATGGAGAGACAGATGGATAGCATTGCCGCCAGCGAAACGGCGATTCGAGGAATCTTATCATGCTATCCTCTACGAGCTTATGACGTCGCTAATGATCATTTGCCAAGGCCGGAGGACGAAGTCTTGAGGACAAAGACGATCTTAACGGCGTTCGAGAACTCGGTGAGCGCTCCTCCATGTCCCAAATTCGAGGAAGAAGCGTACGAAGCCCAGAAGATTAGAATCTGGCAATCTCTTTATCTCTGCGACATTTGTAATAAATTTGCATAGAATTGAAATTAATAAATTTGCCTTTTATTTTGTTTACCCACGTATCGTATGAATTTGATTGGTTGTTACTATCACGCACGGTTTGTAATAAAAACCGTCGTGATAATTCAGATTATCACGACGGTTTTAATACATACCGCTCGTGATACTAAGTATCACTGAGCGGTTCATAAGTAACAACCGTCGTGATAGTTCAACCCCGCCTTCGAGATATCTCAAAGGGATTATTACCCTTATAGAGTAAGCAACACCGAGTGAACCACACGGCTATCGGTGCGATCTCTCTCCCCTCTCCCTCGGCGGCGTTCGAGCCCCGCTCACGCAGCGCTGAGGTCGAGCTATTTCTATTAAATCCGTCGACATGTGGGTCCCACCTACAAAAGTTCAAAAAGACATTTCAGTTCTTGGTGGCGGTAGGCAAACATACCGACTTTCTTGGTGACCGACTATCCATCTGCTTCTTCCACTTCTCCCACAAGAAAAGAAGTGGGAAGAAGCGAATGGATAATCGATCACCGAAGAAGTCGGCTATGTCGGCTCGTCCGACCGACATGGATATTACGAGCGGTTCTGCGAACAGAACCGTCGTGTTATCTGTCTTTTCACGCACGGTTTGTGTTAATAACCGTCAGGAACTTTCCTGACGGTTCTTAACAGACCCGTCGTGTTATCTCGATGGTATAGGCGGTTCGTATTAAGAACCGTCAGCGAAAGTTCCGAGCGGTTATTAACAAAACCGTCTGTGATGTCTCAATTATCACGAGCGGTTCATGTTAATAACCGTCTATGAAAATATCACAGACGGTTGCCAGTCAAACCGTCTGTGATTAGCCGTCTAGTATTAGCCTTTCTGTAGTAGTGAGTGTGTAAAAAATATGTTGTAGTAAGCGAAAAGAAGTAAGTTACATATATAGTTTATTTTACAAAAATATGTACTAATTATTGGGGATTTAGTAGCGATCAAACAAGGTTGGAGACAAGGGCATAGCCGGTCCGAGGATCAGCCTCAGGCTCAGCCCATTGGAAGAAAAGATGTCAAGACCTTCACTATTGATAGTTATAGTAAAATAGTAAGGATTTTCTTGACTGAGTCTCGGATCATTGCTCCGGTGGTCTCAGACCTAGCTCCACCCCGATTGGAGGAGACATATATTCCCATCCCCAGTCTCGGACCATGGGCCGCGGGGAAAAGGCCCATTCATCTCAGTTTTGTACCAACAATTAGATTTAGGCTCACATGAAATAATCTAGGGGTTTACAGGAACACTAGAATTTTATAGAAATTTTACAACAAAGCACAATTTTTCACTAGAACAGCAGCGACTACCCGTTCAGTTTCTACTCTTGCAATCCGGATAACGTGTACACCCTTACAAAAAGACTAGCCGGCCAGGCAGTAGGTTTAAAACGGTAGAAAGAAGTCAAGGACCATCACCGACCAGCCAGCCGGTCCACAGGTAGCCAACGCATCATCAGTACGGCCCCAAACCGAGAGTAGCTTACTGCCCCCAGGCGCCCAGCACTGAAGCGACAAACGAGTCGTGAGTCACGAGCACAACACCACCAACAACATGCGGAAACGGCGGCATGCCACGTCATCTACTCTCGGCCGCTTTTTAAATAGTACCGTACCGCGTCCCCAACTCCCACACCCCATACCTATATATAACTCCGCCGCCTCACTCGCGAGTCGCAACGACTCATCCACTCACCTAAGCTAAGCTGAGCTAGCTCACAGGCACAGCTAACCATGAGCACCTTTCTCACGCCCTTCACCTCTCCGACCTCCCTCTTGGACGCCGACGCCGTCGACGACTACGAGCTGTCCTCCTTCCTCGCCTTCTTAATGGACGACGACTTCGCCTCGCCGCAGCTGCCACCCGCCGTGTTCTTCGAACACGACGACGAGGCGGACGACACTGTACTGCCAGCCTTCTTCGTCCACAGCGACGGCCACCACGCCGCCATGCTGTTACCACCGACGGCTCAGGTTCTTGATCAGCCGCTGCCACCACCGCCGCCGGTGATGACTCACGGAAGGAAGCGCGGCTTCTTCTTCCCAGCTGACGACGAAGCCGCAGCCGGTTCGTCGCCGCCGGCTGCCAGGAGGAGGGTGCAGGGCTCGCCGTCGAGCTCGCCGCCCCACAGCGGCGGTGGGCGGCGGGTGTGGATGCGGAAGCGGAGCACGGAGTGGTGGGACCGCCTGAGCTGGCCGGCCTGCCCGGAGGCGGAGTTCCGGCTGGCCTTCCGCATGTCGCGCGCCTCGTTCGACAAGCTCTGCGACGATCTGGGCGCGGCCGTCGCCAAGGAGGACACGGCGCTGCGCGCCGCCATCCCCGTGCGCCAGCGCGTTGCCGTCTGCCTCTGGCGCCTCGCCACCGGCGAGCCCCTCCGCGAGGTCTCCCGCCGCTTCGGCCTTGGCATCTCCACCTGCCACAACATTGTCCTCCAGGTCTGCGCCGCACTCACCGCCGTCCTCCTGCCCATGGTTGTCCGCTGGCCGGACTCCCCCGCTGCCGTCGCCTCCAGGTTCGAGGCCGCCTCCGGGATCCCCGGCGTCGTCGGCGCCGTGTACACCGAGCACATCCAAATCGTCGCGCCCAAGGAGAACGTTGGCGATTACTACAACCGCCGCCTCACGGAGCGGAACCAGAAGGCGTCCTACTCGGTCGCCGTGCAGGCCGTCGTGGACGCCGACGGCGCCTTCACGGACGTCTGCATCTGCCTTCCGGGCTCGCTGCCCGACGCCGCCGTGCTCCAGAGGTCGGCGCTGCACGCCCGGTGCGAGGCTGGGCTGCTCGGGCACGGACACGAGCAGCGGCGGCGGCTGGTCGGCGGTGCGAGCTACCCGCTTACGGACTGGATGCTCGTGCCGTACGCGCACCACAACTTGACGTGGACGCAGCACGCGTTCAACGAGCGGGTCGCCGCCGCGCGCGGCGTGGCGCGGGGCGCGTTCAGCCGGCTCAAGGCGCGGTGGCGCTGCCTCCTGCAGCGCCGCACCGAGGCCAAGGACCTCCACAACATGCTCGGCGCCTGCTGCGTTCTGCACAACTTATGCGTGCGCAACGGCGAAGGTCTCGACCCCGACCTCCAGTACGACCTCCTCCACGACGATGACGTGGTCGCCGCCGACTCCGTGCGCTCAGCAGCCGCTGAGCAGGACCGGGACAGGATCGCGCACGGCCTCCTCCACGGCGGCTACGCCGGCGAGACCTTCTTATAGGTGTCTGTTCTTGTACCATATTTCAGAAAAAAACGTACACATCACAAATAAACTAAAATAACGCAGGAGAATTTCTCTATTATCTTATTTACTCATTTTTTTTTCTTGCTTCTCTTACAAAATTGGCTACAATCCCTCTCAATATATAGACTAATAATCTTCTACTAGCATACGTATTCGGACTTCAAGTTGGACATAACTTCAACTTGAGTTACACATGGAGACGGACTCTACTACGTCTTGAACTCTAAGTCAAGATTATTTCTAACAATCTCTCCCTTAATCTTGACTTGACATACTCTAGTTTTAGTTTCAATGCATTATGAACTACCAGCCTCGCCTCCACATGAAGCGTTCTACATGCAAGCTACATGTAGGAACTCAACTCAACTGGTACGGGTCCATCCAAATGCAAAGATTTTAAAACATTGAGGCAGTCGGTCTCAACTACGACTTATTAAACTCATACTTGATACAGAACGGTGACACATCTCATCAACGTTCCGATTTCTTTTCACCTTTCTTGAGTTTGGACGGCGACACATCTTCTCGATATCCCTGACTCAACTCTTCATCAAAACACTGTTAATTCATCATCGCTGAGTGTTTCAGCAACAAACACTTTCTTTATTTTCGGTTTGGGGCATTTTGAAGCAAAGTATCCATAATCGTTACAATTATAACACCTCACTTTTGCCTTATCAAACTTTCGATTCTGACGGCCTAGGCCACCACCCTTAGAAGTGTTCTTGCCTTCACGCTTCGATGATCGTATCTCCCACTCAGCGCGGGTCAACAAGAGCTGTCCGTCGCCTTTGTTGCTATTATCATGGATGTGTTTCTCATACGTTTTAAGATGATCGATGACCTCCTCCATGGTCATTGTCTTTAGGTCTCCAAATTGCCAAATTGCTCTATGACCGAAGCAATTGGAAGAAACTGTGAGGGAACAGCACGAAGGAATTTCTTTACCACGTACAACTCTTCCACCTTCTCGCCAAGGGTCTGAATATTGTTGACAATGACCGTCAACCGGACGGCGAAGTCATTGATCAACTCTATTTCCTTCATACGCAACACCTCGAACTCGGTCTTGAGAGTTTGTACCTTTGCTTCCTTCACACGATCGGCGTCAAGATGCATCGACTTCAACGCCTCCCACGTGGCTTTGGCCGTCTCCTTTTCAGCTAGTAGGAAGAGCGTCTCCTCTGGGATGCCCTGATAGATGGTCGTCAATGCCATCTGATCCTTACGTATATCGACGTTGCCATTCTCGATCGCGTCCCATACTCCTTGAACCTTCATGTACAACTTCATCTTGATTGCCCATGCTACATAGTTGCCCGTTGTGAGCATCGGATAATACAGGGAGACAACGGAACTCTCCTTCCCCATCATATTGAATGACGTCTTATCACCGATGATACCACTTTTTCGTAGAATGTGACATGATTTTGAGCACAGATCAAAAACTCAGGGTACGTTGAAGCTGCCTTGGACCGAGAAAACGGAGAAAAAACCGCGCTGTGTTTTTTTTTCTTTTTTCTCTTGCGGCTTGCTCTCTGTTGCCTTCGCTTTTTATTTCGATGCACTGAGTCTTGGATTTCGCCTCGGAGACGGCCTGCGCAAGCACTGCGATCTCTCTGTCTTCTTTTCTTATCATGTCACGGGATGTGCTTCTCTCTGTGCTGGCACAAGAAAATACTTTTTCTCTCTCCTACCAAGCTTTGACTTTCTCGTAGAAGGGGTGTGCGTCGGGAGTGCTACGCGAGAGGAGCGTGAAACGAAATCGTCAAGACGATTTTTTCAGCGACTCGATTTTTGTGTAGACTTTGATACTACTTATTAACTTTATTCTAAGAGAAAATATACATATCACAAATAAACTAAGAGAACACAAGAGAATTTCTCTATTATCTTATTTGCTCACCCTTTTTCTTACTTTTCTCTTGCTTCTCTTACAAAACTGGATACAAGCCCCCTTAATATATGGGCTAATAATCTTCTATTAGTATACGTATTTGGATTTTAAGTTTGACATAACTTTAACTTGAGTTACATATGGAGACGAACTCTACTACATCTTGAACTCTAAATAAGATTATTTCTAACAGGGAATATTGTGATTTGCTGATCTTCTATCAAACCATGGGAAGACTCCTAGACCAGAACGTGCAGTTCTTCTTATTGTGTTTTACTTAACTAGCCACGTTTGGTAGGATTATGAATTTCATAAGAATTCCGCAACGATTTTGTATGTTGGTGGGTTCTTTTCGGCTACAGCCGATGAGTTTTAGTCCTAACATGAATGCTTGTGTGAATATATTAAATACCGATAAGCCAATAAACCGTTTTAAAAAGATTGTATCGATAAACTGTTTCGAAAAGATAATGAAAAGAGGAGTGCCTATAGTTCCTCCAAATTTTCTTTGAAACGCGCGCCCACCCAATCCAAGCGGGCAGCTCTTTACTCTCTACGGTTTCACCATGGTCTAGAAAGATTCAAGACAAGATCCAGAGGATCTCAGTATCTCATGTTCCTTTAGCATTTCAATCATGGTCTAGAAAGATTAAGACTAGATCCAGAGGGTCTCAATATCTCATGCTCTGTGAGACTGTAACCTGAAAAATAATGTACATCAGTTTCATCATCATTGGACAAGAAAATTCTTCAGTGTATGCTCACGTCTGGTTTGATTTTAGTAGGTACGTAGATCTCTGAAATAACCAATGTCTGAAATGGCCAGGTTGTATGTTTTAAGAAAACCAGCTGATGCAGCAAGCAAGTTTAGAAGGCACTGACGCTGAAAATTCTTCATTGTATGCTCTTGTCTGGTTTGATTTTACTAGGTCGATCTCTGACTTAACCAATGTCTGAAATAGCCAAGTTGTTTCTTGCAAGAAGAAAACAATCTGATACAGCAATTAGACCAAGTTTAGAAGGCACTGACACTGATATCATGCTCTTAACATATTCGAAATGATCAGAAAATAAGGATGATACTGGGTATCAAACACCAGAACCATAGATGTCGTAGGCAAATAGCTAGGCAAGCTTAATGTATGTATAATATATAATCTGGAAAGAGTTTCCAAGATTCATCTGTCAGTATTGCTGCCCTTGAATAATAGAAACTAAATTGGCAACATTTTAATGCTCAGATACTGAGATACGATTTACTATCAATCTATCATCATGTAGTACACTCATTTACTTCACTGATATGTACAAGCAGTTTTCCCCCAGCCAGATTTTGGTAGCTACAGCACGACCTGCAACATGGTCTGGGTACAGTAGTCTCTGGCTATGAGCTGTTCTGATTGGAAATGTCTCTTTCAGTTGCTACACTTGTGTGAATTCCAACGCGTTTCCATCTGGGTCTCGTGCAAAAATCGCTGGTCGCCCAGATTTGCTGAGTGTGTAGCTGATTCCTGCATTCCAGTTTAGTACAAGGTCATCGTGTTGTCAGATGGTGGACAAGGAAGGTTGCGATGCTAATTAACAGTCTCCAATGATAACCTAGCGTATTGAATAACACAAACCACAATGCAGATTAAACATTATAAAGCGTAACAGGTGAAGTGATAATGTCAACTAAAAGAAATAAGTTCTGATTGAATCAATAGAACGTGAGTCTCGTGCCATAGAAAAATGGAACATGGCTGCTAAAGTCATGTGGATGTAATACATTGAGGTCCTAAGAAATCTATTGACCAGACTTCTGATGGATTATCCGATCAACATCACTGTCGACTCAACGTAACTATAACATCAGACCTCCTGTCGACAGCTTGCAGCAGTTGCTTCGTAATGGTTACCTAAAACCAAGGATAAGGTTTTCAAGACAACTATAAATTTACCCAAAGAGGGGTTTTACTTGTCATGTCTGTCACAAAAATAGCCTCACTAGGCTATTGTTACAAGTTTTGGCAGAACAATACCTCAGTATGAATAAGTCCATTATATTAACAGTACAGGCAGATATAATAAACATAACAAAGATATATATCTCTATAATGATTTTTAGCATGGTAAAGGGCATGTCACAGTACAAGCTACAAGTTCAATCTCTAGTACTGTACTGTCAAATACCAATCCATGAGTTTTGCCATGTCAAATTAAAATTTTCAAGTTCAATTTCTAGTATTGATGCCGTGTTAAAGTATCCTGGTTCCTTTGGTTCTTGTGTATTTAGTTCTTGGCACCTTTGTGCTACCCAATTACCCATGGAATTTCAGCAATGAGCAATGTGAGGTTTGTTCTACTACCAATGAGGCAATGACTGAAGTCAGCAAGTAGACAAAACGGATATTTATCCACTGTAGCCAGTGCATTGTATACACAGCAGGCAAGAGAGAGAGAGAGAGAGAGAGAGAGAGAGAGAGAGAGAGAGAGAGAGTAAGAATTCAGAAATACCAGCTTTGTCAAAGATTTCTTTCAACTTTAACACATCTTTAATTGCAATACAGGTATGACGATCACGTCCACCATGCTCTGGACGTCCTGTCAATGGATCAGGATTTGGCAGCTCCATCAAGTGGATCATCTCAGAACCAACCCAGAGCCAAGCACCTCTGTACGGAAGCTTGTCAGTTGGTCGAGCAGGATTCACCTTAAGACCTGAATGATCGACCACATCAGTTTTACTTTACAAGCAACAAATACAGGCATGCAACATACAACTGGCAGCTAACTCACCAAGGAGGTCCTTGTAGAAGGCCATTGACCTTTCAAGATTGTCACATAGGATTCCAACATGGTGAATGCTAACAACTCCATACTCGGGTTCTGTGGTGAACATCAGACAACGATTTCATTCAGACTGAAGATAACCACAGAACTCCAACCAAATATACTTGGTTATGGCCAATAGAATGCCGAATACTCCATGACAATATGCAAATTAAGCTATTGATAGTTTGCAAGAAAAATCTAGTCAGCACCCACAATTTCGAATCAAAATGCAGATTGCGATTGCAAATATTGACCGAAGTTGGTCTGGTCAGCAATCCTGACTGGCTTTGTCAGTTCAGCCAAAATCTGGTTGAAACAGTTCTAATTACATTTTTTTCTAATTAAGTACCAGCTACTAAAATCATCTTCTGCTTTGAAGTTTTAATACCTAAAGTATTGACATTGAATTGTGAAATTTTGACGGTTATGTACTAAATTGCTCCTTCACTCAAATAGGCTAACACAAATACCCTCTAGAATTGGATCTGCAACTTTGGATTTGGTACTAACTAGTACTAGTAGTATCGATCTAACTACACAAGTGTACACCATGACAACTTTCTTGGACAGAGCAGGCCCAAATTAAAGCAACACAGCATTTTCCCTACCACCAAGCATCACCAAAATTATCCGACACATGTTCCCACCGATATCTTGTTCACATGCACGTCAAAATCCCCGGGACCGATCTGGAATCTTGACTTGCTACTCCCTCAAAACTTGGGCCAAAATAGCAGCCCCAAATTCAGTGATACATACCATCCAAAACCGTCACCGAAATACTCCATCGATCACCTAAAGAGATTTCATACAGACAAAAAAAAAAAGACCTCCCTTTTAAACGGATTTCATTTGTTACCACTCCAAGAACCAAGAACTCACCCTGGGACGGCTCCTGGGCCGTGAGAAGCTGCTGCTCACCGCCGGTGGCCACCGACAAGTGGGTCCGGATACGTCGGCGCGCGGCGGTGGAGGGGGCAGGCTGGGCACTGATCACCGCGCAGGCCTTCCCGGAGCCGGAGGGGGAGAGGAGGGGAAGAGAAGAGAGGCACCTCGTCGCCATTGCTGCCCTCCCAAGAGCTGCTCCACTTCGGCTGCGTGTGTGCGTGGGCTTTCTGGGCCTCTGTTTTTGTGTGGCTCCGGCCTTCTTACCCCTTATTTTCCTCTTCGTTTGTTCTTTTTTTTCTCCTGCTGCTGGGATTTATTGCACACCTCAAAATTTCATGAGGCCGGCAGCGACTGAGAACTCAACACAGCATCCACTTTTTAGATCTGTTTAAAAGTGCTGTAGCTTTTAATTTTTAGCTGATTTTTTTTTGCTGATTGTGAGAAATCGAGAAAGTAAGAAACACGTATATTGAGAAGCCAATATGTTCAAAACAGTTTCTGCATCTTTAAAAAGCCACTTCGTTTAATTTTAGGCTTCTACAAACCTAAAGAGATAAACTCTGTCCAGAACAAAGCGTCTTTTTTTTTTTCTGTACACTTTTGTTCTTCGCCGTTCAGCGAGAATGGGGAATTGTACCATGCGATTGTTCCTCTAATGGAAAGTTGATTAGGACATTCCCTTGCCTGGACCTTAGCACTGCTATCTCTGTTCTTTCCGTCTTTTTGTAGGCAGCTTTTAACTTTTGATACAGTATCTAATTTTTGAATAAAATATTTTTTAAATAAGATCTATAAATTAATTATAACATATTTAAAAATCTATCATTTGTATCGGTCAAAATCACATGCGAATATATCTCTTTTTAATAATCTTTATCACAAATAACTAAAATTCAAAAATTTCAACCAAAATTCAAAAGCCACAGCTAGAAAAAAACAAACCTACTGAGCTAGCTTCTGCTTCCTAGCAACAATTCTCGTAGATAAAGTCAAGCTGGTGCCATGTTTTCTAGATATGATTCTCGAAGGGTTTGTTTGCGAGGCATAAGTTCCACGATATTGTTTACAGAAAACAATATAATTCCCTTAAGTATTTTACAAAATTCATACGTTCTAGATGGACGTAACGTATATAATGGCTTGTCTTTGGATAATTATTTTTCTTTTTAACTGAATTTTAAATGAAGCGAACATATAGGCGCCCTTTCGACAAAGATTCGTGTATGAATTCGACCAAGAGGCTTGTAGAGGCCGGGCATATTTTTGCACATTTGTCCTTATAGAACAAATTTTCCACTTATTCCGTGGAAAATTCAGTTCTTGTCTTGGCCAGCATCATATATACACAACAGCAAACCCTACACCTATGCTAACCTGCTAATATATATCGTACAAGTGATATTATGTTGACATTGTGACAGCTTATAATTCAAATGCTTTGTCTACGCGTCCAATGTCCAAAGACACATTTGGGATGCAAAAAATTCACAAGAATTTCATATTAAACAGTTTAATTTTCAAAAAAAAAACTCACACGTTTCTAAACGTGGCCTAATCAACTAGCGGACGGATTTATGTGACACATTAAGAAGAATTTTCAAGACCAGGGACTTGCAAGATTATACACTATTACAAAAGAGGCTAAACTGGACGGCTACATCACAGACGGTTCATACCGAAACCGTCTGTGATATTTTCACAGACGGTTTATAATAGAAACCGCTCGTGAAAATCTAGACAACACTGACGGTTCGTTTAAGAACTGTCGTCAAATTCCTGAGCGGTTCGTAAAACGAACTGTCTGTGATAAGCGAGACAACAGAGACGGATCGTTTTAAGAACCGTCTGTGAAATTGCACAGACGGTTCTTAAAACGAACCGTCTGTGATAAACTGGATAACACAGACGGGTAATTTTAATAACCGTCTGTGGTAATCGATCGATAACCAATAATTGATGTATACCCTGGATTTCGATCTCACCCGTCCATTCTCTCCAGATCGAATGACAGGCACCATTCCTCCCACCGCCGCCCTTATTAATAACTCCCATCTACATTTCCACCGGTACTAGTCACGGTGAGTTCATCCACTAGCATCTCCCTCCGCCGTGAGCTAGCGCCTCCGTCGCACACGGCGGTCACTGGACAACACACTCTTGCCTACCGTAAGTTCGTAAGTGTGTCTTTTTCAGCGGCACCGTTGTGTCATGAAGGGTTCGTTAGCTTGTTATCCTGTAATAGATCTGAATGTGTATTGTTGTGTTTCCGTGTGCATTTGCTTGTTTTCAAAGGGCATGTAACAAAAAAATTTAGACACCGTCTGTGTAGGCGGCGTCGGAGAAGATGAGTATCACAGACGGTTTTTACTGATGAACCGTCGTGATATTAGTATCACGGCGGTGCAGATAACAAACCGTCGTGATAATCTGAATTATCACGACGGTTTTTATTACAAACCGTCGTCATAGTAACAACCAATCAAATTAAATGCAGAGACAAGTGGATCACAAATAAAAGGCAAATTTATTAATTTCAATTCGATGCAAATTTATTACAAAAGTCGCAGAGATAAAGGGATTGCCAGATTCTAATCTTCTGGGCTTCAGACGCTTCTTCTTCGCCTTTGGGACTTGGAGGAGCTTGTTGAGTTTTCGAACGCCGTTAAGATTGTCCTTGTCCTCAGCAATTCCTCCTCCAGCATTGGCAAATGATCATTAGCGTACGTCATAAGCTCGTAGAGGATAGCATGATAAGATTCCTTAGAATCTGCCGTTTACGCTTGGGCGGCAATGCTATCCATCAATCTCTCCATTGCCACAAATGCTTCCTCCGCTTAGTGCACATTGTAGAGAAGAACGAGGTTAAGCGCGGTTTCCCTTTCCTGAGCGGCAAGAACGTACCTCCGTCGACGGCGGATGATGAGGTCTAGCTGACGGATGGAAGCGAGTCGAGGGAGGAGAGCAGGGCGTGAGCGGAGGAGCTGCTCTAGACGTGGATTATTGGTCACTGTGTCGATTACGGCGAACAACTCGTAATGGATAGATGAGAGGAAGGAGATGAGCAGCAGAATACTAGAATCCATATTAACAATGTAGCTAGTAAGAACAGTACGTAGGAGATGTACGTGATCACAAGAATAGCTAGCACAGATGAGAGTGTACGTATGTAGAAGACCCTGGCGCGCATATTTAACCTTCAGCACAGACGGTTCGTATACCAAAGAGACGCTTCATATAACGAAGGAGATACGTTACACGAAACACAAGATATACGTTCTGACTTTTCGGTTATCGCAGACGGTTTTTAATAAACAACCATCTATGTTGTCAAAGTCGCAGACGGTTTTTAATAAACAACCGTCTGTGTTGTCAAAGTCGCAGACGGTTTTCAATAAACAACCGTCTGTGAAAAGTCGGTTATCGCAGACGGTTTTGAATAAACAACCGCTCGTGAAAAGTCGGTTATCACGCACGGTTGTTTATTAAGAACCATCCGAGATAAATAGCTTTTCAAAGACGGGTTTTAATATAAACCGTCGTGAATTATCACGAGCGGTTTGCAATAAAACCCGTCGGTGATAATGCCACAAGCATTTAATGCGCCGCCAGCCGCCTCGTCTTCATTTCGATCCAGATCTGTAGCCACTGCTGCGCACTCTTTCGCTCACGCGAGCCTAGGCGATTTCAGGCCAGTTAATTTGGTGGGAAGAGAAAGAGATTGAGCTTTGAAGATTCATCCATACTTTTCCTGGTAGCTCTAGATATGGTTAGTAAGAAAATTTGTTTTTTCTCTAATTGCATTACAATTTAGATCTAAGTAATTGGTGAGTGTTATTGAAAATGCTTAATTTGCAAAATTATTGGTTATATAAGAGCTGTTGTGTTTATAGTATGAATTGAGGCGTGTGAGTAAAGATAATACATGTGGCCGGTATATATATTTAGTAATAATTAGTTAATCTAATTTTTAATACTGAGTTGTTATATATGTACGTAACGTAGGACCGAAGTCGGATGTATGCCGCGAGCCGCTTGAGTGAAGAGTATATTAATGGCGTGTCTGCTTTTACAAGAGCCGAGGAGGATATGTTGAATAAGGGGTGGAATATATGTATCGTCCGCATACCGATCGCGAGAATTTAAAGATGTTTAAGAACCGAGGGCAAATTGAAACGCACTTGATTCGGAGGGTTTCAAAAAGGGTTATACGTGTTGGACCACCATGGCGAAGTGAATGATCATATGCCGCCGAATGACATCGCCAAGTGAAGTGAATGATATGTCACGGATGACATCGCGGTGAAGTGAATGACATGCCACGGATGATGATACCGATAGGTTGCATGATGATAACTGGATCGGATGCTTCGCGATGTAGAAGAGAACTATGATCGAGAGAGTATGTTAAATTCGGGGCTTGATGGAGGACTCGGAGAAACCTTTGTTCACGTCTTGCAAGTACACGAGGTTGTCGGCCGTGCTTGAACTGTTGAAATTGAAGGCGAGCAACGGTTGGTCCGACAAGAGTTTCACTACTGCTAGGTCTTTTAGCGGACATGCTTCCGGAGGGAAATGAGCTGCCTAAAACCACGTATAAAGCCAAGAAGGTTCTTTGTCCGTTGGGAATGGAAGTAGAAAGAATACATGCATGTCCGAACGACTGTATCTTATACCGTAAAGAGTTTGCAAACATGCATGTATGTCCAGTGTGCAACGCATGCCGATACAAACGTAACAATCAATCAGATGACGGCGAGGGAACAGAGGCGAAGAAAGGACCTCCTGCTAAGGTGGCATGGTATTTTCCTATAATTCCCGTTTGAAAAGGTTTTTGCAAATCCAAAGGAGGCAAAATCTGCTGCGTTGGCACTCTGGAGGAGCGCAAGAAGGATGGAATGCTAAGACACATTGCTTGATTCCGTCCAAAGGAGAAACCTCGATAGGAGTTTCGCAGACTTTGGTGCAGAACCAAGGAATATAAGGTTTGGACTGAGTACAGATGGAATGAATCCTTTCAGTAGCATGAGCAGCCGACATAGCACATGGCCCGTGACTCTCTGCATCTATAACCTTCCTCCTTGGTTGTGTATGAAGCGAAAGTATATTTTGCTGTCGATACTTATCCAAGGGCCAAAGCAACTAGGGAATGATATCGATGTGTACCTAGCACCGTTGGTAGAAGATCTAAAAGTACTGTGGAACGAAGGGGCATGCAGTATGGGATGCATACAACGAGAGAATTTCACTTTGCGCCCTTATTGTTCTCGCACCATAAACGATTATCCCGCCTTGCTAACCTATCGGGCCGAGTACAAAAGGTGCCAAAGCTTGTACCCACTGTTAGATGATACCGAGAGTGTGTGGCTGAGACACTCACGCAAAACGGTCTACATGCGTCACCACCGGTTCCTTCAGAGGGCTCACCCATACCGCAAGATGAAGAAACAATTTGACGGAGAGAAGGAAGACGGTTCAGCTCCAAGGCATTTAAGGGGACACGAGGTTTATGATATGGTTAAGGATTTAGATGTTGTCCTCAAAAAGAGACGTAAAATGAGGGCTCATGAGAAGAACACCTGGAAGAAGAGATCAATATTTTGGGACTTACCTTATTGGAAGTACCTAGATGTTCGACATCGCATCGACGTCATGCACGTAGAAAAGAATGTATGTGACACTTGATTGGTCTCTTCGAACATTCGTGACAAAACAAAGGATCGGCGTCAACGCACGGCTTGACTTGGCCGATATGGACATCAGTGCGAGTTAGCACCGACAGTAACAGATAATGGACGAACGTACCTTCCCCCTGCATTTTACAGTCTGTCCAAGGCCGAGAGAATAGAACTGTGCCAGTGCTTGCATGGTGTGAAAGTTCCGTCTGGTTACTCCGGCAATGTGAAGAAACTTGTTTCGATGCAAGATTTGAAGTTAAATGGCATGAAGTCTCATGATTGTCATGTGCTGATGACACAGATGCTCCCTATTGCATTAGAAATATTTTGCCGATCAAAGTACGAGAGACAATCATGAGGCTATGTTATTTCTTTAACACAATTGCCCGTAAGGTCATCGATCCGGAAGGACTAGATGCTCTACAGACGAGGTGGTGGTGACTCTATGTCATCTTGAAATGTATTTCCTCCTTCGTTTTCGATATCATGGTACATCTCATTGTTCACGTTGTGTGGGAGATAAAATGTGCGGGCCCGTATTCCTACGTAGCATGTACCCATTTGAGAGGTTCATGGAATTCTCAAGTCCCACGACGGAATCGATCTCGGCCGAGGGCAGATTATCGAAGGTTATGCAAGCGAAGAGGTCATTGAGTTTTGTGTCGATTATATGGCTCGAGACTCAACCGATAGGTGTGCCTCAATCTCGTCATGAGGGAGGTCAAGGGTATCGGAACTATCGGAAGGAAAGCAATCACTGCAGATATGGACACGTATACTCAAGCCCATTTCACGGTCTTGCAACACATGACCAAGTGGCGCTTATGTCGACCAAAGACAAGAATGTGCTTGGCAACAAAATCCGGAGCGGTACGGATGTTTGGATCAGGAGGCAACATAACAGTCAGTTCAACCAAAGGTTGAAGGAGCAAGTCGCTAGGAGCTCGCCAAGTGAGACGCTGACATGGTTGGCAAAGGGCCAACATTTACGTTGTGACATGGCAAGGATCGACATAAATGGGTACACATTCTATACGCAGCCTCGGGATGTAAAGAGCACAAACCGTATCAGCGGTGTCCGCATAGATGCGTTCGATCCGATGGGTCGAGAAACTCGTACTATAGGTTCATAGAAGAGATTTGGGAGCTCGACTACGTGGTTTTCAAGATCCCCTTACTTCGCTGCCGTTGGGTGCATCTCCCACAGGTGAAGGTTGACAAGTACGGTGTCACTACCGTGGACCTCCAACGTGTCGGGTACAAAGACGAACCATTCGTGCTCGCCAACCAAGTTGTTCAAGTTTTCTATATAACCGACCCGGCAAATAAGAAACGCCATGTAGTTCTTCATGGAAAAAGGAGAATTGTCGGAGTAGAAAATGTAGTGGACGAGGAAGAATACAATCAATTTGACGAGTTACCTCCTTTTGGAAATGGCATAAGGGTCGACGACGAACAACGTGAAGAAACTAGTTACGTACGCATTGATCATCATGAAGGGCTCATTTTTAAATGAAATAAGCAAGTACAATGAGAATGAGCTTCATATATATGTGGGCATTTGCATGTATGTATATAACAACGCATTTGTGTGATGTATATGTGAAAATGTGTGATGTAGTCAATTTTGAGAATGAGAAGATATGTAAAGAAATATATTGTGTGAATACCGGTTGGTGTTGTATATGAATGCAGCTGGTTGGTGTCGTATATGAATGCGCGCAAGCTGTTGGTGGTTGATCATGAATGCAGCTGGTTGGTATTTGTTTGAAAGTCGGCTTATCTCAGACGGTTCTACACGTATAACCGTCTGTGATATAAATATCACAGGCGGTTCTAAACTTATAACCGTCTGTGATAGTATAATATCGCAGACGGTTGCAATTTATAACCGTCTGTGATATTTATATCACAGTCGGTTCTAAAATTAGAACCGCTCGTGATAATCCTTATTATATATCCCCGCTAGGGTTTTGCGCGATCGCGCTTATTGGCAAAACAACACTTAGACGCTCTAGCGGATCCCGATCGAGACCATCGCCGCCGCCGTCCGAGGCCGCCGCCGCCCTCCTCCCGAGCCCTCGCCGTCCTCCCGACCGAGCCCTCGCCGCCGCCGTCCTCCCGAGGCCGCCGCCGTCCTCCCGACCGATCCTCGCCGCGCCGTCCTCCCGAGGCCGCCGCCGTCCTCCCGCCGAGCCCTCGCCGCCGCCGTCCTCCCGAGGCCGCCGCCATCCTCCCCGAGCCGTCGCCTCCCGAGCCTTGCCTCGTTCTTCGTGTTCTTGACTTGACTATTTCTAGACGCTTTGAGTACTTGTCGGGTAGTGAGTGTTCTTGATCTTTGATTTCTATCCGAGAGTTCAAATAATTGTTATGTCAGATATCTCTTGTGGGCTCAAAATGCATGCTCGTGATGAACTAGTCCTATCTTGATTGTGACTCTAATAGAAGAATCGATTTGAGCTCTAATGATTGGCTTCACCGGTGAGTTGTAGTTTGTTGTCCGATGTTAAGTTGATCTGTTTCACCGCAAATGAATTTGTAGAGTATGCTGTAGTTTCGGTTCTATTCTGTTCATGTCAGATTCTTATTCACAGTGATATCCTGCTCGTTTGATTCAATTTATCATTGTTATATATCAACGCTTGTTGTGGATGATCGAAATAAACTTATTGTTTGTGAAGGCCAAGATTTTAAGATCTTGAAGCAACTCGCTCGAGAGCAATCCTAAAACAATTAAATTGTTATTTGTTAGATTTAATTGTTCTTTTAAGAGGTCGATGGTTATGTTATTTTCAGCATATCTATATTCTTTGAATATTTATATGAGTATGAATGGCGCTTGGAGTTAAAATATTTATATTCGTAAAGCCTCCTCTCGTGCACATCACCCCTCTTCGTAAATGGTCTCCTCTGTGCACATCACCCTCCCTCTACTCATCTCCTCTCTTCCATTTCAATATGATCACTTTCTTATTTTATCCTTATAGACCCACCAATTGAGCAACATGTCATCCGCGCATTCTTCAACACCATCGCGGGGCGTCCGCTCCAACATCAAGACGCCAAGGAAGAGGGCTATCAAAGAAGCACGAGGGCGATTTACCATCACACGGTCGATGCATCCGGGGTCCCTCTCCTTCCTCACAAAGCGAAGCGCATTCCGAACATTGATTGGAATAGTTGCACGAGAGCGAATTGAGATCACATTCAATTCGTGGAAGAACGTTCCTGAGACTCGGAAACGTGAGCTGTGGACCGAAATTTTGGCATCGTTCGAGATCCCAGAAGAACACCAAGACGCCGTGCAACGACAAACCTACCTAGCAGCGTGCAAAGCATGGAAGAACTTCAAGAGCACACTTGTCAAGAAATACGTGGAGACGGACGAAACGCCTATTCATAAATACCCATTCCTGGAACCACAATGGGAAGAGTTCAAGGCGACGAAGACAACTGAAGATTTCAAAAGTACAAGTGTGGCGCATAAGGCCCTCTAAGCAAAAAACACACACCCCACGACTTGGCATACTGGGTATGCGGGTAAAATCCCGCAGTGGAGGACGGAGGATGACTTGGCAGCCCAACAGGACATCGCCCCGCCATTTTCCAATATCCCGGATGAGCGCGCTCGAAATTGGATTAGAGCAAGGTCATCTACAACGACAATGGGATGTCTCCTTCGAAACTCGCAGACCGACAAGTGTCCCAATACGGTAAGATATCAATCAAGTGCGTAGCTTGTAATGACTCGAACTTCATACGAATTGAAATGACATGTCGTGCTCTTGCGGGAAGAGCCGAGTTTTGAATCTACCGTGGATCATTCCATGGAGCAAGGAGAATGATATGCTCTCCGTGGCCCAGGAAACAAGGAGCACCCGGCCGCACGAGAGGCCTTGGGTTTACGTTCCTTGGAAACATGGTTTCAAGATGACTCAAATGTATCGGCAGAGGAAGAGAACCAAAGCCGAGCTACGAGAAGAGTTCAAGGCAACTCTTAGAGAGGAGATAATGGGTGAGTGGTGACCGAATCGAGATGAGGTGCGAAACAAACAGAAAGTCGTGCCCGCCGCCCGTGGTAGCTAGCCCGCATAACCGTCCGAGTAGTTGCGCGTCAATCCGACGGAAAGCGTGGCGATTTCTGTGGACAACATCCAGGTAAAAATTATTATCTCTCCAATGTTTGCTCCATTCATAGACCTATTGGAGTAGCTAATTTTGTATCGTTATGTAGGAGCCTACAAAGTGCAGGCTCCAAGTGAGATGTGCCTCCGTTCCTTGTATGTCGCTTGGGGCCGGGCATATCGATGCCGTATCGAGGCTGTGCACGGTAAACCTTAGCGCCAGCTACGCAAAGTTAATGTGGATGGTGTGCATGCCAATTTTGAGGTCGTCCCGCCATCAAGGCCCCAACGACGAGATCGTGACTCTAGGGCGAGCCATTGGAACATTCATCCAAAGGCCCAAATGTGACATCTCCCCGAGGCTTCTTCACCGGTGGCGGACCGAAGGGCAAAGACGAACCGAGCTAGCGATGGTTCTATCTCCACAACGGCAGCACGAACGAGAGCTAGCGATGGTGCTATCTCCACAACGGCAGCACGAACCAAGAGCTAGCGATGGTGCTATCTCCACAACGGCAGCACGAACCAGAGCTAGCGATGGTGCTATCTCCACAACGGCAAAGACGAACCGTAGCTAGCGCCGGCGCTATCTCCACGGTGCTATTCTCGCCAAAGCAACTTGCGCGTCGAACCATTACGGTCGTCTACCATAAAGTCGACCTACGATCGAAGCGTTGCAAGGGCAAATCAAAGATGGAGGATGATGACGATCGCCTGCACCGCCATTGTCCCGCAAATTGTGCTAGGCGAGCCGATGATATTCCCGCAAGAGCAACTCGTAACCCTAGGACTTGGTTGCCAAACATTACACAATTGGTATATGCAACAGTCCAATAGGCCGAGGCGAACGACGCCGGTATCATCACAAATTCAATCGGAATATTTCCGGACGAAGTTCGTGATTGTGTCTTCGTGGTGACCTTTGACGATATATTTGATCTTTTCACGCTCAACGCCTCGACGCCTCACTCATTCGATCTTGGACGCCGTAAGTCCGCATAATTACGCTCTATTCACGTCATACCGACATATGTCACAATTTGTTGCTTCTCTGTGCATATATATAGATTCATGCTGACCGAAGCTAGATTATCGAAATTACCAATTGGTTTCCTGGACCCACGCTTGGTCGCCATTGATACCATCAACGAGGATGCATCCTTTTGTCGAGAGCTATATTACAACAACACTGCTGGCTCACCGCGATAAGGATTTTGTTCTTATGCTATACAATGAGAACTTCCATTGGATTTTAATTGTAATTATACCAAAATGGAACAAGGCTATATACCTTGATTCTTTAAGTAAGAACAAATCCAAGTACACAGCTATCGCCGAAATACTCGATAGGTAAGTACATTGTACATTGTACTCTTTTTTTCTTCCGAATGACTAATCTAACTTTTTCGAATAACGAAGGTCGTTCGCCGCATACATTCAACAAATACGTGGCTCGACGAAAGGGGCCAAGCCCTTGAAACATTCTCGCAATTTTCGGGTATTCACTAGCTACATATTAATTAATCCTATACAACACTTAGCAGTAATGCCTTTTGATTTAACACATTCTATTTTTGCGGTGCCACCAAATAGAGCCGGGCAACACGTGTGGATACTACGTGTGCCACCATATGAGACTACTCCTCGATTCCTCGAAGATCGGCAATTCTAAGGTTTGTCAATCTTCCCACATTCATTTCATACTTGTCACGTTATATATGTAAGCGCTTGATTTTCCTATCGACAGGCTGCGCCCATCCCTACATGTGCATTGAAGCAGCTGGACTTTGCAAAAATTCGAGGAGAGTTCGCTTGGTTTTTGTGGAGTAAAGTCATCAAATCCAATGGAGAGTTCCATTGCGCACTGTAATTGTGAATTTGTTAATGGATATTAATATCATTTCAATTAATTCATTTGCGAAATGGATGCTTTATGTTTGTGAATGAAATGTGATATGAATGAAGTGTGATATGTTTGTCAAATGAATTGAGACCGAATTGTATGTATACATATACTGCTCATCCGCTTGTTTCAGAGGGCATGGCTAGCATTTCGAGGCTAGCCAACAAAAGAATTAGATTTAGGGTAGAAAGGAATATCACAGACGGTTTGTAGCTACAAACCGTCTGTGATATTTCAACATCACAGACGGTTTGTAGAGACAACCGTCTGTGATGTTGAAATATCACAGACGGTTTTTAGCTACAAACCGTCTGTGATATTTCAACATCACGAGCGGATGTCGCTACAAACCGTCGTGATGTTGAAATATCACGACGGTTTGTAGCTAAAAACCGTCTGTGATATTTCAACATCACAGACGGTTGTCTCTACAAACCGTCTGTGATGTTGAAATATCACAGACGGTTTGTAGCTACAAACCGTCTGTGATATTGCAACATCACAGACGGTTGTTCGACGACCGTCTGTGATAATCTTCGATTATCACTGATCCATAAATTCAGACGGTTCACAAAACCGTCTGTGATGACGTTTTTGAACCGTCTGTGATGATCTTTTCTGTAGTAGTGATGAAGTTTAATGACAAGTGATCGATGTTACAAGCTTAGGGACTTATGCTGCAAATCTACTCTTTGGAAAATAACTGTGTAACCACCATATGTGATAGACATGACACATCATAAATTAAATTAAACGTACGAAAAGGAAAGTTTACTCGTCTCTCACATTTTTATCATATGCTCTGACTGTTCGACCAATCCTGACATACAATTCCATAATCATGGGAATCAAATAGAAAGGAATAAATGTATCATCCTCATCTCAGACATTGTGATCTATATCTAGTGCATTCCCTAAGAGCAAAAATTCTCATTCTTCTACTTTTCGTAAAGACCAACCTAACTAGCTTAGCTTTCCCTACATAAACAATGCAAAAGAATGGAGAAAGGCAAAGGCCACCTGTTGCAATGCGACATGAGTAAAACAGTGCCTTTTGTGATATAGGGCTGTTCTTTTTCGCTTCTAAAAACTGCTTTTCGACTTTTCTACAGTAACTAACTTTTAAACGAAGTATCTTTTCAAGATAGAGTCTACTAGTTAAT
This sequence comes from Bonia amplexicaulis, assembly GCA_036346245.1. Lineage (NCBI taxonomy): Eukaryota > Viridiplantae > Streptophyta > Magnoliopsida > Poales > Poaceae > Bonia > Bonia amplexicaulis. The sequence continues at coordinate 20,618,743 of CM070747.1, read as the reverse complement.
TGTAGAACATACTATACCGACTTCATTTATATCGACAAGAACTGCATATGGGTTTCTGTTACATTGTAATCTCTCGCACGAATAGCCCAAAAACCACAAGCTGCAGCCAAAAGCCATAATAAGCTTCAGAGCCTGTTCTTTTTGGCCGTGGCTTGTGGCTTTTGGTTGCAGCTTGTGGTTTTTGGACTATTCGTACGAGAGATTACAGAATAATAGGAACTCACGTGCGGTTTTTGCCGATATAAATGAAGTCGGTACATTATGTACTACAATTAACTAGTAGACCATATCTTAAAAAAATACTCTCTTTAAAAGCTAGTTACTGTAGAAAAACCAAAAAACAGTTTTTAGAAGCTGAAAAGAACAGATCCTGAGCCAAAAAGAACAAGTCCTATATATAGAAGCAGGATATACTTGTTTGAAAGTTTTTAAGATGTAAGTTGGTTAAATAAGCAAACTGCATTAGTTAATTAAGCAAACTGCGTATATCTAAAACAATGATGGTTCAAATGATGTTTAGATTAATTTGGTGTTGTACGACTACTGAAGGGTGCATGCGAGGTTGGCTTGGTTTATTAGATGGTTAGTGAGGTCATATATATATATATATATATATATATATATATATATATAGGAAAATTACATAGGCACCGGGTGCCTAGGCACCCACATCAAGAACCGTCCGATACACGTGTATGATTAATAATTTTTTTGAGTTTGGGTATGAAAATGTTTTATACCCTTGATATATTTATGGTAAGTAAGTTTTGAACTCAGTTCAAACTAATTTGAACTACTTTTGAGTTCAATGCGAGTACAGTGAGTATATACCATACACATAGTTCAAACTAATTAAACCGAAGTTGAATTTAATTTTTTTCGGAGTTTGACATCTCAAATATACTTTTTTATGGGTATATGAAGATACCCACATCAAACGTTGCGAATCTCAAAGCAAATCAACGGGTATTGATATGGGTGCCTAGGCACCTAGGTGCATAAAACACTCGTCCTATATATATATATATATATATATATATATATATATATATATATATATATATATATATATATATATATATAGTTGTAGTTTAATTCCTTGAATGTACCTCTTCTAATTCCTTGAATGTGCCTCTTGTCCTTCAATTTGAAGCTTTTTTAAGGACAACCATGTAAAGTTTGGCGCCGTTTGTGGAAAAGGAAGTCTCTCCACGGTGTTTTGAAAATTCATCAGCAAAGATATCTGGATTTGTTCTTTTCAACTTCTAAAAGCCTTTTTTTTTATTTTTCTATAGCAATTAGCTCTAGTTAATTGTAGTACATACTGTACTGACTTTATTTATATCGGCAAAAATCACACATGAGTTTGTGTTACTCTGTAATCTATCGCACAAATAGCTCAAAAGACACAAGCCATAGCCAAAAGCCATAAACTTCAGCAAAAAAGAATAGGCTGCTGCTTCAACTTTGGTCCATTTTATCCAACTATTTATTATTCTTTTCTTTTTGGCCTTTCAATCCTCAATCAGATTCATTTTGCTTAAGTTGATAGTACAGTACTATCTTTTTAAAGCCAGCATGTATAAGAGGAAGATGTTGATAAAGCTCTAAGCGTGAACAATGTATATATATGTATGGATTCACCGTCGACAATGATACACTAATAACAAACTTACCGCATAAAATTTGTCATAAAAAATAGTTAAAAGCTTTCATAAATTCCGATTCTAGCTAGCTAGCTAGTTGCACGAATGATTGTTCTAAAAAATTTACCACTACCTCATTAAGAGAACTAGTACTTAGTGGCTGTAAAAGTGGATTATTGATGCCCAAACACCCACCCACAATGGAACCGAAACCATTTATTGTTTGTTACATGATATGCGCTATTTTCTATTCGTTTCTACTTCCTATCAAATATTTACTATTTATATATGCAAGGTGAAAACATGGTTGTCATTGTCAAATTATTTTGTGACCCTCTTGTGCTCGAATCCGATCGATAAATGTCGGATAGTCCCTCCATTTTCATATTACAAAATTATTTTAGCTCTTGGCGAAAGAATTATGACGAGTGATAGTAATAAAATGATCTAATATATGCAACCCGGTCTATTTAATATGTCCTGGCATGAGAACAAACACAATTGCAGGCACAATATTGCAATTAAATAAGAGCGACATATATATATATATATATATATATATATATATATATATATATATATATATATATATATATATATATATATAACATAGTGGGAGGTGATCGTCGGTCAGGAGAGGTTGGGTGGTCAGTTAAGTGTGTGGCATGAGTTGGGTATATGTATATGTATGGTGTGCTTTCTCTGTGTGCTCTTTGAAAAAATGATGGGTAATTTGGTTTATATCGTGTGCTTGTTCTGGATGTGTCAATCAAACAGGTTATGCTGTGCAAGCTCAACCAGACAAACCCAAAAACGACCTGTCTATCAAACGAGTTAACTTTATAGCATATTATCAAACTCACCTGTTTGTTACTCACTCTATTCGTAGCTATCAAACGCAGAGGCCTAAATAACTTTGGACAAACTTGTCAGCCTATTATTCTATGATATGCTTGTAGTGTCCCTGCCTGGATACGATGAGATGATCATTGTGGAGGTGGAAGCTAGCATCGATCGGCGAATGGATGCTGCACTTATTCCGTTCAAACGGTGATCGAAGAACTGAAGGGTGTGGTACACATCCGTTCCTGCTCCTCTCATTCTCCTCCTATAAATACCATGCCATCCCCTTCACAGCTCCATAAGCCACATCCAAATAAAACTGTAGTCCATCTACAGATGCAAACTGTTTAATTGCATAACGTTTTTGAAGAAAGAGAGGCTGTGTGTGTGTGTGTGTGTCTGTGTGTAGCTAGCTTTGGTTGTTGTTTCCTTAGCTTAACTACCTTGCGTGTGTTCATGCATTTATCCAAGTAATATGCAGTATTTTCGAATGGAGTGGGATCTGACAGAAGAGAGTGAGCATATATAGTGCTTTTCTTGCATATGTGCATATATGCAGACTGCATAGGGATCTAAATCGAGTTCATGCATGTGCTTGAAGCTATATGTGCTCACTTCTCTTCCTGTCAGCAAGCTCTCTCTCTCTCTCTCTCTCTCTCTCTATGTATGAGTGCATGCAGTGCAATGATATAGAGAGAGATGGTATTTAGAATGGAAGAAGACTGCAGATCTAGTGAGAGCCCATGCATGGCTGGTTTCTTTGCATGAATTGAAGGGGGCAATGCACGGCCTGGAGGCTGGAGCTACACGTATGGCCGCCCGGGTACGTACTTTCTGTCAGCCACTGACACTACAGCCTTACAATTCTTGCAATCTTGCGTGCATATATATGTGATGCCAGTGCTTTTGTTAGGGTAATTGCATGGTTTGCAGGGATCATATGGGTCTGGTATGAGAAAAAAATGATCTACAAGATGATCGAGCACCATGCAGAGTTTCCTTTTTAATGAAAAACTTGGGATATATTTCTTGCAATGTTTAGAAATGCATGCATGTGCATGCTTTCTTGAGCCACCAGGCTGGTTAATTCCACTGATGCCTAGTTGCTTTCCTTTCCCTTTTTAGGTCGATGGAGAGGGTGTCAACCGGTGCATGCATGTGTCACGCGTATTGGATCTAAGATCGTCGACGTATCATCCTGTTCTTTAAGACGGCGGCTGATAGTTTTTTTTGCTATCGCTGATGACTTTTGACTATGCTTATTAAGGTGATAGCGGATGACAGAGACACTGATATGAAAGGTACATACGATTTTAAATTTGAGAAGCCGTTTAAAGAATCCACTTTAAAAAATTATTCAACTTGTTTCGACTTTTGAACAAGTCAAAAACTAAGTGCCCAAAAGCATAAGACCTATAGATATAACATGATCCTCTTGAGGAAATCATGATCCAACGTACAGTTGGAGGGAGGGGCCCTGATCAATGGCTACAATTTGATAACAATACACACATTCTGTACCTGAAAATATCCTACATGTTGTGCTCACACTACTACAGAGAAGGTTGTATTGGACGCCTCATCACAGACGGCTCTACAGAATCCGTCAGTGTTAAGCTGCAACATAGTTATCTTGGATGGTTTTATTAGCATGACCATTTATGTTGCAACTGATGGTAAAAACTGTGAGTGATGACTTACATATCACAGATGGTTTTTACATAAACTGTGTGTGATACATCAAAGACGGTTCGTAGTAAAAATCATCTGTGATGTATGACTTATCACATACGATTGTGTTAAAAGCTATCAGTGATATATCATAGACGGTTCGTAATAAAATCATTTGTGATGTATGAATTATCATACACGGTTTTTGTGAAAAGCCATCTGTGATATTCACTACGTTATTAAATACACTCGTCTCGACAGATATTCTGTCTATAAGGAGGCGGTGACTTTGAGGCGATTTGGTGAAAGGAGACCAAATATTTGGAAAGGTACTTGTGTATCCATTTATTCTTGGCGATCTAAGGTTAGTTGGTGCTATATTTAATGAAATGTATTATATTCTTGTTCGATATATGCACTTTTAGTTGCAAGAAAAGAGAGATCTAACTTGATAGTTTTTGCTCTAATTTAGGAGTGGGTCTCACTCCAATATACTTTAATTCTTATTATATTTGTTCATGAATCATAGCTAGCTATTTTAGCTAGACAAATTATGGTGAATGACAATTATGTGTAAGAGCTAGTGTAGAGCATTAATCTAATTTAACATTAATTTGTTATATGCATAGCGTAGATAGACAAAAGCTGGATGTACGTTGAGATTTGTGTGAGTGAAGAGTATATCGATGGTGTATTTGCTTTTAAAAGAGCGGCTGAGCAGGATATGTTGAAGAGTGGATGACCGAGCAAGATATGTTGAAGAGTGGATGAAGTTTATGTATTATCCATGCATTGATTGCAAGAATCTTAAGATATTTACCAATTCAACACAGATAGAATCACACTTGATTCGAAGGAGTTTCAAAAAGGGGTATACATGTTGGAGCAGTTATGGTGAAGAGCAGATTATACAGGAAGGTAGTAACCATCATTGAGGAAGACAATGATATACCGGATATCGATTGTTCGTTTGATGAGGATAGGTTACAGGATAATAATCTGGATCAGATATTGTACGATGCAGAAGGGAACTGTAGTGAGAGAGAGTTTGGTGAATTCAAGGGCTTGATGGAGGACTCGGAGAAACCATTATTCCCGGGTTGCAAGCTAAAATACACAAGGTTGTCATCGGTGCTTGAACTGCTAAAGTTAAAGGAAAACAATAGTTGGTCCGACAAGAGTTTGACGGCTGTTGTAAGGGTAGTCCAACCCCCCATGACTGGGCCTTGCAACTATCTTAATATGTAATAAGCCTAATTGCATAGAGGAATATACCAATATACCCTTAACTTTTGTAATTATTAAGGGGTATGATGGGAAATTTTCATCCTACCCCACTCATGTATATAAACCCCCCAAGTGGGGCATGAGGGAGGGGATTCGCTCATTTTATCACCAGCACTCTCTCTCTTCCTAGTCCCCTCATATACTGTTTGGTCTGTAGCCACAACAATGGAATTGCTAGGTCTCTTAGTGAATATGCGTTTAGAGAGAAACGTATTGCCCAAAACCATGACCAAGCTAAGAATGTTCTCAGTCCCTTGGGAATGGAAGTAAAAATAATATATGTATGTCTGAAAGACTGTATCCTATACCATAAAGAGTATGCAAACATGCATGTATGTCCGATGTGCAAAGTATCATGATACAAGAATAAGAATCACTCCGTTGATGGTGAGGGCATCGAGATGAAGCAAGGACCTCCTACTAAGGTGCTATGGTATCTGCCTATAATTCCTCATTTGAAGCTTTTACTTGCAAACCGAAAGGAGGCAACATTGCTATGTTCGCACTCAGAGGAGCGTAAGAAAGATGGAAAGGTAAGACACCCTACTGATTCTGCCCAATGGAGGAACTTTGATTGGATGTTTATAGACATTGGTACAGAACTGAGGAATATAAGGTTTGGGTTGAGTACAGATGGAATGAATCATTTTGGTAACATGAGCAGCCAACATAGCACTTGAGCCATAAATTTATGTATCTATAACCTTCCTCCTTAGTTGTGTATGAAGCGGAAGTACATTTTGATATCACTACTTATCCAAGATCCAAAGTAACCTAGAAACAATATTGATGTGTATGTAGCACCATTGCTTTAAGATCTTGTAACACTATGAAAGAAAGGGGTGCAAGTATGGGATACGGATAAACAAGAGAACTTCACCCTGCACGCCATGTTGTTTTGCACCATCAATGATTTTCCTATCTACGGTAACCTATCGGACTTAAGTACAAAAGAAGCCAAAGCCTATCCACACTGCTTAGATGATACCAAGAGTGTGTGGCTGAATAACTTGTGCAAAACTGTGTATATGCATCACCATAGGTTCCTTCCTAAGTATCACCCATACCACAATATGAATAAACAATTTGACAGAAAGAAGGAGGACGGTTCAACTCCAAGGACTTTTAGACGGAAAGAGTTCTATAATATGGTTAAGGATATTGATTTGTGCTTGAAAATGGACGTAAATTGAAGACTTGTGAGAAGAACATCTGGAATAAGAGATTAATTTTTAGAGACTTACCTTATTGGCAGTACTTAAAAGTTTGCCTCCACATCAACATCATGCATATGGAGAAGAATGTATGTGATAGCTTGATTGATCCCTTACTAAACGTTCGTAACAAAACAAAGGATGGTGGCAATGCACGGGGTGACTTGGTTGATATGAATATAAGGACCGAGTTAGCACTGAAAGAGGCCGATAAAAGCTGAATGTACCTTCCCCCAACTTGCTATACTTCATCCAAGGCCGAGAAAATGAACTGTGATAGAGTTTGCATGGTGTGAAAGTTCCATTTGGTTACTCCGCCAGTATGAAGAAACTTGTTTCTATGAAAGATTTGAAATTAATTGGTATGAAGTCTCATGATTTTCATGTCCTATGGCATAAATACTTCTTATTGCAATTAGAAGTATTTTACCAAACAAGATCCGAGTATTTCTTAACTCAATTGTTCAGAAGGTTATCGATCTCGATGGACTAGATACTGTACAGGTCAAGGTGGTGATGACTCTATATGATCTTAAGATGTATTTCCCTCTATTATTTTTCAATATCGTGGTCCATCTCATTGTTCACCTTGTGAAAAAAATAAAGATATACGGCCCTGTATTCCTACGTTATACTACTTGTTCAAGAGGTACATGGAAATTCTAAGTCCTATGTTTGGAATCGATCTCGGCTGGAAGGCAGCATCATTGAAGGTTATGCAACCAAATAGGATTACTATTTATCGAATATGCATTACATGTGATAAGATTACTGAATTGAAATTGTATGTTTTGGATAAACAATCTTTTGTGCCATGTCATGATCACAATGAGATGAGTATCAACAATAATGGTTGTTGTTTAGAAATATTTTATAAGCATACTTGTTCATCCTTTGATGTACAATCATGTACAAGTAATCAGAGTAGCGCAGTTAAAGTATGCAAGACACTTAAAATTTTCATCCCCATATTTGAACAACTTGATCGGGTTTTGCCCTTTGATATCTTGTTTATGTCTTTAGAAAAGTCGAGGATGACTTTTTCTCATGGGAGGGAGAATGATATGAATAACAGTATTGCAATGCATATCTTATGGTAACTGTAGTACTAAATGGTATGTGTAAAATAATAAGAATGACACAATAATTGATTCATACATATACCATATATGTGTTATTCTTTTTATTTACTACCCCTTTAGATGTGCACAATGTTCTAAACATGAGAAGTGTAGATGATAAATATATCTACTATGCATACACATTGTATTTTTTAGTACAATTTCAGGCTATCAAAAGTCGATGATGGCTTTTCTTGAAGAAAGGGAGGATGATGCAAATATAGACATGCTTAACGTTTTTTAGTTAAATATATTATTTGACTGGAAGGAATTATTGAGCCGCATTAAGTATTATCAGGTGAATTCTAATTAATTGGGTCTTTAATTATTATATTTGGAGATACAGTGCAACTAATATGTTATGTATTTATATGCAGACCCATACTCGTTCTGTACAAACCTAAAGTGAAGATGTGTTTAGAAGGTCTCGTCGATACTAGTGCATCGTTCATCACTTCAAGTGTATAAGATGATGAGGACATCTCAATTGGGCCGATTACACGAGCACGAGATGGATTCGCTCCTAATTGAATTTAGTTATAATTTATATGAGAACTGGATACTACCTCATTCCAATGTGATGTGTGTTCTCTGGTTTGAACTATGTGAAGCTTTTGGAATTGGAGCCATGGAGGAGAAGCTAATGGAGAAGAGATACTTGGAGTCAAGTAAGGGAAGACACGTTTAAATCCTCATTGCCATGTCGGATCGACCACAAGAACAATCGAACTCACAAAGATGCTCTGGACATTCAAACAATTTCAACTGGTATAAAAAACTACCTTCGGATCGGTCTGATCGACCTCAGTGTATTCAGGACCGTTAGATCCACATCAAGCGCTCGCAAGACCTTTGAAACGTTCGGACCAGTCCAAATGGTTTCGATTGTCCAAGCCGTCTGATCAGCATTGGACGCTCAGATGCTTCGGAGACGTTCGGACCGCTCCGATCGATCGCACCATCCGATCCTTCACGAACTGCCCAATCTCCTCAAAAACGTTCGGCCCACTCCAATAAGTCATACCATCTGATCTTCAACAGACCACCTGATTGCCTTGGAGATGTTCGGACCGCTTCGAACGTTCCTTCATTCCGCGACATTCAATCGGATTTGGATTGTCGATAACGATGGTGATGTTCGGACCGCTCCGAACATTCGCCCTTCTGCGTCGTTCGATCAACTTTGGATGGTCGATATTGATGGTAACATTCGGACCAGGCTGAATGATCCCACCATTGGATTGGCTGGAGTCGTTTGCAGCCGTTCGATTGACTTGAAGATGTTCGGAACAATATGACCGTATAGCTGGTGTATAAAGGCAATAACTTTCACATACGAGGTCCGATTGAGCTGATCTTGGATTGGTTGGAAATTGTTTTTCAAGGGCAACATAATGGAGGAGGATTTATCTTCAAAAGCGTTATGGTTTTTTATTTTTATTTCCTTTTTGTGAGAGTTCGAGTCTAAAACACTTAGGAGTTGAGTATGAAACTTTGCAGCCTCTCAAGGGTTATATAAGCCTTATAATACATACCTTTTGGCGCCATCGGTTCATCAGGTTGCACGTATCCAAGTTATCATTATCGATCCTACGTCGTGAAGATCGGGCACCCCGCATCACAGGCCGTCATGGAGAGGGACATACTATCCATAGACCTAGGAAACAAGGAGCACCTGGGTCACACACGAGGCCTTGGAGTTTATGTTCCCTGGAGGTAGGGATTCCCAGATGTCTGCGACTCATATAGGAGTTGTAAGGGATTGTAGGCCGAGTGTGAGGAGCGCATAAAAGATGAGATTTATGCATAATTTTTTTGGAAGCTAACACATTTGGAGGAAAGGCTAGAGAAAGTGCTCAGCCAGTTGTAGGCCACCCCCATTATTATTGAAGCCAGTAGACAACACTATTGGAGTAGCTACGTGTCCACACACCAATCTAACCAAAGCGACGCCTGACTTCTGATCGACAAAATCTAGGTAATGTATATCTCTAAAATGCTCGAAAGATAGATATTTAGGATGCCTTAGCTAATTGTGTATCATTTTGTAGGAGCCCACGACCTGCAAACTCCAAGTAAGGCCAGTTGGGTCCATTCCTACACGGTGCCCAGCTGGCACAGGGTTATGTCAAGGTCTAGGTGTACATGGTACATGACCCTTTAATAGTCATCCTGCTGGAGAAGCCCTCGAACAAAAACATCATAACACTAGGGGATGTCGTGCACACTTTTATCCAGTGGCCCAAGAGGGACATCACTCTAGACCCTGTAGTGCCATGTTCTCTACATGACCATGCCTCTCTAATAGAACGCTCTATGACTCCACCTCAACCTCCGCTTCAGAAGGCCGCCGTATAGGCTCCCGTGGAGAAAAGTATGCTGAGTCATGTCCTGGAAAAATGTATCAAAGGTGAGGTGCTAAGGCCAAATTGAAGAACATTTAGGCACCTCACAAGCCCTGGAAGTTCTCCCTCAGAATGTTGTTGGTCCCCAACACACTATTACCATGCCTTACAATGGGTTGTGGGAGTTTGCATGCCTAGTACATACGGAGGACCAATGAGTGGAGGATAAACTGACCTATTGGATTCACAATCAAATATATGAAGAGGTATTTCCTCTATGAGTCAGGCTTCTTCGTCGTTGGCTTCAACAACTTATTCAACTTATTCAATCTTGACGCCTTTGATGCCTCATTTCTACGATGCTAGACAATGTAAGTGTGTACAATCAAGTTCTACATTCGCGTAATACTAATAAATGTTATAACCCATTATTTATGTACAAATACATGATGCAAGAGGCCAAGTGATCGTGAGAACCGGTGGTTTTTCTCGACCTACATTTGATCTCTAAGCAAACCATGTCCCAAGATGCATTCTACATCGTGAATTATATAAAGACGGGATTGCTTGCTCAGGGCAACAAGGAGTACATACTGGTGCCCTACAACTAGAGGTAAGTGCTTCACTAGATGCTATACAAATTTTATTTGTACTTTATACGTAACACGAACTTAGGTTTAATAACTATAGAGACATACATGAGTAGGCAGCACTGGATCCTTATAGTGATTGTACCAAAGTGGAACAAGGTAATATATCTTGATTCTCTACTCAAGAACAACCACGACTTTACCCTTGTGCAATAAACACTCGACAAGTATGCCCATTTCCTCCATATATAACTCTATTGTAGTCTTTCCTTCGTTTGCAATGGCTGAGGATAACATTTTGGAATCACGTAGGTCGTACAACGCCTATTTTGCTGGGGAGGGAGACACAAGGAATCGAGCATCACACTGCAACACATGACACAATTTTCAGTATCCGCTACAACACAATAATTCTATATCATACTTCGTAATAATACCTCTTGTACTGACTATACCTATGTATGTAATTATATTTTTGCAGTACCACTAGCAGCTACAAGGCAACCTTTGTGCATCCTATGTTTGCTGTTATATGTACGAAATCATGAGTGCTAAGACGAATGATCCAGATATTTGTCAATCTCACAATAATTATTTCTAAATTATCAATTTAAATATATATGCCTACAACTTTACTCCTCCTAGCGACAGGGCATGAAAATCAAATCAAGTTCATACGATCTGAACGAGCTCTCAGACGTTTGAGGATGACTCTCTACCTTCTTCATGTTGGAGGTCATTACCTCGAAAAGAGAGTTTCACTCTGCCTACACCGCTTACTACATATTCAAACAATTGATTCAACTGTAATTCATTCAATTGTAACTTTGGCGATAATACATGATCATTCTTTTGTAATTGATTTTGAGTTATAAATCACTTTGAGTAGTTGTAATTCACTTATCCGTCATTTATCTGTAATCTACTTGCTCATTTTCAGAGGGCATGACTAGCCTTTCCTAAGGTTAGCTGAAAAACAGGAAATTTTTTAGCTATGCAAAGAATTATCACAGACAGTTTTTAACACAAAATCGTCTGCGATACATAGACCATCATGGACGGTTTTTTGTATCAGCCGGCTAATACAAAAAACCATTTGTGATAAATCACAAATGATTGTTTTGTTCGGTTATTTTTAAAACTGTCTGTGTTGTTACTTATCACAGATGGTTTGGGAGCCATCTGAGTAACCATCTACTTTCACTATCGCAATAAATTAGATGGTTCAGAAACTGTCTCTGATAAGGATTACGAATCGTCTATGATAACCCTATGTGTGATACTGTCAATTAGATGACAATTGATGAGAACATATAAGAGGGACTATGGGATTCACATCCCAATCGACGGTTAAATACGTGTACACCAATATTGATTTTTTTTTTGTACCTCTTATTGTGTAGATGATCAATCAAGCATGCATGTTGATTTCCTTATTATTACATGAAGAAATGAATCCCATTTTGAATGTCTGCTAGCTGCAGCACAACATATAATCATTTTAGTCGAAAGCGGTACTCTAATTAATATTTAAGATATATACAGAATGAAGGAACAAGCACAAACATAAATCGATGGTGCCCTTATTTTTTGCTTAGGTAAAAAAAAATCCCCTTTGCATGCTTTGTTTAGTCCATCTTAATTTTTAAATTCTCCACTAGTGCAGCATTAATTTTTCTTGTACCAGTTATTACTGACATGGGATTGACCCTAGCATTACATGTAACGATAACAAACTTAAGAGGATGTTATAAGTTTGATCCCATTAATTTGTTCGCAGATTTACTTTGGTCTTTTCAGGTTTTTAAAATCATCATTCAAATTTGTCCATGTACTTCCAAATTTTATTAACACAACTATAATTTTGTAATGTTTGATTTTAGATGACACAATTAGGTAGTTTGTGAAAAAAAAGTTGTTTCTATGTTAGTATCTTATTGTTTCAATTTTAATTTAAAATCGATGTTAGACTGCACTTGTATGTTCCATTTACATGTAAGGGATCAACATGTAAAATTAAGTACCAAATATAGCGTTAAGCCATTATAATTGACATTTAACACATAATAATATATAGCATGTAAAATATGAAATGAAGTGTGTTTATTGTATATAAATTTGCACTTTTTACCATATTACAATCTAAAAAATTACTTATGATCATTACATAAATTTAATTGGAAACCGTGTATAATTAGGATATGATGATACTTTGTGGTGATGGCAAGATAATTCGATACATTCAGTAAATCCAGTAAAATCGGTGTCTCTTATAGTTTATGAAAATGAAACTAAATACCATACCGAATACCGAATTTACCATATATAATTGACTTAATTAGCCATCAAGAATACCTCCAACTTTAGATCTTGTTTACATTGAAGAGAGAGAAAATTCTATTTCACCAAATTCGACGTGTCGAACACCTAACAAAACAAACATATATATATATATATATATATATATATATATATATATATATATATATATATATCCTATGTGGTTTGATGATAAGGTGTTTCTTTTTCTAGAGTTGAAATTTTGCGTGGATGTCTGGTTGAAATATTGCATAACAGTGTGTCCAAATCGAGCAACAGTGCTAACATCAAAAGATCAGTCCAACCGCAAATCGGTCAGCTTTTGGCAGTCGCTACAGTACCTAATTTTTAAACGGAGTATTTTCTCAAGACGGGGTCTACAAATTAAACGTAGTACACGTTAAGAGCTTAACATCTGTACCAACTAAAATCGCAAATAAGTATCGATCTCTTCGTAATCTGTACCGTAAACAGCCAAAATTCAAAAATTTCAGCCAAAAGTCATAAGCCGCAGCTAAAAAGAACAGACTCATGTACGCATGACAAATGCAGCAGCTTCGAGTAGAGTGCAGAATTCTAGACTCTTCCAGGATTGACAAGAGGGGTCTCGACCGCTAGCTGCTTTAAAATGCCTTGAATCTTCATCTTCTTAGCATCCCCTTATCCCTTTAATTTCATCACGGAGCAATGCATGCATGTAGCTAGCTAGAAAGATATTAACACTAGCTATTAATCTATTATTGCCAAAGATGAATCATAGCAACTTCTGGAGGGCTATATAAGCATCTCTGCATCTGCATCTATCCATGGAAACATAGCGGCGCATCTGATCTCGGCTTGCTTTAGCCTGCATAATGCGCTGCCGTCAAAGGACATGCGTGTACCGACATATATGCGGTCAGAGATTCTGATGCCCCTTCAACTCTTCTTATGTGCACTAAGAATTTGATCGAATCAAAATTTATAAGATACAATACAAACGTACACAGTATTTATAATGAAGTGGATGAATAATATAGAGAACTAAATATCAGCGACAAAATAATTACAACAAGAGAGAAAGATTTAGCGAAACCTACTGCAAATTCCTTAAGAACAACGTCAAAAGAGTACAATTGATTATTGTTCTCTTACAACCCTCTTGAACATTTTCACTACTACAGAAAACCGTATTTAGACGGTTCAAAAACGTCATCACAGACGGTTTTCTGAACCGTCTGAATTTACGGGTCAGTGATAATCAAAGGTTATCATAAACGGTTTTCGAACCGTCTGTGGTGTAAATATCACAGACGATTTGTAACTAAAAATCGTCTGTGATATCTGATAATCACAGACGGTTTGTAAGTAAAAACCGTCTATGATAGGTGATAATCACAGACGGTTTTTAATTACAAACCGTCTGTGATATTCTTTTCTACACCTAAATATTTCTGTTTATTGGCTAGCCTCAGGAAATGGTAGCCATGCCCTCTGAAACAAGCAGATCAACATGTACATGTATACATACAATTCACATCTCAATTCATTTCACAAACATAAAACATCCAATTCACATCTCAATTCATTTCACAAACATAAAACATCCAATTCACATCGCAATTCATTTCACAAACATAAAACATCCATTGTGTGCTGTGGAACTCTCAATCTGATCTTATGACTTTAGACAACAAAAAGTACACGCACTCTCCTCGAAAGAGTACAATATAGCTATGTATGGAGAAAATCTAAATCAAAGACTATAAGGTAGCAATCTGACAATAGCTTAAGATGATCAGTTAATAAACAACATAATCACAGATACTCAATACTTCAAAGTTGAAAAATGCTTCTATTTAGATCTGAATTCAGAATACAAGCAAACAATGTCTCTCAGCAGTTGAACATTTACTAAAGATTATAAAACAAGCACAACCCACAATGTTTGCAAACAAAAAATCGAAATACTCATGATACAGACAACGGCTGGGGATGGAGGTCTGAGGAGGCGGCGGCGACGGCGTGGATGGGGGTCGACGGCGACTAGGGACGGAGGTCCGAGGAGGCTACGACGACGGCGTGGACGGGGGTCAACGGCGACTGGGGACGGAGGTCCGAGGAGGCAGCAGCGACGGCGTGGACGGGGGTCGACGGCGACTAGGGACGGATCTAGGTATGAGGAGGCGGCGGCGACGGTGTGGACGCGAGAAGGAGACATCGACGGGCTAGAACGGGCGAGCGGCGAGACGATATGTAGATCTATAACTACAGCGTACGCGCAAAACCCTAGCTTGACGGTATATATAGGAATGCTTATTACAGACGGTTCTAGTTTAGAACCGTCTGTGATAACTGACATATCAGAGACAGTTTGTAATAAGAACCGTCTGTGATATTAATATCAGAGATGGTTCGTAATACGAACCGTCTGTGATATTAATAGCAGAGACGATTTGGAATACGAACCGTCTGTGATTACACTTAAATATTCGCGCCCTACTCCCGCATGTTAATATTCCGATGCAAGCGGCCCTTAAATTTCCACACCATTCTGGTTTTATATGCAACGCGGTGTACAATTCCTTGATACCACAAACTGATCAATCTCTTCTAAATTGTCCTCTTCCTCATCTTCTTCACCACATTTCTGAATAATGGCATTTAAAATTCTTTTGATTTCCTTCCTGTCATCTGTCCATCATGAGTTGTTTGGCCGCAACCTTACATAGGCAGCCAACAATTTACGTCTGGAGTAGCTCCTCCGCTCACGCCCTGATCTCCTTCCTTGACTCGCTTCCATCCATCAGCTGGACCTCATCCTCCGTCGTCGACGGAGGTGTCTCGTTGCCGCTCAGGAAAGGGAAACCGCCCTCAGCCTCGTTCTTCTCTACAATGTGCACAAAGCGGAAGAAGTTCTTGCGGCATTGGAGAGACACATGGATAACCTTGTCGATCAAGCAGAATCGGCCGATTCTAAGGAAGCTTTTCATGGCATCCTCTTTGAGATTATAGGCCATGCTAATGATTTGCCCAGGCTAGAGGAGGAAGTGGAGAGGGCAAGGACAATATTCACAGCATTCGAGAACTCAGCAGCTGATCCTCCAACTTCCATGGAAGAGAAGCAAATGAAACGCTTTCATAAAAATTCTCGTGTTGTCTACATACCTAGATTCTGTTCATGGATTAACGAAAATGTACACAGACAATTTGTTTCGTCTCAGTGTAGCTTTTGTAGTTCATACGTCAAAGGTGATCGATCGATTACCACAGACGGTTATTAACACGAACCGTCTGTGTTGTCTCGATTACCACAGACGGTTCGTATTAAGAACCGTATGTGAATTTTCACAGACGGTTAACACGAACCGTCTGTGTTGTCTCGATTATCATAGACGGTTCGTATTAAGAACCGATTGTGAAAATATCACAGACGGTTGCTATTATAAACCGTCTGTGATAGTTTAAGCACAGACGGTTCCGTATGAACCATCTGTGATGTACCCATCCAGTATAGTCTCTTTTGTAGTAGTGGATTTGAGAGAGAGAGAGACTTCCTTGTGGTGGAAGCTTTGGGTGAGTGCTCTTGTGAGAGCTTTGTCCTCCAGGTTAGAGTAGCTGTAAAACCTTTATATATAAGTTATAATAGATCAATCTTATTCATTTTTCATAGTGTGGTCTTACTCTTATTGATTTTGCACTTTTTGTGGTTGGTGTTTTGCCCTCTCTCTCCTTCTCCCTTGATCTTGCTGGGCTCTAAGGATGTGTAAGTGATAGAGATACCTTATAAGAATCATATTCCATCCATCTAGGGACCAGCTATAGCAAAATCTTTAAGATCGCCCAATTTGGTTCGATTTAGAGCCTTTCTAGTGAAATCTTGTTTCGAGGGTTTTGGCTTCAAATCTTTGGATGATCCTGCTTGCTGTGACATCTAAAAACTCATCTAGAGACATCTTAGTTATCCTCAACCCACGAGCAAGTCATATATCAAGTTTTTGAGTTTTACCCTATTTTGGTGCAACATTACCTGTCTTGAGGAAAGGTTGAAACTTTAGCTAAGATCCATGCAATCCTTAGATGGATTAGGTTTCTGAGATCCTCAGCGAGGCATGTGCAAAGTTTCAAATCATTTGGACATGTATTTTAAAGATTGCATAATGTTTTGTTTTTGCTCAAGCTGATTTTCAGTTCTGGAAATAGGGGTGCTGTCCGATCGTCCCAGGCATGTGATCCAACCGGAGGTCAGTCAGACTAGTCATCTTTGGTAGTCAGAATAAAAGGCCAGTACAACTGCTCTCCCATAGCAACTCGACCGGTCCAGATGAGTTGAACTCCATTTGCTTCCATGCTTTTATGAGTTATTGGTTGGTGTACAAATTTGCTCTTCATAACTTGTACTAGTTAGTTAAGTGAAAGTTTTGGAATAACATTTAGGAGGTTGAATTTGAAGTCATCATTTATTCCCCATCTCATTGGCATATCAGGTCCAACAGAATTCTTATAGCATATCTCTTCAAGTCTTACCAGGATCTGATACAAGTCATCATGCTTAAAGCTCGTCAAGGATGCTATTATATATCAACCTAGCTAGCTATGTGATGATCATGTCATGCTTGAGTTACTTTTGGGGAAAGAAAGAATTAATGCTAGACAAATTGCATTGTGATGATGGAAACTCCTTTTTTCCCAACCTCCGTGGGCCATGGTACCTACATCATAGCCGTGCGATAACCCTTTCAGATTCTTTTCAAGAACACACAGGAGAGGTGTGTGTCTTTGGATTGCAGTAAGAAAGAAGAGTTCAGTACAACCTAATATACAAGAAAAATTAGGTAAAAATAGCTCGATTAAAATAGAACGTGAACCCAGAAAAAATTTGCAACAACTGACAACCACTAAGCTAAACAGCTAATTAAATTACCATATCCCTCTGAGATTTGTGTAGTGTTTCGCCCTGATTGGGCAATTAGCCTTCGTAGTATTTTGATATGTAATAACCTGACTACCCGTACCAAGCATTCGGGGGCTGCGCTAATTAAAGATGGTATTAGCGGATATGAAAATGTGCATATGTGCATGCCATTGCATTCACAACCTATATAAATCCACACCATTGATTGTGCATAGAGATATGAGCTAGTTTTGTATTTTTCGGTGTATAAGGTTTGTGCTAATGATGTATTTGTTGTATTTTGGACGAGGATGGTCCACTAGTTTGCACTACTACAAAAGAATCTAAACTGGATGTTTACATTATAGACGGTTCCTAGGAACTATATGTGCTGCAAGTATCACAGATGGTTCATACGAATAACCGTCTGTGGTATTTTCATAGACGGTTTTTAATACAATCTATCTGTGATAACTTTATTATATAGACGGTTTTAATACAAATTGCCTGTGAAGTATCACAGACAATTTTAGATAAGAACCGTCTGTGATAATGGCAGACATGATAAGAACCGTCTGTGATACTTCACAGACGGTTTGTATTAAAAATCGTCTGTGATAATGAAGTTATCACAGACAGTTTGTATGTTTTCTGCCTTGCAATCCCCCAAAATTTCATAATTTCCCGTCTGAGTCCGAGTAGGATTCAGTTTGAGACACTTTCAGTAAAACGGGCATAACTTTTGCATACGGTGTCCATTTTCGACATTCTTGTACTCGTTGGAAAGCTAACAATGAGCCCGATAAAAAAACAACTATATTGTGCTAGTCGCCCTCTAAGACCCTCAAAATTGGTCATCTTTAGACTCAAATTTGCGTTACAAGTTTTTTGTTTCTATTTTTCCCTTTTTCTTAGTCTTCCCTTCGAAATTTGGATTTTGCTTCAACAGAAAAGTTGTAGATCTCATCGAAACCTTTCAAATGAGTATATATAAGCCATATAAAACTTTGCTATTTTATCTTTTGAGGCTAGTTGTTTATATTGCATCGGTATATAAAGCTTTGTGCTCTAATTCATAGACGGCTGGTATATAGAATCGTCAGTGATATTCATTCATCATAGACGATTCTAGCTACCAACCATCTGTGATAGAGAGTATCACAGACGGTTTGTATGTAGAACCGTCTGTGATAATTTGACCGCTGGGCCCGTCGATCCTCCTCAATCCAATCCTAACCAATAGAAATCCACCAATCCTTACCCCACGGATCATAGCTCCACCTCTCCGTCCCCACGCCAAAAATTTTCGCACTCCCGCCTCTCCCTCCCCTATAAATAATCACCCAAACCCAGTCTCCTTGTTGTTCTCCTTCTCCTTGACCCTTACTATAATAGCCCGCAAGAAGCAGACGACACACAAGTTTACAGGAGGCAAGACACCGCAGAAGCAACTAGGTACCAAGCATTGACGGATCTATCCTAATTCATAGGTATTCAACTGAATATCCAAATTTTTTGGTAAAAAAAATCACTATATGTTAGATATAATACATGCATGTAGTAGTAATTGAGTTTAAATGGTAAAATTTCGCTCACCCGGGTGGTCGGGCCGAATCTGGCGTCAGACCAACCGTGGCACAGCTGCCCAGACCAGGCCGAGTGGACGGCCACGGCCCATGGTAGAATAATAGTATACTAGTATAGAAACTAGGGCCCGCCGGACACGCGAAGTCTTAGGACTCAGCGCCGCGTCTGCACTTAGCTCTCGTCTCCTCTCAGGCTCTCACAATCTCATTCCTCTCAGACCTCTCTGGCTCTCCGTCTCTGTGGGCCGTGGCGGCGCATGGGCATAGGCAGTAGGACCGCAGCTTCGTCTCGGCATGACGGCGTCTCCTACTCTCCTCCCTCGCCTCCCTCCGTCTGACCGTCCCTCTGGCGATCGGCCCGTCGCCCGCGTCGCTCTTAGCTTCCCGTCTGGCGGTTTGGGCCATCTCCCCCTTTTGGCTCTTACTCATCCCTCCTCCTAGTCCCAGATCCGACGAGTCCGCCACTGCGTCGAGCCGCCGGCGTCTGGCACTCCAGCAATTCACCCCGTCCCCCGACTAGACTGGGGAAGTGCCGAAGGGGAGGTACTTTCTCTACTCTCTAGTCTCTAGATCCATAGTTTGTAGTGATTTACTGATTTATGCTACAAATTGCAATGCAGGAGAGAGACCATGAGTCCTTTCTGTTCTGTGATTCAGTCAGGAAGTGAGTGTGTGAGACCAGGGTCCAGAGCTTTGCAATTTTGCATTACTGCTGTCTGCTGCTTAATTGCTTATGGGAACATTTTGCCTCAGACTTGGTTAGTTGTTGCCCTCGCCATGAGATTGGAATATAATCTTGGTTCTTGGAATAGTTTATGCTTGCAATTTTGCATCACTACTGTCTGGTTGTTAATCTGTAATTCTACTGAATATGAAAATACTATGTGGAAGAGAATGAATGTTTCGCCAAAATTTGGTTATCAATATGTAATTATACTAAATATGAAA
Source organism: Bonia amplexicaulis (assembly GCA_036346245.1). Classification (NCBI taxonomy): domain Eukaryota; kingdom Viridiplantae; phylum Streptophyta; class Magnoliopsida; order Poales; family Poaceae; genus Bonia; species Bonia amplexicaulis. The sequence goes on along the minus strand of CM070747.1, from coordinate 20,598,300 downwards.
ATCCACTATAATACTAGATGAAATGTTTGTTTGCAGAGCCAGAGGGTAATCCTACTGAATATGAAAATACTAGTGTGGATTGTGGAAGAGAATGACTTAGAGAGAATACACCCATTATGATTTATGAATTGAAATCCATATTCTCCATCAAAAAATATGGTGCTGGTTTGGGATGGAATCAAACCCGCTAAGATGTTTCTGATCTCTGAACTCCTTTGGTAATTTTAGTGCATGTTTTGTAGCCTTTAAAGGTAAATCTATATTGTATCATCTGTGCTCTATGTAGCACGGACACGGATACGTCGACACGACACGACACCACACCGACACGGAAATTCGCCGTTTTCCCAAAAAGACCGATACGGCGACATGGCTATATATATTTAAATAATAAATAAATTATATATATATATATAATCTTCTATGTTTCCACATGTTTATTAAACTGCAATAATGTAAATTGTAAACTTGTAATTTGTAAAGTGTATACAATGGAAGCTTTGACCTATTGTTACTTGTGTTTTCCTCCTCTCTAGCACTAGAATTTGTGGCTTCCATTTTTCTAGAATGATGAAAGTGAAACAAACAATCAAGCACAAGTTTGCTAAATGTCTACCCTAAAATGCATATATTGTTGGCTTACTGCAGTGCATCTCAACCCTAAATGGAGATGATACCTCGATGGCGCGTAGCGAGTGGGGAAGCAGCCGGGCGGCGAAGTGCGTAAGTAATGGCAAGACTTGAGAGAAAGCCGTGGCTTGGCGAAGAATCCGATGGCGCGTGGAGAAGAAGCCGGCGCTGCGTGGAGAAGAAGCCGGCGGCGAGTGGAGAAGCAGTCGGCGGTGCGTGAAGAATCCGGTGGCGAGTGGTGAAGCAGCCAGCGGCGCTTGGGGAAGAATCCGGCGCCGCGCGGGGAAGAAGCCGGCGCCGCTTGGGGAGGAAGCCGACAGGCGACGGCTAGGTGCGAGCGGGTGGCGGCGAGTGCGGGAGCCGGCGGGGCGGGCGGTGACAAGATGCGGGAGCGGGCGGCGGCGCGAGCAGCAGACGCGACGCTAGCGAGCAGCGACGCGAGCGCGATGGAATAATGCGCTCCCGCTCGTGCGTGCGTTAGGGTTACGCACTCCCGTTGGGCCGGCCTGGGCCGGTCGTGCTCTGGGCCGACTGTGTTCAGGCCGTGTCCGACTCGTATATTTTGTGTGTCCGACACGTGTCGAGAATTTTACTAATTAAAATTAATTCTAAAATCGGCCGATACGTCTCCGACACGTGTCAAAGACGTGTCCGACACGGTGTCAGACACAGATACGGCTGTTTTGCCACGTGTCCGAATACACCCATTATGATTTATGAATTGAAATCCATATTCTCCATCAAAAAATATGGTGCTGGTTTGGGATGGAATCAAACCCGCTAAGATGTTTCTGATCTCTGAACTCCTTTGGTAATTTTAGTGCATGTTTTGTAAGCTTTAAAGGTAAATCCATGGTTATTAAGGCGGTAAGGCGAGGTGAGGCGACCCACCCCCCTCACACCTTTTAAGCGGTAAGGCGTAAGGCTAGGCGACGCCTTACACGCATCATAAGGCGAAGAAAACGGAGTTCTGAGGATTAAATCAGAAGAAATCTAAGTGGGCAAATGACCTAATTGTAATTTCGTAAAACTATGAAGACTAAATTGTAAAAATATCAAAACCATTTAACCCTAACCCTAGCCGGCCGCTGCTCTGTCCTTATCTCACAGCCGCTCCTCTCTCCTTATCGCACAGCCGCCGGCCGTTGCTCTCTCCTCTCCTTATCTCACAGCCGCCTCCTATCTCCCTTCCGCCACGCCGCTGCCGCTCTCTCCTCCTCCTCTCGCTCCCCAACTGTCGCCGCCGCTCCCTGCTCTCCCTCCCAAGAGACGCCGCCACCGCCTCCTCTCTCCCCTCCCTGCTCCCCCAACTGTCGCCGCCGCCTCCCTTGATCTCCCTCCCAAGAGACGCCGCCGCCGCCTCCCCTGCTCCCCAAAAGACGCCGCCGTCGCCACCCCTGCTCTCCCAAGAGACGTCCCCGCCTCCGCCGCCCTAGTGTTCCAGGCGCCGCCGTCTAGGGTTCCAGGTAAGTCTTCTGGGGGTGTTTGGGGCATCCGCCTTCACCGTTTTCTCGCTTTTCTTCGCTCAACCGACGCCATAGCGACGCCATGGGTTTGAGGTGGACGCCATACACCCTCCTGGCAAGGCGACGCCGACGCCTTACAGCCCATGGCTGCCTTACCGCCTAAGCGTCGCTGACGCTTAGGCGATGCCTTAATAAGCATGGGTAAATCTATATTGTATCATCTGTGCTTCAGTGCTTGATGGGTATGAACAGGGTCTTGGAAAGAACAACAAGTTAATTTTAGTCTTCACCATGTTTTGCTCTTGTGCAAAGGAAAACTAGACTGTTGAATGGGCTATGCGTTATGCGTATGTGGGTTGCGTACTACATTGTTGAAGCATTGGAATATTGTAACAATGAGGAATGGTCTTTATATCATGACCTAAATGCATACAGGGTCAACAAGGTATACAACTATCATTAATCTTTATAGTTTGCTATTTAATTTATGTTATTATACTAGCCTTATATCACTTATTTTCTTGTAAGAAATCATTAATTTCTATATTTTCTGTATTTTTATTATATCTATATATATGTATCCTTGTATCGGTGTTTTAGGAAAAACGGTGTGTCGCGGGATTCACATATCGGTATTGACGTACCGAGTAATCTAGCTCCGAAGTCTGAATACCCATTCTAAAAATCCTGGTCCGCCACTGGTACCAAGGCGACACTCAATCAACGCCGATGATGGTAGACATCAAAGACATTCAGCTTGTGCGTTGCATCAGGGGCAAGAAGACCTAGGCATAGATGATCTTTGCTTTTCTCTGTTCTTGTTGTGTTAGCTAGATAGGTAACCTGCTCGTTGTTGTGGGATATTGTAATGGTAGGCTCTAATCTTAATAAAAATAGAAGGTGTACTATGTTTCTTACTGTATTTGCTTATTTTCAGATGTCATAGTTAATATTTATGTTTCTTACTGTATTTGCTTGTTTTCAGATGGCATAGTTAATATTTCCTGAGGCTAGCCGAAAAAAGAAAAAAATTAGGTATAGAATAAACTATCACAGATGATTTTGTGATATAAACCATATGTGAAGAGTATCACAGACAGCTCAAACCAAAAACCGTCTATGATCTAGCACATCACAGACGGTTCTATCTACTAACCATCTGTGATGAAAAAATATCACAGACGGTTCTAGCTATCAACCGTCTGTGATACTCATCCATTACAGACGGTTGGTAGTTAGAACTGTCTGTGATGTGTGAGTATCACAGACGGTTTTTGATTCGAGCCGTCTGTGATAGTGTTCTTCACAGGCGGTTCTAGTTATAAACTATCTGAGTTGTGATTATCACAGACGGCTTATGAACCGTCTGTGATAACCTCCGATTATCACTGACGTATAAATTCAGACGGTTCGGAAAACTGTCTGTAATGATGGTTTCGAACTGTCTGTGATGACCCTTTTGTAGTAGTGTTGACAAGTTGTACTTCTACCTAATTTGAATTTTGAAATTTGAATGGTGTCATGAGTTGTATGCAGTACACAATGCACATTCTTGGACTGTTGAGACAAATACCTGGTATATATTTCATGTGTAAAATTTTTGATTCAAAATGGCATCTACAATCAAATGCTGTGCAATCCTTGTATTGTATAGGTCACATACAGTTTTGCATACATGCAAATACAATGTACTGTACTCAGGCAAAAAAATTTGCAAGCAAGCAACGGCACAAAGAAGGTACACACCGGCGTGTTTGACGACGACACAGATGGGTGGCGTGGCAGGCTGCATGGAGGACGAGAAGCACACCAACGATAGTGAGGACGGGTTGCACACCGATGCAATGGGGGTACTATACACCTGTGCGGTGGAAGACAACATAGATGGGCGGAAGCAGAGGCTAGTGTTAAGGACAGGATGCATACCATCAGCGGTGCCGGTGAGGATGAGGTGCACATCGGATATGAGTTCTCTAACCTCCCCATCATCAAATCCAGCACCGTAGGCCACCACATGCCTCCACATTGTTGGATCTAAACTTTCCTTCCTCAGAACTACCTGATCTGAGATCGTAGCCCATTGCGCTATCGGATGCCACCGCTGATCAAAAGAGAGACAGAAGAGAATGAGAGAGGAGAGAGAGGGGTTTGTTTTGTTAGAAGGAGCGTATGGGTGTACCATGGGGCTAACGATATGATGTGTGTTGAAATCTGATCTGAGTTCGTTTTGTGTCTCTTCAGGACACTATATTGTTTTATGCCAGACATGGTATGATCAGTGCTAGAGCCACGCACACCAAACGTGGTGTCAACCCACCGCAATTGACTAATTTGGTTTTCTTCTCCGTTAGGAACTCGTCTTATTCGTCATATATATATACCCCTGTAGTCCATAAGAAAAGCAAGAGCTCTATTGTAAACATCTCCTCACATAGTAATTTGCCTTTGTGCGTCTATGGTTTGTCCTGCAAGGGTTTTCACATAAAAATTTGTGTCCCTCGTTCCTATTTTTTTGTACATTATTTATAATAAGTGGTATCAAAACATAAGGAAGATCTATTTGAAAAATGCGTCTCTTCGCCTCACGCGTCGGGTGTCTTCCTTGTTGTATAAAAATGATGATCGCCACCAGAGATTAATCCCCGCATTACTGATATATCCTATACGACCACCTTACCGGCCGGCTATCTTTCTTGTCTCTCAAGCACAAACAAATGGCTCCCTATTCTTCCTTGTTGCCAGCATTAATAGCCAACTTGGCTATCTTGGATGAGCACCTCGTCAGTCGTTTAAGGATTTGAGAATTTGCCAAAGTAGTTGAAGGCCACCTTCCGCCGTCTTGATATCCTCCTCCACCGTGTCTTCCGGTTGGTCTCCCGCTTGTGGTGAGCTAACCTCGCCATCAACGTGGTCCTCCACAATGACGTTGCATGTCTCCAAGAGGCTTACCATCTCTTAGAGTACTTAGTCGAGGTGACGGACGAGCAAGTCAAACTTGCCGAGACCCCTCAAGAAAGGGAAGAAGGCCTATGGGCTCAATTCGACTTGATTGTTCAGTCGGAGGGTGTTCGGGAGACACTCGAACGAGCGCGTCAGCGGGTGGGTGCATTTTGGGCTTCGTTCGCTGATGATCCCAAACCGTCCGATACTGACCATGTCGCCTACGATGTTTTGAAGATAGAGATTGCATGCTACCTCCGCCACTAGAAAAAATTTCGAAGCAGTTAGCTATAGGTTTCTACTTTTCCATCATCTTTGTAAGAAGTGACTGGGCCACGTTGTTTGGGCTTCATATATATGTAAAATCAAGAAGTTGAATTTATATTTACTCTCTTATATATAAACGGTCTCGGTATAACGACATGACAACATTACTGACTGGTAAAAAGCAAGTAAATAATACATATTTACTCCTGAGTGATTACTGAATTTGTATTTATGTATATGAGAATGAATTTAGATTTTACAACCGTATTATCACAGACAGTTCTAATTGATGTTTATTCACAGACGGTTATTAAAATGAACCGTCTGTGATAATTAATTATCACATATGGTTCGTAATAACAACCGTCTGTGAAATCTCCAATTATCACAGACGATTATTAATGAGAAACGTCTGTGATAATGGGAGATCACAGACGGTTCGAGCTTGGATGTGTCTGGGATACACCACGTTATTAAATGCCTAACCAGCGGAGTCCCAACAAATCTGTCTTCATTTCGCTGCATTGAAGGATGCGGCTGGCTTTAGGGAGTTTGGTGAAAACATACCGCTTGCAGATCTAGCTTGTAGGCCTTTTTGTTCTTGGTTATTAGAGGTTAGTATTTGCTTCTAATTATATGTGTTGTAATTAAGAGAGGTGATAGCTAGGTTTAGATCTAGCTTAATTGGTAGTTTACTCCAATTTAAGAATGGGTCACTACTCCTAGTTTACTTCAATATATTCTTGGTTGATATATATATATATATATATATATATATATATATATATATATATATATATATATATATATATATATATATATGGACCAAGTGGATGTATGTTGAGAACCGTGTGAGTGAAAAGTACATTAATGGCGTATATGATTTTAGAAGAGCGGCCGAGTAGGATATGTTGAAGAAAGGGATGGAATATATGTGTTGTCTATGTATTGATTATGATAATCTGAAGATGTTTACCAACTCAGTGCAAATCGAAGCTCATTTGATTTGAAGGGGTTTCAAAAAAGGGTATACTTATTGTACCAGTCACGGTGAAGACATGATTATATAGGAAGGTAACATCGCCGAGGGAGATAATGATATACCAATTATGGACTGTGCTTTCGATGAGGATAGATCGTATGATGACAATCTGGATTAGATGCTACTGATGCAGAAGGGAACTATAGTGAGAGAGAGTTTGGTAAATTTGAGGGCTTGATGGAGAACCTGGAGAAACATTTGTTCCCGGACTGCAAGCCGCAATACACAAGGTTGTCATCTTTTCTTGAACATTTTGCCTGTCTAATTTAACATGTTCAGGGCCATCATCCTAGAATGAATATTTCTCTTCTTTCTTTCTTTTCTTTTTTGAAAATTGCAAGATTTCACCTTCTTTAAACAACAGGCCATAAAAAATCTTTTGATCTTCACACATATGGTTCCTGAACAATAGCGACATACCCAGCAACATTTCTCATTTGACAGGCAAAATTCTCAACAGTACAAAAACCAAAATGCGAGTTCAAAGAATCTCATGTCAGATCGCAATGCACATTGTTTATCATAACACAGAACACATGAACAAAACAAATCAGATTTATTTACCTTAAGGCCATCGATAGAGAGGAGGCCGCTGAGGATGAACTGCAAACTCACAATTTATAGTGATTTGCATTATGCCAGAGGTATAGGAGAGCAAGGGACAGATTTCAGGTGCCAACAGACCTTGGGCACCATGTCAACATTGTATTCCTTGCTAACACCCAGATGTTCAGGAGGGTTTTCATTGCCTTTGAATCTCTTCCAAAGCTATACATACCATGCGAATGGAACAAATCGTACTTCACAATTCCTAAGGGGCCAATCTATGAGCTTCATTGGCACTTCAATTAGAATAAGATGATAGCCATGTACATAATCTAATAGCATGGACTTGAGTGTTTTGAAGAATCGATCACTAAATGGTATGAATGGATGAACTTGCGATCGGGCGAGAACATGGAGAAGGACACCACGGGCTTGGAGTGCGCGTCCCAGCATCCCAAATCCCAAATCTTGTAGAGGTGATGGGCTCAGAGAGCGTGTCGATGGCGTGGGCGCAGCGGCCACTATTGATGTCCCAAATATGCATGGTGCAATCGAACCCCCTAGAGGTGACCTGGTAGCTGGTCTGCGGGTTGAAGTTGGCACTGAAGACGAAGTTGGTGTGCCCCTTGAGCACGCAGATGCAGCGGTCGATGTTGGGGTCGCCAGGCTGACTGCCCGAGTTGGGGTCGAAAGTCCCAGATGCGGAGAATACGGTCGTCGGAGGTAGAGCAAAGGTAGAGCGAGTCAGTGGACCAGAAGAGGTCAGAGACACTGTCGGTGTGGTTGCGTAGGGTGGCGATGCCGACGAGTGAGGATGGGGAGAGCAGCGCGATCGTGTCGTCGATGGATTCCATCAGGCACCGCCGCCTGCGGCTGCGGTGGGTGAGGGGCTGTGGCTTTGGCGTTGGCGGTGTAGGCCATGGCACGGGCCTCGGCCTGCAGGTCCTCCACACGGTCGTGGGCCAAGGAGGCAACGGTGGGAGGCAGCAGTATCAGTGGGTAGGGAGGGGCAGGGGGAGCTGGATAGAGAGGTCGGGAGAGGCGCGGCGCGGCGCTGGAGTTTTTGCGGAGGTGGGAGGGGTGGTAGTTGCGACAAGGCATGCGACACGAAGGGGAGGGGAGGAGAGGGAAGGGAGAAGGAGGGTGCGGCGGTGGAGGCGGTGCGGAGTTGAGAGGGGCTATAGTGCTGATGAGGAGCACGACGTGGAGGGGAGGGGAGATAAGGGAGAAGGGCCGCCATGGCCGAGGGGAGCAGGAAGAGGAAGGTGTGGAGGTAGGGGAGCTCGAGCGCGAGAGGGAGAGGGAGTGCGTGACAGTTGCATAAGGAGGGAGGGCGCGTACACTACATGTAAGGTTGTCAGAATCTTGATTCTGTTATATGATCATAAGATTTTACGATCCAATATTGACTAGACTGATTCGATTTTATGGTAGAATCTTAATATGGTAGAATATTAATGTTCTTACGATTCTACCCAAACTTTTGTAGGATCATGATCAAAAATTTTATACGATCCTACTTGATTATGTCAATTCTGTTATTTTATTATAAATAATTACTTGCATATTTCTTTTTAATTGAAAATTTTAACTTTTATCTATTTATATTCACTATAATTATCATAAAATAACACATGATCTTACCTTTACTCTACAATTTGTAAAGAAAAGTTCAAAAGACATAATTTAAAAAATGCAATAGTGTTATAATACATTGTAGATTTTTTAAAATATTTCTTTGGTAGAATCAGGTAAGATCTAATATTCTATATCGATTCTACGATTTACAATCATCCCAAAGAATTTCCGATCCGATTCAGAATCACGATTCTAACAATCTTGAATGCGCGAAGAGAGTTCATGCGCGGCGGTTGCGCGAAGAGAGTTTTTGCGCGTGCGTCCGGTGAAGAGGACCAAAGATGACGGACAAACTGCGAGATGGACGGTTCAGATTGTACCTCATGGCTAGAATCGGACAGCTAAGAAGAGGCTAGGGTGAACGAATAAATTCTTCTTTTATATTATTAGTACGGAGAAAATGCTACGGTAATAGAAAAAGAAGAAAACAATAATTTGTGGACACTCGTATGATCCATTAGCAACAGTGACACTGTCATTTGTCACACCATACCATGCAATGCGTCGATTATTCTCTCAGACAAGCAGGATGCTTAGCATAGGATATATGATTCTAAGGTGGTGATCATTTGAGCTTATTTTTAGTGGCTTATGGCTGAAAAGCACTGTAGCTGGTTAAAAGAAACACTGTAGCTGACATATGTTTATTTAATATAATTAAATTTAAAAAAATTAAAAAATATAAAAAATATGTTATCCTATTACGTACAGTACAAACAAATACGAGAAAAAAAGAACCGGCAAAAAAGCTAAAAAAAAGCTAAAAGTTCAGAAAAAAATAAAATTTATAAATAGTAAAAAATAAGCCAGAAGCTAGAAGCTGAAGCCGAAACGAGCGGGGCCTAAAACCATTAGGTCGCCGTCTGCATATGAACATCAGCTGCCGCTACGCCATTATCTGCGCGTTCAGCGTTCTTCTTGCGGTCATGAGCTACGCATGGCCTGACGAAATCATGAAAGATACGTCAAACAGCCGTGAATTTTTTAAAATCATATTTTTTATTAATATTATATAAATATATCATCGCGAAAAATTGCATAAATAACCTTTTTCCGTTATTTTAAAATAACTTTCTGTCGTTATGCATGGCCTGACGAAATCATAAAAGATACGTCAAACGGCCGTGAATTTTTAAAATCATATTTTTTTATTAATATTATATAAATATATCATCATGAAAAATTACATAAATAACCTTCTATCGTTATTTTCAAATAACGACCGTTATTTTAAAATAACGACAAAAGCTTTGTCATCAAACGAATGGACGATAGAGTGTCTTGTCGGCGACACGGTATCTGTCACTATTTCAACTGACAACAAAGAGATGAATTATCAACTGAAATGGCTACAAAAGCCCCCGTAACTTTAATCGTTATTTCAAATAGTGACAATCATGTGTAGAGTCCCGCTTGGCAGTCAGCAGGTCTTTATCGCTAGTTGAATTCATTTGGCGACAAAAACCTGCTCATTGCTATGTGGGACTCCACGTAGGATTATCATCATTTTATATAACGATATAGGTCTGTTGCTTTTTGAAATGGAGATAGAATATTATTTATGTAATTTTTGATATATTTATATAATATTAATAAAAATGTATTGTTTAAAATATAATTCAAACGGCCACCACATTCCACGTTTCAGCCATCAATAACTTCTTGCCTCACCATTCTGCCCTCCATGCCGCTTGAAGGCAGCCTCTTCCAGTCTCCCAAATGCAAATGCAAATGCAAATGCAGGTTGAAATTGACATGAATAAATCTTGCCACCGAACTAGTATAGAACTTTACTTTGCATGTGGGTGCTTCCTAGTAGTAGTAATAGCCATTTGTCAAGTCAGCAAGAAAAGGATGGAAGAAGCTAAGAAGGCCAATACAGAAGAGGCGTTTGGAATTTGTCCTACCTTGGGAACAAGAACAAGCCAAAACAGAAACGGAACAAACCGAGAGATAGTTTGAGAAAGAGGAGATTGGAGTCTAATTTTGTTGTGCTTCTTTTTGCTCAGTTGTTTCGCTTCTTGGTTTTTTTTTTATGGCTGCGAGCTAAATCAGGAGCCTACCATCCTAATTTTACCAGTTCTTTAGCCAATTTGGAGATTATCCCAGAACAAATCCCCAACCCAGGTTGAGAAACAGGTTCGATAGTTAACCTGGCTGGGTTACTCCTCCCGGTCTGTTCGATTAACGCCATGGAGATATAACCGGCAAGCTGCAGGGGCTGGAGCTCGTGTTTCTTGATGCGATTTCTGCAAGTTTCAGCCCCCCAATAACATATTATTGGCCACAATCTTGCGGTCTAGAGTCCAAAAATTTTAATTTTGATCGCAGCTCCAGTGATCACGGCGCAAAAGATTAGATTTTGACCACCTTCTTGGCGATTAGAGCGCGACGGATTCTTGGGTATTTGATTGGGTTCCCTTGATGCTGCCGTTTGCCTGTGTGAGGATTCAGATGTTCTTGGCAAGGTAGCTAGGGGGAAATGCCCAAGGCTGGAAATTGCGGCAGCACCAGCGGCGGCGGCGGTGGCCGGAGGAGTGGGGACGCCAAGGATTTGCCCCTCCTTTTCCTCAGGGTGGGCGCTGCCATCACGCTCTCCGTCGCCGGTCTGTTCTTCTCGCGGCTGCGGTCGCGGCGGCCCCGGCAGCTCCTGCTCCCTCCTCCTCCCTCAGGTACCAACCATGAGCAGATTTCTACTCGCTAAGATTGTGTGTCAGTTATGTCTTGTGTGTCAGTTATGTCTTGTGCTGTGTGTGCTACATGAAATTTTGGTGATATATTTTTTTTGTGTGCTTGTAGAGTCTGATGATTCGCGCGGCATGAAGGGTGGCGGAGGAGGGCTCAAGGAGGAGCTAAGAATCCTCGAGAATGTAAGAATCTGGTTTGCGCATAATCGTAATTGACGTAATTTTCATACTTGTAAAGTTGTTATTGCACTTAAGAAGGATGAGCTAATAGGTTAAATATGTCTAGGAATGGTCATGCTGAGTGTTTTTGAATCATGATCGAAAGTTCATACTTCTACATTTTTATGCTTAGAATGTTTAAATTTTGGATAGGTGGTTTTTTAACTTTTTTTTTCGAATAGTCTTTCTTTTTTATATTATTGGGTGATAGAAGATTGTCCCTAAAAGGTCCTAATGGTAGGCAAGTCAATATATGGATTGAATGGAAGATGAGAAGAAGGTGATCCTTTCAGATAGCCTTTTATGTACTGTGTTAAATTCTCTAATTTGACGTGCCACATGCATCTCAAAGTTGTACTAAAAAGCTGACCTTTTTTCCCTACTTTGAACATTTCACTGGTAGTTTTTCTTCCAGCGCTTTCCTGACAAAATAGAACTTATGTTCAAATTCAATTCCTGCTTTCTGTTCTACATTCTTCTCCAACGAATTGATAGAAAACAGAGATACCCCTGTGAAAACAGAGATGCCCCTGTTGACAACTGAACTTTGGTTCTGTTCGTGATATTTGAAGGAGGACACCAAGGCAAAAATCATCAATGGAAACACTGTTCACACAACTACTACCACTACAACGACCACCACCACTGCCTTGGTGTCACTGCCCCCCAAATGCCGAAGCCTTTCTGATGATGAAGGATTCCTGCTTCCAGAATTCAATGAAATGGTTCTCAAAGAATTTGACAGAGGCGTAGGCAATATCACAACCTCGCCTTCACCGAGAGTAAGGGAAGATGCATCGAAGTACCATGAAATTTACAAGCTTAGAGATATGGTGAGATCACTGCAAGAAAGGGAGAAGACCCTGGAGCTACAACTTTTGGAGTTTTACGGTTTGCAGGAGCAAGATGCTGCAGTTAGGGAGCTTCAGAACCAGCTGAAGATTAACAATGTCGAATCAAAGCTATACTCGTTGAAGATAGAATCTCTGCACTCTGAAAATCAGAGGCTGCAGACAAAGTTGTCGGAAAGCTCAAAGTTAATTTCTGAGCTTGAGGTGACAAGAGCAAAGTGCAAGCTGTTGAAGAAGAAGCTTAGATTGGATGCGGAACAAGCAAAGGAGAAAATCACTTCCCTTCAGCAAATGGTTGATACTTTGCAGTGTAAAGAGGCTATTGAGGCAAAAGTCAATGCTGAGGTTGAGAAGAAATTAAAGAGGCTAGCGGAATTGGAAAATGAGGCAAGAGAGCTTAGAGCCGCGAATTCAAGGCTGCAGCAGGAGAACTCGCATCTTATTAGGCAATTGGAGCTCACACGCTTACCCCCTGTACCCAAGTCCTACAATAGCATGGAGGTGAATCTTTACTGTTCTTGGACTGTATTGTAGCTGGCACTTACTAAATAATTTTAATCATCAAATGGAGGTGTTATTCCTAAAGAGGAAATACTATTCTTGATGTTTTACAAAAGAGAAGAAATCACATAATTCTTTCAGAAATCAATTGCTTCCATGCGTGCTAAGTTTGAAGTTCATTGTGTCATTGTGTTCTTGATCTTTTGTTGCTCTGTCGGGAATTGAACAAGTAAAAATGGTCGCAGGTAAAAGCATCGGAGGAAGCTGATCGGTTGAGGCAAGAAAATGACAAGTTGGCAAAAGAGATCGAACAACTGCAGACTGACACGTTTGCAGATGTTGAGGAGTTGGTATATCTGAAATGGATCAATGCTTGCCTGCGTTATGAGCTGAGGAACCAGGAGGCTTCCTCGGGGAAAATTATTGCACGGGATCTGAGCAAGACCCTAAGCCCCAAGTCTGAACAGAAGGCCAAGCAACTGATACTGGAGTATGCCAATGTTCGTGCGGACGAGAGAAGTTTAGGCCCTATAGAATTTGATTCAGAGTACTCTTCCTCTCGGGCATCATCAGGTGAACCAGATGACGCATCAATCGATATCTCATCGATGACAAAGCACAGAAACCCCAAGAAGAAAAGGTTCTTGTCTAAGCTTCGGAAATTGGTACTGGGAAAAGAGAAGGAAAACCACAACCTTCCTACTTTGGAGAGGAGAGTATCTATTTCAAGCTGTTCCTTTGATGACTTCAATGGAAGGCAGTCACATGATAGCTATTCTTCAGTCATGACAGAAACAGCTGTATCTGCCAATCAACAACATGATGATCACAGCTGCGGTAGGCATTCTTTTGACAGCCAAAGATCTACTCATCTTAGCACGGAAGCCGGAGATGGAAGAAATGAGCATCCTGGGGTCAAAAATGCAGCTTTCGGAGAAGGGAGATTTAGTCATGGTTCTCACCCCGATAGTGGTGAGGCCACAATACCTGAAGATGCCGAGATCCATAAATTTGCGGAGGCACTGAAGGCATCAAGGTCAGGTTCTAGGTCATCGAGAAGGACATCATCCTTCAGTAACTGATCAACAAGGAGCTTAGGAGTCATGTGCTGCTGACCCATCTGTCTGGATGTATATTTTTTGCATGTTCTTGATGGGGAAGTTTTAGAAGATGTTACTAGCATGAAGTACGCAAGACTTTATTCTGTGTGAAATGTACAACAGTTTTCTCCCTTGTACGCAAGACTTTAAATCTTTGTTATAAATATTGTGTATATTCACAAGGTCCAATAGACATTATATATAGAAAGTACAAAAAAATATGTCCTACACATATAAAAAAAATACAAAGGATGCCTATTCTAACATTCCTCTCAAACTCATAGTGAATCATACACACGCTGAGTTTATATTGAAAAATACAAATGTTGTATCTTAGTCTGTAACTTCGTAAAGAAGTCAGTAATAAGTAACTTTGAGGGCCTAAATTATAAAGTAAGCACTCCCTCCTACACCTGTGAGCGAGTGTATTAAACATCTACACCAATTTGTTTAGTGAGCTCATGCTTCACTAGGTCACAGGCAATACTGATAGCACTTATACTGTTAGACAAAAGAGTCGTAGATCCCATCACATGCACTCTAAAATTTGCAAATAACCACCTCAACCAAGTAATCTTTACTGTCACTACTGACATAGCTCTCAACTTAGCCTTAGCACTCAAACGGGAAACAACAGTCTGCTTCTTTGTCTTCTAAGCAATCAGGGAGGAGCCAAGAAAAATATAGTAAGCAGAAAGAGAACGAAGATCAGAGGGATCACTAGCCTAGGTCGCATCGAAGTACGCCTAAAGCTGTAGTGAGTTGGAGCCGAGGAAAACAAACGACGAGAGATAGTTTCACGCAAGTAGCGAAGAACCCAAAGAAGGTGGATGTAAGGAAAGTAGGTAGGACAAGCCATGACCTGACTCAAGATATGAATGAGCAATATCAGGACGAGTACTCACAAGATGTACTAGACTCCCAACAAGATGTCGATATCAAGTAGGATTCTCAAGAAGATCACCATCGGTGGCCCAAAGTTGAAGATATAACTCCATAGGAGTCTTAACAGTGTGAGTGTAAATCAACCCAGAACGATCAAGAAGATCTTAAACATACTTCTATTGAAAGAGATAGTAACCCTTAGGCGTGGAAGTGACCTTAATCTTAAGGAAGTATGTAATAGAACTAAGACAATCATCAGAAACTGCTTACTAAGATGTTTTTTTACATATGCGACGAACGAGGAGTCATCACTAGTAATGAGTATATCATCCACATACAGAAGAAGCATTGTCCTACCCCGAGATGAGGCATGGACAAAAAGAGCAGGATCATGAGAACTGATAGTGAAACAAACATCGATAATTACTGAGGTAAAACGCACAAACCAGGCACAAAGAGGCTATTTGTAATATCCTGATCGTCGATTCGACGTAGGTTCCTAAAATAATCACGGAGATTCCCGATTTTTCGGTAAATCACGGAAGGTGAAAATTAAATTGCAGAATTGTACAAAATTAAAAAAAATTAAAAAAATTAATTTGAATGTTTTGGGCTGTCCGGAGGGTGGGCGACCTCTTTGGGCGGTCATTAACAGGGACCCGTACCCCCTCCCAAACCCTAGCACCCCCTTTATAAACCCCTTCCTTGGCCCCTCTCCCCTTTTTTCCACCCCGGCGCAGCCTCCCCTCCATCACCCCCACAAGCTGCTGTGCTGTCCATTGGAGCAAAGGAGAAAGAGAAGGAAGAAGAAGAAAGGAAAGAGAAGGAAGAAGAAGAGAAGGAGGAGAAGAAGAGGAGGAAAGAAAAGGGGTGATCTCAAGGGATCCTCTAGGTAATTTTTCCTAATCCTAAAACCCTCTGTTTTATAGAGTAATTAGGGTTCTTGGCAAGGAATTTGAAGGGAATTAATAGATTGATTGCCCGATTAGAGATTACCTGCTGTCTGCCTATAGATTGATTCACGCAGTGCGTCTGTTTGCGCGATTTAGACCCATGAAACGATTTTTTCTGTAGATCTTCCCAAAAGTAAAATTGTAGAGGACTTTGAAATCCATCTTCTGTATGTTTTTCAGAATTTTTGGCCGTGGGATCTGGGCGTAGCAGGGTCGGGAATACTGCTGTCTGTCAGGGGAGCAGATTGGGACAGACTTCTGTTCAACTGTGATTTAGGGGTAGTAAATGATTTTTATGATTATGGTCACAATTTAGAAAATTGTAGGTAATTTAGTGATATAGCTTCTGTATAAAAATTATATTTTTTGGATCCTTTTACTGTGGTTGGGACGCATTTGAATCTTGCTGTCCAGTTTGACAGAACAGAGAACTTCCTCTATTTGGTGCATTAAGTTGCACCTAGCTATGATAAAATAAAAATATGTGATCTACATAAAAAATTAAGGCATTTAAGTGAGGAATCCAGATATATATCGTTTGCTATAAATGGATTAATATTTTTAAAGATACAAAAATATTAAGCAGCGCTGATGTAGTGGGTAGTTTGTTGAATCGTTGAGCGGAGAGGTGTATGTGTGGGATCGGGGTTCTAGCGACGTCTTTAATTTTTAAGTCGCGCTTTGTATGTTGTAGCATTGTGATGAGAGATACCTTGTGGACATGTGGTTTTGCTCTTGAGCGCACGTGACTGCTTCACTTCAACAGTTGAGGCAAGTAAACGTGGCGGTTGTGCTACTGTTTAACTCGTTAATTATTCTACCTTCACACTGATTAATTCTATTAATTGGTAATGCTATGTCTTTGTTACATGCTTCCTTAACGTGGTTCGGATGGTAGAATTTTTATGAATTCAATTGTTTATGATCTTGATGGATTAATTGTGGATATACGGGATTGTTCTTGATGAATCTATGTAGTTGTGGGGTAGAAACCTTTACGAGTATATTGTGGTCTAAGTGGTAGTATTCTTAGTGAATACCTGTGGTTGTTGTGGTAGCAATTATTGATTAATTGATATGTTTGGACAAATTACTCGTAATCATGTGGAAATTTGTTTAGTGTGCTAATACGGAGTATGAAAACAAATATGTGGTAGATATGCGGTTGTGGATATATTGTGAGCATGTTGATGCTCCTTTGTGGTTGGAATTCATGTGGTTTATGATTACCATATCATTCATATCATATCATGATATTTACATATATGGATGTCGCCGCACCTAGCCGCGACCGTTGTAGGACCAGAAATGGCAACAGAGGGGGGGGTGAATGGTGCCTTTTAAAATCGCCCCCAAAGTAATATATTACCACAACAAAGTAACAGCAGAAAAGACTTGAACATTTCAGAGAAGCTGCAGTTTGACAGTGAGAACCAAAAGAAAACCAGCCGAAAATACTGAGGACAAAGAGACAAACCGAGAAAAGATGGAGTGCCTGCTGCTCTTTCTTGATTTAAATGAACAGAGCTCAAAACAAATAACAAACAGCCCTTATGGAGAAGAAAAGGAGCAGTTTGGCAGACAGATGGACAGAGGAGCAAACACTGCCGAAAAAGACCAACTAAAAGCAAAGGAGACAACCGGCTACCAGGAAAGGAAAAAGCAAAGACCAGAAAAGAAAACAAGCCAGGCGGCCTGAAGAACACTGGCTGAAGGTTAAACCAAAATATGACACTACAATAATTACTAGTGGGAGAAATTAATATAGAGAAAAGAAGAATCAGATCAAGAGCAAATCTGCAGAAAACTGACAGAGCAAAGTCATTTAACTGCTAGGAACTGCAGTTTGCTGCAGCCAAGAGAAAACGCAGTTAGTGCAGCCGAAAAACAGCTAGAACCTAAATCTGAAAACAGCAGGAACCTGTAATTTCAGAATTGAGAATGAGCTGCTGCATTGCCGAATGAAAAACTACAAACTGCAGTCAAATTTTTGCTACCGAACAGACTGACTGCAGCAAAAGAGCTTCAGCAGAACAGGGAAAGGAAAACAGAAAAGAAAAAGAGGGAAAAAGAAGACTATCAGGAGGAGCGATGAGGCACTAAAGCTGCTGTCCCAATCTGTTAGTACTGCAAAGAAGACAGCAAGAACAGATTTTAACATAACAACTAGACTTCTACCTTTGAGACAAAAAGAAACAACCAAGATTTTTCTGCTCAAGAAAGAACACAGAACAGAGAGAGACTAGTTCTTGAATTTTTGAGTCTGGACCTTTTGATTTCTATCAGGACTTGGCTTCAGATCAAAACAGCAAGAACTAACAACCTTTCACAAAGATTCGAACATGTTCTTTGGGGATTCCCAGCCGAATGCTTTTGAGAATAATTTTAGTTCAGAGCAAAGAAAAATAGCGTCTTCTCAACAAGAGCTTAAACCAAACCACAAATACCAAAGAAGGCCTGAACAGAGACAAGAATGATTCTATTGTGAGTTTCAATAGCCAGTACACATCAAGAATACACTCACACGAGTCCCCATACGCATGGACATTAGAACAAGAGGAGTAATTACAAGACTCTCAATCCATCCTCTCCCTCTCAATCCTCAAAAACACCAAGAGCCTCACAAGCTTTTTGGGAGGAACACAACACACACAAAGATATGAATAAGCTCTCAAGTGTCCTAAGGGGTATGCAGCCCCTCACCTCTATTTATAGCCCTTGGCTAACGGGTCTCCAACCCATTACGCCGGCTAAACCCTAACGGAGCCGTCTCCCGCTTGTACAGCCTTGCGAAATTCCCGTTTCGCCCCTCCTGCACCTTCCGGGAAGCTTCCGCGCTCCTTGTCTCGCACGCCTCGCAACCACTTCGAGTCCACGCCGTCTTCGACACATCCCGACCGTTCTGACCTCAGCGCCACCTGCGCCTAGTCCGGTCCACCGTGTCTCGCCACGACACCGCCTCGACGTCCTGCAGCCACACAGACAAGAAACACGTCAAATAGCACCGCTCGATACATGAAAGTGTAATAGAGACCAAACATGTCGAGTCATCAGAATATGCATCCTAAACCCATACGACCAGGTTCGACCAAGTCCGACCGAGCCCGTTGCGCCACGCAACGTCTAGGTCCGAACCAACCGACTCAAACTCGACTTTTCCTAAACCGATGTCAATTACTCATCATACACAACGGGATGACCTCCATATGGTCTCTCAACCGTACCGGTACAGCATCGTATATTGCCGTAATACGATGCACCTCTTCTCCCGCTGGAAAAGAGTGATGTGGAGCATAGCATGAAAGCATTCATATGCATTGCATTGTGGAAAGATCATTTGTATACATATGCAATGTATTGCGGTGAGGTTATTTTGTGGAATAGTCAACTTCATAGTTGTAATGTGGAATATACAATTTTATAGTTGTAATATGGAATTGACTCATGAGAGCTACTTGAGGTATGAGGAATATAGATGTGTTCATGGAATGGGGTTCGTCCCTTGTGTATGGTAAGGGTTGTGATTGTGGCATGAGATTTTTTCTCTTGTAGTAATTGTTGATAGCAATTGTGGATGTGAGAAATAATAAAGTATTGAAGTAAAACATACATATGTTTTATTGTCTTTGGTAGTGGTAGTGATTGAGATATAAACGTGGTCATTGTGGAAATTAAAATATTGATGATTAAATTGTTGTAGTTTAATTAGCTTGTTAAACAGTTTGCTTGCTTAGATTTTTATCTCGGACAACGAGGATCCCGTGGAAGGCCTGACCATGTGATCCCGATGGATTGTGGCAGTGCTGGGGTGGGTGAGGAGAGAGTGCATCAGATATAACCCAAGTTCCATAATGAATTCGAGGCCCTGCACAAGGATGACATAATATGGGCACCTTGGACAGATGCCTTCATGCAAGACATGGCGCCAAATGGCTTGAGCTTGCTATTCCACCAAGATGTGGTGTATTGGAAAACAACTTGTCATCTAGTATTCTCCCATATGGTTGAGCTCTACAGCCCGCAACGGGTGATGAGGTAGTTTCGGCTACACCAGGAGATCCCCCAGCTCCAGGGCAACAGCTTCCAAGGCATAGCCACCTGTAAGCATGGTACATTACTTTATATTGGAGCTCAATTATTCATTTGTTATGTCAGTACTATAATTTATTTATTTGGTTCCACCATCAGGCAAACGAAGAAGGACCGCAAGAATGATGACTGGCGACCAAGGCAGCAACCGTGGATAGATGCATGGCAATCTGCCCTTGATAATATTTTGTAGGAGGCATGGCCTTACAATGCTGGGACTTAAGGCACATACCTAGAATGGTACGCATGGCACACGAGGGCGAGATTGACAAGTGCGCCCTAGCCTGACATGTAGATCATAGCCACGCTGAATGCTTGGCCTTGGGGCTCGACCTGCACCATGCAGCATGCCATGAGGAGTTGGTACATTGAGCACATAGCAGAGAAACACCCTCTCCAATAGGCTGAACCAACAAAATTTTGTTTGTTTGGTAACCATGTAGCTAGATTGTTTGCAGAGCGTTGTGTAGTAGGGCTATCGAAAAATTGAGCAGGGAAAGAATAACATAGTTGAACGACTTTATGTGTTATGAAGTCTATTGTGGGTGATGTTAAGCACGTTGTTCAGAACATGAGCTGTGGAAGGCCTATCGATGTCGATTCGAGGCACCGAATGGAGGATCATCATGCACCCTCACTACCTCCATCTTCGTTTCCAAGCAAGTCGACCCAGTGACGCAACGTGGACGGCCAATTGTTCACACAACAGACCTCCTCGGTAAGTGACAATGGAGTTTTAGTTGTGCTCTGTCGAACTACTTCATCCTTGAATAATCGTACTATTTCACATAGTTGTGACGCACAGACTGCACGTTGTTGTCGTCCTCATCATGGAGGCAGGAGTAGGCCATACTTAAGAGGAGGGATGTGCAACCCACAACGCTTGAGGTTGTGCCAGATTCTCCCATTGACTAGTATGGGGAGGGGCAAGCCTAGTACTGCACTTTTGGACAATATCAAATGGGTGATACAGCCCCATGGTATCAGTCCGGCTACACGATGCACCCCAAGCCTTTGTACACCTAAGGGTATGGGGGGCCATCTAGTTCACAGCAGTAGGTAACAATTTTACTGAATGAAAGTATGACCTCCATTTGTATTTGTATCCTAACAGCTTCATTCAGCACAATTCACTTCGCAAGTGACATGGAGCTATCTCGCGGCCCCTAGCGGCAATTGGTATGCAACTCTACTGAGTTGGTGCCCCTCTACGGATCCTACTACATAGCCAGGGGATTGGATCGACACTACGTCCTCAATGCCACTTCCCCCAATGATCCTCCCTGAGAATGGCCACACGCCGGGTGAGGAGACCCGCTACGACCAGTGGCAGAACCCACAGTCACCCAATAGGTTGACGTTCCGAGAGGAACAGATTCATTGGAGATGACCGACGGATCATTAAGGGCATCTACAAGTTGTCCACTGGGATGACCTCTTTCATCACAAACCCATGGGTACATCATTGTTTGCTTTCATCGGTTAACTTACTACATGCGTCTCTTTTTTGTACTATCTAATGTCCGAGTTTACTTCCAGAAACCATGTTGGAGGCAGTCATAGCTACTGTTGGAGAGGGTAGAAAAGCCATGTTGGAGAGGGTAGAAAAGCCATGTTGGAGGCAGGCATAGCTACTGTGGACGCAGCTGTGGGGCAAGAGGGCGGCAACCTCCATGGACGATATGTTCGGGCCTCGCGGACGAGAATTTGTGCAAACCAAATTAGACTTCTACCACATACGCTATGTTAACTTAGCCTACAAGTACTACCCCTTGTGCGCCGGGTTTTCCTACAACATGACTACAATACTACATCCCTAGTATAGAGAAGCAACAGGAGGAGATCACCCAACTTGTAAGGGCTGCTACAGCCTGAGACGAACAAGGGGAGCATGCCAAGAGGCCACCTCCCCGAAACGAAGTCCCCCGTACCTCCAACACATACCTCAACATTCCCACCGAGCATTCATCGCAAGACCCACCCGTGGGGGAGACGCCACCCCTTTGCTGGTGCAGGAATGCATGCAACTTCTTCAAGTTCAAGCAATGACTGAGCTTAGGAATGCATTACTGAAGTTGCGCTAACTACACCTGGGAATATCCTGACCTGTGTTGGAACACAGGGCGCTACCAGCAGCCGGTAAGGACGGGTTACAGTACATTCCTCTAGCATTTCTCTTTTATGGCACGTACTAACAAACTCTCCCATCCACCCGTAATCTCCTAATCCGCTATGCACATACCACAAATGGATTGACCAGGAGATCCACTCGCACGACCAGTGGCGTCTAGACTACGAGGAGAGGGATGTCGAGACGGATTGCGAGAGGAGGGAGGAGCGTCGGCGCAACGAAGATCGAAGTGAGCGCATCTAGTGGGAGACGCAAGCTCATCTGGAGGTATGCAGGCACAGGGAGCACGAGGCTCGCAAGGAGGAGCGCAAGAGAAAATGCAAACTAGCGGCCAAGGCCAGGGCGGCTGGTGAGGACTACAATGCCGACCTCGGAAAGAAGGACAAATAGTCACAGTCGACGCAGTAAACCGGGCCATCTCGTAGTAGCCCGTTATCCTATCCGCCAAGCTTTTCCTTTCTCCAAAGGGCATGTATTGGTCCGGGTGCTTGCGTCACTGTTTACCGTTGTAGTAGTGATGTTGAAAAAAATTATAATGAAAAAGTGGTCTTCTAACCTATGAAAATATTCTTTGCCATCTATTAAACTTGCATTCATGCTTGCTTCTACACCAAAAAAAGTTTGAACAGAGTACTTTGTGAATTTTCGGTAGTGTTTCTGGCAGGGGATACAAACCCAACTACATTGCAAATAGATAACCGCAAATCAAACAAAAGATAGTAGGGTAGGCTGCATTTAGACTTCTGGGTCATCACCAACAAAGACTTTGCGACAATGCCGAGTTAAAAAGTTCGAAATATCCTTGAGAGTTCTGGAGGCGTATTTGTGTGCTGATTAAGCGTAAATATCATTTATTATTTTCTTATGCAAAAAATTTAATTAAACAACTAAATTATAAGTTATGAACAATTAAGTAACATCCAAAATCACATGTAAGAGATGAACTGTACATTTGCTTTATAAGGTTTATTAGCCATAAAAGAACCGGCAATACACACGAATGCTTTTTTGTAGAAAAATCAAAAATGGCAATGCCGATTCAACCGATACATTAGTGCACCAAAAACCATACATACGTTGCTAAAATAAACTTACATTAGTTCTGCAAAT
Organism: Bonia amplexicaulis; assembly: GCA_036346245.1. Lineage (NCBI taxonomy): Eukaryota > Viridiplantae > Streptophyta > Magnoliopsida > Poales > Poaceae > Bonia > Bonia amplexicaulis. Next base: position 20,575,245 of record CM070747.1, on the reverse strand, counting down.
AAAGATTTTCAAGGTGCAAAATAAATCTCCAAGAACAACATTCACCTTACTACAGTGTTGTGCATTCGTTATCCAACCACAGGATCTAAAATCAAAGGCTATGTATGCAAATGCAACTGCAGAAGTACTGTTTACAACCACAGAGATTACTGTTGAGAACTGTAGGAGCAGTACTGCAGCATCTTATCTCAAGCATGCGTTTTTTATCCAATGGTGGACGCATGGCCCTAGTGCAAATCACTGTAGCTTCTCTGCATTTTGTTCTTCAATGCAGAGGATCTGTTTCCCCTGCTATGTATGAGTGTCAGTGTGCGATTGCCGTGCTGGTCTTGAGCTTCTTATTTTTCAAGGTGGCTCGAACTTAACCAAATCGATAAAAACTCTTCTAAAAAAATTATAAAACTTTGATTGGTTCACTAAGTAATTTGCACATGTTCACAGTGCTTGGTTTGGGAAATAGGCTAGTTCTAGCTAGGATCATCTTAGCTTACTGTGCCCTGTGAGGCTTCAATTCCAGTAGGGTTATTTCTAGGGGTGGAAAACGGTAACGGATAATTCGTTTTATCCGATATTCGTATCCGAGAAAACACGAATATAGTAAGCAAAAATTCGTATTCGAAAATATTCATATTCGTATTCGAGAATATTCGTATCCGTATTTGAGAGTATTCGTATTCGCATTCGTATCCGAGAATATTCGTATCCGTATCCGTATTCGAGACTATTCGATTCGTATTCGATCCGTTTCTAGAATCCATGAAAAATTCGTACAAATTTTGTGATTCAAAATTTGAATTTAGGTGGTTTAAAACCGGTAACCTGTCAAAAACCGGTGAAAATCGCTAAGAATCCGTTTTATCCGATATTCGTATTCGAGAAAATCCGTATTCGAAAATATCCATATTCGTATTCGTATTTGAGAATATTCGAATTCGTATTCGTATTCGTTTTAAAAATATGGATTCGTATTCGTATTTGATACTATTCGACCGTATCCGATCCGTTTCCACCCCTAGTTATTTCTCCTCAAATCTATGGACCAACACGTGAATATCTTTAAGACATAGGCCCTTTTTTGCAAATTGCGGGGTCAATTGACCCTGCAGGCATGCTTACATCCACCACTTTACAGCAATACGATTAGCCAAGTTACCTGCAGATCATCCACCCCTATCTTTTGACACAATGCAACCGTGAGATACACATGATAGTGCAGGATGGTGGATTCTTTTTTTTTCATATTAGAACAATGTGCATTTTGACGTTATCTTGGAGGGGAAAAATATAAAACATACGGAGGATTTTGTTTTCAATAATTCATTGCAGCTGGGAAATTAGAATATCGGTAAAATATCATGAATTGATCAAAGATTTGACGAAGAATGTGTTCCCCCTTCATCCTTTTATTGCTACCACCAACTACTACTAATATAGCAATTTAGGAGCTAATTAGAATGAAATTAAAAAAAATAAAAAATGGCTGATCATTCTTAGGACGTTGGCTTTTCTTATTTAATTTTAGAAGAACAGACAGAAAGAAGCTCCGTTCACTGTGCACATATAAATTAATTACTTCCCAGTTCCACGATCTTATTCTTGATACTACTATTTGAGTTGACATTTATAAGCTTATATATTATCAGAAACAAACAATGCATATGTAATTTAAGTTGGGGAAAATTGCTCTAATGCCACAAACTTATATGGCATCCTCCTTTTTGCCACATAGTTAAATAAATTTGTTATAATGCCACAAACTTGAGTATTTATTTCTTTCTTTTGCCATTTCCTCCCCTTAAACTGCATTTTAATTTCGGTTTACTTTTTCCCTTGCATAAATGACCGTTTTGCCCCTCACTCCATAAGCCTAACCCGCGCACGCAGTCAGGCCAGATCATCCCGTGACTCCCGTCTCCCCTCCCCTCACGCACAGCAGCGGAGATGGAGCCGGCCACCCACGGCGGCGGCGCCCCCGACCCCGGCCTCCTCCTCGGCGGCGCCCCAACCCCGGCCTCCTCCTCATGGCGGCGCCCGACCCGGTCTCCTCCTCATGGCGGCGCCCGACCGCCGTGAGCGCGTTGTTCTTGAGGTTTGCGGTGATCTCCGAGGCGTGAACGCCAGCGGAGGAGTCGGCAAGGTTGCAGCTTTGGAGGTAGGAGAAGAGGCCGGCCGCATGGTCGAGGCATACCTTGTCCAGTGAGGGTACTGTCGGCGGAGGCGGTCCACGTCCGCCGACGACGAGTACTTGGGGTACATGGAGAGGAACGTCGCAAGTGCCTCCTCAAGCACCGGAGCGCGCGGTGGTGATCGAACGCGCTCATGCCACCGCCGTCGCGCAGAACTCATGCTGCAGCGTGCAGCCGCGCCAGCCGACCGCGACCGCCCCACGGAGCCCTCCTCCTCGCCGTCACCGCCGTCGAGGAGCGCGCGTCATGGGACTTGGTGAGGCACCGTCCTCGGGCGCCTCCTCCGGCGCCTCCAGCTTGCTCTCCTGCAGCCGCCGCCCCCCGTCCGACCCCACCCCCGCCGGCGAATTCCTCCTAGGATTCGGGGGATCGGTGGAGGCGAACGATCGGATTGGGGCTGTGCCCCTGTGTGGAATCTGGATCAAGAAATCGAGCAGAGCAAGCGGGGAGAGAGGGGCAAAACGGTCACTCATGCAAGGGAAAAAGTAAACCGAAATTAAAATGCAGTTTAAGGGGAGGAAATGGCAAAAGAAAGAAATAAATACTCAAGTTTGTGGCATCATAACAAATCTGTTTAACTATGTGGCAAAAAGGAGGATGCCATATAAGTTTGTGGTATTAGAGCAATTTTCCCTTTAAGTTGCCGTGCCAGTCCAATGGGCTGAAAAGTGGCAGCTCCAAAGTTGTTTATGACATTGACAACGATTGGCCATTGCCAAATCAATTTCTGAGTTAAGTTCAAGGTTAAATAATGCTCATTTCAATGAAGCCACTCCAGCCATTTGATGGAGCTTGGGCAGTGCAAAGGCCAAGCGACAGCTAGCTTAATCCATCCAAATACGAGTTTTTCACGCTCTTTCTCTATAGAATTTTGAAACAGAACAAAATCATGTCAGGGACACCCATATGGTCTAGGGGTAAAGCACACGCTTGTGGTTGTTGAGGTCTAAGGTAAATCCCTACTCTCCTTTAAATCAAAGAAAGAAGGTAATTCCTCCTACGTATTCAACAACATGGAAGTATAAAACAGAATTAAATCATGTTACAAAAATAAATGGCATATATTGCAAGATTAACATACTTTCTTTGTCATTTGAAGGCTAGCTCCAACAATGTAACAGCCCAAATTTGCCTCAAAATAAAACATGCATGATTTTCATGGATTTTTAAAATTTTTGGTGCATTTTTAAAATTTTCCTAAAGCCTTGCTTGAGATTTAAGATTTTAAAATAATTTCATTTGCCCAAAAATGAAATGTCAAAATTTATAAAAGTCAATTGGGTGCTAATAAATTTTCCCCAAAAAATTTGAGTGACAATCTCCTTTTGAATTCAAATTATAAATTCAAACTCAAATCAAATCCCAAATTAAAGTTTAAACTGTAAATTCTTCCCTCCCTCGCCTTCGGGTCGAATCATCTCAGCTGGCCTAGCCCGTTTCTCTTTTCCCTCGCTGGCTTGCTTCCTTCTCCCTCTCTTTCTCTTCCCCGCCGCGGCTCAGACGAGCCAACCCAGCTGCTCGCGCCCACAACAGACAGCTCAGCCCTACCCATCAGCGTCGGCACTATTCTTCTTACCTTCTCTCTCGTGCGCTCTCCCGAGCTCGCTTTCCCCGCGTATAGCAGAAGTATTGAAGGAGCTTCGCAACCTCAAGCCTTACATGCCATGACCTTGTCCCATCGCCAGCTCACCCTCTCTCTCGCTCTCACGCACTCTCTTCCTTACTCCCGAAGCTAACCAATGGTGTCATGCCCTCTCTCTCTCTCTTATTCCCTCTATTTAAGCCACCCCTCGCACGTCAAAACATTCATCCTAACCCACTCTCTATTTTCCATAAGCTCTCGTGCCCCCTTTGCCCTTAGAGAGGAAGGATTTGGCCTCCTCTAAGTCTGGCCAAGAGCTTCGCCGCTCAATTCCTCACCGTCTGGTGAGTTTCCGATGACAGCATCGTGCACTTTGCATTTGTCTCATCCCCCTCTTCCTTATGCTCACCTATCCATGCTTGTTTTCCCTTGGGAAGCCGAAGCTGTTGACCTCGTCGCCGTGCGTAGCTCTATCATTGACCTCGTTGTCCCACCCCCTTCGTTCTAGTGAGCTTCGACCTTGGCCACCATTCCCTTAGTGTTACCTTAACCTCCCCATGCTAATGCGCACTTTGAATTGCCTTGCCCTAGAGCCGACTAGGAACACCCGCTGACGCATCGTTGTAGTCGCTCTCCCTCTCCGCTCCATCTCCTGGTAAGCCCTTCCACCCCCTTACAATTTAGCTCAAAGCCAAACTAGTAGGGTAGCCATTGGAGAACCGGTCACAAAGCCCCAGCCTCGTTCAACCCTTCCTCACTGTCACTGTTCATTGTGGAAAACACAACACACCACGCAAAACCCACCGAGCATTACTCCTTTAGCTTTGCCCTAGCTCATAGAGCATGAACCCACCTTTAATTTGAGAATCTAGGTTAGAAATTAGGAGGTTCACTATTACCAGCCATACCACCACCTTGCTCACCGTCAGCCCTGTCTAATTACCCTAGGTCCCCCAGTTGTGCACGAAATGATTTAGGTAGCCCCCTAGACCCCTTTGCGCGCTTGGTTTTGACCCCTAGCATGGATCCTGTACCATGGCCATCACCTCGCTACTTAGCACCGCCGCTCACTGATGGCTAGCCACCGTTGTAGCGCACCTCACTGAGAACTTCCATCTCCGCTAGCTAGAACTGGCATGCGCAACCCATTTTGCCCCTTAGCTGAGCACGCCAACCCCTCCCTCGCTACCGATGTGCACTAACCCATAGGCCCACATAGTAATTAAATTAGATTAATCTGGTAATTAGTGGTTAGTTTAGGAGTTAGTTAACCTTAGTATGACATGTGTTCCCTATGTAATTAGAAATCCTATTTAACTCTGGTTTAAACCTATGAGTTGCTATCATGTGGACCCCACACCCATAAAGCCGCCATGTACACCCAGTCCGTGGACCACTGTCTCTAACACATTGAAAGATCAAGCTCCATTTAACTTGGTTTTGGTGTTAATGACAAATATCAAAATGTGATTCTAAAGATAATATCATATACCATTATGTTGTTTTGGTGATATTGACTAATGCATATATGAGACTAATATGTTTGTTTAAGTCTATTTATGTTTAGTCTCATTTGGATGGAAAGGTGAAATCAAAGAGGTATGCATTTGATGTCAATGACAAATATCATAATGTGATTCTAATGATAATATCATATACCATTATGTTGTTTTGGTGATATTGACTAATGCATATATGAGACTAATATGTTTGTTTAAGTCTATTTATGTTCAGTCTCATTTGGATGGAAAGATGAAATCAAAAAGGTATGTATTCGAAATCATTCTCTCATATATTAGTGCATTCCTTAGATCCAAAATATAGATTGAACTCCACTAATTATTCAAAATGAATATGTGCATATGTATTCAATATACACTTTTGTATGCACACATTTAGGGGGAGCTCTCTATATTGTTTAGAGTTTCATGAGTAATGATCTATGCTTGTCTCAATATGCATATTTGGGATCTTTACTTTGAAATACATTGTTGGGTATATGTAACTTGTGTAGTTCATATATACTCATGTGTAATCAGGTTGTCAACTAACTTCTCCATTATATGTTAATGGTTGAATAGTCAAATGACAACCGGATAAGTAAGCTTTGTGCTTATCTAAAGAGTATACAAATTGTTGTGTACAAGTTGTATACTCACAAATCAATTTTATATCTCATAATTTGTTGAGATTGTCATGAATTACCAAAAAGGGAAGATTGTTGAATCTTGTCCCTCCATTATGTGTTAATGGTGAAGTTTGGTAATTGATGAAAATTATTTTGTGGACTAACGGTTTCCATGAGTTGGATGAATAGGTTAGGTTCCACAAATGAGCATGACTTGGGATGACTTCATGTGTTAAAGATCATCAAGTCAAGACGCGAGAAGAAGATAGATTCATGAGTTGAATGCTATCAAGAAGATGAAGGCTTCACGTGTTGAAGGCCATCAAGGTGATCATGTGTTGATCAAGCAAAGACCATCATGTGTTGATGGAGTAGATGTGAAAGATGCATTATGTGATAATGCATATCATGATGATGACTCAAGGCAAAGGTATGACTAGCCAGGGCTAAGGATGTGTTCCTAGTTTTTTGCCGGTCTTGGTGTTTGGTTGGAAGACCGGATTGCCAGTATAGGTTGCCGTACTATTAAGAGGGGTCATGTCTAGTAGTTTGAGTCTCATCATGTGTTGATGGCTCATCCTCACCTCGCTAGCTCAAATTGACATGAGGCTTGTATTTGCGATGTTTTGCAAATAGTTGAAGCTCATGTGTTAAACATCTTTGTAACATGGGACTATGCATTGCAAATGTGTTTTGCAAGTGCTTGAAGTCCATGTTTCTATTCTTTGTAATATGAGGCTTAGATTTGCAAATGTGTTTTGCAAATGGTCGTAGCTCATATTTAATCTTTAGTCCCGATTTCAAAAGTGTGCAAATGTGTTTTGCAACTTGTTGGAAATCATGTGTGATCCTTGTGTGCATGATATCATAGTTTGCAAATGTGTTTTGCAAAATCTGTTCAGATATCTGCCTTGCTCAGAAAATCGAATACCGGCTCAGATGAGCGGTACTACCGCGAGCGAAGTACCGGCATGTGTTGAGCGGTACTACCGGCTCCCGGAAGCTCCGAATCCCGAGCGGAACCTTTTTTCCAGAGAGCACCAAGTTTGGGCTCGACTCGAGCGGAAGTACCGCGCTACCGACTTTGCGATACTACCGGTGAGCGAAACCGGCAAATGAGCGGCGGTACTACCGCTCGACCGTGTAACGGCTAGTTCGAGGCTCTGACATAGCCGTTACAGCGCGTCAGAACTGGAGCGGTACTACCGGCCGTTGGCCGGCGGTACTACCGCTCGTCCTGAATTTTTCAGGACTTTGCTCCAACGGCTAATTTTTGGTGTGGGTATTTATACCCCTTGAGGCCGTTGGAGAAGTTCTTTGAGTATTCATTTGTGATCCCTTGAGCTAGTTTGAGGTTCTCCACTCTATTGTGCATGTGTTGCACTTTGTGAGAAGAGAGAAGAGGACTAGAGTGCATGTGTTGCCTCTAGGTGAGGACTTTGTGTCCAGCGAGCTTGTGCATCCATTGCACGTGGTGAGAGTCAAGCGAGGGCTTAGCTTGTTACTCTTGGGTTTACCGACTCCTAGACGGCGTTGGGCGTCGTGCGCGTGATCTTCTCAACGAAGGTTGTGAGAAGGCCGCAAAGTTGTGAAGGTTGGAGCTCACCTACCGGAGCGGAAAGAGTTACCACTAGTGGATTGAGGTGTTTCGGCTTAATTTGTGGAGCCGGTCCGATTTGTTCGGGCTAACCTCAACATGGATTAGGGGAGAGCGGTAACTCTCCGAACACCACGGTAAAAAGAGACCGTGTCAAATTGTGGTTTGTTTCCTTGTTCCTTATTTACATTCAAGCAATTTACATTCATAGAATTAAATTGATTGCTTGTATATCTAGAATTGCAAACCTTGACCTAGGCTAGAATTGTTGGTGCACTTAGGCGAATTTATTTGTTGTAGGCGCTATTTGAGCTAAACCAAATTGATTTAAGCTTCCGCATTGTATACTTGGTTTAGGCAAATAGAAAAGGTCTTGAATTGCTAGTATTAATTTGTAGAGAATTTTTAAGACCACCTATTCACCCCCCTCTAGTCGGCCACCTCGATCTTACACACATGGGTCCCAATTGTTGTAGACCACTACGTGGACCGAGTCCATATGGACTATGACCTCACCTGTCAGTCTCTCCTATTTTCCTAAGTAAAAAAAATTAAAAAGAAATTAAAATCAACTTGACCCCACCTGTCAGCCACTGAAGGTTTTTCTTAAGAAAAACAATTGACAAAGAAAAAGGAAATCCTCATTGACCCTACCTGTCGGAAATTTCCGAATTTATAGAATTTCTCCTCAGGTCAAACTTTGGAGAGCCCATTCACCCTCGTTTTAAACCTAAATCTAGTAATTTTTGCTTCCAAATTATTATAAATTCAAAATCTTTCCAACAAAACTAAAACCATAATTTTTGGAGTTCATTTGAATTTTATTTAAAGTTGTGTTGAATATTGATACTTGCATGTGTATAGACTTTGACACTTCAAACGCTCCCATCACTGATGAATAAGATTCTACACTAGCCACATTTGACCAAGGCAAGTCTTTATAATTGACCATATCGAACCTAATTTTTAAATATAAATATTTTGCTTTCAATTACAAGTATATGCTTATTATTGTTATTTACTTAAATGCTATGTTAAATGTTGATTGCCTAGCTATACCATGCAATTGATACCTATTATTTCCCCCTTCCTTGATTATCAATAAATTTTTCTCTATATCACCCTAGGATACTTATAATGGTAATAACTATACCATTGGTTAAATCTTACTAGATTATGGTTATGCTAAGAAACGATTTAGTGATGAAATGAAATACAACACAAACATTACCAACTAAAACTTGAGACATGGTACCAGGAGTGGTAACGTGGGTTACCATTGGAAACAAGAAAATGTTGTATAAGTTGGTGGAGACGTGGGCGAGTGGTTGGAAGGAGAGCGGTGCCGTAACGCATGAGATCTGAGTTTATTGATTTGTCTAGCCTAAGTCAATTAAGGACCAAATATCGTGCTACTCTTTTCTACACATAATCGGGTAATCACAAATCAAGTATGGAATTAACTTGGCCAACTAATTTGCTTAGTTTCGGTGTGCACTCTTATGTATTAGATTGGTAGGTGGATTTCTATATTTCTATTGTGATTATTCTGAGAGTGGTCCATAACGATCACTGCCCCTCGTGAATTTCGATAAACGTGAAGGGCCATAGACTCCTTAACAATGATGATCCCTTATTGAAAATGTTACCTGTAACGGTTGCGTTCTGGGGTGATCCATAATGGTCATTGTCCCAGTGTTGAGGGATCTCACCTCCGAAGTAGGAGAAAGCATCAGACTAAGCATTGTAAAAGCGTTGTTATGATTTCTCAGTCGTGTGCCCATAGAAGTGTTCAGTGGTTGACATTATGAGCTAATCATATTTTATGGGTAAAGTTGTATAACCTCTACAGAGTATTATAAATCTATTCAAATAGTCGTGCCCCCGGACATGGACAAAGTGTAGAAATGGCACATTGCGTAGTTTTCACAAAATGATTACTGGTTACTGATGATTATGGACAAAAGTATGAGTGGTTATGATAAGTTGATATGGAAATGAATATGGTGAGGAGAACTCGTTCTCTTGACTTAACTAAACTGGGCATTTTTGTTTTAGTTAAAAATGACTAAGTCATAGATTTGAAAACTAGCTATAGATGATATTTGACAAATTAGCTTCACGCTAAAATAAACATAAGACATTCCCTTGATTAAGCCTTGCCTGTAGAGATATGCCCGTATAAATATATTTTGTACTTATTGCTGCTTAATATGTGATTTTAGATGACGGAATCAATGATCCGGTGTATAGATACATTCAAACCTCCGGTTAAGACACGGAAGATGGTGGACAGAACTAGGTTTAGCCCCCATTTGATTGCCAGTGGCAGATCATGGATATCCTTTTTAGTTTATTTATTTTTCGCTGCTTTTTATGAACAATTTTATTTGGCCTGCCGGTCTGTTTTGTAAAACTTGATCACAAAATCTATTTATGAATGCCTATGTAATATTAAATATTTTTTATTTATTCGTACTTATGGGTGTAATATTCGCTAAGGTTATATTGTGTGAGCGACCTCACAAAATCTATTTATGAATGCCTATGTAATATTAAATATTTTTTATTTATTCGTACTTATGGATGTGATATTCGCCAAGGTTATATTGTGTGAACGACCTATTGATCCAGGGACTAGTTTAGAATACACAGAAGATTCAGATCGCTACAAATTATTTGTGATACTAAAAAAACATGAGAGCAGAGTCCACTATGGCAAAATCCATACTAGTAATCATGACACTTAGGGTACCAGCTACCGAGTTACATCATGACACACCCATAATCGGTTAGGGAGTGTACATGAGTAGGTGTACATTACCTCACACAGCGTAGAACTAGATACATCACCCATGAACAACCAAAGTGCCTGGGTTAATTACGATAAAACTTCCAAGGGAGATCGAGTTGGTTGATCCCTTACTTCCCTTGGATCTGCACTCCATACTGTTCTTCTTACTTCCTTGAGCTCACCGCATGTTCACGACGACCGACTTGCCGCAGCAACTGTACCATCAGCACAGTAAAACACTGAACAAGTAAGATGCTGCTTAGCCATGCATGTAGCGACGCTGCAAAGAGAGGACTTAAATGCAGGGCTGCCCGATGTACCTGAAAATAAGACTCCAGCTTCTGCTTCAGAGCGGCGTGCTCCCTCTTCATCTTCTGGAATGACCTGCAGCATCTGAGCACAAACATGGATGAGCACATCGCATGGCGATGAGTTCAGACAGAGAGTAAGAGCCATGCATACCCTTCCAGGTTCTTGTCGTTGCAGTATGTTCTAAACACTGAGCACTCGTTCTTCATCCTCAATGCCCCAATGCTGCGCCAAACACATGCCACCTTTAGTGAATTCGTATGCACAAGGCAGGCAGAAGAAGGGAAGCTGTCGGTGACATCGTTCCCTAATTACTAATAAAGTAATAATATCTGTTGCTTCACATCAGTAAGCACTCTTGAAGCTTGGATGAGAGGATTTTACATGATGAGACCTTCAGAAATTTTATTCGCTGTTTTCTGAGCATATTCACCGGTTCTATACCTGGATCCGCTGCCTTTGAGCTGGTGCACCAGAGAATCTAGCCGGTAGAAATCCTGAGGGTACTTCTCGCTGCACCAAAATAAGACTGTAAAGTGAATATATGCACTAAACAAGATTCCTTTTGTAGTAGATATTGTATGCCTACAAAATCATGTGTATACATTGTGCCAAAAAAAATCCCGATCAATCATTCATAGTCTGATTTCAGACATTACTTACATTGCTTGTTCTATGTGTGTCAACAATCTTGACGAATCTTTGAAGAACAAAGCCACAACTTCCTCAACAAAATTGGGGCTTGATTCATCCTGCAGTTCTTCCAGCTGATTAAACTGTTCATCAAGGTCACCCTGCAGGAATAGGAGGATGTAGATTAAAAACCAAAAACAAAGAAGCAAAAAATCCACCACAAAAAAATTACCTTTTGAGCGGTCCATGGAATACAAATAAAGTTCTAATTTACATGGGTAAATCAAGATAATTGGTCAAAGATCAAACAAGTCAGTTCCAGCAAGTGGTTTTAGGCTTCAACCTAGCTAGGTATAAAGGGCACTCTAATATTTGCCTAGAAGATACTAATGCGTCATCAAAATGATCCTACCCTATGATTACTCTAAAGTTTGAAAACCCCAACTTTTTTTTGTATATTCTCCAAGGAATGGGTTAAAGAAAATAAAGAAAGTGATTTGCTATTCGATCTGTATGGCCTATTACATCCTTTCTCATTTATCTACTAAAACTCATTATCATAATGCATGCGTATGTGATGTAGCAAAAAAGTTGCATAACTTCTAGATGGGAAGATAGGTGCCAAGAGGGCATTGCCCATTATACCAGATTACTATCTAACTCAATGAGTTATGTAGTTGCAAATGAAGTCAAAATTTGAAACAGAATCAACGAAGGATCCATTGAGCCTGGCCACCAGAGAAAAGACAGTGGGCTTGTTCTTTACCTCACAAGCCAGCGGCTTTTAGCTTTTGCTATAGTACCTAATTTTAAATTGAGTATTTTCTTAAGACGGGGTCTACAAGTTAAACGATCTACATGTTAAAAACTCAACATTTGTACCAGTCAAAATCGCAAGTGAGTATCTGTCTCTCCGTAATCTGTACTGTAAACAGCCAAAATTCAAAAATTTCAGCCAAAACCCAAAACCCGCAGCCGAATAGAACAGGTTCCGCATATCTGGCAACACTGGTAGATCAAGTTTTTTTTGAGAGCTTCAGTGGACCATGTCATCTGGAGACGTTCAGAGGTGCCATCATGCTATCAGGAGACAAAGCATGAACAAAGTAACTCTGCCTACTAGCTGATTATCCTGTCGAAACTTACAGCTCTGGAACAGAAAAGTTCTTAATATATAGGTGGAATACGGTAATTCATTACAAATCCCAGGTTTCAAACGAAACAAAAAGGAAGCCATAAAACCTGATCAAAAAAACTTTTCTTCATGAAGATGATTTGGCGACGCAAATTTGAGTACTCCATATTTGGCTAACCTCTAGAGCTGAGATGGCCGCAATGAGACATGCAAACCGAAGGAGGGTGTATATATAGCGGGGAAACGGAATTTTTTTTATAGCATGCAAAATCTTTATTCTACATTGATAATGTCCTCCTGTGAATAAAGCATAACAAAAAGGAAAGGTACTTTTCTTTTTCATGAAAATGTTGAAAAATAACTCGAGGCTGCAAGTTGCTCTATGAGTTCTCTATTCCATATGGTTTGTGGTTCTACTCTAGACAGCAAGAGAGACGTAAGAATATGATGACGCTACACAGCAGAAATGTGCAGAACTACAGTACCCTAGAACTTGTTCCCAAAGAAGCAAACCTAGAAATGAGATCAATAAACCTTTCTAGATACTAGATAATTAATCTATATATCTATGCAATTACCGTTGGGATTATGGCTACACCAGGGTTCAAAATCCCGGCGGTTACTGGCCGGTAACCGCCAGTTACCATTTCTACCGGTAACCGAAAAAACCGGCCGGTATCAATTTTTGATTTTCAAATTTTGGCTGGTTTTTTTCGGTTTTTCCGGTTACCGGTTTCAAAACATCTCAAAATTCAAGTGCAAATTAAAAATTTTACCGCGTAAACCAGGAAGTCATGTGAGTAAGAGATCATGGATCGTTATCACTAGACGTGCAATAAAGCGGAAGAAGAGTTGAAACAGCCCGATTCAATGTAGCGTGCATCGGTGTAGTGGAAGTAGTCGATCGTCTAACATCGATAGTCAATCTTCACGATCCAATTATCTTCTCCTCGGATCATCCCAATCAGTGCATCAGTCACAATTGTGCCTCTACCAACGTCTACACATCTAGGGATAGAAATGTTGTGCGCCGGTGTTCTAGAACCAGTGCGCACAGCAGTGGATTTGGAAGGGGACGGCTAGGATTTAGGTGGGTGGTGTAATCTCTCTCTATTTAACACATAACGCAATGCACCCTTTATATAGAGTCTCCGACATAATCCTTATCTAACACAAGTAGAGATGTATCCCACTTAGAGAGCATCCAATCGGATCCTTATCCAATACAAGTAAAGATCATATACCACAAAGGGTCTATCATCCGGATTCTTATTGTTCTAACCTATTAAGTGTATACCCTATGGATTCATGTATACTTTGTTGTAACCCAAAAACACATTTCCAATCATTAGTTAGTAGCGGTCCCTAGCAGGATATATCAACCTCTAAATATACATAATATTAAACTGGACGAATATTATGCAATATAATCTGCAACTAGATCTTAGTCACTCATGATCAGTTCATAACTCCTTATGACCAGTTCGTATCTGGTTACTATATATCTATACGACTAGTTCGCAGACCAGTTGTGATATGTCCGAGCAACTTATGACCAGTTAGTATATCCATACGATTAGATCATATCTAGCCAGACTTAACGACTTGTTTATGTATTCTCCTTTTGTCTCATGATACTTGATCGAATTCTAGGTGAGAAATGTGTCATCCATGCACTGTTCAATCTTTTCCTGATTTAGTGATGAATAACTTCATGTGGTCGACTCTTTGACCACTTGTGGTATGACTATGCACTTCCTTTATCTGATCGCATCAAGGGGCCAGAGATATCTCTCCTGTCATATAGGAGAGGCAAATCTTGTATTCGACCAGTCATATTTCTTCGTATGTTTCATAGTATATCCAAAAGTTACCTTTATAACTACCCGGTTATGGAGTAGCGTTTGGAAAGCCCTAATTATACTATTACACATATAGAAAACTATGCCGGTCTCAGGTATAAGAATTATACATCATCAGTACTTGATACCAACTCATGACACAAAAATATAACAATCTCAACAATGTCCTAAGGTGGGTCAATCGAAGCTATGTTCTCTAACGTGTGTCCACGTTATTAATTTGATATCCCTATATCCATGATCCATGAAATATGATCATCAATTAATACATGTGTTGATCTATAAATTATAAATGCCTCACATAATTATATAAGATCAGTGATAATTTAGAATGACATCAAAACATGAATAAAGTATTCCACGAATCAGTCACATACTTGTTGATCAATACGATAATAAAATAGCATATTATTCAAAAGATCATAAACATAGATGTGATACAGTCATCATTATATTATATTAACCTCTAGGATATATCACTAATAATTACACTGTTAGTATCGTGTATAAATAAAGAAACTACTACTATTCAAATCCACAAAGTATGTGCAAATAGAGACTTGAGCCATAGCTCAGTGGGAGGGAGCGAGGCTGTTCGCCCCTCCAGCTTGGGTTCGATCCCTCTAGAGAGGGTACACACGCAAGCGTGTTCAGTGAAACAATGTGTATCCACGCTCTAGAGGTTGTGGAGCCTCTGATTAGATCCTAGCGTGTGTAGAGGACGCACACGCATGTGTGTGTGGTGTGTGTGGATTGTGTGTCTGCAATATACCCCTAAAAAAAGGATGTGCAAATAACTGACAGGGAGTCAGGATTCGGCCAATCTCACTATTACACGATGCGAGCCATCAAAGTTTATTAGTGATTGATGACCATTTAATATAAGGAGGACAGATTTACCAAATCTATAAGTTCTAACTTTACAAGATATCTTCTACTACAATGAGTTTCTGGAGGAATTTCAGTGTCTCTTTAAAATGACATCAACCATTGAAATTCCCTGCCAGTATTTAACATAAAGAAATTTTCCTTTTAATTTACTAAATAACAGATAGCTGGGAGTACTGAACTCTGGGCAAACTTCCTCTAAACATTGGTTCTTGGCAAACTTAGACGATTACATTGCGTTCAAGATTGAGGCCATTCTATGTTACACAGAAGACAATATTGCCAGACTCAATTAGCACCTCTACAATCAGCCAAAAACCAAGTAAAGCCCTCCCCAAAGGAAATTGAAGACCACGGGACTAACGTTCCCATCAAAAAATACTCAAAATTACAGCATAAGTAGAAAATGAATAAGCATCTGATTGGATATAAAAACCTACAAGTTGATGTCCCTAAAACAACCTTTGTTTTACCATAGGAAACATTATCCTTTTCGAGGAATAATTGCAGTATCCTGGAAATCATAATTCCGAATACAGCTGAATTTTCTTGAAGCATAACGATTTTTCATCGTTAATGAGTTTACAGCTCCAACACTCCAATGTTATGGATGGATTGATACTGGTAGAAGAGATACAGATACTTGACACTACAAGAAAAGAGCATGTAAACCAGAAAATGATTGGAGAATATTTTTTAAGAAAATATGTTTAAAAGTGTTGTGGTTTTTAGCTTTCGGCTGATTGCAAGAGAGATTTAGGGAGTAAAGGACACTCAAGTTGAGAAGTCACTCTGTTCAAAACGACTCCTGTGGTGACTCCTACAAACAGCTTATAGAAACTATATTGAGAAATCACTCTGTTTAAAAGTCAGCTTCTAAAAGCCAAAAGCCAGAAGCTTTTTCGAACGAGACCTAAGAATGAAACTGAGTGTTAAAAAGTCGCTACCCGGTTGTTAAAAAGTCACTTCCCACTTCCTCAGAAAGATAGGAACAGTGGGAACTCAAACATCACACAGTGGGAACAAAGAAAAGGTACACTTCAATTACAACATTGAACAAATTTTTAAAAAACACACATGCATGTATATATATCTAAGATTATCAACATCGATATTCAATTAGTTATAGAGATATATCTTCCTGTAATTAAATCAGTTAGATTATAAAACCATCTAGAGGCATCTAGGGTGCAAGGAACGGATGCAAGATCATAAAAACTTGGCAGCTCAGTCATATCTGTACGTTTTTCGTCACATCTCACATGCCCTGAAACGTCGTCAGAAAAGGCTAAAAACAAAGATTGGATGTGAGACATAGCCAGCAAATGGACGAAACGACCATCCTACTAAAAAGGAAGAAGAGAAACAGTGGCATCACCATGCTTTCACACTGAAACCAAATGGAGAACTGGATGATAAAAAAGGAAGGTGCATGGTGGACAGGAAATTCTCCTTTTATTCCACTTCTAGCAGCCACTTCCATGGTTTTTCGGTTATAGTTATGTATTTTATTTGTTTGGTCCCATCCACTACTTTCAATAAAGAGAAATGTTATAGAACATTCGATTATTTTTTAAGGCAAAAATAGTCAGATGATCTGGAGACGTTGGATCTCTATCCAACGGATCCACTCATATAAGCATCCCTCTAAAAAAATATCTCATATAAACATCCCTCCAAAAAATAGATCTGGAGCGTTAGATCATCATCCAACGTCCTAAAACCTGACTATTTTTACTTTGAAAAGTAGTCGAATGTTGTATAGACACTCCCTTCAATAAATGCTGAAAAGGAAGAGGAATAAAATGCACAATTGGAGCAGTGATAACGACTCCTTGGTATCCCTGCTGGATAGTGATAAGAGAATCTTAACCTGGAACAGCATATTAAAATGACAGATATTGGTTTAAATGGTTAGTGTCAGTGAAGTTCTTATCTCGGCGAATCATGACAACGGATGCATAACAAACAATAGCCGCAGTGCGCAAATCTGATCACAAAGTGAGAGGTGGCAAAACCATCACCTCACTACTCTGACAGTTGAAAGAATTGTTGCATCGCTTTTCTACAAGTGCGCCTCACAATGCATATGCCAAAATGGATATATTACCAATCACATCAAAAATTAAACAAATAAGCAGGGATGGCATCTATATGTAAAGTGAGAATTGGTGCAAAACCTTTCATAATTGTATTCTGCGGGATTGGATCTGGCACCAAAGAATTTAGTTAAGAATGAAAACATAAAAATCAACCAAAGAATTCTTACATTGAGATGGAAATTGTTCTGATACATATGCATATGGCAGCAAAAGAGGCTGAAACAGACAGGCTATTAATATAACATTTTTGGAAGTTTTCCATTTTTCTGAGCAAGATTTGGATACCACAAATCCATTACTCATAAGCACTCAGCCACTAGGCCATTATCAGAGTAAACTTGGATGAAAGAAACTATGACATTTAACAGGGTACAACCTACTGGATGATACATTGTTGCAGACTACAGCTTACAAATCATGTGAATTTTCTTTATCAATCTTTCTCACCTATATGCTACAGTAATATAGTATGGTGTATTATGTATAGGTTTCATGCTTCTAAGGTTTTACAAGTAAACATGTAACATGAATCTTTGCAAGTACATAATTATATATTGTTGATTTTCTGTACTTGAAACAGTGGAAGACATGCTGCTGGTCTACAGTGATTAATTCGTTTGACCTCTCAGTGAATCGAATCACTTACTTATACAAATTATTTCTGGTCATACATCACCTAGTATTGTACCTGCTCCTTATCCTATATTGGTAACCAACACTGACAAAAACAACAAAGTGTATTAACATGACGCATAAGGGACAAGTTATGCTTACCCAAAAGTCATTCCTGCTTTCACATCATACTTTGTACAGTAGATTTTATGGGATCTAGTTTAAATGCCATCTGAAGCACACAGATGGTTTAATATCTACAGCAACATTTTACCATGCCAATTGGAATTTATAAGTGGTGGAGGACAAGGAAACAACAGAGTATCCTATTAGAGAGTTAATTATGCTGGTAGTTTTCTTTTTCTTTTTCTCCACCGCATTCAGTTTTATAATCTACAATGACACCCCAATTATCAAAAGATGCAAGTGAGACACAAGGATTGTTTTACGAAAAATGAAACTAAAATTGTATACTGTACAGTGTACTCTATTTTTAATCATATTCATATCAAAAAGTTATGAAATTGAGAAGGTTACACATGTAGATCCACCATCTAAAGTTTCATTTATCAATAGATATGGATGGTCTTAGACCATCAATCTGATTGAAGTATCAAAAGATGATGTAAGGGGGAAATCCATCACTAGATCATCACTTCCTTATCATAAGCTAATGGACCAACAATGTATGCCCATATCATTCTACTCGTAATTTCATGTTTGAGGAGCCATATATATCCAGCATACGTTTCTACACAGCAGTGTTAGGCTTAATTTCGCATTGCGGTGGCGTTTAATATGCAGTTTTATTATTTGAATATAATAACTATAATAACCACATTTTTAGAGCCATGACAGAATATTTTACTAGAATTGGTAAAGATTCTCTTAAATAATTAGATTTTGCAGCACGGCAACGCCTAACTATACCTTAGTGAGCACACTTTACTTGAAACTTTCTAATTAGCAACAAGTAAGATACTAACATGTACAATCCCGTATATTAAAGATAATACAGGCATTTACCTGCCATAATCTAAAATCAGCTCCGCTGATACACAGAAAATACATAAAGTAAGATAGGAAGATGCGTATGCACATGCTACAAGCAACATATATTTTAAGACTATTACAGATAAAAGATATTGTAGTTGACATATATGCCTCTATTTATCATAAACTAAACGCACTATCAACTTAAAGGGTTTACAGTAGGATATTCTCAGATGCTTACGTCAAAATGTTGGGATGCACTAATACCCATAAGACTTGAGCTGGAAATAGGCCTATGCATGCTTGCATGAATTGCACTACTGTAGCTACTCTTCAAGTCAGGCATGGTTGACATTGTTGGGTTCACACAAAATGTGAATTGCCTTATCCTGGCAGCCAGGGCGGAGATGGGCCTCGGGCGGCCCAACCGGCCCAGAAAAAATAGTAGTGTAAAAGTTTAGTAAGTATATCTAAAAAATATTGTATAGTAAACAAGCCCGAGGCTTATTGGCTGGCCCGAGACTATTTCAGGCCGACCCGATATTATTCCCAGCCAGCAGAAGCCCAGCAGAGCAAGGCCCATCTCCGCCCGACCGCCCCTGCGGCCCAATGCAATGAGCGGCGGCGCCTGCCTACCTAAGCGGGACACGCCCTGCCCTCTCACAAGTCGCCTCCAGGCTCCGGCCGCCTCTCGACGCGCCTCTCGCCTCCCCACTCCCCACCCCCCACCGCCCGACCGTCGTGAGCCCATGACGCCGCCCCGCCTCGGCGCCTCCTCTCCCGATCTCCACCGCGGCACCACCCCGCCCCCGCCTCCTCTCCGCCGAGTCCGTCGGCCGTCGCGACGTTGCCTCTCGCCTCCCACCCGTCCTCTTCGCCATGAGCCCATGGCGCGCCCCGGCCTCGGTGCCTCCTCTCGCCTCGGCCGCGGCGGCGTGCACCGCCCCACCTCGGCGCCTCCTCTCGCCTCGGCTGCGGACCTGGCGTACCCCCGCTCCTCTCTCGCGGTCTGCCGCGACGCTGCCCCATCTCCTTCTGGTCCTTGGTCTTGGCTCCCAGTGAGCTTCTATCTAGCTGCTCATGTATGAGTGATCTGTGTGACAGATTGTTGTCGAGTGTATGACTGTGATAGTGTAGTATGTCTATCAGTCTATTAACTTGCTATTTGAATTTTTACGATACTAGAATTAGAAATACATGATGAAGAGGACCAAGACATTGGCATTTTATTTTTCATCGCAATCCAATTCCATCAAACTCGTGCTAGTGGTATGTTACATTCTTTTTTTTGGCTATGTTTTATCTATTTTGTCGTATCGTTCAACATGAAATTCAAATTTTATTTCGATTATGCATTTGTGTTGTACTTTTGCTATACCTTAGTGCTAATAGTATTTGATGTTAGTTATAGACTTATAGCCCCTTTAGTTTTAGGCCCGAGGCTCTGAGAAATCCTGGCTCCGCCACTACTGGCAGCCTCAAGAAGTTGAAGAGAGAGTGGATAGTCCCTTCGAGAGAGCTCTGTCCTCACCAAAACAGAGCCTAGGTATACTAAGAAAATCACTTACCTTAAACCCCTCCTTTGCAATCACAGGAGTATCCTTCCTATTTGCAGTTGAGCAAATGGTGTGATACTACTTCCTATTTGAAGCTCAACTGTCGGACAGATCTCACTGTGGTCAGAGATCGACTACCAGTCGGATCCCGACGTAGTCGGGAATCAACTATCGGACAGAGATCACCATGGTCGGAGATCGACTGCCAGTCGGATCCCAACGTAGTCGATAACTGACATGGTCGAAACCAACGTGGTCGAAGGCCAACGAGTTGTCTAAAACCAATGTGGTCAAATCTGGTTGAAATATGACCAATGAGGTCAACAACCAATGAGAGATCGAAAACCCAACGTGGTCGTAAGGCAACGAATGATCTGAGGCCGATGTGGTCAAAAATACGACCAGTGAGCGGTCAAAAACCCAATGTGGTCGAAAGTCAACGAGTGGTCTGAGACCGACAAGGATGAATTAGTTCGAAAACCAACAAGTGAGATCGACGATCAATGAGCGGTCGAAAACCCCACGTGGTCGAGAAGAAACGGAGCGATCGGAGCCCTGAACGTGGTCGAAAAGAGAAGCGATGTGATCAGAGACCTGACTGTGGATGGAATCAACATGGCTGTAGATCTGAATGCGGTCGAAACTTCAGACAGAGAACAAACAGAGTCTGTTTTTCAACTCTGATTCAAAACGAAAATAAATGGAACTTTTGATCCGTAGATCAAATGATGTGAAACTTTGTAGGGATCATCTCTAGGGTATTGTGAACCTATTCTAACAAACGATCATAAAAATCATAGCCAAAGATAAGACTTTTTTTAGTTTAATGGAATGTTGTAACATCCCAAATTTCGGGTGTTCAAAAATATGAAAAATTTTAAAATTTTTCTTGCATTTTGCTGACATTCAAATTTCTTCTGAATCTTTATTTGAAATCTTATTGAGTTTTGTGGCATACAAACCCAAGATTGGATATTCAAAATTTAATTAGAACAAAGTAATATCAAAATCAAAATCCAAGGGCAAATAATTAAAGTCCGAAAATTGAACACAGAAACTTAACTGAAAATTTAAAATTTGGAATGTCATGTAAAACTCCAAAAATTAGTAAATCCTAATGCAGATTAAAATTTAAATTAAAGATCTAAATTTTAAAAGCGGGCTTAAACTTTTCTTTATCTCTTTTCTCCCCCTTTTCTTTTTCCTCTCACTTCCAGGTGGGACCCACTCCCTCTTCTCTCTCTTCCCTCCTTTTTCCCTATGCCATGTGGGCCAGCCCTTTCTCCCTCCTCCTTTTTCTTTCCCCACCCTCCTTCTTCCTCTGCCGCGCGGGCCCCCTCTCCTTTCTCTTTCCTTTTTCTTCCTTCCCCACCGAGCGCCCACACCGCTTCTTCTTTTCTTCCTTCTCCGCGTGCTCGCTCCCTCGACCTCATGACACGCTCGAGCCCCGTGCCGACCGGGTCCTTCGCCGCCTGTCCCTCCCTCGCACCGCACTGCGTCTTGCTGCTGAATCCCAGTGCCACCCACACGGCAAAGCCCATGGTCCTTTCCCACCGACCGGTCCTCCTTCGCCGCTCGGCCCGACCGGTCCTCCGCCCCCGCACTCCCCACCCCATCTGCCGCTATAAAAAATGCCGGCCTTCCCATTTCTCTTCCCCACGCCAATTCTTCTTTTCCCCCTATTTTGCCCCTTCTTCTCCGATTTTGGCCGCCGCCGCCATTCCCACCGCCGCCTCCTCCTTGGCCGAGCTCCTTTCGATTCCTCGCCGGGGAAGCAACCTCTCAGTGCCCTCAACCTGTCCGAACCGCCAATCGAGGCTCTCCTTGCCCGAGCTCCTCCCTCCGCGTGAGCCTCGCCGCGCCGCCGCCCACGCACGTCGCCGGACTCCCTCGTCGCCCCCCGCTCCTCCGACCCCCCTTGGTGAGTTCCATACACCCCTCTAGTACTCATGCGCTCCCCTTCTCTGTCCCTCGCTCTCCCGGCTGCCGGCGTCTCGTTTCCCCTCACCGCCGGCCGCCTAGCTCCACCGCCTGCCCGCCTCGCTGCCGCTTCGACCACCGCGCCTCCACCCCACGCTACCTCCTGCCCCGGGCAACCCGTTTTACCAGTTGTCGCAACCTCCCCGGCCACCATCCATGGCGGCGACGCCAAGACCGTCTTGCCGGCGATTTCCCTTTTTGCCCCGGCCCGCCTCACTTCTTTTCAATAGCCGGCTACTCTCACTCGTAAACGAGCGCGTGCTCAGTTGGTCAGCCGAGTCAAGCGCCAGCAACAGGTCCCGTGTTCGATCTCAGCCAGCCGCATACCTTTCCCCATTTTTGTTTTTAACTTTTGTAGCCCATTTTAAGTAAGAAAAGTTATGGAAAAATCTGAGAATAAATTTAGAAAAAGCTAATAAATTTGATTAGGGCATAAAATATGATTGTTTAATAATTAATATTGGGTTACTTATCATATGTGAATGGAGTAAGTTTGAATAAATGTTTAAAGGACTAATTACTAATTAAAGGCATTAATAAAGAGAAATTACTTGGGTTAATATTCAAACTCAATAAAGATTCCACTTGAGTATAGTGTGTGCCCTAACATTTAACCTACCGTCGTTAAATAAATCTCGGTAGTATATTTAATTAAATAGCAATAATAAAATATGACCATGTATGTTAAACCTTGCCTAGGTAAAGAAATTTAAGATTTAAAAATAAAGCTAAGCCTAATAATAACTAAAGTATAGACACAATAAGAATAGTGGTATTAGTTAATGTAGGTTTAAATAGATAATAACATCGAGCACCAGTGTATTTAACCAGTTAGGACACGTCTAAATAGATTCGAGTTCAAATTAAACTTAGCCTAGTGATAAAGATGCATAAAATATCATACCACAAAATGCTAAAAACATAAACTATGAGATTAACTCGATAAGCTAAAATTTGCAAACATTACTTATGTATATATATGTATATATATATATATATATATATATATATATATATATATATATATATGTATGTATATATATATATATATTATATATATATATATGTATATATCACATGCCCTGAACATTAGCACCCGACAAAATACACCAACTCATGGGTTTAACCTACCTCATGGAACTTCCTAAATAAATGTAAAATAATAAGAGATTATTAATAAAAAGGCCGTGTCGTCGTATTCTATTACCGACCTTGCCTCAAGACACCTATTAACTCATAATAAGAATAAAATCGAGTTTATTTGGATTTATTCGATCTTTTGAGTTATTCGCTTTTATTCGTGTTCAGTCTCTTAGCACGTAATTAAAAATCGAAGTCCCGAAGAATCGAGGGATCAAGTGTGATCAAGATAAAGTAAAGATAAATACCGAAGCTCGGAGGAAGCATTGTGTGAGCTCAAGATCTGCGTAAACCGCGCAAAGTAGTCAATACTTTGATCATGTTGAACCTACATTTTCTGCAAATTACTTTTGTTTAAATTATCAAATTGCATGCTGTTATTTTATGTACAAATACATGCTTAATTCAAGCTTCTAGTTATACGCCCATTGTTTATCTTGATTAATATTACACCCCCTTGTTGAATATTTGAATATATGAACCTTGTCGCCCTAGCGAAATTATGATATTAACCTTTTGAAAATAAGTCCGTAATTTATCGCCATGCGTAGTGTTGCATAGATATTCATGGGCGTGGCCCAAGCATCACTTTAATCATGAGAAGATTTGGTTGGGCAGTCATGGTGGTAATGACTGGTATATGTTCGATATGATTATTTTATGTTCCCAAAACTCTACTTGCTGAATATCTGGGCGCATGGTTCGAGGGTGTGTGAGTGGTGCGGTGGAAGCACAATGTGGTTAGTGGAAGAACCGCCCAGATACCGCTAAGGACTGAATCTTGTCATGATCTCCCACGTAAAATAGTGCAACCATAAGTCTGTAAAGTACAACTTGGCTAAGTAGTTGTATCGAAACTCCTGGACTCATCTCACTGGTAGTGGAGTGAAGTGGATAAGCAAGGGCAAGGGGAGGCCTAAAGGGACACCAAGGGGAGGGTGAAGTTTTCCAGCTGTTCTAAGCGTTGCGGGAAGTGGAGCCCGGCTGCGTTAGTAACTGTGGAAAACATCCCGCGCAACGTATGGGACCCACCGCAAGTGGGATAAGCCCATAGGGTGAGATGACAAAAGGAACTAGATACTCGAGCATCAACGTGATGGTGCGCTCAACCACATGACTAAGGAATCGTGTGGGGCAAAGAGTTGATTGTCTCTTGTGGTGAAAGTGTACAAACTCTGCAGAGTCAAAACTATTCGAATAGCCGTGCCCACGGTCATGGGCGGACATGGGAAACTTAACGAGATATAGTTACATTTCAAAATGATTTGTGGGTGGGAATGGAAAAGTGAAGGGCAGTGCAAGGCCCTGATTTGTGTTGTCCTGGGTGTCGCCCCAGTGATAAGTTAAGCGGCTATAACGCTGAAAGATTAAGCATATGGTGCAGATGCCATGTAACGGTGGATGGAATCAATCGCTCTTCGTTATTGCATTCTCATATACATTATGTTTTGTTTAAACTGCTAAGTCTCGGGAGGTTTCTATGTATTATATTTCACAAGCTAAACGATGATAAAGCTTCTTCTTTACAAAGTAAAATGACAGAAGAATAAATAGAGTCGTAGGAAAAGAGGATGACTGTTGTGGTAAATACATAACGATGTTGGTGGATTCATGGCGATTATAAAAGAGAATATTAGAAAGGGTTTAGGAGAAATAAATCGGTGGAGTCTATATGAATGGATGGGTTAGAAAGATGATTTAAATGATTTTTGGAGGATTAGAGAGTGCAAAAGAAATTGTTGGAATACGACACTAATATAAATTCTTGAGAGATGTTAGTAATAATATGATTGATAGGATTTGATTAAAATCTTGGAAGGATGAATTGAATTTTGGGTATATCGGAGGATAATAATAATTACCGGAGTATCATCTGGATCAATGATTTTGGTGAATTAGAAGAGTGTAAAGGTAATTGTTGGATTTAATGGGATTAACAGGAATTGATCTAGATAGATGATTTGAATTTGAGGAAATTTGGAGATATGATAATTGAAGCATAAACTTGATTAATGATATTCTCGGAGGAGAAATATTGATAAATTAGTTAGAGGCAATTAGTGACAAATAAGACTGGTTATGGAAAAAGCATATTATGGTTTTGGATGACTAGCAGAAAGGATTGAATGATTAGAAAGTACTGGTGTGAATGATTTCGCTGGATATTAAAAAGTAACCAGGTTAGAGAATCGTTAGAATTCAGAGGTGAGGAGCTGGTGGATAGCGATTATAGGATATGATTATTGAGGAAATTTGGTATACAAAAAGTGTTGGTGGGTTCAAAATGAATAGATAGAAAGTATATGATCGGTGGGTTGACTGAATGATGTCGCTCGCTGTTGGGAGTCTTAGACAGCAATCAATTAGGAAAGGATCAGTTCGGTGGGTCAAGTAAAGGAAGTGTGTCTGTGTTGGAGTAAGTCAATTATGGCAAACGCCGTGTGGAGTTCTAGGTAGTAGCATTAACTCTATGGTTCAATAACGATAATGTTACCCAAAAGCAAATTTCTGGCAAACAAAACAACCCGAGCCTTTCCTTTGATAAGCCTTGCATATTATTTATTTGCATTCTGTGTATTGGCTCGCGGAGCACGGTGGTTAGTGTGCTCACACTCGCTCTCACAACAAATTCAGAATCAGGAATCGGATCACTACGCATCAGCAATACTTTGGTCTTGATGGCAAAGAAGATGAGGACGTCAAGGGCTAGGTCGCGAACCTCCAGTTGGCTGCCTGTGGGCATGTCTGAAGGTCCCACCTGTGCTTCGTTCTTCCGCCGCAATTCTCGATTTCGGCCTAATCGGCCCATGAGTAAGTTTACTATTTTATTTATGCTTCCGCATGGTATGTATTTGATATTCATTTTCTGTAACTGTGAGCACTATCTACTGATCCAGGGAATAGTGCATTAAATCACAGAGGATTCCAGATAGTAAAATCTGGGGCCCTACAGGGATGGTATCAGAGCATATCGACTGCAGGTCGTGACCTAGTTAGCCTGGCCGTTAGTTTCATGATTAGAATTACTTTCTCAACACCTATATTCAAAAATATAAGTTATACTGCTCAATCTCCTCTCTCCTAGACGATTCCCTCTCATCTACATGCTGCCTTAGCCATTTCTACTTCTCATGCTCTCTTACCCTGAACTCAAAAGGATGAAAATCCAGTACTCCTCTGATAACTCTCCTTGAAAACCTATTTTGGGCCAATAGTCATGATGCTTGAATTTAAAGCTTTATTTCAAAAAAAATGTTTATCCTTGGAGGACTGATGGTCAAATTGTTTACGAAATTCATTTTCAAACTCATTTTCACAAACCTGGATCTTCCGAGGAAATTTTCATAAGTTAAACTACTTACCAAAAACTTATTCAAAACTTTACCCTGGTTTTTCAAATAGTTCAAAACAAAGTTATTTCTTGAGAGCTTTCCCCAACAAGAACTTTGTTTTTCAAAAATAGATCCTAAGGGTTAACTATGGGGTGTTACCTTCGAAAGAGTTATGTGGGTAAAAACCTATTTCCCCTGTTTGGTTTTATCACCCCTAGTTAAAAAAATCTTCATTTTTGCCACAAAGATTCATTAAAATAATAATATTAATAATGATAATACTGGAATAAGAAATGATATCAAGCCAATCACCTCCAAATACTTTCCTCTTCTTTCTATTGATTTAGGAAGAAAATTTTTGATCCTCATCTCGTGCCCTTACTCCAAAAATTTAAGGTTAGGAACGTTGAAGATCGTCATGAAGATAAAGTGGTTTCGTTTTAAACAAACTACGCAGATGAACCATGTGCCCCCTTATATGTGCTCCCCCGAATAGACGTTGTATTGTTGCAAGATTTCACTTTGGCCCTGTGCACTGCCTCCTTGCCCTCGGGCGTCCTATTTCGTAGTCACAGGAAAAGCTTGCTTTCAAAATTTGTGTGGTTCCGTATCACCCCAGCTTCTGGGGTATACTCTCTTAAAATTTTAATGGGTTAGCATATCTTACCTCTACGATGTGACACTCGTCTCATGCTGTTCCCTCTCACCTTTTCTGGAAAATCCTATCAGGCCCAATGGATAGAAGCAAGACCACTGCCACAGTCAGGAGTAAGGAGGGAAGAATAATAATTGATGCTCGCAATAGCCCCAACCATGTGTACCAGCCATCCCAAGAATTCACTCTACGAGAAAAGTCAAAGAGAGGCCATCATCGAGAAAATAACAGCAACCCTACACTAAGTAAAGGTACTCAGAAGCAGAAAGACAAGTGTTTCAGATGCGGCGACCAGGGACATTATGTGAAGAATTGCCCCATCAAGAGGAAAGACAAGCGAATAATGGATGCCGTCACCATCAGCCTCAACTCCGACGAAGAAGAACAAGTTGCAAAAGCTTTATCATTAGACCAGGAAGCTACAATGAATAATATATGCAGTGAGTGTGGCAAAGAAGGACATATCGCACAACACTGCCCTCCACTACGACAAATTGGACAAGGAGCCTGTTTCACTTGTGGGCAAACCGGACATATACTGCATATACTGCAAGAAACATCGTTACCCCGACGACTGCCTCATCAATCTAGTAGCATGTAGGCGTTGTGGGGAGAAGGGACATGAGAAAAGCCAATGTACAGCTAGCTGCCCCAACTGCGAAGGAAACCACCCGCCAGGAGCATGCCCGACAAGCAAGATCACATGTTTTCTCTGCGAAGGACAAGATCTGTAGGATCGTAATTGGCAACAGAGGGGGGGTGAATGGTGCCTTTTTGAAATTTGCCCCGAGTACCCACACAATTTTCGTCTTCTATAGCTACAGAAGCTATGAAAAAGGAAGATTTATGCTCACTGAAAGTCTAATACTATTTTTGTCGAGGGACCGAAAGAGACTCACAGAAGATGACAATCTAACCAAACATCATATTTCTCTAAGGCAATGAAAAACTGAACACAGCTGCTGAAATCAGCAAACAACGATTCTCGCTAACCGAACTTAGTTAGAACTGAAAAAGCATTCAGATCCTAGCTGCTATTCTTCAGACAGAGCAATGAGAAATCAATCAAAACAGTATCTAACTGCTGCAGTTGCCGAGCAAAAATTCAGAGCAGAAGATTGGATGAAGCACAACATTGTATTTGACAATAGGAAACTGAAAACCGAGTTTTGGATGAATGAAAGTAAGGACTGAAAATAGAAACTGCAGTCCACATGCAGTCCACTAAAATTGCTGCAGAAAAGAGAGTTCAAACCAGTAGCAAACAGACTTCACAACATTTCTGCCGAAAACTGGACATGAGCAGTAATGAAGAGTAGCGATATGCAACTTTGTCTGCCTTGGTGAAAAACAATCGAAATAAAAAGTCAAACAACAAGAGGAACTAATTGAGGGAAGGAAAGAAACTTTCGGCAAGCAAGGGATGAACTGAGCTGCAGTCAGCCAAAAACTAAACCTATAGAAGAAATGAAACTGCACTGCCGAGTAGATGCAAGATCTGACCGAGATTGGCTGTGATTACTGCAGTCTACCGAGAATACCTGACTGTAGCAAGAACACCCGAAAACAGCAACTATGACTGAAAAACAAGTAACGCAGTCTAGCAGTCATCAACGCTCTGAAGGGCAGATTACAGACTGCTGCTGAAACCGAACTGAAAATCTGAAGATAAATGAAAATGCAGTTTCGGTAAGGAGAATGCACCGCGATATTCAACCGTAAGGAGAATGCATCGGCGAGATTCAACCGGTGACTATCTGCTGAAAAACTTTAAAACAACAGCAAACAAATCTGATTTGTGTTGTCCAAGAACTGCAGGCCGGCAATAGCAGAAAACATCAGAAGAAAAGCAGTTCGGCAGGAAGAAGTGACTTCAAACCGAAAAGAGAGTTTCTGCAGACAGAAAACAGCATAACTGAGAATCAAAGAAATAGACTTGAAATTGATGTTCTCCTTTGATCAAATAGGTAAGAAATTTGTTCTAAATAAACTTTGGAAGCTTAGAGAACAAGAAAGTCCATCAGATGAGCAAGAATTCAGATTTCATAAAAAAACTGAAAATTTTCAGAGAAACACCAAAACTCGAATTACTCCTCAATCGTTGATCCTTTGGCAATGAAACTTTGAGGATATGTTAGCAATAGTCTCAGGACTCTACAACCCAAATTTCAAGTCAATTCATAAAGGGAATCACTATTTAGCTTAAACCCTAGGAGAGCCAAAATAAGAACAGAGAGTAGAATCAGAAGAGAACTTCAGAGATTTCAATCCAAAACAAAATAAAGATCACAAAGGAGTTTCCATATGCCTGTATTGAGTATAGAGGAATGATTACATGAGTCTCAATCCACTCCCCTCTCCATCTCAAGAACACTCATGGAGAACACAAGAACAGGGGAGGAGAAGAGGACACCCTCACGCAGGAACACACAAAACCAGGGCTCAAACAACCTCCTGCCACTCCTAACAACTCATACCCACTAAAGCAAACAACCCTCAAAGCCTCTTTTGACTAGATAAACCCTAATTCCCTTCTAGAAGCAATTAATTGGGGTGTGCAGCCCCTCTCCTCTATTTATAGCCTTGGCTAACGGGTCTCCGCCCCATTACGCCCGCTAAGTCCAACGGCGCCTGCTCCCGCTTTTGCAGTTTTGCGAAATTCCCGTTTCGCCCCTCCTGCACCTTCCGGGAAGCTTCCGCGCTCCTCGCCTCGCAAACACCTCGAGTCCACGTCGTCTTCGACACATCCCGACCGTTCTGACCTCAGCGCCACCTGCGCCTAGTCCGGTCCACCGTGTCTCGCCACGACTCCGCCTCGACGTCCTGCAGACACACAGACTAGAACCACGTCAAATAGCACCGCTCGATACATGAAAGCGTAAATAGAGATCAAACCTGTCGAGTCATCAGAATATGCAACCTAAACCCAAACGACTAGGTTCGACCAAGTCCGACCGAGCCCGTTACGCCGCACAACGTCTAGGTCCGAACCAACTGACACAAACTCGACTTTTCGTAAAACGATGTCAATTACTCATCATACACAATGGGATGACCTCCACATGGTCTCTCAAGATCACTGCCCTAAGGACTGCTCCATGAGCCTATTGCTGAGCAAGACAACTGAGATACAACGGACAAGTCTCCAAGTCGCCAAAGGACTTAT
Source organism: Bonia amplexicaulis (assembly GCA_036346245.1). Classification (NCBI taxonomy): domain Eukaryota; kingdom Viridiplantae; phylum Streptophyta; class Magnoliopsida; order Poales; family Poaceae; genus Bonia; species Bonia amplexicaulis. Next base: position 20,544,595 of record CM070747.1, on the reverse strand, counting down.
CAGGCCCGAAGTTAGGAAGAATAACTAATATCTGTAACTATTTATTTTAAGGGGGGTAGCAAGAGTAGACCAAATGTTGGAAGGCTACTATGACGTGTAATCACTTTTGGGAGTATCGATATGATGTATGCCTACCCTGGAGATGCAACAGTTTGTGTTTGGCCAAAACAAACCAGAACACAGAGATCCGCAAAGCCAAAAATCTTCTGTAGGTAAGGATTACGAGATGTACCCTTAGCTAAAATCATCAGCTTGTCAAAACCCTAGAGTAAGGGCAAGACCCTAGCGAAAATGAAAGACCACCCTATAAAAATACCCATCGTCACCTCTGCATTCCTAAGGCCCTCTACCCCCTAAGACACAGACCATTGCTACCCACCTATCAATAGGAAATTCTACAACCATATGTCCAATAAATGATGCAACTACTCCATTCCATGATGGCGTGAAGACAACAATGTCAAGGAGCAAGTACTTGGAAGTCTACGACATATCCAGGAGAACAAGGTTTCTCTCTTCCCTTTTTACTTTTCCAAATTCTAACCCCTGTTGTACAGATTTTCATATCTCTATGAAGTTAAAGAACTATACGTCAAGCAACACCCAGTGTAACATCCCAAATTTTGAGTTTTGAAAAATTTAAATTCAAATTAATTATTTTGAAGTAATTGGATTTTATTTGGATTTTTCTGGGATTTTTTGGAGTTTATTTCAAAGTTTAAATCAAGAAAATGTATTTTAAATATTTTATAAAAGCCAAAAAGTGTTCATTTTATTTTCCTAACCTTCCCGAATTTTTAAATAATTTTGAGAATTTTCTAGAATTAAAATTAATTTTAAAAGATAAAAGGAATTTTATAAAATTATTAAAAGCAAATCTGAAAATATAAATATTTTTAATAACTCTAAAATGTTTCCAGGAATATTCTATAATTTTTCTGGAATTTTTAGATATTATTTATTATTTTTCCAAGCAAATATATTGTTTCTAGTATTTTCTGAAAATGTAATCCGAAAATAAAATCAATTTAATCTCAGGCATACGTGTCGCTCATCCGACGGCCGATACCCCTTCGTTTGATTTAATCCAAGCCACACATCTTCATTTAAATCCAACGGCCGCGATATATCCACTTGCCACGTGTCACAAATCCGACGGCCCGTACCCCTTCACTCTCCATAACTCTCTCTTTCTCTCACCGACATGTGGGCCCCACATGTCATATGTTTCTTCAACCTCTCCTTCTTCCTCCTCTAGCTCTCTCTCTCTCCTCCACCATTGTTGCCGAAAATGGAGCTTTGAATGCGGCCGTTTTCTCCACTTAAACTTCCGGGTAATTGCGCAATCAAACCCCCTAATCACTCCCTCCATCACCCCGGCCGTTTTCCCCATTTAACTCTACCATTTTCGGTAAAATTTGCGCCTCCATTAACTCCGACGTAGGCCTTCCTCCCTCTCCTCCTATAAACCCCCGAGGCCCTCTTCCACACCCCACTCTCCTCTACTCTTTCCAACCTTCTACCGCCCCAAGCCTCCAAGCGCCATGCCAGCATCACGGCCATGGCTCCTTCCATGCCGCCATCCTCCGCCGCCCAGGCCCCGCCACCACCCGGGTGAGCTCGCCGCCCTCCCTCTTGCCCATTGCCTCATGCCGCCTCCTCCGGCATGGGTCTTGCCCCGCCATCGCCCCGTCTTCTTGGTCGCCACCTCAGTAGGCCGAGTCAGCGCGTGACCGCCATGTGGTGCCACAGTGTGCGCCGCGGGCGCCATGTCGGCAAGATGCCACCTCGGCTCGTCCGCGGTCAGTGGACTCGGTCCACGATGGACCGGGCCCACGTGTCCGAAAATTCAAATTTTAAATATTCTTGACGTCGACATGATGTCAAAATTAATTTTTCAGTACAAAAATAATTCGGGAAATCGGCCATTTTCTTTTTCTTTCGATTAAAATTTCCCGAGGCCATAATTTCTCGTTTTAACTCCGATTTGACCCGTTCAAATTTCTAAATTTTTCTAAAATGATAATCTATCTAAATATACATTATTTTTCAATTTTTGAATTTTATTTGATTTTATGTGTATTTATTTGCTTTGTTGCTTTGTCTTTTCAGCACGAGAATCAGACGTCGTGAAGACTTTGCCGACCTGCAGCAAGATAATCAAGAACTCGCACACAAAGGCAAGTCTCCTTTGAACATCTTGAACCTATGTTTAAGAAATGTTTTAATTATTTTAAATTAATGCATTGCTATGTTACATAAAATGATAACTCTTGTTTTAGAAATATTAGTTAATCCAACTATTGTTATACCTCATTTGACGTTGAATGCCATGTATCTTTGACACCCTAGGAATTCCCTTGTCTCAATAATGAGATATTTATATAACTTTGGTAAATATTGTACCGGTAGTAGAGAGCTTAGTCTTGCAATATAAACTTTTGTAACCTTGGATTGGGAAAATATTATGTCTTTGATTTAGACTTTTGTTTAGAAAATTTAGTGGCGATTGATGTTGCCACTGATCTTTAAATTGAAATAAAATGTGAGAGTTGGTTTAGACTGGGGCGGATGGTAAGTTTGGTTTGGTGCGGATAGCACGAGAACTTGTACTGTGTATGTTCCGCCCTAGTCAATTAAGGACCGACGCTTGTGTTTGTCGGGCCGAGCACTCTGGTACAACCACATGTCTATATGGGTGCGACCTAGGCGACTAACTTACAATAGGCTAGTTTAGGTACCACCGTGGAAAGTGAGTGCCGTGGATCTTGGTTATTCACGGTGAGGGCAGGATTCTTGTACTCATATGGCGCAAGGGGCTTACATGCGGGTGGATTTAACCCTTGACGGTGAAACCTCGTGGTGGTAACTAGCTAGACTAGAGTAAGGTAAAAGCTTTGTGATATTTTATCTGGGTCTCATGCCTAAGGAAGCGTGTTGACTATTAAGATAACTTATCTCTTGTGGGTAAAGTGTACAACCTCTGCAGAGTGTAAAACTATTCGAATAGCCGTGCCCATGGTCAAGGGCGGGCAAGGAATGCATTCACATGGTAGATCATTGTTTTGCTTTTAAAAATAAAGATTTGGGAACCGTATGGATGGAACTTAGGGGTTGTCTGGCGATTGTAGCCGATGTGGGTGGTGTAACCTGTTTTCTTGAACTTGGGCGGTTAGCCAGTACTTCAAGTGTTGGTGGTTGTAACCTTCACTTTTTATCTTGATAGTTTTTGTTAAAAACAATCACTTTGCTAAATTGATGCCTTTAAAGATAATTAATGGTATTTGAAATAAAATGCTGCTTTGAGCAAATGAACCATATAACCCTCCTTTGCTAAACCTTGCATCTAATGCATTTTCCCAAGACTTGCGGAGTACTTTATGTACTCACATACTACACTTAAAATAATACCCAAAAGAGTATGAAGCTCAAGATGGAACGTTCGACTACGGAGCGTATGGATTCGACGAAGGCTTTTAGGAGTTCTAGGTTGCGCTTCCCCAGTCAATTGCCTGTGGCGAATTGATGGGTCTTCTCATTGGTTACTTTTGCTTCACGTGCTTTATCTTTTGTGTGGGTACGAGGTCTTGTAACCTCGTTGTAATAAAGGTCTTTCGACCTGTACTCTCTTTATTAATGTAATTTTCGTTGTTGGCAATGTAATCATCACTGTTTAACTGTGTGCACTAGCTTTGATCTGGGACTAGTGCTGTAATACACAGAGGGGCTGAATTTGGAAATCCGGGTCCCGATAGAGATGGTATCAGAGCCAATTCGACTGTAGGACGTGACCTAGATTAGAATGGTAAAAACCTTAAGGACCTATATTTATTAAAAATATTTGTGAAAATTTTCTATATCTCTTTACTTCTGTTCTTTTCTTGATCTATTATTCACTTGTTTAAAATGTCTTTACTGATCTTCTCTATTATTCTAAAATTGTAGATGGCCGGCTCATCCTCCGATGGCTCTTGGGACTACTTTTCTCATGGCGAGAATATTGGAGCATTTGTTGGCCTCCTTCGTCATCTTATGCAGTATTTGAAGTATCCTCAATCGCCTATTTTCAGAGGGCGGAAAGTCAAGATCATGGACCGAGATTCTTGGTCGATGGAGGTATTCCTGTATGCACGGGAAGGAGAATTCAACTCTCCCACATACCCTATCGAACATCCTCGGACGGATCGTTCGAGGCGCCATCCGGATGCGACTCTCGGCACTAGGCGACTTGTCTTGATTCATAAGGATATTCTGCGGCAGACGCCTTTCTGTTTCTTTCCAACCACCAGAGCTGGACAGAGATATCCAGAACCTTTCAAGATCACCATGGATGATTCCCGCCTGTCGCATCAGGTGCAGCTCACTCGGGCGATGTCAGCTACATACGCCAGCGCCTTGGAGGAGATTGGACAGCTCCGGACGCTCCTCACTTCCAGCTACCAGCACTCCGAGACTCTCCGTGCTCAGCTTATCCAGAGCCAGGAGGCAGAGTTCGAGCTGAGACGTCTTCGAGCTAGGCAGCAGTCTCCAGAGGACTACACGTCTACACACTGTATCACCGCCGTCCCCGATAACCCAGTGCCACCTCGGCCTTACGGGACCCGTATCATAATCACAGCGCGCAAGAGTGTGCGGCGTCCTAGTCCGTTGCCCGACATCGACATCGGAGACTCCAGCAAGAGACGCAGTCTCTCTCGTTCCCGTTCCTGCTCTCCGTCGACTGCCTCCAGCAGTAGCGACCATCTTCACTCCCGGGCCTCTTGCAACCGCCCCGAGTGTGGTTGTAGGCTGCGCCACGTGGGTATCTTAGAGGAGGATCTAGAGGAGGATCCAGAGGAGGACCCGGAGGAGCTTGTCTTCGAGGAGGACAAGTAGTTGCGAGGACGATGAGTACCCAAATAAATTGTTTACCTTCCTTAGAACGTTTTATATTATGTTGGTGTGCTAGATGGACTGTACCAATGCCTTGTGCACTTGTGGTACAGCCATTCTTAAAAATAATTTAATTTCAAAGATAAAGTTTCTTCCAAGTTGTTGTTGTGTTCCCTTCTTGTGTGTTGGTTTGGGATGTTATTTAGTTTGCCCCTTGCTTCTTACCTATGCTATCTCCCTCTTATCTTTTGCTTTGTTCTGGTTGCCGCTTCAGATGGTGAACACAAGGAGCAATGCCGGTGACAGCCGTGGTGCCAATGCTTAGCCGGAGAACAATATGCCGCCACCCCCTGCTCAAGCTCCTAGCATGGAACAGATGATGGCTATGCAACTGCAACTGCTTCAAGCCTTGGCCCAGAATCAAGTGCAAGAAGCTCATGACGCCCTTTCGTGCACCCGGTCAAGGCGGGAGAGTTCATGAGGACCAGACCGCCAACCTTTTCTGGTGCGGTAGATCCAATGGAAGCAGATGATTGGATCAAGGATGTGGAGAGGAAGCTGATATTGGCTCAATGTAATGATAACGAGAAAGTGCTTTATGCTGCTCATCAGCTAAAAGGAATCGCAGCTACTTGGTGGGAAAATTACTGCGCCGCTCATCAGAATGTGCAGACTATCACTTGGGCTGAATTTGAGGAAGCCTTTCGCACTGCACATGTACCCACTGGAGTAATGGAAATGAAGAGGATGGAATTTCATAAACTGCAACAAGGAAACCTCAGTGTTACAGAATACCTGAATAGGTTCACTCAACTATCCAGGTATGCTTCTGAAGATGTTGCAACTGATGCAGCAAAGATCTGGCGGTTCATGCAAGGACTTGAACCCAATCTCAAGGTACAGCTGGTTTCAAATGATTTTCCAACATTCCAGCATATGGTGAACAAGGCCATAATACAAGAGGAAGCTCAACGTCAGCTGTATGAGGTCCGGAAGAGGAAGTTTCAAGCTTAGCAGGGTGCAAGCAGTTCCCGACACCGCCCTAATCCACCTCACTTCAACAGGCCCTCAGTGCCAAATGTGCCGAGGACACCATTCAGTGGACCTCGCCCAATTCCTCAAGCTCCTCGACCAAACAATGCAGTTCCGCCTCAGCAGAACAAGACTTCAATGGCTGGAGTGCAGTGTTTTAACTGCAAGAACATGGGACATTATGCCAATAATTGTCCACAGAAGCGCCCAGCTGTAACCCCTGTTCGTTTCAATCTGGGGACTACACCAGCCAGAGCCCCACTTGCAGGACAAGGCCGTGGAGCACCTCAGACTCCAAGGACTCCACAAGCAGTGAACAGAGGGCATGTTAATCATGTCACTTCTGAGCGACTCGAGATGCACCGGACGTCGTTACGGTAAGTTTCTTGTCAACTCAGTATCTGCATCAGCATTATTTGATTCTAGAGCTTCGCATTCTTTTGTGTCAAAAGATTTTGTGGAAAGATATAATTGGGATGTGTGTTTGCTAAAGAACCCTATGCTAGTCCAATCACCTGGAAATGAAATGAAGACTAGTACGGTATGCCCTAGAGCAACCATAGATATAAATGGAGTAAAATTCCTAGCGAATTTAATTATAATAGACTCCAAGAGCCTGGATGTAATACTTGGTATGGATTGGTTAACCAAGTATAAAGGGCAGATAGATTGTGCCAATCGTGCCATCACTCTTACCAATTCTGAAGGAATTCAAGTGAGGTACATGTCAAAGCCATCTTCTCAGAATAGTTGTGGATTGAACAGCTTGAAGGGAATAACACTGGAAAAGGTGCATATAGTAAGGGAATATCCAGATGTGTTTCCAGAAGATTTGCCAGGAATGCCGCCAGATAGAGAAGTCGAATTTGTCATTAATCTGGTACCTGGAACGGCTCCGATTTCCAAGAGACCTTACCGGATGTCCGCAAATGATTTGGCTGAAGTTAAGAAGCAGATTGAGGAACTGCAAGAAAGATGTTTTATTAGACCAAGTTCTTCGCCTTGGGGAGCACTAGTACTTCTAGTGAAGAAGAAGGATGGCAGTCTTCGTATGTGTGTGGATTATAGATCCCTGAATGATGCAACAGTTAAGAACAAGTATCCATTGCCCAGGATAGATGATTTGTTTGATCAGTTAAAAGGATCATGTGTCTTCTCCAAAATTGATCTCCGGTCAGGATATCATCAAATGAAGATTAGACCGGAAGATATACCAAAGACAGCATTTTCCACTCGATATGGACTGTATGAGTTTACAGTAATGTCTTTTGGATTGACCAATGCTCCTGCATACTTTATGAATCTGGTGAATAAAGTGTTCATGGAGTATTTGGATAAGTTTGTTGTCGTATTTATTGATGACATTCTGATCTACTCCCAGAATGAGGAAGATCATGCAGAGCATCTGAGGATAGTTTTGGAAAAGCTCAGAGAGCATCAGCTGTATGCCAAGTTTAGCAAGTGTGAGTTTTGGTTGAAGAAAGTAGCTTTCTTGGGTCATGTGATTTCTGCGGGAGGGTGTCGTAGATCCGGCAAAGGTAACAGACGTACTCAATTGGACACAACCCAAGTCGATGTCGAGATCGAAGTTTTCTGGGTTTAGCAGGATATTATCGCCGCTTTATAGAAGAATTTTCCAAACTCGCAAGACTTCTCACTCAGTTGCTAAAGAAGGAGAAGAAGTTCGAATGGAGTAAATCTTGTGAGGATAGTTTTCAAGAACTGAAAAAGAGATTAACATCTGCACCAGTGTTAACACTTCCAGATATTAGAAAGGATTTTGAGGTATTCTGTGATGCATCTAGACAAGGATTGGGCTGTGTCTTAATGCAAGAAGGAAAAGTCGTAGCCTATGCTTCAAGGCAATTGCGCCCGCATGAGCAGAACTATCCGACTCATGATTTAGAGCTAGTCACAGTGTGCATGCTCTAAAAATATGGAGGCATTATTTGATCGATGTCGCTGTGAGATTTACACGGATCACAAGAGTTTGAAGTATATTTTCACTCAACCTGACCTTAATCTAAGACAGCGCAGATGGCTTGAGTTGATAAAGGACTATGATGTTGGAATTCACTATCATCCAGGAAAGGCTAATGGTGTAGCTGATGCCTTAAGCAGAAAAAGTCATTGTAATAACTTGATGATGCAAGTTCAGCAGCCCGCACTTCATGAAGAATTTCAGCGACTCAATCTAGAAGTAGTGGAAGAAGGATTCCTAGCTATTTTGGAGGTTCAGCCAACCTTACAAGATCAAATCAAGGCAGCTCAAAAAGAGGATAAATATGTTAAGGACATCAAAGAAAATATGAAGAAAGGAAAAGCACCAGGATTTTCAGAAGATGAAGAAGGTATCCTATGGTTTGGGAAAAGAATTTTTGTGCAGAGAAGAAGGAAATAAAGAGTTAATCTGAAGGAAGCTCATGAATCAGGATATTCAATTCACCACAAGTACAAAGATGTATCAAGATCTTAAAGAAAGATACATGTGGACCAGTATGAAGAGAGAAATTGCTGAATATGTAGCCTTGTGCGATGTATGCCAACGAGTTAAAGCATAACATCAGAGACCTGCTGGACTCCTGCAACCATTGCGAGATACAGAGTGGAAATGGGAAGAAATTGGAATGGATTTTATAACTGGATTTCCAAGAACTAAATCAGGGTATGACTCAATTTGGGTTATTGTGGACCGACTGACAAAGGTCGCACACTTCATTCCGGTACAGACCACTTATTCTGGAGATAGACTCGCAGAATTATATATGTCAAGAATTGTGTGTTTGCATGGAGTTCCAAAGAAGATTGTGTCAGATCGAGGATCTCAATTCACCTCAAGATTCTGGCAGAAGCTTCATGAAATTTTGGGCACCAATCTAAATTTCGATCTGACATATCATCCCAGACGGATGGACAAATGTAAAGAGTGAATCGAATCTTGGAAGACATGTTGAGAGCACGTGCTTTGGCAAATAAAGCAAGTTGGGATCGAGTTTACCCTATGCAGAATTCTCTTATAACAATAGTTATCAATCCAGTCTGCAGATGTCTCCGTTTGAAGCTTTGTATGGCAGAAAATGCAGGACACCGTTGTATTGGAAAGAAACGGGAGAAGGACAAGTGTTTGGTCCAGATGTGTTAAGACAAGCAGAAGAACAAGTCCGTCTGATTTAGGACAGATTAAAATAGCACAAACAAGACAGAAAAGTTATGCAGACAATCGTCGGAGAGCATTAGAATTTGTACCCGGAGATCATGTGTATCTGAAGGTTTCACCTCTCAAAGGGATGCGTCGTTTCCACGTTTCTGGGAAGCTTGCTCCAAGGTTCGTTGGACCGTTTCCTGTGGTAGCAAAAAGGGGAGAAGTTGCTTATCAGTTGGAACTTCCACCTCGGTTGTCAAGTGTGCTAGCGTCTTCCATGTGTCCCGCTTAAGAAAGTGTCTCAGAGTGCCAGAAGAGCAAATGCCTTTTGAAGAAGTATCTTTGAAGGAGGACCTATCTTATCCAGAGTATCCAGTCAAAATTTTGGATGAAGCAGAGCGCCGCACAAGAAGCAAGAGCATCAAATTCTGTAAAGTGCAGTGGAGTAATCATACAGAGTCAGAAGCAACTTGGGAGCGTGAAGAAGACCTAAGAGTAGAGTTCCCTGATCTCTTTCCCAGTTCGTCCGAATCTCGGGGTCGAGATTCTCTCTAAGGGGGGTAGGTTTGTAACATCCCAAATTTTGAGTTTTGAAAAATTTAAATTCAAATTAATTATTTTGAAGTATTTGGATTTTTCTGGGATTTTCTGGAGTTTATTTCAAAGTTTAAATCAATAAAATGTATTTTAAATATTTTAAAAAAGCCCAAAAGTGTTCATTTTATTTTTCCTAACCTTTCCAGAATTTTTAAATAATTTTTGAGAATTTTCTGGAATTAAAAATTAATTTTAAAAGATAAAAGGAATTTTATAAAAATATTAAAAGCAAATCTGAAAATATAAATATTTTTAATAAGTCTAAAATGTTTCCAGGAATATTCTATAATTTTTCTGGAATTTTTAGATATTATTTATTATTTTTCCAAGCAAATATATTGTTTCTAGTATTTTCTGAAAATCTAATCCGAAAATAAAATCAATTTAATCTCAGGCCGCCACGTGTCGCTCATCCGACGGCCGATACCCCTTCGTTTGATTTAATCCAAGCCACACATCTTCATTTTAATCCAACGGCCGCGATATATCCACTTGCCACGTGTCACAAACCGACTACCGTGCCCTTTCACTCTCCATAACTCTCTCTTTCTCTCACCGACATGTGGGCCCCACATGTCATATGTTTCTTCAACCTCTCTTCTTCCTCCTCTAGCTCTCTCTCTCTCCTCCACCATTGTTGCCGAAAATGGAGCTTTGAATGCGCTAGTTTTCTCCACTTAAACTTCCTGGTAATTGCGCAATCAAACCCCTAATCACTCCCTCCATCACCCCTAGTTTTCCCATTTAACTCTACCGTTTTCGGCCGAAATTTGTGCCTCCATTAACTCAGGCACCTGCCTTCCCTCCCTCTCCTCCTATAAACCCACCCCCGAGGCCCTCTTCCACACCCCACTCTCTCTCTACTCTTTCCAACCTTGTAGCCCCCAAGCCTCCGAGCGCCGCCGCAGCATCACCGCCGGCTCCTTCCCGCCGCCGCCATCCTCCATGCCCCTGCCTGCCACACCGCCATGAGCTCGCCCTCCCCTCTTGCCCTTGCCGCCATGCCCGCCCCGCCGGGTCTTGTGCCATGCCGCCGCCCGTCTTCCGCCGTTGTGCCAGCCCACGTGGCGCCACCTCGGTGGCCGAGCGCGTGGCGCCATGTGGTCTGCCGGCGTGTGCGCCCGCGTGGCGCCATGTCGGCCGGCATGCCACCTCAGCTCGTCCGCCGGTCCGTGGACTCGGTCCACGATGGACCGGGCCCACGTGTCCGAAAATTCAAATTTTAAATATTTGCTGACGTCAGCATGATGTCAAAATTAATTTTTCAGTACAAAAATAATTCGGGAAATCGGCCCTTTTCTTTTTCTTTCGATTAAAATTTCCCGAGGCCATAACTTTCTCGTTTTAACTCCGATTTGACCCGTTCAAATTTCTAAATTTTTCTAAAATCATAATCTATCTAAATATACATTATCTTTCAATTTTTGAATTTTATTTGATTTTATGTGTATTTATTTGCTTTGTTGCTTTGTTTTTTCCAGCGTAGAATCAAGCGTCGTCAAGACTTTGCCGACCTGCAGCAAGATAATCAAGAACTCGCACACGAAGGCAAGTCTCCTTTGAACATCTTGAACCTATGTTTAAGAAATGTTTTAATTATTTTAAATTAATGCATTGCTATGTTACATAAAATGATAACTTTTGTTTTAGAAATATTAGTTAATCCAACTATTGTTATACCTCATTTGACGTTGAATGCCATGTATCTTTGACACCCTAGGAATTCCTTTGTCTCAATAATGAGATATTTATATAACTTTGGTAAATATTATCTTAGTAGTAGAGAGCTTAGTCTTGCAATATAAACTTTTGTAACCTTGGATTGGGAAAATATTATGTCTTTGATTTAGACTTTTGTTTAGAAAATTTAGTGGCGATTGATGTTACCACTGATCTTTAAAATGAAATAAAATGTGAGAGTTGGTTTAGACTGGGGCGGATGGTAAGTTTGGTTTGGTGCGGATAGCACGAGAACTTATCTTGTGTATGTTCCGCCCTAGTCAATTAAGGACCGACGCTTGTGTTTGTCGGGCCCGAGCACTACCGTACAACCACATGTCTATATGGGTACGACCTAGCTGACTAACTTACAATAGGCTAGTTTAGGTACCACCAGTGGAAAGTGAGTGCCGAGTTCTTGGTTATTCACGGTGAGGGACATGGATTTCTTGTACTCATATGGCGCAAGAGGGGCTTACATGCGGGTGGATTTAACCCTTCAGCGGTGAAACCTCAGCGGGTGGTAACTAGCTAGACTAGAGTAAGGTAAAAGCTTTGTGATATTTTATCTGGGTCTCATGCCTAAGGAAGCGTGTTGACTATTAAGATAACTTATCTCTTGTGGGTAAAGTGTACAACCTCTGCAGTGTAAAACTATTCGAATAGCCGTGCCCACGGTCAAGGCGAACAAGGAATGCATTCACATGGTAGATCATTGTTTTGCTTTTAAAAATAAAAGATTTGGGAACCGGAAGTGGATGGAACTTAGGGTTGTCTGGCGATTGTAGCCGGTGTGGGTGGTGTAACCGTTTTCTTGAACTTGGGCGATTAGCGATACTTCAAGTGTTGGTGGTTGTAACCTTCACTTTTTATCTTGATAGTTTTTGTTAAAAACAATCACTTTGCTAAATTGATGCCTTTAAAGATAATTAATGGTATTTGAAATAAAATGCTGCTTTGAGCAAATGAACCATATAACCCTCATTTGCTAAACCTTGCATCTAATGCATTTTCCCAAGACTTGCGGAGTACTTTATGTACTCACATACTACACTTAAAATAATACCGAGCAGTATGAAGCTCAAGATGGAGCGTTCGACTACGGGCGTATGGATTCGACGAAGGCTTTCGGAGTTCTAGGTTGCGCTTCCCACCAATTGCCTGTGGCGGTTGATGGGTCTTCTCCATTGGATTTACTTTTGCTTCCATGTGCTTTATCTTTTGTGTGGTGCGAGGTCTTGTAACCTCGTTGTAATAAAGGTCTTCGACTGCTCTCTTTATTAATGTAATTTTCGTTGTTGGCAATGTAATCATCACTGTTTAACTGTGTGCACTAGCTTTGATCTGGGACTAGTGCTGTAATACACAGAGGGGCTGGATTTGGAAATCCGGGTCTCGACACCCAGGAACCCATTGCTAGCCAATATAACCTCACCTCCATTCTTTCAATTCTACCGGAATCTCGGGTTCGAGATTCATTTAAGGGGGGTAGGTTTGTAACATCCCAAATTTCGGGTGTTCAAAAATATGAAAAATTTTAAAATTTTCTTGCATTTTGCTGACATTCAAATTTCTTTTGAATCTTTATTTGAAACCTTATTGAGTTTTGTGGCATACAAACCCAAGATTGGATATTCAAAATTTAATTAGAACAAAGTAATATCAAAATCAAAATCCAAGGGCAAATAATTAAAGTCCGAAAATTGAACACAGAAACTTAACTGAAAATTTAAAATTTGGAATGTCATGTAAAACTCCAAAAATCAGTAAATCCTAATGCAGATTAAAATTTAAATTAAAGATCTAAATTTTAAAAGCGGGCTTAAACTTTTCTTTATCTCTTTTCTCCCCTTTTCTTTTTCCTCTCACTTCCAGGTGGGACCCACTCCCTCTTCTCTCTCTTCCCTCCTTTTTCCCTATGCCATGTGGGCCAGCCCTTTCTCCCTCCTCCTTTTTCTTTCCCCACCCTCCTTCTTCCTCTGCCGCGCGGGCCCCCTCTCCTTTCTCTTTTCTTTTTCTTCCTTCCCCACCGAGCGCCCACGCCTGCTTCTTCTTTTCTTCCTTCTCCGCGCGTGCTCTGCTCCCTCGACCTCATGCAGCCTCGAGCCCCGTCTTGGACCGGTCCCTTCGCCCCCGTCCAGTCCCTCGCACTGCCTGCTGCTGCTGCCACAATCCCAGTGCCACCCAAGACGGGCAAAGCCCATGGTCCTTTCCCCGCCGACCGGTCCTCCTTCGCCGCTCGGCCCGGACCGATCCTCCGCCCCGCCTCCCCACCCCATCTGCCGCTATAAAAAAATGCCGGCCTTCCATTTCTCTTCCCACGCCAATTCTTCTTTTCCCCTATTTTGCCCCTTCTTCTCCGATTTTGGCCGCCGCCATTCCCACCGCCGCCTCCTCCTTGGCCGAGCTCCTTCGATTCCTCGCCGGGAAGCAACCTCTCGGTGCCCTCAACTGTCCGAACCGCCAATCGAGGCTCTCCTTGCCCGAGCTCCTCCCTCGCGTGAGCCTCGCCGCCGCCGCCCACGCGTCGCCGGACTCCTCGTCGCCCCAGCTCCTCAGGCCCCCTTGGTGAGTTCCATACACCCTCTAGTACTCATCGCTCCCTTCTCGTCCCTCGCTCTCCCGCCGCCGGCGTCTCGTTTCCCTCACCGCCGCCGCCTAGCTCCTTGCCGCCGCCCTCCGCTGCTTGACCACCGCGCCTCCACCCACGCTACCTCCCGCCCGGCAACCCGTTTTACCGATTCTGCAACCTCCCGGCCACCATCCGCCGCCGACGCCCTTGACCCGTCTTGTGCCGCGATTTCCCTGTTTGCCCCACCCGCCTCACTTCTTTTCAATAGCCGGCTACTCTCACTCGTAAACGAGCGCGTGCTCAGTTGGTTAGCCGAGTCAAGCGCCAGCAACAGGTCCCGTGTTCGATCTCAGCCAGCCGCATACCTTTCCCCATTTTTGTTTTTAACTTTTGTAGCCCATTTTAAGTAAGAAAAGTTATGGAAAAATCTGAGAATAAATTTAGAAAAAGCTAATAAATTTGATTAGGGCATAAAATATGATTGTTTAATAATTAATATTGGATTAGTTATCATATGTGAATGGAGTAAGTTTGAATAAATGTTTAAAGGACTAATTACTAATTAAAGGCATTAATAAAGAGAAATTACTTGGGTTAATATTCAAACTCAATAAAGATTCCACTTGAGTATAGTGTGTGCCCTAACATTTAACCTACCGTCGTTAAATAAATCTCGGTAGTATATTTAATTAAATAGCAATAATAAAATATGACAATGTATGTTAAACCTTGCCTAGGTAAAGAAATTTAAGATTTAAAAATAAAGCTAAGCCTAATAATAACTAAAGTATAGACACAATAAGAATAGTGGTATTAGTTAATGTTGGTTTAAATAAATAATAACATCGAGCACCAGTGTATTTAACCAGTTAGGACACGTCTAAATAGATTCGAGTTCAAATTAAACTTAGCCTAGTGATAAAGATGCATAAAATATCATACCACAAAATGCTAAAAACATAAACTATGAGATTAACTCGATAAGCTAAAATTTGCAAACATTACTTATGTATATATATATGTATATATATATATATATATATATATATATATATATATATATATATCACATGCCCTGAACATTAGCACCCGACAAAATACACCAACTCATGGGTCTATCCTACCTCATGGAACTTCCTAAATAAATGTAAAATAATAAGAGATTATTAATAAAAAGGCCGTGTCGTCGTATTCTATTACCGACCTTGCCTCAAGACACCTATTAACTCATAATAAGAATAAAATCGAGTTTATTTGGATTTATTCGATCTTTTGAGTTATTCGCTTTTATTCGTGTTCAGTCTCTTAGCACGTAATTAAAAATCGAAGTCCCGAAGAATCGAGGGATCAAGTGTGATCAAGATAGAAGTAAAGATAAATACCGAAGCTCGGAGGAAGCATTGTGTGAGCTCAAGACCATGATAAACCGCGCCAAAGTAGTCAATACTTTGATCATGTTGAACCTACATTTTCTGCAAATTACTTTTGTTTAAATTATCAAATTGCATGATGTTATTTTATGTACAAATACATGCTTAATTCAAGCTTCTAGTTATACGCCCATTGTTTGTCTTGATTAATATTACACCCCCTTGTTGAATATTTGAATATATGAACCTTGTCGCTCTAGCGAAATTATGATATTAACCTTTTGAAAATAAGTTCGTAATTTATACGCCATGCGTAGTGTTGCATAGATATTCATGGGCGTGAAAACGCCCAAGCATCACTTTTAATCATGAGAAGATTTGGTTGGGCGGTCATGGTGGTAATGACGGTATATGTTTGATATGATTATTTTATGTTCCCAAAACTCTACTTCTGAATATCCGGGCGGATGGTTCGAGGGTGTGTGAGTGGTGCGGTGGAAGCACAATGTGGTTAGTGGAAGAACCGCCCAGATACCGCTAAGGACTGAATCTTGTCATGATCTCCCACGTAAAAAGTGCAACCACAAGTGCATAAAGTACAACTTGGCTAAGTAGTTGTATCGAAACTCTGGACTCATCTCACTTTGGTAGTGGAGTGAAGTGGATAAGCAAGGGCAAGGGAGGCCTAAAGGGACACCAAGGGAGGTGAAGTTTTCCACTGTTCTAAGCGTTGCGGAAGTGGAGCCCTTGCGTTAATAATGTGGAAAACATCCCGCATAACGTATGGGACCCACCGCAAGTGGGATAAGCCCATAGGGTGAGATGACAAAGGAACTAGATACTACGAGCGATCCTTTGTGATGGTGCGCTCAACCACATGACTAAGGAATCGTGTGGGGCAAAGAGTTGATTATCTCTTGTGGTGAAAGTGTACAAACTCTACAGAGTCAAAACTATTCTAATAGCCGTGCCCACGGTCATGGGCGGACATGGGAAACTTAACGAGATATAGTTACTTTCAAAATGATTTGTGGGTGGGAATGGAAAAGTGAAGGCGGTGCAAGGCCACGATTTGTGTTGTCTGGGTGTCGCCCGATGATAAGTTAAGCGGCTATAACGAAAGATTAAGCATATGGTGCGAGATGCCATGTAACGGTGGATGAAATCAATCGCTCTCTTTATTGCATTCTCATATACATTATGTTTTGTTTAAACTGCTAAGTCTCAGGAGGTTTCTATGTATTATATTTCACAAGCTAAACGATGATAAAGCTTCTTCTTTTACAAAGTAAAATGACAGGAAGAATAAATAGAGTCGTAGGAAAAGAGGATGACTGTTGTGGTAAATACATAACGATGTTGGTGGATTCATGGCGATTATAAAAAGAGAATATTAGAAAGGGGTTTAGGAGAAATAAATCGGTGGAGTCTATATGAATGGATGGGTTAGAAAGATGATTTAAATGATTTTTGGAGGATTAGAGAGTGCAAAAGAAATTGTTGGAATACGACACTAATATAAATTCTTGAGAGATATTAGTAATAATATGATTGATAGGATTTGATTAAAATACTGGAAGGATGAATTGAATTTTTGGGTATATCGGAGGGATAATAATAATTACCGGAGTATCATCTGGATCAATGATTTTGGTGAATTAGAAGAGTGTAAAGGTAATTGTTGGATTTAATGGGATTAACAGGAATTGATCTAGATAGATGATTTGAATTTGAGGAAATTTGGAGATATGATAATTGAAGCATAAACTTGATTAATGATATTCTCGGTGGAGAAATATTGATAAATTAGTTAGAGGCAATTAGTGACAAATAAGACTGGTTATGGAAAAAGCATATTATGGTTTTGGATGACTAGCAGAAAGGATTGAATGATTAGAAAGTACTGGTGTGAATGATTTCGCTGGATATTAAAAAGTAACCAGGTTAGAGAATCGTTAGAATTCAGATGTGAGGAGCTGGTGGATAGCGATTATAGGATATGATTATTGAGGAAATTGGGAATACAAAAAGTGTTGGTGGGTTCCAAATGAATAGATAGAAAGTATATGATCGGTGGGTTGACTGAATGATGTCGCTCGCATCAGCAATACTTTGGTCTTGATGGCAAAGAAGATGAGGACGTCAAGGGCTAGGTCGCGAACCTCCAGTTGGCTGCCTGTGGGCATGTCCTGAAGGTCCCACCTGTGTGCTTCGTTCTTCCGCTGCTGCAATTCTCTAAATTCGGCCTAATCGGCCCATGAGTAAGTTTACTATTTTATTTATGCTTCCGCATGGTATGTATTTGATATTCATTTTCTGTAACTGTGAGCACTATCTACTGATCCAGAGAATAGTGCATTAAATCACAGAGGATTCCAGATAGTAAAATCTGGGGCCCTACAAATGTTACATCAAAACCAAGTCAAAATCGAAATCGGTGAATATAACTAGCTCGTGGGTGGATGATGACCAAGATGAGTCTAGATGTATTCTCACATATCACAGCAAGTTAGAACACCAAAGAAATCGACTCAAAAACCCTCGGATCAAGAAATCACACTTTGAGGCCAAATCAAGATGGATCCATGGAAATATGCCAAAATTGATGTATTGCTTACTTGAGAAGGTTGAGTTTACAACCACTCCACGTTGGAGGACAAAGAGCACACCAAGTGCTCCACTCTCAAACCCTAACCCCAAATAAGAGAGCACATGAAAGAGGGGTTGGATGGTTAACCCTACATGTCTCCATTCCATCCCCTTTTATAGGTGGGCAACCAGCCACCTACACCCCAAAATAGATTTTATCCACTAGTACAATGGGGGACCCGTTAACCCCACACACACGGGTTTTACTCACTCAAGTTCACTTATGCATGTTTTTCAAAGCGCGTAAGTGAGCATCCGCTAAATTCTTAGCCTTGATCCGCATTGATCAAACCAGCTCCATCTTGACCTAAGCCGCTTTCCAACATATCGCCCATGCGCCGAGGTTTTGATCCAAGATGGTTTCCGGTATTTTGGTCAATATACCAAAATACCCCTTGTTGACTTAGTTAGCACCATACATATTTTGGTCAATTTGTTTCTAGGCATAAGTTCTTCACAAGTTATCCTACATTAGCCAAGACATACATCATGCAACCTTAATACTCAGGTCAACCTAACTAAATCCATTACGCAAATCCCATAATTCTCAATTTCTGCCCAAAACGAGTCCAGACACGGTGCGATCTTTGCAAAACTAATTAACCACTCCACAAACATTGCAATAGTTTATCACAACATTAACCTAGATCATCTCGCATGGTCCTTCAATGTCCCCCTTAATGAACCCATTGGCAATACTCAAAAAAACAAATTGGAGGTGGTTTTAGAAGAAGAAGAAGAATTTTGCAAAGAGAGCTCTAAAATGGTCACAAGAGGAATGCAATGACCATATGAAGCAGAAATAGAGTGAAACCACTGAAAATAACAAATTTTCTACAAAACGCTTCAAATTCACTATGTGAGTTAGGAAATCTTACTCTAGGTCCATATGAAAGAGCAATTGTTCGATTTGACCTTAATCATGGTGAGAATAAATCAATTGCACAAAAACTCCAAAACATGCTCTAGATATGCATTTTTACCGATTTTTCTTCCCCTTTGACAATGGAGTCATCAAGATGCATAGAAGAAGATAGAACATGAATGAAATAAAGTGGATGTAATTTATTCATTTTAAGCATTAGGAGCCATGAAGATTATCCAAAACAACTTTTTAGGTATTACACCAAGCCATAAAAAGTGAAAGTGTTATTTAGATCATGTCAACCCATGTATGGTAAAGCTAAAGCCAAATAAGCTATAATCTGAAATTAAATAGATTGTTTAATATATCAAGTCACTCAAGATCATAGTCTAGTTAAAGGTATCAAAAAATGAGTCAAGCCATGTTAATATTCTAAGTAGAACCAAGAAGTTATAATTGTGTCAATTTAGAGTGATATAAGTTTAAGATTGAGACATTTTGTTCAAGCACTTCATAAATTTATAATTGAGCAAATTTAGCACATTTGGCTTTTTCAGAAATTCATGGTTGGCTTCAACCATAATTTTTTACAAGATTTTGTTCTCTTAGCCATGTGCTAGATCTCAAGCCTTATGCGACCACTCCAAGAAAGAAACTTAAGGAAGTGATCTTGGTCATCAAAAACTCCCCTGAGTTCATGTTTATTGCAATGGCAAGCCATCTCATGAGAAAGAATCGGTGAGATCAGTGTTTTCACACAAAAGAGATTATTTTTTGCATTTTCTTAACTTAATTTAAGAACAAAGAGCTAATACTAACTCATGTTTTAATAAGGAACTAGCATAGCTCAATCTAAAGCTTAATGCAGATTCAAGACTCAACTTAGCTTATTTAGCATGTCATGAATCATAAAAGGATCACTGGAGCCAGACTAATCAGATGATCCAACAAGATATGATTTAATTTAAGTTGTTCACATTTAATAAAACTGACGTGTGAGGAAGAGACAGAAGTAGAGGTCGACCAAAACTGACGTATGAGGAAGCAGTTAAAAGAGACTTGAGGGATTGGAATTAACCTAAAGAATTAGCTTTGGATAGAAGCGCATGGAAGTTAACGATCCACGTACCGGAACCATAAGAAAGTTAGGGGCAGTGTTTAGGCTCTTGGCTCAGATAGCAGGTTGTACAGTTTAGGGTTTTAGCATTGTAGGTTTTATTTCAAGACTCATATCTCTTTGATCTTGAAAGGTTTCATTCCTAGCCTACCCCAACTTGTTTGGAACAAAAGGCTTTGTTGTTGTTGTTGTTGTTCGCATTTAATAAAACTAGCATGGCAAAAACTAAGCTACACACAGAAGGACATGATAAATCTAGCAACATAGCACAAATCATGGTAGGATGTAAAGCAGGTTTATCATATCACATAAGGATAATAATCAAGGCTCCATGTATTTATATTACAATGTATAATGCTGAAATTAAATATAATGTAATAAAAAATCCTATCTCCCCCTCAGCAAGTGAGTCAATTTTAGAAGCGTTTTGGTTCAAGTTGAGTTATACCATCATTAAGCTCCAGAAAATCTCAAATGAACTCCCCCTGAATCAAAACAATAAGCAGGAGGGAAGAAGCTTGGACAGAAAGAAGAAATGGCAGACCTTTCAGCATAGACAAGATAGAAGAAATATTATGGCTCAGATTTGCTCTCATCTACCCCATATGACTCTAAGACTATCAGTTGGTCATCTATAAACACGTTCTCTATCTACCCAAGGAGATCCAACCCTCGCTAGACCTAAAAGAAGTGAGTGAACTCAAACTTGTAAGACGAGAAGCAACTAATAAGCAGCATCCTAGGATCACAAGATGAGAGTAAAAAGTCTAAACAACTGAGAATGAGAATTACTCTAGTCTATGCTAGAAAGACTAACCCAAATGCACCCAATAAACAAAGTGCAACAGAATGAAAAAGAAGCATATGAACAATATAATACATAAACTGCAAGATGCTCCCCCCAGATGAAGCCATAAGGCAGACCACCCCAAGCTCTCCCCGCAAGGTCGAGAACCTCAAGTTATCTAAAGGCTTAGTAAAAATGTTAGCCAACTGGTGGTCACTCTCCACAAACTGAAGCAATATGTCACCCTTCTCCACATGGTCTCTAAGAAAATGATATTTGATATCTATGTGCTTGGTCTTGGAATGCTGCACTGGGTTCTTAGCGATGTTAATGGCAAAAGTGTTATCACAGAAGAGATAAACACTATCTATGGCTAACCCAAAGTCCCGTAAGGTCGAAACCATCCAAAGCACCTAACTACAACAACTAGCAGCTGCAACATACTCGGCCTCTGCGGTGGACTGTGCAACACTGGACTGCTTCCTAGAAGACCAAGAAATAAGAGAAGTGCCAATGAATTAGCAAGTGCCAGAGGTGCTCTTCCTATCTATCCTACAGCCAGCAAAGTTTGTATCGGAGTAGGCTATAAGGGAAAGACAGGAAGCTGAAGAGTACCAGATATCATAGTCTAGAGTAGCTCAAATGTACCTGAAGATGCGCTACACCGTCTAACGGTGAGAGACATGAGGAGAAGCCTGAAGTCGAGCACACAGACACATGTTGAAATATATGTCTGGCCTCGAAGTGGTGAAGTACAGGAGGGAGCAAATCATGTCGCGGTACTCCTTCTGATCTACCAGCTCACCATCCTCGTCTGGGTCGAGTGTAATTGAGGTCGCCATCAGAGTCGACACCAGCTTGCCATATCTCATGTCAAAGCATCTCAGGAGGTCTCAAGTATACTTGCCTTGATGCAAGAAGGTACTCTCCCGAGTTTGATTGATCTAGAAGCCAAGGAAGAAGCTCAACTCGTCCATCATGCTCATCTCAAACTCTATGCTCATAACATCAGAAAACTAAGAAACAAGAGCATGAGAGGAGCCACCAAAGATAATATCATCCACATAAATCTGAACGAGTAGAAGGTCATTGCCATGTCTGCGAATAAACAAGATCTTGTCTACCTTACCCATCTCAAACCTATGACTCAACAAATAGGACTTAAGTCTCTCATACCAAGCTCTAGGGGCTTGCTTAAGTCCATATAGGGCTTTGGAAAGCTTCAAGACATGGTTGGGTATTTGGGGTTCTCGAAACCTGGAGGCTGTCTAACATAAACCATTTTCTCAATATACCCATTGAGGAAGGCACTCTTAATATCCATCTGGTACAGCTTAAAACCCTTAGACGCTGCGAATGCAAGCAAAATCCTAATAGCCTCTAGCCTAGCTACAAGCGCGAAGGTCTCCTCAAAATCTAAACCCTCAACCTGGGAGAAAATTTGAGCTACCAGTCTAGTCTTATTTCGAATGACTACTCCATCCTCACTTTGCTTGTTCTTAAAGATCCACTTGGTTCCTATGACATTATGACCACTAGGAGAATCAACAAGCGACTAGACCTTATTCCTCTCAAAAAATTTTAACTCATCATGCATGGCAATGACCCAAGACTCATCAGAGAGTGCATGACAGACATCCTTGGACTCAAAAGAGATGACAAAGGTAGAATGAAGACAGAAATAAGATAAGCTAGATTTTAAACACCTGACACGCTCAAGAAGATCTCCTATGATTTGATCAAGAGGATGATGATGCTGAATGTGACGGGGAGGTCCTGGATGATAAGAAGTGGCCTCTACCTCATGAGCTGTGGAGGTAGGAGCAGAGCCACTAGCGCCAGAAGAACTGGAAGGTAAGGGCTGATCTCCCTGAGGCGCAGTGGTAGAAGCAACCACCTCAAGAGATGGACTAGATCAGGTAAAGAACATTCATCTTCATCCTCCTCATCATCTACGAAGATGGTCTCGGACTGCACTACTGGACATGAGATGTCGGGCCTAGTGCCAGGACTGGCCTCATCGAAAGTCACTTCACATGTCTCTATAATTCTATTAGACTCGCAGTTCCAGACCTAGCATTTTGAGATATAATTATAGAAAATTTCTTAGGTCTAACATTTTTACTAAACCATATTTTTAAATATTGTAAGAGTATGCAATAATAGTAGTAGTGTAGGTTCCATCCACATGTTGCAGAGTATGTTTTCATCCACCATATGCTAATTTTGTTACCAGGTACATCCACCCATTAATATCAATGGGTTACATCCACCGAGGGTAATCCAAATCCAATCGTGAGCTCAAGGCAAGACAAGAACAATTCCGCAAAGCCTTCATCCAATCCACAAAGGAGTCAGAAAGAGCCTAATTTGAAGTAGGGGCAAGGATTACATCCATCGACAGTTTTCCATCCCACCCACAAAGTTTTAGAAATAGACACTAACTCGAGTAAGTTTTCATGTTTGCCCATGACCATGGGCAATGCTGTTTAAACCGTTTTCACTTTGCAGAGGTCGTACACTTTACCTATAAATAATCAACTTGTTATATTTCACACATTTCCTTGGATATGTGAATCAAGAAGATCACCACAAGGCGTTCACAATACATCACCCAATGAAGGTTACACCAGCTAATGTTTTATCTTAGTGGGGTTACGTCCACCCTCACCAAGACCCCGTCTTGCACAACACGATGGCTTAAATCCAACGACATGACCTGTGTCCACGATGCCTTATAACCAGAGACACGACTCGTGGGTCACTCCAATGGTGCAACCCACATTGATGGATGCAAATTAGTTAGCCAGGTTATACCCATTATAGACATATGATTACATTATTTTACATTAGGAGGTCATCACATGATTAATTCCTTAGTGTTATCTGAGTGGTGCTATCACAAACCACACATTCTCGTGCTACATCTGCACCAATACCACTTACTATTTGCTAGATAGGTAGAGCAAGTTTTAGGATTTTGGGAAGAATAAAACTAAGTTATCTCAACATATTAGTAGGGGTGCAAACGGGTCGGGTTAATCCCGACCGATCCGGCACCGAATCCGATTGGTACCGAATCCGGAGAAAAAATATGGGTTAGGATATGGTAACAGCAATATCCGTCCAAATCCGATACGTCTTCAAGTTTGATTTCAGGTTAGTGCTACTATTTGACGTTTCATTTTCTTTTGCAATGGTAAAATAAAAATCTTCCACATCAGCTATTAAGTAGTAACATCAAGTTCTTGACAGTACGTCCTTCTACTCTATTTGTTGTACTGCATGCATTCCTTACAAACAAGTAGGGGTGCAAATGGCTCGGGTTAATCCCGACCGATCCGGCACCGAATCCGATTGGTACCGAATCCGGAGAAAAAATATAGGTTAGGATATGGTAACAACAATATCCGTCCGAATCTGATCTGTTTGCACCCCTACATATCAACTATTTTCCTCCAATAGCTGCCCAAAATTAGTTTCATGTTTGAAAATGATGACAGGGCAATTTAATGCCCTCAGGTATCTTAGCAAGACTAAGAATGGCGCTTGAATACAACTTATAACCAGTATATTTACCATTAATTCTAGAGCGACAAGGGTTCATGTTCAAAGCCAAGGAAAATAATTACGCAATTATCCATAGAAATTATATTAAACAAGTGTAAATATAATATACGTAACAAAGTAAAGCATGCAATTTGATATTTTCAAATTAAATAATTTGCACTCAAATGGTAGGTGTGATATGATCAAAGTAATGACTTGCCTCACTTAATTTACTGTGGCCTAGATCTTACTCAAAGTCTTAGTCAATAATTTTGAAACTCTTGGTCTTCATCTTTATCCGAATCTTGATCCTATTCGAGTTGTTGCTTCTTCAGGACTCCAACTTCTAATTACATGATAAATGATAAAAAAACCAAATAAATCCAAAGAACTTCAAACAATCCAAATAAATCTGAAATAAACTAAATTGAGTTGTCTTATGACTGAGTTGGTGATATAACATAAGGTTTAGCGAATGTGAGATGCTTGACAAAGTCAAATGGAGTTTGAGTAAAAGGGGGAATGGCGGAAAAGCTATGCCAGGAAAGATAGAAGATGGCTCGATATCGAAGAAACCTTTATAGGAATATTCCACTTTGGATTGGAATACGTCTAGACATCGTCAATGATGGAATACCATGGCTTGATCTTAATTTAATAGTTTCCTTGATTATTTGATATTTATTATGGAATTTCCATGAGTTAGATTAAACCCATGAACAGATGTAAGAGTTTACCTGGGTACTTGGTATTATTTATCGAGTGTTAACATTTGAGGTTTAGCTGCCAATTAATTGAATGATTAATTAAAACATGGAATTTATTTATTTAACCAGTTGCTATTATGTGTATAATTTATCAGATTACCAATTAGTAAAATGTAGTACTGCTGATCGATGATTTCGTGGTGTTATTGTGGTAGTTAATGTCATTGGGGTTGTATTTTGACATGGCTCTTTTTAAAGTCATGCTTTAATTTAAATGCAGTCGATATTTTATGTGTTGTCAGTTATTATCTAGTAAAATTTGATTTTAATAAAATATATTTATGTGGGGCTTTGTTTGATATATATGTATATACAATTATATTTTAATATCATCCATGGTTAATTTGGTATTTTTTAATTAAGGTACCAACAACATGCTTGATCCTTTTTATTATCATTTTTATCTATACAAACTTATGAATTTAATAGTGCCCCTTATTAACAGTTGAATAATATATGGATGTCACACCAAATATCTTGTTGTATCCCATTTTTTTAAAAAAACTATTGTGTTGCTAAATAAGTAGGGGGACATAATGTTTAAATTAATCCTTGTGTATAAATGGTATATAATTTAGCTGTATTTTATATTATCTTTAACTAAATTTCATGATTTAACTAGGCACCATTGAAAATCTACTTACTCAAATCTACTCCCTAACTAAGTTTGAGCCCACATGTCATAATCAAATCAGAGGAACAAAGGACACCAAAACAGAGCAACCTTCCGCCAAGGCAAGGGACGAGTAGCGCTCGACCAGGCGACGGTGTCGCCAATGACGGATGACTAGGGAGACATCAGCAATGGGCAAAACGGGTTGTTGAGGAGGAGACTAGTCCAGTGGAGGTGGCGTTGTGGCCGGGGCGGCGCTGAGGGCTGGCCGACAACAGCTTGGGTAGCCGAGCTCAGGAAGACTATGGGGTCGCTGCGGCTGGAGGGAAGGGAGCACAAGCATGATTGAGGTGCATGGAGCTTACCGGTAGCGATGGTGTGGCTGAGGAGTTGCCAGAGTAGGCTGTCGATGGGGACTAGGCAACTCGGGGAGGTCACCGTGGGGGCGGCATTCAGGCAATAGAGAGCCCCGTCCTGTGGTGGGAGGAGCTAGGAGGCACAGAGGAGATGCTCCAGGGGGAAGGAATCAAGCCGAGGAGCATCGGAGAAGAGATGGCGACGGTGGAGACGGCGATGGCCGAAATGGAGGAAGGAGGTCGATGAGGTGAGCTCCAAGGCATGAAATTCCAATTAATTGGGAGGGCTAGAAGAGAAAACTCGGGAACACACTTTGACGTGAGCACTTTTGTGAAAGGATCACCGAAGCGATCGGAACAGCGAGGTACACGACGTCTGTCATAGTTGCGTATCACAGATGGTACATGGTCACACTTGTAAAATCGTCTGTGATAATTACAGCACAGACGATTCTTTATGAATCGTCTGTGATGGAGCCGTTCAGTATAGCCTCTTTTATAGTAGTGAGGAGAAACGGCGATTGGCACACGGAGTGGTGGCGGTTTGGCTTTGGGAGAAAGGGGAGGAAGAACGGTGCGTGAAGCTTGGTTTATATAGGCATGGGATACGCAGTGCGGCGCTATGCTTCCAAAGTAGATAGCGCCGAGCTGTGGGAGTAATGGCGCAGCCCGGGAGTGGCTGACGTGACCAAGCGGCGTGGCATCATGTGGTCAGGCGCGTGTGCAGCGTGTGGCGTGGCGCCAACACCGTGGCTGTGTCAGCGTGGTGTCGGGTGCCAGGAAGCAAAGCAAAGAAGAGAGGGGAGGAGGGGAGAAAGGGGGCGGGATCACACGGTAGAGGAGGAAAAGGAGAAAGGAGAAAAGAGCATGCGCTGCCAAATGGAAATTTTGATTTCTGCCTACTTCCATTTCCGGGTTCCGAATTTGAAATTTGAATTGAAAATTTGAATCCCTATTTGAATTCTTGGCATGATTATTTGAATACGAGGTTCAAGATTCACTTGCTTTTGCTCTTCCTTTATTTTGATTTTGGATTTCGATTTTCCGATTTGAATTTCAATTTCAACTTTTGTCCAATTCAATTTCCCTTTACTTGGCTCCTGATCTCATGTTTCATTTTTATTATTTGATCCATTTAGCGAAATCCAAATCAAGAATCCAAGAAAATACTCGATTAACACTGAAATGAAATAAAAAGTTCTTAAAATTTTGACATTTTCAACATTTCCCAAATTCGGGATGTTACGAAATTATCCTCAAAATTAAAAAGAAACTCAAATATGATCGCTATTACACTCGTTTTAATCGGCACAAAGAAACAACGCAAATTATCATTTGAATTAAAACGAACCCTTTATATATCAAATGTGACTGCTATAATGCTATTACACTCGTTTAATTCAATCGGTCAAAAGAATCGACGACGAGCACTTCCCTGGTGCTCCCGTAAACAGTACGGTAAACTTCGATCACAAGCGAAGTATATATGGATACACACAGCAACGCGTTTAGCAGCAGCAGCAACGCTACGTCGCTGAAGCTTGAGCTGAATTTTATTGATTCGTTCCTGCAAAACTGGTCCTCGAGATCGAGCTCAGCGGTAGCTGCGGTAGACGGGGGTATACATGCAGCTCTCCGCGTACTTCACCAGGTCGTCCGGCCGCGGCAGCCGGCTCGCCAAACCTGTAGCATCGCAGATGCAGAGATTCAGTTCAACGCTCGGTTGATGCATTCTGAAGCGACGCGGAGGAAGGAAGAGTATATATGATGTATGTATGTAAACGCGTACCAAGATCGTAGGCTTTCGCGGCCACCTTGGCGGCGATGTTCGCGGAGATCTTCCGGATGTTGGTGAACGGCGGGAAGATTAGGCCCTTGCCGAAGTTCTCCTGGCTCACCTGCTCCGCAAGCGCCTCCGCTGATCCAACCAACATTCGAACGAAAGCATCGTCAGTCGCCACGATCAGTAGCATTCGGAACGGGACCGCGCAAACCGCTGATCAGATGAGAGCACTTACAGGCTGCGAGGAGCATGTCGTCGTGGACACGGATGGCGCCGGAGATGACGACGCCGAGGCCGAACCCCGGGAAGATGTAGGCGTTGTTTGACTGGCCAGGCACGTGCACCTTCCCCTCGTACTCCACGGGGTCAAACGGGCTGCCACTGGCAAACACCGCGCGCCCCTGGCTCCAAGTGTACGCTTCTTCAGCAGTGCATTCAGAGTGGGACGTCGGGTTCGACAGGGAGAAGATGACAGGTCTCTGCATTCAGAATTTAGCACATATTGTGCCATTGTTAGTCAGGTTGGCAACGCAAGTGAACATCCCGAATGGCAAATTTACGGCCAAAGCACCTCGTTGAAGGAAGCCATGGCCTCAACTACTTCCTGGGTGAAGGTTCTCCCAACGCCAGAGGTTCCAATCAGCACAGTTGGCTTGATGGACTGGACAGCCTCCAGCAGGGTCTTCATAGGCTCATGCTCATGTGCCCATGGCTTCTTGAAGTGCTGAAGAGACTCTTTCCTCGACTCAACAATCAGTCCCTGCACATACAACATAGATCGTCTTAGCTGACAAAAAGTACAGAATGCTGTGCTAGTGTCAATATTTAATAATGCTGTTGAAGCTCCTACTGACCTTAGAGTCCACGAGCCAGATGTTCTGGCGGCACTCTTCAATCGGAGCACCCGTCTGTAAAATAAACAATCCGTCAGATATTTTCTTACAAAACAAAGAGTTACATCATGGATCAATGTCAATACAGGGTGGTTCTATACCTGTTTTGACATCTGAAGAGCAATGAGATCTGCGATACCAGTTCCAGCCTGAAATCAAACGGAGATGGAAATTAATTTATCAGCAGAAGAATGGCAATTGATGATACAGCCATGTTTTAAGAGTAGAGCAAGAAAGGTGGATGATGTCTTAACTAGAGCAAGCAAACACAGTGACTAACCTCACCGGCACCAAGGAACAGATAGGTGTGATCTGCAAGGGTTCCACCAACGACCTTAAGCGCTGCCATGAGGCCTGAGAGGACCACAGATGCTGTTCCCTGCAATCCATAGTTTCTGTTAAGTACACTAAGATAGAGATACCAATAACCAAATACTAAATGCCACCTTATGGTGACTTCATAGAAATAATGTGGGCATGGAACCATCGAATCAAGGAGTTGTATGTACCTGGATATCGTCATTGAATACAAGATGGCTCTTGCTGTACTTTGCGAGCAAGTCAAAAGCATTGTGGTTGGCAAAGTCCTCAAACTGTCATAAAATATTGTCAAATTTCAAGTATTAGTACTCTTACGAAAAGGCAAAAAGAAAGAGCAAGTGTAGATATAACCAATTAGTCTACTCTGACTGACCTGTACGAGGACTTTCTCGCCGTAGTTTTGCTTAACTGCGGTCATGAACTCTTCAAGAAGCTCATGGTATTCCTGGAAACCATGAAACACACAAATCATATCTATATTCAAAAGATCTTGCCAATTCACCAATTACGGATGAAATGTGTAAAATCGTAGGTTGCTGCCAGTCACATACCTCGCCAGTAGCCCGACGTTGCCGGAGCCCAATGTAGAACTCGTCATTGAGCAATTTCTCGTTGTTCGTGCCGACATCAATTGTAATCGGCAGGCACTGCAGCATAACCATTTATATTCAGCAAAATAATCCATTGATTTCGATTCTTCCATGCTTTCAGAAGGGAGAAAAACAGTGTAGCAACAACACTTACAGCCGATGGGCGAACTCCTCCGAGGGCGGTGTACAGAGACAGTTTGCCAACAGGAATCCCCATTCCCTGTACAGAACCACCAAAAAAGACATAAGCAAATTCTTTCAACAGACAACAAAACCAGCATGTGGAAGATGCTAAATAATCACACCTGACAACCCAGATCTCCAAGGCCCAAAATACGCTCGCCGTCTGTGACGACGATGACCTGGATGCTCCTCTCAGGCCAGTTCTTGAGCACCTCAAGGATCTTCCCCCTGAAAAAATATTTACATCCCGTGAGGCAGGCAGTTCTTATTCTTACCCCCTAATTACAAAGCTGAAGATAGAAATGCACAACAGTAGCAAGGAACACGCACTTGTCCTTGAGGCTGATGTACAGCCCCTGCGGGCGCCTGTAGATGCTCCCGTACTTCTGGCAGGCCTCGCCGACCGTCGGCGTGTAGACGACCGGGAGCAGCTCCTCGACGTTGTCGATCAGAAGCTTGTAGAAAAGCCTCTCATTTCTCTCCTGAAGAAAGAATGCGCAATTTTTTAATCAGGCAAACAGCCACCAGCCCACTGCTGCTAACATATCAGCTACATTTTTTTATGCATAATTCAATGATCAACTGTGCTTTTCCTTAAAAGATTAAAAAACCGAGCTACCTGAAGGTCCATCATGGCGATGTAGCGTTGCAGAGGGACGGTGTACTGGCGAAGGTTGTGCATGAGCTTCTTCTCCTGCGCAAATAAACAAGCGTCCAATCGACGATCGTTAGGTGGTGCATGGAGCTGATGAAGAACTGGGGGGCATGGATACATACCTGGAGCTCCTGGGACACGATGGCCGGAGGAAGGAGGCCGCGGAGGTAGTGCGCGTCGCGCTCCTCCTCGGAGAAGGCCAGTCCCTTGTTGTGGCGCGGGTCTCTCAAGAGGGTGTAGCCGCTGTTGCACAGGAAGGCGTTATTAGATCAGCACTCCGTTTCATCGTGTTGAATCAAGAAAAAATTGGCGAAATTCGCCGTCTCCATCATCAGCTCAAGGCTCGAGCTTCCCTGCCTCGTCCTGCTCACGTTCTCTCAAATTCTTGTTTTTTTTCTTCTCCGTGTATGATCATCACCAAACAAACTAGCAAAGCTTACTACTTTCAACATCGCGAAATCCATCGGGGCCCTGCTCAACCAAACATTTTCCTCCTCGAAAAGTATAGGGGGAAAAAAGAGAACGGTTTATTATGCGTCGCTCAGCAGCCAGCGGCCAACAGACAGCAAAGCGACAGAGTCCAAAACGCAGGGTGAAACGAACGGCAACTTTACGCGTAGCGTAGGCCTCCGGGGAAAGGAATTTCTGTAACGTAAGTTATGCGGCGTCTAGAGGCCGGAACGGACCGATCTCGAAAGACCAAATGACCAGTAGATCACGGCGAAGAAAAACACAGAAACCCAAGAAATCAAGAAAACATGGAAGAAGGTAAGATGGATGGATGTGGACGCATGGCTATGTTGTTGTTTGTTGAGATTGCTTGTTACCTTGCGACGGAGAATGCCCATGGCGTGACGAGCTGCTCCTCGGTGGCCCTGTCCTCGCCGTAGGCGTCCTCCACGCCGCCGCCGGCCATCTCCAAATCCGACGCCATCTCCGATCGATCTCCCCACCACCACGTACGCTCCTCACCGAACGACAACGACACGCACGTCCACGCTCGAAACCCTCACGACTCCTCCTCGACCGATCGTTGCAAGGCGCAAGCGCTGCGGAGACAAGGCGAAGCGCCCGTGTTATTTGTAGGAGACGCGAGCCCGCCGCGGTGGGGTGGTGGGGCGGAAAAGTAGGGAAACGCGCGGCCGGGTTGGCCACCACGGGGTGTGAAAGGGAGGAAAGGTCGGAGGCCAGGCGCTGATGGAATCAAAGGAGAGTGATTAAGGAAAGCAGAGGAAACGGAAGTGGTTGAATGAATAGTCGGAATGCGAGGGGTTGGTGGGAGGAGGAGGACGAGAGGAGTCCTAGCTAGTGCCGGCGAATTACGCGGAGGCGGTCGAAAGGGTGGAAACGTAGGCGCGGTGGTCTCCCTGTTTCGTCTCGCCGTGCCCGTGCGCCCGGCTGGAGACGGTGGTGGCGGCGCCGCGGGTGGAGATGAGCGCGCCATGGGCTGGAGGACCTCGTTTTCGCGCCTGGTTTCGTCCGCGCTCACCCGCGGCGGCTAGCGCACCACCGCCACGTACCACCGTCGCATTCCATCAACATGCGCCGCTTGGTTGTATTTTTGTAGTTCTTTCTAGCAATCATCTAGACTTAAAACTAACTAGATTAGAGATTCAACGACCTTTTTTAGAGGAGGAGGAGATTTTTTTTAAGAGGATGGAGAGAAAATTCATAACCGTTGGATCTCTAATTCAATGGTCATAAATCTAGATGATAATTAAGAAGAAAATATCCAGATGATGTTTATCAACATCTATTTTTGTATTACTAGTAAGTGCATCCACGTGTGTATAATACATAGGTATCAGAATATGAATTCGAGTAGAAGAGATGATTTCCACGCTATTTGGTAGCATTTGTGCTTGCATTATAGTACAAACCAGGTGCTTGATATCCTAGATTAAACCCGGATCAACCACTTGGGACTCCCAGATCCTACCACCAAAGAACACATCTTAGGCTCTACTAATTTGGCATTGTCGTCGTTTTCCAAAAACACTTTTTTTATATATATACACTTTGAATATAACAGCTAGCTGAGTGCATCCTTTTGGAGATGCAGCTGCAAAATCTTACTAGGATTTAAAAAGATATGGGAAAGCTTATAATGCCGGATGATCCGTCTCAAATGTCTTCCTCTTTTCCTTTTTCGCTAACTTGGCAATATCTATTGGCGATTTGTTTTAGGACTCCCAGTAGAAATAAGCACGCATAACTCTTAATTGGTAAGTAAAAAAGACAAAAAAAATAAAATAGAGCAAGATAGAACCGGACACTAAAAAGGAAGAAAGGAAAAGAAGATCAACGGTGCTGCCATCGAATCCTGATTCTCCATCCACGGCTGATAAGGAGGGCCCACAATCCTTCTCCAATTAGATTTATAGTACACTTATTTGTTACCATGTAGAAAAACTGTCCAACTCCATTAAAAAAACTTTCCAACTTATGTCGAGATTATACGAGTCTACCACTGACAAGTAGATAAATTCTTTCCTCTTAATATTGTCTATGTATCAGTCAACTAAATTTAAGGGATTTCAGTCATATTTGGACCATTAGATCAAACCCACACCTATCTTGATGCTTAACACGTGTCCCACTTCTCAAACCCCTATTTCCCTGCTTTCCTCACAATCCAATCATTGCACGAGTCACCGCTAGTTTGTAGCTTACACACTACCCCCACCTCCTACGTCCACCCACCCCTACTACCACCTCACAGCAAGGCCCAACGACGACCATCTCCCTACCACCATCAGCTGCCTACCAACATGGCTACCGGTGTTGCCTGCCTCCTCCTCTGCTCTACCTCCACCTCCCTATGCCACTACCATTCTTCCTCGTCTTCAGCAGCGAGCCGTCGAATCTGACACACCCTCTCGCTTCCCCTTTCTCATTTGAGCTTGTCGACCCGCTCACTGCCCTCCTCTGTCCCACCTCTGAGGTAGCACCACCACCCACTCGCTGTGCCTCTGTCACCCCTTTTCTCCCTCAAATGTCGGGGGCTCGGGGTGAACCATAAATCCTAACCGGTGAACCTGAGCCTTAACGCAATAGCGGCGCCACAGAGGACAACTAGGGGCGAAACTAGAACGAATGTGACTGGGGTTCACCATTTCACAATAAATATAACACCATATATAATTTTGAAGCAACATTGTACTAAATAGTTATGTGTTCGATAATTTTTAGCATCGATAAGTTAATATAATCGATGACAATGTGCAATGATAAAGAAGTAACGATCAGAATGTTTACCAAAATGAAGAACCGCACTAATACTATTGGTTAATTATAGCAAAGTGAAGGAACTAAGAGTGAAATCACAGACAAAAAGTGGCCAACATTGGCAAAATACGTCATCCGACCTCTATGGGCTATAATATATTGTGCTACTTTCTCTCATGACTAATGATTACAAGCCATTGAACTCACCTCGCATATTGCTAGCAACATCATATCCTTGGCCTCTAACTGCTTCAAGTTTATCTTATCAATACAAGACTTGAGATAGGAAGAAGTTGTCTCTTTTACATGAATAAGACAAACAAATCTCTCTTTCACAATTCCACAATTATCAACATATCGCAAGACCATCGCCATTTATTCTTTGCAAGAGACATCCCTATACTCATCAGCCAGCAAGCAAAACACATCATATCTAATTTCTTTGATAATAGAATGCAATATTTCCTTTGCGAAACAATGAGCAACCTCCTTCTAGATGGAAGGAGACACCGTAAGACTCTGCGTACCCACCACCTTGCCTACAATTGGATTATTCTCTGCGTACCACTATCATGGCCTCAAAAAAGGCAATACTTGCTTCAATAACGTTCTAGCAACATCAATTGAGACCCTCAGTCGAGTAAAATAAGCAATCTTAGCAGCTTTACTTTAGATATGGATAGCAACATCAATGTGTTGATCTCTTTTTAACAAATCATCATAATTTGTCAAAGCTTGGTTGTGGACGCTATTCACTCCACCTACATGTTCTTCTAGTCTACCTTTTTTATTCCAACTAGACCAACCATTTACAACAGATGCATCATACCCAGCTTCCTTCTTATTGCAGTCCCTAAATAAAAAGCAACAAAAACAACATGCTATATCTTTGAACTCGCTATACTCGAGCCAACTCTCAAACTCATTAAATCATTTAGAATTAAACCTTCTCTTTTTATCCCTAAACTGTGTATATGGAAAATCATAAGTGCGAGGTTGACAAGACCCATTATCCAATTACTTTCTTCTTACTATATCTTTCTGATTAGGATGGTAATCATCTATTCTTTTCCTTTTGGCTTGATCAAACTGAATCTCTTCTTCCCAATTGATACTTCTGGAGGTGAATTCCTAGCATTAGCGATATACCTAGCGATTTCCTTTTAGAAACTTCTCCATAAATTTACCTGCCATTTTTCGAGTATTCAAAAACTCAATTAGATGTTGTCATCATGTCATGTTCAAAATATGCAATAGTAAACACACATTTAGAAGATTACTTACTTAACGTTGTAGTCAAATCGTCAAGTTAAATCCAAAGCTAGGTGAAATTTGATCACATGGGTCACGATCACTTGCAATTTTTCCTCCGATTAGCAATTTGCAGCAAACTATGTTGATATTCTAAAAATCCAAAAATCCTAGGTGTAAGTGTAACATTAAAATTTGATAAAAAAACAAATAATAACCATCGTATTAAAATTATAAATTATAAATATAGTGCCTTTGCCTAAATGTAATTAGAAGAATTTGAAGAAAATTATTAATACTACCAGGATTTCTAGGATGGACGGATGGCATGGCGGTCGCCGACTGCCGGCTGGTGAAGTGACGAATAATGAGGGCATCACATGACTCGCGTAGGCTGTTGGGCATCCGGCATCGGCACTCGGCACTTGGGCAGGTCGGCTGCGATGGTGCAACCAGGCAGTGTGGCGTGGTGACTTTGCGAATTACGAGGCTGATGAGTGAATCAGAGTGATGACTAATGTGAATGTGATGCATTGATGTGGTGAGAGTCGGGTGTCACTAAGTTAGGGCACACTCACACACATTGCACGCTGAGTGAAGCGACGACCGACAGGCTTACGAAAAGTCGAATCTACTGATGTGATGCGTGGCCCTGTGTGGGACCCGAGAATTAGGAGAGCAGCTCACTGCACATAGGAGGCAGCATGCGCGTGTGAATGTGATTTCGGTTGGAAGTTGTAGCAACTAGCAAACTACTACTTACTAGCGATAGCCTTTTTGGTTTTTGACATTGTGAAGTGTGCATAGCGGACTGACTAGACGGCCTGATGCTGACGCCTAGACAGACCGATGCGGGCCATGTAGGAATGAATCCATGTGCACTTGTGGGTGGGCTGTGTTGCAAACCAGTTACAATCAACTGCCCAATGTACAGTTATATCAAATGTACAGATGCCTTTCCATAAAGTCACCTTTTATACCACCCATTCATCAGCTATAAATTGTACATGATCAATGAAATAAAGCACTCATTCTCTTTCAATCACTTGTCAACAATCTCTCTTGTAATACGTTATCAGCACACGCTTTTCACACAAGTGAAATCAGAGAAGGCGAAATCGGACCGAGCAAGACGCAGCCAAGACGCGACGCCACAATGGCTCTGCGCCATGCGTCGGCGCGGTGGCGCGTCCCAAGCAGCCGCAGCCGGCCGTAGCAACCAGCCAATGGCAGCCCAGCCGGCGTAGTCCGGTCCCAGCCAGCGGCCCGGTGCGGCGGCGCCCGGCCGCGCGGCCGGCGCTTCAGCGCGGCCGGCACTCAGCCAAGCTCTTAGCGCTTGGCCGGCAACAACAACGCTGCCAACGATGCAGCGGATGCGTGGCGCGCGGAGGAGGCCCGCTTAGCGGCCGGCGGGCGGCCGGAGGCGCGCGTTGAGGCGGCGGGCCGAGGCGGGACGGAAGCGCGGCGGGCGGACGAGGAGGCGCGGCGGGCGAGCCCAGCGCCAGACGGCGCCATGGCCCGGCTTCAGCGCACCTCCGGCGGCACGCATGGCGGCGCTTCAGGCGCGCAAGAATGCTGATGGCGGCGCGGCGTGCGCGTGGTGGAGGCCAAGGCGGCGGCGGCGGCCCCAAGGGCAAGGCGGCGGCTGGCTAAAGTTCGGGGGAACCCTAATCCCCGCATTTATATGGTGATGCCCAAATGGGCTTTTGGCCCAAATTGTCCCACCTCCCCACTTGGGCCTAAAGGCCGAATGGGCCTCAGCCCAAGTTATGCTTATTTGCAGTATATTTGCAGTATAGTCCTTATGCTTATTTATAATTGTACTCGTCAATTAGTATTTTTATAAATTAGCATTTCAGTCCCTACAGGATCTGAAAATTATGTAATTGTTCAAATAAATGTGCATGCACATTTCTATAACTTTTACATATTTAGGATTATTTTATTGCAATTTATTTACAATATGAATTGCGACCATATTTAAATTTGCTATCTTTCGCAAAATTAAAATTTAAAATTCTCATTTAATGAGTACCATTGTACTTAATAATTTGGAATTTTCTGCAAAATATAATACCTGACATAAATACCATAAAATCACAATTTATGACACTTTGCTACATTTATCTGTACGCTATGCCATACAATAAATTGGTGTTCACCACCAACATTGTGATTACATGGTATTATAAATATAACCACATGTTATATTCAATTTGGGTATATATATATTCACTCGGATTACAATACTCATATTGTTTTCCACATATTTTCCAACCTTACCATACACATTAATTTACCTCATGTAAATTAATCATTTATGGTGTACTTTCATGTAGGTTTTAAATGGCTACCAAAGATTTTGAGCCTCTCGCTATCGATGGTACCAACTACCCTACATGGGCTATGGACTTAAAATCAACCTCACCACACGTGGGTTGGAAAGGGTGATATTTGATCCTCCAGAAAATCAAATTCCTCCAGATATTGTGAAATATTCCACTTTAAACATAATACGGAATCACATACATCCAGATTTGAAGGCTGAATATTTGTATGAGGAAAATCCACTCACATTATGGTTAGCCCTCAGAAATAGATATGAACAGCAGAAAGTTGTTATCTTACCTGAGGCTAATCATGAATGGGCACATCTTAGACTCCAAGATTTTAAATCTGTTGGAGACTATAATCATGCCCTTCATACAATTTGCTCCAAATTGCGGTTTTGTGAAAATGAACCAATGGATGAGGACAAAATAGAGAAGACTCTCTCTACAACGCTCCCATCTGATAGGGTTCTACAGCAGCAATGGCGTGCTGCAAATTACCAAACTTATTTTGATCTCATGCATACTTTACTTCAGGCAGAGAAGCATGCTGAACTTCTTTTAAAGAACAATCAGCAACGTCCCATTGGGCTACTCCACTCCCCGAAGTTTATGCTAATCAAAATAACAACAGGTTCAATGGTTCAAACGACCATTTAAAGAACTTTAAAGGTAAACACAAACGCAACATGAAGCAAAAACCAAGTGGATTCAAGAAAGGTAAAGACAATTCTGGTAAAAGAATTGACAATTCCGAAATTTGTCAAAAGTGTGGTTGTTACAACCACCCTACCAAGAAATGCCACACCCCGAAGCATCTTGTGGACCTCTACCTTCAGTCTTTGGCTAAAGGCAAAGGAGAAAAGATTTGAAGCACACTTCAATCTCACATCCAACAATTAAGAAGCTGGATGCTCCCACAAGTCCATTCAAGAACTCAAAGACACATGTGCTTCTACAAAGAAGGATGATCGCATGTGCACCGAGGACACACTTGAAGAATTTTATTCTCAAGACATGTTTGGAGATCTCAGTTAGACTCCTAGTCCCATAGCTACTAAGTACTATAGTGTTGTAATATAAATAATGTTGTCATCTATATTGTATGCTTGTATGCTACAATCATATATCGAACACATTCGGTATTGCAAATAAAGTTTGTATGTATTCTATATATACTCTAAGAATTTCATTAAATTCTTTTTGTGTATATAGATTTTTGGAGTCAATCCAATGGAGGAGGAATTATGCCTTGTGGATAGTGGTACCACAAACTCTATACTTAGAGACACAAAATATTTCTTAACTCTTACAAGGAGAAAAGGAAATATTTTAACAATCGCTGGACGCGATGCAACAATAGTAGGCTCTGGTCGCGCCTCTATCACTCTCCCTATGGGTACACAATTAGAAATTGAGGATGCACTCGTGTATCCTAATTCAACACGTACCCTACTTAGTTATAGAGATAACCGTCAGAATGGTTTTCATGTTGAAACCCAAAATGACAACAAAGAGGAATATCTCCTCTTAAAACAACGGATATGGCAAACAAATACTAGAGAAAATTCCATCTTTAAACTCCGGATTGTACTATACATACATCAAACATATTCAACATATTGCGTACAAAGTAATTTTCCAAAATACTAACACATTCTAAACATGGCATGATCGCCTTGGCCACCCAGGCATTGGAATGATGAGGAAAATTATTAGCAATTCAATTGGTCATACATACATCAAAACAAAATTTTCGGAATCCTCAGATTTTGTGTGCACTTCATGTGCCACCGGAAAATTGATTTTAAGACCCTCTTATCTTAAAATCAGAGCTGAACCACTTAAATTCCTTGAATGCATTCAAGGAGATATATGTGGTCCTATACAACCATTGTGTGGACCGTTCAGATATTTCATGGTTCTCATTGACGCATCTACTAGATGGTCATATGTGTGTCGTTTATCCACACGAAACCATGCATTTGCTAAGTTAATTGGTCAAATTATCCAATTACAAGCACATTATCCTGAATATCGAATACAATCAATTCGAATGGATAATGCCACTGAATTTTCATCCTATGCCATACACAAAATGGTTTAGCAGAATATCTTATTAAGAGAATCAAGCTCATTGCAAGACCATTACTACAGAATTGCAACTTACCAACATCATGTTGGGGTCATGCAGTCTTACACGCTGGCGACTTAATACAATTGCGTCAACGCTTATCACAAAGACTTCCCACTACAATTAGTACGTGGAAATCCACCAGATATTTCCCATCTGCGAAAGTTCGGTTGCGCTACATACGTACCGATCTCACCACCGCAGCGTACCTCAATGGGACCGCACAGGAAAATTGGGATCTATGTTGGGTATAAATCTCCGTCAATCATAAAATACCTCGAACCCCTAACAGGGGACACATTCCTGACCGATGCGATTGCATATTCAATGAGGAACATTTCCCGGCATTAGGGGGAGACAACAAGTACCAAACTAAATGCCGGAAATTGATTGGAATGTTCAAGGCATTCACGCCTCACATTACGTACTAGAGAGACGAACTTCAAGTTCAGAAAATCATTCATTTGGAAAACATTGCAAATAATCTGTCAGATGCATTTACTGATTATAAGGGTGTCACAAAATCCTATAATCCTACCATAAATGTGCCTGAAAGAGTGGAGGTACCAGAAAAATACCACTCAACTCCCAGTTCAAGAGGGGGAGAAGTACGGCACAAATGGCGGATACAGCTTCTAACAAGCGACAAAGGAAACAAAAGAATGTAAATGCAGATCAACCTCAAGTTGATAGACACCAAAGGATCCTTAAACCCAGATCAACAGTGCACTCAAATACTGATCCTAGGACATCGGAATACCCCGACTCAAATGTTTTGGGAAATAACATGGAGTCAGCAGGGGTCCAAGAAATTTCCACTAAATATACTGATTCTGGAGAATCATACGATCGTAAGACTACAATTGTCGACATTTATTTCTCCACAACAATTGCAAACAACCTTCAAAATGATCCAGATCCCAAGACCATGGCAGAGTGCAAACAGCGCTCGGATTGGGACCAATGAAAGGATGCAATTCAAGCGGAGTTAGCCTCGCTCAAGAAAAGAAATGTATTCACCAATGTGATGCATACACCTCCCAAAGTATTCCCTGTCGTTTTCAAATGGGTTTTCATCCGCAAACGGAATGAAAACAATGAGGTGGTGAGATACAAAGCAAGGCTTGTAGCACAAGGGTTCACGCAGAGACCCGGCATTGATTTCAATGAAACATATTCTCCAGTAATGAGTGAAATAACATTCCGATATTTAATATCATTGGCAGTACAAAATCATCTATCTTTTTAGTTGATGGATGTAGTGACAGCATACCTTTATGGGTCACTTGATTCGGAAATATACATGAAAGTTCCCGATGGAATTTCAATTCTGAATACGGACGCAAATCGCAATATGTATTGTGTAAAGTTAAACAAGTCTTTATACGGCTTGAAACAGTCGGGTAGAATGTGGTACAACCGACTAAGTGAGTTCCTAACCAAAAAGGGATACTCCAACAATGATGATTGCCCATGCGTCTTCATCAAAAGATCCTCAACAGATTTTGCATTATATCGTATGCGTTGATGATCTTAATATCATTGGTAACACACAAGATATAGATGAAGCATGTAATCATCTTAAGACGGAATTCGAAATGAAGGATTTGGGTAAAACCAAATTTTGCTTAGGTATACAACTTGAGCACCTTCATTCAGGCATACTAGTGCATCAATCAGCCTATGTCCAGAAAATATTGAAAAAATTCAATATGGACAAATCATATCCATCGAAAACCCCATGGTTGTTCGATCTCTAGATAGGGATAAAGATCCATTTAGACCCCGAGATGACAATGAAGAGCTATTGGGACCCGAGGTTCCATATCTCAGTGCCATCGGAGCGCTTATGTACCTTGCAAATTGCACCCGGCCGGATATTGCATTTGCGGTAAATCTACTTGCTAGATATAGCGCTACTCCAATCAAAAGACATTGGGTAGGAGTGAAGAATATCTTTAGATATCTTCAAGGTACTAAAGATCTCGGTCTATTCTTCCAAAAGAATAAAAATATGGATTTAATAGGATATACAAATGCTGGCTATTTATCAGATCCCCATAATGCCAGATCTCAAACAGGCTTTGTATTTTTACACGGTGGAACAGCCATCTCTTGGAAGTCTTCAAAACAGACTCTAGTGGCTACATCCACTAATCATTCTGAAATAATTGCATTATATGAAGCATCACGTGAATGTGTATAGCCAGCGAATGATTAACCACATACAACAATCATGTGGTATAGGTGCAATTACATCACCTACCATTATCCATGAAGATAATGTTTATGTTGTTCAAATGCAAGCGGGTTACATAAAGAGCAATATCACAAAGCATATTGCACCTAAACTATTTTACCCACATGAATTGCAAGAGGGTGGGGAAATAAGTATTCTGCAAACTAAGTCTTGTGATAATCTCGCGGACTTATTCACCAAGTCATTACCAACTTCCTCATTCCAAAAATGTGTTCATGGAATTGGTATGCGAAGACTACGTGATTTGCAGACGTCAGGGGGAGAAATCTCCTAAGACTTAACTCGTTCAATACAAATATTGTACTCTTTTTCCTTTATGAGTTTTCCCTCTAAGGTTTCTCATCAAGTTTTTTAATGAGGCAATATGACAACGTAATCATAAATATATCTCTCTTTTCCCTACAGGGGTTTTTCGGAGGTATAATCAAACACATGTCATATCATTTTCTCCTTAAATTTTCCCACTGGGTTTTAAAGGAGTTTTTCATGACATATCTACTCTATCGGTTCTCCTCATATTTTTCCCTACAGGGTTTTAGAGGAGCTTTTCCAAGATGATGAATAAAGGTGATCATATGAAGATACATTGGTCAAGGGGGAGTGTTGCAAACCAGTTACAATCAACTGCCCAATGTACAGTTATATCAAATGTACAGATGCCTTTCTATAAAGGCACCTTTTATACCACCCATTCATCAGCTATAAATTGTACATGATCAATGAAATAAAGCACTCATTCTCTTTCAATCACTTGTCAACAATCTCTCTTGTAATAGGCCGGAAGCTGTCAGGTGCACAATTTTTTGGACTGGAGGTGCATATATGGTGCATATGGGCTATTTAGTGTGATTTCGGTTGGAAGTTATAGCAACTAGCCAACTACTACTTACTAGCGATAGCCTTTTTGGTTTTTGACTTTGTGAAGTGTGGATAGGGGACTGATTGGATGACTTGACGCTGATGCCAAGTAGATCCATGCGGGCCATGTGGGAATGAATCCATGTGCGTTTGTGGGGTAGGCTGGAAGTTGTCGGGTGCTCAATTTTTTGGATTAGGGTGCATATATGTTGTGCTGAAAATTTTTTTAGACCCGGTAGCACGAATATTCAAATCATGCCAAAGTTAGAAATTCAACATATTTGCAAAAAAAAAATAGTCATGATGTATAGCAATTCCGAGAAACCCGACATATTTGCAAAACAATTTAGTCGTGGCGTATAGAAATTCTGAGAAATCCGACATATTTGCAAAACAATTTAGTCGTGACGTATAGCAATTCCGATAAATTAAAAACATGACGGTAATTATCTCAATTGTCCACGTACAGTACGTTACAATTTCCTGTAGGGTCCGTCACCTCCCGTCAGGTTTCTTGGGAGCCAGTGGGCCCCAGCCCCGTCCGCGTCCTGCGAGCCAAACCGGTGAGTCCCACGCTCATCAATTCGTGCGTTCTCTTTTGCAGGTTGCAGCGTCCCTCTGTCCGGCAGATCGGCGACTGCGACCAGGCGTACCTTTTTTCCTTTGTCAACCATTTATACTGGCCGGTCCTTGCTCTGACTCCCAACCGCCATCGATCTTTTCGTGGAGAGACAATGAAAATCCAGTAGCGCAGCATGGCTCAGGGTTCAGACAGGATTCAACTTTTGACCTTTCGGTAACTGTCCGGCCGGCCATGGTCAACCGGGCCCGATCGTTCGTCGCTGATTTCCAAGGGGTTTCAAACCGAATCGGTCGTTCGTTTACCAAACATCCTGGGGGTATGTATGAACTTTCTTTTGAGTTACCAACAAGCAGCGGCTCCCTAGATTAATGCACGGCCTTGGTGATCCAAAGGTGCCATGTGAAAGGGCCGATGCTCGACGGATAAAAGTTACTTCAAAAATAATAGAATGATCTTTTGAATCTATATTGATGGGAAGGTTTGGCACCTGGATGTTAGCTCTCCACCACCTGAAGCTGTAGGTGGATTCAGAGATTGAGTTGTTCGTCCATTAATACGACAGGTGAGAATGTCGTGAGATAGTTTCATCTATATCCGGTATCAGTGTTCGACCGCTCGATCGATCGCTCAGTGTTCAGCTGCTCGCCCAGCTTTGATCTGCGACCGATTGTACGTACTCGAAATCATCAACACCAGAATTCGAACCTCTCGAATATCTTTGCACGTCGTCGTAAGCTTTAATCCACCTACAATCGCAAGCACTCTTCGAGCAAATCACGAACCATATTGATTCAATATGATCTTTATTACTAGATTTTTGTGGATTTACAAAGTACCCTCACAAATACTCCTAAAAGCCCTAGCCAGAAACTAAAGCCTCTTCTCAAGTCTCTCTGTAAAAAATCTTCCCCTAAGTCTTGTGTTAACCTTTAACCCTTCTCTATTTTTATAGGTTAACGCCCCAAACATGTCCTCATCAAACACGGACATAAAATCCTATCTTTTCCGAAAATCAAGGGCTACGAAACCTTCAGGACTGCACCTCCTATAGCTTCTCTACGTATCATTTACCTTTGATCTCCACGTGCTCCAGCATGAGCCTGACCACCTCGTGACATTCTCGACCATTTGGACCTTAGATTTTCCCCTCCTAGTCCCTGTCCTACTCGTCACCGACCATGATCGTCTCCATGCCCAACCTTTTATCTCCATGTGCTCCAACGTGAGCCCGACCATCTCG
Source organism: Bonia amplexicaulis (assembly GCA_036346245.1). Classification (NCBI taxonomy): domain Eukaryota; kingdom Viridiplantae; phylum Streptophyta; class Magnoliopsida; order Poales; family Poaceae; genus Bonia; species Bonia amplexicaulis. The sequence goes on along the minus strand of CM070747.1, from coordinate 20,500,279 downwards.
TAACATTCTCGACCGTCTGGACATTAGATTATCCCCTCCTAATCCCGGTCCTCATCGTCACCGACCATGACTGTCTCTACGCCATCCTGCACATGCAAAGACCAAAGAACTTTCTCCTAGCACAAGTTCTCCCTAACTTGACCGATATCAGTTCACACATGCAAACCACACTCTTAACCATCAGTAACTACAAACCAGATCATTTATAATGTAACATCTTGATTTTCAGAGCTTTTTTGAAGATTTCAAAATAAAATTAACTATTTGGATTTATTTGGAATTAATTCAAGCTTAAATGGAATTTTTATGAATTAAAAAGGATTTTTATGGAATTTATGCTGTAAGGAATTTTCTGTATTTTCTGTGATTTTTCTGGATTTATTTGTTATTTTCTAGAGCTCAAATGAATTTATGCGAATTTTCGAAAATAGAAAAGTCCTAAAAGTCCCCAAAAAGGCCTTTGGGCCTTAACCCGTCTTTTCCTCCCAGCCTAGCCTGCGTGTCAGCCCGCTGCGGCCTGCCCTGCCTCGACGCATGTCAAGCATCGGGCCGCCGTCCACTCTGCTGTATGGTTAACATGTGTCGACCATCGGCCGCATCTTCTCACGTGCGCCCTTGTGTCCTGGCTGTCCACCTGTCGACGTGTGCATCGTCGTCCTCACGGACTCTCGCCATCGCCATCTTTGACCGGGATTCCCTCGGCGTCCGAGCCGTGCCCATCTTGGACTCATCGTCCGTGACGCCTGTGGTGTTCTAGGCGTCTGTGTATAAAAGCTGAGCCTACGCCTTGCTTTCCGCATCCTCATAGCCACTTGCTTCCGGCGAGATCGCCCGTGCGTTGTTGCCATTGCACCTCTGCCGCCGCTCGCCAAGTCGCCCTCACCACTAATGAGTCCACCGCCGAGCCGTCCTCCTCTTCCGCTCCACTCCACCGTTCCGACTCGTCGATGGTCAACACACTGTGGTCGACAAGCCGTGGTTGAAATGCGGTAGTCGTAAACTCTCAGATAGCAATTCCAATTTTCTAAAAGCGCATCGACCAAAACTTTCACAAACGTAAATTTTAATGCAACCCAAATGTCAATTAGTCATCATCACTAAATTCACGACTTATTCACATGGTTTAACACATTGAGAGGACCTTTCTCTGGCAGGAGTGTCTGAAAGGGTGTGTTCTTTTTTATTGCGGTTGATGGCTTTTGGCCCTAACACGAACACTTATGCGAACAAATCGAATATCGATAAGCCGCTTTAAAAAAACTATCCCGATAAACCGCTTCAAAATAACGACAAGGAAGCTATTTCATTTATTTATTAAGGGAAAACTATAAAACATAAGTCGTAAACTTAAAAAAAATGTGCCAAACGATTTGAGATTTCAGAGCATATGTATTTAAAAACATAATGGGATACCCATTCCATATTGGCTAGCTCGCCTCAGGCGGTCATGGAGCCCGGCGACACACCAGACGCAGCTCGTCGGTGTGTGTGCGGGTGTGGTTCATCGAAAGATCCATAGATTAGACAGAGGGTCTGTTCTTTTTGGCTGCGACTTGTGGCTTTTGGCTGCGGCTTGTAACTTTTAGGCTGTTTGTATAACAGATTATAGAGTAACAGAAACTCACGTGTGATTTTTGCCAATATAAATAAAGTCAGTAAAGTATGTACTACAATTAACTAGTAGATCCTATCTTAAAAAAATACTCCGTTTAAAAGTTAGTTACTGTAGAAAAATCGAAAAGCAGCTTTTAGAAGCTAAAAAGAATAGGGCCAGAGAACATGTGCATTCCATGGCTGTTTCTTTGATCCAAAGGCACGATCGAGAATCAGATGAAACCTCCTTCGGAGATCGGTCGAGTCCTCTACAGTGCTGTTCGCGCGAACAAAAAAAAAAGCGAAAGAGATCGAGACTCGAGAAATATTTAAGTGAGAAAAGGAAAGTTCGTTGCAGGAAGTGGCTGACGAGACAAGTAAGCGTAAAGCAACGTAAGCGCGTGTGGTTTGGTTTCGCGCGCGGCGGGTTGCCACCTGATCACCTGACCTGACCAGCTGCAGTTGCTTTTTTTCTTCTTCAAGACTCGGCCACGACCACCTTTACGACGCTGACCATTTACCACTCACAGTTCAAGTGTTCGATGTCGTACATGGCGCGACGACCAGCCCCTAATCTCTGGCTGCATGTGGGGCCTACTCGGGGCGATTGGTCTGGTGTAACATGGGTGGCCCACGTTGCAGTGACGTAACATGGTCTGCACTGGGGTTGGTGAGAATGGAGAGGGTTTGATCCAGGGGAGCCGCGGCTCACAGCTGAGGCCTGTCCGAGATGCACCTAAGCGGTCAAACCACGGGTGTTCTAGAACTTGTGGGTCGCTCGTCGGTAATAAAATTAGGCATTGTTCACTGTTCCACGCACACGTTTTACAATCACCAGTGTCCTCTGTGGAGAACTGCGGTGAAATTTCTACCTCTCAAATGGGCCTAAATTGTTTGGACCATATTCAATGTAAATCGCTACGTTAGCTGACATGTCTCTGTTTATATTAACTTCTACTTAAAAAATCAAAAATTAATATGAATATTTGATTTTTCGAAACGATTTCTCTATTTTTCTCGTTACCGTCTCGCTCTGAGGATAAACCAACAGATCACATGTGCATCACGCATCACACTCCTCTCACTCCCATCACGCACAATATCTCTCTCACTTTTTCCACCACTCATCCCATTCTTTTAAAAGCCATTTCTTTCAACCATCAATATTCATCTTTAGCCAAAAACCATCAGCAAAAGTCAATACAAACGCCCCATGTCATGCTAAGTAATAACACAAATGTCTGTTGTCATTAGAGGTGAAAAATGGATACAAATTATCTGTATTATCTGTTGTCATATTCGATATGATACGAATATTGTATAGATTTTTTCATTCGATTAATAATTTCTCTCCCATTCGAATTCGAATTTGTATAAAAATATAGATACGAATATGGTATGGATTTTTACCATATAAAATGTTATTTTATCTGGATTATTCGTATCATATTCGATGAGGCAATATACATATTTTACTTAGGGGTGTCAACGGGTCGAATACGAATTGAATAGTCCAAATACGAATGCAGATAAACAAATAATAAAGATGTGCTTGACACTCTTTGAGTCTTATTATCAAATATGAATAGAATAACCCGGATATAGATATCGGATAAAATAAATAACTCAAATCTGATTGACACCCCTAATTTTACCGCAATACGACTAATCAGTTGGACAAGTTTTTTAATTCAATGTTAATTCGTGTTTCTTTAGATGAAGTAAATGAATTAGAATGATTAAGTGTTAATTCGTGTTTCTTTAGTTGAAGTAAATGAATTAGAATGATTAGGCGTGAGTGTATAAGGATAAAATGTTATTAATATCGTTATACTACATAAGTTACGAGTATATCTGGATCCAACCAAATTGAATAGATATTTGATTCGAATTCGTATTTATTACAATATTTGATTCACATTTATATTTGAAAATATTTGAATTTGTATTCATATTTATTTATAAAATACAAATACAAATGTAATAAAAACATTATTCAATTTGTATCCGATCCGTTCTCACCCTTGTCACCTTAGTTTACTCTTGCCGCCGTTTTAATTCAGGTCCGAGGAACACGAGTGCATCTGAAAAGGACACTCAATAAATCATGCGTATGTGCTCAGTTGGGATTTCAAACAAAAAAAACCAGTCCTCAATTGGCGTGCATAGATGAGAAAAGAGTATTGACAAAGTGATGGCTCGGTTAGGCTGAAAAGTTATGGCTTATGACTAAAATTACATTGTAGTGGTTGAAATTTCACTGTAGTTGAAGATGACTTATTTGATTTAATTAAATTTGAAAAAAATTAAAAATAGAAAAAATATACTAGCTCATCACAAACAACACAAACGAATACGGAAAAAATCGGCAAAAAAGCTCAAAAAAAAACTAAAAGTTTAGAAAAAAATAAAATTTATAAATAGTAAAAAATAAGCCAGAAACTGAAACATTGCTGAGGTTGGAGGTTGATAACACTACTCCATAATCAATGCAAACACCCTTAATTAATTAGGGACCAAGAGGGTTGTACTTACACCAGTTGCACCAGTGATCATGCATGACGGATAGATCTAGTATTAGTCTTCCTTTCGAAAAAGAAACAGTATTTAGTAGGGCCTCCGGACAACCCAAAGCTGGTAGAAGTCTTTCTCATTTGGCACGTACCATTACTTAATGTGTTCCTATCGACCATCTAATCGAAGATGTAGTTGCTACGGTACCTCAAGCTGGGGAAAAAAGAAGCTACTAGGGGGTGTCTTGCTACAACAACGTATCCGTATCAAAGATTGATTGCACATAGTTTAACGTTTGGAAGAGGCGATTTTTTTTGTAGAAATAATTTAATTGTCTTCTATGAAATTCGACCGTAGGACTCCTGCGTACGAAACAGGACTTAAACTAGCCTGTCTAGTTAAGCTAAAAAGCTATGGCTTATAACTGAAATTACACTGTAGCGACTAAAGATGACTTATTTGGTGAAATTAAAATAAAAAAATATGCTAGCTCATCACAGATAACGCAAACAAATACAAGAAAAAAGAACCGACAAAAAAGCTTAAAAAACCAAAAGTTCAAAACAAAAATTTATAAATAATAAAAATAAATAAGAAATCCGAAGCTAAAATGGAAACGAACGAAACGAACGGCAAAGAGGCGTTGCTGCACCTGTACAATATTGTACGTGCATCTGGACCAACTACCAGCGGCCGATGTAAGCTAGCATTACTGGGCACATGACACACAGCACCGAAAAAGGTGTTGCTTTCTGAGTGTACGACGGCCATGATCGAGCCCACTCCGGTGGATGGCAGCAACTTTCCGGCCCGTCGGCTTGGCAGGTTTCGGTGAGCGCACACGGAAACGTTTTGCCCAGTCAAGTGCAGTGGTACTGATGACACTTCCTTTCAGTTCATATTTTATAGCCTTACGATTTTCATACAATAAACAGGCAGAACGGGTTTTTAATTTTTTTAAAGTAATTTATTAGAATATTTTTTAAACGGTTTATTAATTATCGGTATTTGATTTGTTTGCATAAGCATTTATACTAGAGCTAAAAATCATCTGTAGCTGAAAAGGACACACGATTGAAAAGGTCACGTCATATGCTGCACCTGTTTTCGTTGTCATTATTTATTGCTACGAGGGTATAAAACCATGGGGTTGGCAACGGTTTAGATGCAAAAGAACAGATGATGCTGAATTAGTTGCTGATTCTCAGTGCCAGCAAAACAGACTTAAAGTACTACAAGGTGCGGGCGTAAGTGTAATTGGAATGGTAGCTTCAGCTAATGTAGCACCGTTTTAAAGCTACTATGCACTAGAGATACTCTAATTGGTAAGATTTAGTTTAAATTTGAACTAAATCCAACCGAATACCCAGTCCAAATAGGCCCGCTGAAATAATGATTTTCAGGTCCAGTTTGCAACTACGTGAATTGCGTTTATTTCTGTAGGATCGTTGGTAGCAATCAGACGGGGTGAATGATTGCAGCGCACAGCAGAACTTTCTTTTTATAAATTTTTTGCCTTTTAATTGTTTAAACTGCAAAAAGCAGGAACAACAAACGGAATTTTTTCCTGAATTTACTGTGGCAATTACTGTAGTGTACTGTAGCAGTTAATGTAGCAAAGTACTGTACAATTACTGTAGCGAGTTGCTGTGCAAAACACCGGTCGAGATCTGACTTCTATCGATAACTGCTCAGCGAAACACGTTTTTGATTCAATCTAGCAATCAATTTTTAATCAAAACTAATTTATATATATAAACAAGAAAAATATCTAGACATAGATAACCGCATGGAGAATTCATAGGAATCAGAAAACCAAAAAAAAGATAATATATGTAAATTAAAAAACTTATAAACTTTTATTCAAAAAGTCAGACACTATTCATCCTTCCTTTGCGTCCTGCTTGGCATGTCCTGCACCCTGTTTTTTTCTTTTCCCCATCGCTCCGTGCCGCGCTGCCCAGAACGCCCTTTTTCATGTTCGCTCAATCACGGCGCGCTATCTATTTTTCACTACAACCGGCTGTCTTTTTATACAGCCTCCTACGAATCTTATTCAATCTCTACTTAAAATTCTATTTCAACTTATCCAACTAGACTTAGACCTTTTTATCTCAACTAAGCTTTTGACCCACTAATTTCCAAGAGACCCGAAACCCTTTTTTAACACAGATTTTTCAAAATTCCAACTTTACTAACGTGTCACGTGTCGAAACCTCTAGGACCATACCGCCCATAGCTTCTCTACGTATCATTTATCACGTGTCGTAGCCTCCAAACCACACCTCCGTAGCTCCAACACGTATCATCCATCTTTGATCTCCATGCGCCACAAACATGAGCCCGACCATCTCGCATGACATCCTCGACCGTCTGGACCTCAGATCTCTCCATCCTAGTTCCGGTCCTCCTCGTCACCGACCATGATCGCCTTCATGCTCAACCTGCACATGCAAAAACCAAAAAACATTCTTCCGGCACAAGTTCATCCCAACTTGACCAACATCAGTCCATACGCACACACGCAACACAACTTGCATAACAACGCTAAGCAATATTACCAAATATTCATCATCGTAAATTAACCATTGTCAATTATTCATCACAAAAATATCCTAGACCTAGCCACATGGTCTAAGAATCTCCCACTTGATGAATACATTGACACCATCTCAAGATTGCATGATGAATTAGCTTCAAACAGATATAAGTGAAGAACTGAAGCCGAAAAAGCATTTTAAGCCACACATCTTAGATCTATTCAAAAACTCTCCCCTCAACACAAGAGAGGCAAATCAGCAAATTTCTCCAATATCTCTCCATTCTCTTTAATTTCTCACAAAACACAACAAATCTCTCTCCCTTTGGCAATGTAATCATCAAGAAATTTCGGAGAAGGAATAATTCTAAGAAGGAGAACTGAGAGTAAAAATTAAGAAACTTTGTAGATTGTACAAGTCATTGTGCATTGATTAAATAAAGTAACCAAGCTATATTTTGAGTAGAGCTATCTAAATCATATAAAGTCATATATCATATAGCAATATCAAAACCAGTCTTCAACCTGATTAAGCAGTTTATATTAATGACAGGCATCACAACAATGACCAAACAAATTATAAAGAGCACAATGAGATATTACTACGAAAAATCAAAACCTATGAGTGAAGCAAATTTTAAATCCAGACGAGCTAGCAATCTCATATAATAATCTATTGCTCCACACTCAATTCATAGTCATGTGATATGCTTGTAGCATACTTCTTTTCATGATAGCTTACTTCATGTAAATGGTGGCATGCTTGAAGTATACTTCTTTTCATTTGTGCACTTTTTGTGCCTTTTTATTTTTGTGTACCATGGAATGCTTGAAGCATATATCTTTTCAATTGTTTCTATTGCTCATTTTTTTTATAACATGCCAAATTGAGTGATCATAAAAAGATTGCAATATGAAACATGCGAGCCTCATAGCCAAGATTTAAAATAAGACTCACAATCAAACTAATCCTTTTCGATGAATATCATAAAATACTATCTATAATCAATCTAGTCAAAGTAGTTCGCCATGTCATATTTTAGTTCAAATATAGCAAATTAATTATAACCAGTCATGATCAAAACTACACAGCATATGAGTAAATATGATAAAGAGAACTCTATTTAGGCAACTCATTTAATTTCAATGGCTTGAACTTATTGATTTATTTGACAAGTATAATTAACAAAGCTTCTAAAATTTTTAAACAACAAGCCCCCCTTAAAACAATTCCATAAGATGTAAAACACACAACTCACTTCGCCAATGATGAAAATGAGAAGTATCAAGTGATTTCATGTGAATATCAGTAACTTGAGAATCTAACAAGATGTAAGACAACATCACCTTTTCCACATGGTCTCTCAGAAAGTGAAATCTCTTAGAAGCCATCAAAAAGAGTGAAGAACCATCAAGTGTTCCAATCAAGCAATGATGTAAAAAACCAGAACCCAATCTAGCTCATGTTCTCCATCCTTGTCAACTGTTCTTACATCACAGGAAACATCGGTCTCACAGTACTGGAGTTAGTGAAATAAGATCAAGGAATCCAGTACTGAGACACACGATGAACAAGAGCAACCAAACTAGAACCAAAATTACGTGCATATGGGTGATCAGAATGTCGAAAAGAATGTGAATTATTTGAATTAAATCCAAAACCAACATGTGAACCAGATTTAAAGTCATCATAAAAGTTCTCTAAAAACATAGCTTCTCTAGGAACAAAAGACAATGCATGTTTTTGTCTTAAAGCATTCAACATTTCCTTCCTTTTTTCTTAGCCCGCCTAAAACAAAATTCATGCAAGTGTCCATCTTTTCCACAGTAGGTGCAATGAAATTTAACATAACCAGAATCCTTTTGAGATGATGAGCTAGCACCTATATTATTATTCAATGAACTTTGCATGAAGCCAGCAGATTTAAACATAGTTTATTTTGGTTCATATTTTACTTCAATCTTTCCATGTTCAAGAAACTTAACAACCTTAGGAGGATTATTTTTGGTATACTCAACAAAATTAAATCCTAGACCATGATTTTTCACACTTGTTTTTGACTTGTCTAGAATCATATTCAAATTTTTCTTGCCAAAAGAAAATCTCTCTAAAGTGTCTTTTAGGTACTCATTCTCTTTAGCTAGAGTGGGACAAGTTATGCATTTAACAGGTTCATTCACAAGATTTTTAGAAGCACTAGACTGAGCCAATATTTCTTTTTCAGCAAAATCATTAAGTTGTCTAGTCAAAACTTCAATTTCAACATTTAACTTAGGACAATTTGAGAAAGACATGTTATCATGATAAAGCATTTGTTGAATAGATTCCTGAGATGAATTAAGTCTAGCTTCTAACAATTCACAATTAGAGCTAGGGGCGAAACTAGAACGAATGTGACCGGGGTTCACCATTTCACAATAAATATAACACCATATATAATGTTGAAGCAACATTGTACTAAATAGTTATGTGTTCGATATTTTTTAGCATCGATAAGTTAATATAACTGATGACAATGTGCAATGATAAAGAAGTAACGATCAGAATGTTCACCAAAATGAAGAACCGCACTAATACTATTGGTTAATTATAGCAAAGTGAAGGAACTAAGAGTGAAATCACAGACAAAAAGTGGCCAACATTGGCAAAATACGTCATCCGACCTCTATGGGCTATAATATATTGTGCTACTTTCTCTCATGACTAATGATTACAAGCCACTGAATTCACCTCGCATATTGCTAGCAACATCATATCCTTGGCCTCTAACTGCTTCAAGTTTATCTTATCAATACAAGACTTGAGATAGGAAGAAGTTGTCTCTTTTACATGAATAAGACAAACAAATCTCTCTTTCACAATTCCACAATTATCAACATATCGCAAGACCATCGCCATTTATTCTTTGCAAGAGACATCCCTAGACTCATCAGCCAGCAAGCAAAACACATCATATCTAATTTCTTTGATAATAGAATGCAATATTTCCTTTGTGAAACAATGAGCAACCTCCTTCTAGATAAGGAGACACCGTAAGACTCTGCGTACCCACCACCTTGCCTACAATTGGATTATTCTCTGCGTACCACTCATCGTGGCCTCAAAAAAGGCAATACTTGCCTCAATAACATTCTAGCAACATCAATTGAGACCCTCAGTCGAGTAAAATAAGCAATCTTAGCAGCTTTACTTTAGATATGGATAGCAACATCAATGTGTTGATCTCTTTTTAACAAATCATCATAATTTTTCAAAGCTTGGTTGTGGACGCTATTCACTCCACCTACATGTTCTTCTAGTCTACCTTTTTTATTCCAACTAGACCAACCATTTACAACAGATGCATCATACCCAGCTTCCTTCTTATTGCAGTCCCTAAATAAAAAGCAACAAAAACAACATGCTATATCTTTGAACTCGCTATACTCGAGCCAACTCTCAAACTCATTAAATCATTTAGAATTAAACCTTCTCTTTTTATCCCTAAACTGTGTATATGGAAAATCATAAGTGCGAGGTTGACAAGACCCATTATCCAATTACTTTCTTCTTACTATATCTTTCTGATTAGGATGGTAATCATCTATTCTTTTCCTTTTGGCTTGATCAAACTGAATCTCTTCTTCCCAATTGATACTTCTGGAGGTGAATTCCTAGCATTAGCAGTATTACCTAGCGATTTCCTTTTTAGAAACTTCTCCATAAATTTACCTGCCATTTTTCGAGTATTCAAAAACTCAATTAGATGTTGTCATCATGTCATGTTCAAAATATAAAATAGTAAACACACATTTAGAAGATTACTTACTTAACGTTGTAGTCAAATCGTCAAGTTAAATCCAAAGCTAGGTGAAATTTGATCACATGGGTCACGATCACTTGCAATTTTTCCTCCGATTAGCAATTTGCAGCAAACTATGTTGATATTCTAAAAATCCAAAAATCCTAGGTGTAAGTGTAACATTAAAATTTGATAAAAAAAACAAATAATAACCATCGTATTAAAATTATAAATTATAAATATAGTGCCTTTGCCTAAATGTAATTAGAAGAATTTGAAGAAAATTATTAATACTACCAGGATTTCTAGGATGGACGGATGGCATGGCGGTCTCCGACTGCCGGCTGGTGAAGTGACGACTAATGAGGGCATCACATGACTCGCGTAGGCTGTTGGGCATCCGGCGATTCCGGCATCGGCACTAGGGGTGTAAATGGGTCGGGTTAATCCCGACCGATCCGGCACCGAATCCGATTGGTACCGAATCCAATTGATACCGAATCCGAAGAAAAATATGGGTTAGGATATGGTAACAGCAATATCCGTCCCGAATCCGATACGTCTTCAAGTTTGATTTCAGATTAGTGCTACTATTTGACATTTCATTTTCTTTTGCAATGGTAAAATAAAATCTTCCACATCAGCTATTAAGTAGTAACATTAAGTTCTTGACAGTGCGTCCTCCTACTCCATTTGTTGTACTGCATGCATTCCTTACAAACAAGTCGGGGTGTAAACGGCTCGGGTTAATCCTGACCGATCCGGCACTGAATCCGATTGGTACCGAATCCGAAGAAAAAATATGGGTTAGGATATGGTAACAGCAATATCCGTCCAAATCCGATCCGTTTGCACCCCTAATCGGCACTTGGGCAGGTCGGCTGCGATGGTGCAACCAGGCAGTGTGGCGTGGCGACTTTGCCAATTACGAGGCTGATGAGTGAATCAGAGTGATGACTAATGTGAATGTGATGCATTGATGTGGTGAGAGTCAGGTGTCACTAAGTTAGGGCACACTCACGCACATTGCACGCTGAGTGAAGCGACAGCCGATGGGCTTACGAAAAGTCGAAGCTACTGATGTGATTCGTGGCCCTGTGTGGGACCCGAGAATTAGGAGAGCAGCTCACTGTACGCAGGAGGCAGGATGGGCTATTTAGTGTGTTTCGGTTGGAAGTTATAGCAACTAGCCAACTACTACTTACTAGCGATAGCCTTTTTGGTTTTTGACTTTGTGAAGTGTGGATAGGGGACTGATTGGATGACTTGATGCTGATGCCAAGTAGATCCATGCGTGCCATGTGGGAATGAATCCATGTGCGTTTGTGGGGTAGGCTGGAAGTTGTCGGGTGCTCAATTTTTTGGATTAGGGTGCATATGTGTTGTGCTGAAAATTTTTTTAGACCCGGTGTCCTGTGACACCGGGTGAGTCTATTGGGCTCCGCCCCTGATTAGAGCAAGCTTTAGGTTGAACATTTCAAATACTTAACTCTAAATATGTAGAAGAGCTAAACTTGAGCTTTTCAATTTCATCATTAGCACATTTCAATTTTTCATCACAAGTGTCATGTGCTAATATTAATTCATCAAATTTAGCAGTTACATCTATAAGTTGATCCATATTTAAAGCATCAAGTGACATAGCATTCTCTAACTCAGAATGTAAAATTTGACAAGACTCACAAGATTCATTATCAGGAATTAAAACTCTAAGTCTTGCAATTTCAGAATTTAGAGATTCAATCAAAGTATTGTATTTCTTAATCTTTTTATCTTTCTTTTCTAGTAAAGTACCAAGTATAGCAACAGCTTTAGCTAAATCATTATAAGAAGGTTCTACCTCATTGTAATTGTCGCTGTCAAGATCAGCGTTGTCGGTGGAGCTTTGTAACATCCCAAAAAAATTAAATTTGAAAATATAAAGCTTTTGAATTATTTTTGCCGTATATTCTATTTGAATTTGGATTTTTATAGTGTTTCTTAAAAACTTTGGTTGAGATTCTGGTAATTAAAGAAATTTATGAAAAACAAAACAAACATTAGTAATGCTATAATAGAAAATATGTAAATAATAGAAAACTAAAATTTTAAATACGAATCTGAAAAGATGATCCAGCATGAGAAGGAGAAACCTAAGTTAAAATATAAAATCTCATTATGGAAATAATAGCATACAAAAACCTAGAATTTGGACAGTCGAAAATTTGTAAATACAATTTGTAGCAAAAGTTAAATAAAATCGAAGCAGAAGACTGTATATGTTGTATCAAGATAATTGAACCAGGACTTAAATTAAAATTTCAAAATAGCTAAAGCTTCTCATTATCTCTCATTCTTTTTCCATTTTTCCTCACTCTTTTACTCCTCTCTCACTTCTATGTGGGCCTAGCCCCTCTCTCTTCCCTCTCTCTTTTTCCTCTCTCTGCCAGCGGGCCCGGGGCACCCCTCTCGCTCCCTTTCTCTGCCGCGCGGGACCGCCTCCTCCCTCTGCTTTCTTCCCCACTCTCTCTTCCTTCCCGTGCGCTGCGCCTCCTTCTCCCCTTTTCTTTCCTCTGCGCCTTCCCCGTGGCAGCCATGCACGCGCCCCGCCCGCGGTTTCTTTTGCCGTCGCCCACAGTTCCGCGCCACCGCCCACCGTTTTCGGCGCCTTCGTCCCTGGTTTCCTCCCCGCTCCGCTGCAACACTTGGCCACGCGGCAGCAAAAGTCTGCCGGCCGGCTCACGCGGCACAAAGCTGCAGAGCGGGTAGAGTGAAGTCACGCACAAGGATTCGCAAAATCTCAGCACAGCTGCCTTGTCTCTGTCGCCTGCCGTTGCTTCCGCCGCCCGCCGACGTGACAGCACGGAGGGCTCCTCGCGGCAAGCTCCCGCCCACTCTCCTATTAGAGCAGCCAAGGCCTCCCGGAGCTCACCCACACCACACTCTTCCTCCTGCCGAAACCAATTGCACCGAAAGCCCTTCAATCGCCGGCAAACCCGTCTTCTTCCCCAATTCCGGCCGCCCGACCCGCCGCCGATTGAAGCCGAGCCGAGCCGATTCCTCTCAGCCGCACCACCCTCGGAGCAAGGCGAAGCTCCTCCCGACCTTGCCCGAGCCCCTCCGAGCCTGTAGCCCACCGGCAACGCGAGCTCCTCTGCGCCGCCGCCGTGCACGCCGCCGGCTCACCTCGGTACTTCCCCGGCCGAGCCGACGCCATGGGCGAGTTCCTCTGGTCCCCTACTTCTCATGCGCCGGTCAATTTCTCCTTCCTCCACCACGCCGTCGCACCATGACTACCTCACCGCCGGCCGCATCGGACCACCGCCGGCCTGCTCCAACGCCTCTCGGCCGGAGCCGCCACCTCCAGAGGCTTCCTCTCCTGCGCGGGTTACCGTTTTGGCCGTCGCCACCGCCTGCCCAGCCGCTTCCCGCCGGCAATCCCACCGCCCGTACGCCGCCCCGACTTCCTCTGTTTCTGGCCACTGCTGTCTCGGCTCAACTGCATTCTTCGCTTCTAATAACCAGGTAACACCAGTCGGTCGAGTGGCTAGCCGAGCGCGCGTTTGGTTAGGAGACCTGAGTTCGATCCCCATTGTCGCATGTAGTAGTGAAGAGTTTTTCGGAATTTTTGCCGAGCTACAGTTGGGAGGGAAATCAGGAAAATCCAAAATAATTAATGAAAGATGCAAAAATTTATTAGGGTATAAATGAGCTTATTTAATGTACAATCATGGATTAATCAATAAATGTTAATGATTAATGTGTCTTCAATCTTTATTTTAAAAGCTTAATTATTGCTCAAAGGCATAGTGAGGAATTTAGCTGTAATCTTGTTTGGGTTATGCTCACATGAAATGACGACTTAACAAATGAGGATGGTCTAAAGAAATAAATCCTAAACCGTGGCATACTAGTAAATGTGATGGAATTAACCGTAGCATGGTTTGAAACATAACCATCATCTCTATGCCCCAAACAATTAGAAGAACCCTTTTTGACTATTAGATGAGTTGGATATTAAGCCACTAATATTTGTACTAGTTCATGCATGCATGATTAATATGGTTTGAGCGCTCATCTAAAAGGCTAATTATTAATTCAAAGCAATAATAAATAAATATGGCTTTGGTTAAATACTCAAAAAGATTAACCTTAATTATACTATATGCCCTAACATTTAACATATCGTCATTAGACAAATCTCCTTAGTGATGTAATTAAAAGGCTATATTAAAATATAACTTGATATAACAAGCCTTGCCCAGATGAAAGAATTTACATTAAAACTAAAACCAAGCTTAATAATAATTGAGATATAGACAAAGAGATAATGGTGCCATTAATTAAGTCCTGATATTAGTGTGTTAAGCGTGATTGCATATAACGAGTTAGTACCCATATAAATAGATCCTAATTCAAATTAAACTAGGCCTAGTGGTAACTGAGGATACATAAAATATCACGCCATAAAATGCTATAACCCCGGACTCTAGGATTAATTCGGTGAGCTAAAATTCGTATACGTCGCGTATATAGTTCAGGCCTTGAATATTAGTGCTCGACAAAACAACGTTCAGCTAAACTTGTACACCGATCCATAGGCCCAACCTGACTCATGGAACATTCTTAATAAATGTAAAAACCATAATTGTAATTATTAACCTAAAGGCTGAGTCATGATAATCTGCCATCAACTATACCTAGCCATCCTCCAAAACCGAAGTAGAATATTCTTGTGAGTGTTCTTTCATCCTAAACCTTCTTGGGCCTCTATCCCGACGGATTTTCTCTAACCGTTCATCACCTCGATCCAACCCTTTTGACTCCATCAATACTCCGGGCCCCATCGACCTTGCCTCGAATCACTCAAATCACACGTCAACTCATAATAAAGCTAAATTGAGTTTATTTGGATTTATGTGGGTATTTTGAGTTATTCGCCTTTATTTGTATTTAGCACGTAATTAGAATTGGGAGTCACGAAGATTCAATGGATCGAGCGAGATCAAGATCGAGGTGAAGAAAAAGGCCGAGAGCTCAAGACCATCAAACGAGAAAGCATTGTGTGAGCTCAAGACCGCGGTAAACCGCGCCAGGCGAGTCAATACTTTGATCATGTTGAACCTACATTTTTTGCAAATTACTTTTGTTTAAATTATCAAATTGCATGCTATTATTTTATGTGCAACTACATGTTTAATTCAAGATTCTAGTATATGCCTATTGTTGCCTTGATTAATATTATACCCCCTTTTGAATATTGATTATGCGAACCTTGTCGCCCTAGCAAAAATTATAATAGTATCCTTTCGAAAATAAGTCCGTAATTATATGCCATGCTTAGTACTACGTAGATACCCAGGGGCGCTGAAATGCCCCAAGCATCATCAACATTTTCAATCATGAGAAACTGGTTTGGGCAGTCATGGTGATAATGACTGGTATTAGTATTGGATATGATTATTTTATGCTCCCAAAAACCTCAACTTGCTTAAATATCTGGGCGGATGATTTGGGGGCTGGTATGTGGTGCGGTGGGAGCACAAGTTATGAAGTGTGGTAGAACCGCCCAGGTAATACTAAGGACTGAATCTTGTCATGATCTCCCACGTAAAACAGTGCAACCACATGTCTGTAAATTACAACTTGGCTAAGTAGCGGTATCGAAACTCCCCGACTCATCTCACCGGTAGTGGATAGACGTGGTTATGCAAGGGCAGAGGAGGCCTAAAGGGACACCGAGTGGAGGGTGACGTTCACCAGTCGTACTAGCATTGGGGGGAGTGGAGCCCGCATAATGCTAGTAGTCGTGGTGAACATCCCGTGCAACGTATGGGACCCACCGCAAGTGGGAATAGCCCATAGGGTGAGATGACTAGTGGAACTAGATATTCTGAACAGTCATGTGATGATCTATTTGACCACCTGACCAAGGAATCAGATGGGGCAATAGGTGGATTATCGCTTGTGGTGAAAGTGTACACACTCTGCAGAGTCAAAACTATTCAAATAGCCGTGCCCACGGTTATGGGCGGACATGGGATCTTAACCAGATATAGTTCTATTTCAAAAACTTTGTGGACGGGAATGGAAAAATAGAGGGCAGTGAAAGGCCCTGAATTGTGTTGTCCTGGGTGTCGCCCCAGTGATAAGTTAAGCGGCTATAACGCTGAAAGATTAAGCATACGGTGCAGATGCCATGTAACGGTGGATGGAATCTGAATCGCTACTGTTATTGCATTCTCGTACACATTATGTTTTGTGCAAACTGCTAAGTCTCAGGGAATTTCTATGTATTGTATTTCAAAAGCAAAATAATGATAATACTTCTCATAAAATTAAATGTCAGGAATAATAAATAGAGTCGTAAGAATAGAAGATGGTTGTTTGTGGTAAATGCATAAAAATATCGGCGGATCCATGTCGATCATAAAAAGAGAACAATAGTGAAGATTCTAGGAGAAATAAATTGGTGGAGCCTAAATGGATTGATAGGCCAGATAGAAGATTTAAATGATTTTTGGGGAATTAGGAAGTGCAAGAGAAATTGCGGGATTACGATATGGACAAATAGTATGAATTCTTGGAAGAGGCTGGGAATAATGTGATTGATAGGATTTGATCAAAATACTAGAAGGATGAATTGAATTTTGGGTACATCGGAGGAATAATAATAATTACCGGAGTATAATCTGGATCAATAATTTTGGGGAATTAGAAGAGTGTAAAGGTAATTGTTGGATTTAATGGGATTAGTAGAATTTGACCTAGACGGATGATTTGAATTTGAGGAAATTTGGAGATATGATAATTGGAGTATAAACTTGATTAATGATATTCTCGGTGGAGAAATATTGATAAATTAGTTAGGGACAATTAGTGACAAATAAGGTTGATTATGGAAAAAGCATATTATGGTCTTGGATGATTAGCAGAAAGGATTGAATGATTAGAAAATACTGGTACGAATGATTTCGGCGGTTTAAAAAGTAACCAGGTTAGAGAATCAATAGAATTCAGAGGTGAGGAGCTGGTGGATAGCGATTACAAGATTGGATTATTAAGAAAATTGGAACACAAAAAGTATTGGTGGGTGATAGCATAGAAAGTGCATAATCGGTGGAATAGATAAGTGATGATACTCGTTGTTCGGAGTTTTAGTCAGCGGTAATAATACCATGATTAAATAAAAAGAATAATGCGAAGAGCAATTTTTGGCAAATAAAGCAACCCGAGCCTCTCCTTTGATTAGCCATGCATACTATTTATTTGCATTCTGTGTATTGGCTCGCGGAGCACGGTGGTTAGTGTGCTCACACTGGCTCTCACAACAAATCCAGAGTCAAGAATCTGATCACTGCGCATCAGCAACACTATGGGTCATGATGACAAAGAAGATGAGGATGTCAAGGGCTAGGCCGCGAACCTCCAGTTGGCTGCCTGTGGGCACGTCCTGAGGGTTCCACCTGTGTGCTTCATTCTTCCGCTGCTGCAACTTATTGATTTCGGCCTAATCGGCCCATGTGTAAGTTTACTATTATATTTACGCTTCCGCATGGTATGTATTTGATATTCATCTTCTGTATCTGTGAGCACTATCTACTGATCCAGGGAATAGTGCAATTAATCACAGAGGATTCCGGATGTTAAAATCTGGGGTCTGACAAGCTTTTGCTACTTACCATTAGACACAACCCAATTAAATCTTTCTTGCCTTTGGGAGTATCAAACTCGTTGTCCGTGTCCACATCATTCAAATTAATTTGCCCAAGAGCCGAAAGA
The DNA here is from genome assembly GCA_036346245.1 of Bonia amplexicaulis. Taxonomy (NCBI): domain Eukaryota; kingdom Viridiplantae; phylum Streptophyta; class Magnoliopsida; order Poales; family Poaceae; genus Bonia; species Bonia amplexicaulis. The sequence continues at coordinate 20,482,090 of CM070747.1, read as the reverse complement.
ACACGATGCACCACCTTGCGATTTATATACCCCTTCTTTTTATTCTTCCTCTTTTCTTTCTCCATCTCTTCTTCCTTCTCATTCTCTTCCCTTGCAAATCTTGCTAGAAACTTTGGACATTTGCGACGAATATGATTGAGGTCACCACACTCATAGCACATTTGAGAACCAAAATTTTCTCTCTTTCTTGATCTCACATTCTGCAAAGCTCTTGTGAAACGTGTAGAGAGGAGTGCCAAATCATCTTCCTGGAGTTGCTCTAGCTGTTCATCGGTTAGTGACGACAAAAAAGACAAAGCATAGCAAGTGGAAGAATTATCATCATTAGACTTGCTAGATTGTGAAGCTAAAACAATTGATTTATTACCATTATTTTTTCTAGCAAAAACATCTAATTCATGAGTTTTCAATTTAGAATAAAGTACATCTAATGTAAGTGTACTCATGATAGTAGATTCTCTAATGGATGTAACCTTCATCTCCCATATAGACATATCTAATGCTCCAAGTAATTGACGTGCATTTTCAGCATCAATATAAGTAACATTAACAGCACGTAGGTTACTAAGAATTTTATTAAAGCGGGCAAAGAAATCATCTATTGATTCACCAGGTTTCATCTCAAAATGCATGTAATCCTTTTTGTACATATCTTGACGTATCTCTTTAATAATAGATGAACCCTCATGATAATCACATAGTACTTTTCATACCTCATATGCGGATTTAAGATGCACAACACGATCAAAATCACTCCTTCCTAGTCCTTGAATTATCAGGTTCCTTGCCTTACTATTTGCCTCCACTTGTGCTATATTTGCTGCTGACACAGCATCGTTCTCGGGCACTTGATAAGGCTTGTATACCTTCTCCCATATTGCAAAGTCTTAAGCTTGAATATATGCCTCCATCTTCGCTTTCCAATACTGATAATCAACACCATCGAAAACACAAGGTTTTGTGGAATACCTATCTGTCGACATGTTTTCTAATCACCGGTTAAGATCAATTAGAAAAATAAATATGCTCTGATACCACTTGTAGGATCATTGATAGCAATCGGAGGGGGTGAATGATTGCAGCACACAGCGGAACTTTTTTTTTTATAAATTTTCTGCCTTTCGATTGTTTAAACTACAAAAACCAGAAATAGCAGAAGCGGAATTTTTTTTTCTGATTTACTGTAGCAGTTACCGTAGCAAAGTACTGTAGTAGTTACTGTAGCAAAATACTTCGATCGATAACTGATCAGTGAAACGCGTTTTTGATTCAATCTAGCAATCAATTTTTAATCAAAACTAATTTATATATGTAAGCAAGAAAAATACCTAGACATAGATAACTGCATGGAGAATTCATAGGAATCAGAAAACCAAGAAAAATGATAATATATGCGAATTAAAAAATTCATAAACTTTTATTCAAAAAGTCAGACACTATTTATCCTTCCTTTGCGTCTTGCGCCCTGTTTTTTTCTTTTCCCGATCGCTCCGTACCGCGCTGCCCAAAACACCCTTTTTATCGTGTTCTCTCAATCACAGCGCACTCTCTATTTTTCAGGTACAGCCGGCTGCCCTTTTATACAGCCTCCTACGGATCCTATTCAATCTTGCTTAAAATCCTATTCTAACTCATTCAACTAGATTTGATCCTTTTTATCGCAACTAGACTTTTGGCCCACAATTTCCAAGAGACCCGAAACCCTTTCTAACATGAGTTTTTCAAAATTCTAACTTTCCTAACGCGTCACGTGTCGAAGCCTCCAGAACCGTACCTCCCGTAGCTTCTCCACGTATCATCCACCATGTGTCGTAGCTCCGAACTGCACCTCCGTAGCTCCAACATGTATCATCCATCTCTGATCTCTATGCGTCCCAAACATGAGCCTGACCATCTCGCATGACATCCTCGACCGTCTGGACCTCAGATCTTCCAATCCTAGTCCCGGTCCTCCTCGTCACCGACCATGATCGCCTTCATGCTCAACCTGCATATGCAAAGAGCAAAGAATATTCTTCCGGCACAAATTCATCCCAACTTGACCAACATCAGTCCATACGCGCACACATAACACAACTCTTATAACAACGCTAAGCAATATTACCAAATATTCATCATCGTAAATTAACCATTATCAATTATTTATTACCAAAATATCCTAAATCTAGTCACATGGTCTAACAATTTTCAAAGTTGGTGTGAAAAGGCAGAGGTAAAGAATCTTAAACCATATTCAATGAATCACAGTTTTCTCTCTTTTTTCCCCAAGAAGGCAGTGGAGTGTAGTTTAACAACATCTGTTACCGACTTACCGGATTGTTGATTGTTTTGTACATTTCCTCTCACAAGTATTCTTCGTACCTAAGTATTCCTACATGTTTAATTATTTCGAATGCAGCAATATCATATTCTGCCGAAATGGCAATGCCAAACAGAGATCTAGTGGCAGGAATCTATTGGCAGGAAAACATATGGTCTGTTCTTTTTGACTTTGACTTTTGGTTTTTGGCTATGGCTTGTGACTTTTGAGCTGTTTATGTGAGAGATTACAGAGTAACTGAAACTCACGTGTGATTTTTGCCGATATAAATAAAATCGGTACAGTATGTACTATAATTAACTAGTAGATACTATTTAAAAAAAAACACTCCGTTTAAAAATTAGTTATGATAAAAAATCCAAAAACTATAGCCAAGAGCTGAAAAAGAACATGCCCATAACTTAATTACCTGGATTTTGTGCTAGGTACATGTGCTCGTACCTGAGATTCCATTTGATTTTTAGGAGCTTTTTTTAGGGAAGATCTTTAGGAGTTGCTACGTATTAAGGTTTGAGAGGCCTGCCTAACTGGAAAACAGTTTGCAGGTAGTCTTAAACCATGGCCCATCCTGCCTTTTCAACGTCTAGCCGAGCATGGCAGGCCGACAAGTCTGGTTTCTGCCTTGGTTTTCTGTTTTTGCTTGCTAACGAGCCCAGGATGTGATTAGTGATTTGGCCCATGAGGCCGTGACTGGGAGCGACATGCAGCAAGCACCTGATGCTCCAAAAAGAAGAGACATGTACGAACCATGGACAATGAAGTGATGATGATCCTATTCTTTTTTAACTTTTAGTTTTTGTTTTTGATTTTTCTATAGTAACTAGTTTTTAAACGAAGTGTCTTTTTAAGATAGAGTCTACTAGTTAATTGTAGTACATACTTTATCAACTTCATTTATATCGGTAAAAATCGCACGTGAATTTCTGCTACTCTATAATTGCTCCTACGAACAACCCAAAAACTATAAACCGTAGCTAAAAGCCATAAGTTTTTGTAAAAAGAAAAGGCCCGATGATTGATTGCTAATTGCAGTACACAATTTGATGTGGATTCAACGTGGTAAGTAGACTCCATGCTTCTCATCTCCCGTAGAGGTTGCGCAAATCTTAAAGCACCACCGACGGGTGAATATGTTTAATCTATCCTTTATTGGTGCTTTATTATTTGCGCAATTTACTCTGAGGAGGAACATAGAACCACCCGTGGGGTGCGTGATTCCATTAGTCGTTACTTTCTCCTTGCAAAAAAAAGGGCAGAAAGGAGAAGAAAGTGGCCGGAGATTGTACAGTGCATCATGCATGTTTCTTTGCCACCTGCTGCTGACATGATGTGCAGAACCTTACGAGTGCTATCTATCATCTGGGTTCTTTTCGGTAAGCCTTGGCTATGATTGCTGACTTTCAATTTTAATGTGAGTATTTGTGTAAATAGATTAAATGTTAATAAATTGATAAGTTGTTTTAAAAGATTATTTCGATAAACTGTTTTAAAAAGACGACTGAGAAATCGTCTTATTTATTTATTTTGAAAGAAATCATATAATATAAGTTATAAGTCATGGACTGAAAAAAGCCGGTGTTCCTTCCGGTCAGGAAATTAATTAATTAACAATCTTTACTTGCATAGTACATCACATAAACTAGCTGCTTAATTAGCTGAAGCACGTGATCAAAAGTTGAATCTTTTTAATGGCACAGATTAGCTAAGAATGTCGCCTCCAGGCTCGAGCGTGTCCTGTTAATTTAAAGCAAGTCCGATCGAAAAGCTGATGGAGTTGAGAATTTTTTTTTGTACGAATAATCTATTTTTTATTCAAAATTATAGAAATATACCCGTAGCAATATTTTTTATAGAAATAGGCTCAAGTCGTCTAATGGAGGGCGACTGAAGTCAATCGCCAAACAGGGGGCGACAGATGTCCAGTCGCCCGACCCATTAGGCGACTATAACCAGTCGCTCCCCTATTAGGCGATTTTAGGTGCAGTAGCCCAACGGGGGTGTGAATTTTGTCAATTTTGTAGTTTTTGTAGGTTTTAGCTGGAGTTTGTAGCGCCGAGTCGTGCGGTGCCCGACCGCACGACCTGTTGTATTGTTAAGGATTAAAGTTTCATCGATTAGCTGTTTCGTGTTTTCACAAAATGAGGTACAAATTTTGTATTGTTGTTTTGATAAGACTGTATATAGTTGCACAATTTTTTTGTAGTTATAAACATTACGTGTACATTTGGTTTGAGTCATTTGCTGGAAATTATGTTGTCACTTATTCCACATTTCATTGTTATTTGTTGCCATTCGTTGCAAATTACGTTTATTGCATATTATATGGCCACTGTAGGCAATATGCATATTATGCGTCTAACATGACAAGTACGTACGCATGTGGCCACTTTAGGTAACAGTTTGCAGTAGACATACATAGATCAACTCTGTAGTAGGAGAAGACACGATAACAATAAACAGAAGATAGAACATAGCATAAAACATTACGAACATAGACAAGAACAACCTCGAACACTACAACTTGATGATACCAATAAAGACAAGAAAGAAAATAGCACAAAGCTGGCCCATTTTGTCTTGTCACTGTTGATGGGAACGGGGTCCCGATCTTCCAACAGGTTCTGGATAAATTCGATTTGGTGGAGTCGCGACACAAATCGATCCGGCTTCCGAACAACACGTCCCGAACCCCGCAATCGCAGCACCACGTCTCCTCAGGTTATCAACCGTGCGCTGCCCGGTTGACCTTGCCAAGAAGGCTAATCCTCGCCTGTGAATCGAAGAACACAAGCAAGAACAAGGAAGAACACAACCAAATTGCAGATATATTGATGAAGCACTCGAAAATTGGGGTCTCACAAACCGATGACGGCGAAACTGTTCAAAGACAGAATTAATCTAAGCAAAACCCAACCCTAATGGTGGGGGTGGCGGCTGTATATAAAGGAGTAAGGGGCGTGCAAAACCCCTGGACGCGTCCTTAATGGACTCCAACACGATACAAAGCCGAACGGCCCAAAAGACGGTGTCACAGCACCCTGACAGATTCTGGACGTCCACTTGTTTCGACGATTCCCGTTGACTCAGAAGGAATTTTGATATGAGACCAGAGCCATTGGAAAGCTTATCTTCTCAGCTTTCCATACATATGTGGAACGTCCAAAACGGAGTCCGGATGCAATCTGGGCGTCCGTTTTAGTGCGGCCTGGTCCTGGACTCCGAATTGGATTCGAAGTGGGCTTGAGTTGGACATCCAACATGATTCGACCACCCTTGCTGGACTCGTGCGCCTCGTAGCCCTTCTCCAAGTACTTCTTGATCCTCTCCATGGTTCCTAATCATAATTAAATCATTAGGTAGTAATCGATTCTCAAATGAACAAAAGAAGTACTTAGGAACGAGCTCACATGTAAATTCAATTGTCGGTGAGCTCTAGTGATTGGTCCTTGAATATCAAGTGGAGGAGTGTTGTGTATATCTGAAGAAGTGATGTCCTCATCAACTGTGTACCATGTTTGCTATTGCCAACATAGCAAGTTCATATGATCTGACATGCTGCTGCGTGAACCCTTTCTGCATGTGTGTCTGCCACAGGAAGGACGGCGAGCCACGTCCAAGACGCCCCCCTTTGGAACACTCCATGTGGGTACCGAGAGGCACATTCTATCGGTAGGCGTACTTTGTGTGGTGTATGTGGAGAGAATTAGTAGCTTAATATTGTATGCTATTTTGTTTATGGTGTTTGATATTGTGTTCTAAGTGTACGCTACGAGTGTTGTTTTTATTGGTGTTGCTCCCTGTACTACTTTTCGATAATTTATGTATGTGCAATTCTATCCATTCAGATTCAGATATTTTTTTTGCCGGACATGAGGAGCTTACTTGTACGGTGCCAAGCTAACTTGTACTTCTCCTTACCTTCTCAATGCGACCGCAACAATGCACAAACCATTCAATTACATGCTTAACAACATTGAAAATTATTTCGAACATCACTTACCATCGTATGTACAGGTCGTTCTCCAGTCAATCGTTCCTAATTTTTTTTCCAAAATTTGTTACGCACCTACAACATACAATGAACATAAACTTTTATTACAACTCCAGCAGATTAGTTTCCAACTAAAACATACAAAAACTACAAAATTGACAAAATTCACAGGGGAGTGATCGGTCGCCCCCCATTGGGCTACTGCACCTAAAGTCACCCAATGGGGGAGCGACTCATTATAGTCGCCCAATGGGTCGGTCGACTGGACATCTGTCGCTCGCTGTTTAGCGCTTGACTCCAGTCGCCCCCATTGGGCGACTTGAGCCTATTTCTATAAAAAATGTTGCTGTGGGTATATTTTTGTAATTTTGAATAAAAATAGATTATTCGTACAAAAAAATCATGGAGTTAATATATCTACCAATCCGGTCTGGATACAAAGCACTAATATTTTAGCTCGACAACAGGGGAGAAAAAAGGGGTGAAAGGCACTTCGGTCATGTGTGCCGATGCAAGTGACCGGACAGGGCAATATTTTATTGGTTATTTATTGCTAAGAGATGCATGTGGATTCATCTATTAGCTCAATGCGGATACTGGTCTTATACTGAAATTGAATATATAAAGCTTGAACTCTAAATCTTTGCTGGTTCAGTTTTATTCCTGCAGTTAGATACTTTTGACATAATTCTGTAGTCTGTGATCACAATTACTACATCACCTATTCCTCTGTTAGTCATTTTGGCTCTCTGCATAACTTGTTTAATTGTGAGTCTATACTCTGGAGCATATCAGTTAGTTGGCTGATTTTAGAGGTATTTGGTGGGCATTCGGTTGAGTGCTGTCTGCTGGCCGAAAATATCATGTAGTTCCAGTCGCTGAAATTTTGTTTAGAGCTCAAGGTTTAAAACTCATTTGGCGTATTCAATCAATGAAGAGTATAAGACCATAATAGCGGGACGGCCAAGATTAAATCTTGTGTAACGCTATATCTGAGAGCACTAAACAATAATTAAAACTTGTGCTTTTTGCTAAGTTTCATTAATTCCTTGTTCATGAGAATGATTTACATGGTCATTTTAGCAGTAATTTTGGTTCATATGAGAAATATATGTTCTTCTATAAATAACATGGAAGAATAACATATTTTTATGCAATTTATGTCTTTTTTATGCAATTTATGTCATTTATGTTTTGCTAGAAATGTGTTTTGATAAAACTTAATTGCGCTAGAATTAAATTCAAATTTATGCTTATACCACATTATTTACAACAATCCAGAAAACCAACTATTAAAGAAATGGCTTCATTGTCCGATATTGTTAAGCTGGAAGTGTTTGACGGTGTCAACTTTAAACGTTGCCAAGCTAAAACTAAGTTATGGCTTACTGATCTCAAATTCTTTTGGGTCATTTCGAATCCTCCAATGTTCCCATTGGAAATTCCTGAAATGATACGATGGGAGGATGCGAACAACTCAGTCTTATCTCGTTTGTTAGTAGTCTTATCCAACCGGCTGTTCGACGTGTACGTGAAATTTAAAGATGCCAAACACGCCACTACTGGTACCCCCAATCTGGCTATCTGCTACGTGCTTGTGCAACTATGGAATTGGGAGCACTTTCCTATTGGACGTCTGATTATCGTGACGCCAGTGCACCCGTTCGGCGAGTTCGCCGACCTAACAGATGGATCCACTATGGGCATCCGGTGGACTACTGTCCATCTGCAATAGGCGAAGGGAAAACCGTCGAGGTGGTACTTGCTGTGGCACGATGAGTTCGAGTCGTTGCACGACAGCGATGTCTTATGGGGTCCACAGACTATAGATTTTGTGGATCATGTATCGCTGCAGGAGCTATCCCTGCAATGCCTGGAGGACGCCGAGCTATGGGTGACAACACACTATCTGTTGTTCTCGTACATGGTGGAGGCTTACGCGCCACAACGCGTAATGTGATAGTTCGATTTGCACCAGGCCGTGCCCCCTCTGGACGGCAGAGTCCTACCGCAAGCCAAACATCGGTGAGTCAAACTCCAAACGACTAATGTGTACACTTTATATGTCTTGCTATGTAACATCGATGATTCTGTAAATGTAGATAATCAAGGGCTGGTCGGCATGGTACGGACTAGCAAGCACTACAGCAACAGTGGACGACGGCATGGACGAATAGGGCGCATCTCGATGTCGTCATGGAGTAGCCTCCGTACGACATCCAGACATACGACGATTACTTGGATAGGTACATACCCCGGTCACGCAACAGACTCACCATTCCTCAACCAGATCGCCCCGAGCAGATCACGCACGAGGAAAGTCTGCAACGCTCGATCGATCCACACAGTGCTTCGCAGCAACATGACCGCGCAAGATAGTTCTAATTTCTCACCGTTTCATTTAAAAAATTCATACTGGTCGTTATTGAGCATGTTTCGTATGTCACTTCAGCTGAAGTGGGCGCAGCGCATTGCAAGGGCGTCTGAGGCCACCATCACCAGCCCGGAGACACCACCGGCCATGTAGAATAAAGTACATCCTAAAATAGGCCAAAAAATAGTACACAACCTAAGCTGCAGCCATTCCACGGACCACACTGTGCACATAAGCCACCCAGTGGGGGCACCATGCTCACCCGCTAGGTCATCGCGACTTAGCGAGTTCGGCCAGCCATCGCAATTTACCAAATCTATCTGGCGTCGTAGTACTAGCGGTCGATCATCCGTGCGTCGTACTGACGAGGAGATTCGTCATCGAGATGCATCACTTTTGACGTATGCACCACCTGCACAGACTATCACTCCCCGTTCTTCATCTTCGCTGAATATTCGGGAGTGTAACATCCCAAAAACTTGCTTTCTTTAAAAATTTACTATACTCATACGGCGCAAGAGGAGGCTTCTGACTATGGTGGATTTAACCTTTCAGCGGTGAAACCTCAGCGGGTGGTGTCTAGCTAAATTGGAGTGAGGTAAAGATTTTGTGATAAATTATCTGGGTCTCATGCCTAAGTAAGAATGTTGGCTATTAAGATGACTTATCTCTTATGGGTAAAGTTGTACAATCTCTGTAGAGTGTAAAAACTATTCGAATAGCCGTGTCCACGGTCAAGGGCGGGCAAGGTGCGCTTTCACATGGTAGATCTTTGGTTTTGGTTTTAAAGTAAAAGTTTTGAGAACTCGAGAGTGGAAGGAACTCTTGAAAGTGTGTCTTGTCGGATGGAGCCAGTGCGGGTGGATGGAACCCGTAGTCTTGAACCTTGGCGGTTAGAACTGGTCAACTAATGTTGGTGGATGGAACCTTCACTGAAAATTTCTTGATTGTTTCTGTTAAAGCAATTACTTTATTAAATTAATGCATTCGAAAATAGTTAATGGTATTTGAAATAAAATATTGCTTTGTGCAAAAGAACCATATTATCCTTCCTTTGTTAAGCCCTGCATCTACTGCATTTTTCCAAGTCTTGCAGAGTAGTTTATGTACTCACATACTGCACTCAAAACAAATCTCAGAGGATTATGAAGCTCAAGAAGGAGATTACGACTACTTCGCGTGTGGATATGATGAAGGCTTTACGGATTACTAGGCTGCGCTTCCCGAGTCAATTGCCTATGGCGTATTGATGGGTCTTCGCCAGAATTTCTTTTGCTTTCGTTGTGCTTTATGAGTTTGAGAGGTCTTAAAAACACAGTTGTAATAAAGAGGCCTTATGGTCTGTACTCTCTATTATTGTAATAAAGCGTTATTGGTTATGTAATCATCACTTTTTGACTGTGTACACTAACTTTGATCTGGGACTAGCGCAGTAATACACAGATGGTTCGGATTCGGAAATCCGGGGTCCCGATAAGGAGGTATGAGATTTGCATTGTACATCTGGAATATTTATTGTGATTAATATCGTTTCATCTTGTAGTCTCCAATTCAACATGGAGGTGATGATGAGTCCACCAATGATGATACGTGCCTCCCAGATGCTTCTAGAGAGCACTACACGACGCTAGGGTTTGCGACTTCGCAGGCGAGCTCGGCGTTCACAAGATACCTGTGGTTTGGACACTTGCAAGGCGAGCTCTTTCGGTTTTGCTGCCACATCGTATGGTCAAGGTGAGAGCTCCTTCACACCACAAGAGGGATTTCTAGAGTTCTTCATTCATGACATTATTGTGGGCGGCTCGCAGTTCGGCATGTCTCAGCTGAAGGACATCGACCATTACCAGATCCAGCCTACCGTACCTGAGCCTACTGGACCACCGCTGGCCACTGATCAAATAGAACGGTCCCCATACCTCCTTCGACCCAAGACGCAACCTTCGGACCGACCGACGTACCCCACGGAACATGCTCATGCTCAACGGAAGACAAGGCCATATACGGGGAGGCAGACGCAACGAGGAGGTAGCAGTGGCTCAGATGGGTGAGACATATCACATCTAGTATGATGTATTTTTTATTACTACAATTACTTTTACTTGTACAAGTATTCCTAATGTATAAAATTCTAAACAAATCATGAAATATTCATAAATTCATGATTAAATTAACGCAAATAAACGTGGCAAATTTTAACCATATAAAATTCTCAAAAAATTACACAATAACTATGACTATGTCGGAAGATTTCATATAAAATTTTATAATTTTTGGAGCTCGTTTTCTATATATAAAAGCTTATACAAATATCAAAATTATATGCATTTTTTAGCAATATTCACAATGGATAAAATTACACAAAATTACACTGTGAAGTAAATTGTGTCGGGATGTTGTACATAAATCTTCGTAACTTTTTAAGCTCATTTGATATATTTAAAAATTCAAATAAACACTAAATAACAAATTAGGGCAGCTAATTAAGCCGGTTAATCAGCCGACTGTCCCCTGGAATACGATGTGCATACTACACTATGCGCAATAGTGCTAAATCTACTAAAAATTCTGATAAGACATGTGTGCCATACTTGTTTTTTATCTTTTTGAACTCAAGTTTACAGGCCATACTAGTTCGACTGGTCGGGCAGTTAGGAGGGCTGTTTATGTTGGTTTCTAAAATCTGTTTTTCTATAGTAAATAATTTTTCTATAGTATCTAATTTTTAAATGGTGTGTCTTTTCAATGCGAGGTTTACTAGTCGATTGTAATACACAATACAATGACTTTATTTCTATCGAGTAAAATCACACACGAGTATTTTTCTCTATAAGTTATTATTATTTATAAGTCAAAGCTAAAAGTCTACATGAACGAGCCCTAAGACACCATTTCACGAAAAGAAAACATGGCTACGGACTATGGGCTTTCATTATCCGGAAAGGCCTACCGATGGCTATACGCCGTGTGCCACCTACCCCGCGGCCCATGCTACGCAAAGCTGCTCAGCCTGTCCACTCATGTTCATATGAATCAAGGGGCCTTTTTTGCGATTCAAAAATTCAAATGATCCCATCTTTTAAACCGATTATCCAATTCACAATCATTTGTATCATCATGTTCTTTGCAACGAGATCTTCAAAACTATACCACATATATATTTAAACCTAGCAATGATATTATATAATAAAAATGTACCGCATGTTACTTCCTAGTATTCCACTATTTGACAGAGAATGTTCCATACGTATATTTCGAATATCTCGACTTAAAAGGTAGACTACGCTTCAAACGGATGTACATGGATACTCGGCTTGAAATTATTCGAATTCACTTTTGAACTGTTCACATAAACGGCACCGAGTCAAATTTGAAAAAAAAAATAACTATAATGTTATTTATATGAATAGTTCTACTTTTTCAGCTGGTGGGCTGATGGGGTAGGCGGCAGGTGGCCATATGCCGCGCGCGGCATATGGGATTTCTCCCATAAGGGACAAGCCCTTCTTAAGCCTACTACAGAGTGGGCCGAAATCTCTGACCATGTGCCACCCTAAAGGCCGAAAATAGCTCAAAAGCTTTCTCCAGAAAGCCCAGCACGAATATTGGAGCCGCCGCCCGTCCCTTCCTTTCTTCTCCCCCAATCCAGCTCAAACGAGAGCAAAAAGGAAGCACAAGAACACCAAGAAGAAGGTAGCTCTCCTCCCCCCGAATCACTCACGAGCCGAGATCAGGTACGAGCTCCGCTCCGAACCCGTCTCCATCCTGCAGCTACTTGATTCCGCGCGTGGTTTACAAATCAATCGGCTCGGGGGATTTCTAGGGTTTCCGTCGCGTTGTTTTTGTTCGTTGCTCGCTAGATCGGGGACGAGGCTGGAGCGGAACCGAGGTCGATGCCCTATGCCGCGGAGCAGGGGGCGTGGGTAGGCTGCGGGTTGCGGTGATTTGGAGATGGTTGGCGTGATCTTGATTTTTTTTTTTGGCGTGGTGCAGGATGGTCGGATCGATGGATCTTCCGGCCAAGGGCGGGTTCAGCTTCGACCTGTGCCGCAGGAACGACATGCTGGAGAAGAAGGGCCTCAAGGCCCCCGGGTTCAGGAAGACTGGCACCACCATTGTCGGTCTCGTGTTTCAGGTGTGGCCTTCCTCTCCTGTTAGTAGCTTGTGGTGTTTAGTGTGCTTCGTGCGCTTCTGAGGTCTTAGCGTATGCAAATTTCATGAGATGGTGAATGATGTTGGAAAACCAGGGCAGTTTAGTAGTCGTTACGTTAAGCTACTACAACATTTTTAGAGTACAATTAACACACTGGAAATTCTGTCTGATAACCCGTTAACTTTCTGTTGCGGCACATACCTGCATTGAGCTATCTGTGGACGATAAATATGTGTTTTGGAATGATATATTTGCTGTTAAATAGTGTACAAGTTTGATGTCATTATTTGTTTTTGTTTAGCCTCATAGTAGTTGTAGGGTATATACAGTAATAATGGATGAAAGATTGTGCAATATATGCATTCAAACTTACATATTTTTATGGTTGTCATGAATAATTGGCTGATATAAGTTGGATTAAACTATGTTTTGTATCTAGGATGGAGTTGTTCTTGGGGCAGACACAAGGGCAACCGAGGGACCTATAGTTGCTGATAAGAACTGTGAGAAAATTCACTATATGGCGCCAAACATATATTGCTGTGGAGCAGGAACTGCTGCTGATACTGAGGCTGTAACTGGTAATAAGAACTCATTGGCATCTTGAATTCTTGATAGCAGAAAGAAAGCAAACTAGTAATAGAATGTCATCTCCAACCCTCATTTGTTTCCTTGAATTGCTCTATGTATTTATCACAAAAACATCATGTTTGCTTTTACTCCAGATATGGTCAGCTCCCAGCTACAGCTTCACCGTTACGCAACTAGTCGTGAGTCAAGAGTTGTAACCGCTCTTACACTACTGAAGTCACATCTTTTTAGGTGCTCTCTCACTCACACACGCATTAGCATAATTCCATTTTACTGCAAACATCTCACCTGTCTATACCATTATGTTATAGCTACCAAGGTCATGTCAGTGCTGCCCTTGTTCTTGGCGGAGTAGATGTTACTGGACCACATCTACACACTGTGAGTAATTGACTATAATTGTTGTTGAATTTCTGATAAGAGAGATATAGGGTAGTGTTGTTAACTTTTGAATGCGCAGGTTTATCCGCATGGCTCCACAGATACTCTTCCTTTCGCAACGATGGGATCAGGATCCCTTGCCGCAATGTCTGTGTTTGAGTCAAACTACAAAGAAGGCCTCACAGTAAGTGGACCAATGAAATAGTTCCTGCACTTTAGCTATGTTGATAATATGAGTATTCTCATGTGAGGTGGCTCAAGTAGCATTTGCGGATCATAGCACTTGTTTTTATTTTGCTAAAACTAATATTGTATATTTTTTTTATGTTTTCTGTGTATTAACTGATACGTTTTTTATCCTCTAGAGGGAGGAGGGAATACAACTTGTATCTGAGGCAATCTGTGCTGGTATCTTCAATGACTTGGGTAGTGGCAGCAATGTAGATGTTTGTGTAATAACCAAGGTACATAAGTTCTGTTCCTTATGTTACCTGAAATGGATGAACATTATCTGCAAATGTTTACAAACATGGATAAGATATTTACGTTTTGGAAAATGAGCTTCCAAACTATCTTCATGCCATTGCCTAATTCTCTACCATGATAGTCTTTATTGCACATGGTTGACTTACATTTCACGCTATAACTTCTAGTAAATCAAATGTTCATTTGAATTATCTATGCGTTTTTTCCTTCTATTAAAATGCCCAAGTCAGTAATCTATGATGCTGCATTTTGCATTTTACCATGTGGTAGAAGCCTTTGAGCAAATAGTAAGATGCCAACCTGTGTAATTTTCATCAGGTGATACACAGTTGCATTTGACTATCTAGATACCTTCAAAACCAAAAATAAGGCCAGATGCTTCTATTTGTAATCTTCTGAATTGAGTAGAGCATGTTTAGGTTTGATTGAAGCAGCTGAAGATGTTATTATTTTGATTCAAAGTGGTAGGGCGTATTTTTATTTCTCATGCTTCACTAACCAAGTCTTCTGTTAACATTACCAGGGGAAGACAGAGTACTTGAGAAACCACCAGCTGCCAAATCCAAGGACTTACGTCAGTTCGAAGGGGTATAGCTTCACCAAGGGTCAGACTGGTAAGTGCCTGATTAATGTTACAGATTATATAGAGAGATGCTTGAGCGATAAAAGGTTATGCATAATCCTTCTCTTGTTTGCAGAGGTATTGTCCACAAAGATCACACAGCTGAAGCCGAAGCCGAAGGTTGAGGTCACCGAGGGCGATGCAATGGAAGAGTGATCTTATGTGCTTACATTCAGACAAGCAGTCATATTTAGAACGTGTGCTATTTTTTTTTTCTCACCGGAGCTGCTAGAACGAAAAATGGATGTCTTTTGTTTTATTTGCTGAACTTAATGCAGACATTTATGTTCAAAGATGCTTCTGATGTTGACACATCCACGAGCGCTTGTTGATTGTGATGTAAGCAATTGGCTAGAATGTGATGCTCCTGTGCGTGCTGTTGCCGTTGCTTCATCAATTGATAGGTTTATAACAGCGGCACCCATTTTTCGGTCTTGCCATTGTAGATGTTGCGGGGTGTTTATGTTCTTCCATATGAACAGGACTCCAAACCCGGCTGCTTGTGCATGACTTATAGAATTCCTCGGCAACGTTTAAGTCATCAAGCGTTATAGTTAGGTCAACGCAAGGTGTGTGTAAAGATCTATACAATGCAAACAATTATGTGTCAAGCATGATGCATTGACCAAAAAATAAAACACATACACAAAATGATACAAGGAATAGGGTGCTTCTGCTCTTTTCTGGGATACCAAAATGAATTAATTGCTGAGGTGAACTAATTTTAGCGATGGAGTGCGCATGGAAGACTTGCTTGTCTTGGCAATGCTAATGCCATGCTCTCATCAGCCGCCGATTCTATGCCTGCTACATTGCGCTAAAGAATGTTATAACAAATTCTACACTGGAGAAATACTTTTATGACCAAGATATATTTGCTTGGTGTTGCCTACCCAAAAGTAGCAGAAGTACAAAACTGACCGTACACAGAGCAATTTAGATATAGGTGGTGCTCCAAGTAGCATATGGCTATAGCTTTTGGTTGAAATTACATGGTAGCGGCTTATAGTTTTTTTTAAGAAAAAGAATAAAAATAGAAAAAATTGTGAAAAAGTTTAAAAACCCATTATATCGTCACCGACGATGCAAATGAATAAAGGGAACAAATAAAAGGCACAAAAGCAAAATAAGCCAAAATTAGAAGCCAATACGTTCCAAGTGACTTCTACATTAAATAAGCCAAAAGCCAAAAAATCCATAAGCTGAAGCCATTTGGAGTAGGACCATAGTGACCAACATGGTAACAGTCATGAACGAGGGAATGCTTAGACTGTATCTGACGCTCTGAATCATCTAGTTCTTTTACAAAGTTTCTATGTGTGATACGCCTGACAGACTAGGTTTCAGTACTCCATAGAATGAATGATTTCTATGGATAAAAGTTAATTGCGGTATTTTTTGAAAATTTTAGTTTTAGGGTATATACCTATCTATAACAATTCAAATGAAACTCATACCTTTGAAAAAAATATACTCAAGCTCAAATTTTTTTAACAGTGTTTATCACATGCTTTGCTGATTTTTATATATATCAACACACACCTACAAATAAACTATAATAAAAAAGGCAACTCTAGTTTTAATTTTGGTTCAAACTTGTTTGAGCTAGTTAGTAAACTAGTGAAACTTGACATTCAAAAAATTTCAAAATTTTCACATCACACGTGATACATAAAGAAAATATCTATTTTAAAAAATAGTGTTAGGGCACCATGGTGTCCCAATTAATTATACTATCTATCTATCTACACACAGCTCTTAAATGATATTATTATACTTGTTCATCCTTTTTGAGCATATTCTAATAATGATTATTAGATCTCCAAAGTGAGTTAGTTCATCAAAGTCCACTTTTCATAGCATAATTAGTATATATACCTATTTTATGTAAAAAAGGATATATAGCAAAAATAAAGGGTTTTGATGAAACGTTTTCAAACAAGTCATATTAGAGTATCTTAGAATATTATTTAACTATACGAAAAATGATAAAAGAAGTATAACATATTCGATTAAGTGTTATATTTGGAAGTGGGAGTACTGTAACATCCTGCAAATTCGATTTCCGAAAATGTGATTTTTTTAAACTTTTGTTGTATTTTGCTGGCATTCAAAATTTCTTCTAAAGTTTATTTGAATCTTTCCAAGTTCTATGCTGTGTAAATCAATAACACAAAATAATTCACGCGTGCAAATGACAATCGTAATAATAAAAGGCCGGAAAATTTGAAAGCAATGCATTATGAATTAGAAACATGAAATCTTAAATCTAAAATTAAGTCAGAAAATTAAAGCTTAAAATTTAAAAATTATTTTGTTAACACAAAACCTAAATTAAACCTAAAATAACTAAGAGTTTAAATAAAGAAATTAAGATTCTAATTAGAAAAGTGAATTCATAATATCGAAAATACAAAATTATAAACCAATTGCAATCTGAGCTCATGATCAAATTGGAATTTGAATTTGTTAAATCAAAAATTAAAATTTAGTTTCGCAGAAATTCTAAAAATCCTAATTTTGGTACCCATTTATTCTTTCCTTTAAACCCACAATCAGTTTCCCTTTTGCTTGGACCCACCGGCCAGTCCCTCTTTTCTTCCTCTGTTTGTTTCTGAATTTTATCCATTAATTAGTGTTATTACCCCCTCGATAATGACATGGGTCACCACAATACAGCTAGTCAATGAGGCAAGCTACTTTATCCTAGTACAAACACTTATTTAACTGTTGTGCTGGTTAGTACGTGTTGCAAAACTACTAGTTGAATATTCAGAGGAAAGCGCATGAATATATTAAATTGTCAATTATTTCAATATTTTTAAAGTGTATTATTATTATCAGTACCGACCTTCTCCAGATGCTGTTGTTGCAAGGCAACTATAGATTTGACACTTGGAAGCTTCAAGACAATAAAATAAAATGTAATAATTGGGCGTTTTATAATTGCCAAAGTAACATGGCTTGTATAACTAAATCTTGTGGGCAAAGTAACATGGCTTGTATGTAACGAAGTATAATAACCATGTACTTGAATAGCACTCAATTAAGTTCATGATTAGCGCTAATTAATTAGGATTAATACTAATTAAATATGATTAATACTGGTTAAAGCACTTAATATGCACAGTGGCCGATTGGATTGCTGTCGCGCTCGGGGCTTGGTAGGCAACCTGCCGAGTTACTGTAGCTCGGTAGATCCATGGAGGAAGTTAGATTTGTAAAAATGGACGTTCGTATACCAAATTTGAAAAAAAAATACTAATAAACAGTTACCTATTTTCATCGCCCCCTTCCCAACTCCTCTCATCCTCCTCTGCTTTAATGTGAGAATTGAGAAACACATATAAGCGGTGTGTAAAAGAATTTACGCAGCCAAACTAAAATGCTGAAACCAAAATTCGATTCTATTATATACCGCGGTAATTACTTCAGTTTAGAACTGTACATACTGGAAACTGCAACAACACACATAAGGACCTTTTCATTTAAAAATTTGTTTGATGAGACCACGTGATGTACAGAAGTTCAACGCACTGTAACAACAGCACAAGTCCCTGAGGAAAGCTGAAACTTGCGTTACGGACACACTGATCAATTCAGATACTGAGAGTGAGCAGCTGCAATCAGGGCAGCTCCCAGACCCGACCCGTCGTTTGCGAGCTTGACAGACAGAGACTTGGACGCCGCCTCGCCTCGCCGAGCAACTCGCTCAGCGTGCTCTCCAGGCACTGCCGGAACTCGGTGTAGTGCTCGAAGAGGCCGCCGTCGATGGCGATGGCCGTCTTCCGGTCGTCGCCAGGGGTGTCTCTCCCAATCTTCCTGAGGATCCCAACAATCCCTGCCGCAGCCAGCCGGGCAGACCTGATGGTGACAATGTCGCATATTTCGACCACCATTTTCCTCGTCTCCAAGGACGTGCCTTTGATCTTCAGGTTTTCTGCCAGTTTTTCGGCGACAATCCTCAGATCAGGTGTTTCATCATGGTGCATTGAAGACTGCGAGTATTGAGATATCCGGAGTCCTCAGAATGAAGCGAGTATTGAGCTTGGTGCGGCTGACATTGCCGAAAATCGAAGACTGCGAGGAGATTTAAGGAGCACCCTCCTTACGATTTCGCCTAGGTACATCCCTGAAATCAACTTCCCGAAGATCTGAAAAACAAGTCATAGCTATACAGTGTAAGTAAAACTTTTAACTTGAATAGAATTATGCATGTATTCTGGAGAAACTTGCCTGCTCCCCGGGTTTAAGCTCTCCTCATCTAATGCTTGGCCATACTCGGTGATCGGAAGGCACGGTGAACAGAAGTTGCCCCATTCTGTATTGATAACCTGAAATGCAGAAAGTACAGTGAGAAGATTGCAAAAAAAAGTGATTTTGTGCCCTGAGGTACACTAGCTACTTGATGTCTTTGAACCTTACCATATTTCCCGATTTTGGTAGCTCGCCTTCCAACTTTGGTATGGAATTTGCATTTTCAACATATGCGGCGTTCGAGCCAGTATCCACGCCGACGGCAACATCTACGTCATAGTAGCTGCCCGTGTTGCAGCGGACACGCACGCAGTCGAACGACAACGACGCTGTTTATAACCACGCTTCGTCGCAGCAAGCCAATAGTCAAGTCGCAGTGAACACGCACGCAGTCAAACGATCACTAAGTCATCTACGACCATGCCTCGTCGTAAAGTCAGTAGTCGATAGCTGGAAGTCTCGGTTATGACTTACGACTTACGACTTACAATTTCCGACTTACGACTTACGACTTCCGATTTCCTCGAACACTCGGAGTTACGCACACG
Source organism: Bonia amplexicaulis (assembly GCA_036346245.1). Taxonomy (NCBI): domain Eukaryota; kingdom Viridiplantae; phylum Streptophyta; class Magnoliopsida; order Poales; family Poaceae; genus Bonia; species Bonia amplexicaulis. The sequence continues at coordinate 20,462,370 of CM070747.1, read as the reverse complement.
ACACTGAGGGGAAACGCGAGGATTTGTGCTGCTCGACTACCACAACTTTTCTGATGACTCTATTTAAGCATTAAACGAGTACAGATCATGGCCAACATGGCCCCTATGCGCACGCTGACCTACACGATTCGTGCCATCCCACGACCGGTCATGACGCACGACTACTAACTGAAACCGAAAAAGAAGCAATCGTTCCCGCGTGAACGAGCGCGCGTCGAATGTCTGACGCGCATGACCAGAGGCCATGCCCAACTACTAAACTCGCTACCAACAACTTGATCAATCATCCTAACAATCTCCCCCTTGATCTAGTTACCCTTTACGTTGACAACTCCAATCTTCTCGCGCAGACTCTGAAACTTCATTCGCCCGAAAGGTTTTGTTAGCAGGTCCGCCAATTGCTCGCTGACTTGACGTAGTCGATGAAGACCTTGCCATTTTCAACACATTCCCTGACGAAATGGTAACGTGTCTCAATATGCTTGCTCTGGCCATGGTACACCGGATTTTTTGCACAGCTGAATTGCAGACTTGCTGTCCACGAGCAGAGTTGCCACAGTTGCTTCCACATTGAACAGGCTGTTGAGCAACTCCCCGAGCCAAATCCCTTGACATGCCGCCGTTGAGGTAGCGACATACTCGGCCTCGCAAGATGACAGAGCGGCAATCCTCTGCTTTTGTGATTGCCAGCTCACTGGGCTCCCCCAATGAAGAAGATCATGCCGGAGGTACTCTTTCGGTCGTCGACATCCCCAGCCATGTCGGCGCCGCTGTACCCGATGAGCTTGGCCGCCATTGTCCTCTAGCATATCGGCACTCATAGTCGATTGTCCCTGCCACATAGCGCAGTAGGTGCTTCACGGCGCTGAGGTGCTCGGTGGTCGGCGACTCCATGAACCGACTTATGTAGCCGATTGCAAACACGATGTCTGGCCTTATGTGTACCAGATAGCGTAGGCCTCCAATGATGCTACCATAGAACGTGCTGTCGGCTAGAGGATTTGAGCTTTCCTTGATCAATTTCTGTCGTGGCTCCATTGGGACATGGACGGAGTTGTAGTCGCTCATACCGGCCTTCTCCAGTAGCTTCGCCACGTAGCATGCTTGAGATAGAGTGATCTCGCCCTCACTCTGCGTGACCTCGATTCCGAGATAATAGCTGAGAGGGCCGAGGTCACTCATCTTGAACTCGGCTTACGTTTGGGCCTTGAATTAGTCGATCACCTCCAGACGGGCGCCGATCACCATCAAGTTGTCGACGTACACACCCAAGAGCAGACGTGAGTCGTCAGTTCCACGGGTGTACATGGTGTGCTCTAACGAGGTTCACTTGAAGCCGAGGAAGGTCAGAGTGCTATCGAGCTTGACATTCCAGGTCCTTGGCGTTTGTCGGAGCCCGTAGAGTGCCTTACGTAGGCACAGTGCCTAATGCTCGCGGCCCGCACATATGAAGCCGATGGGCTGTGCCACGTACACTTTCTCCGTGAGGTCGTCGTTGAGGAAGGCAGACTTCACGTCGACGTGATGTACCGGCCATCCCTCATGGGCAGCCACCACCACGAGTGCTCGTACAGAATCAAAGCACAGCATGGGTGCGAACACCTCGCTGAAGTCTACACCAGCACGTTGAACATATCCCTTGGCCACCAGATGCGCCTTGCACTTCATGATCTCACCGCGGGCATCCTTCTTTAACTTTAACACCCACTTAAGACCAATTGGGCATTTTCTGGTCAGAAGATTGACGAGGTCCCATGTCCGGTTCTCCTTGATAGAATTCATCTCTTCCAGCATCGCATCTGCCATCCTTTGTCAGCCTAAGCCTCGATGACAGAGGCTGGCTCCTCCATCGTCAGCATGTGCAATTCATCGGGATCGAGCTTGTGTGGAGGGGCGTCGTCAATGCAGTCTTACACCATGCGAAACCTCTGAGGAGCTCCTTCGTCGTCGAGGTCGATGTACGATGGAATGTTCGATGGTGGGGATGCACATTTTCCCATGGGAGTATCGGTGCCTGAGGTTAGATCAGTGGAGTGCTCACCCGTTGCCATGGTCGAATTTATGACATCGGCATCGGGCGAGCTACCTTCAGGTCTTGCCACCGGTACAGAGTAGGCCACATGAAGTCGTCATGGCTGCTAGCTTGTTCGGAGTGCTCCTAGTCTCAGCTTCTCCCGTCGTCGAAGACAACATCCCTGGAGATGTTCACTCGGCTAGATGAGGGGTTGAACATCCGGTACGCCTTGGAGCGGTTGTCATAGCCGATGGACACCATGGGACCACTCCTATTGTCCAGCTTGCTAGCATACGGCCACGTGGCTTTCACATGTACTACATAGCAAAAGGTATGGAGGAAGTGCACGACTGGCTTCACACCATGCCAGGCTTCATAGGGGGTCTTCCCCCTCACGCTGCTTGTGAGAGAGCGGTTCAGGACGAAGACAGTCGTGGTTATGACCTCCCCTAGAATTCGCCGGGCACCCTCTGGTCCTTGAGGATGAACCTTGCCATTGCCATCACTATCTGGTTTCGATGCTCAACGACATTGTTTTGTTGGGGTGAGTACGGTGCAGTGAGCTGTCGGTGTACTCCTTGCTTGGCACAGTGCTCGGTGAAGTCCACAGAGGTGAACTCCCCCCGCGGTCGGTGTGTAGGGCACGCAGCTTGCGATCGGTCTCGGTCTCAACCACGACCTGAAACTTCTTAATTGCGCCGGCGGCCTCGTCCTTGCCTTGGAGGAGAATGAGCCACATGTAATGACTCATATCGTCAACGAGCAAGAGGAAATAATGCTTGCCTTCATGTGTCGTGGAGTGACGGGTCCGCATAGGTCATCATGAACTAGGTCGAGGCGATCGTTGGTGTGGTTCTTGGTCTCCTGAGGAAAAGGCACGCACCATTGTTTACCGACGAGGCACCCATTGTAGATTTGATCGATGTAGTTTACGTGAGGTAGTCCGCGCACCATGCCTGTGGCTGACATCTTCCAGAGTGTCTCAAAATGGAGGTGCCCAAAGCAGGCATGCTAGCGCCATGCCTCGTCATCGACCTGCAAGCTCAGGCAGACCGGTTGTACCACACTCAGGCGATCTTGTATAGCCGGTTTGGTTATCTCTTTACCTTGCCGATGAGGTTGCATTGTCGATCACGGACATGCAGGACACCATCTTCAATCAGCACGCTATAGCCGCCCTTATCGAGTTGGCCAACGCTGATGATGTTGCTCCGAAGACATGAGATGAAGTACACGTTGGTGAGGGCACGATGTCGGTTCCCTTTTGCTGCGAGCCATCCCCGAACTTGACCTAGCCGGTAATCCCACGATCGAGTTTGGAGAATGCTACATCGGATCCCGTCATGTGATTTGACGCTCCGGTGTCGAGAAACTAGGAGGTCTCCTCATTCTCTTCGTTGGGGAAGATCGACCTGGTGTGCTCCTCATTGAGGAAGACCTGCCCACCGACGTGTTCTGGTGTGGCAGGCGTCCAGGAGATGTCCTCTTCCAACACCGTTACTGGGCCCATCAGGAGAGATGGCTCGTCGTCGGTGTTCTGCACCAGATGCACCTCCTCCCTTTTCTTCTTGCGGCAATCGCGAGCCCAGTGCCATAATTTTCCACAGTACCTGCACTCATCCCTCTTGGGGTTGTCGTGCCTGCCGCGAGAATGGGTCTCCTTCCCATTGCTAGAGGAATCTCGCCCACGTACGCTACGTAGCCTGCCACGGCGCGCGGAAGAATTGATGCTGGTGACACCGATCCATCCTGATCGCATGCTTGACTGTGCCCGCCACCCCTCCTTCGTGAGGAGCAGACATATTTCCTTATCGTCGGCACCACAGTTGGAGTAGCGCTGCTCCACCGCTCGAAGTCGACCGGTCACCTCCTCGATCGAGAGGGCGTTGACATCGAGAAGAGTCTCTATGGAAATGGCCACCTGAAGGTAGCGATATGGGACCACTTTGTAGGAGTTTCTTGATAACCTCTTGCTCCCGGATGGGAACGTCGAGCAGGTGGAGGTTGTTGGCAAGCCCAGAGATCCTCATCGAGAAATCGTCAATGGACTCACCGTCTTTGAAGGAGATACCATCGAACTCCTTGCATAGTTTCTGGGCGTTGTCTTCGCGCACGTGGTCGACGCCCATACGCATGGTCTTCACAGCCTCCTAGGAAGCCTTCTCCGTGTGCTTGACGGCAAGAATCGACAGCATCTCGGCTAGCATAGCGTGGAGAATTGCTGACAGCACAAGCTGGTCATCGCGGTAGTCTGCATCGTCGATTTCGATAGCCTCCCAAAGACTTTGCGCCTGAAGGTTGACTCGTATGACCAACGCCCAGTCGTTGTAGTTCATTCGCGTGTGCATGGGGTAGATAACGGAGCCTGAGGCCTCCCTGACGACATGCTGGATGATGGGCGCACAACCATCGTCGTCACGGTGACGCAGTCGGCGCGGAGGAGGCGAAGGCGAGTGTGGGTGGCCTTGCTGCGAAGGAGACATCGGCTGCCTTGCTGGTGGGGCACACGACGAAGACATGTCTTATAGATGATCAGCGAACACATGCTCTAATGCCTTGCTGGAGGGCACACAGGCAGCGATGCAGCCCACTCCACCAGCTCAGGGGCAGGTGCGATGGTCTCCTGATCGTCTTACGTTGTCCAGGCGTCGTCACCCGTTGCAACGGAGGACGGCCAAGCGGGGCCGTACGAGAGGACGCGGACACGGAGACGGAGGGGGCCAAGGTGGCGACAGAGGGGGCTAGGGATGTTGTTGGGGGACAGTAGTGATGACTATAAACTTTTGTTAATGTATTGTTTACGTTTGTTATTTACGTAGTGATGTTTACATTACTGTGGCAAGCTTACTTGTAGTTCTCATTGCCTTCACGACACCCGTACGAAACGAATACAGAATTGCATTGATCGCAACCACAGCAATGTACAAACCATTGAATTACATGCTTAATGACATTGCAAATTATTTCGAACAACAGTCTTGAGAACAACGGCACAACCATACACATCGTTGCCTACGGGTCGAAGGAGCCTCGTGGTATCCACATGGAATATTGCTGGGGGGCCGCCTCGGACGTGGTTGGCCATCGTTGTAGTGTCAAGCACATGTACAACTAGGGTTCCCGCAGCAACATCTTGGGTCGTACGAACTCTCTATGTTGATGACCTCCTCATTTCCCCTCTCGCGTTCCATGTGCTAACGGAGGTTATCGTTCCGCTCTTTAAGACTCTCAATCCGTGCCTCCAAGTTAGCGATTCGCTCCCACAACGTATGCACATAGATCGCAACATACCGTTTATGGTGAGGATCAATCCATCGCATGAAGTCACATTTATCCATCTGGTACAAAGGAACGTTAACATTGAAACTCTATCAGTAGTACAATAAAATAAACGAGTGCGAACTTGTACCCCGGAGTATGGGCATCGAAAGAAACATCGACCGCTATCTGTATGGCCTTCTGCCACCTGCACCACCGCATCCTACATGTGTTTACATTTTGGCCACACTAGCTGAGCGCGCCTATTTGGCAACTAGCGGTACGTAGCGTTGAACTCCTCCTTCCTTTCGAGCAGAAGGTCCTCCTTTGGTGACATGACCGCACAGGCCAGCTTTCCTCAGCGACAAGACCTCACGGCCCAGCTTTATCGGCTTTGCACACTTGGTAGCTTTGCGCAATGACAAGACCACACATGCACCTTCATGTACCGACAGGGCAACAAGGGACCCTATAAAATGAGAGTGAAGAGATTTCGCAGATAATACTGCACAACCAAACCCCACATTACACCGGCGCTTTCTTCACCACACCGCGATGGATAAAAGGCAAAAGAAGCAATGAGACAAGATGATGAAGTAATAGGAGGAGACCCACAACCTAACACGGTCAACTGCCGCCTGCGATGAGAAAGTAAGGGCTGTTGTGGCCCAGGCAGAACAAGTCCAACGTGCTACAGAGTCAGCTCTCCGCAATGACGCGCCATAGCAACAACCTTATCGTGAATGTTCCTACCAAGCGTTCGCTGCAATTCCCACCAGAGAGGGAGATGCCCCCTTTGCTGGTGCCGAGACACGTGCCAATTCTTCAAGTCTAAACACCGCCTCAGCCTAGGTATGCGTTATTGGGGTTGCGCAAACTACTCTGGTGAGTACCCCGACTGACATCTAGACACCGCAACCTATCGGCAGCCGGTAAGGACCATGTGCACCGTTTCCCCCTACATTTTCTCCTTCACGGTATGCACTAACAATCTCTCCCCTGTATTCACAGTCCCCAGAACCCGTATGTAGCTACTGCAAATAGATCGATCTTGAGATCCACCTAGAGGACCAATGGGCCCTCGACTTCGAGGAGTGTAATGTTGCAAGGCCATCCAAGATCCGGGAGGAGGAGCGCCGCAAGAACGAGCAAACCTTGCGTATACAACGCGAGACGAAAGCTCATCTCGAGGCCTGCACGCGTAGGGAGCGGGAGGCTCGCGAGAGGGAGCGCGAGAGAAAGAGGAAAATGGCGACCAAGGCAAAGGAGGCTACCGAGGAGTTCAACGCCAGGCTGGCAAGGAAGAAAAAATGGTCCCGGTCCACACATTAGGACGTACGAGCAGTTGGGTGGGTTAATCGCACAGGATGCTATATCTTATTTATGTAATCAAAAAATACACGGCATATTACTCCCAACTGTATTATGAAGTCTATTTAAATTCAGTCAAGCTTATTTCCTCGTATTTTCGTATTTAATTATTCACATAGCAAGTAATCCAATAATATTAACATACTAGTTTTCCTCCGTATACGAATTCGTATTAACATCACAATATCACTTACCATCGTACATACCGATCGTTTTAAAGTTAATCGTTCTTACAAAATTTTCACAAATTTTTTTACGCACCTACAACATTCAACAACTATAAACTTTTATTATAAATCCAGCAGATTATCTTTCAGTTATAATTTACAAAATTCATAAAATCTACAAAATTCACGGGGGCCAATTTGCAGTCGCCCTCTAGGTGAGCGACTCTCACATCCAGTCGCCCCTCCGTTGGGTGACTGGAAATAATCGTCCAATGGTTAGGTGACTGGTTCCAGTCACCCAATGGTTGAGTGATTGGTTTCTGTCGTCCTGAAGTCTATTTGTGTAAAAAATGATACCGTATGTATATTTTTGTAATTTCGAATAAAAATAGATTATTCATACAGAAAAGCATATCAACGTGCAACAAGGCATGACAAGGAGAGAGAAGGGGGAAATTTGCTGAAGAGTTAAAACCGGCATAAGCCCGTAGAAATCATGGACGCAAACCATGCACGTGCCTGCATAATGCTGCTGCATCCAGCACGCACGCACGGCAGCTGCATGAGTGTGTGGACTCGCGCCGCGTACGGGGGGGAATGCATGCAGGCTAGGGGTGCGCCGTGAGCGCGTCAGGTTGGCGTGCGACCGGCTAGCCACGCCAAGCTCGTCATGATTGGGCCGGACGGACCAGACCAGGCCAGGACACCGGGGTTTGATGATTGAGTCAATGCCATGTAAATTTTCACGACTTGTAAAATACTATGGCAAATAAGGTTTGCAGAAAAAATCATCACAAACACAAAAAAAAATATAAAATGCTATTGCCGTCACATTTTCTATCCAAAACGGTTGTTAGAGCCTTTCTTGAAGAGAGTATTTAATAAATACCAACACCACCCCTGTGTTCTTCCTCCTTCCTCTTCTAGTGAGACCTCTCAAACATATAGCCTTAGCTAATCCACCAAAACACTATTAAAAATCACCTCAACCACTAGATCTAGCCATACAAAATCCTAGCCCTTGGATCTAAAAAAAACTTGGAAGTGGGATGGATGTGCCATTGGGTGAGAACAAGAAAGAGGATAGGACACATCTTCCTCCTCTAGAAGAGAAGAAGCCATGTTCTTTTACACTGCGGCTGATGACTTTTGACTGCGGTTGATGATTTTTATCTGTGTTTTTTAAGACGATGACAGACAACGGAGGCGCCGATACAAAATGCACACATGATTTTGGGCTCAGGAAGCCTTTTAGAGAAGCAACTTCGAGAAACCGCTTGGAGAAGCCGTCCCATTTGTTTTAGCTTCTCCAAAGGCTGAAACCAAAAACCAAAAAGAACAGACCCAAAAAGCTCTAGCAGAGCTAGCCAACCCCTTAGGTGGAAATGGTCCACAGGAAAGGGGGAGTGCGGAGGCACAGGAGATGCGAAAAATGGGTTGCGCCCAGCGCAAGGAAACGGGCATGGTGATGGCAACGTCAATATTTTGGGCGCTTGAGGGTGTGGCTGATTCGTAATTTAGCACGGGATCTGAGCGCGTCAAAATGTAGAACACGGCAAGGGGATGTTTGGATATGCGTGAATTGGTCAGAAACTCACCGTAGGCGATGAAAAATAAACTCGATTTTCTAGCTATTGTGAGTAAAATTATCAAATTAAATTTGGGGATAGAAGGATTGAGAGGTGGAACATGGTATGACACAAATAGATATCGACATAAATTACTGTATTAAGAGATCAACATGACAAGTCATACGGGAGCAATGGGGCGGGACGAAACACATGCCTTGCTTGCTGCAAAGTTGACCTCTTGGTATTCCATCTTGAATGCTCAGTAAAAGCCTAAGGGCTCGAGCCAGGTGCGTCAGCATGAGAGCCGAACCCATACAAATAGATGGTCCGATTTTCCGATTTTGTTAGTGTTTTTAACTATAGGCATCTCGCCAGGAAGTTGGTGGGCTCATCATGAATTAGGTCAGGGTGGCTGGTGGTTTCAGGATCCTGTAGAAAATACGATAAGATTGTTCTCGCTCCGTTCGAGAGATCAATCCCCTCTAAATCCCCCATTCTTGGGGGAGAACGAACTCAAACTATTCCCAAATTTGGATGAAATAAAACTTTCAGGAATTCCTATACCACCTGGGAGGTGAAGTAGAGTGAGCTGAGCCCTCGTCCCAGGAGGGTGAATACACTGTTTAAAAATTGTTAAATAAAGAATTAGTATTAGAAAGTGTATAAAAAGAAGCCTTATCAAGCTCATACTATTGTTAATAGCACCATTCCACTGCGGTCTTTTGAACTGAACTTCATTGCCTTCCCGCACGCGAAATGAATGGGGCTTACCAAAACTGAGCAGAGGATGGATCCTTGTGTCTCTTAGTTTCTTTTATGGATGGTTAACTGTTCACGAGGTGAAAACATTAGCGCGCTGGTGCTAGCCCCCACCACATCCAGTGTCACCGTCGTTGTCCTCCTCGCTGCCATGGCGACCGTCGATGGTAGCCTTCTCAGCATCTTCTATGCCCCTTCCATACACAAAAATGGGATCCTCTCATATGAGAACATGCCATGCTCATACTAATCTTGTTGATTCCGCCTGGATCCACCGCCACCATGTCCGCCCCCTTCATGCCATGTAGCCCCGTCACCATCCCGTTCTAGTCATTCTTATTTGTCGTTGCATCGCCGACCGCCATTCTCGAATTTGCCATGCCTAGGAACATGCTGTGAGCTCGCCATCGTCGTTGTCTCCCTCTGCAGCATCCCTCCCATTTCTTCCTCTCCCCTCTCTTTCTCGCTCTGTCTTAGCCGAGAAGAAGAATAGTGAATGGAGTAGGCTTTGTTGGAGAAAGAGCTAGGAGCAATGGTAAGATTGTTATTTCGCACGCAACTAACGTGAAAATAGACGGCAACGGTATTTTATAGAATTTTTATCTTTATAATAGAATTTATAACCACGAACGAATTTTATGCGATGGTATTTTTTAAATCATAATTATTTGTTGTCGCACGGAACAAATTTGCTCCGGATGATTTGGCTGGACCGGCCACGGCACCCACCCTGGTCGACGAGTGAGCTCGCTCGCCGCACAGCCTCCGAGGCCCCGAGCGGTTGGCTGGCTGACGTTAGCTGATCAACACATGGGCGTGTCTGCTTGATCGTACAGCTGGGTGTGTAACAGTGCAACGCACGAGCTAGCTAGCCATACTCCCATCGAGTTCCATACCTGCGTAATAAGTTGGATATGTATAGTACATATTCTCCGTGGCATATCAAAAGAAGAAACCCGGGAGAGAAAATGGAGTAACATGGAGAACGGCGCGTACTGCATCTCGCAGCCGGGCGGAGCTGCGGTCAGGCGGTACGCGCGTACCAGGCAGGCAGCAACTGAGGAGGGGGGGCAGGGGTGCCTCATCAGCAGCCAAAACGTTTTAATGGCGGAAAAAGACAAAAACAATGCCCCGCTCCTCTCGAATCCACTGCATGTCTTGTCCGTAGCATTTCCTTCGAATATAGGCCTCCCTTATTTAAATTTGTATTTTTTTTGACACACATCACCTGCTGCAGTCGCTAAGGAGACTATTTTTTTTTAAAAAAAAAGTGTGCTATAAGGCCACATATGCAATGCTTCGCTCCTCTCTGGCTCTCTTATTTTACCTCATGAGTTTTGATTTATGATTTTACATGAATAAATAAATGGAGCGGGTTTTTTCGTCGTTTTTTAAAACAGTTAATCGGGATAGTTTTTTCAAGATGGCTTATCAGTATTTAGTTTATTCGTACAAATACTTATATTAAAACTAAAAGATCATCAGTTACAGTAATAAACTATCAGTCGCAGCCGAAAAAACCGGATACTTGCCACCCATGGAAATGACCGTAACACCCCCTGCCTTCCGTAGCTGTTTGAATCCTACCCTACGTACCAACTGCTCGGGTCGGGCGCGCGTCCCGAAACGTGTACGCCCGCAACGCAGCTGGGGCAGGTCGAGTCAGTCAGGGGAATAAAAACCCGACCGTACCGTCAGCTGACGTCGCCCCGAAGATTCCTTATCTTTCTCTCTCTTCGTCGTCCTGCTCCTCTACGTAGAGCGTATGTTTTGCGGTCGCTGTGTCTCAAAAGTTTAAAAGATTCGGAGATCTTTCCTCCTTGTTTCCCCTTCCTGTAATGACGCGGGAGTTTTAATGATTTTAGGTCCAGTTTGTGATTTATAAGTCGTGGTTTTTTATATTTTTTATATTATAGTCATCAAAAATATACTGTAGTAGGTATTAGTTTTTCATTATTAAATTTAAAGAAAGATGATACAAAAGAATAAAACAAAAAAAACGTGAAAAACCGAAAAGCTAAAGAAAAAAAATTAAGAAGCCAGAAGTGAGAATATTTTGTGTTCTTTTGGGCTAATGCCTTATGGTTTATGACTTAAATATTTGAATTCTGGTTGTTCGTCAGAGGCAGTACGCAGAGGACAATAGTCGTATGCGATTTTGGCCGGTACAACTAAACTCAGTATACTTTTTATTATAATTTTTCTATTAACCCATCTTAAAAAAACATATTATCTAAAATTTGTTACTATAAATAGTATAAACAGAAGTTACAAATAAACTAAAGCTAACCCAACCAAAGCCTTTGAAGCGGAACGGTGGCAGCACATCCATTTCAAACGTAGCAGCACAGCCGTAGCAACAACGAGCGTACGGGGACGCGCGTGTGCCGTCCCGGCGCCCCAGAAAAGCCGTCGCTTCACCGCGTTAATCAAATACGCGATCGACCAAGAGGCGTTCAAATGTGCATGTACGTACGTGCGGGCCACGGCTCGTTTTGAATGGTTTCCGACCGTGCAGATCAGATGCATAGTCGTACTATATCTTTCTGTTGTTGTTTCTTCAATGCGCATGATGTATCGACGCCATTGCCGCCGTTGGGTCGGATTTGTTTTTTAAAAAATAATACATTTTTGGGGGGTTGGATTAAAAATGTATACTTTCTAGTGGGGGCAAAATAATTTGGTTATGCAACGAATTTTTCAAATCGGGAGTAACTCAAAATCCCACCAGAGATATCCTAGTTATAAATAAACTAGCCGAATGACCACGCAATCTGCGTGGCTAGTCCCACAATTTTCACAGTTAATGGTTAAAAGTATCATTTTTCTTTCCAATTTCTCTAAATAAAACTACTCTTAAAAACAGATGATGCCCAAATGAGATTTTTTTGCTTAGATTTTGTGAATCGCACTTGTACTGCTATACAACACGCAATAGCACTTAGTAAACAATCAAAGTTTTTAGCATGTGTAGTGAGCGCACATCGTGTGCGTGTGGGCCCAAGTTTATACAGCTTAGGCCTATTGTTTACCTCTTCGTTTCGAAATCTAGAGCCTTTTTGCTTACTAAGCTAGATACGAACCGTGTGAAAATAGAACTGCAATACAATACTGTTAGAAATAATCTTGACTTAGAGTTCAAGACGTAGTAGAGTTCGTCTCCGTATGTAACTCAAGTTGAAGTTGTGTCCAACTTGAAGTCCAAATACGTATACTAATAGAATATTATTAGCATATATATTGAGAAGTCTTGTAGCCAGTTTTGTAAGAAAGAAAAAAAAAGAAAAAGGAGAGCAAGTAAGAGAATAGAGAAATTCAGAAATTCTCCTATGTTCTCTCAATTTATTTACAATGTGTGCGTTTTCTACTGGAACAAAGTTAACAAGTGGTATCAGAGCCTAGCCAAGAATCGAGTCGCTGGAAAAATCGTCTCGGCGATTTCATTTCAGCACGTCTCGCGCGGCGCTCCTGAGGCGTACGTCGCTCATCTTCGCGCAGCTCTCCCGGGAAAAAGACGCGTACGGCACATCCTTCTGTTTTCTCAATCCAGAAAAAGTCAAGCAGCAGCACCAGGCTTCCTTTCGGTCTCGGTCAGTGCACGAGACAGGCAACAGTGCTCCCGAGGCAAAACACAATTCTTGTGCTAAGAGAGAAAACCCCAAGCCGAAAATGAAGAAAGTGTTTCTTACTAAAGTGCTCAGCGATAATGAATCAACAGTGCTCTGATGATGAGTTGAGTCAGGGATGTTGAGAATATATGTCACCATCCAAACTCAAGTAAGGTGGAAAGAAATCAAAACATTGAGGAGATGTGTCACCGTTCTATGTAAGTATGAGTTTAGTAAGTCGTAGTTGAGTCTGACTGCCTCAATGTTTTAGAATCTTTGCATCTGGATGGACCCGTACCAGTTGAAGTTGAGTCCCTACATGTAGCTTGCATGTAGAACACTTCATATGGAGGCGTGGCTGGTAGTTCATAATGCATTGAGACTAAAACTAGAGTATGCCAAGTTAAGATTAAGAGAGAGATTGTTTGAAATAATCTTGACTTAGAGTTCAAGACGTAGTAGAGTCCATCTTCGTGTGTAACTCAAGTTGAAGTTGTGTCCAACTTGAAGTCCGAATACGTATACTAGTAGAAGATTATTAGCATATATATTGAGGAGGTTTGTAGTCAGTTTTGTAAGAAAGAAAAAAAAAGAAAAGGGAGAGTAAGTAACAGAATAGAGTAATTCAGAATTTCTACTGCGTTCTCTCAGTTTATTTGTAATGTGTGCATTTTCTTCTGGAATAAAGTTAACAAATACTATGATTACTTATATCTAACCATTCTTCACTATTATAATCAACGATATCAATTCTTTTCTTTTTTTACTTCGATCAATATGGTAATATTTAGTCTTTCAGAGTGAACATTGTGGCTTCTTTTTCTATCACTTTAATAATATAATAGATTAGTCAATTCATTATTTAAATCAGTTTTGGAGTATTATTTAAAATTTAGAGGTACATTCATGTCTTTGGGGTGCTCATTTGGGTTTATGTATTTAGCTTTTGGGCTTATTTAGCACTATTTAAGACTTTTTTATTGTAGCTGTTGTAAGTTTTTTTAGCATAATTAAATTTAAAAAAATAAAAATGGAAAACATTATCATCATGAAGATGGAAAGGAATATATGGAAAAAAGACAAAAAAAAACTCAAAAACCAAAAAGCTATAAAAAGATAAAATTAAGAAGTTGGAAGGTAAAAGTCAAAAGCAGAAGCTAACTTAAGCGGTGGCCAGTGACTCTAAAGTGTCATGAATATTAAGGCACATTTTGAGCTGTCGGCAAAATTTTGTTGAGCCTTCATCTTGTGTCGTAGTGCGAGGGAGTAGCACTACAATTTGAGTGCCCAAATGGATTACTAGCGTGTTCTCATGTGTAAGTACGTACTATCGCCTCATTTGTAAAGCATGAAATTTTCCTGATTCTTACCGGAATTGGACCGTTTCCAGTGAAATTCGCGTGAAATTCTTTGAGTTCAAAAGCCGACCTACCTTTGAAAATTTTACTACCGGGATACGGTAACGTAACATCTACCTTCACCTATCCGTCCGTCCTAGGAAGGATTCCTACGCCCCACAGATGGATCCATCGGAGTAACAGAGTGTACGTTAAAAAGGCTGGTCCCACAGGGGAAAAAATTACGGGGAACCTTCACTACAATTACAAACCCCTGCCGCGCAATGGACACCAACGTACTAGTCACGAGTACAGGTAGTACGTGGCCTGGCCCCACTCCCTAGTCCTAGCCGTATTCCGCCGGGATAGCCGTCGTAAAACTCCCCGGCAATCCGGCGTATTTTCCGAGCCCCTCGCTCCCAAACGCGGGAGGAGATCCTTGGCATTCTAGCGACCGGTAAACGGGGGGTAAAACAAGCAGAACTACCGCCCGAGATCGTCGCACGACGCCACTGGCAGGTTGGACCGCAGCGGTGGCGCTTCTAAACCCGTTAGCTTCTGGCTGATTACCAAAAAAAATTAAAAAAATAAATGATACTCGTATTAAAAAATTAATTTGTTCAAAATAGCTTTTATAACGATTTCTATAAACAAATTTATAGAAACTATATTAAGGACACACTGAGATTCCGTCGGTTCAAATCCGCATCATTAGCGCTTGCTTACTTGCGCGCTGGCCTTCGTTTTCCCAAGCAAGCGAAACTGTCGTTCGAATTAAGCAAGGTTCAAATTCAAAAGCTACTGCTACCTTCCAAGGGAGCAAGGCACAAGCCCGCTCCATCGAACGCTACTACTCTCCCGAAACCACTCCATGCTCGATTGCATGCTTGCATTCCCCAGCCCAGCATCTTGATGGCGAAAGGTACCATCATGCATGTTGTACTACCCCGACCCCCAACACCGTAGTTTAGTTTACCATGTAGGCCGGGTGTCACAAGACAACCTTGGCCGCAGGCACGGGTGGATAGACATGCACGTGTACCTGCGTGTAAGCCACAGCATCTGCACACCAACACCATCATCACCAATTAACCGTGCTCTCTCAAAAAAAAAAATCACCGTTTGCAATGCAAGCACTGCATGCACCATGATCATCAAACACTTCGGCATGATCTTTCGGGTTTATGGGTTCTCTAAAATTTAAAATAAATTAGACAGTTTTTTAAAACAAATTTTTCAAACGGTTTTTTAATCTAAAATCGTATATATCATCCGTGTTAACGTATTCACTGTCCGCTGCTATCTAAAATTCAAAATAAATAAGACGGTTTCTTAAAACGGATTCTTCAAATAGTTTATTAAATCTAAAGCCGTATATGTTATCCGTATTAACGTATTCACTGTCCGCTGCTATCTTAAAAAAACATATTTTTTAAAACCCCTCAAACCACGACTTGCCAGTGTCTCGTCTCTAGTCCTATTTAAACAGCTTTTGGGGGTCACCTTTTTGCAACCCCTGCTTTGCAAGGCTACATTGCTAGCTTAGTTACATGGACATCTAGATAAGAATCCATAGGAGCGAGCACCTGCTGCATGTCGTAGCAGCGCGTACTGCTGGTGGTACATTGTCCTGCCTGGCTTTTGATCTTGGTGGCGTCTCGACAAGATCTATGAGATCCTCCTCCCAGCGTGCAGTAGCTAGCACTCTTCGATTGCAAAGTGCACGCTACTGCTAGTGCTAGTACGCTATAGTGGTAGCCTTTTGCCATGCCTAGCTAACAAGATTGTGATGATGGTAGATGCATCATCCTTGGCTGTACTGGTGTGAGCCTGTGTCCGTGTGCGAGGCGGAGGAGCTAGCTGGAAGCCTGGAACAGTGACTAGGAGTCAAGGCGCTGTTCACGAGAGCCGGCACGCGGGCAGATCTCATCCGGCGATCCTGATCTCATCTCCAACGTCCAGCTGATCGAACTAGCTCTTCCATCGTCTTCATCTGAGGTGAGGTGGTTGGTTTCTCTCTCTCTCTCGTGCGTGGTAATATTTGTTGTGACTTGTAGGGTTGTTTCGCTTTCCGTCTCTCTCTTAACTCGCTTGGACTCTTGCTTGCGCGCGTTGTCTCGTTCGATGGCCGCATCTCCATCCCGTGCGCGCGCGCATGTGTTGGTATGAGCTTTTTCTTGACAAGTTGGCTGGGGGCATGCAGGCAGCAGCACATCGCTGTGCGTCGAGGAGCCGGGAGGGAAACCAGAGAGAGCATTCTCAAAAGCTGCGATTTCCCCCCCTCATCTAGCAGAAATTCGGTGCGATGCGTTGCCTCTGTTCTTCAGTTCTTCTCAAATTTCTTTTCCTCTTCTCCTTTGTTGTTTGAGTCTTTTTGGGCTTACGCTGTCCCTTTTTGAACCTTGCGTGCCCCGAATCTCATGCATGGCAAATGGCGCTTCTTGGACGCTAATGCATTTCTTTACTAATGGCGCCTAGCGAGCGAGAGAGAGAGAGAGAGAGGGGCCCCGCGGCGCGCGCTCTTTTGCTGGTTTCCGGGACATGCCATGCTTTGTCCGCTAATGGCTGCCCTGCCCTCATCGTGTAGCTCAGCTCCCTTTTTATTTCGAACCCGACGCCACCCACGCGATTCCTCCGCCTTCCGTTTCCCTCTCTTATTCAAAACGTCGCCTTCTTTTACTATTAGCTCACTCGTAGTTGGTCACTCTTCTGTTGGTTCAGTAGCCGAGCGAGCGCCACCTCTCGCCCGCCGGAGTCGAGAGGTCCGGCGATGGGCAGGGCGGCGCGGTGGCTGCGCAACTTCTGGGGCGGCGGCGGTAAGAAGGACCAGAGCAAGGAGCACTGGCAGCAGCAGCCGGTAGCTCCGGTGAGCAATGGCAAGCGGTGGAGCTTCGGCAAGTCGTCGCGGGACTCCGACGAGGCCGCGGCGGCGGCGGCTGGGGGCAACGCGGCGATCGCGAGGGCGGCCGAGGCGGCGTGGCTCAGGTCGATGTACGACGAGACGGAGCGGGAGCAGAGCAAGCACGCCATCGCCGTGGCCGCGGCCACCGCGGCGGCGGCCGACGCGGCCGTGGCCGCCGCCCAGGCCGCCGTAGCCGTCGTCCGGCTCACCAGCAAGGGCCGCGCTGCGCCGGTCCTGGCTACCGCCGGCGAGCACCGCGGCCGCGCCGCCGCCGCCGTCAGGATCCAGACGGCATTCCGAGGCTTCTTGGTAAGCAACAACGAATCAGCGAAACTTCGAAAGATCCAACAGTGTTCTTGCTCTGTTTCATCTTCTCCTCCACTGTTCGTGCTATAATTTAATCTCGCGTTGGTTTCTATTCCTTTCTGCAGGCGAAGAAGGCGTTGCGAGCGCTCAAGGCGCTGGTGAAGCTGCAGGCGCTTGTGCGAGGCTACCTCGTGCGCAAGCAGGCGGCCGCCACGCTGCAGAGCATGCAGGCCCTCGTCCGCGCGCAGGCCACCATGCGCGCCCACCGCGCCGGCCCCGGCGCCGCCCTCCCGCAGCTCCTCCACCCTCCCATCCGACAACGCCGCTCGCTGGTACGCCATTAATTTGCCAAGAATATTGTGCAGTAGTACTTCACACTAGGGTGTTTGTTTCTGTTGATCTTGACGTACATGTGCAATGGTGGTGTGTGCAGCAAGAGCGGTACGCGGACGACACGCGGAGCGAGCACGGGGTGGCGGCGTACAGCCGGCGGCTGTCTGCGAGCATCGAGTCGTCGTCTTACGGGTACGACCGGAGCCCCAAGATCGTGGAGATGGACTCCGGGCGGCCCAAGTCGCGCTCGTCCTCGCGCCGGGCGAGCTCCCCGCTGCTCGACGCCGGCAGCGGCGAGGAGTGGTGCGCCAACTCCATGTCCTCGCCTCTGATGCCGTGCCACCTGGCCGGCGCGGCGCCTCCCCGCATTGCCGTCCCGACCCCGCGCCACTTCCCTGACTACGACTGGTGCGTGCTGGAGAAGGCCCGGCCGGCGACGGCGCAGAGCACGCCGCGGTACATGAACGCGCCGGCCACCCCGACCAAGAGCGTGTGCGGCGGCGGCTACCCGTTGTCGCTCAACTGCCCCAACTACATGTCCAACACGCAGTCGTTCGAGGCCAAGGTGCGGTCGCAGAGCGCGCCGAAGCAGCGACCGGAGCCCGTTGCCGCCGGCACCGCCAACCGGAAGCGGGTGCCCCTGAGCGAGGTGCTGGTGGTGGAGTCACGTGCGAGCCTGAGCGGCGTGGGCATGCAGCGGTCGTGCAACCGGGTGCAGGAGGCGTTCAACTTCAAGACGGCCGTCATCGGCCGCCTCGACCGATCGTCGGACGGCGCCGAGAACGATCGGCAGGCGTTCTTGCAGAGGAGGTGGTGATATGCTCTGCTCCACAACCGATTGCAGCGAGAAAACGAGAGCTTTGAGGAAGTAATTAGCAATAAGAATGCGGTCGTCCTTGGTTTTTTTTTTGTTCTTGCTTTACTTTGTGATCAATCAATCATGCGATCTGTGTTTCTTTTTTTCAACTGTTTTTGTGTTTGTGGATGGCAAACAAGTGTACGTGGGAAACTTGATTCATAGTGCACTTGGATGTAAATTCTTGCTAGCTCCTATCCCTGTTCTCGCATTGCGACTTGTCCTGTTGTTTGCTTGTGTTCTGGATTGTGCTTTCTTTTTATTCAGAGCATTAACTGAATTTATAGAACTACGAAATATGAGCACGTTTACTGAATCATCAAATCTGTTAGCACTGAGCAGATTATGCCCATCTTATTGCTCGAAACCTTCACAGTTTGGAGTACATCCATTTGAAGGCCCTACCTTGCTCTTCACTTGTGACGTCAGCTATGGGCAGAGCTGCAGAAAGGAGGAGATTAATCGGCTCTGTACTGTTGGATTTAACGATTTTTTCTGGCTTACGTAAACGTTAAATTTATGTACCACTCTGAAAATACACTGTTACGAGCTATCTGAAAGTTTTCTTGGTCATCTTTCCGCATTGTATTGTTCTGGCTGGTCTGCTGGTTCTGGAGAAGTACCAGTAGTTTCGAAACATAAACATGTCAATTTGCCAATTTGCATCCGAAAACAGCCAAATGTCAAATTCCTTTTGTGACCAAATTCAGAATTATAGTTATTTTAAATGAGAATTATAGTTGGACAAACCAAAACGGCATGACAAAATCAGAGACATACGAACAGTTCAAATTGGTAACGGCTCCGCTCATTTTAGTTTCAACTTTTATCTTCTACTTTTTAATTCATTATTCCTTAATTTTGTTTTTTCCTAGCTTTTGATTTTTTAGACTTTTTTTGCTTTATTTTTTTCCCGTATTTCTCAACCGGCCATCACTCCTAGGAGTATCATGTGATGTGGCAGAGCGAGGACGAGTTAGTTATCTGACGACAGCAAAGAGTGGTTTTTTTACTCTACTAGATGCAAGAAAGAGTTGTTAGTACTGTAGCATTGTTGTTCCAAAAGTACCACAGCTTACTGGCACCACAGCATAAATTTTATCAAGAATTAATAGGATTGAATAAAAACTACTCCACAAACATTTTTGCTTCCGAAAAACAGAAAACTACAAACGTTTTTAGAAATTTTCCTTTGTGTCTTTCTCTCGCCAAATCTACCCTTCATTTTGCATTAACCAAGCAACCATCTCACTCAGTTCTTCTGTTTTCTTGTTCCTATGTATTAAGATGTATGCACCAACTAGTTTACTTAAAAGTTTAAGCTGACGAAAAAAGACTGACAATTCATTTATACTTCAATACTCCCCCTCACGTGTATACTAGCTCAGGCCTAAGACGTGGAATAGAAGTGAGCTGTAATTATTGTTTAATTGCATCAATCGGGTTTTAAACTCAAGACATCTTGGCTCTGATATTATATTAAGTTGTATGCACCAACCAATTCACCTAAAATCTTAAACTGATGAGGAAATACGGATAATTCACTTATACTTTAACATTGTGTTTGTAGGATTCTTGCATTCTAAACATGCCTTAGTTTAGGGGCTGCACAAAAGTATTTGTAAATTTCATACATTTCAAACATAACATGACCTAAGTAGGTATGGATGAAGTATACAAATAGTCTTTAAAGGGTGAACTCGAGACAAATAGCGTTTTTTTCCTACAAACGCTGAGTGAAGCTAGGCCCCATTCATTTTAGTTTCTATAAGTAATTTTTCTATAGTAAATATTTTTTTATAATACCTAGTTTTTAAATGGAGTGTCTTCTTAAGGTAGAGTCTACCAGTTGATTGTAGTACACACTGAGTGACTTTTTTTATATCGGTCAAAATTGCATGTGAGTGTCTCTCTACAAATTTTTTTATAAACTGTTACTATTTATAAACCAAAATAAAAAATCATCAGTAAAAACCGAAATAAACGCCTAGCACCGGTAGGCTTGCTGCAATAAACTGCGATGGATAGGAATTCGAAGAGGCGCAGACAAGGAGACAAGGAGTTATTCAAAAGTCTCGTGATTTGAATCTGAATCCTACATGACCTAGCTACCACCACACCAAATTAAATCTGAAGTCCTAATAATTTGAGATTTTTCTTGTAGAGCCTACAGTACCTGTTTGATCTGGCGACTCTAGAACGGACTGCAAAATGGAACAAGCCTAGCGAGGCAGGCAGGTCGAATACTAGTACTCCATCTTTTTGGATCCTACTCACTCACGGGTTTTAAAAAAAAATTTAAAGAATGCAGTGCAGAAAAAAACAAAACAGCAGACTTGATTTGAGATTTGAACGATGGACGAAGTGAGATCTGATGGGCGTTGTCACATCACATCAAATTATCCAACAGAAGAGAGATGGTAGATAAGAAATCGTGCCGTGTACATAGGGAGGCGATTTGAGATTTGGGTTTGGATCGGAGGTTTTTGGGAAGGAACCCGACCGACCGGACCACTGTGCGAGCCGTGACTGACCCGGCTCGGGAGCGCGCCGCGTGCATGTGGGCCACCCTGTCCGTCGGGGGCCTGGACCCCTACTCGCCTCTGCCAACCGGCCCCACCTGCCTCTTCTTTAGCTAATCCACTTCTTTGGCCGTTCTTTTCAGATGTCTTGAATAAATAAATAAATAAGATAATTTTTTATTATTGTTTTCAAATAATTTTTAAAATAATTTATTATTGTTCAGTTTATTTGCACAGAGGCTATCGCTAATGACAAAAGATATTCCTGGTGGCCGAGAAGAACGTAGCGTTTGCATTGTGATAATGTCAGTAAACTTTTTTTCTTCTGTAAAAGCTTTATTAGCGGTTTTGTTTGCTTGCGTGACAGAGCTGTACTTTCGCTGGCTGCTGCTAGCTTGTTACATTACTGCTTGTGGTGTCACGTTTCGCCGACTAGTTAAGCACATACTCCTGCCTAATATTTTAGTGGGCCAATATATCTGGTTTGTTATACCATGATTTCCTTTTTCTTTTTTTTGGAGTCTGTAACATTGTGCAGCTTGCAACTGTATCAAATTGCGTGCATGTCTCCGAAAAAAATATTCTGGCCAAATACCAAGTGACGTAAATATGATAGAGAAATTAAGGCAAGCTAGACCGGGTTGTCTTTCGAGCTAACCGAGGTATGGGGCATGTTTTTTTCAGTTTGGGTCATCCATAATAATCTATTTCTTAAAATTGTTTCTAAGTTTTTTATCTTATCTAAAGACAGCACTAGAGACAATCTCTTTAACAATAAATTATTCTACTAATTATTTTATACTATTTTCACTATAACTATTTACCTCATACCCTCTCACTATTTTCGCTGATTTGTATGCTTAAGTCGTCTCTTGTATAAAAAACAACACATTATTTCTCGTTACCTTATCTCTCCTCTATATAGGATCTTCTTCTTTAATATAGTTAAAAGACAGTTAAAATAGTACTATTAGAGACACCCTTGCTTTTACACGGCGAAAACCCTGCGGCGTTAAGATCAACCAGCAGGCTAGCTAGCTATGAAATCATCGTACAATTGAGAAGAACTTAGCTCCTACATGACTCGAAGATCGACGTATAACCCAAAGTGTGCTCAGTATACAAATGTTTTTGCATGTTTGGCAGTGGTACAAATACATTAATACAATCTGTGATTATAGACATTGTTCTTTTAGATTTTTGGTGTTAGTGATATACCTTAGAGATAATCATAAAGATGATTATATCACTTCTATGTTTATTATCCTTTAAATAAATGTTATTATGCCCTTTGAATGAATTATCATTTGCAAAGGTTAATAAGTATGCGACTGGTTGGTGAAGCTCTTTATTTGTTATATGATATCATTCTAAAAGAATTCCTGATCGTATGTCATTGGTCGGAACACTAGTGATTTATAGACCAACATATATATAATTAATGATCATGTTTTACCGGTCATAGATATAGAGATATCAAATCAATAATATGGACATATGTTAGAGAATATAGTATTGGATTGACGCAGCTTTAGACACTGTTGAGATTGTTATGTGTTATATGTCATCAGTTGATCTCAAGCAATGATGATGTATAATTCTTAGATCTGAAATCAGTATAGTTTCCTACATGTGTAATAGTGTACTAAAAGGTTGCCAAATACTACTTCATAACTAGGTAATTATAAAGGTAATTTTTAGGTATACTATGAAACATACGGAGGAAAATGACTGATCAGATATATGGGATTTGCTCCTCCTACATAACAGGAGGATATCTTTAGGTCATCGATGTGATCGGATAAAGAAAGTACATGGCCATGTCACTAGTGGTCGAAGAATCGACCATATGAAATTATCCATTTCTAGATCAGAAAAATATCGCATAATCCATGGGTGACATGTTTTTCACCTTGAGTTCGATCGAATATCGTAAGATGAAAGGAGAATACATACATAGGTTGATAGGTCTAACCGGATGCGAAGTGGTGGTATGAGTATACTGATTGCCGTGACCTAATCAGACATATCACAGATTGGTCGTATAGGATATGAACTAGTCGTGACCATATAAGATCTAGTCGTAAGGAATTCTGAACTGATCGTAAGTGACCAAGACTTGATTACAGATCATATTGTATAAGGTTTATCCAGATTGATCTTTATGTATATTTAGGGGTTGATATGTCCTGCTAGGGACCACTACCAACCAATGATTAGAAAGATGTTTCCGAGTTACAACCAAGCATATATGAACCTGCAGGGTTACACACTCAACGTGTTGGAACATTAAAAATCCGGACGATAGACTCCAAGTGAGATACGATTTCTACTTATATTGGATAAGGATCCGGTCAAAGACTCTCTGAGTTAAATATGATCTCTAAACGTATCGAATGAGAATCCGATAAGAGGCTATATATATTGAGAGAGGCGTGGGGCTGAGGGTTGTACCAAAAACCAAGGATCGAAGGAGATCTCGAGATACATCCATCGAAACCCTAGCCGGCACCTCTCGAGACCCTGCAACACGCGTTGGTACCAGACATCAACGCACGACGTTTTATCCCTAGACGTGTGGACTTCGGTAGAGGCACTGCTACAACTACAATGCTGATTGGGATGATCTAAGGAGAAGACTAATCGGGACGTTGGACGATCGAATACTTTCATTACATCGACACGTACTATGTTGAATCAGGCTGCTTCAACTCTTCTTCCGCTGCACTGCATGTCTAGTGGTAATGATCCATGATCTCTTACTTGTATGTCTTCTTGGTTTACATGGTAGAAAGTTTTAATTTACGCTAGTGTAGGCTATCTGTATCCCAACATTTAGCTTTTCCAAAAGTCAAAACAAATGTGGTGATTTTTTAAAGCGAATTCTCTAAACAGATTTTCGAGTCTAAAATTATATGTGACATCCACATTAGTGTTTTCACCGTCAGCTACCTACCGTTCTAAAAAAACACATATAAGACTATTAACCACAAAAAAATCTGCAAAGCAAAAAAAAACAAAAAAACAAAGCCACAACGTTCCTGTCTAAAAAAATAAATCAAGAAAAACAAAATCATATGGGCGCGTGAGGTAGTACCGACGAGGATGTTGGCCTCAACACAGTCAGGAGACTGACTGGGCACTGCCATGCTCTGCTGCTGCTTGTGCTTGCTGGCAGTGAAGTGAAACCACTAAACTAGTAGTATCTATCTATCTATCTATCTATCTATCAACCTATCCATGTCCATCCTTCAATGCATCCATGTGTTTGCTCTCTTTGTAGGAGTAACTTTCCTTTCAGCAATGATAAGGTTCTGATTTGATAGATGAGAGGGGGGAGCTAGCTGATGCTTGACCCTGCTGCTGCTGCTGCTGGTTCACTGGCCGGTCGGTACTGGTACTTTTTTTGTTCTTCTGTGGCGATTCTTGTCCTTACTTTTTTTTCTTCTTCTGTGGCAATCTTGTCCTTGCCGTCTCATCCCTTTCCTGCACGTTTGTACCTTCCTCGTTGGGCTACTTGTGTGAGGCGCGTGCCTCTAGGCTTTAGATTTGCCCTGAGTTGAGGTATGAGCGTGGGCGTGTGGCTGCTGGTGCAGGTTTGCAGCACCTGCAGGCATATTCGATCTAGGCAGGTTTGACTTTTTGGGCAATATAACCTCGTTTCAAGGTTGTAATCTGAGCTCGGTACTCAAATGATTCATCTACTTACCGAATTAATCCCCAAGAAACAATACGCAAGTTTATGGATGGGTTCTTTTGATCTTAATGGCTTATAGCTTAAATATTTAAATTCTGACTGTTCGTAAGAGGTAATACGTACAGGAAAATAATCGTATATGATTTTGGCTGGTACAGCTGAACTTAATATATTTTTTCTATAATCTTTTTATTGATCCCGTTTTAAAAAATATATCATTTAAAACTAGTTACTATAGATAGTACGAGTATAAACTAACTTTAAGCTAAACCGATGCATTTGATTCTCAGCCCCTATAGCACTATGTGCTTGCTCGGTGGTCTGATGGAGCAGTTTAGCATTGCTTTGATCCTAGCTAGGCTGCACTTGGATGGACGAAAGGTTTGACAGGCCGGGTGGTTCGGCTCAGGTCTCGAGCCCAACTACGACCTGACCACCGTTCGGACCGGTCGAGGCAGGCAGGCAAAGCAAAGTTGCATGCATGAGATAAGCGTATGCTACGAGTATAACCTTACTATACGTTACACGCGCGCACGCGCGCGCGCGCACACACACATATATATATATATACATGTATATGTATACATATGTATATACATGTATATGTATACATATGTATATACATGTACATGTATATACATGTATATGTATATACATGTACATGTATATACATGTATATGTATATACATGTATACATATATATATATACACATATATATACGTATATATACGTATATATACATATATATGTACATATATATTATATATATATATTATATGTGTGTGTGTATATGTATATATATGTATATGTATATGTATGTACATATTTGGACGTGAAGAGCGAGCGAAAATGTGCTTATGTCTAGATCAGATAATACATATGTGAATCTTGTACCAGCGTCATATATATCTTTACTATTTAAAAAAGAGTGTTATTAATGGTGATTCATCTGCCACTCTCCTCCCCTCATAGTCCTACCTGTGTCGCCATGTCTGCCTATGCTTCTGCGGTCCATTGCCCCTCCCTAATTCCTTGCTCATAGGGCAAATCTCTCCTCTCGATGTTGTTGAGCTACCATCCTTGTGCCCCTCCCCTCCGGCTGCATCTATGTCCCTCTTTGTGCCCCTGCCTTCCTACTTTACCCACTGTCCCTCGCTCCCCATCTGTCCTCTCTTCATGGATTTGTGCTGATGGGGATGGATAGCACCCCCAATCTACTCTACTGCTGGTGAGGATTGAATAAATACTTAAAAATAGCTTTAATATTTAATTAAGGCCAAAAGACCCTATGGTTGTAAACCTCCAAATGCTCCTTCCCGAGTACCTTGGTCGGAGATATACTATGCATATTATCCGACCGGATGACCACTCAGAGAATCTATGAACTGATACCTGGGCCCGCTCCCAGGAAATCTGTCCTATGCGGTCGATAGAATATGTGCCTTATCCGCTTGAAACAACATGACTCTTTGGCCCTAAGTCTCTGACAACAACCACCATGTGTTGTTCCCCACGTTCGTCTCTCTTTCCTTAGTAGAAGCCAACATGGTCAGGCTGGTAACAATCTGATAGCTAGAGGAAGATCCCCTTAAAGATTCCGATAAGGGAGCCATGAGGGAAGAAGGATCTTTGACAATGAAGTCACTCCTCCCTCTTATTATGAGGGACGAACACATGGACCAAGTGATTTGCAACATCACCTGAATCAAACATCTGGTCAGAGACATCATGTGAGTGTCCACGACTAGGCTGAAATACTAGTCCCCTAGTATGACTACTAGAGGAATCGGTCTCCAACAGACTACAATCCAGTCCCTTTCCAAAGAAGGCACCATGATTTGATCACATGCTGTCGGGCTTTCTCGATAAGCCTTCAAGAAATTTGATATAAAGCAGAACCCATTATATTTTTTGCAGATTTACACCACTGTCATCAGAGCCACAGGAGACAATGATAATGTGATGGCAAACTACTTTTTCATAGTTCTCAAAGGGTCTACCCAGTCTTGGTTGCTTAACCAATCGGTCGGATCAATCTACACCTGAGAGCAACTTTGTGATCTGCTGATCACATACTTCCAGGGGACGTACGATCACCCCAAAAAAGAACATGATCTCCACCGAATGTAGCAAGAACCCAATGAGGCTCTCTGACAGTATACCAAGAGGTTTAGTCAAGTTAGCAATTCTATTTCAGAGGTTGCAGATTCCTTTGTCATCTAGGCTTTCAAAACTATGTTAAGAAACCGACAATTTGTGGAGGACATTGTGATGAACCCTCTAAGGACAATCGTTGAACTGTTCGACATGGTCGACAAGTATGCAGCCGCTAGTGAAAGTGGTTGAATGGAACAAGGCCATAGACCAGATAGATAAAATTCCTCAACCCGGCTTGGAGAAGAAAGAAAAGAAGCCCAAGAATTCTTCCAAAGATAAGAAGAATAACAAACCCAAGCTAAAGAGGTTCTTGCGATTCTAGAGAAACATACCAAGGGCAAGAAGGATTATTCCGATCGGAATAAGGCAAAAGCTCTGATCGATGAATCTAAGAAGAATAAAAGGTGGTGTCCACTTAAGTGGAAGGGTATGATCTGCATAGCTGTTGTGCATGGCAAAAGAAGTTGGAAGATTATTACTTGTGTAAGGGTTCTTTCCCTTCTATTCAAGAGATCAGAGAACCGAGCTCCGAGAAGGACAAGGATGGCAATGAAGAGATGGACTACTAGGAGCCACAACACACCGATGACATGATCTTCAACGGGTCCTCCTCCTATGAGTCCAGGCACTACCTAAAGACCGTGGAGCGGGAAGTGAACCTCACCGAAGCATCGATCGCCACCAAGCCATCCCGGTGGTCAGAAACAACCATCTCCTTTAGCTGGGAAGACTGCCCCTTTCCTTTAACTCGACCAAGTAGGCTCCCTATTGTCATAGAACCTATCATAAATAATTGCAAAGTTAATCGAGTTCCAATAGATGGTAGTAGTTCTCTAAATATTTTGTTTATGAGAGCTTTAGAAGAAATGCAAATTCCCAAGTTAAAAGTAAAGCCCGTGAAGTATGCTTTTATGGTATAGTCCCATCATCTACTGCCAAACCAATAGTGCAAGTTTCCTTACTGATTACGTTCAGAAGCCTAGATGACTTTCGAATAAAAAGAATCTCGTTCGATATGGTAGACTATGAGACTGCATACTATTTGATGAGTTTTTGTGCAAATATGTTAAGTTAAAGCAAATAAGGAGATATATGTTTAGTAAGAGAACTTTGGCACAATAAAGTCATGAAATGTCATGTGAAACAAAATCACGAAGTGTTCAACATGTCACGCCTTGTATGGTAGTATGCCACCGACCGATTGCCAAGTGTACGCATCAAGATCACCCCTGAGATCATGGGTCCTCGACCACATTTGCTTCGACCATGACCACGAGGTTCCAACTGCGTTGCTCCGACCACGCTGTGTCAGTTACGCTGCTATGATCATGTCTATTCGACCACGGTTCTATGACCAGTTCGCTACGTTGCTTGACCCACGGTCGCGACTGAGTCTCTAGAGTCTTTGACTACTCGCCGACTCTGAGGCCTTCGGCTGCTGCACGGTAGTCGGACACGCCGAGTACTCATCGCATGACCATACACGTGGGTACTATCAGTGAGAAGATTAATTCCAACAGTTGATACATGCGCAACGCCACGCGCAGCCAACCTATGGTAACTTATGCACTAAGAAGGAAAGGAAAGATTAGATCTAAGTAAACCATATTTGTGATGGGAAGACGATTGCACCGTATCTCCATTTATGGAAGTATTTCTCGATAAATCTTTTCTATATGGAAAGCACATGTCTAGAAGGAAAAACCGACAATCAGATTAGGATCTTGATCCCAGAAATTAGTTGATTCGCAACGCGCGAAGGCCGCGTACGTTGCCCGTGGCCTTGGCTTGTGCCTATAAAAAGAGAGACCCGGTAGACTAGAGGGAGGGGACGGAGACAAACAAAAATGACATGTAGAGACGAACAAAGAGAGAAGAAGGTGCACACTCTAACGCACGCCGACAATCAGGACTCTGACGAACTCAGGCAAAAGGAGGAGAAGGCGAAGGAACCCAAGGAAACAATCTGCACAAGACGAGGCCATGGCGTGTTATGCTCTGGATGGTAAAGAACTTTCCCTTTTCTCTTTCTCTGCTATTTATCCATCTTGCATGTCGATGGACGACGGTGTGGGGGAAAGATTGTGAAACGCCATAGTCTCGGCTGATAATACCTTTGTTAGAGTTCACCTTTGAGCAGCCGGTGGTTGCGATGAATGGGCCATCAAAATTGCTGACCACTCTTCAATTTCATGGGTTTAAAGAACAAAGTGCATAGCAAACCGAAACGCCATGGCTTTGAAGTCAACTCTCCATACAAGCTTAATCTCCACCTCGTGTCAAAATGAAAAACCATGCTCATGACTCAATCAATCAATTCATATCCATTTCTTAGCCATTTAATCAACTATTTTCAGTTTCCAAAGCTTTTAAACCAAGAAACCGACATTGCTTTATTTCGGCCATTTCCAATCCATTCCTCTCCTTCTTGCCCTATAAAATGAAGCTTTGGGACAACGTTCTACCCCTTCACACCCTCCCCAAACCTCAGAACCTCCCGTGTACCATCCAAGTCTTCCCGTGCGTCAGCCTCCTCCCTCCACCATGCCATCTTCATCTCCGGTGAATGTTTTCAACTTTTGCTCGCGTCATCTCCTATCTTACCATCCTAGTAACTCATCTACCATTTTTATTTAATTTTTTGTGCAGCCAATCGATGGGAATTGAACTTTTCACGAAATCAGGCGTTCTTGACTTCCGCCGTCGATTCATCGTCCTCAGTGAGAGCTTTCCTGATTTCTTGTACCGATAGCATCACCTCCATCCTCTCAACGCAACCCATAGCTTAGCTCGCTCAATGGTTGGCTGAGGAGCTCCATCACCATGCGCCACCTCCATGCTAGACATCGTCACTGTCGCGGGCCATCCTTGGCCACACTCGAGCCAAACCAACTTCACCATCGCATTCACCATGTCTCTGGTCACCTCATGCTTCCTCCACTTTCTCCAGAACACTATCAATTTGCCGGAGCCCCGTGCAGTCGCTGCCGTCGCTGTGTGCCCCAATCGCCGCCACCACCGCCTTGCTCCATCTCCGGTCCTACCACCATCACCATTGGGTAGAGGACGTCAGCGGGGTTCCATTTGTAAGTTCGTCGGCTGCCCCACTGCCTTTCTTGCCAGCGCCGCTGCCTTGTCCATGCGCCCAGTGAAGCTCTGTTCTTTCTTCTCTATGAATGAATGTAATTTGTTCTTTACTCAATGACAATTGTGGCCCACTAGTCATATACCTCTTCTCTTACTTTCTTTTCTTTCTTTTGTCTCCTGTTCATCTTCCTCAATCTGACCAGAACTGCTACTCTCTCTTCTCTTTCTTCAACCATGCAAGAAAAGCCATATCAAGCTAATTAAAACTAAAACCTTCCAACCAAAATTAATGGCATACAATAGATAACATCCTCATTTACATCAAGCAATCAAATACCACCTGTTTCATTGCATTTATTAATCCGTTTCTATTTTCTTCTACTGTTTCAAACTTTGAACGCCATTCACTAAGTCATTCATTCTGAGTTTGTTTCCTCTCCCTCTGAGCCTACAAATACGACCTTCGTGATCATTCCTAACCCTTCACCACTCTTTCAAACTTCCAAAACACCGTCATCACCACGAACCATCTTTCCGAGCATCACCCATCATTTCATGCCGCCCATCGCCGCTGTAGGTCGCCAGTCACCACGCCACCACTGGCTGACTGCTCTTTGGTGAGCTGCCAACCCTTTTTGCCCCTTGGCCTATCTCCTTAGTTTTTCCCCTCGCCGGCAAGCCGCCCCACCCGAGCGCCACCATGGCCGTTTGAGTGCTCTGTTGTTTTTTTAGTGGAGGCTTCTTTTCTTCATCTATTTAGTTGTGATCCTGTATCTTATGTGATGGCCTGCTCGATGCCGGAGATGCGCGACACCGCCATCTACCACTGACATCAATGCAGGAGACGCTACTTCGTTGTTCGCTGTAATTTCCGCCATGGCCACTGCGCCTGGTGGACGTGAAGCTCCTCTGATCCTGTTTTCGAGCAGCTCTCTGTTCATTGCAGCGGACAAGGTGTGCTTTCACATGGTAGATCTTTGGTTTTGGTTTCAAAGTAAAAGTTTTGGGGACTCAGGAGTAGATGGAACTCTCAGGAGTGAGTCCTAGCGGATGGAGCCAGTGCGGGTGGATGGAACCCGTAGTCTTGAACTTTGGCGATTAGAGCCTGTCTGCTAGTGTTGGGGGTTGGAACCTTCACTAGAAAAATTATACTAGTTTCATTTATTGCAGTTACTTTATTAAATTGGTGCTTTTGAAAGTATATAATGGTATTTCTAATAAAAATACTACTTTGTGCAAAAAAACCATATTATCCTTCCTTTGTTAAGCCCTACGTCTACTGCATTTTTCGGAAGACTTGCAGAGTACTTTATGTACTCACATGCTACACTCAAAACAACTCTCAGAGGATTATGAAGCTCAAGAAGGAGATTATGCCTACTTCGTGTGTGGATTCGACGAAGGCTTTCCGGAGTACTAGGTTGCGCTTCCCCAGTTAATTTCCTGTGGCATATTGGTTGGTCATCATCAAAGTTTATTTCTGTTTTCGCTGTGTTTTGTAAGTTTGAGGGGTATTGAAACCTCAGTTGTAATAAAGTGGCCATAAGGCCTATACTCTTTATTATTATAATCAAGTATTGTTGGTTATGTAATCATCATTGTTTGACTATGTGCACTAGCTTTGATCTAGAACTAGTTCAGTAATACACAGAGGGTTCAGATTTAAAAATCCGGTCTGACACCAGCCTTCCATTGGTATAGTCATTTACCAACTGGGTCTATCAGCAGCTGGGCGGGCATGAAAGAAGTCTTCAAAAAATGCTTTGTTTCCATGAAGAAAGACTTCTCAATTGTGGAGTTGGCTTAAGTTTGCCAAAGGTGAGATGAGAGCATTGATGATTATATAATTCGCTTCTGCAATAGCTATGTGCGCCTCGCCAGGGAGATGCTTTTGGAAGATGCCATCGAAATGTGCGTCATGGGATGCAACAACATTGGTCGCTTGAGATATCTCGACGAGAACCCAAGACGTTCAGTGCCCTTAGTTCAGCAGTGGCAGCCACGAAACTAGAGTTTGAGAAATCTTCTAAAATCATGGAACTCTACAAGAATGCTAGGGCTTTTGATCCTACTAAGTGTTTCAATTCGATGACCAAAGTGACCAGCAATGGGGGCAAAACTAAGGCGTCAGTAGAAGCGAATACAACAAGAATGTCTTTTACATCACAGGGCCATGTCCCTATTGTGGGTACAAATAATGAGCAAACTGGGGGTAGGCAGCATGTGTCCTTTCAAGAGTTTATTAAGAAGCAATATAGTTTCCAGCAAGAATTAGTGAAAGATATGTTCGAACAGCTAATAAAATCATGCCTTGAATTTACCAGAGCCGCGAAGGCCTGAACAAGTAAACATGACCAATCATCCTTTGTACTGCTTGTATCATAGGTCTGTTGGTCATGTGATTGAAGATTGTTTCAACTTTAAAGAATGGCTCCAAAGAGCTGTTAATGAGAAAAGAATCAATTTAGATCCAAATGCTATCAATCCGGGCTATCGTGAAACCATGCTCTCCACCAAGAAAAGATGATGAGGCTCATGAAAAATCATGGATGCCGCTCACCAAAGTCGAGCATCTAATAGCTGATATGGTTTATGCATCGAAGCCAAGTTCCATCATTCACAAATATGCATACTCCACAACTTATGAGGAGACGTGGAAAGTGGTGCGTCAACGACTACCTTCTAAGGACTCGCATCCTCGACAACATCATTCAGTGATCTCAGCACGTGATATCCCAATAATAAGGAGACAACCTGATCCAAGCTGACGGCGATTGCCTCCTAGGTTTGTCCTGAAGTCAAAAAGAGATGAACCCTTTCCACGTCCAAACCGTGTGCTTCCTACTTTGGCACAGTTCATGTCACAAAGATAGGGGCAAGCAACCTCAGAAACAATGAAAGAAATGCAAGAGGAGGGCAGTGCCACTTCATCAAGCAATATTGTTGGCTATAATGTCATCTTATATTCTTCAAATTCTAGCTCTAGGGAGTTGTTCACCCCCATGAACATGAAGTATTCCGAACTGATACCATGTCAAAAGAAGTGTAAACAGAAGAAATTAACATAAATTTATGGGGAGGTAAGGTCCTGCCTGAACCGCCAAAGCCAAAGCAGTCAAAGGTAGACAAGGTCATCACTGCTAAAGAAGCTCATCCACCAGAAAAAAGAATGAGGTATCTGGTAAGGGGAAGATGAAGACACTTGAGGTTGACTACAATGTCTTTGCTCACCTCATGCGAGTTCCCGCATTGTTGATTGTATATGATGCTCTCATGTTAGTGCCCAGTTTGCAAGAAGCACTCGTGAAAGCACTGCAAGATCCAAAGCTCTACGAGGTGGCCATGGTGAAACATCACCTCTTTTCCAACTATTATTTGTAAATGAGATCACCTTCGCTGAGGAGGGTAAAGTTGTAGAGGATGGTGATCACAACTACCCACTTTACATCGAAGAAAATATTGGGAATGCACATCTCCGGTGAATCCTCTTTGATTCTGGATCCACGATAAACATATTACCTTTGTGAAACTTGACTCGGGCCAGTTTTGCAGTAGATGATTTGGAATCTACGGAAGTAATGATATGTGGTTTCGACAATCAAGGAAAGTCTACACTTGGAGCTATTACGGTAAAAATACAAATGTCTATGTTTAGCTTCAATGTACGGTTCTTGTCGGGACCCGGATTTTCAAATCCAGACCCTCTGTGTATTACAGCACTAGTCCTAGATCACAGCTAGTGCACACAGTTAAACAGTGATGATTACATTGCCAACAACGAAATTACAATAATAAAGAGAGTACAGGTCGAAAGACCTTTATTACATATGAGGTTTCAAGACCTCGCACACACAAAAGATAAAGCACAATGAAGCAAAAGTAATCCAATGGAGACCCATCAATACGCCACGTGCAATTGATGGGAAGCGCAACCTAGAACTCTGAAGCCTTCGTCGAATCCATACGCTCCGTAGTCGAAAGTTCCATCTTGAGCTTCATAGTCTTCTGGGTATTATTTTAAGTGTAGTATGTGAGTACATAAAGTACTCCGCAAGTCTTGGGAAAATGCAATAGATGCAGGGTTTAACAAAGGAGGGTTATATGGTTCTTTTGCACAAAGCAATGTTTTATCTCAAATACCCTTAGATATTTTTGGAAGGCATAAATTTAAATAAGGAAATTTGTTTCAACAGAATTTATCAAGTTAAATAGTGAAGGTTACAACCACCAACACTAGATCACTGGCTCTATCCATCAAGGATTAAATCAACGGGTTATATCCGCCCACACTGGCTACAACCGCCAGGACAACTCCGGGAGTTCCATCCACTCCTGGTTCCCAAAACTTTTATTTTAAAACCAAAACCGATGAGCTACCATGTGAATGCATTCCTTGCCGCCCTTGACCGTGGGCACGGCTATTCGAATAGTTTTACACTGCAGAGGTTGTACACTTTACCCACAAGAGATAAGTCATCTTAATAGCCAACATGCTTCCTTAGACATGAGACCCAGATAACATATCACAAAGCTTTTACCTTACTCCAGTCTAGCTAGACACCACCACCGAGGTTTCACCGTCAAGGGTTAAATCCACCCGCACGAAGCCCCTCTTGCGCCATATGAGTACAAGAACTGCCCTCACCGTGAATAACCAAGAAATCGGCACTCACTTTCCACTAGTGGTACCTAAACTAGCCTATTGTAAGTTAGTCACTAGGTCGCACCCATATAGACTTGTGGTTGTACCAGTGTGCTCGGTCCCGAACAAACACAAGCGCCGGTCCTTAATTGACTAGGGCGGAACATACACTTAACAAGTTCTCGTGCTAGCCGCACCAAACCAAACCAACCATCCGCCCTGGTCTAAATCCAATTTTCACATTTTATTTTATTTTAAAAGAACTGTGGCAATTCCAATCACCACTAAATTCTGAACAAAATCCAGTTCCACAAAATATAATTTCCCATTTCAAAAGGTACCAAAGGAGTATATAGCACGACTAAGCATTTTACTACCGTTACAACATTTACCAAAGTTTAATAATAATCTCATTATTGAGACAAAGAAAATCCTACGGTGTCAAAGGTACATGGTTGTCAATATCAAATGAGGGCATAACAATTATCGGATTAACTATTATCTCTAAAACATGAATTATGCATTTTATGTAACATGTCTTGATTCTCTTGCTGCAGGTCGACAAAGTCTTCAGCGACGTCAGATTCTACACGCGAAAAAGACAAAGCAACAAAGCAAATAAATGCACATAAAATCAAATAAAATCCAAAAATTGAACAAGAGTGTATATTTGAGTAGTTCATGATTTTATAAAAATTTAGAAATTTGAACGGGTCAATTCGGAGTTAAAACAAGAAAGTTATGGCTTCGGGAAGTTTTAATTGAAAGAAAAAGAAAAGAACGATTTTCCCGATTTATTTTTGTATTGAAAAATCAAAATTATGACATCAGCAATATTTGAATTTTGAAAATTTTAGACACGTGGGCCCGGTCCACCGTGGACCGAGTCCACGGACCACGGCCGTGCCGATGTGGCGCGCTCGGCGACGTGGCGCCACGCGGGCGCGCACGTGGCAGCCACCCGGCGCACACATGGCGCCACGCGGGCGCGGGCTGCACGGCTTTTATAGGAAGAAGAAGGTGAGATTGAAGATGACAGGTGGGGCCCACTCGTCAGTGAGAGAAAAGAGATGAAGGGGTACGGACCGTTGGATGGGCGCCACATGGCAAGTGAGTTGCTCATGCCCATTGGATTTAAGTGAAAGGGAATGGCTTGGATTAAAACCAACGAAGGGGTATCGGCCGTCAGATTTGCGACACGTGGCGGCCTGGGGTTTATTTGATTTTTATTTTCGGAATAGGATTTCAGAAAATACTAGAAACCATATAGTTGCTTATAAAAATAATAAATAATATCTAAAAATTCCAGAAAAATTATAGAATATTCCTGGAAACATTTTAGACTTAATAAAAATATTTATAATTTCATATTTTCTTTTAATAATTTTGTAAAATTCCTTTTATCTTTTAAAATTAATTTTTAATTCCAGAAAATTCTCAAAAATTATTTAAAAATTTTGGGAAGGTTAGGAAAAAAATAATATGAACTCTTTTTGGCTTTTATAAAATATTTAAAATACATTTTCTTGTTTTAAACTTTGAAATAAACTCTAGAAAAGCCCAGAAAAATCCAAATAAAAGCCAATTGCTTCAAAATAATTAATTTGAATTTAAAATTTTCAAAACTCAAAATTTTGGGATGTTACAAACCTACCCCCTTAGAAAGAATCTCGACCCCGAGATTCGGACGAACTGGGAAAAAGATCAAGGAACTCTGCTCTTAGGTCTTCTTCACGCTCTTGCTTCTGATTCTGAATGATTACTCCACTGCACTTTACAGAATTTGATGCTCTTGCTTCTTGTACGGCGCTCTGCTTTATCCAAAATTTTGACTGGATACTCTGGATATGATAGGTCCTCCTTCAAAGATACTTCTTCTAAAGGTATTTGCTCTTCTGGCACTCTGAGGCACTTTCTTAACTGGGACACATGGAAGACGTTGTGCACATTTGATAACTGAGGTGGAAGTTCCAACTGATAAGCAATTTCTCCCCTTTTTGCTACTACAGGAAATGGTCCAATTAATCTTGTAGCAAGCTTCCCAGTAACGCTGAAACGACGCATCCCTTTGAGAGGTGAAACTTTCAGATACACATGATCTCCTGGTACAAATTCTAATGCTCTCCGGCGATTGTCCGCATAACTTTTCTGTCTTGTTTGTGCTGTTTTTAATCTGTCCTGTATCAGACGGATTTGCTCTTCTGCTTGCCTTAACACATCTGGACCAAACACTTGTCCTTCCCCAGTTTCTTTCCAATATAACGGTGTTCTGCATTTTCTGCCATACAACGCTTCAAACGGGGACATCTGTAGGCTGGATTGATAACTATTATTATAAGAAAATTCTGCATAGGGTAAACTTTGATCCCAACTTGATTTATTTGCCAAGGCACAGGCTCTCAACATGTCTTCCAGTATTTGATTTACTCTTTCTATTTGACCATCTGTCTGAGGATGATATGCTGTACTGAATTTAAATTTGTGCCCAAAATTTCGTGCAGCTTCTGCCAAAATCTTGAAGTGAACTGAGATCCTCGATCTGACACAATCTTCTTTGGAACTCCATGCAAGCACACGATTCTTGACATATATAATTCTGCGAGTCTATCTCCAGAATAAGTGGTCTTTACTGGAATGAAATGTGCGACCTTTGTTAGTCGGTCCACAATAACCCAAATTGAATCATACCCTGCCTTGGATCTTGGCAATCCAGTTATAAAATCCATTCCAATTTCTTCCCATTTCCACTCGGTATCTCGCAAAGGTCGCAAAAGTCCAAAGGTCTTTGATGTTCACTTTTAACTCACGGCATACATCACACAAGGCTACATATTCAGCAATTTCTCTTTTCATACTGGACCACATGTACCTTTCTTTAAGATCTTGATACATCTTTGTACTTCCAGGGTGAATTGAATATTCGGATTCATGAGCTTCCTTCAGGATTAACTCTTTTATTTCCTTCTTCTCGGGTACAAGAATTCTTTTCCCAAACCAAAGGATTCCTTCTTCATCTTCTGAAAATCCTGGTGCTTTTCCTTTCTTCATATTCTCTTTAATATCCTTAACATATTTATCTTCTTTTTGAGCTGCCTTGATTTGTTCTTGTAAGGTTGGCTGAACCTCCAAAGTAGCTAGGAATCCTTCCTCTACTACTTCTAAATTAAGCCGTTGAAACTCTTCATGAAGTGCGGGCTGCCGAACTTGAATCATCAGTTATTGCAATAACTTTTCCTGCTTAAGGCATCAGCTACAACATTAGCCTTTCCTAGATGATAGTGGATTCCAACATCATAATCCTTTATCAACTCAAGCCACCTTCGCTGCCTCAAATTGAGGTCAGGCTGGGTAAATATATACTTCAAGCTCTTGTGATCCGTGTAAATCTCACAGCGATTACTGATCAAATAATGCCTCCATATTTTTAGAGCATGCACAACAGCAGCTAACTCTAAATCATGAGTCGGATAGTTCTGCTCATGCGGGCGCAATTGCTTTGAAGCATAGGCTACGACTTTCCCTTCTTGCATTAAAACACAGCCCAATCCTTGTCTAGATGCATCACAGAATACCTCAAAATCCTTTCTAATATCTGGAAGCGTTAACACTGGTGCAGATGTTAATCTCTTTTTCAGTTCTTGAAAACTGTCCTCACAAGATTTACTCCATTCAAACTTCTTTTCTTTCTTTAGTAACTGAGTGAGAGGTCTTGCGAGTTTGGAAAATCCTTCTATAAAGCGGCGATAATATCCTGCTAAACCAAGAAAACTTCTGATCTCTGATACTGACTTGGGTTGTGTCCAATTGAGTACATCTGTCACTTTTTCAGGATCTATAGATACTCCTCCTGCAGAAATCACATGACCCAAGAAAGCTACTTTCTTCGACCAAAACTCACACTTGCTAAACTTGGCATACAGCTGATGCTCTCTGAGCTTTTCCAAAACTATCCTCAGATGTTCTGCATGATCTTCCTCATTCCGGGAGTAAATCAGTATGTCATCAATGAATATGACAACAAACTTGTCCAATACTCCATGAACACTTTATTCATCAGATTCATAAAGTATGTAGGGGCATTGGTCAAACCAAAAGACATTACTGTAAACTCATACAGTCCATAACGGGTGGAAAAGGCTGTCTTTGGTAATCTTCTGGTCTAATCTTCACTTGATGATAACCTGACCGGAGATTAATCTTAGAGAAGACACATGATCCTTTTAACTGATCAAACAGATCATCAATCCTG
The DNA here is from genome assembly GCA_036346245.1 of Bonia amplexicaulis. NCBI lineage: Eukaryota > Viridiplantae > Streptophyta > Magnoliopsida > Poales > Poaceae > Bonia > Bonia amplexicaulis. Next base: position 20,423,533 of record CM070747.1, on the reverse strand, counting down.
GGCAATGGATACTTGTTCTTAACTATCGCGTCATTCAAGGATCTATAGTCCACACACATACGGAGACTACCATCCTTCTTCTTCACTAGAAGTACTGGTGCTCCCCAAGGCGAAGAACTTGGTCTAATAAAACCTTTTTCTTGCAGTTCCTGAATCTGCTTCTTAACTTCAGCCAAGTCATTTGCGGACATCCGGTAAGGTCTCTTGGAAATCGGAGCCGTTCCAGGTACTAGGTTAATGACAAATTCAATTTCTCTATCCGGTGGCATTCCTGATAAATCTTCAGGAAACACATCTTGATATTCCCTTACTATGGGCACCTTTTCCAAAGTGATTCCCTTCAAGCTGTTCAACCCACAACTATTCTGAGAAGATGGCTTTGACTTGTACCTCACTTGAATTCCTTCAGAGTTGGTAAGAGTAATGGCACGATTGGCACAATCTATCTGCCCTTTATACTTGGTTAACCAATCCATACCAAGTATTACATCTAGGCTCTTGGAGTCTATTATAATTAAATTTGCTTGGAATTTTACTCCATTTATATCTATGGTTGCTCTAGGGCAAACCGTACTAGTCTTCATTTCATTTCCAGGTGATTGGACTAGCATAGGGTTCTTTAGCAAACGCACATCCCAATTATATCTTTCCACAAAATCTTTTGACACAAAAGAATACGAAGCTCCAGAATCAAATAATGCTGATGCAGGTACTGAGTTGACAAGAAACTTACCCAGAACGACGTCTGGTGCATCCTGAGCTGCTTCTGCAGTGACATGATTAACATGCCCTCTGTTCACTGCTTGTGGAGTCCTTGGAGTTTGAGGTGCTCCACGGCCTTGTCCTGCAAGTGGGGCTCTGGCTGGTGTAGTCCCCAGATTGAAGCGTACAGGAGTCACTGCTGGGCGCTTCTGAGGACAATTATTGGCATAATGTCCCATGTTCTTGCAATTGAAGCATTGCACTCCTGCAGTTGAAGTCTTGTTCTGCTGAGGCGGAACTGCATTGTTTGGTCTGGGAGCTTGAGGAATCGGGCGAGGTCCACTGAATGGTGTCCTCGGCACATTTGGCACTGAGGGCTTGCTGAAATGAGGTGGATTAGGGCGGTGCCGGGAACTGCTTGCACCCTGCTGAGCTTGAAACTTCCTCTTCCGGACTTCATACAGCTGACGTTGAGCTTCCTCTTGTATTATGGCCTTGTTCACCATATGCTGAAAAGTTGGGTAATCATTTGAAACCAGTTGCACCTTAAGATTGGGTTCAAGTCCCTGCATGAACCGCCAGATCTTTGCTGCATTAGTTGCAACATCTTCAGGAGCGTACCTGGATAGTTGAGTGAACCTATTCAGGTACTCAGTGACACTGAGGTTTCCTTGCTGTAGTTTATGAAATTCCATTCTCTTCATTTCCATTACTCCGGTAGGGACATGTGCAGTGCGAAAGGCTTCCTCAAATTCAGCCCAAGTGATAGTCTGCACATTCTGATGAGCGGCGCAGTAGTTTTCCCACCAAGTTGCTGCAATTCCTTTTAGCTAATGAGCAGCATAAAGCACCTTCTCATTATCATTACACTGAGCCAAAATCAGTTTCCTCTCCACATCCTTGATCCAATCATCTGCTTCCATTGGATCTACCGCACCCGAGAAGGTTGGCGGTCTGGTCCTCATGAACTCCCCTAGCTTCGATTGCTGTGCCTGAATGGGTGCCTGCGGAGCTTGTTGAACTTGATTCTGGGGCCAAGGCTTGTAGCAGTTGTAGTTGCATTGCCATCATCTGCTCCATGCTAGGAGCTTGAGCAGGGGGTGGAGGAATGTTGTTCTCCGGTTGAGCATTGGCACCACGGCTGTCACCGGCATTGCTCCTTGTGTTCACCATCTGAAGCGGTAACCAGAAAAGCAAAAGATAAGAAGGAAGTAGCATAGATAAGGGGTCAGGGGAAAAACTAAACAACATCCCAAACCAACACACAAGAGATGTCACACAACAGTTTAGAAGAAACTTTATCTTTGAAATTAAAATAGTTTTGAGAATGGCTGTACCACAGGTGCACAAAGGCATTGGTACAGTCCATCTAGCACATCAATATAAAACGTTCTAAGGAAGGTAAACAATTTATTTGGGCACTACTGACTCAACAACTACTCATCCTCCTCGAAGATGCGCTCCTCAGGATCCTCCTCTGGGTCCTCTTCTGGGTCCTCCTCTGAGTTACCCACATGGAGCTGCCTACAACCACACATGGGGCGGTTGCAAGAGGCTCGAGAATGAAGATGACTATGACTGGGGGTAGACGATCGGGAGCAGGAGCGGGAACGAGAAAGACTGCGTCTTTTGCTGGAATCTCCAATGTTGATGTTAGGTAGCGAACTAGGTCGTCGCACACTCTTGCGCGCTGTGAGCAGGATACGGGGTCCTGTGCGCCGAGTTGGAGCCTGGTTGTTGGGGACGACGGCTGGTACAGGTGAAGACGGTGTGTAGTCCTCGAGACCGCCGCTGGCTCAAGACGCCCCACTCGAACTCTGCTGCTGGCTCTAGATGAGCTGAGCACGGAGAGTGTCGGAGTGCTGGTAGCTGGAAGTGAGGAGCATCCGTCGTCCAATCTCCTCAAGGCACCGCATATGTAGCCGCCATCGCCGAGTAAGCCGCACTGTGCGCCGACGGGATCGCCCACGAGATCTCGAATTGCTCTGGATAACTCTGTCCCGCTCTGGTGGTTGGAAAGAAACAGAAAGGCGTCTGTCGTAGGATATCTTTATGAATCCGGCACAAGTCAGCTAGTGCCAGACAAGCTGCATCCTGGATAGCGTCTGAACGGTCCGTCCGAGGATGATCGATAGGGTATGTGGGGGAGTTGAATTCCCCTTCCCGTGCATACAGGAATACCTCCATCGTCCAGGAATCTTGGTCCATGATCATGACTTTCCGCCCTCTGAAAATAGGCGGTTGGGGATACTTCAGATACTGCATAAGCTGACGAAGAAGGCCAACAAATGCTCCAATATTCTCGCCATGAGAAAAGTAGTCCTAAGAGTCAACGGAGGATGAACCGGCCATCTACAAGTTTGAAATAATAGAGAAGATCAGTAACGACATTTTAAATAAATGAATATAAGATCAAGAATGGAGCAGAAGTAAGGAGATATAGAAAATTTTCTCAAATATTTTTTAATAAATATATAGGTCCTTAAGGTTTTTACCACTGTAATCTAGGTCACGTCCTACAGTCAAGTTGGCTCTGATACCATCTCTGTCGGGACCCGGATTTTCAAATCCAGACCCTCTGTGTATTACAGCACTAGTCCCAGATCACAGCTAGTGCACACAGTTAAACAGTGATGATTACATTGCCAACAACGAAATTACAATAATAAAGAGAGTACATGTCGAAAGACCTTTATTACATATGAGGTTTCAAGACCTCGCACACACACAAAAGATAAAGCACAGCGGAAGCAAAAGTAAATCCAGCGGAGACCCATCAAAACGCCACAGGCAATTGACTGGGGAAGCGCAACCTAGAACTCCTGGAAGCCTTCGTCGAATCCATACGCTCCGTAGTCGAAAGTTCCATCTTGAGCTTCATAGTCTTCTGGGTATTATTTTAAGTGTAGTATGTGAGTACATAAAGTACTCCGCAAGTCTTGGAAAAATGCAATAGATGCATGGTTCAACAAAGGAGGGTTATATGGTTCTTTTGCACAAAGCAATGTTTTATCTCAAATACCCTTAGATATTTTTGGAAGGCATAAATTTAAATAAGGAAATTTGTTTAAACAGAATTTATCAAGTTAAATAGTGAAGGTTACAACCACCAACACTAGATCACTGGCTCTATCCGTCAAGGATTAAATGAACGGGTTATATCCGCCCACACTGGCTACAACCGCCAGGACAACTCCGGGAGTTCCATCCACTCCCGGTTCCCAAAACTTTTTATTTTAAAACCAAAACCGATGAGCTACCATGTGAATGCATTCCTTGCCCGCCTTTGACCGTGGGCACGGCTATTCGAATAGTTTTACACTCTGCAGAGGTTGTACACTTTACCCACAAGAGATAAGTCATCTTAATAGCCAACATGCTTCCTTAGACATGAGACCCAGATAACATATCACAAAGCTTTTACCTTACTCCAGTCTAGCTAGACACCACCACCGAGGTTTCACCGTGAAGGGTTAAATCCACCAGCACGAAGCCCCTCTTGCGCCATATGAGTACAGTAAATCCCTGTCCCTCACTGTGAATAACCAGTAAATCCCTGGCACTCACTTTCCACTGGTGGTACCTAAACTAGCCTATTGTAAGTTAGTCAGCTAGGTCGTACCCATATAGACTTGTGGTTGTACGGTAGTGCTCAGTCTGAACAAACACAAGCGTCGGTCCTTAATTGACTAGGGCGGAACATACACTTAACAAGTTCTCGTGCTAGCCGCACCAAACCAAACCAACCATCCGCCCTGGTCTAAATCCAATTTTCACATTTTATTTTATTTTAAAAGAACTGTGGCAATTCCAATCACCACTAAATTCTGAACAAAATCCAGTTCCACAAAATATAATTTCCCATTTCAAAAGGTACCAAAGGAGTATATAGCACGACTAAGCATTTTACTACCGTTACAACATTTACCAAAGTTTAATAATAATCTCATTATTGAGATAAAGAAAATCCTAGGGTGTCAAAGGTACATAGTTGTCAATATCAAATGAGGGCATAACAATTATCGGATTAACTATTATCTCTAAAACATGAATTATCATTTCATAATTCATCAATGGAGGAGAGAGAGTGTGGGAGGGAGGAAGAAGAAGGTGAGGTTGAAGATGACAGGTGGGGCCCACTCGTCAGTGAGAGAAAAGAGATGAAGGGGTACGGACCGTTGGATGGGTGCCACATGGCAAGTGAGTTGCTCATGCCCATTGGATTTAAGTGAAAGGGAATGGCTTGGATTAAAACCAACGAAGGGGTATCGGCCGTCAGATTTGCGACACGTGGCGGCCTGGGTTTATTTGATTTTTATTTTCGGAATAGGATTTCAGAAAATACTAGAAACCATATAGTTGCTTATAAAAATAATAAATAATATCTAAAAATTTCAGAAAAATTATAGAATATTCCTGGAAACATTTTAGACTTAATAAAAATATTTATAATTTCATATTTGCTTTTAATAATTTTGTAAAATTCCTTTTATCTTTTAAAATTAATTTTTAATTCTAGAAAATTCTCAAAAATTATTTAAAAATTCTGGGAAGGTTAGGAAAAAAATAAAATGAACTCTTTTTGGCTTTTATAAAATATTTAAAATACATTTTCTTGTTTTAAACTTTTAAATAAACTCCAGAAAAGCCCAGAAAATCCAAATAAAAGCCAATTGCTTCAAAATAATTAATTTGAATTTAAATTTCTCAAAACTCCAAATTTTGGGATGTTACAGTTCTTCGTCATTGAAGCAAACACCTCATACTTGGCCTTGTTGGGTAGGCTATGGATTCGTATGTATCGTGTGGTGCCCTCTACCCTCCATTAATGCTTGAAATTTTTAGATGGAAATGGGACGCAATAGCATATTGTCGGAAATATTGCTCCCTACACTATTCAAGAGTCACATCATGCCGATGCAAAGTATTACTTCCCAGTTGAAGATTCCAATCAACAACTAGGGCAAACAATGCTAGCAGCTGATATTTTGATCACGCCAGGCTCATCATCAACTCGTGAGGTGAAACAGCTCCTCACGCCATGTCCTTCTACTGGCATAAAGAACTCCTCCATTCAGAGTCGTAAGAGCAATGGTCGTAAGTGGATATCTTGGGCTGCTTGTCATGAGGATAAGCCTTCATCCTCTAGGGAGACCATGAACTCCGCGGGACAAGGTGTCTTTGCTTCTACAACTACCCTATTGTTGCTGAAAGTAAGGAGTCCTGTGACAACGCTGATTACATTAAGGTCTACTAAGAAACCTCCAACAAAGCTCATGACTTCTTCACTGGGAAAATCTTCGTTCTCTATGATGCCTTCAGAGTAAATGATGCGTCACCCATGATTATGCTGTGGGCATGTGGGAATCCAGAGCTGGAGGCCACACCCATGCCATGCGATTTGATTAAAAGAAGAACGATGGAGGTTGAGGAAGTGGTAAAGGGTGCTCATAAGGTACAACCCCACCACTCTACGTATCAGTAACTACTCCACTAGAAGTCTGGGCCATTCCAAGCGCCTCTAGTTGTACGCTTCCAACTATTTTCTACAAAGTTCCCCGAGCACAACAATGTGAAGCTATATTTGAATTTTCTAAACCCTGCCTTGATGAAGAGGAGGCAATGACAACAATGAAAACCCAGGATGGCTCAAATATTTAAGAAGGCCGGGTTCATGCTCCAATGGAACCAAAGAATGCCGCCGCTGCCGATTATATGTGAGGAGTGGTGGGATCAAACGGAAGATTTTATCAGAAGAATGCGTAAGACCCAACCAAAGTATGGGATCAGCTACACAAGACATCACTCCTCTGATGAGGAAGATGAGGATTTCAATGGTCATCGTCAAGCTTTTTGTTACAACTTGTCGGTCACAACGAGGGATGACATTGGTTGTCAAACTTCTCATAGAGCATTATTACTTCATGTCATGACTAACGAGCAGGAAGAAATGCTTGATGTTGTCTTAACCCCTCAGCAACTCGAGGATGGAGGAAAATTTACCATAGATGACCATGTGGAGGTCAATTGCTACCACACAGTAATGCCATTTGGTCTAAAGAATGCTGACGATACCTATCAATGTACCATGGCATATGTTCTTGATGATCTCATACATCACTCGGTATAGTGTTATGCCGATGATTTGGTGGTAAAGTCTGCACATCCCATAGGATTCAAAGATTCATAGCTAAGTACAAAATTATGTGGAATTACTCCACTGGCTACTACCCTCAGGACAATGGAATGGTCAAAGCATTCAATAAAACTCTTGGCAAGATAATCAAGAAAACTGTCAATAGGCATCAAAGAGATTGGTACGATCGTCTCTTTGAAGCTTTGTGGGCATACCATGTCACTGTCCGTACCTCAACACAATGCACCCCATATTGTCTCATTTATGGGAGTGATGCTATTTAGCCACTCGAAATACAAGTCCCCTCACTACGGGTGGCTATTCATGACGAGCTCACTCAATATGAGTAGATTCAGCTACGGTTCCAGAAGCTCGATGCGCAAGAAGAGGAATATCTCCATGCTATCCAAAACGTGGAGATGTATCGTCAGATTATGGTAAGGGCCTATGATAAGTTGGTTAGGCCACGTGTCTTCAGGAAAGGTGAAGCAGTGCTTGTACTACGGTGCCCCATTGTGATCACCCACAAAACAAAGGGAAAGTTCGAATCAAAATGGGAGGGGCCATATGTCATCGAACAAGTTTATGATGGTGGCGCCTATCAGCTGATTGATTACCAAGGAGTAAGGCCAATGCCTCCGGTCAATGGAAGATTTCTAAAAGTTCATCCTCACAAGTTAAAAAGGGATATGAAAAATCCCACTTCAAAAGTCCTCCAGCAGTCAAAGGAGGGAATTCTCCCAATGTGAAGTAGTCGGAAGGAGGAGGTAGCCATTCACCATCCTTAGCAAAAGTAATGGCAAATACTCCCAAGCCATTTTTTCCAAAATCATTCTTCCTAATTTAGCCCACCTAAGTCTTTTGGTTCGATGAGGCAAAGCATCGGGATGTTCGCTGTCACCCGGTAACACTGCCTCCCCTAAACATGAACACTACAAGAAGTGAAGTTGTTGAGATCGTCATGGTCTTTCGGCGTACAAAAACTAAGTCCTTTGGTAGCCTTATCCAAGGTCACCCCTACAGTTGACGTTCAATAGGAAAACCAACATTTTAAAAATGTTTACCAAACTCTTCTTTTCCTCATTTCTTCTTGGCTATATTCTAGCACTCTCAGCTCACTTGGTAGCCAACGTATCCCATCATATGATGATAAGAGGTCATTTGTAGCAAATTTCGGTAGTCAGTCACGTCTATGCAATGATGATGACCCATCACATATAGGAGCAGTGTAGCACGCCAGTGTGTCCATTGCAAATCTGTGAGACCCTTCTATCTAGTCGGTAAGCAGGCACCGTAACAGCTACACGGTCACAACTAGGTTGATAAAAATTCCTTCAGTGCATGGTAAGAGCTTTCGCTGCAAATTAAAGATGATTACAAGTATTATGGCATGGTCTTTCGTCTTAATACGAGTATACTATGGCATGGTCTTTCGCCTCAACGCAAGTATTGTGGCTTGGTCTTTCGTCTTAATACGAGTATACTATGGTTTGGTCTTTTGCCTCAATATAAGTACATTGTGGCATGGTTTTCTCCTTAACGCAGCTATCTGGCATGTTTTTTTGCCTTGACACATACATCCTAATCTTCTATGTTTCTTCCTTTTCCCTCTATTGTGTTTATACTAACCTTCCATAGGTAAGATGGCCAGTGGATATGACCGCTACCGGACCCACTACGATTGCCACTTGACTCTTTAATAGACGCCTAGACCGCTCCGGTAATTGGCTGTTTTGACCGAGTAGTTTTGATTGATTCACTATATCTTCGATCGAATCACCATAACTTTGACCACATGGTACTCAAACATCAATCATGCAGTATTCAGAGCTTCGGTACTCCGAGCAGCAGCACTCGTTGACTGAACAGATCTAGCCATGGTTCGACCACGGCTCCCCAACCGCTCTCTGACTTCAACACATACTCGGATGCCTGAGTATTCAACATATATCAAGATTGCCTCCAATATTACCAACATGGCAATCTCAATACATGGGAAGAAGATATAAAGCCAAAGCGCTGGTGCAATTAATGAAACATATCAGAGATTCAGTAACGATTCTATTTTATTCAAGCAAGATAAGTAGATGCTTACAAATTTGGCCAAACATCTACGTAGTATGACTTGGGAGCGTTGAAGATGCCCCAACTCTGTGATAAGAAAAGATTAAAAGGACTCATTACATTCAATGGGCCGAAAAGATACAAATCCGACTTTATTCGAAGAGGCAAGCAAAACTAAAATGCCGAGAATCCTAAACTTATTCAAAGCTCACTATGATGTCCTTCCAGTCTGGCAACGCATTCAGATAGGTAGTTGATAGCGATGGGGTGAGCTATGATCATGTCCTTGTTGTTATTTGCAAGGCGATGAAGCTACACTTCTTGTGTCCTAGCCTTCTGCGCCTCTCTCTAGCCTTTCAGCTTCTTCCCGTCACTTCGTCAGTGAGGAGTTGAGCTATTGGCTATGCTCCATCAGTTGTGCACCCTCATCCTCAACAAGCTTGAATTCCTGTGATACATCGGCGAATGCTATCTCAAGCTGCTACTGTAAAGAGTGCGCCTCCTGCTCAGCAGATATGATAGTTGTGTCTTCAAAAGCTTTTGAGCTTGGGCTTCTAGTTAAATGCTGCCTTAAATCTTTCAGGTCGGACATCAACCTTGTCAAATCTTTAGGATAGGGTTCTTCATAGTCGTTGAGCCATTCATGCGTCGCCATCTCAACTAATTTGGTGATGCGAGCCTTATCAAGGTTTATGTTACAAGTATTCTTGAATCGCCATATGATGAGTGGAAAGGAAGTCATTGGCCAGGAGGGCAAGGTCTTGTCGCTTGCGACATTTGTCATCAAGATTGCAAACTGAATCGAGGGTGAACCTAGGTCCGTTGGACATGAGCGTTGTTATGTGTTCATCTAGAGTTATTTTAGCTTCTTGACTCATTTAGATAGCGAGTCCAGATAGAAAGAAATAGTAGTTAAATCTGCTGGAAAAGGAAAATTGGAGTTGGGAAAGGTCATGTTTACTTCTCCCCATGATCGATAGCAAAGATGCAGGTACTTACAGGGGAGGCGGGCCTGCGGGTGGCCTTCGTTCTCCTCCTTGAGATGATACTCCACTGGTCACTTTCCTTTCTTCTCAGCTAGCAACTCTACGACAGAAGGAGGACGATGGCTAGCACCGTCAACGGGCATCTCCATGACACACGGAGAGAAAATTGTCCTATCAAGCATGGAAGCATGGATTGCCTGAAATGTCCCCTCATCAGCAAGACCAAGCTCCAACATGTCCAAGCTAACATATGGCCACTTAAGCCCAAGATATTTGCAATAAGCAATAGTGCGATGTATAAGATTTCTATTGAAAAGGGAGGAGGGGTGAGCAGACCTCAGAAGTTCCTCGTGGGTCCTTGCCATTGGGTGTAGTAGCAGTTGCTTCCAGTGTCTCCTCATGATTATGAAGATATTTCGAGTTTGATAGTGTCGCATCAGTGAGAGACTCAAGGATGGTGAACAGATCTGTGGAGAAGATGCAGTAGTGTGGTTGCAATTTGGGTGCTGCACATCACGACCATTGGTTGACAAAGCAGGGGGACTCAGACACTATGGGCCCTTTCTCTATGGGTTGGCGCTAGAAGAGGCGGCATGTGTCGACTGCTCAGCGGGCTTGGTTTGATGTCCACCTTAAGGTCTCACCGCAGAGCCTGACCCTCGTCTGCTACAAGATGGCTGGTTATTGTCACACACCATGATCGTAGAGAGTAGAGAGATGAGCTACAACGTGTGCTCAAAAAGCTGGCAAGGTTGTCCTGAGCTGCGATGTTGGAAAAGAACTTAGGTGATGTGCATATATAAAGAGCTTCTCATGTACATAAGAATGGAAGGAGTCTGGGTTCCCTTACGAATATTGTTGTTCAGTAATATGGGTAAAGGAAATAGATTGTGATATTTTCCAGTTTAATCCAGGCAAAGTCTTTATTGCCAGCAGAAGACATGTCACCTAAGGGGAGTTTAAACTAAGGATACCATAAATAGGGCGCCTAATTGACTACCCAAAATAGTATTACCAAGTTAAGTTCGCTTCGCGCATCAAACTTAACTCAACGGGGGGCATATGTCTGATGAGGTTTTGAGCAAATACGTTAAGTTAAAGCAAATAATGAGATATATGTTTGGTAAGAGAACTTTGGTGTAATCAAATCATGAAATGGCATGTGAAACAAAATCACAAAGTGGTCAATGCATCACACCTTGTATGGTCACACGCCACCGACTGATCACCAAGCGTATGCATCAAGATCGCCCCTGAGATTGTGGGTCCTCGACCACATTTGCTTCGACCATGACCATGAGGTTTCGACTGCGTTGCTCCGACCACGCTGTGTCGGTTATGCTGCTGTGATCACGTCTGTTCGACCACGGTGCTATGACCAGTTTGCTACGCTGCTTGACCCGCGGTCATGACTGAGTCTTCTAAGTCTCCGACTACTCACCGACTCTGAGGCCTTCAGCTCCTGCATGACACTCGGACACACTGAGTACTCATCGCACAACCATACACGTGGTTACTATCAATGAAAGGATTAATTCCAACAGTTGATATGTGCGTAGGGCTGTGCACAACCAACCTATGGTAACATATGCACTAAGAAGGAAAGGAATGATCGGATCTAAGTAAAACATATTTGTGATGGGAAGATGATTGCACCGTATCTCTATTTATGGAAGTATTTCTTGATAAATCTTTCCTGATATAGAAAGCACAGGTCTAGAAGGAAAGAATCGGCGATCGGAGCAGGATCTTGATCCCAGAAATAAGTTGATTCGCACCGCGTGAAAGCCGCATAGTTGCCCGTAGCACTGGCTCATGCCTATAAAAGGAGTGACCAAGCAGATGGGAGGGAGGGGATAGAGACAGACAAAAATGACATGCAGAGATGGACAGAGAGAGAAGAAGGTGCACATGCCAATGCACGCCAACGGTCAGGACTCCGACGAACTCAGGCAGAAGGAGGAGAAGGCGGAGGAACCAAAGGAAGCAATCTGCACAAGCCGAGGCCATGGCGTGCTATGCTCTGGATGGTAAAGAACTTCCCCTTTTCTCTTTCTCTGCTATTTATCCATCTTTCATGTTGATGGACGACAGCGTGTGGGAAAGATTGCCAAATGCCATGGTCGCGGCTGGTAATACCTTCGTCAGAGCTCACCTTTGAGCAGCCTGTGGTTGCAATGAAGGGGTCATCAAGATTGCTGACTGCTCTTCAATCTCATGGGATTAAAGCACGAAGTTCCCCCATCCTTATATGTGGCTCGCACGCCCCGGCCAAGCTACGCAGCTGCGGTGATCCGTCATATACCAGGATTGTCCTGCTCGTTCCTCTGCTCTAATGATAGCTCCACAACATGAGGTGGATGGTGCTACTCGTAAGACCTTTTGATCACCTCCTACACCCGGTCGCTTTCGGTCACTTTCGATGCTTGGACGCCACTGACCGCCTACCGTACCAAGACATCGTCGACCACTCTTTGTGCTTGGACGTCTATGTTCATTGGTGATGTTGGACACCACCAACCGCCCACTGTATCTGGACATCACCAACCTTTGGTGCTCAGGCGTCCACCTTATGAAGATGGACGTCTTCAACTACTCCTCGAAGACGGATGCCTCCGACCACTTGCCGAAGCTGAGTGCCTCCGACCACTTCTCGAAGTTGAGTGTCACCGACAGCTTCTTGAAGATGGACATCTCTGACCGCTTGTCGAAGTCGAGTGTCTCCGACTGCTTCTCGAATACAGACATCTCCGCCCGCTTGTTGAAGTTGAGTGCCTCTGACCGTTTCTCGATGATGGACGCCTTCGACCTCCTTCTATTTTTGGACGACTCTGGTCACTCATCGTACTTGAGTGCCTCCGACTGCTTGTTGTACTCGTACATCTTTGAATTCCCAAAGTACTCGTAAGCCCTTTGATCACACGTGGTACGTGGGTGAGATGTGCTACAACAACCAGCATGCTATAGTAAATGGTATTGTTACCGGTTTACGACCGATGGTCGATGGCTTTCGACTACTAGCTTACGATCGATGGTCCGATGGCTTCCGACCATCAGCTACGAGCAATGGTCGATGACTTCTGACCTATGACCACAAGCAATGGTCGATAGCTTCCGACTTACGACTATGACCAAATGGTCGATGGCTCCCCACTTCTGATGGATTTCAACCACGATGGGTTTCGACCCCAGACAACTTCTGATGGACTTCGACCACGTTAGCTTTCAACCACGGACCACTTCCGATGGATTTCGACCATGATGGATATCAACCACAGACGACTTCTGATGGATTTTGACCACATCAGCTTTCAACCATGGACCACTTCCGATGGATTTTGACCACATTGGCTTTCGACCATGGACCACTTCTGATGGATTTTGACCACGATGTATTTCGACCATGGACTATTTCCGATGGATTTCGACCACGTTGGCTTTCGACCACGGACCACTTCCGATGGATTTCAACTACGATGGATTTCAACCTCGAACAACTTCTGATGGACTTTGACCACGTTGGCTTTTGATCGCAGACCACTTTCCAATGGATTTTGACCACGTCGGCTTTCGACCATGGACCACAATCACGATAGCTTTCGACCACGGACATCTTCTGATGGATTTCGACCATAAATGACAAGCGAAGGTTCTCAGCTGCCAACCACTCCCGAAGGCTGATGGTTTTTGACTTTTGACAATCGACTACGCTCGATGGCTTCCAGCTTTCGAGGGGTCATTCCCAGCGGTCACTTTCGACCACGTCGATGCTTGACCTTGGTGTCTTGCTCTATTAAACCCACTGTCTGGATTATTTCTACTACCCCAATTCTACCACCGTGTCATTAGATCGGTCAAGCTTGGTGTGAACTATGCATATTTGTTCGATCACCCTATTCCCTTGTGTTGCTCGATACCGACGAGGTCAAACACAATATACGGGCGCAGCCAATGCAAAGGCTACGCTACCAACGACCCCTTAGACCGACAAGACTATGGATAATGCCAACACCACATCTACATCAATCATTCATCACATGCATGGAGAATGTGAAGCGAAGACCGAAGACGATGACCAATACCCAGCTTAATTGGAGGTATTATGTGGGCTTGCCCCGTGGATGTAATTAACCGGGAACCTTCTGAGGCCTCGGGAACTAGGAGAACACATTGCCTATGTTAGATCAGCTATGTAAAGCAGGCTATGGAGTGCATATACATAAAGGAAATATGTAATTTTGTTATTCTCAAATGAAGGAATAAACTACATATTTTACCTATCTTTCTTGTGTTTATGTATTTTTGTGTACTTTAGTACACTAGCATGCCCACACCCTTATACCCTGACATCCCACTCGATAAGGAAAATTCTCTAAAAAAACATCAAAGCGTCGTTTGTACTAAAAAAATGCTAGTACCATCTTCCAAAAGATATTGGTTGAGGAAGAACTCAACCCCGAATAGGAAGAGCCGCTCGTCTCCTTCCTTGGAGCAAACTTAGATGTATTCACATAACAGGCATTTGAAATGCCCAGTTTCCCTAGGGAGGTGATTGAGCATAGGCTAGCTCTTTGGCCTGATAAAAAACTGGTCAAGCAAAAGCTAAGGCGCTTTGAACCCAACCTTAAGGAGGCAATCTAGTCAGAGATCCGTAAGCTTTTCAAGGCTGGATTTATTTGTGAGGTTGACAACCTAGAGTGGCTCGCCAATCCTATAATGGTTAGGAAAAGTAAAGAAAAATGACAAATATGTATCGATTTCACAGATCTAAATAAAGCTTGTTCGAAGGATGATTTTCCCCTTCCATGTATCAATCAGCTTGTTGACTCTACTTTCGGGTGTGAGTTATTAAGCCTTTAAGATGCATATTCAGGGTACCACTAGGTTAGCATGAGTAAAGAGGATGAAAAGAAAACTTTCTTCATCACACCACATGGAATTTTTTGCTACGTAAAAATACCATTTGGTCTAAAAACACTGGTGCTACTTTTCAAAGGTTAATGCAAAAAAAACCTTTAGCCCATAGATTGGTCATAACTTAGAGGCCTATATTGATAACTTGGTTATGAAAAGTATAACATCTGAGATCATATTTCCAATCTGTAAGAAACTTTCACTAACTTAAGGAGACATAACCTTAAGTTGAACCAGATAAATATGTGTTCAGAGTTTTCTCTTAAATGCTTCTAAGTTTCATAGTTTCAGCTAGAGGAATTGAAGCAAATCTAGATAAAATAGCGGTTATCAAATAGATGTGTCCTTCGACCATGAAGAAGGAAGTCCAGAAACTAATCGGCTGTATGGCAGTGCTAAGTCATTTCATAACATGGTTAGGGGAAAAAGATTGCCTTTATTTAAACTTCTCTGGAAACATGGAAGTTTCAAATGGACTAAGAAAGTTTCGGCGTAAATCTCCAAGAATACACGCGTCGCCTCATCGCTCCACATTGCACATCTAGAGTCGGTCTACTGCAGCGGCCCATGCTGGAGAGGCAAACGTGATGAACACAACCGCACACAACGGGTGTGACTGTGAATCGTGTGAAAAAATAGAAATAATCGACTTCACATGAGTGCACACAACCGAGAAGCTCATCAAATCTGAATAAGGAACTGCCAAACGGGAGCCAAAATTAACCCAAAGTACTACCATTTATCGGCCGTACTACCCATCACGCAAAGTACTGCACAAAATAGGAGAAGATGAACAGGTGAATCTACCGTACCTCACTGTTTCCGGGGCCCTTCTTGTGTGGCTTCATTCTCGACTGCGGATGGGTGCTGCAAGGAACTGCTAGAGGTGGTGGCTGTTAGATCTGAACGAGCCGCACAAGGGATGAACGGGGAGGCTAGGGACGTTGTTGGATAAGGGAAAACACCACAGTGAATGCGGCGCAGACGGGGAGGGATACTTGCTGCCATCATCAATGTCCATGGGGCTAACAACCCAGCATGGATGTGGCTGTCGTGGCATTCGCCACAGCGGGCACAACCGGTTGCGTACAGGGAAGGCGAGGTCGAGCAAGTGGACAAAGAACACAAGGGTGCCGCTCAATAGGGAAGAAGCTGGAGGGGAAGGCATATTGACAAATCAGCTGGCTTATGGCTTTTGCGCACCAGCACGAGAAGCCAAAGCACTCCAACTAGCTACCGGCTTAACGAAGCTCGAAGCCATAGGCTGCAACCGGTTGGAGCAGTGCCTTAAGCTAATATTTGAATGGCTACTTTAGAGTGACATCCTAATTTTATATAGGTTCTTTCATAATGTAGTGTTGACTGTGGCATATTTTTTGGAAGAATTAGACAAGTGCTATTGTATCATTACATCAAGTCAAGGAGTGGTCATTGTAAAAAATATAGGCTGGGACGCGCTTCCGTTCTCTAATCCCCTTATTTTGCATATGTTCATCATATTTTTCTAGTATTGTATGATTACTTTATGTTATCTGTATGGTATTTGTTTTTTTATTAGTGCATAAACTTAAGTCCTTATCAGTGCATACTATTGCTCCTTTTCGTCGAGTTTATCAGTACTAGATAACTAAATCTGTATTGACTAACCCTAGTCTAAGATACCGACGACTGTTTGTGCTCTGTAGGCTCGTCGCAAGAGGAAGGAGAACATATGGTTCATCGACTTCGGCTGCTCTCGCCACATGACCGGAGACTCACGATAGTTCTCCTTCCTCATTCATTCCTCCGGTGATGAAATGATCACTTTTGGGGACAATTCTTAAGAATAAGTTCTTGCTAAAGGCACCGTGCACGTCAATGACAAGTTCACCGTAAAGGATGTTGCTCTCGTCAGGTGTAGACCATCAATTCTCGTTAGCTCGAGTGCCGCAACAGAATAGTGTGGTCGAACGCAAGAATAGAACCTTGGTTGAGATGGCTAGAATAATGCTAAATGAACATGCTACTCGTAGAAAGTATTGGGCTGAAGCCATTTTGACTGCTTGCTATATTTCGAATACGGTTTTCTCGCAAGCTAAATTGCATAAGACTTTCTACGAGCTTCGTTTCGGTTGGTCTCCTAGTGTTTCACATCTGAGAGTGTTTCGATGTTGATGCTTCACACTTAAACATGGCAATCTTGACAAATTTGAATCTAGATTCTCCAATGGCATTTTTCTGGGGTATGTAGTTCACACTTAGGGTTATTGTGTATTCAACTTAGAAACTAATAAAATTGTTGAGACCTATGAGGTTACTTTTGATGATGCTAGTCCTGATACTAGACCCGACAATACAGGTATACTGGCCCTTGACGCACTCGACGACATCTTCTATGACTCTGACGATGACTACAGGGAGTTCTCGAGCTCTACTACGACTGCACCTATGACAATGGGCACCACGACCACTTCTATGACTACTGCGACTACACCAACGACAATGGTCACTATGACCACTCCTACGACTACTGCGACTGCACCAACGACAATGGTCTCTACGACCACTCCTACGACTACTGCGGCTGCACCCATGTCCAGTACAACGGCTGTTATGACTAGTTCAACGACCACGTCTACAACCACTTTGCAAGCTCTTTTGCACATTGAATGGCTACATCCCCAGAACAAATAATTGGTGAGTTAAATGAGAGAGTTCTTTGTAGCAGGTATAACTCCAATGCTTCATACGCTCATTCTGCTTTCGTTTCCTCTTTTGAACCCCATGATGTAAGTCAGCCTTATCTGATGAGGCTTGGATTAATGCCATGCATGAAGATTTAGAAAATTTTGAGCGTAACAAAGTATGAACTTTAGTCTCACCCCCTCTTGGTCACAATGTTATTGGAACTAAATGGGTCTTTAAGAACAAACAAAGTAAGGATGGTGTTGTTGTTCGAAATAATGCTAGATTTGTGGCTCAAGGATTTACCCAAGTAGAAGGTCTTGATTTTGATGAAATATTTGCTCCTGTTGCTCGATTAGAAGTTATTAGAATTTTGTTAGCTTTTGCCACATCAAAGGGTTTTAGACTTTATCAAATGGATGTAAAAAGTGTTTTTCTTAATGGCTACATTGAGGAGGAAGTTTACGTTAGATAACCACTTGGGTTTGAGAATCCGAAGTTTTTTGATCATGTCTACAAATTGTTCAAAGTCTTATATAGCCTAAAACTAGCACCCAAAGCATGATACGATATGCTTAAATCATACTTTCTAAAACTTGATTTTCAAATGGGCAAGGTGGATAAGACTTTGTTTACTCTCAAGCATGGCAATGATCTTCTACTCGTTCAGATTTGTGTGAATGATATCATCTTCAGGTGCATTCCTGGAGGCCTCGTCACATATTGAATTAGGAGTTGTAGATGGAGTCCATGACTAGGAAGAGATAGAGTTTGATTAAAACATGTGTTAGAAAGCGTTTTTGGTCACTTGATTTGAGGAAGAGATAAGATTATGTGTTCGTGTTAGGGCACTAGCATATAAAAGTAAATGTAGGCTAAGGATTTTAGCGTGGCTTTTACAAGGCGTCTGTGTGCTAGGATTTTTAGGGGTGCTTGTGAGGGCACTTTGTAACTCCACGTAAACTCAGCAATTGAGAAGATCTTGAATTAATCTGATTCGTGAGTTCTGGTGATTGCTACTTGGGCAAAGCATACGACTGCGAGCAAAGCTGTGAAACGAGTGTTCGTTCGAGCGGTCAACCTCGTCATCAACTACGTAGAGATTTGACGAAGCGTTGACGATCATTCACCCCCTCTGATAATCCTACAGGTGTGTGTGCATAGGATATGTTGCCGGAAAGCACTAGCACAATTTTGTTTTATGAGGTCTGTATGTGGCTATTAATACGGACAAACAACTGTCCCTAACAAAATCACGACAATCACGGCAATGCAGATGAATCGGCGAATCTCGTGCCATTGGTCGTCATTCGTATTGCCATTGATTTCCTTGGAGAAAGAGATGGGGGTGAAGAACCTTGTCCACTGCCGTGCCTGTCCTGCCTGCTTATACGCATCTCTGATGACTCCCTGCAATCTCGTCTCTCAAGTCTCGTCCCAGCCAGGCTGATTCTGGTGCTGTACTACAGACGCATCCGTACGCAGAGGCTAGCTGCAGCCTTCAAATTTCAAAAGGAGACATGTGGAATCATGCATGCATCAAGTTTTGGCCCGTTTGGAACACACAAAGGGTATATATTTCACAGAAAATAATATAATTCCCACAGGATCGTGCCAAATTCCAGTGTTTGAAATGGGGCCTTACATGTCTACTATGATCAACTCTGTTTCGCAATAAGTTCATTTTCTTGAGGATTAATTGGGTCTCACATTATATGTCCATCAAGGACATCAAGATTTAGTTATTGCCAACTCAAAAACGAAGTTTCAAATATATATTTTTTGCAGATATACACCTGTTAGATATTTTTTTCCCTGGGCACAAACTGGGAACAAATATTAATTGCCGCGCACATCGCGGTGTGAACCTACACATATTATTCGTCTATTATCATTAGCATGCATGGCATCCTATCTGTAATCTAAATTAAAATTAAAATACTACTCCTACGTACAATTACTAAGCTACTAATATTTTTTTCCAGGAATTCAGGCACGTCGATCCTTGTTGCAAGTGCGCGTCATTTTTCTACTGCGCTATCACCAGAACCTTTGAAATCTCAGTGACTGATCTTCCAGTTCCAGGCTCTTCCTTTGCTAGGTGATAATATCAAGACCTAAGTACTTGTACTTTTTAGTCTTCTTAATTAATCTGACATGGGTTGGTTGTGCATTGTACTTCTAAACTTTGGGATACTCTAATGTTTTCTATTTCTTACTAGCTTCTTAACCATTCATAAGATACAGCCCTAGTATTATAGTACTTACTAGCTGGTTTTAATTTGTTCAAAATCTTTTTGGGACCTGCAGCTCCTAACGACCGACATGATCGAGATGCTAGCTGCTCGATCAGTTTTTAATTTGAGAAAATTAAGTTGTCAACGTACGGCAGCTCGAGACCAACATTGGATCAGGAAATTAAGCATCTAGCAGTAAACTGCGTTGTTACTAGATCAGGTGTACTTAAGAGCACCACTCATTTTGGCAATCTTGCAAGTTGAGAATATATAATAGAAACACCAGACTAGTGCTGCCTTCAAATTTCATTTTTAATAGTCATGTAGTATGGTTGGCAGCGTTAGATATGTCTGAAGCTCTAGTATATATTTTCGTGCCATAAAAATAAAACATACTGCAATAAGGAAGATGGGAGTGCTATATATTCATAGTATACAATACCTTGTTAAAACCATGATGAAGTTACCAGCTAGTAACTAGTTAGTAGTGGTGGGCTTTCGTATTGACCGTGATTGATGATTTTTAGTTATAACTGATGATTTTTAATTAAAAATAAATAGTAGTATCTGAAAGAAGTAACTTTAAGAAGAAATATACGAACGGTGGGGAAAATGAGGAAGATATATGTGTGCAAGATGGGAATGAGAGGAGTAGAGTGCGTGATGTGTTTATGACCGCCTACTTATCTTCGGAGTGAGATAAGAGTGAGAGGAGTGGAAAACCCCACTTCGAAAAGCTAGGTATTCATATTTCTTCTAACTTATCTAAATAGAAACCGATACAAACATGCCCTAAATACAACCGTATGCAAGTTCCTGTGCGAGAGGACACAAGTTCTACAACAAGTTGGTATGGAAATTCCTGTAGATAGAATTAGCTCAATTTGAGCAGCTAATGTCTATCTGAAGTGTTATTAACAAAGAACCTGTTTTGTTTGGTGCAGCTTGTAACATGTTTCAATAAATTACCTTGTAGTATGGCTTCAGCTTACAAGACCAGAGCTTCTTCTCTACTGATTTTAGCTGTTGCCGCATGGTATTCCAGTACAAACTAAGGCAATTTAGACCCGGCAAACCCAAACGATCGCCTACATATCCGTGTCTTGATCAAAAGTGACAAGTATTGGTGTAGGAAGAGAGCACGAATTCAACCTCAACCAAAGTAGTCCAAAAAAACCATACTAGAGTTAACATCCAAGTGAGACCAGAGGCATCTAGCCCAGCTTATTTCCACTCTGGGAGAGCACTGAAACTCATAACGATGTTGTTTCCGTCGTAGAAGAAAAAAAGTCATAACGATGATGCCGTACAATGCACTTATCTTTTGTGCCTTGTGCCTGCGGTCCAACTGTGTGCGCGCTGCAGCGCGCGCCTCGGTTTCCTTCAAATTTTTTGTGCCAGTACCTACCTCCACTCGGAACTCACCATTTTGATGTCGATCGATTCGCGGTTGGTAGGGGTGCAAATGGGTTGGGTTAATCCCGATCGATCCGGTGTCGAATCCGATCGGTACAGGATTTGGAAAGAGAATTTGGTATCCTGTCGGATTCGGATTCGGATAATTCATGTCGGATTCGGATTCGGGTTCGGAAGAGTTGTTATCCGACCGAATAGTATCGGTATTCAGATACCGGATAATTATCTGGTCGGATATCCGGTCGGATATTCGGTCGGATATCTGGTAAGAGCTAAGAATTCAGCTTTTATTTTGCTAGTATTTGTTTTTTTTGTCATGTTGGTTAGTTGAGGTGTGCAGTGTATAGAAAGTTTTCCTGGATCGTGCAAGCTTAAGTTCTCTAAAAGAAATATGACATTCAGTTGTGGCAACTATAAATATACAATACTAAAATAGTGTTTTATTTCTAATTCTGCTGCTTGTGCAATTGAAATCCTAAATTTGCTCATTAAGATCACTCTTCCTAGGTAATAGAATGAAAAGCATGTAATCAGAGTATTATTAAACGATGAACCTTGGCATGCTTCAGTAAATAAACAGATAAATTTGTCAAAAGTCTATTATCCCCAATTGTCTATTGTATCTACCTTGATTTAGTAAAATTTCTTTAGCCTAGAAAAAGAAAATGTTGTCCATCAAGAATCAAGATTCATCTTGAAACGCCACACCTCAATGGGCAATTTTGGGGGAAACGTCACACCATCTTCGGCTGATGAATTATAATCACTATTATGTACTTATGTCTAACAGTTTAAGGTTTGAAGTGATGGTGGTATAGTTTAGCATATGTTTCTTTCCGTATGCACGTACTATCCGTCTACATTATCCGTTTTCGATCCGAAACCGTCAAGTATTCGTTCCGGCGGCACCGTATTCGAAATTCCGAATACTCCGAATTCGTATTCGTATCCGGTTTTACCGTATCCGACCCCGAATCCAAGAAAAAAATATGAATTAGGATACGGTATGAGCAATATCCGTTCGAATCCGACCCAATTGTACCCCTAGCGGTTGGTAAAGCCGTTTGCTAGTGTCCTATTTTTTTTAAAGATTACTGTCGATGGTTTTTAGCTATGTCTGATGATTTTTACGGAGTCATAAAAATAATGAGACAGAACTTACTGCCTGACCAACTTCACACATCAAATATTGGAGAGCAAGCGACAGAAAGAGAAGGGTGGCCAGAATACGCGAGGAGATGGGAAAAGTGGAGGGGTGGGAGGTTGTATCCAGAGAGAGAGAGAGAGGAGGAGAGAGACGAATGGTCCAGATCAAATCGGATGGCTGAGAAGAGAGGGGAAAGAATGGACCAACCACCAACTCACATTTTTATAATAGTAAAGATTTGTTAAGACGGTAATCAGTGCTGGAGATGTCAACGTGGATGATAAATACGGTTTTTAAATTCAGAAAACTGTTTGAAAAAATACGTTTTGAGAAATTATACTGTTTATTTTGATTTTTGAAGAAGCTAAGAGCTAAAAAAAAGGGACAAAACATCTCACATGCCACGCTGGTTAGACCTACCACCGGGAGGATAGGTTGCACACCGAAAGTAACTGGTTATGCTTCTTGAGTCCACGCTTTACGCGCATAAGGTTTCTAGTCGAAAACTAATGGAAAATCAGATGAGATAGGTTTTGAATAGAAAATGTCTAAGAATTAATAGAGTCCCATGCCCTGTGGAAGTACGGCTTCCATTATTTTGATTTTTGAATAGTAGAACAAAAAGGCAGGACATCCTATACATTAACAGCGAGATGGTGATGCAACAGAGTAATGGCATCAGCCTCGGCAGCAGCATCATAGCTCTCATTGAACAAAAAGGAGCAAAAGATTCAATGAGATGAGATAGATCATGGAACCGAATCACTTCTCGGCAAGAAAAACCAAGAGCAATGTTCCAACGAGACATTTGAACGGACTCTCCATCAATTCATTATCTACAGGCCAATAAGCTTCATCATAGATGGCAACCAGACTGGGCTAAATTTATAGCGCATGGAATGGAACCTAGCTGCTCTGGTAAAAACTAGACTCCAAAATTCAAATCCTAATATATGTTTCCTTGATGAAAAAAAAGATTAGGAGTTCTCCAGCGTATTCGAAAAAAAAAATTCTCATGCTCTAAAAGAAAATCTATCAGAGATTCAAAGATGGAGCAAATTGTTGAATAACACTATGAACAAAATATTCAAACAAGCATCTCCAATTCCCTGTGCTCTGGCTGTCATTGTTCTATAACTGTTGACCACATTTACTCAGAATTAAGAGCCTCTGCTGAGGACCATCTCTGAGAGTATCAGCACACACAATTCTTTGAAACGTGCAAGGGAATTGTTCAGGCAAGGCATTTCATTCGCCTGCAATTATCTCGTAAGCTGTAATTTGCCTGGCCACAATATAGTACTACAAATTGTGAGAGCTCAAGTATTTCTCAATGCGCCATGATAAAAAAAAACCCAAGTGGATGAGAAAAAAACATTGATTTAAAACAGTAAAAGAGAAAAATAGCAAGAAAGTTTCAGATAGTTGGATGTTCACATTTCAAAACGATAAGATTATGAACTTCCCCACACCATATAAATCCCACAGGATCACAGAAATAAGTCCGGGAATGTTCCAAATCAACAACTATTCAGACATTGAAATAATCGAGTAAGGCCATGTTTAATGTCGAATATAGGGATTTCACACCTAAGAGACATCCGGTGAAAGTGGATGTTTACTTCCTTAAATTTTCCTGTGAAATTTCTTTTTGCCAGATAGGTCCTAAGCTTTTCTTCAGAAAACAACATGGGAGTCACCAAGTTTGACTTCCATTTGATATTATAACCTCCTCTCACAAGATATTCAAGAACAATCCTTTAAAACATTGTTGACCTAACATTTGAATAAGCATTGCTTTCAACGACATTTTAGCACCCAGCATATAGTGTTGTTTCCTATACGAATAAATCTTTATGAAATATTTAGAAGAGCTCACTGACAAGTGGTCCAACCCCTGATGCCCCAGGGACCTGCTTGTCAATATACCTTAGGAGATTTCGCAAAACCTTGTACAAGCATACATGATACAAACACAGTCACACACCCCTACTGACCTGCACCTCCTGCGTTTGGCTTATGAACAGATGAGAATTAAAAGCCAGGCAAACTACCTGCTCTCTAGGGTGAGGACCTCAAAGTAAATTTCCTGCAGCTGTACACGGAAAAGCAAAGGAATACAGTATAGACACTTTGCAATAAACAAAGGAGTTTCCTCACCAGTTTGTGAGAGAAAAAATCCTTTGCAAGCGACTTAGAAAATGTCAGGCTCCGAAATCTGATGCCCCAGTTCTTCTCTTTCATTCTTCCCACCAAGGGAATTTACTCCGATGCATATGCTCAGTCCTTCTCAAGCCACACAATTTGATGCCCTTTCTGAATCAAAAACACACCCAGCAGTGGCTGCTCAGTTCTTACCAGAATTCAGATTTGCACATCCAAGCCTGCAGGTTCATGTAACTATTGTCCTGACAGGAAGCAACACATGTTATTTAAGTTGCTGAAATGAAGATGTAGGGATGGTCCAGTGATGTGGGCATCAGGAATTGAAAGCTCAAAAGTCATTACTGATGAAGCCTGCGGTGAATAAAGAGCCTGCTTTGACATAAATGTTGCTTCTGCAGTTCTCTGCTGTGCATGTAAAACGTTGTTAAATGGTATAGTATATATACATGAGAATTTTGGAGGAAGAGATACTTTTTCTTAAGCTCATATGAAGAATTCAGAATCATAGCTCAAAACCACAGATAATTGTTTGTTGAGGCAGATATTGCATTTCTGCCATCACAAAAAAAGCAACATTTTGCACTCTTGCCAGAAGCCATTGATCCTTTTCATAGGTTCCAGACTTCTTATGATTGTTGTCTATGAGGGCATTTTGGGGATTTCCTTATTTGTTTTTCGGTTTTAAAGAAATCGAATGAGAGAGAGAGAGAGAATGGGGACTGCCTATC
Organism: Bonia amplexicaulis; assembly: GCA_036346245.1. NCBI lineage: Eukaryota > Viridiplantae > Streptophyta > Magnoliopsida > Poales > Poaceae > Bonia > Bonia amplexicaulis. Next base: position 20,398,373 of record CM070747.1, on the reverse strand, counting down.
ATCGGCGTAAGAAAGAAGATAAGGAAAGGGAGATGACCTTCGGTCAGGTCCCTTGTGGCACTCAAGGCGGAATCATGGGGATCGTCCCGATCCCCACTTCCTTGGCGATCTCAGGGGGCAGGTGGCAACGCTTTCTCTCCTCACCTCTTCATATATCGTTTTGGGGCTCTTCTCTCTTAACCCGAGCAGATTCAATGGAGTTTTCCCCTCCTCTTTCTCTTCTTCCACCGAGAGCAACCCCTAGGGTTAACAAGTTCCAGTGGCGGTGACTCAATTCGGTACCCTTACTTCAGCAACCTGAGGCCATGCTTTGGTGAGGGTGGAGCCAAGGGACCGGGTTTCTAGTGGCGACAGTGATTTGGCCTTGTGCAATGTCAAGGCGTCAGTGGTGGCTCCGACTGCCAATGACATCCTAGCGACCATTTCACCGGGCGGGGCACTGCTCTTTTGGTCATGGCTTATGGCTTTTCACGAAATTTTTGAATTTTGGTCGTTTATGCATGAGATTGGAGAGAGAGATACTCGCTTGTAATTTTGGTTGATACAGATGTTAGGCTTTTAACGTGTACTACAATTAACTTGTAGATCCCGTCTTGAGAAAATACTCCGTTTAAAAGTTAGGTACTGTAGCAAAAGCCAAAAGCCGCTTTTGGAAGCCAAAAAGAACACCCCCATGCGGTGCTGGTGGTGTGGCGTGGTGAGCACTCCCATGCGGTGGTGCTTTTGGTTTGACCGTGACCTTTGTGGTTTTAGTTTTGTGGTGTCTGACTTGTTTAGAGCTTGGCCGATGCTAGCTTCTTGGTTTTGTGTGGCATTATCTAACCTTCGACGTCATGACCGTGGTGTCAACCAGCTCATGTGGGTGGCTTTGTATCTCCGAGAACCACACCACGGTGCAAACGATGGTGATAGGTTTTCTAAGACAACGCCAACTTTAGAGTGCCTAGCCTTGCTGCCTTCTGGATGTCTTGGAGTGTTATCTCCTTGTGAGTTGCCTTATGTACTTGTTGTTATTATACAATTGTGAGTTGTTCTAATGTACTATAGTATTTGTCAATATTATTCACTAGTTATGGGGGAATTACAAGATAATTTGTGGGATAATTGATTGCTCAATGAGGATTAACTGTCTATATGAGATAAGATGGCTTTTTAGGATATTCTATTAGTAAACTAAGTATTTGGCATAGTTGTTGGTGCTGTTTCGTACTTGCCATAGCTGTAATCATTCTGTCCAGCAATACTTGTTTATTGTTAGTGACATGTTACCTTTAGTTAATCCACTGTTATTTATATGATTGCTGTTTTGTTGTTGATTTATCATAACAAAGTATCTGAAAGTGCTGTTCATTACTTGTTTAATTATATTGAATTGCAATTGATCAATGTGGTAAGTTAATTAGCTGTTCAGCACAAAGTCCTACTGAGATGAAGAGCTGTGCTATACCAGCAATGCCAACAACGTTAACGCAATTAATGATGACATATTGGCTTCCCAATGGGCCAGAACGGCCCACCTAAATTCTCTCCATTCTACTCAAGGGCCAAGGACAGTATTATACATTTAGGTGGCCTGTTCTGTTTCAGCGACTGACATGTCCAGACATATCATCATACATGCAATCAAGAAAAAAAATCGGTAAGCATTAGACAAGCAGCTTTATATTCCTGGGTACAATGCAAATGTGTACATCGTTAGTGGTTCAACAAGAGCATTACAGAATGAACATTCTTGTGAGATGGGAAATCCAAATTACTAGAGCTGCCAAACAGTCTAGGTTGAGTCCAGGTTGACCTGTTGATGTTTCTAGCTTTGCTTCTCCACTGCAACTCTGAACAGGCCTCGCAGCAGCACAGGGTATGTGTCCTCTGAAGTCAAATCTATTGGTTGAGCCTATGGCTTCTTCCTCTGAAGGCACCAGAGCCGGTGTTGGCCGGCCGGACTGGAGAGTTTGCCTGCGTGCCTAACCTGAATCGAGCAACAATCCTGTGTCTGTGCAAGTGCAACAGGTTAAGGAACCAAGGAGAATATATCATTGAGAATAATGTTAGTCGCTGGACTCTTGCTCTTGGTGATAGCAAGATCCTTACTCTTATGGAGAGGATGACACTTGGATATGGGGCAATTTTTTTTGGTTTATTTCTCGCACAATGCCATGCCAACCTGAGGGGTTGGGGATACAAATTTATAGGCTGAGAACCAGCCAAGCATATGCTAAGATGCTAGTCCTAGATACTAGTCTAAGATGCTAGTCAAAAGCTGTCCTAAAGCTAGTCTAAGATGCTAGTCTAAAGCTGCCCTAAAGCTAGTCCAAGATGCTAGTCTAAAGCTGCTGTACAAGAACCATGTGCCCACCCCACAAAGACCACAGTACAGGGACTTATTCATCAAATAAAGTAGCAATAGCACATGGATTGTAGTACTGATTGAGAGAGAATGCTTTGGCCATGAACCCGAAAAGGATACACCCACATGGGAGTCTTCAGGTAGTTCTTTCCGCTGGCTAGCGGATGCAACACTGAGAGGAAGTAGTACAGATGTCCAACCATAATACCCATAAGGCCAGGCAGTATTTCTGAGCCAAATATCACATCCAACGCAAGCATAGCCCATGGTAGATAAAAGGACTGCAAAAACAACAAATAATAACAACTTAAAACATATTGAAGCTTGGGCAGGTCCGTAAGACAGGAGACATATAAATGGGCACTGCAATTAATACTAGTATGAGAACAAAGCATACCCTTAATTGGACGAGGCCATACATGTTTATCTGGGAATTTGGATACTCTCTGCTCCAGACATATAGAAGCATGCTGACCATAGGTATTCCCAAGAAATACGACCCCAGATAGGGAATGGCAGACAATACCTGATCCCAGAAAGATATATTCACATATAAGTTTAGTTGTGATAGCCTTTTAAGATTAGATTAAGCTATTAGCAAAAACTAGCACTAACCAGTAGTGAGATGGCACCAAATATCATCATCCACAAGAAATCTGCTGTCCGCTTTTCAAATGCACCCTTCTCCAATTGCACACCATATCTTGCTCTACATGCCAAAATACACACATTAATGTCAACCAACGACTGCTCGTTTATTATTTATCATTATCTGGAAGTAATTATAATTGATATGCAACGAGACTTGCATCATCAGAAGGCGAATACCAAAGTTGATGGAAAACTTGCCCAGGAAAAAGAAGCTTGTAAATAGCCTCCATATCTGCGAGGTCCAAAAACATCCCCGTTAAATTACAAAGACACAGGGCAGGACCGCAGGAGTACAATAGTAGTATCGTACAATTTCCAATCATAAGCAGAGGACAGACTGCAGTGCTGAATACATCAAACCGAAAATGCTAACTGATCTGCTCATAAAACATCACATAGCCATGCAGCACAAAGCAGGGTATACACTAACAAATGTTAAAGAGAGCATGTTACACATAACTAATGTTTAAGAGGGAAGAGGGGACTGAAGACAGACATACCCTCATCCGTCCTAATATATGTTTAGTTTTGGCAAGTGACCAGAGGACATTGCTATGTAACAGAAAAACTGAAACTGTAAAACTATAAATTGATGCAATCAGCAGAATCGAAAGAGAAAACAAAAACAGATGCTAACCTCAAACTTCTTGAATACCAAGGGATAAAATAAGGCAAGAAAGCCTGGGGTCAGTATCTGGAGCTGACACAATACGGTAGTAAAGAAACACAATGTCCCATATGCCTTGCTTATTGGTGGAAGTGAATTGTAGTACCTGAAATAGGAAAGTAAGTGCTCAAATATTCGAATGAAGCTGCATAAGTAAAGGATTTTATATGCTCATTTGTTTAGCAATGTATCCTCTATGAACTAGTAAAAACTTACACGCCATCAACGAGCAGAAACAAATGCAATTACCAATCCAAATGAACAATTCATCCAGTACAAGCATGATCCAAAATTTCCAATTACAGTGCAACTGCAACCCCAACAGCAAAATTAAACTACATTTCAAAAAGGAATAAATCTATTTGACCCCATTGAACTCTTGTGAAAGTTTGGAAATTAACCCTGAACTACAAAACCAGATATTGGACGCCCCTTAACTATCAATACCATTCACTTCACCCCCTTGAGACCAAAACCACCTAGGTTTTGGTGACATGGCATCTACTTAAGACAAGTTTTGTTATCATGACATCCCTATCACGTGCACATGTACAGCTGAGTCAGCAAAAAATCTTCCATTTTTTTTCTTTTGTTTTCTTCTCTTTCTTCTCCTTGTTTCTTTTCTTTTTCCTCCCTGAGCACCTCCTTCCTCCTCTTGAGCACCAGCAGTGAAGCCTCCTCCCTGGCCCTGAGCCGCGCCGCCCGCCTCCCCTGGTCGCGAGCCTCACCGACACATCCCCCGGTTGTGAGTTGCGCCGCTGCATCCCCTGGCCGCGAGCTCTTCCAGTGAACCACACCGATGCATCCAAGCTCGGAGTGCATAGAGGAAGACCAAGAGCGGCCGGAGTTGGGGGAGCCAGCTCCCTCACTTCTCCACAATGGTCATCGAGAGTCGCGGCTAGATATAGGCCATCGTCGTGGGGGATTGAAGCAGAGTCACAACAGCAGGCTTAGTGACGATGAATCTAGGCCATTGCAGAGCAAGCAACAACAGCAGGAGGCAATGGTGATGAAGGCAGGAACGGGAGTGATTGGTGGAAGGGCCCTAGCTAGAGGAGAGGAAGAACCCACAACATGGCCTGTGCAAGAAGCTTCTTCTCTTCCTCACCAAGGCACATCGCCACCATTGCCATCCCTGGCATGCGTCGCCATCCCCGAGGTGTGCCGCCATAGATTGCGAGTTTCACCATCGGCGCCGTCCTCGGCCCCGTGAGCTCCACCACCAGTGGCGGAGTTAGAAATTTCAGGATGGGTATTCGAAATTACAAAAATATTGTTCAATAAAAAACACAAAGATCCACAATAGCAAAATTAAAATACAATTGGTCATACTAGAGACAACATCTCAAATAATATAAAGAAATTACAAAATAATTAAAAATTAACACGACAATGCTTCATGTCTTGGAAGCGAGATATAATGTCATGCACATAAGCACAAAAAAGGAAGCAACTTCAGCAATGAGTGAAGAACAGAACTGAAAGGCTAATAGTTTCAACCATGATGGCTAGAATTAGAGATGAACTATTTCCCTGGAATTACTAACCTGAGTCAAAGTTTAAATATGAATAATTCTACAATAGAGTTGTACAATCACAATAAGATGCTTTAATCAAGTGCAAAGACAATTCTCTGCCGGATTTTTGTGTTCCGCAAGCAGAAGTTCGAAAGTGCTTTTATCATGAGCATACTTTGTTAAACGATTTCTAGCTAAGCAACCTAAGAAGTATTACCTAAACTGCTAAACAAAACATGGATCGGACAGCTTAACACCAAAGGGGATCAAATTATCCAAGTGTCCAACACATTAAGCTACAAGAAAGACTTGACAACACTTGCATAGTTTGTAAATAATTGATACACCAGTTGTCAGAATATAATCAACTACTATGCAAAAACTTTAGGACCATTATAGATGACTCACTTTTTTAAGCAAAATACAATTCACGTCTTTATTTAGACACATAATTTTGCTTCAGATTGGAGATCGCCATGGGAGAAGGAGATGGAGGGACTACTAGATTAGGGATATGGGGCCATGCCGCCATGGGGGTCGCCGGTGTTGGGATCTTTGGGGTGGTGCTTTGGTAAGCCCCGATCCACTTTGCCTTTTTCTTTTCTTTTCTTTTCTTTTCTTTTCTTTTCTTTTCCCGCTCTGATACCATTGTTGGGATCTTTGGGGTGGTGCTCTTGTTTGGATTTGAGAGGAAGAGAAGAGGGAGAGGGGATAAGGGGTACCAACCGTCCGATGTAGAGGAGGAGGGGTTGGCCATCGTGGTGCGTCGGCGAGATTTGCGCTAGGGCAGCGACGGTCGGTGGAGAACGGCGTCTCCCGGTGCGCGGCGACGGTGGCGGCACGGTGGAGCTTCCCGTCGCTGGAGCACCCCCTTAGATCGGGTCTAGGGTTTGTCGGTGGGGTTGTGGCGGCGGCACGGTCAACCTTGGGATGCGTGCCACCCCGGCCCCCACCTCTATTTATTGTGGCGCTTGCGATAGGGCCACCACCAATGGGTGGGCGCCCGATCGTGCGCCGAGTAGGGTTGGGATTTGGCCGTTGGGCCAAATCCCCGAGATCATTCTAACAATTGTTGGGATCTTTGGGGTGGTGCTCTTGTTTGGATTTGAGAGGAAGAGAAGAGGGAGAGGGGATAAGGGGTACCAACCGTCCGATGTAGAGGAGGAGGGTTGGCCATCGCGATCGCGTCGGCGAGATCTGCGCTAGAGGCGTGACGGTCGGTGGAGAACGGCGTCTCCGGTCTTGTGGCGACGTGGCGGCATGGTGGAGCTTCCGTCATTGGAGCACCCCTTAGATCGGGTCTAGGGTTTGTCGGTGGGGTTGTGGCGGCACGGTCAACCTGGGATGCGTGCCACCCGCCCCTCTCTATTTATTGTGGCGCTGCGACAGGGCCCACCACCAAATGGGTCGGCGCCCGATCGAGCGCGAGCAGGGTTGGGATTTGGCCCGCCAAATCCCTGAGATCATTCTAACATTCTCCCCCCTTGATCTCACTCTATACTTTATCTTTAATTACTTTTGACTTTACTCATTCCATCACAGTTAGTGCATAGAACATATCTCATCGTCACGGTCAATCGCCGATAGATTTATGACTACAATACATCTCTTTGTTGCGAAATAGTTACTTTAAACTTTTGGGCCATCTTTTAGTCCGAGAATCATAGGCTTCCCTTAAACCCATGTCACCGTGCATGTTCTCTCGAACACGTTGGGTGGTAAGCCTTTGGTAAGCGGATCCGCTAACATCTTTGCGGTACTTATATGCTCAAGACTTATAATTTGATCCGAACTTTATCTTTCACAACATAATATTTTATGTCAATGTGTTTGGCGACACCACTTGACTTATTGTTGTGGGCATACATTCTGCGGGTTCATTATCGCGGACAACTTAAGTGGTCTATTGATGTCGTCAACCACTTTAAACCGGGTATGGACTTCTTAAGCCAATTCACCGCCAGTAGCCTCATAACATGCTACAAACTCGGCATACATTGTGGGCGATGTAGTGACGGTTTGCTTTGAGCTTTCACGATATAGCTCCTCTGCGAGTGAATACATATCAGGATGTAGACTTTCTATCATCTCCCTAAAATCGAATCAGATACCCGCTATATGGAGTAATCGATCTTACGTATGTCATCATGAGGCTTTTGTTCCTTGCAAATAACATAAGACTTTCTTTATCAATTTCAATGTTCTATTCGGGATTGCTCGAATCGCTTAAATAACCCAGTAACAAATGATAAGTCGGGGCATGTGCATACTTGAGCATCTTGTAAGCTTAGACAATTTGAAGCATATGGAACAGCTTTCATTTGATCGATCTCATCTTGGTTCCTGGGGCATTGAAAATCCTCATATCTGTCGCCCTTGACTATAGGTGCGGTGAAGGACTACATTTATGCATACCAAATTTCTTTAAGACTTTCTCTATGTATGCCTTTTGTGACGGTCCCAATGTCCCTTGTTTCTATCCGGTGAATTTCGATCCCTAGAGCGAGCGAAGCTTCACCAAGATCTTTCATATCAAAGTTTGAGGACAAAAACTTCTTTGTCTCAGTAGCAGACTAACATCACTACTAGCTAGTAGGATATCATCCACAAACAGGATTAGGAAGATAAACTTTCCATCTTTAAACTTTGTATAAACACAGTTGTCCTCTACATTTTCTTTAAACCCAAACTTTCTTATTGTACTATCAAACTTCAAATACCACTGTCTTGAAGTTTGCTTTAACCCATATATTGATTTCTTTAGGCGGCATCTCATTCTTTCATTTCCTTCCACGACAAAACCTTTCGGTTGTGCCATGTAAACACTTTCCTCCAAATCCCCATTAAGAAATGCCGTCTTTACATCCATCTGATGTAACTCTAAATCATAATGTGCTACTAATGCCATTATGATTACGAAGGAATCTTTACATGAGACTGGAGAAAAAGTCTCATTGTAATCAATCCCTTCTCTTTGCGTAAAGCCTTTTGCCACAAGTCGCGCTTTGTATCTTTCTACATTCCTTGGGAGTCAAGCTTTGTCTTGTAGACCCATTCTGACCCTCTTGTTTTGGCTCCTTTAGGAATAATTTCTAAGTCCCGGACTTTATTAGTCTTCATGGACCTCATTTCCTCTTCCATGGCCTCAAGCCATTTTGAGAATTTTAAGCTTCTCATGGCTTCTTCAAATGAGGTGGGATCATCCTCCATTTGAAATTCCTCTATGATAAATCGATAATCATCGAAATAGTGATCTTCTTACTCTTTGAGACCTCCTCGGGGCCTCCTCATTTGGTACATCTTACATTTGAAATTTCTTTGTTGCTCCCCTCATCTGTGGCAATTGGTTCTATAGGATCTGAAGAGCAGGTTCTTCATTCTCATTCATTGTTGCCACGGGAGGAACAACAACAGTCTTGGCACCACGATGTCTTGTCTGGTCGGTGCGTGACGGCAGGTAGTCGAAGAATGGCTCTTGAATCATCGGGTGGGCGCATACTCCGCTTCTCTTCAAGGTCAATCTCTCGGTACCATGCTCCCTCATCATTTCATCCTCTAAGAAGGCAGTGTCTCGTTTCTACAAATTTTGTATATCATGCGGGCGGTGAAACGAAAACCTTTGACTTTCGGGATAGCCAATGAAATGGCAACTTCGCTTTTGGAATCAAGCTTCCCAAGATTTGGGTTAAATATTTTAGCCTCGTGAGGACTCCCACACTGCGTAAGTGGTTTAGTGAGGAACTCTTCACATCCACAACTCGTGCGGTGTTTTGGGCACCGACTTACTAGGCACTCTGTTGAGAATATGAATGGCGGTTTCAACGCCTCCATCCATAAACTCAGCGGCGGTGTGGAGTAACTCATCATGCTTCGCACCATATCCATCGAGTGCGGTTGCGTCTTTCATTCTCCATTTCTTTGAGGTTCGCCGGTGTAGAATCTTGAGCCCTATGCCATTTTCTGTAAAAACCTTGCAAAGGTCCAGGAACTTGTCCATATGGGGTATGTCGTAGTAGTACTCCCATACGATCGAGATCGGACTATCTTAATATTTAAATCGTCTTTGGTTTTCAACTTGACCTTAAATATCTTGAATTTATCAAGGCTTAATTTCTTTCTTTGATTGGATAAATATATCCATAAGGAGTAATCATCAAGTGAATGTTATGAGCGAGTCATATCCATCCACACTTTTCACGGAAAAGGACCACAAATGTCTGTGTGAATAATTTGTAGAACTCCTATGCTTCTTTTGGCGTCTTTCTTAATTTTCTTTACATATTTTCCTTTAATGCATTCTCGCATTGTTATAAATCGAGAACTCTAATAGAGGAAGAATATCATTCTTAACTAGTCTTTCTATTCTCCCCTCGAAATATGGCCTAAGCAGCGGTGCCATAATTTCGACGATTCATATGAGTTCTCTTTGGTTTTACATTACGTATTCTCGGGCGAGGATATCGCTCATTCACATCACATCACGAATTCACACTTTCACGGTGACAATAAATAAAGCTCATCTTGTTTAATGGCAACACCAACACATTCTTTATTAAACATTATTTCACACTTGCTATTTCCAAAATAACAATCATAACCATCATTGTCCAAATTTGAAACACTAATCAAATTCCTCTGTAAAGATGGAACATAAAGAACATCTCTAAATAAAAGCGTGAAACCATCATTAGCTCAATGAAAGATCGCCAGCGGCTTCAACTTCGACTTGGACTCCATTTGCGACTTTAACGCATCTTTCTTTTCTTTGCGTAGTCCTCGTCGAGCGGAATCACAGAAAAATTAGCAACATGAGCAGTTGCACAGAATCAATCCACCAAGTAGATTTTGAATATTGTACATCGAGGGACTCATTTATGAATGTAATGATGTTCTCACCTTTCTTTGACATAATCATTTTCAAGAAATCGGGACAATCTTTCTTGTAGTGTCCGTCTTCTTGCGATGAAGACTTGATCTTTTCTCTTGCAAATTTATTACATTGAGGTGAAAAGCGAGGTTTTCCCTTGTTCTTTGAGGAGAGATTCTTGTTGAAGTTCCTTTTCTTGTTATCCTTCACATAGTTGATGGAACCACTATGTGAGGATTTAAATCTTTCCTCTCTTGCACACATAGCTATGCACTTTTCTAAGTCCCATTTCTCGGGTGCATATTGTAGTTGACAACAAAAGTGTCAAATTTTTTGACAAGGAAGCAAAACCAAATGAATAAGGAACTCATCCTTGAGAGCCAATCCATTGGTTTAAGCTTGGATGTAAGTTACTCATCCTCGGTATGTGCTCTCTTATGCCACGCCACCACGGTACCTTTACATCACAAGTCATTTTAATCGGTTGTGTAGCATAAGTCTTTGAAGAGCCAGTGAACTGACTCTTTATTTTATCAAGGTACTACGTGACAGTGTCACACTCGAGATTGAGCCTACAATGCGAGCTCAATCGCAGTTCTTTATCACGACCAAACATTTCTTGTTGGCGGGACCACACTTTATGATCAAGATCATATGACATCTTTATAGGAGCAAAGTCCCTTTATGCAGTGCATGCGACATCGGCCTCATTTTCATCCCTCCTCATGGTGCCACGGGCTACGTGGGACACGGTGTGGTGACTACCAGATCCACCTCGCCTAGGATGAATGCAAGGTCAATCTTTTCTTCCATTCACCATAGTTGTCTCCTTTGAGAACCGGATATCTCGATGTAACCCATCAAAGAGTATCCTCCTGAAAACATAAGAGTATCATCCTCAAAGATATCCGGCTCAAAGGAGACAACTATGGTGAATGGAAGAAAAGATTGACCTTGCATTCATCCTAGCCGAGGTGGATCAGAAGTCACCACACCGTGTCCCATGTAGCCTCGTGGCACCCATGAGGGATGAAAATGAGGTCGATGTCGCCAAGCACTGCATGCAGGGACTTTGCTCCCATAAAGATGTCATATGATCTTGATCATAAAGTGGGTCACCGCCAACAAGAAATGTTTGGTCAGATAAAGAACACGATTGAGCCTCGCAATTGTAGGCTCAATCTCGTGAGCGTGACACCGCACAGTAGTACCTTGATAAAATAAAGAGTCGCTCACCGCTCTTCAAAGACTTATGCTACACAAACCGATTAAACCTTGTGATGTAAAGGTACCGTGGTGGCAAGGGCATAAGAGAGCACATATCGAGGATGAGTAACTTACATCCAAGCTAAACCAATGGATTTGGCCTCCGTGATGAGTTCCTTATTCATTTGGTTTTGCTTCCTTGCCGAAAGAATTTGACACTTTGTTATCAACTACAATATGCACCCGAGAAATGGGACTTAGAAAAGTGCATAGCTATGTGTGTGCAAGAGGAGGAAAGATTTAAACTCACATAGTGGTTCCATCAACTATGTGAAGGATAACAAGAAAAGAACTTCAACAAGAATCTCTCCTCAAAGAACAAGGAAAAGCCTGCTTTTCAAATTTTAATGTAATAAATTTGCAGAGAAAAGATCGTTGTCTTCATCGCAAGAAGACGGACACTACAAGAAAGATTGTCCCGATTTCTTGAAAATGATTATGTCAAAGAAAGGTGAGAACATCATTACATTCATAAATGAGTCCTCGATGTACAATATTCAAAATCTACTTGGTGGATTGATTCAGTGCAACTGCTCATGTTGCTAATTCTTTACTGTGATTCCGCTCGACGAGGACCACGCAAAGAAAAGAAAGATGCTTAAAGTCGCAAATGGAGTCCAAGTCGGTTGAAGCCGCTGGCATCTTTCATTAGAGCTAATGATGGTTTCACGCTTACTTAGAGATGTTCTTTATGTTCCATCTTTACAGAGGAATTTGATTAGTGTTTCAAATTTGGACAATGAAGGTTATGATTGTTATTTTGGAAATGGCAAGTGTGAAATAATGTTTAATAAAGAATATGTTGGTCTTGCCATTAAACAAGATGAGCTTTATTTATTGTCACTCGTGAAAGTGTGAATTCGTGATGTGATGTGAATGAGCGATATCCTCGCCCCGAGAATACGTAATGTAAAACTAAAGAGAACTCATATCGAATCGTCGAAATTATGGCACTATCGCTTAGGCCATATTTCGAGGGAGAATAGAAAGACTAGTTAAGAATGATATTCTTCCTCTATTAGAGTTCTCGATTTAGAACAATGCGTAGAATGCATTAAAGGAAAATATGTAAAGAAAATTAAGAAAGACGCCAAAAGAAGCATAGGAGTTCTACAAATTATTCACACGTATATTTGTGGTCCTTTTCCGTGAAAAGTGTGGATGGATATGACTGCTCATAACATTCACTGATGATTACTCCCGTTATGGATATATTTATCCAATCAAAGAAAGAAATTAAGCCTTGATAAATTCAAGATATTTAAGGTCAAGTTGAAAACCAAAGACGATTTAAATATTAAGATAGTCCGATCTCGATCGTATGGGAGTACTACAATGACATACCCCATATGGACAAGTTCCCGGACCTTTGCAAGGTTTTTACAGAAAATGGCATAATGGCCCAAGATTCTACACCGGCGAACCTCAAAGAAATGGAGAATGAAGACGCAACCGCACTCGATGGATATGGCGCAAGCATGATGAGCTACTCCACATTGCCGCTGAGTTTATGGATGGAGGCGCTGAAAACCGCCATTCATATTCTCAACAGAGTGCCTAGTAAGCTCTGCGCCAAAACACCGCATTTGTTGTGGATGTGAAGAGTTCCTCACTAAACCACTTACGCAAAGGGGAGTCCCGCCGAGGCTAAAATATTTAACCCAAATCTTGGGAAGCTTGATTCCAAAATGAAGTTGCCATTTCATTGGCTATCCCGAAAGTCAAAAGGTTTTCGCTTTCACCGCCCGCATGATATACAAAATTTGTAGAAACGAGACACTGCCTTCTTAGAGGATGAAATGACGAGGGAGCATGGTACCGAGAGATTGACCTTGAAGAGAAGCGCGATGCGCCCACCCGATGATTCAAGAGCCATTCTTCGCACTACCGCCGTCACGCACCGACTGCACAAGACATCAGGTGCCAAGACTGTTGTTGTTCCTCCCGTGGCAACAATGAATGAGAATGAAGAACCCGCTCTTCAGATCCTATAGAACCAATTGCCACGTATGAGGGGAGCAACAAAGAATTTCAAATGTAAGATGTACCAAATGAGGAGGCCCCGAGGAGGTCTCAAAGAGTAAGAAGATCACCTATTTCGATGATTATCGATTTATCATACAGAGGAATTTCAAATGGAGGATGATCCCACCTCATTTGAAGAAGCCATGAGAAGCTTAAAATTCTCAAAATGGCTTGAGGCCATGGAAGAGGAAATGAGGTCCATGAAGACTAATAAAGTCCGGGACTTAGAAATTATTCCTAAAGGAGCCAAAACAAGAGGGTCAGAATGGGTCTACAAGACAAAGCTTGACTCCCAAGGGAATGTAGAAAGATACAAAGCGCGACTTGTGGCAAAAGGTTTTACGCAGTTAGAGGGATTGATTACAATGAGACTTTTTCTCCGCCTCATGTAAAGATTCTTCGTAATCATAATGGCATTAGTAGCACATTATGATTTAGAGTTACATCGATGGATGTAAAGACCAGATTTTTAATGGGGATTTGGAGAAAATATTTACATGGCACAACCGAAAGGTTTTGTCGTGGAAGGAAATGAAAGAATGGGATGCCGCCTAAAGAAATCAATATATGGGTTAAAGCAAGCTTCAAGACAAGGGTATTTGAAGTTTGATAGTACAATAAGAAAGTTTGGGTTTAAAGAAAATGTAGAGGACAACTGTGTTTATACAAAGTTTAAAGATGGGAAGTTCATCTTCCTAATCCTCAGATGTGGATGATATCCTACTAGCTAGTAGTGATGTTAGTCTCATCGAGACAAAGAAGTTTTTGTCCTCAAACTTTGATATGAAAATCTTGGTGAAGCTTCGCTCGCTCTAGGATCGAAATTCACCGGATAGAAACAAGGGACATTGGGACCACAAAAGGCATACATAGAGAAAGTCTTAAAGAAATTTGGTATGCATAAATGTAGTCCTTCACCGCACCTATAGTCAAGGGCGACGATATAGGGATTTTCAATGCCCCAGAACCAAGATGAGATCGATCAAATGAAAGCTGCTCCATATGCTTCACCGTTTGAAGCTTACAAGATGCTCAAGTATGCACACGCCCGACTTATCATTTGTTACCGGTTATTTGGCGATTCCGAGCAACTCGAATAGAACATTGAAATTGATAAAGAAAGTCTTCGTTATTTGCAAGGAACAAAAGCCTCATGATGACATACAAAGATCGACGACTCCATATAGCGGGTATACAGATTCGATTTTATGGAGATGATAGAAAGTCTACATCCTGATATGTATTCACTCGCGCAGAGGAGCTATATCGTGAAAAGCTCAAAGCAAACCGTCACTACATCGCCCACAATGTATGCCGAGTTTGTAGCATGTTATGAGGCTACTGTAGGTGTGAATTGGCTTAAGAAGTCCATACCCGCTTAAAAGTGGTTGACGACATCAATAGACCACTTAAGTTGTATCGCGATAATGAACCCGAAGAATGTATGCCCACAACAATAAGTCAAGTGGTGCCGCCAAACACATTGACATAAAATATTATGTTGTGAAAGATAAAGTTCGGATCAAATTATAAGTCTTGAGCATATAAGTACCAAGAAAGATGTTAGCGGATCCGCTATCAAAGGCTTACCTCCCAACGTGTTCGTAGAACATGTAGCCAAGATGGGTTTAAGGGGAAGCCTATGATTCCTGGACTAAAAGATGGCCCAAAAGTTTAAAATAACTATTTCAGAACAAAGAGGTGTATTGTAGTCAGTAAATCTATCTACGATTGACCGTGACGATGAGACATGTTCTATGCACTAACTGTGATGGAATGAGTAAAGTTAAAAGTAATTAAAGATAAAGTATAGAGCGAGATCAAGGTGAGAATGTTAGAATGATCTCGTGGATTTGGCCCAACGCCAAATCCCAACCCCTGTCTCGCTTCGACGGGGCGCCAAACCCATTTGGCTCAGGGCCCCGTCCGCAAGCGCCACAATAAAGAGGCGGGGCCGGGTGGCACGATCCCAGGTTGACCGTGTCACCGCCACAACCCCACCGACAAACCCTAGACCCGATCTAAGGGGGTGCTCCAGCGACGGGAAGCTCCATCGTGCCGCCACCCGCCACAAGACCGGAGACGCCTGCTCTCCACCGACCGTCACGCCTAGCGCAGATCTCGCCGACGCACCGCGATGACCAACCCCTCCTCCTCTACATCGGACGGTTGGTACCCCTTATCCCCTCTCCCTCTTCTCTTCCTCTCAAATCCAAACAAGGGCACCACCCCAAAGATCCCAACAGCCGGGTCGGGGAGGACGAACTTACGCGGTGAGTGACGACGGCGAGACGACTTGTGACTTGCGAGACGGCCGCTCCAGCGCTCATACACAGCCTCCTGAGTCCTGCCTCCAGAAGTCTAGAGTCTAGAAGACTAGAAGCCTCTTGCTCAGCTAGACATAGAGAAAGAGGAGAGACTTGAGTGAGAGGAGAGACTGAGTGAGACCTAGAGTTTCTACCGTGTGTCATGTGAATCACGACAGTGGGGCAATGGGCCTGGGCCAGTGTCCGACACCAATTTGGGTCTGGGAGAGGGAAATAGGCCAAAAGGATCCGGTGCCAAGGCTGACTGGATATGAACAGGACGAATTTGGCCCAACTACTAGTATATATGTATTACACCTTGCATATAGTGGATTTTTTGCTAAAAGTTTTGGATATTCAACTAAATACCCTTGAATTATGCTAGGACCGCCCCTGACCACCACTATCTAGATCTGGTGTGCCGCATCAGATGGATGGTGGTGGCTCGGTTGGCCTAGCGGTGGAGTCCGATGGGGCAGCGGCGACGAAGATGCAAAGAGAGGAGAGAGAAGTGGAGGGAGAGAGAAGAAAATGGAGTGGAATTGATCATAGAACATGACATGTGGGGCCTTATATTTATTTGTTGATTCCCATTACTAGTTGCCATGACACCCAAAACCAACTCAAGTGACAAAACCACTGCCATGTCAGTGCCACACGGATGAAAACTAGGGTAGAATGGTCTGGGGGGAGGGGCGTAAAATACCCAATTTTCATAGTTGAGGGGTGTTGGGGCATCCGGTTTTGTTGTTGAAGGTTGAAACTTAGACTTCTACGGTAGTTCAAAGTGGTCAAATGGGCTTATTCCTTTCAAAAATGCCAGGTTCGCACCAAAAGTAGAAACTCAATGTATGTGTACTACATTACGCACCACCAAGTATTTATCGAGAAAGACACTAGACAATATTACAGTTAAATTTTCATACATAAGTAACCGTAATTATACATTGAGTTTGCAAAGCACATGTTTGGACATAAAAAAAGTAAATGTTTTTGCATAAGCAAATTTAGTGCAAATAGAAACAGACAAACATAATTGTGAAGGCCTTAAGACAATAGAACCGAATAGTGTTAGTTCACAAGTTAGCTCAAAATTTGTGGCAACTCCAAAGCCCGTATCCAAACCCCAAGTCTCACTTAACAAATTTAAATAGGACAAAAATGCAGCAACACTAACAGTCATAGGGTCTGAGAAACAGACCAAATTAGTTCAAAAACTTTCAACTCATACGATGAGAAAATGTGCGTATTTGAACTCCCAACACAAATATTTTGAACAATTTTGGATTTTAATTGTCAGAGGATGTTGCTAATGTCTTCCAGGCATATTACATTGACACTGTACCAGGTTCCCAACAATCAAGCTTAGAAGGTAAAATGTAGGCCATTCAACTGTGCATGTACTAATGAAGACGAAGCAGGGCCATTTGTAGATTTTGAAGACAGCAAAGTCGTAGAACATATCACTTTAACACTAGCTCTACATACCAGCAGACGGACATGGGAGAACGATGTTGGGAAATTACCCATTCTGTGTCTTTCCTAGTGGAACTAATCGAGAATCATGCTTCGGACAGCAAAGTTCACAAACCATGAAAAATTTGTGGCCAACGACACAAACTCTCGAACACAAACATCGGTGGAACTAACTGAGAGCAATGTTGTTCATGAGCATTACAGATAGCCATCCAAGATACCAAAACCACAAAAGTGCTCCTTCCGAAGGGACTAAACTCACAAGAATCAATTGTTAGAACAACCAATTCAGAGACCTCAATTTTGGTGAAATAAAGCCAAGGCAGCCATCAATTTCTGGCTCCAACTTCAAAGACTAGCTCCCACTAATGAACTTGCACGTCACAAACTCGCTCTGGTAAGCTTACATCTATAAAATTCCAGCTACAAACAGATCAGAGTAACCGAAGAACAAGAACCAATCAGCCCAATTTCTACACGCAGTTTCCAACCCGAACCCTAGGAGGCCAAACTAACGCCGCTAAATCCCTCGCAAAGAAAAAAAAATTAACATCACTAATTACACCAGAATAAATCTCGCCGCATCAATAGCCCTCACCCTCGTACAACACCAGCACAATCCCACCCAATTTGCTCAACGGGTAGATAAAACTAATCGATTAATCCGAACAATTAAGCTCCAGTTCCTCCGGTAACCCCCCTACCCAAAACCATGCGATCTGAGTACGAATTTGAGACTGGAGCAACAGATCAGAGGAAATCTCCGCAAGATTCGAGAGGACTCACTCTGCGGGGGAAGACATCTCGTCGCGGCGATCGATCCAAACGAAGTCTCGAGCTCTCTCCGGGCTCGCGCTCCCTTCCTCCTCCTCCTCGTCGGTGTCGTGCTCGGAATGTGTGGGAAGAAGTGGAATAAAGGGTAAGGTGCTGGGCGAAACTTCCAGAGTGAAGAAGCGAGGTGAACCGTGGATCATTGATCGGACGGCTGAGGATGCTTCGGACACGTGGACGTGGCCGGTACGGCGCAGGCGATTGGCCGGAGTACGTGGCTGGGCACTGAGGTGGCCCGTGACGTGGCGGCCGTTGGATTAGTTAATCAGACGGTGGAAAAATGATGATTCCGAGAGTTCGGGTAAGTGGGGCCGGTACGGGCTGTTACCTCTCGGGTTCGGAGCCCTTCCGTTTGCTGTTACCTCTCGGGTTCAGAGCCCTACTAAACGGCTTCTGCTTCAGATTTCTGGTTTTTCAGATTTTTAGCTTTTTGATTTTTTTCTCTCTTATTTATTTGTATTATCTGTATTAATATAATATTTTTTATTTAATTAAGCAGAATAAATCGAAAGCAGATACAGTATAAAATAAACCATAAGCTCTCTGACTTATAAGCCACTTGGACCGTTCCCTATAAAGTGGCGTTCTGAAAAGGTATTTCTCCGAAATTAGTAAGTCCAATTGAAAGAAGGAAATCTAAAGAAAAAAGAACTGACATCCTATATACATAGATGTCAATCCTGTTCTGTTCGGCTATGGATATAGCTTTTATCTGTGTATTTTGATACGGTAACAAACAGTGGAGACGTCGATACGGACGACATACATAGTTTTGATCTCAAGAAACTATTTGAAGAATCCTATAATACCACTAAAACGCAAATGGAATAAAAGCGAGAAATGAAACAATCTAAGGGAGAATAAAAGAAAATGAAGTAGAGTTTTGCCGTCAGACCCATCGGCTTTAGAATGCCGAATAAAAGTAGCATTCACAGAGGTTCTCAGACCGTTCGGGGGATAGTCGGCACCTCTCGCTATTGTGGGCTTCGTCATCCGGCAGAAAAATGTAGCCAACGCCAACTCTTACCGACTTACCTGCCGCATTAGAAACCCCCAAAGAACAATGCAAAGCCCCTTGGACCAACATGCCCTTAGGGCAGTCAGCCAAATGAGAGAAGAATGGGAGTAAGGTGAAGGCATTCCAATCTTTTCACAAAATCCGGGGAAAGGCTAGTAGCCGACCATGCCCCTCCTAAGCCAAAATCCAACACAGGCCAGCCACACAAAGCCTCATCTCATTTATCCCTCAGCCAAGAATTCATTCGGAGGAAGCAAACCATTTCTCATGTCTTTCTATGCTAATACACAGAGCAAACAGAGCCCATTTCTTTCCCTCAACCGAAGAGCAAGCCCCTTAGCCAAGCAGAGGTGAGGTGAGGAAGAGGAAGCCTGGAGGAGAGGAGCATAGGTGTAAGAGAAGATGATGAAGAGGAGCAAGGGGACGGTGACGACCTGGAGGCGCAAGACTTTCGGCAACCGTCGTCTCCACGCCAAGTCATCGTCCTCCCCAAGTTTTTTCAGACAACATTAAGTAAATCTCCATTCTTCCCCCCAACGCATCGGCGGTGAGACCATAGCACCGTCGTGTGCCCTTGGATGGCAGTGCACACTCCCTGACGCACGCACTCCACCAAGTCCCGTCACGGTGGTCACCTTGAGCCTTCCTAGCCATGCATTCTTAAGACTATAACAAAGGAAAAAGTAGTAGCTAACTCAAAATGCTTGTAGTAAGTAGAAGAAGGGAGGACTGTCCTGAGTAGTAGAAGAGGGTGGTAAACTGAGGTCGGAGGTGCAGGAGGCCATGGCTGAGCCAAGGCGGCGCCAAGGTCAGGCCGACGGGCGGTGCAAGCGCCCACCGCACGGGGAGGCAGCGGATCGGGTCCTAGTTGGCCGGATTCGGGGCAAAGAGTGAAGGGGAGGAGCCGAAGGTGAGTAATGGGAGGAGGAAGGAAGAGAAGAGATAAGGCTGGCCAGGGGAAAAAGAGAGAAGAAAGAAAAGAAAAGGAAGGAAAAAAGAGAAAAGAAAAGGGGAGAAAAAGAAAAGAAAAATAGAGGTTGGTGCCTACGCGATGGGTCCTTAACTCCGAGCGTTTTATGCCAGAGTCAAGTTATGCGTGTAGAGTCATTGTTGCTCGTTTAAGCACTGGTTTTGATATGATGTGTTGACTCGGGTTGATGTTTGTACAGGTGGAGGTCCTGGGTCGGAGCCGTCCACGTATTGTCCCCAAGGCTAACCAGGCAAGTGCATGGTAGAGCGGTAAACCGTAGAGTTTATGAAATATGCGATGTTTTCATGATATGATGATGTTTATAGGGAATTTCAATGTTTACCTGACATGATGATGTATTGATGATGACAATGGTAATAGAGCAGGGTGAGCAGCGATGCCTCCCTACCAATAGTATTACTGATGAACATGACAATGATAATGACAATGGATATCTAAATTTGCATCATGTGCACTCAAGAGTGAGGGCGGTAAGAAAGTCTCTAGCTACGAGTAAAACTAGTTGACTAATCTAGAGTACTCTTGAGTAAGGCCTACATCGGTAGGCCTCCACAGGAGTGGAGAGACCCCGTGCCGATCAAGACAGGCCTAAGATTTTGGGTGAACATCGACAGGTGTTCACTCGGCAATACCGGTATATGCAATAGGATGAGCAAATGAGCATGTAGAGTAGTGCTGCATCGCACTAATGGTATGACAATGTAGGAGCATGAAATGAAAATATGAACAGGACGATGTTTGTGGAGATTGTTATGGCTGGTTAAATTGCTTACATATTTTGGTAGTGTTTATCATTCTATTATGTACTTACTGAGTCTTCGGACTTACCCTTGCTTCATTTTTTTTAGGTGAACGTTGAGGATATCATACACGGGCGGAAGTAGCACATGAATAACTTCACGTACTTGCAGCACTTCATATATCAGCTTTTGTTAGTATGTTTAACTCCACTAGTATGCTAGAATAGTTGCTTAAAATGGTAGGTATAAGTGGTCGCTGCTTTATGAATAAAGTAGAGTTTTGCTTACAATGATTAGTAGTTGTTAAAAAATGGTATTATTATGAAATGATGGTAGCACTCTAGGCCTAGAGGGTGAGCAGGGTGTTACAATTGGCATCAAAGCGGGCGTTAGGTCCATGGTAAAGAAATTTGACAAGTTATTTTAATTCTTCAACTAAAATTTGACTTAGGACTAATAATAAAATTAAAATTTGACATACTCTAGTGCACAATAGGATGGGGTTTGGGTCTTGCATTGTATTTACCCTTTCGCTAGCTTTGTTGCTGATTTGTACTGTTGAGATGTATATTTGTGGGTTAGTTGTGTGAATGGCTGTCTATCATGAACAGATATGCCGAGAGGTAGAGGATGCGGTCATGGCCGAGGCCATGGAGGTCACGGCCAGGGTTGTGGCCATGGCCGTGCCCAAGCAGAGCCACCACTTGAGGATCAGCAGGAGGCACCTGACGCAGTGGTTGCTTCTGCTGAGCAGTCCATAACTAGAGATCCGGCAAGGTCTTTAGCCTTGATGCAGGAATTTATAGAGGAAGTCCATGTGCTCACGACAGTGCCAAGAATTCCGCCGCTACTGTGCCTGCTGTTGCCCCCGTGGTCGCTCCGATTGTATTGGAGGCAAGAATGGGCCTTCGCGAGTGGCTGACCTTATGGTTAGATACCTTTGATGGGACGGGTACACCAGTCCAAGCTGCGGATTGGTTGCACTACATAGAAAGGCAATTCAAAGCCTTAGGATGAGCTCTTAGTTGAAAGCTCGCTATGTGGCTTTCCAGTTGAAGGGTCAAACGGACATCTGGTGGGAAAGGGTTCTTTTAGTGAGAACCCCTGCCCAATGTCCCACTACCTAGAAAATATTTACCGAGCAGTTCAAGGTGAAGTATTACCCATATTCTTTTGTAGAAATCATGGAGGTCTCCCCTGTCGACCTTTGTGCAGGGAAAGCTGACCATAGCTGAGTATGAGGTGGGATTCAACAATTTGATCCGTTTTGAGAGACCATGTGGAGGTCATCCCGTTGTGTATGATGAGTAATTGACATCGTTTACGAAAAGTCGAGTTTGAGTCGGTTGGTTCGGACCCTGACGTTGCGTGGCGTAACGGACTCGGTCGGACTTGGTCGAACCTAGTCGTTTGGGTTTAGGTTGCATATTCTGATGACTCGACAGGTTTGATCTCTATTTATGCTTACATGTATCGAACGATGCTATTTGACGTGTTTCTTGTCTGTGTGTGCGCAGGACGCCGAGGCGAGTCGTGGCGAGACACGGTGGACCTGACCAGGCGCAGTGGCGCCGAGGTCGAACGGCCGGGACGTGTCGAAGACGACGTGGACTCGAGGTGGTTGCGAGGCGGCGAGGCGAGGAGCGGAAGCTTCCTGGAAGGTGCGGGGGGCGAAACGGAATTTCGCAAACCGCAAAGCGAGCGGCGCGTTGGACTTAGCGGGCGTAACGGGGCGGAGACCCGTTAGCTAAGGCTATAAATAGTGGAGAGGGCTGCATACCCCTTAAGTTACTTGAGAGAAGATTAGGGTTTTCTAGTCAAAAGAGGCTTTTGGGGGTTTGTTTTGCTTTGCTCTTTAGTAGTTGAGAGAGCAGGTGAGTGCACTAGTAGAGGCATTCGCTCTTGTCCTCCATGCCTTCGTGAGTTGAGGTGTGTGTGTTCTTGAGTTTTGTTTTACACTTGTGTGCATACGGTCTCGCCAGAGATATTATGAGATGGTCAGTAGAAGACCCACGTGCAATCATTTATCTCCATGTATCTATATGAGATAGTCGATTTCTTTCTCTCAATGACGAACTGCTTTGATTTGTTATCCGCCTTCACTGCCGATTCGTCTGTTTTGAGTGATTTGTGTTTGAGTAGCTTTTGATCTCTGGATCTATGATAGGATTTGCTCAAGACAATTTGGTCGATTGATTCCTAGAAAGCCAAATAAGAGAATCAAAATCATCTCATTTTTGACCGCACTCTTCTCGCTCTTCTCTGCTCTTCATTCTAGGGTTTGATATGGTTTGAGATTTTCTTTGTGAGATGGCATGAAATTTGAGATGTTGAATGCTAAGGCTATTGAGTAGCTATCCTCAAAATCTCATATCCAAAGAATCAACGAATGAGGAGAAATTTGAGTTTTGGTGTTTCTCCGTAATTTTTCGCTTCTTTTGCTCAAATCTGAATTTCGCTACTCGGTTTGATTCTTTTGTTTCGAGGTCTGAATGATATTTAGTTCATGTTCAATCTCTTGGGCTAAGGAGTGCAGAAGAACTTGAGCAATTCATTGTTTTGGATTTTCTTCGAGATTACCGCAAGCATCCTTCTTTCTCGAATTTCACAGAGCTGCAGTTTTACTTCCGCTGGTCGCAGATTGCTTCTTCAGTTTTCATCAAATGGTCGCTATGACAAAGTACTCTCCGAGTATTCAACACCGCTTTGATTTGCAAGAATTGGTTGGTCTTTGTTTGCTATTTTCTCTGTAGTTCTTTTCGTGTTTTCTACTGCACTTTTCACCTCCTAGTGCAAATTGAATTCAGCCAAGATGTAAAGTATGACCGAAAAGGAACAAAATAGCAACTCTATGGTTTCGAGAGATCAAGTACTTACTGCTTGTGACCGAGTTTTTCGCCGAGTTCGATTCAGTTGCACAAGGTGCTTGTTTTAGAATTGAGAAGTCTTTGTTTTTGCACTGCCTTCTCATTGCTTTAATCATACTCACCGGACTCTTCTCACAGGATAGCAAGATCCTTACTCTCATGGAGAGGAAGACACTTGGAGATGGGGCAATTTTTTCTATTTCTCACATTAATGCCTTACCAACCCGAGGGGTTGGGGATACATGTTATAGGTCGCCAACCACCCAAGCATATGCTAAGATGTCGCCCTAGATGCTAAAGCGATCTTTGTCCTAGATGCCGCCCTAGATGCTAGTCAAGGATGCTAAAGCGATGTTGCCCTTGATGTTGCCCTAGATGCTAGTCAAGGATGCTAAAGCGATGTCGCCTAAAGCAGATGTCGTCCTAGATGCTAAAGCAAAAGTCGTATAAAGACCGCAAGACAAAGACTTATTCATCATTCTCCCCTAAGTCTTGTACGCCGCCTTGTGGGGACGTTGAACCATCCCGATCCTAGAGCGAGCTCGAGGAATTTGATCCTCCCAAGAGGCTTGGTGAGCGGTGTCCGCAGTCGATCCGTGGTGTTGATGTAGCTCGCCTTGACACCGCCTTCATCCAATGTTTCGGATGAAGTGGTACTTCACCCGATGTGCTTGTCCGCTCGTGGAAAACGGGTTCTTCGCCAGAGCCGAGCGGACTTGTCGTCCACCCCGAGTGCCACCGCCCGCCTCTACCGAGGAGATCACCAAGCGCCGAGCGAGCCGTAGCGCTCGAGTCGAGCGGTGGAAGCCGCTATGTACTCGGCCTCACACCGGGCAGGCCACCACCGCCGCTTGATCGATCGCCACCAACGAGGCACTTGCCGAGGAAGAAGAGAATCCCGCTTGTGCTCTTGCCGGTGTCGATGTCGCTGCGTGGTCGCCGTCATTGTGCACTGGCGAAGTCGCCGCCACGGACACCTCGGGTAGTGCAAGCCGTGGTCGGAGGTGCCCGCAACGTAGCGGAGGATCCTCTTCACGGCTGCCGATGCTCCGCCGTCGGTCGCCGCATGAACCGATCGACGTAGCCAACCGCGAACGCCAACCGGACTGCGTGTGGACGAGGTAGCGAGGCTACCCACGATGCGCCGGCTTCGCGTCGCGGCCCACCTCCTCCGCCGTGCTCTCACGACTCGGCTTGACCTCTCCTCCATAGGAGTGTGGGGTGGGTTGCGATCGGTGAGCCCGCCCACCGACGGTGCGCTTGGCGTGGGCGGTCCGACGAAGGGAGATACCGGAGTCGCCCCGTGGACCTCGATCCCTAGGTAGAAGAGAGGAGCTCCAAGTCGCTCATCCGAAGGCGGTCTTCATCTCCGCCTTGAACGCCGACCTCGGCCTCCTTGGGCCGGTGATTATCGTGTCGTCGACGAGACGCCCACGCCAGGCGTTGCCGCCTTTGCCCGCCGGTGAGACCGCAGACCTGCAGTGCGCTCGCCGAACCCCATTTGCTTGAGGGTGGAGTCCACTTAGCGTTCCAGCTCGTGGTGCCCGCCGCAGCCGTGAGGGCCTCGCAGCGAGAACCTGCCCTCCTTGCCGGGATGACGAATCCCGGCCACGACGGACGAGGGCCTCCTCCTTCAAGTCGCCGTTGAGGAAGGCGGACTTGACGTCCATGTGATGGACGCGCCAATCCTCCCGGGCCGCAAGTGCGAGGAGAAGACGAACGGACTCCATGCGCGCGACGGGTGCGGGCGCCATCAAGTCGACCCTCCCCGCCGCATGAAACCTCGTGCCACCAAGCGAGCCTTGTGCTTGACGATGGCGCCGGCTTCATCCCGCTCGCCTTGAACACCCACTTAAGGGTGATCGCGCGGGATCGGCGGGAAGATCCGCCAGCCCCACGCCTTGTTTCGCCGACGGCGCCCATCTCCTCCTCGCATCGCGGCACACCATGCCGCTGCTCTCTCCGCCCGGCGAAGGAACGAGGCTCGCCGTCGTCTGTCGCGAGGTGCGGCTCGCCTCGAGTCGCGTTGCGCCAGCCTGTGGACCGCCGCCGCCGAGGAGGTCGCCCACTGCAGAAGGCAGCGAGGCTCGCCGCCATGGTAGGCGCCGATGCGGTCCTCGCTGTGAGACAATGGAGATGCGAACTCCACCATGCGCCGCCGTCATGGACCGAAGCTGTTGGGCCGATCCGGTGGTGTGGCCGGGTGCGAGAGTGGTGAGCCGGTGCGGAGAGCGTGGAGTGGCGGTGCCGAAGTGGTGGAGCACTCACGGAGCCGGTGGCGAGCAAGGTGTCGAGGTGGACGAGCTCGGTGAAGACGAGCCGCTAGCTCCCGGCTCTCTCGAAATGGACGTGTCGACAACAAAGTCCACGAGAGTCAAGTCGAACCGCCGCCCACCGCCTTGTCCCACGCCCGCCTCGCCCGTCGTCGAACACAACGCCACGCGAGATGCGACGCCTTGTGTGTGGTCGAGGATGCGGTGGCCTTGAGCCTCCGCGTGGCCGGCGAACACTCCGAGTGCTCCCGCCGCCGAGCTACTGGGTGTGGCCAAGCTCCTTGGCGAACGCGAGGGAGCCAAGACCCGCAAGTGGGAGACCGCCGGCTTGCGCCCATGCCGCCCTCGTCGGCGGCCCGCCGCCGAGCGCCTTGGTAGGCGAGCTGTTGAGGATGTAGACGGCCGCCACCACCGCCTCTCCCGAGGCAGTAGGCATCCCCTCGCTGAGGAGGGCCCGAGCCATCCCCACAACCGCCTCGTTGCGCTGCCGACGACGCCGCTCTGCCGCGGGTCAGACGGTAGCGGAGTAGTGGCGCTGAATGCCCTCATCGCAAGAAGACGACGCGACGGCCGCCGTGAATTCGCCGCCGTTGTGCAGGCGCAAGACGCGCAGCTTTGCGGCCGCACTCGCCTCGCAGCGACTGCGTGCGCTGATGGCGCCCGCAGCCTCTCCTTGCCGCCGAGGACCATCACCCACATGTAGCGGGAGAGGTCGCCGACGAGCGGCAGGAAGTAGCGTCGTCCTCCGGTGTGGCGGTGTCACCGGCCACACAAGTCCCGTGCACGAGCTCGAGCCTCTCCTTGGCTCGAAACTTCGCCCATTGGGAAAGGGAGTCGCCTCGCCGTCAACACGCAGACGCCGCAGAATCGCTCCACATGGTCAAGGCACGGCAGCCTCGCACCATTTCGTGGCACCGAGCCGCCTGGGCCTCGGTGAAGGTGCCCAAAGCGCTGTGCCCTTCGCCACGCCTCGCCGTCCCGACGAGCGGCGAGACAGAGGGTTGTGCCACCGCACGTGAAGAATGTAGAGTCGATTTTAGCCTCGTTACCTTGGCAAGAAGGCGGCGGCGAAGATCCCAAATCCGCAACACCCGTGCTCGATCTCGACCATGAGCCGCTCTCATCCAACCGTCCCAAGGCGATGATGGAGTTCCGCAGATCGGGGATGTAGTAGACGCCGGTGAGCGACTGTGCTCACCGACACCAGGTGAGGATGACGGAGCCGACGCCTTGATTTCCACGCCGGCGCCCCAAACTTGACGGAGCTCGGACGCTAGAGTCAAACTCGGCGAAGAACTCCCGTCGACCGGTCATGTGATGGGTGGCGCCGGTGTCGAGGCACCACCGTCGATCTTGTTGTTGCCGAGCCGTGCCGAGGAGGGCGTGTGCTTTGGCTCGTCAAGGTGGAGGAGAGCCACCGCGGCGGTGCCGCGGAGGTAGTTCGTTGCTCGCATGAGCAATGAACGAGCCACCGCCTCCTCCTCACTTTCTTGACGTGGGCTCGCCGCGTCGTGGTCGCCGACACTCTTTGGCCCAATGACCAAGCTTGCCGCAGCTTGTGGCAAGAGTCGCCTCGTCTTGGCTTTTGCTTGCCGGTGCGCCACCAGGCGCCCACGGTCATCACCCTCGGCGACGTCCTCGCCCCTGCACAGGCGTTTTTGCGCGGCTTGCCGCGATGCCACGCTATGTCGCTGTCGTGGAAGAAGGCTCCCCCTTCTTCCTGTCACCTTGGCCGGCAGCCCACCGCTCCGAGTGAGGAGGAGCTTCCGCCAATGGTGACGGGTCCCGAGAGGCGCCGTGGCTCATCGTCATCAACCACCTTGAGGCGACCCAACGCCTCGATCGTCATCGTGGAGAGGTCCAGCGAGACTCGATCGAGCGAGCCATCCGCTTGTACTTCTCGGGGCGCAATGAAGAGCTTTTCCACGCTCTCCTCGCCGTAGGTGTCGTCGCCGAATCGCACCAACTTCGCAATGAGTGTTGAGACGGAGAGCAAAGTCATCAACGCCCTCACCGCTTGAAGGCCGTGTTCTCCCACCCTGCGTAGTGCCCGCAATGTAGACTTGCGGGCGCGGTCGCCGCCGATGCGTCTTTGCCGATGGCGCCCCAAGCCTCTTTAGCGATCCGCTTGTTGGTAAGCGAGAACCGCATCTCGGGCGGATCGCAGCGATGAGAGCATCCAGCCCGTCGATCTCGGTCGTAGTCGACGCCGCCGTCTCGGATCCGCATCCCACATATGCCGCACTGAGCTCACCTCATCACCGCAGCCCACTCGACGTAGTTGGTCTTGGTGAGGGTAGGCCACCCGCCGCCGGGCCGACGCCCTCGACGATACCGGTACTCGTGGTGACCACGGTCAACCGGGAGGAGAGCCGCGTCGCTGTGAAGGCCGCTCTCCGCCGACCCGTCTGCCGCCGCCGCTGCGCGCTTCCTCCAAGAGCGCCACCGCCCGTCCGCGCCTGTCGATCGCCGCCGCGCGCTCGTGGGCGTCGCCGCCCATCGCGCCGCCGCCCTCGCCGCCTCCTCCTCCAAGAGCTCAAGATCTGCGTCGGCATTGTCATCGGCGAGATGGAGCTGCTGGAGCTGCTGTGAACCTTGACCTCCGCCGCCGCCTTGCATCGCGCCGCATTGCCCGCCGCCGCTCCACTCTCCGCGCCGCCGCCGCCAGCCGCCCGCCACCTTGACGCCCTTTCCGCCGCCGCAGCGTCTCTGCCGCTGCTGCTCATGCTGCTGCTGCGAAGCTCGGCCGTCTGGCACGACGCCGCATGCTCGAGGCGATCGAAGGCCGAGACCGCCTGCGGACATGGCGCGCTCGGGGCCGCGTGCGTGGAGAGGGCGCTTCGACGAGCCGCCGCCTCCTCCCGGAGAGGAGGAGCGGGGATGAGCCGGGCTACGCTTCTGCCTGGCCGCGAGGCCGAGATTAACTTGCTTTCTTCTTTGGTTTAGCCGCTTTCTTTTTTGTTGTTTCATTCTTTGTTTTATTCTTTGAAAAAGTCTCGCCGCTTGGCTTTGCTAAATGTTCGATTCACCTTTTCTCCTTTCGCCAAGAGCTTTAGGCAAAGAAATGTAAATTAGCAAAATCTGCTTTGGTTCGAATTTATCGGCGGTTTTCGGTGTTATTTGAGCTTTGTTTCAAGTCGTCCTCGCTACTCAAATCCATTGCTCACGATGTTTTCACCCCTTGTCATAATCTGCTTTTCATGAAGAAAATTTCGCTTGGTTTTCATTTGATTTTGGGTCTCTGCAGCTTCAATTGGAAGCATCTTGTCCGTGTTGTTGGCTTCATCTTTTAGCTGCTCGTTACTTTTAATTTGAAGTTAATCCTGTGGTGATTTCTGCACAAATTCTCGTGAGTATTTCCTTCTCGATTTCTTTTGGATCGTCTCTGCACTCATTGTCTTCCTGATTTTCCTTAGTTGTGAGTTCCAGAGAGTTTGGGCCTCCTTCTCATAACTTGAGTAGCGAGTGAGAAAGAGGCATTCCGTGAGCATTTGGGAAATTTTAGAAAGTCGACATTCACCCCCCCTCTGTCGCCATATCCGGTCCTTCAATTGGTATCAGAGCCGGTTAGCTCTTTTCTATAGATCTTAACCGGTGCGAGCCATGGCGACAGACAAGTATTCCACCAAGCCGCCTGCTGATGGCCTGCATTACCCTTTTTCGGAAGAGCGGATGGAAACTTACATCCGTGCTCGGGGGTATGCCATCCGGCGGAAGGTGAAGATACTGCTTGTTGTTCCCGCCGATGAGAACATCAATGCCGGAATATGGTCGATGTTGAGGCGAATGCTAAGGCAAGGAACATCATCATTCGAGGTTGAGTAGAAGCGAGTTCGATCGCATCTCTCACCGTCGTCCGCCTACGACATCTGGGTGACCCTCGATGCATACCATGAGGGCACCACCCGGATCAAGACGGTTCGACAAGACCGCCTCAAGCGAGAATACAAGAAATTCGAGATGCTTGCCGGTGAGTCCTCGACGAGTGCTTTTCTCGCTTTCACAAGATTTTGAGCAACCTCCGAGCCGCTCGGTCTCACATACTCCGACTCGGATAACGCCACAAATTCTTTCTCGCACTCGATCTTAGGGTTTGGGAGATGAAGGTGACTACCATCAAGGACACCACGGACCTCTCGACCTTGACTCTTGATGCGCTTTACTCGCGCCTCAAGACTCACGAGATTGACATAGTCTCGCGTCGGTCGAAGTCTCGATCGATGGCACTAGTCACCGATCCCGCTCGATCCACTTCTTCCGAGCCATCTTGCGGATTCTCCTCGCCGCTCTCGTGACATAACCGATGATCGACAGAGCGACTTGCGGATGAGCACTAGCCCTCCTCGCACGGAGATTCTCCCATGCTTACAAAGGGAGGAGGGACGGAAGGAAAAGAGGACCCGTGATTTGTTTCGAGTGTGGTGGCCCCAACCACATCCGAGCAAACTGTCCCAAGCTTGGGAAGGGTAAAGGTGACTTCATGGTTCGGGCAAGAACGACTACATCGACAAGAACCGCAACTCGAAGCCCTCAGCACCGGCCCCGGGAAAGAAGAAGTTCCGCAACTTTGGAAAGGCGAAGAAGCTCTTCCACCGCGTCCTCACCGCTTTCGACGACCTCGACCTCGCCGAGGTGGAGGGATGGAGCGACGACGACGGACGGGTGATCAAGAACCCAAAGGCGACTTGCGACTTCTCGATGTGCTTCATGGCCCTTGAGGGCTTAATCGAGCGACAATGAAATGACTCGACTCGACGAGGTATTTCCTTCCTACGACCAACTTAATGAAGCTTTTCTTAAACTAGGAGGATTTCATGCTAGAGCTAAAACTAGGTGTAGCGAGTTGAAAAAGGAAGTAGATAGATTGTCTCTAGAGATTATTGCTCTTACATCCGCTCCCACAAATGATGATTGTGATACTTGTCATGCTATCTTGGGTGATATGGAGAAACTAAGGATCTCGCATGATAGTGTGTCCTCCGAGCTTGATATTGTTAAGGTGGAGAATGTTAGTCCGCTTGTGAATTAGAATTGAGTAGGATGGTCATTACCCTACTTACTCTTGATGAGACTATTTCTCCCACCTCATGTGAGGATAAGGACACTTCTTTGCTAGAGGACCTTATGCCATGCTACTTGATCCGCCGAATCTTGTGAAACTTGCAATAATCAAGATGAACTTAAACGGCACCATAAGATTGTCAATTACGTGCTTCCTGTTAGAGCCTATTGTTTCTTGCACAAACCGTCCTAAGTTAATCACGAACTTGAATCTGCCTCAAAACAGTTTCAAGAAATGATTGACTACAATAAGAAAATGGCTCAAGATGCTTCTAAGGCTCTGTTAGCTCACCATGCAAAGATTGTGATAAACTAAAATCTGATTTGATTGCTTTAGATGAAAATGTGTGAAGCTAACTAAGGACCTTCTAGAAAATCACATCCTCCTTGTGCTTTCTACGTCTTTGAGGTGTTGGAAAAGGATAAGGACATGATAGAGACGTTTAGGAAGAGTTACGAGAACCAAATGGCTAGGATTAGGCTGCCTCTGTGTGTCTGCGAAGCCCTCAAGGTTGAGGTGGCCGTGCATAAGGAGAAATATGCACGTGCTATTCGCTCTTCTGCTATTAGTTCTTCTCCTTCCTCTCCTCCTGTTGTCTCTTCTTCTTCTCCTTGCTCCTCTTGCACCTCTCTTTCTGGAGTGTCGGTACCTTATGAACACTCTCGAGAAATTTGTAGGAGGCAAGAAAATCTCAATCTTATTCTAGACCAATCAAATATTTGCAAGTTCAAACAGGGTCTAGGATATGATCTCCGTGAGGATGTGAGGAAACATCCACCGCCGTGCTCGCACCCTAGCTACGTGTGTGATTGAGGTCAAGCCCAAGAACAAGAAAGTTCAATTTAGATCGGCGGGCTTTGTCCAAGGGATTTCGACAAAGAAGGTGATTTCACCGCAGCTTGACCTCGTAAGGCGGTATCATTGCACCTTCTGTCAGAAGGATGGGCATTTATTTGACCATTGCTTCAAGCGCGCCAAGATCGCGCGTAGAGGCGTGGTTGCGCTCTTAGGCGTATTCTGTGGTCAGCCCCTGCACCTTGAGTGCACCTAAGACCAACACGAGGTCTAGGCTTGCTCTCGTTGGTAGCTTTGGGCGACATCGAGGACTTGGTTCTTCGAAGTTTTCGTTTTTCGTCCTCATGCTCCCTCCGGTCGTGACTTCCGCCGTCCCGAGGGTAGATCTCGCTTTCATCGAGATAGCTACTGCGGCGTGATCGCCAGATCGCTGATGCTCGGCTCGCCTCCGTAGCGGTCGGACCCGAGAATGCCTGTGTCCGCACATAGACCTTCCGCTTCTTTGAGCGACGGAGAGCGAGGGTAGTTAGAGGTCACCGTGTGTGACTACTTCTTCGCCGACGTGTGACTCAAGATTGGGTGCCAAAATCTATGTTGATTTATCCCAAGATCGAGACTTTGCTCTCTTGTTGACTCGGGTTCACGGGCGGGAAGGAAAGGTTTGGCTTGTAGACTCCGGTGTTCACGACACATGACCGGAGATTCTGTTGGTTTTCTTCCCTGCCCGTGCTCGGTGATGAGACTATCACCTTTGGAGACTCTTCGTCTGGACGATCATCGCCAAAGGTACTGTCTGCGTTAATGACTCATTTGTTTTAAAAGATGTTGCTTTAGTGAGTAAACCGCATTACAATTTGCTTTGGTTTCTCACCA
The DNA here is from genome assembly GCA_036346245.1 of Bonia amplexicaulis. Classification (NCBI taxonomy): domain Eukaryota; kingdom Viridiplantae; phylum Streptophyta; class Magnoliopsida; order Poales; family Poaceae; genus Bonia; species Bonia amplexicaulis. The sequence continues at coordinate 20,365,801 of CM070747.1, read as the reverse complement.
CCGATGACGGTTTCGAGGTAAGTTTTAAGAAAACGCCGCAAAATTGTTGATTCTTTAGGTAGTCCGGTTTATGGATTTCTCGTTATGGGAGGATCTTTCGTGCTGATTTCATTGAGTCTTCCGTGATCCTCTCCTGTTTGGTTGCTTCGAGTCCCGCGACCTTTCCTTCGGCATAGGAGACTTGGTCATATTGGATTTGACCATTTGACTCGAGTTAGCGCCACGATCTCATTCGTGGTCTCGCGAAACTCAAGATGGTCAAAGATCTTGTTTGCGCCCATGCCTGGCAGGGCAAGATGGTTGCCGCTTCATCCTCCCACACAAGCATTATGACCGATGCACCGACACCGCTCCATATGGATACAGCTTGGACCACTCGAGTCTTGATCGGCAGGAGGGAAGTGGTATGTTCTTGTCGTAGTCGATGACTTCTCGAGGTATTCTTGGGTGTTTTTCTTGGCCTCGAAGGATGAGATGTTTACACATTTCGAGGTCTTTTCAAGAGGGCTTTCTGCTGAGCTTCGGTGCCTTACGAGCGATCCGCAGATGACAATGGCACGGAGTTCAAGAATTCCTACTTTGAGAGTTTCGTGGTGAGACAGTGTAGAGCACCGCCTCTCTTCTCCATATTCCTCGGCGAGAATGGCGTCGTGGAGAGGAAGAACCGCACCTTGGTCGAGATGGCCGGACGATGCTTGATGAATACTCTACACCGCGGAAGTTTTGGGTCGAGGCTATAGCCACCGCGCCATGTTTCTAATCGAGTTTTCTTGGGCATATTTGCACCGCACTTATGAGTTGAGATACGGCGAAAGCCCGGTGTTTCTCATTTTCGTGTGTTTGGTTGCAAGTGTTTTATTCAAGTCCGGGAACCTAGATAAGTTCGAGTCACGTTCTTGTGATGGACTCTTTCTAGGCTACTCGACTTCTTGGCGGGCCTATAGGGTCCGGCTGCGAGTCTAGCAAAATGGTAGAAACTCGTGAGGTAACCTTCGATGAGGCGGTCAGGGACTAGGCCCGATATCTCGTGTTCACTAGAGCAGATCGAGACCATCTTCGTGGATGATGAGGATGATGGAGATGAGGGTTGTCAATCTGATCCAGTCCCTCATCCACCCCTTGAGGTGCCTTCTTCCACCGCACCTCGAGGTGATCGACCCTACCTTCGGTTCTTCCGAGCTAGTGGCTCTGCTCCTACCCGTCGGTTCACGAGGTAGAGGCCACTTCTTCTTCTCATCCCGACCTCCTAGACATATACAAAAATCTCATCCTTCGAGCGATTATTGGAGATCTCTTTGAGCGAGTCACTGCTCAAACTGTACATCACTTTTCTGCTCCATTACGCCTTTGTTGCCTCCTTCGAGCCCAAAGACGTTTGTCATGCTTTATCCGACGAGTCTTGGATCAATGCAATGCATGAGGAGTCGGAAAGTTTCGAAGAAACAAGGTCCGGGCGCTTGTTGAGCTCCTCGAGATCACAATATCATTGGAACCAAATGGGTGTTCAAGAACAAGCAAAGTGAGGATGGGGTAGTCATTCAAACAAGGCTAGATTGGTTGCTCGTGGGTACTCCTGTGTTGAGGGTCTAGATTTCGAGGAGACCTTGCCCTCAGAAGCGCCTTGAGGCCATTAGAATTCTGCTTGCCTTTGCAGCTTCTAAGGGCTTCAAGCTTTACCAAATGGACGTCAAGAGTGCCTTTCTCAATGGCTTCATTGAGGAAGAAGTCTATGTCAGACAGCCTCCAGGTTTCGAGAACCCCAAATACCCAAGCCATGTCTACATGCTTTCCAAAGCTTTGTATGGATTTACAGCCCCTGTGGCCCGGTATGAGAGGCTTAAGTCCTATCTGTTGAGTCATGGTTTCAAATGGGTAAAGTCGACAAGACCTTGTTCATCCGCCGGCTAGGCACCGACTTTCCGCTCGTCGATTTATGTGGATGACATCATCTTTAGCGGCTCCTCGCATGCTCTCGCTTCCCGCCTTAGATGTCATGAGCTCGAATTTGAGATGAGCATGATGGGCGAGTTGAGTTTCTTTCTTGGCTTCCAAATTAAGCGCACTCGGGAGGGTACCTTCTTGCATCGAGGCAAGTACACTCGAGACCTCTGAGCGCTCGATATGAGTGATGGGAAACCAAGGTTCACTCCTATGGCTACATCAATTCCACTCGACCTGGATGAAGACGGCGAGCCACCGATCGGAAGGAGTATCAAGTATGATCGGCTCCTCTTGTACCTCACCGCCTCGAGACCGACATACACTTCTCCGTGTGTCTTTGTGCTCGGTTTGAGCTTCACCTCGCGTATCTCACCGCCAGCGGTGAAGCGCATCCTTCGGTACCTTCGAGCTACCATTAACTATGGTATCGGTACTCTTCCTCATCCTGCCTTTCCCTAAGAGCCTACTCGGATGCGCACTTTGCCGGTCAGAGGATAGCGGGAAGAGCACTTCGGCACCGCCAATTCATTGGCACTTCTCTCGCTTCCCGGTCCTCGAGGAAGCAATCCGGTGTTGCACATCCACCGCAGAGGCCGAGCACGTTGTCGCAGCCGATTCTTTGTAGCCAAGTGCTTTGATGGTCTCGACCTGCGGGACTTTGGGTTAGTTATCGGCGTGTTCCACCCTTTGTGATAACACTTCGCAATTAACATTGCTAAGAACCCAGCAACATTCTCGGACCAAGCATATCGACATTCGCTTTCACTTCCTTAGAGACCATGTGGAGAAGGGTGACATCGTGCTCCGGTTTGTGGAGGGTGACCACCGCTTGGTCGACATCTTCACCAAGCCTTTGGATGGCTCGAGGTTTTCACTCTGGGAGAGCTTGGGGTGGTTTGTCCTTATGGACTGTTGTGAGGGGAGCGTGTGCTTTCTCGCTTACTATATTTATTATGCTCTTACTCTTTTCTGATTGCATTGCATATGGGTGCATTGGGTTTAGTCCTTCCAGCATAGGTTAGAGTGGTTCCTTTGTCTAGTTGCTTAGACTTCTTACTCTTATCTTATGCTTTGAGGATGCTCTATTAGCTGTTTCTTATCTCACTAGATTGAGCTTACTCACTTCTTGCGATCTAGCGAGGGTCGGGCCACCTTCTGCAGAGCAGTGCGTGTTTGCTCTCTAGTGTGTGTTTTCCCACGGCTATTAGTCCCGGAGTCATATGGGGTAGATGAGAGTCGATCGAGCCATAGTATCCTCTATATCCTATCTATGCTTTAAGGACCTTTGCTTTCTTTGCCGACTTCTCGCTTTTATTGCTTTGGTTGTGGGGAGTTCATTTGGGAGCTTACGAATGTAATATTGACTTAACTCAACTTGAACTAAAAGTTGCATCACATGTTAAGGGGGAGCTGGATTTTCTTACATTTTAGCATTTTGCATTGTAAGATAACTACATTGAGCCTTGATTATTATCCGGTTATGACATGCTTATGATGATTTACATCTTGCCATGATTTATGCTTAATTGCTAGATTTATCATGACTTCATATGTGTAGACTAGCTTTTGCCATGATGAGTTAATTAAATTTGCTCGATTTGAAGTAAAACTTGTCATGTTAGCATTTGAGATTAGTCTCTCTTGAGCTATCCTTTTATGATTCATGCCATGTCAAATAGGCTAGGTTGAGCGTTGAATCTCTTTTGAGCCTTAGATTGAGCTGTCTTAAACTCTTGATGTAACATGAGTTAGTACAACTTGTTAAAAAAAAATAGAGACAAAAAGATCTCTTCTGTGCGAAAAAAACTGATCTCACCAATTCTCTCTCACGAGACGGCTTGCCATTGCAGTAGGCATGAACTTGGAGGGAGTTTTGGATGACCTAGACTATCTTCTTAAGCTTCTTGCTTGGAGTAGTCGCAGCATGGCTTGAGATCTAGCACATGATCAAAATAGTGGTTGAAAACAACCATAAGTTTCAAAAGAAAAATATCATTTGTGCTCAATTTGCTTGAATTATCAAAAGAATCAAGTACTTGAACCATTGTTTCACTCTTGAGAATATAACACTCTATTTGGGCTCGATATTAGATTCTTGGTTCCGCTTAGCTTGGTTGACATGGCTTGCATCATCCTTGGATATCTCTAGCTAGACTTTGCTTATTGATGACTTGACATGTTCATAAAATGCACTAAAATTCATATTGTCATCCAGTAGCTTCTAGCTGGCTTATACATATTTTGTCATGATCTAGATAGCTTTTCATTAAGTTATGGCTTGGTGTAATACATTATGGTCATTATGGATAATTCTCATGGCTCTAAATGCTTAGAATAAACAAACTTCAGCCATTTCATCCATCATCATGACTTATTCTCTCTTTTGCATTCTTGATGTGTTTATTGCCAAAAGGGGGAGAATAGATTAAAAAAAATCTTTTGGGAATCTAGAGCTTGGAGATCAATTTACTCTTTCTTGAGTTGCTCTAATGATTCCTTCTGTCGACTTGGTCATGAGTTTCATTTACTTCTTTGGACCATGTTGGACTCTTTAAACTCAACTTCTTGTTTTTCTGGGTTTGTCAATATACTCATCAAGGGGGAGATTGAGAGACCATGTGGAGGTCATCCCGTTGTGTATGATGAGTAATTGACATCGCTACTTAAAAGTCGAGTTTGAGTCGGTTGGTTCGGACCCTGACGTTGCGTGGCGTAACGGACTCGGTCGGACTTGGTCGAACCTAGTCGTTTGGGTTTAGGTTGCATATTCTGATGACTCGACAGGTTTGATCTCTATTTATGCTTACATGTATCGAACGGTGCTATTTGACGTGTTTCTTGTCTGTGTGTCTGCAGGACGTCGAGGCGGAGTCGTGGCGAGACACGGTGGACCGGACTAGGCGCAGGTGGCGCTGAGGTCAGAACGGTCGGGACGTGTCGAAGACGACGTGGACTCGAGGTGGTTGCGGCGCGCGGGCGAGGAGCGGAAGCTTCCGGAAGGTGCGGGAGGCGAAACGGAATTTCGCAAAACCGCAAAGCGGGAGCGGGCGCTGTTGACTTAGCGGGCGAATTCAAGGAGACCCGTTAGCCAAGGCTATAAATAGTGGAGAGGGCTGCATACCCCTTAAGTTACTTGAGAGAAGATTAGGGTTTTCTAGTCAAAAGAGGCTTTTGGGGGTTTGTTTTGCTTTGCTCTTTAGTAGTTGAGAGAGCAGGTGAGTGCACTAGTAGAGGCTGTTCTGGCTCTTGTCCTCCATGCCTTCGTGAGTTGAGGTGTGTGTGTTCTTGAGTTTTGTTTTTACACTTGTGTGCATACGGTCTCAGTTTGTGAGATATTATGAGATGGCTGTAGCAAGACCCCTGTGCAATCATTTATCTCCATGTATCTATATGAGATAGTCGATTTCTTTCTCTCAATGACGAATTCTGCTTTGATTTGTTATCCGCCTTCACCGCCGATTAAATCTGCTTTGAGTGATTTGTGTTTGAGTAGCTTTTGATCTCTGGATCTATGATAGGATTTGCTCTCAAGACAATTTGGTCGATTGATTCCTAGAAAGCCAAATAAGAGAATCAAAATCATCTCATTTTTGACTGCACTCTCTCTGTTCTTCTCTGTTTTTCATTCTAGGGTTTGATATGGTTTGAGATTTTCTTTTGTGAGATGGCATGAAATTTGACATGTTGAATGCTAAGGCTATTGAGTAGCTATCCTCAAAATCTCATATCCAAAGAATCAACGAATGAGGAGAAATTTGAGTTTTGGTGTTTCTCTGTAATTTTTCGCTCTTTTGCTCAAATCTGAATTTCTCGCTACTCGGTTTGATTCTTTTGTTTCGAGGTCCGAATGATATTTAGTTCATGTTCTGAATCTCTTGGGCTAAGGAGTGCAGTAAGAACTTGAGCAATTCATTGTTTTTGGATTTTCTTCAGAGATTACCGTGCAAGCATCCTTCTTTCTCGAATTTCACAGTAGTGCGGTTTTGCTTCCAGCTGGTCGCAGATTGCTTCTTCGGTTTTCATCAAATGGTGCTATGACAAAGTACTCTCGAGTATTCATCACCGCTTTGATTTGCAAGAATTGGTTCGGTCTTTGTTTGCTATTTTCACTGAGTTCTTTTTCGTGTTTTCTACTGTACCTTTTCGACTCCTAGTGCAAATTGAATTCGCCAAGATGTAAAGTATGACCGAAAAGGAACAAAATAGCAATCTCTATGGTTTCGTGGATCAAGTACTTCTTGCTTGTGACCGAGTTTTTCGCCGAGTTCGATTCAGGTTGCACAAGGTGCTGTTTTTAGAATTGAGAAGTCTGCTTTTTTGCACCGCCTTTCTTCTTGTTTTAACTTCTTTGCTTTCTGCTTGGTTTAGCTGCTGTTTTGTTTGTTGTTTCGCTTCTTTGTTTTATTCTTTGAAAAGTCTGCCGCTTGGCTTTGCTAAATGTTCGATTCACCTTTTCTCCTTTCGCCAAGAAGCTTTAGGCGAAATGTAAATTAGCAAAATCTGCTTTGGTTCGAATTTTCGAGCGCTGATGTTATTTGAGCTTTGTTTCAAGCTGTCCCTGCTACTCTGAAATCCATTGCTCACGTATGTTTTCACCCCTTGCTGCAGTCTGTTTTTCACAGAAGAAAATTTCAGTTTGGTTTTCATTTCAGATTTTGGGTCTCTGCAGTTTCAATTGGAAGCATCTTGTCCAGGTTGTTGGCTTCTTCTTTTAGCTGCTCGTTACTTTTAATTTGAAGTTAATCCTGTGGTGATTTCTGCTGTCAAATTCTCTGTGAGTATTTCCTTCTCTGATTTCTTTTGGATCAGCGTCTGCAGCTCATTGTCTTCCTGATTTTCCTTAGTTGTGAGTTCCAGAGAGTTTGGGCCTCCTTCTCATAACTTGAGTAGCGAGTGAGAAAGAGGCATTCCGTGAGCATTTGGGAAATTTTAGAAAGTCGACATTCACCCCCCCTCTGTCGCCATATCCGGTCCTTCACGTTTTGTACCATCGGTTGCGAGCAATGACCTTGAGAAGGCCAAAAGGTTATGCCGAGGGCTCAACTCTGAGTTCTGGCATGTCATGAAAGCTACTGCGCCACGTGACTTTAGGTCCTTTGTAGAGCAGGCCAGAGGAATGGAGATGGAGATTTAGCTCACTAAAGAGCTGCAACCCCCTAGTGGCCCGAACACTTATGGTGGTTACCAGAAAAGGAGCTTCACTGAAGGGGGTGGGTCGTCTCAGCGCCTGCTCCTAAGAAATCCAAGTAGGGCCAGTATCCCCCACATTCATCCAAGTCTAAGACTTCGAGGCCGTCTTCTTCAGTGCCTCGTTCCTCATCGGTGACCCCAGCCTATCGTCCTATACCAAGACAGGGCATGATCTGTTTCAAGAGTGGAGGTGGGCACCATGCTACTGAGTGCACCTGGATGGGGGAGTGTCGGCATTGCGGTCGGTCAGGCCACATGGAGCGGGTTTGTCGTCAGAACCCCTCTAGCATTCTCAAGTGGGAGCCAATATCTTCGTCTTCATCAAATGCTACACCTCGGGGGTCAGTCCAGATGTTGGCGGTCGCCCCTGGGTCACAGCCTCCTCTTCCCTGGGCTCCACCAGCCAAATATTACTACATCCTGCACCAACTCCTCCATTCCAGCATGCTACACTGCCTCGAGTCCCGATGCCGCCACAGTAGAGCGTTAGGGCTCTCGCCACCCCGACACCGCCCATAGTCTACTCACTGCATGTTGTTGAGTCCACAGGTCGACCTGACGTGGTGATAGGTACCCTGCTAGTGGACTCATGTGAAGCCCTTATTCTTTTAGACTCTGGTGCTATCTATTCGTTTGTGTCCTGGGAATTTGTTAGAAAGGCCAAGTTGAGTATCCAACAAATTTCGCAATCAGTTATGGTTAGTACCCCAAGGGATATCATTGCTAGATGTACAGTATGCCCTGGCTATATGGTTGCAATAGATGGCGAGAAATTTGTTACCAACGTCATGGTTATCCAGTTAGCGCATTTTGATGTTATCCTTGGCATGGATTGGTTGCATCGCTACCAGGCCGTGATTTCCTACTTTTGGAGGATAGTCACCTTGCAAGCTCCTTCAGAAAAGGAGATAATATTTCAGGGAAATGCACCCACCAGTCCCCTGTTTGTGTTGGCCAGCCTATTCCCTGGCTGACGACAAATGAAGTATGGATTAATTCTAGCACTTGCGGAGAAGCCAAGTGCACATTTGCACATTGAGGATATTCCTGTGGTGCATGAGTATCCTGATGTGTTTCCTGAAGAGCTTCTAGGAATACCACCCAAGTGAGATGTAGAGTTCAAAATTGATCTTGTTCCTGGCACAAGACCTATCTCCATGTCCCCCTACCGTTTGGCACGACCCTTGCAGGAGGAGTTGAAGAAGCAATTAGATGAGTTGTTGTCCAAGGGCTTGATTCATCATAGTGTATTACCTTGGGGAGCTCCTGTCCTATTTACTAAGAAAAAATATAGGAGTTAGAGCATGTGTATAGACTACCGTGCTCTCAATCAGGTGACCATCAAGAATAAATACCCTTTGCCTCACACCAAGGGCTTGTTTGATCAATTGAAAGGGGCCAAGGTGTTCTTCAAAATTGATCTACAATCTGGGTATAATCAAATCTGAGTGCGGAAGCAAGACATTGAAAAAACAACTTTCTCCACAAGATATGTGCACTATGAGTTTACAATTATGTCCTTTGGACTAACGAATATCGCTGTTGTCTTCATGGAGATGATGAACAGTATGCTACATAAGTATCTGGATGACTTTGTACTGGTGTTCATCGATGATATCCTGATTTATTCCAAGACGGAGGAAGAGCATGAGCAGCATCTGAGGTTCGTGCTTGAGACTCTGAGGAAAAATTAATTCTTTGCCAAGTTGAAAAAGTGCGAGTTCTGGATTTCTGAAGTGGGCTTCTTGGGTCATATAATTAACCAGGAAGATATTTCAGTAGATCCAAGTAAGATTTCTACCGTTGTGGATTGGAAGGAGCCATCTAATATTAAAGAAGTGAGAAGTTTTCTTGGCCTAGTTGGTTATTACCGGCGCTTCATGAAAGACTTCTCCATCACTGCCAAGCCAATGTCTCAACTTACGCAGAAGGGTGTGAAATTCTAGTGAAGCGATGAATGTGAGCACAGTTTTAATACTTTGAAAGAGAAGTTGGTAACTGCTCCTGTTCTCACACTTTCTGAGCCTGGAAAGCATTTCACGGTCTACTCAGATGCGTCTCAAGTGGTTCTGGGTTGTATGCTCATGCAAGATAACAAAGTGATCGCGTATGCCTTGCGACAGTTGAAGAAACATGAGCAGAATTACCCTACTCACGATTTAGAGCTTGCAGCAGTGGTTTTTGCTCTAAATTTGGAGGCATTACTTGTATGGAGAGTCTTGTGATATTTTCACTGACCACAAAAGCCTCAAATATATTTTCACTTAGAAGGAGTTGAATTTGAGGCAAAGACAATGGTTGGAGCATATCAAAGGCTATGATCTCACTCTTCAGTACCATCCGGGCAAGGCAAATGTGGTTGCTGATGCCTTTAGTCGCAAGATGACACCATCCACTCTAAGTTGTCTTGTTGCTAACTTTGAACACATGGAAATTTCTTATTGTTATGCTTGTACAGCACAGGCTGAGACGCAACTGTTGTTGGAATCGGCTATTCCAGAGTAAATAAAGGAGGCGTAAAAGCATGATTGGTTGCTTCAGCAAGTGAAGAAGTGGCTTAATGAAGGAAAAACAGGGGATTTTAGCCTTCATGAGTTAGGCACATTGCGGTTTAAGGGCCGCCTTTGCATGCTGCGAAAGGCTCAAGTCAAGGATGATATTTTGAGAGAAGATCATCATACCCCATACACGGTGCATCCTGGTGAGACCAAGATGTACCATGATCTCAAAAAGAGCTTCTGGTGGAAGAGGATGAAAGTGGATATCAGTAAGTATGTGGCATCTTGCGGGGTTTGCCAGCAAGTGAAGACTGAGCACAAGCACCCCGCTGGGCTATTGCAGCCCTTGGAGATTTCTCAGTGGCCATGGGATGATATCATCTTAATTTCGTAGTTTGCTTACCTCGTACCCAGCGAGGTAAGGATGCAATTTGGGTAGTGGTGGACCAATTCAGTAAGTCCGCACGCTTCATCCCCATTCGTACAATGAACTCGGTGAGTGGGTTGGCACCTATCTATGTGCGAGAAATAGTAAGGTTGCATGGTGTGCCTAAATCGATAGTTTCGAACAGAGATGCCAAGTTTATCTCCAAGTTTTGGGAGAGCTTGAAGGGCGCTCTAGGCACGAAACTCCAATTTAGTACTGCTTTCCACCCGCAAACGGACGGACGGTCTGAACGCACCATGTAGACACTGGAGGACATGTTGAGGTCTTGTGTTCTGTCTAGGAAGGGTAGCTAGGAGGATCATTTGGTACTTGTAGAGTTTGCCTATAACAACAGCTATCACTCTAGTGTTCGAGCAACTCCATTCGAGGTTTTGTATGGAAGTATAGATCGCCACTGTGTTGGGATGCCATAGGAGAGAAGGCCGTTCTAGGCCCAGATTGGATCCAACAAACAGTGGAACGAGTAGCGAAAATTAGATAGAATCTGCTAGCTGTCCAGAATAGGCAAAAGAGCCACGTAGATGTCAGGAGGCGAGAACTAGAGTTCGAAGTGGAGGGTTAGGTGCTCCTGAGAGTATCTGCCACTAAAGTCATAATGCGATTTGGTACCAAAGGGAAGCTTAGCCCGAGGTACATTGGGCCATTTTCGATTCTGGCACGGATTGAAAAATTGGCATATCGTTTGGATCTCCCTGAGTCCATGCGAGGAGTACATAATGTGTTCCATGTTTTTATGTTAAGAAAGTACTTGCGAGATCCATAGCATAAGATTGTGTTAGAACTGGTGTCTATAAGGCAAGACCTCACCTTTAAGACCCATCCAGATCGAATTCTAGAGGAATTACAGAAGGCATTGAGGCATAAAACGATAAAGTATGCTAAAGTGCGTTGGATACACCAGTCTGAGCGAGAAGCAACATGGGAATTGGAGTCTCGCATGCGCGAGAAGTACCCAGAGTTGTTCTTTACGGGTACGAGCTAATGTTATGTTATGTGCAGTTCATTTTATTTTATTCTTTCGTGCGGATTGTTGAATGCCAGAATTTGGGGTCGAATTCTATTAAGGGGGCGTAGAATGTAATACCACTAAAATGCAAAGGGAAGAAAAGTGACAAATGAAACAATCCAATGGAGAATAAAAGAAAATGAAGTGGAGTTTTGCCATCAGACCCATCGGCTTTAGAATGCCGAATAAAAGTAGCACTCACAGAGGTTCCCAGACCCTTGGACCAAAATGCCCTTGGGGCAGTCAGCCATATGAGATAAGAATGGGAGTAAGGTGAAGGAATGCCAGTCTTTTCACAAAATCAAGGGAAAAGCTGGCCGACCATGCCCCTCGTAAGCCAAAATCCAGCACACGCCAGCCACACAAAGCATCATCTCATTTTTCCCTTAGCCAATATTCATTCGGAGGAAGCAAACCATTTCTCATCTCTTTCTCTACTAAGACATAGAGCAAACAGAGCACATTTCTTTCCCGCAACCGAAGAGCAAGCCCCTCAGCCAAGCAGAGGTGAGGTGAGGAAGAGGAAGCCTGGAGGAGAGGAGCACGGGTGTAAGAGAAGACGACGGAGAGGAGCAAGGGGACGGCAACGACCTGGAGGCGCAAGACTTTCGGTAATCGTCGTCTCCACGCCAAGTCATCATCCTCCCCAAGTTTTTTTAAACAACATTAAATAAGCCTCTATTCTTCCTCCAATGCATTGGCGGCGAGCTCGTAGCACAGCCATGCGCCCTTGGATACCAGTGCATACTCCCCGACGCACGCACTCTACCAAGTCCCGTCATGGTGGCCATCTTGAGCCATCCTAGCTGTGCGTTCTTAAGACTATATCAAGACAAAAGTAGTAGCTAAGTCAAAATGCATGTAGTAAGTAGAAGAAGGGAGGACTATCCTGAGTAGTAGAAGAGGGTGGTAAGGTGAGGTCGGAGGTGCAGGAGGCCGTGGTCGGAGCCGAGGGCAATGGCCTAAGGCCATGCCGATTGGGCGGCAGTGCTAAGTGCCTAACTGCGCAGGGGAGGCAGCGGATCCGGTCCCAGTTGGTCGGATTCGGGGCGAAGAGTGAAGGGGAGGAGTCGGAGGCGAGTTTTGAGCCGACGTGCTGTGTCCGGTGATCCCGACGGCGACGACGACGGCATAACCCGAATAAGAGGGAGAAGGGAAGGGGTAGGTGAGTGGAGGAGCACGAGAGGTGACGAGTGGCCGGCGGTGAGCTTAGGGGCCGACGAGCCCGAGCTCGACCGTGCGCATCCAAGCCGCCCGGGAGGAGCCTGGCCTTTCGGCCAAGTAAAATAAGGAGAGACAGAGAGAGTAATGGGAGGAGGAACTGAGAGAACAGATAAGGCCAGCCAGGGAAAAAAAGAGAGAAGAAAGAAATGAAAAGGAAGGAAAAAAGAGAAAAGAAAAGGGGAGAAAAAAAAGAAAAATAGGGGTTTGGTACCTACGCGACGGCTCCTTAACCCTGAGCGTTTTATGCCAGAGTCAGGTTATGCGCGTAGAGTCATCGTTGCTCGTTTAAGCACTGGTTTTGATATGATGTGTTAAGTCGGGTTGATGTTTGTACATGTGGAGGTCCCGGGTCGGAGCCGTCCACGCATCGTCCCCGAGGCTAACCATGCAAGTGCATGGTAGAGGGTAGACAGTAGAGTTTATAAAATATGCGATGTTTTCATGATATGATGATGCTTATAGGGAATTTCAATATTTACCTGACATGATGATGTATTGATGTTGGCAATGGTAATAGAGCAGGATTAGCAGCGATGCCTCCCTACCAATAGTATTACTGATGAACATGACAATGATAATGATAATAGACATCTACATTTGCATCATGTGCACTAAAGAGTGAGGACGGTGAGAAAGTCTCTAGCTACGAGTAAAGCTAGTTGACTAATCCGTAGTGCTCTTGAGTGAGACCTACTTCGGTAGGCCTCCACGGGAGTGGAGACACCCCGTGCCGATCAGGGTGGGCCCAGGATTTTGGGTGAACATCGATGGGTGTTCACTTGGCAATACTGGTATATGCAATGAGATGAGCAAATGAACATGTAGAGTAGTGCTGCATCGCACTAATGGTATGACAATGTAGGAACATGAAATGAAAATATGAACTGGACAATGTATGTGTAGGTTGTTATGGCTAGTTAAATTGCTTATATGTTTTGGTAGTGTTTATCGTTCTATTATGTACTCGCTGAGTCTCCGGACTCACCATTGCTTCATTTGTTTTTTAGGTGTACGTTGATGACGTCATGCATGCGGGAGTAGCACATGAATAACTTTATATACTTACAACACTTCATATATCAGCTTTTGTTAGTATGTTTAACTCCACCTGTGTGCTAGAATAGTTGCTTAAAAATGGTATGGTATAAGTGGTCGCTGCTTTGTGAATAAAGTAGAGTTTTGCTTAAAATAATTAGCAGTTGTTTAAAACTAGTATTATTATACAACGATAGTATCACTCTAGGCTTAGAAAATGAATGAGGTGTTACAAATCCACTTTGATAAACTATTTAAAAAAACTATTTATTTATTTATTTTAACTTAAGAAAAAATCAAAGTCAAAAGGCACCAAAGAAACAGGGCCGTCCTCTTCGCATCGCATGTGCATGTGGCCGTGACGCTGCGTGCGACTCCGATCTTATCCCAGTCTCGCGAATCCAAATATGACCTCCCTTCTTATCTCCTCCGTACCGGAGGCCGTTCCATGAGTGATTTGATTTGATTCGTCTGTGCAGATGCGGCCCCCGGTTCCTGTTCCCACCTCTTTCCCGTCTCCTTCCTTGCTTGGCGTGACGTAAGTTGTTTAATCGGTTTGAGATTTTGATTTCTGTCTGATTTAAATACCTCAGTTTTTAAAAGTAATTTTTAAGCTATTTTTAAAAACGGCTTATCAAACTACAAAAAATCACCCGTTAGCATCCGTCGTCTACTCCACGTTCGTGCCTTCTAAAAGTTGAATTATTATTTTATTTAGTCAAAAATAAAAAACTTCAATAGAACACTATCGGCTCAAACCGATTGAAACACCCCAAGACCACGGAACAAATACAAACCATTTGTTTTTTCTCATCCTGATCATCAATCATCGCAGAGCACTACTACTTTTTTAGCTCTTTTCTTTTTAACTTATAGCTTCTCTAATAAACAACGGAATAACTTCTTGTTGTTTTTTAAAATAGCTCATCAAAGCCTCACTCGATTGGACTGAAAAGCTATGATTTATAACTAAAATTGCACTATAGCAGCTAAAATTACACTGTAGCTAAAAGTGACTTATTTAGTGTAATTAAATTTAAAAAATAGAAAAAAATATGCTAACTCATCACGGACAATACAAACAAATATAAGAAAAAAGAACCGCCAAAAAAGCTCAAAGAAAAACCAAAAGTTAAAAAAAACGAAATTTATAAATAATAAAAAATAAATTAGAAGATAGAAGTTAAAGCCAAAACAAGTGCGGTCTAAAACAGTTTTTTTAAAAGTAGCTAAAAAATCATACAGCCGAAAAAGAACCCAGGCTTTATCTGACACACTGCCCCGCCTTGCGGTTTTATCTTCTCCGATTACTACAACCTTTCTCCTCTTCCCTGCACCCACCAAAACCTGAATCCCAAAACAAGCAGCGAGCGAAACAGATAGCGAGGTTTCTTCCATTTTCTTTGAAGCCTTTTTGCCGGGGAGAAAAGAGAAGGGGGCGGCCGGCGATGGACGGCGGCAAGAAGAGCCGGAACCCGTACAAGGTGTCCGCGGACCACCGCAGCGACCGCAAGTCTGCCTCCGGGATGAGCGGCGACCCCAAGAAGGGCGGCCGCGGCGGCAAGTTCACCTGGGAGGGTGCCGACGGCTACGCCGACGAGGACCTCGACCTCCTCTCCGGCTCCTCCAAGAACAGCAGCATTAGCAACCGCAGCAACAAGGGTGACGCAGGCGCCGCCTCCGCCTGCAAGAAGAAGGCCCATGATGACGACGACGAGTAGGCGGCCGGGCCTCGTCCTCCGCCCCCGTCCGCCTCGCTCTCCGTCCCTTGGGGTCTTCCGGCCTGATCGATCGCACGCTCGCAAGTTGGCAACTTTCTTTGGCTGCTTTCCGTGTCAGTAGTTCTTGAATAACGAGGAGGTGTAGTAGGCGTCATGTTCATGAGTAGTAGTAGCGGTGATCGATGGATGGATGGGTCATGGATGGGCATGTGGATATGATTTTATCTTGACTTGCTAAGGTTGGACTCCTCGGTTTCTGGGATGAACTGAAGATTTACCTGAATCGTAATCGCAGTATCGCACTTTGGTTAAATTTGGTCTTCTTTCTCTGAAGAGAATCGTCTCCCTTTCTTGTTCAAGATGGCTACCTTGTGGATTTCTTGTGTATGATCAGGTGATGGTATCCATCTCTTTGATGGTATCCATCTCTTTCTTTGATATCTGAGTGATTACCAGATGAGCTTTAGATTGGAGAGAATTATCTCTTACGTTTCCAGCGAAGATGCCCACTGAAGAATTGCGTAATTTCCAGATGAAACCTGACTGAAGAACACAGGAAAGAAGAGGGGCAGTGTAATTTTGAGGCTTCCTCTGATCTTTTTTTTTTCTTCTGTGATGAACTCTTGAGATGCAGGGTGATCTGTTAATCTATAAAGATTGCAGCAGGCTACAAATGCAAATGCTAGTGTGATGGCTGTGTTACCATCCTGTAAACAACTTTTCCATGGTCAATTAGCAAACCTTAGTTACTTCAAATTTACGCAAGTGTTCATATAAAACGTATCAATCATCCCTTTAAATTAGTACTACCGGTCGTGAAGTAAATGGTAGAGTTGTCTGATCAATAGTTCAATATACAGTTTGATTTAACTCTTTTGTGCAGTTTCATAATGTGAATTGCCTAAGCTGATTATTCTTGCAAGGAGATCACATGTTTCACCATCGCCTAATTAGTTACCCAGTACACCATGCAGCGCTTACAAGTTACAGCAGTCAGTAGCCTGGCCAATCTCTGCATTATATGATGCACAATTTCAAAGAGTCGCTATCGTGATCTTGGCCCACCAATAAATGATTCGTCACCATTCAGTCTTACAAAAAATGATTGTTGAGTGACTTAGTATCCTATTCTTCTATAATAGAACTTGGAGATATATGCTACAAGGATTTCTAGACAAGTTCTAACTGAATTAGGATTTCTACTTCTTTTCAAAATAGGATTCTTACTCCGTTTTAGAGGAGTCAAGATGATTCCTATTTCACTTTGGAGGAGGTCTAGAGAAACTATATAAAGCTACGAGGTGTGGCTATAGAGAACCTAAACCATAAACTAACTCGTCTAAAATGCCTCATTATTTAGAGAAAAACTAGCGAACGGTATACCGTTCAAACTGTATACCTTCACTAGCCCTCTCTCCATTTGCCTTCTCCCCCACTCCCTCTCTCTCTCACTGGCGATGAGCACCACGATGCGACGCCTACCAGCAGAGGAGGAGGGTCGACAGGAGTGTCGCCACCGCCGCCAACGGATCCCTCCCCCATTGTAGAGGGAGGCTGGGGAGGTGGTGGGCCCTGCGGTGGAGGGCATTGGGTGGCAGCGGAGGGAGGCACGGTGAGATGGTGGCACACTTAATATTAGGTTGGATGGGGAGGGGAGACAGTGGCTTAACGAGGTCGTCGGCGGCCATCGGTAGGGGAGGAGCGATGGGGGTAGGTGGAGTAAGAGCGCGGAGTTGGGCTGGCGCCAAAGAAGAAGGCAAGGAGGGTGGCATGGAGAAGAGAGGGAAGGGGAGGGAAGTGGTGGATAAGAAGGTGAGGAGAGCGGCGTTGGTTGGGTGCTATATCGTTCGGATCGATCCGAATGGTATAGCATGGTGTAGTAGCACTCAATTCTTGAGCACTAGTTTTTATATAGAACAAGGATCTGATAGTGTTAGAATGTTCGAGAGAGTTGTGAGAGGACAATCTCTTGTACTCTTTTGAGATTATGTTTAAGAAGTTTATGATCGGCCTCGTCAAATTTTTTTCTCTTATTGTGATTATTTTATAACCGTTATTTTGGTTTTCTCTATGAGGATGATGGCTAGGATTATGGATGAAAATGGAGCCAGATTCGGTCGGATAATCTGACTACCGAATCCGAATTTTTGAATTCAGATACTAAATATCTAAATCCGAATAGAAAATCGGATGCAAATGCGGATGTATACCTAGCGTAGTCGTGGATGTCAGATGTGAATCTGGTTTCACGTGAAATGGATTCGAAGTCAGATACCCATATTATATCTAGATTCGGCAGATATAATAGCAATAGTTAGCTAATATGTATCTTTTGCATTTGACCTCTAAACTGGGCATATTATATATGCATTTTGATCATCTCAACGAGCCTGTCATCATGGTGGACTATAATTTGGCATTTTCATGTTTTTCATTTTGGCACATCCCTAATAAAACTTTTTGCATGCACTTTTTATCCAAATTTGATATGTTTATAACTAATTTATTTGCAATATATGAATTTAAAATGTTCAAACAATTCGGTGCCATGTTTTAAATAGGAGAGATCATAAGTAATTATTAGAATTCAAAAAATAGTTGATTCCAATATGAATTCGTATCTGATATTTGTTCGGTCCGTATTTGTATCTGATGATTGTTCAATTCGTATTCAAATCTAAGAAAAAAATATGATGCGAATATGGTTTGCTCACTCTTCGCTTCGTATCCAATCCGGTTTCACCCTAGCTAGGACGGTCAGCCAACTTCTTGTACAACCTCTTTCTGAGTTTTGACTTCTGAGTCTTCTCCAATGGACGCCTCTTCTCATAGGTTGGATTTAGAGGTACTAGCAGTAGCACCCTAGTAGGTAAGGTAGTGATCACTGATCATTTGCCTTTCGCATATTGTGAACACAAGAGATGGAACCAAGCAAAAGGAGGAGCTAGACCTATCCAAATGGGTAGTATGGCAAGGGCCCGATTCCGCATGGGCCCGTTAGGCACAGCTCTTTTAACCCACCAGCCTTATCGGGCCATGTCGTGCTAGCCCGTGGGCTGAGGCGGTGGCCTAGGAATGTCCCAGTGGGGGTTCATGCCCGTTTAGCCCGACGGGCCAGTAGGTATGGCTAACCCGTTCGGCCTGGCTAGCCCGTTTTGGCTCAAAAAAATTTAAAAATCATAATAATTCAATAAATATATAGAATTTGAAAAAGGCACAATATATTATACAAATGTAATAATGAGGTTTATTAATGTTTAGATGTCTACATTGTTAAAAACTTTGCCAAGTAAAAACTCAACTTAAGAAAACGTTGGCAAAGAAAAAAGTATAGCATATAGCTCAAGATTATAGGTAAAAAATCAGAAAAAATACAATGTATACATGGATGCTCTAAGAAGCATCGATGTCATCGCTGCTATCTAGATAGAGATTGTTGAACACGTGTTACAACTCCGTATCTATCACGTAGTGTTGAGCTCGTGCATCAGCTTGTTCCCAGTCTTTCATTGTGAGAAGTACTTTCACCATCTCACTCGTGAGAATTGTTCTTCTCTCCTCTAATATTCTTCTAGAAAGACTAAAAGTAGACTTGAAAAAATCATGGAGACAAGAACAGTTAACACATCCCATGCTAATATAGATAACACCGGATATGTTAGCTTGTGCTCACTCTACCATTCCAAAATATTGAAGTCCTCTGCATGGTGAGGTACGGGATTGCTATCCGAAAAGACTAATATTTTCCTGTAGTTCCTGGTATGGGATTGCTCCAGCACTTGACGATGTAGAACTTGATCTTTCGGAGGATCCTGGTGCACCAAAGATTTTGCCCCACATATTTGTGTTCTTACATGTGGCGGGTGCTAGTAGAGGTCATTGCAAGCGAACTCGCTGAAACTTATGCTCATACGTCTGATAAACTTCAGACAATTTAGAATGAATAGTTGTAAAATAGTTAAAATAATTTATCCCTACAGACTCACCTATAAGTGAAAGAACATTAGTGAATCCTGTAATTTTAGCTCTTGGATCTAGAATAAATGCAAATGCGTATAAGTATGAAATCTCATTCTAATATTTTAAATATTTAGTTTTTATAGCACACACATCCTCTCATAACACTATGTCATTTTCATTAGCTTTCAAGTGAATGACAATTGTAAGAATATGATGCACAATTAAAGGAGATGTTGGATAGTAAACTCTAGATAAAACAACAATTATTTCGTAAAAATGTTCTAGAAATGCTAGTAACTTCTCAGCAACATACTGGTGATGCTCAGTCAGTAGTGTGTTGCCAGTATGGTTGTGATAGTGTGTGTGGATAAAAACATAAAATGTGGGCTTATAGGGTAAAATATTTTGTAGCATTAGATAAGTTGAATTTCACCTTACCGGGATGTCCACACTGAACTTTCTTGGACGTACACCCATTGCAATGCAGTAGGTCTTACATGCTGTAATTCGTTGGTTAGAATTATTTACAAAAGAAAGTGCATCGCGAGAAGCTTGAAGATATGGATCCAACCTCTTCAAACAACATTTAACTATAAGATTAATAATATAGCAGGTGCATCGCTGATGTAGCAACAAGGATTCGATGTATGTACTGAATAAAGGAGTGAGAATATCCATTGTCGTGGAGTTTGCTGCAACATTGTTCAGCATAATTGCAAAAATTTTATCTGTAAGACCAAAATCTTTCACGACTTTGATAATACATTTTACTATATTTTCACCTATATGTGCTATGTCAATTAGTTTGAAGCCTATGATTCTCTTTTCCAATATCTAGTCATCATTTACATAATGAGAGATTACACTAAGATAATACTCCCTAGACCGACCACCCCATATGTCCGAGGTCAAGGCCATCGAAAATATATATATTCTAAAGAGTTCTTTAATTTTATCATGACCATTATTGTAGTATTTAACTAAATTTCTAGTCGTCGTCTGTTGAGAAACGTGAGTAAATCTAGGATTATGAGTAGTTCTAATGTATTTTTCAAACGCTTCTGACTCACCAAAGTTTAAAGAAAAATTTTCTGCGGCAATTAAATGGGCTAAAGATTCTCGAGTTACCTCGAGATTATAATTCCTGTTACGTACCGTACTATCGGAGTTGTACTGTAGCTGCGTTTGCCTCATGACTATGCCTTATTTGTTTTTTGAATTTTTTGTATTTTAAACTACCAAATAGCCACAAAACGACTAAAAATTTAAAAAATTCGACTATTAATCGTGCTAAACAGGTCAAACAGGCCGTGCCCACCGTGCTGTGCCTAGGCCAACCATGCCTAATGGTCATATCTTTGTGCCTAATGGGTCATGCTCACCGAGCTAGGCATGCGATGGGCTAACCGTGCCTACCGAGGCACCGTGCCATGTGGGTCATGTCGTCGATGGATAGTCTTTGCCGCGTGCCGGCCGACACTATGCGTCTTGCGTCGGCACACCGGGCGGCAGCTGCCTGTGCACGGCCCAGCTCCTCGTGCCATGCCCTAAGTTGTGCCTACAGTACTAGGCTATGGGCCGGTCCGGCTGGCATGGCCCATTTGGCCACCTCTAAAAGAAGCACATGTGGGGCCAGTCCAGGGAGTCAAACTCGCACACATAGCTTCCATGGTGCTCCATCCGTCCTGCAATATAAGTTCGAAGTCCACCATACACACAAACCAAGGAGACATTAAATTTAAGAAAAGTTAATACAATTGGACAATGCATACCCCTATTAAATAGTATACTACAACTGTTCAATCATTTTTCAGCATTAAAGTAGAGGTATATGATTGAAATATTGTAATAACTACATATTTGGTCTCTGTAATAGATTTATATTGTGGGACAATGCTTCTAAAAAAATGATGACTTATATTACGAGACGGATGGAGTAGAAATGCAGTACAACTGCAGTGAAGGTTAACTGGGTAAGTACATGCCACACTCCAATTGCTTCCAACCTTTGGCTTGATTGATAGCAACATGGAATTCTCATGGCCCTAGTCTAGCAGTGGTTGCCAACTTGTCATGAATCTAGCTTGATTGCTCGCAAGTTGGCAACTTCAGTTTCGCTTTCAGTTTCAATTCCTGAATTATAGTCCTCAAAAAAGTTCTTGAATAATAAAGTGGTGCGTTCGCCAGTAGTAGCGGTGAGCGATAGGCTAAATATGATCATCTTAATTCTCTAATGCTGCAATGTACGGGTTCTTGGATGAACTAGTCAATTGCGGTCGCAGGCAGCCAGGTGCTCTTTGGTTAGATCTACTGTTTTTTATTTTGTCTGAATAGTTGTCAACATACTATGGATCTGACGTCTGATTGTCTGAAGTACATGTAAGTAACTATGAAGATTGCAAGAACTCTGCAAGTCGGTATTGTAAGTGGTAATTATCTGTCCTGAAGCAAAACGTATCTGTCCATAATTGCAAGTTCTAATTGTTCTTGTTTTCCAATAATTGCAAATTCCTGTCAGTCAATAGTTGCAACTTCTGATTACTCAATAGATGAGCTTTCAATTGAAGATACATATCTCTTATCCTATTTGAGAACATGAATTTGGCCATATTCATATTGGGTTCTAAAAACCGTTTTTCTACAGTAAATAGCTTTTCACAATATTTAGTTTTCAAACGGAGTGTTTTTTTAAGATATGATCTACTAGTCGATTGTAGTAGATAATGTAGATATTTCATTTATATTTGCCAAAATCACATGTGATTTTCTCTCTCTATATAGCTTCTCTACAAACTGTTACTATTTAAAAGCCAAAAGATACTGAAAAGCTAATATGAATGGGGCTATTCAAAAGCCAAAAGATACTGAAAAGCTAATATGAATGGGCCTGAAGAAAGGAAATACACAAATCCCCAGACGCGGCCTAACTGCAGAACTCAAGGTTTTTCCTGATCTCTTTGTTGGGCAAGATTTTGTGAAACCTAAACCATTTCTCCTCCTCATCTGTATTAGGCATGTGACTCAAGGTTTTTCCCTTTCTCTTTGTTGGGCAAGGTTTTGCGGTTTCGCCTCCTTATCTGTATTAGGCCTGTGAGATGATGATTAAGCACGTATGAGTACAACTGTACTCAGCAAGCCACATGAGAACACCTACTTAACTACTTGCTAGGATTTTAATCGAACAAGATATAGAGATTATATTATTATGGATATTAATACATGTTTGTTTGCAAAGATCTTTAGACTTGAAATACAAAATATTATTTTATTAAGAGAAAAAAGGGGTTTAACAACCTTAATTATCGTTTTAAGATCATTCAAATCATACTTATGCCTTGTTGTTAGATTCACCCATTAAACACAGCTCTATTGACTGGAAGCGCGACGTATTCAAATATTATATATTATATTCTACAAAGTTTTTTAGCTTTACCTACAAGACATCCCAAACTCACAATATCATGCAATAGATATGCAACATGATAGTATGGGACTGAGCTAGGATAATAAGACTGTTTTACTGCTATTTTCTTTCTATTCTCTACTCGGTAAGTCTGGGCCATTCAATAATGATCGGGTATCCACTAGCCTGTGCAGAAACCACGTCCCGACATTGAATGGGTCTACCGATGTGAAGAATGGTAAGTGGCATAAAAACCCAACTTTCATCTCACCCTTGTTACGCGCTAACTTGGGATAGCGGTTCCTCCTGTAGATATTTGATCGGATCGAGCAGTGTACTGAGCCAAGTTGATAAGTCAACCGTGTGGTTGAGCGAGATCTATGTCCTTTACTTGGTATAAGGGTCTAGTTCTTACATGCCACAGATGAGGCTATTATTCATATACCACATGCATCACAACACAATACCACCAAAATCATACCCAAGCCTCAATCCTTGGGTAAGGTCATAGACTCCAACCATCTAGTGGCTGCCTACCAACTAGCCTAAACCCTTACCTTTATTTTTAAAGTCTGCAGACACAGAGCCGAATAATCCTTATTAGTATAAGTAAATCATTTTGTTGTCCAACATAATTACTAGCTATCTATATGGTGATTAAATAACATTATATGTTATACCAACGTTGTCAAGGTGAATATGACCTTCACGAATATGATTGGGCTTTTCGGTGATAGGATCTAACTATCCATCGTGTCATTCCAAGTTATTATTTTATGTAAATAGAAGTGCATAATTAATGTAAATGAAAATAAATACACTTAAGTAATTTGAGATAACATGATAAAAAAACATGTAGCTTGCCTTCCTACTCATAGTATTCGACCGGTCTGATCAACAAATCCAAGTGTCATCGCAAATGAAAAGAATCAAATAAGTTTGGACT
Source organism: Bonia amplexicaulis (assembly GCA_036346245.1). Taxonomy (NCBI): domain Eukaryota; kingdom Viridiplantae; phylum Streptophyta; class Magnoliopsida; order Poales; family Poaceae; genus Bonia; species Bonia amplexicaulis. The sequence goes on along the minus strand of CM070747.1, from coordinate 20,342,429 downwards.
CGAAAGAAAGCTAGCTGGGAACAAAATAAAAGAGAAAATTCAGAAAAAAGTTTAATTGTAGGAGGGTTTGAATGGTTATGGTCTAAGCGGTGCTTGGTTGGGTCGAATGGAGCTGAAAATGGGCTATGTGGTCTCAAGACAGTCGAAACAAGTGTAAACAAGCTTAACAGCTTTCAGGTAAACAGTAACAGGTTGGATGAATAGTACCGGGTTGGCACTATTTCTAGCGAGTCAGGTTTGGTGAACAGTACATGTTTGGTTTGTGATTATTGGGCTGTATGGTGTTGTTGTCGGTGAACAATGTTGTCTATCTATGAATAGTATTGAGCCGACCTAGTTTGGCTGATTAAGCCAAGAGTCGGCTCGAGTTGGCTTTGCTAGCCCACCTTGACAGCCCTTGGAGCATGTGGCCTAGCTCACTCCAGAGCGAGCTGGAGCTCGCTCTCATGGCGGCCTAGCTCACTCTAGAGTGAGCTGGAGCTCGCTCTCACGGCGGCCCTTGGAGCATGTGGCCTAGCTCACTCCAGAGCGAGCTGGAGCTCGCTCTCATGGCGGCCGAGATAGGAGAGGCAATGGTGGTGCTAAATTCGGCGATAGTGATAGCAGTGTGCAGTGGTGTTGTGAGCAACAATAAGATGTGAACAATCCAATTTGGGCACACACATGGGCGGTGGCGTCTTGGAGCGGGCAGGTGGTGGTAGAGCTTGGCTGGAACAGGGGAACGACATGGTTGCACTACAATGGTGATGCGGCCAAATCGATGATGGCTTGAGCATCACTGGAGCTAGGGAGTGCGGTGGTAGTGTCAGCTTATCTCGGGTTGGTACGGGTGATCGACGATGTGGCGTGGGCGCTGGTGACATGCGAGAGAGGCAGTGCACACAAGCATGAACGGCGTCACGGCGAGCGACAACGGGAGCAAAGCGATGGCGGAAAGGCTTGGGTGCGCCTCTGCTTGGAAAGCACATTTCCATAAAATGGAAAGCAGTTTGGTTTAGAAAACTTACTGGATTTAGCAAAAACTCCAAATTCAAGTAAAATTTAAATTTTTTGAATTTTTTGGGTTGTTTCAAGGCCAATGTCAGTGGATAGATACTGCATGCCACAAATGCTAGTGTGATCAAAACTGAACCTTCTTCTAGTTGCGAGGACTTGGACTACTAGATACTGTGATCACCGCCTCCTTGTTGGCCCTTGGCAATTGATTGACCAGGACACATAATTAACATAATTAAACCAGGGCACATAATTAACATAATTAAACTTAGTGATCTTGTGAACTTGCCCATTCCGTGGATCATAATCAAAGAGGTCGCCCTCATGATCTCGGCCAACCAAATGGGCCATGGCCCATCATCTCACCATGGGATATATTTTTTTCAACACTTTACAAGGACAAGCCAGGACAAATGAAAGCCAAGGTACTAGCCAGTAGCCAGTACTTATCTGATGAGACTTTTTCACTAGCTGCCAGAAGACTCGCAAGAATTTGGAGCAGCAGACAGAGAGGTCACGGCATGTAGGTGCAAAGTCACAGTTCCTTCAATGGCAATGCAGTTTATGGTTTATAATTTTTAGTTATTTATAAAAGAGAATAAGAAGAGACATATATTCGTGTATAATTTTGATCGATATATATGAAATAGTCATAATATCTACTATAATCAACTTATAAACTTCGCTTTGAAAAGATATTTCGTTTGAAAACTAGTTACTATAGACAGTGGTGAATCTAAAACAAAAATGATGTGAGCCGACGGTCTTATACTCTATGCATGTACTTATCGAAGCATCCATCAATAATATAGCTGATAGTAATGTATTTCTCCCGCTGTCTCCCCCCTCATCTCCTCTCTCTCTTCTCCTGCTCTCTCCCCCAGCGCATCCCCTACCCCGCTGCTTCCCCTCCCCTCCTCCTGCCTCCTCTCCGGCCCGGCCGCCTCCGGCTGCCGCCTCTCCTCCAGCCTCTGCCGCCGCCTCGACTCGACGCTCCCGTTGACGCCCCGGCCGCCTCCTCCGCGTTTTGCCCTCCTCCAGCCACCTCCTTCGCGCCGCCAGCCCACGCCCATGTTGACCCTCCTTCGGCTCCGACCAGCGACCCCAACTGGAAAAGTTGGGCGAGAGATCTAGGCGTCGAGCTCCGGACGACTAGACGCCTAGTCGTCAACTAAGCGACGCCGTAACAACTATGATACAGATGTGGTACTACAAACTGCAGTGAAAAGGCAGTACCTGCATGCCACATCAACACTGCTTCCGCTCTTCATATATTCTGTAAAATTTCAAAGGCAGAATTAATTGATTAGCTTTTTTTTTGCGCACTAATGTTTCCATGTGCTGTTTCTGTATATGAATCAGCTAGGATTCTATCTGTGCAGCATTCCTGAATGTCCTGAACCACATTTCGAATTCATCTGCGAAATCCTTCTTACGGAACATATTCCGCGGTGCCAAGGTATTGATGCGTCATGCGTAGATTTGCATGCAGCATGAGCAGTTTGATTGCTTAATTTAGCTCTACCAAGAAATTCATATAGTTCATTTCAATTTCTTGCTCCGCACCGCTTGGAAGCAGCACTTTGTATGACTCGATAATATTTCACTATTGTTTTCTTAAACTAATATTACATTATTGTTATATAGGTTCGGTTGCAAACAATTTCTTTGAAGGAAAGCATCCATTTTAAACATCGGTAGCCAGGCTATATCCTGTGTGACCTACTTGACACACAGAAAAAACATATTCGATCTATGGACAAACACATCTTTGCTCAAGTTTCGAAACACAGTATCCGAAGAAAAAAACGCGTGCTGTTCGATTCCTTAAAAACTTGAAACTCATTCACACAATTGTGGCACCACGTCGAAGAACGGCTTGGTGTTTTACTTCAGAATGCGCGCGCTCTCTCTCTCTCTCTATATATATATCCAAACTGAACACTGTAGTGCTTCTACCATTTAATAAGCAGCCGATTTCTCCTTTACTTGATATTTTTCACTGATTTGGTCTATCTATTCGCCATGCTTGCTTGGATCTTTCTTCTGTTGTACAGATGCGAAAATTTATTTGACAATGTGTGGAGATGCTTCTCTTGCAATCCCGGGCATATCTTAACTTCATTCTTTTCTCCTCATAGTAATCACTAATCACAAACCAATCCAGACCCAGCTATATATCAGCGTGCGCTTCTCTCCCGATTTTACGATCTTAAATTCCAGGTTATCTTGTAAACAAACTTAATCCTGAATTAACGTAGTTCTATCTCCATCAATTTCAGGTCATCGGTGTTTGGATTACATAGATGCAGGTTTAGGTCATTGATCTAGTGATCAGTGTAAATCAGTGTAATGTTGTAATCTTGCATACGATGAACCCGGTGAGTTTGCGGTTCTAATACGTGTTTAGTCTGTTTCGTTTTTAACATGAAGTTCTACTTCTACGTAAGGCCTCCTTCATATCCATTATAAATATATCCCCCACAGAGGGAAAAGAAAGAGAGCCTTATTGTAAATATGTCAACATGTAACTCTCTTCATATAGTGATTTTGCCTTCGTGTGTCTTTAATTTTTTCCATAATGGTTTTTCACGTAATATCCGTGTCTTCCGCTCTTTTGATCCTCTATTATTTGCCACATGTTTTATAATAAATGATATGAGAGCTGCAAGTTCTAAACCTTGGCTGCTGCCCCTAGGAGGAGCAATCTTTACTCTTGAGGACGGCCATCGCACGGCACAGTGGCGGACCCAAGATTTTCGAGAGGGTGTTCGGAGTTAATAAATTATTTTTGCTCAAAGGAAAAAGAAAATGTCCCTGGTGGAAAAAAAATCAAAGTACAAATTGTCCCAACTAAAAACATCTCAAAATAATATAGAAAAATTACAAAATAACTAAGCAAAATACAATTTTAACTCTATGACCTTTCATGCAATTTTAGGGACAACTATTTTATTGTTCCTTAAGGGCACCTGCTAACTTGTTAAAAACTTTATGCTAACTAATTTAAAAGTTCAAAGAAATTTCCTTTATTATGTTAATCTAGCCAACACTATCTACAAAACTTCAAATCTGCAAACTTCTTCATTATTTAAGGTTCTACGATCTACATTTCACAAAGGCACAATCATTCAATGAACATGCACCATTTAGTGAAGTTGGATACCTGAAGGTCGAGGATGGGGGAAACATGCGCCATGGTGGCGATGCTGCTGAGAGAAGAGTTTATGCTGGAAGATGTGGTCGAAGGGGCAGAAGTTGTGGAAGGAGACGAGTCAGTGGCCATGGCAGACGGAAGAACAGGCCAGGAATGAAGCCTTATCTGATACCAAGATAACTAATAGGAAAACAAAAACAGAGAAGATGGAGGAATTGGGCTGCTTCACTGTTGCTTGTCATTTGCCGAGTATATGTAGTAAATTACAGAGAGGACAATGCCTACGGTACTAACCATAAGCAGCCGATTTACATGTTATACATATCTGTAGAATATGGTTTATCTATCCTTGATATTACAACAAATCTAAACTAATTTGGTTCGAGATAATCACATGCTAAATATGTGCACAACTAAAAATGACAAGAGAAGATCTCATTATTACTCAGGTCACAAGGAACAGCTATCCAAAAACTCAAAACCGAGGATTAGAGCCTCGACCTCGAGACTTTGGGCATGTTCTTTTCAGCTTATTTTAGCTTATAGCTTATAGCTTATGATTTCCCTCGAAGAAATAAACGAGACGACCTCTCTGTCACTGTTTCGAAGCGACTTACCAGAATAGCCTTTTAGAAGTAGCTTATTGGCTCTCGATTCGATGTAAAAGTGCAAATTGGTCACCAATTATTATGTGCACACGAGAGATACTAGGAAGCTTTTAAAGTTTCTTTTCTTCACATACACAGATGGTGTACGAAGAAGGTTACTGCTATGTACACACAAGAAATCGTATCAAGAGATTCTCATCAGGCTCAATTCGGCAATTTCGACTCGCCTCCCCCGACTTGACTCTTACTCGACACCAACCCGCACTCTACCTTGATGACTATTCCAGTGTTGGTTCCGCCAGCATCGTCACCATGCCCTGGCATCATTCCGTGCCACCTCCATTGACGATCTTCTGCCTAAGTCGAGCATTGCCTTAAATCAAGAGACCATGTCATCATCTCTATTTTAATTTCTTTCATTGGAGGTGGAGTTGATCATTGCAACTTAGCCCGTTGTGTCTATTATTGGCAGCATTCATGTAGGATTAATTATTGGTGTTTTTTCGATGATACGTCGTCTTCTATAGGTTATTATAGCAAGATCCACATATGTGAAGTCTAAGGTGAAGTTGCAAGCATTTAACATAACATTATTATTTGCGCACAAGTGCATTTGTGTCTGCTTTAATTTTGAGGTAATAAAAGGAAAAAAGAGGAGAGGCGTCGATCATTGTGCCGTTATCACAAGAGACATCAACAACAAAACAATTGTTTGGCTTTCTATTGCTCTGCACATGACGTGCATATGAGATTCATTGCTTCGTGTATGCAACAGTGTACTAAGGAGTTTTGATGACAACCTAATGATAGATAATTAGATACTCTCTAGAGTTTGGCATTCATTAGTAAAGGTCATATCTAAATTTGAGTTTGAGATGAAGCGTTTAAGTGTAAGAGCAGTTTATTATTTGCATAGATACTACAACATTTGATATTGCAGTGTAGTATGTTCTAATTGTCACAGCTTGATATGAGGGGTCTATTGTAAAGTTTGTTTACATCACATTGATGACACACTGAGATTCCTTTCATTCAAATGTTCTTCTACAGGAGCAGTTTTTAGCTGTGTTATAGAATTCAATTATTTTTACAGTTGGCAATTTGATATACGTGATGGCTACATGTGCAAGATGCTCTTCAGTGGGTATTGTTTGTCAAGTTATATATTCCAGCCTTCCAAGTGGAGCAATTCAAGTCTATAAGATGAGTTCTTCACTATATTTATCCAGCGTCATAGGTGATATCTTACTTATATCGTTTGATGATTAAGTATTTATTTTAGGAGGTTAGTTGCATAGACTTAGACTGTGCTGGGGTTATAATGTTAAAGACCCAAATTTGTTCATCTGCTTTGTTGATAGCTTTATGTTTTGACCCGCTAGTGGTTTGCTCAAGACTCAAATTTGCTCATCTACTTTGTTGATGGTTGTGTGTTTAGATCTGCTGGTAGTTTGCTCAATTTGGCTTCGTAAGAAGCATTTAGAGAAGACTGTTTCAGTCTACTCGCAAAATTTGGCTCCATAAGAAGCACACGGATAAGATTGCTTTAGTCTTGTTCATTGAAATTAGTTATATGGATTTTAGGCACACACGGGCCATTAATAATGAATTATGATTTAAGGAGATTTGCGGTTTGTTTTGGCTACAGAAGGAATTCGGTTCAAGGCAGAGATTGTTGAGTTTGTGATCCAAATTCATATTCAGTTTGTTTCTATTTCCAATATGAAGTTCTACTCTTACATGAAATCTCCTTTGTACTCCTTATAAACATACTCCTATAGACCTAGGAAGAAGAAAGGGAGCCTCATTGTAAACATCCATACGCATAACTCTCATCGTACAGTGATTTCGCTTTCATGCGTCCCTGATCTTTCTTGTAAGGGTCTTTCCTATGTGCTAGCTCCCAGAACAGGCGCTGCAGGAATAGTCGCAGCTTATGCAGGACAACCTCAACACAGGCATCCATAGCCACCTCCTTGACGGTGGCAAGAAGCTCTGCTGCGAGCTCGCTCGCCGCCAGGCCGCTTGCTTGGGCTCAGCCTAAGCTCCGAGCTGAGCCAGCTATTTTTAGGCTGACTTAGGCTTTTGTTCCTAGGATTTTATGCCTAAGTCACCAACTCTTTATAGACTTTGGTTTCTAAGCTTTGGGCTATAGTTCAGATAGTCTAAGACCTGATTACACTTACTGTGCACGACCACCACAGCGAGCCGGTGAGACATTCTTCCTGTCTCGTACTCATCATACCTATATTATAGATGGGGGGATTCCGGCTCTCTCCGAGTGTCCACGCCATCGTTTCCGCCCTCCGTACGAGCGCTCCAGCCGACGCGTGTGCACGAGGCGCTTCTACTGAGCGGATGGTATCGTGCGGGTTCACTCTCAGCTCTGCCCACTGTCCGTTCGTCCACGTGTCGTGTCCATCTGTCCGTTCGCGTGTCCGCGTTGGGTTGCTATCGCTGCTTTTGCTACCGGCCTCGCCGGCTATATCACGGTGGCGTGGCGTGGCGCCACGCCTACATGGCTAGTTATCTTGGTGTGCCGCGGCGTGGGTCGAAGATAGGATCTTCGCCTGGTCTTCTTTCTTTCCTGTAGCCCGTACGAGAAGAAGGGCCTGTTCTTTTTGGCGCGGCTTGTGGCTTTTGGCTGCGGCTTGTGGTTTTTGGACTGTTTGTATGAGAGATTATAGAGTAATAGAAACTCACATGCAATTTTTGCCAATATAAATGAAATCAATAAAGTATGTACTATAATTAACTAGTAGACTCTATCTTGAAAAAATACTCCGTTTAAAAGTTAGTTACTGTAGAAAAGCCGACAAGCAGCTTTTAGAAACTGAAAAGAACATGCCGAAAACATCACATGCCATGCCAGGGGGCTCTGTGGGACCGTGCCACTACTTCCGTATTCACTAGTACACTAGATTTGTAGGCGCGCGCCACGCCGCCACCCACCGTACGCATACTAAAAAAGAGCCGATAATTTGTGAGGAGTTTTAAAAACCGGGGCAAAACGTATTTTCGAAAAAGGCGAGGGCTTTTTCAAAAATCGAGGACCAGACGTAAAAACGGGACCCGTGCGCAATTTCCGAAAACGCGGGGGGCCATCCCGCAAAACGGAGGGGATAAAAAAATTTTCTAGGGACCTTTTTGCGAGAACCAAGGATCTATACGTAATTTCAGAAAAATACAGGGACTTTTTCGCAAAATCGCCTCCCCTGACTGTACCGAAATTTCTTTTCCACACGCGCGTCGGGCGACCCAGCGCACGGGGGTGACGTGGGCGAGCCTGGGCGCCGGAACCCCCCGCTAATATGGATAGGGACGATATCCGGCCGTTGTCCTGGCAATTTGTAGGAAGCAATTTTTTTGGAATAAAGTTGGAGCTCAGCTTACAATTAAGAAAATATTGGATCTGTGTTTACGAGGAAAAATAGGCAACAAAGAATGTTTTATGTAAGGAAGCCTATACAATTGTGAGCTATGACAGTTTCGAACAATATCATTTGGGGAAAGGAGTTAGCAAACAGCACAGCTTACTACTTACATCTGTTCCACAATATAAGTCTAGCACATATACATATAAAATATATTATTTAAATAATATTTAATAAAATTGGATCATAGTTACCCTATTAGATAGATATAGTATTACTCTTTCTATTAAAAATAAATATGATCTAATTTTGTTAAATATTATTTAAATAATGTACGTATTGGATTTATATTGTAAGACAGAGATTATGTAATATGCAAATATAACAAAACAATCGAATAGCCAGTCAAATTTGAGGGACAGCTTTGTAAATGCGTACCTAGAAAAAGGCGTTAGCGTGGCGGCCCAATGGAATTGACGAAGGAATACGCCTGCTGCTCGTTTAGGGTTTAGTTTTTGGTTTCTAGTTTTTTATTTTTGATTTTTTTTTACTTTTTGGTTTTTTTTTTGTATTTCTTTGCATTGTCATGATAGGCTAATCTGTTTATTTTTCTATTTTTAAAATTTTTAAAATTTAATTACATAAAAAAACCACCAACGATTACAGTGTAAATAAATCAGCTACAATACCAAGCAGCTTGGTACAAAATAAGACATAAGCCAAAAGGTCGTCCTCCGCTTCCAAATGTCATACGGGAGGCGACAGCTCCAGTTCATGCGCAGGGAGAGATAATTCAGAAAATGATTTAAAATAACAATTTGTACTAATCTGTGTATAGTTTATAAGGACAATCTCACATACAATGCTTGATTAAACTCTAAATATTTGAGTAGCACAATCATTATACAACTCTGGAGCTTTCTTTTAAAGAAAATCTGGAGCAGCTAAATATGGCGTTATATTCATACAAATGATAAAAACTATGAAATGTCTGAGGGGAAAGTGGCATAAGAATAATGGAATTGAACATTGACTCGTGTGGCAGTTCATCAGCTGCTCAGTCTCGTACAAATGATAAACTCGTGTAGCAGTTATTCGATTGCTGTTGGGAAAAGGGATGTAGCATATAAGCATACAAAGGGGAATGAGGTGTGATAGAACCTGCTGCGTTGGAGGGTTGGAGCGGGAGGAGTTCCAAGGCAGTGCGGGCGGATACGGCGGCCAGGCAGCTGTATGATATGCTCGACCAGGGAGCACAGCAAGAAGATGAGAGGATATGCTTGATGTAGAAGTAGTGTACCAAAGGACGTATGAAAGGCTTGGAATCAAAGCTAGTTTTGGCACTGTTTTACACAGTATTTACAAAAATAACAGTATGCAGGACGAATGTTATTTTGTCGTCGGCGGACCGGGCGGCAGCGGTCGGCCGGCGGCAAGCGCCTGTCGCCCAGCCGTCTGGCGGCCCTGCCGCCAGCCACCCATGTGGCAGCTAATTAGGCAGCCAGCCTAATTACCTATCTATTTTTTTGTTTAGTGTTTGTTTAAAATTTTAAATATATCAAATGAGCTCTAAAAATTACAAAACTTTATGTACAACCTTCCAACACAACGCTCCTTACAGTGTAATTTTTGAGGAATTTTATCCATGGCGAATGTTGCTAAAAAATTCATATAATTTTGATATTTTATGAGTTTTACATATAGCAAACGACCTCTAAAAATTACAAAATTTTATGTGAAGTGTCCCGACATAGTAATAGTTATTATATAATTTTTTAGAAATTTTATGCGGTCCGATTTAACCATGTTTATTCGGATTAACTTAACCAAGAATTTAACGAAAAAAATTCCCATGGTTAAGTTAATCCAAATAAATGTGTCTAATTTGGACCACTTAAAATTTTCAACAAATAACATAATAACTATTACTGCATGGTAGGATTCACATAAAATTTTGTAATTTTTAAATCTCGTTTGCTATATGTAAAAACTCATAAAAATATCTAAATAGAAAAGCATGTAATTAGACAGGTAATTAGGTCGGCTAATTAGATAGGTAATTAGCCGGCTTAATTACCTGTAACATCCCAAAATTTAAATTCGGGAATATAAAGCTTTTGGATTATTTATGCCACATATTCTATTTGAATCTAGATTTTTTTATGGTGTTCCATAAATTTTGGTTGAGGTTCCACTAACTGGAAATCTATGAAAGAAGCAAAACAAACATTAGTAATGCCATAAAAGGAAATATGCAAATAATAGAAAACAAAATTTTAAAATACGAATCTAAGAAGATGATCCATTAAAAGAGGAATTCAACTTGATCCCAAAATATTGGGAATTCTATTTTAGGGTTGCAATAATAAATAGATAAGTAAAACAATATATATATATATAGATAAACAATAAGAATGAAGAAATTTACGCAAATAAGTTCTTCATACAAAAATAGGCTTGGAAATATAGATAAGTCAAATGTGTATATATAAATATATAAATATATAAAAAAAGAAAAAGAAAAAAATGCTTGGTACCGAACTGCCCACCACTTGGCCGGCCCAAACCCCATGCCACCGCACGCCACGCAGCCCAGCTCCCCCTCCTGTTCCTCTTCCTCCTCCCTACGCCCCCCTCTCTCTCTCGCTCTCCCTTTCCACGGCCGCCACCGCCTGCCCATGACCAACCGTCTTTCCCCTTGCCACAAGGCGTCCTTCGGACCGCCAGGCCCCCACCCGCGCCATCGCCTCTCGCGCGCGTCGCCCGGGGTCAGCACGCGTCACACCGTGCGCCAGCAAAAGCCGCGCTAGCCGCAACCGGATTTCCTCCTCATTGTCGCGCGCGCGGCGCAGAGCTGCAGCTCCCCAGCGCGATGTCACCCCGAATCCCCGGAATCCCGCGGCATTGACACCGCCGAATGACGCCGACGAGACCGCCCGGGCAGGGGCCCATTGCCAGCTCCGCTCACGCACCTATAAAAGCCACCGAGACTTCCTCTGAGTTCCCCACACTCGAAGCATCCTCTCCCTTCAAGCAATTGCATTTAGAGCCCCTAAATCACCGGTGAGCCTCCTCCTTCCCCAACTCCGGCCACTGGGCTCCTCGCCGATTCCCGCCGAGAAACCTCAATTCCACCCTCCCGAGCCATCTACAGAGCACCGTGGACTCACTCCCGGCCTCCCCGAGCCTCCCGTGGTCCGTACTTCGCCGGCGTCGAAGCTCCCTCCCAAGCCGCCGCCGCCGCACACCGCCGGCCCACCACCGAGCTTTCAGGTCCCCGAAGGCACTCCCATAGGTGTCACCACAGCACCGGGAACCCATTTTGGCCCTCCCCCGCACCTCTCCAGCCGCCCCTCGCCGGCAATCCCGCCGCCCGTACCCGGCCCCGAGCTCCTCTGCTTCAAGGTGAGGAGGCCTCGGCTTAAGAGGATATTTTTCCCTATAAGGTCAAGTAACACCTTGTGCTCGGCTAGTTAACGGCGCTTTCTTCCCTGCTCCCAACTCCCTACTGCGTGCTGCTCGAGCCCCGGCCCGGAGCGCCGGGTTGAGTTTTCTTTTATTTGTTTCGGTCTGACCGGTGGGTCCCACCTGTCAGTGGGTCCGGCTCCTGAGCGGCCCACTGACAGTAGGGTCCCACTTGTCAGAGGCATAGTTAGAGACTAATGACAAGACCTTAAGAGATAAATAAAGGATTAATCCACTGACATGTGGACCCTATCATAAACATTAAAATAACCCTGGGCCCACCTATCATGGATGCAGCACCTAGAATAATAAAAAAAAGGAATGAATTAAAAATGTCAGTGGGACCCACCTGTCAGGATTTCTTATTTTCTGGAATTTCTTTGGACTGAGAACTTTAAATGAGCATAACTCCTTCAATTTAACTCAAAATTGTGTGAGACAAATTTCTAAATTCATCTAAATTCAAGATCTATTCAATGGAACTGAAATCATGATTTTTAGAGTTCATTTGAATTTCTGGTGTTATTTGGATTGATTTGTTATTTTTCTCTTTATCCAAATTTTCGCGCACGATTAAAATAGCATACGAGGCTCAGGAGGAAGGAGCAGAGGCAGCAACCTTAGAAGCTCAAGATCACCAAGAACGAGGCCACTATGACCAAGGCGAGTCAATACTTTGATCATGTTGAACCTATATTTTCTGCAAATTACTTTCGTTTGAATTATCAAATTGCATGCTATTATTTTATATGCAAATACATGTTTAATTTCAAGATTCTAGTTATAAGCCTATTGTTTGCCTGGATTAATATTACACCCCCTTTTGAATATTGAATATGCGAACCTTGTCGCTCTAGCAAAAATTATGGTAGTAACCTTTTGAAAATAAGTCCATAATTATATGCCATGCTTAATATTGCATAGATATTCGGGGGCACCAAAATGCTCCAAGCATCACTTTCAATCATGAGAAAATTTGGTTGGGCAGCCGTGGTGGTAATGACTGGTATATGTTCGATATGCTTATTTTATGCTCCCAAAGACCTCAACTTGCTTGAATATCTGGGCGGATGGTTCGTGGGTGTGTGAGTGGTGCAGTGGAAGCACAAAGTGGTTAGTGGTAGAACCGCTCAGATGCCACTAAGGACCGAATCTTGTCATGGCCACCTATGTAAAATCGTACAACCACAAGTCTGTAAAATACAACTTGGCTAAGTAAATTTATTGAAACTCCCGGACTCATCTCACTGGTAGTGGAGTGAAGTGGATACGCAAGGGTAAGGGGAGGCCTAAAGGGACACCAAGGGGAGGGTGAAATTTCCCAGCTGTACTAGCGTTGCGGGAAGTGGAGCCCGGCTGCGTTAGTGACTGTGGGGAACATCCCGTGCATAGATGGGACCCACCGCAAGTGGGCAGTTTCCCATAAGGTGAGATGACAAAAGGAACTAGATACTTTGAAAAGTCATTGTGATGGTCTGCTCAACCACATGACTAAAGAATTTTGTGGGTCAACGAGTTGATTGTCTCTTGTGGTGAAAGTGTACAAACTCTGCAGAGCCAAAACTATTCGAATAGCCGTGCCCACGGTCATGGGCAGACATGGGAACTTAACCAGATATAGTTCTATTTCAAAAACTTTGTGGGTGGGAATAGAAAAGTGGAGGGTAGTGCAAGGCCCTGATTTGAGTTGCCCTGGGTGTCGCCCCAGTGATAAGTTAAGCGGCTATAACGCTGAAGGATTAAGCATATGGTGCAGATGCCATGTAACGGTGAATGGAATCTGAATCGCTACTATTATTGCATTCTCTTACACATTATGTTTTGTTCAAACTGTTAAGTCTCAGGAAATTTCTATGTATTATATTTCAAAAGCAAAAATAATGATAATAGTTCACATAAAATAAGAGGTCAGGAAGAATAAATAGAGATATAGAGAAGGAGATAGTTGTTATGGTAAAAATATAAAATATGCTGGTGGATTCATATCGATCATAAAAGGGAAACGATAATGCGGATTCTGGGAGTAAATTGGTGGAATCTAAATGAATATATAGGCTAGGTAGATGATTTAAATGATTCTTGGAGAATTAGGGAGGACAAAGGTAATTGCTGGATTACGACACTGTTAACTAATATAAATTCTTGGGAGATGTTGGCTATAATGAGATTAATAGGATTCGATCAAATACTAGATGGAGGAATTGAATTTTTGGAAACTTGGAGACATGATATTTGGGGTATAAACTTGATCATTGATATTCTCAGTGGAGGTGTACTAGTGAATTAATTAGAGATAGACAATATAAAATAAGATGGATTATTGGAAGAGCCAATATATGGTTTTGGGGATCAATGACCAAAACGATTGGGTTGTTAGGAAGTCCTAATACGAATAATTTTGGTGGAATAAAAAGTAATTATGTTAGGGGATTATTAGAAATTACGAGGTGCAGGACACCAGATTTTCATTAGAATGAGGAGCAAATTAAATTGTTGAATAATGAGCTAAAGATTGGATTTATGAATTGGTGGTGGATATTCAGACTCATGTACGAAATTGGTAACTTCGATTCGATTATTGAATATTTTGGAGGATGCATTGGAAATTATTTGATCGGAGGGTCACTAGTAAAGGTATGGGATTATAAATAGGTTGTGTAGTTAATAAGTTGGCAATTGGTGGATCTGGGGTCGAGATTATACGGTTCTAGTGAAATTTGAGATTGGAGGAATAAATTTATGGGGAATGCTAGACCTACGTGAGAATTAGACACCCATGGCTGGATTGATAAGATGGTGGGTGATAAAATGGAAAGCGTATAATCGATGGATTAGATAAGTGATGACACTCGCTGTTCGGAGCTTTAGACAACAATAATAAAACCCTGATTAAGTAATAAGAATAATGCGAAGAGCAATTTTTGGCAAATAAAACAACCCGAACCTCTCCTTTGATTAGCCATGCATATTAATTATTTGCATCCTTTGTATTGGCTCGCGAAGCACGGTGGTTAGTGTGCTCACACTCGCTCTCATAACAAATTCATAATCAGGAATCGGATCACTACGCATCAGCAGTACTTTGGGTCTTGATGGCAAAGAAGATGAAGACGTCAAGGGCTAGGTCGCGAACCTCCAGTTGGCTGCCTGTGGGCATGTCCTGAGGGTTCACCCGGTGTGCTTCGTTTTTCCACTGCTGCAATTTACTGATTTCGGCCTAATCGGCCCATGAGTAAGTTTACTATTTTATTTATGTTTTCGCATGGTATGTATTTGATATTTATTTTTTGTATCTGTGAGCACTATCTACTGATCTAGGGAATAGTACATTAAATCACAGAGGATTTCAGATAGTAAAAATCTGGGGTCCCTACATTACCTGTTTTTGTATTTAGTGTTTATTTAAAATTTTAAATATATCAAATAAGCTCAAACAATTACAAAAATTTATGTACAGCATTCCAACACAACTTTCCTCGCAACGCAAGTTTTGATTTTTACGAGTTCTTAAATATAACCAATTAGCTTTAAAAATTATGAAATTTTATGTAAAGCTTTTCAATGTAGTAGTAGTTATCGTGTATTTTTTTTGGGAATTTTATGGGTCCTAATTAGCCACATTTGTCTGGATTAACTTAACCATGGGAATTTTTTCGTTAAATTCTTGGTTAAGTTAATCTGAATTAGCCACATTTGGCTGATTTGGACTGCATAAAATTTTTTCGTTAAGTTAATTCTTGGATTAACTTAACCATGGGTCCTAATTAGCCACATTTGGCTGATTTGGACTGCATAAAATTCCAAAAAACTTACATAATAACTATTACTATATTGAGATGCTTCACATAAAATTTCATAATTTTTAGAGCTCGTTTGCTATATGTAAAACACTCATAAAAATATCAAAATTGTATAAATTTTTGAGCAATATTCACCATAGATAAAATTCCTAAAAATTACACTACGAGGAATGTTGTGTCGGGAGGCTGTATATATATTTTTATAATTTTTTGAGCACATTTGTTATATTTAAAATTTTAAATAATCACTAAATGGAATAAAATTAGGCAGGTAATTAGGCTGACTAATCAGCCGGCCTAATTACCTGCCGCCTGGGGGGCTGGTGGCAGGAACACCGCCTGGTGGTCGGGCGATAGGCGCCTGCCGCCGGGCGCCTCGTGGCTGTTGCTTCCCGGTCGACGGGCGGCAAAAAACAACATTTTTAAATACAGTGCGAAACAATGCCAAAAGTGGCTTTGATTCAAAGGCTTGTTCTTTTGTGCTATGGCAGGTGGTTTTAATCTTTAGAATAAGTATTTGTACGAATAAGCTGAATACTGATAAGTCACTTCAAAAATACTATCTCGATAAATCGCTTTGAAAATACGACCAGAAACTATGTGAGGCTTCCTTTAGACCATGTGAGGCTTTTACAACTTCTTACTTTTCTTTTCAAAAACAAAGTTATCTTCATGCCTTTTCAGTGTTTGTCAATATACTCATCAAGGTGGAGATTGTGAGACCATGTGGTGGTCACCCCATGTTTTTGATGAGTAATTGACCCTTGGTTTAGAGAGATTGAGTTTGGTTTTTGAGATTTGTGCAGAAGTTGGCCCTCTATCTATGAGGTCTTAAGCCTTTACGACTTAGTCGGCAGTGGCATTTACGATCATGTGGTCGGCAGTCGGTTTTACGACTTGGTGGTCGGTAGAGGCTCTTACAACTTGATGGTCGGCAGTCGGTTTTACAACTTAGTGGTCAGCAGAGGCTTTTATGACTTGATAGTCATAACTTTGTCTGGCCGTGGTCGATAGTTGTATCTCTGTTGGCCGTGGTTGATGGTCGTAGCGCTCTGACTGTGTGATCAGTAAGCCGTAACGACCAGGTTTGTTAAGGTCATAGCAGTTGTGAGCGATGGTCGTAGCATCTGTTTTATAGTCGTAGCGACCTGTGTGATGGTCATAATGATTTGCTTAGTGGTCGTATACTACTTGTTGGATTTCAAGGGCTACGAGTACCTCATGTTTTGTGCATCCTAGTGGTCGTAAGTCGTATAAGACTAGCTGTGTTGTCCACTAAGTACATTCTATTTATGCAGATTTGTGCAGTGCTACGTGATATTTTGCTTGTTGTGATGGTTGCAAGACTTTGGAGCTAGGTCATGGTGAGGCGTGGAAGGATCGGAACTAGACACAGGGAGGTATTGAGGTCTAGAACGGTTAGGAGAAGCTGAAGATGACTAAGACTGCAAGGTGGTTGCAAGCATGGATGGCAAGAAAATAGGAAGCTTCTAGGAAGGTGGTAGAGGGGTATTTTGGTAAATTGCTCAAGACCAAAAAGATGGTTGTTCTGTTAAAGGGGTTTTATCTTGTATGTGCTAACGGGTTGATGTAAGCAGCTTTGAGAAGTGTGCATGAGAAAACCCGGTCGTAGGTAGGGGGTTAACAGGTTATCCCCACTATCAAGAGGCTATAAAAAGAGATGGAGGGCTACCCATCCTGATGTCTCTCTGGTTTTCTTGTTTTCCTTGCGTTCGTTCGTGTTTAGGGTTAAGGTTTTGTGCGGAGCACTTGTGCTCTTCGTCCTCTAGGATGGAGTGGTTGTAGATTCATCTCTCATAGCAGTATATTATCTTTTTATCTCTGTTTGTGTATGCTCTTATGTTTGGAGTTGAGTTGGGTGTGGTTGTTTTGGGTGTGTTCTCTTTGTTCTTGGGTTGGTTCTTCCCTTTCTTGATCTGAGAGTTTGTTTTCAGTTGCTTTGTTGATAATCTAACCTGTCTGATTGTCTTTCTATACTCTAAGATTCGGTTTTGGGCGTTCTCAGTGAAATGTTGTGAAGCTCTCATTTCGGTTGCTAAGTGTAACAGCCCAGCTGTTTATTTCAAAATTTTGGATATGAAAAAAATTTAAAATATTAAAATTAAATTAATTTGGTTTAAAATAAAAATAAGACTTTTTGTTTGTGTGAAATTTGAATTTTGTTTTGCTCTGTTTTTTTTCGTTTTTAAGAAAGCTAGATTTGAAAAGTAATTTAAAGTAAAACTTTAAAAATATTATTAAACAAAATGATATTTTGATTTTCTGTAAAAATACTATGTCAAATTAATTATTTGGAATTATTCGGCTTATATTTGGTTTTCTGAGTTTTTCTGGAGTTTTAAAATCTATTTTGAAAATAAAAAGTATTTTTAGTACGAAAATTAAAATACCAACAGTAGTTGGAAATATTTTTATTAAGTCCAAAATGTCTCCAGGAAGTAATTTGAATTTTTCTGGAATTTGTGGATGTAATTTCATATTTTTCTGAGCTTTATTGAATTTTCTGGTGTTTTCTGAAAATCTAAATCAAATTTAATCCTCCGCCGCCCGATCTAATCTCGTGCGTCCATCTTCACCTAACTCCTTCGCTCTCCATCTGACGATCTCGATTTCCTCCTTGCGCCACATCGCTCATCCGATCGTCCGCTCTTTCCTCTCTCTCTTCTCTTTCGTTGATAAACCGGTCCCACCTGTCAGTGAATAAAATCATTTTCCTTTACAAAAATAATTCGGCCAGAAAAACAAAATTCTTGCTGACGTCATAAATTTATTTTCCACAGAAAAATAATTCATTTAAAAATCATTTCCCTTGATGACGTCATAATTTTATTTTTCAGTTCAAAAATAATTCCAGAAAATCGGTTTATTCTTTTCTCCCTTTTCAAACTTTCGAGAGCCCGTTCTTTTTCGTTTTAACTCCGATTGAGCCCATTAAAATTTCTAAAATCATCTAAAATTCTAATCTATCCATTTATACCCTATTTTCAAATTTTTGAAATTTTTGAATTTATTTGGTTTAAACTAAATCTTAATTAGAATTTTATTTAATAAAATAAAATTAAATATTAATATTTGCTAAAAATATTTTATTTGAGTTCATTGAGCCTCAAGGAAGTTTCGAAATTTGTTTTAGAATTTTCGGAGTTTGTTTGAGCTTAATTTCAAAATCTCAAACAAAAATACAAAAGAAAAAGAAAGGGAAGAGAGAATCATCTTCCAGAGCCAGCGCTCGCGAACGCGCAGACGCGCCGCCATGGCCAGCGTTCTTCAAACTTGATTTCCCATTGATTTTCTTCACCGTTTTTGACGAAATAAATTGCATTTAATTCCTCTCATCAAGAGCTTTCAATTCCCTACCGTTTCCCCTCTCATTTATGTGTATTTACACGGAATTGAAACCGGTGCTCTAAATGGCATGAACGTTTGATCTCCCTCTCCTGTCCACCTCCGCCCCTATAAAAGGGAGCACCGGGTGCCCCTTCTCAACCTCACTCAACCCCCGAAATCTCAAAGCCTCTCTCCCTTTCTTCTCTCCGCAATAGCCATTTCTTTTTTGTGAACCGAGTGGTATTCTTCGGCCATTTGCGCCTCCAACAGTGGAGCCCGGTCACTTTTGACCCTACCGTTGGCTTTGCCTCCTCGCGTTCTACGCGGTGCTCCCCTCGCCACGGAGCATCACCGAGCATCGCCGACCACCGTGGCCAAACCGCTACCGACGTTCCTCTCCTCGCCGCAAGCCGACCGTGCATGTTCCATCAAAACCGAGGTGAGCATTGTGTTCCTGACATTCTCCTCTTCGTTTCGCCGCAAACCTCACCCTCTAACTCCTCTCCGTTTGTCCGGAACGCCGATGCCAACCCGCCGGTCGCCTAATGTCTTCTCCGCCGTGTTTCGTCACCATCAAGTGTCCGTTGGCCGAGCCGTCTGTACCGTTGAGTTCGCCTCGATGCGTTCTACGCTATGCTCCCATCGCCATCACTCAAGACTCCCGAGTCCTCGTCGATCCGGTCGAGCCGACGAAACCGTGCCTTCGCGTACACCACTTTTTCGGTAAGCGCTTTGATTTTTGCTCGCGTCATATCGTGTCCTAGCCTCCAAGCAATTTATCTATCATTTTTATTTAACTTTTCGTGGAGCCAATTATCTGAAATTGAACTTTCCGCAAAAATGGCGTTTTGACTCCGACGCCGATTAAATGCGTCTCTGTTAAGATTTAGCATGTGCCGTAATTTTTCTTAGACTTGCCTCGCGGCGTTCTACGCCGTGCTTCCTTCCGTTTCCCCGAAAAGCCTCTACAAATATTTTGCCTCCGACACCTCGCCATGGCCGCCAATGGCATCTAGTGTCCCCATCTGTCTGGTGGTGTTTTTCCCAATCCGTTCACGTCATATCGTGCCAAACCATCCCAGGTAGCTACCTTTCAAATGGTTTTGGATTCGCTTCACCGAGCACCAAGATATCAAGTTTTTCCTTTTTCTCTACCGTCGTCGTTCAAACGTCGATTGTATCGTCTCCGATGAAGTTTCAGCTTAGCCAATAATTTTCCTAGCTTCACCATGTCGTGTTCTACCCTGTGCTCACCCTACATCTCCATGTTCTATACCGGTACTATCTCTTTCCAACTCCGTCGATGTCGCTACCACTGTCATCGCTGTTTTCCCTCACCGCCGATGATTGCCGCCGCCTCGACGCCGTACCCATGTCATCACCTTCGCCTCGTCACCGGGGTTCTATTTTGTCCATTCGCCGCCACCTCGCAACCTATCGACACCGCTCGCTCAAAAGGAATTCTCGGATTTTGTTATCATTTCATGTGATCTTTAAAACTTCCAGATATTCGTTCTCCCTCATTTGAGCTCCGAATCCGTTGATTCTTTTTTCTAAATCCATCTAAAATCTTAACCTTTCTTCTAGTATATATTTTGTATTTTTGTGATTTTATTTGTATTTATTTGTTCGTTTGTATTTATCGTTCCGCGCGTAGGACCCGACGTCGCCGAAGAATTTTCTGACCCGCAGCAAGAAAGTCAAAGATATCGCACACGAAGGCAAGTCTCCTTTGAACATCTTGAACCCATGTTTGAGAAATGTTTGATTATTTTAAATTATTGCATTGCTATGTTACATAAAATGATAATTCAAGTTTTAGAGATAGTAGTTAAACCGACAATTGTTATACCCTCATTTGACGTTGACAACCATGTACCTTTGACACCCTAGGATTTCCTTTGTCTCAATAATGAGATTATTATAACACTTTGGTAAATGTTGTATCGGTAGTAAAATGCTTAGTCATGCTATATACTCCTTTGGTACCTTTTGAAATGGGAAATTATATTTTGTGGAACTGGATTTTGTTTAGAATTTAGTGGTGATTGGAGTTGCCACTGTTCTTTAAAACTAAAATAAAATGTGAGAGTTGGTTTAGACCGGGCGGATGGTAAGATTGGTTTGGTGCGGTTAGCACGAGAACTTGTAATGTGTATGTTCCGCCTAGTCAATTAAGGACCGACGCTTGTGTTTGTCCGGCCCGAGCACTACCGTACAACCACAAGTCTATATGGGTACGACCTAGTGACTAACTTACGATAGTTTAGTCTAGGTACCACCGATGGAAAGTGGGTGCCGGTGTCTTGGTTATCCACGATGAGGGATGGGTTTCTATGTACTCATACTGGCGCAAGAGGGGCTTCGACTGGTGGTTTAACCCTTCACGGTGAAACCTCGGTGGTGGTGTCTGCTATACTAGAGTAAGGTAAAGGCTTTGTGATATTTTATCTGGGTCTCATGCCTAAGGAAGCATGTTGGCTATTAAGATGACTTATCTCTTGTGGGTAAAGATGTACAACCTCTGCAGAGTGTAAAACTATTCGAATAGCCGTGCCCACGGTCAAGGGCGGGCAAGGAATGCATTCACTTGGTAGATCTTTGGTTTTTGGTTTTAAAATAAAAGTTTTGAAAACCGGAGTGGTTGGAACTCTCGGTTGTGTCTGGCGGATGTAGCGTGTGGGTGGTGTAACCCGTTTTCTTGAACTTTGGCGGTTAGCCGCTCTTTAGTGTGGGTGGTTTAACCGTGGTTTTGAACTTTGGCGGTTGCTGATGGTTTAGTGTGGGTGGTTTAACCCGTGGTTTTGAGTTTTGGCGGGTTGAGCCAGTAATCAAGTGTTGGTGGTTGGAACCTTCACTATAAAATTATTGATAGATTATGTAAAAACAATCACTTTGCTAAAGTGATGCCTTTAAAAATAGCTAAAGGTATTTGAATAAAATATGGCTTTGAGCAAAAAGAACCATACAACCCTCCTTTGTTAAGCCTTGCATCTATTGCATTTTCCCTAGACTTGCGGAGTACTTTATGTACTCACACGTTGCACTCAAAAATAATACCCAGAGGAATATGAAGCTCAAGAAGGAATCTTCGACTACGGTGCATATTGATTCGAAGAAGGCTTTCCGAATACTAGGTCGCGCCCCGGTCAATTGCACGTGGCGTATTGATGGGTCTTCATCCATTGGATTTATTTTGCTTCATTGTATTTTAAGTTTTGTGTGTGTGAGGTCTTGAAACCTCATTTGTAAATAAGAGGCTTTTTGGTCTGTACTCTCGGTTATTGTAATAAAGTATTGTTGGTTATGTAATCATCACTGTTTAACTGTGTGCACTAGCTTTGATCTGGGACTAGTGCTGTAATACACAGAGGGTCCGGATTCGGAAATCTGGGGTCCCGACACTAAGTTTTCAATTAAAGATCAGAGCAATCTCTTGACACCCTCATCTTGTCGTGTTCAAGTTTCATGACCAGTTGATCTTTGAATCAAATGTTATTTGGAATCTGGATCTTGCGGTCTTGCGCTTCTCTGGCTTTCCTCTGTTCTTCCGAGAACTTTACGACCACTGCCAGTTTTGACCACGTTCATATCTGATTGGTCCTTGTCTTCTTTTGTTGAATCTAAGCTAAGGCAGTCGTAGTTGGTGCACCCTTGATCTCGAACGTCGATTGGATTTACGAGCATGTTGGTTTCGACCAAGATCAAGTTCCAGAGTACATCGCACTGATTTTGACCACGTTGATCTTTTGAGTTGTAGTCTGGTTTCGATCACATTGGTTGTTCGACCACTCGTTGGCTCACGACCACGTTGGTTACGACCACAGAGCTAACTGTTTACGACAACGTTGGTTATTCGACCACTTGTTGGCGTTCAATCACGTTATCTACGACTACGTCGGTTTCAACTGCAACTATTTAGGATCTCATTAGTTCTAGTCTCGAGTGTTGTCGACTACCGACCACGTTGTACTTCTGTCGTGTAGTCAGATAGATGATCTCTCGGTCAGTTATCGATCACGTTGTTGAGACTTACGACCACGTTGTAAGTTTCAACCACGTTTACAGATTTCGACCATCTTGCTATTCTTGCTCTGTTTGGTCTGTTTTCTTGGTTTTTCCAGTGAGCTTTCAACCTTAGTCTTCCTAGCTCACTAGCTATTGGAGGAGAATTTGAAGGCACCATTCACCCCTTCTTCTGTTGCTTGTCCGGTCCTACAGCAATGTTCCTGCTTATTTCATGTATTTGATGAATAAGGTTGAGAGACCATGTGGTGGTCATCCCGTGTGTATGATGAGTAATTGACATCGGTTTAGGAAAGTCGAGTTTGAGTTGGTTGGTTCTGACCATGTCGTTGCGCGGTGCAAACGGTTTCGGTCGGACTTGGTCGATTGCGGTCGGGAGTGCTTAGGACGTTTGTTTTCTTTCTCGATCGGTCGATTTAGGTATTTCATGTGTGAGCACCTTTCATTGTGGTTAATGATGATTATCTTTGTTTAAATGCGGTGCTATGTGACGGTTTGCTTGTCCGTGTGGTTGCAGGACTTGAGCTAGGTCATGGTGAGCGTGGGAGGACCGGGACTAGACACGGGGAGGTGTTGAGGTCCGACGGTCGGAGATGCCAAAGATGATCGAGGCTGCCGAGGTGGTTGCGGTGGGAGACGAGGAACCGGGCTGGAGCTACCGGAGGTGGACACGACGGGCAACGACGAATGGATCGGGACTAGACTCAGGGAGGAGTCGAGGTTCAGACGGTCGGATACCAGTTGCGGTCGTGTGCGACGGAACAGACCGGGACTAGACTCAGGAGGAGTCGGAGGTCTAGTCGGTCGGAGTCAGGTGCGGTCATGCGTGAACGACAAGGAGCGCGAAGCTTCCGGAAGGTGCGGGAGGGCAAATCGGTAATTCGCAAGGTCGCACAAGCGGAGACGGCTCGTTAGGGTTTAGCCGGCGAACGGGTTGGAGACCCATTAGCCAAGGGCTATAAATAGGTGTTGGGGGCTGCATACCCCCTTGAGGGTTTTTGTGCATTTGCTCTCTATTTTGTGTGTGTTCCTCCCAAGAAGCATTGAGGCTCTTGGTGTTCTTGAGGATTGAGAGGGAGAGGATGAATTGAGAGTCTTGTAATCATTTTTCTTGTTCTAATGTCCATGCGTATCGCGACTCCTCTATATCCTTCCTTGTTTGGTTGAAATGGAATTTATCTGAGATATGTTTTGATATGATCTGTGGTTCAGTCACTTCATATGCTTTAGTTTGGTTTTCTGTTCTCTACTTTTTGTGTGTTCATCTATCTTGAGTTTGGGGTTGAGAAGTCTCAGAGAACAATACTATGTAATCACGTATGTTTCAATCTCGCTTTATTCGTGTCATGTTTTCTTCTTTTGCCCGTACTCTTTATTCATGACTTTTTGTGTTAAATCGTGAGTCAAGAAGCAGCAAATTAATTTTGCTTTGAACTGAGGATATGATCAAGTTATCTTGACTGATATATATATATACTCGAGAGCAAACCTGGTTGCAATCTTCTTCTCAAGACATAATTCTGTTGCTTGTTCCTTGCTGTGTTTCTTTTCTTTTGGTCAGACCTATTTTAGTTTTCAGATTTCTTCTGTCTTGGCTTTCGGTTTTGCCTCTTTCCGTTTTTGCTTCTCTGCGTTGGTCTCTGTTTTCAGGCATGCAGTTCTCGGCTGCAGCTTTTCTAGGCAGCAAAGAACATCTGCTTTGATCTTTTCACCATAAGCCATTTTCAAGATTTGAAATCGGTTTGTGCATACAACTCTTGGCTGCTGCTTGTGTATCACTTATTGTTTCTACTTTCTCAGTTCTTTTATCTGCAGTTTGGTCTGAAAAACAGTATTCTGCTGCTGCAGTTTTAGCTTTATGTTCCCTCCTTTTTCAGTCCTCTCCCTGTCTTCTCTTCTTTGCAGCAAGTGTTTTTCTTGGCTGATTGTTTAGTTTGCTCTTTTGCTTAGCAGTTGTCTGCTATCTTCTTCGGCCAATACAATCCTTGAAGCCTCAAATCAACTTCAGTTTCAGCAGCAAGTTTCTCTGCCGTGGTAGCATTTATTGTTACTTCTTTGTCGTGGGCATCACAGACAAAGTATTTTAAATGCAGCAAGATCTCCGCTGTTTCCTCTGCCGTGGCATTATTTTACTACAGTTTCATCGCCGATCTGTTTTCTCTAGTCTGCCTCCTCGTCTTGTGGCTTGATGTTTCGGTTTCCGGTGAACTTTCATTTTATTTCTTCATAGCATCAATTGCTATCGGAGAAAATTTTAAGTGGGTACTTTTGGGGGTCATTTTATAAGGGCACCATTCACCCCCCTCTGTTGCCATTTTCGATCCTACAATTGGTATCAGAGCCGGTTAGCTCTTGTCTATAGATCTTAACCGGTCTGTGAGCCATGGCGACAGACAAATACTCGACCAAGCCCCTGATCTTCGATAGGATGGACTATCCTTTCTGGAAGAGTCGGATGGAGACCTACATCCAGGCTCAGGGCTACGCCATCCGGCGAAAGGTCAAGGTTCGGTTTGTTTGTTCTCGCCGATGAGGACGTCAATGCTGGAAACATGGCTGACGTTGAGGCAAACGCTAAGGCAAGGAACATCATAACCCAGGGCTTGAGTCGTAGTGAGTTTGACCGCATCTCTCATCTTTCGTCCGCTTTCGATATCTGGGAGACCCTCGATGCATACCATGAGGGCACCACCAGATTAAGACGATGAGAGGACGATTCAAGCGAGATTACAACAAGTTTGAAATGCTCGCTGGCGAGTCCCTTAATGAGTGCTTTGCGTGTTTCCACAAGATCTTGAGCAATCTCCGAGCCGTCGGTCTCACATACTCCGACTCGGACAACGCTCATCAAATACTTGCTGCACTCGACCTTCGTGTCTGGGAGATGAAGGTGACTACCATCAAGGACACCACCAACCTCTCGACTTTGACGCTTGACGCGCTGTACTCGCGCCTCAAGATGCACGAGATCGACATTGTCTCTCGTAAGTCGAAGTCACAGTCGATGGCTCTAGTCACCGATCCCGGTTAAACTTCGGTTTTCTGCCGATTCACTTTGTGGGTTCTCCTAGCTGCTTTACGTGACGAATCGATGATCGGTTAGAGCGCTAGAGGATGAACAATGGCCCTCCTAGCTCGGAAGTTCTCCCATGCTTACAAGAGGAGGAGGGACGAAAAAAGAGGAGCACCCGTGATTTGCTTCGAGTGTGGTGGCCCCAACCACATCCGAGCAAACTGCCCCAAGTTGGAGAAGGGCAAAGGCGACTACGACGGTTCTGGCAAGAACGACTACACCGACAAGAACCGCAACACGAAGCCCTCAGCACATGTCCAAGGCAAGAAGAAGTTCCGCAACTTCGGGAAGGCCAAGAAGCTCTTCCACCGCGTCCTCGGCGCATTCGACGACCTCGACCTCAGCGAGGTGGAGGGATGGAGCGACGACGACGGGACGGGAGATCAAGAACGCAAGGATGGCAGCGACGATTTCTCCGGCATGTGCTTCATGGCCCTTGAGGGTGAGATCAGCGACAACGAGCTCTACTCCGACTCCGACGAGGTATGTCCCTCCTATGACCAACTTAATGAAGCTTTCCTTAAGCTAGGAGGATTTCATGCTAGATCTAGAGCTAGGTGTAGCGAGTTGGAGAAGGAAGTAGATAGACTGTCACGGGAGCTTACTTCACTTATATCTGCTCCCTCCCGTGATGATTGTGATACATGCTGTGCCTTGCTTGGTGACATGGAGAAATTAAGGACCTCTCATGCTAGTCTGTCCTCTGAGCTTGATTTGATTAAGGTGGAGAACATTAGTCTTCTTGCTGAGCTTGAGATGAGTAGGGTAGTTCCTGTTTCATCTTCTACTGTTGAGACTATTTCTTGCACCTCATGTGAGGATAAGGATAATGCTTTTAGAGGTCCTTATACATTGCTTCTCGATCTACCCGAGACTTGTGAAAGTTGTAACAATTTGAAGATGAACCTAAAACGGGCAGATCATAAAATTGCAGAATTACAAGCTTTTCTTCTTGAGCCTATTGCTTCATGTGTGAATTATCCTAAGCTTACTGCTGAACTTGAATCCGTCTCAAAATAGTTTCAAGAAATGATTGACTACAATAAGAAAATGGCTCAGTTTGCTTCTAAGGACCCTGTTAGTTCACCTTGCAATCATTGTAACAAACTAAAATCTGACTTGGTTGCTTTAGATGAAAAATGTGTGAAGCTAACTAAGGACCTACTAGAGAAGCAACCATCTGCTTGTAATGTGTGTGCTAGGAAGAAGTATGAGGGTTTGGTAGAGACGCCTAGCGACGTGAACCAATTGGCTAGCAGTAGGACTGTCCCTTCTGAGTCGGCTGTGCGTGCACAAGCCATTCGTTCCTCTGCTCTTGGTTCTTCTTCTACTCTCTTACCCTCTGCTGTTCCTTCTTCCCTTTGCTCTTCTTGCACCTCTCTCTTTCGGGAGTGTCAGTATCTTATGAACACTCTCGAGAAATTTGTAGGAGGCAAGAAGAAGCTCAATCTTATTCTAGACCAATCTAAAATCTGCAGATTTAATCAGGGTCTAGCATACGAATTCCTTGAATACAGAAGGAAGCATCCACCTGCCGTGCTCAGACCCATAGCACCAGGTGTGATCGAGACTAAGCCCAGGACCGAGAAGGTCAAATTCAAGTCAGCGGGCTTTGTCCAAGGGATTTCTGACAGTAAGGTGATTTCACCTGCAGCTTCGGTCTCTCAGAAGGCGAAGCCTCATCATGCTACTTCTGCCCCTCAGAAGGCGAAGTATCATTGTACCTTCTGTCAGAAGGATGGACATTTGATCGATCGATGCTTCAAGCGCGCCAAAATCGCGCGTAGAGACCGTGTTGAGTCTCTTAGATGTATTCAGGGTCAGCCCCAGACTCTGAGTGCACCTAAGACCAACACGAGGTCTAGGTTTGCCTCAGTTGCTTCTTATGGTTTTGGACAGCATTGAGGACTTGGTTTTTCTGAGTCTTCTGGTTTTGGTCCTCGTGCTGCTCCTGGTCGTGACTTCCGCCGTCCTGAGGGTAGATCTCGCTTCCCCCGTCGAGATAGCTACCCGCGGCGTGATCAGCATGCTGCCGGTGCTCCGACTCGCTCTCCCGTAGCAATCGGACCCAGCAACAGCTTCAGGTCTACAAACAGACCTTTTGCTTCTTTGGGTGACAGAGAGCGTAGGGTAGATAGAGGTCAGTCGTGCTTGACTACTTCATCTGCTCGACGTGTTACTCAGTATTGGGTGCCAAAATCACTCTTGATTTACCCCAAGATCGAGACTTTATTCTCTGCTTGACTCGGGTTCACGGGCGGGAAGGGAAAGGTTTGGCTCAGAGACTCGGGTGTTCACGACACATGACCGGAGATTCCGCTGGTTTTCTTCCTTGCCGTGCTCCAAGTGATGAGACGATCACCTTGAGATGCTTCATCTAGGCGTCATCGCCAAAGGTGCAGTCGCATTAATGATTCATTTATTTTGAGAGATGTTGCCTTGGTTAGTAAGCTGCGGATAATTTATTTTCCGTTTCTCGACTTCCGATGACGACTTTGAGGTGAGCTTTAAGAAAACAATTGCAAAATTCTTGATTCTTCTGTAGTCCGGTTTATGGATTTCTCGTTTTGGGAGGATCTTTCGTGCTGATTTTTCTGAGTCTTCTGGTGATCCTCTCTAGTGTTTGGTTGCTTCTGAGTCCCGTGACCTTTCCTTCTGGCATAGGAGACTTGGTCATATTGGATTTGACCCGAGTTAGCGGCCACGACCTCATTCGTGGTCTGCCGAAACTCAAGATGGTCAAAGATCTGGTTTGTGCTCCGTGCCGGCACGGCAAGATGGTTGCCGCTTCTCACCCTCCCACCACGATTACTATGACCGATGCACCGAGACACCGCTCCATATGGACACGGTTGGACCAGCTCGAGTGCAGTCTGCAGGAGGGAAGTGGTATGTTCTTGTTGTGGTCGATGACTTCTCGAGGTATTCTTGGGTGTTTTTCTTGGCCTCGAAGGATGAGACATTTACACATTTCCGAGATCTTTTCAGTAGGCTTTCTGTTGAGCTTCCAGGTGCCTTACGAGCGATCCATAGTGATAATGGCACGGAGTTCAAGAATTCCTACTTCGAGAGGTTCTGTGGTGAGACAGGTGTAGAGCACCAGTTCTCTTCTCCGCACGTCCCACAACAGAATGGCGTCATGGAGAGGAAGAACCGTACCTTGGTCGAGATGGCCAGGACGATGCTCGATGAATACTCTACACCACGGAAGTTTTGGGCTGAGGCTATAGCTACCGCGTGCCATGTTTCAAATCGAGTTTTTCTCAGGGCGGAAGCCCAGTGTATCTCATTTTCGTGTGTTTGGATGCAAGAGTTTTATCTTGAAGTCAGGAAACCTAGATAAGTTCGAGTCACGATCTTGTGATGGGATCTTTCTAGGCTACTCGACTTCTTCGCGGGCTTATAGGGTCTGGAACTGCGAGTCTAGCAAAATGGTAGAGACATGTGAGGTGACCTTCGATGAGGCCAGTCCGGGGACTAGGCCCGATATCTCAGGTTCTATAGAGCTGTCCGAGACCATCTTTGTGGATGATGAAGACGATGGAGACGAGGGTTGTCTACCCGATCCAGTCCCTCATCCACCCCTTGAGGTGCCATCTTCCACCGCACCTCAAGGCGATCAGCCCGTGCCTTCTGCCTCCTCTGGAGCTAGTGGCTCTGTTCCTACCTCGTCAGCTCACGAGGTAGAGGCCACTTCTTCATCTCATACTGGACCTCCTAGACATATCCAGAAAGCTCATCCTTTTGAGCAGATGATTGTAGACCTCTTTGAGCGAGTCACACGCTCAAAGTCCGGCATGTCACTCTTCTGTCTCCACTCTGCTTCGTTGCCTCATTTGAGCCCAAGGACGTTTGTCATGCTCTATCTGATGAGTCTTGGGTAAATGCCATGCATGCGAAGTTAGAAAATTTCGAGAGAAACAAGGTCTGGTCGCTTGTTGAGCCCCCACGAGGTCACAATATCATCGGGACTAAGTGGGTGTTCAAGAACAAGCAGAGTGAGGATGGTGTGGTTATTCGAAACAAGGCTAGACTGGTAGCTCAGGGGTTCTCCCAGGTTGAGGGTCTAGATTTCGAGGAGACCTTTGCCCTCGTAGCTAGACTTGAGGCCATTAGAATCCGCTTGCCTTGCAGCCTTCTAAGGGTTTCAAGCTTTACCGATGGACGTCAAGAGTGCCTTCCTCAATGGCCTTATTGAGGAAGAAGTCTATGTGAGACAGCCTCCTGGTTTCGAAAACCCCAAATACCCAAACCATGTCTTCAAGCTTTCCAAAGCATTGTATGGACTTAAGCAGGCCCCTAGAGCTTGGTATGAGAGGCTTAAGTCCTATCTGTTGAGTCATGGTTTCGAAATGGGTAAAATAGACAATACCTTGTTCATCCGCCAAGATGGCAATGATCTTCTCTCGTCGGATCTATGTTGATGACATCATCTTTGGCGGATCCTCGCATGTTCTCGCTTCCCGCCTCCGATGTTATGAGCTCGGAGTTTGAGATGAGCATGATGGGCGAGTTTAGCTTTTCCTTGGCTTCCAAATTAAGCGCACTCGGAGGGTACCTTCTTGCATCAAGGTAAGTACACTCGAGACCTCCTAAGACGCTTCGATATGAGTGATGGTAAGCCTGTGTCAACTCCGATGGATTCTACAGCTTCTCTTGACCCAGATGAGGATGGCGAGTTGGTTGATCAGAAGGAGTATCGCAGCATGATTGGCTCCCTCTTGTACCTCACTGCCTCGAGACCGGACATACACTTCTCTGTGTGTCTTTGTGCGGTTTCGAGCTTCTCCTCACGATCTCACCGCCAGCGGTGAAGCACATCTTCGGTACCTTGAGCTACCATTGACTATGGTATCTGGTACTCTTCCTCGTCCTGTCTTTCCCTTAGAGCCTACTCGGATGCAGACTTTCTTGGTCTGTAGGATAGACAGGAAGAGCACTTCGGGCACCTGCCAATTCATTGGCACTTCTCTCGTTTCCTGGTCCTCGAAGAAGCAGTCCGGTGTTGCACAGTCCACTGCAGAGGCCGAGTATGTTGCTGCAGCCAGTTGCTGTAGCCAGGTGCTCTGGATGGTCTCGACTCTACGGGACTTTGGGTTAGCTATCGACAGTGTTCCACTCTTCTGTGATAACACTTCTGCGATTCGCATTGCTAAGAACCCAGTGCAGCATTCTCGGACCAAGCATATCGATATCAGATATCATTTCCTTCGAGACCATGTGGAGAAGGGTGACATCGTGCTCCAGTTTATGGAGAGTGACCACCAGTTGGCTGATATCTTTACCAAGCCTTTGGATAGCTCTAGGTTTTCAGCTCTACGGGGAGAGCTTGGGGTGGTCTGTCCTTATGGACTGTTGTGATGGGGAGTTTGTGCTTTACTGCTTTACTATATTTTGCTCTTACTCCTTTCTGCTTGCATTGCATACGGGTGCATTGGGTTTAGTCGTTCTAGCATAGGTTCGAGTGGTTCTCTTGCCGAGTTGCTTAGACTTCTTACTCTTATCTTGTGATTCTAGGATGCTGCTCATTAGTTGTTTCTTAACTCACTAGGTTGAGCTCACTCACTTCTTGTAGGCTCTAGCGAGGGTTGGGCCACCCTCGGGTAGACAGGGTACGTGTTTGCTCTCTAGTGTGTGTTTTCCCGTCAGCTAATAGTCCTGGAGTCATATGGGGCAGATGAGAGTCAGTTCGAGCCATAGTATCCTCTATATCTTATCTATGCTTTAAGGACTGCCCCGTTGGATTTTATTTGCCAGCTTCTCATTCCTATTGCTTTGGTTCAAGGGGAGTTCATTTGGGAGCTTCTGGAGCTTAATATTGACATAACTCAACTTGAACTAAAAGTTGCATCACATGTTGAGGAGGAGCTGGATTTTCTACATGTCATTCTGCATTGTAACTACATTTGAGCCTTGATTATTATCCTGTTATGACATGCTTACAATGCTTTACAACCTGCCATGACTTGTGCTTATTTGCTACATTTATCATGACTTTATATGTGTAGACTAGCTTTTGCCATGATAAGTTACTTAAACTTGCTCAATTTGAACTAAAATTTGTCATGTTAACACTCGAGACTAGTCTTTCTTGAGCTATCCTTTTATGATCCATGCCATGTCAAATGGGCTGAGTTGAGCATTGAATCTCTATTGAGCCTTAGATTGAGCTGTTTTAGTCTCTTGATGATGCATAGACTAGTACAATCGTTTAAAAAGCAAAAAGATCTCTTTTGTGCGAAAAAACTGATCTCACCAATTCTTTCTCATGAGACGGCTTGCCATTGCACTAGGCATGAACTCAGGGGGAGTTTTGAATGACCAAGATCATTTCCTTAAGGTTTTCGCTTGGAATGATCGCATAAGGCTTGAGATCTAGCACAAGACTTAACAAAAATCTGGTTGGACACGACCATAAGTTTCAAAAGAAAAATATGTCATTTGTGCTCAATTTGCTTAAGTTACAACAGAACCAAGTACTTGAACCAATGTGTCATTTTTGAGCAAATAGCACTTTATTTGAACTCAATTTTAGCTTCTTGGTTCCGCTTAGCTTATTGACCTGGCCTGCATCATCCTTGGATGCCTCTAGCTAAGACTTTGTTTATTGATGACTTGACATGATAACAAATTGCACTACATTTTAGATTGTCATATCTTTGGTTTAGCTAGCATATACATATCTTGTCATGATCTAGATAGCATATTTATGTGTTATGGCTTGGTGTAATCCTTATGGTCATTTTGGATAATTCTCATGGCTCTAAATGTTTAGAATAATCAAATTTCAGTCATTTTATCCTTTTTCATGACTTATTCTCCTTCTTGCATTCTTGATGTGTTTATTGCCAAAAGGGGGAGAATAGTGGTAGAAAAAGCCATTTTGGGAGCTTTGAGAAAAACTTGTTCTTTCTTTTGCTCCTTCTGTTGACATGGTCATTAGCTTCATTTCCTTCTTTGGACCATGTTAGACTCTTCAAACTCAACTTTGTGCTTTTTCTGGGTTTGTCAATATACTCATCAAGGGGGAGATTGAGAGACCATATGGTGGTCATCCTGTGTGTATGATGAGTAATTGACATCGGTTTAGGAAAGTCGAGTTTGAGTTGGTTGGTTCGGACCATGTCGTTGCGCAGTGCAAACGGTTTCGTTCGGACTTGGTCGATTGTGGTCGGGAGTGCTTAGGACGTTTGTTTTCTTTCTCGATCGGTCGATTTAGGTATTTCATGTGTGAGCACCTTTCATTGTGGTTAATGATGATTATGCTATTTCGTACGGCGCTATGTGACGGTTTGCTTGTCTGTGTGGTTGCAGGACTTCGGAGCTAGGTCATGGTGAGGTGTGGGAGGACCGGGACTAGACACAGGAGGTGTTGAGGTCCAGACGGTCGGAGATGCCAAAGATGATCGAGGCTGCTGAGGTGGTTGCGAGCCGGGAGATGACGAACCGGAGCTGGAGCTACCGGAGGTGGACACGACGGGCAACGACGAATGGATCGGGACTAGACTCAGGGAGGAGTCGAGATTCAGACAGTCGGATATCAGTTGCGGTCGTGTGCGAAGGAACAGACCGGGACTAGACTCAGGAGGAGTCGGAGGTCTGGTCGGTCGGAGTCAGGTGCGGTCATGCGTGAACGACAAGGAGCGCGAAAGCTTCCCGGAAGGTGCAGGAGGGGCGAATCGATAAATTCGCAAGGCTGCACAAGCGGGAGACGGCTCCGTTAGGGTTTAGCCGGCGTAACGGGTTGGAGACCCATTAGACAAGGGCTATAAATAGGTGTTGAGGGCTGCATACCCCCTTGAGGGTTTTTGTGCATTTGCTCTCTATTTTGTGTGTGTTCCTCCCAAGAAGCATGTGAGGCTCTTGGTGTTCTTGAGGATTGAGAGGGAGAGGATGGATTGAGAGTCTTGTAATCATTTTTCTTGTTCTAATGTCCATGCGTATCGCGACTCCTCTATATCCTTCCTTGTTTGGTTGAAATGGAATTTATCTGAGATATGTTTTGATATGATCTGTGGTTCAGTCACTTCATATGCTTTAGTTTGGTTTTCTGTTCTCTACTTTTTGTGTGTTCATCTATCTTCAGGATTTGGGGTTGAGAAGTCTGTAGAACAATACTATGTAACTGCGTATGTTTCAATCTCAGTTTATTCTGTGTCATGTTTTCTTCTTTTTGCCCGTACTCTTTATTCATGACTTTTTGTGTTAAATCGTGAGTCAAGAAGCAGCAAATTAATTTTGCTTTGAACTGAGGATATGATCAAGTTATCTTGACTGATATATATATACTCGAGAGCAAACCTGGTTGCAATCTTCTTCTCAAGACATAATTCTGTTGCTTGTTCCTTGCTGTGTTTCTTTTCTTTTGGTCAGACCTATTTTAGTTTTCAGATTTCTTCTGTCTTGGCTTTCGGTTTTGCCTCTTTCCGTTTTTGCTTCTCTGCGTTGGTCTCTGTTTTCAGGCATGCAGTTCTCGGCTGCAGCTTTTCTAGGCAGCAAAGAACATCTGCTTTGATCTTTTTCAGCCGCAAGCCATTTTCAGCATTTGAAATCAGTTTGTGCTTACAACTCTTGGCTGCTGCTTGTGTATCACTTATTGTTTCTACTTTCTCAGTTCTTTTATCTGCAGTTTGGTCTGAAAAACAGTATTCTGCTGCAGTTTTAGCTTTATGTTCGCTCCTTTTTCAGTCCTCTCCCTGTCTTCTCTTCTTTGCGACAAGTGTTTTCTTGGTCGATTGTTTAGTTTGCTCTTTTGCTTAGCAGTTGTCTGCTATCTTCTTCGGCCAATACAATCCTTGAAGCTTCAAAGCAAGTTTCTCTGCCGTGGTAGCATTTCGCTGTTACTTCTTTGCCGTGGGCATCACAGACAAAGTATTTTAAATGCAGCAAGATCTCCGCTGTTTCCTCTGCCGTGGCATTATTTTACTACAGTTTCGTCGCCGATCTATTTTCTCTAGTCTGCTTCCTCGTCTTGTGGCTTGATGTTTCGGTTTCCGGTGAACTTTCATTTTATTTCTTCATAGCATCAATTGCTATTGGAGAAAATTTTAAGTGGGTACTTTTGGGGGTCATTTTATAAGGGCACCATTCACCCCCCCTCTGTTGCCATTTTCGATCCTACAAAGGTGTTCATGGAGTATTTGGACAAGTTTGTCGTTGTGTTCGTCGATAAAATTTTGATTTACTCCAGGAAAGAAAGAGAACATGAAGAGTATTTGAGGCTAGTATTGCAGAAGCCCAGAGAGCATAAACTTTATACCAAGTTCAACAAATATGTGTTTTAGATGAATAAAGTTGCTTTCTAGGCCATGTTATGTCAACAACAGTGTTGCAGTCGATCTTGGAAAAGTTAAATATGTGCTTACTTGGAAGTCACCTACTTCAGTGCCATAAGTCAAGAGTTTTCTTGGTATGATAGGATATTATCGTCATTTCATTGAAGGATTTTCCAGTATAGCAAGACTGCTTATGTAGTTGTTGAAGAAAGAAAAGAAGTTTGTTTGGATGGTAGAATGCGAAAAGGGTTTTCAAAAATTGAAGGAATATTTGACCACTGCACCAGTATTAGTGTTGCTAGATATTAACAAGGATTTTAAGATTTATTATGAAGCATCACGTAAAGGTTTAGGATGAGTGTTGTTGCAAGAAGAAAAAGTAGTAGCTTATACGTCATGTCAGTTGAGACCGCATGAAAAGAACTATCCTATGTATGATTTAGAGTTGGCAGCTATTGTGTATACTTTACAAATTTCACACCATTATCTTATGGGTAAGCATTGTGAGATCTAGATAGATCATAAGAGTTTAAAGTATATGTTCAACTAGGCTGATCTTAATCTAAGACAGAGAAGATAGTTAGAGTTGATAAATGATTATAATGCTAGGATTCATTACCACCCAACAAGGCCAATGTGCTAGCAGATGCATTGATCAGAAAGAATTATTACAATACCGCGATGATCAACAAAAGTTAGCCAACTTTATATAAGGAATTTTAGGAGCTTAGTTTGGAGTTGGTTGAAGAAGGGTTCGTAGTTACAATGGAGCTACAGCCGACATTGGATACTTAGATTCATCAAGCGCAAGTAGAGGATGTGGGTATCAATGGTATCAAGACTAACCTAAGAAAAGGCAAAGCTTTAGGATTAACAGAGTATAAACAAGGTACCTTGTAGTACAAGGTGCATTTGTCTGTACCAAATAAGAAGGAGCTCAACGAATTTTTACTCAAGGAAGCTTATGAGTCTTTGTATTCAATTTATCCGGGCAATACTAAAATGTATCAGGATACCAAGGACAAGTATTAGTGGCCCAACAAGATGCGAGAGATAGTGGAGTATGTTGCATTTTGTGATGTGTGTTAGAGAGTAAAAGCTAATTATCAAAGACCAGCTGGTTTGTTGCAAACATTGAGAATTCCCGAATGGAAGTGGAAAGAAGTTGGTATAGACTTTATCACAGTACTGCCTAAGACAAAGGAGGGTTTTGACTCAATTTGGGTAATTGTGGATTATTTGACGAAAGTCGTTCATTTCATTCTAGTCAAGATAACTTATGAAGGTGATAAGTTGGTAGATTTGTATATATCGAGAATTGTAAGTCTCCATAATGTGCCTAAAAAGATGGTGTCAGATCAAGAATCGTAGTTTACATCATGGTTTTAGGAAAATTTGCATGAAGCTATGTGCGCTCATATGAATTTTACCACAGCGTATCATCCCTAGGCAGGTGGTGATCAGAATGAGCATGTGAATTAGATTCTTGAGAATATGCCAAGAGCTTGTGTGCTAGACTTTGGAGCCAAGTGGGGATAGGTGTTTGTCTTTTGCAAAGCTTTTCTACAACAACAACTATCAGTCTAGTTTGCAAATGTCACTGTTTGAAGCCTTGTATAGAAGAAAATGCAGAACCTCTCTCAATTGAAAAGAAACTGGGAAGGTAAAGGCTTTGGTCCAGAATGTCCAAAAGAAAGCTGAGGAAAAGGTTCGCTTGATTCAAGAAAGGCCGAGAACAGATCATACTAGATAGAAAAGCTATGTAGATAATCATCGTCGAGATTTGAGTTTTGAGCCAGATAATTATGTGTATCTCAGAATTATGCCATTTAAAGGAGTAAGAGATTCCAGATGAAGGGAAAGCTTGCACAAAGATATATTGGACCATTCAAGATTTTAAAGCTAGAGGAGAGGTTGCCTATCAGTTAGAGTTGCTTGTCTTTCAGTGGGAACATGATGTCTTTCATGTGTCTTAGTTGAAGAAGTGTTTACAGGTGCTAGAGAAGCTAGTGCCATTGGAAACCATTGATCTTCAGGAGGATCTAACGTATAAGGAGTACCCCCATTAGAATTTTGGATGGTTCAGTTGTAACAACACAGCTGTTTATTTCAAATTTTTCTCTAAATAAATAAAAAAATAAAAATTAAATTAAAAAAGCTGGAGATTTTATTTACCAGTTTTCAACTTTTAAAAAGGCTTTTCTAAAAACAATTAATTTAACCTAAAACCTAAAAATATCATTAAATAAAGATTATTTTGAATTACTATGAAATCCAAGTTCAAAATAATTATTTTAAAAGCATTTGGCTTTTATCTGGTTTTCTGTGTTTTCTGGATTTTAAAAATCAATTGCAAAGATAAAAAGTATTTTTGTAAAAATTGAAAGACCAACTTTAAGTTGAAAATATTTTTCCTAAGTCTAAAATATCTCCAGGAATTGTTTTGAATTTTTCTGAAAATTTTAGACTTTATTTGGTATTTTATAAGTATTTTTAAAGCCTCCTTGTATTTCTGAAAATTAAAAACGAAATTTAAATGCAAAATCCCCTCCATCCGACACGTGTCATGCCCAGATCAAATCCACTCCACCCTGATCTAATCTTGGCCGTCCGCCACCACCTACCCCTTCATTTTGGCTCAACAGCTTGGATTTAATCCACCGCCGCCCGATCTCATCCACCCCGTCCATCTTCACTTAAACCCTTCATGTGTCCCGATTCTTTCTCTTTGCCACATGTCCTCCATCCGTCCGTCCGCCTCTTCCTCTCCCCTCCTTTCTCACCGACCCGTAGGACCCACCTGTCATCTTTTTCTCCCACCTCTCCTTCTTAAACCTCCCGCCGCCACCATTGCCGCCCGCACCCGAGCTACATTTCTCCATCCTCCGTCTGTTACTCCTTGGCATTAATAGCCATTGAGTGCCCTCATCACTCCCCACTCACCCCCACCCATTTCCCCTCTACTTTAAAGCCTTTTAACCGCTACCGCGTCCGTTTCCGATAGCCTTAACTCCGGCGAGCTAACCATCAGCCGTTACTGTTCCCCACCCCTGTAAAAACCCCATCCCGAGGATCCCCGCCCCCTTCCTCTCCTCCAATTCCTTCTCCCTCTGCCCGATACCCTAGTGTCGTCTCCTTCTTCACCGAGCGCCGAAGGTCCTCCGGCAAGAAATCGCCGCCACCTCAAACCCCTCGTAGCCTCACCGCCACCACCTTCGCTGCCTTCGTGCCATTGCAAACGTTCCATGCCCCTCCGCCGGTCGAATCCAACGCCAGAGAGCCCTCGCCGTCGACACCCTCACTCCGCCACCTCTGCATCCTCGTCATCGGCCGCCCTCCGGTCATCGCCGAGCATCACCTCAGGTACCGGGGAACTCCCCTCGCTCCCCTCTCTCTTTTGCGTTATTCGTCGGTCATTGTCAGCCGTCACGGCCAAGACACCTCGCCTCCGTCGCCTCTCGTCGGCGGCCATGCCACATCAGCGACTGAGCCGACGTGGCAGGAGATGTGGTCGCCACCATGCGCCATGTGGACGCCACGCCAGTGACCACCCGCCCAGTTAGCAGCCACGCCATCCGCGTGCCACCTCAGCCCTCTCTCTGGTCCGTAGACCTGGTCCATGAAAGACCGGGCCCACAAGTCAGCCTCTCACCCATATTTTCGTACATAAAAATAATTCAGCTGAGAAATAAATCCAATGCTGATGTCATAAATTGATTTTCCAGTATAAAAATAATTCCAGAAAATCAGCATTTTCCTTTTCTTTAGCATTCAAACTTCCGAGAGCCCGTTCTATTTCGTTTTAACTCCGATCGGACCCATTCAAATTTCTAAATTCATAAAAAATTAAAATATATCCATTTAAGCCATCATTTTAAATATTTTAAGTTTATTTGGTATTCCAAAATTTTAAATTTCAAATTCCAAAACCTAGTTCATTTTCAAAGCCTCAAGTCCATTCAAAATTTTCTGTGCACTTCCAAAATTCAAATTCATCTAAAATCATAACCTATCTCCTAGTATATATTTTATAATTATTGGAATTTATTTGAAGTTTATTTGAATTTATTTTCTTTGATTTTTCACGTATAGACTACGACGATTCGCAGCAAAGTCTTCGAGCAAGGCAAGTTACACCTTTGATTATGTTGCTCTCAATAATTCAAATTATTTATGTTGTTTTTAAAATTATTATGCATGTATACTTTTATTCAAATTAGTTCAAATCTGTTTTAAACTTTAATTACACCAAATTCCTTTGTATATGGCCAAATTTGACATTGAACATCAACATGCCTTGTCACCTTAGATAAAACTCTAGTAAATGCACTAGTATGGACTAGAGAAATTTCATATAAAATGCTTAGACCTGCTTAGACATAATTTTTATTTTGGGATAACTTTTTTCACATAAAATGATAATCTTTTGAAATGTATTCTTGACTTTGGTGAGTCAAGAAGGATTATGAAATATTTCCAAACAAAATATAAAAACTTGGTTTAGACTTGGGCAAATGGTTAGGTGGTGGGTGCTTGCTGGCATGCATTGTTGTTTGGTGACACAATGTTGATTGCCAGGCACAAGGGGTATGTGGTTGTGCCTAAGTCAAATTAAGGACCGGTCTGTGAGCTACTATTGCAAAGCCCTATCGTACTAACACAAGGCTGGTATGGGACAGTCCTGGTTGATTAATTTGCGGGTCCCAACTTGAGTCTCGCTGTAGGTTGAAAGTGAGCGTGGTGTATGCCATGAGAAGTCTCACTCGGCTCAAGAGGGGGCTCCAACTTGTGGATTCAAGTTGTGGTGAAAACTCAGTGTTGGCTTGGCTAGGTTGAAGGCTTTGCATTGTAAAGGCGTTGTTATAATTTTCTCAGTCGTACGTCTACGGAAGCGTGTAATGGCCAACATTAAGAGATTATCATATCTTGTGGGTAAAGTTGTACAACTTCTATAGACTGTATAATCTATCCTAGATAGTCGTGCCCCACGGTCATGGGCAAGCTGAGTAAAGTTTTTTACGGATTAGACTTTGATTTTCAAAATGGTTTATGAAAACTTTATGGATGGATGGAATCCATGAGAGATTAAAAACCGTATGGATGGATGTAATGTGTATGAGATCTTTTTGGAAAAGATGGTCTGGGTGGGATGCCCGTGGATAGGTTAGTGTTTGGTTGGAGCCTGCACTAACGATATTATTTTGGTAAAAATCTTGTTTTTATCTATTGTATCAAATACAACTTTTGAATCTACTTACAATTTTACTTCAATTCTGCTTTTCGCTCAAATAACCTTATTATGCCTTCCTTTATCAATCCATATGCATGCATTAACTTTGTTAAACCTCATGGTGTAACTTGTGGAGTACTTTGTGTGCATATGTTGCTCAATTCATCATTTTTCAGAGGACATTTTGGACTTCGGTGAGGATCAGAACGTCTAAGCCACGTCTTACTATCGTTTGCCTGTGGGCAGGCTCAGTGGGCTTCTTCCGCTTCGGTTTTTCTTCCACTGCTTATATTTAATTTTGGCTTATGTGCCATTGAGGTAAACTTCGGCCATCAGGCCCATAGTCAGTTAATAAAGTTTGTCATTTTGCTTGATATGTATCCCTGTTATCACTGCATGCACTAGCTGATCCTGGACTAGTGCGATTTACACAGAGGGTTCTGGAGTTGTTGCTCCAGGATCCGACATCAGTGGAACAATCACTTGAGGAGGAAGCAACTTGGGAATGTGAGGAGGATCTCAGGGCAAAATTTCCAAATCTATTCCTTTAGTAAGCCTAAATATCAGGATCTAGATTCTGTTTAAGGAGAGAGGTTTGTAACATCCTGTTTTTCAGTGTCTTTTTGAAGTCTTTAAAATAAAATTAACCATTTGAATTTTTATTCAATTATTTAAAGCTTAATTTGAAATTTTGCAAATTAAAAAGATTTAATCTGAATAAAATATACTTCAATTAAATTAAAACTAGATTTATTTGGGTTCCTTGTGATGCAAATAATTTTTCTAGATTTATATGCTAATTTCTAGAGCTCAATTGAACTTATCTTAATTTATGGAAATAAAACATTCTTGAAAATCCTTAAAAGCCACTTGGGTCGAATTCCTTTGCACGGCCAATTCTCTCTTCCCACTCCTTCGTCCCAATCTACCTCCGGCCTATTTTATTGTGGCCATTCATTTGCACCACGTGTCAGCCATCCGGACCATCTCACACCGGCCATCCAATTCACACCCGTGTCACATGTTGGCCATCCGCCTCTGCCACATGTTGCCATTCGTGCCTTCGCCATTTGCAATCACCGACAGGTGGGGCCCACTTGTCATGTGTGACGTCTCCTTCCTGGACTACTTCATCTTCGTGTCTGGTGTGATGTCGTCGTACCGTATTCATCTCAGAGTTTAAGCCTTGCCCACTCTGAAGTCTTCAGTGTCTATGCCTTAAATAGCAATGTGCCTCCTCGTTTTCATCGTCCTGAGGAGCTCGCTGAAGCCTCGTCATTGCGTTGTTGATGTCCTTGCCAAAGCCGAACTCATCGTTCGTCTTCACCATTGCCGGAGTTGCAAGCCATGGTACCTTTCATCACCGTTTGTCTTCGCCATCACTATTGACTTGTCGCCGATGAGCACCTATGTCGAGCCTCATCCTTCCTCTACCATCCAACCTCATTGTCGGCCAGTCCTCACTTCGTGTGCACCGCCCACCGCCCCGATTGTCGTGTTACCTATTCGGTCATCGAAAGGTCGCCTTGGTCCGTGTGATCCAATGACGTCAATGCTAACATCCCATGTGACATCACCAGTTGAGTTTGTCCATAGACCCTATCCATCATAAGCCGAGTCATTGATGCATGGGTCCCATATGTCATAGTGCTGTTTCGCAAACCGAGCCAAGCCACATCAACAAGATGACATCAGCCCTAAGTCCACATGTGTAGCCTTGTCATTGCCACCTCAGTGCAACCATGCCACAGTGTTGCACCACATCACCTTCCACGTGTCTTGCCATGTCATGTGCCACATCACCGCCACCTCAACAAAAATTGTGCCATGTGTCCGCCACGTCAGCCCTAGTGCCACGTTAGCCAAGCCGCCGCATGTGCACTGTTCCATGCACCGAATTCACGGTAGGCCTCACTATTCCATGCACTTGGTCCACAGCACAGTAGTTTTTTAATTTCTAGTATTTTCCAACCAATTAATTTTCCAAGAGCCCGTTCTTCTCCATCCTAACTCCGATTGACTTGATTCTTCTTTCTAAATTCACCTGAAATTGAGCTCTATCTTTTGGTTTTAGTTTTATAGTTTTTAGATTTTCATTTAATGCCATGATTCTATTATCATCACATAATGGGTAATTATGTAGTGATGCAATTCTATTATCCACATGGGTTGTCCATTTAGTACGCTTAGTTATGCTTATAGTTCATTGGGCTTATCACCACATGTTGATTATTTAAATAATTTTGACTTAATGAGATATTGTGGTCAACCACAGTTATTAAATTTGTGTACCATGACATGGGTAGTGTCATTGGTGTTGGTTATACATAATGATTTTCACTTGGGCGACTGATCTTGCAGTAAAATGGGAAGTGTGGTCAGTACTTTTGGGATGTGGATGTTTTGCTTAGGTATTGACTAAGGACTTAACTTTGCGCATCATTGATCTTAGCTTTATCGTAAAACCACATGTATAGTATAGGAGAAACCTAGCAAATTAATTTATGATGCTTCAATTTTAGTTTCGCCATTGAGAAGAAAGTGGGTGTCGGTTAGACATTTTCATGGGGCGCAAGAGGGGACTTTCCGACTAGGTGATTAGCCTCTTGATAGCTAAACCTTAGCGGGCGTGATCAGGATGAGATTGAGCATTGTAAAGACCTTGTTGTGATCTTCTTAGTCGGTATGCCTAGGAAAACGTGTTATATCGGTGACACCACAAGATAGTCATATCATGTAGATAATGTTGTGCCACCTTTGTAAAGTGTAGAACTATTCGAATAGTTATATCCTCAATTATGGACAATGCTCAATGATTTCACACGAGGGATAGAAATTTCATAAAAACTTGTTTGGGTTATGTTTGGTAAGTGAACGGTTAGTTTACTAGGAATTCATTACATGAATGGTTAGTTCACGGTGGTTCACTATGGCCATGCCTTGTGCTACGAGAAATCTTGCACACTCTAGAGGAGAAGTCAAACGAATTTTGTATAATTCTTCAGCTACCTGACTTGCACTAGAGAACACACTTGACACACTTTGCCATTGATTTTTAAAAGGAAGGTGTTTCTATACTTTTCTCAATAGTGATTTGTATAATTTTTAAAGCATGATGAATGGTGGACATATGTTACTTAGTCTTCATTTTCTTTGAGATTAGTGCTACTTTGTTAGAGAGGAAAGCATAAAAGTACTGCTCTTTTTACAATCATCACAATGCTTGACACACTTGTTGTGGGCACTATTTGCACCACAAACATGCTCAGGCAATGCTTTATATGCATGCTTTCAATTAGTAAACTTGTCATCATAACCAAGTGTTATACCCTTCCTTGTTGCTTAAAGAGGAAGCAATAGAAACAATATGTTGCTTCTTGAGGCTCGCTATATTCTATCCAATCAAACTTCTTATACAATGTTTTGCGAAAAGCCTCTTTTATGTTTGTAAGGAAATTTCACAATAGGTTAGGTTGGACCCTTCAATATGTATGCCCTCTAAACTTGGTCTTGAATTTTAGGGGCACAATCATCAATTTGTTTCTTAAGACCAGGATCACTTATGATTTCATCCGAATTGAACTCTCTAGCAACGTTGCCCATATTTGATTATTGTTGTGGACCTTGACCTTGTGCTTGAGAAGCTTGTGGTTGTGCTAAACTTGTGCTTCCACGAGTTTCATCATTTGCGTGGATTTTCGTATCAAACAAAAACCTCCTTAATTCAAATATTCATTGTTTTGGAATAATATTCATATATATATATATATATATATATATATATATATATATATATATGTGTGTGTGTGTGTGTGCCTACAATTAGTGTATCACAATTCACAAATATCATATCTATGACTGATTCACAGTTCACAATTCACAAATATCATTCACAAGAAGTAGATCAAATCTCTCCCCAAACCTTAATCCACTGATTCACTGCTGTGAGGCATGACAAATTGACAACATACAC
Source organism: Bonia amplexicaulis (assembly GCA_036346245.1). Taxonomy (NCBI): domain Eukaryota; kingdom Viridiplantae; phylum Streptophyta; class Magnoliopsida; order Poales; family Poaceae; genus Bonia; species Bonia amplexicaulis. The sequence continues at coordinate 20,298,104 of CM070747.1, read as the reverse complement.
ATATATTGACTGAGGGATGACTGATTCAAAAAGCACAAGATGACAAGAAGAAAAGTCTAAGGAGGAGCACGACAAATTGACAATGTAGTAAACTAACTAGTGATTCATTCACTAATTCTCCTCAATCCTCAATTCCTCATAGCCTCATACGGTCATACCTTTCTCTTAGTCTCTCCCTGCTGCCTGCTGATGCCACTGTCACCTGTCGGCCTGCCCTACCATCCTATGCCCCTCTTGGTGCTGTGGTGGTCTGCGGCTCACCTTGCCGCCGCAGCCTTGCCCCTCCCTCCCTTGGTTGTCAACTGCTTGCTGCCACTCAGTTAGACCGATGACCCGCTCGTCTTGCTGTCGTGCTAGCTGCAGCCTGCAACCCCCTGCGGCCTTGCTGTGCCATAGCACCAGTTGCTGCCCCATGCGCCACCTATGTCGGCTTTGTGAGTAAGATCTAAGGGGGAGCCGAGGGAAGCATGGAATGCCAGAATGGGGATTGTCAGATTGGGGAAGAAATTAGGGTTAGGGATCGACCGATCGAGTGACTGCTTCGGGATGAAGGTGAAAGATCAAGCTCCTTTTTAGTTGGTTTTGGTGTTAATGACAAATACTATTATGGAGTTTAACAAATACTATTATGATGTTTTGATGTTAATGACAAATACTTTTATAATATGTTGGCGATAATGACAAATATTGAGAGATCATGTGGAGATGATCCCATCTTTATGATGAGTAATTGACCCTTGGTTGAAGGAAAATTGAGTTTGTTTTGGGCTTTTATTGCAAATTCTTAGCTCGTCAGTAGTCAAAGTCGGTACGACTTTCCCTGAACCGCACGACCACATTGGAACTGATCGGAAGCCGAAACGTGCGTGCGACCATCCGGGACGTGATCGAAGTCGTTCGGGTGGTATACGACCACTGCGTGGCGTCCCGGCGAATTTGAACGTGATCGAAGTCTTCGGGTCCCGTACGACCACTTGGGAGCTGGTCGGAAGCCAGATTTCACGCATACGACCACTCTGCGGGTCTCTCGGCGTTTTTAACCGTGGTCGGAAGTCGATACGACCACGTTGGGCTTAATCGGAAATCAATCGGGACTCTACGACCACGTTACGGCTTTCTCGGAAATTTGGTCGTGGTCGGGAGCGATCGGACGGTGTGCGACCACGTTACGAGCCCTCGAAGATTTGACCGTGGTCGGCACTCGGCGCTAGGGTTTACGACCACGTTGTGGTCTCGGTCTTCGACCACGTTGTGGGATCGGAGACTCGACCACGTTGGGCGGTCGGGCGACCACTTTGGCGTGGTCGTTGGGCGACACGACCACGTTGTTTGATCGGTGGTGCGACCACGTTGTGCGCTCGGAGAGATTCGACCATGCTAAGGTTTTCGACCACGTTGTGGCGGTCGGCCGACCACGTTGTCGGCAGATTGACCGTGGTCGATGGAGCTCTTTAAAACGGTCGTGTGGGCACATGTGGTGTCCGATTACGGTGAGGTTTGGTCGGTTGGGTTCCTTGTGATGTTATGGACCTTGTAGACTGGTTTGTTCTACATTTTGACAAGGTTTGGTAAAGTCTAATTTCGTGGAAAAGAGACTTGAGCTCGTGTGTCGTGCGGTGTATGGATCGGTGCTATGTGATGTTTTGTTGTTTGTGTTGGATGCAGTCTGGAGACTAGTCTTGGTGAGGCTTTGGACGGTCGGGACTAGACATGGGAGATGTTGAGGTCGAGCAGCGTGGAAAAGCCGAGGAGGACGTGTGCGCGGTGGGGGCGACAAGATGGACAGCAAGGCGGTGGAGGAAGCTTCACGGAAGGCGGCGGAGGGGCATTTTGGAGAAATGTCAAAGTCTGCGGAGGAAGCCTGCCCACCGAGAAAGCATCAGACGACCGGAGAGTTGGTGGTGCAAGCGGGCAAAGCGGTGGAGCCGTTGCCAGCGGGTAATGGGCAAAGCACTGGAGGCTCAGAAGCACTGGAGCTCTCAGAACGGGTGGTCTGTGGAGACCCGTTAGCGTGTGAGTATAAATAGAGGAGGAGACTCGAGCGGGAGAGGTTGTTTTCACGAGTTGCTCGAGCCCTTCTTTCTATTGTGTGAGTTGTCTCGGGTAGAGCATGGATGCTCGTGTACCTCCGATGGAGTGGTGAGAAACCTCCATGATCAATAGAAAAGATTGATTCACCTCTTTGTATCATTCGAGTTTGTTTTGCTTGAGGTGTTTTGACTAGATCTTTTGCGCTCTCTCGTTCTTTCGCTTATCTGTGTTTTCTTTGAGAGTTGGCTTGTACCTCTCGCTCTAAACTGGGATTCATTTTCTAAGACCTTTCGGTCGGTTTATTCTGAGAGCAAGAATCAAAACAGAGAAACTTCGTGTTTTTCGATCACGCATCTATTTACTTTGATCGTGTTCGACCACAACGTTCTCTCCTTCCTTAGCAAAGACTTGTGTTATTCTTGGTATTTTCACTTTTAAATATCTTGTTCTTGCTAGGATTCAAGTTTCATTCGTTTTGACCTCGAGCAAAAGTTCTCTCAATTCTTGGTTTGGCGGTCGTGCTTTGGACTACTCTGTTTTGGATTATTGACCACGGTCACTCTTACGGTTTTCGACTACTACCGATGTGCTCGGCTTATTTGTTTTCGACCGTGATTGTGTATCTCGATGATCGATTGTTTCTCTCGGTGAGCGCTTCGACCACGGCTTGAGATCACGAGTTTCTTTCAACCTCGGTTGGTCTTCGACCACGCCAAGTACTTTCTAGTCTTCTCGGTTCTGCTCTGTGTTGGTGTTGATCTATCTGTTTCTTTCTCTGTTTTTTAAGTGAGCAACTAATCTTCTTCTTCATAGTTATATATCTATTGGAGAAGAGATCGAGTTGAATCTTTAGAAGCTTTTAAGGCACCATTCACCCCCCCTCTGTTGCCATTTCGGTCCTTCAATTGGTATCAGAGCCGGTTAGCTCTTCTTCATAGATCTTAACCGGTCTCAAAGAGCCATGGCAATGCACAAGTATTCCACCAAGCCGCCCATCTTTGATGGCTGGATTACCCTTCCGAAGAGCCGAATGGAAACATATATCCGTGCTCGTGGATATGCCATTTGGCGGAAGGTGAAAGTACGCTTGTTGTTCTGCCGATGAGAACATCAATGCCGGGAATATGGCTGATGTTGAGGCGAATGCAAAGGCAAGGAACATCATCATACAGGGATTGAGCAGAAGCGAATTTGATCGCATCTCTCACCTGTCGTCCGCTCACGACATCTGGGTGACCCTCGATGCATACCATGAGGGCACCTCCCAGATCAAGACGGTTCGACAGATCGGTTCAGCGAATCTGACAAATTCGAGATGCTTGCCGGAGAGTCTCTTGACGAGTGCTTTTCACGTTTTCACAAGATTTTGAGCAATCTCCGGCGGTCGGTCTCACATACTCCGACTCGGATAACGCTCGACAGATGCTTTCTGACTCGATCTTGGGTTTGGGAGATGAAGGTGACTACCATCAAGGACACCACGGACCTCTCGACCTTGACTCTTGATGCGCTTTACTCGCCTCAAGACTCACGAGATTGACATAGTCTCGTCGGTCGAAGTCTCGATCGATGGCTTTAGTCACCGATCCCACCGCCGCTTCGGTTCTTCCGAGCCATCTTGCGGATTCTCCTCGGCGCTCTCGTGACATAACCGATGATCGATAGAGCGACTGCGGATGAGCAGCTAGCCCTCCTCGCACGGAGATTCTCCCATGCTTACAAAGGGAGGAGGGACGGAAGGAAAGAGGACCCGTGATTTGTTTCGAGTGTGGTGGCCCCAACCACATCCGAGCAAACCGTGTCCCAAGTTGGGGAAAGGCAAAGTCGACTACGGCGGTTCCAAGAAGAACGACTACTCCGACAAGAACCGCAACAAGAAGGCCCCAACTCAGACGCAAGGCAAGAAGCCGTTCCGCAACTTTGGGAAGGCCAAGAAGCTCTTCCACCGCGTCCTCGCCGCCTTCGACGACCTCGAGCTCGACGAAGTGGAGGGATGGAGCGATGACGACGGACGGGTGATCAAGAACCCAAGAGCGGCGACTTCTCCGGCATGTGCTTCATGGCCCTCGGGCGAGATCGTGACAACGATCTCTATTCCGACTCGACGAGGTATTTCCTCCTATGACCAACTCGAATGCGCTTTTCTTAAGCTAGGAGGTTTTCATGCGAGATCTAGAGCTAGATGTAGCGAGTTGGAGAAAGAAGTAGATCGTTTGTCACGGGAGCTTTCTTTACTTATATCTGCTCCCTCCCGTGACGATTGTGATACATGCACTGCCTTGCTAGGAGATATGGAGAAGTTAAGGACTTCTCATGATAGTGTGACCTCTGAGCTTGATTTGCTTAAGGTGGAGAATATTAGTCTTCTTGCTGAGATTGAGATGAGTAGGGTGGTTCCTGTTTCCTCTACTACTATTGAGACTATTTCTTGCACCTCATGTGAGGATAAGGATAATGCTTTTAGAGGTCTTTACACTATGCTTCTCGATCCGCCCGAGACTTGTGAAAGTTGTAATAACTTAAAGATGAATCTAAAGCAGGCGGATCATAAAATTGCTTGAGTTACAAGCCTTTTACTTGAGCCTATTGCTTCATGTGTGAATTGTCCTAAATCGATCACGAGCTTGAATCTGTTACCAAACAGTTTCAAGAAATGATTGATCATGATAAGAAGTTGGCTCAGTTTGCTTCTAAGGACCCTGTTAGCTCACCATGCATTAGTTGTAACAAACTAAAATCTAACTTGATTGCATTGGATGAGAAATGTGAAGCTAACTAAGGACCTACTAGAGAAGCCACCTTGTGCTTGTAATGTGGTTGTAGAGAAGGGGAGAAGCCCCTGGTAAGGTAGAGACGCCTAGCAAAGCGAACCAACCTGCTAGCGATGGGATCGTCCCTTCTCGTCGGTACGTGCGTGCACAAGCCGCCTTTCTCTCTGGTTGGTGTTCTCCTGCTCCCTTACCTTCGCTATTTCTCCTCCTCCTTGCTCTTCTTGCACCTCTCTCTTCGGGAGTGTCGGTGCCTTATGAACACTCTCGAGAAATTTGTAGGAGGCAAGAAGGATCTCAATCTTATTCTAGACCAATCAAAGATTTGCAAGTTCAAACAGGTCTAGGATATAATTTCCGTGAGGATGTGAGGAAGCATCCACCGTAGTGCTCGGATCCGTAGTCACAGTGTGATCGAGGTCAAGCCCAAGAACAAGAAAGTTCAATTTAGATCGTGGGCTTTGTCCAAGGGATTCGACGACAAGGTGATTTCACCGCAGCTTGACCTCTCGTAGGCGAAGTCATTTCATGCTACTTCACCCCTCGAAGGCAAAGTATCATTGCACCTTCATCGGAAGGATGGGCATTTGATTGACCAATGCTTCAAGCGCCAAGATCGCGCCAAGAGACCGTCTTGAGTCTCTTAGGCGTATTCGTGGTCGCCCCGGACCTTGAGTGCACCTAAGACCAACACAAGGTCTAGGTTTGCTCTCATGGTAGCTTTGGGCAGCACCGAGGACTTGGTTTTTCTGAGTTTTCTGTTTTTCGTCCTCGTGCTCCCTCTGGTCGTGACTTCCGCCGTCCTGAGGGTAGATCTCGTTTCCATCGAGATAGCTACCCGCGGCGTGATCAGCGTGCTGCCGGTGCTCCGACTCGCTCTCCCGTAGTAGTCGGACCCAGCAACAGCTTCAGGTCTGCACATAGACCTTCTGCTTCTTTGAGCGACGGAGGCGAGGGTAGTTAGAGGTCGATCGTGTGTGACTACTTCTTACGCTCGACGTGTGACTCAGTATTGGGTGCCAAAATCTATGTTGATTTATCCCAGTACTGAGACTTTGCTCTCTTGTTGACTCAGGTTCGCCGGGCAGGGAAGGGAAAGGTTTGGCTTGTAGACTCCGGGTGTTCACGACACATGACCGGAGATTCCCGTTGGTTTTCTTCCCTTGCCCGAGCTCCAGGTGATGAGACGATCACCTTCGGAGATGCTTCATCTGGGCGCGTCATCGCCAAAGGTACTGTGTGCATTAATGATTCATTTATTTTGAAAGATGTTGCTTTAGTTAGCAAGCTGCAGTACAATTTGCTCTCGGTCTCTCGACACCGATGACAATTTCGAGGTGAGCTTTAAGAAAACAATTGCAAAATTCTTGATTCTTCTGTGAGTCCGGTTTATGGGATTTCTCGTTTTGGGAGGATCTTTCGTGCTGATTTTTCTGAGTCTTTTGGTGATCCTCTCCGTTGTTTGCTTGCTTCTGAGTCCCGCGACCTTTCCTTCTGGCATAGGAGACTTGGTCATATTGGATTTGACCATTTGACTCGAGTTAGCGGCCACGATCTCATTCGTGGTCTCGCGAAACTCAAGATGGTCAAAGATCTTGTTTGCGCTCCATGCTTGACGCAAGGCAAGATGGTTGCCGCTTCTCATCCTCCCACACATTACTATGACCGATGCACCGGACATTGCTCCATATGGATACGGTTGGACCAAATCGAGTCTGATCGGCGGGAGGGAAGTGGTACGTTCTTGTTGTAGTCGATGACTATTCGAGGTACTCTTGGGTGTTTTCTTAGCCTCGAAGGATGAGACGTTTTCACATTTCGAGGTCTTATCGGTGAGGCTTTCTGTTGAGCTTCCGGTGCCTTACGAGCGATCCGCGATGACAATGGCACGGAGTTCAAGAATTCCTACTTTGAGAGTTTCGTGGTGAGGCGGTGTAGAGCACCGCCTCTTCTCCATCGTTCCTCGCGAGAATGGCGTTGTGGAGAGGAAGAACCGTACCTTGGTCGAGATGGCGGGACGATGCTTGATGAGTACTCTACACCGCGGAAGTTCGGGTGAGGCTATAGCCACCGCGTGCCATGTTTCCAATCGAGTTTTTCTTCGGGCACACTTGCACCGCACTTCTTATGAGTTGAGATACGGCGGCCCGTGTTTCTCATTTTCGTGTGTTTGGTTGCAAGTGTTTCATTCAAGTCCGGGAACCTAGATAAGTTCGAGTCACGTTCTTGTGATGGACTTTTTCGGGCTACTCGACTTCTTGGCGGGCCTATAGGGTGCAGAACTGCGAGTCTAGTAAATTGGTAGAAACACGTGAGGTAACTTTCGATGAGGCGGTCAGGGACTAGGCCCGATATCTCGAGTTCACTAGAGCGATCCGAGACCATCTTCGTGGATGATGAGGATGATGGAGATGAGGGTTGTCACCGATCCGGTCCCTTCTCCACCCCTTGAGGTGCCTTCTTCCACCGCACCTCGAGGCGATCAGCCCTTACCTTCTGCTTCTTCTGGAGCTAGTGGCTCTGTTCCTACCCCTTCGTGTAACGAGGTAGAGGCCACTTCTTCATCTCATCCAGACCTCCAAGACATATCCAAAATCTCATCCTTCGAGCGATGATTGGAGATCTATTTGAGCGAGTCACACGTTCCAAGTCCGGCGTGTCACTTTTCATCTCCACTCGCCTTCGTAGCTTCTTTTGAGCCCAAGGACGTTTGTCATGCTTTATCGATGAGTCTTGGGTCAACGCCATGCATGAGGAGCTAGAGAGTTTCGAGAGAAACAAGGTGCGGGCGCTTGTTGAGCCCCTCGAGATCACAATATCATTGGAACCAAGTGGGTATTCAAGAACAAGCGAGCGAGGATGGGGTAGTCATTGAAACAAGGCTAGGCCGGTGCATGTGGGTACTCCCGGGTTGAGGGTCCGGATTTCGAGGAGACCTTTGCCCTGTAGCTCGTCTTGAGGCCATTAGAATTCGCTTGCCTTTGCGGCTTCTAAGGGTTTCAAGCTTTACCGATGGACGTCAAGAGTGCCTTTCTCAATGGCTTCATTGAGGAAGAAGTCTATGTCGACGACCTCCGTGTTTCGAGAACCCCAAATACCCTAGTCATGTCTTCAAGCTTTCCAAAGCGTTGTATGGACTTAAGCAAGCCCCTAGAGCTTGGTATGAGAGGCTTAAGTCCTATCTATTGAGACATGATTTTGAGATGGGTAAAGTTGACAAGACCTTGTTCATTCGCCGGCTTATAATGACCTTCTCGCCGCCCAAATCTATGTCGATGACATCATCTTTGGCGGCTCTTCCCATGCTCTAGTTTCACAGTTCTCGGATGTCATGAGCACCGAGTTTGAGATGAGCATGATGGGTGAGTTGACATTCTTCCTTGGCTTCCAGATCAAGCGAGACTCGGAGGTACCTTCTTGCATCAAGGCAAGTACACTCGAGACCTCCCGAGACGATTTGACATGAGTGATGGAAAGCGGTGTCAACTCCGATGGCTTCTGACCATTCTAGACCACGATGAGGACGGTGAGCCGTTGATCAAAAGGAATTGAAGCATGATTGGCTCTCTCTGTACCTCACCGCCTCGAGACCGGACATACACTTCTCCGTGTGTCTTTGTGCTCGGTTTCGAGCTTCTCCTCGCGTGTCTCACCGCCAAAGCGGTGAAGCGCATCTTCGGTACCTTCGAGCTACCATTGACTATGGTATCGGTACTCTTCCTCCTCTGTCTATCCCTTAGAGCCTTCTCGGATGCGCACTTTGCGGTCAGAGGATAGATAGGAAGAGCACTCGAGCACCGCCGGTTCATTGGCACTTCTCTCGTTTCTTGGTCTTGAGGAAGCGATCCGGTGTTGCTCAGTCCACCGCAGAGGCCGAGTATGTTCTTTGCACCGATTCTTTGTAGCTGTACTTTGATGGTCTCGACTCTGCGGGACTTTGGGTTAGCTATCGACCGTGTTCCGCTTTTACGCGATAACACGTCTGCAATCAAGATTGCTAAGAACCCAGGCAACACTCTCGGACCAAGCACATTGATATCGATATCACTTTCTTCGAGATCATGTAGAGAAGGGTGACATCGTGCTCCGCCAGGAGAGTGACCACCGGTTGGTCGATGTCTTCACCAAGCCTCCGGATAGCACGAGGTTTTCGACTTTGGGGAGAGCTTGGGGTGGTCGTCCTTATGGACTATTGTGAGGGGAGCTTTGGGCTTTACTGCTTTATCTTATTATTTATGCTTCTGTATCCTTACTGTTGCATTGCATCTGCGGGTGCATTGGGTTTAGTCCTTCCAAAGATAGGCTAGAGTGGTTCTCTTCTTTGAGTTGCTTAGACTTCTTGCTCTTATCTTGTGCTTCGGGATAGTTGTTTCTTATCTCACTAGATTGAGCTTACTCACTTCTTGTGATCTAGCGAGTCGGGCCACCTTCTGGGAGAGGCAGTGCGTGTTTGCTCTCTAGTGTGTGTTTTACGGTCGGCTATTAGTCCCGAGTCATATGGGGTAGATGAGAGTCGATCGAGCCATAGTATCCTCTATATCTTATCTATGCTTTAAGGACCTTTGCTTTCTTTGCCGCCTTCTCTTTTTATTGCTTTGGTTGGGGGAGTTCATTTGGGAACTTCTAGATCTTAATATTGACTTAACTCAACTTGAACTAAAAGTCGCATCTCATGTTGAGGGGAGTGGATTTTCCGCATGTCATCATGCATTGTAATATAGCTACATGGAGCCTTGATTATTATCCTTTCATGACATGTTTTCATTATATTACATCTTGCCATGACTTATGCTCCATTGCTAATTTGATCATGACTTTATATGTGTAGTCAAGTCTTTGCCCGATAGGTTAATTACAATGCTAAATTTGACCTAATTCTGTCATGTTCATATTTGAGACTAATCGACTTTGTGTTATCTTTTATGATTCTTGCCATGTCAAATAGGTGAGTTGAGTCTTGAATCTTTGTTGAGCAATAGATTGAGCTATATAGTTTCTTGATGACACATAAGTTAGTACAATCTATCAAAAAAGATCTCTTACAGTGCGAAAAACCGATCTCACCAATTCCTTCTCATGAGACGGCTTGCCATTGCACAAGGCATGAACTCAGGGGAGATTTGGATGACCAAGATCATTTCCTTAAGCTTCTCGCTTGGAATGATCGCATAAGGCTTGAGGTCTAGCACATGACAAAATATGATTGAAAACAATCATGAGATCTCAAAAGAAAAATGTCAAAAGTGCTAAATAAAAAAAATCAAAGTACTTCAACAATTGTATCATTCTTGAACAAATAGCACTCTAGTTGGCTCAACACTAGCTTCTTGACTCCATTTAGCTTATTAACATGGCTTGCATCATTTGTGGATATCATTAGCTAGACTAAAATCTTGTTTGACTTGACTCGCTAAGCACTTCAAAATAAAAATTCAGATTATACCTTCATTGCTTAGCTTCACTTTACATACTTAGCCATGATCTTTATAGCATATTTGTATGTTATGGCTTGGTGTAATACATGTTGGTCATTTTGGATAATTCTCATGGCTCGCATTCTTTGAATAATCAAATCAGCCATTTCATCCATCATCATGACTTATTCTCTCTCTGCATACTTGATGTGTTTATTGCCAAAGGGGAGAATAGAATAAAAAAAGGAGGAAGAAAATTTCTCTCTGGGAACTTGCTAGAGCTTTGGAGATCAATTTGCTCTTTGTTCTTTTGCTCTAGTGTTCTCTCTGTTGACATGGTCATAATTTCATTTTCATTCTGAACCATGTCGCTTTTACAAACTCAACTTCTTATTTTTGGTGTTTGTCAATATACTCATCAAGGGGAGATTGAGAGATCATGTGGAGATGATCCCATCTTTATGATGAGTAATTGACCCTTGGTTGAAGGAAAATTGAGTTTGTTTTGGGCTTTATTGCAAATTCTTAGCTCGTCGTAGTCAAAGTCGGTACGACTTTCCCACGAACCGCACGACCACATTGGAACTGATCGGAAGCCGAAAACGTGCGTCGACCATCCGGGACGTGATCGAAGTCGTTCGGTGGTATCGACCACGCTGTGGCGTCCCCGGCGAATTTGAACGTGATCGGAAGTCTTTCGGGTCCCGTACGACCACTTGGGAGCTGGTCGGAAGCCAGATTTCACGCATCGACCACTCTGCGGGTCTCGGCGTTTTAACCGTGGTCGGAAGTCGATCGACCACGTTGGGCTTAATCGAAATCAATCGGGACTCTACGACCACGCTACGGCTTTCTCGGAAATTTGGTCGTGGTCGGGAGCCGATCGGACGGTGTACGCGACCACGCTACGAGCCCTCGAAGATTTGACCGTGGTCGGCACTCGGCGCTAGGGTTTACGACCACGTTGTGGTCTCGGTCTTCGACCACGTTGTGGGATCGGAGACTCGACCACGCTTGGGCGGTCGGGCGTTCGACCACTTTGGCCGTGGTCGTTGGGCGACACGACCACGTTGTTTGATCGGTGGTGCGACCACGTTGTGCGCTCGGAGAGATTCGACCATGCTAAGGTTTTCGACCACGTTGTGGCGGTCGGCTTCGACCACGTTGTCGGCAGATTGACCGTGGTCGATGGAGCTCTTTAAACCGGTCGTGTGGGCACATGTGGTGTCCGATTACGGTGAGGTTTGGTCGGTTGGGTTCCTTGTGATGTTATGGACCTTGTAGACTGGTTTGTTCTACATTTTGACAAGGTTTGGTAAAGTCTAATTTCGTGGAAAGAGACTTGAGCTCGTGAGTCGTGCATGTATGGATCGATCTGCTATGTGATGTTTTGTTGTTTGTGTTGGATGCAGTGCGGAGACTAGTCTTGGTGAGGCTTTGGACGATCGGGACTAGACATGGGAGATGTTGAGGTCCGAACGACGTGGAAAAGCCGAGGAGGACGTGTCCGCCGGTGGGTCGACAAGATGGACAACAAGGCGGTGGAGGAAGCTTCCGGAAGGCGGCGGAGGGGCATTTGGAGAAATGTCAAAGCTGCGGAGGAAGCCTGCCCACCGAGAAAGCATTTACGCCCGGAGAGTTGGTGGTGCAAGCGGGCAAAGCGGTGGAGCCGTTGCCACTGGGTAATGGGCAAAGCACCGAGGCTCAGTAAGCACTGGAGCTCTCTGAACGGTGGTCTGTGGAGACCCGTTGGCGTGTGAGTATAAATAGAGGAGGAGACTCGGAGTCGGGAGAGGTTGTTTTCACGAGTTGCTCGAGCCCTTCTTTCTATTGTGTGAGTTGTCTCGGGTAGAGCATGGATGCTCGTGTACCTCCGATGGAGTGGTCAGAGAAACCTCCATGATCAATAGAAAAGATTGGATTCACCTCTTTGTATCATTCTGAGTTTGTTTTTGCTTGAGGTGTTTTGACTAGATCTTTTGCGCTCTCTCTGTTCTTTCGCTTATCTGTGTTTTCTTTGAGAGTTGGCTTGTACCTCTCTGCTCTAAACTGGGATTCATTTTCTAAGACCTTTCGGTCGGTTTATTCTGAGCAAGAATCAAAACAGAGAAACTTCGTGTTTTCGATTCTGCGCATCTATTTACTTTGATCTGTGTTCGACCACAACGTTCTCTCCTTCCTTAGCAAAGACTTGTGTTATTCTTGGTATTTTCACTTTTAAATATCTTGTTCTTGCTAGGATTCAAGTTTCATTCGTTTTTGACCTCTGAGCAAAAAGTTCTCTCAATTCTTGGTTTGGCGGTCGTGCGCCTGGACTACTCTGTTTTCGGATTATTGACCACGGTCACTCTTCTGGTTTTCGACTACGGCTGATGTGCTCTGGCTTATTTGTTTTCGACCGTGACTGTGTATCTCAGTGATCGACTGTTTCTCTCGGTAGACAGTTTCGACCACGGCTTGAGATCACGAAGTTTCTTTCAACCTCAGTTGGTCTTCGACCACGCCAAGTACTTTCTAGTCTTCTGGTTCGCTCGTGTTGGTGTTGATCTATCTGCTTTTTCTCTGCTTTTTAAGTGAGCAACTAATCTTCTTCTTCATAGTTATATATCTATTGGAGAAGAGATCGAGTTGAATTTTTAGAAGCTTTTAAGGCACCATTCACCCCCCCTCTGTTGCCATTTCGGTCCTTCAAATATATACATGGGACTAATATGTTTGTGCAAGTATGTTTTAGCTTAGTCTCATTTGGATGGAAGGCTGAATTCAAAGAGGTGTGCATTCGAAATCACATTTTCTTATATACTAATGCATTCCTTAGATCCAAAATATAGATTGAACTCCACTATTAGTCCAAAATGAATATGTGCATATGTCTTCATTATATACACTTGTATGCACACATTTAGGGGGAGCTCTCTTTATGTTTTGGAGTTTCATGAGTATTGATCCATGCTTCTTTTAATATGCATATTTAGGATCTTTACGTTGAAACACATCCGTTGAGTACATATATATAGCTTGCGTAGTTTATATATACTCATGTGCATCGGGTTGTCATCTAATTCCTCCATTGTGTGTTAATGATTGGATGATTAATGACAACTGGATAAGTAAGCATTGTTTAAAAATTATCTTAAAGTATACAATTGGTATGTACAAGTTGTATACTCGTAAATCAATTTTTTATCTCATTGTTTGTTGAGATTGTCATGAATTACCAAAAGGGGAAGATTGTTGAATCTAGTCCCTCCATTATGTGTTAATGGTGAAGTTTGGTAATTGATGATAATTGTTTTATGGACTAACATTTTCCATGAGTTGGATGAATAGGTTAGGTTCCACAAATGAGGATGACATGGGATGACTTCATGTGCTGAAGATCATCAAGTCAAGATTTGAGAAGAAAATTGTTTCATGTGTTGAAGACCATCAAGAAGAAGATGCATCTTGAGTTGATGCATGTCCAAGATGATCATGTGTTGATCAAATCAAGTGAAGATCATCATGTGTTGCTGGAGTTGATGAGAAGAATGCATCATGAGTTGGTGCATATCAAGATGATGACCAATGCAAAGGTATGGCTAGCTAGGGCCAATGATGTTTTTCTAGTCTTTTACCGGATTTGGTGTTTGGTTGACAGACCGGATTGCTAGTATAGGTTGCCGTACTATTAAGTGGGGTCATGTCTAGTAGTTTGAGTCTCATCATGTGTTGATGGCTCATCCTCACCTTCTCTAACTCATCTTGACATGAGGCTTATATTTGCGAATGTGTTTTGCAAATAGTTGAAGCTCATGTGTTGAATTCTTGTAACATGTGACTATGCATTGCAAATGTGTTTTGCAAGTGCCTGAAGTCCATGTTTCTATTTTTTGTGATATGAGGCTTATATTTGCAAATGTGTTTTGTAAATAGTTTAAGCTCATATAATTCTTGTGGCATGTGACTTAGGTTTGCAAATGTATTTTGCAAAAAAGTCCATGTATTAATTTTTTTTCTGTCATGATTCCAAAAGTGTGCAAATGTGTTTTACAACTTGTTGGGAATCATGTGTGATCCTTGTGTGCATGATATTGTAGTTTGCAAATGTATTTTGCAAAATCTGTTGAGATATCTGCACTTCTCATGAAAATCGAAACTACCGCTGTGTGCATAGTGGTACTACCGGAGGTCGGAAGTACCGGCTCTGTGTGAGCGGTACTACCAGACATCGGAAGTACTGGCATGTGTTGCGCGGTACTACCGGATGTGAGTCGTCTGAGCGGCTGGTCCGGCCGGCGGAAGTACCGGCTCTGTGTGAGCGGTACTACCAGAAGGCGAAAGTATTGGCTTGTGTTGTGCGGTACTACCAGACATCGGAAGCTCTGGAATCTCCTACGGAACCTTTTTTCTAGAGAGCGCCAACTTCTGGTCTCGGCTCGAGCGGAAGTACCACGCCGACTTTGCGGAACTTTCGAAGATCGGAAGTACCGGGTTTTGGCCGTCGGTAGTTCCGTGTCGACTGTGCAGCAGCTAGTTCAGAAGCTCTGACATAGCCGTTGCTGTGGCGTCCGACTAGGAGCGGAAGTACCGGCCTTTGGTCTGCAGTATTTTCGCCCGTTCTGATTTTTCACGAAGTTGGCTCCAACGGCTAGTTTTTTGGTGTAGGGTATAAATACCCTCTTGTGGCTGATTGGAGATGTTGTTGTTGTTGTTGTTGAACTCTATTCTATGCTCTTGAGCTAGAGTGAGGTTCTCCACTCAATTGTGCATGTGTTGCACTTTGTGAGAAGGGAGAGAGGATCTAGAGTGCATGTGTTGCATGTTAGGGCCATTTGGGTGCCCAAATCTATTGTGGCTAACATTCACGGACCCAGCCATATTTTGGGTACCAAAATGCGCTTCAATGCTTAATAGGTACTTGGAGAGGCATTGGAGGCTTGGCTTATTCATGAAGAGGTGAATTCCACCATGGGAAAAATGGAAGCCAAGCTTGAGGATGATCATGCCACATTCTGAACCAATGCCATCTCGGTAATAAATATCTACATTAAAGTATTTAGCCCCTAGCCTTGTGTAGGTTGCATTTCATGAAAATCATTTAAAAGGGGTACTCTTGCTCTTGTTCTAAAACCTCATTATTGTAAATCATGAGCAAGATGTTAGTGGCACATTAAGGAGTGTTAAATCATATTCATGTATACTACATGCCTAAGTGTGCCCAAATTAATTAAGTGCTAGTATTGTTTTTCAAAATTGAGCCATTTAGGCAAAAGTCAAAATTTTGAAATATTAGTATATCTTTGAAAAACTAATTGAAAAATGTATACAAATGCATTTCAAAGGTTTTAGAAAGGTTTTGACTTTAGACTATCAATTCAGTATCTTGTTTTGGCTTTAAACTCAAAAATTAGCTAAAATTAATTCTAAAAGGAATTTGAAAATGTGTTCAATACCAAAAACCTAGAGTTGGCTAGTTCAAACATCTTTGGTATTCAAAAGTTTTCCAAAAGGCCAACCAATCAAAAACTATTTGGTTTTGAAACTCATCCAAAATCCTAAGTTGACCTATGTCATCACAATCTAGCATTAAAGTGAGTTTTGTCATTTGAGCCCAAACTATTGATGTATATTAGCTCTCGAGGGTATCTATAACTCATACATGAAATCAAAACGCTTAAAATTACCCTAAATGCTCATTTTTTGCAATCTTGAAAATTTTATTGAAAATGAGTTTGTTTTTGAAAATTGAAAGATTAATTTGTTAAAAATTATAGTGCAAAGAGTTTTGATCTTGGCATATAGTTGGAAATGCTCTACAAATAGTTTTTGTTTCTTTATGAAAAACTTTGGAGCAATGTACAACACAATATCAAACCTCTCCTCAAAATTCAGAGCTTATCTGTGCTTTCAGTCGAAATCCGGAACTACCGTAGTGCCTTGGGCGGTACTACCGCTAAACGGTACCACCGCATTTCAACAGCGGTACTTCCGATATTTATGGCAAGTGGCTGATTTGATTCAAAATTTGATTTTCAATTTCCTCAGCCATTCCTCTTGCTCCTCAAAGTCAAGTTGATCCTTATTAATCCTTGTTAGCTACTCTCAAGTATTTCTTGACTCCATATTCCATTTTGCTCCTACTTTGATTCATTTTCGTTAAAATGGCATCCTCTCTAAAGAATGGTAGACTTTTAGTCATCTTGACATCGGCATGTGCTCCACTCCCATCTTTACAAGTGATATCATCCATCTCCTTCAAGTGGTATCCCTTAATTATGAAAATTAAGTGGTATCCTTATTCCTCCAAGTGATGTATTTTGGATTGATATCCTTTTCATCTTGTCAAGAAAATCTTTCTTAACCAAGCTCTTTACATATATGATATCATTGATTTCCAAGTGATATTATTTTCAAGTGGTATCTACTCTTTTGAATCAGTATCTCTTTAATCTGGAAAATAAGTGGTATCTTTGCTCCTTCAAGTGACATCTTTCAGAATGATATCCTTCTTTTCCTCTTGCTAAGCAAATCTTTTCACTTAACCAAGCTCCTTTCCCTACGATATCATCTTTTTACAAGTGGTATCCACCTTTACAAGTGGTGCATCCTCTAATGATGTCATCCTCTTCCTCCTCATTCAATTGGTATTTCAAGTGTCATCTTTTCAAGTGGTCTACCCTTCATCAATAATCAAATGAAAATCATTGAAGATGAAGTACCAAATTTGACCCTGTGAGAATACAAGTTGATCATACAAGAGGCATCAAGTTTGTACAAATGGAATCAATCAAACTTGGTGTCATATATGTTCATAAATAGTACAAGTGGTATCAAGTCTCTACAAAATGGACTTAATCACACTTGATATTCTTTGAGCTTAAGTGGTATTTTTCATAAGTGGTATCAAGTTTTCTACAATTGGAATTAACTATACTTGACGTCACTCATGTTTACAAGTGGTATTTTCTCACAAGTAATGTCATCTTAAATGGAATAAAGGTCAAAGTGGTATGTGCTCTCATAGAAAAGACCGAAGAATCACAAAAGGTTAAATAGCACATAGTATGGACAAAAGGCTTACAAGTGGTACAAATTTTGGACAAGCGGTACCCATTAATCTTTGTGCTAGATGACATAAGAAGAAAATTGGTGAATCAAAAGAGGAAGAGATAGGAGAAGAGAAGAAAAACAAGAAGAGGAGAATCCTTTGTGTGTCAAACGAAATAGAACTGCCAAGAGACCTTTGTGTAAGGCAGGGTTTTTCTTTGTGAAAAACATGTATAATACTTTTGTGCTTACTAAAGCAATAGAGGTAAAGTATTACTATTGGAAAAACTATTTTACTTATTTGCCCAAAATTGGTTTTTGTGAGTGAATGTGTTTCATTCTCTTTTGGTTTTTAAAGCTCAAAATGAAAATAATTTCTTTTACTAAAATGCTAGATTCAAAGGTTTTACAAGTGGTTTAGAGCAGATTTATATATTTTTTCATATCTCTTAATGTGCTCAAAATCTGAGGTAGATGCAATTATGACTTTTAATCCTCAGATATTAATCAAAACTGACAATTTTTTTCAGATTTATAGGACTTTTGTAAGCCAGTTTTTCAGGAAGCTTTTGAAGGACACTTGGAATGCAAAATCTAGAAACGATCCAAATGCTACAAGTGATTTTATATACAAGTGGTATCATATCAAGTGGTATAAAAAAACAAAAGAAGAAAACTTCAAAAGTCTTTAAGGAGCTCTCATGAGTAAGATTATTTGAATGTGTTTCAAATATCTTTAGTTATTTTAAGTGGTATCATATTGGTCATTTGCATCAAGTTTCATATTTCTTTATGACCATATTAAGTTAAATTAATTGGTATCAAGCTCCTCATAATAAAAAATATCCTTTAATTGTTTAACTTGTCTTCTTCCCTTGTTTTTATGCTAATTAATGCTATTTTGTGATAATTGCCTCTTTTTTGTGCTTAATGCCAATGGTGGAGAAATTTGTGATAATAGCTTTGAATAATGGGGAAGAAATTTGAATGAGAAATTAGAGTATTTGATATGCACACGCCTCGATTTAAGATGTGTGCATGTGAGTTGGCCCGATCTTTCGTCGTAGGAGAAATCCGATAACTTGAGTTGCGACGTTGACGAAGGGGAGGCTAACCACGATCCGATCGTGACCAGCAACCTCGCAATCGCTACATCACTCCTCGATTGGTTACCAATCGTGTCAAACACAATTGGCCTGTTCATGAAGAACGGCTCCAGCAAATCCAAGAGAAGACGCAAGAGCAACAGTGCAAGAATTTCACTCGAAGATGAAATATTAATGAGACCCAATTGTTTTACTAGCAATTATGTAACCAAAAATCAAGTCTACCCTCAGTAGAAACATTAGGAATATTTATACTAGGAACAACCCTCCTAGTTAGGTGTGAAAGTTCTTGAGAAAAGACTTGAAGATAAGCCAGCCCAAAGGTCATTCGATAGCCTGGTCGCGCGTCCTTTTGTCTTCTGCACAGTCCCTACTAAAACAGTCATAACTCCTTATTGGGAAGTCCAACTGATGAGCCGTTTGTTGGAGGTGACAGTAGGCTTAATTATCTTTTCCATCCATATGTATTATGCATGCTGAAACGTTATAGGTTGGCCTTTATAACGCTGGGAATTGGAGGTATTTGCCAGCAATCCTTTTATCTTCTGCGCAGTCCTTATTAAAACAGTCATAACTCCTTATTGGAAAGTCCAAATGATAAGACGTTTGTTGGAGGTGATATTAGATTTAATTATCTTTCCATCCATATATATTATGCATTCTAAAACATTACAGGTTGGCCTTCATGATGCTGGGAATTGGAGGTATTTGTCAGCAATCGATGAACTCAGCCACTCACAATCGGAGCCGAGCCTTGGCCGAATCTTGATCAACAACTTCTCCAAAAATGCCTACACATGTAGTAACATGTAAACAATATTTATTAGGTAATATCATTTTTTCTGTAATTAAATAATTAATGTGCCCAACAAACGAATTCACCTGTTGTCCAAGGCGACGTGCACGCGCTCGTGTTATTGGACCTTGTATCTAGCTGACTCTTGAATTTTAGTAGACTCAACTACAGGTGTGTGTGTGCCACTAGAAGTGTATGTGTGCAGTGATGTCCTCATCTGTATTAATGAAGAAATTTGTAATAATAGCTTTGGATATTTATCAAAATGAAAGTGCTAATGCCAATAGAGGAGAAATATGATAATAAGTTTAAATTTGGAGATATTAATTGGATAGTGCCAAATGGGGAGAAATTAAAATTTTAAATATAAATGTTGAATAATGCCTTCACCTTCTCTCATGCACTTAATTTTATATCATTTAGTCATTTTCACCCAAGTGCTATTATCATAATTGGATTTGTCATCAATCACCAAAAAGGGGAGATTGAAAGATCAAGCTCTATTTTAGTTTGGTTTGGTGTTAATGATAAATACCATTATGGAGTTTAACAAATACTATTCTAATGTTTTGATGTTAATGACAAATACTTTTATAATGTGTTGGTGATAATGACAAATATATACATGGGACTAATATGTTTGTGCAAGTATGTTTTAGCTTAGTCTCATTTGGATAGAAGGGTGAATTTAAAGAGGTATGCATTCGAAATCACATTTTCATATATATTAATGCATTCCTTATATCCAAAATATAGATTGAACTTCTCTATTAGTCCAAAATGAATATGTGTATATATCTTCATTATATAAACTTGTATGCACATATTTAGGGGGAGCTCTCTCTATGCTTTGGAGTTTCATGAGTATTGATGCATGCTTCTTTTAGTATGCATATTTAGGATCTTTACGTTGAAACTCATCTGTTGAGTATAAATATAGCTTATGTAGTTTATATATACTCATGTGCAATCGGGTTGTTATCTAACTCCTCCATTACGTGTTAATGGTTGGATGATTAATGACAATCAGATAAGTAAGCTTTGTTTAAAATTTATCTTAGAGTATACAATTGTTGTGTACAAGTTGTATACTCGTAAATCAATTTTTATCTCATTGTTTGTTGAGATTGTCATGAATTACTAAAAAGAGAAGATTATTGAATCTAGTCCCTCCATTATGTGTTAATTGTGAAGTTTAGTAATTGATGAAAATTGTTTTGTGGACTAATATTTTCCATGAGTTGGATGAATAGGTTAGGTTCCACAAATGAGGATGACTTGTGATGACTTCATGTGCTGAAGATCATCAAGTCAAGATTTGAGAAGAAGATGGTTTTATGTGTTGAAGGCCATCAAGAAGAAGATGCATCATGTGTTCCTAGTCTTTTACCGGTCTTGGTGTTTGGTTGGAAAATCGGATTGCTAGTATATGTTACCATACTATTAAAAGGGATTATGTCTAGTAGTTTGAGTCTCATCATATGTTGATGACTCATCCTCACCTGCTCTAGCTCATCTTGACATGAGGCATATATTTGCGAATGCGTTTTGCAAATAGTTGAAGCTCACGTGTTGAATTCTTGTAACATGGGACTATCCATTACAAATGTGTTTTACAAGTATCTGAAGTCCATATTTCTATTCTTTGTGATATGAGGCTTATATTTTCAAATATGTTTTGCAAATAGTTGAAGCTCATATAATCCTTGTGGCATGTGACTTAGGTTTGCAAATGTATTTTGCAACTTGTTGGGAATCATGTGTGATCCTTGTGTGCATGATATTTGTAGTTTGCAAATGTATTTTGCAAAATCTGTTGAGATATCTGCACTTCTTAGGAAAATCGGAACTACCGCTGTGTGCATAGCGGTACTACCGGAGGTCGGAAGTACCGGCTCTGTGTGAGTGGTAATACCAGACATTGGAAGTACCGGCATGTGTGGCGCGGTACTACCGGATGTGAGTGGTCTGAGCGACTCTGCGTGAGTGGCTGGTCTGGCCGGCGGAAGTACCGGCTCTATGTGAGCGGTACTACCGGAAGGCGGAAGTACCGGCATGTTTTGTGCGGTTTGGACTCTCTTGTGGAACTTTTTTTCCAGAGAGCACCAACTTCTGGTCTCGGCTCGAGCGGAAGTACCGCGCCGACTTTGCGAAATATTCGAAGATCGGAAGTACCGGGTTTTGGCCTCGGTAGTTTCGCGCCGACTGTGCAACGGCTAGTTCAAAAGCTCTGACATAGCCGTTGCTGTGGCATCTAACCAGGAGCGGAAGTAATAGCATTTGGCCTATGGTACTTCCGCTCGTTCTGATTTTCAGGAAGTTGGTTCCAATGACTAGTTTTTTGGTGTGGGGTATAAATACCCCCTTGTGGCCAGTTAGAGATGTTTTTGCTGTTGTTGTTGAACTATATTCTGTACTCTTGAGCCAGAGTGAGGTTCTCCTCTCAATTGTACATGTGTTGCACTTTGTGAGAAGGGAGAGAGGATCTAGAGTGCATGTGTTACATATAGAGGTGGACTTTGTGTCCAAATTGAGCTAATGCATTCGTTACACGTGGTGATAGTCAAGTGAGGGAGCTGACTTGTACTCTTGGAGTTCGCCGACTCCTAGACGGCGTTGGAGGCGTCGTGCGCGGTAATCTTCTTAAGAAGGTTGTGAGAAGACCCGACAAAGTTGGGAAGGTTGGAGCTCACCTACCCGGAGCGGGAAAGAGCTACCACTAGTGGAATTGAGGTGAAAGGCTTAATTTGTGGAGCCGGTCCGATTAGTTCGGGCTTACCTCAACGTAGACTAGGGGAGACCGACAAGTCTCCAAACACCACGGTAAAAAGAGAACGCGTCAATTGCGGTTTGTTTCCTTATGCTCAATTTATATTCAAGCAATTTACATTTAGAGAATTAAATTGATTACTTGTCATCCTAGGATTGCAAACCTTGACCTAGGTTAGAATTATTAGTACATTTAGGCGAACTTGTTTGTTTTAGACATTATTTGTACTAAACCAACTTGAATTTAGCTTCCGCATTATTTTCTTGGTTTAGACAAATAGAAAAGATCTTGAATTGATATTAATAATTTGAAGAGAATTTTTAGATCGCCTATTCACCCATTCTAATCGCCCTCCTCAATCTTACAGGAGGGCACCGGGCCAGGGGTATGATGATGATGCCATGATGTATGGGCGCCTCATGTCCTGCAACTGTAGGGGCCCATGTACCATGTAACGACCCAACCTGTCAGCCACCTAGGTAACTTGCCATGGAGCCCAAGAACTTGGCATGGAGCCCAGGAACTTGCCCATAGGGCTACACCGGCGCAGGCAGAAAACTCTGAGTCCTCCATTGCTCGTCACCAGCGAGTCCGGATGCCCATAGGGCTACACCGGCGCAGGCAGAAAACTCTGAATCCTCCATTGCTCGTCGCCGGCGAGTCTGGACAGCCGCCCAGCCTTGTCGGGTGATGCTCCGCTCCTGCATAGTATGGCCCTGGTGTGAGGGGTTGTGTGTTGGAGAGAAAAATTGAAGGATGAATTACTGGGGTGATAACTTTTGCTGACCGGATGGCAGGACGGATTGCCATGCTAATCGATGCATGCACCGTAATGCAGCTAGGCTGCTGCAGCCCTGTATTATTGTACTACGCGTTTTGTTTTGGCGTTTTGCATTATGTGTGTGTGGTCCTTTGAGCTGTTGGGTTGATCTCAGGCTAACTGCCTGAGATTTTTCAGGGGACTTAGTCCCACATGCGCCTTGATCGGAGGCGGTTGCCAACTCTATTTTTGGTCATGGTCCCGGTCACCTAGTGCTAGAAATAAAAGTGGGTTTTCGGCAGAGGGTGTTATGCCAGTTGTTTTGACACCTCAAAGAACCCAAATATCACCCGATCTGTAATGAGTGCTACGGTGGACGAAGGCCGATGACCGGAGCCGCCGGCCACTGCTACTTCACCGCCGGCCACCTCTACTCCGTCTGCTCCATCGATCGCCTCCATCGCGACCGTCACCACGCCTTCACCGCCAACCGCACCCATCCATCTTCATGGCTACCTCCGGTACGGGTATTTACACTCACGCTTCCGCATTTTGCTTAATATGTGTTCATGATTTGATCTAGGATTAAGCCTTAATGTTCTTGCTAAGATTTAGATTAAATATACCAATGGTATCAGAGCTTTCTTTAGATCATCATGAACCTTAATAGACCTACCCGAACTCAGTTTATCTTTTTCGGATCTGGAGGTTTAGACTCATGTTAGAAATTAAAGGAGGTGAAATTAGGTTTTCGGTAAAACACCCCGGAAATCCCCTCCCCACCCGACCACAAACATAGATTAGACTTAGATCGGCGGAAGAACAACAAAAAAAGGAGTCGGCTAAGGGGCTTACCTCATGCTTAACTCGGGCCGCCGCCGCGTGAGAAGGGCCGCAGGCGAGCCGCCGCCCTTGCGCCGCCGCCGTCCCCATGCGCTGTGTGTGCTTGGGCTGCCGCTCTTGCGCTGTCGCTACTCCGCGCCGCGAGCGCCAGACGCCGCCGCCGTGAGTTTCCGCACCGCCGCTCCGTGAGGGTACCGAGGCCCGCGGACGCCGTTGCTGCTGGCCGGGACCGCCGGCCGCCACCGCTTTGCTTTCCGCCGGATGCGCCGCCGATGCCGCCGCTGAGCCGCCGCCGCCTGTGGCCGCCGCTCTGCGGGTCGCCGCTGCTGCTCCCGCCGGGGCCGCCGAGGGTGCCGCCGCTATCGCCTTTCGCCCGAGCGCGCTATCGCCGCCATCACTCGCTCCGCTTTTCTCGCGTGGGGAACGGAGGAAATGAAGTTAGGGTTAGGGTTTTTTCATTTTTTATCCCGTGCGGGCGTGTTTTCGGCCGTCCGATCAGATCGGACGGCCATCTCGTTCGCGTAAAATCTTTTGGGCCGGATGATGCCACCGTCGGATCAAGATCCGACGGCGCGTGCGTGAGGCTGTTTTTTTTTTGTGGGCCGCGCGCGAGCTTTGGGCCGCACCGTCCGTGCGCCCGCGCGTGAGTTGGGCCGAGGGGCGTGTTTAGGCCGTTTTTTGGCGCGTGAGGGTTAAATCCCGTTTTAGCATTTTTTGGCCCGTGATGATTTTATGTGGGCTGTTTTCGGCCCGAATTTTCTTTTAGGGCCGTTTTTCAGCCCAAATTTTCTTTTGGTCCCATTTTATGGGCAGAAATTATTATATTTTAATTTTCAGTGTATTTATTTTGTTTTAGTTTATTATTATGCACTGTTTTAATTAATTCTTCAGATGCCCAAATTATAATGAATAATTACGTTATTGTTATGAATAATCTCAAATTTAAATTGAACCAACGAGATATTTAAATTTGAGAATTTATGCTTAGTTTTGGCATTTTGTATTCATATGATTATATTCTGACCAACGTTATTTATAATCATATGCCGCCAATTAGATATTTTAATTTAAAGTTTTTATGATTAAATTTTGGCATTATGAATGCATATGGTTATATTCTGACCAACGTCGTTTATAATCATATGTCGCCATTGAGATATTTAATTTTAAGATTTTACGCTTAATTTTGGAATTATGTATTCATATGATTATATTTTGACCAACGTTGTTTATAATCATATGTTGCCATATAGAATTAAGTTCTTTTCATTTTCTGCCCAACGGTGATATGAATTTGAACTGTAACTTATGCATGTTATTAATCAGACCAACGTAGGGTTAATTACATGCAATATATATATTTACGATGATTCTAATTTTGCCCTGTATTTCAATTCGGCACTTAATGTTTCAAACGTTGCCGCCACAATTGATAACATTTAGCAGCTCACGGGGAGCAATTTTTCCTCGGAGAAAGAACGAATTTATGTTATCCTTAGTGATTTGGACCTTGACTATGCCTTAAGAGTAGATGTTCCCGTTCCCCCCACCGAAGGTGGGGAGAATTTTATTCAGAAAAAGAAAATTTATAAGGATAATGCTGAAAAATGGGAACGATCTAACCGCTTATCACTTATGATTATGAAGACCTCTATTTCAGTCGGGATTAGGGGAGCAATCCCCAATTCCGACAATGCTAAGGAGTACATGGCTTCAATTGAGGAGAAATTGAAAGGCTCCACTAAAGTTTATGCCAGTACTTTAATTCAGAGGCTCTTAACTTCTAAATATGATGGGTCCAGGAGTATAAGAGAGCATATCATGATGATGACTGATATGGCAGAAAAACTCAAGGGCATGAACATGGCAATTTTCGATGGTTTTCTTGTTCATTTCATTATGACATCACTTCCTTCTGAGTACACAACTTTTAAGATTAATTACAACACTTAGAAAGAGAAACGGAGCATGAGCGATTTAATCGCCATGTGTGTTCAGGAGGACGAAAGAATAAGAACAGAAAATAAGGACTTTGCCTTTAATGTTGGTGGCTCTCATAAAAGGAAGTTTCAAGGGGATTTCAAATCCAAAAAGAAGCTGCAATTCTCCCCTAACTCAAATGAATCGGGGCCTAAAGTGCACTATGCACAAAAGCCTCATGATGCTTCCGCTGGATCAGCTAAAGGGGGAGAATACAACTTCTGAAAACAGCTAGGGCATTTTTCGAAAGACTGTGTAGGCTTTCTTAAGTGGCTTGCCAAAAGGGGATTTCCTTACCGCGAAAACACTAAGAAAGGGGGAGCGAAGTCTTAGAGTCGCGAATGGAAAGGAAGCTCAGTTGATTCGCGTCTTCATTGTTCATCTCAATAATGTAGTTTTGTTCCTTCCATCAGGAGGAATTTGTTTTCCGTTTCTTTATTGGACGATAAATGTATTTCTGGAGACAATAAATATATTAAATTTAATGATGATGGTCTTGCTTTAAAAAAAACTCTATATGCTTTCTCTTAACTATTTCCCTGTATCCTTAGATTAATGATGAGACTTCTTTGAAATTGTGGCACTGTCGTTTAGGCCACATTTCGAGGGGGAGAATGGAACGTCTCATCAAAGAAAACATTCTTCACCCATTAGATTTTTCTGACTCAGACCACTACATTGATTGCATTAAAGGAAAATATGTAAAACAAATAAAGTAGGGAGCTACTCGCATTAAGGATCATCACATTGACTAATGTTTTCTCCCGTTATGGTTATATTTTTTCCCCCTTAAAGATCGCTTTGAATCACTCGACAAATTCAAGATATTTAAGGCTGAAATTGAAAATCAGCACAACCTAAGAATTAAAAATGGAGGATGAACTAAAGTCTATAAGCACTAATGATGTATGAGACTTAGTAGAAATTCCTGATGGAGTCAAAACAGTAGGCTGTAATGGGTCTACAAAACAAAACATGACTCTAAGGGAAATATCGAAAGATTCAAAGCCAAAAGGCTTCTCACAAAGAGAGGGAAATAACTATAATGACATTCTTTCTTCCGTCTCAACTAAAGATTTATTCAGAATTGTTATGGCACTTGTAGCTCATTATGATTTAGAGCTGCATCAGATGGATATTAAGACGGCATTTCTTAATGGCAACTTGCAAGAAAATATTTACATGGCTCAACCGGAAGATTTTGTCGTGGAAGGCAAGGAGCATGTGGGATGCCGACTTAAGAAATCCATTTATGGCTTAAAACAAGCGTTGAGGCAGTGGTATCTCAAATTTGATAAAATCGTAAGAAGTTTCGATTTTATGGAAAATAAAGTTGATAACTGCTTGTTTGTTAAGTTCAAGGGGAGTAAATCCACCATCTTAGTACTTTATGTGGATGATATCTTATTGGCTAGCAGCGATAAGGATATGCTGTTCAAGACCAAGAGATTTCTTTCATCCAATTTTGATGTCGGTGATGCCTCTTATGTTCTTGGCATTTAAATTCACCGAGATAGGTCTAAAGAAATATTAGGTTTATCTCAGAATGCATACGTTGACAGAGTACTAAAGAAATACAATATGAATAAGTGCTCTGGCTCGCCTGCTCCTATTGTTAAGGGCGATAAGTCTGGGATATTTCAATGTCCAAGGAACCAATGTGAAACTGATCAGTTGAGGTCGGTTCCTTATGCTTCAGCTGTCGGAAGCATTATGTATGCTCAAATATGTACACGCCCTGATTTAGCTTTTGTAACCGGGATGCTTGGCAGATATCAGTCAAATCCAGAACTAGACCACTGGAAAGTCGTTAAGAAAAGCTTTGCGTTATATGCAAGCTACTAAATATTTCATGCTCACATATAAGTCTTCTGATAGCCTTGATGTTATTGGTTATTCAGATTTAGATTTTGCGAGATGTGTCGATACTAAGAAATCCACGTCAGGTTATATCTTCACACTCGCTGGAGGAGCTATCTCGTGGAAAAGCTCCAAACAAACCCTTACGGCATCTTCAACGATGCAAACTGAGTTTGTAGCATGTTATGAGGCTACCGGGCAGGCTGTATGGCTTAAGAATTTTATCTCGGGACTTAGAGTGGTAGACAGCATCTCTAAACCACTCACTTTATACTGCGATAATGAACCCGCAGTCTTTTATGTAAATAACAACAAGTCAAGTGGTGCTGCCAAACACATTGACATTAAGTATCATGTTGTGAAAGATAGAATCCAGGATCAAACCATAAGTATCAAGCATATTAGTACTAAGTTAATGCTTGCGGATCCGCTTACTAAAGGCTTACTACCCAGTATTTTTCGTGATCATGTTGCCGGCATGGGTTTATTGGAAAGCCTCTGATTCTGGATAAAAGGACATAAAAACAAACCAACTCCCATTAAGAATAATGAATATCCATTCTAAGATATAAATAGTACACCACAGGTACTGAGGTTGTATGGTATTTTATTGACCATGCAACACATTGCCTTGGTGTGTTGTTTTATCAAGGATGGGCTTATGATGTTAGCCTTACGATCAAAGGGGAGAATGTTGGGTTGATCTCAGGCTAACTGCCTGAGATTTTTCAGGGGGACTTAGTCTCACATGCGCCTTGATTGGAGGCGGTTGCCAACTCTATTTTTGGTCATGGTCCCGGTCACCTAGCGCTAGAAATAAAAGTGGGTTTTCAGCAGAGGGTGTTATGCTAGTTGTTTTGACACCTCAAAGAACCCAAATATCACCCGATCTGTAATGAGTGCTACGGTGGACGAAGGCCGATGACCGGAGCCGCCAGCCACTGCTACTTCACCGCTGGCCACCTCTACTCCGTCGTCTCCATCGACTGCCTCCACTGCGACCGTCACCACGTCTTCACTGCCAACCGCACCCATCCATCTTCATGGCTACCTCCGGTACGGGTATTTACACTCACGCTTCTGCATTTTGCTTAATAGGTGTTCATGATTTGATCTAGGATTAAGCCTTAATGTTCTTGCTAAGATTTAGATTAAATATAACATGAGCAACCAGCTCACGCACATCGCTACGCATGGTCCTATCACGACGGTTTGAATCGTCATCACGCACGGTTCTCGAACCGCCGCTGTTTATCTGTCGATGATAATAGGTGGTTATCACGCACGGCTCCCAAGCCGCCTATGATAACTCACATTACGACGGTTTGTATACAAACCGCTCGTGATATTGCGATATCACGAGCGGTTTGGAATAAAAACAGCCTGCGTGATATTCGCAATATCACGCATTTATGTTTGTATATAACCGTCTGTGATATGAATTATATCACCGACGGTTTTTTATTCAAACCGTCTGTGATATACACAATATCACAGGCGATGTTTTTATACAACCGTCTGTGATATTGTGTATATCACAGACGGTGTTTGTATACAACCGTCTGTGATATGAATTTTATCACAGACGGTTCTAAATAAAAACCGTCTGTGATATTGTGTATATCACAGACGGTTAATACAAAGGCCGTCTTTGAAACAGTCTGTGATATATATCACAGACGGTTTGTAACAACGAACCGTCTGTGTTAGCTGTTGCAATAACCGTTTTATTTGATATTTTTTGGCTAGCCTCGGGATATGCTAGCCATGCCCTCTCGAAAGCAAGCAAGCGATTACGGATAAATGATGATAAGCACAAATCGTTACATATATAGAATGAAAATCGTTACACAGATCTTACAAATGAATATGACAGGCGGCCAGAACATCACATACTACATATATAGAATGAAAACCATTACACAGATCTTACAAATGAATTTTGTTTGATTAAGCACAAATGAATACAATGTTTCAACATCTAATTATCACCATTGCCGGGTAGAACTCTCCACCTTATTTATGACCTCTGCTACTAAGAATTGAGAGGGTTCCACGAATTTCGATGAGATTGTCAAGATCATATGCACTTTTGTCGAAATCCACCCGCTGTCACTAGGAGCAATGTTAAGTCATTAATTAGCATGTGTTACATATATATAATTAGAAAATAATAATTATTGTAAGGACACGGTACCTCTGGATCATTGATCTTAGTATCCATGATTTCCTTCATGTGGCGGCAAATGTAGAATCCACATACGTTGCCTTGTAGCTGCTGGTGGCACTGCAAAAATAGAATTACATACCTGCATGGTTATTTCTAGAGGCATTATAACAAAGTGTGATATAGGATTTTTGTGTTGTAGCGGGTGCCGAAAATCGCGTGTTGTGTCGCAATGTGTCATCGATTTCTTGTGTTTTCCTCCTAGGGCAACATAAGCGGTAAACGACCTACGTGATTCAAAAAAGTTAGCCCCGGCCGTTGCAAACGAAGGAAATATTACAATAGAGTTATGTATGAAGGAAATGGGTTTACCTGTTAATTACTTCTTGCACACAACTGAAGTCGTGGTTGCTCTTAAGTAGGGAATCAAGGTATATTACCTTGCTCCACTTTGGTACAATCACAATCAAAATCCAGTGATGCCTAGTCATATGTGTCGTCATAGTGATTAATCCTATGTTCATGCTACATGTAAAGTAAAAATGAAACATGTGTGGCAACTAGTGAAGCACTTACCCTTGGTTGAAGGGTACCATGACATACTCCTTGTCGATGTGAGCAATCAATCCCTCGTTATGTAACCTTCCACGAAGGAGGCATTTTCATTGATAGATTGCTCGGAGACCAAGTGAGGGTCAAGGAAACCCACCGTTGTCGTGATCGCTTTACTTGTTGGATCATGTATCTATACATAAGGAAAGAGTAATGACATTTATCGGTATAACGTGAATGTAGAACTTCATTGTATAGTACACTTACAATGTCCAGCATCGTAGAAGTGAGGCGTCGAGTTCGTCGAGATTGAATAGTAAGAATAAGTCTTCGAATGTCACGACGATGTAGCCCGAGTCGTGGAGGAAATGCACCTCCGTATATCTCAGAGTGAATGCACTCAGCCGGTTTGGCTTCATGTTGGACTTCATCATGTACCGCCTATGCAATATATTGCAAACCAAACCAAGCCGGGTAATTGTGACTCGGGGACCAACGACACTCCTAGAATGAACTTCCATGGCCCGGACGCTTAATTTTCTTGGCTTGAGTCTTACAACCTCGCTTATGATACGCTTTCGGTGGCGCCTCGGCGGGAGCCGATGCAACAAAGCTTGAACCGGAGCCGGAGGTGGAGCCACCGAGCCGATGTGACAGTCCATGGCGATGTCCTCTTGGGCCATTTGGATGTGGAGATCGTGGCACGGACAAGTCGAGGCGATGTCCCTCTTGGGCCACTGAATGAATGTGTGGACGACATCCCCTAATGTCTTAATCTCTTCGTTTGGGGCCTTCAAGAGGAACGGTCTTAAAACATCGAGAATCATGTCCACCGAACCTTTATAAAACCGTTTCTATTTGTACACCGTGCACCAACATCCCCGATAGCAATGGATATGCCATCCTCGTCCGGCATTAACGGAATAGAGCCTACAAGCGACTGAGGGTGCAAGGCATGGGCTCCTACATAATGACACAAGATGAGTTAAGGCGTCCACTAGAGAGATCTATGTAGCATTCTAAAGAGGTACAATACCGAATATCATCGATAGGTAAATGGGCGTCGCTATGTTCAAGATCTCGTGTGGACGCACGCCATCGCGACGTTGAGGGGACCGGTATCGCAGTAGTAGGGATGGGTTGCGATTGGTTGCGAACTTGTCTCGCTTCTTCCTCAATGAATCTATCTCTCCTCGAAGTGAGGCGATCGCTCTTGAAGTGAGGCGATAGTTGTTCCTCAAGTTGAGCACGAAGCTCATGTTTCATTTGTTCATTGCGATGCGCCTTGGATCTCTTCCTACTCCTATATGTCTCGTAGTAACTGAAATCCGTGCCTCCAAGATACGTAAACCCCAAGCCTCGTGTGCGACTGGTGCTCCTTGCTTCCCAAGGCCCGTGATAGTAAATCTCTCCCTGTATTCTTGAAAGGAGCCACGAGAAGATTCGGTAGTCAATGATTGCTTTGCAGAGACAATTAATCATGTTATTTTGAACCCATGAAGCTCAAGATGTGTTAACAACTATTTAGTTTAACATAATCTTACCAGCGTTGGGACACTTCCTCATCTGTGGGGTTTTGAAAGAGACATCCAAGATGTGGTTGATGACCTCGCTCTAACCGCCGAGCGCTGCTTTGCGATCCCGCAAATGGCGGGAGGCCTCCATTCGGATTGCGACCTGCCCCGCATCCTCCACTACGGATTTTACTGCGCACTCAGCGGTGCCGAGTCCGTGAGGGTGAGTATTTTGTGACCGAATTGCCTTGTGCGCCACACTTTGTTGTTCAAATTCATCGTTGTCTTCATCTCGCACAAAGGCCTCCCATGTTTCTGGCGACACGAAAGGATACCTCGTGAAGGGCGTGAGATCCTTGGCCACGTACTGCGTCACAAGAGTGCTCTTAAAATTCTTCCATGCTTTTTCCATTGCGAGTAGCGCGTGCCTTTGCACGAGTTCCTGTACTTCTGCTGGGATCTCGAACGAATTTGTAATTTCCTCCCATAGCTGATTTTTGTGATCCTTTGCCAAATCTTTCCAGCTTGCTATGGTGATGGGGACCCGTTGCCTTCCAATTATCCCGCAGGTAGTCCGAAATGATGCTGCTGCTTTCTTCGGTTGCAGAGGGACCCCAACCGGAGAGACCTCCGTGATTGTCATTCGGCCCTCTGGCCTTTTCGATGCTCCTCGGCTACGCTTAGTTATTCCAATCTTGGGAGCGTGAGACCCAGATGACGACGACGACGACTGTGTGGACACCATATCTCTTCTAAGAAAAAGCTATTGCGGTATAAGCATATTTTCTATTTTAATTCCAATAATTATGATAATAGTAATCACCCAAACAATTATGATAATAGTAATCTTGGCATATGAATGACTTAAACAACATATTGATATAAGAATCAATTAAGTCATTGCAAAGAATGTATGTACTCAACATGAACATCATATATGACATATTTAACATTAGCATGGCATTCATAACATTAATGTATTTACATGCTAATCCTTTTGTAAACTTAACATATATGATCAACACATGTATAGAAACAGATTTAAAGAAGGAACATGACTACAATCAGTATTTCAAGAACATAACATGTTGATAATGATTTTAATTTGCTATCAGATATAGGGTTGCAACAAAACTTTATTATTGAGCTCTAGAATCAAATTAATGTAGAAAACCTATCAACCCACCGCCGGGAGAGGGAGCGGCGTCGAGAGGGAGCGCGTCGGGGAGGAGCGGCGTCGGAGGGAGCGGCGTCGGGAGGGAGCGGCCGGGGAGGAGCGGCGTCGGGAGGGAGCGGCGGGGAGGGAGCGGCGTCGGGAGGAGCGGCGGGGAGGAGCGGCGTCGGGGCCCGAGCGGCGTCGGGAGAGGGAGCGGCGTCGGGTCGAGCGGCGTTGGGAGAGGAGCGCGTCGCAGGAGCAAAACCTAGCTAGCAGGGGGCGTTGGAGAGTGCGTTAGCGCGGACTAGAACTAGCTGCTCGATCGGTATTTAAAGGAAAACTATCACATGCGGTTATATAAATGGAACCGTCTGTGATATCAATATCACAGACGGTTCTACATATAGAACCGTGCGCGATAATAAACTATCACGACGGTTATATTTATAGAACCGCTCGTGATAGTTTATTATCACAGACGGTTATATATGTAGAACCGTCTGTGATATTGATATCACAGACGGTTCCATTTATATAACCGCCTGTACATTATACAGTTACTAACACTTAGTTCCTATAGTATGTGCCTGTACATTGTACAGTTACCATGGAATACAGTTACTTTTAGGAAAAAACGTAAGCATAATCATAAATAGAGGAATTTCTAGTTCTTGAGTCATTTTACAACTACAATGGAATATATATAGTTATATGTATTACACTTGGCTATTTCATTTTAAATAAAGCCCTTCACGATGATCGACACGCATATAGCTTGCTTCATCTCCTTGTTCTTCCTCGAGCCTGATGCTGTCTCCGAATGGAGGTAAATCATCAAATTGATTGTACTCTTCCTTATCCACAACATTCTCAACACCGACAATCCTTCTTTTTCCCTGAAGAACTACATAGCGCTTCTTATTTGCCGGGTCAGTTACATAAAATACTTGAACAACCTGCCTCGCGAGTACAAATGGTTCGTCTTTGTATCCTACACATTCGAGATCCACGGTAGTGACGCCGTACTTGTCGACCTTTACACCCCGTGGGAGTTGGACCCAACGACACCGAAATAGAGGAATCTTGAATATTACGTAGTCAAGCTCCCAAATCTCCTCTACAAGCCCGTAGTACGAGCTTGGGCCAGCGGTACTGACATGCGCATCATAGGCATCTATGCGGACACCTGAGTTCTGCACTGTGCTCTTTCTATCCTGATCTGTTGTATAAAATGTATAGCCATTAATGTCATATCCTTGCCATTTCACAATTGTAAATTTTGGTCCTTTTGCCAACCATTGTAGTGTTTCACTTGACGACCTCCTAGTCAATTGCGCCTTCAACCATTCGTTGAACTGACGGTTGTGTTGTCTCGTGATCCAAACTTCTGACTGGCCTGCATTCTCTTGACGTAGCATGTCCTTGTGCTCTTCAATATATGGGGTCACTTGGTCATGTGTTGTAAACCGTGAAATGGGCTTGAGCATACGTATTTTGATCCGAGTTATTGCTTTCCTTCCGATAGTCCCGATACCTCTAGCCTCCCCTCGTGACGAGATAGAGGTACACCTATCGGCTCGACCTGAGCCATGTAGTCAATGCAGAATTCAATGACCTCTTCTGTTGTATAACCCTCGATGATGCTACCCTCCGGTCGAGATCGATTGCGTACATAGGACTTGAGAATTCCCATGTACCTCTCGAAAGGGTACATGACGTAGAAACACTGGGCCGCATATTTTTATCTCTTTCACAAGGTGGACAATGAGATAGACCATGATATCAAAAAATGATGGAGGGAAATACATCTCTAGATGACAAAGAGTTGTCACCACCTCGGTTTGCGAGCATCTAGTCCATCGGGATCAATGACCTTCGAGCAATTGCGTTAAAGAAATAACATAGCCTTATGATTGTCACTCGAACCTTGTTCGCAAAATACTTCTAATTGCAACAGGTAGCATTTGTGTCATTAGCACATGACAGTCGTGAGACTTCATGCCAATTAATTTCAAATGTTCCATGGAAACAAGTTTCTTCATGTCGGTGGAGGACCGGATGGAACTTTCACACCACGTAAGGACCGCATGCCAGCTTCTCTCGGACTTAGATAGAGTGTAGCAAGTCGGGGAAGGTACGTCCGCCTTTAGCGGTCTCAATCGGTGCTAACTCGGTCCGTGTGTTCATAGCGACCAAGTCACGCATTGCGTTAACACCATCCTTTGTTTTATCGAATATTCAAGAAAAGACCAATCAAACTGTCACATACATTCTTCTCTACGTGCATAACATCGATACAATTACGAACTTCTAAGTGCTCCCAATAAGGCAAGTCCCAAAATATCGACCTCTTTTTCCATATGTTCTTCCTCAATTTACGTCCCTTTCAAGCACAACGCTTATATCCTTGACCATATCATACACCTCTTTCCCACCGAAAGGTCTTGGTACCGAGTCATCCTCTTTTTTCCATCAAATTGTTTCTTCATCTTGCGGTATGGGTGATACTTTGGAAGGAACCTACGGTGACGCATGTACAGCTTTTACGAGAGTTGTTCAACCACATACTCTCGGATAATCTAAGCAATCGCGGACACGCTTTGGCTCCTTTGTACTCAACCCCGACAGTTACCAAGGGCGGGAAAATCATTAATGGTGCGAACAACATGGCGCGTAAAGTGAAGTTCTCTCGCTTGTCCGCATCCCATACATGTACACCTTCGCTCCACAAGATTGTAAGATCTTCCACCAATGGTGCTAGGAACACATCAATATCATTGCCAGGTTGCTTCGGCCCTTGGATAAGTAGTGACATCAAAATATACTTCCGCTTCATACACGACCAAGGAGGAAGGTTGTACATGCACGAGTCACGGGCGGTGCTATGTCGGTGCTCATGTTACCAAAAGGATTCATTCCATCCGTACTCAACCCAAACCTTATATTTCTTGTTCCACACCGAAATCTACAAACATCCTATCGACGCTCCTCCACCGGGCGTAATCAGAACATGTCTTATCATTCCGCTTTTCTTCGCCGCTCCCAAAGTGCTAACGCATCAATCTTGCATCCTTGCGGTTTGCAAATAAACGCTCAAACGGGGATTACAGAAGATACCACAACACCTTAGCAGGAGGTCCTTGCTTCACCTCAATGCCCTTCCCATCATCAGAGTCATTTTTACGCTTGTATCGGGATGCTTTGCACACCGGACAAACATGTAAGCTAGCATACTCTTTACTGACAGATACAATCATTCGGACATGCATGTATTCTTTCTACTTCCATTCCTAATGGACAAAGAATCTTCTTGGCTTGGTAGGTGGTTCTTGGCAACACATTTCCAATTGGAAGCATGTCCGCTAGAGACCTAACAATGCCGTGAAACTCTTGTTGGACCAACCATTGCTTGCCTTCAATTTCAGCAGTTCTAGAACCGATGACAACCTCGTATTGCGGCTTGCACCGAGAATAAAGGTTTCTCCCAGTCCTCCATCAAGCCCTCGAATTTACCAAACTCTCTCACTATAGATCCTTCGCATCACGTAACATCCGATCCGATTGTCATCCTGTGACTTATCCTCATGATCGAAAGAATACCCACAAATGGCATATCGTTGTTGTCTCCCTCAACTATGTCATTACTACTTTCTTGTGTACTCTTCTCTTCACCGTGACTAGTCCAACATTTGTACCCTTTTCTGAAACCCCTTCGAATCAAGTGAGCTTCAATCTGTGAGTTGCTAAACATCTTGAGATTATCACAATTAATGCATGGACAAGACATATATGATATCCCTTCTTCAACATATCCAAATTTCGGCCGCTCTTCTAAATGCAGACACGCCATTGATGTACTCTTCACTCACACGGTTCTCAATGTACATCCGCCGTCCATCTACGCTACACAAGTAACAAATTAAAAGAATGTTAGCCAGTACTTACCCATTCTGAAATCAAGCAAACTAACAACCTCTTTCTAAACCTAGCTAGCTAGATTTAAGCTATTAATTGAGTACTAACCTCGATCGATCACTAAGAAGACGGCGATATGTTTTCACCCGAACTCCCTAAAGCCACCGCCTTGCTCCACCGATGCAGCGCAATAATGACGACAGAACTGTGTCGACGCCCAGTAATTAATATGGTGCAGAATATCAAAGACGGTTCCAACCACAAATGGTCTGCAGTGAAATCAATATATCACGCATTTGGTTCGTATAATAACCGTCAGAAATTATCACTGCATCGCTTCTATATACGACCCGCCTGTGAAGTCAACAATATCACGACGGTTCTTAATACCAACCGCTCAGTGATTTTAGCGTATCACGCACGGTTCATATATAGAACCGCTCGTGATAGTCGAATTTTCACGCACGGTTCTTAATACGAACCGCCTGGTGTCGATGCGCACTACGACGGTTCATATTTCCAACCGTCTGTGATAGTTCACGCCCCGCCTCCCTGAGATATCTCAAAGGGTACTATTATTACCCTTATAGGGTAAGCAACACCGAGTGAACCCCCTGGCTATCAGCGCGATCTCTTTCTCCCCCTTCTCCCTCGGCGCTGCTCGAGCCCCGCCACGCAGCGCACCGAGGTCGAGCTATTTCTATTAAATCGCCGCCGGCATGTGGGTCCCACCGTCGCCGATCGCACTCAACGCTGCTGACCACCGACACCGGCCCCGCTTGTCGAGACCGTCGCTATAGCACTTTTCACGACGGTTGTTTATTCAAAACCGTCGCGATAACCGACTTTTCACGACGGTTGTTTATTCAAAACCGTCATGACGCCGCAACACAGATGGTTGTTTATTAAAAACCGTCTGCGATAACCGACTGTGATAATGAAAAGTCAGAACGTATCTCTTGTGTTTCGTAACGTATCTCCTTCGTTATACGAGCGCCTATTTCATTAATGTTTGGTATACGAACCGTCTCTTGAAGGTTAAATATGCGCCGTGGTCTTCTACATACGCACACTCTCATCTCGTGTTGTTCTTGTGATCACGCATATCTCCTACGCATCGTTCTTACTAGCTACCAATTAATATGGATTCTAGTAATTGTTCTTCCGATCTCCTTCCTCTCATCTATCCATCATGAGTTGTTCGGCCGTAACCTTACAAAGCGCCAATAATCCACATCTAGAGCAGCTCCTCCGCCACGCCCGCTCTCCTCCTCGATTCCCTTCCATCCGTCACCGACCTCATCATCCGCCGACGACGGAGGTGTTTTCTTGCCGCCAGAAAGGGAAACCGCGCTAACCTCGTTCTTCTCTACAATGTGCACAAAGCGGAGGAAGCATTTGTGGCAATGGAGAGATTGATGGATAGCATTGCCGCCAAGCGTAAATGGCGATTCGAGGAATCTTATCATGCTATCCTCTACGAGCTTATGACGTACGCTACTGATCATTTGCCAATGCTGGAGGAGGAAGTGCTGAGGACAAGGACAATCTTAACGGCGTTCGAGAACTCAGCGGGCGCTCCTCCATGTCCCAAATTCGAAGAAGAAGCGTACGAAGCCCAGAAGATTAGAATTTGGCAATCTCTTTATCTCTGCGACATTTGTAATAAATTTGCCTCGAATTGAAATTAATAAATTTGCCTTTTATTTTGTGATCCCCTGTCTCTGTACGAATTTGATTGGTTGTTACTATGACAGACGGTTTGTAATAAAAAATCGTCTGTGATAATTCCAGATTATCACAGACGGTTTTAATACTGCACCGCTCAGTGATACTAAGTATCACGACGGTTCATCAAGAACAACCGTCTGTGATACTCGTATTCTCCGACGCCGCCTACATAGACGGTGTCCAAATTTTTTTGTTACATACCCTTTGAAAACAAGCAAATGCACACGGAAACACAACAACACACATTCAGATCTATTACAGGATAACA
This sequence comes from Bonia amplexicaulis, assembly GCA_036346245.1. NCBI lineage: Eukaryota > Viridiplantae > Streptophyta > Magnoliopsida > Poales > Poaceae > Bonia > Bonia amplexicaulis. Next base: position 20,259,444 of record CM070747.1, on the reverse strand, counting down.
AGCTAACGAACCCTTCATGACACGACGGTGCCGCTGAAAAAGACACACTTACGACACTTACGGCCGGCAAGAGTGTGTTGTCCAATGACCCGCCGTGTGCGACGGAGGCGCTAGCTCATAGCGGAGGGGAGAAGTAAATTTTTTTGTTACAGGATAACAAGCTAACGAACCCTTCATGGCACGACGGTAAGGTGAATAAGACACACTTACGACACTTACGGCAAGAGTGTGTTGTCCACCTCCCGCCGTGTCATGACGGAGGCGCTAGCTAGCTCACAGCGGAGGGGAGATGCATGCAGGAAAGCTAGCTAGTGGATGAACTCACCCGTGACTAGTACCGGTGGAAATGTAGATGGGGAGTTAGTAATAAGGGCCGAGCAGTGGGAGGAATGGTGTCTGTCATTCGATGTGGAGAGAATGGACAGGTGAGATGGAAATCCAGGGTATACACCAATTATTGGTTATCGATCGATTACCACAGACGGTTATTAAAATTAACCGTCTGTGTTGTCTTGCTTATCACAGACGGTTTGTTTTCGTAACCGCTCGCGATTTTCGCGACGGTTCTTAAAACGAACCGCCTCGTTGTCTCGCTTATCACGCACGGTTCGCTTTACGAACCGTCGTGTTGTTCAGATTTTACGACGGTTTCTATTAATAAACCGTCTGTGAAAATATCACAGACGGTTTCCCTATGAACCATCTGTGATGTAGTCGTCCAATTTAGCCTCTTTTGTAGTAGTGGTACTGATCAGTACTGAGCTACCTACCCGGCTATCGATAGCGTTTGATGAATTGTACTGCTGTACGTACATGAGTTTGTTCGATCTCGGTTGGAGCTTGCATATGCATGCTTGATGCATTCGTTGATGTTAAATGGTGCGGTTGTCGTGCTCATGGTCGGCGGCAGCGGAGCTCAGGAGACCTCTGGGACTGGGAGGGATGAAGATGAGAACACTGGAGCGGAGGAGCACCTGAGTGAAGTGCGTTGTGAATGGCTCGCCGATGACTCCCATCCTGATCTGCAAACGTGAGCTCGATTTATTGTGTTGGGCAAAATGAAATGATTCGGGTTTGGTTGGTGGGGACGAATGCTTGGTGTATGTTATAATTCGTTCATTCAAATAGGTTGGTGGATTCCGCCATCCGACGGGAAACACCAGGATCGGACGTAGGCACGGCACCATTATCCTAAGAAGAGGGTTCAAATTTTTGCTTGGTTTGCTGCATTTCCAACCCAAACAGGCCTTATTTTCTACGTACGTTGCACCAACCACAGTCAAATTAAGATAACCGCACACATGCGAAAGTAAACCGCATTCTGGCACTTAACAAAACATTAAACAACAGTAGGTCATCATCGGCCCATTAATTAATCACCAGCTCTCCAACACGTCTTATTACAAAACGATCCCATCTCAGGAAATTAACCCTAACCAAAAGCAACAACTAAACTGGGATTTATTAAAGCATGCATACATAAGAGCAGTTCATTCATCACAAGCAAGCACGTACTACTGCACGCGGATGGATCGATGGAGAGCAGGCATGGGCGAGCAATCAGTGGCGGGTAGCCGGTCTAGCCGATGTAGTACATGGGGTCGGGTAGCTTGAAGGTGCGGGCGCCCTCCGGCGCACCGAGGATGTCGCTCCACTGGTCGCCGATGTTGCCGACAATCACAAAGCCAGAGTCCTGCAGCTTCTGCCGCTCGCTGGACTTGAACGCGACCGCCGACGCCGTGAGCCTGGCCGGCTTGAGCAGCAGCTTCTCCCAGACGGAGTAGCCCTGTCGCTGGAGGTTCTCGGCGGTGATGGCCCTGTAGTCCTCGGACCGGCCCGTCAGGAACACCGGCTTGACGCCGAGCGAGAGCAGCTTCTTGTACAGCCGCTGCGTCTCCGGCAGCGCCGGCGCGCTCCCCTCCCGCACGTACTCGTTGAAGCTCGTCGCGTTGTACGGCGTAGCTCTGTGCGTACATACGCGACCAACACGCTTTAACCATTAGTAAATCGCATACACAAAACGCTCTAATTTAGATCTGCAGACTAAATAAACATACATAACAATGTTGATCTTATATATAAGTGAATTTAAAATGTGGCCAAGTGGATGCGATTGTTGATAAGGTAGCCAAGTGGGCAATATGTATGTATCTGGCATATACGATCGATCCTACACGATGCAGCCATCACAAGTGGACAATATGTACGTATCTGGATAAGATTAGTATATTTTTGCTCGTGATGCATATGGCCCGGTCTCTGTGATCGAGAACCAGCATATAATAATGTCTACTTCCCGTTGATTTCTTTCAATTCACTTCTACAGCACTTCAGTTTATTGATTTTCTGGAAAAAAATTCAATACTTATTCAAGTAAAAAATTGTCCATCCTCTTCTTCCTGACAGAGAGCATGCGCGACCTATTTTAACATTTTAGATCGATTTAAATTTGTATGAATATTGAGGTTAGTTACTGATTTTTCTAATAAAAGAAGAGTGTTGATAAATATCATCCGGATATTTTCTTTCTAACCATTATCCAGATTTGTGACCGTTGGATTAGAGATCTAACGGTCACGAATTCTCCCCGCCCCCTCCCAAAAATATCTCCCCCTCCAAAAAAATCCCACCCTCCAAAAAAGGAGCCGTTGGATCTATAATCCAACGGTCTAAAATTTGAATGATTGTTAGGAAGAAAATATCCAAATGATACCTAGACACATCCAAGAAAGAACTTGGTTTGAGAACCAGAATAAGACTTTTTTTAGTTTTTTCCCCTTCCTGTGAGAAACGATTTCTACATGCAATATATCCCTGGTGACTAGCACATATATTTGAGACTTGCTATCTTTGTTATATTACATTATTACGTACCTAGCTAGGCAAAGTCAAGTTATATATTCGACAACTTTGTGCAGCTTGAACCTGACTTTTATCACCGCCCATTTTATTGCACTAACCAAAGGATTCTTCCACGCCAAATTGTCTAGGATTTGTTACTCGTAAAATGTGCATGCAACAATGTTGAGTTTCATCCGTTTGTTTATGAGGACCGTTACGTGCTAGCTGGTTCATCGTAATTTTGTATTAACTTAATTGTAACATCAGCTTAACTTGGTAGCTGTTCTAATTCGTTCTCAAGTTTTCAGTGAGTTAACAAGATGTACTAGTCCAAGTTTTTCCTTTTCTGAACGACAAGATCAGTGCAAGTCCCAGCTCAAATGCAGCCACGTATATACCTGCAAAAATATGCACGTATAATACACGCATAATTACGTACGTATTACTGTACGTACCCGAAGCCATGCTGGGCATAGTAGGGGAGGTTGGAGAGGGAGGTCTCGTCGATGTCGAAGACCCACACCTCCTTGCCGTTGCCGCCAAGCTGCAGCCCCTCGGCGTAGGCGACGGCCTCGTCGACGACGGCCGTCGAGTCGCGGCGGTATTGCCCGGCGAGCATGTAGTTGCCGACGTAGTTCTTGCACCACGCCGGCACCGTCTTCCAGTCCCGAATGTTGTGCACCTCCACGCCCAGCCTCCAGCTGTCGCACCGCAGGCCGGCGCGCCGGCCCAGCTGCCCGCCGGAGCCCAGCAGCGGCCGCAGCGCGTGGATGAGCGGCGCGGCGCCGTCCTGCAGCCTCTCGGCCGCCTCCGCCACTGCCCCCGACGTCGGCATCCGGATGTTCAGCTCCCACGCGCTGCAGGAGCCCGCGGCCGCGAGAGCCACCATGAGAAAGAGTAGCCTAGCCATTGCCATTGTAGTGTGCACTAGCTAGCTCTTGTGCTACCTGAGCTGCTAGCTTAGGGGTGCATGTTAGGCGCTTTAATAGAGGGTGCGTGATTGGCGGGGCCGGGTACACGTCAGCGCGTGGAACACGTTGGGTGATATTTTGCAGAACAAGGGCAGGTTTGAACGGTTGTGATTGGATGAGTGGACGAGCTGTGCGTGTGATCCGATCGATGCGGACAGCTATACATATCGTGCGTATCTGCTCCAATAATGCAGGTAGCCGACAAAGAATTAGTGAAAAAATTATATAAAAAATAGCTTCAGTCCAAAATTAGTTGGCTCAGCCTAGGGTTTAGATTGTGACTAGTTCCGCCCCTGCGTACCGGAGAAAGTTTTCTATGCTCCCGGTGAGTTTGGTGCTACTCATGGTCCCATTCCTTGGAAAAATAGCTAGTCTCAATGATCATGAAAGGTTTCGAATAAAGTTTTTTAGATAGAGTTTGATATAATCAAGCATCCTGAAAATTTTCAACCGGAAATACGAAATACATCAGGAGAATAAAGAAAGACAACTTCAGTCAGAAGTAGCATACCTTCTTCTTTATTATTTCATATTTCCTTTTCAGCAGAATTTGTATTTTATGTTGCTCAACATGTAGATCGGATTTAGATTTAAAATTTTTGTGGTATGATAGATTTTTTTATTAAACCTTTGTGGTACGATAGATTGATTCTATGTCAATGCTATCATATTTTTGGAAATTGTTTATGATCATTCGTATTATATTTTGAGAAGGGAAACAAACAAAGCACCGTAGAAGTGGAAAGCACCGGATATTTTTTCGTTGGGCGCCGTTTTGGAGACGAATGCATTTGTGGCCCCATGAAAACAATTTTTCACAAAATTAGCCCCTTTCTGATCATATTTGCAAATGTAGCCCCTATAAAGTGCTCCTACCAAGTGTAACACTCCAGCCAAACAATGACCTGGAATGCTACCCAACTAGAAGTAAAACAATGATAACTAAATACGTTATACAAAATTTCGGCAGAGCCTTCTTTATTTATCTATCTAAATAAGAGATTTCACAAGCAGTATCAATAATAATAGACAATCCTCAAGTAATAAGATCAATGCTAAGCAATAGATTAAAGATTACTAAAACCTTCATGGATATAATACCTAGAGAAAGAACAAGAGCATCATAAACATTCTAAACTCTTATTACAATTAAAATCCAAGGGTAATAATCAAACGATACTTAGATAGTCCTTGCATCTAATATTTAATTATTTCTTCCTTTATTTCCAATATGGATGCAACGTGCAAGTGCAACAAGTTTATTCCTTCCCTTTCCCATGCATGCCGACCTCATAACGGTACCTAAAAAACAACAACAACAAGAGTGAGTCCAACGACTCAGCAAATATAATAGATAATAACAAGAACATTCATGAACATCACTTCACAAATTCATCCAACAACCATATAAATAAGCCAGGCTATGCAAGATGATCAAAAATCTCTTTATCTCTTTCTCTTTTGCATTTTACCGGTAATGCAAAGTGTGCATCCGTCGATGCACACCCATGCCCGTACCATATGGTACAGGGACCAATTGCTCATACTCCACAAGTATGGGGACCTTTAGCCCGTCATCAACATGACGGGGACCTCAGCGCTTGGTCATCTCGTAACCAAGTCTTCGATAAATCAACATGATTCATATGCGTAAATATCTCAATAAAGTAAAACTTGCATCCACAATATCTATGTACCAGAAATACTCATAAACACCATAATTTGCAATCAACCATAAACATCACCAATCCATCTTTACCACAACCATGAACACATAACTCATAAAATAATACACTATTAACAAGAATCATCATATCCTCATATCCCTTCATAAACCTTTCCAAAAGGAACACAATAAATCACTTTATCATGTTTTTGTTGTCTAAATAAGATTGCAACTACTTGATCTAGGGAAGGCCTAGTGCACAAGCCACAATATTAAAGCAAAACTCTTTTAACAAGCTCAAAAATCGATATGAAGATAGATTCAACATTCCACCTTAGATTTAGCAAATAGAACGGTATATCTTCAAACCTCAATAATTTAAGCTCTATAAGACAAGGTTTCACAAGTCAATACATCAACATTCCTCTATTTCTTTATACATACTTCAACAATTTAGCACAGTGAAATATAGATGAACCTAGCAGTTATACATGCTCATAAGTATCTAAATAAAGGACAGATTAAAGGTTATATTACTAAGGCAATATTCCAACACCTACTTACTTAATCATCTCGAACGGTCAGATTAATTACCGAAGTCAAAAATAATTCAATTTATCCAACAGGATAGAAATTTAAACAATCATAATAATCGTTTTAATTCTTTTTTCACATTCTTCAAAACTCCATGAGTTCCAGTCATGTATAAACAAATTCTTAATCACAATTCTTCAATAACTATTATAAGGCAATATTACATTAATAAACTACACTTCCGAGAATGCTAGTTGACAGTAATTGTGTACCACGCTAACATCTTAATTTGTTAATTTCATACCTTATAAATTAATTTTTATGATTACCACCTCCCACTTAAGTATAGTAAAACTCCACAAGGGATTTTAATACTCTCTTTCAGAAAGGAGAGGAATTAAACTTCAACACGCGAAATAATCCAAAGAAATACATTGATCCAAAGTTTTCCTATGTTAACGAATTTGCAATATAAAACTTTCATTAATAAAAATACCAAGTGAACAAATGAGACAAGTTTCACAACAAGACAAAACTACCACGAAGGGACCAACCTTGCAAATTAACAATGTTCCCAAGTAGCAAAAGCATTTCAATAGTCGAAAAAACAACATTTGCTTCCAAGCACAAGCGGTTCGGACTCTCCTATGGAACTTTTTTTCCAGAGAGCGCCAACTTCTAGTCTCGGCTCGAGTGGAAGTGCCGCGCCGACTTTGCGGAACTTTCGAAGATCGGAAGTACCAGGTTTTGGCCATCGGTAGTTCCGCGCCGATTGTGCAACGACTAGTTCAGAAGCTCTGATATAGCCGTTGCTGTGGCATCTGACCAGGAGCGGAAGTAACAGCATTTGGCCTGTGGTACTTCCGCCCGTTCTGATTTTTCAGGAAGTTGGCTCCAACGGCTAGTTTTTTGGTGTAGGGTATAAATACCCCCTTGTGGCCAGTTGGAGATGTTTTTGCTGTTGTTGTTGAACTCTATTCTGTACTCTTGAGCTAGAGTGAGGTTCTTCATTCAATTGTACATGTGTTGCACTTTGTGAGAAGTGAGAGAGGATCTAGAGTGCATGTGTTACATCTAGAGGTGGACTTTGTGTCCAAATTGAGCTAATGCATTCGTTACACATGGTGAGAGTCAAGCGAGGGACTTGACTTGTTACTCTTGGAGTTTGCCGACTCCTAGACGGCGTTGGAGGCGTCGTGCGCGGTAATTTTTTCAAGAAGGTTGTGAGAAGACCCGGCAAAGTTGGGAAGGTTGGAGCTCACCTACCCGGAGCGGGAAAGAGCTAACACTAGTGGAATTCAGGTGAAAGGCTTAATTCGTGGAGCCAGTCCGATTAGTTCGGGCGTACCTCAACGTAGACTAGGGGAGACCAGCAAGTTTCCGAACACCACGGTAAAAAGGGAACGCGTCAATTGTGGTTTGTTTCCTTATGCTCAATTTATATTCAAGCAATTTACATTCATAGAATTAAATTGATTGCTTGTCATCCTAGGATTGCAAACCTTGACCTAGGTTAGAATTATTAGTACACTTAGGCGAACTTGTTTGTTTTATATACTATTTGTACTAAACCAACTTGAATTTAGCTTCCGTATTATTTTCTTGGTTTAGGCAAATAGAAAAGGTCTTGAATTGATATTAATAATTTGAAGAGAATTTTTAGACCGTCTATTCACCCCTTCTAGTCGCCCTCCTCGATCTTACAGGAGGGCACTAGGCTAGGGGTATGATGATGATGCCATGATGTATGGGCCGCCTCATGTCCTGCAACTGTAGGGGCCCATGAACCATGTAACGACCCAACCTGTCAGCCACCCAGGTAACTTGCCATGGAGCCCAAGAACTTGGCATGGAGCCCAGGAACTTGCCCATAGGGCTACACTGGCGCAGGCAGAAAACTCCGAGACAGAATTCCACTTGGAGGCCGCCTAAGACTGAGAGGACGAAGAAGTAGACTTGCCCTTTAGCTTCTTCCACAAGTGTGATGCCATGCTTGTCTTTCCATGGTGCGTCTGTTGTGAAGGCTCCGATCTTCCGCTGCTACCAAACTTATCATGGTACAAACGAAAAACACGAAAAAGCTCCTCTTTCACATGTGCGAAAGTTTCTGAATAATCTAGGCCAAGACATTCACCTATCCCCTCCATACCTATCTGTAAACCTGTCAACTTTTTTGTAGGAACAAAAATAATAGCAAAACAATATAAGTGTGAAAGAGAACCAAAATATTTAACAAATTTTTCTTCTTTGGTGGGATGATGTCCAAATATCTGATGTTATGGCAAAAGAATACTGAACTTGTTGAAATAATTCTTTTAACTCTACCAGTTCCTTTTGATACATCCGTAAAATATCGGATGTAGTAGTTCTCCTACTAACATGTTGGTATTGTGGGCAAAAGCCGCGTTGGATCATTCTTTCGAACGCGCGACTTTCACCCATCCTAATCGGCTAATCTTCTGAAACAATATATCTAGCAATTTCTTCATGGGCATTAAGCGGGTTGTATACCCAAGTACTTACAGAGCCATCAGCCTCGAAGTTTAGTTGTGTTTGTACTCCTCCCCGGCCTCGGCCTGTCCGCCATCTTGCGTAAGCATGCTTTGTAGTGGCGGTTCAAGTGTCATGTCCCGACAATTTGTCACGAGCACTTAATTTAGCATTACAATAATTACAAGTTGCGATACCTACCGTTTCACCGTCTCGGATTTCCTAGCTCCAGGTCATGTGCTTCCAAAGAATCCGCCGCCGTGCACCATACGGACTCGGATTCGGATTGTCCCCATTGACTCTGGACCGCCCTGGTACTCCTCGTAGCACTCTGTACCGTCCATATGACGATCATCCATGCCGTAATCTCCCATGATTGGCGAGAGCTGACGAGCATCAACGGGGCGGAGGAGGACTAGGGAGCGACGGCGAGCTTACACTAAGTCGTCCATTGTCCTTTTCGAGCTTCGATTCCTCTCGCATCTTGCTTGAGTGTTCCCTGCATCTGTGACTTCTTGGTAACATGATGATTAATTAATAAATAAGAAGTACAAATACAATAAATATACTTGTAAAATAAGAAGTAACAAATACAATAAATATGCTTGTAAAATACAAATAAATAAATAAAGAGTACAGCTGTAATAAATGAAGAAATGAGAAGGAAAGGAGAATGTTCTGTGAAGAAATGTGAATGAATGACGTTGTGATTCTGTGAAAAATGGTGGAGCACTGGAGGCTTGGAGCGGAGTGAAATGTTATTCTGTGAAGAAACTAAGGCTCAGAAATCATGCGTGAAGAAAGCTGCAGAGCGGGGAAGCGAATTTATAAACATTGAATTGGAACGTTGCTGCCATACATTATGTGAACGTTACACTGCCATACGTTGTAAACATGGAATCGCAACGTTCAAATTTTTCAGCTTTTTCCCCGTCCAATCCTCTCTTTTTTACCCGTCCGGCTGCCTCCTCCTCACTTTTTTTCCACCGACCAACCTCTCCTACGCCGCCACGTCTCGTCCTCTGTCCTCCCGCCATCAAGTCGCTGCCTGCCTGCCTCCACCTTTTTCTTCCCCGCCCCGATGACCGCGCCCGCGCCTCCTCGTTGTCTCCGCGGACCGCGCCCTCCTCCGCCTCCGCCTCCTCCTTGGCTCCCTCCCCGCCGCCCCTCCTCCCTCCTTCGGCCTCCCTCCGCCCCTTCCTTCCCAGTGCCGCCACCCTCCATCACCGCCCCTCCCTCCCTCCCGGCTTCCCACCTCCCCAGCCCTCCTCCTCCCCCACCTCCCTCGGCCCCGCCTCCTCCCCACCTCCCCGCGCCCGCCTCCTCCCCGCCTCCCGACGCCTCCTCCTCCTCCCCCTTCCCGCCCCCGCCTCCTCGCCGCCCCTCGGTCCCTCCGCTCCGCCTCCTCCCCACCTCCCCGCCGCCGCCTCCCCCCACCACCCCGGCGCGCCGCCTCGTCCCCCACCTCCCGGCCGCCTCCTCCCCACCTCCCCGCGCCGCCGCCTCCCCCCACCTCCCCGGCCCGCCCGCCTCCCTCCCCCCCCCGCCCCCTCCTCCCCACCTCCCCGGCCCGCCGCCTCCTCCCCACCTCTCCCGGGCTCCGTCGCCGCCGCCTCGTCCCCACCTCCCGGCCCCGCCGCCGCCTCCACCTCCCCGCCGCCGAGGTGACGACCTCAACCGGATCCGCCGAGGTGACGACAAGACCGGCCATGACACGATGCCGAGTTCTGAATCCCGATGGTGGTGTGCTAGTGTGTATGCTTGTATTTGTATAGTTGTATCTTGTATGTGTGCTTGTGTCTTGTGTGATGCTGCCATGTTCATCTTCCCGAGTCCCGCCGTGCCCGCCGTGCTGCCGTGCCGCCCGTGCCCGTCGGCCCGTCGTGCCGTGTCGTGTCGCGCCGCCCACCGTGCTGGATGGTCGGGCCCAGCCCAGCCCACCGTTCGTGCCGGGCCGCACGGCCCGCCACGTGTCGGGTAGGGCCGTGCTTGGGCCGTCTTTGGGCGGCCGTGCTTTAGGCTGGCCCAAAAAAGCACGGCCCAAGTCCCAGCTCTACTCAGGAGACCTCTGGGACTGGGAGGGATGGAGATGAGAACATTGGAGAGGAGGAGCACCTGAGTGAAAGTGCGTTGTGAATGGCTCGCCGATGACTCCCATCCTGATCCGCAAACGTGAGCTCGATTTGTTGTATTGGGCAAAATGAAATGATTCGGGTTTGGTTGGTGGGGACGAATGCTTGGTGTATGTTATAATTCGTTCATTCAAATAGGTTGGTGGATTCCGCCATCCGACGGGAAACACCAGGATCGGACGTAGGCACGGCACCATTATCCTGAAGCTTTCCTCGTATAGGTCACACAAAGAAGAGGGTTCAAATTTTTGCTTGGTTTGCCTCGTATAGGTTGGTGCATTTTCTACGTACGTAGCACCAACCACAGTCAAATTAAGATCAACCACACACATGCAAAAGTAAACCGCATTCTGGCACTTAACAAAACATTAAACAACAGTAGGTCATCATCGGCCCATTAATTAATCACCAGCTCTCCAACGCGTCTTATTACAAAACGATCCCATCTCAGGAAATTAACCCTAACCAAAAGCAACAACTAAACTGGGATTTATTAAAGCATGCATACATAAGAGCAGTTCATTCATCACAAGCAAGCACGCACTACTGCACGTGGATGGATCGATGGAGAGAAGGCATGGGCGAGCAATCAGTGGCGGTTAGCTGGTCTAGCTGATGTAGTACATCGGGTCGGGTAGCTTGAAGGTGCGGGCGCCCTCCGGCGCGCCGAGGATGTCGCTCCACTGGTCGCCGATGTTGCCGACAATCACATAGCCAGCGTCCTGCAGATTCTGCCGCTCTCTGGACTTGTACGCCACCGCCGACGCCGTGAGCCTGGCCGGCTTGAGCAGCAGCTTCTCCCAGCCGTGAGCCTGGCCGGCTTGAGCAGCAGCTTCTCGACGGTGATGGCCCTCTGGTCCTCGGTCCGGCCCGTCAGGAACACCGGCTTGACGCCGAGCGAGAGCAGCTTCTTGTACAGCCGCTGCGTCTCCGGCAGCGCCGGCGCGCTCCCCTCCCGCACGTACTCGTTGAAGCTCGTCGCGTTGTACGGCGTAGCTCTGTGCGTACGTACGCGACCAACACACTTTAACCATTAGTTAATCGCATACACAAAACGCTCTAATTTAGATCTGCAGACTAAATAAACATACATAACAATGTTGATCTTATATATAAGTGAATTTAAAATGTGGCCAAGTGGATGTGATTGTTGATAAGGTAGCCAAGTGGGCAATATGTATGTATCTGGCATATACGATCCTACAGGATGCAGCCATCACAAGTGGACAATATGTACGTATCTGGATAAGATTAGTATATATATTTTTGCTCGTGATGCATATGGCCCGGTCTCTGTGATCGAGAACCAGCATATTATAATGTCCAACCTACTTCCCTTTGATTTCTTTCAATTCACTTCTACAGCACTTCAGTTTATTGATTTTCTGGAAAAAAATTCAATATTTATTCAAGTAAAATTGCCCATCCTCTTCTTCCTGACAGAGAGCATGCGCAACCTATTTTAACATTTTAGATCGATTTAAAATTTGTATGAATATTGACGTTAGTTACCGATTTTTCTAATAAAAGAATTGTCCATCCTCTTCTTCCTGACAGAGAGCATGCGCAACCAATTTTAACATTTTAGATCGATTTAAAATTTGTATGAATATTGAGGTTAGTTACCGATTTTTCTAATAAAAGAACTTGGTTCGAGAACCAGAATAAGACTTTTTTTTAGTTTTTTCCCCTTCCTGTGAGAAACGATTTCTACATGCAATATATCCCTGGTTACTTGCACATACTCCGTATATCAAAGTTGGGGGAGTTCTCCGTCGCTCGCGCTAGCCACGTCGCCCCGTCCGCGCGAGAGCCAGCGCGCGCCGCGTGGAGGAGGAATCTTCGTACGGTCTGGGGTGGCAAATTGCGAAAAGGCCCACATGTTTTCCCGATATTACGTGCAGGTCCTTGGTTCTCGCGAAAAGGTCCTTAGAAATTTTTTTTGCCCCCTCCGTTTTGCTGGATAGCCCCCCGCGTTTTCCGAAATCGCGCGCGGGTCCCCGGTTTTTTCAGACAGGTCCTCGGTTTTCGAAAAACCCTCCGCCTTTTAGAAAATACTTTTTGCCCCGGTTTTCCGTAATAGCCCTTTACCTTCCTCGAAAATTGTTTCGCCCGTTTTGGAAAACTCCTCACGAATTATCGCCTCTTTTATTTTTTTTTCAGATGGTGGTGGCGGCGTGGCGTAGCGCCAGCAACGAGGCTAGTATATTTGAGACTTGCTATCTTTGTTATATTACATTATTACGTACCAAGCTAGGCAAAGTCAAGTTATATATTCGACAACTTTGTGCAGCTTGAACCTTACTTTTATCACCGCCCATTTTATTGCACTAACCAAAGGATTCTTCCACGCCAAATTGTCTAGGATTTGTTACTCGTAAAATGCGCATGCAACAATCACTACTACAAAAGAGGCTAAACTAGATAGCTACATCACAGACGGTTCATACGGAAATCGTCTGTGATATTTTCACAGACGGTTTATAATTGAAACCGTCTGTGAAAATCTAGACAACACGAGCGGTTCGTTTTAAGAACTGTCATCAAATTCCTGAGCGGTTCGTAAAACGAACCGTGCTGTGATAAGCGAGACAACGAGACGGTTCGTTTAAGAACCGTCAGGAATTTCACGACGGTTCTTCAAGCGAACCGTCTGTGATAGCGAGACAACACGAGCGCTTAATTTTAATAACCGTCTGTGGTAATCGATCGATAACTAATAATTGGTGTATACCCTGGATTTCCATCTCACCCGTCCATTCTCTCCACATCAAATGACAGACACCAGTTCCTCCCACTGCTCGGCCCTTATTAATAACTCCCCATCTACATTTCCACCGGTACTAGTCACAGGTGAGTTCATCCACTAGCTAGCTTTCCTGTATGCATCTCCCCTCCGCTGTGAGCTAGCGCCTCCGTCACAACACGGCGGGAGGTCGGACAACACACTCTTGCCGTAAGTGTCGTAAGTGTGTCTTGTTCACCTTACCGTCGTGCCATGAAGGGTTCGTTAGCTTGTTATCCTGTAACAAAAAAATTTGCTTCTCCCCTCCGCTATGAGCTAGCGCCTCCGTCATGCGACACGGCGGGTCACATTGGACAACACACTCTTGCCGTAAGTGTCGTAAGTGTGTCTTGTTCAGCGGCACCGTCGTGTCATGAAGGGTTCGTTAGCTTGTTATCCTGTAATAGATCTGAATGTGTTGTTGTGTTTCCATGTGCATTTGCTTGTTTTCCATGGGATGTATATGTGAAAATGTGTGATGTAGTCAATTTTGAGAATGAGAAAATATGTAAAGAAATATACTGTGTGAATGCCGCTGGTTGGTGTTGTATATGAATGCGCGTAAGCTGTTGGTGGTTGATCATGAATGCAGCTGGTTGGTATTTGTCTGAAGTAATACAGTCGACTTATCTCAGACGGTTCTACACTTATAACCGTCTGTGATGTGATATAAATATCACAGACGGTTCTACACTTATAACCGTCTGTGATAGTATAATATCGCAGATGGTTGCAATTTATAACCGTATGTGATATTGATATCACAGTCGGTTCTACGTGTAGAATCGTCTACGATAATCCTCCCTATAATAATCTCCGGCTAGGGTTTTCCGCGCCGTATGCTGCAGTTATATTCTACATCTAAATCCCGATCGTCTGTCGCCTCGCCACCCGAGCCCTCGCCGCCGCCTCCCGAGCCCTCCGCATTCGAAGACCGACGCTCGGCTCACCTCCATGCCCGGCACCTCCGCTCGCCCGCCTCCCAGAGCCCTCGCCGGCCGCCTCCCGAGCCCTCGCCGGCCGCCTCCCCGACCCCTCGGGCCGCCGCCTCCCGAGCCCTTGGCGCCCCGTCGCCTCCCGACCCCTCGCGGCCGTCGCCTCCCGACCCCTCGCCGGCCGTCGCCTCCCCGACGCATATGTACTAAGGTAACCTTGTGATGCTATGATTTGCTTCATGTTAGAACTCCAAATCCCTGCAAATGTTAGAAAACACACTAGGAACTACTTACCCGTGCAAATGTCAGTTCATGTGCTCCTATTCAACTTATTTTTCAACTAGCTGATGCGTACATGGCTTGCTCATATGATACTATGATTTGCTCATGACTAAAAGCAAGACGTTTCCCTGTATGGCCACATAGAACTTTGTTTAGAGACATTATAGTAATAATATATGCCAAATAGACCTTCAAAGGGCATGAAGCAAGTGGTACACTCCAGTGTATCGGATTCAATGAACTTGATACACTGGTTTGTGCCATTTGCATCATAGCCCTCATGCCGCCTCCCTCCCTCTACTCCTCTCCTCTCTTCCAATTCAATATGATCACTTATTTTATCCTTATAGACCCATCAATTGAGCAACATGTCATCCGCGCATTCTTCAACACCATCGCGGGGCGCCCGCTCCAACATCAAGACGCCAAGGAAGAGGGCTATCAAAGAAGCCTGAGGGCAGATTTACCATCACAGCGGTCGATGCATCTGGGGTCTCTTTCCTTCCTCACAAAGCAGTAAGTGCATTCCGAACATTGATCGCAATAGTTGCACGAGAACGAATTGAGATCACATTCAATTCGTGGAAGAACGTTCCTGAGATTCGGAAACGTGAGCTGTGGACCGAAATTTTGGCATTGTTCGAGATCCCAGAAGAACACCAAGACGTCGTGCAACGACAAACCTACCTAGCGGCGTGCAAAGCATGGAAGAACTTCAAGAGCACGCTTGTCAAGAAATACGTGGAGACGGACGAAACGCCTATTCATAAATACCCATTCCTGGAACCACAATGGGAAGAGTTCAAGGCGATGAAGACAACTGAAGACTTCAAAAGTACAAGTGTGGCGCATAAGGCCCTCCAAGCAAAAAACACACACCTCCACAGACTTGGCACGGTGGGTATGCGGGTAAAATCCGCAGATGGAGGATGGAGGATGACTTAGCGACCCAACAGACATCGCCCGCCATTTTCCAATATCCCGGATGAGCGCGCTCGAAATTGGATTAGAGCAAGGTCATCTACAACGACAGCGGGGGACGTCTCCTTTCGAAACTCTGCAGACCAGCAAGTATCCCAGCGTCGGTAAGATATCAATCGAAGTACGTAGCTCATAATTACTCCAAAACTTTGTACGAATTGAAATGACATGTCGTGCTCTTGCAGGAAGAGCTGAGTTTTGAATCTACCGTGGGATCATTCCATGGAACAAGGAGAATGATATGCTCTCGTGGCCAGGAAACAAGGAGCACCCGGCCGTCGAGAGGCCTTGGGCTTCGTTCCTTGGAAACATGGTTTCGAGATGACTCAAATGTATCGGCGTGGGAAGAGAACCAAAGCCGAGCTACGAGAAGAGTTCAAGGCAACTCTTAGAGAGGAGATAATGGGTGAGCTGGCTGATGTAATCAGAGATGAGGTGCGGAAACAAACAGAAAGTCAACAGCCCGTCGCACCCGTGGTAGCTAGCCCGCATAACCGTCCGAGTAGTTGCGCGTCTAATCCGACGGAAAGCGTGGCCAGATTTCCTGTGGACAACATCCGGTAAAATTATTATCTCTCAATGCTTGCTCCATTCATAGACCTATTGGAGTAGCTAATATTGTATCGTTATGTAGGAGCCTCTGAGTGCGGGCTCCAAGTGAGATGTGCATCCGTTCCTTGTACGTTGCTTGGGGCCGTGCATATCGATGCAGTATCGGGGCCGGTGCACGGTAAACCTTAGCGCCGAGCTACGCAAAAGTTAATGTGGATGGTGTGCATGCCAATTTTAAGGTCGTCCCGCTACCGAAGGCCCCCAACGACGAGATCGTGACTCTAGGGCGAGCCATTGGAACATTCATCTAGTGGCCCAAATCGACATCTCCACGAGGCTTCTTCACCGGTGGCGGACCGTAGGGCAAGACGAACCGAGCTAGCGGTGCTATCTCCTACAACGGACAAACGAGCTAGCGGGTGCTATCTCCACAACGGCGGCACGAACCGAGCTAGCGCGGTGCTATCTCCACAGTGCTATTCTCGCCAAAGCAACTTGCGCTGTCGAACCATTACGGTCGTCTACCATAAAGTCGACCTACGGTTGAAAGCGAGGCAAGGGCAAATCAAAGATGAAGGATGATGACGATCCCCCGTACCTGCCATTGTCCCGCAAATTCGTGCTAGGCGAGCCGATGATATTCCATAAAAGCAACTCGTAACCCTAGGACTTGGTTGCCAAACATTACACAATTGGTATATGCAGCAGTCCAATAGGCGAGGCGAGCAGCTCGGTATCATTTGTCAAATTCAAGCGGGAACATTTCCGGCCGAAGTTCGAGATTGTGTCTTCGTGGTGACCTTTGACGATATATTTGATCTTTTCACGCTCAACGCTCTCGGCGCCTCACTGCTTCGATCTTTGACGTTGTAAGTCCGTATAATTCGATCTCATTCACGTCATACCAATATATGTCACAATTTGTTTCTTCTCTGTGTATATATATAGATTCATGCTGACCGAAGCTAGATCATCGAAATTACCAATTGGTTTCGTGGACCCACGCTTGGTCGCCATTGATACCATCAACGAGGATGCATCCTTCGTCGAGAGCTATATTACAACAACACTGCTGGCTCACCGCGATAAGGATTTTGTTCTTATGCCATACAATGAGAACTTCCATTGGATTTTAATTGTAATTATGCCAAAATGGAACAAGGCTATATACCTTGATTCTTTAAGTAAGAACAAATCCAAGTACACGACTATCGCGAAATACTCGATAAGTAAGTACATTGTACATTGTACTCTTTTTCCTTCGAATGACTAATCTAACTTTTTCGAATAACGAAGGTCGTTACGCATACATTCAATAAACACGTGGCTCGACGACAGGGGCCAAGCCCTTGAAACATTCTCGCAATTTTCGGGTATTCACTAGCTACACATTAATTAATCCTATACAACACTTAGCGATAATACCTTTTGATTTAACACATTCTATTTTTGCGGTGCCACCGGCGGAGCCGGGCAACACGTGTGGATACTACGTGTGCCACCATATGAGACTACTCCTCGATTCCTCGAAGATCAGCAATTCTAAGGTTTGTCAATCTTCGCACATTCATTTCATACTTGTCACGTTATATATGTAAGCGCGTTGATTTTCCTATCGACAGGCTGCGCCCATCCCTACATGTGCATTGAAACAGCTGGACTTTGCAAAAATTCGAGGAGAGTTCGCTTGGTTTTTGTGGAGTAAAGTCATCAAATCCAATGGAGAGTTCCACTCCGCACTGTAATTGTGAATTTGTGAATGGATATTAATATCATTTCAATTAATTCATTTGCGAAATGGATGCTTTATGTTTGTGAATAAAATGTGATTTGAATGAAGTGTGATATGTTTGTCAAATGAATTGAGATCTGAATTGTATGTATACATATACCTGTTCATCTGCTTGTTTCAGAGGGCATGGCTAGCATTTCCTGAGGCTAGCCAATAAACAGAAGTAGATTTAGGGGTAGAAAGGAACATCACAGACGGTTTGTAGCTACAAACCGTCTGTGATGTTGAAATATCATAGACGGTTTGCAAGCTACAAACCGTCTGTGATAATTCAACATCACAGACGGTTGTTCGACAACCGTCTGTGATAACCTTCGATTATCATTGACCCATAAATTCAGACGGTTCACAAAACCGTCTGTAATGACGTTTTTGAATCGTCTGTGATGATCTTTTCTGTAGTAGTGAATGTTGAGTTTCATCCGTTTGTTTATGAAGACCGTTACGTGCTAGCTGGTTCATCGTAATTTTGTAAAATAATTTGGTACCACTCGAGGTGCTTGGATGCATTGTAATACATTAATGCCACAAGATCGGCGAAACGGTGGCCAGTCCAATGGATATAGCGCCAGCGGGGCGAAGTTAAAATTTCAACTTTGCGTGAGCTACACAGGTATGTTTATTTTGGCTTCAATCTCTAGCTTTTAACTTTTAAAAGTTAGAATAAACACATCGGTTTATTAATTTTATCTTTTTTTTGCTTTTTTGTATTATTTGTAAAGATATAATAGTATTTTTTTATTTTTCTTTAATTAAATGACTAAAAAATATTCGCTAAAGTATAATTTCAGCCAAAAATCAACAACCGAAAACTAAAAACCACTAAAAAGCCGGAATGAACAGGCCTATTGTATTAGTTGTATACGAGAACATATGTAATCTACTCTGATCTTTGATTTTGAGCAAAATTTTCCGTGCGCTCTGAGCTCGCTTAATTCCACCCTCTTCCGAGAAAAAAAATGCATATAGCAAAATCGATGTACAAAACGTGATTGCTGTTGGCTTGCAGGCTATGGGAATCGGACTGAAACATGATGGCGTGCTGACGGCAACCAGCGCAACGAGGCTAAGTAAGGAATGTGGAGTGACTATTCTCAAGGTGACTAAACTTTTTATATCTTTTAGTTACTTGAAGTTACATTTTTAATCAATTAAAATTGTAGTTATTTTTTTGGAGGAGGCTGCAATTTTAGTTGATTGAGAGTGCAACTTAATGGATCGCGAGTAGGCTACGAGAGCAGAAAACAAAATTTTTCTACCGCGCACACAAGAACATCATGCTTAAGGAGGGATCATGGATCGTTACCACTAGACGCCTTGCAGCAATGAAGAAGAGTTGGAGAAGCCGATCCAACCACGCGCGTCAGTAGTAGTGGAAGTAGTCGATCGTCCCGAACCGATCGTCTCCTCCACGTGATCAACCACACCACGAGCGGATCCAATCAGAGGTTGTTGATGCCGATCAACGCCGCAACGAGCAGCGCCTCCACCGGTATCCACACGTCCGGGCTGGGCGCCGATCGCGAGTGTACCAAGACTCGCGAGCGGCTAGGGTTTGGCTCGGAGGTGGCGGCTACGGATTAGCTCGGGATTATCGGTGCGTTCCTCACCCCTCGCCTCCATATATAGACCTCCTCACTTGGGCCTCGTGGACCGAGGCCCAATAGGAGTCTATCCGGATCTCTATCCGAATTGAGCCCATATCCGAATCACATTCGAATTAGTGTTCCAACCCGTTAAGTGTGCGACCACAGCAGGTTCACGTATACTTGGTCGCGACCGAAACACCTTTCCGGTCACCACATTAATAGCGGCCTCTAGCAAGACATATTAACCCCAAAGTATACGTAAAGATCATATCGGTGAACTCATAATGTTCTCATGTACTAATCCCTTTGCCTCACGATATAGATTAAGCTCAAGGCGAGACCGTGTCATCCTCTTAATAGCTCAATCACTCTCTCGATTCCGTGATGGATTATAAACTCGTGATTGACTCCTCAATCACCTTGGCATGGCCATGCACTTTCATAATCCATTACATCGAGGGCCGAGATATCTCTCCCATAAGGAGGGCAAATTCTATCTTGATCATTCACATCCCACTACATGTTTCATGGCAAACCCAAAGACTACTTTTATGACTACCCGATTCACGGAGTAGTGTTTAGTAGTCCCAAAGTAGCTACTACGCATGCTTGGGAACCATGATGATCTCAAGTCTAAGGATTCCACATAAACACTACTTGAGACCAGCGATGACACATGGAATCTCTGCGGTGTCTCATGGCGGGTCTATCCAACATATGTTCACTAACACATGTCCATATTATTGATTTGGTATCTCCATACCATGATCCATGAGACATGATCATCAATCAATACATATCTCGATCTTTGAATCATATTTGTTCCTCATATGAAATATAATCGGGATCATTTAGAAATAGCAACATTTTGGCATTAAGAGTCTCATGAATAAGTCACATACTCATTGATCAATAATGATAATGTCTATTTCAAGGAACAAAGCAATGTATCATAAACATAGTATGTGATATATTCAACATCTCCATGTTGCCTCTAGGGTATATCACCAACAGGTCTCCCACTTGCACTAGAGTCAACCATGTAGGTATCTAATACCCATTGCCCTAGTGTGAGCCTCATGCTTTGGCTGGGGAAGCGGCTTTGTCAACGGATCTGCAATGTTCAAATCCGTGTGTACTTTGCATATCTTAACATCGCCTCTCTCACAATCTCGCGGATGAGATGAAATCGCCGTAGAATGTGCTTGGACTTACAGTGCGATCTAGGCTCCTTGGCTTGCGCAATGGCTCCACCGTTGTCACAAGAGAGGTCCATTGGGTGGAGGCACTAGCCATCACACCAAGCTCGAAACAAATTTCTTGATCCAAATGACCTCTTTAGCGACTTGAAGCCGCTATGTACTAAACTCATTGTAGAATCAACAACTGTCTCACCTTGGAACTCTTCCACTTACCGCACCGCCATTCGAGCGTAACACAAATCCCGATTGCGATCTAAAATCATCTTTGTCGGTTTGGAAGCTAGCATCGGTGTAACCATTTACAACGAGCTCTTCCTCACCCCATAGACGAGGAACACATCTTTAGTTCTTCTCAAGTACTTCAAGATGTTCTTTACTGTAATCCATGACTTTCACCGGATCGATGGTATCTACTCGTAGCACTTAAAGCATACGAGACATCGGGACGTGTACAAAGCATGGCATACATAATGGATCCAATAGTGAAGCATATGGAATCGCATTCATTTTATCCCGCTCATCGGTGTACTAGGACACCGATTCTTGCTAAGATTTATATCATGTGACATAGGTAGGAAGCCTTTCTTGGAATCTCGCATGTTGAACCTTTTCAACACCTTGTCAATGTACGTATCTTGGCTTAATCCAATCACCTTTTGATCTATCTCTATAGATCTTGATGCCCAGAATATATGCCGCCTCTCCTAAGTCTTTCATAGAGAAACTACTTTTCAATGAAGACTTAATGATTCGAGCATAGGAATGTCATTTCGATCAATAATATGTCATCCACATATAAGACCGTAAACACGAGTGCGCTCCCACTAGCCTTTTGTAAACACAAGGCTCTTCTTCGTTCTTGATGAAACCAAACCCTTTGATTACTTCATCAAAGCGAATGTTCCAACTCCGAGATGCTCGCTTTAATCCATAAATGGATCTTTGCGGCTTGCATATCTTTCTAGTCGATTGCGGATCGACAAAATCGTGGGTGTGTCATGTACACATGCTCACTCGATTTCCATTAAGGAAAGCTGTTTTGACATCCATTTGCCATATTTCATAGTCGAAATAGCGACAATCGCTAGAATGATCCGAATAGACTTTAGCATTGCGACGGTGAAAAAGTTTCATCATAATCAACACCTTGAATTTGTTTGAAACCTTTGGCCACCAATCGCGCTTTATAGATGTGAACATTTCCATCTATGTCTATCTTTTCTTGAAAACCCATTTGCACTCAATGGTTTTAACACCATCGGTGGATCAACCAAGTTCCAAACTTGATTCTTGTGCATGGATTCAATTTGGATCTCATGGCTTCAAGCCATTTCTCGAGTCTGGTCCCACCATCGCTTCTTCATAGGTCTTAGGTTCATCGTTGTCTAACAACAATATATCCCGTTGTTGAGTAGTCAAGAACATGTACCTCTCGGTACACGACGTGACCTCTCGACCTCGTGGTGCCGGTGTGTCCAGCAGGTTCTTCAACAGTTTGTTCATCTGTTGTGGTTACGTAGAGCTGAAACGTTTTCGGTGTTTCTCGAATTTCTTCAAGTTGCACCATGCTCCCACTATCCCTTCTTGAGAGAAACTCTTTCTCTAAGAAGACACCATGCTTGAGCGACAAACACTTTGCCTTCTTCTTGATTATAGAGTAATATCCTTTTGTTTCCTTAGGATACCCGATAAAGAAGCATTTATCGATTTAGGACCGAGCTTATCAGTTGTAAACGTTTTACATAAGTCTCACATCCCCAAATCTTAAGAAAAGACAAGCTAGGACGTTGTCTGTCCACATCTCATATGGTGTCTTTTCTCTCGATTTTGATGGAACTCATTTAGTGTGAAAGCGGTTGCTTCAAGAGCGTACCCCAAAAGACAACGGAAGATCACCGTGGCTCATCATGGGCGCACCATATCTAATAAGGTGCGATTTCTCGTTCGATACCCCATTCCATTGAGGTGTTCGGGCGAGTCAATTGTGGAACAATTCCACAATCCTTGAGATGATTACCAAACTCATGGCTCAAATACTCGCCTCCACGATCGGATCGTAGAAACTTGATTGTCTTGCCTAAATGATTTTGCACTTCATTTTGGAATTCTTTGAACTTTTCAAAGGATTCAGACTTATCTTCATCGGTAGATATATCCATATCTACTAAAGTCATCGATAAAAGTTATGAAGCTTGAAAACCACCTCTGGTTTGTTGAGCTCATTGGTCTACATACATCGAATGTACGAGTGCCAATAAGTCACTTGCCCGTTCACCTTGACCGTGAAAGGTGCTTTTGTCATCTTGCCAAGTAAACAAGATTCGCATGTCTCAAATGATTCAAAATCAAATGAGTGCAGAATACCATCTCTATGGAGCTTCTCCATGCGTTTCTCATTTATGTGACCTAGCGGCGGTGCCAAATAAGCGTGGGATTCAAATCATTCGATCGTTGCCTCTTTGTATTAATGTTATAGACCGATGACTCTTCAAGAGTAAGAACATATAACCCATTCACCAATGGAGTATGACAATAGAACATATCTTTGAAATAAAGAGAACAACCATTGTTCACGGATCTAAAGTCATAACCTTCGCTTGTAAACATGAAGCGAAATAATGTTCTTGGAAAGAGATGGAACACAATAACAATTATTCAATTCCAAAACTAATCACGAAGGTAAAGACAATGGCATGGTGCCAACATACCACCGCACAACTTTTGCTCCATTGCCAGCGAAGATCCACTTCGCTCCTCCTCAAACTTCTACTTCTTCTTAGCCCCCGCAACGATTTGCAAATGTGAGCAACCGATCCGGTATCAAATACCCAAGAATCGATAGATGAAGTAGCAAGATTGATTTCTATAACATTTATACCGGGCGAAGTCGTACTTCCTTCTTTTTCTCAAGATCCTCCAAGTACTTTGGGCGGTTCCTTTTGCAATGTCACGATTGCTTCTGATAGTAGCAATCGCATCGAGAGCAGGGCCCTTCTTGACTTGCTTGGCCTTAGAACCGCTCGCGATCTCATCGGAGCTAACTTTCTTTGACCGTGCCTTTCTTTACATAGGGCTTGCCCTTGCCTTTCTGCATCATCATCACATGATGGCTGCTTTTCTTAATGCTTTCCTCGGCTGATTTTAGCATCCCATGCAACTCAGCCAAGGTCTTGTCCATGTTGTTCATGTGATAGTTCAGAATGAATGGCTCAAAGCTCGAGGGCGGTCAAGAATCACATCGAGAGCCAACTCTTGGCTAAGGGAAAACCAAGCTTTCCGGACTCTCAATGTAGCCAATCATCTTAATCACATGAGGGTGGACGGATTCCCTTCGCAAGCACGCACGCAAACAAGGACTTTGAAGTGTTGAACCTCTCACCCTTGCTTGGTTCTCAAACATACCACGCAACCCCACAATGATATTGTGGGCATCGTATTCTCATATTGCTTCAAGCTCGAGAGGACATTGTGGCAAGCATGAGACAGCTCACATCAAGGTAATCATTCGTTTGCTTCTCATAAGCTTTCCGTGCAGCCACAGTAGCATTATCAGGCAAGTCATCAGGATAAGGAGACTCAAGGACATGCTCCTTGCGCTCTTGCTTGAGAACAATTCTCGTGTTGCGATACCAATCCAAAAAGTTCGTTCCATTGAGTTTTCTTTCTCAAGAATAGATCGCAAATTAAAAGAACTGGATGTGGCATTAGTTGACATGATCTACAACAAATAATATGCAAAGTTTAGCACTATGTTCATGTTTGATCTTCCATTAAACAATTTAACAAAAGATACTCCCACTATATGTTTTGTAATCGTCTTCCCTCTAACGACATATAGTGGTCAAGATCCATGTTCATCAAAGTTCTAGTGAGCTTTGGCATCACTGCTAGAAACGTAGTGACGTAGGTAAGCAACACTTGCTAATCACATCTTATGTGACTCTTGTTTGTTGGGTGGCATCCAATGCCCTGGCTCCCAACACCATGCCCCAAGGCCCAAATCTAATTTGATAGCCTTGTCAAGTAAACCAATACTATGCATGTGGATGTCCGACATCCACCCTATTAGATCAAGATAGTTGATGGTACTCGCTTTGGCGGACCTACCAAACAATGATCATGATTCTTATAGGCGCAGCAATTGGAAGGGCATCAAAACAAATTCTTAATTTTTCTTGAGAGAAGCTATTCTATCATAAAAAAAACTAACCCTTAGTTGGTATGGCATGAAAGAATAGTATGACAAGAAATAAACATCACATGCATATAATCACATTATACTGTGAATGGTATGGCATTTTGTATCGTAGTGGTCGCCATCGCCATGGTTCCACGGTGATATTCTTCGCCACACTTCTTGTCCTCTTTGTCATCATGCTTGAAGCCTCCATAGCAAAGAACTAAACTATTACAACTAATAGGTAGCAAATGAATTACATGAGGAGCTCAAGCATCACAAGTCGACACGCAGTCGTTATACAATTAAAGAACGACCTCAACCCGGTGTGATTAATACGACACACAGCCGCCAAAACACACATGCATCACATATGCATCTATGCCATACCATTCACATCATTCCTGCAAAAACAAGTTAGCGTAGAACATATTCTACCGCCCGACATGAATGTGTTTCTATAACAATCTATGCGTGTACGCAACGGCGGTCCCATGCTTAAGGAGGCTACGAGGCGAGAAACAAAATTTTTCTACCGCGCACACAGAACATCATGCTTAAGGAGGGATCATGGATCGTTACCACTAGGCGCTTGCAATGAAGAAGAGTTGGAGAAGCCGATCCAACCACGCGTCGTCAGTAGTAGTGGAAGTAGTCGATCGTCCGAACCGATCGTCTCCTCCACGTGATCAACCACACCACGAGCGGATC
Source organism: Bonia amplexicaulis (assembly GCA_036346245.1). Lineage (NCBI taxonomy): Eukaryota > Viridiplantae > Streptophyta > Magnoliopsida > Poales > Poaceae > Bonia > Bonia amplexicaulis. Next base: position 20,233,804 of record CM070747.1, on the reverse strand, counting down.
CAATCTATAGGTTGTTGATGCCGATCAACGCCGCAACGAGCGGCGCCTCACGGTATCCACACGTCCGGGTGGGCGCCGATCGCGAGTGTACCGGCACTCATGAGCGGCTAGGGTTTGGCTCGGAGGTGGCGGCTACGGATTAGCTCGGGATTATCGGTGCGTTCTCTCACCCCTCGCCTCCATATATAGACCTCCTCACTTGGGCCTCGTGGACCGAGGCCCAATAGGAGTCTATCCGGATCTCTATCCGAATTGAGCCCATATCCGAATCACATTCGAATTAGTGTTCCAACCCGTTAAGTGTGCGACCACAGAGGTTCACGTATACTTGGTCGCGACCGAAACACCTTTCCGGTCACCACATTAATAGCGGCCTCTAGCAAGACATATTAACCCCAAAGTATACGTAAAGATCATATCGGTGAACACGTAATGTTCTCATGTACTAATCCCTTTGCCTCATGATATAGATTAAGCTCAAGGCGAGACTGTGTCATCCTCTTAATAGCTCAATCACTCTCTCGATTCCGTGATGGATTATAAACTCGTGATTGACTCCTCAATCACCTTGGCATGGCCATGCACTTTCATAATCCATTACATCGAGGGGCCGAGATATCTCTCCCATAAGGAGGGCAAATTCTATCTTGATCATTCACATCCCACTACATGTTTCATGGCAAACCCAAAGACTACTTTTATGACTACCCGATTCGGAGTAGTGTTTAGTAGTCCCAAAGTAGCTACTACGCATCTTGGGAACCATGATGATCTCAAGTCTAAGGATTCCACATAAACACTACTTGAGACCAGCGATGACACATGGAATCTCTGCGGTGTCTCATGGCGGGTCTATCCAACATATGTTCACTAACACATGTCCATATTATTGATTTGGTATCTCCATACCATGATCCATGAGACATGATCATCAATCAATACATATGCTGATCTTTGAATCATATTTGTTCCTCATATGAAATATAATCAGGGATCATTTAGAAATAGCAACATTTTGGCATTAAGAGTCTCATGAATAAGTCACATACTCATTGATCAATAATGATAATGTCTATTTCAAGGAACAAAGCAATGTATCATAAACATAGTATGTGATATATTCAACATCTCCATGTTGCCTCTAGGGCATATCACCAACACAACTAAGTGTAACTTTAGTTGCACTCTGAATCACCTGAAATTACAGTTATTTTTTTTAGAGGAGGGCTGCAATTTTAGTTGATTGAGAGTGCAACTTCAAGTGATTAAGAGCTAAAAAAATTTCAGTCGTCTTGACAATAGCAAAACCGAAGGAATATATAGAGGGTGACTTGTGCCGTAATTCTGCCGTTTCTGTGAACACACATAGGCGGCCTGTTAGCCTACGGAAGGGATAAGAAAAACAAAAGGGGGAATAATAAGTCCAAAACATTAGTGCCATCAGAATATGAATTTGCTTTTCCAGGGAGCAAATGTGGGTGACCTTTTCCATTATATAAAACAAATCTAGCAAGAAGCATTGTAAAAAAGAAACAGCCGGAACAGTGGTACAACGACAACTCTCCAATAAATCGAATATTGGAACATGAAATAAAAAAGCATATAATATCAATGATGCAAGATGAATAAGTTTACACATGAAATAAAAATATATAATATAGGATTCACTTCTCCGCGACACATCGGTAATCAGGATTGACCGATAATATGACACAACAAACCGTGGGTAACAAATAGAGATGGCAATGGGTACCCGAAACCCGATACCCGGTGGGTTTTTACTCTATTAGGGCATGGGTCTGAGTTAATTTCCTAACCCATGGGTTTTTTAATGGGCAAAAAGCCCAACCTATCGGGTCTGACGGGTTCGGGTACGTTCCTATAGTACCCAAACCCGTAAACCCATGGGTAATATAAACCCGATCCATAGGAGTTATAAACCCAGGCTCCTAGCCTCCCAAGCAAACCAGCCCAACCTATAGCCCATTAGTCAAGTACAAGGAGAAGTTGATGTCTCTCCTTTTGGTTTTAACTGAGTTGTGAACTGTGAATTTGTAATGATATGCTATGTCAGTGAACTATGAACTGAGAATTGATAGAGTGAACTAGTGATGTGCATTGTGGATTTGTCATTGCTCGTTTCATGCATAGTAGCATATAAATTGAACTTATTGTTGACTTGCTAAGCACTGCACTATCTACAATCTGCACAGCTGTTGTCGGGCATGGGCGACCCGTGGGTACCCGTTACTCGAGTGGGCATGGGTCTGGGCAAAAATCTGCACCCGTCACGGGCATGGGTTTTTTAGTGGGCACATCCAACTTTCATGGGCACGTCCAACTTTCATAGGCACGGGTTTAGGATAGCAAAACCCAGCACGTTTATGCCCGTTGCCATCTCTAATAACAAAGTTATGGGAAAAAAGTGTAACGGTCGTGGTGACCACTGGGCACTGGCCCTTGGGGCCTTGAACAGCACCAGAGTCCCGAAAAAACATGGTAAAGCAAAAACAGCCAGGGTCAGTCGGTCAGATAAAGGAAAAGATGAACAGGAGGACAGTAGCCAAACTGGTCATTGCCAACCACTGCGGCACGAAAAGAATACGATACACGCTAAACCCTGCCAGAATTTGCTGAATGTTAGTTTTTTAGGTTGTGGCTTATTGTATTGGCTTAAAATTTTTAATTCTAGCTTCGTAAGAGAAGGTATGGAGAGAGACGCTAGCGCGTGATTTTGATTGATATAGATGTTAGTGATATGCCCAAAAGGCAATCATAAATAATTCGGTGGCTAAAAGCGATATTGATCCATATGGGATTAGGGTTGTAATGGACCTACAACGTGGAAGCCCATTAGCATGGTCTATAAATATATGGAAGCACGGCTGCAGGTATAAGACCATGCTCTAAAAACCCTGGCCGCCACCTTCCCTCGGCCGTATCCCGAAACCCTAGCCGGGCGCGCGGTGCTAGCACACCAGCGCGCGGCGTTCCATCCGACGTGTGGACTCCGTGGGCGCCTGCTGTCTTCTTCTTGTCTTGATTAGCGAGAAGCGCAAGGCTACTGCGTAGGACGCGAGGAGGATACATTCAGTTCGTGAAACGATCGAGTGTTTCTTCTTCATCAACGCGGATCTACGTTGGACCGAGCTACTCCAACCCTTCTTCCACTGCGCAGCCCATCTAGTGGTAACTATCCATGACTCTCTTACACGCATGCTTTCTGGTTGAACGCGATAGAAAATCAATTGTTGTAGCTAGCGTAGCCTACATGTTCTCCTTCAATAGATGAATTTGATACAGTGTTTACTACAATCGACTTATGGATCCCATCTTAAAAAGACATATCGTTTAAAATCTAGTTACTGTAGCAAAGCTAAAAACCACAAGCAACCAGACCAAAAGAATCCAGCCTGAACTCTATGCTGTTCCAAGCAATGTCCAACTCCAGCATCTACGTATTGTATCCACTAATTCAGAGTGCAATTGCACATATTTTTGCACGTATATACCTGCAAAAATATGCACGTATAATACACGCATAATTACATACGTATTACTGTACGTATGTGTGTACGTACCCGAAGCCATGCTTGGCGTAGTAGGGGAGGTTGGAGAGGGAGGTCTCGTCGATGTCGAAGACCCACGCCTCCTTGCCGCTGCCGCCAAGATGCAGCCCCTCGGCGTAGGCGATGGCCTCGTCGACGACGGCCCTCGAGTCGCGGCGGTAGTGCCCGCCGAGCATGTAGTGGTCGACGTAGTTCACGCACCACGCCGGCACCGTCTTCCAGTCCCGCATGTTGTGGGCCTCCACGCCCACCCTCCAGCTGTCGCACGGCACGCCGGCGCGCCGGCCCAGCTGCCCGCCGGAGCCCAGCAGCGGCCGCAGCGTGTGGATGAGCGGCGCGGCGCCGTCCTGCAGCCTCTCGGCCTCCTCCGCCACCGCCCCCGACGTCGGCATCCGGCTGTTCAGCTCCGATGCGCTGCAGGAGCCTGAGGCCGCGAGAGCCACCATGAGAAAGAGCAGCCTAGCCATTGCCATTGCACTAGCTAGCTCTTGTGCTCCCTGAGCTGCTAGCTTAGGGGTGCATGTGAGGCGCTTTAATAGAGGGTGCGTGATTGGCGGGAGCGGGTGCACGTCAGCGCGTGAAACACGTTGGGTAATATTTTGCAGAACAAGGGCAGGTTTGAACGGTTGTGATTGGATGAGTGGACGACGAAGATTTAGTGAAAAAATTATATAAAAAATAGCTTCAGTCCAAAAATAGTTGGCTCAGCCTAGGGTTTAGATTGTGACTAGTTCCGCCCCTGCGTACCGGAGAAAGTTTTCTATGCTCCAGGTGAGTTTGGTGCTACTCATGCTCCCATTCCTTGGAAATTATAGCTAGTCTCAATGATCATGAAAGATTTCGAATAAAGTTTTTTAGATTGAGTTTGATATAATCAAGCATCCTGAAAATTTTCAACCGGATATGCGAAATACATCAGGAGAATAAAGAAAGACAACTTCAGTCAAAAGTAGCATATCTTCTTCTTTATTATTTCATATTTCCTTTTCAGCAGAATTATATTTTCTGTTGCTCAACATGTAGATCGGATTTAGATTTAAAATCTTTGTGGTATAATAGATTTTTTAAAAAACCTTTGTGGTACGATAGATTGATTCTATGTCAATGCTATCATTTTTTTTGGAAATTGTTTATGATCATTCCTATTATATTTTGAGAAGGGAAACAAACAAAGCACCGTAGAAGTGGAAAGAACCGGATATTTTTTTCGTTGGGCGCCGTTTCGGATAGGAATGCATTTGTGGCCCCATGGAAACAATTTTCACAAAACTAGCCCCTTTCTGATCATATTTGCAAATGTAGCCTCTATATATACCAATGGTACCAGGCACGGCAGGTCCAGGCCCAGTGCGCGGCGTCATCTCGCCTAGCCTCGGGCATGGCAGGAGACCTGCCACATGCGCCGGGGGGTAAATGACTTGCCCCCCACGCTGGCGAGGACAGGTGACCTGCCCCATATGGGGTGCATAGCCGGAGGTATGGCGTTGTAGCACAATTTTAAATGTATATATATTTTTGTAAGAATTTTTAAATATAGCAAAAGAACTCAAACAAAATTATAATTTTTTGTAGAGCCTATGGAAATAGTGTACTTACTTGTGTAATTTTTTTTATAATTTTATCCATTCCGAATGTTTTCATAAAATTCCTACAAATAGTATAAGTAAATGAATTTTTGAGAAACAAATTGGAGTGGATAAAATTATGAAAAAATCACACAAATAAGTACACTATGTCGGGAGGCTTCACAAAATAATTTATAATTTTTAGAGCCTATTTTATATATTTAAAATTTTCTACAAAAAATATAATGGATTTTTTTGAAAATATGTTGCAGGTGTCAATAGGCTCCACAAAAAATTATAATTTTTTGAGCTCATTTGATATATTTAAACATTTCTACATAAAAATATATGTATATTTAAAAATGTGCTACAACGCCATAACTTCTGCCATGCCCCCATTGGGGCAGGTCGCCTTCCCCCTTGGCGTATGGGGCATGTCTCCTACCGCGTCCGGTACCCGTGGTAGGAACACTGTATACGGGCTATATTTTTTCTCGTATTCGTTTGCGTTGTCTGTGATGGGCTAACATATTTTTTATATTTTTCAATTTTTTAAATTTAATTATGTTAAATAAGCCTCTCTCATTCTGTTGTTTTTTCCACCATTCAATGTTTTCGACCATAAGCTTTCGGCTTTCAGCCGAACCGATCACCACCTTACTCCCTCCGTTTTCGATTACTTGCATTTTTTTACTGGGCACATATATTTAGGCAACCGTTTTTTGTTCACATTATAACAAAAATGTCCCAGCAACAAACTACTCTGATGAACAGTAATCGCAAAAAAATTGTAAAGCATTGTATTTTTTGTTATCTATACAAGCACATGAGCAAAAATTTGTATTGGGAATAGCAAAGTGCCAAATATTCGGGGAAAAAACTTGGTCAAAAATGCTAAGTAAACAGAAACGGACGTAGTAAAAATATGATTAAAAAGAAGCTAGTTTTGCAAAAAAGATTTTCAGGCCACAAATGCGAAAAACTAGCCGTTTTGTATGACAAAAGCAGGCTGTGACGGCTGTGATTGGACGAGAGGACGTCCTATGCATGTGATCCGATCCATGCGGGAAGGCATGCTGGGATATCTTTCATTTTTCTGTACGTACGTACGATGTGTTGAGAAACCGACGCTGGCGACCAGTCCGATCAGGTTTTCTATTTAGAATAAGAACGAATAGATTGAACACATAGAAAGATAGAGAGAACTCCTGGTCTTTCTTTATTGCTTTCGATCGTGTGTACATAATGAGGGGGTATGACTCTCTATTTATAGAATACGGTGGGGTGTCCAATCATGACAGGACTCTTGGACGTGGGCCCAGTTTCCTAACACTCCCCCTTGGGCACTCACCCAACATGCTTATGTCTCGTCAAAATTCTATAAAAACCCAATGGGAAAAATTTGGAGAAAGAGTACATGATACATGTGCTGCTGCGATGCACGAATTGCCTCATTAAAAACCTTGGTCGAGAAACTTCAGGAAAACTCGTCAAGGGAAAAAGAGTACAATTCACCCAAATACATTTAGTCTTCAGGACTTTATTCCGTTGGATACTTGATCTTCATGATTAAAATTTACTATCGGGCTTGAGAGAATTCTCCCCCTGAATTCTGCACTTCTCTAAGTCTCATCATTTCAATCCCTCGCACGCACCTTTTCAAAGCTAGATGCGGGGAGTGACTTAGTGAACACATCTGCCAGATTTTCACAAGACTTAGTATGCAGTACTTTAATCTCGTCCATCTTTTGCAATTCATGTGCATAGAAGAACTTGGGGTTGATATGCTTTGTGAGATGACTCTTCACATAGCCCGTTTGCACTTCTACAACGTAAGCGGCATTATCTTCATAGATAATTATAGGGGTTTGCACAATGTTCATCCCACATGACTGCTGGATGTGGTGAACCATTTGACAAAGTCAAGCGCACTCTCGTGCGGCTTCATACAGCGCTACAATTTCTAGTGGTTCGTCGAAGTCGTTACGAGACTTTGCTTAGACGATTTCTAAGAAATTGCAGTTCTACCACACAGGAATACATAGCCTGTTTGTGACTTTGCGGTATGCGGGTCAGACAGGTACCCAGCATCTGCATAGCCAACCAAGTTCAGATCTTGGTTCTTTCTGTAGAACAATCCAATGTCCTTGCTTCCTTAGAAGTATCGGAAGATGTCCTTTATGCACTGCCAATGCCTTTTGGTAGGTTCTGCACTGTACCTTGCTAATAGGTTCACGGCAAATGCAATGTCCGGTGTAGTACAGTTTGCTAAGGACATGAGTGCTTCTACTGCACTCAAGTATGGGAATTCCGGTCCCATGACTTCCTCCCCCTTTTTCGTAGGTCGGAAAGGATCTTTTTCTTGCTGTAAAGAACTTCCGATCATCGGTACTTTCGATGGGTATGCCTTCTCGAAGCCAAACTTTTCTAGCACCTTCTGGGTGTAGGTCGACTGATGTACTAAAATTCCTTCGGGGACATGCTTAAGCTGCAGGCCTGAGCAGAACTCGGTATTGCTCAAATCTTTCATTCTAAATTCTGACTCTAAGTAGGAGCTTGCTTCTTTTATATCTTTTGCTGTCCCGATGATATTCAGATCATCTACATACACGGAGATTATACAGAATCCATTCTGGGATCGCCGTATAAATACACAAGGACAGTCTTCATTGTTTGTGTAGCCTTTCTTGCAGAGAAAGTAGTTCAAGCGATTATCCCACATTCTTCCAGAATGCTTCAATCCATACAGTGACTTTATGAGTTTCACATTGTACAGATTTCTATTTGCTCTGTCTTGGTTCGGGAGAGGTATTCTTTCAGGAACATTCATATAAATCTCCGAATCCAAGTTACCGTAAAGCTATACAGTCACAACATCCATCAATTTCATTTATAAGTTCAAGTTTACTGCCATTGAGATCAAATATCTAAAGGTAATTCCACTCATGACTAGGGAGTAGGTTTCTTCATAATCAACTCCAGGACGTTGAGTGAAACCTTGTGCTACTAGGCTTGCTTTGTATCTCACTACTTCGTTTCTTTCATTTCTCTTTCGAACAAATACCCACTTGTGCCCTACGGGGTGCACATAGGGAGGTGTGCGGCAAACGGGCCCAAAAACCTCTATTTTGTTCAGAGATAGCAATTCAGTTGTTATTGCCTTCTTCCAATCTTCCCAATCTGATCTTTTCTTACATTCAGCGAGCGATGCAGGCTCGGGATCAAGATCGATGATTGTAGCAAATTTATTTGCGAAGTATATATCGATATTGGCTGTTGTCCTGTTCATGGACTCTCCCGTGTGCACATAGTTTATAGCTATTTCTTCATGAGTCGCTTCTTCTGGAGCGGTTGCTTCTTCTGGAGCTTCTCCTTGCACATCGCTTCTTCCAATTGCGGTGGCAAGTCCCTTTAGTTTTTCGACTCTGATTTGTGCGCACACATCCATGCCGATGGGAATATTCAGATCCGGTATGCCCTTTTTTGAAGGTGTCATACTTGTGCCAGGTCTCAACTGGCTCCCCTTCTCGATACAGGGGACTTGGTGATCGGTGTGATAAGTCCTTCTTATCCTTTTTCACCAGGCGTCCCCAGTTACTTAGGATTCGAGGAACTGGAGTTCTCGTCCTCTGTTTTATTTTCTGAGGCCTCTGGACGAGATTAGGGATACCTTCTGCTTTCTTTAGTATTTCAACCATCTCCGGTGCAGTGCGTGCAGGCACATGCGACTTAGTCACGCTTTTCAAATCACTAAAGTGATCAGGTAGCTGATTTGCTAATGCTTGCAAATCAATTGTCTTCTGGAGTTCTCATGTCTTCTAGACTTCTATTGTCTTCTGGACTTCTATTTGCTTCACTAGTGCACGGGTCATGTGCATGTATTTCCCGATATTTTTCATCAAGGGGTTGATTTCCTCCCCCTAATGTTGGAAAATTTTCGGTTCTGACCCTTGCGCTAGTTGCATAGGCGGATGGATGTTGTAGGCCGATGGTCTAAAATTGATGAGATTCGCTGCATGTAGGACTGCGTGTCCCAACCTATAGCTGGTAAATTCCAATTGTATAAAGGGGTAGGGCAATAAATTTAATTTTCTTAATTAAAGCCTCTGCTAAACCATTCTAGGTATGGACAAGCGGTACCGAGTGCTCAACTGCAATCGCCATGCAATAATCATCAAATGCCTTTGAAGTAAATTTTCCGGCAATGTCCATCCAGATGGACTTGATGTGATGATCAGGGAACACATTTCTGATGCGAATGATCTGCGAGATCAATTTTGCAAAGGCGTGGTTTCTTGTGGACAACAAACCCACATATGACCACTTCGAGGAAGCGTCAATGAGCACTATGAAATACTTAAATGGTCCTCAGATAGGCTGAATGAGACCGCAAATGTCTCCCTAGATGTGTTCAGGAATGCAGGGATTTCATCCTTCACTTTCAGAGTGTAGGGTCTAGTAATTAATTTCCCAGTCGCACATGCAGGGCACACAAAATCTTCAGGATTCGGAAAATTCTTCACATTAATATTATGCCCTTGTGAATTATTTATTATGTTTCTTATCATCCTAAGACCTGGGTGGCCTAATCTGTCATGCCAAAGACAGAAGAGTTCGGAGCTTCGGAATACTGTCTTCAGGACCGTGTAGGCTGCAGGTGTCTTAATATAGCCCAGTTTCTAGTGAAGGAGGTTTTTCTAATACCCTTTTGCCATTCACTTCGTGCTTTGTAATGAGCTGGTATTCCTTACCGTAATCTTCTTCAGTCTCTACGTGGAAACCATTGGCGCGAATATCCTTAAAACTTAAGAGAGTTCTAGTCGATTCTGTGTACAATAAGACTTTTTCAATGATCAAAGTCGTGCCCATTGGTAGTGTAATTGTGGTTCTTCTGGAACCAATTATACAAGCATCGCTTCCGGCGATTGTCGTAAAGTGCCGATGCTCTTCTGAATCGATTGAATATTAGTCTCTCTTAAGGTGGTATTCGTTGTGCTTGCTAGCTAAGCACACTTCCTTCATAGGGCGCTACACATGTTCTAATATAGGGTATTTTATTCATTTGCATGAGAAGGCAATCAGCGCATAAATAAAATACTTCAATATCAGAACATATCATGCCATCATAAACTGAATAAATGAATGAATTATTCCAAAATCATCCAACCATCACGAGAAAATAAATGCTAAAGTACCATCGATGCAAATTCTAACTTGTCCTTTTAACACAAAAGAATGACATTTAAAGTCTAAATGCATTTTGTGCATCAGACTTCTTCTGCTATTTCCTCGGGATTGACATTCTCTTCAAGAGAAACTATGGCATTGGCTGCTTCTAGGTTGAAAGGGGTTGCTGTTGTCGTGATGGTTTCAACCTCCATCAGCGCAGACAGCTTCTCAAAACTCTCCCCCTCAACCGATGCAAAGTGGGCTTCATGCTGCCCTTTGCCATGCCGTTTTGGCTTGCTAGCCTTAGTCCCACGTGGAGCGTCTGATTTGCCTTTTTGGGCTGCGGACTTACCCTTCCCCTTCTCTTCATTAAGGGATTTCGCACCTATGGGCTTAAAGCCTTGGCCTTCATGGCCAGTGGAGCTCCCAGGTGGCTAAGTGACGTAGTTCTTACGAAGAACTTTGTCCTAAGCCTCCGCAACCTGCATCATATCAATCAATTCGGCATACACCTTATAGCCGTCTTGATGATAGTTGCGTGCGGATTGTACTGCATTTGGGTGGAAGGTGGATAGAGTTTTCTCAATCTTCTGCTCGTCTGTGATCTGCTTGCCACAGAGTTGAAGATTGGTACAAATTTTGTGCAAGTCAGAATTGTACTCCCCGACCGTCTTAAAGTCGGTAGACTTCAGTCTGATCCACTCTTGCTCTGCTTGAGGAAGAATGGTGTACTTACTTTAGCCTCTCAAACCGCTTCTTGAGTGCGGTTCAGAGTGTTAGCGCGCTCTTCTCTACCATGTACTCATTCTTGAGAGTAAGGCAGAAGTGGTGCCTGAGAAAATGAAGTGCTTGATCATTCTCCTCAGTAATGGATTGGGCGTCATGTTGTCCGCCAATCCCAATAGCCGCGCGGAGCTTCTTAGCATCAAGCACTATCTCGACATCGGAAGCCTACATCAGATAGTTTTGGCCATGTTGGGCCAGCTCCGCGAACTCCCGGTTCGTGATGCCAGTCATGTAAATGTGTATATAAGTTTACTTCAGGTAAACATGCATGGGATAATTTACTGCGGGTAAATAAATGGTACAAAAGATTTTCGTAATGTTCCAGAATTTTCTGTAAATTTTCTATAATTTTACTGCTAATTTCAGTGATTAAAAGCAATTTAAACAATTACAATTAACCAAAAACAGTAAATAAATACAGAAAATACAGAAAAATAATAATGGCAGAAATAAATATGCTTCAAATGCTAAAAAAATTCAAAAATCGGATTCTCGAGGCCCTTTTATGCTAGAATGTAAATTTTGACAAATTACGCAATTCGGAGGGTTTATCATAAATTTCACTCAAAGAAAATTCGCGCAATTTCCCAATTTACCGAGGGTTTTCTGTAAAATTTTGGACCCGCTCGTAATTTTAAGGACCTATCAGTAATTTTTGGAATTACCGAGATCTCTCTGCAAAATCCAGGACCCAAATGTAAATTTTAAGGTCCTTCAGTAATTTCCGAAACATGAAGGTCATTTTTGCAAATTTCTGCACCACCCATCCGGGCCGCCTTTTTTTTCTTTCCCCTGTCTGGTCCACCCATCCGGCCCATGTTCGGCCCACTTCGGTCGGCTTCAAAGGGGCAGGGGTAGGGTTTCCCCTACCCCTGTTCATACTAGCGGCGACGACTTGGTTAACCGAGCGGCAAGGGCGCGGCCATGGGCGGCTGCCGGCCGGCGAGCAGCAGCGGTCGGCCGACGGCGTCGGCCGGCTTCGAGGCAGCTGCGGCGGCTCGGTTGGTCGGCGGCGCGAGTGTGGTGTGTGTCCGGCCGGCGGCGGCGGCGCCGCAAGAGCGGCGGCGCGAAATCAAGGCATCGCTTGAGCGGCGCGCAAAAGTGAACGATTCAAGCGGTGTGCACGGGACCAAAGCGGCGGCGGCTGTGCGAAGCGGCGGGGCAGTCTTGGCGGCGCGGCGCATGCGGCCTTGGTGGCACCGAGGCATCGGTTGGCATCGCGAGCGCGGCAATGGAGAAGCCGACTTGAGGCGGTGGGCGCAAAGCGGCGGCCGGGGCTCGGCAGGCGGCGGCAGCGAGCAGCGGTGGATGGGCGGCGGGGGGCGGCACGGCCGCCGGCGGCGGTTCGGCTCGGCGGCTTGAGCCGGCGACCTATGGCGGCGATGGCGGGCGGCAACCGGCTAAGCGGCCGGCGTCGCAGCGCGTGCGAGCTCTAGGAAGGCGGTGCGGCGCACTCGGCGGCGACATATACTCGGCGACGGCGGCGCCATGCAGTGGCACAGCCCGTGCGGATTGGCGACCCTAAAACCCTAAAACCGTGCGGGGCGGTCCGTGCTCTTGACCACCGGTTGGTGAAAGTCGGCGATCGCATGCTGTAGCGGTGGCCGGCCGGGCGGCGAACCAATGGCGGCTTTAGGCCGTCACCCAGTTTTTTTTGTGATGTCGTGCTGAGAGAAAAAAAACAGAAGAAACGATGCCATTTTTTTTCCATATAATGATCATGCAGGATCAAACAAAACCGTACAAAAAAATTCGTTTCAATCTAAAATGCAATCGACATCTACCCCATTTCGCAATCTACCGATCGGCATTGTGCCGGCGACTTCAGGTCTGCTCGCGGTAGATTAGGGCAGATTTGCACCATAGAAAATCAGTCTAGAACGCGAAAAGAAAATACAGATTCAAAACGATCTAGAAAATTCAATCTGTGCTTCGATGATTACCTTCGTTCACCGGGCGAAGTCGTCTTGATAACGTGTTGAGAAACCGTCTTCGGCGATCGGTCCGATCGGGTTCTGCTTAGAACAAAACGAATCAATCACAGAATCACAGAAGAATAGATTGAACACACAGAGAGATAGAGAGAACTCCTGGTCTTTCTTTATTGCTTTCGATCGCGTGTACATATTGAGGGGGTATGGCTCTCTATTTATAGAATATGGTGGGGTGCCCAACTATGTCAGGACTCTTGGCCGTGGGCCCAGTTTCCTAACACGATGCACTGTTTTCCGATCGATATAGGTACCGTTGGCTTACAGACTTATGGTTTCTGAGTAAACAAACGAAATAGGTTTTTTGTTACTGTTTAAAAATAATTAAACATAATAGTTTTTTACAAATAGTTTATGACATGCGTCATATTTGCATATATTTAGCCGTCATTTTACCCTCGTATTTTTCACATTTTGGAACCATTTATCATCATTTACACGCTTTTCCTATATTTAATTGCTCGAAATGGACAATTTTACATTTTACGTATTTTTAGCGGTAGGTGCGATCTAGGCGCATAAGCGGCAATTTGGCATTCCGGACTGCTCGTACAATTATCTGCGTCATCACGGATGCGTGGGATCTTTCGTGAAGAAATCAGAGTTCCCGAGGGCCAAAACAGAAGAAAACACTAATGGGGAAGGATCTCTTTGTAAATTCCGGAATTCAGGAGGGCTAAAACGCAAAAATGCCAAAAATCCCCGATGCTTAACCCTAGCAGTCGCCGCAATTTCCCTTCGTGCCTGGCATTGCTTCTCTTCTCCTTTCCCCATCTTGCTTTCCTCCCTGGTTCTTCACCACATCCGGCCGGCGGCGAGGCCAGGCCAGCTCGCCACCGCGCCACCTCTCCTCCTTCTTCTCCACATCTGGTCGCACCTCACTGCGCGCCACCTCCCCCGCCTGCCGTCTCCACCGCGCCATCCCCTCACCGCCTACTCCCGTGCGCCCCCCTCCTCTTCTCCTCTTGCTCACCTCACTTCCGGCCGCCGCCTTCCTTCTTCCTTGGCCTCCCCTTGCTTCTCCCATCCTTCCTTCTCTTGCTCAGGCCGACCGTGACATCGGACCACAGATTCACGGCAGTTCTCCACCGTCGTCTCCCTTCTTCTTCGCCTCTTCGCCATCTCTCTCCGCCGCCTCTCTTCTTGCCTCACCTCGGCGCCCGCCTGCTCTCCCTCCTGTGGCCGGTTTTCTTCTCTTGCTCCGTGTGCTTCTCCCACCCCTATCTCTTCCACCTCTGGTTACCATCACTGCTCCTCCACCAGATCCGCCTCTCCGACCACCTCTCCAGCTCTCCTCTTGGCGGCGGCTCGCCCAACCTCTTCACCGCCGCCGCATCCGACGACACCTCGCCTCGACTTCACCACATCTTCACCGACACCGGGCCTCACCGTCTTCTTCCACGCCGCTGCCACCACCACTTCATCGGCGTCACCGCGGCCGAGACCCCGTCTTCTTCCACGCCGCCGGCCGCCACCACCTCTGCTGCTCCACCTCGGCCACCGCAACTCCTCGGCTCCACTTCACCGACAGCCACCCTCCGCCTCCTGCCTTACGACTCCTTCTTCGGTTTACCTCCAGCTCCTCTCCCTTTCTTGATGCTTTTCTTAATCACTTTTCAACTTAACTGATGGTTTATGTTGATTTGTGATTTGGTTCAGTGAGATATTAAACTTTGAATGCCACCTTATGCTCTGTGAATGTAAGCTTGTGATCTGTGATGTTTGCATGAGATCAGTGGAGATGATATGCCCTGTTCTGTTATGCACTGTGATTTTGCCTGTATTCACTGAGATGATACTTTGCCCTGTTTATTACAGTGATATATGTGGATGTGGAATTATAGTTGAGAATCTGTTATCTTCTAATATGTTGGTTTGTGCTGTTCAAATTTAATAATACTTGTGTTATGTTTTTAGTTTGAGTGGTCATATGTTAACTTAGTGTTTGTTAAATGCCATTGTCAGTAGTAGCAATCAGTGTTAGAATATGTCTATGTTTGTGTATTGTCTAGCGTGATTTAGCTAGCCGGCAACCGTTCCCTTTCCCGTGCTATCTTGACCCCCCTCTTTGCTTCTAGTCCTCCCTTGTGCTTCTCGACCTCCCTCTTGGCTTCTCTCAGCGGTCGTTCGATAGTTAAGTCGTGCGTGTGTTTGTCGTAGTCTGTCGTGTTGTCGTTGCCGCCGTCGCCTAGTTAGTCGCCGCACCTTCCTCTCTCGTTCTCTCTCGACTTCCCCCAGTGCTTCTCGACTCCCTCCTTCTGTCTCGCGGTCGATAATTAGTTAGGTCGTCGATCGGTAGTCGTTGTCGTTTGTGTAGTGAGTCGTCGTTTAGTTTGTTCGTCGTTTCGTTCGTACAAGTTAGAGTTCGCTTTAGGTTTAGTTTTCTCCCCTGTTTCGTTTGACTTAGCTTTAGGCGAGCACCGTAGCCTTAGTCTAGTCCACATGGAGAACACGACACTCGCCGCTATTCGGTGGCAACCTGTTCACTTGCGGTGTGCGGTTTTGCGATCAAGAAATTGGCGCCGTTGCGGGATTAGCTTTGAGCGGCGGTGTTAGGCTATAGACTAGGTCGTTGTTTATTTTCTTTTGCTTGTGTTTGTGCTGACTTGTCATTCGTTTAGTCTTTATCCATATTTGTGATATATTGCTATCATTCTAACCCATTCCCTAGTTATTTCTTTCTCGTGTCTTTTAGTATCCATTCTCGCAGGTTGATCGATATATGTACTTATTGAGGCTATGGCTTATTGTTATGATTCTCATGGTTTTATGAGCACTCCTACTTATGATACTCTTCAAGAACAGGTAAATCTATTGTCTCGTCAGTTAGAGTGCTATGCTTTAGAGCGGGGAGTTGAGTTAGAGAGCGGGCATGATCAGTACGGTTCTTTATCAGGAGCTCGCTCTCCCGTTGTTCCTATATGCCATGCTTGTGGTTTCGGGGCCATTCACGCTACCGAGTGCCGGATAGTTATTTGTCCACTCCAGAGTGTTACGGGATGAGCTTTGCTCAGCCGAGTGGGCCATACCCTGACACTTATCACCCCGGATGGCCTGGGCACTCGAGTCTGTCATATGGAAACGACCCTGATATCTCATCATTTTCTTCTAGTATACCATTGCAGGGTTTTAGATATGGAGATCAGGATATTTCTTATTGGTCACACCAGCACTATTCTGTACCTCAGCATCCGCCTCCTACCCCTCAATCTGATCATATATCAAAGTTGGAGGCGATGTTGGCATCATATATTACTAGGGTGGACACTCAGTTTAGTGACATAAAAAGCCATTTGAGTGCAGTGAGCACATTGATATCACTCCAGTCATTGACTTAGCTTTAGTCGCCTAGTTAGTCGCCGCACCTTCCTCTCTCGTTCTCTCTCGACTTCCCCCAGTGCTTCTCGACTCCCTCCTTCTGTCTCGCGGTCGATAATTAGTTAGGTCGTCGATCGGTAGTCGTTGTCGTTTGTGTAGTGAGTCGTCGTTTAGTTTGTTCGTCGTTTCGTTCGTACAAGTTAGAGTTCGCTTTAGGTTTAGTTTTCTCCCCCGTTTCGTTTGACTTAGCTTTAGCTGAGCACAGGTAGCCTTAGTCTAGTCCCTGTGGAGAACACGACACTCGCCGCTATTTCAGTGGCAACCCGTTCACTTGCGGGTGTGCAGTTTTGCACGATCAGTTTATTGATTTATTAGTATTTAATTTATTTCTACAAATATTAATTCTAAAGCTGAAAATTACGAGACAGGCATAGCCAAAAGCGCTTGCTGTCAGTTTGTTGGATTTGTCCATATGATGTTGTATCACCCCGGCCGGCTGTCGTAAAAAATCTAGTTGTTAGAAAACCTGGGGCTGGGTTTAAAGCCTTGGCCTATGATGGACACCTCACTACTAGGCTATAAATAGGTAGTACTATTGGATATTTTATATACGGAATCAGAAAAGAAAGCAATAAAGAAAGACCAGGAGTTCTCTATATCTCTGATCTGGTTTTGCTTAAGCAGAGGAATTGATTGGACTGGTCGCCAGCGACGGTTCCTCAACACGTTATCAGCACAAATCACTCCGGTGAATTGAAAGGTAATCATCAAAAATTTACGTATAGGCCCTCGAAAATTGCAGAATTCACCGAAAATTCATATTCCGGCATAAAAGGGCGTCAGGAATTCAAATTTTGAATTATTTTTAGCATTTAAAGCATGTTTATTTCTATCATTATTATTTTCCATGTTTTCTATATTTATTTACTGTTTTGATTAATCATAATTATTTAAATTGCCTTTAATCACCGAAATTAATAATAAAATTTATAGAAAATGCATAGAAAGTTCTGGAACATTACGAGAATCCTTTGTACCGTTATCAAATTTATTTACCTGAAGTACCGGGAGTTCGAGGAGCTGGCCCAGCATGGCTAAAACTACTTGACTTGAGCTTCCGATGTCGATATAGTACTTGGAGCTAAGAAGCTGTGCACTGCCATTGGGATTGGCACACAGCAGAATGCCCAACCCACCCCTGAGGAAAATGATCAGGCACTTCACTTTCTCAAGCACCATCTGTATCTCACTCTCAAGAATGAGTACATGGCAGAGAAGAGTGCGCTAGCACTATGGACTGCACTTAAAAAGTGGTTTGAGAGGCTAAAGTACACCATTCTTCCTCAAGCAGAGCAAGAATGGATCCGACTGAGGTTTGCCGACTTCAAAACAGTCGAAGAGTACAATTCTGCCTTGCACATAATTTGTACCAATCTTCAACTTTGTAGCAAGCAGATCATAGATGAGCAAAAGATTGAGAAGACTCTATCCACCTGAGAGACCATGTGAGGTCATCCCATGTGTATGATGAGTAATTGACATCGGCTTAGGGAAGTCGAGTTTGAGTTGGTTGGTTCGGACCATGTCGTTGTGGGGTGCAACGGGCTCGGTCGGACTTGGTCAAACCTGGTCAATAGGATTAGGATGATTATTCGATGATTTGATGTGTTTGGGCTTAATATTGTGTCACCGATGCTATTTATGCTTTCATGTGTCGGCGGTGCTATTTGATGTGTTTCTTATGCGTGTTGGTGCGGGGCGTCGAGGCGGTCGTGGCGAGACACGGGGTGACCGGACTAGACACGGGTGGTGTCGAGGTCAGAACGGTCGGATGTGTCAAGACGGCGGAGATTCGATGTGGCGTGAGTCGTGGGCGACAAGGGCGCGAAGCTTCCGGAAGGTGCAAGAGGCGAATCGGTAAGTCGCAAGACGCACAAGCGGGAGACGGCTCTGTTAGGGTTTAGCCGGCGTAACGGGTTGGAGACCCGTTAGTTAAGGGCTATAAATAGGTGTTGGGGGCTGCATACCCCTTCATGGTTTTAGAGAGATTATCCATCCCTTGTGTGTGTTGTGTTCCTCCCAAGAAGCATGTGAGGCTCTTGGTGCTTTTGAGGATTAAGAGGGTGAGGATGGATTGAGAGTCTTGTAATTACTCCTCTTGTTCTAAAGTCCATACGTATGGGGACTCCTTCGTGAACCTTGTGTTTATGGAAATGAATCCTTTAAGAAGTCTTTTGAGTTTCTGCTTCTCTGTTGGTTTCTGTTCTTTTGTTTTGAACCAACTTCGTTTGTCTAGACACAGGCTCTGATCTTCTCATTTCATTTCCTCTACATTATGTTGTCATGGCGCCTTCTTTGTTTGCTATTTTCACGATCCTTTTGTCTCGTCGGATCTAGTTTTCGCCTAAGTGGGCGTCTGTTTTCATCCGAGCAAATTAGTTCTCAAGGTTGATTCTTGCGGATGGATTGCTGCTTCGGTTTCCTTCTCTCGGCACCGTGTTTGCCTCGCTTGTTTTTCTACCAAGTTCGTCCCTCGGTTCGTTTGACTTCACGGTTTCTTGGCTCAGATGTTCAGTCAATCGCATGCTTCTTACTTCTTCTGCCAAACAGCCCTTCTTCACGGTAGCTTTGAATTCGGTCAAGTCACTGCAGCAGCCTCAGTTTTTGGTCTGTATTCAATCAGTTCTTTTCGGCCAAAACAGAACTGCATGCAATCGGTTTTAATTTCTATGATCATGAGCGTTCGGCCAGCAGTATGTGCTCACTGTCCTTGATTTTTTTCGGCAGAACATTAGCTCACTCACAGAAATTCTTCTTGGTAAGATGGTTTCAATCAACATCGTTTCTTTTGGCTGGTGTTTTGGCGGCGGCAATGCGACTTCATTACAGTTTCGGTCGAAAAAGTTTGTTTTAGTGCGCTTTCAGTTTTCTCAGGTTGCCACACTGCATGTAGCTTTCGGTTTTGCTTTTAGCATCCAGCGCTTTTTAGTCTTTGGCAATCTCTTTGCTCCCTTTAGTTGCTTTTCTTTTTTCTTTTGCTGATCTTTGACCATTTTGCATGCATATCAAACAGCATTATTTTCAGCTAAAATTTTTACTGAATACTCTTAGATTTATGCTGAATTTTTTAGTATCACATGCGTTCCAGTTTTCAGCAGAATTAATTTTTACGAATCCTCAGGAGGGGCGATTTTCAAGAGAACGACATTCACCCCCCCTGTCGCCATTTCGGTCCTACACCACCTTCCACCCCAATGCAGTGCAATCCGCACGCAATTATCGTCAAGACAGCTACAAGGAGTATGCTAAATTGATTAATATGATACAGGTTACAGAGGCTTAGGACGAAGTTCTCCACAAGAACTACGTCACACAGTCACCTGGGAGCTCCGCTGGCCGTGAAGCCAACGCCGGAAGCTACAAAGTGCGAAAACCGATAATGAAGAAAATGGGAAGAAAGGGTAAGGCTGCAACCCAGAAAGGCAAGTCAGATGCTTCACGTGAGAATAAGGCAAGCAAGCCAAAGTGGGATAGCAAGGCCTATGGAGGAAGCGTGCTTAGTCGACAGTGGCACAATGAATACCATCTTAAGAGAGATGAAGCATTTTTCAGTCGATTAGTAAGAATGCTAGGAGCCTTACAACAATCGCCGGTAGCGATGCTTGTATAATAGGTTCAAGAAGAGCCACAATTCCGCAGCGGAGCCTGATAGCACCGAGAGTCGCTCCATTTGCTGGCACGCGCCGGGAGTTCCACCGCCTATTGGCGCAAAATGGGACACGCGGCAGAATGGTAGTGGCACGTCGTGGGATGTCCAATGACGGGTTGGCTATGATCGTCTTGCGGTTCGAGGTTGTGTGACACGTGTGCGCACGCTATTGGTCAGCCGTGCGGCTTCGATTTCTGCTGGTTGGGCTTCGAGATCGTGGGGGAGGCGACGAGGCTTTATATATGCTATCGCCGTCGTACCATCGTCCCACCCCACTCATTCACTGTCGCAAGATTGCTTTCTTGCTCCTTGCTTCCACACGCACTGCTCCTGCCTCACCGTTGTCGCCGCCGCACCCATACACCTCACCGTGCCCTTTGAGGAGATGGCCAGCTGTGAAGACCACTCCCGCCGGCCCAGCGGTGGTGCCTCGTCCAGCCACGGCGCCTCGTCCCACCGGCGTAGCTCGCCGATGACGGAGGTGGAGTACGTCCTGGTGGGACGTGACCTGTCACTGGCCAACAAACATCAGAGGGGACGTTCTTCGGACATATGGGCTGGAGTTGGCGCGGTGACTCGAACAGCTAGCGCGCGGTCAGATATCTGGCTGGGTGTCGCGAAGAGGGACCCGGCGGCGCCTCTCTATTCGCGTTCCTCCATGATGCACGATGCCAACCGAAGAAGCAGGACGGAGGGGAGTACTCCAAGTTTGGCAGCATCAACTTCGTGCTACGATCATCATGCACGAAGATCTTCCCCGCGAATTTGACACGAGCCAAGTAGGAGTCGAACTGGATGCGGCGTTGGTTCTACCATCGCGTGGTGAGCGGCAGCAATCTTCGGTGGACGGGTAGGCCCATGGCATTCAACATGTCGCCCTCGGTGCCCCTTTGCCGCGATGACGAACAGAGGGCGCGGAGGCTCATGGGAATTGCCCTCCGCTTCAACATGCGGGACCTCGCGGAGGAGTACGTAATGTACGACGTGGCCCCGCTTGCCCGACAATGGCACATCCAGCCTGGCCCCGTCCACCCTGACGAGGTTCGTCCATCTGTTTCTTCGCTACCGAAGCCCTCGAATCCTCGTAAGTTCTTCAGCCACACACTGCGCCAAAAATAACCTTTGTACTTTGTTGTAACCTTCCCATTCTCCTTTTTCTCTTTTTTTGGGTAGAACTCCTTCTTGAGGACGCGGAGCGTGTGACGTTGTGTTCCTTGGGCCGTACATGGCCAAGGAGCACAACATTCACGAGTCCGTAATGGCGAAGCTCGGGTGGATAAACCGAGTGTGCGAAGACACAGGCATACACTGCGGGGCGCCGCCACCGATCGCCGGCCGGGCTCGCCCCCGCAACGGCGAAGACAAGGGGGAGACCCCACCAGAGCCGAGGCTACGACAATCACCCGTTCCGATTTGGTGGAGTACGCCAACTCGGACTTGGAAGCGGAGGCGGATCGCCCGGTGCCTGGCGATAAGGAGCACTTGGGCAGCACGGGCGACAAGGGGCATGACGCGAACGTTCTGGAGGGCGAAGCTTCGTCGCCCGCGCCAGCCGCGGAGGCCGAGGAGGCGTCCCCGAAGGCACCAAACACAAAGCGCGCTCGGACAAGTTTGCCTACGAGGCTGGAGGGGGAGTTCGAACTGGCGACTAGCCGATGTGGATGCGCGAGTGCTCCGTCCCCTACCCTTCGATGTGGCGGCAGCGGAGCTGGCGGCTAGCCGAAGTGGACGCATGAGTGCTCCGTCCCCTACCCTTCGAAGTGGCGGCAGCGGAGTTGGCGGCTAGCCGAAGTGGACGCGCGAGCGCTCCGTCCCCTACCCTTCGAAGTGGCGACAGCGGACATTGGTGAGAGATGTTTTGCAGAACTTGCACGAGAATTGTTAGGGTGAAATTTTTGAAGAAGTCAAGAGCTTTTGTGTTGCAATGTCTATTTTAGTGCCAAGTATGGATGATAGTATACCAGTAATTGGCCGTTCGAGGTGTAGGGGGCTATTTGTTAGTTGTTATCATCATTATCATGTTGAAATTTTCATTGCTTTGATTGTTGATATAAACAATCGGTTCTATAAGACATCTATGGAGCTATTGAGATGCATGGCTTTGTTTTGATCCAAATGACTCTTTCTCCAAATTCGATTATGGCATGCTTCTCTGATTTGTTGAGGTTTACTGTGATGATTTTGCTATAACTGATCGTCAAACTCTCAAAGAACAACTTCACATGTTCATTCTTAACGTGAGAAGTACCTCTGATATTTCCAGCTGCCATGATCTTGCAGCTCTTGCTGTGAAGATGGTTCAAACTGAAACACATTTGATTTTTCCATTGGTTTATCTATCGGCTAATCGAATTGTCATTGATTTTGACGGTACCAACCGCAACAACTGAAAGAGGCTTCTCAGCAAGGAACATCAATAAGACAGAATTGTGCGATAAAATATGCTATGTTGAGAGAGATTTTTGCAGGAATCGATGATGCAAAAATTTTGCAGTACATCGAAACCATGAGAAGCTGAAGGATTCAACCATAGTTGTTAGTGGTTTATTTTATAATGTACATCGAATTGTTGTCCATTCTGGTTATCCAATTGTATTGAATCTACATAATTTTTTTCCTTGTAGGTTGCTGTTTGGGTATATAATTCTAGTTTTTTAGTGCTTTAAGATGGTGAAGGCACGGCAATATGATTGATGTGCACACATTGTTGTGCTCATGCACTATTCTATCTGTTAGAGTTCCACGCATGGAATCCACAGTATGGGGTCATTCCTCTCCAATTTACATGTCACATTATTCTTTTCTCCATAAGCTGAACAGTGGCCCGGTGGAATCTCATAAAAAAATCAGCCGAAATTTTTTGAATTCAAATTGAATGGGAAAAAATGCCAGCTGTAGGACTTGAACCTACAAGCTCGTACTGCTCAACTCTCATGCTCACCACTACACTACTACAGAAAGCCTAATACTAGACGTCAAATCACAGACGGTTTTATCAAACCATCTGTGACCGACACTAATACAGACGGTTTTAATTTGGATACCATATGTGTTGATGGCGTCGGAGAAAACTATTTTCACAGACGGTTCTTACCGATGAACCGTCTGTGATATTTTATTATCACAGACGGTTTTTATTAAAAACCGTCTGTGATAATCTCGAATTAATCAACTTAACACAGACGGTTTTTAATAAAAAAACCGTCGGTGATAATGGCGCTAGACATTTATTGCGCCGCTCAGAACCGCACCTGTCTTTATTTCGATCTAGATCTGGCCAGTGCTGCACTCTTTTGCTCAGGAGGCAAGCTAGGCGATTTCAAGCCAATTAATTTGGTGAGAGGAGGCAGAGACTGAGCTTTGAAGATTCATACGTTTCTGGTTGCTCTAGATATGGTTAGTAATAAAATTTATTTTTCTTTGCATTACAATTTAGATCTATATTTTGGTGGGTGTTATTGAAGATGGTTTGCATCTCCTGGACCATACATGATCAGTTCGCGTCATGTGGGAGGCCAAATTTGTCAGAATTGTTGGTTATTATCTTCAGCGATCGCTGGAGAAATAGCTGTTGTGTTTATAATATGAATTAAGCTAGCAAAGGCTCAATGCATGTGGTATATATGTAGTAATAATTAATTAATTTAATTTTTAATACTAAGTTGTTATGTATATACATAACATAGGACCGAAGCTGGATGTATGCTGCGAACCGTGTGAGTGAGGAGTACATTAATGGCGTGTCTGCTTTTACAAGAGCTGCCGAGGAGGATATGTTGAATAAGGTGGTGGAGTATATGTACTGTCCATGCACTGACTGCGAGAATTTAAAGATGTTTAAGAACCGAGGGCAAATTGAAGCGCACTTGATTTGGAGGGGTTTCAAAAGGGTTATACGTGTTGGACCAGTCATGGCGAAGTCAATGATCATATGCCGTAGGATGACATCACCTGTGAAGTGAATGATATGCCGCCGGATGACATCGCTGGTGAAGTGAATGACATGCCGCCGGATGATGTCGATTGTTGTTCAGATTCGGATAGGTTGCACGATGACAATCTGGATCAGATGCTTCACGATGTAGAAGAGAACTATGATGAGAGAGAGGTTAAATTCCAGGGCTTGATGGAGGACTCGGAGAAACCTTTGTTCACGTGCTGCAGATCAAAGTACACGATGTTGTCGGCCATGCTTGAACTGTTGAAATTGAAGGCAAGCAACGGTTGGTCCAACAAGAGTTTCACGGCACTACTAGGTCTTTTAGCGGACATGCTTCCGGAGGGAAATGAGTTGCCTAAAACCACGTATAAAGCCAAGAAGGTTCTTTGTCCATTGGGAATGGAAGTACAAAGAATACTCCGTAAGGTCTTATTGAATGCTAGCTGGTGGTTGGTGTAGTTATATTAATAACTAAGTTTAGAACCGTCTGTGATATTGATAGCACAGATGATTCTTAAATAGAACCATCTGTAATAATCCTTTTTATATAACCCCCCGCTAGGGTTTTGCGTGTACATTTTCTCCATACATAACTATATTGTACTCTTTCTTTCCTTCCGAAAGACTAATCTAACTTTTTCAAATAACGAAGGTCGTTCGCTATGTACGTTGCACAGACATGTGGCTCGACGAAAGGAGTCAAGCCCTTGAAACATGTTCGCAATTTTCAGGTATTCGCTAGTACACATTACTTAGTCCTATACAACACTTAGTAGTAATGCCTCTTGAATTAACACATTCTATTTTTTGCAGTGCCACCAGCAGTTGTCGGGCAACACGTGTGGATTCTACGTTTGCCACTTAGTAATATGTGATAGTTATAATCACATGGTGGCAAACGTAGAATCCACGCGTGTTGCTCGCCAGCTGCTGGTGGCACTGCAAAAAATATAATGTGTTAATTCAAGAGGCATTACTACCAAGTGTTGTATAGGATTAATTAATGTGTACTAGCGAATACCCGAAAATTTCGAACATGTTTCAAGGGCTTCGCCCCTTCCGTCGAGCCACGTGTCTGTGCAACGTATATGGCTAACGACCTTCGTGATTCGAAAAAGTTAGCTTAGTCATTTGAAAGGAAAGAAAGAGTACAATATAGTTATGTATGGAGAAAATATACTTACTTATCGAGTAATTGGCTGATAACTGTGTACTCGGATTTGTTCTTACTTAAGGAATCAATGTATATTACCTTGTTCCATTTTGATATAATTACAATTAAAATCCAATTTAACCGCTCGTTGTGTGGCATAAAAACAAATTCCTTATCGCGGTGAGCCAGCAGTGTTGTTGTAATATAGCTCTTGACGAAGGATGCATCCTCGCTGATGGTATCCATGGCGACCAAGCGTGGGTCCAGAAAACCAATTGGTGATTTGGATGTTCTAGCTTCAGTCAGCATGTATCTATATATATACACAGAAAATGAACAAATTATATATGATATATATCGGTATTACATGAACGAAGACTGTGATTGTACATACTTACAGCGTCCAGCATCGAACAAGTGAGGTGTCGAGAGCGTTGAGATTGAAAAGATCAAATAAATCCTCAAAGGTCACCGCGAAGACATAATCATGAATGTTGTGCTGCAAATGATCCGGCCTGAATTTGACAGTGATACTTGAGCGCCGTTCTGCCTGTGGCTTATTGGCATGTTCCATATACTAAGAGTGTAATCTCTGGCAACCAAATCCTAGGGTTAGGAGGAGCTCTTCCGGGACGAACATCGGCTCGCCTAGCACGAATTTGCGGGCATGGCAGGTAGGGGATATCATCATCTGTCTTCTTTGGTTTGGTTCTACCTCGCTTGTAGGTCGACTTCACGGTAGTCGACTGTAAAGGTACCACCGGTGGAAGTTGCTGCACCGGGAATAGCACCCGTGGTCTTGGCACCGGTGCAGTTAGCGATGGAGATAGGCGTTGTGGAGATGGCACCAGTGCATGTAGCTCTGGTTCAGACTGCCCTTGTGGACCTGCCACTGGTGAAGAACCCTCCAGGCAGATATCGCTTTTGGGCACTGGATGAATGTTCCAATGACTTGCCCTAGAGTCACGATCTCGTCATTGGGGGGATTCGGTAGCGGGACGACCTCGAAATTGGCATGCACACCATCCACATGAACTTTTCCAAAGCCTGGTGCTACAGGTGTACGGTGCACCATGGCCCTGTGAGCAGACGATATGCCTGGCCCCAAGCAGTGCACAAGGGAACGGAGGCATATCTCACTGGAGCGTGCACTTCGTAACCTCCTACATAACGATACAAAATTAGCTACTCCAATAGGCTTATCAACGGATCGAGCATTCCAGAGATAATAATTATTACCATGATGTCGTCCACAGGGAATCTGGCCTCGCGTTCCGTTGTAGGATTGGACGCGCAACTACTCGGACGGTTGGGGGCTGGCTAGCACAGGAGCGGCGGCGACGGCCTGCCGATTTTCTGTATATCTTCGCATCTCATCTCTGACGTAATTAGCCAGCTCCTCTCTAAGAGATGCCTTGATCTCCTCTCGTAGTCATGCCTCATGCTCGGCTTTGGTTCTCTTCCTGCTCCGATACAATTCGGAGTCATCTGAGAAACCATGTTTCTAAGGAACATAAAGCCCAATGCCTCTCGTACGACCCGGGTGCTCCTTGTTTCCCAGGGCCACGGAGAGTATATCCTTCTCCCTACTTTCCTGGAATGATCCCTGTGAAGATTCTACATTCAATGCTTCCTACAAGAGCCGGACATGTCATTTCACTTCCTACAAAGTTATGGAGTAATTACAAGCTACGTACTTCGGTCGATTGGCATATCTCTGTTGCTGATTGCTTGAACCGCCTAGGTCAAGACAGGAATTGACGAGGTGCTGGCACTGGGGTCTTAAATCCCGGGTATTGAGGAACACGAGCTGGCTGATTTGCACTGAAACGAGCGTTCTAGGACAGATTCATATGAGATGCCTACTGCATCATCCATCTTTTGCGAGACTCCTCTAGATCATGACAACTTTCTTCAATGAGCATTGTTTTGTCCACCATGTTCTGAAAACTAGGATAGTCATTACCCACAACTTGGACTTTCAATCCCAGATTTAGTCCTTTCTTGAACCTCTTCTGATGAGCATTATAAATGGCAACATCCTCAGGTGTGTAGGGAGCTAGCTGAGTGAACTTGTTGAGGTACTCACTTACTGACATGTTCTTTTGTTGTAATTCTCGATATTCTTCCTTCTTCATTTCAATCACCACATCCAAGATATAGGCATCCTCAAGTGCATAGCGAGCTAGCTGAGTGAACTCAACCCAAGTGATGTTGTTCTGGTCCTCATGAGTGACGCATTAGTTCTTCCACTACTTTGCAGTGGCTCCCTCTAGCTGGTGGGCGGCATATAGCACTTTCTCATGATCGGTGCACTGAGTGAGATTCAGCTTCTTCTCCACTGAACGAATCCAATCATCTGCCTCCAAGGGCTTAGAAGACCAGGAAAAAGTGGGCGGCCTTCTCCTCATGAATTCTGGAAACTTTGATTCTGGTCATTTCATTGAGCGATCGCTTCGCTTCTATCGATTTGTAACATCCCAAATTTTGCAAATTTTAAAAATTTAAATTCAAATTAATTATTTTAAAATATTTGGATTTTATTTGAACTTTCTCGAGTTTTCAGCTTTTAAAATCAATTTTAGAATTAAAAGAAATCTTAATTTGAAAATATATCATCAAAATATCTTGGAAATATTTTATTTAAGCTCAAAATGTATTTAGAAACTTCTATAAATTTTTCTAGAATTTTTGAAAGTAATTTCATATTTTTCTGAGGCTTATTGAATTTTCTAGTATTTTACAGAAATCAAAAATTAAAAATAAAAATTTAAAACCCTCCTCCTCCGTATATACGTGAATGGTGGATCTTCCCACGCCGCCACCCCATCCCGCCTTCCCTCTTCCTCGCCCGCCACGTGGGTGGCCCAGATCGCCACGCCCACCGCCTGACCGCCACCGCCCACGCCGCCTCTCTCTGGCCGCTGACCCCACCCGTCGGCGCCTCCCCGCCCGCCACCCGGCCCTTTGTCATCCCGACCTCAGGCCCCTCCTCATGCGCCCGCCTCCGCCGCCCAACTGCAGAACCGCCTCAGGTCCCTCGCCCCCACCTTCCCTCTCCTCACTCCCTCCTTCCGTGCCGCCCACCCCGCACCTTCCCCTCTCCCCCACGCCCACTCCCCTCCTCTCTCGGCAACCGCCACACCTCCCACTCCCCGTGGGGATAGCCCAACTCCTCCCTCGCCCTATTTAAACCCTTCCCGGCACCCCGTGCTCCACTCCACCTCTCACCGCCTCATTCTCCCTCTCCGCCAACACCTCCGGCGAGCAATCGCCGCCGCCGGGTCGTCTGCCGCCGCCACCTCCTCGGCTTCCCGCCGCCATGAACATCCTCCGCCCTTGACCGCCTCCCCACCGCCGAACGCCGCCGCACCCGAGCCGCCGCCTCCTCCTCGCCGCCGCCGCTCAGCTCGCCGCCACACCCCGCCAAGGTGAAATGGGTTCCCCACACTCCTCTCCCTTCTCCGCCCGCCATGGCCGCCGCGTGCCGCCGCCGCCGCCGCCGCCGCTTTCCGGTACGGCCACCCACCCTGCCGACGTGGCCGCCATGTGGCGCCACGTCCGCGCCACCTCGGCGCCACCCCACCCCGTCGGCTGCCACGCCACACCCCACGACACCTCAGCCGACCGCCCGGTCCGTGGACTCGGTCCATGGACCGAGACCCACCTGTCAGTGGGGTTTACCCAGGGCTGACGTCATGCTGACGTCATAAACCCGACTTTCCAATTTAAAAATAATTCGGCCGAAAAGAAATTCCCTGCTGACGTCATAATTCTGAATTTTCTTTAGAAAAATAATTCCAAAAATCCAGTTTATTCATTTTAGTTGTTTTCAAACTTCCCAAGGCCATAACTTTTTCATCCTAACTCCAATTGAGTCCATTCAAATTTCTAAATTCCTCAAAAATTCCAATATTTACATTTCTGCCATCCTTTCAAATTTTTGAAATTTATTTGATATTTTGAAATTTAAATTTTAAATTTCAAGTACCTTTTCTCCCTCGTTTGAACTCCGAATCCTTTGAAACTTCCTCCTAAAATTCATCTAAATTTATAAACTTCATTCCAGTAATATTATTATAATATCTGTACTTTTATTTGTATTTATTTGTCCTTTGTGTTCTCGTTTTACGCGTAGAATCCGATCTGGTCGAAGAGTTCGCAGAACCGCAACAAGAGAATCAGGAATTCACCCACGAAGGCAAGTCTCCTTTGATCATCTTTGAACCTATGTTTGTGAAATGTTTTTCAATTATTTTAAATTTAATGCATTGCTATGTTACATAAAATGATAGTTTCTGTTGTAGAGGTAATAGTTAAACCGAAGAATTGTTATGCCCTCATTTGACTTTGACAACCATGTACCTTTGACACCTAGGAATTCCTTGTCTCATTATTGAGATTATTATGAATCTTTGATAATTGTTGTGTCGGTAGTAAGATGCTTAGACAAGCTATATAACTTTAGTAACTTTGGATTGGGAACTGCATTTCATTGAACTAGACTTTTGTTCAGAATCGAATGGCAAATGGTGTTGCCTCTATTCATGTGAAAAGAATTAAATTGTGAAAATTGTTTTAGACCAGGGCGGATGGTTGGTTTGGATTGGTGCGGTTAGCACGAGATCTTGAAAAGTGTATGTTCCGCCCTAGTCAATTAAGGACCGACGCTTGTGTTTGTCCAGTCTGAGCACTACCGTACAACCACATGTCTATATGGGTACGACCTAGCTGATTAACTTATAATAGACTAGTTTAGGTACCACCAGTGGAAAGTGGATACCAGGGTTACTGGTTATTCACAGTGAGGGACAGTTCTTGTGCACTCATACGGCGCAAGAGGGGCTTCTTACATGCGGGTGGTTAACCCTCCAAAGTGAAACCTCGTGGTGGTGTCTAGCTAGACTAGAGTAAGGTAAAGACTTTGTGATGAATTATCTGGGTCTCATGCCTAAGGAAGCATGCTGACTATTAAGATAACTTGTCTCTTGTGGGTAAAGTGTACAACCTCTCCGTGTAAAACTATTCAATAGCCGTGCCACGGTAAAGGCGAGCAAGGAATACTTTCACATGGTAGATCTTTATTTTTGGTTTTAAAATAAAAGTTTTGGGAATCCGAGAGTGGATGGAACTCTCGGGGAATTTGTCCTGGTGGTCGGAACCAGTGTGGGTGGTTGGAACCCGTAGTATCAAACTTGGTGGTAGAATCTTTATGATTAAAAATACTTAATGATTCTAGTTAGAGTAAATACTTCAGTTAATCAGTCGCCTTCAAAAATAGTTATTTGTATTGGAAATAAAATGTCGCTTTGTGCAAAAGAGCCATATAGCCCTCCTTGTTAAACCTTGCATCTATTGTATTTTCCCAAGACTTGCGGAGTACTTTATGTACTCACATGCTACACCTAAAATATATCTCGAGGAGTATGAAACTCAAGAAGGAGACTACAACTACTTGGTGGATTTGAAGAAGGATGTCCAGACGTTTAGGTCGCGCTCCCCAGTCAATTGCCTGTGGCGTATTGATGGGATTTTATCAATGTTTAATTTGCTTCCGCTGTGTTTGTTTTTATTTGTGAGGTCTAGAAACCTCGTTTGTGTTGTAAGACCTTTGGTCAAGACTCTCTATAATATTGTAATATTCGTCTTTGGCAATGTAATCATCATCGTTTAATCAGTGCACTAGCTCGATCCGGGACTAGTCTTTGTAATACCTGAGGGTCCGATTTGTAATCCGGGTCCCGGCAGAGATGGTATCGAGCCAATTTGACCGTAGGACGTGACCTAGTTTAGAATGGCAAAAGCCTTAAGGACCTATATTTATTAAAATGTATGTTCTAGAAAATTTTCTATACTTCTTTATCTCTCATTCTATTTATAATCACTTACTCAAAATTCTTTACTAAACTTCTATCTTTTCAAATTTGTAGATGGCGGCTCTATCTCCGCATTAGTGGGACTACATCTCCCATGTCGAGACCGAGGTGCATTTGTTGAGCTTCTTAGCCAACTTATGCAAGACTGAAGTTCCGTCTACCGCCTATCTTCAGAGGGCGGAAAGTCCGGATATTGGATCGAGATTCTTGGTCAATGGAAGTATTCCTGTATGCACGGAAGGGAATTCAATCCCATAGATACCCCATTGATCATCCTGACCGATCGTTCGGACGCCACCCAGATGCGGCTCGTCAGCCATAACTAGTCTGCGCGATTCACGTGGGATTCTCGCAGCAGCGCCCTCACTGCTTCTTTTCATCCACTCGAGCGGGGCGAGTCATCCGCAGCCCTTCGAGATCGCCGTGGGCGATCCCCGCCTTTCACATCGAGTTCACTCACTCAGCGATGGCGACCACCCACGCCGGCGCTTTGAAGGAGATTGACGACTTGGATGCTACTCACTTCCAGCTATCAGCACTCCGACACCCTCCGTGCTCAGCTCATCCATAACCAGACAGCAGAGTTTGAGCTGGTGCGACCCCGAGCCAGACAGCAGTCTCCACCGACTACACACCATCTTCACCAAGTACACCGTCGTCCCCAACAACCAGCCTCCGACTCGGCGCACATGACCCCGTACCTTACTCACGGCGCAAGAAGAGTGTGCGGCGCCCTAGTCCGTTGTCGACATTGACATCGGGACTCCAAGAAGAGACGCAGCCTCTCGTTCCGTTCTTGCTCTCGGTCTATTGCCTCCAGCAGTGTGACCATCTTCATACACGTGCCTCTTGCAACCGCCCGAGTGTGGTTGTAAGTCGCGCCGACGGGTATCCTAGAGGAGGATCCAGAGGAGGATCCCGAGGAGGATCCGGAGGAGCTTGTCTTCGAGGAGGATAAGTAGTTGCAGAGACAGTAGCACCCAATTTAAATGTTTAATTCCTTAGAACGATTTATATTTTATTCTAGTGTGTGGGATGGACTGTACCAAGCACTTGTGCACCTGTGGTACAGCCATTTGCTTTAAAATTTAATTTGAATTCAAGACAAGTTTCCTTTCCAATTGTTGTCCGTGTTTTCCCTTGTGTGTTGGTTTGGGATGTGGTTTAGACTCCCCTAATCTCTTACCTATGCTACTTCCATCTTTCCTTTTGCTAACCCCAGTTACCACGAAGATGGTGAACACAAGGAACAATCTTGGCAATGCCGGAATGTCAATGCTCACCGTAAGGCGAATCCAATTCCACCCCGCCAGTTCAAGCTCCAAACCCGAATGATGATGGCCATGCGATAGCTATTACCAAGCCTTAGCCCAAAACCAAGTCCAGCAAATTCCGCAGGCACCCAATCAAGCACCACGATCCAAACTAGGGGAGTTTATGAGAACTCGTCCCCCAACTTTCAGTGGGTCAGTAGACCCGATGGAAGCTGACGACTGGATCAAGGACGTCGAAAAGAAGCTGAATTTGGCACAATGCAATGGAAATGAAAAAGTGTTGTATGCCGCTCACCAGCTGAAAGGAATTGCAGCTAATTGGTGGGAAAACTATTGTGCTGCTCACCAGAATGCACAGGATATCACTTAGGCTGAGTTTGAAGAAGCATTCCGTACTGCACACATTCCTACTGGAATCATGGAAATGAAAAGGATGGAATTTTATAAGTTGCAGCAAGGAAACCTCAGCGTGACTGAGTATCTGAACAAATTTACGTAGCTGGCCAGATATGCTTCAGAGGATGTTGCAACTGATGCAGCAAAAATTTGGAGATTCATGCAAGGACTGCATCCCAATCTCAAGGTGCGCTTAGTGTCTAATGATTATCCAACTTTCCAAAGACATGGTGAACAAAGCTATCATCCAAGAAGATGCTCAACGCCGCCACATGAAGTCCGAAGAGGAAATTTCAGCACGCAGGTGCCAATAACACTCGCCACCGTCCAAATCGCCCACACTTTTTCGTGCCTTCTATGCCGAGTGTACCGAGGACACCAATCAGTGGACCTCGCCCAATACCACAGGCTCCACGACCAATCAATGGAGGTCAAGCCCAACAAAACAAGACTGCAACAGCAGGAATTCAGTGCTTCAACTGCAAGAACATGGGGCATTACGCCAACAACTGTCCGCAGAAACGCCAAGGTGACTCTGTCTGCTTTCAACCTGGGACTACTCCAAAGACGAGCCCCACCAGCAGGACAAGTCCGTGGAACACCGCAAGCAACAAGGACTCCACAAGTGATAAACAGGGGACATGTCAACCATGTTACCGCAGGCGTCTCAGAAGCACCGTAGGTAGTTCGGTAAGTTCCTTGTCAACTCAAGACACCTCAAGATTATTTGATTACGAGCTCAGATTCGCTTATTTCAAAGGATTTGCTGAAAGAAACAATTTGAATGCTCAATTGTTAAAGAATAATATGCTAGTCCAATCACCGGGAAGGGAAATGAGGACTAATACGGTCTGCCCTAGAGCAACCGTAGATATAAATGGAGTTAAGTTCCTAGCGGATCTTATTATAATAGACTCCAATAGTCTAGATGTGATACTTGGAATGGATTGGTTAACCAAGCATAAAGGATAGATAGATTGTGCTAACCGTGCTATTACCCTTACCAACTCGGAAGGAATCCAAATAGAGTGCAAGCCGAGTTTATCCTCAAGGAATGGATGTGAGTTGAACAGCTTGAAGGGAATAACTATGGAAAAAGTACATATAGTAAAAGAATATCCAGATGTATTTCCTGAAGATTTACCGAATGCCACCGATAGAGAAGTTGAATTTGTCATTAACTGCACCCTAATGTTAATTTCAAGAGACCCTACCGGATGTCTCGCCAATGATCTAGCGTAAGTCAAGAAGCGGATCCAAGAACTACAAGAGAAAGGATTTGTCGGACCAAGTTCTTCACCATGGGGAGCACCAAGATTTCGTGAAGAAAAGGATGGCGATCTACGATGTGTGTGGATTACGAGCATTGAATGATGCAACCATCAAGAACAAGTACCCTCTACCCAGGATAGATGACTTATTTGATCAGTTAAAAGGATCATGTGTCTTTTCCAAGATTGACCTTCGATCAGGTTATCATCAAATAAAGATTAGACCGGAGGATATAGCAAAGACAGCATTTGCTACTCGTTATGGGTTATACGAGTTTACAGTAATGTCCTTTGGCCTGACCAATGCTCCTGCGTATTTTATGAATCTGATGAATAAGGTGTTTACGAAATATTTGGATAAGTTTGTCGTCGTGTTCATTGATGACATTCTCGATATATTCCTAATGAAGAAGAACATGCCCAACACCTGAGGATAGTATTGGAAAAACTCAGAGAACACCAGCTGTATGCCAAGTTCAGCAAATGTGAGTTCTGGTTAAGGAAAGTAGATTTCTTGGGACATGTGATTTCTTAAGGTGGAGTATCTGTAGATCCTGAAAAGGTGACAGATGTGCTCAATTGGACTCAACCAAAATCAGTAACAGAGATCAGGAGTTTCCTTGGTTTAGCTGGTTATTTCCGTCGCTTCATAGAAAGATTCTCCAAGCTAGCAAGACCTCTCACCCAATTACTAAAGAAAGAAAAGAAGTTTGAATGGAGTAAATCATGTGAAGACAGTTTCCAAGAGCTGAAGAAGAGGTTAACTTCTGCACCAGTATTGACCCTTCCAGATATCAGGAAGGATTTTGAAGTATTCTGCGATGCATCCAGACAAGGTCTAGGCTGTGTTCTGATGCAAGAAGGAAGAGTGGTAGCTTATGCTTCGAGGCAATTGCGCCCGCATGAGCAGAACTACCCAACCCATGATTTAGAGCTAGCTGCTGTTGTGCATGCTCTAAAAATCTGGAGGCATTATTTAATCAGCAACCG
The DNA here is from genome assembly GCA_036346245.1 of Bonia amplexicaulis. Classification (NCBI taxonomy): domain Eukaryota; kingdom Viridiplantae; phylum Streptophyta; class Magnoliopsida; order Poales; family Poaceae; genus Bonia; species Bonia amplexicaulis. The sequence continues at coordinate 20,198,797 of CM070747.1, read as the reverse complement.
TTGTGAAATTTATACGGATCACAAGAGTTTGAAGTATATTTTCACTCAACCTGACCTCAATCTGAGACAGAGAAGATGGTTGGAGTTAATAAATGATTATGATGTGGGAATTCATTACCATCCGTGAAAAGCTAATGTAGTAGCCGATGCCTTGAGCGAAAAAGCTATTGCAATAATCGATGATCAAAGACAACAACCTGCACTTCATGAAGAATTTCAGCGACTCAATCTAGAAGTAGTGGAGGAAGGATTCCTAGCTACTTTGGAGATTCAACCAATCTTAGAGAACCAGATAAAGGAAGCCCAAAGAGAAGATAGTTATGTCAAAGAAATCAAAGAGAATATGAAAAAGGGTAAAGCACCAAATTTTTCAGAAGATGAAGAAGGTATCCTTTGGTTTGGAAAAAGAATTCTTGTACCCGAAAAGAAAGAAATAAAGAGCTAATTAGAAGGAAGCTCATGAGTCCAGGTACTCAATTCACCCCTAAGCACGAAATGTATCAAGATCTCAAAGAAAGATACCGGTGGTCAAGTATGAAAAGGAAATTCTTGAATATGTAGCCTTGTGTGATGTGTGCCAATGAGTCAAAGCTGAACATCGAGACCCTGCCGGACTTCGCAACCTTCTGATACACAGAATGGAAGTGGGAAGAAATTGGTATGGATTTCATAACAGGATTGCCAAGAACCAAGTCGGGTTATGACTCAATTTGGGTTATTGTGGACCGACTAACAAAAGTTGCACACTTTATACCGTGAAGACCACATACTGGAGATAAACTCAGAGTTATACATGTCAAGAATAGTTTGTTTACATGGAGTCCCAAAGAAAATCGTGTCGGATCGAGGATCACAATTCACATCAAGATTACGGCGAGGTCGCATGAGCTCTTGGGACAAACTTGAATTTCAAGATCTGACATATCATCCACGCAATCGATGGACAAACGGAAAGAGTAAATCAAATATTAGAGGATATGCTGAGAGCTTGTGTTTTGGCAAATAAAGCTAGTTGGGATCAAAATTTGCCATATGCAGAATTCTCCTATAATAACAGCTATCAATCTAGTTTGCAAATGTCTCCGTTTGAACCATCAGACGGCAGTAAAATGCGAACACCACCGTATTGGAAAGAAACAGAGAAGGACAAGTATTTGGACCTGATGTGTTGTAGCAAGCGTAAGAGTAAGTTAAATCGGTTCAAGATGTTAAAGACAAGACAAACAAGATGTAAAAGCTACGCAGACAATCGTCGAAGAGCTTTAGAATTTATACCTAGAGATCATGTGTATTTGAAAGTTTCACCTCTCAAGGGTCTGCGTCGTTTTAGTGTTACTAGGAAACTTGCTCCGAGATTTATTGGACCATTCCCTGTTCTAGCCAAAAGGGGAGAAGTTGCTTACCAGTTAAAGCTCCCACCTCAGTTGCCGAATGTGCACGACGTCTTTCATGTGTCACAGTTAAGAAAATGTCTCAGAGTGCCGGAAGAACAAATGCCTTTAGAAAAAGTGACTTTAAAGGAGGACCTAACATATCCAGAGTATCCAGTCAAAATTTTGGATGAAGCAGAACGTCGAACCAGAAGCAAGAGCATCAAATAATGTAAAGTACAATGGAGTAATCATTCGAGTGCAAGCAACTTGGGAGCGTGAAGAAGATTTGAGATCGAGTTTCCGATCTTTTTCCCAGTCCATCCGAATCTCGGGGTCAAGATTCATCCTAAGGGGGGTAGGTTTGTAACATCCCAAATTTTGCAAATTTTAAAAATTTAAAATCAAATTAATTATTTTAAAATATTTGGATTTTATTTGAACTTTTCTGAGTTTTCCAGTTTTTAAAATCAATTTTTAGAATTAAAAAGAAATCTTAATTTGAAAATATATCATCAAGAAGAGCTAACCGGCTATGATACCAATTGTAGGACCGAAATGGCGACAGAGGGGGGGTGAATGTCGCTCTCTTTTAAAATCGCCCGACAATTGCATACCTTCGCTTGTCAAAAGATGCAAAACAAAGCACCTCACAGAAAATTAAAATTAATCTTGCTGAAATTTGAAGCATGCGACCTTTGAAAATTCAGCATAAATCGAGAGTAGTCGGTAAAAATTTCAGCTGCAAATATTGCCGTTTGATCTGCATGCAAAATCGTCAAAGATCAGGAAACAAAAAAACTGAATGCAGTAGCAATAGCAATCTCAGGATGCATGTTCCCTAGCTTTTGCCAAGCGACCCATTTTGCACGAGATGAAGGCCTCAGTGTAAGTGGCTGCGTAGAGTCATAACAGGGACCATCAACTGACAGAAGGCTTCACTAATTGATCTGGCCGAAAGACTTAAAAGACTGCTCAAAACTGCAACGCTTGGATGAAGAATGGAGCACAAAGAAAAACTGAAAGGTAATAGCTGTAGCAAATCAAAAAGAAGAAGTAGGAGCAGTTCGTCGCAAAGAAATCGAAAAGAAAAAGTAGAAGCGATTCAAGAGATCGAGAAAGAAAAGCAAAGACTGTAAGAAGCAGATCAAAAGAAAAAGAAAGACTGCAGACAAACCGAGAGAAAAACTAATAGGATCTCATGGCAATAAACACTAGTCTAAAGCAATCTTTTCACTAAGAACTCAAGAACACGAGATGCTCTGCCTCCCCACACAGTAAACTCTAGAATCACCGAAAGCAGAGGAATTAGTTGCCTGAGATTTGGTCAAAGCAAAAATAAGAGATTCTAGCCTTTCTTGGAAATGAGACTCAAGGCAAAGCTAGAACTTATCTTCTTGTCAGGTTGGACCCAAAACAAGGTCTCTCTGTCAAGCTTGAACCAAGAAATTAAAGGAGAGAAAAACCAATAAAACAGGACAACTTGGCCAAGAAGTGCAATCTGTCAATCTGTTCTCGGGAAGAACTGTCAATTTGTTCTCACGAAAGCAAACAAAAACACAAGAGAGAAGAGAAGAAATCAGAGAAGAGAAGACAGAGACCAAAAGAAAATGAGAATGAAAACAGGAATCCAATTCATCTTTAATCCAGGAAATCTTGTATTGACTCAGAGAGAGGAATGATTACAAAATATTTTTGTTACAACCATCTCAATCCATCTCTTTCACCCTCTCAATCCTCAAGAACACCATGAGCCTCACATGCTACTTGGGAGGAACACAACACACAAAGAGATGAACTCTTAAAACCCTAACTCTCTCTATTGTGTCCTAAGGGGTATGCAGCCCCCAACCTCTATTTATAGCCCTTGGCTAACGGGTCTCCAACCCGTTCGCGGCTAAACCCTAACGGAGCTGCCTCCGCTTGTGCGCCTTGCGAAATTCCGTTTCGCCCCTCCTGCACCTTCCGGGAAGCTTCCGCGCTTCTTGCCTCGCACGCCTCGCAACCACATCGAGTCCACATCGTCTTCGACACATCATGACCGTTCTGACCTCAGCGCCACCTGCGCCTAGTCCGGTCCACCGTGTCTCGCCACGACTCCGCCTCGCTGTCCTGCAGACACACAGACAAGAAAACACATCACATAGCACCGCTCGACACATGAAAGCATAAATAACATAAACAAAATCAAACCTGTCGCATCAATAGAATATACATCCTAACCCATACGACTAAGTTTGACCAAAGTCCGACCGAGCCCGTTGCACCATGCAACGTCTGGGTCCGGACAAACCGACTCAAACTCGACTTTTGGAAACAGATGTCAATTACTCATCACTCACAATGGGATGACCTCCACATGGTCTCTCACTTCTTCATCTTCTGAAAAATTTGGTGCTTTACCCTTTTTCATATTCTCTTTGATTTCTTTGACATAACTATCTTCTCTTTGGGCTTCCTTTATCTGGTTCTCTAAGATTGGTTGAATCTCCAAAGTAGCTAGGAATCCTTCCTCCACTACTTCTAGATTGAGTCGTGAAATTCTTCATGAAGTGCGGACTGTTGTCTTTGATCATCGATTATTGCAATAGCTTTTTCGCTCAAGGCATCAGCTACTACATTAGCTTTTCCTGGATGGTAATGAATTCCCACATCATAATCCTTTATTAACTCCAACCATCTTCTCTGTCTCAGATTGAGGTCAGGTTGAGTGAAAATATACTTCAAACTCTTGTGATCCGTATAAATTTCACAACGGTTGCTGATTAAATAATGCCTCCAGATTTTTAGAGCATGCACAACAGCAGCTAGCAATTGCCTCGAAGCATAAGCTACCACTCTTCCTTCTTGCATCGAACACGCCCGCACCTTGTCCGGATGCATCGCGAATACTTCAAAATCCTTCCCGATATCCGGAAGGGTCAATCTTGTGCGTAGTTAACCTCTTCTTGACTCTTGGAAACTGTCTTCACATGATTTACTCCATTCAAACTTCTTTTCTTTCTTTAGTAATTGGGTGAGAGGTCTTGCTAGCTTGGAGAATCCTTCTATGAAGCGACGGTAATAACCAGCTAAACCAAGGAAACTCCTGATCTCTGTTACTGATTTTGGTTGAGTCCAATTGAGCACATCTGTCACCTTTTCAGGATCTACAGATACTCCACCTTCAGAAATCACATGTCCCAAGAAATCTACTTTCCTTAACCAGAACTCACATTTGCTGAACTTGGCATACAGCTGGTGTTCTCTGAGTTTTTCCAATACTATCCTCAGGTGTTGGGCATGTTCTTCTTCATTCCGGGAATATATCAGAATGTCATCAATGAACACGATGACAAACTTATCCAAATATTTCATAAACACCTTATTCATCAGATTCATAAAATACGCAGGAGCATTGGTCGGGCCAAAGGACATTCAGAAACTCGATAACCCATAACGAGTAGCAAATGTTTGTTTTGGTATATCCTCCTGCCTAATCTTCATTTGATGATAACCTCGATCAAGGTCAATCTTGGAAAAGACACATGATCCTTTTAACTGATCAAATAAGTCATCTATCCTGGGTAGAGGGTACTTGTTCTTGATGGTTGCATCATTCAATGCTCTGTAATCCACACACATACGTAGACTGCCATCCTTTTTCTTCACCAGAAGTACTGGTGCTCCCCATGGTGAAGAACTTGGTCTGACAAATCCTTTCTCTTGTAGTTCTTGGATCTGCTTCTTGACTTCTGCTAGATCATTGGCAGACATCCGGTAGGGTCTCTTGAAATTGGGGCATTACGGGTACCGACAATGACAAATTCAACTTCTCTATCTGGTGGCATTCCCGGTAAATCTTCAGGAAATACATCTGGATATTCTTTTACTATAGGTACTTTTTCCATAGTTATTCCTTCAAGTCGCTCAACTCACATCCATTCCTTGAGGATAAACTCGGCTTGCACTCTATTTGGATTCCTTCCGAGTTGGTAAGGGTAATAGCACGGTTAGCACAATCTATCTGTCCTTTATGCTTGGTTAACCAATCCATTCCAAGTATCACATCTAGACTATTGGAGTCTATTATAATAAGATCCGCTAGGAACTTAACTCCATTTATATCTACGGTTGCTCTAGGGCGCACCGTATTAGTCCTCATTTCCTTCCTTGATTGGACTAGCATATTATTCTTTAACAATTGAGCATTCAAATTGTTTCTTTCAGCAAATCCTTTGGAAATAAACGAATGCTGAGCTCCGTAATCAAATAATACTTGGGCGTAATCGAGTTGACAAGGAACTTACCGAACTACCTCGGTGCTTCTGAGTCGCTCATGGTAACATGGTTGACATGTCCCCTGTTTATCACTTGTGGAGTCCTTGTTGCTTGCGGTGTTCCACGGACTTGTCCTGCTGGTGGGACTCGTCTTTGGAGTAGTCCCTGTGTTGAAACGGACAGAGTCACCGCTTGGCGTCTGCATGACGATTGTTGGCGTAATGCCCCATGTTCTTGCAGCTGAAGCATCAATTCCTGCCTTGCAGCCTTGTTTTGTTGGGCTTGACCTCCATTGATTGGTCGTGGAGCTCGTGGTATTGGGCGAGGTCCATCGATTGGTGTCCTCAGACACTCGGCATAGAAGGCCCGAAAAGTGTGGCTGATTTGGACGGTGGCGAGTGTTATTGGCACCTCGCGTGCTGAAATTTCCTCTTCGGACTTCATGTAATCAAGTTGGGCATCTTCTTGATGATAGCTTTGTTCACCATGTGCCGGAAAGTTGGATAATCATTAGACACTAATCGCACCTTGAGATTGGGATGCGCCCTTGCATGAATCTCCAAATTTTGCCGCATCGCTTGCAACATCCTCTCAAGCATATCCGCCACCGTAGAATTTGTTCGGATACTCAATCCTGTTGAGGTTTCCTTGTCGCAACTTATAAAATTACATCCTTTTCATTTCCATGATTCCAGTAGGAATGTGTGCAGTACGGAATGCTTCTTCAAACTCAGCCCAAGTGATATCCTGTGCATTCTAGTGAGCATCACAATAGTTTTCCCACCAATTAGCTGCAATTCCTTTCAGCTGGTGAGCGGCATACAACACTTTTTCATTTCCATTGTATTGTGCCAAATTCAGCTTCCTTTCGACGTCCTTGATCCAGTCGTCAGCTTCCATCGGGTCTACTGACCCACTGAAAGTTGGGGGACGAGTTCTCATAAACTCCCCTAGTTTGGATTGTGGTGCTTGATTGGGTGCCTGCGGAATTTGCTGGACTTGGTTTTGGGCTAAGGCTTGGAGTAATCAGAATCGCATGGCCATCATCTGCTCCGGGTTTGGAGCTTGAACCATGGGGTGGAATTGGATTATCGCCTTACCGAAAGCATTGACATTCGGTCATTGCCGGCTTTTGCTCCTTGTGTTCACCATCTTCGTGGTAACTGGGGTTAGCAAAAGGAAAGAGGGAAGTAACATAGGTAAGAGATTAGGGGAGTCTAAACCACATCCCAAACCAACACATAAGGGAAAACACAGACAACAATTGGAAAGGAAACTTGTCTTGAATTCAAATTAAATTTTAAAGGAAATGGCTGTACCACAGGTGCACAAGTGCTTGGTACAGTCCATCCCACACACTAGAATAAAATACAAATCGTTCTAAGGAATTAAACATTTAAATTGGGTGCTACTGTCTCTGCAACTACTTATCCTCCTCGAAGACAAGCTGCTCCGGATCCTCCTCTGGATCCTCCTCGGGATCCTCCTCTGGATCCTCCTCTAGGATACCCACGTGGCGCAGCTTACAACCACACTCGGGGCGGTTGCAAGAGGCACGGGTATGAAGATGGTCACTCATCTGGGAGGCAATAGACCGAGAGTAAGAACGGAACGAGAGAGGCTGCGTCTCTGCCGGAGTCCCGATGTCAATGTCGGCAACGGACTAGGGCGCCGCACACTCTTGCGCTACCGTGAGTAAGGTACGGGTCATGTCGCCGAGTCGGAGGTCGGTTGTTGGGGACGACTACCGGTACCGTGAAGATGGTGTGTAGTCGGCTAGAGACTGTTGTCTGGCTCGGGGTCGCACCAGCTCAAACTTTGCTGTCTGGTTATGGATGAGCCGAGCACGGAGGGTGTCGAGTGCCGATAGTCTGAAGTGAGTAGCATCCGAAGCTGTCCAATCTCCTTCAAAGCGCCGGGCGAGGTGGTCGCCATCGCTGAGTGAGCCGAACTCGATGTGAAAGGCGGGATCGCCCACGGCGATCACGAAGGGTCGCAAATGACTCGCCCCGCCGAGTGGATGAAAAGAAACAGAGGGGCGATCGCTGCGAATCCCCGTGAATCGCGCATGATCGGACTCTACAAGTCAAGAATCAAGCCATCTCAAGGAAGGGAACAAGATTTGGATCAAAACCCTAAAGAATGTAGGACCGAAATGGCGACAGAGGGGGATGAATGTCGCTCTCTTTTAAGATCTCCCCCGAGAATTCGTACACTGTTTTTTTCAAAAAGATGCAAAACAAAGCACCTCACAAAAAATTAAAATTAATCTTGCTGAAATTTGGAACGATGCGACCTCAAAAATTCAACATAAATCGAGACCACCAAGAAAAATTCAACCGAAAAACCATTGCTTGATCTCGCATGCAAAATCGTCAAAGATCAGCAAGAAGAAAAAAAGAAAAGTGACCAAAGGCGTTTTCCTTGCTTGCCGAGACGTGATCTGCTGCCATGGTGGAAACAAAGAAAAGAAAGAAGATCAAGCTACCAGTAGAAAAGAGAAAGACTGCAGTCGGCAAAGCAACTGAAAGCAGCCAGGATAGAGACTGCTAAACTGACGAAAATGAAGACTGAGCAGGACCGCAGCAAGCGTCCAGGAGAGAAGCAGAACAAGAGAAATTTCAGTCCAGGGATCACAAAAACTGAATACGGCAGCAATGAAGAACCAAAGCAGTAGCCAAAGAAGCAAAAGACAACAACTAGTGGCTCCTCTTCCGATCAGAGACTTCACAAGGGATAACCAGCCATCCCAAGAAGAGAAGAAACAAAATTAGAAAGGAGAAGAACTTATCGTCCTGAGGAGATCAGAGAGCAAAAATCCTATAACTGTCGGCTCAGTGAGCATTCTTCAAAAATGGACAGCCGAAGAGATGAATGTTGACTGCTGCCCTTCTGAAATCAAGGAAGACCAACAGAACTCGTCCCAAGAATAAAAGAAAGACAGCACAGTGAGGTCTGCAGCAACGAAGCAGAAAGGAAGTACAAGAATTAATAAAAAAAATGAACAGAACTTAGATAGGCAAGAACAAAAGCCAGACGCAAAGAAGTAAAAAAGACATTCCCACTCGCATGAACATTAGAACAAAAGGAATGATTACAAGACTCTCAATCCATCCTCTCCCTCTCAATCCTCAAGAACACCGAGAGCCTCATATGCTTCTTGGGAGGAACACAACACACACAAGGAATGAATGAACTCTAAAACCCTAACTCACTCTATTGTGTCCTAAGGGGTATGCAGCCCCTCACCTCTATTTATAGCCCTTTGGCTAACGGGTCTCCAACCCGTTACGCCGGCTAAACCCTAACGGAGCTGCCTCCGCTTGTGCGGCCTTACGAAATTACCGATTCGCCCCTCCCGCACCTTCCGGAAGCTTCCGCGCTCCTTGTCTCGCACGCCTCGCAACCACCTCGAGTCCGCGCCGTCTTCGACACATCCCGACCGTTCTGACCTCAGCACCACCTGCGCCTAGTCCGGTCCACCGTGTCTCGCCACGACTCCGCCTCGATGTCCTGCAGCCACACAGACAAGAAGCACGTCAAATAGCACCGCTCGATACATGAAAGCATAATAGAGACCAAACATGTCGCATCATCAGAATACGCATCCTAAACCTATACGACTAAGTTCGACCGAAGTCCGACCGAGCCCGTTACGCCACGCAACGTCAAGGTCCGACCCAACCGACTCAAACTCGACTTTTCCTAAAACGATGTCAATTACTCATCATTCTCAACGGGATGACCACCACATGGTCTCTCAATCTCCCCCTTGATGAGTATATTGACAAACCCAGAAAAAGCATGAAGTTGAGTTTGAAGAGTCCAACATGGTCCCAAGAAGGGAATGAAACTCATGACCATGTCGACAGAAGGAACACTAGAGCAATAAATAAAGAGTAAATTGATCTCCAAAACTCTAGCAAGATCCCAGAATAAAATTTTCTCTTTTTCTCCAATCTATTCTCCCCCTTTTGGCAATAAACACATCAAGAATGCAAGAGAGAGAATAAGTCATGATGATGGATGAAATGGCTGATTTGATTAATCTAAGCATTTAAAGCCATGAGAATTATCCAAAATGACCATAATGTATTACACCAAGCCATAACATAGAAGTATGCTATCATGATCATGACAAGATATGTATATGCTAGCTAAACAAAAGAGATGACAATCTGAATTATAGTGCAATTTGTGAACAAATTAAGTCATCAATGGGCAAAGTCTAGCTAGAGACATCCAAGGATGATGCGGGCCATATCAATTAAGCTAAGCGGAACCAAGAAGCTAATATTGAGTCCAAATAGAGTGCTATATGCTCAAGAAGGAAACATTGGTTCAAGTACTTGGTTCTTTTGTAACTTTAGCAAATCGAGCACAAATGACATATTTTCTTATGAAACTTGTGGTTGTTTCCAACTAATATTTTTATCATGTGCTAGATCTCAAGCCTTATGCGATCATACCAAGCGAGAAACTTAAGGAAATGATCTTGGTCATCCAAAACTCCCCCTGAGTTCATGCCTAGTGCAATGGCAAGCCGTCTCATGAGAAAGAATTGGTGAGATCGGTTTTTCAAGACAAAGAGATCTTTTGCTTTTGAAATGATTGTACTAACATATGCATCATCAAGAGACTAAAACAGCTCAATCTAAGGCTCAATAGAGATTCAACGCTCAACTCAGCCTATTTGACATGGCATGGATCATAAAAGGATAGCTCAAGAAAGACTAGTCTCGTATGCTAACATGACAAGTTTTTAGTTCAAATTGAGCAGGTTTAATTAACTTATCATAGCACAAGCTAGTTTACACATACGAAGTCATGATAAATATAGCAAATAAGCACAAGTCATGGCAAGGTGTAAAGTGTTTTAAGCATGTCATAACAGGATAATAATCAAGACTCAATGCAGTTATATTACAATGCAGAATGACATGTAAATGCAAGAAAATCCAGCTCCCCCTCAACATGAGATGCGACTTTTAGTTCAAGTTGAGTTATATCAATATTAAGCTCCAGAAGCTCCCAAATGAACTCCCCCTGAACCATAGCAATAAAATCGAGAAGCTGGAAAAGAAAACAAGAAAGGCAGTCCTTAAAGCGTAGATAAGATATAGAGGATACTATAGCTCAGACTGACTCTCATCTACCCCATATGACTCCGTGACTATCACCGACGGAAAACACACACTAGAGAGCAAACACGCACTGCCTCTGCCAAGGGTGGCCCAACCTCGCTAGAGCCTACAAGAAGTGAGTGAGCTCAACCTAGTGAGATAAGAAACAGCTATCCTGAAACCACAAGATAAGAGTAAGAAGTCTAAGCAACTCAGCAAGAGACACACTCTAACCTATGCTGGAAGGACTAAACCCAATGCACCCACAAATGCAATTACAACAAGAAGGGGACGAAGCATAATTAGAATTATAAAGCGATGCCAAAGCTCCCCTCACAAGAGTCCATAAGGATAGACCACCCCAAGCTCTCCCCGCAGAGTGAAAACCTCGTGCTATCCAAAGGCTTGGTGAAGATATCGCCTAGCGGTGGTCACTCTCCAAACCGAGCACGATGTCACCCTTCTACATGGTCTCAAGAAAATGATATCGATATCAATATGCTTGGTCCGAGAATGCTTTGCACCGGGTTCTTGGCAATGCTAATTGCGCACGTGTTATCGCAAAAGAGCGGAACACGGCCGATAGCTAACCCAAAATCCCGCAGAGTCGAGACCATCCAAATCACCGCTACAAAGAATCGGCTGCGACAGAACGCACTCGGCCTCAGCGGACCGTGCAACACCGCATCGCTTTCTCGAGGACCAGAAACGAGAGAAGTGCCAATGAACCGGCAGTGCCGAAGTGCTCTTCCTATCTATCCTCGGTAGGCAAAGTCTCGCATCCGAGAAGGCTCTAAGAGATAGACAGAGGAGGAAGAGTACCGATACCATAGTCAATGGTAGCTCGAAGGTATCGAAGATGCGCTTCACCGCTTTGGCGGTGAGATACGCGAGGAGAAGCTCAAACCGAGCACATAAACACATGGAAAAGTGTATGTCCGGTCTCGAGACAAGGAGGTAGAAGAGAGAGCCAATCATACTCGACTCCTTTTGATCAACTGCTCACCGTCCTCATCTCGGGTCAAGTGCGGTCAGAGAAGCCATCGCAATGACACCGCTTCCATCACTCATGTCGAAACATCTCAGGAGATCACGAGTGTACTTGCCTTGATGCAAGAAGGTACCCTCCCGAGTCTGCTTGATCTGGAAGCCAAGGAAGAAAGTCAACTCACCCATCATGCTCATCTCAAACTCGGTGCTCATGACATCCGAGAACTGTGAAACTAGAGCTTGAGAAGAGCCGCCAAAGATAATGTCATCGACATAAATTTGGGCGACGTAAGGTCATTGCAAGCCGCGAATGAACAAGGTCTTGTCAACTTTACCCATCTCGAAATCATGTCTCAATAGATAGGACTTAAGTCTCTCATACCAAGCTCTAGGGGCCTGCTTATGTCCATACAGTGCTTTGGAAAGCTTGTAGACATGGTTGGGTATTTGGGGTTTTCGAAACCAGGAGGCTGTCTCACATAAACCTCTTCCTCAATAAAGCCATTGAGGAATGCACTCTTGACGTCCATCTGGTAAAGCTTGAAACCCTTCGAAGCTGCAAAGGTAAGAAGGATTCTAATGGCCTCAAGTCTAGCTACAGGGGCAAAAGTCTCCTCAAAATCGAGACCCTCAACCTGGGAAAAGCCCTGAGCTACTAGTCTAGCCTTGTTTCGAATGACTATCCCATCCTCACTTTGCTTGTTCTTGAACACCCACTTGGTCCCAATGACATTGTGACCTCGAGAGGGCTCAACAAGTGACCAGACCTTGTTTCTCTCGAAATTTTCTAATTTCTCATGCATGGCATTGACCCAAGACTCATCAGAGAGAGCATGACATACATCCTTGGGTTCAAAGGTGGCAACGATGTCGGGACCCCGGATTACCAACCGACCCTCAGGTATTACAAAGACTAGTCCCGGATCAAAGCTAGTGCACACGCTAAACAATGATGATTACATTGCCAAAGACGAATATTACAATAATATAAAGAGTACTGACCAAAGGTCTTACAACACATACGAGGTTTCTAGACCTCACAAATAAACATAAACACAAATACAGCGGAAGCAAATAAAACTTGATAAAGACCCATCAATACGCCACAGGCAATTGACTGGGGAGCGCGACCTAAGCGTCTGGAAATCCTTCATCAAATCCAACCGCAGTAGTGAAGCCTCCTTCTTGAACTTCATACTCCTCGAGATATATATTTTAGGTGTAGCATGTGAGTACATAAAGTACTCCATAAGTCTTGGGAAAATGCAATAGATGCAAGGTTTAACAAAGAGGGCTATATGGCTCTTTTACACAAAGCGACATTTAATTTCCATTACCAAAAACTATTTTTTGAAAGCGACAGTTTAACTGAAATATTTACTCTAGCTAAAACCATTAAGCATTTTTAATCATAAAGATTCTACCACCAAGTTTGATACTACGGGTTCCAACCACCCACACTGGTTCCAGCCACCAGGACAAAATCCCCGAGAGTTCCATCCACTCTCGGGTTCCTAAAACTTTGTTTTAAACCAAAAATAAAGATCTACCATGTGAAAGCATTCCTTGCCCGCCCTTGACCGTGGGCACGGCTATTCGAATAGTTTTACACTGCAGAGGTTGTACACTTTACCCACAAGAGACAAGTTATCTTAATAGTCAAGATGCTTCCTTAGGCATGAGACCCGGATAATTCATCACAAAGCCTTTACCTTACTCTAGTCTAGCTAGACACCACCACCGAGGTTTCACCGTGAAGGGTTAACCACCCGCATGTAAGCCCCTCTTGCGCCGTATGAGTACAAGAACCTGTCCCTCACTGTGAATAACCAGTAACCCTGGTATCCACTTTCCACTGGTGGTACCTAAACTAGTCTATCATAAGTTAATCAGCTAGGTTCAAGATGATCAAAGGAGACTTGCCTTCGTGGGTGAATTCCTGTTTCTCTTGTTGCGGTTCTGCGAACTCTTCGACCAGATCGGATTCTACGCGCAAAACGAGAACACAAAGGACAAATAAATACAAATAAAAGTACAGATTTTATAATAATATTACTGGAATGAAGTTTATAAATTTAGATGTATTTAGAGGAAGTTTCAATGGAATCGGAGTTCAAACGAGGGAGAAAGGGTATTTGAAATTTGAAACTTGAATTTCAAAATATCAAATAAATTTCAAAAATTTGAAAGGATGGCAGAAATGTAAAGATTGGAATTTTTGATGAATTTAGAAATTTGAACGGACTCAATCGGAGTTAGGATGAAAAAGTTATAGCCTCGGGAAGATTTAAATCAAAGGGAAAAAGAAAAACTACGAGTTTGCCCTCAGGCGATACGACCACGTTAAGATGTACGACCACGGCGGAGATTACGACCACGGCAAAGCTACGACCACGTAGTCTTTACGACCACGGCAAAGTTACGACTCGTAGTCTTTACGACCACCGTGGAGCTTTCGACCACGATGGACTCGCCACGACTACGAGGAGGTTACGACCACGCTTAGAGTTTTCGATCGCGACGGTGGATTTACGATCACGACCTTGGGCATCTACGACTACCGATCACGCTGACATGTGGTTGCTTTCGACTACGGAGTAGTCTTTCGACCACGGGACGGATCACGACACGAGAGAGGCTACGACTACGGTAGCTCGACTACGGAAGGACGCCACGACTATGGGATAGTCTCCGATCACGCCTCTTGTGGAGTTTCGGCAATGAAGGTCTCCGACTACGGCTACGGGAGGTTTCGACCATGGTGTACAGCTACGGCCGGTCGGCGATCGTGCCAGGGAACTCATGCCGGCGCTCCGGTGGTCGGCGGCAGAGCTCCGGTGACCGTGGTGGTCTGAGAAGGGTCTAAAATGATCGAAGCTACGGGAACTCAATGATACAGGAGGCTCACCGAGGAGGGTCGAAGGTGATCTACTGACGGAGGCGGTGGTGAGAGCTCGGGCGTCGTCGGCGATCGGGCTCCGGCAGAGAGGCGTGGTCGAGGCGCGAGGGGCTTCATGGGACGTGGGAAGCCGAGGGTGGTGACGGCGAGTGCGGCACGGCCCGAGGCAGGCGATTCCTCACGGGAGGTCGAGGCGGCGGCAAGAAGGGTGCACGTGTCGGGGGTGGTGGAGGCGGGAGTGAGAGAGAAGTGGGGAAAAGGTGGAGGAGAATGATGATGCTCGGGAGGGGTCTTTATAGGGACGAGAGGAGGGAGTCGGTGGCGGTTTGTTGCCGGAGTGGGGAGGTGGGCGGCGGTTTGCGGCGATTTTGGGAACCGTGGGGAGAGGGAAGAGGGAGAGGGGCGGTGGGCGCGGAGTGACGATCGCTTGGGGAGAAGAAGAGGGGAGGTGGCCGAGAGAAAGGCCGGGTGGCGGGCGGTTGGGCGGTTGCGTGAGGGAGCGACGACCACGCGAGGAAGACGGAACCGACGGTGGGGACCGCGTGAGAGAAAGAATGAGGGAGGCGGCGTACACCGATTCGGGCAAGGGACGCGGCGCAGATCTGGCCGTCCACGCGGTGGTCCGAGGAGAGGGAAAGCGGATTCCACCGGGTGACGTGGGCGGTGGATCGACCATCCACTTGGCGCCCGGAGAGAGAGAAAAGTGATTTTCCAAAAATAGTTTTAGTAAATGTACAATTGCGTAAACTTCATTAAGCCTCGTAATAAAATTACTTCTAAAAATTCTAGAAAATTTCATATAAGTTTCGGACACATTTTGAACATAAATAAAATATTTCCAAGATATTTTGATGATATAGTTTTATTTTAAATTCCCTTTAATTCCAAATTTTGATTTTAAATCTGGAAAACTTCAGAAAAATTCAATAAGGTCCAAATATTTTAAAATTAATTAATTTCAATTTAAATTTTTCAAGATTTGCAAATTTTGGGATGTTACAAACCTACCCCTTAGGATGAATCTCGCCCGAGATTCGGATGGACCGAAAAAAGTTCGGAAACTCGATCTCAAATCTTCTTCAAGGCCCCAAGTTGCTTCAGACTCGAATGATTACTCCACCGAACTTTCTGAATTTGATGCTCTTGCTTCCGGTTCGACGCTCGCTTCATCCAAAATTTTGACCGAAACTCGATATGTTAGGTCCTCTTTCAAAGTCACTTCTTCTAAAGGCATTTGTTCCTCCGTACTGAGACATTTTTTAACTGTGACACATGAAAGACGTCGTGCATATTCGACAACTGAGGTGGAAACTTTAACTGGTAAGCAACTTCTCCCCTTTTGGCTAGAACAGGAATGGTCCAATAAATCTTGAGCAAGTTTCCCAAGAATAATCGAAACGACGCAGACCCTTGAGAGGTGAAACTTTCAAATACAAATAATCTCGGTATAAATTCTAAAGCTCTTCGACGATTGTCTCATGTAGCTTTTCATCCTTGTTTGTGCCGTCTTTAACTGCCTTGAACCAATCGAACTTGCTCTTCCGCTTGCTTCAATACATCGGTCCAAATACTTGTCCTTCTCCTGCTTTCTTTCCAATACAATGGTGTTCGCATTTTCTCGCGTCAAGAGTTCAAACGGAGACATTTGTAAGCTTGATTGATAGCTGTTGTTATAAGAGAATTCTGCATATGGCAAATTTTGATCCCGCTAGCTTTATTTGCTAAAACACAAGCCCTCAAAGATGTCTTCCAATATTTGATTTACTCTTTCCGCTTGTCCATCGATGCATGGATGATATGTCAGATCGAAATTCAAGTTTGTCCCCAAGAGCTCATGCACCTCTGCGTAATCTTGATGTGAATTGTGTTCCTCGATCCGACACGATTTTCTTTGGGACTCCATGTAAACAAACTATTCTTGACATGTATAACTCTGCGAGTTTATCTCCGAGTAAGTGGTCTTCACGGTATAAAGTGTGCAACTTTTGTTAGTCGGTCCACAATAACCCAAATTGAGTCATAACCCGACTTGGTTCTTGGCAATCCTATTATGAAGTCCATACCAATCTCTTCCCACTTCCATTCAGGTATCTGTAAAGGTTGCAGAAGTCCAAAGGGTCTCGATGTTCGCCTTTGACTCGCTGGCACACATCACACAAGGCTACATATTCAGCAATTTCTCTTTTCATACTTGTCCACCAGTATCTTTCTTTGAGATCTTGATACATTTTTGTGCTTCCGGGGTGAATTGAGTATCCAGACTCGTGAGCTTCCTTCAGGATTAGTTCTTTTATTTCTTTCCTTTCGGGTACAAGAATTCTTTTTCCAAACCAAAGGATACCTTCTTCATCTTCTGAAAAATTTGGTGCTTTACCCTTTTTCATATTCTCTTTGATTTCTTTGACATAACTATCTTCTCTTTGGGCTTCCTTTATCTGGTTTTCCAAAATTGGTTGAATCTCCAAAGTAGCTAGGAATCCTTCCTCCACTACTTTTAAGTTGAGCCGCTGAAATTCTTCATGAAGTGCAGTCGATCGTCCTGATCATCGAGTATTGCAATAGCTTTTTACGCTTAAGGCGTCGCCTACTACATTAGCCTTTCACGGATGGTAATGAATTCCACATCATAATCCTTTATTAACTCCAACCATCTTCTCGTCTCAGACATAGGTCGTTGAGTGAAAATATACTTCAAACTCTTGTGATCCGTATAAATTTCACAACGGTTGCTGATTAAATAATGCCTCCAGATTTTTAGAGCATGCACAACAGCAGCTAGCTCTAAATCATGGGTTGGGTAGTTCTGCTCATGCGGGCGCAATTGCCTTGAAGCATAAGCTACCACTCTTCCTTCTTGCATCAGAACACAGCCTAGACCTTGTCTGGATGCATCGCAGAATACTTCAAAATCCTTCCTGATATCCGAAGAGTCAATCTTGTGCGTGTTAACCTCTTCTTGACTCTTGGAAACCGCTTCACATGATTTACTCCATTCAAACTTCTTTTCTTTCTTTAGTAATTGGGTGAGTGGTCCGCTAGCTTGGAGAATCCTTCATGAAGCGACGGTAATAACCACCAATCCCGTAAAACTTCGATCTCGCCATCGACTTGGGTTGTGTCCAGTTAAGTACATCTGTCACCTTCTCGGGATCTACGACACCTCCTTCTCGAAATCACATGACCCAAGAAATCTACTTTCTTTAACCGTAATTCACACTTGTCGAACTTGACATACAAATTGGTGTTCTCTCGAGTTTTTCCAATACTATCCTCGTGTGTTGGGCATGTTCTTCTTCATTCCGGAATATATCGAATGTCATCAATGAACACTACGACAAACTTATCCAAATATTCCATAAACACTTTATTCATCGATTCATAAAATATGCAGAGCATTGGTCAAACCAAAGGACATTCAGATACTCGTATAATCCATAACGAGTAGCAAATGTTGTTTTTGGTATATCCTCCTATCGATCTTCATTTGATGATATCCCGATCAAGATCAATCTTGGAAAAGACACATGATCCTTTTAACGATCAAATAAGTCATCTATCCCGGTAGAGGGTACTTGTTCTTGATTGTTGCATCATTCAATGCTCGTAATCCACACACATACGTAGACCGCCATCCTTTTCTTCACTAGAAGTACCGGTGCTCCCATGGTGAAGAACTTGGTCCGACAAACTTTTTTTCTTGTAGTTCTTCGATCCGCTTCTTGACTTCGCTAGATCATTGGCGGACATCCGGTAGGGTCTCTTGAAATTGGGGCTGCTCCGGTGCCGGATTAATAACAAATTCAACTTCTATCCGTGGCAATCCCAGAAATCTTCGTGAAATACATCTGATATTCTTTACTATAGGTACCTTTTCTATAGTTATTCCTTCAAACTGTTCAACTCACAACCATTCCTTGCGGATAAACTCGGCTTGCACTCTATTTGGATTCCTTCAGAGTTGGTAAGAGTAATAGCACGGTTGGCACAATCTATCTGCCCTTTATACTTGGTTAACCAATCCATTCCAAGTATCACATCTAGACTATTGGAGTCTATTATAATAAGATCGACTAGGAACTTAACTCCTTTTATATCTACTTGCTCTAGGGCGCACCGTGTTAGTCCTCATTTCCTTCCGGTGATTGACTAGCATACTATTCCTTAACAATTGAGCATTCAAATTGTTTCTTTCAGAAATCCTTTGGAAATAAATGAATGCGAAGCTCGTAATCAAATAATCTTGAGGCAGTCTCGAGTTGACAAGGAACTTACCGTAACTACCTCTGTGCTTCCTGGTCGCTTCAGCAGTAACATGGTTGACATGTCCCTGCTTAACACTTGTGGAGTCCTTGTTGCTTGCGGTGTTCCACGGACTTGTCCTGCTGGTGGGGCTCTCACCGAGTAGTCCCTGTGTTGAAGCGGACAGAGTCATCACATGCTTTGCGACGATTGTTGGCGAATGCCCCATGTTCTTCAGCTGAAGCATCAATTCCTGCTGCAGCCTTGTTTTGTTGTGCTTGACCTCCGCTGATTGGTCGTGGAGCTCGTGGTATTGGGCGAGGTCCACTGGTTGGTGTCCTCGGCACACTTGGCATAGAAGGCCCGAAAAGTGTGGCTGATTTGGACGGTGGCGAGTGTTATTGGCACCTCAGGCTGAAATTTTCTTTCGGACCTCATGTAATCGGGCGTTGAGCATCTTCTTGGATGATTGCTTTGTTCACCATGTGCCGGAAAGTTGGGTAATCATTAGACACTAATCGCACCTTGAGATTGGGATCCACCCTTGCATGAATCTCCAAATTTTGTCGCATCGCTTGCAACATCCTCTCAAGCATATCCGCCGCTTGGGTAAATTTGTTCGGATACTCGATCCTGTTGAGGTTTCCTTCTGCAACTTATAGAATTCCCTCCTTTTCATTTCCATGATTCCAGAGGAATATGTGCAAGACGGAATGCTTCTTCAAACTCACCAAGTGATATCTTGTGCATTACGTGAGCAAGACAATAGTTTTCCCACCAATTAGTCGCAATTCCTTTCACCGGTGAGCGATACAACACTTTTTCATTTCCATTGCATTGTGCCAAATTCAGCTTCCTTTCAACATCCTTGATCCATCGTCGCCTTCCATCGGGTCTCATCGATCCATCGAAAGTTGGGGACGAGTTCTCATAAACTCCCCGCCTTGGATTGCGGTGCTTGATTGGGTGCCTGCGGAATTTGCTGGACTTGGTTTTGGGCTAAGGCTTGGAGCAACTGCAGCTGCATGGCCATCATCTGTTCCAGATTAGGAGCTTGAACTGGCGGGGGTGGAATTGGATTACTGCCTCCTGGCTGAGCATTAACATTCTGGCTGTTACCGGCACTGTTCCTTGTGTTCACCATCTTCGTGGTAATCGGGGTTAGCAAAAGGAAAGAGGGAAGTAGCATATGTAAGAGATTAGGGAGACTAAACCACATCCCAAACCAACACACAAGGAAAACACAGACAACAAATTGAAAGAAAACTTGTTTTGAATTCAAATTAAATTTTAAAGGAAATGGTCTGTACCACGGTGCACAAGTGCTTGGTACAGTCCACCCACACACTAGAATTAAATACAAATCGCTCTAAGGAATTAAACATTAAATTGGGTACCACTGCTCTCAGAACTACTTGTCCTCCTCGAAGACAAGCTCCTCCGGATCCTCCTCCTGATCCTCCTCTGATCCTCCTCTAGGATACCCACGTGACGCAGCTTACAACCACACTCGGGGCGGTTGCAAGAAGCACGGGAGTGGAGATGGTCACTACTGCTGGAGGCAATAGACCGAGAGCAGGAACGGGAGCGAGAGAGACTGCGTCTCTTGCTAGAGTCTCCGATGTCGATGTCGGGCAAAGGACTAGGACGCCGCACACTCTTGCGCGCCGTGAGTAAGGTACGGGGTCCTGTGCGACGAGTCGGAGCTTGGTTGTTGGGGACGATACCGGTACCGTGAAGATGGCGTAGTCGTGGAGACCGCCGTCGCTCGGGGTCGCCCGGCCAAACTCGCCGCTTGGCTCGATAAGCCGAGCACGAGAGTGTCAATGTTGGTAGCCGGAAGTGAGAAGCATCCGTCGTCCAATCTCCTCCAAAGCGCCGGGCGTGGTGGTCGCCATCGCTGAGTGAGTGAACACGATGTGAAAGGCGGGATCGCCCACGGCGATCTCGAAGGGCTGCGGATGACTCTGTCCCGCACAAGTGGATGAAAAGAAACAGTAAGGCGACTGCTGCAGAATCCCCTGGTAAACCTGACACAGACCAGTTATGGCCTGACGAGCTGCATCCTGAGTGGCGTCCGAACGATCAGTCCGAGGATGATCAATGGGGTATCTATGGGATTCGAATTCCCTTCCGTGCATACAGAATACCTCCATTGTCCAAGAATCTCGATCCAATATCCGGACTTTCCGCCCTCTCAAGATAGGCGGTGACGGACTTCAGTCTTGCATTAGTTGGCGAAGAAGCTCAACAAATGCACCTCGGCCTCGACATGGGAGATGTAGTCCCACCTAATCATGAGATAGAGCCACCATCTACAAATTTTGAAAAGATAGAAAGTTTAGTAAACAATTTTGGGTAAGTGATTATAAATAGAATAGAGATAAAGAAGTATAGAAATATTTTCTAAAATATATATTTTTAATAAATATAGGTCCTTAAGGCTTTTGCCATTCTAAATTAGGTCACGTCCCATACCAACATTGGCTCGATACTATCTCTGCCGGGACCCCTGATTACCAAATCCGACCCTCTCAGGTATTACAAAGACTAGTCCCGGATCAAAGCTAGTGCACACGCTAAACAATGATGATTACATTGCCAAAGACGAATATTACAATAATATAAAGAGTATTGACCAAAGGTCTTACAACACATACGAGGTTTCTAGACCTCACAAATAAACATAAACACAAATACAATGAAGCAAATAAAACTTGATAAAGACCCATCAATACGCCACGTGCAATTGATCGGGAGCGCGACCTAAGCGTGCTGAAATCCTTCATCAAATCCAACCGCAGAGTAGTCAAGCCTCCTTCTTGAACTTCATACTCCTCCGAGATATATATTTTAGGTGTAGCATGTGAGTACATAAAGTACTCCATAAGTCTTGGGAAAATGCAATAGATGCAAGGTTTAACAAAGAGGGCTATATGGCTCTTTTGCACAAAGCGACATTTAATTTCCATTACCAAAAACTATTTTTGAAAGCGGCAGCTTAACTGAAATATTTACTCTAGCTAAAACCATTAAGCATTTTTAATCATAAAGATTCTACCACCAAGTTTGATACTACGGGTTCCAACCACCCACACCGGTTCCACCATCAGACAAAATCCCGAGAGTTCCATCCACTCTCGGGTTCCTAAAACTTTGTTTTAAACCAAAATAAAGATCTACCATGTGAAAGCATTCCTTGCCGCCTTGACCGTAAGCACGGCTATTCAATAGTTTTACACTGCAGAGGTTGTACACTTTACCCACAAGAGACAAGTTATCTTAATAGTCGATGCTTCCTTAGGCATGAGACCCGGATAATTCATCACAAAGCCTTTACCTTACTCTAGTCTAGCTAGACACCACCACCGAGGTTTCACCGTGAAGGGTTAACCACCCGCATGAAGCCCCTCTTGCGCCGTATGAGTACAAGAACTCGTCCCTCACCGTGAATAACCAAGAACCACGGTATCCACTTTCCATCGGTGGTACCTAAACTAGTCTATCATAAGTTAATCGCCTAGGTCGCACCCATATAGACATGTGGTTGTACGGTGGTGCTCGATCGACAAACACAAGAGTCGGTCCTTAATCGACTAGGGCGGAACATACACTTTTCAAGATCTCGTGCTAACCGCACCAATCCAAACCAACCATCCGCCCCAGCCTAAACAATTTTCACAATTTATTTTATTTCACAAGAACCGTGGCAACACCAATTGCCACTCACATCCGAACAAAAGAATAGAACAACGAAATGTAATTACCATTCCAAGGTTACTAAAGTTATAAAGCATGTCTAAGCATCTTACTACCGATACAACAATTATCAAAGAATTTATATTAATCTCAATAATGAGACAAAGGAAACTTAGGTGTCAAAGATACATGGTTGTCAATGTCAAATGAGGGCATAACAATCATCGGTTTAACTATTACTTCTAAAACAGAAATTATCATTTTATGTAACATAGCAATGCAATAACTTTTAAAATAATTTAAAAACATTTCTCAAACATAGGTTCAAGATGATCAAAGGAGACTTGCCTTCGTGGGTGAATTCTGTTTCTCTTGTTGCGATTCGCGAACTCTTCGACCGGATCGGATTCTACGCAAAACGAGAACACAAAGGACAAATAAATACAAATAAAAGTACAGATTTTATAATAATATTACTGGAATGAAGTTTATAAATTTAGATGTATTTAGGAGGAAGTTTCAATGGAATCGGAGTTCAAACGAGGGAGAAAGGGTATTTGAAATTTGAAACTTGAATTTCAAAATATCAAATAAATTTCAAAAATTTGAAAGGATGGCAGAAATGTAAAGATTGGAATTTTTGATGAATTTAGAAATTTGAACGGACTCAATCGGAGTTAGGATGAAAAAGTTATGGCCTCGGGAAGATTTAAATCAAAGGGAAAAAGAAAAACTACGAGTTTGCCCTCAGGCGATACGACCACGTTAAGATGTACGACCACGGCGGAGATTACGACCACGGCAAAAGCTACGACTACGTAGTCTTTTACGACCACGGCAAAAGCTACGACTACGTAGTCTTTTA
The DNA here is from genome assembly GCA_036346245.1 of Bonia amplexicaulis. NCBI lineage: Eukaryota > Viridiplantae > Streptophyta > Magnoliopsida > Poales > Poaceae > Bonia > Bonia amplexicaulis. The sequence continues at coordinate 20,175,352 of CM070747.1, read as the reverse complement.
CGACCACTGTGGAGCTTTCGACCACAGTAGACGGCTTACGACTACGAGGAGGTTACGACCACGCTTAGAGTTTTCGACTGCGACAGTGGATTTACGATCACAGCCTTGGGCATCTACGACTACCGATCACGTTGACATGTGGTTGCTTTCGACTACGGAGTAGTCTTTCGACTACGGGGGCGACACGACACGAGAGAGGCTACGACTACGGTAGCCGACTACGGAAGGACGATTCGACTATGGGATAGTCTCCGATCACGCCTCTTGTGGAGTTTCGGGCAATGTAAGGTCTCCGACTACGGCCACAGGAGGTTTCGACCATGGTGTCTGACTCGACCGGTCGGCGATCGTGCCGAGGAACTCACCGGCGCTCCGGTGGTCGGGCAGAGTCTCGGACCGGTGGTGGCCTGAGAAGGGTCTAAAATGATCGAAGCTACGGGGAACTCAATGATACAGGGAGGCTCACCGAGGAGGGTCGAAAGGTGATCTACTGCGACGGAGGCGGTGGTGAGAGCTCAGGCGTCGTCGGCGATCGGGCTCCGGCAGAGAGGCGAGTCGAGGCGGAGGGCTCATGGGACGTGGGAAGCCGAGGTGGTGACGGCGAGGTGCGGCACGGCCGAGGCGGCGGCGATTCCTCACGGGAGGTCGAGGCGGCGGCGGCAAGAAGGGTGCACGTGTCGGGGGTGGAGAGGCCGGAGTGAGAGAAGTGGGGAAAAGGTGGAGGAGAATGATGATGCTCGGGAGGGTCTTTATAGGGACGAGAGGAGGGAGTCGGTGGCGGTTTGTCGCCGGAGTGGGGGAGGTGGGCGGCGGTTTGCGAGCGATTTTGGGGAACCGTGGGGAGAGGGAAGAGGGGAGAGGGGGCAGTGGGCGCGGAGTGACGATCAGTTTGGGGAGAAGAAGAGGGGGAGGTGGCCGAGAGAAAAGGCCGGGGTGGCGGGGCGGTTGCGGCGGCGGTTGCGTGAGGGAGCGACGACCACGCGAGGAAGACGGAACTGATCGGTGGGGACCGCGTGAGAGAAAGAATGAGGAGGCGGCGACACCGATTCGGCAAGGGGCGCGCGCAGATCTGGCCGCCCACGCGGTGGTCCGAGGAGAGGGAAAGCGGGATTCCACTCGTGACGTGGGCGGTGGATCGACCATCCACTTGGCGCCCGGAGAGAGAGAGAAAAGTGATTTTCAGAAAAATAGTTTTTAGTAAATGACAATTGCGTAAACTTCATTAAGCCTCGTAATAAAATTACTTCTAAAAATTCTAGAAAAATTTCATATAAGTTTCTGGACACATTTTGAACATAAATAAAATATTTCCAAGATATTTTGATGATATAGTTTTATTTTAAATTCCCTTTTAATTCCAAATTTTGATTTTAAATCCTGGAAAACTTCAGAAAAATTCAATAAGGTCCAAATATTTTAAAATTAATTAATTTCAATTTAAATTTTTCAAGATTTGCAAATTTTGGGATGTTACAAACGAAGGCAGAATGGAGACAGAAAAGTAATGTGCCAGATTTCGAATGAGTGACTCGCTCAAAAAGTTCTCCAATAATCTGCTCAGAAGGATGGTCTTTTTGAATGTGTCTAGGACGTCTAGGATGAGATGAAGAAGCGGCCTCTACCTTGTGAGCTGACGAAGTAGGAACAGAGCCACTAGCTTCAGAGGAAACAGAAGGCATGGGCTGATCGCCTTGAGGTGCGGTAGAAGACGACACCTCAAGGGGTGGATGAAGGACTGGATCGGGTAAACAACTCTCATCTCCATCCTCCTCATCATCCACGAAGATGGTCTCGGACTGCTCTAAAGAACTCGAGATATCGGGCCTAGTCCCTGACCGCCTCATCAAGGTCACCTCACGTGTCTCTACCAACTTACTAGACTCAGCCCAAACCCTATAAGCCCGCGAAGAAGTCGAGTAGCCTAGAAAGATACCATCACAAGAACGTGACTCGAACTTGTCTATGTTCCCGGACTTCAAGATAAAGCACTTGCAACCAAACACATGAAAATAAGAGACGCTGGGCTTTCGCCCATATCTCAGCTCATAAAAAGTGCGGTGCAAGTGTGCCCTCATAAAAACTCGATTTGAGACATGGCACGCGGTAGCTATAGCCTCAGCCCAAAACTTCTGCGGTGTAAAGTATTCATCAAGCATCGTCCTGGTCATCTCGACCAAGGTACGATTCTTCCTCTCCACTACACCATTCTGTTGAGGAATGTATGGAGAAGAGAACTGGTGCTCTACGCCTGTCTCATCGCAGAACCTCTCGAAGTAGGAATTCTTGAACTCCGTGCTATTGTCAGTGCGGATCGCTCACAAGGCACCCAGAAGCTCAACAGAAAGCCTACTAAAAAGACCTCGGAAATATGTAAACGTCTCATCCTTCGAGGCTAAGAAAAACACCCAAGAATACCTCAAGAAGTCATCGACCACGACAAGAACATACCACTTCCCTCCCGCCGACAGACTCGAGCGGTCCAACTGTGTCCATATGGAGCAACCGTCCCAAAGCATCACCATAGTAATCGTGTTTGAGGATGAGAAGCGGCAACCATCTTGCCGCGTTTCAAGATGGAGAACAAACCGGATCTTTGACCATCTTGAGTTTTGGCAGACCACGAATGAGATCGTGGCCGCTAACTCGGGTCAAATGGTCAAATCCAATATGACCAAGTCTTCTATGCCAGAAAGTAAGGTCACGGACTCGTATAACTAAACACCGAGAGGATCTCCGGAAGACTCGTAAAAATCAGCACGAAGATCCTCCCAAAGCGGAAATCCATAAACCGGACTACCAAGCATCAAGAATTTTGCAATTATTTTTCTTAAAGCTCACCTCAAAGCCGTCATTGGTAAGCTGAGAAACGGAAAGCAAATTATACTGCAGCTTACTAACCAAGGCAACATCTTTTAAAATGAAAGAATCGTTAACACGCACTGTACCTTTGGCGATGACGCGTCCAGATGAAGCATCTCCGAAGGTGATCGTCTCATCACCTGGAGCATGGGCAAGGGAAGAAAACTAACGAGAGTCTCCGGTCATGTGTCGTGAATACCCGGAGTCTACGAGCCAAACATTTCCCTTCCCTGCCCAGCGAACCTGAGTCAAACAAAGAGTAAAGTCTCAGTACTAGGGTAAATCAAGATTGATTTTGACACCCAATACTGAGTAACACGTCGAGCAGATGAAGTAGTCAAGCACGACTGACCTCTATCTACCCTACACTCTCTGTCACTCAAAGAGCAAGAGGGTCTGTGTGCAGACCCGAAGCTGTTGTTAGGCTTGACTGCTACAGAGGAGCGAGTCAAGACACCAGGAACATGCTGATCACGTCGCGGGTAGCTATCTCGACGGAGAAAACGAGATCTACCCTCAGGACGGCGGAAGTCACGACCAAAGGGAACATGAGGACGAAAACCAAAAAACTCGGAAAAACCAAGTCCGCGATGCTGCCCAAACCGATCAGACGAGACAACTCTAGACCGTGTGTTGGTCTTAGGTGCACTCAGAGTCTGGGGCTGACCCTGAACACGCCTAAGAGACTCAACACAGTCTCTACGCGCGATCCTGGCGCTCCTGAAGCATCGATCGATCAAATGTCTATCCTTCTGACAGAAGGTGCAATGATACTTCACCTTCTGAGAGGTAGAAGTAACACGATGAGGCTTCACATTCTGAGAGGCTGAAGCTGCAGGTGGAATCACCTTGCTGTTAGAAATCCCTTGGACAAAGCCGCGGACTTAAATTGGACTTTCTTGATCCTAGACTTGACCTCGATCACACCTGCGGCTATGGGTCTGAGCACGGCAGGTGGATGCTTCCTTACATCCTCTAGAAAATTATATCCTAGACCTTGATTGAATTTGCAAATATTCGATTGGTCTAGAATAGATTAAGCTTCTTCTTGCCTCCTACAAATCTCTCGAGAATGTTCATAAGGTACTGACACTCCCGAAAAAGAGAGGCGCAAGAAGAGTAGGGAGAAGAAGGAACAGTAGGAGGTAAGAGAGCGAAAGAAGAACCAACAGTAGAGGAAAGAATGGCTTGTGCACGCACATCCGACTCTGAAGGAACAGTGCTACTACTAGCCAGTTGGTTCACGTCGCTAGGCGTCTCCACCTTACCCTGGGGCTCCTCCCCCTTCTCAGCAACCACATTACAAGCTGAAAGTAGCTTCTCTAGTAGGTACTTAGTTAGCTTCACACATTTTTCATCTAATACAATCAAGTCAGATTTTAGTTTGTTACAGTTTTTGCATGGTGAGCTAACAGGGTGCTTAGAAGCATACTGAGTCATTTTCTTATTGTAGTCAATCATTTCTTGAAACTGTTTTGAGACAGATTCAAGTTCAGCAGTTAACTTAGGACAGTTCAAACAAGAATCAATAGGCTCTAGTAATGAAGCTTGTAATTCAGCAATTTTATGATCTGCCTGTTTTAGGTTCAACTTCAAATTATTGCAATTTTCACATGACTCGGGCAGATCCAGGAGCATGGTATAAAGACCTCTAACAGCAATGTCCTTATCCTCACATGAGGTGCAAGCAATAGTCTCAATAGTAGAAGATGAAACAGGAACTACCCTACTCATCTCAAGCTCAACAAGAAGACTAATGTTCTCCACCTTAATCATATCAAGTTCAGAGGACAGACATCATGCGAGGTCCTTAAATTCTCCATGTCACCCAACAGAGCACAGCATGTATCACAGTCATCACGGGAGGGAGCAGATGTAAGTGAAGTAAGCTCCCGTGATAGTCTAGCTACTTCCTTCTCCAACTCAGCACACCTAGCCCTAGACTTAGCATGAAATCTACCTAGCTTAAGGAAAGCATCATTGTCGGGTCATAGGTAGGGCTCACCTCCTGAGTCGGAGTACAGCCGCCGCTCGCCGCCCCTCAAGGGCCATGAAGCACATCCCGAGAAGTCGTCGCCGCCTTGTTCTTGGTCACCCGTCCCATCATCGTCGCTCCATCCCTCCACCTCGCTGAGGTCGAGGTCATCAAAGGCGGAGAGGACACGATGGAACAGCTTCTTGGCTTTGCCAAGGTCGCAGAACTTCTTCTTCCCTTGTGCATGGACTGGAGGCTTCTTGTTGCGGTTCTTGTCGGTGTAGTCGTTCTTGCCCGAACCGCCGTAGTCGTTCTTGCCCTTCTCCGCCTTGGGGCGGTTGTCAGAATGTGGTTGGGGCCACCACACTCAAAGCAAATCACGGGTCCTCCTCTCTTTGTGTCCCTCCTTGTCTTGTAGGCATGAGAAAATTTACGAGCAAGAAGAGCCAACTGATCATCCGCGAGCTGCTCTAACTGATCATCAGTTATGTCACAGAGAGCAGTAAGGGAGAAACCAAAAATCGAATCAGAAGAAGGACCAGAAGAAGAAACAGGATCGGTGACCAAAGCCATCGACTGTGACTTCGACCTACGAGAGACAACGTCAATCTCGTGAGTCTTGAGGCGCGAGTACAACGCGTCAAGAGTCAAGGTCGAGAGGTTTGTCGTGTCTTTGATGGTGGTCACTTTCATTTCCCAAACACGCAGATCGAGTGCAGTGAGCATCTGATGAGCATTATCCGAGTCGGAGTACGTGAGACCGACCGCTCGGAGGTTGCTCAAGATCTTGTGAAAACGCGCAAAGCACTCATCAAGGGACTCGCTAGCGAGCATTTCAAACTTGTTGTAATCTCGCTTGAATTGGTCCTGTCACACCGTCCTTATTTGGGTCGCCCATCATGGTAAGCATCGAGGGTCGCCCAAATATCGAAGGCGGACGAAAGATGAGATATGCGGTCAAACTCACTACGACTCAGGCCCCGGATTATGATGTTCCTTGCCTTAGCGTTCGCCTCAACATCAGGCATGTTTCCAGCGTTGATGTTTTCATCGGCAGGAACAACAAACCGGACCTTGACCTTTCGCCGATGGCGAGCCACGAGCCCGGATGTAGGTCTCCATCCGACTCTTCCAGAAGGGATAGTCCATCCCATCGAAGATCGGGGGCTTGGTTGAGTATTTGTCCGTCGTCATGGCTCTAGAGACCGGTTAAGATCTACGAGGAAGAGCTAACCGGCTCTGATACCAATTGTTGGACCGAAATGGCGACAGAGGGGGGTGAATGTCGACTTTAAAAATTCCCCCTCAAAGGTTCCACTTAATGAAACTCCTCAACAATAGCTATGAAGAGCTATGAAGGAGATCAAAACAACACTCTGGAACCTTGAGCACCTAAAGAAAAGGCACAGCAGAAAAGAAAATCAAAACAAAAAAAAAACAAACAAAACAGGCTGCTTAGAGGAGGCCGGTCAGACCGCTACACATGAGCCGGTCAGACTGCTCACTGGTCGCCGGTCTGACCACCATGGTTTGGCCGGTCTGACCGCTTGGGGCCGGTCTGACCGCTCGGCGAGGGCCGGTCTGACCGCCATGGATGCACCGGTCAGACCGCCAACCAGTGGCCGGTCAGACCGCTCCCCTGTTCCAGGCAACCCGAGAGCAGACTGAAAAGTTCAGACAGCCGAAACCAAAATCCAAATTCCCAACGATTCTTTGATCCTTTGGCCAAAAGACTTTGCAGATATGTTAGCAATAACCACTGTACTCTACAAGTCAAGAATCAAGCCATCTCAAGGAAGGGAACAAGATTTGGATCAAAACCCAAAAGAAAGAACATGAAAACCCAAAAATAAGATTCTTGCAAATTGATCAAATTGCTCTTGGAACTAGATGACCAAAGGGTCTAGAAATGCAATTCCATCCCTGAGCAACCCATTTTGCCACTCAATAGCAAGAATCAACAAGAAAACGAAAATATCAAGAAATGCACATAGAGAACATCGAAGAGAAAATTGTGCACGGGAGAAAACTTTAGATTTTCATTTCAAACAAAAGATTACAAGGAGTCCCGATACGCATGTACATTAGAACAAGAAGAAGGATTACAAGACTCTCAATCCATCCTCTCCCTCTCCATCCTCAAGAACACCAAGAACCTCACATGTTCTTGGGAGGAACACACACACCCACACCAAGTAGGAGAGAATGAGGGAGACGCCCTTGCTGCCCTTAACTAGTCTCCACCCACTAAAGCCTAAAGCAAAAGGCCTCTCCAAAGGCTCTTTTGACTAAAGCAAACCCTAACTCTCTCTTAAGGGCATGAGGGGGTATGCAACCCCCAACAGCTATTTATAGCCCCTGGCTAACGGGTCTCCAACCCGTTACGCCGGCTAAACCTGAACGGACCCGCTCCCGACTGTGCAGCTTTGCACTTTTACCGAAACGCCCCTCCTGCACCTTCCGGGAAGCTTCCGCACTCCTTGTCGTCCAAGCCTCGCAACCACCTCGAGTCTCCGCCGTCTTCGACACATCCCGACCGTTCTGACCTCAACGCCACCTGCGTCTAGTCTGGTCACCACGTGTCTCGCCACGACTCCGCCTCGACGTCCTACAGCCAACACATACAAGAAACACATCAAATAGCACCGCTCGACACATGAAAGCATAAATAGCATTAGTGAACCCATATTAAGCCCAAACATGTCAAATCAACAGAATAAGCGTCCTAATCCTTCTGACCAGGTTTGACCAAGTCCGACCGAGCCCGTTGCACCACGCAACGACATGGTCCGAACCAACCAACTCAAACTTGACTTTCCTAAACCAGTGTCAATTACTCATCATACACACGGGATGACCTCACATGGTCTCTCAAATGGCCTTGTGCGCGGCTCCTTGCACGGACCACTCCCCACAAGCACCGGTGTACTTCAAACAATCGTGCAGAACTTGGCTGCCAATTCTTGTGGTGAAGTACAATCTGGTGATACATCTAATATGTTGGCCCTTCGCCTTCTCATCCTGGGTGAAGTAAATCAATGCCCTCTTTAATCCAAGACTCGCCATCCTCTGATCTGGCTATAGGAAACTTGAGACATCTATAGTATTATAAGGGAGAGAAGTCAGACTAAAGATTTGAAAATGACTTTTTTGAATAAGGTGAAGAGTAAGAACCTTAAGAAAGGGGAAGAGAGTAGAGACATTACTAAATATCCGATTTGGTTGGTTTCATTTAAAAAATAGACTTTTTTTTTGAAATTATGCTAAGGCGACCATTCTAACTAGGGCTTTGTCCTACAGTCGATATGCCCTTGATACCACCTCTGTCGAGACCCGAATATGCAAATCCATAATTCTCTGTATATACCGCACTAGTCCAAGATCACTCTAGTGCACACAATATAAACATAGATGAAATATCGACCATACACTCGATTAATAAAGGTAAAGACAAAAATATTATTAATTATAAGAGTTGCGACCTTGTGGCCAAGCATACAAATAATAGCCTGAATGGCTTAAGAAACTGGCAGCGGAAAAACAGAAATATGCGTAGTAGCCATTCGACATGCACACAAGAAATCTACTAAGGAGCGAAGTCCTAATCTATGAAGTCATCGAAGTATCCTCCTTCAGGTACCTTCTGCTGATATGGTTCTACTTCTTCAATTGAGCAACAATAGTCATAAATCCGTGAGTACATTGGTACTCAATAAGTCGTTTGTAACAAATAATGCAATATAGTATGCAAGGCTTACCAAATGATGGCTGAGTGGTTATTTTACAGAAAGTAATAATTTGAGGTAAATACAATAAATAGATTGAAAGTAAACTTTAAAAATAATTAATAAGTATATAAAGAAAAGAATTAAGAGTAACCACAAGTGAACTGACCATTCACTCCAATGAACCACCCGTAAACTAACTGTTCACGTAATGAACCACTAGTGAACTAACCATTCACTTCCCAACTTAATCGAACCAAGTTTTCATGAAAACTCTACCCCTTATGTGAAATCACTGAGCATTATCCATAACTAGGGACACGACTATTCGAATAGTTTTACACTCTGTAGAGGTTGCACAACTTTACTCACATGATGTTATCATCTCTACGTAAAAAGAAAATCATAACAAGGCTTTTACAATACTCAATCTCAACCTGATCTCGCCCGCTAAGGTTTCTATTGTAGGGGTGGCCCCCACCTAAGCCCAGTTGGCCTGTTAGAGAGTTGTAAGGCCCAAAATGGGACATGTACAATGACATAAATGCCCCTAAGGGGCACTTGAGTACAAGGGTATAGCTGTAAAACACTCCTCACGTAACTATATATAGGTCATCTAGGCCATGGGGAAACCCAAGTGCATTGCTCACCTAACTCTCCACTACCATACTCTCTCTATGTTTGGTTTGTAACCACAATAGTTGGCACCGTCCGTGGGGAGGACAAGAGCAAGCCTTAAGATCTGAAGAAGGATGGCACCGAAGAAAACTTCATCATCGGCAGCGGAGAAGAAGAAGAGGGACACGACGGAGACGCGCGCCAACACGACCGGCATCGCAGCTACGAACGACGATGCTCACGGTGCGACGATGGACCCCATTGCTAGCGCAACGGTCGGCACCGGCGGCACCGACCGGGTTGCCAGGAGCGGTAACGCCGATGCCCATGTTGGCACGGCCGTCGTCCCTACGTCTGGTACGGGAGCAACGAGTGGCTCCGGCGTCAACGTCGACCTTGTCACCGACTCCGAAGTCCACCGTATCGGCGCGCCGGGCAGCTAGGAGTGCAGGCCGTGGTCGATGCGGCCTCGATGGTGCAACCAGGCACGTTGATGGCCCCAGCCGCGGGGATGGTGGAGACGCTCTCCTGACGGTCGTCGGCACGCTCCAACGGGAGCTAGCGGACCTCCGCGGAGCCGTGCGGAATCCACGGCCGCGCCGGAGCCCACGCCAAGGCGGATGGATAGCCGCGAGGCCCCTACATCCAGTCGTGTCCCGCTGCGACGCGTGAATCCGGAGTCCCCCCCTCTCCGCGGGCCTACAGCAATCGGCTTGGCCGGAGGACTTCAAGTTCCCCAACGCCATCGAAGCGTACAAAGGCGACTCGGACCCTTGAGGGTTCATGCACGTGTACGAGACCGCCATCGAAGCTGCAGGCAGAGACGACTCCACCAAAGCAAAGGGGCTCCCCTTGCGCTACAGGGGGTGGCGCTGTCTTGGTTCTTTACCATAGAGCCGAACTCCATCTACGCATGGGAGCAGATCCGCGACCGCCTTTACAACAATTTCGAAGGGAACTACGTCGAGCGCGTCGACATGGATCAGCTCTTCACTGTCAAGCAAAAACCGTTAGAGAAGCTCCGGGAGTACTTCAAGCGCTCCGCGAAGGTCCACTGGTAGGCCAAGGACGTTAACAAGATAACCATCATCAACGCAGCGATACAGGGCCTCCGCCCGGGGCCGTTGGCCGAGTACAATGCTCGAAAGCCAATCAAGACAGTGGTGTAGCTCTTTGACAAAATGGAAGAGTACGCCAGGGCAGAGGAAAACATGCAACGGCGCCAAGGCGACGACCCCGACACCAATCAGGAGGAAGACTTGACGAAGAATGGAGACTCACCGAAGGAAGGCTCCTCGAAGGGCAAGCGCAAGCAAGAGTCATCGAAGGACGCTCCCGAGCGCAAGGACGCCCAGCACAAGGACTCGTCGAGCGACAAGCCCAAGCACAGCCAACACAAGTCCTGGAGAGCCTGTCTTCAACATTGAGGAGGCTCGATGGCGCGCCCGCCGACCGCGGCCGGGCTCGCCGAGGTCGGGCGGGGCGCGGCGGGCTGTGATGATAGGACCCATGCGGAGCACGAAGACCAGCCCTACGGCTAGTGGTGCGAGGTGTATGGCCGAGGTTTGCCACGACACGTGCACATGCACCACCATCGTGGCGCTTCGACAGAGCGTCACTAGGGATAGAGCCCTCGAGGTACGGCCACCCGTCGTAGCCCATGTTCAGCAACCCCCGGAGGGCCCCATACAAGATCGCGGGTGGAAGCCCCAGGAGGGACCCTTGCAGATTCAAGCCCACGTAGCAACCCTGTGAAGGCCCCTCATGATCCAAGCCCCGATGGAATCCAAAGCGAGTTATAAATGTCATCTCCGGGGCTCGCCGAGTTCACCTCGCGGCGGCGAAGGCCTATGCGTGGAGGGTACACCACCTGGCGGCATACCCAGCGCAGGCGCCGTCGGACTGGGCGCACCACAAAATTACCTTCACGACCGCCAACGCCGAAGGCGTGGATTTCCCTCACCAAGATCCCCTCGTCATCCAAGTCGCCATCGCAGGATGTGACGTCAAGCACGTCCTAGTTGACGAAGGAAGCTCAACAAAAATCTTGTTCGCAGCGGCCTTTGACCCGATGGGGATCCCTCGAAGTCGCCTAGGTCCCTCAGAAATCCCATTACAGGGCATCGGAGGTCAGCCGCTGAGGGCCTTGGGCCAGATATGCCTGCAGGCTGCAGGTCGCCTTTGGCCGAGGCGACAACGCGAGGACAGAAGACGTCACATTCGACGTTGTCGACATCTCGTATCCGTACAACGCCATATTGGGGCGCCTAACCCTCAATTCCTTCGGGGCAGTCCCGCACCACGGCTTTCTATGCATGAAGCTCTCGGGCCCGCGAGGTGTCATCACTACCCATAGTAACCAGGACATCGCCCGGTGCTTAGAGCTTGGTGCCCGAGGCCCACACCGCGAGGTCCACCGGGATTCCTAAGGCGGACACGATAGCGCAAAGGCCCTCGACGGCTCCCAGAAACGCGCCCGCCGGGCTTCCACATGGCTCGCTCTGGCACCAGAGGCTCCCTGCGTGCCTCCACCCCGCCGCCATGGCAACAGCAGTCGCTACTGCTCCCATCCTCGAGTGATTAGTAGTAAGTATCTCGTCTTTTGTAATCGCTCACCTGCGCAAACGGGAGATCAATCAAGTCCACCGTTTGCGAAACCTGTCTTATTTTTTGCAAATTCACGCAGTAAACGCGCGCACTCTCTGTGAGTATAAACAAAGACACGCGGTAAATGCGCGCACTCTCCGTGAGTTAAACAAAGACACGCGGTAAATGTGCGCACTCTCCGTGAGTATAAACAAAGACATGAGGTAAACGCGCCCACTCTCCGTGAGTATAAACAAAGACACGCGGTAAACGCGCACACTCTCCGTGAGTATAAACAAAGACACGCGGTAAACACACGTACTCTCCATGAGTATAAAGAAAGACACGCGATAAACGTGCGCACTCTTCGTGAGTATAAAATAAGACACGCGGGGGACGCCTCCGTGCGCACTCTACGGAGTATAAATAAGACGCAGCGGAGGCCTACCTCTGCGCACTCTACGGAGTATAAATAAGACGCAGCGGAGGCCTGCCTCCGCGCGCATTCAATGGAGTATAAATAAGACGCGGTGGAGGCCTGCCTCCGTGCGCACTCTACAGAGTATAAATAAGCAGTAGCAGAGGCTCACCCCTACGTGCACTCTACGATGCATAAACAAGACGGAGCGCTCGTGCGTCTACTTCGCCTAAGCGTCAGCTCTGCTGCTAGCGCTACCGTCTATGCGAGTTGGTTGGAGACAAGCGCAATCGTGAAAAGTGACAGGGCATATACTCCAACCTGTCTTGAGATATATATATATATATATATATATATATATCCAAAGGGCGCCTGGCGGTTAACATCTCCAAAGACCTAAGGTACAAGCGTCCTAGAGCACCCAGGATCTCTACTCGCCCGGCTCCACCTTGATGTACTGCCGCACTGGAGCCTCGCCCGTCGAAGCCCGAGCCGCCCAAAAGTCCAGTAAGTCCTTGGCGCACCGCCAGTGCTGAAGGCACCGTCGGGTCAAGAGGTCAGAGGCTAGCAGCCGGCCCCTATTAAGCAACTGCCCGGAGTGCAGCGACGCATGCGGTAAGAACATGGGAACAATTCACTTTATTCATAAAGAAAAAGCGGGGTGCGTACATTGCAACACACGCCTACACATCAGAACCCCGGCATCACACCTATGGGTTCGCGCCATGCCTCGCGGCGGCGGCACGACCTTCGTCGCGCCGTGGGACTTCATCAAGCCATTGGCCAAAGTTTCCCTCTCCGTGCATGGTCCGTCGTAGCTCTACCTTCGCCGCGGCTTCCCCGATGTAGTCCTAGATGCGTTCATGTGAGAGACCATGTGGAGGTCATCCCGTGAGTATGATGAGTAATTGACATCGGTTTAGGAAAGTCAAGTTTGAGCTGGTTGGTTCGGACCAAGACATTGCGTGGTGCAACGGGCTCGGTCGGACTTGGTCAAACTTGGTCGTATGGGATTAGGATGCATATTCTGATGATTCAACAGGTTTGTTGATGTTATTATGCTTACATGTATCGAGCGGTAATATTTGATGTGTTTCTTGTCTCTGTTGGCTGCAGGACGTCGAGGCGGAGTCGTGGCAAGACACGGGGTGACCGGACCAGACGCAGGTGGCGTTGAGGTCAGAACGGTCGGGATGTGTCGAAGACGGCGGAGACTCGAGGTGGTTGCGAGGCTTGGACGACAAGGAGCGCAGAAGCTTCCCGGAAGGTGCAGGAGGGGCGAAATGGTAATTTCGCGAGGCTGCACAAGCGGGAGCGGGCTCCGTTAGGGTTTAGCCGGCGTAACGGGTTGGAGACCCGTTAGCCAAGGGCTATAAATAGTAGGGAGGGGCTGCATGACCCTCACCCGTTCAATGGCTTTAGGAGAGAGTTAGGGTTTGCTAGAGTCAAAAGAAGCTTTGAGAGTTTGTTTTGGGTTTAGGCTTTAGTGGTTGAGAGCAGGAGAGGCAGAGGTTCATGTCCTCTTCGTAGCTTCTGTGTTGTGTTGCCCCCTTGTTCATCTCCTCTCCAAGCATGTGGTTTGGAGGTTCTTGAGAGTGGGAGAGGAAGTGATTGGAGTGATGAGCTTGTAATCCTTCACGTTCTAATGTCCATGCGTATGGGGACTCAATTGTCATCCTTGTTGATTGGAATGAAAGTTCTGAGTTTTTTCTGTTCGTGGTATTCTGTTCTTAGTTCCTCTTTTTGCTTGATTTCTCAGTTTTTTGTTTTTGAGTTGTTTCTTGCCCAGGAGGTGTAAAATGGATTGCTCTATGTAGGGATGATGCCTCAAGATCATTAGATCGATTTTTCCCAAGAGCAAATCACATTTAATCTCAGATTTGGCTTCTTGACCTCCTCTGTTCTTGTTTTTCCTTTTCTAGGGTTTTGATGAACTTTGTGTTTCCCTTCATGAGATGGCATGAATTTTGGCATGTTGAGTCTAGAGGCTATTACTAACATATCCTCAAAGTTTCATTGCCAAAGGATCAAGGATGAGATGGGAATTTGAGATTTAGACCTGCTCTCTGTAACTTTTCATTTTTTTTCAGTTTGGAACCTTCGGCTGCAACTCCGGTTTTCTGTTCTTAATCATTTCTAGCAGTATACTTTTCTCCCTAAGATCAAAATGGTAATTGGATTGAAGTCCTGATTTGTTTGAGCTAAGAAGAGCAGAAAGCTTTGGCTAATTTTCCCAGTTTTGGGTGTTTGCAGTAGTCTCGGGTATTCCTGTCTCCTGCTTGCTGTTTTCGTTTTCTGCAGTCTCTCCGATTCAGTGTTCAGTCTTCCGTTCAGCATTTCATTTTTAGTTCTTCCGGTTTGCTACTTTGCTGCTTCCAGTCTTTCGGCAGCAAAGGCAGCTCTGCTCCTTGTCAAGGCTCAACTGCAGCAGTTAGTTTTTGCTTCAGCTTTCGGCAGCACTTCAGTAGTATTTACTGTTCAGTATACTTTCTGTCCGCTGCTTCGCTGCTGCTCAAGTTTTTCAGTTCTTCTTTCGGCTGCAGCAGCAAGTCATTTTTTCTCTGCTGTTTTCTTTTGATAATTGCTTGTCCGATGCTGCATTTGGGCTGCTATTTCCCCCTTTTCAATCTATGCCAAAGTGCTGCATTTCTGTTGTTTGTTTCTGCTGAAAAAGGGAGATTTTGCTGTTGCTGTTAGCTGTCTGTTTTCAGCCTAATTTCAGACTGCATGCAGTCCCGTTAGTTGCAGTTTGCTGCTGCTCTTAATTCATCTTTTCAGCTGTGTCTGCAGTCAGTTTTCAGCAAATACAATCCAGTTTGGTCCAGCTCTTTTCGTAGCTCTATTTCCTGTTTTTGACAACATTGTGGGTGCAGTTTTTCAGCAGTCAAAAGTTCAGGAATTCAGTCCTTTTCAGCAGCAACAGCAGGCTTCATTTCTTCAGATAAGCTGGCTGTTCGGACTGCATACTTTTGCAGTTTTTAGTGTGCTGTTTTTAGTCACAAAACTGCAGCACTTCATGTTCTGTTTCAGCTCAAGAAAACCAGCAGTCTGCTCTTCTTTTCTTTTGCCTCACTTTTGCTTTCCAGAGAAGTTTTTGTTAAGCATAAACTGTTCTAATCTTTGATAGAGTTAGTTCTTTAGTCACCAAGTCATTTCAGTTTCTCAACAAAATTGTGCTTAATGTCCAGTGAGCTTAAATCATCTTCTTCATAGCTTTTGTAGCTATCGGAGAATTGAGTTTTTCGCAAATATTTTAGGGAGAATTTTAAAAAGGCACCATTCACCCCCCTCTGTTGCCATTTCCGATCCTACATCATGTAAAACCCGGACCGCGGGGCGAACGGCGTGTGCAGCGCCTGACATCACCCCGGCCTCTACGGGCATATCCAGCAGGGGGTCTGCCAACCCATCCACGTGCTGGCAGCCTCGATGTCAGAGCAGCGCGAAGGCTAGGCACGAAGTCACGAAGGAGCAGTGGTTGTCAAAGAGCGAGGTTGGAAGCCTCCCTGATTCGGCGAAGCGTTCGCAACAGCCCTTCGGGGCCAAAGGAGCGAGGTGGCACTTCGGCGACAAGGTCCTCAAGGGTGCCTTCCGGGGCCAGCATGGCGTCCCACGCCGCCACCGAGGCACTGCCCAGAATCCGGTCTTGCTCCACAAAAGACGCCGTAAGGCGGCCTTTCTCCTTCTCCAGCGGGTTGCTGGAGCAAGCCGTCACGCTCCTCGGCAGCCTCTCGCTGCGCCGCCTTGCCGGCCGCTTGACACACCGCTGCTGTGAGTGCTTCGCCGTCCGAAATCGCCTTCTCACACTCCGCCTCCAAGAGTCGGATGCGCTCGTCCTTGGCGGAGTGGGCCTCCTCGGCCGTGCGAAGGGCCCCTTCGGCAGCGCATAGCCGGCCCTCTAGCGCCCCCCGTTCATGGGCGTGAGCCGCTTGCAACGCCCAGCCAAGGGCGAGGGTCTGCACAACGCAGTGGTCAACAAATTCCTAAACGATGGCGAACAATCAAAAGTCGAATACTCACCCTTATCTCCGAGGCCTCTAGCGCGTCTCCCAGGAGCTCTGACCCGCACGTCTGCAACGCTTGGCGATCCCGGCCGAGGGATGAAGTCCACTAAGCTCGGTCGCGCGGCCTCCGCGACGACAATCTCGAGGGCGCCGGGCACCGATACCCCCAAGGGAACGTCCCCGCCCCTCGAAGATTGTCCGCGCCCGGGAGACCGTGCCACTGCCAATGCTAAAGCATAGTGGTTAGAACCCTACCGAAGCACCGTAGAGTCGTACGAAGGGAGCTGAGTTTACCTTCGGCATCAACCAACAGGCTTCGCTGGGGTGTCCTCTCAGCCCAGAGGGAATTGCAGGAGAACCAGTGCCCCCGGGAGAGACCGGCACCCTGGGCCGGGGGTCCTCTGTGTCAAAATCCGACTCCAATAGGCTCCTGACCCCGGTCGCCGTAGCCGCGGAGGGAACGGCAGGGATACCAGGCTAGGGAGCCTCCGTGTTGGAATCTGACTCCCACAGGCCCCTGACCCCGTGTGCGCGGCCGCTTCGGTTTCGGAGACTGGGGCAAGGACTCCTCCACCTCGGCAGCTAGCGTAGGTGGCGGCGCTTCGCCCTCCTGGTTGTCCGCGTCGCACCCTTTGTCCGCAATGTTGCGCAGGGACACTTCGCCTAGAATCGCCTCCGTACGTGCTTCAATGTCCGAATCGGCATACTTCGCCGAGTCGGAGTTGGCGTCCACCGAAAGATCACCACCGACAGAGATGACAGGCGGCAGCCAACGCACAAGGTATGGCCGCGGATGGCCGAGCCCTCCGTCGAGATGGCAGTCCTTTTCCCTTGCCGTCATCATCACGATGGCGAGGCTGGCTCGGGGCCGGAGTGGCACGCTCCGGCACGCGAATGCCCAGAGCCTCGCACACCTAGTTTATCCGTCCTAACTTCGCCACCGCGGTCGCAACATCACGCAGGCTGTGCTCCTTGGCCGCGTACGGTCCAAAGAACACGGCCACGCACGCTCCGCGTCCCCCAGCAGAAGCCCTATAAGTGACAAGAGGCGGAGTCAAAAAAAGGGGGCTCCGCCAAGACTTACGAGGGTTGGAGGGCCTCGCCAGCGAGGACACTGACGGGCGGACGTTGTCGTGCCGAAGGACCCCAGGTATGATGCGCCATAGATCGCCAAGTGGTGCCACACCATACATAACGAACTCCTCGGCGAGGTCACACATGTTGAAGTGGACGGTGGTCCCCACAAGCCTCCGCGCCCTCCGCCTGTCCTTGTCGTCGATCGGCATGCCTAGCGGGGTATTGAACGACACCGGCTAGCCCGTGCACTCGAGGCCACTGCCGCTAGCCACGCGGTGGTAAAACCACCGTTTCATCCAGTTCGGTTCCCACTTCGTCCGGGTTGAGTTGGCAGGGAAAATCTTCCGGCACTACGACCGCAAGACGAAGTTGACGCTACCGAAGTTGGAAAACGTCCCCCTCTCAGCCTCTTCGGCTGACATCGTGCGTAGTGCCCAGCTGTAGACGGCAAGGCGGGCTATCGATTCGGTCACCGCGTCGGCTCCAAATGAAGGTTCACAAACAAAGACCGACAAGCATGGCCGCTGGGATGCGAAGCCCGGCTTCAAAATAAGCGACGAAGACGACCGCCTCTTACTTCTCCAGGTGTGGTTTTATCTCATCGCTGATGGGCAATCGCACCTCGCGGCGGTCCGACAGCTTCCCTTCGCGCAACAAAGCCCGGATCGTCTCCTCCGTCCCAGTGTCGGGCCCAAGACGCGTGAACAAGGACCCTCCACTCTCTCCGCCGCTACCCACCGCTTGCCCCTCGAGTGTGTACTCCACCTCGGTCGATGACTATCGCCGGGATAGGGCGTTACTGCCAGCCCAAGGAGCACGTTCTTCGCCATGGGCCATCGTTCCCCGAGAGCTGGATGGCGGGGAGCAAAGGCGCGACAGTAAAGGGGCGAGATCAAAGTGCAAAAGAGCAAGGAAGCAGAGGGTATATGAGGCGAAGTGCCGGTGCGGTGCCAAAAGGGGGGTATATGAAGCCCATTCACCTCCCACAACCCCGGTAAGCACACCCGGCAGAAGCCGAACCGATCGTCTCCCTCATGATCGGAAAGTGTAACTGGTGTGACTGGACAACTAGTGCTGAGGTAGCAGGGTGATGTGGCACGATCGGCTCACGGTTCATGGGACCCACACGTCAGTGGCTCGATACACTGTGGATTCGGTTCATAGAGAAGGCGAGCCGTTGGTCGGCGCAGGTGCGTGCTGAAGTGGGCGGGCTGTGCGGTGCGGCGGAGTACTGACCGTCGATGAGGCGGAACAGCGGGGCAGATGGGATGTTCATCGGTGGTGATGGACCATGAGGCAGTGATGAAGGCAGTGGTGATTAGGGGACGGTGGCGGCACGAAAGACGGCGATGATGTGACCTTCAGTGAGATCGATGGCGGAGCAAGACGAGCGACTCGGGACGACAGAAGCGAGGCACGGGCTTGGCTTTTATACACGGACATCGTGGCAAACATGGATGCCAAGACCGACGTGGAGACGACGACGGATGGAGTCCGAGAGGGACACGACGACGAGCTCCATTAGAATGATGAACAGCGCATGGGCCCTTGGATGGACGACACGTGGCTTGGGGATGATCGAACGGCTGGCGCAAACTGGGTCGAGGAAGAAGGCAGGCCAGCTGGAGAGAGATTAGGCCGGAGGGAGAAGGTCGACTGACTTTAAGGATTCAGCCCAAATGCCTTTAGTGATTTTTTTTACATTTTCTAATTCCAGAAATTCAACTAAATTCATTTGAGCTTTAGAAAGTAGCAAATAAGTCCAGAAAAATCCCAGAAAATTCCAGAAAAAAACATTGAAACTTAAGCAACTTATATAACATACTTTCAACAAATATTCATGTTTATTTTAGTCATATTAAATCCTTTTAATTAATATAAATTTATTATAAGCTTGAATTAAATCCAGAAAAATTCAAATGGTGACTTCGAATAAACTCTGGAAAACTGGATGTTACACCTCCCCACCATGCCACCCCTGCCCAACCTAATAACTAGTACCTTCCACCGCCACCACCCTTGGGCACCGCCTACCCCCCTCCTACACCACCCGTCGCCCCCACCGCCGCCCACCATCGGGCCACCGCCCTCCGGCCTCCCTCTATTAGATGAACCCTAGGCACGGGGAGCGGGATTCTTCTCTCGGGCTCGTCGACGGGGAGGAAGAAGGGGTCACCGAAGAGGAGGAAGAAGGGGCGCCGAAGAAGAAGGTGGAGGTGGCGGCGTATGAATCTTCGCACACATCCAAAGGTGAGAAATCCGAATGATTTTCGCCCAAAAATCATGCAAGTGTTGTATAGCACTTTGATTACATATACCAACTAGTTTACTTAAGAGTTTAAGCTTACAAAAGATGTGGATAATATATTTCATTGCATGCATAATGCATATGTGTGTACCGAAAGCCGTGCTTGGCGTAGTAGGGGAGGTTGGAGAGGGTGGTCTCGTCGACGTTAAACACCCGCACCTCCTTGCTGTTGCCTACGAGCATCAACCCCTTAGTGTAGGCGATGGCCTCATCGACGACGACCCTCGAGTCGTTGCGGTACTGCCCACCGAGCATGTAGTTCCCGACGAAGGCCTCGCAGCTGGCCGGGACAGTCTACCAGTCACGCAGGTTGTTCGTCTCCACGCCACCGCCACCGTCAGACTTGCACGCCAGCCAGGCCGAGGTCACGCCCGAGCCCCACGGCGGCTACATCATCTAGATCACCGGCATGTCGTCCTCAAGCGATGCCACCACCTCCCATGTGCCAAAGCCGTCCACGAGGGCCGTGAGGACGACGAGGAGTTTGGATACTGCCATTGCCATTGTCATTTCCACCGATGTCGTGGGACGGTCGCTTGTGCTTGTGTGTAGGGGTGGAAAACGGTAATCTGATAATTCGCTTTATTCGATATTCGTGTCCGAAAACACGAATATGGTGGCGAAAATTGATTCGAAAATATTCGTATTCAGATTCGAGAATATTCGTATCCGTGATTTGAGAGTATTCGTATTCGCATTCAGATTCGAAAATATTCGTATCCGTATCCGTATTCGAGACTATTCGATTCGTATTCGATCCGCTTCTAGAACCCATGAAAATTCACAATTTTGTGATTCAAAATTTGAATTTAGGTGGTTTAAAACCCAGAACCCAAAAAACCGGTGAAAATCGGCAAAATCGCTAGGAACTGCTTTTATCCGATATTCAGATCCAGGAATCCGTGATTCAAAATATCCGAATTGTATTCAAGAATTTTCGTATTCAGATTTGAGGATATTCGAATTAGATTCAGATTCGTTTAAAAATATGAATTCGTATTCGTATTTGATACTATTCGACCGTATCCGATCCGTTTCCACCCCTACTTGTGTGGAGCTGAGGCTCCGCTCAGTTGGGCTGAAAAATAGTGACTTATGGCTAAAATTACACTGTAACTGGCTAAAATTACACTGTAACTAAAAGTACCTTATTTGGTGTAATTAAATTTAAAAATTATAAAAATAGAAAAAAATATGTTAACTTATCATGGACAACGTAAACGAATACAGGAAAAAAACCAGCAAAAAAGCTTAAAAAATCAAAAATTTAAAAAAAATAAAAATTATAAATAATGAAAAATAAATCAAAAACCAGAAACTTTAGCCGAAACAAGGGGAGATTAACATAGGGAGCTAGTGACAGAAAGAGACGGGTTGATTGGCGGTGGGACCCACGACCCATGACACGTACCCACCACCGGACATGTCCCGGTCGTGCTTGCATGACGTTCGCCGGACAATTAATGCTACTGCTTTCAGTGCTGCCCACAGCAATCCTTCCTGAGCAACCCTTTTGTGTGGCATCAGTCGAGCTGAACTTGGTCAAACGCCGGTTCTGATCAACTGCGACTCTGTGTGTATGTGTACTTAGTGATCTGAGCAAAGAACAACATTAGCAATTTGGGCTGTGCAGATACACCTTACAGTATATTTTGAATGCTATTGTGTAAATTGAAACATTCGACAAATTAGCAGGGAACTTGATTGTATGGTTATGGTAGTAAGGTGATTAACAGAAATTATTAAAAGTTGTATGGGAGGCTACATGCTTGGTTTTTACTGGTTGGCAGGTTAAGTTGAAGGGCCTTCTGAGTTCTGAAGAAGGGTGAGCTCCGAAATCTCCAAGATTCAGATGGAAGATATGCCTCTATCAGCCAGTTACAAAATAAGCCCTCTGTTTCTCCGAGAAGTAAGATGCCCATCTGTCTGCCCTACGATTAGTTACACCTTGATCTTATTTAACTTTAAACGTGTGCGGCTGGCAGCATGTCAGGGGGATGCCATATATGAAGCCATGGTATCAATGATTGTGTTTTCAGCCACGTGCAAGTATTTTCAGCCACGGCTGCGGTTGAGCCATGCATGTCCTTCTCGCAAAACAATTGTATCAATGATTGTGTTTTCAGCCACGTGCAAGTATTTTCAGCAAGTCATTGGTACGGCAAGATCTAGCTAGGGATCACACCACTAATATGAAAAAGCTACTGGTGGGAAAGCCGGTGTACATGCAAATTGGGACCTATCGAAAATTGCCTTTCACGGAGGTGGAGATTTGCCTTTCAACGGCCCAGAGCTTCCCATATCCTAATTATTAAGGAAGTGACTATTGTCAAGACGACTGAAATTTTTATATCTCTTAGTTATTTAAAGTTGCACTTTTAATCAACTAAAATTACAGTTGTTTTTTTAAGGGGGCTGCAATTTTAGTTGATTGAGAGTGCAACTAAGTGTAACTTTAGTTGTACTCTGAATCATCTGAAGTTGCAGTTGTTTTTTTAAGGGGCTGTAATTTTATTTGATTGAGAGTACAACTTCAAGTAACTGAGAGATAAAAAAAAATTTAGTCATCTTGACAATAGCAAAATCGAATTATTAATAATGTGTACATGCGAGTGATAGAAGGAAGCCGATCGACCCGACCCTGACAGCTTTACTGTGCTGTTCTATAATCGCTGTGATCAGTGACTAAAGAAGACTAGTCGACAATGCACACACACAAGGTAGATTCTCGGATAAAGTACTTAGCCTTCATTCTAAAAGATAATAATTTGAAGTCTTAGATTATGAAAATTGAAAATAGTACTTAACATAACTAGTTACATACCTATACATTATGACGGATAAAAAATCCTACTATTCTAATATATCGAGCCACCGTAACCAGGCTCGACCAACACTATACGCTTAGCTCCGCCGCGGCACCCAGTGAAGTTCCTTATAGCTCACAACATTGTTAGAATATAAACAATCATACTACACTACCATATGGAGCCCTCATTGCTAAGATCCTCCTGTATTACGCATCGACTAAGGGCCTGTTTGTTTCAGCTTCTAGCAACTGCAGCTACTCCTAGAATCTGCAGCTCAAATAAACAGTCCAGATTTTCATCCAGATTCTAAGTAGCCAGAAGCTACAGAATCCAGAAAATGAACTAGTAGCCAGAAGCTGGAGTTATTCAACTTCTCCAAATTCTGACTAACTGGATACTCACCAGCTGAAACAAACAGGGCCTAAGTTAAGGCGCCCGACCGAACCGCACCTTAACTCATGATGCGCCATCCGCCATTGCATTGTGGCCCACGTTACGCCAGCACCACCACATCCTCGACTCCAGCATCACTCTTAGTCGAGCTCCGTTGCAGCCCTTGTTGTACCACTACAGCCGCACCCTTGGCCCCACTACCACGACTAGGTTGAGCTTTGTTGCTAAAGTGAATTTTCTCAATGCACGTGTTAAACTAAACAAAGTGAATTTTCTCAATGCACGTGTTAAACTAAACAAAGTGAATTTTCTCAATGCACGTGTTAAACTCAAACAAAAATTACAAGTGCCCATTTCTCTATATTCATAGCAATGCTCTCTAGATTTTTCATGTATTTCTCATGGTAGAGTTCTCGCCACAGTAAAACTGACAGGGCAACCTCCCTATTGAAGATTGCAACCGGCAATTGCCTCATACTATCTTTGTCGCTTTTCCATGCTGCTATCTTCTAAATCCACCATTCGCTAGCTATCCTCTTAATCTGCTCCTAGCCTGAACCAAATACATTGATTATTTTTTATTTTACAATACAATATTATTGTACGGGCAAATAAAAAGAGTTTAAATAAAGACAACGAGTTGTTTGAAACAAATATATTTAAGTATAGTAGAGTGTTAGCTACAGCAATATCTAATACTTCATTCAGAACCGTCAACAAGCACGGGTTAGTGATAACTCATACCTCTCAAAGAATAGGGCTAGGTGCTTTGCATTGTAGCAAGGAGAGCACATCGTTGCGTAGGTGTTTACCGTTTCAACTGCCTTTCAAAACCTGCAATGATTCAGAACATCATAGAACATTAGCTTTATGAACACAATGTGCTCCGGATCCATGGCATGACACTTGGAAAGAAAGTTATGTATTTTCCATGGTAAGTCAAGGAAAAGATGTTACAGTAAAACATCAAGAACACTACTGAAAATCACAAAAATGGATTGAGAAAAGAAATCAACACTTGTAAAGCACAAACCTTGTAGTCACTACTACAAAAAGCCTAATACTAGACGCCAAATCACAGACGGTTTTATCAAACCGTCTGTGACCGACACTAACACAGACGGTTTTAATTTGGATACCGTCTGTGTCGTCGGAGAAAACTATTGTCACAGACGGTTCTTACCAATGAACCGTCTGTGATATTTTATTATCACAGACGGTTTTTATTAAAAACGTCTGTGATAATCTGTGATTATCACAGATGATTTTTTTTATTAAAAACCGTTTGTGATAAGCCTATTATCACAGACGATTTGTATTAAAAATTGTCTGTGATGATCTCAGAATTATCACAGACGGTTTTTAATAAAAATCGTCTGTAATAATGCTTGACATTTATTGTGCCGCTCAGAACCGCACCTGTCTTCATTTCGATCCAGATCTGGTCGGTGTTGCACTCTTTCGCTCAGAGGCAAGCTAGGCGATTTCAGGCCAATTAATTTGGTGGGAGGAGGCAGAAATTGAGCTTTGAAGATTCATATATTCCTGGTTGCTCTAGATATGGTTAGTAATGAAATTTATTTTTTTGCATTACAATTTAGATCTATATTTTGGTGAGTGTTATTGAAGATAGTTTGCATCTACTTGACCATACATGATCAGTTCGCGTCATGTGGGAGGCCAAATTTGTCAGAATTGTTGGTTATATACCTTCAGCGATCATTGGGAAATAGTCATTGTGTTTATAATATGAATTAAGCTAGTAAAGGCTCAATGCATGTGGTATATATGTAGTAATAATTAATTAATTTAATTTTTAATACTAAGTTGTTATATATATACATAACGTAGGACCGAAGCTGGATGTATGCCGCGAACCGTGTGAGTGAAGAGTACATTAATGACGTGTCTGTTTTTATAAGAGCAGCCGAGGAGGTTATGTTGAATAAAGGGTGGAATATATGTACTGTCCATGCACTGACTGCGAGAATTTAAAGATGTTTAAGAACCGAGGGCAAATTGAAGCGCACTTGATTCGGTGGGGTTTCAAAAAGGGTTATACGTGTTGGACCAGTCATGGTGAAGTCAATGATCATATGTCGTCAGATGACATTGCCTGTGAAGTGAATGATATGCCGCCGGATGACATCGCTGGTGAAGTGAATGACATACCGCCGGATGATGTCGATTGTTGTTCGGATTCGGATAGGTTGCACGATGACAATCTGGATCAGATGCTCCGCGATGTAGAAGAGAACTATGATGAGAGAGAGTATGTTAAATTCTGGGGCTTGATGGAGGACTCAGAGAAACGTTTGTTCACGTGCTGTAGGTCGAAGTATACGAGGCTGTCTACCGTGCTTAAACTGTTGAAATTGAAGGTAGGCAACAGTTGGTCCGACAAGAGTTTCACGTCGCTGCTAGGTCTTTTAGCGGACATGCTTCTGGAGGGAAATGAGTTGCCTAAAACCACGTATAAAGCCAAGAAGGTTCTTTGTCCATTGGGAATGGAAGTACAAAGAATACATGCATGTCCGAACGACTGTATCCTGTACCGTAAAGAGTATGCAAGCATGCATGTATGTCCAATGTGCAACGCATTCTGATACAAACGTAACAATCAATCAGATGACGGCGAGGGAACAGAGATGAAGAAAGGACCTCCTGCTAAGGTGGCATGGTATTTTCCTATAATTCCCTGTTTGAAAAGGTTTTTTGCAAATCCAAAGGAGGCAAAACTGCTGCGTTGGCACTCGGAGGAGCGCAAGAAGGATGGAATACTAAGTACAGATGGAATGAATCCTTTCAGTAGCATGAGCAGCCGATATAGCATATGGCCCGTGGCTCTCTGTATCTATAACCTTCCTCCTTGGTTGTGTATGAAGCAAAAGTATATTTTGCTATCGATACTTATCCAAGGGCCAAAGCAACCTGGAAATGATATCGATATGTACCTTGCACCGTTGGTGGAAGATATAAAAGTACTGTGGAACGAAGGGGTACAGTTATGGGATGCATACAAACGAGAGAACTTCACTTTGCGCTCCTTATTGTTTTGCACCATAAATGATTATCCTGTCCTTGCTAACCTATCGGGCTAGAGTACAAAAGGTGCCAAAGCTTGTACTCACTGTTTAGATGGTACCGAGAGTGTGTGGCTAAAACACTCACACAAAACCGTGTACATACGTCACCGCCGGTTCCTTTGGAGGGCTCACCCATACCGCAAGATGAAGAAACAATTTGACAGAGAGAAGGAAGACGGTTTAGCTCCAAGGCATTTAAGGGGAAAGAGGTTTATGATATGGTTAAGGATTTAGATATTGTCCTCGGAAAGGGACGTAAATTGAGAGCTCATGAGAAGAACACCTGGAAGAAGAGATCAATATTTTAGGACTTACCTTATTAGGAGTACCTAGATGTTCGACACTACATCGACATCATGCACATAGAAAAAAATGTATGTGACAGCTTGATTGGTCTCTTACTGAACATTCGTGATAAAACAAAGGACGTCGTCAACGCACAGCTTGACTTGGTTGATATGGACATCAGGCCTGAGTTAGCACCGATAGAAATAGATAATGAACGAACGTACCTCCCCCTTGCGTGTTACACTTTGTCCAAGGTCGAGAAAACATAATTGTATCTGTGCTTGCATGGTGTCAAAGTTCCATCAGGTTACTCCGGCAACGTGAAAAAACTTGTTTCGATGCGAGATTTGAAGTTAAATGGCATGAAGTCTCATGATTGTCATGTGCTGATGACACAGATGCTCCCTATTGTAATTAGAAATATTTGCCGATCAAAGTCCGAGAGACAGTCATGAGGCTGTGTTATTTCTTTAACACAATTTCTCAAAAGGTCATCGATCCCGAAGGACTAGATGCTCTGCAGGACGAGGTGGTGATGACTCTATGTCATCTTGAGATGTATTTTCCTCCTTCATTTTTCGATATCATGGTCCATCTCATTGTTCACGTTGTGTGGGAGATAAAAATATGTGGGCCCGTATTTCTACGTAGCATGTACCCGTTTGAGAGGTTCATGGGAATTCTCAAGTCCTATGTACGGAATCGATCTCGGCCGGAGGGCTACACCGTCGAAGGTTATGCAAGCGAAGAGGTCATTGAGTTTTGTGTTGATTATATGGCTCAAATTCAACCGATAGGTGTGCCTCAATCTTGTCATGAGGGGGGCTGAAGGGTATCGGAACTATCGGAAGAAAAGCAATCACTCCAGATATGGACACGTATACTCAAGCCTATTTCACGGTATTGCAACACATGACTGAGGTGGCGCCTTATGTCTACCAGCACAAGGATGTGCTTCGGCAATAGAATCTAGAGCGGACGGATGTTGGATCATGAGGCAATATAACAGTCGGTTCAACCAATGGTTGAAGAAGCAAATCGCTAGGAGCTCGCCAAGTGAGACGCTGACATGGTTGGCAAAATGACCAATATTTACAGTGGTGACATGGCAATGATATGACATAAATGGGTACACATTCTATACATAGTCTCAGGATGTAAAGAGCACTAACCAGAATAGCGGTGTCCGCATAGATGCGTTCAGTACCAATGGGTTGAGAAACTCGTACTATAGGTTCATAGAAGAGATTTGGGAGCTCGACTACGTGGTTTTCAAGATCCCCTTATTTCGCTGTCGTTGGGTGCATCTCCCACAGGTGAAGGTTGACAAGTATGGTGTCACTACCGTGGACCTCCAACGTGTTGGGTACAAAGAAGAACCATTCGTACTCACCAACTAAGTTGTTCAAGTTTTCTATGTAACCGACCCTGTAAATAAGAAACGCCATGTAGTTCTTCATGGAAAAAGGAGAATTGTTAGAGTAGAGAATGTAGTGGACGAGGAAGAATACAATCAATTTGATGAGTTACCTCCTTTTGGAAATGGCATAAGGGTTGACGATGAACAACGTGACGAAAATAGTTACGTACGCATTGATCATCATGAAGGGCTAATTTTGAAAGGAAACAAGCAAGTGGAATGAGAATGTGTGACATATATGTGGGCATTTGCATTTATATATATAACAATGCATGTATGTGATGTATATGTGAATTTGCATTTATGTATACAACAATGCATGTGTGTACTGTATTTGTGAAAATATGTGATATATAGGTGAATTTTGAGAATGAGTCATACAAATGTATCTCTTTGTTCATTGGGCTATTGTAAAGAAATACAAATGTATCTCTATATTCATTGAATGCTGGTTGGTGTAGTTTATATTAATAACTACAAGGGAAAGGCTTATCACAGACGGTTCTAAGTTTAGAACCGTATGTGATAGTTATACTATCATAGACGATTCTAAACGTAGAACCGTCTGTGATATTTATTATCACATAGGGTTCTAAGTTTAGAACCGTCTGTGATATTGATAGCACAAACGGTTCTTAAATAGAACCGTCTGTAATAATCCTTTTTATATAACCCCCCGCTAGGGTTTTGCGTGCACACTGCAGCTATTAGCAACCACTTAGTCGCTCTCCCGATCGAGGCCGTCGCCGCCGCCGTCCCCCTCGGGCCCATCGTGTTCCCCCTCGGGCCCATCACCGCCCTCGTCCCCCCTCGTACCCGTCGCCACCGCCGTCCCCCCCGAGGCCGCCTCCGTCCCCCTGAGGTAACCTTGAATCTTATTGTTTACATATATTATTGTGTTGTTTCATAAATCTTATTGTTGTATACATATATATTGTTGTTGTTTCATATATTGTATACATATATTGTTGTTGTTTCATAAATCTTATTGTTTACATATATATTGTTGTTGTTTCATAAATCTTATTGTTGTACACATATATATTATTGTATACATGTACATAAGGCCAACATGTCGTCCATGCATTCTTTAACATCATCGCCGGATGCATCTGCTCCAAAATCAAAACGCTAAGGAAAAGAGCTATCGAAAAAGCCTGAGGGCCGATTTACCATCACAGAGGTCGATGGATGTGGGACCCCTCTCCTTCCTCGCCAAGCAGTATGCGCATTCCGAAGAATGATCAGGATAGTTGCATGAGAACGAATTGAGATCACATTTGATTCGTGTAAGAGCGTGCCTGCGACTCGAAAACGTGAGCTGCTGACAGAAATTTTGGCATCGTTCGAGATCCCAGAAGAACACCAAGACGCTGTGCAATGGCAAGCCTTGCTAGCGGCGTGCAAAGCATGGAAGAACTTCAAGAGCACGCTTGTCAAGAACTACGTGGAGAAGGATGAAACACCCCTTCATAAATACCCATTCCTAGAACCACAATGGGAAGAGTTCAAGGCGATGAAGACGACCGAAGATTTTAAAAGTGCAAGCGCGGCGCACAAGGCCCTCCAAGCAAAAAACACACACCCCCACAGACTTGGCACAGCTGGGTATGCGGGTAAAAGCCTGCATGGAGGAGGGAGGACGAACAGGCAATCCTGCAGGACACCACCCTGCCATTTGCCAATATCCCGGATGATCGCGCTCGAAATTGGATTAGAGCAAGGTCATCTACAACGACATCGGGGGACGTCTCCTTTCGAAACCCTGCAGACCAGCAAGTGTCCCAGCGTCTAGTAAGATAATGATCGAACTACGTAGCTTGTAATTAATCCACAACTTTGTAGGAAGTGAAATGACATGTCGTGCTCTTGCAGGAAGCGCTGAGTGTTGAATCTTCCCAGGGATCATTCCAAGGAACAAGGGAGAAAGATTTACTCTCCGCGGCCTTAGGAAACAAGGAGCACCTGGGTCGTACGAGAGGCCTTGGGCTTTACGTTCCTTGGAAACATGGTTTCTAATATGACTCCGAATTGTATCGGCGTACGAAGAGAACCAAAGCCGAGCATGAGACATGGCTACGAGAAGAGATCAGGGCATCTCTTAGAGTGGAGATGGCTAATTGTGTCAGAGATGAGATACGAAGATTTATAGACAATCAGCAGGTCGCCGAGGCCAGATTTCCTATGGACGATATCCAGGTAATAATTATTATCTCTGAAATGCTCGATCCATTGATAGGCCTATTGGAGTAGCTAATTTTGTATCATTATGTAGGAGCCTACGAAGTGCAGGATCCAAGTGAGATATGCTTTCGTTCCCTTGTACGCTGCTTGGGTCCAGACATATCCGTCTGCTATCAGGGTCATGGTGCACTGTACACCTATAGCACAAGGCTTCGTAAAAGTTCATGTGGATGGTGTGCATGTCAATTTTGAGGTCATCCCATTACCGAAGCCCCCCAACGACGACATCGTGACTCTAGGACAAGCCATTGGAACATTCATCCAGTGGCCCAAAAATGACATCATCCTGGAGGCTTCTTCATCGGTGGCAGGACCACATGGGCAGTGCGAACCAGAGCTACTTGCACTGGTGCTATCTCCACAAAGGCAGTGCGAACCAGAGCTACCTGTACCGATGCTATCTCCACAGGTGCTATTCTCGCCAAAGCAACTTGCACCGGTGCTACCTTTACAGTCGACTACCATAAAGTTGATCTACAGTCAAGGTAGTGGTAGGGGCAAACCAAAGAAGGATGATAATGATATCCCGTACCTGCTAGTGGTTCACAAATTCGTGCTAGGCGAGCCGATGATTCTCCTAACCCTAGGACTTGGTTGCCAAACATTACGCACTTGGTATATAGAACAGTCCAATAAGCCACAGGCAGAAAGGCGCTCACGTATCACTATCAAATTCAAGCGGGATCATTTCCAGCACGAAATTCAGGATTGTGTCTTCGCGGTGACCTTCGAGGATGTATTTGATCTTTTCACGCTCAACGCTCTCGACGCCTCACTCGTTCGATGCTGGACGTTGTAAGTCTGTACAATCACAGTCTCTATTCTTGTAATACCGATATATGTCATATATAATTTGTTGTTTTTCTGTGTATATATATAGATTCATGCTAACCCAAGCTAGATCATCAAAATCACCAATTGGTTTCCTAGACCCACGCTTGGTCGCCATTGATACCATCAACGAGGATGCATCCTTCATCGAGAGCTATATTACATCAACACTGCTGGCTAACCGCGATAAGGATTTTGTTCTTATGCCATGCAATGAGAACTTCCATTGGATTTTAATTGTAATTATACCAAAATGGAACAAGGCTATATACCTTGATTCTCTAAGTAAGAACAAATCCGAGTACACAGCTATCACCCAATTACTCGATAGGTAAGTACATTTTCTCTATACATAACTACATTGTACTCTTTCTTTCCTTCTGAATGACTAATTTAATTTTTTTGAACAACGAAGGTCATTCGCCACGTACGTTGCACAGACATGTGGCTCGACGAAAGGGGCCAAGCCCTTGAAACATGTTCACAATTTTCGGGTATTCGCTAGTACACATTAATTAGTCCTATACAACACTTAGTAGTAATGCCTCTTGAATTAACACATTATATTTTTTGCAGTGCCACCAGCAGTTGCTGGGCAACATATGCGGATTCTATGTTTGCCACCATATGAAACTACTCCTCGATTCCTCGAAGATCACCAATTCTAAGGTTTGTTAATCTTCCCATATTTATTTCATACTTGTCAGGTTATATATGTACGCGCATTGATATTTCTATCGACAGGCTGCGCCCATCTCTACAACTGCATTGAAACAGTCGAACCTTGCACAAATTCTAGGAGCGTGTGTAAGATCGAGGAGGCTGACTAGAGGGGGGTGAATAGGCGGTTTTAAAAATTCTCTATGAATTAATGCTAACAATTCAAGACCTTTTCTATTTGCCTAAACCAAGTATAATATGCAGAAGCGTAAATCAATTGGTTTAACACAAATAGCGCATACAACAAGTAAATTTGCCTAAGTGCACTAGAATCTAGCCTAGGTCAACGGTTTGCAATTCTAGGTATACAAGCAATCAATTTAATTCAAAGAATGTAAATTGCTTGAATATAAATAAGGCACAAGTAAACAAACCATAATTGACACAATGATGTTTTACCGTGGTGTTCGGAGAGTTGCCGCTCTCCCTAGTTCACGTTGAGGTTAGCTCGAACAAATCGGACCGACTCCACGAATTAAGCCAAAACAACTCAATCCACTAGTGGTAGCTCTTTCCCGCTCCGGGTAGGTGAGCTCCAACATTCACAACTTCACCGAGCCTTCTCACAAGTTTCTTGAGAAGATCACCGCGCACGACGCCTCCAACACCATCTAGGAGTCGGCAAACTCCAAGAGTAACAAGTCAAGTTGAGAGACCATGTGAGGTCATCCCGAGTGTATGATGAGTAATTGACATCGGCTTAGGGAAGTCGAGTTTGAGTTGGTTGGTTCGGACCATGTCGTTGCGTGGTGCAACGGGCTCGGTCAGACTTGGTCAAACCTGGTCAAATGGGATTAGGATGCTTATTCTGTTGATTTGACAGGTTTGGGCTTAATATGGTGTCACTGATGCTATTTATGCTGTCATGTATCGAACGATGCTATTTGATGTGTTTCTTGTCTGTGTTGGCTACAGGACGTCGAGGCAGAGTCGTGGCGAGACACGGGGTGACCGGACGAGACGCAGGTGGCGTTGAGGTCAGAACGGTCGAGATGTGTCGAAGACGGTGTGAACTCGAGGTGGTTGCGAGGCTTGGACGACAAGGAGCGCGAAAGCTTTTCGGAAGGTGCATGAGGGGCGAAATGGTCATTTCGCGAGGCTGCACAAGTGGGAGCGGGCTCCGTTCGGGTTTAGCCGGCGTAACGGGTGGGAGATCCGTTAGCCAGGGGCTATAAATAGCTGTTGGGGGCTGCATACCCCTTCATGCACTTGAGAGAGAGTTAGGGTTGGCTTTAGTCAAAAGAGCCTTTGGAGAGGCCTTTTGCTTTCGGTTTTAGTGGGTGGAGACTAGTTAAGGGCAGCAAGGGTGTCTCCCTCATGAGCTCTCCTCTCTAGGTGTGTGTGTGTGTGTGTTCCTCCCAAGAACATGTGAGGTTCTTGGTGTTCTTGAGGATAGAGAGGGAGAGGATGGATTGAGAGTCTTGTAATCTTTCTTCTTGTTCGAATGTACATGCGTATCGTGACTCCTTGTAATCCTTTCTTTGAAATGAAAACCTGAAGTTTCTTCTCTCGTGCACTTTTTGCTTCGATGCTTTCTAGGTGCAATTCTTGATATTTTCGTTTTCTTGTTGATTCTTGCTTTTGAGTGGCAAAATGGGTTGCTCAGGGAGGGAATTGCATTTCTAGACCCTTTGGTCATCTAGTCCCAAGAGCAATTTGGTCAATTTGCAAGAATCTCATTTTTGGGTTTTCATGTTCATCCTCTAGGGTTTTGCTCCAAATCTTGTTTCCCTCTTTGAGATGGCTTGATTCTTGACTTACAGAGTTCAGTGGTTATTGCTAACATACCTGCAAAGTCTTTTGGCCAAAGGATCAAAGAATCATTGGGAATTTAGATTTTGGGTCGTGCTGTCTGAATTTTCAGTTCAGCTCTTGGGATGCCTGGAACAGGGGAGCGGTCTGACCGGATACTTGTTGGCGGTCTGACCGAAAAATGCACGGCGGTCAGACCGGCCTTATCCGAGCGGTCAAACCGGACCTGGCGGTCAGACCGGTGCCACAAGGCGGCATCGATCGGCGGCTGGGAGCGGTCGACCGGCGCATGCGTTAATGATCGACCGACCTCCTCTTAGCAGCCTGTTTTGATTGTTATTTTTGGTAGATTTGATTTTCCTTGTTTACGGTGCCTTCTTCTTGAGTGCTCTAGGTTCCAGAGAGCTGCCTTGAACTCCTTCATAGCTCTTCGTAGCTATTGTTGAGGAGTTTCATTAAGTAGAACCTTTGAGGGGGAATTTTTAAAGTCGACATTCACCCCCTCTGTCGCCATTTCGAGATGCTTGCTAGTGAATCCCTCGACGAGTGCTTTGCGCGTTTTCATAACATCTTGAGCAACCTTCAAGCGGTCGGTCTCACATACCCCGACTCAGACAATGCTCGTCAGATGCTTACAGCACTCGATCTGCGTGTTTGGGAGATGAAAGTGACCATCATCAAAGACACGACAGACCTCTCGACCTTGACTCTTGACGCGCTGTACTCGTGCCTCAAGACTCACGAGATTGACGTTGTCTCTCGTAGGTTGAAGTCACAGTCGATGGCCTTGGTCACCGATCCCGTTTCTTCTTCGGACCCCTCTTCTGATTTGATTTGCGGTTTCTCCCTTGCTGCTCTCTGTGACGTAACTAATGATCAGTTAGAGCAGCTTGTGGATGATTAGTTAGCTCTCCTTGCTCGCAAATTTTCTCATGCCTACAAGAGAAGGAGGGACGGAAGGAGAGGAGGACCCGTGATTTGCTTTGAGTGTGGTGGCCCCAACCATATTCGGGCAAACTGCCCCAAGATGGAGATGGGCAAGAATGACTACGGCGGTTCAGGCAAGAACGACTACACCGACAAGAACCGCAACAAGAAACCTCTAGTCCATGCACAAGGGAAGAAGAAGTTCCGCGACCTTGGCAAAGCCAAGAAGCTGTTCCATCGTGTCCTCTCCGCCTTCGACGACCTCGACCTCAGCGAGGTGGAGGGATGGAGCGACGACGATGGGACGGGTGAGCAAGAACCTAAGGGCGGCGACGACTTCTTCAGGATGTGCTTCATGGCCCTTGAGGGTGAACTGAGCGACAGCGAGTTGTACTCCGACTCCGACGAGGTGAGCCCTACCTACGATCAGCTTAATGATGCTTTCCTTAAGTTAGGTAGGTTTCATGCCAAGTCTAGGGCTAGGTGTGCTGAGCTGGAGAAGGAAGTAGCTAGACTATCACGGGAGCATACTTCGCTTACATCTGCTCCCTCCCGTGATGACTGTGATACATGCTGTGCTCTGTTGGGTGACATGGAGAAATTAAGGACCCTACATGATAGTCTGTCCTCTGAACTTGATTTAGTTAAGGTAGGGAACATTAGTCTTCTTGCTGAGCTTGAGATGAGTAGGGTAGTTCCTATTTCATCTTCTATTGTGGAGACTGTTGCTTGCACCTCATGTGAGGATAAGGACACTGCTGTTAGAGGTCTTTATACCATGCTCCTGGATCTGCCCGAGTCTTGTGAAAATTGCAATAATATGAAGTTGAACCTAAAACGGGCAGATCATAAAATTGCTGAATTACAAGCTTCATTACTAGAGCTAATTGATTCTTGCTTGAACTGTCCTAAGTTAACTACTGAACTTGAATCTGTCTCAAAACAGTTTCAAGAAATGATTGACTACAATAAGAAAATGGCTCAGTTTGCTTCTAATTACCCTGTTAGTTCACCTTGCAATCATTGTAACAAACTAAAATCCGACTTGATTGCTTTAGATGAAAAATGTGTGAAGCTAAATAAGGACCTACTAGAGAAACAACTATCTGCTTGTAATGTGTGTGCTGGGAAGAAGCATGAGGGTTTGGTAGAGACGCCTAGCGACGTGAACCAATTGGCTAGCAGTAGGACTGTCCCTTCTGAGTTGGCTGTGCGTGCACAAATCATTCGTTCCTCTGCTATTGGTTCTTCTTCTGCTCTCTTACCCTCTGCTGTTCCTTCTTCCCCTTGCTCTTCTTGCACCTCTCTCTTTCGGGAGTGTCAGTATTTTATGAACACTCTCGAGAAATTTGTAGGAGGCAAGAAGAAGCTCAATCTTATTCTAGACCAATCTAAAATCTATAGATTTAATCAGGGTCTAGGATACGATTTCTATGAGGACAGAAGGAAGCATCCACCTGCCGTGCTCAGACCCATAGCACCAGGTGTGATCGAGACTAAGCCCAGGACCGAGAAGGTCAAATTCAAGTCAGCGGGCTTTGTTCAAGGGATTTCTGACAGTAAGGTGATTTCACCTGCAGCTTCGGCCTCTCAGAAGGCGAAGCCTCACCGTGCTTCTTCTACCTCTCAGAAGGTGAAGTATCATTGCACCTTCTGTCAGAAGGATGGACATTTGATCGATCGATGTTTCAGGCGCACCAGGATCGCGCGTAGAGACCGTGTTGAGTCTCTTAGGCGTATTCAGGGTCAGCCCCAGACTCTGAGTGCACCTAAGACCAACACAAGGTCTAGAGCTATTTCATCTGATGGGTTTGGGCAGCATCGAGAAGTTGGTTTTTCCGAGTTTTCTGGTTTTCGTCCTCATGCTCCCTTTGGTCGTGACTTCCGTCGTCCTGAGGGTAGATCTCGTTTTCCCCGTCGAGATAGCTACCCGCGGCGTGATCAGCATGTTGTTGGTGTCTTGACTCATTCCTCTGTAGCAGCCAAGCCTAACAACAGCTTCGAATCTGCTTACAGACCTTCTGGTTTGTTGAGTGACAGAGAGCGTAGGGTATAACTTTTGCTGACCGGATGGCAGGACGGATATGATTGCCATGCTAATCGATGCATGCACCGTAATGCAGCTAGGCTGCTGCAGCCCTGTATTATTGTACTACGCGTTTTGTTTTGGCGTTTTGCATTATGTGTGTGTGGTCCTTTGAGCAACCAGCTACGTACTGATCAGTACAGAGCTAGCTACCCGGCTATCGTTAGCGTTTGATGCATTGTACTACTGTAAGTACATGAGTTTGTTCGATCTCGGTGAGCTTGCATATGCATGCTTGATGCATTCGTTGATGTTAAATGGTGCGGTTGTCGTGCTCATGGTCGGCGGCAGCGGAGCTCAGGTGACCTCTGGGAGGGGTGAAGATGAGAACACTGGAGCGGAGGAGCACCTGAGTGAAGTGCGTTGTGAATGGCTCGCCGATGACTCCCATCCTGATCCGCAAACGTGAGCGGATATTTCCATAGCATGTAAGCAATTATGTCATTTTCTGCCTAGTAACAACACAAATCTTTAAAAAAGTAGTAACAATGCAAAGCCACAAATTTTACGGTAATATGCATGTAGAAGCTACTCCATGACACAAAGCAACTATGCAAAAGCAATATATCTACATAATGAGAACATGGGACAAGGCACTAGAAGGCTGCAAACCACTTCAGATGCAAAACCAGGGACTAGCTGATCATTCCAAGAAAGACTTGAGGTAACACTCAACATCACATTTGACTAGTGTATTTACAAGGGGCAGTTTCAAAGGGGAATAGGGCAAAAAAGAACAGTTAAAAATGGGCAAAACCAGTTGGCAATCATTAAGTAACCTGAGCACTAAATTGTGTGCAATTTGAGTCAAATCAACATCAATAACAGAGGACAATACATCAAAATCAGATAGAGCACACAAAGCATATGGTGGAACTAGCACACGCAACCTTGGACAGCAGACACATGATTTCTCTCATTAGAACTCTACACAAATAATAGAAACAAATTAATTTTTTATGGTAGACAGAAAATGACTCATTATTTGAGAACCATAACAAAAATAAATGGACATGAACAGAAACTAAATTCAGCACATATCAATTGGAAGAGCATAGAAGATTTTTCTCAATAGAATCCTCAATAGACAGCACAGATAGAAGCAATTTCATAGCACTACAAACATATGAAAGGAACCCCAAAATTTGAGCTCAAAAGCCACACATCAAAGGCTCCAATCGATACAACTCAAATACAACCAAGCTGTGGCGACGAAAACAACAACACCGACGACGAGAGCGCTCGCCAAGCTCCGGTGCTCACCTCCAAGTCGCTTGTCATCGCAAATCGCAGACACTCGCTGTGAATCACCGCTCGCTGCCTTGCTATCTCCTCTCTGCCTCCCCCTCCCTCTTTCGTTGGAGAATGGAAACACAGCCAAAGAATGGGGAAAGGCACTGGAAACTACACTAGTGTAGACAACGAGAGGTGAGGAGCTGTCTAAAAACTAACGGATCGGTTAGCACACAAGAACCCAATAGTAAGACGGCCCGTTAATTAGCACATATCTCAAAGAGATCACACGGCCACAGAATCGACTGAAACTTTAGAAATTCTCAGGCGACTGTGATTTAGCAAAACCGTATTTTCTACGTACGTTGCACCAACCACAGTCAAATTAAGATAACCACACACATGCGAAAGTAAACCGCATTCTGGCACTTAACAAAACATTAAACAACAGTAGGTCATCATCGGCCCATTAATTAATCACCAGCTCTCCAACACGTCTTATTACAAAACGATCCCATCTCAGGAAATTAACCCTAACCAAAAGCAACAACTAAACTGGGATTTATTAAAGCATGCATACATAAGAGCAGTTCATTCATCACAAGCAAGCACGTACTACTGCACGCGGATGGATCGATGGAGAGCAGGCATGGGCGAGCAATCAGTGGCGGCTAGCCGGTCTAGCCGATGTAGTACATGGGGTCGGGTAGCTTGAAGGTGCGGGCGCCCTCCGGCGCACCGAGGATGTCGCTCCACTGGTCGCCGATGTTGCCGACAATCACAAAGCCAGAGTCCTGCAGCTTCTGCCGCTCGCTGGACTTGAACGCGACCGCCGACGCCGTGAGCCTGGCCGGCTTGAGCAGCAGCTTCTCCCAGACGGAGTAGCCCTGTCGCTGGAGGTTCTCGGCGGTGATGGCCCTGTAGTCCTCGGACCGGCCCGTCAGGAACACCGGCTTGACGCCGAGCGAGAGCAGCTTCTTGTACAGCCGCTGCGTCTCCGGCAGCGCCGGCGCGCTCCCCTCCTGCACGTACTCGTTGAAGCTCGTCGCGTTGTACGGCGTAGCTCTGTGCGTACATACGCGACCAACACACTTTAACCATTAGTAAATCGCATACACAAAACGTTCTAATTTAGATCTGAAAACCGTATTTGGGAGTGTCTATATAAGATTCGACTATTTTTATATATAAGTGAATTTATAATGTGGCCAAGTGGATGCGATTGTCGATAAGGTAGCCAAGTGGGCAATATGTATGTATCTGGCATATACGATACGTATCTCTGTGATCGAGAACCAGCATATAATAATGTTCAACCTATACCTCCCTTTGATTTCTTTCAATTCACTTCTACAGCACTTCAGTTTGTTGATTTTCTGAAAAAAAAATCAATATTTATTCAAGTAAAAAATTGCCATCATCTTCTTCCTGACAGAGAGCATGCGCAACCAATTTTAACATTTTAGATCGATTTAAAATTTGTATGAATACTGAGGTTAGTTACCGATTTTTCTATTAGAAAAACTTGGGTTGAGCACCAAAATAAGACTTTTTTTTAGTTTTTTCCCCTTCCTGTGAGAAACGATTTCTACATGCAATATATCCCTGGTGACTAGCACATATATTTGAGACTTGCTATCTTTGTTATATTACATTATTACGTACCTAGCTAGTCAAAGTCAAGTTATATATTCGACAACTTTGTGCAGCTTGAACCTTACTTTTATCACCGCCCATTTTATTGCACTCTGTCAAATTGTCTAGGATTTGTTACTCGTAAAATGCGCATGCAACAACGTTGAGTTTCATCCGTTTGTTTATGAGGACCGTTACGTGCTAGCTGGTTCATCGTAATTTTGTATTAACTTAATTGTAACATCAGCTTAACTTGCTAGCTGTTCTAATACGTACGTTCTCAAGTTTTCAGTGAGTTAACAAGATGTACTAGTCCAAGTTTTTCCTTTTCTGAACGACAAGATCAGTGCAAGTCCCAGCTCAAATGTAGCCACGTATATACCTGCAAAAATATGCACGTATAATACACGCATAATTACGTACGTATTACTGTACGTATGTGTGTACGTACCCGAAGCCATGGTTGGCGTAGTAGGGGATGTTGGAGAGGGAGGTCTCGTCGATGTCGAAGACCCACACCTCCTTGCCGCTGCCGCCAAGCTGCAGACCCTCGGCGTAGGCGACGGCCTCGTCGACGACGGCACTCGAGTCGCGGCGGTAGTGCCCGCCGAGCATGTAGTGGCCGACGTAGCTCACGCACCACGCCGGCACCGTCTTCCAGTCCCGCATGTTGTGCGCCTCCACGCCCACCCTCCAGCTGTCGCACGGCACGCCGGCGCGCCGTCCCAGCTGCCCGCCGGAGCCCAGCAGCGGCCGCAGCGCGTGGATGAGCGGCGCGGCGCCGTCCTGCAGCCTCTCGGCCGCCTCCGCCACCGCCCCCGACGTCGGCATCCGGATGTTCAGCTCCCATGCGCTGCAGGAGCCCGCGGCCGCGAGAGCCACCATGAGAAAGAGCAGCCTAGCCATTGCCATTGTAGTGTGCACTAGCTAGCTCTTGTGCTCCCTGAGCTGCTAGCTTAGGGGTGCATGTGAGGCGCTTTAATAGAGGGTGCGTGAGCCGGGTACACGTCAGCGCGTGAAACACGTTGGGTAATATTTTGCAGAACAAGGGCAGGTTTGAACGGTTGGGATTGGATGAGTGGACGACGAAGATTTAGTGAAAAAATTATATAAAAAATAGCTTCAGTCCAAAAATAGTTGGCTCAGCCTAGGGTTTACCGGAGAAACTAGTTCCGCCCGTGCTTACCGGAGAAAGTTTTCTATGCTCCCGGTGAGTTCGGTGCTACTCATGCTCCCATTCCTTGGAAAAATAGCTAGTCTCAATGATCACGAAAGATTTCGAATAAAGTTTTTTAGATAGAGTTTGATATAATCAAGCATCCTGAAAATTTTCAACCGGATATACGAAATACATCAGGACAATAAAGAAAGACAACTTCAGTCAAAAGTAGCATATCTTCTTCTTTATTATTTCATATTTCCTTTTCAGCAGAATTTGTATTTTCTATTGCTCAACATGTAGATCAGATTTAGATTTAAAATCTTTGTGGTATGACAGATTTTTTTAAAAAAACCTTTGTGGTACGATAGATTGATTCTATGTCAATGCTATCATTTTTTTGG
Organism: Bonia amplexicaulis; assembly: GCA_036346245.1. Taxonomy (NCBI): domain Eukaryota; kingdom Viridiplantae; phylum Streptophyta; class Magnoliopsida; order Poales; family Poaceae; genus Bonia; species Bonia amplexicaulis. The sequence continues at coordinate 20,134,794 of CM070747.1, read as the reverse complement.
AAATTGTTTATGATCATTCCTACTATATTTTGAGAAGGGAAACAAACAAAGCACCGTAGAAGTGGAAAGCACCAGATATTTTTTTCGTTGGGCGCCGTTTGGGATAGGAATGCATTTGTGGCCCCAAAAACTAGCCCCTTTCTAATCATATTTGCAAAAATGTAGCCCCTATATAGTGCTCCTACCAAGGGTATCGGGCATGGCAGGTTCCACCCTGTGCACGGCAGTCACCTACCCCATGCGCCCAGGGGGGTGGGGGGTTGGGGGTAAATGACTTGCCCCCACCTGGTGAGGACAGTGACCTGCCCATATGGGGTGCACAACCGGAGGTATGACGTTGTAGCACATTTTTAAATGTACATATATTTTTGTAAGAATTTTTAAATATAACAAAAGAACTCAAAAAAATTATAATTTTTTGTAGAGCTAGTGGAAATAGTGTACTTACTTGTTTATTTTTTTATAATTTTATCCATTCCGAATGTTTTCATAAAATTCCTAGGCAGGAGACCTGCCCCATGCGCCGGGGGGTAAATGACTTGCCCCCCACGCTGGTGACGACAGGTGACCTGCCCCATATGGGGTGCACAGCCGGAGGTATGGTGTTGTAGCACATATTTAAATGTGCATATATTTTTGTAAGAATTTTTAAATATAGCAAAAGAACTCAACAAAATTATATTTTTTTGTAGAGCGTGTGGAAATAGTGTACTTACTTGTGTAATTTTTTTATAATTTTATCCATTCCGAATGTTTTCATAAAATTCCTACAAATAGTATAAGTAAATGAATTTTTGAGAAAAAATCAGAATGGATAAAATTGTGAAAAAATTATAGAAATAAGTACACTATGTCAGGAGGCTGCACAAAATAATTTATATTTTTTGGAGCCTATTTTCTATATTTAAAAATTTCTAAAAGAATATAATGGATTTTTTGAAAATATGTTGCAGGTGTCAATAGGTTCCACAAAAAATTATAATTTTTAAGCTCATTTGCTATATTTAAACATTTCTACAAAAAATATACATATATTTAAAAATATGCTGCAGCGCCATAACTCCTGCCATGCCCCCATATGGGGCAGGTCGCCTTCCCCCTTGGCGTATGGGGTATGTTTCCTACCGCGTTCGGTACCCGTGGTAGGAACACTGTATACGGGCTATATTTACTCTCTCTGTTTTCTATTACTTGCATTTTTGACTGGGCACATATATTTAGTCAACCGTTTTTTGTTCACATTATAACAAAAATGTCCCAGCAACTAACTACCTGATGAACAGTAATCGCAAAAAACATTGTAAAGCATTGTATTTTTTGCTATCTATACAAGCACATGAGCAAAAATATGTATTAGGAATAACAAAGTGTCAAATATTCGGGGGAAAAACTTGGTCAAAAATGCTAAGTAAACAGAAACGTACAGTGCAAATCCGCTCTAATCTACCGCGAGCAGACTTGAAGTCGCCGGCACAATATCAATTGGTAGATTACATGAAAGAGTAGATATTTACACTGTAGATTGAAAAAGAAAAGAAAGAAGGGGAAAATCTTGCATAGGCCGCCGCCGCTATTTGGCCGCGCCGCCATGAGCCAATCCGCCGTCACCTCCCGCATGAGGTCACACCACCGCCCATGCACGAGAACCGAACACGTCGTTCGAAGCGGCCACTGCCGACGTCAAAGCCGCCGCACGCCCAGATGCGCCTCCTGCCCATGCACTGCCCGTGGCCACCGCTGCTCCCGCATGAGCCCCGGTAGCACGCGCTCGTCGTGCACCCGGCCACCACTCCCCAAGCGCCTGCACGCTCTCCCGCCACCACCGTAGCCACTCGGATGGCCGCTCAGCGCATCGAGCACCACTAGTCCTGGCACGGTCGCCTCTCCGCCAGTATGCACTGCCGTTGGCCCTAAACCGCGATGCGACACCCCCGCACGGGGTCCCCGTCGGCGTCGCCTCGTATGGACCCACCCCATGCCCGACCATCTCCCCGCCGGCCGAGGATGCTCCCACCGCGCAGCCGTTGCGTTGTCCAAGCCCTCGCGCCTGAAGCCGCCCGCTGTTAGCCTTTCTCGGTGCTACGCTTGGCCACCGCCGCATCCGACCGAGGCCTCGGCCCCATAGGCCGCCGCCGGCCCCGATCGCCCGCAGCGTCGCGCGCCTTGGCCACCGCTGCTCGGCCCCGTGCCACCGCTACCCCGTATGGCGTGCGCCGTAGCACGCATGAACAGGGGTAGGGAAACCCTACCCCGTCGGCTCCTTGAACCGGACGAACGGGCCGAGTAGGCCGGATCGGCCGAAGTAAGAAAATGGGCCGAGGGGGGTGCCAGCCATTTTACAAAAAAACCCCTCAGAAAATTAGAAATTACGAGAAAAGTTTTCTCATAATTGAAAATTTACGTATAGCACCTCAAAAATTGCAGAATTCACCGAAAATTCATATTCCAGCATAAAAGGGCCTCAGGAATTCAAATTTTGAATTATTTTTAGCATCTGAAGCATGTTTATTTCTATCATTATTATTTTCCATGTGTTTCTGTATTTATTTACTGTTTTGATTAATCGTAATTATTTAAATTACCTTTAATCACTGAAATTAAAATTTATAGAAAATGTATAGAAAATTCTAGAACATTACGAGAATCTTTTGTATCATTACCAAATTTATTTACCTAAAGTAAATTTATTCCATGCATGTTTACCGGCAGTAAACTTATATATTCCTTTCATGCACATGTAGATGACTAACATCACGAACCGGGAGTTCGAGGAGCTGGTCCAGCATGGCCAAAACTACTTGACTTGGGCTTCCGATGTCGAGATAGTACTTGGAGCCAGGAAGCTATGCGCTACCATTGGGATTGGCACACAGCAGGTTGCCCAACCCACCCCTGAGGAAAATGATCAGGCACATCACTTTCTCAGGCATCATCTCTGTCTCACTCTCAAGAATGAGTACATGGCAGAGAAGAGCACGCTAGCACTATGGACTGTACTTAAAAAATGGTTTGAGAGGCTAAAGTACACCATTCTTCCTTAGGTAGAGCAAGAATGGATCCAACTGAGGTTTGCCGACTTCAAAATGGTCGAAGAGTACAATTCTGTATTGCACATAATTTGTACCAATCTTCAACTTTGTAGCAAGCAGATCACAGATGAGCAAAAGATTGAGAAGACCCTATCCACCTTCCACCCCAATGCAGTGTAATCCGCACGCAGTTATCGTCAAGGCGACTACAAGGAGTATGCTAAATTGATTGATATGATACAGATTGCAGAGGCTTAGGATGAAGTTCTCCGCAAAAACTACGTCACATAGCCACATAGGAGCTCCGCTGGCCGTGAAGCCAACGCGGGGACCTACAAGGTGCGAAAACCCATGATGAAGAAAAGGGGAAGAAAGGGTAAAGCCGCAACCCAGAAAGGCAAGTCAGATGCTCCACGTGAGAATAAGGCAAGCAAGCCAAAGTGGGATGGCAAGGCCTATGGCCAGCAAGGACAATCCTACTACAAGTGTGGCAAGTGGGAACACTGGTCGCGGATCTGTAAAGAGCCGCAGTATGTCATCGATGCCTTCCAAGCCTAGAAGAAGGATGGCAAAGGGCAGCTTGAAACCCACTTTGCATCTCTTGAGGGGGAGAGTTCTGAGCAGCTGCCTGCACTGATGGAGATTGAAACCATTCCAGCGGCACATCCCCTTTTGACCTAGCAACTGCCACCACCATGATTTCTCTCGAAGAGCATATCACCCCTGAGAAAATAACAAACGAAGTCTCTGATTTCTTAGGAGATTCAGTCTAATGCACATAATGTATTTAGATTTTAATTGTCATTTATTTTGTATGGAAGAATAAGTTAGAATTTGCATGAATGGTACTTAAGCAATTTTGTTTTCTCGTGATGGTTATATGATATTTGAATAAATCATTCATTTAAATAGTTTATAATGGCATGATATGTTCTGATATTGAAGTATTTTATTTATGTGTTGATTGCCTTCTAATGCATATTAATAAAATATCTTATATTAGAACATGTGTGGCGCCCTATGGAGGAAGCGTGCTTAGCCGATAGTGGCACAATGAATACCATCTTAAAAGAGATGAAGTATTTTTCAGTCGATTAGTAAGAATGCTAGTAGCCTTACAACAATCGCCATTAGCGATGCTTGTATAATAGGTTCAGGAAGAGCCACAATTATACTCCTAATGGACACAATTTTGGTCATTCAAGAAGCCTTATTGTACTCAGAATCGACTAGAACTCTCCTAAGTTTTAAGGATATTCGTGCCAACGGTTTCCATGTTGAGACTGAAGAAGGGTACAGTAAACAATACCTGCTCATTACGAAGCGTGAAGCAAATGAAAATAGGGTATTAGAAAAACTTCCTTCATTAGAAACTGGGCTATACTACACCACCATCAAGGCACCTGCAGCCTACATTGCCTTGAAAACAGTATTTAGAAGCTCTGAACTTTTCTATCTCTGGCATGACAGATTAGGCCACCCATGTCTTAGGATGATGAGAAATATAATAAACAATTCCCAAGGACATAATATTAATGTAAAGAATTTTCCGAATCATGAAGATTCTTGGAATGCATCCAAGGAGACATTTGCGGTCCCATACAGCCACTTTTAGGGCCATCTAAATATTTCATGGTGCTCATCGATGCTTCATAGAAATGGTCGCACATATGTTTATTGTCTACGAGAAACCATGCTTTCACAAAGCTGATCTCGCAGAGAATTCACATTAGAAATATTTTCCCTGATCATCACTAAAGTCCATCAGAATGGACAACGCTGGAGAATTTACTTCAAAGGCATTTGATGATTATTGTGGTTACTGACCAAACAGTAAAGTAGGAGAGTAGTGTAGTGGAGATTATGAATGGACAATGCTTGCCCCCTTTCCCTATGTCCAGGGCGTGTATATATATTTCCATAAAATGTATTTTTACAATCCTACCATTACATTCATGTGCCCTCTATAGGGGTATCTATGTCATTACACATCTCATTTTGGGCTTTACAACCCTTTAGCAGGCCAGATGGGCTTAGGTGGGGGTCACCCCTACAACATGAGCCTCTCATTGTGAAGGGCTTCACGGGCCGAAGCCATGTCCGTCCCTATGGCCTGTGCCCCTCCGTGTTATTGGGCGGAGAAGATGAACTTGCTGGTGCGGGCCGGTCGCTTGCCACGGTCGTTGGCACAGACGCCAAACGGCCTACATTCCGCAATGAGCTGATAGTGCCGAGTCACTCGCTTGTCGGCACGCGTCGGGAGTTGCACCGCCTGCCAGCACGAAATGGGACACGCGACAAAACAGTAGTGATGCGTCGTGGGATGTCCAGCGGCGAGTTGACTGCGGTCGTGCGCTGGTACCCGAGGTTGTGGGACACGTGTGCGCACGTTATTGGTCGGCCGTGCGGCTTCGGTTTCTGCTGGTTGGGCTTCGAGATCGTGAGGGAGGCGAAGAGGCTTTATATACGCTATCGCCATCGTACCATCGTTCCACGCGCACTGCTCCCGCCTCACCGTTGTCGCCGCCGCACCCATACAACTCACCGTGCCCTTTGAAGAGATGGCTTGCTGTGAAGATGTAACAGCCCAGCTGTTTATTTCAATTTTTTGAGAAAAAAATTATTAAATTAAATTAATTTGGTTTAAAATAAAAATAAGAGTTTTGGTTGTGGGAAGTTTGAATTTTGTTATGCCTTGATTTTCTGCTTTTAAAAAGACTGGATTTGAAAAATATTTTAAACTTAAAATTATTATTATATAAAATGATATTTTGATTTTCTATAAGAAATCTATTTTAAATTAATTATATGGAGTCATTGGATTTTTTGTGTTTTTTTGGAGTTTTAAAATCTATTTTGAAATTAAAAAGTATTTTTAGTATGAAAATATAATATCAAATTAAGTTCTAAATATTTTATCTAAGTCCAAAACATCTCCAGGAATTTCATTGAATTTTTCTGGAATTTTTTAGAATTTATTTCATATTTTTCTCGAGCCTTTTTCTAAAATAAAAAATAAAAATAAAAACCCCAAACCCCTCCCTCCGGCCGACGCGTGGACGGTCCAAATCCACCCACGTCGCCCCCCTAGCCCATCCCATCGTCCCTCCCACTAACACCCACGGCCGCCTGATCTCGGCCCCCACGTGGTCGCGATCCATGCCACCGCCCATTCTCTCCTCCTTTCTACCATTTGAGCCCGCTTTGTCAGCGCCTTCTTCCTCCCTCGCGCGCCTCTTCCGCCATTTTCGCCGCCTCCTTGCTCGCCCGGATCTCCTTCCCCGCTCCCTTCCTCTTCTTCCCCGACCGACCCTGCCATCCCCGCGCCGCGTCCCCCCTAATTCCCCGCAATAGCCACCGCCTCGCGCCATCTCCGTGAGAAATCCGCGCGGCCCGCCTCCCAACCCCTATAAAAGGACCCCGGCCTCCCTCTCTCGCACCACCCCTCCGCCTGCTCGCCTCTTCCGAGCACCACACCGCCTCGCACCTTGCTCCCTTTTCCGAGTGTCGCCACAAACTCCGGCGAGCGATCGCGGCAGGAAGCCTTCCCGAGCCTCCCGTCGGTACCCTCATCTTCCTCGTCGCCGTGCGAAGCCCCTCCGCCCCTCGGTCGAGCCCCCTCGCCGCCGGAGCGTCGTCGTCGATCGACGCCGAGCCGCCCGCACCGCCTCCCTCCCTCGTCATCGGCACCTCCCTTGCTCGCCAAACCCCACACCAAGTAGAAACGAGCTCCCCTCCGCTCCTCTCCTTCCTCCGACCATCGCCACCGGCCGCCACCGCCGGAGCGTCGTGAGCCTCGCCCAAAGCACGCCATCGCCCGAAGCCACATCAAGACGCTAGGGTAATGTGGTCGCCAAATGGCACCACATGGTGCTCCGTGCCGCCCGCCGCCGCCAGCGCGCCACATCGCTGCGTCCGGTCGCGCGCCGCCGCATCAAGACGCCCACATGGCGGCCCGACGTTGCCGCCACGCGGGCGCCACGCCAGCCTTACCGCCACGCCTCACCCGTGCCACCTCGGTAGCCTTCCCGTCTGTGGACCCGGCCCATAGACCAGGCCCACCGCCACCGGTCCACCCTGTGGATGATGTCGATGACGCCATAAATCGGAATTTCCAGTAGAAAAATAATTTGGCCGAAAACAAAATTCTTGCTGACATCATAATTCTCATTTTCCTTTAGAAAAATAATTCCAGAAAATCCCTTTTTCCTTTTTCTCTGATTTTAAACTTCCCGAGGCCCATTCTCCTTCGTCCTAACTCCGATTGAGCCCATTCAAATTTCTAAATTCATCAAAAATTCCCTTCTATCCATTTTTGCTCTCAATTAAAATAATTGGAGTTTATTTGAATTTATTTGAATTTTATTTGGGTTTAGTGGGTTATTTTCACGTGTAGACTACGACGAATCTAGAGAATTCTACGACGATGAATCACACCCACTCAAGGATCAAGGCAAGTCACACACCTTGATCATGTTGATCCAGTTTGCAAATAAAATTATGCTGATTTAAATTATATTGCATGCATATGTTTTAAACTTAGTTAATTCCAACTGTTATTGACACCTTTGACCTTGTGAAACATTATACCTTGTTACCCTAGAATCAAACTCTAGTTAGTACACTAGTATTGGCTAGAGAATTTTACATCAAATGCTTAGACCTGCTTAGATATAATCTTGGTTTTGGGATACCTTTTCACATAAAATGACAAGCTTTTGAAATGTATTCTTGACTTCGGTGAGTCAAGAAGGATGATAAAATATTTTGGAAATAAAACACAAAATATGGTTTAGACTTAGGCTAATGGTTTGGTGGTGGGTGCAGGCATACACTGTTGTTCGGTGACACGGTGTTGATTGTCGGGCACAAGGGGTATGTGGTTGAGCCTAAGTCAATAAAGGACCGATCTGTGAGCTACTGTTGCAAAGCCATATCGTACTACCACAAGGCTGGTATGTAACAGTCCTGGCTGACTAATTTACGGGTCCCAACATCAGTCTCGTTGTAGGTCGAAAGTGAGCGTGGCGTAGGCCATGAGAAGTCTCACTCGGCTCAAGAGGGGGGTCCCGGTCTGGTGGATTCCTTGCTGGGGTGAAACCTTAGTGTTGGCTTGGCCAGGTTGAAGGTTTTGCATTATAAAGGCCTTGTTATGATTACTCAGTCGCATGCCTACGGAAGCGTGTAATGGCCGACATTATGAGATAGTCATATCTTGTGGGTAAAGCTGTACAACCTCTGCAGAGTGTATAATCTATCCTGGATAGCCGTGCCCACGGTCATGGGCTGCTGAGTAAAAGTTTTTCATGGATTAGATTTTGTTTTTCAATATGGTTTTATGAAAACCTTATGGATGGATGGAATCCATAAGAGATTGAAAGCTTATGGATGGATGGAATCCATGAGTGTTTGAAAAGCGTGTGGATGGATGGAATCCATACGAGCTGCTTTTGAAAAAGATGGTTCGGGTGAGATGCCCGTGGTTAGGTTAGTGTGGGGGATGGACCTGAACTAACGGTATTAATTTCATTTACAATTACTATTTTTACTTTCTGTATTAAATTCAACAATTTTAATCTATTTATTGTATTTCTTTAAATGTTGTTTTATGCTCCAACTAACCCTATAAGCCCTCCTTTGTTGCCTTTATCATTATATTGTATTTCTCCGTGTGACTTGCGGAGTACAAGTTTGTACTCACCTTGCTATCTCCACACAGAGGAAGATGACTTCAACTACGGTGAAGATCTGGACGAGTAGGCCACGTCTTACTGTCGTTTGCCTGTGGATAGGCTCATTGGGCTTCTTCCGCTTCGGTGTTTTTCTTCCGCTGCTATTACTGAAATTTTGGCTTATGTGTCGTGGATGTAAACTTTGGCATTCATGCCCATATTTAGTTAATAAATATCATTGTGGTTGATATTTATCTTTGTTGTCCACTATGTGCACTAGTTGATCCTGAACTAATGCGATTTACACTAAGGATCCAGGAGTCGTTGCTCCGGGTTCCAACAGAAGACCACTCCCACCGGCCCAGCGGTGGCGCCTCGTCCCACCGGCGTAGCTCGCCGATGACGGAGGTGGAGTACTCCTGGTGGGACGTGACCCGACACTGGCCGAGAAAAAGCTCAACGGCGCCTACTCGAATATGTTAGGACAGAGCCTCGCGACGGAGGAGACCATCCGGTCTCTTCTGCACGAGGGGAAGCTGGCGAACTGTAGCGCGGTTCATCTGCCCGTCGATGACGAGACGGAGCTGCACCTGGAGGAGTCGAAGGCGATGCTCGTGGGCGACATTCTTCGGACATATGGGCTGGAGTTGGTGCAGCTGACTCCGAACGCGCTAGTGCGCCTGGTTGTATACAGCTAGGTCTCGCGAACAGAGGAGGCATGGGCCAGCGCCTCTCTATTCGCATTCCTCCATGATGCGCGGTGCCAGCCGAAGAAGCTGGATGGAGGGGAGTACTCCAACTTCGACAGCGTCAACTTCGTGCTGCGGTCATCATGCACGAAGATCTTCCCCACAAATTCGACCCGAGCCAAGTAGGAGTCGAACTGGATGCGACGTTGGTTCTACCATCGCGTGGTGAGTGGCAGCAATATTCGGTGGACGGGTCAGCCCATGGCATTCAACATGTCACCCTCGGTGCCCCTTGACCGCGACGATGAACAGAGGGTGCAAAGGCTCGTGGGAATTGCCCTTCGCTGCAGCATAAGGGACCTCGCGGAGGAGTACGTAATGTATGGTGTGGCCCCGCTTGCCCAACAATGGCACATCTAGCCCGGCCCCGTCCACCCTAACGAGGTTTGTCCATCCATTTCTTCGCTACCGAAGCCCTCGAATCCTCATAAGTTCTTCAGCCGCACACTGCGCCCAAAATAACCTTTGTACTTTGTTGTAACCTTCCCTTTCTCCTTTTTCTCTTTTTTTGGGTAGAACTCCTTATTGAGGACGCGGAGCATGCGATGTTGTGTTCCTTGGGCCGTACGTGGCCAAGGAGCACAGCCTTCACGAGCCCGTAATGGCGAAGCTCGGGTGGATAAACCGAATGTGCGAAGCTCTGGGCATCCCTGTGCCAGAGCGCGCCACGCTGACCACCGGCCGGGCTCGCCCCCATGACGGCGAAGACAAGGGGGAGGCCTCTCCCCCTCGTCGGAGGGCCCATTCACCGGCCAAGGCTACGACGATCACCGGCTCCAATTTGGCGGAGTACGCCAACTCGGACTTGCAAGCGGAGGCAGATCGCCCGGCGCCTAGCAATAAGGATCCCTTGGGTAGCACGGGCGACAAGGGGTTCAACGCGGATGTTCTGGAGGGCGAAGCTTCGTCGCCCACACCAGCTGCGAAGGTCGAGGAGGCGTCCCCGAAGGCACCGAACGCAAAGCGGGCTCGGACAAGTTTGCCTGTGAGGCTGGAGGGGGAGTTTGAACTGGCGGTTGGGGCTATGTCGGAGTCGGACTCCAACACAAAAGCTGCCAGGCCCGAAGACGACCTCACCACCCAAGATGCGTGCGGCGCTGCCGCGTTTCGGTCAGAGGCAAGCCGGACACCCCGACGCTCTTGACCGCTCCGCGATGAAGGTAGGCACAACTCCTTTTCTCCCCGCAACTTCGCGAAGCTCTCTCCGATCTGCTCCCTGATACCATCGTCGACATCGCTGAAACATGGTCTTCGGGACGCGGACAAGGTTCCAGCAATGGAAGCAGCCCTAGATGTGATGTCGACCCCGCCGCCATGGAAGTCGCCAGTGTGGAGACTCGACGGCTGATCGTCTCCGACTTTGTCCCTCAACCGGAGACGTTGCGGGTTCTATAGGGGGCCGCTGACTGTGCGGACACCGGATTGGACCGGCAGGCGCTGTTGTCGTGCGGATCGGAGCTCCTAGAGGGCGCGCTCGAGGCCGTAGAGATGAGGGTAAGTGTTCCCACTCTTGAATTACATGTGCAGGCTCTTGCCCTCACTCACGCTTTGCACCGCCGAAGAGGCCAACGCCGCGAAGGACGAGCGCATCCGCTTAATCGAGACGGAGGGCGTGGAGGCAATCGCGAACGCTCGGGCGCTCGCTAAGTAGACCCAACGGGCAGCCGCCGAGGAGCGCAACGGGCTGCCCCGGTAGATCACGGTGCTGCAGGAGGAGAAGGCCCGGTTGACTGTGTCGCTCGGGGAGAAGGACCATGCACTAGACGATGCCTTAGTGGCAGCGTGGAACTCAATAGAGGCTTTGGAGAGTGCCCTCGTCGACCTCTCCATCATCGTGCCGCCCCACACCTTCGGCCCCGAAGACCTGTCGCGCACACTCCGGCGGATCGGAGAAGCTTCTGGCCTCGCTCTCAGCGCCGCGCGGTCCTTCGGCAACCATTGCTCCATGGTGCCGACGCACATCTTCCTCGCCCTCCTCCATCACTAGGGTTGCCTGCACGTAGGCGAACTGGCCACCTCCTGACTGGAGCTGCCGGCCGGAGGCAGAGTTATGTCGGGTGCTGTGCACGCTATTCGCTGATCCGCCTCAGACTTCCACCAAAGGATCTGGGACTACATCGGCAAAGCCGCGGCAAAGGTGGCTATGCGACGAAGCCTGCGAGGCGACGTGGACTTCGGGGCATGGCTCAACGAAGTCCCAAGATGCGACGAAGATGGCGCCACCAGCTCGGAGCCTGGCGTCGACCCGTAGGTGTGATGCCGAAGTCCTAGGGTTGTAGGTGTGCGTTGCTATGTATCCCGTAGCTAGCTATGTATCCCGTAGCTATGTAAAACGGCACCACACGGCCCCTCCTTTGGAAATGAAATGAAAAAATGTTCCAAGTGTTTTGATCATGTGTGTTGTTTACTGCAGGTAGGTGCTTGATAGGAGCCGTTTGCTAGCTTCGGACCTCATGGTCCGATGGCACCTTTGGCATTGGGAGTGGGCGGAGGACTCCTTGCGCTTTTGGGAAACTCGGCATTCGACGGGGGAGACTTCGGAGCGGGAGTATGTTAAGATAGAAGAGCCGGACGAGTAGCAATCTTGATTACCCAAATGTATTTGTAAACATTACTCCTCGCAAATGTAATAACCGAATGTATCTGTAAACATTACTCTTCGCAAATGAAATAAAAGGAATGGCTGAAGCAAATATGTGCCCTTGCCGTTCTTCCGTGATTGCGCTTGTCTTCCGTGACACGGCCTTCCCCTGCTAGACGTAGACTTCACGAGCGCTCCGTCCCCTACACCTCGAAATAGCGGCAGTGAAGCTGGCGGCTTGCTGAAGTGGACGCGCGAGCGCTCCGTCCACTACCCTTCGATGTGGTGGCAGTGGAGCTAGCGGCTAGCCGAAGTGTACGCGCGAGCGCTCTGTCCCCTACCATTCGAAGTGGCGGCAGCGGAGCTGGCGGCTAGCCGAAGTGTACGCGCGAGCGCTCTGTCCCCTACCCTTCGAAGTGGCGGTAGCGGAGTTGGCGCTTAGCCGAAGTGGACGCTCGAGCGCTCCGTCCCCTACCCTTCGAAGTGGCGGCAGCGAGCCGACGGCCAGCCAAGTGACACGCGAGCGCTCCGTTCCCTACCCTACGAAGTGGCGACAGTGGACATTGCTGAGAGATGTTTTGCAGGACTTGCAGGAGAATTGTTGGGGTGAATTTTTTGAAGAAGTCAAGAGATTTTGTGTTACAATGTCTATTCTAGCAGGGGGTCATTCCTCTCCAATTTACATGTCACATTATTCTTTTCTCCATAAGCTGAACAGTGGCCCTGTGGAATCTCACAAAAAAAATCAGCCGAAATTTTTTGAATTCAAATTGAATGGGAAAGAATGCCTGCTGTAGGACTTGAACCTACACGCTCGCACTGCTCAACTCTCATGCTCACCACTATGGCAAGGATGCAGTTGTGATGATGTCTTTTATACTTAAATCTAAAATTCAAATTCAAAACCGAAATCTGACCGGCTACAAAATATCACAACCTGACGAGAAAACTGGTAGCCAGCGGAGATAATTTTCCGTGGTGGCAACAACATTAAGTATCTGATGTGATGGTGAATGTTCATCTTCTACCTAGAGTTTGGCCCACTGATTTTGTTTAACGGATGATAGGAGCTGTACCGATTAATTAAAGAGAGGAATAGAGATTGAAAGTTACACCAACGTCACCCCTCCCAGGTAGGCCCACCAAGGGGATAAACACCACGAAGACACCCAAGACACACCGAAATACACCTAACCTGGGATTCGCCTCGTGGCCCACTGAAATTTACCTCCTCAATTTCTGACATGAGATGATGATTGCTGGGTATGTAGTGAAGATTATGATCGTTGGGTTCTTTTGAATTTGCTGCTTGTACTTTTAGATTTTGTTATAGTAACTAACTTTTAAATTATGTATTTTTAAAATAGAGGTTAGTCAATAAACAGAAATAGGGTTAGAAGTAGAAGGAAATATCACAGACGGTTTTTAAGTAAAAATCTTATGTGATAGTTATAATCACATGGTGGCAAACGTAGAATCCACACTATTGCCCGCCAGCTGCTGGTGGCACTGTAAAAAATAGAATGTGTTAATTCAAGAGGCATTACTACCAAGTGTTGTATAGGATTAATTAATGTGTACTAGCGAATACCCGAAAATTTCGAACATGTTTCAAGGGCTTGGCCCCTTCCATCGAGCCACGTGTCTGTGCAACGCATGTGACGAACGACATTCGTGATTCAAAAATGTTAGCTTAGTCATTTGAAAGAAAAAAGAGTACAATATAGTTATGTATGGAGAAAATGTACTTACCTATCGAGTAATTGGCTGATAACTATGTACTCGGATTTATTCTTACTTAAGGAATCAATATATATTGCCTTGTTCCATTTTAGTATAATTACAATTAAAATCCAATGTAACCGCTCATTGTGTGGCATAAGAACAAATTCCTTATCACGGTGAGCCAACAGTGTTGTTATAATATAGCTCTCGACGAAGGATGCATCCTCGCTGATAGTATCCATGGCGACCAAGCTGGATCCAGAAAACCAATTGGTGATTTGGACGATCTAGCTTCAGTCAGTATGTATCTATATATATACACAGAAAAGGAACAAATTATATATGACATATATCGGTATTACATGAACGAAGATTGTGATTGTACACACTTACAGCGTCCAGCATCGAACGAGTGAAGTGTCGAGAGCGTTGAGATTGAAAAGATCAAATAAATCCTCAAAGGTCACCGCGATGACACAATCATGAATGTTGTGCTGCAAATGATCCGGCCTGAATTTGACAGTGATACCTGAGCGCCGTTCTGCCTATGGCTTATTGGCCTGTTCCATATACTAAGAGTGTAATTGTAGGACCGAAATGGCAACAGAGGCAGGGGTGAATGGTGCCTTCAAAAATAAAATCCTCCCCTCAAGTATCCACACAGTAGAAGAGCACTAACTGGAAATCACAGATAAGAGAATAAAACAAATCCAGAGAGAAACAGACAAGAGAAATAGATTCGGGTCGCTACGCCATAGAAGATAGTACTGCATGAGAAGCGGTAGTACCGCTTAACGGTAGTACCGACGCGCTGAGCGGTAGTACCGCTGATAACCTCACTCGCTGAGTCAGAGTTGATCTGACCGCAGGCGGTAGTACTGGTGGAGTAGCGGTAGTACCGGCTAGCGGTAGTACCGGTGTTGAAAACGTGGTAGTACCGCGCGAAGAACTCAAGCAGCAGTAAATCCGAAAATTGAGAAATCTGCAAGATTCTTGGATTCTTGGCTTGGGAGAGGATAGCAAGGAAACACTCCCAGAAGAATAAGCCAAGAACCAATTTCAAGATTCCACTGGAAAATCAAAAGATCAAGAATCTCTTGTCTCAAAAACCGAACGAACAGGGGAGATGCTGCACAAGATCTGAGAGAGGAGGAGAAACCTGGATTCTTCCTTCTAATCTCAAAAATGGAATGCTCACGTGATCTTGAGGATATTCCTAGTTCATAGTATAAACATCCAACAACTAGAAAATCAAGAAATCAAGCCAAAAGGGAAGGACAAACAAGAAAAGTGGAAAAACAGAGAACGAACTGAGCAAATCAAAATCATCTCAAACCACGATTTTTCATATAGATTAAAAGAGATGTATGATTACAAGAGTTGCTACAACCAATCCATCTCAAAATACGTCCCCATACGCATGTACATTCGGAAGAAAACAAGAACACTAGAACACACACAAGTATACAAAGAGAGGGGACAAGGGCAGAACAATAGCTGCCCTTCTCACCTACTCCTCAACAACCAAAAAGAAAAGGAGAAAGACTCACACAACACATGGAGAGAAAAGAAACCCTAACTCTCACTTTGCCCTCATGCCTCTCCCTCTCCTTTTATAGTCTCCACTAATGGGTTCACAAGCACACTTTACCCATTAGAGCTAACTACCTCCATGCTTTATCCACTAACTCGAACTGGATCTACTTCCGCTTTTCCCAAAACGCCCCTACTGCACCTTCCGGGAAGCTTCATCACTTCTTACCGTCCAAGCCTCGCAACCACTTTAAGTCCTCGTCGTCTTCAGCACATCCTGACCGTTTTGACCTCAGCACCGCCCGTGCCTAGTTCGGTCATCCCGTGCCTCGCCACGACTCCGCCTCAAAGACCTGCAGCCATCACAGACAAGAAAAAACATCACATAACACCGCTCAAGATAATGGAATAAACATATGCATTAATCCCAAACTCACACCCGAACAACTAAATCAAACTCAAACTTTCAGAACATGTGTCAATTGCTCATCACAAACATGGGAGGACTTCCACATGGTCTCACAATCTCCCCCTTGATGGGTATATTGACAAACACCAAAAAAGCATATAAAGTTGAGTTTGAAAGTCATACATGGTCCAAAGGAAATGCAAAGAGGCTTATGACCATGTAGACAAAAAGGAATGCTAGAGCAAAACAGAAAGAGCTAGTTTTCCGCAAAAGCTCTAGAAAATCCCCATGAACTAGCTTTTTCTCTATTATTCTCCCCCTTTTGGCAATAAGATCATCAAGATGCAAGGAGGAAAATAAATTATGACTTGGATGAAATGGCTGTATGTTAATCAAATCAAGCATTAGAGCCATGAAGATTATCCAAAATAACTTTTGATGTATTACACCAAGCCATAACATAATAAAATGCTATCTAGATCATGACAATGTATGTATAGATAAGCTAAGCCAAATAAATCATAATCTGAGAATTTGTCAAATTTTTAGCATGTCAAGTTATCCAATGATTATAGTCTAGCTAAAGGTATCCAAAGATGATGCAAACCATGTCAATAATCTAAGTAGAACCGAAAAGCTAGAATTGAGCCAACTAAGAGTGCTACAAGTTCTAAGATGAATCATTTGTTCAAGCACTTGATCATTTTTATAACTAAGCAGTTTTAGCACACTTGACTTGTTTTCCTTTTGATAAACTCAAGGTTGTTTTCATCCAGATTTTGTTAAATCGTGTGCTAGATCTCAAGCCTTATGCGATCATTTCAAGCTAGAAGCTTAAGGAAATGATCTTGATCATCCAAAACTCCCCCTGAGTTCATGCCGAGTGCAATGGCAAACAGTCTCATAAGAAAGAATTGGTGAGATCAGTTTTTTCGCACAAAAGAGATATTTTTGCTTATGCTGAATTTAGTTCAAGAACAAGGAGTTAAAAACTAACTCATGCTTCATAAAAGAACTAGCATAGCTCACTCTAAGGCTCAACAAAGATTCAAGACTCAACTCAGCCTATTTAACAAGGCATGAATCATAAAAGGATAACTAAACACATACTAGTCTCAATAGCTATCATGACATGAGTTAATTCAAGTTGTGCATTTTTAATCAACTTATCATGGCAAAGACTAGTCTATACATATAAAATCATGATAAATCTAGCAAGTAAGTACATACCATGGCAAGATGTAATGCATTGTAAACATGTCATAACAGGATAATAATCAAGGCTCCATGTAGTTATATTACAATGCAGAATGCTAAAGTGCAAGAAAATCCAGCTCCCCCTCAACATGTGAAACACTTTTAGTTCAAGTAGAGTTATGTCAACATTAAGATCCAGAAAATCCCAAATGAACTCCCCCTGAACCAAAGCAGTAAATACGAGAAGCTGGCAAAGAAATCAACAGGCAGTCCTTAAGGCATAGACCAGATAGAGAAGACTAAGGCTCAGACTGGCTCTCATCTACCCCATATGGATCTAGGACTAATAGCTGGTCTACAAATACACTAGGGAGTAAACACGTTCCCTATCTACCTAAGGGTGGCCCGACCCTCGCTAGATCGCAAGAAGTGAGTGGATTCAACCTAGTGAGAAGAGAAGCAGCTAGAAGCAGCAACCTAGAAACATAAGACGAGACGAAGTAATCTGAACAACTACACAAAAGAACCACTCTAGTCTATGCTAGAAGGACTAACCCGAATGCATCCCCATGAAATGCAACAGAAAGGAGTAAGAGCATAATAAATAGGATAGATCATGAAGTACAAAACTCTCCTTCACAACAGTCCATAAGGACAAACCACCACAACCTCTCCCCGTAAGGCTGAAAACCTAGAGCTATCCAAAGGCTTGGTAAAGATATTAGCCAACTGGTGGTCACTCTCCACAAACTGGAGCACTATGTCACCCTTCTATACAAGGTCTCTAAGGAAATGATACCGAATATCAATGTGCTTGGTCCGAGAATGCTGCACTGGGTTCTTAGCAATGTTAATAGCCGAAGTGTTATCACAAAAGAGTGGAACACTGTCTATAACTAACCCAAAGTCCCGTAGGGTCGAAGCCATCCAGTACCTAGGCTGCAAAGAATCGGTCATGCAACATACTAGGCCTCTGCTGTGGACTGTGCAACACCGGACTGCTTCCTAGAAGACCAAGAAACAAGAGAAGTGTCAATGAATTGGCAGGTGCCAGAAGTACTCTTCCTATCTATCCTACAGCCAGCAAAGTCTGCGTCGGAGTAGGCTTTAAGGGAAAGACATAAAGAGGAAGAGTACCAGATACTATAGTCAATGGTTTCTTGAAGGTACCGAAAGATACGCTTCACCGCCTGGCGGTGAGATACACGAGGAGAAGCCTGAAATCGAGCACACAGACACACGGAGAAGTGTATGTCCGGTCTCGAGGCAGTGAGGTATAAGAGGGAGCCAATCATGCTTCTGAACTCTTTCTGGTCAACTGGCTCACCATCCTCATCTGGGTCAAGAGAAGTTGTAGAAGCCATCGGAGTTGACACCGGTTTACCATCACTCATGTCAAAGCGTCTCAGGAGGTCCTGAGTGTACTTGCCTTGATGCAAGAAGGTACCCTCCCGAGTCTGCTTGATCTGGAAGCCAAGGAAGAAGGTCAACTCACCCATCATGCTCATCTCAAACTCGGTGCTCATGACATCCGAGAACTGTGAAACCAGAGCATGAGAAGAGCTGCCAAAGATAATGTTATCGACATAAATCTGGACGAGCAGAAGGTCAGTGCCATGCCTACGAATGAACAAGGTCTTATCTACCTTACCCATCTCAAAACCATGACTCAACAGATAGAATTTAACCCTCTCATACCAAGCTCTAGGGGCCTGCTTAAGTCCATACAAGGCTTTGGAAAGCTTGTAGACATGGTTTGGGTATTTGGGGTTCTCGAAACCTGGAGGCTGTCTCACACAGACTTCTTCCTCAATAAACCCATTGAGGAAGCCACTCTTGACATCCATCTGGTAAAGCTTGAAACCCTTAGAAGTCGCAAAGCAAGCAGGATTCTAATAGCCTCAAGTCTAGCTACAGGGGCAAAGGTCTCCTCAAAATCGAGACCCTCAACCTGGGAGAAGCCCTGAGCTACCAGTCTAGCCTTGTTTCGAATGACTACCCCATCCTCACTCTGCTTGTTCTTGAACACCCACTTGGTACCAATGACATTGTGACCTCTAGGAAGCTTAACAAGCGACCAGACCTTGTTTCTCTTGAAATTTTCTAATTCCTCATGCATGACATTGACCCAAGACTCATCAGAAAGAGCATGACAGATATCCTTAGGTCCAAGGTGGCAACAAAGGCAGAATGGAGACAAAAATGTGACATACCAGATTTTGAGCGTGTGACACGCTCAAAGAGGTCTCCAATCATCTGCTCTGAAGGATGGTCTTCTTGGATATGTCGGGGAGGTCCTGGATGAGAAGAAGAAATGACCTCTACCTCATGAGCTGTCGAGGTAGGAACAGAGTCACTAGCTCCTGATGATGCAGAAGGAATGGGCTGATCTCCCTGAGGTACTACGGAAGAAGGAGGCTCCTCAGGGGGAGGAAGAACTGGATCAGTATACAACCATCATCTCCATCCTCCTCATCATCCACAAAGATGGTCTCAGACTACTCTAAAGAACCTGAGATATCGGGCCTAGTCCCCGGACTGACCTCGTCGAAAGTTACCTCACAGGTTTCTACCATTTTACTAGACTCGCAGTTCCAGACCCTATATGCCCGCGAAGAAGTCGAGTAACCCAGAAAGATCCCATCACAAGATCGTGACTCGAACTTATCTAGATTCCTAGACTTCAAAATGAAACACTTGTAACCAAACACACAAAAATGAGAGACGTTGGGCTTTCGCCCATATCTCAACTTCATAAGAAGTGCGATGTAAGTGTGACCTAAGAAAAACTCTGTTCGAAACATGGCACGCGTTGGCGATAGCCTCAGCCAAAAACTTCCTAGGTGTAGAGTACTCATCAAGCATCGTCCTGGCCATCTCGACCAGGGTACGGTTCTTCCTCTCCACGACGCCATTTTGCTGTGGGACGTGTGGGGAAGACAACTGATGCTCTACACCTGTCTCATCGTAGAACTGCTTAAAGTAGGAATTCTTGAACTTCGTGTCGTTGTCACTACGGGCCGCTCGTAAGGCACCGGGGAGCTTGACAGAAAGCCTACTAAACAGACCCCAAAAATGACTGAACGTCTCATCCTTTGAGGTTAAGAAAAACACCCACGAATACCTCGAGAAGTCATCGACCACGACAAGAACATACCACTTCCCTCCTACTGACTGCACTCTAGCTGGTCCAACTGTGTCCATATGGAGCAGCTGTCCTGGTGCATCTGTCATAGTCACTGTATCTGGAGGATGTGAAGCGGCAACCATCTTGCCGTGCCAGTAAGGAGCGCAAACAAGAACTTTGACCATCTTGAGTTTAGGCAAACTACGAATGAGATTGTGGCCGCTAACTCAGGTCAAATGGTCAAATCCAATGTGACCAAGTCTCCTATGCTAGAAAGTAAGGTCACGAGACTTAGAAGCAATTAAACACCTCAGAGAATCACCAGAAGACTCAACAAAATTAGCACGAAAGATCCTCCCAAATCTAGAAATCGTGCAAACAAGATTCCCTGAAAAATCAAGAATTTTGCACACGTTTTTCTTAAAGCTCACCTCGAAATCGTCATCGGTAAGCTAGGAAACTGAAAGCAAATTATACTATAGCTTACTTACCAAGGCAACATCTTTTAAAATAAATGAATCATTAATGCGCACAGTACCTTTCGCGATGACGCGTCCAGACGAAGCGTCTCCAAAGGTGATAGTCTCATCACCTGGAGCACGAGCTAGGGAAAAGAACCAATGGCGAGAACAACTGGAGTCTACAAGCCAAACCTTTCCCTTCCCAGCCCCACGAACCTGAGTCAAACAGAGAGTGAAGGCTCAGTACTGGGATAAATCAAAAGAGATTTTAGCACCTAATACTGAGTCACACGTCGAGCAGAAGAAGTAATCACACGCGACTGACCTCTAGCACCCTACGCTCTCTGTCGTTCAAAGAAGCAGAAAGTCTATCTGCAGACCTGAAGCTGTTGCTACGCCCGACTGCTATGAGAGAGCTAGTCGAAGTACCAACAACACACTAATCACGCCGTGGGTAGCCATCTCGACGGGGGAAACGAGATCTACCCTCAGAATGGCGGAAATCACGACCAGGGGCGTATCGAAGACGAAAACCAGAAAACTCAGAAAATCTAAGTCCTCGATGCTGCCCAAACCCATCAGCTGAAGTAACCCTAGACCTCATATTGGTCTTAGGAGCACTCAAGGTCTGGGGCTGACCCTGAATATGCCTAAGAGCCTCAGCACGGTCTCTCCGCGCGATCTTGGCACGCCTGAAGCATCGCTCGACCAAGTGTCTATCCTTAAGACAGAAGGTACAATGATATTTCACCTTCTGAGAGGTGGAAGTAACAGGTGTAGCCACCTTACTGTTAGAAATCCCTTAGACAAAGCCCGCTGACTTGAATTTAACTTTCTTAGTTCTGGGCTCAACCTTGATCACGCCTACTGCTATGAGTCTAAGAACAGCAGATAGATGCTTCCTAACATCCTCAAGAAAATCATATCCTAGACCCTGATGGAATTTGCAAATCTTTGACTAGTCTAGAATAAGATTCAGCTTCTTCTTGCCTCCAACAAATCTCTCAAAAGTGTTCATAAGATACTAACACTCCTGAAAGAGAGAGGTGCAAGAAGAGCGGGGGGAAGAGGAGACAGCAGAAGGCAAGGGAGTAGAAGACGAACCAACCGTAGAGGAACGAATGGCTTGTGCACTCACAGCCAACTTGGAAGGGACAGTCCTACTACTAGCCAATTGGTTCACGTCAGTAGGTGTCTCTACTAAACCATCATGCTTCTTCCCAACATCACACACATTACAAGCAGATGATTGCTTCTCTAGAAGGTCCTTAGTTAGCTTCACATATTTTTCATCCAATGCAGCCAATTCAGATTTTAGTTTGTTACAAATATTGCACGGTGAGCTAACAGGGTCCTTAGAAGCATATTGAGCTATTTTATTATTGTTGTCAATCATTTCTTGAAACTGTTTGGAAACAGATTCAAGCTCAGCAATCAATTTAGGACAATTCACACATGAAGCAATAGGCTCAAGTAGAAAAGCTTGTAATTCAGCAATTTTATGATCTGCCCATTTTAGGTTCATCTTCAAATTGTTACAAGTTGCACAAGTCTCGGGCAGATCAAGAAGCATAGTGTAAAGACCTCTAAAGGCATTGTCCTTATCCTCACATGAGGTGCAAGAAGTAGTCTCAATAGTAGATGAAGGAACATCAATCCTAGTCATCTCTAATTCAGCTAGCAGACTAACATTCTTCACCTTAAGCAAGTCTAACTCAGAGGTCACACTATCATGTGAAGTCCTTAGTTTTTCCATGTCACCAAGCAAGGAAGGACATACATCACATTCGTCACGGGAGGGAGCAGATATAAGTGAAGTAAACTCCCGTGACAGTCTATCTACTTCCTTCTCAAGATCCGCTACCCTAGCTCTAGATTTAGCATATAATCTTCCTAGCTTGAGCTGTTCATAGGAGGGATCTACCTCATCGGTGTCGGTGTAGAGGTCGTCGTCGCTGGCGTCGATCTCGTTGGCCATGAAGCACATGCCGATGAAGTCGTCGCCATCCTTGTGTTCTTGTTCGTCCTTCCCGTCGTCATCACTCCACCCTTCCACAACGCTGAGGTCGATGTCGTCGAAGGCGGTGAGGACGTGGTGGAACAGCTTCTTGGCTTTGCCAAGGTTGCGGAACTTCTTCTTACCTTGGGCAAGAACTGGAGGCTTCTTGTCGTGGTTCTTGTCGGTGTAGATGTTCTTGCTCGAACCGCCGTAGTCACCCTTGCCCTTCTCCAACTTGGGGCAATTCGCCCGAATGTGGTTGGGGCCACCACACTCAAAGCAGATCACGGGCCCTCCTCTCTTTCTGTCCCTCACCCTCTTGTATGCATGGGAAAATTTTCTGGTTAGGAGGGCGAGTTGGTTTCGTGAAGTCGCTCTAGTTGATCATCGGTAATTTCACACAGGCGGAAGAGAGAACTCAAGAAAAGTCGGAAGGTCCGAAAAGCAGCCGATCGATGACTAAAGCCATCGACTGCGACTTCGACCTACGAGAGACTATGTCAATCTCGTGAATCTTGAGGCGTGAGTACAACGCGTCAAGAGTCAGGGTCGAGAGGTCGGTCGTGTCTTTAATCGTGGTCACCTTCATCTCCCAAACACGCAAGTCAAGAGCAGAGAGCATCTGACGAGCATTGTTCGAGTCGGAGTATGTAAGACCGACCGTTCGGAGGTTGCTCAGGATTTTGTGAAATCTCGAAAAGCACTCATCTAGGGACTTACTAGCGAGCATGTCAAACTTGTTGTAATCTCGCTTGAACTGGTCCTATCAAACCGTCTTGATCTGGGTGGTGCCCTCATGGTATGAATCGAGGGTCACCCAGATGTCGAAGGCCGACGTCAGATGAGAGATGCGATCGAATTCGCTTCTGCTCAGACTTTGGGTTATGATGTTCCTTGCCTTAGAATTCGCTTTTGATCAAACGTTATGATCTCTCAGACATTGGTGAGAGATGTTTTGCAGGACTTGCAGGAGAATTGTTGGGGTGAATTTTTTGAACAAGTCAAGAGCTTTTGTGTTGCAATGTCTATTCGAGTAGGGGGTCATTCCTCTCCAATTTACATGTCACATTATTCTTTTCTCCATAAGCTGAACAGTGGCCCTGTGGAATCTCACAAAAAAAATCAGCCGAAATTTTTTGAATTCAAATTGAATGGGAAAAAATGCCAGCTGTAGGACTTGAACCTACACGCTCGCACTGCTCAACTCTCATGCTCACCAATTTGGCAACGATGCAGTTGTGATGATGTCTTTTATACTTAAATCTAAAATTCAAATTCAAAACCGAAATCTGACCGGTTACAAAATATCACAACCTGACGAGAAAACTGGTAGCCAGCGGAGATAATTTTCCGTGGTGGCAACAACATTAAGTATCTGATGTGATGGTGAATGTTCATCTTCTACCTAGAGTTTGGCCCACTGATTTTGTTTAACGGATGATAGGAGCTGTACCGATTTATTAAAGAGAGGAATAGAGATTGAAAGTTACACCAACATCACCCTTCCCAGGTAGGCCCACCAAGGGGATAAACACCACGAAGACACCCAAGACACACCAAAATACACCTAACCTGGGATTCGCCTCGTGGCCCACTGAAATTTACCTCCTCAATTTCTGACATGAGATGATGATTGCTGGGTATGTAGTGAAGATGATGATCGTTGGGTTCTTTTAGAATTGCTACTTGTGCTTTTGGGTTTTATTATAGTAACTAACTTTTAAATAGTGTGTTTTTTAAAATAGAGGCTAGCCAATAAATAGAAATAGGGTTAGGAGTAGAAGGGAATATCACAGACGGTTTTTAACTAAAAATCGTATGTGATAGTTATAATCACATGGTGGCAAACGTAGAATCCACACTGTTGTCCGCCAGCTGCTGGTGACACTGTAAAAAATAGAATGTGCTAATTTAAGAGGCATTACTACCAAGTGTTGTATAGGATTAATTAATGTGTACTAACGAATACTCAAAAATTTCAAACGTGTTTCAAGGGCTTGGCCCCTTCCGTCGAGCCACGTGTCTGTGCAATATACGTGGCGAACGACATTCGTGATTCGAAAAAAGTTAGCTTACTCATTTGAAAGGAAAGAAAGAGTACAATATAGTTATGTATGGAGAAAATTTACTTACCTATCGAGTAATTGGCTGATAACTGTATACTCAGATTTATTCTTACTTAAGGAATCAAGGTACATTGCCTTGTTTCATTTTGGTATAATTACAATTAAAATCCAATGTAACCGCTCATTGTGTGGCATAAGAACAAATTCCTTATCGCAGTGAGCCAGCAGTGTTGTTATAATATAGCTCTCGATGAAGGATGCATCCTCGCTGATGGTATCCATGGCGACCAAGCGTGGGTCCGGAAAACCAATTGGTGATTTGGATGATCTAGCTTCAGTCAGCATGTATCTATATATATATATATATATACACACAGAAAATGAACAAATTATATATGACATATATCGGTATTACATGATCGAAGATTGTGATTGGACACACTTACAACATCCAGCATCGAACGAGTGAGGTGTCGAGAGCGTTGAGATTGAAAAGATCAAATAAATCCTCAAAGGTCACCGCGAAGACACAATCATGAATGTTGTGCTGCAAATGATCCGGCCTGAATTTGACAGTGATACCTGAGCGCCGTTCTGCCTGTGGCTTATTGGCCTGTTCCATATACTAAGAGTGTAATTGTAGGACCAAAATGGCAACAGAAGGGGGTGAATGGTGCCTTCAAAATTAAAATCCTCCCCTCAAGTATCCACACAGCAGAAGAGCACTCACTGGAAATCACAGATAAGAGAATAAAACAAATCCAGAGAGAAATGCAGAAGAAAAAGCAGTTACTGGTCGCTTACGCTGGCGAGTAGTACCGCTTAACGGTAGTACGGCTACCGAGCAGAGTAGTACCGATGACCTCGATCGAGTCGAGTTGTTCTGACCGCAGGTGGTAGTACCGATGGAGTAGCGGTAGTACCGGCGTTGAAAACGCGGTAGTACCGCGCGAAGAACTTAGGCAGCAATAAATCCAAAAATTGAGAAATCCGCAAGATTCTTGGATTCTTGGCTTGAGAAATTTTGAGGATAGCAAGAAAACACTCCCAGAAGAATAAGCCAAGAACCAATTTCAAGATTCCACTGGAAAATCAAAAGATGAAGAAACTAATATCTCTAAAACCTAGAAAAACCGAACGAACAGGGGAGATGCCGTGCAAGATCTGAGAGAGGAGGAGAAACCTGTTCCAAGTGTTTTGATCATGTGTGTTGTTTACTACGGGTAGGTGCTTGATAGGAGCCATTTGCTAGTTTTGGACCTCATGGTCCGGCGGTGCCTTCAGCATTGGGGGTGGGAGGAGGACTCCTTGCGCTTTTGGGAAACTCGGTGTTCGACAGGGGAGACTTCGGAGCGGGAGTATGTTAAGATAGAAGAGCAGGACGAATAGTAATCTTGATTACCCAAATGTATTTTTAAACATTACTCCTCGCATATGTAATAACCGAATGTATCTGTAAACATTACTCTTCGCAAATGCAATAAAAGGAATGGCCAAAGCGAATATGTGCCCTCGCCGTTCTTCCATGATTGCGCTTATCTTCGACGGATGAGTAGGATTTTGGGTGCGAAGAAGGCTTCGCTAGCCTTGCCCTCAGCACATAGTACGCAATATATACGGGGTAGGATAGGTGCGAAGGGCCGACATGGCCTTCCTCAGCTAGACGTAGACCTCACGAGCGCTCCGTGCCCTACCCCTCGAAATGGCGGCAGCGGAGCTGGCGGCTAGCCGAAGTGGACGCGCAAGCACTCCGTCCCCTACCCTTCAAAGTGGCGGCAACGGAGCTGGCAGCTAGCCGAAGTGGACGCTTGAGCGCTCCGTCCTCTATCCTTCGAAGTGGTGGCAGTGGAGCTGACGGCTAGCCGAAGTGGACGCACGAGCGCTCCGTCTTCTACCTTTCGATGTGGCGGCAGCGAACATTGGTGAGAGATGTTTTGCAGGACATTGGCCCTTAGCACATAGTACGTGATATGTACAAGGTAGGATAGGAGCGAAGGGCCGACACGGCCTTCCCTTGCTAGACGTAGACTTCACAAGTGCTCTGTCCCCTACCCCTCGAAATAGCGGCAACGGAGCTGGCAGCTAGCCGAAGTGGACGCGCGAGCGCTCTGTCCCCTACTCTTCGAAGTGGTGGCGGTGAGTGTCGGCTAGCCAAGTGGACGCTGCAGCGCCCGCCCCTACCCTTCGAAGTGGCGGCAGCGGAGCTGGCGGCTAGCTGAAGTGGACGCGCAAGCGCTCCGTCTTCTACCCTTCGATGTGGCGGCAGCGGACATTGGTGAGAGATGTTTTGCAGGACTTGCAGGAGAATTGTTGGGGTGAATTTTTTGAAGAAGTCAAGAGCTTTTGTGTTGCAATGTCTATTCTAGTGCCAAGTATGGATGATAGTATACCAGTAATTGGCCGTTTGAGGTGTAGGGGGCTATTTGTTACTTGTTATCATTATTATCATGTTGAAATTTTCATTGCTTTGATTGACTCAAGTACTGTTGATATAAACAATCGGTTCTACAAGACATCTACGGAGCTGTTGAGATGCATCGCTTTGTTTTGATCAAGTGACTCTTTCTCCAAATTCGATTATGGCATGCTTCTCTGATTTGCTGAGGTTTACTGTGATGATTTTGCTATAACTGATCGTCACTCTCAAAGAACAACTTCACATGTTCATTCTTAACGTGAGATGTACCTCTGATCTTTCCAGCTGCCATGATCTTTCAGCTCTTGCTGTGAAAGATGGTTCAACTCTCATGTTCACCACTATGGCAAGGATGCAGTTGTGATGATGTCTTTTATACTTAAATCTAAAATTCAAATTCAAAACCGAAATCTGACCGGTTACAAAAATATCACAACCTGACGAGAAAACTGGTAGCCAGCGGAGATAATTTTCCGTGGTGGCAACAACATTAAGTATCTCGTACTAATTTTCTGACATGTGATGGTGAATGGTCATCTTCTACCCAGAGTTTGGCCCACTGATTTTTTTTTTAACGGATGATAGGTGCTGTACCGATTTATTAAAGAGAGGAATAGAGATTGAAAGTTACACCAACATCACCCTTCCCAGGTAGGCCCACCAAGGGGATAAACACCACGAAGACACCCAAGACACACCAAAATACACCTAACCTGGGATTCGCCTGGTGGCCCACTGAAATTTAGGTCTGTTCTTTTCTTCTGAAGCTGACGGCTTTTAACTTTTGGTACAGTATCTAACTTTTAAACGGAGTATTTTCTCAAGACGAGATCTACAAATTAAACGATGTGCACGTTAAAAACCCAACATCTGTACCATCCAAACTCACAAGTGAGTATTTCTCTCCGTAATCTATACCATAAACTGCCAAAATTCAAAAAATTCAACCAAAAGCAATAAGCCTATCCTGGGATTCGCCTCGTGGCCCACTGAAATTTGCCTCCTTAATTTCTGACATGAGATGATGATTGCTGGGCTTGTGTTTTTAGGTTTTATTATAGTAACTAACTTTTAAATGGTGTATTTTTTAAATAGAGTCTACAAGTTAATTGTAGTAGACACTATATTGACTTCAGCTATATTATCAAAAATTACATGCGATTGTCACTCTCTTCTACTTCTGCACGAATACCTAAAATTTAAAAGCCATAAACTAAAAACTATAGCCTAAAAGAGCCCACCTGATGTGATCTAGGAGCATCTCTTTCTATTTTGGTTCATTTGGAGTATCCAGAGCAGCTGAGCTCCTCACTCATTGATTAAAAATGTCCAGTTCCTTCAGTATTAACCGAGTACATAGTTGAATATTACCAGTGCTATCAGAATCGTTGACTGAGATGTTTGTTACCCACTATCAGATGATTTGCCACCTATTTTGAGTTAGTGTTCGGTAAGAGTAACGCCCGAAAGCCTCAAGCCTAACTCACCATTAGGGCAGGTATAGTGACACAAAGAATCTTCCGAAACCAGCACTCCTTGCGAAAGTGGGTGCTGCAACTAATTCTCAAGCCATTCTTGCTCAGCAGATTTCTGTAAATCTACCTGTTGTTCGATATAGCCTTAACGTTGTCTCAAGCAGTAGCATCTTCATCGCCAAATGGGCAGTATTGTGCACAGTAGTATTATGATTGATGAATATTCGGTTGCTAGGAGGCTTTGTGGTTTAGACATGAGACCTCCTTTGGTTAATTTTCTTGGTATTTTTTAACTTTGGCATCCCGCAACTGTAGATAGCTTGAATTTGTTGATTTGAACATAATGTTCTTCAGAGTTGATCCCAGTTGAAAAAAAATGTGTGGTTCTTTTACGGTAACCATGCAACTGAAGTGCTGATTTTATCCCTTTCTTTTATTCCGTGACACAATGTGGATGCTTAAGTTCTGAATTCTGCTATTAAATCTTCTAGCAGAAGCGATGCATGCAGATTGTTGGGTTACTTCTGGGGCTGGCTAACAATTGCGCACTCAAATGTATTGCCCCTGTATTTTGCATTTCCTAGAGTTTATTAGTATGACCCTCTACTACCTGCTCAAAAACTAAATTACTCGACTTCCAAATTGTGTAAAAATTGCTTTTGGGACATATATAGTAATAGTTGAGGTATGGTTTCAAAAAAGTGGGAGGCCAAGAAACAATTTGGAGGGCCATACCTCAATTGTGGTGTCTTTATTTTCAAATAATTAACTCAGCCAACATTCTTTCTACAATCGAGCTTCTTCTTGTTCGAGTTTGGCATTTTGCAGTGTATTTGCATGGTGAGTTCTGTGAACACTTTACGCTTAATCTTTATGATCGATGCAACACATCGAAAACTGAACTGCTCTGTACAGTAATCCATCTGGCAATTAGTTTATCTGATACATCCAAACAAGTTGTACTGACACCAGATGTCGATTTTGTTCCATGCAAGCTCACTTAGTTACAATTTGCAAGTCTTCAGAACAATCTCCTTTGAAGATTCGACGAGCGCATTAGAGGACGATATGTATTAATAGTAAGCAGTGTGTGCCTCCCCATACTTGGGTCTGCCATTCACAAAAAAGAGGGAGGCCAAGAAACAATTGAGATAAGTTATTAATATAAAATGCAGCAAGTGGAATGACCCAAACAAAAGCTCAGAGAAGCCAAAGATTTCTTGCTGCAGAAGGGCAAAGACCATTTTCTTTCAGGAAGAATTAGAACAGAAACTGCCAAGATAAGCAAGAATCAAGAATCAGAACAGAAGGCAATAGAAAGATCGGTTCATTCAGCAATAATTTGAGCAAAAAGATACCGAAGTGCTAGCCAGTTGCTTGCATGCAAAGATCCCTGACCACAAACATTACATGCAGTCAAACTAACCAACTATGGCCCTTGAGCCCTGATAGTTCAAAACACAATGCTGTGTTGTAAAGACTGTTACAAGTTTTCCTTAATCCGTTTGCTATCGGACCATGCGACTTCACTCGGCGTCTCCTGCTCCAGATGTGCGCTCCTTCTTTCCCCGGTGGGACCTGCTGGTCCTACCCTCTGACGCGACATGTGACAATCACCTATGTTCATGCAAGGAAACAGAGACTTCCTGTCACTCTATTGGTCGTGGCGCCTGCCAAGCAACACCTTGCCTCCCTGTACTTCACGTGAACGAGCACATGCAGCACAAGCTTTCACCTAGCATCTCTGCGCTGGAGAGAACTCGAAGCACACACACACACGAAAAATTATCTAGTCGCTGGACTTACACGTACGAACACAGCGATTTCTCAGAGCCACAACCGCTCCTTCTCTTCTTTATTCACTTGTTTAGATCACCCCGATCAACTCTTGTTGCCTCGCTACTTCTCTCGTTTTCTTTTGCTTACAAGACCCTAATATTTATACCCATACACTATAACTCCGACACAGAACACACTACCAAAACGTAAGCGAATTAGGAACCAACTCAGCTACATGCAAAACCAACTCGAATACTTATACGCATTTGTATACACAGCAAGAATATGTGTATGAACTCGTATGGACTAAACAAGATTACTAATTCTAACAATCACCTCCTTAATTTTATTTCTTCATCTTGATCACGCCGATCTCCTCTCTTGCTTCTGCTTCTTCCTTTTACCTGCACTCCCGTGCGCCGTTCCTTCTTGAGCTGTCACCGCCCTACCGCCTGTGTTTGCTCCATCCAGAGCCTTGCACAATCCGACACTTGCCGTGTCTCACAACTGGACTGAACATGTCCTTCCTTGCACGCCTAACTGGGCTAGAGCACCTGCTCCCACAACCGTCTTGGCTTTGCCGTTACCTGAGTCTCCCGCTCCTCTCTCTTGGACCAAGTCTGTCCACTTGCCCACGTACACCTCAACTGAGGCTACATTGCCCCTAACTCCTGTCTCCAACACTTCCTGCGTTACCTCTGCAAAACCACATAAAACTGCACCAACCTATACTCCAAGTCTTTCTCTTGGACCTTGTGCACTTTTTTCCACATGGAGGCACACCACCTTGACTTCCTGTGTTAGCCGCACCTGCATGTGCACCGTATGCGCCTCCTGAGGTGCCGCTCACATCTACATGCATGCTTGCGTCATGAGGCACACCGCCTTGACCCAAGCCATCACGTTTCGTGCCGTTGTCTAGCTTCTCCAGGCTGCTCTTCGGACAAGTTGATTTACAAGTTTTCAAAGAAATCTTATACAACCGATTTGGAGATATTTTAACCTTCATTAACAGATCTTTGTTTTGTCGTACACACGCAAGAACTTATCCTGCAGCACCACCCTGCACCCTCTTTCTGTCATCTGCCCGAGGCTAAGTATGTTGTTGCACAGACTTGGTATATAGTAAATCCCTACCAATAACTTCTTATCTTCATTCTTGGATTGCAACATCATTGTCCCTTTGCCTCTTATCTCCACCGTGGAGCCATTGCTAAATTTGACCTTGCCCCAAATCTTCTCATCGAGCTCATGAAACATGGAGCGATCTCCCGTCATGTGGTTGCTTGCTCTATTGTCCAAGTACCACTGATCTGTATGATCGTGGCTGTCTTCCTTCGTGCATAGTTTTGAAACTATGTTCTCCTCGTTCAGCATCACCATGACTGGTGCCTTTTCAACATATGAGGAGAGAAGTAGTCTCGGTTCATCATCTTCTTCTTCGTCTTAGGCGAGGTTCACCTCCTTGTTCTTTTTCTTGCTTCGGCAATCCGAAGCATAGTGCCCGTACTTGTTATAGTTGGAACATTTTATGTGGTTGCGGCATTCTGACGCGTAGTGCCCGTATTCGCCACATTCAAAGCATTTGACATGTAATTTATCATAGGATCTGTCACTACCACCTTGCCCAGTCTTGTCTCAACGGCTACCTCGGCCACTCTAGCCGCCTCGACCGCGCCCTCCCGCAGTTGTTTGATGAGCCACCACTCCTTGTATCTCCCTTTATCAACAATGGTTGCTCGTTATCAGTCTGGTATCTCTGCTCATTACATGACTGAAACCCCTTCAGTAACTTCTTATACGTTTTGAGGGAGCCAGTGATATCCTCTATCTTCTTCTTATCCAGATCGGAGGAGTACATATGTGTGGTGACAACAGGTATATACTTCTCCGGAAGCACATGCAGATATTCCTTCACTGCCACAGATTCCTCCATCTTGTTGCCAAGAGAGTTAATCTGATTATACAATGAAGTCAGCTTGCCAGCGAACTCGTCCACCAAACTCCCTCGTGCATCATCTGAAGCATCACCCACGCCTCCTGTGCCGTCTCCTTGCCGATGAACTGACGCATCATCGAATCTGGCACCACTTAGTAGATGATAGCCAAAGCCGCCTGATCCACCTTGTCGTCCACCTCTTTATCTTTCCCCTTTGGATCGACTGCACCCAAGACTTCCTAGGCGCGCATGTTCGCCTTCATCTTCATTACCCACACCTGGTAATTATCGATCGTTAGAAGAGGGTACTGGAGAGAGATTAGCCCATCCCGAGCTTTCGTCTTTTCGCCCATGATCTTCAAGAATCACCAAGATCAACACTCCGATACCACTTTTTACAAGTTTTTCTTAATCCTTTCGCTCTCGGATCACGCGACTTCGCTTGGCGTCTCCTGCTCTAGATGTGCGCTCCTTTCTTCGGTGGGACCTGCTGGTCCTGCCCTCCGACGTGACGTGTGACAATCACCTATGTTCACGCAAGGAAACAGAGACTTCCTATCACTCTCTGTTGGTCGTGGCACCTGCCAAGCAACACCTTGCCACCCTGCACTTCAAAAATTATCTAGTCGCTGGACTTGAACACGCACAAACACAACGATTTCTCAAGCCAAAACCGCTCTTTCTTCTCTTCTTTATTCGCTTGTTCAGATCACCCTAATCAACTCTTCGTTGCCTCGCTACTTCTCTCGTTTTCTTTTGCTTACAAGACCCTGATATTTATACCCATACACTGCGACTCCGACACAGAACACACTACCAAAACGGAAACGAATTAGGAACCAACTTAGCTACATGCAAAACCAACTTAAATATTTATACGTATTTGTATACACGGCAAAAACACATATATAGATTCGTACGGACTAAACAAGATTACTAACTCTAACAAAAACTAACACATACTCCAATCTATCAAACTTGTGGACAAATTGTCAAATTGGGATATCATCTAGTCAAGCACCACACATACTCCGATCTGCACTAGCTTTAATGTCTCGAGGTAAAAACACAACAGGGTTACTACTAGCGAAGCTACATGCTCTCATCCTCCAAAGTGTTTACGTGCTCTACATTCTCCTAAATCTCATGGGCAGAGTCACCCATTTGTATTCCCACATCCTGATCTATCTGAATTACTTCCGCATTTTGTAGAATAGCACAAGAGTTAGAAAGTTTATATTTACCTTGTTCTGGTAGGTTTGTTTCTCCAAGTTTCTGTGTATCTGAATTTCCTGAGCTCGCTCTCTCCACGATGGACTTGCCCTCACCTTGAATTCTAGTATTCCTTCTCTGAACTATACACCAATCAGACATACATCTATACAGCAATCCAAAAGTACACGACAAGAAATTCGTCTGAATCATCTCTTGCTTCGTGTTCTCGCCACTCCAAGATGAGAATTTCTAGAAATGAACCCCATGAGATCTCACCTGCACCAAGCCACCAAATCATATGACCACCCGCGGCTGCTCTTCCACGGCGGCAACCGTCATCGACGAGGCGCAGTGGTCCATGGGCAGCCGCAAATCCAAGTGCCTCCACCTCCAGGGCCGCATCGAGCCATCGAGGGTTCCCACGACAGCTCCGTCGCCTCGTCCGTTGGGTACAAAGGACGGGCTAGGGTTCTGACCCGGGAGCACGAAGAGGCAAAATCGAGCGAGAAAATGGGAGGAGGAGCATTGGCGGCGATCTCTTCTCCGTCGGCGGATTGGCGGTGGCGTCCGGGGCGAAGGGAGAGCCGAGGGGAGTCGAGACCTGAGAGTGCGAGAACCGAGAAGGCACGAAGGGGAGAGGAGGGTGAGCCGATTCCTCGACCCCTGCATCGATCGCTTGAAGCCGCGGTTGCATCGCGCGGGCGGAGCGAAGCTCGAATCGGCCGCTCCTCGCGGTGTCGAACCTGAAAGGGGAAGTGTACGAGTGGAGCATAGCAGGGGCAAGGCATTATCGCCAAGAGGCTGTAGTTTCTTTTGTTTTCAATTTTGTTTCTCCCTTCCCTTCCTTCCCACGCCTGTTTTCTCAGGGTGCATTGTTTTGCTCCTTAACAAATTACTAGCCCTGTTCTTTTAGACTGTGGCTGATAGTTTTTGGCTATAGTTACTGATTTTTGTCTGTATTTTTTGAGAGGGCAGTGAATGACGCAGATATTTTGAGCTCGAGAAACCATTTAAAAAATCCACTTTAAAAAACTATCCTATTTATTTTGACTTTTAGATAAACTAAGAATCAAAAGCACAAAAGACAGGACCAATACTAGAGTCTGTCTACTAAAAGTTCAAAAAAAAGGCATTTGTTTCTGATGTGGTTTCTTCTTACCTTATTTTTTACTATATAGTTTTTTTTTATTAAGAGAGGAGAAACAAGAGTATATATAATTTTGATTATTGGCTATGGGTTTATTTCGAATGATCACGTGTTCGCTTTTGTCGTTTTGAGACACAGTTGTTTACTTCTCTGCAAAGCATACCCTCTTCTGTTGAACTTCTGAACTTTAGATATAGAAAAGCTGAAACAAATGAATGAAGGTTCGACAAGTTCGGAAATTTGCATGGTTTGACATTGGTCCTTGATCTGCTTTGCCATCTCTATTGACCTGAATCTTGAGCATTGACAATGTATCAGGTTTTGCGCCCCTTGAGTTCGGAAGACACTGAATAGGATAGCTTGACAAATTGCTTTAAGCTGGTGTCAGTGCACCTAGCTGATATTCAAATAAAGGGGAAATCATGCAAAAAAAAAAAAAACTGGTTACATAATTTTGACTATTGGATATGGGATTATTCCAAAAGATTGTGTTGTCATTTGGAGGGACGGTTGTTAACTTCTTTGCAAAGTATCCTTAGGACCAAAGGTGGCGACTAGAGAGAGTGAGAGTGAATAGGAGCTAACACTATCAAATGCCTTTTGAAAATATTTTTCAGTGAAATTGAAACTCTTTACTCTAATAGCTATATGAAGCTATACAGATCAGAGGCTAGTCACTCACAAGGAAAGCTCCAAAAAAAAAACCATACCAAATGAGTTTGGACATGCCCATGCGGTCTAACCGCAGTGCAATGGGAGGTCTGACCTCTCCTCCGGACGATCTGACCAACCTGGACGGTCAGACCTATCTTATATGGGTGGTCTGACCTCTTAATAAAATCGGCACAATAGCTAGAGAGAGAAACTTACACAACATTCAAATCGAGACTCCAAATCAGTTGAAATTTGGCATGTACCTTCTCTAGAATGTTAGAAACCTAACCTAATAAAAAAAATCAAGCAGATCATTACTAAAGGTTTGACCTTTTTCATTCGACGAAAGGTTGCATCAAAACTGGACCAAAATCAAACTTAGAGCCAAAGGTTTACTCGTGGGTTAAAGATGGTCAAGGTGATCTTAGATGAGTTTACATATGTTACAGCAAGTAAGAACACCCAAATATTCAAAGCCAAAACCGCTAGAACAAGATTTCGTACGAAGGTCTCCAAAGCGAGCCAAAACCGGATAAATTCAAGACTTTCTATAGAAAGTACCTGGATGGATGGGATCTGGTCTCTAAATGATGTCTCCATCACATACACGTCCTTAGCACTAAGAAATATCAAAAGGGAAGAAGGAAACACCAAAAACCAAGTCAAATTAAGAACTTCAACTTGAGTACAAAGACTTGGATGAAATTGGTAGATCTATTGATACTTGGAGATGAATTATTACAGTCACTAGATCATGGAGGATAGAGTTTTAACCCTAGAGCACTCACACAAAGCTTCCAACATAAGAAAACCCTAACCCTAAAGTGCCTCTTCGAGCACAAAAGATATTTTCCCTCAGCACACACAAGGGCTTATGTAGTGGAGGCTCCTCACCTCCCACCTAACCCTAATAACCAGCCCACACTTAATGGATACAACCACTTGCAAATGGGGAAATCCGGTAACTCACATACAAACTGGTTTTACACTTACACATATGCACGTTTCTCAAAGCGTAACTTTCACATGGCTCCAATAGCTCGATAAGACACTCTCATCCTCCATGATGCTACTCCTCGAAGACAACTCCATAACATAGTCAGTGGTGCCCAATGACTTGCTACCAAAATTGTACGTCTCCTCCCGAGGAACGTCACTACTTGAAACGTCCAAGTCCAATGGCACACCACATGCATTCATTTGCCTTCTCGTGATTCTTGTCTTTCTCCCTTCCCTCTCCACTTGAGATATAGCCTCATCTGAACTTACGCGACCCTCTATGGCCTTGGGCTCCTCCTCTAGCCTCGTTCTTGCCGTTGACTACCAACAAGCACCAAGTGCCCTACACATAAAAAACAAGCAATCGCCCTAATCACAAATGACATACACTTGACTCACGTTAGCAAACACCACATGGCATACCTGACCATGATTAACACAATGCATGGACTCACACCATGATTAACACTTGCATGGACTCACGCCATGACTAATACCTTACAAGGACTCCCAAAAAGCTCCTAACGCAACAACACAACCGAGACAAAACTCAGCTCACACCACTCAACAAAGGTTGGTCTAACCGCCACCCAACAGCCGGTCAGATCGCTCCAGTAAACCCTGGTCAAACCCCGGTGACAGGGGACTAGTTTGACCACTGGCTAGTCAGACCGCTTAAGATTACCAAAAACACCATATCTGGAATTTTGGTTAAACTCTATCTAGTTTCAGCTCAGAACTCTAAATTGAGTGATACCTAGTGCGAAGACATCCTCAAACACACCTACACAGTGTTTGGTGTCTATTTTCCAAAAGGCCACACGGCCGGTTTGGCTGCTCCATATCCATTGGTCAGACTGTCGATGCTAGGGCAGTCAGACCACTGTTTCCATGCTGGTCAGACCGCTTAAATCCTAATAGCATACTGCAACTTTGCAAATTCAAACAAAATCAAACTCAAACAACACAATAACCAGAATTGCAATATCAAATACTGATCACCAACATGGGTTTGCCACCACATAGTCTTACAATATCTCTCTTGATGAGTAATTTAACAAACACCATAAAGACAAGAATTTGAGTTGATTTTGGATAAGAAAAGCAAACAAGTTGCAAAAAACCACAAATGGTGCAAGTAAGGTCATGTTCATATTGGCTTTTGCTTGAAGAAGCCAAAAGGCAATATAAACACCCGGCTTCCTACTCCTCTCGCTTCCGTCTCGCTTCAGACATAAGACAGGGGTCACGGTAGCATCACACACCCCACTCCTCTCGCTCCCGTCTCGCGCACGCATCTCTTCCTCACTTTTTCCACCGCTCATGCCCTCCTTCTAAAGATCACTTCTTTTAACCACTATTATTCATTTTCAGTCAAAGACCATTAGCTGTAGCCAACACGAATATCCCCTAAATGAGCAATTGCTAACCATGACCATTCTCAAGGCAAGAACAAGCAACAAAGCAAACTAAAAGAGAAAATGCAACACAGATGCTCTAGCATTAAGCTTAGAAAGGCTATCACATTTTCTCACTTTTTACTCTCAAAAAGGTTCATTTCCACATTCTTAGTTCATTTACCATTTGTATGAGCATTCTCCCCTTTTAAGATCATTCTCAACATTTTCCCCCCTTTTTGACAAAAACCAAATTTTACCTTAATCATTCTCCCTCTTTTGGTAAAATAATCATCAAGGGTAAAACTCCCCCTTTCTAATTCTCTCCGTTAAATGATGCATGCTAAGCACAAGGAGTAAAAGAAAGGGTATGTATGCATGATTAGAAATGCAAAAACTAAAAGAGTTTTGAAAATTATTCAAAGTAAGGTTCAAGTTAAAAAGATACCACTTGAAGCCA
This sequence comes from Bonia amplexicaulis, assembly GCA_036346245.1. Classification (NCBI taxonomy): domain Eukaryota; kingdom Viridiplantae; phylum Streptophyta; class Magnoliopsida; order Poales; family Poaceae; genus Bonia; species Bonia amplexicaulis. The sequence continues at coordinate 20,096,765 of CM070747.1, read as the reverse complement.
TATGATGCATATAAATCTATCTGGATCATGATGGGGGCATATATAACTAATATAGGCAAGATAGCATAATTTAAAGCATTCAAATTAATTTCAAGACAAGCAAGAGTTCAAAATTAACATGTTTTTCTAAAGATATCCAAAAAGACTAAATGAAGTCTAGAAGCTAAAGTTAAGACATTAGAAGTATTAAAAGTTATAGAAAGGACTAATTATGCTCAAGCACTTGACTAAAGACAATTCTAGGATTTTAAAGATCATTTTATGGTCTTATCTTAGCAAAGAAAATCTTGGACTAGGAGCCATCCACAATTGCCTCATAACATTCAACCATTTTCTAATTTTAGTTTGACCAAATTAGAAGATCTCAAGCCTTAGTCGACTATCTCAAGCACGGAGCTTGAAATAGCAGTCTTGGTCATACAAAACTCCTCTCGAGTTTATGCCAAGTAAATGACAAGTAGTCTCATGAGAAAGAATTGTTGAGATTCATGATTAAGCATATAAGAGATCATTCATTCAAATTAGGCACTAGTTCATGAGTAAATGACATGATTCCCTAAAAGAAGTAGCAAAGCCATATCTAATGCTCAATTTAGGTTCAAGATTTAATATAACATTTTTGACATGGGATATATCATAAAAGGATCACTAGAGAGCAAACTAGTGAAAAGATCTACTATTGCAAATTAAAAGATACCAACTATAAAAATTGATACCACTTGTGAATTTTAGTTCAAGTTTGCAAATGAAACTAGCATAGCAAAGATTTAAGCATATATACAAAAGTATGACAAAGCGAGCTAAGTAGGCATGACATAACAATGAGTAATATCAAATTGAAATTACATCACAAATGAGCATTGTTTTAAATATCGCGCTATAGCCCTACTATAGAGGTCAAGGTACCCCGAGTGCTACGTATCGGTTGTTGTTATGATTTGGTGCAATATCGCTGACATATCAGACTGATACATGCACTATCCGCTACAAGCTATATCAGTGCTGCTGCCCAACAATGTTCAAACTACCTCTGATATAGGGATGTGCCTCTTGATTTGCTAAGTTTCACTAATACTGACCTTTCCATTGAATGGGCTTCCATATCCCCACTTAATCCAATTAATTAACCTTCAATATTCCCACAAATCCCCAGCTTTGCTAGTTAATAATATTACATCTCTTCCTCTACCCATTGAAAATTTCGCTATCGTTAGAAGAGGAGGAAAGGGCCCATACACACCTAAGGGCTCAAATAAGGTAAGCATAATCCTTGATCTGTTTCCTTGTATGATTTACCAAATAAGGCAGGCATGTGTCATCAAAAAATAACGAAAAGCCAAGCAACAAGCACTTATTCTCTATGTTGACAGAAAAGGAACAAAAGGGACAATGATTTCCCATTTTCTTCATCATAGGATGAAGATTAAACAACAAAACACTACAAAGCTTTTATGATTTTGATGTTATCTTAGATATAGACTTGTGGGATTTGATATTTTGGATGTTTTTATGCAAATTATGGCTAAGACTTATAGTTTAATATTAAGTATCTTTATATTTTAAGTAATAATCAAAGCTCACATCTAAATGTAGCGCCCGCTATATCTCTGATATACGCTATCCGCTATAAAAATAAACCACCGCTACACTTTCGCTACCCACTATCTATAACGTTGCAAATGAGTAATAATCAAAGCTCACATCTAAATGTATATCTCACAATGAAATGCTATGCATGCATGATGAAAAAGGAAGTAACAAAATAAAACCCCCCCTAACCACAAAAACTACTTGAAAAGGAAAAACAAGTTATGATACAAGAGGTGTCAACACCACATGGTCTCCAGGGCAAAGAAACAAAACTGCTAAAAAGCGAATCAACCACACTGGCAATCCTCACTAATAGACGCTAGTGAAAGATGAAGCGAGCTCAACTTAGCCAAAGGAAGAGATCATAGAGAATCTAGTAGAGAAGAGAAGTGCCTAAGAAAGACAAGCCAGAAGGTGTGACTCAAAACACCGTAAACTCAACACTTCCCTGACTCACAACCCATATGTTGAGCAATAATGAATATGGGAGACAAGTGCAAAAATAAAGCTTATTTAAACAAAAGATATGATATCAATTAAAGCAAAATGAGCAAGTACATAGGGCAGGCCAAGAAGATTTATCGTGAATTAAACAAGATAGAATAGAAGTCATGTATCCATAAAAGAGTATAAGAGCACGTAGGCATAAATCATGTTATAACACAAAACATGACTAGGATAGCCCACCAAGAATATTCATGGATACATGAAGCAATAAACTGGCAAGAGCATGATAATGATACAATAATAGCAAAGCATGCTAAAATGATACAAGTGCGCACTGGAATAATCACAACATGCCAAAATTCTAAATCATGAATGTAAAGGCATTAGGATATAGAATAGCTCACAAAGTAGGTGAAGATACCACTCGGTGAAGCACATGCCTCTTGGAGGCCATTAAATGGAATGGAGAACCATCAAGTGTCTATCATGTGATGGTGCAAAGAATTTGAACTCATCAAGTCCATGATCTCCATCACACTTCTCTGGTACCTACAAATGAGAAAAGCAAAGCGGCTAAACCTTCGATCCTGAAGGGTTATTGAGGAAATACTTGAAAACCCAAAACTTAGACACAACACCACTAGGTGCAAATGAACCAATATGTGGGTTAGCATGATGCATACAAAGGTTCAATGAGAAGATCCAACAACAAGCTTGAAGACATGTCGTGAGGGGACAACTTGATGAAGAAAGTGAGTGTCATATCTAGAAAAGTGATGAATGCCATTCTTGAAAACTCCATGTTGTGGACCAACAAAAGCACCAAAGGAACTCAGAAGTCCTCACAATGGGTGTGCACCTCGATGGGAAAAACAAGGTCTACCTGTCAGACCCGGATTTTTCAATCCAGAATCTGCTGTGCCTTACTGCATTATTCCCTGGATCAGTAGATAATGCACACAGATACATTGCTGAATCATTTCATACATCGCTGCATTCACAACAAGCCATAATTTTATTACATAGCATAGGTGAAGTTAGGCCTTCACAAAGCGCGATTATTCTGATGAGGGCTGAGCGGGCCAAATATTTACATTACAAAAGTCCAATAGCGGAAGCGATACAAAGTAGGCCTTTAAACCACAAGCAAAGACTGAGGGCAAAAGTGGTCATACAAATATTACGAGGGCTCTAGCAATATCTGGATGAAGCCACACCTTAGTCTAGATGCCTAAGGTTCTAAGCGCGGATTATTCGTCTTAATTCTCGGCGTGGTCTCCTCCATCTGTAGCAGGTGCTTCCTCGTAGGCATACGGATCTTGAGCTCCCGAATCTGGTGTAACACCCCAGCCAAACAATGGCCTGAAATGCTACCAAACTAACAACATAATAAAACTATGCTAAGGCATTCTATAAAATTTCGTGAGCCTCCTTTGTTTATTGATAAAATGAAGTTCTAACAATATTATCAAAAGGTATGAATAACCGCAAGCAAAGTAATTTGGCTACTAAGCAGAAACATCTATAAAACTTAAGTAAAGCACGGAAGCAATATAAAGAAGTTCTAATCCATTATTACATCTTAATCTGAAGGTCATAATCAAAAACCACTTGAACTAATCAACAAATAATAATTAGAGTTCTCTATCTTCTCCATGGTGAATATTTCGTGCAAGTGCAACAATACTAATCCTCTTTATTCCCATGCATCTTGACCTCGTGAAGGTACCTAAAATAAACAAACAACAACAACAAACAACAAAGAAGAGTGAGTCCAATGACTCGGCAAGTATAATCTGTAACAAATGCAAGCATGAACATTAACTCTCAAGTTAAACATATTACATATGAATTTCATCTTGTGCATTATGATCAAAAGCTCCTCTTTCTCATCTCTTTCGCATTTTACCGTAACGCGGAGTGTGCATCCGTCAATGCACACCATGCTTGTACCCTCAGTGCAGGGGACCAATGCCCACACTCGCAAGTGTGGGGATCACCGCATGATCAAGACTTCAACAATTCTCAATATGATGCATATATGTGAATGTATCAAAAGATAACGAGCATTCACCATACTACGCATCAACCAATCTCATAAATGCCATAATGTAAACAGAACATAAATAGCATTCTCAATTCATCACTTACTCATACTCACAATTTAAACAGTCATGATTCAACCATCATCCAAACAATTCAACAAATCCATAAACACACAGATTTTCACATCACAAATATACTTGCCTCAACCGCGAGAAAATGAAGAACGCGTAGAAGGCACAACCCCCGGAATCCGCTCTCCTCCTGAATAATTAATTAATAATTACTAACATGACAGTAGCGGGTTTCTAGATATAAAATAGCAGCAACCCCAATTCACCCAACAATTTATCTCAATTAAATCCCCAACTCCCCTCGGTCAAATCTGCCCAACCACAGACAGCCGACTTCCAAAAATCATAACTTTCAGTACGTAACTCCAATTAAGCGTTCTTGGACTCTCTGGAAAGATAATTAAATTATCTACAAAAACTTAGTTGGGGAGACTCTCTGATTCTGCCATTAACTAGCCGATCCAAACCCTTTTCTAAAGCATCAATATTCACGTCGGACTCTCTGGACAGCGCACTAAAACAGTCATAACTTTCACCCAGAAACTCGGAATCCGGACTTCTTTACCTCTATTGAAAGCTAAGAAACTTATCTACAACTTTACCAATTTGAAGGACTCCTGAATCGCCACTATTTCCGTCGCACAAACCGATCTACTAAACTCTGTCCAGAACTTCCCCGATCTGCAGAACAGTCGCACTAGAAAATTCATAACTTTTGCTACACAGATCCAAATAATGTGTTCTTGTACTCCCTGGAAAGATAATCAAACCCTCTACAACTTTCTAGAAGGGGTCCAGACCTGAATCCCGACGAAACTAGATCAAAATCGCCGAGAAACAACTACTGTCCCAGCAGCCCAAAAAACCGACGAATCTAACTCGATTAAAAACCAATCTAGAGACTACCAGGGATTACCCTTGACGACACGACGACGAACACGTCGACGAACACGACGAACACGGCGACGAACACGCCCGCGATCTCCTCCTCTCTTTCCTCCGGATCCACGCAGCACAGCGATTTAACGTCGGCGGCGGCGCACCGGGGAGGAGACGACGACGATGAAGACGACGACGGCGCACCGGAAGAAGACGTCGGGCAGCACGGGCGGCGGCTGCTGGGGTGGGCGCGGGGTGGAGGCGCAGGGTGGGGGCTGCCTAGGGTTTTAAGAGGTGGCCTCCCTCCCTCTTGGGCCAAGAAAAACCCACCTGGGCCAAGGACTAGGCCCAGGTTGTCTTTAAATTTTCATAAAACCCCTCAAAACTCTTATAAATTTAATTATTTCACAAAAGTCCCTCTCTCTATTAATTAAACAATTTCCGGGGTATTACATCTGGATTGTTGGTATTGCGAGAGTGAGCACACTAGCCACCGTGCTTAGCGAGTCAACACACAAAATACAGTAGGTAGTATGCAAGGCTTTCAACAAGGGAAGGCTCAGGTTATTTTGTTTGCTGAAATGTGCTTTTTGAACTATAATAATACTTAAAAGTTCCCTAAGACCTAGCCAGTTGGATTTTGAACATGATACTCAATGACATATGCATTTAATTCTATCGAATCAGAGACCATCCACCATTACATGGTCTCTGCTCCTCATATCATGCCTTCAGCGTTATAACCGCTTACTTTACCACTGGGACAACACCCAGGACAACTCAAATAAGGGCCTTTCTCTGCCCTCCACTTTTCCCATTTCCATCCACAAAGTTTTCGAAACAGAACTATATCTAGTTAAGTTCCCATGTCCGCCCTTGACCGTGGGCACGGCTATTCGAATAGTTTTGACTCTGCAGAGTGTGTACACTTTACCCACATGAGATAGATCTGCTCATTGCCCCACATGATTCCTTAGCCATGCGGTTGAGTAGACTATCACAGAGCTTTTATGATGCATTTTCCTAGCAGAGTTACGACCGCTAAGGTTTCCACTTCCTCCGGGTACGACCACCCTTCCAGAAGCCTCATCTTGCGCCATCACGTCGGAGGATGTGGCCATTCTCTACTCGCCCGTGTTCACACCGACACAACTCTTACTAAGTCAATGCAAATTAGTTAGTCCTGTCTACACTTTGTCAGCATGTGGTTGTACTTGTTGTACCGTGGGAGGTCATCACAAGATTCAGTCCTTAATGGTTATTTGGGCGGTTCTACCACAATCCCCTTTGTGCTATCACGGCACCACTTTATCACAATTTGTGCTATCACGGCACCATTCAACACTCACATCCTCCAACCACCCACCCAGATAATTAAGCATGTAGGATTTTTTGGGACAGAAAGTATTCATACCAACATATACCAGTCATCATCACAATGACCGCCCAACAAAATTCTCACATGTTTGAAAGTGATGCTTGGGCGTTTCCACGCCTATGAATATCTAAGCAATACTAAGCATGGCATATAGTTACGGACTTATTCTCAAAGGAGTGGTAGTATTATTACTTTCTCTAGGGTGACAAGGATCACATAGCCAAACGTATTGCAAAGGGGGCATACTAATCCAAGAGAACATGGGCATATATCTAAAATATGAAATTAACATGCATTGCAACATAATTATAAGCATGCAATTTATAATACTTAAACCAAAATAATTTATTGAAAACATAGGCTCAAAATGATCAAAGCATTGACTCGCCTGGGATGCAAAGGTCGGGATTCGGGGCGTTGGAGGCTACGGCAGCGGCAGCTTCCTCTTCTTGGGCCTCGAAAGCTACGTTTTATATGCGCGAAAATTTAGATAAAAATCATCACAACAATCAAATAACACAATAAAAATTTGAACAAGCTTCAAAGATGTTGGTTCTGGTCCCATTAGGTAGCCCTTGATTTTAGATGAATTTAGAAATTGGTTTCACTAAATTTGGAGTTAAAATGAACAAGTTATGCATATTTGAGTGCTTTTAGTTTAAACAAATCTCAAAAATAATAAAAACTGACAGATGGGGCCCATGTCGTTGATCAGCCTTCATGCGGCGCCGACACGTGGGACCCGGCGGCAGATGGCTCACGCCCGCCCGCTGCCCCGACAAAGGGGCCCGGAGGCGCTACCGGTCAGATCGTGGTCGGCGACAGTGGGGTCCACCGTCGGGGAAAATAAAGAAGGCTCAACCTCGGCGCCTGCGTGAGCGGGGCTCGAACGCCGAGGGAGCCGGGGAAGAGAGTGAGTGGCGGTAGCCAAGTCGCCGCTTCGGTTTACTCACCCCTATAGGGGTAAATATACCCTTAAGGTATGCGTGGGGCGGCGAGGCGAGGCACCGAGGCCGAGGGAGGCGGGTCGTCGCCGGCAAGGTAGGCCCGACGAGGTCCGGGGGAGTGCTAAAATGCGTTGCCGGCACCGTGGTGAAGCTTCGGCCGAGTCGGGAGGGTCGGGATCGCGGAGAAGGGTCGTCGTCGTGGCGGCGGCTCGGGGAGGCTTACTGGCGCGGCAAGCTACGGTCATCGGCGAGCTCGGGAGATGCCGGAAAAGCTTGGCGACGATCGGAGATGGTGTGGGAGCAAGGAATCGAGCTCCCACAGCTAGGATTAGTGTAATCGACGCGAGGGCCGGCGGCCGAGTTGGGGAAGGAGGAGGATCGCCGACCGGGTGGTCTGCGGGCGATCAAGCGGTGGAAGGATGGGGAAGCATGGCGATTCTTTTGAGGTGACCCCGGCTTTATAGCCGACCGGAGCGGGTCACCACAGCGGACCCGCCATGGACACGGTGGTGCCATGGCAGTCTTGTCGGCCAGCGACCATGGCGGCGGGGGGTGTGGCGGGTCGTGGGCGGCGTCGGGGCCTTCCCATGCCGCCCCTCTCTGGGATTCCCGCAGAGCGGTCGCGCCAGTCGTGGCGGAGAGGGGTCCGGGCGCTCGCGTGGAGGAGGAAGAAAGGGAGCGCCATCGACATGAGGGGCCCGCTTGTCGGCGGAGGGAGGCGCGGCGCGGCGGCGATCACGGGCGGCCGAGATGGCGCCGGGTGGGGCGTGGCGCCATCGGGACCGAACGCGTCGGCCGGGAAGAGGGAGGGCGGATCCGGGGGCGACGTGGGCGGATCCGGCCCGTCCACGCATCGGCCGGGGGTTTTATTGTTGATTTTTACCTTTCAGAAATGCTAGAGGGCTTAATATAACTCGGAAAAATATGTAATTACCACCAAAAATTCTAGAAAAATTCACAGAAGTTCCTAGACATATTTTGGGTTTAGCAAAATTATTTCCCCACTGAGGTGGCCATTACATTTTAAAAACTTTGGACCCACAACTGAATCCTTTTCTCTTCCTTTTTTATTTTTCTCCTCTTTTCTTTTATAAATTTTGTGATATTACCATTTTGTGTACAAATATTCCTTTGGCACTTTGACAAACTTATTTATGTTACTTTTGTAAATTTTTATTATGGATCATCTTTTCAGATTCGAATTCAAATTTAGAATTCCTTATTAATTAAATGGGTGGGTTCTTCCTTGAGGTTTTTCAGAAAAACATTTTTAAAACCCAACCCAACATGATGTGTTACAGAATACCTCACAACATTTTATTATACAGTTCTTCTAAGTTTTCAGGATGTTACACTACCACATGGAAAATGGCGAAAATCCTTCCTCGAGGAAGCACGTGGATCAAAACTAAATCCATGAAAGATAAGTCCACGACGCTGTCCAATGCCACTAGAAGGTGGATGAAAGAAGCCATCAATGAAGCGAGTCCCTAGGCTAGGCTCTTTAGCGTTCATGTCATGAGAAAGACTATGAATACTTGGAGACTTAAAAGCATGGTATCGACATATGCGTTTGGCATGCCTAAAGCAAGACTTCATAAGATGTCCATCCTTCTCACAAAATAAGTAATGATACAAAGGTCTAGAGGTAGACATGGTCCTAAAGGATAAAATACCACTCTCACTCAAAGGAGAAGTCCCTTGGGACAAACAAGAAGAGCCACCATCACTTCTAGTGCTTGTGTCGGCACTAGGTGCACACATGCCATGAGATGGGCGATGTGTATCCCTAAAAGATCGATGACACACTCGACGCTCGTGTTTAGCAGGGCGGAAGAAAAACTCAAAAGTGTGTCTATCTTTCTTGCAAAAAGGTGTAATAGTACTTCTTCTTAGAAGATATAGTACCATGTGAGGAAGAAACACCCTTGTCATTAGATGTCCTTTGGACAACACAAGAAGAACCAAAAGAGTCATAGGACTTGACACTCATATCATTGTACACTCTCTTCAAATACTCAACTTCTTCTCTTAAGGAAATGTAATGTGCAAGATGACAATGATGTATTCAATTTAAAGCATTAATTTCAATTTTAAACTAGCACAATTGTTGCGAGAACAAAGTATCACAACAAGAACAAGAGGAGCACAAAAATAGCCAAATAAATACAAGCAAAGGCAAGAACACATGCAAAGAAAGATAGAACACAAGGATTGCAAGAACTTGATCTATTGCATGAAGAGGAAGGATTCTTATAGCTTGCTGGTTACAAAGGACTCTCCACAAGTTTCACTGTTTTTCACACGATGAAGGAGAGGAAGCACTAGCCTAAGCCTAGAACTCAACCCTAATTCCTTATCTTACCCTAGCTAGCCTCCTCCTATTCTAAATAGGCTAACTAGCCTTCTTAATGGGTCTAGACCCACTAAGGATTGGGGAAACTAGTCAACCCCGCTAACACCGGGTTTTACACACACTGGCACACTTTTCAAAGCGTTTACAAGACCAATTCACTAACATGTTAGGGATTGATCCACATCACACACACACAACCCTAGCCTAACTCTAAACCACTTCCCTTACGTCTCCCGACGTCATGGTTTTGGAGTAGGCCTCAAGTTCGGTATTTGACATTTTACCTCAATGCCTTTGACGAAGCTTCCCAGAGCTTTCCCTTGACTCCGTATTCATCTTGTTGTACAAGCCACCATGTACGCAACGTGTTGGTTGATCAATGGTTTTCCTTCTATCGGCAAGTTTCTCCTGTTCCAGCTCCCACTAGACCATGCCTCACTTGAACCGATAAAGCCAACTTGATCCAACCCATTGCTCGAACCTTCCTTCAACGCATCACTTGGCTTAGTCATGTGTCATGCTTGAGCCCAACCATCTCACACGAACACCTTGATCTCTTGGACCTTGATCCACCCTAATCTAGTCCCACCCATAGTTGACCATAGTTGCCTCCAAGTTTCTCTACAAATCCAAAAGTCAAGAAATCATTTTTGGGCATAAATTCTTTATAACTTGACCCACGTTAGCATAAACATGCAATATGTAGGATAATAAAACCATGATCGGAGTTCCAAGATAACCACATGAACAAATCTCTCACAATTCCCAATTTTAGAACTAAACTACCACAACCGGTATGACCACACACCCCATGTCGGTCATACTGTGCGGAAGTACCACCAACCACTGGTCGGTACTATCGGGCCTTACCCATCTCCTGGTAACAAGGTAGCGGTATATATGACTGCTCACACATGCTGGTACTAGCGCCTAGGTAGTACCACCGTTCAAAACCCAATCATACGGCTCTGGACACACCTAGAATGACCCACTCTAGAAATAGTTACCGCCAACTATCTCCTAGTCGAACCCTATTTGTGGTAGTATCGCGGCCACCATATCGGTACTATCACGATGGCAGTACCACCGGCATCTTGCCGGTACTACCAATAGCAACCTGAGTTTTAGGAAATTGCAACCCCTTTGCAAAATCTCAAATTCAACTCAATCCAGCAACTAATTATTCATCACACATTGACCTAGACCTACTCACATGGTTTCTCAACCCCCCTTGATGAACACATTAGCAACTATCCCAAAGTGCAAATGAGTTGATTTTTGGAAATGAGAGAGAGATTTTGCAAAGATAAGCTCTCCTTGGTCTAAAATTGAGCTCCAAGCATAAAGTTGACCAAGAGAGCACTGAAATAGGTTGATGGCAAGGAAAAGAGCAAGTTTACATTAAAACAATTCAAATCCATGGAACTTGGAAATTTTAAGAAATTATTACTCTAAGTCCAAAAGAAAGAACACATGTTCTATATGACCTTATCACGTTGAGAAGACACTAAGAAACTGAAGATTTGCAAAAAATAATGTCAATTCTCAAGAAAATCTCATTGCAAACTTCAAAAGCTCAAAAAACCAATTTTCTCCCCAATTCTCCCCCTTAGCCTAATTCTAGCATTTTTTTGTCCAAATATCTCTCCCTTTGGCAATGAATTCATCAAGATGTTGAGGAATATTCAAAATGAGGCTAAAATAAGAGAAATGCCAATATGGATAATTTTATTGAGGATTTAGTCATACTAGGAGTTTTGAAAATTATCCAAGTCCATTTACAAGGAATTTTGCCAAGCTGTGATATAAATGAAGCTTAGAAGATCATATGAACACATATATAGCAAAGTAAGCCAAAATTTAGCCTTTTAGTGATTGCATTGATTTATATCATGTCAGGCTATTTCAAATGTACTAGTAAAGCTAGAGAAATTGTAATATGTGTATATCAAAATGACAAAGTGGAGTTAGAAGCTAGATCAAGCACGGAAAGTGTTGCAAGCTCCAACTGAATCAATTTAAGCTCAAGTAATGTTTGAACATTGCATGTGACAAAGAATGATTTATGGCCTATTTTAGTAGAGCAAGTCCTAGACTAGGAGCCATCTACACCTACCTTCTAAGCTTTAGCCCAGTTTTAGTTAATAAAAGAATGCTCTATTTCAGTAAAGCACATCTTAGACTAGGAACCATTTATAATGGTCTTGTTAGCTTCAATCAAGTTTCAATTTTGTCATTTTTGTGGTCTTATTTCAGTAAAGCACATACTAAACTATGAGCCATCTACAAAGGCCTTCTGAGCTTTAATCAATTGCATTTTGTTAATTTTTAGCATCTCAAGCTATTATTGACCATCTCAAGCATTACACTAAAAAGAATGGTCTTGGTCATACAAAACTCTCTTTGAGTCCATGTCAAGTGCAATGACAAGCTGTCTCATGAGAAAGAATGACTGAAATGCAATTTTAAGCACATTTGAGATTTTAAAGCAATGTTTTCTAAAGCAAGAGATGATTAATGATTTTGGATTGGAACTAAACAATTCTGACTAGGCTTAACTCAGATTCAAAACTTAACTAAGCAGTTTGAAATGGTAGGAATTAGAAAATGATCACTAGAGCAATTCTAGTTAAGTGATTTTAAAAGCTAGTCAAGGCATAAGTTATGCTACACATATAGACATAATAAGTACAAAGCTCGGTGAAGCAAGCATAACTGGATATAAGCAAAGGCAAGGGTAATGGACAAAGCTCCAGATTATATTAAAATGCATGGCAGAAGGTAAAAATGTGTTACATTACATACGAATGCAAAAGAGCCAAGTTTTTCCTCAAATCAGTCCACTAGGATAAATAGCCCCAAACTGTCCCAGCAAGAAAGCAAAATGAGAAAATCCAAAGTTTTTTGTGAAAATATCAGCGACATGGAGCTTAGACTCAATAAAGTGAAGGACTGCATATACCTTCTACACATGGTCTCTAAGGAAGTGATATCTAAAATCAATGTGCTTAGTCCTAGAATGCTACATTAGGTTCTTGGCAATGTTGAAGGTATTAGTGTTATCATAGAAAGGTGGTACATTATCTAGCTCTAATCCAAAGTTCCTGAGACTAGAAGAGATCCAAAGAATCTGAGAGCAACTACAGGCATTAGCTACATACTTAGCCTCTACAGTGGGTTGTGCAATAGAAGACTACTTTCTAGATGACAAAGAGACAAGAGAAGTGCTTAAGAAGTGACAAGTCTCAGATGTACTCTTTCTGTCTATTCTACACCCTCCAAAATCAGCATCTGAGAAAGCATGAAGAGAGGTGCAAGAGGAAGAAGAATACTAAAGTCTGAACTCAAGGGTGGACTAGAGATACCTGAAGATGCGCTTCGCCACTAGCAGTTAGATGCGCGAGGTAAAGCCTGAAATCGAGCACGTAGACATACGGTGAATTGTATTGCTGGCCAATCATATTGTGATACTCCTTCTGATCCATAGGCTCGCTGTCCTCATCTGAATCCAATGTAGAAGTAGAAGCCATTGGTATGGAGACTGGTTTGCTACTACCCATATCAAAGCACCAAAGCAAATATTTAGTGTACTTAGCTTGATGAATAAATGTTCCTTGCTTTGTTTTCTTGATTTGGAATCCTAGAAAGAAGTTCAGTTCCCCATCATGGTCATCTTAATTTTTCTGCTCATAGTATTTGAAAACTTGGAAACAAGAGCATGGGAAGAGCCTCCAAAAATAATGTCATCCACATAAATCTGAACTAGGAGAAAATCACTACCATACCTGAGGGTGAACAATATTTTGTGTATCTTACCCATCTCAAACCCATTTTTCAGCAGGAATGACTTAATCCTATCATACCAAGCTCTAGAGGCTTGCTTAAGGCCATACAATGCTTTGGATAGCTCGTAGACATGGCCAGGGAACTTGGGACTCTCCAACACATGTGGTTGCCTAACATAGACCTCTTATTCTATGAAACCATTAATAAAAACACTTTTGACATCCATCTGATAGAGCTAAAGCTTCTAGAGGCTGCAAAGGCTAAGAGTATCCTAATGGTTTGTAGTCTAGCAACGGGAGTAAAGGTCTCATCAAAGTCTAAGCCTTCACATGAGAAAAATCTCTAAGCTACAAGTCTGGCCTTATTCCTAACAACTGCCCCATCCTTTTGTTCTTGAAGACCCACTTAGTTCCTTTACACTGTGACCATGAGGAAGCTCAACTAAGGTCTAGACCTTGTTTTTCTCAAAGTTCTCTAACTCCTCATGTATGGCAATGATTCAAGATTCATCGGTAAATGCATGGGTGACATCATGAGGCTTAAAGGAAGCAATGAAAGTAGAATATAATAGGCATGTGAGTTAGGAGAAATAAACTTGGAGTGAGTAACTCACTCATGAAAATCTCCAATGATCCAATCTGGTGGATGAGCCTATTGGAGATGACGAGGAAGTCCAGGAGTAGAGGTGGCCTCTACCTCATGGGTTATGGAGGTAGGAGCAAAGCCACCATAGGCAGAAGAAGATGTAGGAGTAGGCTATCTAGCTGAAGGCACAATAGTAGAAGTAGGAGCTTCAGTTGGTTGGAGTAGAAGTAGATCAATAGCCTCATCTTCTCCATCAGACTCCTCAAAGAAAATTCCTTCTAAATCTCCCTAAACTTATATACCTGAAATATCTAGTCTAGTCCCTAGACTAGCCTAATCAAAAGTATCCTCATAGGTTTCCACAATTGTGTTAGTCTCCAGATTTAGAACATGATAACCTCTAGAATGAGTAGGATATCGTAGAAAAAATCCATCTGAATATCTAGATTCAAATTTATCAATAGTGTCATGTTTAAGAAGGAAGCACTTGCAACTAAAAACCCTAAAATGATATCCACTAGGCTTATGACCAAATCTAATCTCATAAGAAGTCTTATAAAAAGAGGCTCCCAAGAATACCCCTGTTAGATGCATAATAGGCAGTGGAAATCGCCTCAGGTCAATACCTTCTAGAAGTGGCATGCTCATCTAACATAGTCCTAGCTATCTCAACTAAGGTCCTGTTTTTTCTCTCAACTACCCCATTCTGCTGTGGAACTCTAGGAAAGAAGAACTGGTACTCTAGCCCATGCTCAGCACAGACAGAAGAGAAGGATGAATTCTTGAATTCCGTCATATTATCACTCCTAATGACACTTAGGGCTCCTGGAAGGTCAATAGACAAACTAAGGGCTAATTCTCTAAAGAGGCCAAATGCCACATCCTTAGATGCCAAAAATTAAGCCCATGAATATCTGGAGTAATAATCAACAATCACTAGGATAGACTACTTTCTTCCTATGAACTAGACTCTAGAAGGTCCTATGGTATCCATATGCAAGAATTGTTCTAGGCCATCTGTCATAACCATAGTAAGAAGTGGATGAGAAGTACAAACCATCTTATCATGTCTACAGGGAGAACACACTAAATCCTTCTCACCCTTGGGCTTAGGTAGTCCTCTAATAAGGTCCATACTATTGACCCATGTCAAGTGATCAAAAGCAATGTGTCCCAACCTACGGTGCCAGAAGACAAATCACTAGACTTTGAGGCAATGAGATACCTAAGCCCGAAAGAGAAAGACTTAGCAAAATCAACACTAAAGACTCTCTAAAGTTGAGAAATCCCAAACACTATATCCTTAGGCCAATCTAGAATTCTACAAGCATTCTTCTTAAAGCTCACTTCAAGATCATTATCAGTAAGCTATGATACAGAAAGTAGATTGTACTTGAGTTTACTTACCAAGGCCACATCCTTAAGAATGAAAGCTATCATTGACATGAATTGTGCCTTTATCCATCACAGTTCAGGTAGAATCATCTCCAAACATGGTCAACTATTCGCTGGATCCTCGAGTGAGGGAGGAGAACCATCTTGAATCTCTAGTCATATGTTGAGAACAGCCGAAGTCCACTAGCTATATGTTATCCTTCCACTCACTAAACCAATAAAACATGAGCATAAATCGATTTCTTAGTACTGGGGTTAGTAATAAAAGACTTAAGAATCTAGTACTGAGACACACAATGAGTAGGAACAATAGCACTAGTCTTAGAAGCTGAAACAAAGGTAGAATGATGGAAAGCCTGACTACCCTGAGGACGCACCCCACACAAGCTCTACGTAGACTCCCCTTGAGAACTCTCATCTAGGCCTAACAAAAATCTAGCACTCATCCTATCTAGTAGGCACTCGTGGACCCATCCTACACTCACAGTAACCAAGCTTTGGATGAGAATTTGACCTGAACCCATTAGAGAAACCCACTACAAACCTAGGTCGGACTAAGGCTCTATGAACACTCTGGGCTACAGGAGCACCCTTAGCTTTAAGAGCTCTCTCTATATCCCTTTTCTCCTTCTTAGCGCACTTGAAGCAGAATAGATACAAGTGTATATCCCTCTCATAATAGGTGCAGTGGTATTTTACTCGATGAAGATCTGACCTAAAGCCTAAGAAGCACCTACAGTGAGAGAGGGACTCTATGCAAAAATAGTAGACTTGAAAACAGTCTTCATCGGTTCAGTAACTAACTCAAACAGACCCTTCTCCAGAACCTACAATACCTTAGGTTGATTCTTCTTGGCATACTCTAAGGCATCGAAATCTAGACCTCTATTATTAAAACTTACCTTAGACTGGTCTAGAATCATGTTAAGGTTTTTCTTGCCACTGGGAAGCGCTCTAAGGTCTTCTTAAGGTTGACATTTTCTTAGGCTAGGGACTCACAAGAATTATACTCACTTTTCTTCACCGCTCTAGCATATCTTTCCTTATACACAGCTACCTCAAGCTTAAGAGCCTTACAAGAGACACAAAAAGCACTTTGTACTCTCCTAACCTGCTGATCAAACTTGATTCTAAATACCTCATATATCTCATCTAGATCCCTACTTAATTATCTCAGCACAGAATCACTACGTCAAGATAGGCCTTTAGTAACACGCATATGTGCTACTATAGCTCAAAAAATGTGTTACTGAGGCCTGTAGTAACATATTTGATTAGTGTTTCTATAGACTATGTTGCTCTTGCAGGGTCTATTATAGCATGTGACTAGTGTTCCTGTATGAAAGAAATGGTGTTGCAACCATGCTATAGCAACATGTATCAAATGTGTTGCCATAGATCCTAGTAACATATTTTTTTAGCTATAGCAACATAGTAGCGAGTGTTGTCATACACCCCGGTAACACGTTTTTTAGCTAGATCAATACAGTAGTGTGTGATACCATAGGCCCTAGTAACACCTTTTTTCAGCTAAAGCAACATAGTAGCGTGTGTTATCATAGACCCCAGTAACACCCTTTTAAGATACAGACCCTAGTAATATCTGTTTTAGATACAACAACACAATAATGCTATTGGCCATAGTAACACATTTTTTAACGACAACAACACAATATTGACCTTTTATAGCGTTTTTAAATATTTTTAGGAATTTTTTATTTTCTTGTGAATGTACAAATTAAAATGTTTCATAGAACATCCTTTGATAAGCACGACACATTGCACAATAACACAATGACCATGAGTGTAACAATCATAACATACTACATTGCATCAATGACCATGAGTGTAACAATCATAACATCATTTCATAACATACACAACGATTAGATTTCTAGAGAATTCAAGTCTTTAAGAACAAATAATACAAATTTTTAGTCTAAGAATTTGAAATATATTGGTCTAAAAAAACTAAAATATGTCTAATGTTGTCTAATCTTCATGAAATCCTTTGCTTCTTGATCCATTCATGAGGTATTTAAGTAGCCAAAAGTAAGAATTCAACCATTGACCTTTTCAACCTACATAAAAGACATTAATCCTTAGGATTGTAATTACAAAATATGATATATGTACTTCCTTGTAATTGAAGCAAGCAACAATTAACATACACAATACGAAGACCAGGCAACCGGTCTTCGTTCAACATGGACATCACCAATTGTCTTGCAACGCTTGATTGCCTTACTAACTCATCTTTTTCGACAAGAGGATTGATAAGCACTTTTGTAAATTGGTTACCTATATCAACATTGTCAACTTTTCAATTGGTCTACTACTTAAAAACACAACGTATGCCACATATTCTTTATTTGGATATGTTGTAGTCTTGAGAAGTACTGTGGTACCAGCCTATATTACCATTAATATATATAGTCAATAAATTAGGAAATGAAAAACATGAATTAGTTATAGCACATAATACCCCAACAAGAATATTTTTATATGATGTATCTATACCTTCATTGGAGAAGGATGCCTCCACTTTGAAGACTTGCGGCATGGAATCCTATTTTGAGTATCTTGCTGTTGGGTACTCTCCGTACTTTCTTGCAAATTTTGCTGCTTCTTATTTATTTGTGGAGAGATATGATGTAATTTGTAACACCCAAGCGATTTGGTACCTAAAATTCACAATAGAATTTTTGTACAAGCAAATATATGGGGTGGATAATCTTACCTGCATTGACATCATTTTTGTACCTTCAAGAGAATTTCTTCTATGCATATCAAGCTGAAAATAAAGGAAAAGATTGATTAGACAATATATACAAAATTGGAACAAATAATCTTTGTACAATGGAAAGATGTTCAATTATGTGTAATCATTAGTATTCATTGCAACTAAAAAATTTAATTGAAACTCAACTGAAAAATGAAGTGGATGCTCTGCTTTACTGAAATGTGTTACCTTCTTTTTCATATTCTTTCAGGATTGAACAACATAGATCATGGATGTTAAATTGCATTTAAGTTTAGTCATAAAGGATGACATGTATACTACTACCAGACCATCAATTGTTTAGTCTATAAATCATAAACAGTCCATCGGCAACTAATGTGGCAAATGTTCTATACCAACTTCGGCTAATTAGTATAAAGTTTCACACCAATTTCATAGTCACATGGATTTAACACACTAGCTAACTAGTAGATTTCTCAACACATAACAATTACCTCTTATTATCAGAAATCAGGAGCAAAGCACAGTGATGATGTCGATCCATCTTGGCATGGTAACTATTCCATCATACGACCACGTAAATCAATTAATTGTAGTGTGTCCGTACAAAATAAGTAACAACAATGTCCTAACCTTTTTGGTAGAAAATAACAAATCATTATCCTCATGTGTGATCTGTTGGCCCATTTATCATTCTTTATTCTATAGTTGAATGGACAAACATTAATTATTATGGACGAGTATGAAATGTAGAAACAGAAAATGTAATAATTAGGCAATTACCATTAATGTATATCTTTTTCACTCAATGAGTCATGTAGATCTTGTAGATCACACTGAACTCTCTACATACTTACATAATGCTCAAGTGAAATTGAATTAGAATTTTGATAAATACCTTTCTTCGAGAATGCACTACTTGTTGTTTAATATTGTCATGATTAGTTATTTGGCAATTCACCTACAAAAAGTATATCAAGTTTGAGTAAAATTTCTATGCAAAATTTAAAAATCTTTACTATTCTAAAAGAAGGAGTTGGTGGTTGGTGCGGCCTCTCCCACCTTTCTCATCTCTCTTGACAAAAAGATATTTTGTTTGACGATGGACCCACCCACCCTCCCACGCCTGCGCCCCCCCCCCCCCATGAACCCGCGCTCCTCCCCTATTTCTCCCTCGCCTCCTCCCTCCCTCCTCCGCCTCCTCCCCTATTTCTCCCTCGCCTCCTCCCTCCCTCCTCCGCCTCCTCCCCGCCCCCGCTCCTGCCGCCTCCTCCTCCCCACCCGCCGCCACCGCCTCCTCCCCACCCCGCTCCACTGTCGCCTCCTCCTTCCCGCTCCTCCGATCCGCCTCGCCTCCTCCTTCCCACCCAGCCGCCTCCTCCTTCCCACCCAGCTGCCGCCTCCTCCTCCCCGCTCCTCCGATCCGCCCGCCTCCGCCTCCCACCCCACGCCTCCTCCTCCCCGCTCCTCCCTTCCCCTCGCAACCGCCCCGGAAAAACCTCCTCTCCGCCGCAACGCCGCCTGCCTTCTCTCCGTTAGTTTCATCTTTACTATTCTAAAAGAAGGAGTTGGCGCGGCCTCTCCCACCTTTCCCACCTCTCTTGACAAAAAGATACTTTGTTTGACGTGTGGACCCACTCACCCTCCCACGCCCATGTGCCTGCCTCCCCACCCCACGAACCTGCGCTCCTCCCCATATTTCTCCTCGCCTCCTCCCTCCCTCCTCCGCCTCCTCCCGCCCTCCGCTCCGCCGCCTCCTCCTCCCCCCCCCCCGCGCCCGCCACCGCCTCCTCCCCACCTCGTCATTGCGCCTCCTCCTTCCCCGCTCCTCCGATCCGCCTCGCCTCCTCCTTCCCACCCAGCCGCCTCCTCCTCCTTCCCACCCCTGCTGTCGCCTCCTCCTCCCCGCTCCTCCAATCCACCCTCGCCTCCTCCTCCCCACCCCACGCTGCCTCCTCCTCCCCCGCTCCTCCCGTTCCCCTACGCAACCGCCCGCAGAAAAACCTCCTCTCCGCCGCAACGCCGCCCTGCCTTCTCTCCGTTAGTTTCAGAACATATAATATGATAAAAATTTTAAAATCCGTAGTAACGCACGGGCATTCAGTTTTGTTAGATGGAAAATGTATGGCCAAACAAATACCTTACTTTCGCGTTTCTTAATTTTATGATCAAATGCAATAACTTACTTTCGCGTCTCTTTATTTTTTGATCAACTAGCTGAATGCTCTGCTACGAATTTTAAAAAATTTTAGAACATATTTATATGCATGTTCTAAAAACTTTTACCACCCGTTATCAGAACATATAGTATGATCAAATTTTAAAATCCGTAGCAACATACGGGCATTCAGCTAGTATAATCATAATTACCGCTACTGGTTCATTGTTCCCAAGGCTTGTTTGCTTGTGTTAGCAATTCTTGAATAAGTAGACCTTGTTTTTTCACTTGTTCCCTCAACTCTTCTACTTCCTCTACAATGTGCATCTCTTCTTCAGATGATCAACCATTTATTGTAGTAATATTTATGTTCTTGAGATGACGTGATGTACGACCATAGACTTGTTTAGGAGTAGGAAGCAATCCCATGCCATGCACTTGGCCAGGTTTTTCTTTGCCCAAACTTGATGTAACACATCATCTTTCCATGCAACTCTACCTTTGTCATTTTGTGCTAACTCTGGTTGTTCATCAATGAGCTTTTCCAATGCAGCCTAGAAGTAAATGATGAATGCATACTCTATATGTTAGAGGAAATAATAACTTGATATTTGGAAAAGAATTGTGTGTATATAGCATACCACTTGCTCATCTTTATCTTTGCCCCCTTTGTTTTGTGAGTTGCTAAATAAACCTTTACTCTATGTAGCTGCTTCTTTTCAGGGTCATCTTGTCTCTAAAATCAGTAGAGGGTACAACAATATAAAGCAAAACATATATAAGAATATTTTAAAAAATATAAAACAAAATGACTCACCAAGTCCTCTGCCCAATGAGCATGGTTGTCACGGCGAGGTCGGCGACCACGGCGAGCGAGGGGCGCCTGGACGCCTAGGCGACGCCACGACGACGCCACGGCGAGCGCCATGTCCTGTTGTGTATATACGTTATAGCATATTCTATCCCATGTTGTATAAAATCACTCATCCCCTCAGTCTTGACTCACTCATCCCCGTCTCCGTCTCAACTCTCCCACGAGTCCCGACTTCCTCTCTCCCCCATGCTGACTCCTCTCCCCGCCGCCGCCTCCCCATCTGCCGCCTCCTCTCTCTGCCTCTCTCTCTCCACCGCCTCCTCTCCCGGCGCCTCCTCCACCGCCTCCGGCTCCCGCGTCGGATCTCCTAACCCTAGCCGCCTTGACCCGTCCGCCGCCTCCCCGTCCGCCACATCCTCCTCCTCCCAGCCCGAGCTCTCCCCGCCTCCTCCTCCGCGCCCGAGCTCTCCCGCCGCCTCCCACCCCCGCTGCTGGAGATCGACGCCGGCGGCGGAAGCAGACTAGAGATCGACGTCGGCGGCGAGAACAGGCCAAAGATCGACATCAACAGCGGGACAAGGCAAGGCGACCAGCCTCGGAGTCCACCTCTAGCCACCGGGACGACTTGGCGTCGCCTAGGCGACGCCGTGACAACCATGCCAATGAGCATAACTCTTTGTCCCTGCCGAATGGGAATTCTTCAACATAGCATGACTTAGTTGTTCTTCTCACTAAGGGCCTACTATTAAAGCAATGTGCTACTAATTAAATCACACCGTTCATGTACTATTTAGCATTTGCATAAATATACAAACTTAAATAGAGCAATAGTACAAATGTTGTTGCACTTTTATTACCTTTCCTTTTTTGACTTCCAATATTTGACAAGTGCAACCCATTGATCTTTATCAACACCATTTGGGCACAACCTATACAAAGAGGATCTTTTCTTCTTCGGATTAAAAAGTTTTTTCTTTAGTGTTGCCTTGTAACACCTCCAATCTCTTCCAGTTGTTTCCAGTATCCATTTCTCACATGAACGAGCATACATGAACTTTGTCTAAAATAAGATAGAAATAGTGAAGGAAGGTAAAATTCTATGTTGCCATTGTACATAAAGTAGATATCAGTGTATGGGGTATAAGATTGTGATTAGCAATCATAATTAGAGCACTTATTTATAATATCTTGTCATATTCTACAAACCTTTACACATTGAAGTATTGTTAAGTCTCCACCATCCTCTTTCAATTTTCTCCAGTCCTCCATGTCTAATGGACAATAACCTCCTTCTTGCTAGTGTCCCTAGAAATTGACTTAACACTCCACCTTCTATCCCAATGGGTTGGCCAAGTTTGTTGCATTTTACTACTATACGTTTCCAAGCTAGAAGGTTCCAAACATGTGGTAAGCAGTTCCCCCATGCTTCTTCAATTCATCATCTTCACCTGTAAAATTAGTGAGAGCAGTATTGATTAACTTTAGGATCACTATATACTCGTTCAATTCTTCTAGCTACTCTTAGCTTTTCTAATTACAGTTGTACCTATCATATTTAGAAGGTCATCTTCTTGCTGCTCAACTTGGATCTCATCATCTTCCAATGCTTGCGATTCAAGCACAGGCTTAGTTGATGGCAAAGAATGTTCATTGCTACTATGCTGTTCATCAACATATTGAGTATTACATCGGACTATATTCAACTGTTTATTTGTATCCATTTTTCTACAAACTGATACGAAATTTTTCAGAGAACATTGATATAAATTCAGGGTAAACATAAACCACATATACATGTCTTGATTGGAGTGTCCAAGATAGTTTTTATAGTATATGTACCTGCCAATTGAACAACTAACCGTTTGCCAATTTGTGTAGGTACAACACCAATTGGCGGTGAAATATGTGCTAATTTGATAAGGTAGGTCAAACACAATACCAGTCCTTTACTTTTAAAAAATACTGAATGTTACTGTGTCACCATTAGAAATTTAATTGTTAAAACCAACATGCCTTTTTTCCAAGTTTGTACTAAAAAACATTTAGATTGGTATAATTCCTCAATAGTTTGTCGAATCAGGAAAGTTGATCTTTTAAAAAAACAAAGAAAGTTGAACTTTATTACTTGATATTTCAGATATGTCAACCATTTGGGCTACAAATCTTCTTCCACAATAATTGTTCGACAATTAGCACCTGAATTATGGAGCAATTTGTAAGTATTATAGCTAATCTTGATCCGTCTCTATATATATCATCCTAACACTGAGATTGCAATTATTTTCCAATGAATTGGATTATGGAGGTCACAGTCTGTCTAAAGTGCAGAGCTACCATTGTTTCCGTATTTACTTCAAATTCTTTGTTATATTGTGCAGCATTAAACTATTTTTCCTCTGAAAATCCTAGCTATGGATGCTGATGATTTTAGTACAATTTACTACATAGCAGCTATTTTGCCTATACATATGCTTTCCCCGAAGAAGTACAAATCAATCAAAAGAGTAAGTTTACGAGGTAAGTTGGAGGGTTTTTTCTATGTCAATATTACTAGTTGATTTAGGAAGATGCAATTTCCATATGACGTTAACGCTTTTGGTCACTATGACATTTCATCAACCATGTGCACGATAGTGCTATCAAATTGACACAAAACTGTATGGATTGTTTCAACTTAAATTGTGTGGTTCTCATTCTACTGAATATGGCATTCTGTGCAACAGATGTATGTCACACCTCCTGACACTGACTTCTACTCCATTTCGAGGGTTCTTGCCCCAATGCCACAGAAGGTGCCGATGTCTTTGCTATTTCTTATTTCAGCTGAATGTAAACTGGCCTTGATGTATATTTTTTGCTTTTATTGTTGAAATTAGTACATAAGGTGCACAAAGAAAAACTTTGGTCGCTACCATGTAAGTGAGCCACCAGTTGAGCATTTGCGTGATCCCTATACATGACAGAGGGAGATTATGAAGGTTGTGTGAGTGAGTGTGTTTGTTGTCTTTTCTGCTACTAGTTTGTTCTGCCACTCCATTATACTTATTTCTGTCATAAAACAATATGAACTAGGTGAATGTGGCTTGAATGTTACCAAGTAAAGATTCTGAAGTTCTTCCTGAAAACCATTCTGCTTGGCAGGTTTAATTGCTTTGAGCAGCGGTTATTTGAATTTACAGCTCACCTTATGGGGCACAATGCATTGTTTGTTGTCCTTGCAGTCCAAATATTTTGTATATGCTTAAATAGGAAATAAGTTACGAAGTAAGATTACTTAGATTTTTGTACTACCTAGCTTTGCTTAACTTTAATCAGCGGCCTTCTATTGGTCCGGTTTTAACGTAATTTCCTCCCTGGCAATATGACACTTGACTGTTATTATTGCATAACATTTGTTCCTATTTTATGCTTATTTTGTGTGTATATTATAGGTCAATGTACAGTTCTTCTAACCAGGCATGCATACTTTGTTTATTGTAGCCAATCATGCTAGATTGCTTCTCCATGATACGATAGATTAAGCATGTTTTCTGCTGGCTTCGTGGTTTCCTTCATCAAATTATATGTTTCATATTTGTTTATGTTGTAGGTTTTCTTAACCAAACACTACAGAAATAGGTGGTTTAATGACCCAGATTTTTCCTTGATTTTGAGGAGATTTATGTCATCTACTCAAAAACAAGGTCAATCACAAGAGCGAAAGTTGTGGTAATATACTCAGAATTCCTTTTATATATTTAGGCTCGATGGAATCTGTCGTCACTAATTTTAGACTAATTATTATAGTTCCTCTGTTCATTTAAACGCTCAACCATGAATCATGTCTTCCCAATCCCGAAAGACATATTCTACTAGGAAGTGCATGTTTGCCTTGTTCGTTCCTATTGACTGTAAATTTGCTTTAGTCTGTTTTCTAATGCTAAATGAATGGCAACCAATATATCTATATTGAATATATAAAGTGCTTCTCCATGCAGATAGATCCCCAAAAAAATCCCCATTTGGATGTGTACTCTCCCAGAACACGAGATCCCAAAATCCTCACAATAACCAATAAGAATCGAGTGAGAAGGGAAGCAAACCATACATACTTATCCCACGGGTTGCCGAAGGTGTTGAGTCCTACGACCAAGAGCGCAAGTAGCCAAGTAGGATCAATTTCGCACGATCGACGATGTGTGGCGGCGAGACACCTTGAGTCTGCAGGGAAACTTACTGGAGATGGGAAGGAAATGGCAAGTTGTGGAGGATTCTTGTCATGCTGTGAGCAATGAAATGGCGCCCGGGGAAGAATAACAGGGGAGAAGGCGCGTATAGAAGAAGAATAAGGGAGGAGAAGAAAATTGGTTTGGTTTGTTCCGAACGAATAACGCGCGGGTAGTAGTTAGTTAGGGACTCTATTTTAAGTACAGTTCGCGCTTCAAAAAATTGCCTTCCCGCTTCTTTCCTAAACCATTCCGTTTATTATTCATATTCTGTACAAATTACATACTATTAAAGCAAGCATTTTTTTCGTACACCGTTTGGCTCTATCAGGCTATTGAAGCAAACATTTGTATTCTGAATGATGTGAAAATTTAACATAATACTCACAGTTGCCTCGCTAATATGCCATAAAAATTCACCATTGGAATTTGTTACGTGGCCTGCATGTTAGTGGGGCAACTGTGAGTGTGGATGGTGATTACTTACGCCTTCCATTGCTTTAAGAGTTGTACATGTTGTATTGAAGGGGTGATGTGCACATAGAAGCACTACTCATATTATGTATATATTATTATTTATATTATTACTGTAAAGAAATAAGAAGCCACCATATTCACTCTCGACGGCTAGCAATTATCATGTTCATGGGACGAAAAAGAGAAAGTTCAACACTGCTTATTTTGGTAGGTTCATATTATAACGGTGTAAATCAATTAGATTTATACAAGAATTGTTATAGCTGTAATAATAAATACAATTATACAACTGTGTCTTCAATTATAAGCATTAAAGTTAGATAACAAATACTACTCTATTGCCAAATATGAACATATGTATGATTGTTTCTATTAATACAACTATAACAATTCTTGTATACATCTAATTGATTTACACTGTTATAATATGAACCCGTCAAAATAAGCGGTGTTGATTTTTCTCTTTTAATTTTCCTCTGATTAACATGATAATTTATAGCAGTCCAGAGTGAATATGGTGGCTTCTTATTTCTTTGCATTGATAAGATACACAATAATAGATACATAATATGAGTAGTGTGTCCTGAATTGCAGAGTTTTTCCTACAAGCCACATAACAAATTCCAATGGTGAAAATTTTAGGGCATGTTAGCGGGGCAATTGTGAGTGTTAGGTTAAATTTTCACATTATTCGGATAACTATGCTCTCCTGAATAGCCTGATAGAGTCAAAGGACATACGCAAAAAAGTGTGTCCCGACTTGCAGAGATTTCCGTGCGGTGCCACATAACAAATTCTAGTGGTGAATTTTTATGGCATGTTAGTGGGGAAACTGTGAGTGTTATGTTAATTTTTTTACATCATTCAGAATGCAAATGCTCGCGCTGAATAGCCTGATAGAATAGAACGACGCACATAAAAGAGCGTGTCCTGACTTCAGAGTTTTTCATACAGGCTATATATCAAATTCTAGCGACAAATTTTTATGGCATATTAGTGGGGCAACTTTGAGTGTTATGTTAAATTTTCACATCATTCAGAGTATAAATGCTTGCTTGAATAGCCTGATAGAGCTATACGACATACGCAAAAGAGCATGTCCTGATTTGCAGAGTTTTTCCTGCAGGCCACATAACATATTCCAGCTGCGAATTTTTATGACATGTTAGCTGGGCAATTGTTAGTGTTATTTTAATTTTTTATGTCATTCAGAGTATAAATGCTTGCATGAATAGCTTGATAGAGGTAAACGGCATACGCAAAACAGTATGTCTCAACTTGTAGAGTTTTTCCTGTGGGCTATGTAATAAATTCCAGTGATAAATTTTTACAGCATATTAGCTAGGCAACTATGAGTGTTATGTTAAATTTTCACATCATTCATAGTATAAATGTTTATTTGAATGTGCTGATAGAGCTGAACGAGCCACGTAATGAATTTGAGTGGCAAATTTTTATGGTATATTAGTGCTATAAGTGGATGTCATATATGAATTTTTCAGCTAATTCGGAGAAAAAAAATGCTTGTTTTAATAGTATGTAATTTGTACTGACATGAATAATAGTATGTAATCCCAGCCACCCCTGGTGCGCCTCCAGTCGCCCCTCTGCTCCTCCCGGCTACTCGGCCCTGCTGCTCCACCCCTTGTTCGCCTCCCAGCCACCTGGCCCTGCTGCTCTTCCCTTGGTTTGCCTCCCAGCCGCCCCTGTTGCTCCTTCCGGTCGGCCTATCCTCAGCGCCCCTTCGCTGCGCCAGTCCAACTTGATATTTCCTACTTTCGAAAAGAAAAAGTTAGGGAGTGGTACTCATGGGACTATATACTGGTAAGGGCATCCATAGTGTATATAACCTAAGAGGTCTTAAGGTGGGTCCCATCTAAACCTTAAGGTCAATGCTGTAATGTATATAACCCACTAGGCCTTAAGATGGTCCCACTTGTCAGATAAAGAAAAAATATATTTTAATGCTTATGGTCAGGTCTTTAGCTTGAGGCCTGGTCTTAAGGTTTTTTTGCTTATGGCCTGCTTAAGGTCACCCATGTAATGTATAAGGTCGACCTTAAGGTGGCTTAAGACCCCCTATTTTTGCACACTGTGGAAAAATAGTAATTAAACACATGTAGAAACCCTAGTATGTTTTTTTCCATCTATATGGATTAAATCCCCGTGCTGTTCATTGATTCGTGTGATTCTTGTTGTTTGTAGATCAACAATGCAGCTATTTCAGGTGTCAATCGAGATCCAGTTTTGGTTGCCCAACTTAAGGATTAGGTAACTAATGCAAAATATTATAATGTACTGATTTGCAGCTTGTCAGCAGTTAAAATCTACCTCTGAAGAAACAGATGGTCCTATAGATGTGTCATTTACTAGTCTTGAGCAGGCATCAGCCTTTCTTTTTCAACACTGCAAGAGTCATTTAACACTGTTGAGTTTGTAGTCTCGGTTGAAGCATTGTTCTGTTGAGCAATGTTGCTATCCCCTTGTTCTGTGTTCAATTTATCTGTCTGCTGATCATGAACAACTGTACACTTTGTGAGAAGATCAAGTGAATCATCAAATGGCTCTTCCTGTGCAATGATATGCATCTCCTTCAAGCTGTATTGACTTGAATGAGTAGAATGGCATAGACAATGTATGCACAGGAAGGATTTGGAGATGGTTTCAGCTTTATGGCAAATGTCTAATAACGACAGTTTGTCAAACCACAAGCTCAAGCATTAAAAAGGAATAACTTGCGCATAACAGTGCACATTTCTAAAAATGTTTATCACACTCTTCATAACTTATTAACCAAGAGAGCTTAGATTAAAACTAGCAGCAATGTACTCACTTATCAGACAAATGAAAAGATTTTTTCTACATCAATAGAAAGAACACAGGACTCTCTTCAACAGAGATTGATGTCTCATTCCCACGGCTTTGAATGACCTATGATCAAGCAGAAATGTCTTCATTATTTCTTAGGCAGGGAAACTTTTAGCTTATATTTCATTTCTACTAGCTTAATTTTGATCCATCCTTCCATCTCTCTATGTCAGTTCTTGATGATGTTCGAAAATCTCTTCCCTGATTTAGCAATCTCAGAATGGGACAATATATAATAGGGAAGTTTAAGCATGAATGAAGATGGAGGCATAGAGCTGCTTGAGTAGGAGACATAAACATAGATCTGACTAGGTGACAATGAACCTTAATGCTAACTCGAAAAGTAGTTCTAACTAAATTTATGAACCTTTTCATCATGAAGAAAATGTTCAAACTAATGCAAAATATTATAATGTACTGATTTGCAGCTTGTCAGCAGTTAACATCTACCTCTATTTCAGAATTAGGCAGAGTCAACAAAAAAATATTTTCATGTTTCTGTAACTGTTTGTTGCTGTCTATCAACCACATGATAGACAGAAAGATCACCGTTTCTTGTAATTACTAGTTTAGTACAAGAAAACACATTAGCCACCATGTCTCAAAATTGAATTGTGTGTTCCTGTATGATCACTGTTATTCTAAGTATGAACAGAGCTGTGGAGATCTATGTAAATTGTGGACTATGCATTTTCTTTTATGAAATTTACTATTTCAAAGTCCCCTTTCACTTTATCTGCTTATATGTTTGTTCTCTTTTACTGTTTCGTATGCATACATTAACCACTGTGCCTATTTTTTCTTCAGGTTTCTTAGGTTTCATTGGAAAATTTTACTTAGGTTGGCTGCATTGATCAATAGTGCTCAATTCTGGTAATCTCATGTTTCGCTGTAGCTAAATCTAGCACATGGTCCTTCATTTCTTCAAGATAAATGTCTATTGTTTCTTGGATAAATGCTTTTGTTTGTTTCTTGCTTGGTCAATGCCTATCAAATTAGCTGTTACTTGTGTAGTATACCTTCCTCGAGTGTTGAAATTGTTTGAGGCTTGGCCTGTTACACATGGCACTTTCTATTTAGATGCGCTCTTCAGCTTTTTTTCCTCTAGGATCAGCAAGGGAAATTATTTGATGACTTTTTCCATTGCATAATGTTTTATTACTTATTTGTCTGTTGGAGTCACACACTTACAATTCGCATTACTATTTAAAGTTGTTTGCAATTTTAATAAGAGAAATTTCATTATTTGCTATTTTAACACAGTTAATCGATTGATTTAAAAACTACTAAGAAGATACTACTTTCCTCTGAACGAGGTGATGACTATGAGGATGGGATAAAGGGTTTTCTTGAATTTGCACATAGGGGAAGAAGTCCTAAAGCCAAGATCTGATGCACATGTCGCAAATGTGTCAATAAGTGGTTATTGCAGCGGGATAAAGTATATGATTATTTAGTGTGTGATGGAATGCTACTTGGATATAGTATTTGGGGTTGTCATGGTGAGATTGCAGCATACATCTCCGCTAACAAAAAGTCACAGTTATAATATGGAGGAATAAACACTAATATGCGCCAGCTAGTTCAAGATGCTTTTGGAAACATAGACAATGGACCTCTAATGAATGAAACTGATTTCCCATATTCTTGTAAAAATGGACCTGATTGTGAAACCCAAGATTTCTATGACCTAGTCAGGATGCCGATGAACCTTTATGGGTAGGATGTGAACTATCCAAACTATCATTTCTTGTACTTTTGTTTCACATCAAATCCATTAACAAGTGGAGTAATAAATCTTTGAATGATTTGCTAGCAGTTCTACAATAAGCAATTCCAAATGGTAAGAACATACCTAGTACGTTTGTAGAGGCTAAGAAGATAATCGAAAAGCTTGGGCTTAAATACGAGAAAATTCATGTATGTCCAAATAACTGCCAACTTTATTGAAAAGACAAGGAACATAATGACTTCTCTTCGAAATGTGGAACTTCAAGATGGAAAAGCAAAGCTGATAAAACTACTTTAATTAAGAAGGAAAGAAAGAAGGCAACCCCAAGGACGGTGTTACGGTATTTTCCAATTAAATCAAGGCTTAAGAAGTTCTTTATGCACAAAGAATCAGCTATAGCAGCAAGAAGGCATGATGAGGAATGCACAAAGGATGGGGCACTGCATCATCCAGCTGATTCAGAGGCTTGGAAGGCCATTGATTCAAGGTATCCAGACCTTGCATCAGATTCTCGGAACATTGTGGTATTCACTAATGAGAGTCAAATGCATGTCACTTGTGCTTATGTTGATTGCTTGTTCTTTGATATGTAGGGTGCTTGGTGATTGTTGGTGGTCAATAGTAAGACCGAGACTAAGGGAGGAGTCCAAGGCCATAGAGGGTCGCGAAAGTCCGGTTAAAGCTACATCTCAAGCGAAGGAGCACATGAGAAAGCTAAGGATCATGATGAGGCAAGTACATGTATATGATGTGTTATTGGACATGGGCTAATTCAAGTGGAGATGATTCTAGAGGAGGTTGGAGGTGTATAGGCTTGGCTGCAAGTCATTAGACATCATGGACTTCGTATTGTTGTTAACTTCGAGGAGAAGCATCATGTAGGTCGATAGGTGGCAATTGTGTAAATTGTTCAACACCGGGTGAAGAAGCTGTTTGCAAAACCGCGATGGTGGCCTAAGGTGGATTTGGTCATGTTATAGAGGATAGAGTGTCTTATTGGGCTATTAGAGCCATGAGAAAGTCGCGCTTTGTAGTGAGTGTAAGTGTCTAAGTGTAAACCCATTCATATGTGGGTTATCGAGTTTTCCATTTGTTGTATCTACTAAGTGTGGACTGATTGTTAGGGTTAGGTGTGAGATGATAAGCTTTCACTACATAAGCCCTTGTGTGTGTTAAGAGAAAATATCTCTTATGCTTGGAGAGGCACTTTAGGTTAGGTTTTCTAGTGTTGGGAGATTTGTATGTGTGTTGTAGTGTTAGACTCTGTCCTCTATGATGGAGTAGTTGTAAACATTTATATCCATGTATCAATAGATCCACCAAATTTATCTAAGTCTTTGTACTCAAGTTGAAGTTCTTGATTTCTTTTACTTGGTTTGGTTTTTGGTATTTCCTTACTTCTTGATATTTCTTAGTGACAAGAATGTGTATGTGGTGGAGATATCCCTTTAAGACTATACCACATTCATTGAGGCCCTTTCTATGGAAAGATCTTAAGTTTGCCCAGTTTGACTCAAGAAAGGATGATTTTAGAGATTTTGATCTTGAGCTCTTTTGGTTTATGTTCTTACTGTTATTAGGTGATGCGACAAAGGGTATCCTGATCTTTCGATGAGAAGGTAAATTTGGTAGTGGTCGCTCAACTCTCACGATCTTGGCTACAAATTCGCAAGGCTCGAAACCACGCAATCACTAAATTGCTCGACAAGTCATTATCAACCGTGCATGAATACCCAAATCACTTGATTATGAAGGTCAATCCCTTCATACACTGAAGAAGCATGCAAGAACAAGATAGATAAGCGATCTGAAATTGCAAATAGGAATTAAGAATTATATTGAAAAGTGGGGTTCCGAAGAACAATGTCATCGTTGATCTCGCCGAACAAGAGGACAAAGTATAAAGTAGCAAAGCTAAACTTCAATCAACAAAACCCACCGAAACTAGAGGGAGAGCGGCCACTATGTATAGGAGAAGAGAGGGGCAACCGTGGGTACTGTTCATGTGTGAATAGTGCCACATGAGCAGTACCTAAAACCCTAGGTGGCTGCCCATATAGGCCAAATCAGCCTATTCATTACCAAGCTCATGGACCAACAATTGATGATGCAGCACCATGCCATGTAGAAGAAGCACCATGGCATGTAGACGTAGCTCGGTCCAATTGAAGAATATGGCAGTGCAGTAGCCGAAAGTCCTATCGAAGAAGATGTGGTTGAAGTAGAGGATGCAGTGCAGCGGGTTGAAGTAGTTGTTGTATCCTTAGGGTTGATATCCTCATCATTACACTACGGTTAGACAGCCTAGGCAAGTCCATACTCTTTTAGCTCGGTTTTTGTAGGGTTAGCTTGTAGGCTTCATCGGTTTTTATAGGGTTGGCATGTAGGGTTCATGTGTTTGATTTTTAGCCATATGTTTTGAAGTTGTGGATAACCTGGGTTTGAATTAATATAGAAAGAGTAGACTCCTCTTCACCATTTTAGTCACCACCTTCGGTCCTGCGGAAAGCCACGGATCAAAATCCAAATATTTCCCGCACGCCACTCACAACATTCATAGATAGCTCGCTTGGATGTTCCTACTATGATCCCTGAGATTCCGGCCTAAACCAACCTAGATAGAAGCTACATGGAGATATGCACGTTCCGAGTTTATGGTCCATATGGTAGGTTGTTGAACGAGAATGAACACTCATCTTGTTGTTAGCAAAAGTGATAGTTTAGCCACTCCTATGCAGGACCAAAATCATCAATCACATTACACTATCCTTGGCCAGAATAGCCAGTAGAACATTATCCTCACAAAAGGGAAAAGGAATATACACCACACAGTTCACAGATCAAATATTCCTACCATTCTTTTGGTTAATCGAAAGCAGTGAATATTATGTTTAAGACATGATTACAGATTGAAATATCATTAATTTGCAGTTTCCAACATAGGAGACAACTGCATCAGGGTGAACTGATATACATTGAATTCCCTAGATCATGTTGATTTGACAATAGTACTGTACAAAGGGAGATGCGTGTATTATAATTAAGAAAGCTACATCTTGAGTGAAAACATGGAAAGGATGGGAGCTTATCGAAATGAGTGAATTCTGCGCAACCTGTCTTCTCGAAATTATATTAGTCAGCTTCATTGCACTCCCACAATTTGGCAGTCCCTTTCGGCTTTTGCTTCTTTCAGGTACTTCTGCAATTTTATTCTTACCAAGACCCTAAAGTACTGAAAAACTTATCGATTGATAAATGTGTTCCAAAATGATGCATCAGTTTAAGATTAATATGGCATATGAGGCACACGTATCAACTGCTCATCTCCACACTTTTACTGCTAATAGTCTTGTCGTTTTCTCTCTTTTGAGACGAACAGGGCATACGTCATTCTTTGGAAAGTGCAGAATTCTATTCCTAGTTGCTTGTAGGTGCACATGCCACTGATATGGAAGGCAACCGTAAGAGTACATGAAGAATAAAGTGGGTAAAGGCGACAAGTGTAGGGAACATGGTGTTTGGAGAGACTTGTGTGTCAAAAGCGCTGCAGTGAGGATAATGACGAGCAAAATGTGATCTGACCGCTGCTCATGTTTGTTTTTGCGTACCTGTGATGATGCACCCGGGCATCAAGGGGTTATGTCGCATAGCTTAGCTCAGGCACCATCTGAGAATGTTCTAGTTTATGATGTAATGAATTATTATAATTTAGGATATTTGAAAATTTGATTGGTAGTGTTGTTGATCAGTCAGGGGATGGCCAATCAGAGCAGTATTGTACCACTGATTTGACCGGTTGGTGTCAGCGGTCAGACCATTTGGGTGGATCGGCCTGACCGGTTAGTGTCAGCGGTTTTGGCCAGAATTTATATTTGTGGATTTTGATTTAGGAATGGGATTTGGTGAGTATGGTCAGTGGTGTATATTGCATGAGCTATGTTACAGATAACATGGGTCAAGCTGTGAATAACTTGTATTCAAAAATGATTTCTTTATTTTTTGATGTGCAAGATCGTTTGAAGTCAACTATGGTCAATGACGAGGATCGAGGCTAGACTTATGGAGGAATTGAGGCCTAGAACAATCGAGGATGCTGGGTGAGAAAGGCGAGAAATATGGAAGGCGAGTTCAAACGGTGGGATGGCACTATGTAATTTGGAGAGACTTGACAACGTATGGCAAGCTAGTGGTGTACCTACATGTGACAAGCATGGCGATTGCTTGCAATGGATGATAATGACCGGTCAACGAAGGGTATTTTGGTAGTTTTGCCAAAATACCAAAAACTACATTAGATCAAAACCACGATGCATGTGTGGTGCTTGGAAAAGCGGTTTAGATCAAGGTAGAGCTGGTTCAATCAAGATGGATTAAGGGTAAGGTTTTAGCGAATTCGACCTTATACGCTTTGAAAATCATGCATAAGTGAACATGTATGAGTAAAACCCATGTGTGTGGGGTTACTGGGTTTTTCCATTGTGCTAAGTGGATAGTATCTACTAAGGGGTGGATGTGGTTGGCTAGCCTATCTATAAAAGGGGGTTAAGATAGAGACATGTGGTTATTCATCCAACGCACATCTCTTGTGCTTTGTTGTTTTAGGGTTAGGTTTTGAGTACGTGGTATACTCTCCGTCCTCCAAGACAGAGTGGCTGTAAAAGTTTCCTCCTCAAGCAGCAATAGATTTAATATTTGATCATCTTCATGTCTATATCTTTTCTTGATTGATTTGCTTTTGATTTGGTCGGTTTTTCTTCTCCT
Organism: Bonia amplexicaulis; assembly: GCA_036346245.1. Classification (NCBI taxonomy): domain Eukaryota; kingdom Viridiplantae; phylum Streptophyta; class Magnoliopsida; order Poales; family Poaceae; genus Bonia; species Bonia amplexicaulis. Next base: position 20,061,527 of record CM070747.1, on the reverse strand, counting down.
CCTTACCTTTCTTGATCTTGATTTGCCAAGGACGTGTAAGAGATGGAGAGAATTTCTGGGAATCATTCTCCACCCATCTAGATACATTGGTAGCATGTGCATCGAGAAAATCGATTTTTGCATGTTTTCGACCTTTCAAGTTATTTCTTGATCTGAGGGTTTTTGGAGTGATTTCTTTGGTATTCTTACTTGCTGTGATATATGGAAACATATCCAAAATCATCTTGACTATCCTCTGCCCATGAGCAAGTCTTGATCATCGATTTTGTTTTTTGCTCAGTTTGAGTGCAACCTTGCTTAACTCAAAAAGGTTTGAAATTTGACATGGGTTTTTGCGATCCCTGGATGGAATATATTCCTAAGACCTTAAGCAAGGTGAATACAAAGTTTCACGGCCTTCCGATCATCCAATCAAAAACTTTGTGGATTGAAATCTCGCACCTCTATTAATTTACTGTTCATAAGCCTGAAAACACTGTTTATAACAGCAGATCGTCCAAATAGAGGTCAGACCATCCCTTGGAGGTTAGACTACCCCTTAATTGGCGATCAGACCACTAGGGATAGGACAGACCGGTCAAACTGTTAAGGAGACGTCAGACCGCTCCCTGGTTGACGGTCAGACCTTAGGAGCTAGGTTCTTCGAGATTTGTGTTCTTAAGTGATTAGTTTTGGATTTTTTTGCAATGGATTTGATTCTCAATAACTCTGTAGTTATTTGAGGATAGAATCCAGAATACTTGGGCAAAATTTTAATCGGCATCATTTACTCTATGTTGCCTTTCTGATCCTATATTAGCTGTAATTAAATAGCCTGGTCAAGTAATTATTTACATGGGGCCTGTTCCTTGATTTGCTAACATAAATGGCTGTTGTTACAGTTTTGTTTGGTGGGCATGTCTTGATATATGTTATTCAACTTTATGATTAAAATTAGTAAATAAAGTATTACATAAACTGTCCCAAAATTTGACTACTGCTGCCTTGAACATAGTTCTGCATTGGCTGCTGTTCTTCAACCAATTGTTATCACAAAAGTCTACTACTGAGAAAGAGAATTGGTTTCTCTTACTATTATTGGTTTCGTACAAGGTTGGCTGATCACCGTTAAATGATGGATTGCTTATATTAATCTTGTTTCATGATCAATTCCTTGATTCCTGGTGAGCTAGGTGTCATGACTCGCGAACAGATGATGTGTCGTGGCAGTGAAGATGCCGACCGAAAGCAGAGTGGCCAGTGTGATGCGGACATTCAGTACGGCGGCAATTTTTCTTTTTCACGGTAGGCATGCCACGGGGTGACCGGGGAACATGCTGCCCTCTAGTTCTGCCACAGATGGACGGGCTGGGATCGGTGACGCATGACGCAGTGGTCCATTTCCTTTGCAGAATGCAGAGTCCTTGCTCCGAAAGCGACGGCCACGGGCTGTCACAATCTCCAACGGCTGCAAAGCCATATCGAACCATCCGGTGACACCTGCATTTTGCCGGTGCAGTTTCGGTAGTACACCAATAATGCAGTACACGGGGGAGGAGGGCATCTTTGGAACCTCAAAGTACGAGCCAGAAGTATCCAGCAGCAGTGGCGAGATCTATAATCGTAGGACTACGACGGTGATCTTTGACTATTTTTACAATTAATCCCTGTCTTCTTTACTTAATCATAGACTCTTAAAGTCGAAAGAACGTTGGCTCTCTCACTATGTCCACATCATCATTTTTTTTTCAAAAAATCCCTATGAGTTTTTTGAAAACATGCCTCGCCTCATGAACAGCCTGAATCGATTCCTCACCCACCTAAACCTTAGCCTGAGCGAGCGCCACCTCCATTCGCTCCTCTCGCTCACCCACTCTCTCCGTCGCTCTCCCCTCCATTCGCGCCACCCTTTCTCTCTGTGCCCTTTCTCCGGCCATCGAAGCTCCCGGTCGCCTTGCATCGCCATTCATCTCCTCGCCTTTCCTCCCGCTGGTGCCAGTGGATGTGGCCGCAGGCCCACCTCTCGCGCATCCTCCACCTCGCAGCCTTCCGCCCGCGGGATCGAGGTGGATCCGTCTCCCGTCGCCGCCAAAGGGTCGCGTCTTCCTCACGGCTGTACTCTCTCCCTCTCATGCCACCTCTCTACTTGCTCCCTCTCGCGGCGTCCTACCCTACTCCCAATCGCCGCAGCCGGTTGCCGTGCTCAGCGTCCCTCACGTCACTACCAAGCCATCCATCCTCCCGTGGCTCACGCCTCCTCCCCTTCTCCCCGGACCCTCACATCCTCCCCTCGCCCTTAGACATATTGCCACTGCTGATTTGTTCACCCGTCATTGAACCGTCGATCTACTCACCCTTACCTCCCTCCCAAGCCATTCCTCTCGCCCTTGCCTCCTTCTTTCTCTCCATGCCATCGGCACACTTCCTGTTGCACTTGTCCTTTCCTGCATGCTGGCCTCCGTCCTCCCATCCTCGTCATCACAACCTCCATCGGCGACCCTTTCCCTACTTTGTGGCCTTGCCCTTCTGCACTGCTGTTGTCTCCGCCATCCTTCCCCGCCACTGCCAATTTGTCCACTTGTGAGTTCTTTGCACCTTCTCTCTTATTCTTGTGTCTATTTTGGGGTTAAATGTCTTCATTCTTTCCTAGGGTTTGGACCGTGTTCGTGGTGCCTCGTTGTGGCCCTCCCTATCGAGTGCACGATAGCTTTCACTATTGTCTTGCACCTGCCCATGGTGCTACATGCCATTGTCGTCTTGCTGCTGCGCATGACCACTGCTACCATGCAATTTGGGGCTACATGACAACCTCCGCACCTCCTAAAGGTTATTGGTGGTTGGTTGAAACCATTACCCTTTGCATGGGAGTAATCGGAAGAAGAATCTGAGTAGTTAGTGATTTGGGTTTTACATTTTTGTCAGGTTGGATAGCGAACGCCGCGTATATAAGCTTGGTGAACACCCTAATCGCTAGTAAGGTGTAGCCGCAGGTTAGTAGAGGTTATTACTGGCCTTGTTTGGTTTGCATTGATCGTGCATACTTATTCCCGCTGTTTAATTTGTTGTGTGGATTTTAGTCTGGAGAAAAGCTGCACAGTGAACATAAACTCTATTGGGGCCAACCATGGCTTTCAATATCTCTAAGTAATATCTTCACCGCAAGAAAACCTTTTCAGGTTTCAAGAATGTTCAAAATATTGTTGCATACCATAGGTTTCATATATTCATTAGGTGGAATTCTCACCTAATATGTTTGGGTTCCTTTCCTCGCAAACCATAGCACTACTACAGAAGGGGTCATCACAGACGGTTTCTGAACCGTCTGAATTTATGTGCCTGTGATAAGAGGTGGTTATCACAGACGGCTCTCGAGCCATCTGTGATAAGTTACAACATAGATGGTTTTTTAAAAAAACGTTTGTGATATATGACATATCATAGATAATTTTTTGTATTAACTGTTTGTGATATCTGAGATATCACAGACAGCTAATACCAAAAACCGTATGTGATATCTGATATATCACAGATGGCTAATATCGAAAACCGTCTGTGATATGGGTCATATATCACATACCGCTCTTAAGCATAGTCGTTTGTGATATCTTACATATCACAGACAGCTAATACCAAAAATCATCTATGATATGTCATATATGAGAGATGGTTTGGTGTTATAAACCGTCTGTAATAGCTATTTGAATAACTAAATTATTTTTTATTTTTCGGCTAGCCTCAGAAAATGCTAGCCATACCTTCTGAAAACAAACAAACAAATCACATATATAGCACATGACAATCATTACACAGATCTCACAAATGAATTAAACAACTAAATGAAGTACAATTGAATGAATTGTTTGATTAAGCACAATTAAGTGATTACAATTGTATCAAATGTTTAAACATCTAATCATCATCGCCGGGATTGAACTCTCTATTCGGGTGAATGACCTCCGTAGAGCTTTCTTCGAACTTCGGCGAGTTTGTCAAGATCGAATGCGGTTTCGCCGAATTCCACACCCTGTCGCTAGGAGTGTTAAAGTCATTAGCATATATATCTAAATTGATAATCATGAAATAATTATTGGTATTTTAACAAATCTTTGGATCATTTGTCTTAGTGGCCATCATCTTTGCCGGGGTTGAACTCTCTATTTCTGTTGAATGACCTCCGCTATCAAGAATTCGAAGAGCTTTCCTCAAACTTCAGTGAGGTTGTCAAGATCGTATGCACTTGAGTTGAATTCTACGCCCTATCGCTAGGAGTGTTAAAGTCATTAGCATATATACATACATACATATATATAGTATAAATAACAGGGGCACCATGCTGTCTAGCTACCAAGTCTCCCTGCCTTTGGATTACTTTTAGATGCGTGCTAGTGTGATTGAGATTTTCCATCCATGATTAAGACTTTCCATTCATGATTGATTTACCATGACACTAGTCATTATAGATGCATGCAGTGTGATACACACACACAAACATATATATATATAGAAATTGGTAATCATGAAATAAATATTGGTAGGTTGACAAACCTCTGGATCTTTTGTCCTAGTTCCCATGATTTCCTGCATATGTTTTCAAATGTAGAATCTGCATACATTGCCCTATAGCTACTGGTGGTACTGTAAAAATAGAATTACATAAATATGTATTGTTAGTTCTAGAGGCATTATTACAAAGTGTGATATATGATTGTTGTATGGTAGCGGGTACCGAAAATTACATCCTATGTTGCAGTGTGGCGCTGGGTTTCTTATGTCTCCCTCCCTAGGCAACGTAAGCACTGAATTACCTACGTGATTCTAAAAAGTTAGTCTCGGCCATTGCAAATGAATGGAAGACTACAATAAAGTTATATATGGAGAAAATAAGTTTACCTGTCAATTGCTTGTTGCACAAGGGTGAAGTCGTGGTTGCTCCTAAGGAATCAAGGAATATTTTCTTGCTTCACTTTGGTACAATTACAATCACAATCCAGTGAGACCTAGTCAAGTATGTTGCCATAGTGATTGATCCTAAGTTCATGTTGCGTATAAAGTACAAATAAAATTTGTATAGCAACTAGCGAAACACTTACCCTTGGTTGAAGGGTACCATGATGTAGTCCTTGTCACTCTGAGTAAGCAATCCTTTTGGTATGTAATCTTTGATGAAGGATGTGTTGTCCTTGATGCATTGCTCAGAGACCAAGTGCGGGTTGATGAAACCCACCGGTTGTCACCGTCACCGGACTTGTTGGATATGAATTTATACATAAATAATGAGTTATGATATTTATCGGTATTACGTGAATGTAGAACTTGATTGTACAGTACGCTTAAAGTGTTCAGAATTATAGAAGTAAGGCATCGAGTTTGTCGAGGTTCAATAGTAAGAATAAGTCATCGAATGTCATGACGAAGTAGCCTGAGTCGTCAAGGAAATGTGCCTCCGCGTATCTCATTGTGAATCCACTTTGCTGGTTTGGCTTCCTGTTGGACTTCTGTATGTATCAGGCATGCAAAGACCCGTAAACCAGTTCAAGCTGGATAATTATGACTCGGGTACCAAAGACACTCCGAACTTGCACTTTCAGGGTCTGGGAGGTGTCTTAATCTTCTTTGGTTGGGCCTTAGCATGGGCCTTAGCGTCTCACTTGCGGTACATCTTCGGCATCATCTTCACGGGAGCTGATGCGATAGACTTCTGAAGCAGAGTTTGAGGTTGAGTTATAGATGGTTCTGTTTGACAGGGATGGTCGTGCAGAGATCGCAGCAAAGAAGGTTCCAGAGCAATGTCCCTCTTAGGCTAATGGATGAATGTGTGGATGGTATCCCCTAGTATCATGTTCTCTTCGTTTACGGGCTTCTCAAGAGGGACAACCCTGAAAACATTATTAATCATGTCTACCTAGGCCTTCGTGAAACCGGTCCCTGGCTAGGCACCGTACACCAGTATCCCTGGCAGGCATGGATACGCTATCCCTCGCCCAGCATTAATGGGAATGGAACCAACAAGCCTGACTCTGAGGATACACGATGTGAGCTCCTACATAATGATACATGATGAGCTAAGGCATTCAACATGTCTATCTATGTAGCATTCTAAAGATGTACATTACCTAGATGTCGTCGATAGGTAAGCTGGCGTCACTATGTTCAAATTGCGGTGCAGACGCACAGCTACTCCGATGTTGACGGGGACTAGGTACCGCAATAACGGCGGTGGCTTGCCAGTGGTAGCGGACTTCTCTCAGTTCTTCCCTCAATGAATCTATCTCTTCTCGAAGTGAGATAGTTATCTCTTGAAGTTTTGCATCAAAGTCCTATTTCATACATTCCTCGCGCTCGACCTTAGATCTCTTCCTACTCCTATATTTCTCCGAGTCATTTAGGAATCCATACCTCTAAGATACGTAAACCGCTGTGCTCCTTATTTCCTAGGGCCGTGGATAGTATATCGCTCTCCCTGACTGCTTCGAAGGAGCCTTTGGAAGATTCGGTAGTCAATGTATACTGCAAGAGGTAATCATGTTATTTTAGACCCTATAAAGTTGTGGACCTATTAACAACTAGGTAGTTTAACATATCTTACCAGGCAATGGGACACTTCCTCATTTGTGAAGTTTTTGAAAGAGGCAACACCCGAAGACACAGTTGATGACCTCGCTCTTAACCAGTTTCAAGCGCGCTTGTTTGTGATCCTGGCAAATGGTGGTGAGGCCCCCCGATCAGATTGTGACCCCGTCCTCCATCCTCCATAGCGGGATTTTACTCGCGTACTCAGCGGTGCCAAGTCTGTGGGGGTGAGTGTTTTGTGCCTGATGAGCCTTGTGCGCCTCACTTTGCTATTGAAATTCGGTCGTTATCTTCATTCGCACAAAGGCTGCTGCGGCCTGGGTAGAACAAACCCAGCGTGCTACGAGGTCAGCTCACCGTAATTACGCGCTTTGTAGCAACAACCCCATCCCGAAAGTTCATACCAAGCGTTCACCGCAACACCCACCAAAGGGGGAGACGCCCCCTCTTTGTTGGTGCCGGGACCCATGCAAGTTTTTTAGATCTAAGCACCGCCTCAGCCTAGGTATACGTTACTGGGGTTGCGCAAACTACTCCAGTGACTAACCCGACCGCCGTCTAGACACCGTAACCTATCGGCAGCCGGTAAGGACCAGGTGCATTTTCCCCTACCTTTTCTCCTTCAGAGTACGCACTAACAACCTCTCCCCTGTATTCACAGACCCCGGAACCCCTATGTTGCTACTGCAAATGGATCGATCTTGAGATCCACCTAGAGGACCAGTGGGCCCTAGAATTCGAGGAGTGGAATGTCTCAAGGTCCTTCGAGATCCGAGAGGATGAGCGCCGTAAAAACGAGCAAACCCTACGTATACAACGCGAGATGAAAGCTCATCTCGAGGCATGCACGCGTAGGGCCCGGCAGGCTCGTGAGAGGGAGCGCGAGAAAGAGAGGAAAATAGCGACCAAGGCAAAAGAGGTCGCCGATGAGTTCAACGCCGATCTGACAAGGAAGGGAAATAGCCCCGGTCCACACAGTTGGTCGTACGAGCAGTTGGGTGGGTTCGTCGCACATGATGCTCTATGTTATGCATGTAATCAAAAAGTAAGTGGCATATTACTCCTAATTGTATTATGAAGTCTATTTAAATTTAGACAAACTTATTTCCTTGTCTTTCGCATTCAATTATTCACATAGCAAGTCATCTAATAATATTAACATACCAGTTTTCCTCCATGTACGAATTCCCGGTAACATCACAGTATCACTTACCATCGTACTTACCGATCGTTCTAAGTTCAATCGTTCTGAAAAAAAGTTTCATAAATTTTTTTACGCTCCAACAACATACAATGACTATAAACTTTTATTACAAATCCAGCAAATTATCTTCTAATTATAATCTACAAAATTCACAAAATCTACAAAATTCACAGGGTGGTAGTTTGTAGTCGCCCTATGGGTGGGCGACTCCACATGCAGTCGCCCTGTGGCTGGGCGACTGGTTACAATGCCCAATGGTCGAGCGACTGGAACTTGTCGCCCAACAGTTGAGGATATCGGTGCTGTCGCTTGTCCGTTGGGCAATAGGCTCTAGTCGCCCTACGGTTAGACGACTAGAGCTTATCTCCGTAACAAATATTGCTATGAATATATTTTTATTATTTTGAATAAAAATAGATTATTCGTACAAAAAATAATCTAGTATTTGGTAGCTGAAGCAAAGCGGGTTCTTGCGTGACGGCGCCTGCTTTCAGCTCCTGGGAAACTTCACACTTAAGCAGGGTTAAAGGCTCGTTCTTTCTTCTTTCTGCTGAGGTGGCGACATTGCAAAGCTTGCCAGATGATCGATCAGGCCTCAAATTGTGAATTTTCTTGGGGAAAGATGAGTCATCGATGAAATTGTTAAGATATATATATTTTATATCATGAAATTGTTAAGTTATAATCGCGACGATTTGCAGTTCCATAAGCTGGATGATGCAGGTAGTTTGTCGTGTTCACTCACCGGAGATCAAGTGTATTATTTGCTTAAAAACATTTGTTGCTTGTGTTTTGGAATTTATGTCCCTAAGTGAGTGCATGCATGATGTTATCTTATATACTTTTTTGGTCTTGTGTGAACTCTCACATTCGTCAACTAGTGCGATATTTTTTATCCAGGAAAAGCAGAGAAGAGACACTAGTGGCAGATCTCATGACTGCTACATCTAATGCTTTCTTAGCATTGCTTGATGTTGCCACTACCTTATTTTCCTCTGGCTTTTCATGTGGCGTATATTCTCTTCACTTCTCTCTACAAGTTTTCTTTACAAAGATATCACAGTTGTTTATCACACTTCTACAGAAGCATCGCAGATTATCAGAGTGCCATGTCAGAGTGCCAGCGGCGTCTGTGGCAGTGACACGTCACGTGCTCGCCGTTCTGCTGTGTCGGTCTTGGGACGTTGCACGCAAAGTGGAAGAAGAAATAAAAGGGGAAGATGGACGTAAAGATGAAGATCATGCATCGGAGCAGGAAAGAGACATGCATGATCGAATCTTCCTGCCCTAACCCACTTGCAGCTATCTAGGCTTGGATTAAGAGCCAAGGTTAAATTAATCCCCCACTTTGTAACAACATTTAGAGCAAATCTGCTGCGATGGAAGGCTAGCACTAATTAATTAAGGTGATTAGATGGCTAACACACTTTGTTGTAAATATCTTGTAGTGTTAAATTGCGGAAAATGACGCATTTTGTGGCAATCAAATCCGTAGTCACAGCTGGCAAAGTTTACCAAGGCCCAGTTCTTTTGGTTTTTTTAGCTTTTTGCTTCTTCACAAACCGAAACAAATGACACAGTTTTTTGAAACAGATTCTCTAAACAGCTTCATGAGTCTAAAATCATGTGCACCGTCCAAATTGACATCTCCATCAATCGCTACCGTATCAAAAAGTGCAAGCAAAAACTATCAGTCGTAACCCAAAAGAATAGAGCATAAGGATATAGGTCTACGCTAAATGAACTAAAAGTGATAGGAAGAGCACTCTCAGTGCAAACATCACATAGCAATGTCTATAATTTTTACCTCACATAGACATGACTGAAATATTCTTTCCAATACATGGTATCTAGTAACCATCCCACTCAATTAATTTCTTCCCTCTTACCTTACCTTCTCTCTCTTTTCTACCAACCTCATTCTCTAGCTTTCTTGGTTCTCTCGGATAGGTAATGTCTTACATCAAACATTACAAGCGCTCCCAATGATCCTACGTAACCAATGTCTATAGCATTAATTAGCACGCCATATAAGATTAGTGCTGAGGTGATAGAAAACTAATGAAGGAAGAGAGGGAAGCGGTGTCTCATGCAAGACATTGTTTGAGCACAAAATCCAACATGAAGATATTAGCTAAGACATCTATTGGGTAGGGAAGATATGTCTACCACAATACAAGGGTGTCAGATGATTGATATAGTGCATTGGAAGAATGATATCTAGTCTGATGTCTATATGAGGAGGCAATCTATGGACATTGCTATGTGTGTCACTATTGGCCATGCCTTACTATCATCCCTCTCTTTCTTAATAGTAGTGTTTCTATGCTTTCCACTCTAATAAGAATGATACTAATCTTAAAGCACATAAAGGGGTAAGTAATCATTATCCACCATTCAATTCTACTTTAAAAATTATGCAAATCACTTTGAGGAGAGCATTAAAGCACCTCCCCTTTCTTATTTGCCATTCTACATCAACCTTTTGCTTATTTGACATGTTGTAGACATTGTTTACATCACCCCATTAAAAGTACCCACAACTGTTGTAAGTAATGAAACAAATGGTACCTAGGAAAGCAAAATAGGCTAACTCTTCCAAGAAAAACATATGCATACTATGGATTGATCATAATGGAGACCAGGAAGGTGGGTACTTCCTCTTAAGAAAACAAATATACATCAACAATGGAATGTATCAAATAGAAAATTCTCTTAAAGCAAGAGTGTAGAATCGTATGGCGCAATCAAAGGGAAGGGGTGAATGATTGCTTCAGCTTCGCAAAATCTCTACGTAGTCGATGACGAATTCGACCACTCGAAAGAACCCTTGTTGCTTAGATTTGCTCGTAGTCGTATGCTTCATCCAACAACAATCACCAGAAATCACAAATTAGATTGATTTAAGATGTCCTTTATTGCTGAATTTTCATGGAGTTATAAAGTGCCCTCACAAATACCCCTAAAAACCCTAGCATAAAAAGCCTTACAAATCCACGGCCAAAACACTTGGTCTCTCCATACATTTATATGCTAGAGCTCTAAACAGTGTGCGACTCAAACACAAATAAGAAATCCTATCTCTTCCTCAAATCAAGGGACCCGAAACCCTTTCTAACACGAGTTTTACCAAATATCTAATCACTCCCATTATAGACTCCTTTTATAACGTTTCCAATCTTACCACGTGATGAAGCCTCTAGGAACGCACCTCCCGTAGGTCCATCTCGCATCATCAACCTCCGTGTAGAAGCCACCAAGACCGCATCGCCCGTAGCTTCTCCACGCATCACCACCTTCAATCCCCATGTACTCCAGCATTAGCCTGAACATCATGCGTAACATCCTCAACCGTCTGGACCTCAGATCTCCCCATCCTAGTCTCGATCCTACTCGTCACCGACCATGATCATCTCCATGCCATCCTGCACATGCAAAGACCAAGGATATATTTACCAGCATAAGTTCTCCACAACTTGATCGTCATCAGCACACACACACTCATACCACCATTGTCCATCCATAGACAAGAACAAGACCATCCATAACCATCAACCAGGTCATCTACAACCACAGATTCCATCGCTTACCGCAAATCAGCTCCAGACAACTTCTTACGACTACTAGCTCAACGAGTACCTAAAAACCACAAGTACTTAGGAAATATTATCGCTCCGCTCCAAACACTCAGGGATACCAACATCACTATCGACCAAAACCATCGAGTACCGAGCGCCAAGTCTATGACTACCGATCATCAACTAATCACCGCACCATCGATCACCGAGCACCGGGTATCACCGATAACTACTACGACCAGATCAATCATCCATTGACCCAACATGAGTACTCGATGTACTCAAAGATCACAGGAATTAAAGCACTCGTACAAACCGTGAAGTCCACGAGTACCGACCACGAAGCCTACAGCAACCGATCGCAAAGCCTTCGACTACCGAAGACAACGATAGCAAATTGCAAAATCTACGACTATGAAAACAAGATTGTGAAGTCTACGACTATAACAACAGTCTGCAAAGTCTACGACCATCGATCGTAAAGCTTTTGACTATCGACCAGTAAAATCTATGACTATCGAGTACCGACTAAGTAATGTAGCTACGACTATGAAAAAGTATTGTAGCTTTGACCATGAAAGGTACTATAGCTACAAGTACCTTAGGTGGTCATTCTATCGTGGTCGAAATCAAACGTGGTCGAACTGCCGTAGTCGATATTCCGTAGTTGACATCGAACGTGGTCGAAGTAGAATGTGGTCGTAGTCGAACGTGATCGTAAATGGCTCTGAGTCATAACTAGCGTGATTGAAGTCTGACGTGATCGAAAGCTACCATGGTCGAAGTCTGCCGTGGTCGTTCAGCCATGCGATCCTCTGATGCCACTCGAGTGCTGTCCGATCTTCCGATGCATTTCGAAAGCCGTCTGATGCTCCGGAGCTACTCGAACACTGTCCGATGCCACTCGGACCCGATCGGATTGGTCCAAAACTACTCGTAACAACCAAAAATACTCGAAGAAGACAACAACCGCTCAGAGTACACCGAAACCACTTGAAATTGAAACCTTTAACTGCGATTTACCAAAACTTTCACAAACGCAAAATCCAAAACAATCCAAATATCAACTATTCATCATCACTTTATTTACAACCATCCACATGGTCTAACAATCTATCCCTTGATGAATACATTGACAACACCTCAAAAAATCTCGAATGAATTGTGTTTTGAAAGAAAGGGAATAGAAGAAACTCAGCAGACACTCGATAAAACTCATAAAACTCCCTCTCAACACAAGAGAAGTAATTCTTATCGAATCTCTCCAATTTCTCCCATTTTTCCCCCAATTTCTCTCCCCTTTCTCTAATTTCTCCCCCTTTGATAATGAAATCATCAAGGGCTCTAAAGAGAGGATAATTCTAAAAAGGAACAAAAAGTGAAAATATCCAGAAGCTTTGAGGATTATCCAAATTATTTTGTATTGATTTAATAGTTTGACCAAGCCATCTGTTTGAGCAGAGCTTCCTATATCATATAAAGACATATATCATTTAGCAATACCAAAACAAGTCTTTTAGCATGATTAAGCAATTTATGTCAATGACAAGCATATTAACAACGACTAAACCAATTACAAAAACCACAATGAGATATCACATTGAAAAGTCAAAGCCTAAAAGTGAAGCAGATTTTAAATCTAGGCGAGCTAGTAGTCTCATATAGCAACCTATTGTTCCATACTAAAAATCTAACCATGTGCCATGCTTGTAGAATACTTCTTTTCATGTTTGTAGCACACAATTTTTTTTTTGTTATTTTTTTGTTGATGGTGGCATGCTTGAAGTATACTTCTTTTCATTTGTGCACTCTCTTTTGCTTTTGTCTTTTGTTTAACCATGGCATGTTTTAAGCATACTTCTTTTCATTTATGAACCTTTTTTGCCTTTTCTTTTGTATAACATGCCAACTTGAGTGACCATAAAAAGATTGTAACATGAAACATACGAACCTCATAGCCAATATTTAAAATAACTAGTCATGCTTTAGTTCACTTGTAGCAAATTAATTATAACCAGTCATGATCAAAGCTACACAACATATGAGTAAATATAATAAAGTAAGCTCTTTTACTTAGTTGACTTCAAAGACTTGGTCTTGATGAATTATTTGATAAGTATAATAAACAAAGCTTCTGACACCATTACAAACAACAAGCTCCCCATCAGAATAATCTCATAGAATGCATTACACCCAACTCACTCCGTAGATGAACAAAATGAGAAGAATCAAGTGGTTTGGTTAAAGTATCAACAACCTGAGAATCAGAATCAATAAAGTGCAAGACAACATCTCCCTTTTTCACATGGTCTTTAAGAAAAATGATAGCGAATATCAATGTGTTTGGTTCTTGAATGCTGCATAGGATTTTTAGCAATGCTAATCACGCTAGTGTTATCACAGTAAAACACGACACTATCCAAATTTAAGCCAAAATTCTTAAGAGTAGCTGTCATCCAAAGTAATTAAGAGCAACAAGAAGTAACAGCTACATATTCAGCCTCAACAATGGAAAGAACAACATGCATCTATTTCCTAGAAGCCCATGAAATAAGAGATGTGTCTAAAAAGTGATAGGTATCAGAAGTACTCTTTGTATCAATTCTACAACCCTCAAAATCCGTATCCAAATAAGCTTTAAGGGTAAGACAAGATGGAGAGGAGTACCATAAGCCAAATTCTAGGGTTGATTCAAGATATCTAAAAATTCACTTTACCGCTTGACGATGTGACGCACGTGGAGAAGCTTGAAGGCGAGCACATAAACACACAACAAAGTGTATATCTGGCCTTGAAGTAGTGAGGTACAAGAGAGAGCCAATTATGCTTCGGTATTCCTTTTGGTCAATAGGCTCACCATCTTCGTCCGGATCCAACACAGTCGTAGATCCCATGGATGTAAAAATTGGTTTGACTGATCCCATGTCAAAGCAACGAAGTAGATTTTTGGTGTACTTAGTTTGATGCACAAATATACCTAACTTTTATTGTTTGATATGAAAGCCTAGGAAGAATGTGAGCTCTCCCAATGTGCTCGTCTCGAATTCCATGGTCATAGTATCTGAAAACTTGGGAACAAGAGCATGACAGGAACCACCAAAGATGATATCATCCACATAAATGTAAACGAGTAAAAGATCATTGCCATGCTTGAGAGTAAACAAAGTCTTATATACCTTGCCCATTTCAAAGTTATTTTTAGCAAATAAGATTTAAACCTATAATACCATGCTCTGGGTGCTTGTTTTAGATCATATAATGCTTTGGACAATTTGTAGACATGATTAGGAAATTTTGGAATCTCAAAACCAGATGGTTGTCTTACATAAACTTCCTCCTCGATATATCCATTAAGAAATGCATTTTTCACATCTACTTGATATAGTCTAAAACCCCTTGATGTAGCAAATGCTAACAAAATGTAATGGCTTCTAATCGAGTAACTAGAGCAAATGTTTCACCAAAATCAAGACATTCTACTTGGGTGAATCATTGAGGTACAAGTCTAGCCTTATTTCGAATAACAACACCATCATCACTTTGTTTATTCTTAAAAACCCTATTTAGTTCCAATAACATTGTGACCATAAGAAGGTGACACTAAAGTCCAGACTTTTTTACGCTCAAAATTTTCTAATTACTCATGCATGGCATTAATCCAAGACTCGTCAGATAAAGCGTGACTTACATCATGGGCTTCAAAAGAGGAGACAAAAGTAAAATGGACATATGAAGCATTGTAGTTATACCTACTAAATCATTTGTTCTAGGGGATGACGTCATTGAATGTGCAAAGGAGCTCGTAGAGTGGTCATATATGTGGTCATTGAAGTAGTTTTAGAAGTTGTCATACTAGACGTAGGTGTAGCCGCAGTAACTGAAGTTGCAGGAGTGGTCGTAGCAACTGTTGTTGTAGGTGCAGTCGTAGCAACTGAAGTCGTAGGAGTGGTCGTAGCAACTGTTGTCGTAGGTGCAGTCATAGCAGCTGAAGTCGTAGGAGTGGTCGTGGCAGCCGTTGTCGTAGGTGCTGTCGTAGCAGCTGTAGTCATAGGAGTGGTCGTAGCGGCCGTTATCGTAGGTGCAGTCATAGCAGTTGTAGTCGTAGGAGTGGTCATAGTGGCCGTTGTTGTAGGTGTCATAGTGTAGCTTGAAAACTCCTTGTTGTCATCGCCGGAGTCATAGAAGATATCATCGAGTGAGTTAGGGACCTATATACCTGTATTCTCGGGTCTAGTAGCTGGACTAGCCTCATCAAAAGTGACCTCGCAGGTCTCAACAATTTTGTTAGTTTCTAAGTTGAGTACCCAATAACCCCGAGTATGAGCTGCATACCCAAGAAAGATACCATATGAGGATCTACATTCAAAATTTTCAAGATTACCATCTTTAAGGATGAAGCATCGACATCCAAACACCTTAAAGTGAGAAATATTGGGAGAAAGATCAAACCGCGGGACCCGGATTTCCAGTCGGACCCTCGTATTACAAAGACTAGTCCCAGATCAAAGCTAGTGCACACAGTCAAACAGTGATGAATACATAACCAACCACACTTTGTTACAATAATAGAGAGTACAGACCGAAAGACCTCTTTATTACAACTGAGATTTCAAGACCTCACAAAACACAGCGGAAGCAAAAGTAAATCTGGTGAAAACCCATCAATACGCCACAAGCAATTGACTGGGAAGCGCAACCTAGAACTTCGGAAAGCCTTCATCGTATCCACACGCGAAGTAGTCGTAATCTCCTTCTTGAGCTTCATAATCCTCTGAGTATTATTTTTAGGTGCAACATGTGAGTACATAAAGTACTCCGTAAGTCTTGGGAAAATGCAGTAGATGCAAGGCTTAACAAAGGAGGGTTATATGGTTCTTTTGCACAAAGCAATATTTTATTACAAATAACATTAAATATTTTTGAAGGCATTAATTTAATAAAGTATTTGTTTAACAGAAACTATCAATAATTTTCTAGTGAAGGTTCCAACCATCAACACTAGTTAACTGGCTCCAACCGCCAAGGTTCAAAACCACGAGTTCCATCCACCCGCATTGGCTCCATCCGCCAGGACACAACTCCGAGAGTTCCATCCACTCTCGAGTTCGCAAAACTTTTACTTTAAAATCAAAACCAAAGGTCTACCATGTGAATGCATTCCTTGCCCGCCCTTGACCGTGGGCACGGCTATTCGAATAGTTTTACACTCTGTAGAGGTTATACAACTTTACCCACAAGAGATAAGTCATCTTAATAGCCAACATGCTTCCTTAGGCATGAGACCCAGATAAAATATCACAAAGCTTTTACCTTACTCTAGTCTAGCTAGTCACCACCCACTGAGGTTTCACCGCTGAAGGGTTAAACCGCCCAGTCAGAAGCCCCCTCTTGCGCCGTATGAGTACAAGAAACCCCGTCCTCATCTGCGAATAACCAAGACACCACAGCACCCACTTTCCATCGGTGGTACCTAAACTAAACTATCATAAGTTAGTCAGCTAGGTCGTACCCATATAGACTTGTGGTTGTACGGTAGTGCTCAGTCTGGACAAACACAAGCGTCGGTCCTTAAGTGACTAGGGCGGAACATACACTTTACAAGTTCCCGTGCTAAATCCGCACCAATCCAAACTTACCATCCGCCCAAGTCTAAAACATCTTTCACCATTTTATTTTAGTTTAAAAACAACAGCAATACTTATTGCCACTAAATAAAAAGATGAAATCATTCATATCAATTTTTCACCCAAAGGGTTATACTAACCGACTAGCTTGTCTAAGAAATTACTACCGTTCTAAAATTAACAATTACAAAATAATTTCAATACTGAGACAATAGAAACCTATGGTGTCAAAGGTACATGGTTATCAATATCAAATGAGGGTATAACAAAATTGGATTTAACTAATTCCTTAAGACAAAGATTATCATTTTATGTAACATAGCAAATGCATTAAATTTAAAATAACAAAATGATTTTGGTAAACATAGGTTCAAGATGATCGAAGGAGACTTGCCTTCGTGTGCGATATCTTGACTTTCTTGCTGCGGGTCTGAGAATTCTTCGACAATGTCGGGTTCTACGTGCAAAACGATAACACAAATGAACAAATAAATACAAATAAAATTATAAAAATTATAATATATTTTCTGGAAGGGAGCTTATAATTTTATATGAATTTAGGAGGAAGTTTCAACGGATTTTGGGTTCACACGAGGGAGAACGATTATCTATAAGATTAATTGAAAAAGAATTTATTGGAAAAATATTTGGGCTCAAAAAATACTTGGATTTTATGAAGAATTTACAAGGTTTGAATTTGAATTTTTTGAAGTGCACAGAAAATTTGGAATGGAACTGGGGCTTTGAAAATGAACTAGGTATTGAAATTTGAAATTTAAATTTGGAAATTCTAAAACAAAATTCAAATATTTAAAAGGATGGCAGAAATTGATAGTTTTAAGTTTTTGATGAATTTAGAAATTTGAATGGGCTAAATCGGAGTTAGGATGAAGCAGAACGGGCCTCGGGAGGTTTGAAATCGGAGAAAAAGGAAAATGAGTTTTCTAGAATTATTTTTCTAAAGAAAAATCAAATTATTGCATCAGCCCTAGAATTTCTTTTCGGCAGAATTATTTTTCTAGTAGAAAATAGATTTATTGCGTCACGCTGGCGTCAGCCCTGGGGTAGGCCGACTGACAGTGGGCCCGGTCCATGTGGACTGAGTCCACGGACCCGGGGAGGGGCTGAGGTAGCATGGGTGGCGGGGTGGCGCTGACGGGGCAGGAAGGCACCGAGATGGCGCCACCTTACCTGCCACGCTCTGGGCCCGAGGCTCGCCGGCGTTCCAGCGCACGGTGGCGGCCGGTGAGGGGTGGAGGAGGGAGAGGAGAGTGAGGGAGTCGGTTTCACCTTGTCCCGGAGCTCGGCGGAGAGTGGTGGTGTCCGGCGACGAGGAGGTGGCGGCGGCGGCTCGGGTCGCCCGGCACGAGGCGACTCAGTGACGCTCGAGCCCGGGGGAGTGGCAGGGGCTTCGCACAGTAGCGAGGAGGCCGAGGAGGCGACGCCAAGGTTCGGGAGTGGTCGAGGCGGCGGCGATTCCTCGCCAGAGAGCAGCCGAAGCTCAGGGAGGGAGGAGCACGGTGGCGGGGCGCTCGGGAGTTTGGGAAGGGAGGGGGAGAGCGGAGAGAGGTGGTGCAGAAAGAGGCGGAGCCGAGGGAGGGTTTTATGGCATGAGACCCAGATAAAATCTCACAAAGCTTTTACCTCACTCTAGTCTAGCTAGACACCACTCGCTGAGGTTTCACTGCTGAAGGGTTAAATCCACCCACCGAAGCCCCTCTTCGCCATATGAGTACAAGAATCTGTCCTCACTGTGAATAACCAGTAAATCTCTGGCATCCACTTTCCACTGGTGGTACCTAAACTAGACTATCATAAGTTAGTTAGCAAGGTCGTACCCATATAGACTTGGGGTTGCACAGTTATGCTCAGTCTGGATAAACACAAGCGTCGATCCTTAATTGACTAGGGCGGAACATACACTTTACAAAATCATGTGCTAAATCTGCACCAACCAATCCAACCATCCGCCCTGGTCTAAAAAATTTGCACATTTTATTTTATTTCACCACTTGAACAACCTTCGACTATGATCGACCAAAACTTTCACAAATGCAAAATTTAAAGCAATCCAAATGTCAATTATTCTTCATCACTTTATTTACAACCATCCATACGGTCTAACAAAGAGAATAGGAATGCTAATATAAATTATTTGATCCCATGGGTAATGAACTTCTATCAATTTGCTCTTGAGGAAGCTAATGTTTTTATCCCTAGGGGAGTTATAGCAATGTAATCGGATCGGATTTGTTGTATATCACTCGGTCCTCTTCTTTTATGCTTTTGGCTTCTTCGAAAGTCAAAACAAACGGGTGACTTCTTGAAGCAGATTCTCTGTACGGCTTCTCGAGCCCAAAACCATGTGCACCGTCTACGTTGGCGTCTCCACTATCCGCTACCATCTCAACAAGTGCAGACAAAAGTCATCAGTTGTTGCCAAAGGCACTGTTCAATTCGGGTGTGGCTTTTTGTTGAAATAGCACTATAGCACCTACAAGAAGCCGATGTAGAATGTAGGGGGTGTTCAATTTGGTTGTTGGCTTTTGGCTGACCTTATTTAGAAAAAAACAGAAAAAATATGGTATGAATTGAGATGGTTTAAATGATCATAAAAGAAAAAGGATAGAAAATGAAAAAAAACAAGAAATATTTCATTCAAACACAAAGAGACAAATAGAGCTTGAGACAAGGGAGAACAGGGGAGGTCGGTGCCGGTACTGGATGGCGATGGCGTCGGTGACATGGACGAGGGTCAAAACGGAACGGAGGGACCACAGGGAAACAATGTGAGGCAATGTCGTGAGCAACGGTGAGCGGCAGCCGGGACGGAGAAGGAACGACGGTGATGGTGCTCCAATCACGATCTTTAGGAAGTAGCGTTAGCACGAGCTTGGCGACGATGTGGGGAGTACTCCGATGCAAGGAATTAAGAAAAAACTCACCGAGGGCGACGAATCAACAGCGAGAGTTGGTTCGGCTAGCAATAGAGAAGAAGTTTGATTTCCAGTTATTGCTACAAGAAAATCTAATTAGTTTGAGCGGAAGACTCAAGGTGCTTGGGAGTACAAGATGACGCAAAAAGAATTACAAAAGCTTCACCAGAGAGAGAGATCTGGGTGCCAGAGTGATGGCTGGGGTGGGGAGCGGTAGGGTGAGATGTAGCGCGATGTCAGAGATGGAGCACAGCAACCGGTAGCCCCTATCTTCGCCTACACTTTTTCCATCCCGCTAATTTTGTGTTCCCTAAATTTGTTTTCATGCGTGATTCATACCGTGCTAAATTTCTAGTAGGTTTTCCGCTAAAATCTGATCGAAATTAACCGGTCATGCCGTCCATGAACCATATGATTAGTAACCGCAGCTAATTTACCACTGGCAACTTGAAACCCCTGTTAGATGTACTATCGTGGCCGAGAAAATCACGACACGATGGTGACTTCTTTGGGTGCAGGTGCAGCTGTGTGTTGTTACGGGTGGACTGAGTTGATTGGATAGAAAACACAAATCTTGGAACTTAGTAACCGCATCAAAATTTTCCGGGGAGGCGCGGGGTAAGAAACGAGCTCAGTGGACTGCGACGAGATGCCGTGGGGTGTGGCAGGAAGATATTTTATTGTACCTAGTAAAATATTACCATATCTAAGTAGTTAGCATGTGCACATCTCGAAAAATAGTTTACCGGGGAGTCTTTTATAATGGGTGCTCTTTTGGATAGCGGTGGATAATTTTTACCTATAGCTGATGATTTTTATCTGTATTTTTTAATATGACAACAGATGATGAAGAGATCGATACAGATAGCGTACACGGTTTTAGACTCAATAAGCAGTTTAGAAAATCCTCTTTAGAAAGCTGCCCCCATTTTGATATTTGGTTTTTTCTAATTTCTAGAGAAGTCAAAAACCAAAAGTGAAGTCAAAAGACAAAATAAACAGAGCCATTATATACATACCACAGTACCTAATAGAGCCTAGTCATGAAATTGCGACTGATCCTTATATTTGGAAATGCAGAGATTTAGCAATAGTTGCATAGAAAATAGCTCAATTTTCATAAGAGCATTCCTGCTTTTCAACGAGGAGTAAATCTGGGTATTTTTGGGCTGTGGCCTATGCAGAGAGAAATTGTCACATATAATTTTGGCCGGTATAGCTGAATTCAGTACATTTTTTACTATAATTTTTTTGGTGACCTATCTTAAAAAATGTACAATTAAAAACTAATTATTATAACCTGTATAAACATAAGCCAGCTAAAAGTCCAACCAAAATCACCCCTCATCAGGGCACTCACTCACAGTTTCTCGAAAATATTATTCTCCCAAATTCTCGTCTTGACCCAGGGCTTCCTAGCTTATATTTTTGAATTTAACGCTCATCTTTGTTGTGTATTCTGCATTGTGAAGGGTGATTTGATCTGACTGGGAGGGGTGAAAGAACGTTCAACTCGATCGATCCATGAATGTTTTTAGAAATAGTCTATTTTTTATTCGAAATAACAGAAATATATCTACGCGAATTTTTTTTACAGAAATAGACTCTAGTCACCTAACCATCGGGTGACTGGAACCTATCGCCCAACGGCCGTACGACACGCAAACAACCTACTGGCCGTTGGGCGAAATAATTGCAGTCACTGAACTAACGAGCGACTGCTTCCAATCGCCCATCAGATAGGCGACTGCAGCTCGACCGTGCGGTGAACAGAGGTGGAGGAAGAAAACGAAGCGGAGAGAGGAGAGGAGAGGAAAGAAAAGGAGAGAGGAGAGGGGAGAAATGGAGAGGGAGGGGGAGAAGAAGAAGGAGAGATTTTGTGACTTTTGTGAGGTAAATAGTTTTGTATGTTGTAGTTTAAATTTTGTATATGAAGTAAATAGTTTATTTAGTGTTAGTATCCATAGAAAATTGTAGATGTTGAAAAGAATAGTACAACTTTGGTATAGAAATTCTGGTCAATGTAGTTAAAGAAAATTAGTAGCCGTAATAACCTGTAGTTGTAGAAAAATTAGTGAACTTAGTTGTAGAAAATTAGCGTCCTTAGCAAATTAGCATGCATACAAAATTGTAGTTGTAGAAAATTTACTCAACGTTATGTACAAATTAATCCTCCATAAAAATATGTAGTTATTCAAAATTCCATCAGTTTTTTTTGTAAGATTTAGTAATTTGCTTTGCAGAAAACAATTATACGTAAAATTTGTGATTAATTATGAATGAATGTAATGTCATTAGTACATTGAAAAAACACATTAACCATTATAACTGGTATATAGGCATTTAAATCGATATGCCATGTAAATTATCCAAACTCATTAGGAATTATTTGCAGTAGGAGAGAGCTCGATCTGCTGATAGGGAGTTAATGCTACGAGGATAGTATAGATGTATTGTCTATACATCGGACTTTTCGGGACGTGAAATCTAGCCAGGAGTAGTACACCGTGAAGTGCGAGCAGGCTGGCTGTCCTTGGGGGGTGCATGCACGTGGACCGAAGTATGAAACTCACTGGATTGTGTCGAAGGTGGAGCCGCACTCTTATATTCTTAGTAGTGTTTTGGTGAGGCATCATAACCTAACGTCCGCCTTTATAGCCAATCTAATGTATGTAGAGATAGTGGAGAAGAAGAACATGGAGGCCGCACACAACATGCTAGCTATCGAGAAGAAATTCAAGTACATGGTTAGCTACGCGAAGGCGTGGTGTGCGAAGCAGAAATAGTTGGAAAAATGATTCGATTCTTTCGAGGCGGTGTACAATAATCTTCCTTATATGCTTCAGGTGTTGCAGGACAAGAACCCGAGCACGTATATCGCTATGAAGGACAAGCCATCTACAAGGCCACCAGATTTTGCGGTGTTGTAGAGGGCCTTCTAGCTTTTGGTGCGTGCATCGAGGCCCAAGCGGGGCCGTATGGGAGTACGCAGATGCAGAGACGGAGGGTGCTAGGGTGGTGGCGGAGGGGACTGAGGATGCTATTAGGGGCGGTTAGTGCTGGCTGTACACTTATTGTTCATGTACTGCTTACTTTTCCTATTTACTTAGTGATATTTGCAATATTGTGGCGAGCTTAGTTATACTTCTCTTTACGTTGTCCATTTGTTCGATCCATGTCGACGCCCGTACCACTCAATTAATGACAATCGCACCGACGATCGCACCACTCGAATAGTGCACTAAATTGATGGCAACCGCACCGACGTACGAACCATTCGATTACATGCTTAACGACATTGAAAAATACTGTGACCAATAGAGGAGAGTACTACGGTACAACCTTACACGTCATTGCCTATAGGTGGAAGGAGTCTCGTGGTACCCATATGGAGTGTTGTAGAGGGGGCCACCTCGAACGTGGCTGGCCGTCATTGTAGTGACAAGCACATATACAACAAGTGTTCATGCAGCGGCATGTTGGATCGTACAAACTTGCTATGTTGGTGACCTCCTCGTTGCCCTTATCGCGCTCCATATGCTAACGGAGGTCATTGTTGTGCTCTTCAAGACTTTCAATCCGTGCCTCCAGGTCAGCGATTCGCTCCCACAACATATCCACGTACCTCGCAACGTACCATTCATAGGGAGGATCAATCCATCACACGAAGTCGCATTTAGCCATCTGCTAGGAAGGAATGTTAACATCGAAACTCTATTAGTAGTACAACAAAATAGACGATTGCGTACTTGTACCTCGGAGTGTGGGCTTTGGAAGAAACGTTGCTCACCATCCAAATGTCCTTCTGGACACCGCCACCTATCGACTACCGGTAAGTACCAGGTGCAATGTGTTCCCTACTTTTTCTCCTTTAAAGTACACACTAACAATCTCTCCCGTGTATCCACAGTCCCCGGAACACTTATTTGGCTACCGCAAATGGATCGATCTTGAGATCCACCCAGAGGATCGGTGGGCCCTTGACTTCAAGGAGTGGAACGTCAAAAGGTCCTATGAAATCCGGGAGGAGTGCCGCAAGCGCAAGCAAACAGAGCGTATACATCGGGAGACGAAAACCCATCTTGAAGTGTGCATGCGTAGGGAGCGTGAGGCTCATGAGAGGGAGCGCTAGAAAAGAAGGGAAATGGCGGCCAAGGCAAAAGAGGCCAACGAGGAGTTCAACGCCAAGCTCGCAAGGAAATGAAAATGGCCCTCGGTCCACACAGTAGGTCGTATAAGTAGCTGGGTTTGTATCATCCTACATGATGCTCTATGCTATGCATGTAATCAAACCCTACCCTCCGTGTTACTCCCAACTGTACTATGAAATCTATTTTAATTTAGACAAGATTATTTCCTCATCTTTTCGCATTCAATTATTCCCGTAGCACGTCATCCAACAACATTAACAAACCAGTTCTCCTCTATATAGGAATTCCCGATAACATCACAATATCACTTACCCTCTTACTTATCGATCATTCTTATTTCAATCATTCTTAAAAAAAGTTTCATGAATTTTTTTCACTACAACAACATACAACGATCGCAAACTCTTATTGCGAATCCAATAGATTATCTGCTATTCATAATCTACAAAAAATCATAAATGGATTAACCCACACTGCCTCTTATTTGCAGTCACTGCACAACCGAGCGAATACATAGCTCCATAGGTTAGTGTCCAAGAGCAGTTCACTGTAGCTAACATCCGAAGAATGAAAGCTTTAATTGACAACTGGCACCCATAATGCAAACACCATCCCACAGCTTCCCAAACTTCTATGTGTTGCTAAGCATCTTTTGAGCTTTTGCATAACCAAGAATTTTTTTTAAAAAAGCTGCAATCTAGCTTTAGGTGTGTTCTTATTAGCTTCGCAGAAGTTAGAAACCAATATGAATAATTGGTTTCTCGAAGTGACTTCTCCACTCCTCTTATTTCAGTCTTGCTTCGAGGATAAGACAGAGAAATATGAACACATCATGCACCCCACTTCTCTCGCTCCCATCTCGCGCATGCATCTCTCTATCACTTTTCCTACCGCTCGCCCCGTCATCCTAAAAGCCACTTATTTCATCCACTACTATTCATCTTCAGCCAAATGTCATCAGCTGCAACCAAAAGCTACAGTCGTGGCCAATAAGAACACCCCTTAGGACCTATTCGTATTGGCTTTTACTTCTGGCTTCTTCTTAGACAAACTAACAGCCAATACGAACATCTGGCTTTTCGAAACAACTTCTGTACTCCTCTAGCTATCATCTCTCTCCGGGGATAAGGAAGAGAGTCATGGGTGCATCATGCACCAACTCCTCTCACTCCCATCACATGCACATATCACTCTCACTTTTCCCACCGCTCGCGCGCTCCTTCTTAAAATCACTTCATTCAGTCACTACTATCCATTTTCAGCCGAAACCTAATATGAACGTCCCCTTAGCTCCATCCAAGTAGACGCATCTAACCAAGTGGCTCCTTTCTAAATGCTAGCACACATAACAATTCCATTGTTTCTGAACTATTGCCAGTTGGCCATCCAATAAGGATAGTTAACCCCGTCGAAGATCCATGGCTTAGTAGAGTACTTGTTTGAAGCCATAGATCTAAGTCCGGTTAAGATCTATGAAAAGAGCTAACTGGGCCCTGATACCACTTGTAGGACCAGTAATAGGAACAGAGAGAGGGTGAATGGTGTCTTCTCAAATTTTTCCCTAAGTACTAGAATTATTTCACTCGAAAAGCTAGAGAGCTAAGAAAATCATATTTCACAGCTTACAATCAAGCAAAAACCCAAAACACCGAAGATGCACAACACTTCACCTGACCGGTCTAACTGGAGGTGAACATCGGTCTGACCAAGGCAAGCTTGCGGTCTGACCAGCGATTGGTCTGACTAGGCCTAGGAGCGGTTTGACTACTCCCTTGTTTCCAAAACAAAAAATCAGTCTATGTCCAAACTATTTTTGGTGCAAACTTCAAAATTTGTGATCGAATGAGATCAATCTTCTCAAAACCTTGTTGAGGGTTTTAGAAACATATTCCATCCAAGGATTGGGATGATCTTGGCCAAAGTCTGAACCTTTTTTCAAAACATACAAGGCTGCTCTAAAATTGGTAAATCTAAAAAGCTTGAAATACAACTTGCTCATGGGTTAAGATCAACCAAGATAGCTCTATATGTGTTTCCATATGTCACAACAAGAAAAACTAACCAATGAATCAAAACTAAAACTCTCATATCAAGGATTCTCAAGAAGGACTCCAAAACATTCAAGAACTGGGAACTTCAAGAACTTGCAAACTATAGCATCTAGATAGATAAAATTTGATCTACATGAGTCATCTCTATCACTTACACGTCCTTGGCATCAGCAAAATCAAGAAGGGGAGAGGAGGCAAAGAACTGGCAAGAACAAAAGCAAATCAACCAAGACAAGAGGGATTCATGAGAAATAAATAACCTAAATTATATTGCTAATTAAGGATAAAAATTTGACAGCTACTTTATGAGGAGGACAAAAGAGCGCACCACAACACTCATCCTTCTCTCTCAACCCTAGCCCTAACTCAAGAATGGTTAGAATGGTTAACATGCAGCCCCATCAACTAAATAGATGAAGCAATCAGCCTACATCTAACCTTAATAGATACTATCTATTACACAATTGGGAAAATTTTGTTAACCCCACACCACATGGGTTTACACATACACTTAATTCATGCATGCTTTTTAAAGCACATGAGCTCAAACTCGCTAAATCTTTAAACTTTGATCTACTTGGTCTTCTCAGCATCACCTTGATCTAAACCACTTTCCTAAGCTCCGTGGTTTTGATTCAGCGAAGTTTCAGGTATTTAGCAAACTACCAAAATACCCTCTTCTTGACCCGATCTTCATCTTTCCTTGCAAGCAATCATCATGCTCGTCACGTGTAGGTGTACCAATGGCTTGCTATGCATCGACAAGTCTCTCCTGCCCTGATTCTACTGGAGCATGTCTCACTTGGACCGATCAAACCACTTGGTGTAACCTGTCGCTCGAACCTTCCCTTTAACCTTCCTTGGTTTCCCTGTGCCATGCATGAGCTTAACCATCTCTCCTGATATTTTTGACCGTTATAGATCTCAGCTCCTCCATGAGCTCAATGCTAATCCTCATCGTTGACCATAGTTGACTCGAAACCTACTGCACATCCAAAAATAAATAAATCATTTTCAAACACAAGTTCTCCACAACTTGACCCATGTTAACCTAAACATATTTCATGCAACATGAAATCACTGACCTAGGTCTAAACTACTTAATCCATGACGCAATTCCCAAATTTTAAACTCTACTGTCGAGAAACACACCTGTTCGGTCAGACCGCTGGGCCTAGCTAGTCTAACCGCTGAGCATGGCCAGTCAGACCGCTAGGCACAGCCACTCTAACCGGTTCCATTGGTCTGGCCGATCAGCCAAGCCGATCACACCGCCAAGACTGAACCTGATAGAAAATTATAGATCTTTTGTAAATTTAAAATTTAACTTCTCAAATATTGATAATAATATATTATAATTAATTATGAATATTCTCACATGATCCCTCATATTGCATCGACAATGATTAGGAATCATTGCACACCATGCATGCAGATGCGGGTGCGCAGGTTAGATCAGCCGGCCGGCCACTATCTAGAGCACCTAGGACAGTCCGATCGATTCTTCAGCACACGTGCTAGTAAGCAAAACCAAATTAAGGTAGGTTCCACGTAGAATGCGAAAAGCTTGCATGATTTCTATGGGAGAAATTTTAACTGTTTTTACCTGAAAATCTTTGAAAATTCCTGTTCTAAACAGGCTCTAACTAATTCTCTCTTAGAGATAGTCCGTGCCCTTTTTCTTTTGTTTTGCCGTTTCCTTCTTCCGCAGGAATGGCTAGTGCCAGTGGTGGATCTAGGTCTAGAGCTGGCAGAGCTTCAGTTTGGATTTAAGATCAAAAATCCATTACAAAATTTAAAAAAAAAAACACCATACATATAATGAATACCATCCATGATCCTCTAGCCCGGCCCGGGGCGTTGCAGATGGGGACAACCTTATGGTCCTTATCCACTGGAAATCCTCAATTGCAACAGACGTTCTTACTAAATGATATTCCCGGAAGATATTTTGGAGGTATTTTAGGGCTTGCATCAGTGACAGGACAGCCCTGTCCTCTAAGCTCATACATATGCCGTAAAGTAATGCAAAGTGCATGTAAATGCATGGCATTCGATACATGGAGTTAAGGATATGCTTTTGACAACAAGCCGGTCAAAGGGCGCCCTGGCCCTGCATGCATGCATGCTTGCTGAGTAAGCGGTGGAGCACTGGGTATGCATATCATCAGAACAGTGATTTATGATTTGTTAACTGTCGTTTGACCCTACCATGATGCTACCTTTTCCATTATTGGATCGATGCTGATCTTGATGTGAATGTGATCGATGCTGATCTTGATGTCAATGTGAGACGTCTATGGGTTTAATTTGTCAGGTTGGAAGCACTGGAGGAGCATGGCACCCTGCGGTGGCTCGACTATTAAGAAATGCTGAAGTCTATTCCTAAATCCTAATTATCGTGATATTCCTAAATCCTAATTATCGTTAGACCATATAGTAGCAGCTCTATAAAAATAATGAGTATTTGATATTAGTTGTACCTTGTTTTTATCATTTCAGTTTGATTTTTATGAATTTGAATTTTAACATGTCCATCTCCGGTAGCATCATCGATCCAACTAGCCTGGGGTGGTGGTCTGACCGCTGTCCGGCTATGGTCAGACCAGCCCATGGCGACTGTCTAACATTGCTGGTGGTCCAACAGGCGTTTGGGTTGTGGTCTGATAGGCTGTAGTGGCAGTCTGACAGGAGAGCGGTAGTACTGGCTCTTTGTTGGCGGTAGCTATTTTCAGAGAGGTCCTCATTGAGTAGCGAGTTATTTTTTAGGAGTAGTCTGACTGACCTTGTTATGATGGTCTGACTAGCTTAGTGGCCACAGTCAGACCGGCTCCTATTTCTGAGAGGAGTTGATTTTTAGTTATTTCTTGTGGTGTTAGTCACGACTGGAGCCTATGCAGTATTAGTCATGGGGTTTCCGTGCAAGGGTTTGTCATGACGTAAGTTCATATATATATTTTACTAATTGAGAGTCAAGTGCATGATATTTATGTTCGGATCAATTGCTTTGTTTTTGTTGTGCAGGTGCTAGATGATTGCTATGGCCAGCAGCAACACCAAGGCTTGGTAGCCGTGGTGTGTCGTGTAAGTCCAGGTGGAGCATCATCTCAGCTGAGAAGCATAGGAGAAAGACAAGGATATTGAGGAGCCAATGCGTTCACGTGGTGTGCTAATTGGACTTGTGTGTTTCAAGTGCTAACGTTTATCGGAGCAGGCGTATGATCTTTGTGGCAAGGCATTGGGCATCACGGACTATGTTGTAATGCGGTGTGTTGTTGGACTCGAGCGTTTTAGGTGGTGATGGTCTCAGCGCAGGCATACAATCCAACCGATGAGGTGTTGGGCATCACATCTTTGAGAAGACCGATGGGTGTTAATTTGGGAAATTATCTAATACCGGGTAAAGTGGCGGTTTGCTAAACCGCAGTGTTGGCCTAAGTGGTTTAGATCACATCTTTGTGGATTGAATGTCTTATCAGACTTGTGGAGCCTTTAGGAAGTCATGCTTTGAAAAGCATGCAGGTGTGTGTAATTCAAACCTGTTTGTGTGTAGGTTGCTAGATTTTCCTAAATGTAAGTGGTGTGATCCACTAAGGAGTGACTGGTTGTTAGGGTTAAGTTAGAGGTGAGGAGCCTCTACTGTATAAACCCTTGTGTTGAGAGAGAGAAGGCTCTCCAAGAACTGTAGGGTTAGGGTTTCCTTGAGTGTGTGTTAGCCTTAGAGCTCTGCTATCCTGAGGGATTGGTTGTAAAATTTTTCTCTCCAAGTGAAATAAACATCTAAAGTTTGCCCAAGTGAGAGGTGATTTGGGCGATTTGCTCTTGTGAGTGATTTGGCATGAATTCGTGATGTGGTCTAACTTGCTATGATATGTGAGAATCCATCTAAAGTCACATAGATCATCTATGACTCATGAGCAAGTGCAGATCGAGGTTCCCTTCTTTATTTGGTTTTGGTGAAACTCTCCGTATTTTGGATAAAGGTTAGAACTTTAGCATCGATCTTCACGATCCACGATTGAAATAGGTTTCTAACATCCTAGGGAATGTTTGTGCAAAGTTTCACTACATTTAGATCAGTGCTTTGAGAGTTAGATATTTTCTTGGAGCGTTTGTAGTGTTGATTGAACTATTTCTATAGTCAGAGAAAAATCTGCAAGGACCTAAGCGGTCTGACAAGTGCATAGTCATACCGAAGAGATTGCAGTGGGGCGGTTAGACTAGCATGCTAATATGGTATGCCATAGGACATGGGTGTTTCGAGTGATGTCGGCCATAGGACTAGATTGTAGGGGTGTGTCAATTGGACTTGTGCGTTTCAAGTGGTGACGTTCCTCGGAGTAGGCCTACGATCTTGGCGGCAACACGTTGGGCATCACGGACAATGATGTAATACGGTATGCCATAGGACATGGGTGTTTCGAGTGATGACGGCCTCAGTGTAGGCGTACAATCTTGGTAACGATACATTTGGCATCGCATCTCCGTGAAAACCGTTGGGTGGTAATTTGAAAAACGGTTTTGCTATTGCAAAGGCGACTGAAATTTTTTTATCTCTCAGTCACTTGAAGTTGCACTCTCAATCAACTAAAATTGCAGCCCTCCAAAGCAACAGCAACTTCAGGTGATTCAGAGTGCAACTAAAGTTACACTTAGTTGCACTCAATCAATCAAGTTGCAGCCCCTCCAAAAAATTAACTACAATTTTAGTTGATTGAGAGTGCAACATCAAATGACTGAGAGATTGAAGGACCGAACTGGCAACCAGAGGGGGGGTGAATGGTGCCTTAAAAATTCTCCCACAATTAAACCTAATCTTTTTCTCTGATAGCTAAAGAGCTATGAAGAAGAAGATTGATTGCTTACTGAGGAACAGAGAGATCAGAGAATAACTGCAGCTAACCGAGAGCAAAGAAATCGAGAAGAGAACCGGTCGAAAAGTCACCGTATTCATTTGACTTTCTGCGTGGTCGAACGCCAACTCGTGGTCGATCGAGCCAAACGGACTATAGCTATCGGTTCTCGGGCGAACACACGTGGTCGCCGACCAACGGTGGTCGAACTACCGATGTGGTAGAAACCGAGCAGAGGCGTCAAGCGTCGGCCCTGGTCGAGCTCTTGCTGAAAACAAAGAGAGAGAAATCAAAGCGGAATAAAGTCCTCTGCCGAGAGAGAAATGAGAGTCTGCGGTCGAAAGTCGACTTCAGATAAATCCGCCGTGGTCGAAACCACATCCGAGAGAATCGATCAAGCCGAAAACAAACAAAGAAGCAAGACGCCATCGCCGCAACCACCAACGGAAATTGCCATGGTCGTAAGAACGAAACAATGAATACTCGTTGTCGGGCGCCGACCATAAAGCAAGAATTTGAAGAACTTTTGTTCGAGAGATCCAAAACGCATGAAACTTGAAACCTAGTAAGCATGAGATCTCTAGAAGTGAATTTACCAAGAATCTCCAAAGACTTCATAACGGTCGAGAGAACAAAGAAAGTCGAAATCCTAAACAGAGAGCTTCAGTGAAGTTTACTGAAACAATTTCTCTCGATTTGTTCTTTGCTCTCGGAATGGTCTTGCCAACTAGCCTTGAGACATATTCCCGCTCGAGCAAATCAAATATAAGCCAACTCTAAAAGGAAATACGAAGGAACTAAGAATGAAGAGATGGCAAATAAATCAATGAAAGCATCTCAAGAACGACCTCTCAACCCGGATCACAAACACGCACCCATCTCATATATAAACTCTAACAAGTACAGAGAGATGAGTCCTCTCAAATCATAACACGGGAGGTTTCTGCAACCACTCCCCCTGGGAGGACAAGCTCTACCCTAGAGCTAAACACACGACAAACTCCCACGGAGGGAGAGGCGGCGCCTTCAAGGCCCAAATGACCAACTCAAACATTCTCGTGCCTCCCTCTCCCTTTATAGCCTCACACCGAGACTAACCCTAATGGATCCATCCATTAGTCCACACTGGGATAACCCAGAAACCCCACCTAACACCGGTTTTAATACTCACTTTGCCCGCTAACTCAAATGCTTTGCTCGCTATCCCAACAGACCGCACTTTGCCCGTTAGCTCCAACAGAATCCATCGCTTTCAGAGACACAGCTTCCCTTTGCAGCCTTTGGCCATTTCTCCAAAATGCCACTCTGCTGCCTTCCCGGAAGCTTCCTCCACCGCTTTGCTGTCCATGCTGTCAGCCCACCTGGCACGACACGTCCTCTTCGGCTTCCACGTCGTTCTGGACCTCAACATCTCCTATGTCTAGTCCCGACCTCTAAGCCTCACCAAGACATGTCTCCCAAGACTGCAACCGACCGATCGGACCTCCGACTCCTCCGAGTCTAGTCTCGGTCTATTCCGCCGCACACGACCGCACCCAACCTCCTCGACTGCCTCGACCTCGGCTCCTCCCCGAGCCTAGTCCCGTCCTCCTCGTTGTTGCCCGTCGTGCTCGGCTCTGCAGTTCAGCTCGGTTCCTCGCCTCCCTCCGCAACCACCTCACCACCTCGATCATCTTCTGCGTCTCCGATCGTCGGACCTCAACACCTCCCGTGCCTAGTCCCGATCCTCCCACGCTCACCATGAAATAGCTCAAGTCCTGCACCACACGATAAGCAAACCATCACATAGCACCGCACAATACACATGACCATCACTCGGCACAAGTATCACAAAGACAACACCGGTCGAAATCCCTACGACCACCGAAGCACAAGACAAGAAGTGGTCAAAACCCCGAAGACTTCCCTCGCTCTTCGACCACACGGCATGTCGTCACGACCATCACAAAGCTCGTTACGACCATGCGACACAAGCCACGACCATCGCTAGCTTGCTACGACTTTATCGCACAAAGTCTAGACCTCATACGAGCACTCTGTTGCACCAACCAGAGACACTCGAGCCCATCAGAACCTTCTTGTAGCCTACGACCGCACAATCTCGCTACGACCACCACGTAGCTTGCTACGACCACCGCTCAAACAGAGAAACCAAACTCGCACCGCTCAACCCGAGCTCAAGTCTTTGCACGAATTTAGACTTGTCAAAATGCTGTCAAAATGATGAACAAACTAGTCCACAAGGTCCATGACACCGTACAAACCCATACGACAAAACCCAAATAAATCGACCACTTCCGGAGGTCATACGACCGGTTCAAAGATCGCCAATCGACCACGATCGTCCCGCCGATAACGTGGTCGAACTCCGCTCCGACCACGCCATTTCTCGCGTTAACGTGATCGTAATCGGGTGCACAACGTGGTCGATAACCGGGCGTTACAACGTGGTCGAGCCACCGAGGGCACAACGTGGTCGAACCACCAAACGCATAACGTGGTCGAACCACGAGCACCGCAACGTAGTCGTGACCCACGCGCCAACGTGGTCGCACGCTCCTACCGGTGGCTCTCGACCATGTCCAATGTGGTCGTAATGGCCTCGTGGCCTCCGACCACGCCCGAGTGGTCGTAATCACCACGCCGCGGTCGCACTCCCAACGTGGTCGAACCACCGAGCACCGAAATGCACCAACGTGGTCGATGTCGAATGTCACAATCGTGGTCGAGCTTGAGCGCCACAACGTGGTCGACTTACCGAGCAATCGACTACCCACCATGACCACATAGTCGTAAACCCCACCACGACTACCGACTACGACCAACGTGTCGTAAACTCCCTACCGCTTCCGATTACCTTCAACGTGGTTGTACGCCACCGACCACGGTCAAGGTGGTCTTAAACTCTTCCGACCACGCTCAATTTGCTCGCAGTGGTCGTAAACCCTAGCGCCGATCGCCGACCACGGTCAAATCTTCCGAGGGCTCCACAACGTGGTCGTATAAGCTTCCGATCACTCGTACGCCGCTCGATCGCAACCCGATACTCAGCAACGTGGTCGTATGCTACCCGGTAGACTTCCGATCACGTTCAAACATGGTCGTACGGCCACTGCGTAGTCGTAAATCTCCTGCCGACCTCCGACCACGCCCAAAATGATCGTGACAAGATGGGACAAGTCGTACCGACTTCATTTCGCCCGAGTTAAGACTTTGCAATAAAGCCCAAAACAAACTCAATTTTCCTTCAAACAACAACAAATACTCATCACAAAGATGGGATCATCTCCACATGATCTCTCAATCTCCCTTGATGAGTATATTGACAAACACCAAAAATATGAAGTTGAGTTTGTAGAAGCCGACATGGTCCAAGGAAAGAAAATGAAATTATGACCATGTCGACAGAAGGAATACTAGAGCAACACATAAAGAGCAAATTGATCTCCAAAGCTCTAGCGAGTTCCCGAATCGCGAAAATTTTCTTTTTATTATTTTTTCAATCTATTCTCCCCTTTGGCAATAAACACATCAAGTATACAAGAGAGAAAAAGTCATGATGATGGATGAAATGGTGATTTGATTATTCAAAGTATGCAGAGCCATGAGAATTATCCAAAATGACCAAAATGTATTACACCAAGCCATAACATACAAGTATGCTACAAGGATCATGACTACGTATGTAAAGTGAAGCTAAGCAAAATAAGGTATAATCTGAATTTTAATTGAAGTGCTTAGCAAGTCAAGTCAAACAAGATTTTAGTCTAGCTAATGATATCCACAAATGATGCAAGCCATGTCAATAATCTAAATGGAATCAAGAAGCTAGTGTTGAGCAAACTAGAGTGCTATTTGTTCAAGAATGATACAATTGTTGAAGTACATTGAACATTTTTAGCAATTGAGCACATTTGATATTTTTTTTTAGAGATAACATGGTTGTTTTCAACCATCTTTTTATTCAGCCATGTGCTAGACCTCAAGCCTTATGCGATCATTCCAAGCGAGAAGCTTAAGGAAATGATCTTGGTCATCCAAAACTCCCCTGAGTTCATGCCTTGTGCAATGGCAAGCCGTCTCATGAGAAAGAATTGGTGAGATCGGTTTTTCGCACAAAGAGATCTTTTGCTTTTAATAGATTGTACTAACTTATGTGTCATCAAGAACCTAATATAGCTCAATCTATTGCTCAACAATGATTCAAGACTCAACTCAGCCTATTTGACATGGCAAGAATCATAAAAAGATAACACAAGGCTGACTAGTCTCAAATATGAACAAGACATGAATTAGGTCAAATTTGGCATTTTAATTAACCTATCATGGCAAAGACTTGACTACACATATAAAGTCATGATCGATTAGCAATGGAGCACAAATCATGGCAAGGTGTAAAACATTGTAAGCATGTCATAACCGGATAATAATCAAGGCTCAATGTAGTTATATTACAATGCAGAATGCAATGCAGAAAATCCAGCTCCCCCTCAACATGTGATGCAGCTTTTAGTTCAAGTTGAGTTAAGTCAAATTTAAGCTCCAGAAGCTCCCAAAAGAACTCCCCAACCAAAGCAATAAACAAGAAGCTGGTAAAGAGAGGAGAAAACAGGCAGTCCTTAAAGCATAGATAAGAGTAAGAAGTCTAACTAGACGAGAGAAATGCTCTAATCTATGCTAGGAGGACTAACCCAAATGCACCCGATGCAAAGGCAACAAAAAAAATGAGAACAGAGCAAGATAAATGAATAAAGCAAGAAACACGTAAACTCCTTCTCACAATAGTCCATAAGGATAAACCACCCTAAGCTCTCCCTGAAACATAGCCCGAACAGACAGAAAGACTCCAACTCCCCCTAGAGAAGGCAAATTGAGAAGAACCAAGAAATTTGGCACAAAATCCAGAAAGAGAAGGTTCTAGCTCAAGGAGGTGATTCCCAAACACATCCTATCCTCATGGTCTCTAGTCTATAACCTCATACCACGGGGCAAAAAGCACACTATGTCAATGCAAAAGACTCTAGTGGCCAAGAAAAAGTTCAATCTAGGTAGAAGAGAATCCTAGAGAACCAAAGCCCAAACTAGGTAGTAAATAATCCTAGAGAACCATTTGGATGAGAGGTGTGAATGAGACAACATCACCTAGAGTTGGCTCCTCTCGTCCAAAAAGACCCTTCCTACCACTAGAAGACATATACTATGCAAAGCCAAGTGGCGGAAGCGAGCATCGAAAATCATAAGGAGAACCAACCTTTGTAGTAGTTGCTCGGTTGTTTAAGCCGTAGTCGTAAATGAGTCCGGTCATTGCGCCCTGGTCAAGTCGTAACACGAGTTCGGCCGAGGGTCCGCACCATGGTCATGGTTCCTGACGTGGTCGTAATGACCGTGGAGTGGTCGAACAACAGTATCACTCTCCCTCCCCGCAGCTTAATCATGGGGAACAATCGGTGTCCTAGTACTGGGGTAAATGATATACAACATGGAACCAAGATCGAGACAAATGATAACAACAAGAGCATCACTAGTATTAAAGACATAGAACACATGAGAACACGCACCGCCATAAGCTCAATCTAGCCCTCATCAAAAGCATCTAGAACAAAGAAGCCTAGAGCCACCCAATACTAGAAGAAGCTTGTGACCTAACCACAAATCTCATGATATCTAAGCATAAGCACGACTAATGCTACCAAGATGTCATACAATTTATTTCATGCCATAACATCAATAAGATCAAAGTATACAAGCATCACAATAAATCACAACCATACACATAGCGTATGACAGAGCAATCACGTAGCATATGCTAGCATGGATAAAAGCATGTATACTAGAAAAGATACAAAGGCATGAATAAACGCACCATCATGACACAAAGAAACTATCCAAGATATACTCAAGCTCATACCGTCCATACATATGCATACATCATGTAGACATACAACATGGCAAATCAACATCATGAAAAGTATGCTAACATGTATAAATAATGATGAATGAACATAAGGAGCAAGATATGAACCATGATAGATACTACAGAGCACAAGGTCATGATGATACTTGACTTCTAATGCACACATTCTACTTAGCTCATGAAGTCAAGTCAAAGCTTAAGCATGTAACAAATACAACAAGGTACATGGATACTTAAGCGACATACACATAAAGGCATGACATGAAAGCATTGAGAGAAAACATGCGTTATGGTACAAGTGAGCACATGAACAAGAACAACATGCCAATATGGTCAAACATGAGTATAAGAGCATGAAGGTATAGAGTAGCTCACAAAGTAGGTGGAGACGCCAAACGTGAAGGTACATGCCTCTTGGAGGCCATGAAGTGGAGAACCAACAAATGTTCTAGTCACGTGATGAAGCAGAAGACTAAAATCCATTCGATCCCATGTTCTCCATCCAACGTCTGGACACCTACAAAAAAAACAAGAACAAAGTGCCCAAGTCTTGGATCCCAAGTGGTTAGAAAGCAGATGCTTGAACCCAAGACTTGACACACGGCCACTCAGCAAAAAAAAAGAGTGGTCGTTACGTACTACGACTACGGTCGAGAAGAAATGAACGTGGTCGTAGCACGAGGCGTGAGTTTTGAATGACTACACCGAGAGATGTGATCGCTGGTCATTACAACCTCGACCGGGAATTGCGGTGTGGTCGTAAGTCGCTTATGACCACGGCAATCGAGCGGCGTGCTCGTAACCAGCGATCGTGATCGTGGGGACTTTCGACCACGGTAACAAGCGGAAGTGTCCGCCGGCAGATATGGTCGTATGCAGCTACGACTATGTCGAGAAGCCGAAGTTGTGGTCGTAAGGCATTACGACTATAACGACGACACGCAGAGGAACTCGCCATCGCACTCTAGTAAGCTCATACTCCTCTACACAAGTGCGGTGAGTCAAAGTTTTAATTTCTCATTTGCGATTTTAACATTCAAGTAGAGAAATTAAATTTTCACCGCTCTGAGAAAGACTCACAACCTACACATGAGAAATGAGATTTCAACCTAGCAATAACAATCTAGCAATTTATAATCTAGGCACCTCACAATATCTCAAGAGCAAGTATATTCATCTTGGACAAGGCCAAGGTCATAATAAGTTTTACCTTGCTCATGATAAGTCGACGCGTCCTTATCATTATTATCCGTGTGTTCTCCAAGGCTTTCTCCTTCCGGCACTTGATTAACCAAAGGACAAGAATGTACCACAAAGCTCACACTTGTGGTTTCTTGCAAATAAAATCATCCTCTAGCCGAAATCAAGCCTCTTGTCTCAAAGGACATCAATAGCAAAACCACCCCAGTAAGATTCAAAGAAAAGTTCACAAGATTCCCTACTAGTTGCCAAGCTCCAGATCGGTTAAGATCAAATCTGAGCCAACCTCGCTCGATACCAATTGAAGGACCGAATCGGCAACCGAGGGGGGTGAATGGTGCCTTAAAATTCTCCCACAATTAAACCTAATCTTTTCTCTCGATAGCTAAAGAGCTATGAAGAAGAAGATTGATTGCTTATCGAGGACAGAGAGATCGAGAATAACCGCAGCCTAACCGAGAGCAAAGAAATCGAGAAGAGAACCGGTCGAAAAGTCACCGTATTCATTTGACTTTCTGCGTGGTCGAACGCCAACTCGTGGTCGATCGAGCCAAACGGACTATAGCTATCAGTTCTCTGGACGAACACACGTGGTCGCTGACCAACAGGTGGTCGAACTACCGATGTGGTAGAAACCGAGCAGGCGCTGCCGCCGGGCCACGGTCGAGCTAACGCTTGAAAACAAAGCAGAGAGGAAATCAAAGCAAGAATGAAAGTCCTCTCGAGAGAGAAATGAGAGTGCGGTCGAAAGTCGACTTCAGATAAATCTGCCGTGGTCGAAACCACATCCGAGAGAATCGCATCAAGCCGAAAATGAAACAAGCAGACGCATCGACCGCAATGACCAACGACGAAATTGCCATGGTCGTAAGAACGAAAACAATGAATACTACTTGTCGGGCGCACGACCGCAAAGCAAGAATTTGAAGAACTTTTGTTCGAGATCCAAAACGCATGAAACTTGAAACCTAGTAAGCATGAGATCTCTAGAAGTGAATTTACCAAGAATCTCCAAAGACTTCATAACGGTCGAGAGAACAACAAAGTCGAAATCCTAAACAGAGCTTCAAAGGAAGTTTACTGAAACGAATTTCTCTCGATTTGTTCTTTGCTCTCGGAATGGTCTTGCCAACTAGCCTTGAGACATATTCCCGCCTCGAGCAAATCAAATATAAGCCAACTCTAAAAGGAAATACTAAGAACTAAGAATGAAGAGATGGCAAATAAATCAATGAAAGCATCTCAAGAATGACCTCTCAACCCGGATCACAAACACGCACCCATCTCATATATAAACTCTAACAAGTACAGAGATGAGTCCTCTCAAATCATAACACGGAGGTTTCGCAACCACTCCCCACAGGAGGACAAGCTCTACCCTAGAGCTAAACACACGACAAACTCCCACGGAGGGAGAGGCGGGCGCCTTCAAGGCCCAAATGACCAACTCAAACATTCTCGTGCCTCCCTCTCCCTTTATAGCCTCACACCGAGACTAACCCTAATGGATCCATCCATTAGTCCACACTGGGATAACCCGTAAACCCCACCTAACACCGGTTTTAATACTCACTTTGCCCGCTAACTCAAATGCTTTGCTCGCTATCCCAACAGACCCGCACTTTGCCCGTTAGCTCCAAGAATCCATCGCTTTCAGAGACACAGCTTCCTTTGCGCCTTTGGCCATTTCTCCAAAATGCCACTCTGCGCCTTCCCGAAGCTTCCTCCACCGCTTTGTCGTCCATGTTGTCACCACCGGCACGACACGTCCTCTTCGGCTTCCACGCTGCTCGACCTCAACATCTCCTATGTCTAGTCCCGACCTCTAAGCCTCACCAAGACATGTCTCCCAGTACTGCAACCGACCGATCAGACCTCCGACTCCTCCAGAGTCTAGTCTCGGTCTATTCCGCCGCACACGACCGCACCCAACCTCCTGACCGTCTGGACCTCAGCTCCTCCCTGAGCCTAGTCCCGGTCCTCCTCGTTGTTGCCCGTCGTGCTCAGCTCTGGCAGTTCGGCTCGGCCTCGCCTCCGGCGCAACCACCTCACCACCTCGATCATCTTGGCGTCTCCGATCGTCTGGACCTCAACACCTCCATGCCTAGTCCCGATCCTCCCACGCCTCACCATGAAATAGCTCAAGTCCCGCACCACACGGACAAGCAAACCATCACATAGCACCGCACAATACACACGACCATCACTCGGCACAAGTATCACAAGACAACACCGGTCGTAAATCCCTACGACCACCCGAAAGCACAAGACAAGAAGTGGTCAAAACCCTGGAAGACTTCCCTGCTTCCTTCGACCACACAGCATGTCGTCACGACCATCACAAAGCTCGTTACGACCATGCAGACACAAGCCACGACCATCGCTAGCTTGCTACGACTTTATCGCACAAAGTCTAGACCTCATACGAGCACTC
The DNA here is from genome assembly GCA_036346245.1 of Bonia amplexicaulis. Classification (NCBI taxonomy): domain Eukaryota; kingdom Viridiplantae; phylum Streptophyta; class Magnoliopsida; order Poales; family Poaceae; genus Bonia; species Bonia amplexicaulis. The sequence continues at coordinate 20,021,033 of CM070747.1, read as the reverse complement.
GTTGCACCAACCGAGACACTCGAGCCCATCGTAACCTTCTTGTAGCCTACGACCGCACACAATCAAGCTACGACCACCACGTAGCTTGCTACGACCACCGCTCAAACAGAGAAACCAAACTCGCACCGCCAACCCGAGCTCAAGTCTTTTGCACAGAATTTAGACTTGTCAAAATGCTGTCAAAATGATGAACAAACTAGTCCACAAGGTCCATGACACCGTACAAACCCATACGACAAAACCCCAAATAAATCGACCACTTCCGCAGGTCATACGACCGGTTCAAAGATCGCCAATCGACCACGGTCGTCACAGCCGATAACGTGGTCGAACTCCGTTCCGACCACGCCATTTCTCGCTAACGTGATCGTAATCGGGGCACAACGTGGTCGATAACCGGGCGTTACAACGTGGTCGAGCCACCGAGGGCACAACGTGGTCGAACCACCAAACGCATAACGTGGTCGAACCACGAGCACCGCAACGTAGTCGTGACCCACGCGCCAACGTGGTCGCACGCCCTCGGTGGCTCTCGACCATGTCCAATGTGGTCGTAAATGGCCTGGTGGCCTCCGACCACGCCCGTAGTGGTCGTAATCACCACGCCGTGGTCGTACTCTAACGTGGTCGAACCACCGAGTGCCAAATGCACCAACGTGGTCGATGTCGAATGTCACAATCGTGGTCGAGCTTGAGCGCCACAACGTGGTCGACTTACCGAGCACCGACCACCGACCATGACCACATAGTCGTAAACCCCACCACGACTACCGACTACGACCAACGTGTCGTAAACTCCCTACCGGCTTCCGATTACCTTCAACGTGGTTGTACGCCACCGACCACGGTCAAGGTGGTCTTAAACTCTTCCGACCACGCTCAATTTGCTCGCAGTGGTCGTAAACCCTAGCGCCGATTGCCGACCACGGTCAAATCTTCCGAGGGCTCCACAACGTGGTCGTATAAGCTTCCGATCACTGTGACGCCGCTCGATCGCAACCCGATACTCAGCAACGTGGTCGTATGCTACCCGGTAGACTTCCGATCACGTTCAAACATGGTCGTCTGCCACTGCGTGAGTCGTAAATCTCCTGTCGACCTCCGACCACGCCCAAAATGATCGTGACAAAGATGTGGACAAGTCGTACACGACTTCATTTCGCCCGAGTTAAGACTTTGCAATAAAAGCCCAAAACAAACTCAATTTTCCTTCAAACAACAGTCAAATACTCATCACAAAGATGGGATCATCTCCACATGATCTCTCAGAGATAAAAAAATTTCAGTCGCATTTGCAATAGACACTCCCTTTGAAAAATTATCCAATACCGGGTGGAGTGGCGGTTTGCTAAACTTTGGCACTAGCTTAAGTGATTTAGGTTACGTCTTTATGGATTGAATGTCTTATCGGGCTTGTGGAGCCTTTAGGATTTAGGTCACGTCACCTATATCATCTAGGACTCACGAGCAAGAGCAAATCGAGGTTTTTCTCTTTTACCTGGTTTTGGTGCAACTCTCCGTGTTTTGGATAAAGGTCAAAATTTTGGCATAGATCTTCATGATCCAGGAATGAAATAGGTTCCTGACATTATAGAAAGTGTTTGTGCCAAGTTTGACTGCATTTGGATCAATGATTTGAGAGTTAGATATTTTCTTTAATCATGTGTAGTACTGATTGTATTGTTTCTACGGCAAGCGATCAGACCGCAAAGACCCAGCGATCAGACCAGTGCACGATTGTACCAGGGCAGTCAGATCGGCACGCTAGGTGTTCAACCACAAGCTGATCAGACCGACGTCTTGCTTGCAGTCAGACCGGTTTGGGACAGGGAGTCCAGTAGATTTTGGCTTTTGGCGTTGTGAGCTTGTGAATTGGGTTTCAGTTGCTTGTTGTCGATATTTGGTGAAAGATTTTGTTAAAGTGATTCACCCCTCTGACTCGCTATAATTATATATCTAGGTTAATGTGTTGGTAAAACGAGCTCATGGTGTTCTCATGCATCTTTTGTCATTGTCGCAGACACATCTAGTGATGCCCAAGACTTTTTTTTTTTTCTGAACGACAGTGAGCACGGGTGAGTCAAATACATATGAGTGAGGATTGATTGCATTGACGGGTACCACAGGAAGGGGAGCCTCATTTTCCTCCCCTGATGTCCAATCTTGATGGCGAACGAGCGGGGCACTTATTGTTTCTTCGACCGACGCCCATGAAGCGATCGCGTTCCATCCAGTTCAATCCAAACAAAATCAATCGCACTCGAGATTTCAGAAAACTCTAGAAGCACTCGTCAAGTGGGTTTTTTTGAAAAAAATATGTAGTTAGACATTACCATTGACTTAGTGCAAAGATAGGTATAAACTTTTCGCGTGAGCCGTTCAATCGATACGGGGATAAGCAGGGGCGGATCTGATTGAGTTCATGGGTGTTCAGCTGAACACCCAAAAGTTTTGACCAAAAATCCATTATATATTAAGTATATTATACGTGTATATGAGTTGGTATTCTCAAATTGATGAATCAATGTCTCATTCGCTCGGCGCTCGCAGCACGCGGCGTGAGGTGTCTGGCGTCACACCTCAATGCTGGCCTGGCCCTATTTTGGCACTTTGGCCCATCAGTGATCATTGATCGGCCCATCTGCCCATGAAAAAGAAACCCAAAGAGACAAGAGAGCATTGTCACCCCCTGACCTAGACACCCATCCCCTGATCCCCAGCTCCATCACAAGATTCGGGCGGTGCGGCGGCGGCGCCCAGCTTCGTGGTCCAGTCGGCGGCGGTCCAGAGCGGCGGGGTCGGGCGGGGCCAAGGCGACATCAGTGGGTCACGGCATGGCCGGCTAGCCTAGTCGGTGACTCACCGCGCTCGCCACCTCGCCGCCTCCGCCTCCGCTCCGCCGCGACCGCGCCTCGCCACCTCCGCCCGGCTAGATCTGGGCTCTCCGGCCTTGGCTCCGTGCCAGCCCGGCCGCACGACCGGACGGTAACGCCCGCCTCGGTCTCCGGCCCTCCGCTCGCCGCATCCCACGACCGGCGACCACGACCACACTAGCCACGGCGCGCCTTGCCATCCGCTCCGCGCCTCAGTGGTAGCTCGCCGAGCTCGGCACGGCGGCATCATGGCGACGACCGGCCGACCGGGACCGGCGCGCTGCCATGCCTCGTCGCCTCCCCGCCTCCGCCCGCCGGCCCTCGGCCGCTCCGCCCTCCGCCCGCCGCCACCACGGATCGCGTCGGCTCTGGCTCCGGCGACCGGTGAATAGTTGTACTTAACAGGTTTGGTGTTTCTGGATCTTAGCTCAAACAACTTAACAAGTTTAGTACAACTCAACTCATTTTGGAGATTAAGAAAGCTTGCTGCCTTGTCTTTCTCAAACAATAAGTTGTCTGTCACAGATGGAGAAATCAGTAAATCCACATTACCCTTAATGCCTGAACTCTTGTTATTAGAACTTGCATCTTGCAGTATGACAACAATTCCAAGCTTCTCGATGCATGTTGAATATATTAGTCAATTGGACCTTTCGTGCAACCAAATTCATGGGACTATACCCAAATGGATATGGGAGACATGGGACCATAGCCTCATGTGTCTGAATCTTTCACACAACATATTCACGATATGCAACTCACTTCATATGTTCTCCCAAACAATGCTCGATATCTCTTTATCTCGGTTTGGTGGGCTCTGGGCGGATCCCGATGCCAAACCCATTGACAATCGTTAGCATTTTTGATCAAGTCTTGGATTATTCAAATAATAGATTCTCTTCTGTTATGTCAAACTTCACTTCTTACCTTAGCCAAACTAGTTAATTGGTTATTTGGCTTGGTTATGAGAATTGGAACTAGTTGTAGATCTTTATTGCTACTGTAGATCTTTATGTTTTGTACTGAAAAATATTTTTACAACTTCGAACACCCATTTCAAAATTCCTGCGTCCGCCACTGGGGATAAGCCACGGTGGTAAGATATATATACACTAGCCTCGGGGCGGCGGCAAGCCGCCACCACCCACCGTGACGTACTCAAAATAAAAGAGACGATAATTCGCGAGGAGTTTTCAAAAAAAACGGGGCAAAACGCATTTTTAAAGAAGGCGAGGGCCTTTTCAAAAATCCGAGGACCAGACGTAAAAACGGGACCAGCGATTTCCGAAAACGCGGGGGGCAATCCTGCAAAACGGAGGGGCCAAAAAAAATTTCTAGGGGTCTAAAAAAATTCCAGGGACCTTTTGCGAACCGAGGACCTATACGCAATTTCAAAAGCCGAGGTAATCACCTCCCGGCCGTCTTGAAATCCCGCCACGCCGCCGGAAACGCCGCGGGGGCGTAACTTCGCTGGGGCAGCGACTCCCCCCGCTATAATGCTGGGTATGATTGGGGGCGTTAAGAAGTGCGCTCTCCTAAGAGATGTTAATTTCACCATTTTTATGATCCAATGGACGATAATTCTCCGTCATGTAAGAGTTTACATGTTTGCATCGAATTGAGAGTTTGCACCTGCGGTATTTCACCGATAAATTATGTGAAAAATAAATTTGTATATGCTTGTGAGCAATGTGTACTTGTACCACGTCTGTATCTATCTTAGCTCATGCATGTTCCTTTCGTTTACAAATTAAATATGAATGCAAATATGGTTCTGCCAGCATCTTCTTCGTATTTCAGTCCCTCGTTACATTACATACAAAGTCAACAGCCGATGTTACAACAAGTTAAGGAATTAAGTCATAAGCCACTGCAAATATGAAATTTGCAGATTTTTCTAGACATGTTGTAAAAATAGATAATTTTAGAAATTTTGAGTCATAGAATAATTTGGTGACCTAGGTCATTGGTTATAGGTTGCATGAGACATGTTATTACTAATGTGAGTTAAGTTACGAAGAATTTGTACCCAAAAACAACTTTTTGCCTTTAGATGTGCAGGGTCGCTTGGAGTCAACCACGGTGAACAACGAGGATTGAGGCTACGCTTATAGAGGAGCCGAGGCAAGAACGATCAAGGATGCTATGTGAGATAGTGAGCTCAAGTATGGTACAAAAAAAGTGAAAAATATTGAAAGAAAGTTTGAACAGTAGGTTTGTATCATGTGACTTGGTCGGTCCAAGTGAGGCGTGGTCTGATGAAACTGCAATGGAAAAGACTTGCCGACGTATGGCAAGCCAGTAATATATCTACACGTGGCAAGCATGACGATTGCTTGCAATGAAATGAGATGACCGGATCAAGGAAGGGTATTTTGGTTGTTTAACTAAAATACCGAAAACAGGTTTGGAAGAAAACCACGGCTTGTGAGTTAACCATCCAACCATCATCTCTTGAGACTAAATGTTTATAAGTTTTAGGGTTGAGATTTGAGAGAAATTGAGTGTTTGTGGGTGCTCTCTTGTCCTCCAAGGGAAGTAGCTATAAAATCTTCATCCTCAAGTGGCGATATATTGATCTTTGTTTATCTCTATAAATCTCTTTTGTGTTGATTGATTTGCTCTTGATTTGGTTGTTTTTTCCTCTTCTCTCTCCCCTTTCTTGATCTTGTTGTGCTAAAGATGTACAAGAGATGGATATAACCTCTGAAAATCAGTCTCCGCCCATCTAGGGAATTAGTTGGCAAGTCCATGAAGTAATCTAGTTTCTGCTCTTTTTGACCTCTCCGAGTGATTTATTGATCTAGCTATTTCTGCCTCAATTACTCTGTTGTTCTTACTTGGTAGGACATGTAATAACACATCTATAGCCATCTTGGTCATCTTTCACCCATGAGTAAGTTATATTCACCGTTTGTGATTTTTGACTCGTTTTTTGTGCAATCTGCCTTCAAACGAAAAAAACGTCAGAACTTTGGCAACGATTTTCTTGATCGTTGATTGAAATAGATTCTTGACATCCTAAAGAAGGTGTATATCAAATTTCAAGTGATTTGGAGATTTAGTTTGAGAGTTAGCTCATTTTTAAATTTTAGCCTAGTTTTGGTGCAGCAGAGTTTCATTAACCAAAAGATTCCAATTCACTTAAGTTCTTTCCAGTTTTTTGGTTGGGATAGATTCTTAAGGTCATGAACTAGCCTTGGTTCAAATTTTAATTATTTTGTATCGACGGATCAAAAGTTCTATGGTTTTCGGATTTGAAATAGTGTGGTTTTTCATTATTTACAGGCTGAAATCACAACAACTTCGAAAATTTTTGGATTTTTGGCTTCTTGATTTTTATAGCTTCTCATAGCTATTGGAGTAAAGATTAAGAGAATACTTAAAAAAAATTAAAAGCACCATTCATCCCCTCTCTTGCTATACCAATCCTACACCTTCCAAGAAATTCTCTCCGGCCTGAATTAACTTCAAACACGAGAAAGAAGATTGACAACAAGAATGTCGCAAGCACCTAAATATACCTAGACTACAAATTAGGCAATTAGCAGTCTATGTTAAAGAAAGGTATTGCACCTTGGATCGCTGGTTGAACTTCCACCAAAGTTTCATGTCCTCGATTTTTTTAGAGAGAGTGGGAACAAGACTAATGTGTTTATCTTAAGGCTCACAACTCACAAGTCATGGTTTCAAATATTAAAAAAATTATAGCGAAAAATCCTGACAGTGTAGTTGCTAGTAATCATACTCTGTCCTCAAGGCGCCACGCCGCGCTGGCTGTGCTAGCTACGGTTGGCAATTTAAATTATCCAATTAACGTTGCCTCAACTAATTATCAGCTTGAGAAGGTTCTCTTCTCCGATCCATAGAAACAATCAAGCAGCAGCTAGCTGGCCATACGATATAGCGACGAAGCATGCAGCTATCGGAATTCGGAGAGTGTGGTTGGCTTGTCGCCGAAACATGCCCGGCCGGCCATGTCCTCCCCCGTCTCCGGCCGGGCCAGGAGCGTCGATCCATGCGCATCACGGGGCCCCGGCGAGGTTGACACACCAACTGAACTCGCCGTCGTCTTCGTGGTCGATCGATCTCTGATTTCGTGACGGCGACGCGCTCCCATTGGCCAACGAGTGGATAACTTCGACACCGTGGAGCCTGACCCCGTTGGCTTGTTCCTTCGCCTATGAAAAAAGCACGGTGCGTCCTGGCCGTGGTACGTATACAACTTCCGTGTGGATGAACGAACCCATGACGAAGCAGCTTCAAATTAATTTGCATCAGTGAGACCGTGTTGAGAGTAACATTTTTAGTACTATGGTGGATGCAAGCATGCACACACACTACACCCGCCCACACACACCACGAAGCAACCACATACACGAGTGTGCCCACTTGCGCAGTTTAAAGTTGCGGTGTCCGTAGCCAAAACGACGACCTAAGGGGACCATCACAAAATAGTGCTCCTAGTTCCAATTGATGTATAACCCAACGTTGCAGCATGTTGGCCCTCTGGAAGTTGTTCGATTTCCACCGATCGCAAATTGGGTAGTTTTTTTTTAAATAAAACTAGGTATGTTACTTGTGTAGATTTTTAACTATTTTTTTTACAATATCTGGATCCGTAACCGGTAGGTTGTAAGCTTTAAAATGATTATATCAAACAACGGCTGCCTTTTCGAAAAAGAGTTCGAGCAACACTACTCCTGGTACTGTTGTATTTTGTGATCCGAATATGATCAGATCTGACCGCATCTGGTCATTACCATCTGCTTGAAGAATTTGATCAAGTTTTGCTCAGTGAATATGTTCTGATTAGTATGATTGGTCGTGAGCAGTGCGATCTAGTCGGAGTTATGATTGGGATTATCTACGTGTCCATGATAGACTCTACACCAACATACATCAGATGTGGTGTTGTAAGGTGCTTGCGCTAACTAGAGTCAGACGTGACTACTCGAGGCGCTTCCAACTGCAACTCATTTTCGTCATCTTCTGGGACTCTACATCGTCTTCGAGAGACTATGTTTCCATTGTCAATTAGGACTATGTTCCTTCATCGTCTAAGTCTTTTGTTTCCAATGCTATTTATATCCCCTATAAACCTCTCGGTAGGCGAGGCACAATGCACTTGCCAATACGCCGATATGCCAAGAGCGTTTTGTAACTTCTCCTTTATATAATGATTTTGTCGATTGTGCATCCGCAGGTTCTTTCAAAGGTTTTTTTACATTAAATCTTTATCTCAATTCTTGATTATTCTTCATTGTTTCATATCTTACCTAGTCAATTTCATAACAAGTGGTATCAGAGCTTGGTTCTTTATCCAATCAATCTAGGGTATACACAATATGGTATCAATGAAGTATGATCTTCCGCTGCTAAATCGCGACACAAGATTTTATTTTTTGCAAGTCAAAATACGAGCTGTTCTTGCACAACTCAATTTGGATGGTGCATTACTAGAAATGGACCAAATGCTTGCTGCATGGTATGTTAAGGAGAAGCAAGGAAGAGATTGTAAGACTCTTTCTCAAATTCATCTTCATCTATCTAACAATAACTTCTAGGAGGTTACAAAGAAACCATTGCTGCTGTATTATGGCTGAAGCTAGAACAGGTTTATATGACCAAGAATCTAACTAGTAAGATGCAACTGAAGCAAAAAAATTTCTCGCTCAGGTTGGCAATGTAATACCACTAAAATGAAAAAGGAAGAAAAGTGAGAAATGAAACAATCCAAGGGAAAATAAAGGAAATAAAGTAGAGTTTTACTGCCAGACCCTTCGGCTTTAGAATGTCGAATAAAAGTAGCGCTCACAGAGATTCCCCAACTGTCCAGGGCTGGTCGGCGCCTCTCACTATTGTGGGCTTCGTCATTCGACAGAAAATTTAGTCAACACCTACTTTTACCGACTTACCTACTAAAGTAGAAAAAGAAAAGCCCCCAAGCAGTGCGGAGCCACCCGTGGACCAAAAGGTCCATGAGGCACATGACCAGTCAAGGCTAAAATGGGAAGGGCAAACTTGGCAATGCGCAGGGTAGTAGATGGAGAAGCTAATCGAAGCTCCTTAAGCCATAGTCCACCAGCATGTACAGTGCACATGCATTTCCCTCATTTCAAATCCCTAGCCGAGAGCAAGCCAGGCACAAGCCAAAACCTTATTGTCACTCCATACTCCAGCCAAGGCCTAACACCACCACCCCTCAGCCAAGTGAAGAGGAGGTGAGGAAGAGGAAGCCCGCAAGAGGAGGAGCAAGGGTGTGGCCAACCACGACGGCAAGAGAAGGGACCAACTAAACCGCAACGCGGCCATCACTGTCGTCGTCCACGATCCTTGCCAATCCTCAACCGACAAATCTACGCCTTTCTCTTCACCTTACCTCTTAGCATGGCTGAGAGAACCACAGCTGGCTTGGCTTTCATGCCAATGGCGGTGGGCCAGCAACCACCGTCTGCACCCTTGAGAGGGAAGACGTACTCCCCGGCGTACGCCTTCCTCAGTAAGTTCTGTCACGACCACAAAATTAGGCCTTCCCAATACCATGGATGGCAAAACAAAAGTAGGCAAATGTAGTAACCAAATCAAATGCGTAGAAAATGGGATGCAAGGGAGAGTTGTCCTGGTACTAGAAGAACCAGCCAGCTATATGCCGCGACTGATGAGCTAGAGGGCAGGGGCCCAAGCCATGGCGTCGGCGGCTGGGCTGGAGTAGGCTGGCGGCGGACCGGGCCCAAGCGTCCGGGCATAGGCTTGTGGAAGGTGCTGGCGGCGTAGCAGTCGGGCTAGAGGAGGGCAACGGTGGCCTAGGGCAAAGCTGCGCGTGAGGGGCGGAGGGGCACCTGCTGGTGGTGAGGCTGGGTGGCAGTGACCCTAAGGCCAGCGTGCTCACGGCGCCCGAGAAGCGGCACTAAGCGCCTTGCCGCACATGCGCAGAGGGGAGACAGTAGATCTGGTCCTAGTTTACCAGATCCAGGAGAAGGGTGAGGGGGTAAAAAGCGGCGGCGGGGTGGGCGCTCAGCACCAGAGGTCAACCACGCTCGGCGCGGCTATGCCATGGAAACCGGAGTCGTGGGCGACGGTGGAGCCGAGAGAGAGAGGTGGAAAGTGGTGCTATAGGGGAAGTGCAAAGGAGCTAGCCGGTGGCGACTCAGTGGCCGGTAGCGAGGAAGGGCCAACGCACTCGAGCGGGCCGCGAGCCCAGCCGCACGCCTGGAGAGAGAGAAAGAGAGCAAGAAACGGGCAAGGATAAGGCCAGAAAGAAAAGAGGAAGAGAAAAAAAGAAAGAAGAGGGAGAAGAAAAGGAAGGAAAAATAAAAGAGGAGAAAAAGAAAAAAAATAGGGTTTGGTACCTGCGTGACAGGTCCTTAACCCCGGACATTCTAAGCCAGCGTCAGGTCTTGCGTTTAGAATCAATGCTATTTATTCAAGCGCTTGTACCAAAATTCTATTCTAAGTCGGGATTATCTACTTGTTCAGGTAGGGGTCCGGGATCGATGGCGTCCGCACCACGCTCCGCTCCGCTTGGTTAACATGCAAGTGCATGATAGAGTGGTAGACCGTAGAATTTATGAAATATGCGATGTTTTCATGATATGATGATGCTTGTAGGGAATTTCAATGTTTACCTGACATGATGATGTATTGATAATGACAATGGTAATAAAGCGGGGTGAGCAGCGATGCCTCCATACCAATAGTATTACTGATGAACATGACAATGATAATGACAATGGACATCTGCATTTGCATCATGTGCACTCAAGAGTGAGGGCAGTGAGAAAGTCTCTAGCTATGAGTAAAGCTAGTTGACAAATTCAAAGTGCTCTTGAGTAAGGCAGGCCCAAGATTTTGGGTGAACATCGACGGGTGTTCACTCGGTAATACCGTTATATGCAATGAGATGAGCAAATGAGCATGTAGAGTAGTACTGAATCGCACTAATGGTATGACAATGTACGAATATGAAATGAAAATATGAACAGGATAATGTATGTGGATAATGTTATGGCTGGTTAATTTTCTTACATGTTTTGGTAGTATTTATCATTCTATAATGTACTTGCTGAGTCTTCGAACTCACCCTTGCTTCATTGTTTTTTTAAGTGAACGTTGAGGACGTCATGCACGGACGGGAGTAGCACTTGAATAACTTCACGTACTTGTAGCACTTCCCATATCAGCTTTTGTTAGTATATTTAACTCCACTAGTATGCTAGAATAGTTGCTTAAAATGGTATGTTGTAAGTGATCGTTGCTTTATGAATAATGTAGAGTTTGCTTAAAATGATTAGCAATTGTTCAAAAATTGTATTATTATACAATGATGGTAGCACTCTAGGCCCAGAGGATGGGTGTGGTGTTATAGTTGGTATCAGAGTGGGCGTTAGGTCCGTAGTAAAGAAATTTGACACTTAGCTTAATTATTCAACTAAAATTTAACTTAGGCCTAACAATAAAAATTAAAATTTAATACACTCTGGTGCACAATAAGGATAGGGAATAGGTCTTGCATTGCATTACATGTACGTTTTCACTAGCTGTGTTGCTGAATTGTAGTGTTGAGGTAGATGTTTATGGGTTGATTGTGTGATTGGCTATCTGTCATGAACAGAAATGCCGAGAGGTAGAGGACGTGGTCGTGGCCGAGGCCGTGGCCAAGTGGAGCCACCGCTTGAGGATCAACACAAGGCACCTGGCGCAGAGGTTGCTTCTGCTGAGCAGTCCGTAGCTAGAGATCTAGCAAGGTCCTTGGCACTGTTGCGAGAGTTTGTAGAGGAGGTCCATGCACTTCATGCCTGGCAGCCACTGTTGTGGATGTACCCATTGCTACCCCTACTGCCGTTCTAGTTGTACCAGAGGAAAGGATGGGCATCCGTGAGTGGTTGGCTCTGTGATCCGCTGCCTTCAACGGGTCAGGTACACCAGTACAAGATGTGGATTGGTTACGCTATATATAAGCTACCGCACCATAAGACTTTAGGTCCATGGCAGACCAGGCCAGAGGGATGGGGATGGAGATGCAGCTCACTGAAGGGCTACAACCCTCTGGTTGTCTGAGTGCTTTTGGTGGTGACCATAAGCGGAGTTTTAGTGAGGGAGGTGGGTCATCTCAGCAGCCCACTCCTAAAAAGTTCAAGTGCGGCTAGTGTCCCCCGCAGTCATCCAAGTCCAAGTCTTCGAGGTCGTCTTCTTCAGTGCCTCGTTCTTCATCAGCGACCCTAGCCTATCGTCCTGTCCCAGGATAGGGCATGATTTATTTCAAATGCGGCGGTGGGCACCGTGCTGTCAAATGTTCTTGGTCAGAGAACTATCGGCATTATGGCCAAGTTGGCCACAAGATGATGGTTTGTCGAAGGAATCCCTCTAGCATCATCAAGTGGGTGCTAGTATCTTCATCCTAGTCAAATGATACACCTCGGGGATCAGTCCAGATGATGACGGCTGCCCCTGTGTTGCAGCCTCCTCTTTTCTGGGCTCCACCTACCGGGCATTACTAGCATACTACACCGACTCCTCCATTCTAACATGTTACATCGCCTCGATTCCCGATGCCGCCACAGCAGAACGCCAGGGCTCTTGCTGTCCCAGCACCACCCAGAGTCTACTCACTGCCTTCTACTGAGTCCGCGGGTTGACCTGACGTGGTGATAGGTACCCTATTAGTAGACCTATGTGATGCCCTTGTTCTTTTTGACCCCAGTGCTGCTTATTCTTTTGTGTCCTGGTAGTATGCTAGAAGAGCCAAGTTGAGTGTTCAGCAGAGTTCCCAGTCAGTTATGGTTAGTACCCCAAGTGGTACCATTGCTAGCTGTACAATATGTCCTGGATGTGTGGTTGCAATAGATGGTGAGGATTTTATTGACAACCTCATGGTCATCTAGTTAGAGCCTTTTGATGTTATCATTGGCATGGACTGGTTGCATCGCTACCAGGCCGTGATTTCTTGCTTCTAAAGGACAGTCACTTTGCAAGCTCCTTCGGAGAAGGAGATAACCTTTCATGGGAATGCACCCGCACGTTCTCTCTTTGTGTTGGCCAGCCTGTTTCTTGGCTAGCGAGCAATGAAGTCCGGGCTACTTCTAGCACTTGTGGAGAAGCCGAGGGCACCTTTGCACATTGAGGATATTCCTGTAGTGTGTGAGTATTCCGATGTGTTTCCTAAAGGGCTTCCGAGAATGCCAGACAGGCGAGATGTGGAGTTCGAAATTGATCTTGTTCTTGGCTCACGACCTATCTCCATGTCTCCCTACCGTTTGGCACGACCCTTGCAGGAGGAGTTAAAGAAGCAATTGAAAAGACTTCTCCATCATTGCCAAGCCAATGTCTTAACTCACGCGGAAGGGTGTGAAATTCCAGTGGACCAATGAATGTGAGTGCAGTTTTAATACTCTGAAAGAGAAATTGATAACTGCTCATGTTCTCACTCATATGCTCGAAATGACTTTTGACTTCTAAAATTCAAAAACCAAAAACCGAAACCATTTGAAACAGCCCTTGGATCCATCACCCCTCCCTCCCCATGTACATTCCACCAATTTCCAGAGCTGCTTTGGCTTTGGGAGCAGCATCTGAAGCGGTAGGCCCTCACCTCGCCCAGTTCGTCTCCCTTCACCCTGTTCGCATCAATGAATGATGGCCTCTGCGTATCTATCAGGTTGTCGTCTACTCTCTCCCACCATGCTGATGCATGGCCCTACTCCTTTACTTCCCTCACAAGAGCCCCATGACTTCCCTGGCTCCAAAGTACTGTGTGCCCTACTACTGTTGCAACTGAAAACTATTGGCAATCCATGATGATGGATCAATCGATCAGTTCTCTTTAATTTGTCAAACACATGGGTGTACTAGCTGTCGTGCACCTACACATGTATTTATATGAAAATTGCAAGCTAGACTTGTAATGTGGTGTAGTTGTTGCTTCCTCTACAAAGAAGGCGAACAAATCTCCTCTATACTTGCACAGGAGCCCTGCAGAACTTACATGCTCCAAACAGGGTCTAAAAATGACTTCCAGTTCATCTCACCCACATAGACGACTCAAATCGACCAAATTAAATGTGCCGAGATGACTTCCAGTTCATCTCACCCACATAAGATGACTCAAATCGACCTAATTAAATGTGCCATGCAGAGGATGAACTTTAATTCCGAACGAAATAAATATAATTATTTGAGGTTCTTTTTTCTCTCTGATCAGACGCCTCAGGACAGTGAAGTCCTATCTAGAAGAAAAGGTTAGATGTGAAGCTTCCTATATGTGACCATGCCAACCAACTTGGGAGTGTGGGCCTAGCAAGCTTCTCAAAGGAGTAGACAGCGGAGGAGGAGCTGGATTAAGAGGTGGTTAATAAAGACTTTTTGCTGTCTCTGGGAACCCAACATATCTTAGATACTTCACTCCAGAGCCCAGACCTTCTACTCAACATGGAGTGAGAAGCAGAAAGATGCATCTTGGAGCTTCATGAATAATTCATGCATGGAACATCACATCAAAAGTAACTCTCTATCATTCTCCTACCTTGGATTTGGCCAGCCAGCCTGACTTCCTTTCTTTCTCGCTACTCAGGGTCTATTTGGCAACAGCTACCACTTATGACTTTTGGTTGAAATTTTTGAATTTTGGTTATTTACGGTATAAATTACGGAGAGAGATACTCACTTGCGATTTTAGATGGTAGAGATATTGGGCTTTTAACGTGTGTATCGTCTAACTTGTAGATCCCGTCTTGAGAAAATACTCCGTTTGAAAGTTAGGTACTGTAGCAAAAGCCAAAAGCCGTCAGCTTCGGAGGAAAAGAACAGGCTCTCAGTCCATAGCCGTCCGAGTGATCGGAACTACCAGGAAAATAGGGCATGTTTGGCGCGGTTGGGCCTTATGACTTTTGGCTGAAATTTTTAAATTTTAGTAGTTAGTAATAGAGGTTATGAAGAGAGATACTCGCTTGCGATTTTGGTTGATACAGATATTAGATTTTAAAATATACTATAATTAACTTATAGAACTCATCTTAAGAATTTTATAAAATTAAGGCCCGGTCTAGAACGCAAACAGGAAAAAATCTATTTAGCGAGAATTTGTAGTTCAATTTCCGCGAAAATCTAGAAATAACTAGGACGTGCACGTACAACTGTACCTACTGGGTAGGCCAGCTGTTGAGGAAAGGAAGCCATCGATCGATATAATAATTCAATGGATGATTTATTATTATATGTACTGACACGACCAGAGGGCGATTTTTTGGTTTCGTGCCCTCTGCGCCATTTTTTTTCGAATCTAGCATCCGTGGCAATTTTTTCAGATTTAACGCCTTCGAACGCGCAAGAAAGAACACGTGATGTATCCTGCGGCTCCAGAGCGCAAAAGCCAGAAGCGAGTGCAAGAGAAAAGTGACCGCACCTCCTGCTGTCCACCCGGTCACTTAGTACTTCGTATGCTCTCCGAGCAGAGGTGCAAATAGAGTGAATATTTTTCGATCATCTGTCTATTTGTTTTAATTCGAATATAATTCGGAGTAAATTTTCGGATAACCGAAGGTTTTGTCGGATACGAAAACAGAGTCGGATATTTTTTATCGGATACGGAAACGGATTCGAAAAATACATTATCTGACGGATACGGAACTATCCCAGTATTTTTCCGGATAGTTACCGGATACAAAAACGGATAGTTACCGGATAGTTACCGGATACAGAAACGGATCGTTACCGGATAGTTTCTTCTTACACTCTACGCTTGTTCAGTAAGAAATAGAATACTTTCTGATTGAAAATATATGTTAAGCAATAAGCATATAGTTGTTACTGGGACTGTGACTTCTACCGGAGAAGTTGAGCCTGCTAAGAATAAGCAGAAAAAGTGTACCTCGAAAGTTTGGGACCACTATATTAAATACATGGTGACTATTGATACAAAAAATGATGGAAAATGAGAAACAACTTTCGATGCAATGCAATAAATGTTCTCACGAAGCTCGATGTGATACCTTAAGGGGCACGAAGGTCTTATGAATCATTTGCTAAATGTAATGAAGTTAAATGAACTAGTGATGTACTTGACTTTTTGGCTATGGGCAATTCGTACTTTTGAACCATGTGACATGTAGCTAGTTAGCTACTACTTGTTTAACTAGTCTCTATCATTTACTTTACTTTGCTACCTAGAATTTACTAGTTGCTTAACTTGTCTCTGTCACCATGTGAAATTTGCTTTCGCGCATTATCCAATCAAATATTCGTGACAAAAACTAACCGTATTCAGAGCGGCATGTATTCGCTACGTATTCGTGACCGAGAATATCCGCATTCGTATTCGAATCCGGTACTATCCGTGTCCGACTCCGACTCCGACAAAAAATATGAAAAATGATATGGGATGAACAATATCCGTCCGTATCCACTCCGTTTGCACCCCTATCTCTGAGCGTATGAAGTATTTCATACGCTTCGAGAATCAAAGCCAGTTTTGGCACTATTTTATATCGTATTTACAAAAATAGCAGTATACAAGACGTATTGACAAAAATATCATTTTTTCCTTCAGTGGGCCGGTCGGCAGCGCCCGCGATGCGACACGTGGCACTGTCGCCCGATGGCAGGCACCTATCGCCTGGGGGCTGGGCGGCCTGTCGCCCAGGGCGTAGGTGCCAGGCAAGCATGTCACCCAGCCTGCAGGCGGCAACTAATTAGGCCGGCTAATTAGCTGGCCTAATTACCTACCTAACTAATGTTTTCGTTTAGTATTTATTTAAATTTTTAAATATATCAAATGAGCTTAAAAAATTACAAAAATTTATGTACATCCTCCTGACACAACGGTTTTTGTAGTGTAATTTTTACGGAATTTTATCCATAGCGAATGTTGCTGAAACTTTTGTACAATTTTGATATTGTTATGAGTTTTTACATATAGTAAACGAGCTCAAAAAATTACAAAATTTTATGTGAAGCCTCCTGATACTATAATAGGTATTGTGTAATTTTTTGGAATTTTTATACAGTCCGAATTAGCCACGTTTGTTTGGATTAACTTAATAAGATTTTAATCAAATATTTTAACGAATCAATGGAGAAATAACCATTGGCTACTGTCGCCAGCCCCCAGGTGGCGTGTAATTAGGCCAGCTAATTAGCCAGTCTAATTACCTACCAAATTTTTTTCAGTTTAATGTTTTATTGAATTTTTAAATATATGAAATAAGCTCAGAAAATTACGAAAATGTATGTACAGTCTCCCGACACAACATTCCTTGCAGTGTAATTTTCAGAGAATTTTATCCACTTCAAATGTTGCTTACAAATTCATACAATTTTGATATTTTTACGAGTTTTTACATATAGAAAACGAGCTTCAAAAATTACAAAATTTTATATGAATCCTGTCGATGCAGTAATAGTTATTATGTATTTTTTTGGGAATTTTACATGGTCCGAATTAGCCACATTTATTCATGATAATTTTATTGTAATTATCGGCCTATTGGTGCTATCATTTCATATTAATTCAGTCCTCCTTTGAAGTGCGCGATCTCTATCCTTCGCACATATGTCAGCCCGTTGCTCTATCTTTTCTTTTCCGCTGCGTGCTTCGCACAAATGTCAGTCTGCCCATGTCGTCCCGCCTCCGCGCACTGCCTCGTCCGCACTGATGTCGTTTTGTCCGTGCCATCCACCCTCGTCCGCTCCCTTATCTGCATATTTGTCAGTGTTGGCATACCATCCCTCCTCGCCGAATGTGCTCCGCATTAACAAGGAGTCCTTAATTTGCGGGTTGAATGCATCGGGTTCACTTTGCGCCCCACTATAAATATGAACCTGTTGCGGAAAGACTGGTATTTTTTTGAATTGGTAGTCAAATTTTCAGTAATTAATGAACTATTCGCATGTAGTTATACGCATGTAATTACGTTTGTTGTAATGCTTACTGCGGATCTGGTTGTTGTGGCTTTAGATAGTCGCAGACATGGAACACCTGGTAATGTTCTAACGTGATGGTCTTGTACGGGCTGGACCCAATAGGTTGGACCTATCAACATGCCAATACAAAGTGCTCTAGACCGAGAGACTCGGCATCATGAATATTCATGAGCTACGAAGCTGCATCCGAAGAGAGTTCACCACAAAGGCAATGGCGATGAAAGTTGCCATCGAGGGGATCACCTGCACCAATAGAGTGTGGGAGCTCGTGAAGGTGAATAGCACTACAGCATGGAGGCAGTACATGCAAATTGCCTACCAACCTGAGACGACCATTTACGGGAGGCCGATGGTGTACCTAAGTTTCATGCACCAGGAGTTCGGAAATGTTGATGAGCCCGGCCCCTCGACACCCGAGGAATCACAAGCGGAGCTTCAAGATGATACCACTCAATGTGTTGTATCGGAGGGTACAGTTGCCCCTAATTTCGTGAGGAATGAGAGGTCAGGCATGTGGTGATCAACTTGAATTGACTGCCACGAGTATCTACCGGATGAGCCGCTTGGGTTGGAGTCCGACGAGGACACTGACCTAGGCTCTGATGATAGCGAGGACGACACACAGTAGACGGCTAGTCCACCCGGGGGAATTGTGTCATCGGAGGTGTCGTATGTGTCCTCCAGGCACGATGATGTTGTTGTACGTTCTCTCGTACTACCGCACGAATAAGGGTCCTAGTGGGGATTTCAAGCTGACACCCTCCTAGTTGGGCAGCGCTTCCCTAGCAAGGCAGCTGTGCAACAAGCTATTGCACGGTACACCTTGTCTATCAACCGTGTGTACCGAGTGTGCCGGTCTAACTCAGCCAATTATGTTGTGAAGTGCGTAGTGGAAGGTAGCTCCGCAAAGGTCAGCGCTCAACGAGCCAAGATTTTGGCTCGACCTTCTCGATCAAGACGATGATCGACCACACTTGCGTGCTCAGCGAGCCCCTACGCCATAATCGGAACGTGACTTTAGCATATGTGACAAGCATAATTAGTCACCTATTTGCGACAAACGTTTATATCTCCCCGAAGATGCTCATGTCAGAAGTCACCAATATAGTTGGCTATCCAGTCAGCTATAGCAAGGTCCAACGAGCCAAGCACAAGGTCATCGAGTCCATGTACGGGACGTATGAAGAGGCGTACAACCTTGCATCGAGATTGCTTCACCAGATAGCCGAGTTAAACACTGGCACGTACATAAACAAGCTTGAGCATCAAGATACTGACGGATGGCCCAACTCATTTATATTGGACCGGCTATTCTGGGCTTTCACCCAAGCCATTGAGGGCTTCAAGTTTTGTCATCCTGTGCTCACGATGGATTGCACTTTTCTCACAGGGAGTTATAGGGGAACCATTCTCACCGCGGTGGCGACCGATGCGAATGACCAACTTCTCCCAGTGGCATTTGCCATTGTGAAAAGCGAGAACACGTTCAATTGGCTCTGGTTCCTAGCCAACGTTTGTGTCATCACAGATCGCAATGTTGGATTGATGGCCACACTGAACACCATGTAGCAGGGGACCGAACCCCTCACCAGTGGAACGACGTTCGAACCCGATGGTGCATGAGACATCTTGCATCTAACTTGTTTGCATGGTTTCTGTTAGACCCGGATTTTTCAATCCAGAGTCTCCCATGATTTACTGCATTATTCCCTGGATCAGTAGATAATGCACACAGTTACATTGTTGTATCATCTCATACATTGCCAATACATGAATATTACATACCAGAGTTGTAAAATTATACCACGTCGGGCAACAGTTTTACAAAAGCGGCACATAGGCCGAATGTTATCATTACATCCAAGCAGCGGAAACGGAAA
Organism: Bonia amplexicaulis; assembly: GCA_036346245.1. Classification (NCBI taxonomy): domain Eukaryota; kingdom Viridiplantae; phylum Streptophyta; class Magnoliopsida; order Poales; family Poaceae; genus Bonia; species Bonia amplexicaulis. The sequence goes on along the minus strand of CM070747.1, from coordinate 20,001,364 downwards.
CAAAAGCAAGAACAAATCCACAGGCAAGCGACTGGGGGGTAAGGTGAACATATATGTTACCTAGGCTTAGGTAACATACATGCTCGCGATGCCGAAGGTCTAGCTTGTCTACATCTAGAAAATGTATTTAACGTCCTAATGTCCATCTTCGTTTCTTCCTTCAGTGGCGGGGGCATCTTCATGTGCATAATGATCCCGCGTCCTTGTTTCTATTTTTGGTAAGGCGAGTGTGAGCACACTAACCACCGTGCTCAGCGAGCTAACACACAGAAATGCAATATATAACATGCTGGGTTGTTCAAGGAAAGGCTCGGGTTTGATTTCTTTTGCCAGAAATTGCATTTAAATACGATACTTGGAAAACTCCTATGACTTAGCAGTTTTGAACAAAAACGTAATGTTTAGGAAAATACCACTTTATTAGCGATACAGATTCTATCCACCATTACATGGCATCCGCACCATATAGCGTCTTTCAGCGTTAGAGCCGCTTAACTTACCACTGGAACGACATCTAGGACAATTCCAAACTAGGGTTTTCCACTGCCCTTCATTTTTCTTTTTCCCCACTTCACCCACAAATCATTTTGAAACAGAACTATATCCAGTTAAGTTCCCATGTCCACCCATAACCGTGGGCATGGCTATTCGAATAGTTTTGGCTTGCAGAGTTTGTACACTTTCACCATAAGAGACAGTCAACTCGTTGCCCCACATGATTCCTTAGTCATGCAGTTGAGCAGGCCATCACAGTGACTTTTCAAAATACCTCGCCCCTTCCATCATTTCACCCTATGGGTCGCTCCCACTTGCGGTGGGTCCCATACGTTGTGCGGGATGTTCTCCTTCTGAATGTCTAGCAACTGGCCTTGCCCCTGCTAGCCCGCCATAGCAGAACGTCACCCTCTGCGAGTGTCTCATTCAAGCCGTCACACAGACAGCCGCTTGCACTACTTCACCTCCTCCTTCTGTGAGGATGACTTTCAGGGTTAGGTAAATTTACTAAGCCAAATAGTAATTTACAGGATTGTGGTTGCACTGTTTTACGTGTGAGGTCAGGACAAGATTCGGTCTTTAGGGGTATCTGGGCGGTTCTACCACTAACCATTTGTGCTTCCACTGCACCACACATCAGCCCCCAAATCGTCCGCCCAGATATGTAAGCAAGTTGGGGTTTTTGGGAGCATAAAATAACCATTTCAATGTTTTTCCTGTCATTCCCACCATGACTGCCCAAATCATTCTCATACTTGTGAGTGACAAATTTTTGGGGTATGTGTGTACCCCCGGTTGACGCAGTACTAAGCAGTGCGATACCATAGACTTATTTGTGAAAACTACATTTAATATAGTTTACTATGGCGACATGGTTCAGTCATCCAAGAATGTCAACGGATAGTACTAACAAGCATAATACTAGGATCATAGCTAGAATGAAAATGAAAACTAACTTTGCACAACATGGGTTCAATATGATCAAAGTGTTAACTCGCCTTGGTCACAGAAATCTGGGTCTTGAGTGTCGGGGTCTGCAGCAGCTGCGGCTTCCTTTTCTTGGACCTCGTATGCTATTTTTACGTGCGCGAAAATTTGGATAAAATCAGCATAACATCAACAAATTTCATAACAAAATTCAAATGATCTTCAACAATATTGGTTCTGGTTCCATTGGATAGTTCTTGAACTTAGATGAATTTAGAAATTTGTTTCATTTAATTTGGGGTTTAAATGAATAAGTTATGCCCATTTTAAGACTTTCGGCCTAGTTAAATACCGAAAATATTAACATCTGACAGGTGGGGCTCACTGGCAGTGACCATGCTCACGTGGGGCCGGCGGCGGCCTCCTCTTCTCTCCCCTTTCGCCTCGACAAAGGGCCCCGGCTGCCAGCCGAGACGCCAGCTCAGTCGTCGTGACAGGTGGGACCCACATGTCAGCCGGGGAATTAAAAGAAAGGGCTCGACCTCAGCGTTGTGTGAGCGGGGGCTCGAACGCGTGCGACCGAGGGAACCCGGGTGGAAAGGAATTGGCGCTGCTAGCCAGGGGGGATTGGCGCTGCTAGCCAGATAGGGTAATAATACCTTTTGAGGTATCGCGCGAAGGGGGCCGGGCAGAGGTGGTCTGGGGCCGGGGAAGACGATGGCGTCACCGGCGAGGAAGGACCGGGGAGGCAACGGGGAGGACCAAAACAGGTTGCTGGCGTCCTGGTGAAGCCGATGGAGGTGTCGGTGATGGTCGGGGCTCGCCGGAGGTGGGTCGGTGACGTGCGGCAGCGGTACGCTCGGGGAGGCGTTCGGCGTCGGTGAGGTAAGGGCGACGAGGTGCTCGGGTGAGGCTGGGAGAAGGTCGGCGACGCACCGGAGATGGTGTAGGCGGCGGTAATTGGGTTCCTTCGGCGAGGAGCGGTGGGAATTGCGGAGGGCGCTGACGGCCGGAGTTGGAGAAGAAAGGGGAATGCCGGCGATTTGGTGGCTTAGCAGTCGATTAATCTCGGTGGGAGGAACAGGAGGGCACATCGATTCTTTTGGGAGGCGCCCCGGGCTTTATAGCCGGCAAGACATGGCCGGCCACAGGTGACCCGGCGCGGGACAAGCAGGGTGGTCGCGCGACGATGCTGGCAGCGGCGACAGCGGGCGACGGAGGCATGCAGCGGGGTTCGAGGGCGGCGCCATCACGTCCTTCCCACGCCGTTGCCCCTTGGTCGGATTCGCGGCCAGTGTCGCGGGTCCCGGCCGAGGCGCAATGAGGAGGAGAGGGGGTTCGGCGGGGGGGAAAGAAAGAAGAGGGGGCACATGGTGGGGCCCGTCGGTCGAGAGAGAGTGGGGGTCTGTTGGCTTGGGCCTTAGCCTAACCACCCTGCTACCGTTTTTTTTTTTCTTTTTCTTTTAATTTTTGGTTTGTGTGGTTGGTGTTTGCATACACCTAAATTTTTATATGTGGATATTTATGTTTTTAGGAAAAATATCTCCCTCTTTTTTATGGATCATCTTTTCAGATTCGGATTTGGAATTTAAATTTTCTATTATTTAAACAGGTGTACTCTTATTCTTGAATTTATGACTTTTTGGAACCTTAACCAACTCCAGAAAATGTAACAAAAATTCAACTCAGACATATAAATTATCGAAAAATAATTCACAATATTTTATTTTACAATTTTCAAATTTGCAGGATGTTACCGCAGCTAGGAAGTTGTGAAAATGTTCAAGGCATTGTGTCTGCAAAACCATAGGCGGAAGTTTGAATCCATCTGGACAGAGCTAGAAAGACGAACTACAGAGAGAGAGCAACCCCTCGGTGCCATACGTTCATCGGCACGCTCCTGAATTATAGAAATGGTCCCTTCTCTATGACATGGATGGTGTGAGATATGGGATTATGACGACCAACATGTCCGAGGTGTACAACAGCATCCTGAAAGGCGTGCGGTGCCTCTCTATCACCGCGATCATAGAGGAGACATGGACTCACACTGTTGGTTGTTTCATTAATAGGGCCACCGCAGCCAGGCGTCAAATAGATGAAGGCAACAAATGGTCTGAAAACATGCAGAGACATATGGAACTGAAGATGAAGAAAGTCCGAATGCACGGCATCCGGGTAATCGATGGCCTCCAGAGGAACTACGAGATAAGGCTTCGGCAAAAATAAGTGAACAGTCATGCCAGGGGTGAAATGAAATAGGCATACGTCATGGGTGATGTGGCAACATGACCTGTAACAAGCCGACACTCCTGCACAAGCTATGCTCACATGTGTACAAGGCATGTGCGCAAATGAGGCAAATGTCCGAGCCGTATACCTCAGAGTACTATGTCGTACAACACCTTTCCAGTACATGGAGTTCAGAATTTCACTCGTACGACGTGGACATGAACTACATGGATCTATGGCCAGACATGCTGCAATGGGCTCCAAACAAGAAGTTGAAGATAACTAAGAAGGGACGTCGGCAGACACGGCGCTTCCAGAATGACATGGATGTGAGCCAACGTACTAGCATTTCCCGCATAGTGAAATGCCGAATATGAAAGACCTTCGGGCACTTATTGAAGGATTGCCCCCAACAGATCGAGCTCGTCTGGTCGCTACTCAGTGTCATAATGTCATGTATCTTTTACTGTATCGCATTAATTCATATTTGTACCCATTTAAGATATATTTCATAATGTTTGTTCAATGCATATCGACCCCTCTAGTTTAATGCATATGACACATCATTTCAACAGTCCACTTAAAAAGCAGCAACCACAACGACGCGTACACCATTCACTTACATGCCTTACAACATTGAATATAACCACGAGCTACATGCTATAACATTCTCTAGTGTGTGCCTACTGGTAGAAGGTGCCACGTGGTACCCACATGGAGTATTGCTATGGTGGACTCCTCGGACGTGGCTGGCCGTCATTGTAATGGCACGCACATATGCAGGTAGGGTTCGCACAACATGTGGGATCATACAAACTTTCTATATTGACGACCTCCTCGTTGTCCCTTTCGCGCTGCATCTGTTGTCAGAGGTCATTGTTCTCCTCATTGAGACTATCAATCTGCGCATCTATCTCAAAGATTCTCTCCCACAGTGTATCCACGTAACTCACAACATAGTGTTCATGGGGAGGATCGATCCAGTGGACGAAGTCGCATTTCGCCATCTGCACCAAAATGAGGGTTAACATGAAAGCGCTATTACCAGTTAGACAAAATAAACTATTGGTTAATTGTACCCCCAGAGTGTAGGCATCGGAAGAAACGCCACCCGCCATCGAAATGGCCATCAAGGACCTGCACGACCGCGTCCTCCCTGTGTCTACATTTCGGCCTTACCGGTTGAGCCCCCCTGTTTGGCCTCAAGCGGTAGTTACGGTTGAAGTCCTCCCTCCTTTCCAGGGGAAGGTCTTCCTTTGGAGACCCCACTCCGACTGGCCCATCGGTCTCTACCATGCTATATTACTGTATGACGCAGAACGTTTTTCTTCCTACAAGAAGCAAAACGAAGTTTACATGAGCGATGAGTGATTACAAGAGCTCTATATTTGAAGCGAGCGAAAAGAGAATCTGGTGTGTTCCCATCGGAAATTACGGACGCGTTGTCGGCGTGCACCACCACGGGCGACAGCGGATACCACGGTAAATTGACATATGTGCGCACGACAACACGGGCGAGACGGGACGACATGACTGCACTAACATATGTGCTGATGAGAGAGTGAGCGAGGAGGGCCGTTATGTCAAACCAACACATGCCCGAATGACATTAGTAACGAGAGAGCGCGCGAGAGGGGCACATACAGAGAGCGCGACAATTGTGCAAACCAAATAGCAGCAAATAATATGTACCACGATTGGCCGATACATGGCACTTCAAAACATGTGTGAGGATCGTTAAATTCATGATTAAGTTAATTCGAATAAATGTGGCAAATTCGGAGCATATAATATTTCTAAAAAATTATATAATAACTATTACTGTATCGGGAGGCTTCACATAAAATTTCATAACTTTTAGAGCTCGTTTGTTATATCTAAAAACTCGTAAAATTATCAAACTTTTATGAATTTTTGAGCAACATTTGCAATGGATAAAATTATCCAAAAATTACACTGCAAGATACGTTGTGTTGGAAGACTGTACATAAATTTTTATTATTTTTGGACCTTATTTCACATATTTAAAATTCAAATAAACACTAAACGGAAAAAAATAAGGCACATGATTAGCAGGCCTAATTACCTGCCGTCCAGCGCCTCCTCCCTAGGCAGCAGGCAGGCCTGCCGCCTGGCACCCGGGTGGCTGCCTGCCGCCGGCAACAGCGCCACGCGTCGCCTTACGGACGCTGCCACTCAGCCCACTAACGGTGCAAAATAATATTCTGTTAATACTCTCGTATACTATTATTTTTATAAATACGATATAAAATAATAGCAAAACTGGTTTTGATTGCCGGTTCGGTGGCATGGAAGCATGGAAGGTTGACGAGCCCCGCTACCAGCTACGCCCGTCGTCCTTCTCCTGCACCCCCTTCCTTCGCGTGCTCGGAAGGAGACCAAATCCACAAAAAATTACTACGAGGCTAGATTTATTAAAAAAAAACGACGCAAGAGACCATAAAAGCAAAATGCCAAGGGGCCAGGAGAAGCCAAATCCAAAAAAAAAATATATCAAGGGGCTAGATTTATATGAAAAAAAGAAGCGAAGGACTATAAAAGCAAAAATGCAAGGGGCCACAGAAGGAAAAGATTCTACCTGACAAGGAATTGACGTCGCGGCCGGGGAAGGCCCCAAACTGCCCTCTCGCCTCCGCCCCCGGACGACGGCCCTCCGACAGCTCCCGGTACCAGAAGCATAACCACCTAGCTTCAATTCATTTCAGTTCCTCCTCACCACCATCACGTACGTACTCATCTCCCATCAATTAGCACATCACCATCCACAAGATCATCAATCCAGATAAACAGATCACAGTCTCTCAACTTATCAATTGACAAGATCATCGATCCAAATTCATTCACTGATCACAAGTTCCTCGAGACATAACATGTCAGAGATAGCACCAGTTTTATTTGCAAGAACAAGGTGTATATTACAAAGACGGTTCAATTCCTCGGCAGCAAAAATAGTACATGGTACATGCTACTGTTCATTCATAAGCAGGTAGATCAATAGGAAAGGAATACATTCGACCAAAATACAGAACAATATGTCGTGGATCGATCTTGAGGAAAACGAAATAAGCGACGCAAACAAGCGTGAATACTAAATGACATCAACTTAAAAGACGTTCTGGAATCGCAGAAATTAGACTCCCGCCGGTGGCGACGTCGCCGGACCGCCGGTGCGCAATCCAGCCACCACCACCACCTTCACCACCGTGATCGATCACCTCCCCATGCTCTATGCATGCTTCATCTCCACAGGCCCACACCCCCAAGCACATACGCACACTTATGTACAAGTACACTACACACCCATATCTTGATCCATTTTTTTCTTTGGTAATTTATCTTGGTCTCTTCTTCTCCCTCCTCAAACTGCCATGCCAACATCATCTGAAACCCCAAAACAAATGCGCCCTTCTTCGCCTCCTCCCCTCAAAACACTCAGTATTCACATACGAAGGAAGGAAGAACATATGTACAAGGATTAGGAGAATCTTAAGAACAAGAAAAAAAAGTTTTTTTTTTATCTTTTCTACTCCTCTCTTCCCGCCTCCCTGGCTTCCACTTCACTTGACATGGACACTTTTCACAAGAGCACCGATCAAGACAAATTCTTACTTGCGAGTAACTGACCTGACCTGACCTGACCACCTTCCTCATCATGGCGGTCATGTTGGTTTCTGGATTGATGCTTAGTTGATAAGGTCGGAGACCCAGCCGACGTCGGGGGCGGCTGCGGCCAGGGCTTCCGCGGTGGCGGTGGCGGCGGTGTCGTTGGAGACGGTGGCTTCTTTGCTGAGCCGCTCGAACACCTTCTCACGGAGGGCTCTCCCGGACTCCACCCTTTCCACGGGCTCCTCGATGAGCCCGAGATCGAGCGGCTCCACGGTGACGGTCACGCCAGAAGCGGTGGTCACCGTCACCGGGGAGGGCCTGGTTGGAGTGGACGGGAGGCTGTAGAGCCCAGCCGGGGACTTGGGGGACCCGAAGGCGGCGGAGGGGGCGTAGCCGGCCAAGAACGACCCGCTGGACGGCGCCAACCTCGGCGAGCCAAGACGGAGCTGCTGCAGCGAGGCCAGCACATCGTTGACGGGAGACCCGACAACTGGCCAAGAACCGCGGCGGAGCGCACCTGCGGCGTCCGGCGACAATGGCGGGGACTCGGACGGCGGCGACCTGGGCGGCGAGACGAGCGTGCTGGTCGGCGAGGAGGACATGATGCTCTTGGTGAGGTAGCTCTCGAACGCCTGGCGGCGCAGCGGCGAGCCGTCGTAGGACTCAGCGAGCGGCGACGAGGCCGCGCTCCTCGGGCTGCAGCCTCCCCCGTGCTGCTGCTGCGGCGGCAGGACACGGAGCTGGTCCGGCGTGTGCGCGAAGAAGCAGACGCGGCGGCGGCAGGCAGTGCCGTCCTTGCAGGGCTGGGTCCTGTAGCGCGCTGGGTGGAGCCAGCACTCGAACACCCCGTGCGCGAACTCGCAGGCGTCACCGCGCTTGCAACCACCCTTCCGGAAGTCCGGGCACGCCGTGCCGGAGTAGCAGTACCGCCTCGGGTCCCGGCGCCGCGCCTTCTCCCCGGGGTGCGCGAACGGGCACTCGGTCCAGTCGTGGCTCCGCCCACGCGCGCAGCGCCGCACCTTGAACTCGTACATCCGGAACTCGTCGCACGCGTACGCGTCCACCGCCGCCGCCACCGCCGCGGCCTCCCCCTCGTCCTCGCCTACCCCTGCCCCCGCCGCCTCATTCGATGGCAGGTAATGCCGCAGCGCGGCAAGCACGTACGGCGCCACCTCGTCCCCCGCTCCTCCACCAGCGCCGGTGTCTCCCTCAACGCCGCTCACCGGCGCCATGTGCTGCCACGGCGTCGCGTGCGCTCCCTCTCCCATCATCATCATTGCTGCTGCACCACGCTCACCTATCTCGTGCGGTGTTGATCGATCTCTTGGACTCCGCGCATGGAGGTTTGTGACTTCTTTGCCTCGGCCGTAGACGAGGGAGAGGAGGCGCAGGGGAGGTCGGTTTATAAACTGGTGATCTAATCGCGGTGACCCATCGGGCAGCGTACTCGTGTCCCTAACCTTAACCGAGGTAGAGTTAAACTAACCATGGTTAATTAAGGGGAAAAGGACGGAGCGAGCGATGGACGCGTGTCTTGCAGGAGCGGCAAACTGACGCCGTCTTCATCTCGGTGTCCTTACTCGCCTCGTCTTCCCCGGCTACGGCCGTACTTCTGACACGTGGGGTCGTCCCGTCCGTGGGGCCCAGGTGTCGGTTCGACGTGGGGTGAAGGGATGGGTGGGAGGGACACGTGGAAGCCAGGGAGGGGCGGTGCCGGACATGCGCATGGTGAGGTGGGCCGCTCCAGGACACGTCGTGGCAAGGCGTAAAGACCAAGGGATAATTGCTACGCGCACCGAGGAGCCGTCCACGAGACGGTAGATATGTGTGATATGACTGCGATTTATGATTTTTGATTGAAATATTTGAATTTTATCTGTTTATAACAGAGATTATAGAGAGATATTCATTTCTGATTTTAATTGATACAGATATTAAACTTTTAATGTATACTATAATTAACTTGGTCTTAAAAAAATACTCTATTAAAAATTTAGTACTATAGAAAAATCAAAAATCACTATTAAAAACTGTTAAAAAAGAGGCCCGCACACTGCCGTGGAGGTGTGTTTTTTTACTGTTTCGTCTTTTCGTTCTTTCCTTGTACATTACGAAGGCTTAATGGCATTCGTCCAGCAAAGATACGGTAAATTGTAATGGCGAAGGCAAAAGGCAATTACATTTCGAACTACCAATTAGCTGGAGAAAAGCCTGAGATGGAGGTAGATTTTTTATTTATGATGAGTTTCCTAGCTGTTTTGGGGTGCAAATTAATTTGAGGCTAAGGCGCTAGTGTTAATAATTTGTTTCTTTACAAATAAATTGGGGTTGAACCGAAAAACAATCAAATCCACTAAGGTTGTTTCTATTTTCGAAGTATATCTTAGCTGCCAAATATTTTGAGAAAACCTCGTAACAGTTTATTTCTTCTACGCAAGACATATATTGTCACTCGGAAACAATACGTCCGGACCCTCTTATAAATAGCATTAGTTCAGAATCAGCTAGTGCATATAGTGGATGATAAAGATACATATCATCCATAATAATATTTATTAATTAACTAAATATGGACCTTATGGCCAAAGTTTACATCCATAGCCAATAAACCAAAATTAAATACAAGCATTGGAAGAAAAAATCAAAGCGGAAGAAGCCCATCCAGTCTGTCCACAGGCAAATGACTGTGGGATACGGCCTACTCTTCTTGGTCCTCACCGAAATCAAAATATTCTTCCTCTGAGCAACAGTATTTTAAGCAAGGGTGAGCACAAAAATATACTCTACAAGTTACACGAGAAATGCAATATTAATGTAAGGTTTACAAGTGAAGGTTTGCTGTGGGATGCGGCCTACTCTTCTTAGTCCTCACCAAAGTCGAAGTTTTCTTCTTCTGAGCAACATATCTTAATCAAGGGTGAGCACAAAAATGTACTTCACAAGTTACACAGGAAATACAATATTAATGCAATGTTAACAAGTGAAGTTATAATAGAGTTATTTGAACGTAAAGCCAAGTTTTACAATACAATACATAATTTTGAAAATGTAATCACAATATAGAACTTAATTTTTAATCATGTATACACACTGTTGCAAGCACGAACCCATCACCATTTTAACCACAGGCACCAACCCGGAGTTTCAACCCAACTTTTCCCTAAATCATCTTTCTGAAATCCCTTTGGAAAATCAAAGTCTAATCCGTAAAATACTTTATTTAGTTTTCCCATGACCGTGAGCACGGCTATCCAAGATAGTTTTATACACTCTGTAGAGCTAGTACAACTTTACCCATAAGAGATAATTAAGTTATGTTGTTGGCCATAACATAATTCCGTAGGTGTGCAACTAAGTGATTATCATAAAGCCTTTACAATACAAAATCCTCGAATTGGTCGTGTGTTAGATCGAGTAGGTCGACTAAAGGGGGTGAATAGGCGGTCTAAAAAATCTTCTCCAATTAATTAGCAATTTCTATTTGACCAAACTAAGCAAATAATGCAGAAGCTTAACTCAAAAAAGTTTAGCACAAATAACGCCTAAAACAACCGGGATTATCTAAGTGCACCAACAACCTAAGCTTATGTCAACATTTGTAATCATAGGATGACAAGCACTCAATTTAATTCTACGAATATAAATTTTTTGAATGTAAATTGAGCACAAGAAAACAAACCACAAATGACACGGTTGCTTTTTAACGTGGTGTTTGGAGACTTGCCGTCTCTCCTAGTCTACGTTAAGATTAGCCCAAATAAATCGGACCGACTCCACGAATTAAGCCGAAACACCTTAATCCACTGGTGGTAGCTCTTTCCCACTCCGGGTAGGTGAGCTCCAATCTTCACAACTTTGTTGAGTCTTCTCACAATCTCTTTGAGAATATCACCATGCATGACGCCTCCAACGTCGTCTAAGAGTTGGCAAACTCCAAGAATAATAATCCAAGCCCTCACTTGACTCTCACCACGTGCAACGAATGCATAAGCTCGAGTAGATACACAATCCACCTCTAGATACAACACATGTAATCTAGAGCATTCTTTATTGCTCAGAAGGTGCAACATATGCACAATTGAGAGGAGGACCTCACACTGGCTCAAGAGAGTGAAATAAAGTGCCAAACGTTGTCCTCCAACCGGCCACAAGGGGGTATGTCTAACTCACACCTCGAAACGAGCCGTTGGGACAAAAAAAAACAGGATTTTTGGAAATACCGCAAGCAAACGACCAATACTTCTGCTCCCCTCAGCAACGGTCAGAAAACTAGCCGTTGTAGGCGAAATCGATGGTTTAAATCGTGCAAAGTCCCACTCTACCGATCATCGAATCTTGCGAGAACTCATGTGGAATTACTGATTTCCTCGGGGATGAGAAGAATCCACATAGGTGTCTCTCTGAAAAAACATACTGCTACACAATCTGGACGTTCTGCAAATCGGAAGCACCACTCACATAGAGACAGTAGTACCACTCACTGATTGGACCGCTCATATAGAGCTGGTCGAAAGCACCTATAGTCGACTACACTGGTCCCTGACCACGTCGGATGGTTCGACCACTCACGTCTCCGACCACATTGTCTAGTTCGACCACACAGGTCTCCTACAACAGTGGTCTCCGACCATGTTGTCTGGATCGACCACACAGGTCTCCGACTATGCTAGTCTCTGACCATATTAGTTTCGACCACTCAGGTCCCGACCATGTCAATCTTCGATCACACAGATCTCTAACTACACCGTCGATCTTTGACCACGTTGTTTTAATCATGTCAGTTCAACTACGTCGATTTCGACCACAAAGGTCTCAACCACGTCGGTTCAACCACGCTGGTTTTGATCACACAAATCTCGACCATATTGGTTTCAACCACGTCGGTTTGATCACACTAGTTTCGATCACACATATCTCAACCGTGTCAGTTCTGACCACACTAGTTTTAGCCACACAGGTTATCGACCACGTCGATCTTCGACCTCATTGGTTCGACTACGTCGGCTTCGACCATGCTGGTTTTTGACCATATTGATCTTCAACAATACAGGTCTTCGACTATAAAGATTTCGACCACAATGGTTCTTGACCACACAAGTCTTTTGACCACCAACAGACGCGGTAGTTCCGTGATTACAACGTTGGTAATTCCAACTAGCAGTAGTACCACAGAATATACTGTGGTAGTTCTGATTTTTCTGAGAAGTGCATATACTTCAACAGATTTTGTAAAACACATTTGGAAACTACAGTATCATGCACACAAGGATTATCTATGATTCTCAATAAGTTACAAAACATATTTGCATACTTTTAGAATCATGACATAAGGATTAAATATATGATCTTCAACTATTTGCAAATGTAAGTCTCATATTACAAAGCATGGAAACATGGACTTCAAACACTTGCAAAACATATTCGCAATATATAGTCCCATGTTACAAGATTTAACACATGAGCTTCAACTATGTGTAAAACATATTCGCAAATATAAATCTCATGCCAAGGGGAGCTAGAAGAGGTGAGGTTGAGCTATCAACACATGATGAGACTCAAGCTACTAAACATGACTCCTCTTAATAGTACGGTAACCTATACTAGCAACCCAGTTTTTCAACCAAACACCAAAACCGGTAAAAGACTAGGAACACATCCTTAGCCCTAGCTAGCTATACCTTTGCCTTGAGTTATAGTCTTGACATGTATCAACTCATGATGTATCCATTAATTTAACACTATCGACACATAATGGGTTTTCACTTGACTTGATAATCAGCACATGATCATCTTCTCTTGGACATGCATCAACTCATGATGCATCCACCACGTATCTTGATGATCTTCAACACATGAAGTCATCCCACGTTTTCGTCATTTGTGGGACCTAACCTTTCATCCAACTCATGAAAAATATTAGTCTACAAAATAATTATCATCAATTATCAAACTTCACTATTAACTCATAATGGAGGGACTAGATTGTATAATCTTCTTTTCTTGGTAATTCATGATAATCTCAACAAATAATGAGATAAAAATTGAATTACGAGTATACAACATGTACACAACAATTGTATACTCTAAGATAAGCTTTTAAAGCAAAGTTTACTTATCCGGTTGTCATTAATCATTCAATCATTAACACATAATGAAAGAACTAGATGGCAACCCGATTATGAGTATATATAAACTACACAAACTATATATACTTAAGGGATATATTTCAAAGTAAAGATCCTTAATATGTGGAAATGGATATGGATCAATACTAATAAAACCACAAAACATAGAGTGAACTCCCCCTAAATATGTGTACATAAGAATGTATTGTGAAAGCATATGCACATATTCAAGTTTGACTTATTTTGTGAAGTTCATTCTATATCTCGGATCCAAGAAATGCAATAAGATAAGAATGTGATATTGAATGCATACCTCTTATGTTTTTCATCTTTTCATCCAAATTAGACTAAGCAATATCATAATCAATAAACATATTAGTCTCATAATTGTATTTGTCATTATCACCAAAACCAATTTAATGGAATTTGAACTTACATAGCGCCCAACTAAGATTTCACCACAATATAGAATCTACTAAGATGGTGTGAGACTTCGTGTGGCCTACACCACGATCAAATTCAACATGTAGCAAAACTAAGGCTGGGACCTGCAAATAAGTTAGCCAGGTCTGTCCTATACTAGACTTATGGTAGTATCATGTGGTTTTATAGTAATAGCTCACAGAACGGTCTTAATTGACTTAGACAAACTTTTTATATACCCCTTGTGCCATTGAGAACTCACCACCAAACTAGTTTCTGAAATATAAACCATGTTTTTAATTTTATTTGTCAAACATATCACACACTTTCTTGACTCACCAAAGTCATACAATACATTTTAATAATTATCATGTTATGTGGAAAAGTTATCCCAAACATAGGATCTTCTCTGAGATGTCTGAGCTTTGCCACAAAATTTTTCAGCTAATACTAATGTACTAACGAGAGTTTTATTCTAAGGTAACAAGGTATTTAGGTGATTAGTGTCAAAGGTGGTCATAATAAGTAGGAATTAACTATGCTTTAAAACTGCATTTAAAATATACCGAGTAAACATATACATGCAAAACAATTTGAAATAATATAATTTTATTTGCAAAATAGGATCAAGATGGTTAAGGTGTGTAATTTGCTTTACTCCGAGAATCGGTGGAAGGAATCGTCAGCGACATCGCACTCTTCGGAAACATCGAAGTCTACATGAGAAAATAGCGATGACAAAAAATTTCAAATAAAATCTAAATAAACTCCAAAAATTATAAAATAGGTCCTGGAAGGTATAGTATCAATTTATAAACTTGAATAGCTTGATTCAGAATTCGAACAATGGGGAACGAATGATCGGAAGATCGGACGGAAAAGAAATTGCAAGAAATTCACAAAGAGGGAACATTCCAAGGAATCTTCTTTTTTCTCAAATTTTGGATTCATTTGTGTATGGCGGGTGGGGCCCACCTGTGATTGGTTGAAGCAAATAAATGAAGACCAACGGAGAACTAATACTGGAAAATAGAGAGCAGCACATGCCGACACTCGGCCAGTTCTCTGGCCACGGCGGCTTGCCGGCGAGGGGAGGCCAAGGTGCCATGGCCGAAGGGCAAAATAGGTCCGCAGGAGCCCAGGAAGGGGATGGCCAGAGGTGGCGCCGGTCGGCATGGTCCACAACTGTGGCGACGATGGCGGCATGAAGTGGCGGCAGCATGGGTTGGCAAGGGAAATGAGTCAAAGGCAAGGAACATGGAAAAGTAAGGTGTGCATGAGTATGGCTTCGACCCAAGGAACACGATGGTGCGATCGGTTCAGTCGAAGGATGGCCGGATTGGACTAGCCACAGTGACATCCATGGAAACCAAGGGTTGTTTCGGTGTGAGACTTCCTTAGCGATACAAATAGGGAACCAAGGTATGGAATATGTAGAGTAGGTGATGGTGATTGTGCAGTAGCAAGGAATTAGGTTTTGGCTTACTGGAGGTGGCAAATTGACGATAGAGGACGTAATAGACCAGTTTGGAAAAAACTCGATTCTCATCAAACGACTATGTGAAAACTAAATTAACTTCACATGAGGATGCAAGATACTCAGGAACAAGAAGTGACATGAATGGAATTCGAAGAAATTCATCAGAGTGCTCGAAACGTGAGTTGGAGCAACGAGCAATTTTGGAAACGAAGGGCTCTTTGTCAATGTTTTGGGGTTTGAGGAGACTTGATAGGGGTTAGAAAGGGTTAAGAGGGGTCACAGGGTCATATATAAGGAATTAGAAGAGATGGAAATAGACTAAAATAAATTCGTAGGATTTGATTTTGAGTCGGTTTGGGAATGGACGACATAAAAGCTAAACGATGAACGAATCGCGAAGAAACTAGAAGGAATGGATTTCGTGCATGATTTGGAAAAACTTTCGTTTTGGCACGACGTGGATATAAGGTCTAGTTGAAGAGCTAATGAACAGTAGGCTGGATGAACAGTACCAAGTGAAGAGAGACAAAGAAGAGAGAGGAAGAAGGAAAACGGGAAAAAGAAAGGAAAAAATGGGCTAAGAAAAATGGGTTTAACCCAGAAAAATAGAATGGATATTTTTCTAGAGATTTGAATTTTGGAATTTTTGAATTTGAACTCGAATTTGGAATTTTGGATTGGAATTGGAATTATGATATAACCATCCAGGATTACCAATAAAATCCAAATAAAAAACTAGATGCTTTAAATTAATAAATTTTAAATTAATTTTTACAGGAAACCAAATTAATCTTTATTTTTTATTTTTACCCATAAATTACTTTTAATTCAGAAAAAGTGAAAAGCCACTTTAAAAGAAGAAAAACACGGCAAATAAATTTGCGACTCAGGAAAATCAAATAATATTTATTTTAAATTTATTTTAATTAATTAATTTATTATTATTATTTTTGAAATAAAAATCTGGGTTGCTACATGGATGTGGTCCAATGACATTTCATATTGCTACTATCTGTTGAACTGAAGATCTTTATTCTATTTTTGACAGAAGTAAAAATAATTTTATTGTAAATGTACAGCCAGCTCTTAAATCTTAAATGGATGCTTCAGGCTCTGTTCATATTGTCTTTTACAGTAACTTGCTTCTCTATAGTACATATTTTTTAAATGAAATATCTTTTTAAGATGAGATCTATTAGTTAATTATAATATATACTGAAAATCATATATAAGTGTTTCTCTCTGTAATTTTCTTAATAAATTGTTACTGCTCATATTCGTAAGCTAAAAGATAAAGTCAAAAGTTTATATGGTAGGACCTTAGTTATTTCCTTGACATTTTCGATTCGTATGACCTTTCAATGCTCCATTTGTTTATCATCCTTAATTCTTCACTTCCGTAGGGTACTTTTAAAAAGATAATGCTTGTTTTAATTAGAATCAATTTACACCACATAAATTCAGAATCCTATTTTCAGAACTCGTAGAAGCACACCTATGCAGAAGCAGACACCCGCGTCCACTTCAAGC
Source organism: Bonia amplexicaulis (assembly GCA_036346245.1). Taxonomy (NCBI): domain Eukaryota; kingdom Viridiplantae; phylum Streptophyta; class Magnoliopsida; order Poales; family Poaceae; genus Bonia; species Bonia amplexicaulis. The sequence continues at coordinate 19,984,525 of CM070747.1, read as the reverse complement.
TAACACTGAAAATGACCTACTCGTTTGTTGATACAACCCTTCTGATATGACATCGTTTTACAGAACTAAAAAAAAAAAGATGAGCGAGCTTGCCAACCTTATCCGTTGAAAAAAATAATCTCGGTCATAGAGGGTGTTTTTTTTGTTATGGCTTATGATTTTTGGCTAAAAGTTTTAAATTTTGGCTGTTTACGGTACAGATTACAGAGAGATCGATATTCATTTACGATTTTGGCTAGTACAGATGTTGGACTTTTAACGTGTACTACGTTTAACTTGTAAACCCCGTCTTAAGAAAATACTCTGTTTGAAAGTTATGTACTGTATCAAAAGTCAAAAGCCGGCTAGCTTGTCTCCTGCTAAACAGGCCCATATATCAATCTGATGAGATATCTAGAAGGTGCCAGCTTTACCTGTGCATCAGGATGATTGTTTTCGTTTAGACTTTTGTTGCAGAATGATTAAAGATGGAGGAGAGATAAATGTGAACTACTAAAGAATATCAGGCCAATTGGCCCGTCGAAAAAGAATATCAGGCCAATTTGTCAGGAATTGAAGATGAGGAAAATGAACCTTGTTTAACATGAGAAAATAAACTAGACATCACGAATTTCAAACAGGAATCTGACTATTTTTTTTTTGACAAAAAACTAAGGAGCAGAGATCGATATTTGTCGCTGGACGATTTCTGCGTTTTAAACGAGTAACTATGTAAACTCTGCTTTTTTTTATTTATTACACGATTAACTATGGAAGTGATGAATCTGAAAACCTAGATAATCACTCAGGACATATCAGGTTACTTGTTTGAGGCGGTTGCCAGCTTCAGATGGATGACGGCGGCGTTGCATTTTTTTTTCCACGAAGGAAGCGTTTCGAACTCGTCGAGTCGCCCAGGTGAATCACGCTCGCTATCTGTCAGATCATCAGTGGAAGTTGGCTGCATGCGCCTCCGCAAAATTGCGGCTATGTCTTGTCTGAAAAAGATTGTCACTTCTCTGTGAACTGTCCACATATACGATCCCGCAACGATATTTTTTCAATTTTCGTTCTTCTTACACTTATTTTTACAAAAATATATTTCTCCAAGCTCAAAAGATAAATGACATATATCACCTGTTTTGCTGTCTTAGCTCGACAGGAGCCAGTCGACGCGTCCGCCGATTTGCAATCCTAGGCAAAACTGCGGCAGCACAGTTATGCACTGTAGCACTACCAATATCAATTAAAAAGGACTGGTAGTAATTAATTAGTGCTAAATAAAGCACTAAATTAATAAGTATTTTATTTAGTGCTAATCACGTTTAATTAGTGTTAACCATGTAATGCTAGTTAAGCATATACGATAATTTATTGCACTCACAATTAATTAGTACTAATCACATGTCTGTCTTCCACGATTTTTGTTGCGTAGTACAGAATGAACTCTAGCAGTGAATTTCTATGGTACGTAAGCGGTTCAAGTGAAAGTCTTATATGAAATTTTTAGCTCATTTAGGCAACAAATGCATATTTGTATGGTTGACAGAGATGAACGGTGTAGGGGAAAACGCATGCATTGACTTCCATTATTTTGTTGTGTAGTACCTACTGAATTCTAGAATTTCTATACCACATTAGTTTGTCAAGTGTGATTGCAACGTGGAATTATGAAATCATTCGGATAACAATTGCTCACTTGTATAGGTTGCAATAGCTAGATGGTATAGGTGGAAGTGCATGTCTTGCTTTTCATGATTTTTCTTGCGCGGTATAGAATGAACACCAGCTGCAAATTTCTATGACATGTAAGTGGTTCAAGTGTAAGTCTTATGTGACATTTTCAGCTCATTTGGATAATAAATGAAAACTTATATGGTTGACGGAGACGAACGACGTAGGGGTAAACGCGTGTGTTGACTTCCATTATTTTTGTTGTATAGTACCTATTGAATTCCAGCGGTGAATTTCTATACCACGTTAGTGGTGCAAGTGGGATTATAACGTGGAATTATCAGCTCATTCGGAAAACAACTGCTAGCTTGTATTGGTTGCAATAGCCAGACGTCATAGAAGAAAGTGCATGTCCTACCTTCTACGATTTTTGGTGTGCAATACAGAATGACCTCTAGCGGTGAATTTATATGACACATAAGCAGTTCAAGTGAAACTCTTGTATGAAATTTTTAACTCATTCAGACAACAAATGCATGCTTGTATGGTCGACGGAGACGGACATCGTAGGGAAAAATGCGTTTGTTGACTTCCATTATTTTTGTTGCACACTACCTATTGAATTCCAGTGGCAAATTTCTATGCCACGTTAGTGATGAAAGTGGGATTAAAATGTGGAATTATCGGTGTCAGACCCAGATTTTTCAATCCAGAATCTGCTGTGTCTTACCGCATTATTCCCTGGATCAGTAGATAATGCACACAGATACATTGCTGAATCATTTCATACATCGCTGAAATTCACATAGCCCTAATATCATTACATAATATAGTCGAAGTTAGGCCTTCAAAAGGGCGGAGTTCTTACAGTAGGGCCGCTCAGGCCAAATATTTACATTTCAAAAGTACAACAGCGGAAGCAGAACAAAGCAGGCCTATTAACCACAGGCAAAGACTGGAGGCAAAAGTGGTCATACAAATACTACTAAAGTTCCAGCGATATTTGTATACCGACCACACCTTAGTCTAATTGCCTGAGGTCCTAAGCGTGAAATATTCGTCCTAAGTCTCGGCGTTGTCTCCTCCATCCGCAGCAGGTGCTTCCTCATAGGCATAATGATCTTGAGTTCCTGAATCTGGGTTTAGTAATGCGAGTGTGAGCACACTAACCACCGTGCTCAGCGAGCCAATACACAGAATGCATTAAGTAGTATGCAAGGCTTATCCAAGGGAGGCTCAGGTTATTTTGTTTGCTGAAATGTGCTTTTAGAACTACAATACTTCAAAGTTCCCTAAGACCTAGCCTTTTGAACTTTTTAAACATGATGCACATAACATATACATTTATTTTCAACGAGTCAGAGACCATCCACCGTTACATGGTCTCTGCTCTTCATATCATGCCTTCAGCGTTATAGCCGCTTACATTACCACTGGAACGACACCCAGGACAACTCAAATAAGGGCATTTCTCTGCCCTCCACTTTTATCCCATTCCATCCATCAAAATTTTGAAATAGAACTATATCTATTCAGATTCCCATGTCCGCCCATGACCGTGGGCACGGCTATTCGAATAGTTTTGACTCTGCAGAGTTTGTACACTTTACTCACAAGAGATAGATCTGCTCGTTGCCCCACATGATTCCTTAGACATGCAGTTGAGTAGACTATCACAGGATCGTTACAATGTATAATCCTACTTGTGGTTACGCCCGCTAAGGTCTATCTTCTGTAGGATGCAACCATCCCTCGAGAAGGGTCCCTCGTGAGCCATCACAGGCAAAGGCGGGGATGAGACCATCCATCCCTTTGCTCGTGTTCACACCTTCACGTAACCACACTAGAGCTACACAAATTATTTAGCCATGCCTACACTTTGCCAGCATGTGGTTGTACTGTTTGTACCTTGGGAGGTCATCACAAGATGCAGTCCTTAATGATTATCTGGGCGGTTCTACCACAATCTCCTTTGTGCTATCACGGCACCATTCATACATACACACACACCCTCGAACCATCCGCCCAGATAGTTAAGCATGTGGGGTTCTTTTAGAACGAAAATACTTATACCAACATACACCAGTCATCTTCACAATGACTACTCAAGAATGCTTTCTCAAGTTTATAGGAGATGCTAGGGTGCTCTCACACCCCTAATTACCTAAACAACTCTAGGCATGGCACTTTTACTTATAGACTTATTTTCAAAAAGAGTAATATTATTATTACTTTCACTAGGGTGACAAGGATCACATAACCAGGTACATCAGAAAGGAAGTATGATAATAATAATCAAAGAAAGCAGGGACATATAACTAGAATCTGAAATTAACATGTATTGCATTATAAATATAAGCATGCAATTTGTAATAACTGAAATCAAAGTAATTTATTGAAAATGTAGGTTCAAAATGATCAAAGTATTGACTCGCCTTGATTATAGATGTCGGGGTTCTGTGTATTGGGGCCTACAGCTGCTGCTTCCTCTTCCTGGGCTTCGAATGCTAATTTTTACGTGCGCGAAAATTTGGATAAAAATCAGTACAACATTCAAAATAACATCACAAAATTCAAACAAGTTACAAAAATATTGGTTCTGGTTCCATTAGATAGCTCTTGAATTTAGATGAATTTATAAATTGGTTTCTCTTAATTTGGAGCTAAAATGAATAAGTTATGCCCATTTGAATACCTTCGGTTCAATTAAATCCGGAAAATAATAAAGTCTGACATGTGGGACCCACTGTCAGTGACTGCGCGTGCTCAATTGGCTCACTCAGATAACAACTGTTCGCTTGTATAGGTTGCAATAGCCAGACGGCGTAGGCAAAAATGCATGTCCTGCCTTCCACGATTTATGTTGCGTAGCACAGAATGAACTCCAGTAGTGAATTTCTATGACACGTAAGCAGTTCAAGTGAAAGTCTTGTGTGAAATTTTTAGCTCATTCGGACAACAAATACTTGTTGGTATGGTTGATGCAGACGAATGGCGTAGGAAAAACGTATGTGTTGACTTTCATTATTTTTGTTGCATAGTACCTATTGAATTCTAGCAGAGAATTTCTATGCCACGTTAGTGGTGCAAGTGGTATTACAACATGTAATTATCAGCTCATTAGGATAACAACTGCTCCCTTTTATGGGTTAAAATAGCTAGACGGCATAGACAAAAGTATATGTCCTATCTTTCATGATTTTTCTTGTGCAATACAGAATGAACTTCCCCCTAGAGTTCATTTTGTACTGCGCAACAAAAATTATGGAAAGCAGGACATGCGATTAGTACTAATGAATTACTAGTGCAATAAATTATCGTGCGCGCTTAATTAGTACTACATGATTAGCTCTAATTAAATGCTAACGAGGATATAATAATCATCTAATTATTATGTCATTATATTCTCCAAGTATATCCCTTATCGATAAGAGAGATTTTACAGGGTAGTCGTAAGTCTTTCTATAACCACTCATTAGTCGTAAGTATTGCTACGACCACTTAGTCGTATGCCATTCTACGACCACTCATTAGTCGTAAGTGTTTCTACGACCACATGGTCGTAAACCCTTCTACGACTATATAAGTTGTGAGTTCTCATGTGACCATCTCATGGTCACAGACCCTCCTGTGACCAATCCATTTTCAACTGGCTTGTCTACGGTGACTTACTGCATCATGGGTCTATTTGACAAAACGGTTAGAATGTGCGCTTAATCCTAACACTGCACATGATTTCTCTCTGACAACAACCACCGCACGACGAACATGCCACTACATCACTCTGACAATAACTTCCGCCAGACGGTTATCTCCCAAAGCGTTAAGACGTCTTTTGGTGCAGGACAACGGTCGTCGCTTCATCAACTATATAAAGGTTAATGCCAGAGAGAAAGGGATCGAACCGCATCAGATCAGGAGATAGTGCTCGGCATTTTGCAATACTCTTAGTTGTAATCAATTTCTCTTAGCAATAGCAACACAAGAAGTAGGGTAATTATTCTCCCAGGAGAAAGCCCAAACTTCTATAAAAATTCCCGTATTTTCTCTCTGCATGACCATAGTCTAGTCTTCTAAGAGATTCCTCGAATCCAATAAATCATATGTAAGATTGGTATTAAAACACTAACAAGTGCGATTAGCACTAAATTGTGAGCTTAGAACAATTTTTACAAGATTCAATCCTAGAATGAAGAAGTATTTTAGTCTTTTTTTTCATTTTAAGTTTGCTATCCTCACAATGAAATCAAGTATAATCAGGATTAAATATGAGTAATTCCTTGTAGCACTATCGAGTTTTAGTAGGATCTAACTATTTATCATGTCATTCCAAATTATTACTTTATGTAAATAAAACTGGGTAAATAACATAAATAAAAATAAAGATATTTAAGTAATTTGGGTTCAACATGATTAAAGATATGTGACTTGCCTTTTTGCTCGAATTCTTCAACTGGGCCTACACCTTCTGTGTCTTGATTTGCCCCTGCAGCGGACTACTCAATGAATCCAGGTGATGTCGCAAGAAAGAGACAAAAGCGGAAAGTTGAAGGGAGTTTTTGGATTTGGCAAAAAAATTAAAATCAAACAAAATTCAGATAAATTCAAAAATTTGAACAAGATGTTCACACGCGTGCACATATCACATAATTGTTTTCACATCTTCCTAGCAAATCATTGAATTTTACAATCATGCATTTCTTTTGAACTACTAGTTATTTGCCATCTTGCTTAACCATGGGTTCTAGGCCGTACAATGAAGAAGGAAAGCTTGAGCTCGGAGCCAAAACGACCATAACTTGTTTCTCGAAACATCGCTTAGCTTGCTAGCTCTTGCAATGTATTACAGCATACATGTCTTTTTTTAAGGAATAAGTCCACATTATAATCCTCAACTATGACCTCGGTCCGATTTTCAAGCTTTAACTTTAAAATTATTTACTTTTCACCCTTGAACTATTAAAATCATTTCTTTTTCAGCACTAGGTTGGTTTCATAAGGGATCAAGTCCACTTTATGACTCTAAACTTTGACCTTGGTCCGACTTCCAACCTCCAACTTCAAAACGGTATATTTTTCACCCTTGAACTTTTAAAACGTTCACTTTCAACTCTAGGTTGGTTTCATAAGTGGTTTTCAACAGAGAAAGACATGGATGGAGAGCTCTAGGAAGTGGCAGGCTAGGCATGGTGCCAGTGATGGGGTAGTAGAGAGGTAGGGTGAGGGCAAAACAGAATGCTCATGATATAAGGAACTTTACGTTGATGGTGGTTTGGGTACAGGCACACTATGTTGGGTAGGCCACAGTGATGGGTGCTGGTGGCGGTCAGGTCATGGAGGTGACACACTATGGTGGAAGAGAGGAAAAAATAAACATATCGAAAGATAGGTAAGAAACTACGACAGAGAAGTTTGACAACACTGGAGAAGAAGAACCTCTATTATGAGCAGTTGACAGTATGAAACACAATGTGAGGGAGGAGGTTCTGGAACACGATGTGACGCAGACGGTTTTGAGAAGAGGGAATAGGAGAAAGAGGCTGACTAGTGGGCCCTCCCTTTTTCCTTTTTTATTTTATTCTTTTCCTGATATGATAAAAGTATTATTGAGAGACGATGACACATCACCTTACGTTATGTATTACGATATTATGTTAGCGTGCATTGTCCATTATGATGTCATTGAAGCTAAAACCACCACCAAGTCGGAATCAAATCAGTTCAATTTCGTGTGAAGGTTTTTTTCCATCGGTTTTAATAGTTATAGAGTGAAAAGTGAATGGTTTCAAAGTTGAAGGTTGAAAATCGTATTAAGACCATAATTGAGGGTTGTAAAGTGTATCATTGAAGCTAAGCCACTGCCACGTCGGATCAAACCGGAGTGGTTTTGTGTGAAGGTTGTGTTATGAACGGTTTTAATAGTTCAAGAGTGAAAAGTAAACTGTTTTGATGTTAAAGATTAAAAATCAGACTGATGCTGTAATTTAGGGTTGTAAAGTGAACTTAGTCCTTTTTTTATTGTTGTTGTCTCTCACTCTCTTGTTATACAAACACAGAAGATTCGTGTTAACTAGGCGCTAACTGCTCCCGTAACATCTAACTTAGGGCATGTATAATAGTATTGATGATGGTTATCCATAATACATCTTCATATTATCTACAAACAAGATTAAAGACAATTCATATAATTAATTATCTATATGGTTGTTTGTAATGATCTCATACAACTAATGGGTTATCCATATAGTTATATGTACAATGGTCTAGATAGTAGAAAACTATCCATAAAACATCTGTTAAATACTGGATAACATTTTTCACTCTCCTTCTCTATCAGAGTTACAGCTGACATGTACCTAGCCTTGCACCACACTCCATCGATCATCATCCACCTCCTTAACTAATGGTTACTCCGGTATAGGCTCAATTCTTTTAGATTTATGTTTAGGTTTTGGCTTTCATTTCTACAGTAACTCGGCGTTAAACGATACGTTTTTTCAAGATAGGGTCTATAAAAAAATTATAGTATAAACTATACTGAACTTAACTATACTGATCAAAATCATATATGACTATTTCTCTCTACATAGTCTCTTACGAATAGATTAAAATTTAAAAACCACAACTATAAGTCTATGCAAAGCAAAAAAAAAAAACCATCCATAGACACACCGACATGCATGTGTTGCTGCTGCATGCGCCTGGCACGTACGCACATAGCGTGGCGAAAGGCTAGAGCGACCGGGTCCGTGTCGGGCTCGGCGTGGTCGAGTCGGTGTGACACGTGTAGGCGATGGCGGTTGTGTGGGCCTTGTCCGTACGCGCGGGGTGCATACCGTGCTGGCCTTAATGGCCCTTGGGGTCGGATCATTCGAGTGCGGTGCATCCGATCGATGGACTCGATCGGTTCTGACGATGATGCCAGGCCAGGTCGGCCCGGCATTGCGTGCGCGTCGCTCTGTCTCTCCCCGTCCACCCAGCTACGCACGTACTACCATTGCTGTATTCGTTGTATATATTTAATAATGATCGGGAGCTCTGTATGTAAATGTACGCACCTGATGCATCCCAGCAAGTAGCACTTTGGCTCTATTCTTTTTGAATTTTTAGTTTATTTTTTTATTTATTAGAGTAATAAATCGTAATTAAGAGTAAATAAATAAACTGTAGCCTAAAATACCATACTATTTTTTTTGTTTGGACTTGGACATGATGTGCGCGCGCGCCTGGAAACGGTCAGATCGATGCACCTAGTGCCCTCGGCAGAGAGAAAGATCAGGAGGCGGAGCGATATCGGGTGAGCACGGCGGGGAGGAGGTCGGCGCAAAACGGGCAGAGGATGCGGCGGTGGCGCGACTCGGCGGCGTGGCAGGCACGGGAGGCGAGCGCGAAGGACTTGATGGCGTGCGGGTCGGCGGCAGTGATGCGGTCGAGCATGAGGAAGAGGCGCTCGCGAGGAGAAAAGAAGACGGGAGAGGTGTTCGCGCGGAGATTCGTACGGAGGAAACACGTGGAGACCATCCGACGACCCATTTCCTCTCAATGGGGTCAGACCCACTACTGCAGAAAGCCTAATAGTAGACGGTAAATCACAGACGGTTTGACGAAACCGTCAGGATCGACACTCAACATAGACGGTTTTCATTTGGACACCGCCTGCGGCTTTGGTGGCGTCGAGAAAATTAGTATCACAGACGGTTATTAACTATGAACCGTCTGTGATATTTTTCTATCATAGACGGCTTTTATTGAGAACCGTCTGTGATAATATGGCTTTATCACAGACGGTTTCTTCTTAAAAACCGTAGAAACCGTCTGTGATAATCTCATTATCACAGACGGTTTGTATTAAAAATCGTCTGTGATAATCTCAGAACTATCACAGACGGTTTTTAATAAGAAACCGTCCGTGATAATGGCCACCGATATTTATTGCGCTTTAACCCCACCTAATTCATTTCGATCCAGATCTGGCGTGCACTCTTTCGCTCGGGAGGTGAACTAGGCGATTTCGTGCCAATTAATTTGGTGGAGGAGCGAGATTGAGTTTTGAAGATTTATACTTTCGTGCTCTAGATATGGTTAGTATAGTATGAAATTTATTTTTCTTTGCATTACAATTTAGATCGATCTAATTAGTTATTGGTGAGTGTTTATTGAAGATGGTTTGAAAAATTGTTGGTTATATAATAGCTGTTGTGTTTATAATATGAATTAAGCTAGCAAAGCCTGAATGCATGTGATATATATGTAGTAATAATTAATTAATTTAATTTTAATACTAAGGTATTATGTATATACACATAATGTAGGACCAAGTCGGATGTATGCCGCGAACCGTGTGAGTGAAGAGTACATTAATGGCGTGTCTGCTTACAAGAGCCGCCGAGGAGGATATCTTTGAATAAGGGGTGGAATATATGTACTTGTCCTTGCACCGATCGAGAATTTAAAGATGTTTAAGAACCGAGGGCAAATTGAAGCGCATTTGATTCGGAGGGTTTCAAAAGGGTTATACGTGTTGGACCACCATGGCGAAGTCAATGATCATATGTCGCGGATGACATCACCGGTGAAGTGAATGATATGTCACGGATGACATCGCCGGTGAAGCGAATGACATGTCGCGGATGATGTCGATTGTGGTTCGGATTCGGATAGGTTGCACGATGACAACTGGATCGGATGCTTGCGATGTAGAAGAGAACTATGATGAGAGAGTATGTTAAATTCGGGGCTTGATGGAGGACTCGGAGAAACCTTTGTTCACGTCTCGCAGTCAAAGTACACGAGGTTGTCACCGTGCTTGAACTGTTGAAATTGAAGGCAAGCAACGGTTGGACCGACAAAGTTTCACAATTTCTGGGTCTTTTAGCGGACATGCTTCGAGAGGAAATGAGTTGCCTAAAACCACGTATAAAGCCAAGAAGGTTCTTTGTCCATTGGGAATTGAAGTAGAAAGAATACACGCATGTCCGAACGACTGTATCCTGTACCGTAAAGAGTATGTAAACATGCACGTATGTCCGGTGTGATATATAGGTGAATGTATCTGTATGTTTATTTGGCTGTTGTAAAGACATACACCTGAGCTGTTGTCTTATTGAATGCTGGTTGGATTTATTTTATTGAATGCTGGTTGGTGGGGCTTATCACAGACGGTTCTAAAGCGGCCGGCTAGGGTTTTCCGCGTCCCGCTTTATTTAGCAAATCCCGATCATCGCGCACCTCCGCCGCCGATCGCCCCGAGCCCTCGTGGCCGCCTCCCAAGCCTCGCCGGCCGCCTCCTCGTGCCTCGCCGCCGCCTCCCAGAGCCCTCGCCGCCTCCCGAGCCCTCGCCGCCTCCCAGAGCCCTCGCCGCCGCCTCCTCGTGCCCTCGCCGACGCTTTCCCGAGCCCTCGCCGCCTCCCAGAGCCCTCGCCGCCTCCCAGAGCCCTCGCCGCCTCCCGTGCCCTCGCCGCCTCCCGTGCCCTCGCCGACGCCTCCCGAGCCCTCGCCACCGCCTCCCGTGCCCGCCGCCGCCTCCCGAGCCCTCGCCGACGCCTCCCGAGGTAGTAAGGCGCAAGGGCAAAGCAAAGAAGACCAATGATGATATCCCATATCTACCATTGGCCCGCAATTCGTGCTTGGCGGCCGTTGCTCGAGAATATGGGCCTCAACCCCTAGCAATTAGTTGCCGCAATTGCACAAGTGGTACCGCACGGTCCAATAAGCCTCGAGGAGAACGGAGAATGGTATCACCGCCGATTCGCGTCGGAGCATTTACATCACAATCTTCAAGACGGTGTCTTCGTGGTCACCTTTGAGGACTTATTCGATCTTTTCACGCTCAACGCCTCGACGCCTCACTCATTCGATCTTTGGACCGTAAGTGTGTACAATCACAGCCTCCGTTCATGTCATACCGATAAATGCCATATATAATTTGTTGCTTTTGTGTGTATATATAGACACCTGCTGACTAAAGCTAAAACATTCCAATCATCATCGGTTGGTTTCTTGGACCCACACTTGGTCGCCAAGTATACCATCGACGAGGATATGTCTGTCGTCGAGAGGTACATTGCAGCAGGACTGCTGGCTCAACGCAATAAGGAATACATACTTATGCCATACAATCAGAACTATCATTGGATTTTAATAGTTATTGTACCAAAATGGAACAAGGTATATTACCTTGATTCCTTAAGTAAGAATAAAACGGACTTCACAGTTGTCACCCAAGTAATCGATAGGTAAGTTTATTTTCTCCATACATACCTATATTGTACTATTTCTTTCATTCCGAATGACTAAGGTTAACTTTTTTGAATCACGTAGGGCGTTCGCGATGTACATTGAAAAGGGAGGTGTCTCGAAGCAAGGGGCCAAAGGCCTGACACATACTCGAGATTTTAAGGTATTCGCTATTACACATTAATTAATCCTATGCGTGATTGGTATTAATGCCTCTTCAATTATTGCTCATTCCATTTTGCGGTGCCACCGGCCATGGCCGGGCAACACATGTGGATTCTATGTTTGCCACCATATGGACCTACTCCTCGATTCCTCGAGGATCATCAATTCCAAGGTTTATCAATCTTTCCATACTTACTTCATACTTATCACGTTACATATATACGTCCATTGATATTCCAATCGATAGGCTGCGTACATCCCGTCAACTGCATTGCAACAGCCCGATCTTTCACGAATTCGAGGAGAGATAGCGTACTTTTGGTGGCTCAAGTCGTAAGCGGAAGACGCTTCCACTGCGCACCATGATTTTTTTTGCAATGTAACCATCGAGTGCAAATGCGGTGTTCTCGGATATTTTATTTCAATTCAATTAATTCATTTGCGAATTGAAATGGATGCCTTATGTTTGTGAATGAAATATGATGTGTATTGGATGTTTATGGATGCCTTATATACTTGTTCATCTGTTTGTTTCAGAGGGCATGTCTAGCATTTCCTGAGGCTAGCCAATAAATAAGAATTGATTTAGGGGCAGGAAAGACTATCACGACGGTTTTAACTAAGAACCGTCAGCGATATATAATTATCACGAGCGGTTTTAATAAAAACCGTCAGAATATCGAATATCACGACGGGTTTTATTAAAACCGTCGTGATAACTATATATCACAGATGGTTTTTTATTAATAACCGTCTGTGATATTTGCACCACAGGCGGTTGAAAAACCGTCTGTGATGACCTCGTATTAACACTGACCCATAAATTCAGACGGTTCACAAAATCGTCTGTGATGACGTTTTTGAACTGTCTGTAATGATCTATTTTGTAGTAGTGACCCCAGAGTCCCCTCCCCCCAACCACCTACAGTTTAGGAGCCAGCGTTGCCTTCCTCCCTTGCCGCGTGCGTTCCCCGCCGGCTGTACGTGTTCTGAGCGCCACTCGCTGTTCCTGCCTCCGTGGCACCAGCCAGCGCCGTCGTCGTCGGCCGGCCGGCCATGTTTGCGGTCAGCCTGGATCGATCGATCGATATATATGGACCACCCGACGGGGTTGATTCTTCATTTTTTTTCATCGTTAGCTAGCGTACCTACCTGCCTGCCTGTGCCTGCATGTACCGTAGGATAAGGTGTGTGATACAGTTGCGTGCGACGTGCGTGGCATCTACCGATCGTCGCCGGCTGGTCGGCCTCTTGGACAAGCTAGAGCAAGCAATGCCGTGCAAGCTACTCGAGGACCACACATTAGGCTGCAAACAAATGAAGGACCACCTAATAATTAAGCAGATCCAGGAATCATTTCAATTCCGTCGATCGATAGGTCTACAAAACTACCATTACATGTAAAGAAAATGGGAAAATGAGCTCTGTATCTTCCATGTTGTAGTGTGTGTGTGTGTAGATAGTCAACTTAAGAGTCGAATTGCTGCGTAAACGTGGATGTCGCATGACCCTATAAAAGTACGCACGTAGACGACCAGCTTCAGGTCTCGAGCGACTCCAGCCTCAACTTCATCTCCGCTAGCTCCGGATTCTATTTTTCTCGAGCTGTCCTATTTGGCACCGAGTCTTCAAACATGCCTTCCCCGCTCATATCGGCTTGAGTTTCTGATTTTTGACTTATTTTTTACTATTCATAAATTTTATCTTTTGTAAAAATTTTGGCTTTTTTTAGTTTTTTACCGGTTCTTTTTTCCCATATTCATTTGAGTTGTCCATGATGAGCTAACATATTTTTTGTATTTTTAAATTTTTTAAAATTTAATTACGCTAAATAAGCCACTTTTAATTACAAGATAATTTCAACCAGTTACAATGTAATTTCAGCCATAAGACATTAGTTTTCAGCCCACTAAGCAGAGACGACCGATGTGCCACGCAGCACCGGTTGAACTACCCAACGATTTGAAATAAAGACGAAAATCGTCTAGTATTGAAACATATTAATTAGTTAACTTGCAATACAAAGAAGAAATATTGGCCGTCTGCCTAGCTTGGTCATTTTAGGCAACGGGTGAGGACCTCACTTCACTTCCAGATGTTTGGAAGGGAGCATCCACGTGGAAGAACATCATCCCCAAGTTTATGCGCTTAATTAGCGTACACACAAGGTTAGACTAATCGCCTTACGTGCATCAAGGAGGGCCCACATGGCCGTGTTTGTTTGTTTGTCTGTCTGTCAATTAAGCTAGCATATATTGCATGGACACGCGGCCAGGGCCAGGCCAGCTGAGGCTGATGAGATGACCATCAGTTGTTGGCACCTGTTAGTTAGGAGTACTGCGAGTACGCGCAGGTGTGCTTGCTAGCTAGCGTTTTGTTACGTCACGACCGAGAAACTGGGATGAGGTGACAGGGCCACCGTCTAGCTCAAGTTTTTGCCATGACATTTTCCTGACGGTTTTTTGCGAGTCGCCAAGATGTGGGAGCCTAGTTATTATCTAGCTACCTCAGGTAGTTGGATTGTCTGGTAATCCTAGGGTAGTTTCGCTAGCTATAGGTAGCTTGAGAAATACCGCTGATCCACCACTCGGAGAATCACATGTCACTACCAGAAGTGGGAAGATTTTTTTTTTTGTGTGTGTGCAAGGAGCGCGTGCACAAGGAAAAATCTGAACCATGCATCTAGATCATTTCTACGAATTAAGACGAAGACATATGTATGCAACAGCAATTGCATGTAGTATGTGTCTTCATATACATCAGGGGACCAACTACTGTAGTTTATATCTTTTGATTTAAAATTTAAAATTATATTTATTTGTGAAAGAGAATATAGAGAGATAATCATGTGCGATTTGTATCGATATAGATGAAATCGAAATATTATCTACTACAATCAATTTATAGAGTGTCTTAAAAAGACACTTCATTTTAAAAATTAATTATTATAGAAAATCAAACGATAAACTCAAGAACCTAACTAATTGAGAGGCTCACAAGGGGTTGGATGATTAAATACGTCAGTACCATGCACGTATGCATGCAGTGGCGACGACGCAGACGCGCGGGCAGCAGCACAGGACAGAGCACTAGCAGTTACTGTGAGGTACGTGCATCGCAGACGTGCGGCACGAGCAGTTACTGCGCGCGATCGAGTCGCCAGATCGCCGGAGCTAGAGGCACGTAAATACATGTACATGTCTTTTTTTTAACATAAGCACCGTATACAACAAAACAACTTTGACCTTGGAAAAAGATACGATTATACAGCACCATGGAAGTATATCTTTACTTATTATTAAAAATTAGAGTTGGTGACTGTTGTCTATTCTCTTCATACAAAAGTAACTCTTAAAGTTATATATAATTACTTATAATATCATCTAGAGAGAGTTGATGAGTTAGTCCACCACGTGCGTGGAGGCGCCCCCACTCCTCCACTCCTGATCCGATGGTGGTGGTTTGTCGGAAAATTTAATCATATGCCACTCTTATGAGTAGAGTGGCAACAAATTTGCCACCCTGGCTCGTTGTCAGTGACTCAGGCGGGCCCACATGTAAGTGACAGAGTTAATTGGCCAATCTTAAGAGTGGTAAAAAGTTGAAATCCCCTGGTTCGTCTACCTCCACTTCCCCATTCCACACGCACTGATAGGTACCCTCCTTAAAGCCTCCTAAGTCCCTATACTCTTCTCTACTCGAGCATCCCTCACTCTCCTAAGCCTGGCAGATGAGTTGGGAGCATAGGGAAACCCAGATCCACGCTAAATTGCTCGAGGAAACCACAACCGCGTCGACGAGCTCGTGAAAGGTCAGATCTGGAACCAGCGAGGTCAGGAAAGGATTTGGAGTCGGCAGATGACATAAAATAAATAAACTAGGAAAAATTGAACAACATGACTAATTAGGAGTTTTGTATCATATTTAGGAAATGTTTTATTTTTAAAATTAGAAAATTATCATTAGGAATTGATTCTGATGATGGATTAGGACACGTAGGACTTATTTTTGATTTTAAGGGATTAGTGGGAGTAGAAGAACATTCAGGCAAGTCATCCATTTGATCATATCTTCTAAATTGGTTTTTGACGACTGTGGTATGGGGAAGGACGCCTGAGACGAAAAGAAGGAAACCGTGGCTTTGAGAAGGTGTCGGAGGGGGTGGTGGTGACAAGCATGGGGAGGCTTGAGCGGAGGATGGGGAGAAGGTGGCAATGACGTAGCTTTGGTGGGCCTCGATATTGTCAACGAGGCACTATGTGGGCCATGGCTCGAGGAGGAGTCCAGCGGCGGCGACCATGATGGATAGATCAACGTAAGGAGAGAGAGGATAGGGTTGGAGATGGAGAGGAATGTAACTATTACTCTAGATAGTGAGATCAACAACGAATGCCCTAATTTTGACTGAATTTTTTTTAAAAAAATTAGCTAATTAATGTCTAGAAACTTCAGTTTTGTAAGTTCATACATAACTCTCTGACAGTGACGGGAATTGATGGTAGAATGATTCGACGAGTCGACCACGGTGATGATTTTATTTTGTGGTTTTAGAACATGAAACATGATTTTCTTGAAAAAGATCCGTAGTAAACTAGTTTTTCATAAGGAATCTAATTAGTGTTACTTTCACTTGATCAGCCTACATACATTTGCTCGCATTAGTAGTCAAAGTTTGACGTACACATTACTGAAAACGACTACATGTGTACATGGAGGAAAGGAAGTAACTAATAAGGTTGCTAATGTATTATTCATGTGTCTTTTAGTAATTTTTTTTCTTAAAAAGGGATGCAAAAATTTACAAGAAAATATTGCCCGGCCCACTGTACAATACAACAAATATGGGCTGGGCCAAAGAAAAGACCAAGTAACTTACACCCCGTCGTGTTTCGGCCGGTGGAAATGTCCAATGAGGCCTCACTTGGGCTTGCTCTCTGACAAACCACATGCACACGTGACACATCACTGGTATCCACCGTTCACACGCATCCACGATGTCGTCTTGGACCTTACTGCTCACTCTTTCTAGAACATCGCAGTCATGCGCCATGATACCGTATTTTTTCTGTGCTCGTCATGCGTAGGAAAAGACAAATTGGTCAGCAACGTGATACAAGTTTTTTTCTTTTTACAGGAAAACAAGCCAAATTGCTTGACAAGGCATGTTTGGAAGCATGAGTTTCGTAGGAGTCTTACATGAATCTTTCATCTATTATACTATTCAAAGGATAGAAAAAACTATCCCGTCGCTCTCGAGAGCTAGAAATTTTTACATTAACAAAAAATAGAGAAATATCTACACCACTTATTTTGATAGATTAAGATTACAACAGATGGATTAATCAGATATATATATATATATATATATATATATATATATATATATATTACAACTGTTATTATTGTATAAGAAATACAACTCTACTTTAAATCATAAGCATTAGTATAACAAATACAAATTTGTTTTTAAATAAAATCATATGATTCTAAAAAAAACCTACGTATCGTAGCAGTAATCCGTGTGGTTACGTAGCTGAGGAAATCGAAATGTTTCCGAGGTATAAAGGTGGTGATCGATTCTACCGAAAATTCAAGGCTTATAATTTGAAAACATTGTATTTGGTGAAAAAAACAGAATGGTGACGGAGGCTTATTTGACATAATTAAATCTAAAAATTAAAAATATAAAAATATGTTAGCCCATCACAAACAACGCAAACGAATACGAAAAAAAAGAACCGACAAAAAGCGCAAAAAGTCAAAATTCAGAAAAGACGAAATTATGAATAGTGCCAAAATAAGCTTAAGCCAATAAGCTTAAGCCAAAATAAGCCATAGTGAGCACGCCCAAAAATCACCAAATTAAGATCAAGCAGCCATGGAGCTGGAAGATCTGTCAGGCGTGCAGCACAATCTCTCTACCCTGGCTGGGCTCTTCGCTGCTCCATGATAGTCGCAGGACGAAGAGACGGGCCAATGTGAAGCTGGCCAGTGTTCACCACCGGTCTCGACGCTTCCTGTACCTGACACGGACGCCTTCCAGACGTTTCTGCCCAGTCCGGCACCTGAACGCCACCGTCGCTCCCCTTCCCTTGCAGTCCGTGACATACGACACGACACTGCACACAGATAGCGACGGCCACGCTAGCACATCTATGTTCCCAAGACATTGACCTAACTTAAGGAGAGATTGTACAGTAATGTTGGTGCCATGCATGAGAACCACAGCATGAACAGACAGTTGTGGTTCAGCGGGCAAGCTAGCCGCTCATGATCGAACGGACGATAATTTTTTTTTTGCGTTTTTTGACCGGTCGTGATTGTTTTATTTAAGAGGTGCATCTAGTTTCACAGATTTGGAGCATGTTCTTTCTCAGAAGCTGACGGTTTTTGACTTTTATTACAGTACCTAACTTTTAAACGGGGTATTTTCTCAAGACGGAGTCTACAAGTTAAATGATCTACACGTTAAAAGCCCAACATTTATATCAGCCATAATCGTAAGTATCTGTCTCTCCGTAATCTGCACCGTAAACAGCTAAAATTCAAAAATTTCAGTTAAAAGTCATAAGCCACAGCCGCGCCAAACAGGCCCTGGTTAGGCGTATACTCTGCCGGGATTGTTGTTGTTCCCAGATTTGTGGGCACCCCCTCCCAATCATTCACAGTAATCCTATCCTCTCATCCTCGCCAGACATGGACTGATCGAAAGATAAGGTTACAGTGCACCAACTATGGTTTATCTGTCATTAAAATCTATACTATTAGTTAATAATACTTTGATCACCTTGGCTAGCTAGGGCCCCAATGGGCAATTCTAATGTCAAATCCAGTAACAAGTCATGGTTGTTCTTCTTCTTCTTCTTGTCTTTACTTTTCATGATTATATCCTGTTTTTATCCCGGCGAATCTTCTCCTTGATGCTTGCTTTACTCTCCTCATAATGGTGCCATTGTTTAGTGTCAAACATGCTTTATTAGGTCTGGAGCCTGATCATGGTCAGGGCAATTAAAGAGAAAATGTCCCCTCAACTTTCATCAACCCGTGCTTCATTACGCAAGTAATCCATGCCTGCCATCTGTTAGTTATATACTTAAAGTGGGACTGTCAGATGTTTCGCCCAATTTAATCCGATCTCTCTGACAGTGACCACCGCTGTTACATCTCTTGACCTCTGCAGTCAGTTAGGCGTATATGTTAGTGATCAGTCAGTAGTGTGTGTGTGTGTGACGACAAAACATGGAGGGCAATGATTAATAGATATTTATTTTCAGTACACAACAGCAGGTAACCGTCACAGGAACATGTAGAACCAACTCAGATGATTTGGTAATTTGGCTCCATGCATGCAGGGCTAATCTAATGTAATTTACAGGGACATGGTCATGTATGTATGCATATAGTGCAGAGGCGAAGAAGAAAGCTTTGTGCAGCAGTAGTGGTGGTTTTCCTATCCTTGTCAGTGCCCACTGCAAACTGAATATTATGAGCTCATCTTTCACCTTCTCCAGGCTCTGAAATATAACCAACCACCACTTTACCCTGCCTTTGTGTCACCATAAAGCTACAATGTGGTGGCAAAATATGATAGGATGGACCATTCTTTTTTTATTTTATTGTGCATGGCTGATCACTGATCAGGCTGCCTTACACCTGCTTCCAACTTGTGGTACATGATCTTCATGACATCCTTTTATGATCCTCTCCTCTTTCCGATGAGCACTGAAGAAGAAGAAGATCAGGTAACCCTGATGGTCCCAAAGAAAGCCGTGCTCGGCGACGGACCAGGTTGGTCGGATAACCGGGATGTCGACATCTTCAGCTCCAGGTCAGGCATCTGGAGGTGCACCTGAGGTTTTGCCTTGAGGGTCAGGGAAGAAGGGGGCTGTGACTGTGATGCGCCAGCACTACCTCCTGGTGATGTGCTGCTCATCAGGTTCAGGCATGGAGGCAGCATCACAGCTTCCTTCTTTGCCGCGTCGACGCCGAGCGACAGGCTGGGGAACTGCAGCTCGGATCCGCATGCTGTCCTGGGCATTGCTGCCTTCTTAGCGCCTTCAACCTGCAGAGTTTTGCACATGACAGGTTAAGTCACACGACACACTATCATGGAACAGAAGGTGACGCATGAGATGTCTGGAAATTCAGCCATGTCAGTTACCACATCAAAGAGGCTGGACCTCCGCTTCTTCTGTGTGAGGCTGTTCTGCCTAAGGAAGTACTTCTGGGCATGGCTGGCGACCTGCGTCGGAGTCCGTGTCGTGACGAAGTGTCGAGAAATTCCCCGCCAGTCGCCTTTCCCGAGCTTGTCGAGGCCGGCGAGGAACATCCGGTGCTCTTCCTCGGTCCATGGAACTCCTGGGACAGTGAATTCAGACGTTACAGATGAACATAAACTTCTTGAAATGCTAAGTAGCTCCTAAGGTGAACTGATCTTTCGGAAGTCAAAATATCCATTAATTGAAGCAAGTCGAAAATGACAAGGGGGTATAATTATTCATCTGATAAGTGCGCAATTCAGTCAAGAAACAAAAAAATCAAAGGTAAACAACTGAACATACTGTACTAAACTTTAAATTAATCGAGCAGTCCATTGCAATCAACACAGTAGACTGAATTTGCAAGCTCTGAAACAAGAATCTGAATCACAAGAAATTCTCCGCTGTGGTAAAAACTTGAACTGTTAAAACAAAGCAAATTGGCAAAAGCATGTGACTACCCCTGCTCCATCAAACTAAACAAGTGTGCAAGAACCACACCAACTTGTTTCATGCTCACCTTTCTTCCTCTCCTGCGCCCTGCCCATGAGGCCATCGGACAGGTACCCGCCGGAGACCCGCTCGGCGCTCTCCTCCATCGAGACAAGAGAAGGCGATGGCGACACCGAAGGCAACGCGTTCGACACAGCAGCAGCTGCTGCTGCTGCTCCATAGTAGGCTGCTGGTGTCAAGCTTACCATACTGAGGCACTTCTTCAGAGGAGAGGAGCCTACCTGGAGCTGCACCCCAAACAACCTCAAGCCAGCACAGGTTGTACTGCCACTGCTGCTGTTCTCTAGGCCTCTGTGGCCACTGCAAGTCCTAGAGTTGTGGCCATTGTTTCCACAGCTAGAGCACTTCCTGGTCATGCCTAAGTATGATCGATGGCACAAAGACACAAGAAACTGAAGAAAATATAGGAGCCAAGAAAGAGAGAGACACTTCTGTGTGTGTTTGCTAGATAAGCAGGTGTAAGGTGTTGTAGCTAGGGGATTAATAAAGGGGCAAAATGTGGCGAGGGCTACTTGGGAAATCATCAGACACTCCTGTGTGATAGAAGGGGACATATTGGCACCATCTCCTTTTATGGCACTGGCATTTTAATGCAAATCTAGCTGGCCTATTTAGCTGCATTTAGAATCCACAGGTATCTGATGAACCTCTGATACTACTAGTACTTGATGTCACTTCCAGTATAACAAATACATATATCTATGTACTACATATTTGTTTAGTTCGTTAAGCATATAAGAAACTGGGTTTCAATCAGAGAAGGTCACATGGTTGCAACAGTATATGTTTCATGGTGACGTGTATCGTGTGGAAATTGACCCAAGATTTTATAAAATAATTCAGTTGCAAGCATGTGTATGTATGGGCTAGACGATGATCTTGTCGTTAGCCGCCACTAAATTGTGCTTATGTAAATATCCTTCTTGCAGGTGGATTACATTATTTGAGCGTTATACTAACTTGCCATCTTGGTTGTAATGTAGGTCCACGTCCTTTTCTGGATGTATTATTCTTGGCATAAAATAAATCATAGTCAATGTCAAGATTCAGCAGTAGTGTTGGGCAGCAGAAAACTAGCAACAATCCTGGACCAATCATATAAGTTTTTGTTTTGAAAAATGTAACAGCTCAAATTTGAGCCAAATTTAAAATTTCATGAATTGAAAAAACTTTTGGTGCATTTCAAAATTTTCCAAAAACTTTACCTGTTATTTAAAGTTTCAACAAATTCCTTGGCTCAAAAATCAAAGTTTTAAAATATTAAATTCAATTGTGTGTTCACCAAAAATATTTAAAATCATTTTCGTGCTGCAACCCCTTTTCTCCTAAATTTAAATTCAAATCATATTTGGATTTGTAAAATTCTAAAATTCAATTAAGTGCAAATAGAAATATTTTCCTAAAGTCCATGTGTGTGAATCCTTCAAAATGTTCAAATCCAAACTCAAATTTGAAATTTAAATATCAAATAAAAAGTTAAATCATTTTCTTTTCCCTCCTTCACCTCGGGCCGAAACTTAGCTTGCGGCCAGCTGACCCACGTAGCCTCTCCTTCTCCCGCACGGCCCACGCCAGTGTGCTAGCCGAGCCCAGCAAGCAGCTAGCCCACTCTCGTCTTCCTTCCATCTCCCTCATGCTCGATGACGAGTAGGCCCCCTCAGACCCACCTATCGGTGCGAAGAAGGCACTATTCTTCTGCTTCAAGCCATCTCTCTCTCACTCTCTCTACTCTCTCCTATTCTCTCTCCCTCTGTGTGCGCTCGCATGCAGTAGCAGGAGGAGACACAGTCACACAGAGCATCTACGCCTCGAGCCTCTCCCCTTCTCACACAGCATCACAACCTTATCCCATCATCGCCAGCCCACGCTCCATGCCGGAGCCACATCTGTTCGCGAGAACTGGTGTGCACTCTCCTCTTCATTTCCATCTCATTCCCTCCCTTCTCGCCCACGCAAATGGCCGGAATGCCGCTACACAGCATTGTCTTTCCCAAGTCTGGTGACGCACCGCCGAGCTTCCCCACGCCTTCCCCGACACCTCGGTGAGCTCCTCCCCTTTTGGCTCGCGTCACATCACATTCCAAGTCCTCCTCTATGTTTCCCCATGGTTAATTTGGAGTTTCCTCGCAATACAGCTCGTCGACGCCATCGTCCTCCTTGCACACAGCCGAAATTGCTACCATCGACGCCATTCTCCCCCAGTGAGCTTCCTCTCAATTCCTTTGTCCCGAAGCTTCCTCTCACCTCCCTCTAACCTTCCCCACCATCAATTTAGGTAGCCCTCTCCCTGTTTGCCATCACCACAACGAGCTCATCGTGCCACCTCATACCTCCATGACCGGATCACCCCGGCCCCTCTCTATCCTCACCGAGCGCACTAGTGAGTTCTCCTCACCCTAGAGGTGCTCATGATGTGCTCCATTTTGAGGGTCGTGTTGCTATTTAGTTGGTCCATTCGTAGCCCCTAATAGTATACCGCTATACTCATCACCGACCTCGCCGCCAGCCATATCCGACCATGCCGTCACCAACGCTGAGCTCGCCACACCCATAGTTATCCATTTTGATGAGTTCTCGGTGTAGCCGTTGACTTCCCTGCTAGCGCCCGAACCTATAGTGCATCGCCATGCTTTCCTCCATTCTGCTTCTCTACTTTTTTCTGTTGTCCCTATCCCTCTCTGCTTCTCTCATGTGTATGACCAGTGGGCCCGATGGCCTGTGACTAGGGGATGAAGTTAGGGTAGCAGTAAGCCTCTAGCTAATGAACACTAGGGCAATAGAAGGGCCGTAGTCAAGAAAAGTTAGTAATTGTGTAATGTGCAATTTAAGGAGAATACTTGGAGTAAGGCCCCATCTAATAAGAGGATTAATTAAAATTAAATTGTGTCAGTTATTAATCCTGGATTAATTAATATAATATCACTGTTTGCGTTTAAGGTGTGCAGACGTTTAGAAATTTGAATAAAGTATAATTTCATTTACCAATTTGACCAATAGACCCTAGGTTGTGAATATTCATTAGAAGGTACAGTTGATCGTGAAATCTATAGGTTGCTCAGCTCTACCTATTGTTGTTAACAAAACTTTCCTAGCGTTAAATGCTAACTAAAAATTTATCACTATGTCTTTCATTTTTAAATTAAAGTGCAAATTTACTTAGGAAATTTTGTTAAAATATAATTATGTGTAGATAATATTTTGAGCACTAGAATTAATAATAATCACTCCCAAGTGCAAGATAAATAAAAGTTAGGAATAACAACAAACCACTACCATACTAAATGTTCTTTTAAATTTGACTTTTGGTGAAATTTTTGAATTTTGGTGTTTTGCAGTCTGATTACAGAGAGACAGATACTCACTTGCGATTTTGGCTGGTACAAATATTGGGCTTTTAACGTGTAGATCGTTTAACCTGTAGACCCCGTCTTAAGAAAATACTCCGTTTGAAAGTTAGGTACTGTAGCAAAAACTAAAAGCCGTTGGCTTGTGAGGTAAAGAACAGGCCTAAGCTTTGCCCAGCTTCTCCACCTCACTTGTCCTCTTTTTCTATAGCTAAGAAATGAGGACTCTTTTCCACCATCACCACTAAAATCAACCCGGCTATATCCTCATCATCACCATTGCAATTACCACCTCCGGACACCAACCCACTAGTGAGTTCATCATCGCCTTCCCTCACCTTCCAAGTGCTTGTTGCGGCGACTCTCCTCGCTAGCACCAAGCATGGACGGGCCATAGGGGATGTTCGGCAGGTGAGAAGCCGGACGGCTTTTCACTTTTGCTACAGTACCTAACTTTTAAACGAAGTATTTTTTCAAGACGGAATCTACAAGTTAAATATAGTACACGTTAAAAACTCAATATCTGTACTAGCCAAAATCGTAAGTGAGTATCGGTCTCTCCGTAATCTGTATCGTAAACAGCCAAAATTCAAAAATTTCAGCCAAAAACCATAAACCGCAGCCAAAAAGAATACCCCCATAGTCTTTCCTAGCTCACCTTCCTTTTAAACTAGGGGATAAGCATTATATGCTAACAAGTAGACTCACGATAGTTAGTGCTAATTAAATTAATTAGGTTTGACTAGGAGTAATGTTAGGATGCCATACCCCTCTAAATTAGAATCAACTTAAACCAAGTCCATGCCAACCTGGTCCTGCATGTCAGTCCCTGACATTTTTTCCAATAAAAAGAAACTAAAATCCTGGTGTACCCAGCTTGGTAGGATTTTACTATTTTCCATATTTTCCCCTCTCGGGTCAAATGTTGGAAAGTTTGTTCTCCTTCATCTTAAATCAAAATGAAGTGATGTTGGTTTGTAAATTCAAGACCTTTCTGTCAGTACCAAAATCATAATTTTTGGGTGTTCATTTGAATTTTATTAGATTTATTTAAATTATATTTGAAATTGTGCATTTTTGATATAATAGATTTTGGCACTTCGGACACCATAGTCACTGTTGATCAAGACCTCGTGATATCCACTATTAAGCAAGGCAAGTCCTTATAATTGATCATGTTGAACCTAGTTTTTAAATGTAATAACTTTGCTTTCAAATTACAAATTGCATGCTTATTATTATTATTATTATTATTATTATTATTATTATTATTATGCAATTAAAGGATATGTTAAATATTGATGCTTAGTTATACCTTACCATTGATGTTTATTATCCCCTTCCTTATTACCCTTACCACATCGTGCTAAGCTATTACTATAACACTCCACACTTGGTTAACCTTTAATGAATGGTGGTTAATTGTGCTTAGAATTGTAATAGCGGTAAAATTGAATACAACACAAAACATTGCCAATAGAAATTGGACACATTGTATGAGAATTGGAGTGGTAACGTGGATTACCACTAGAGACAGGAAATATTTAATAAATTAGTGGAGACTCGAACGAGTGGTTGGGATGAGACTGGTGCCGTAACGCACGAGATCTGGGTTTGTTGATTTGTCTCGCCTGAATCGATTAAGGACCGAATCTTGTGCTGCTCTTTTCTACACCTAATTGTATAATCACAAGTCAAGTATGGTATTAATCTTGCCAACTAATTTGCTTAGTTTTAGTGTAATCTTCTGCGCAATAGATTGGTAGGTGGATTCTATTGTGATTATTTTGGGAATGACCCAAGCTGCTCACTTTCCCACTGTTGATTTCTTTTAACGTGAAGGGCGTGCAACCCCTAACAATGGTGGTCCCTCAACGCTGAGGGGTTACACCTCCGAAGTGGGGGAATACATCAGAACTAAGTATTGTAAAAGTCTTATTATGATTTTCTCAGTTGCACACATGCAAAAGCATGTAATGGCTAACATTATGAGTAATCATATTTTGTGGGTAAAGCTGTATAATCTCTGTAGAGTGTTAAGAATCTATTTGAATAGTCATGCCTCCGATCATGGGCAAAATTGTAGAAATGCTATACTTGCGTAGTTTTCATAAAATAATAGTTACTAGTTAACGGTGGTTATATATGAAAGTATGGGAAATAGATATGGTATCTTAGTATGAAAATGGACATGATATCTTGGTATGAAAATGAACATGGTATCTTGGTATGTAAATGGATATGGAATAATGCTTATTTAATGGACATGGTGGATAACTGTGAAGAGAGTTCACTCTCAAGAATTTAATTCAAACTAGATATTTTGGTTTTAATTAAAAACGCTAAGTCATATGTTTAAAAACTAGCTATAGTATGATATTTGGCAAACTGACTTTATGCTAAAAGAAATATAAGACCCTCCCTTGGTTAAGGTTTGCATGTAGATATATACATATACACTTGCATTCATCAATAAGGACATGCTAAGTACTTTTGTATTCATTATTGCTCAACTATATGAATTCAGTGCTTAAGAAATGATCTACCCGTAAACATTTATCTCCATCTATCAAAGGTTGAAGAAAACGCTGAATATTAGGTCGTGTACCCCAGTCGATTGCCTATGGGTATATCATGAGGGACTCCACTGCTATGTGTCTTTTTCGCTGCAAGACTTCACACGTATTTGGCCTTCCAGCCTATGATGTAAGACCTTGGACATTTGGCTCATTTATGTTTATTTACCACTATTCCTTTTTATTTATGCATATGTATGGATATGATTTGTCATTGTTGTACTGTGTGAGCTAGCTACTAATCTAAGGATTAGCTCAAAATACACAGAAGGTCCGGATTGCTAAATCCGGGTCACTACAAAAAAAATAGGCATGAGAGGTGCAATGTTGTTTCAAATAGAGAAAAGTTGCATCTGTTACAGAAAAGACAAGAACATATGGTTGTCAAATACGAGCAAAGAACATGAGACACAGATTTAACATAGAAAATCCTTATGAGAAAGAACCATGGATGCATAAATCCTTGCGAGAAAGAACTATGGATGCACAACCGACGAAAATCACTATACGAGGAGAATTACAAAGCAGAGAATTTTACAATGAGTTGTCCACTCAATCTCGTGTGGCTACAAGGGTATAAATAAGTCGTACAAAACTTGAAGTTGAATGCGGAAACAAATCCGAAAAGATGACATAATCCGGTACGTAGGGTCGGCCTATGGGACAGTTTGTACGTGTCCGCTCCGAGCCTATCGGCCCTTGCTACCACAAGCTGCTATTTCATCATCATCAAACAGAATTCGGATCACATAATTAATCAACCACATCAAAGGACGTCAACTGCTGATAAAAGATGAGACAGAAACACAAAGATGCTTCTGCTCAAACCGAGGAGAATTTCAGTGGATGGAGTTGTTTTTTTCAGTGGATGGAGTAGTTAGAGTTGAAAATGGATATGGTGATCTAGTTTGTTAGACAACCAAATCCAACTGTTTTGTTTTGGGCGAGAAGTTCGTAGCCGATTATTCAATAAAAAAAAGTTTGCAGCGCTTTCAAAAAGATAAGGTAGGTGTCAAACCCGGAGCCTAATCCGACAAACTGAAGTGCTTGCATATATTGCATGCATGAATTCAAATCCAAATTTGATTCATAGGAAAGATGTAAAATTTGCACGATATTTTCATCAATGACCAGAAAATGTGTGCAAGCCTTCTTTGATAATCTCATCTCTGCTATTTGAAATGCTCAAATTTCTAGCTTACTCCAGGTTTTGACCGACAAAATAGGTGCTATGTGTGAAGAATACCAAATCAAACGCTTGCCATCATATATATGATCGATACACATCCAAACTCAGCAAGTATTTGAATTAACTCCACCTTTGTTCCAAAAATATGTATATATTTGGTATAACCACTACATCAGTATCAAATCAGTCAGGTTTTGCCCTTACGCAAATCAATAATATTAATTACCACTGGAAACAAAATAGATTCCGTGGTATTTAATTTGACCGGTATATTCTAATTCGGTGGAAATGAAAAAAAATATATAAAGAATACAAGTAGTTAGGTTTAGTGAATATTTAAAAATGGCTCCTTGGCGTTTATTTGTTGTAAGGATCAAGGACATTGGCCAAATAGCAGGAGAAGAAATAGAGAATGCAATAGTCCTTGTTCAGTTGTTCTGCAAGCAAACATGGTTTTCATGGTTAGGTGCCAAGGTTTAGGTCTTTGACAATTAGGCCATCGCCCTAACTACCACAAAAGACAGATGAGTACTTTTGATGTATTCCTCAACTCTACTAACCAAAATTATTGAAAGAAATTTACTAACTTCTCTACTTAAAGCTAAACCATAATATGATTGCTTAGCATGTAGATGCATAAACAGTAGTGTTAATCCAAATTCATATAAGAAAAGAGTTCATGTATGGTTGCTGCATTATTGTGTTTGTTTTCCAATTCAACTTTTCTTGTTGCCTCATTTAGTATTGTTCATGATCCGCATCTTTCTTCTCAGTCATTGGTAGAGAGACCAACAGAAAGGTCTCCCTTAAATATAAAAAATGGATGATAATAGAATGTTTATTCATTCACACCAAACTGAAATGGAAAAGAGAGAGTTACAGAAAAGAATCCATGGTTATCTGAATACATGCATGAAGACATGCAAGTAGTCCATATGCAGTCCTTTTTTACTGGTTATTAGTGCATCCCAGTGGTTGTTCTTTCCCAACAATAGCAATCATTTAGCATTCTTTGACCCTTCTGCTTTGTGTACGTTGTCATATCGCAAAAAATTATAGTTTTCTCAGTGTGGTCATATGTTATACAATACACTACTAGCTAAATGATGCCTGCCAATAATATGAAGAAGAATAATGACATTTTTAAAATAACTTAATTGTTTGAGGGATTCATGCATGAGTATAAATGATGATCCAGTGTACTGAAAAAGAGCACTTCTATGAAAGATCCATCAATAGGAGATGACAAGCGGTTGATCTGTCCACTGAAGACGAATATCTCGTCGGCGCCAACCTTGATTCCTCCAAAAGTGCCAGCTCCAGTTTCTTGATAAGCCACAAGATGTTCTTGGTGACAACCAATCCTTGTTCTTTGTGACCAGCTGGAGATGACGGAAAGGAACAGTGAAAACAGGTAGGAGGGATATCCAAATCTAAAGCATATGCATGGCAAGGGCGAGATGTTTCTGTTATAAAATGCATGTTAAAATAGAAGATAATTAAAGAAACAGGAGATATGGATTTAATGTGAAAAACCCTTCGGAAAAAACACAAATGCACGATCGGCTCAATTACAATACAAAGGAGAAGTTACAAAATACTCTTAGCATATTGCATATGTAGATGACTTGTAGTGCATAGTGCGTGCTATCATGAGGTTTACAGGGTGTATAAATAGCCTTGGGAACAAGACGAGAAAGGAACAGAGTTCTAGTCAGCAATGGAAGCAGAGACCTACTCGGAAACTCGAACAGAAACCTACTCAGACATAGGAACAACACCCCGCTTGAAGACGGGAAAAAGTCTCAGAAGATGATGGTGAAGAGTTATAGTCCGAAGCGCCTCAAGTAGTCATGTCTGACTCCAATCGGCGCAAACACCTTTAGATACTACGTTATGCATGTCGGTGTATAGTCCATCATGAACACGAAGATAATTCCAATCATAACCTCTGACCAATTCGCTTTATCGACTAGTTATACTGGTCAGAATATATCCTTTTGAGCAAAACCTAATTGGGTTTTTCAAGTGGTCGGACTCGACCAAATAGTGGTTGAACATGACTAGATTTGGATCACAAAATACAACAATCTCCACCTTGAGTCAAATTCTTCCTATGGCAAAAAAGAACCAAAAAACTTCTCAAATAACTTGTAAAACCCTTCTTGTGCATTAAACGTCCGAAAGGACTAATGAGTATTACCAACCAAATCTAAGCAGAACTCAAATTTAGTGGTAGGAACTGGATTTGTCATCATATCAGCTGGATTATTATGAGTATTGATCTTGCAAACTTTAACATCACTTTAAGAAATAACTCCTCGAATGAAGTGATATCTAATATCAATATGTTTTGTCCTTTTATGGAACATTTGGTCTTTTGTAAGACAAATAGCACTCTGACTATCACAGTGGATATTGGCACATGATGTACTTCTACAAAGCTCAGTGTACAGACTTCTTAGCCAAACAGCTTCTTTATAGCCTTTTGAAATAGCCATGTACTCGACTTTAGTGGTCAAAAAGCAATAGTAGTTTGCAGACAAGCTTTCCAGCTTACAACATAGCCTCCAACAGTGAATATATAACCTATAAGAGATTTTCTCTTATCTAAATCTCCAACAAAATCAGAATCCACATATCCGATAGTTCTATCACTGGTCTTTCCAAACTGCAAACAAGCATTAGAAGTGCCCCTTATATATCTGAAATTCCACTGAACTACTCTCCAGTGGACTTTCCCTGGATTGACCATATATCTGCTAAAAACACTCAAGGCATGGAATAAGTTGGGATAAGAGCAGACCATGGCGTACATAAGTGATCCGACTGCACTTGTATACGGAACACTTGACATGTATTCAAATTCTGCAACTGTTTGCGGACTTGATGCTAAAGAAAATTTGGAAGTTGTTGAGACCCAGACATGCAAATCCAAACTCTCTATATATTCTACACTAGTCCAAATTACGCTAGTGCACATAGTGATAACATAGAAGAAATATCAACCATATTCATAAATAACTATGAAAGAAGTAAATATTATTAATTACCAAAGTAGTGACCTTATGACCAAGCTTACAAATAATAGCATGAAGAGCCTAACAAAAACTAGCAGTGAAAAATAAAGATAAATGTAGTAGCCATTCGATGCATAGACAATCGACTAGGAAGAGAAGTCCTAATCTTTGAAATTGTCGAAGCACTCCTCCTTAAATGCCTCTATCTGAAATGATTCCCCTTTAGCAACTGAGAAACAAAGTATATAGCCGTAAGTATATAGAGTACTCAGCAAGCCGTGTGTAACAAGATGCAATATATAATTATGCAAGGCTTAAAAAACGATAGCTGAGTGGTTACTTTGCAGAAAGCAACAATTTAGTGCAAATACAATAAATAGATTAAAAGCGCACTTTGAAAATGAATGATAAGTAAATAGATAATGAATTCAAAGGAATCAAATAAACCATAAGTAGCCTAACCATTCACTTCCAAACCAAACCAAACCAAAATTTTATGGAAAACTAACCTCATCTAAAATCACCGAGCATTGTTCATAACTGGGGACACGGTATGACTATTCGAATAGTTTTACACTCTGCAGAGATTGCACAACTTTACCCATAAGGGATAATCAACTTATCTCTCTATTACATGCTTCCTTATGGGTGTGACTAAGTGATCATCACAAGGCCTTTACAAAGCTCCATCTCAACCCGATTCTGCCAACTAAGGTTTCACTACCGAATAGGCTAACCACCTAGTCGGAAAGTTCACTCTTGCATCATATGGAAATGTCTAACCAACACCCACATTTATCTTAATGACAAAACCAAAGTTGAAATATCATAAATTAATTAGCCAGGTCTATCATATACTAGACTTGTGGTTGCACTTTAAGGCTCAGATCAATGGCGCACAAAGTTAAGTCCTTAATTATTACCCAGGCGAGATATCCACATCTCAAATGTGCTACCTGCACCCCCTTTACTACATGATCACTCATCCAAGTGAAAATCATTTTGTTTAATTAAGACTAATGACACTACCTATGTCATGGTACACACATTTTATAACTGTAGCTAACCACCACGATTCAATATTCATTAAGTTAAAATTACTTAATTGATCAATGTAATGATGAGCCCAATTACATAAGCATGGCTAGGCATACTAGACATATGACCCAAGTGGCAAATAATATTGTATCACTAGCTAACTAACCATCCTATCAACGGAGGAATTTAATTAAAATTGGTTGATAACTACCAAGTACAAGGGTTTTAATAAATTAGCAATATATACTAGTTTAAAAAAATAAAATATATACAATTTAAATAATAGATTTGACATGGTCAAATGTCATGATTTGCCTTGATCTTGCTTAGTTACCATTCCTTGATCTTTAAACCATGCATCTACTCCTATGAAATTGTTATCTAAATGAGAGAAAAAGTGAATGAAATGTAAATAAATTCAAAGAAAAATTCAAATAAAATCCAAAATTGACAAACATGAACTGAAAGATAGAGATCAATTTTATATGAATTTAGGAAGAAGAATCGAGTCAATCAGAGTTCATATAAAGGAGAACGGACTCTCTAAAGATTTGCCGGGAAGGAAAATACTAGAAATGGGGAGAGAAAGGAGAATATTCTTTGGAATATTCCCTTCAGATTTAAAAGAAAAGAAAATATGACAGTAGGGTCCACATGTTAGTGGCTCAGTCCACAGTAAACTTAGTCCACCAAACCGGTCTAGGTATTTGATGACGCGGCTCTGATTTGGCGAACACGCGGTGGCTGACTCGGTGACAGCGAGGCTCTAGTGCTGATGTGGCGACTAGCATGGCTACTGTTGATGGCAACGATGGCAGCGGCTCAGGACTGAAGGTCACCGACGATGGCGAGGCACGACAGAGCAAGTGAAAGGGCGC
Source organism: Bonia amplexicaulis (assembly GCA_036346245.1). Classification (NCBI taxonomy): domain Eukaryota; kingdom Viridiplantae; phylum Streptophyta; class Magnoliopsida; order Poales; family Poaceae; genus Bonia; species Bonia amplexicaulis. Next base: position 19,951,655 of record CM070747.1, on the reverse strand, counting down.
AACGCGGGGAGGAGGACACTGGGAAATCGAAGGTAGGGATGCTCGGGTCAGAGGTGGCATGACGCCACTGGTGGTGAGTTCGGTTCTTTGACGGCGGCTCACCTCCAATGGTTTTTTAGGGTCGGTAGGGTGACGTGGCGACATATCTCAACAAGGTGGAACTAGCGGCAGGTTGGCGACGAATTAGATGTGTTGGGCTCAGCAGAATTCCTTGCCAGAGTAGAAGATGGCAATGGCCAACAAATATTGAAGTTCAGTGTGAGATCGATGAAATTGAGGTGTCGGCGAAAGCTATGAGATGTGGGTGGCTCGGGGTGAGAATTTGCATTACCCTAGGCATGCTTAAATAGCATGATGAGGAGTTCGAGCAGGAGACGATGGCGACGTCGTAGCGGCTTCAAAATAGGTCTTCGAGTTGAAGATGATGCATAGGACGACTGATAGATGGGGTCAGGGCGATGATGAAATAAAGAAGGAAAGGAAAGAAAGAGATATGGGTGAGGCAGACAGAGCTGAGGAGTGGGCCGTACACGTCAATGGCATAGGAGGGTGACGGATGCAGCGATGATGCATGGCGAGCGCAGGAGTTGGCTGGTAGGCTACATTAGACTGGGCCAAAAGAAAGAATATGGGCTAAGACAAAGGATTCAACCCACTGAGGTTTTTTGGAATTTTCAAGGATTCCGAATTTCAAACATTCAAATAAGTTGATTTGAGCTCCAGTAAATAGCAAATAAACTCTAAAAAATTTAGAAAAATTCTCGCAATGCAAGGAACCCAAATAAAACTATTTTGGATTTGTTGGCATCTGGGATAATCACATTAAATCATTTTAACTTCTAAAAATTCAATTGAAACATTAATTAATTCAAGAAAAAAATCCAAATGGTTATTTTTATTTTAAAAACTTTAGAAAGGCACCAAAAACTAGGATGTTACAAATGCTGCCCTAAACGGAATGTCGACCCTGAGATTCAGACTCATTAAAGGAATAGGTGTGGAAACTTCGCATTGAAATCCTCCTCATGCTCCCAGGTGGCTTCTTCCTTGGTGTGATTGTTTCATTGAACCTAGCAAAAATAGATGACTTTCCTTCTACTCACACACTCAGCTACATCAGAAATCTTGATGAGATGCTCCTTGTAGGTGAGGTCCTCTTGAAGGTCTATGGCTTCCGATGGCACTGCCTTCTCTGGCTCATACAAACACTTCTTTAATTAAGACATATGAAAAACGTCATGTATCTAACTGAAAGACGAAGGTAGCTCTAACTGATAAGCAACCTCTCCTCGACGCTTCAAAATCTTGAATGGTCCAATATATCTTGGTGCAAGTTTTTGTTTTATCTAGAACCTTTTGACTCCTTTAAATGGGGTAACTCTAAGGTACACGAAATCATCTGGCTCAAAACTCAAATCTCAATGAAGATTATCTGCATAACTTTTCTATCTAGTTTGAGTTGTTCTCAACCTTTCTTGAATTAGGCAAACTTTTTTCAACTTCTTTCAAACACTCTCGCCCAAAGATCTGACCTTCCCCAGACTCCTTCCAATTGAGAGGGGTCCTACACTTTCTTTCATATAATGCTTCAAATAGTGATATTTGCAAACTAGACTGATAGCTATCATTGTAGAAAAACTTTGCAAAAGGCAAACATCTATCCTATTTAACTTCATAATCTACCACACACGCTCTCAACATGTCCTCAAGAATATGCTTCATACGCTCAGTTTGTCCATCCATCCGAGGATGATATGATGTGCTGAAATTCAAATGAATACCCATTGCTTCATAAAAACTCTCCCAAAAACGAGAAGTAAACTATGATCCGTGATCTGCACTATCCTCTTAGGTACTCTATGAAGACTGATAATTCTTGACATGTATAAATCTGTCAACTTGTCATCTATATAAGTAGTCTCAGTTAAAATGAAATGGGCAATTTTAGTCATGCGATCCGTCGTCATTGCCTCCTTTACCCTTTCATTCCTATCATACCTTTTTCGTACGACAAAAATAACGGAAAACTAGGCAAGACGCGTTCAGATTAATTAACCGTTCTTCCAGAATTTTATGCCCATTAGCTAGCACATCAGCAGACTTGACAGCGGACACGACAATTCTCCATATTGATTATTTTCGCCAGTGCCATGCCTGAAATTAGATCGATCAGCTTGCTGTAAATTTTCTACTCTTCTCACACTTGATTGGCAAATCTTTTCTGAAAGTCCAATTTAGTATTCCAACGATTTTGCCATGATATATAAAAGCACAGTATGGTTAAGGTACTGTTTGGTCTGCGATCTGGAAGGTTACATGACCATTATGTTGAGTGTCATCAGTCCTTCCTATCTTAAGATACCCACTGGCATGTAGGAGTGTAATCGAGCGGATATGGACTATATCATATTTTATAATTTTTTTAGAGTCAAAGTCGGACACGTATAATACCGAATACTCATTTCTTCATTTCGTATTCACTCCGCAAGCTTTTGAACTGTCGGTCAGACGAAAATTATCCGCTTCTTTTATACCCCTGCACAGAACATTGAACAGTAGGGATGCAATCACAGCGAACACGGAGAGACTAATCACTGAAATGTTAAAGGAAGAGCGCTCAATATTCCCCGACTGTTTAGATGCGGCAATCTGTCTATCTATTATCTTGCTCCTAAGTGAGTCATAACAGATTTACTCATATTACTTAACATACGGATATATACGGATGGATATCACTTATCTCGTATCCTATTTCGTATTTTTTCTCGGAGTCAGAATCAGACACAGGTAGTGTTGGATACTCAGTTACCCCTTTTATATTCGCTCCGTAAATTTTTGTTTCGTCGGTTAGATAAAAATTATTTGCTTTTTTTTGCACCCTTACTAATGTGTGAAGGAAGGAAATGCATGTCACAGTCATCCAGAAATATAGTCAAGAGTCATCCAGAAATGTATGTTTGTTCCCTGCTCATCCAATGGCTCCAAAGTCCAAAGTTGTGACAAGAAAGGCATCAAAAGGACAGGTAGTATCAAACCGTGCATCAACCTGTCACACATGCACTACCTTCCAGCTATACTTTTGTATTACGGCCACATTGGATGCCTATTATTTCAAGGCTAATCTAAGTTCCTTGCTTCATGTTTGACTAGTATTCTCCATGCCCTGTGTTAATTGTTTTGCTGTAGTTGGCTGGACATCTTTTTATTTCACTGTACCAATAATGGTGAAGGCGAAGCAAGGCAGTACAATTGTACACGTACCTCCCAAGGAAAACGAGGTATATCTAACCAAGAAGGATTTTTTTTTAAAAAAATAATCCTTTTTTCATTCGAAAATCTAGAAATATATCTATATTTTATTTTTTTTATAGAAATAGCCTTTAACCGCTCAATCATTGGGCGACTGGACCCTCTTGCCCAATGGTTGGATGATAGGTACTATCACCGAACCGTTCGGTGACAGCACCTCTCACCGATCACTAATCTTCGACCACGTTGTTTACTTCAACCACTCACTAATCTTCGAACACAATGTTTAGACTATGATGTTTTGACCACGCTATTTTCTTCAATCACTCACTAATCTTCGACCACGTTGTGTCAATCATGTTGTTTCGACCACGTTGGTCAATCATCTTGTGTCGACCACGTCAGTTCGACCATGTACCTATGAATAACTGCATACTTGTTGCCTAGCAGTAGAGCTACTGCATGCCTGTCGCTCGGCCGTTGAGCGACAGGGTCCAATTGCCCAACGGTTGGACTACTGGAGGTTATTTCTGTAAAAAATTAAAATACAGGTATATTTTTGTATTTTTGAATAACAATAAATTATTTAAAAAAACTCTAACCAAGAAAGCCACAAACAACGGGTGTGCATTTACATGAACCCCTCCAAGCACCCGAGGCCAATCTTCTATTGCTCCTCTGCGATAAAAAATTATGTGTTCTAAATAGGGGTGTAAGTGAAATATTAGGTGGAAACCTGATAAAAAAATATCAGATGGAAACCCAAATAAGGTGTAAACTACATAGAAACACATCGTAAAAATTTTCAAAAATTTCTATAAAAATTTGCAGACGTAAGGGATAGGTATTTCTATAGCCATATAAAATTCCAAGGAAATGTCAACAAGCTTATTCGTTGAACTCATATATGACTCTATTGAGAGCATCTGGTGCTTTAAAATGTGGTGCAGATGGTCATAAAACATTCCCAAAAAATTTGGTTAGACAGGTCATTGCTAAGCAAGCATCCTGCAAATTTTCAATTTGAACAGTAGCTTTATCTTTTCTTTCCTTTTTCTTTTTTGATTTCCTTTTTAACAGAATTTGTCTTTTTTTTATTTCCACATGTGTAGATGGAATTTCGATTTGAAATTTTGTGGTACGATATATTGATTTTGCGTCGATGCTACTAATTTTTCGAAAACTTTTTATATATGACTATTTACACCGTTTTTAAGGAGGGAAGTACGGGAGCACAGTAAAGGTAGAAAACATCAGATGTTCCAGCTCCATTCTATACCGGAAGGAACGCATTCCTCGGGATCAAACACGCCGATAATACACATCGATCACGCTAAAGAATTAACTGTGCACGAGCCTTCATTTCACATGTGTCGCAGGGTCAGATGCTGAAATCATGAACCACCGAGGGACACATTTCTGCCGAACATCTGGTCTCTGTGGTCCAGGTCCAGCGGTCCAGATGGCTGTACGCACGTGAAAGGCATTTGCATCGATCTGTTCAAGCTTGCTTACCAGAGCGATAGACTCTGGCTCTGGTAAGCTTGAATTGGCTTTTAAGTCCTGTTCGTTAGACTTGAAAAGATATGGCTTATGACTGAAATTATATTATAATTGGTTAAAATTATACTGTAGTTGAAGATAACTTATTTGACGTAATTAAATTTAAAAAATTTAAAAATAGAAAAAATATGTTAGCTTATCATGGACAATGCAAACGTATATGGGGAAAAAAGAACTGGCAAAAAAACTCAAAAAAGCTAAAAGTTTAGAAAAGAACGAAATTTATAAATAGTGAAAAATAAACCAGAATCCAGAAACTCAAAACGAAATTTATATAGTTGGATGATGATTTTTAGTTTTATTATAAGTATCTGCGTGAATAAATATTTATAAATTATTATTGAAAATAAGTTGCTTCAAAAAATAATCAAACAAATCGGCTGTTTATTTATTTAAGGCAAATCATAAGTCATAAACTATAATTTAAAAAACCTAAAATAATCAAATAATGACTAGGGCCGAAGTTTAAGCCGCAAACATTGGCCAGAATTTTACGGGCACGTCACTGTTAGCATATACACATGCGGCAGCAGGAGCAGCGCATGAAACACGAACGCACATAATTGTTTTGCTGGGACGTGATTCTATACTTTTTTAAGTAATTTATATTACTTTTAAAATAAAACTGAATGATAGACAGTGATTAGTTATCTTTTTATGTACTTTGAGTTTAGTGTCATTCTTGTTAGAGTGAAAAGTATAAAAACACCACTCTTTCTTGTATGTACGTATATGTCAGCTGATGACGTGCAAATGTACTTGGAAGAATTATTTTTCTCTGCACATAATTTCTTTTATGGCATTTTTAGGAACAGTTGTTTGTAATTGTGCTGCTCTTATATCGGCATGTATGATTAAGCTGGATCCGTTTGTCGGTGATTGTTCATATGCACAACACTTCCTTGTATCATGTAAGAAAATTTACACCTCTTTATTCGTTTTTTAAGGGGATTTGGAGCTTTTTATTACAGAAAAAAAAATTATGTCCAAACGCGGGCTGTGAAAATGGTGGCCCAGACAAATAAGACCATACATACTGGGCCTTTGTGGAGTCGTAAATGGCTGGTGAAGCCCATACAGGGTGACCCAACATATCACAATTGGCCTAGGTTGCCTTTGCAACATCAGACAAACCACCATGTCGGCCCAGTTGACCTTGCCACTTAAGAATCAGGCCCATAACAATCTAATTTATTTCCCCCTCTCTCTCTCAGGCTCAATTCCTTTGCAGTTCCTAATGCAACTGTGTGAATATTCTTCTTTCTCGTCATTTGCTGACCCCTGGCAGAAAGTACAATCAATCCCATAACAGCAACATATCAATCTTCATCACAATAATTTTCCATGTAAGCTGTTTAGGGGCCCACATAATGGTTTGTTTCTACAGTTGTTTCCAGGAGGATACATATCCATATTTTGTATCAGAGGTCTTGTTCAAAACAGCCTTTGGCTTCTAACTTCTAATTTTTAAAAATTAGAAATCATTTTGAACGCATGGTTTCTTAACGTGATTTTTTGTTTCTTTTTCTAATTCTATCATTATCAATGCTTCTAAATATCTCTCGCTTAGTGTAGCATATCATCAAGTCACTAGACAACCTATCCGCTACTCTATTTGAGCAAATCTGCTTGATGATATTTATTGCAGAAAAGACTCTTTCCACCGATACCATTGCCACCGAAAGGATCAGTATTAGCTCAATGAGACGATAGACCAATAAGAAAGTTCTATTTTCCTGTTTCAACCATCTTTTGAGCTAGCTTTGAAATATCACCACATCCATGGAAGTCTATACTTCTCCTGACATTGAGCACAAAGGTTTGAAGATGATTTCTTAAAAACAAATAGTCAGCCATGTTGAAGTCATCAACATCCGCTCAAGACTTAGCCGTGAGCCATCAGCCGCCTGCCTGCCTCCAAGCCCCTCATCGCTCACCCAGCACTTGGCCACTCGCCAATGCCGTCGCCAACCACATGAGCCAAGCAAAGAATGGTTCGATTAATTCGATTGGGTTGGCTAATGGCTACTACTGGAATGTTGTTGCTGCTGTCTGTTGAATTGGTTCTCCTGACCATATGTGGGTAGTGGGCTTCGGTATTTGGTGGGCTTTGGCGCTCTGCTAGTGTGTTGGGCTATTGGCGAGTGGCCATGCCATGGTTGGCCCAGCATAGCATGGATTCATTCAGGTAATTAGGAGGGCATGGCGCATGACTCGGCATGCTTCCTTACTTGACTATATTTTCCTCGGACTCTCACCAGCGACAAGCTCATCAAGAGGGCATGGCGCATGACAGTGGCGCCTCATCTAGAGCTAGGGGGGCTAGGAAGTATCTACTCTATGACCGGAGATAGGGTGGACGTCAGCCCTCCTTGACTTGTCGATAGGTCCATCACTGCTTACACATATCTTACAAATTATAGTATCTATGGTGTATTTTACTCCACGTAAGAAGACTTGGAGGGTTGAAGTTGACCACATAGTTCCTAACTGTGCAGATTCACATCCTCTGACTTCATTTAACTAAGACAGAGGTGAATTGTGCAAGCAAGGACACAAAACGGACGAAAATTGGCTAAAGGCATGTTGTCCTCTGACTTTAGTGTGTGAAGGCAGAGGATCCGCTTCCGACGTGTGCACGGTTAGCAAAAGAACCTTTGCTATTAGCTATGTGAGTTGGAATTCACCTTTTTTTAACTTGACCCGGATGGTGTGGCGGCCAGGAGTGCTTCAACCGTACGCCTCATTTTAGGGTACTGACTGTATAAACAGTACTATTTGTTGTAAAATATACGGTATAAACATAATTTTTAATTTAATTTCAGCAATAATAATAATAGTCCAAGCATGACAAACATAGCATACAAATAACTTAATCAACATATAATTATATGAATCTTGTAAGTCATTGGAAAAGAAACATATGCTCAACAAAATTGTCATATAGGAGTTCAAAACTAGTATGGCATCAAGTATACATGTGTATTTAAATGCTAATCTCATTAAGAACTTAACATATATGACTAAATTAAGCATATGTTCAAGTAATTGAATTTTAAAAGGTGCTATCAGAAGGCTAGTTGCATAAGATTTAATCTTGGTCATCTCCGCCATGATAAATTCTAATCTTGATTATATATGATAGTTATAGATTAGATCTTGAGCTAGAATTAAACCTTGCTACTACCAAAAAGATAACAGAACAAGAAATTAGCTTACTGGACAGTGCAGAATTTCTCCTAAAATCATTCTTTCATTCCTTTACAGAGAATAATATTGATTTAATAGGATAACAACTTATGGCACAGGATAGAACCAAACAGAATCAGCACTGCTCAAACAGTAGAGAGCAACTAGACAAGAATAGCAAGCTCACTGATCAGCTAAACAGATTTAATTGATAGCTCAAGATCAATCTACCATCACATTCATATATAATCTCAGTATCATGTCATTTCTTCACAGAGCAAGTAACCCACAGGAATATCTTTGCAATGTTGTGCTAAAGAGGCTTCACATATATATGGAATATATCACCAGATTGCAAAGAAGTAACAAAACAGATTACTCACAGCAGTGGTGATACTCAAAATCACACTGAAGAAATCAAAAAGGGCAAGGCACGCTCATGACATTGACTCAGAAAACCTATCACCCCTTTTGCCGCTCGCAGTAGAGGAGTGTGGTAAACGAAGATACAATGCCCACTCCAATTTCGGTTGCCGAAGCCGGAGACGAAGGTTAGGGTTGATGCCGCACAAGACCACCGAGAGCTCCGGCCGAGAGCGCTCGCGAACAACAAGAACAGATCATAAATCTCCCACCAATCACAGCTTAAGTCTCAGCCAAATCAACCACTAGAGACAAACCCCACACCTTTCCTCTCGGCCAGATTCAAGAAATGGCTCAAGGAAATCGCACAGGGAAACCCTAGAACGGTGATTTGCACTCCTCAGCCGACGATAACCGGAGAAAACCCGGTCGGCGGCTCTCAAGACTCAAGATCGAAGAAACACAACGAAAGATTTTAGATCGGGGAAGGGGAGGACTTACACCTTAATGGCCGCAACACAGAGAGGAGAGGAGCCCTTTAAAGGGGAGCGGGGCGGACGCCAACGGGCTGCGGCCACGGCTGGCACCAAAGCACCCGAGCCAGTGGCACCTCTTCTGCCGTCGTCGTCATTGCAAGACCCGGTCGCCCGCATGACGCAGTCGCGCCGCTCGTGAGAAGACAAGGAGCCGGGCACCCGAACGATCACGGGAGGCTATAGTGGTCATAAGCTGTAGCGATCGTAGGCTTTAGTAGTCGTAGATAGAATTGATTAGTGGCCAAAGCGTTAGAAGTCAGTAGAACACCGTGGTGACCGAAGAACGTTAGTAGTCGTAAAGAGTATTGTGCCAACTGAGAAGAGATAATTCAAACCAAGCCGAGGTACTGTGTGATCGGCTATTCCAAGCCCTCTTTGAGTTAAGAAGCAGAGTATTCCTATGAATATTGCTTCACATTTGATTTGTCCTTGTTTTCCTTTCCAGCAAAGCTTCCCCGCCATCCCCTCATTCACTCAAACTCCATTCGACTATGTCAAACATCCCTTGCCCTCTAAACCTTTTCTTACATCACCGAACTCAATCTTAATAAAACTTAATGAAGTTCTCTTTGGATTTATTTGGATCTTTTGCAGTCCTTTGGACTTATTTGGTCTTTCGATCGCTTATCACATAATTAGAAGTCAAAGACCCGAAGGAGCACCAACTCGAGCAGGATCAAGATAGAGACAAAGACCAATAGCTTCAAGATCATTGACTTAGAAGGTCTTGAGTAAAATCGAGACCACTGTAATTTAAGCAAGGCACCTTTGATTATATTGATCCCAGTATTTCAATTATAGTACATTGTATGCAAAATCTATTATGCATGCGTGTATGTTTTAGTAAAATTGCTATACTGTGGGTAATGGTAGTTACGACCACTCGAATGCATTGAACCCTTCTTGCAAATTTGACACCTTCACTGTTGTAACCTCTAAGACATGGTTTAGACAATATATACTGTCAAATTGAGAATACTATATGGATGTATGGTCTAGATGCTTAGCTAAGCACTAGTTTCTGCTAAGTTTGAGCTTTTGAACAAGTTATATGTGGGCTTGATGGTTTCAAAATGTTGGACTGGAGGGGGAACCTCTATTACTTTGCTATCAAATAAAATGAAAAGGCTAATTTTTGGAAACGGGCGAGTTATATGGTAATCTGTCAAATGTGAGAGGGAATCTTGCAAGAGAGTGAATCTCACATGTATAAACGGGGAGACGCTCTCCCGGGTTGATTAAGCACCGAATGCTATTGACGTTCATCTAAGTCACACTGTACTACCCCATGTGCTATATGGGCTCTGGCATTTAGCTGATTAAGTTGTCTAGGTCTAGCCTTGCATTGTGGTAAGCACAGATGTAGTAAGGGCACTCCAGTTAGGTTTGCTCGTAGAGGCTTCTTTCACCAAGGTGTTGAGGGCCAAAGTTTTAATACAACGACGAATGCCTACTTAGGGGACGAACCTAAGTGAGGGTCTTTGCTTAAGGGATTTACCTAAGTGAGGACTCGAATGCTCTCTTAGGGGATATACCTAAAAGTGGTTCGATGTTCATCGGACTAGTGCAAGGTTAGGACTAGATAACCTAAAGGCTATAAGATAATCACTTCCGCCGCACGCCCAAGGAAGCGTGTGATGGCTGACAGTATGTTTGATTATCTCGTGTGGGTAAAGCTATACAACCTCTGTAGAGTGTTAAAAACTATTTAAATAGCCGTCCTCACTATTATGAGCAGGCTTGGATGTAGCTACAAAGGGTATAGTTTTTCTTTTCAAAACTGTTTCACTGACATATGGGATGGCATGAACGTCTAATCGTGTGCCATACCCATGGGTGGGAACTATGCGATGCTCACAGCCGAGGAAGGCTGCGAATGGTTTCGATCTACTATTATCAAAGTTATATAAAATGTTATTTTAATACATGTTAAATACTCTTTACAATTCTATTTGCAAATTGTTACTTATTGATATTGCAAATAAAATTTGCTTCATGCTGAAAATAACTTAGTATAGAGCCTTATCCTTTGATAGCCATACATATATGTATAATTTTATGATACACTACAAATCTTGTTGAGTACGTAATGTACTCAACCTTGCTTAAATCATTGTTGATCAGAGAATGAAGAAAGATACGTGCCAAACAACACGTACTTTTCCCCAAGCATCGGGGAGTTCAACAATGGGTTTTTCTAGGGCCTAATTCTCTAGTCGGTTGTCTGTGGACTATGGTGACATACCATTGGAGTATTGATACTTCTGCTTAGTTATTTGTCTTCTGCTGTAATTTACTCTCGACTCTGGTATTCTCTTGGCCAATCAGCCATATGCTGTAAAACATTATTGTATTAACCCCTTTGTCATAAATTAAATATATATGATGTGTATAGATGTGATCTCAATGTTGTGAATGTATGTACTAAATATTGATCATGGGACTAGTACAGAACACACATGTGGGGACCCCCCACCCTAGGTCCCCACAGGGGGTGACCATGGAGAACCAAAATAAGAAGCAAGCAATCAATGCTACTCATCCAAAGCAGAGGGCGCACGAGAGGATTAGAAGGTAGGATATTTTTTAGCACTATATTCTTGTATAGGGCATGGATCTGAGAGTCCTAAAAGATTCGAGAGGGTTGTGAGTGGATCGGGACTAAGATTAAGGAGAAGCTGAGGCCCAAAATGATCAGGGAAGCTGGGTGCTGTCATGGTGCGAGGAAAGGTATGTGGCATGCCAAGTGACTTAGACTCGTTTGCAAGTGAGGACGGTGGGATCCAGATGTGTGAGAGGCTTCGTGACATGTTATTGGAACCACATGGGCTTGAAGATTAAACACAAGATTGCTTCAGGGCGAAGTAGGTGCGAAGCTTCAAGAAAGGTGGTAGATTGGTATTTTGGTAAATTGTTCAATACCAAAAAAGTAGTGGTGTGCCAAACCGTGGCGGTGGCCTGAATGATTTTGGTCATGGATGTGCTGAAAGTGCTATGTAGATCAAGTGTTGATTCACTAACGGGCTAATGTGTGTGTGTGCTTTGAAAAACGTGCATATGTAAGTGTAAAATCCGGTATGGTGTTGGGTTAACAGGTTAACCTTTGTAAGAGTGGTTGAAACCCAACTAGAAGTACTGGTTATGGTTTATTCTTGTGAGTCTCCATATATAAGGAGGGAGAGATGTGGCTTAAGTGAAGGTTTTGAGAGAGTTCATACTAAGCCTGAGAGGAGTTTGGGTTTTTCGAGAGAACATTGTGGGAGATGTGAAAGACTCTTGTGGCTAAACTTTTTTGTCATTCTTAGACTTTTTGTGTGGCTAGAGAGTGGCTATAAATATTCATATCCAAGTATCAATAAAGATCAAAATTCGTCTAAGTATTTCCCTCTTGTGCTCAAGCGATGAAATCTTGATTTGGTTTGGTGTTTTGTGCTTCTCCTTCCCCTCTTGATTTTGCTTTGTGTCAGGGACGCATAAGTATATCTCATCTATTTAGATACTTGTTATTGCAAGTTCTTATGTTTTCCCGATTTTGGCTCAAGAGATGGTGATTTTGGGGTTTTGGTCTTGTGGGCGTTTTGGTTTGAGTTCGTACTATGATCTAACTTTTTATAACATGTGAGAATCTATCCAACATCATCTAGATCATCAAGGACTCATGAGTAAGAGCATATTGAAGTTTATCTCTTTTGCTCAGTTTTGGTGCAACCTTCCTTTAAACAGAAAAAGATCATCACTTTGGCAACAATTTTTTTGATCATTTGTTGGAATAGGTTCTTGACATCCTTGATAAGTTGTATACTAAATTTCAAGTGATTTGGAGTTTTGGTTTGAGAGTTGGTTTAATTTGTGGTTTTAACCCGATTTTGATACAGTAGGGCTTCAAGAGCAAAAATATCATAACTTCTTAAGTTCTTTTTATGATATTTGGTTGGGATAGATTTTTAAAGTCATGATCTAGCCTTAATTGAACTTTCAAGTCATTTGGAGTTGTATATCAAAAGTTTCATCGTTTTTAGATTTGAAATAGTGTTGAAAATTTGTTCTGTCCTGAGAGGGGAGGTCAGACCACCCTTGAGAGAGGTTAGACCACCCTATACATTGCGGTCAGACCACGTCGGATAAGTTTTGATCCGTTTGGCTTAGTTTTTCTTAAATCTTTCCTTGTAGGTGGTTAGTTTCTGATCTTCATAGTTTCTCATAGCTATTGTATTGAAAATATTTGTTTTCTTCTTTGAAAAAGATTTGAAATTGTGTTTAATCGGATTGGCTCCCATTCACCCCCTCTAGTCATCGTTCTCAGTCCTACAGCATGGCACACAGGGTTCCCCACTGTCACAGATAGTGATATGGTCGTGGTTCTTTCCTACGGTAAGCACCTGATTCTGAGCACTTGTAACTGTCAGAGCTATTGATTTGCCGACATAACAGATTTCTTCAGAGAAATTTTAGGACTGAATGATTCTTTTTTTCTGAATTCTGGCTTCTTGCAGGCAAACTAGAGTATGACGGGCCATCAAGGCTGATGGAAAACGAGGACTCTGCCTACTGTAGGCTAGTCGCCGAGTACTGGTCCAACTATAACTGAATTTGCAAAGAAACCTGACGAAATGTTGGGGTAAACCAAATGCTGACGAGCACATCGGCTGTAGCATTGTCAAACTCTTCACTCAATAAGCGAAATTGGCACAATTGAAGATTGTTTGGGTCATCATCCAGATGGAGATGTATGATGAAATAATGATCTGAAATGTATGTGGGCTGTTAATAGAGAAAAGGGTACATGCAATGCAAACCTTTTCCATCCAAGCACAGCATTAGAGCAACACATGGTAAAATTTTGCCAGTACCAAGGTTAAAGTTCTGAAACCTGGGGAGATTGATTCTTATTGTTTCTGTCTGGAACTATTCTGAGATGTACATTTGTGCTGACAACAAAAACAAATTGAACAAAGAACCATCCTGGTCACATCTCCACAACAGATTTCCCTCTGTTCTATCTTGCTCATGTAGATTATAGGCTATCCGCAACAAAAGCGGCCATTTTCTGGGGTATGTCCGCGAGGTATGATCAAAACTCGCGTCCCTACAGCCACTGTTCAACCAGCCAAGCCTGTCTCCAGTTCTGTGAGCTGTAAGGTAGGTAGTTCGTTCCTATTACCGAGGCTTTGCCTGTGTTAGAAATCAACAGCGATTTGTTGAGTTAAGTTTTGCGTGTGTTTCAGTTTCTGTTTAGGTGGTAATTTGCTACATGTTATTTCCATTTAAGAGTCATGCGCATGGTCAGCCTGTTGGTTGTGCGCAAGTTCAGACCTGCGTCATGCTCTGCCCACGATCGCAGCACTCTTGAAGGTCGTCGTGCAATGTTAATGGCATAGCGCGAGTTTAGGAGGCCATTAAGGCCACGTCTGTACAAAAGTCTTTAAATTTAGCAATCTACAGCAGAAAAGTGCGCAGCTTCCGCTCGGACTCCGCCCCCGCCACTGACTGGAACAGCTTGACGGCCAATGCTGCTTGATTCTTGGAAGAGAGGAGCTCGATCCACATGTACCAGCTGTAGTCGTCGACGAGCAACAGAAAGTATTTCTTTCCGCTCATGGTCGATGGTGAGATGGGGCCGCAGAGATTCCCATGGACGAGCTCGAGGGGCTGATATGCGTGGTAGAGAGCCTTTGACGGGAATGGCGACCGTCGATGCTTGCTGGCTAGACACGCTTCGCAGAGCTGGTCCACCTGCTCCACCGTCGGCAGTCCGCGCACCATACCTTCGCGTGCCATCTTCTGTAAAGCCAGGAAGTTAAGGTGGCAGAAACGAGCGTGTCTCCTCCAAGCTTCTTCCCCAGCGCGCACGGCCAGGCATACTAGCCGGGTGATGCATAGTTCGAGGATGTAGAGATGGCTTGGGGAGCGCTTGATCTTCGCTAGCATCCGGCGCTTCGGATCACGGATCCGCATGAACCCATCTTCGATCAGGACTTGGTAGCGCATCTCGTCGAGTTGGCCCATGCTAACGATGTTCGCCGTGAGTCGGAGAATGTAGTAAACATTGGTGAATGTGCGGTGCTCTCCATTCTTGCAGGCAAAGAGGATGGTGCCACACCCTTCGATACTGGTGATGGAGCCATCTCCGAAACGTACAGAGCCTCGGATGCTGGTGTCGAGGTCAGAGAACGCCGCCCGCGACCCCGTCATGTGGTTGGTGGCTCCCGTGTCGAGAACCCATCGCGCGTGGTCGTGCTCCTCCTCACCCCAAGCTGGACGAAGACCTTATCTTCTCAGAGCAGGAGTGGATCGAACGGTGAGCATGGAGGTGGCGACGTCGGCATGTCCTGTGACGGCGGCGGAGTCCAGGTGGAAGCTACACGCATTTCGCACAGACCGTGGTGGCGAATTCACATCAGCAGAATTCACCACGCACTGCACCGAGCGAGGCGTTCGACAGCAACTGATGGTGCCATATTCACCCCAACAGAATGGGGTGGTCGAGCGCAGGAACCAGACGGTGGTAGCCGCCGCGAGAAGCATGCTCAAGGCGAAGAAGCTCCCGGGAAGGTTCTGGGGTGAGGCTGTCAACACGACAGTCTACCTCCTGAATAGATCGCCAACACGGAGCTTGTCCGGGTTGACACCGTTTGAAGCCTTGTATGGGAAGAAGTCGGGGGTCCAACATCTGCGAACTTTTGGCTGTATCGTTCACGTCAAGCTCGCCAGGCCGCAGAAGAAGGTCAACGATAGGAGCAAGCCGATGGTATTCATCGGCTACGAGCGCGGGTCCAAGGCGTATCGCGCCTACGATCCGACCACTAATCGTATCCATGTGACGCGAGACGTGGTGTTCGAGGAATCGGCGCAGTGGAGGTGGAGCTCCGATGAAATTTAGAGTGTTATATGAACTTTTTCCTTATCTAAACAAGACAAAATCCGAAAAGAAAAATAAGAGACTTAACAGTTCTACAGGCTTGCACGGTGTCTGAGCATTGCCACGCACTTCCTGCAGAAAGTGTACCAGTAAGACTAGGACAAATTGGATAGAAACTGTAAGATATGGGCTTGTTTGATATGGCTGAGACTTATATTTTTTGACTGAAATTTTTAAATTTTAGCTGTTTGCGATAGAGATTACGGAGAGAGAGATACTCGTTTGTAATTTTGATTGATACAGATATTGGGTTTTTAACGTATACTATAATTAACTTATAGACTCCCTTTTGAAAAAAATACTCAGTTTAAAAGTTAGGTACTATAAAAAAAAAATCAAAAACCGCTTTTAGAAGCCGTAAATAATGAGATCTGAAGCTACCTTGCTGAAGTATCGCTGCAGCAAGCATTCCTTGACCAAGCCTTGTGTGCCGTAATAATGAAGCAAATTTAACAATACCTGGTACATGAAAAGTCATATCATTGCCATTACTTGGCAGGAGAGAAAATGGTCAAATGTTACTAAAAGATTCCGACTTCGACTCCGGTTCGATTATAACTAACTTTTGACTTCGATTACTACTGACTTTCGATTTCAATTACAACTGACTTTTCGGTTCGGTTACAACTGACTTTCGATCACGACCAAAACTTGAACATAGCTTCTAAACAAGATTATTTCCAACATTCTCTCCCTAATCTTGTTTAGTGACTTTCATTAGACCGATCTTCTTCCTTGTTCACATTGACCTTCTCCTGCTCCTGCTTCTTCCTTGACCGGACTTCATGGGCTAGAGCACCTGCTCCTGCAGCCTTTTCCCTGGTCGTTTTCCTCATGTAGCCCTTTCTCACGCTTCTTCCACCAGAAATTGCTTTCACTGTCATGTGATCTTGCTTTCGACCATCGTCCTTCAAGTCGTGCTTCCTCCCGCCACCTCGGGATCCATCTCTGACTTGCTTCTCTTGTTCACGTGAGAGCTCCTCCCGAGCTTCTGCTTGCCACGTCTTTGCTTGCTTCATGCGGTCGTTGTCGACCACACCTGCTATCGCTTCTTCGACCTCCCTTTATATCAATTGCGCCTGGTACGACCGCTCGTTGCTCCCCTCCGCCTGCATGCGTACATCCGGAGACGATTGCATGCGAGTGAGCACCTCCTGTGCCACTCACTACATTTTTGTCTGCTATGTGTGGTCGATACCGACCACCTGGGCTGATACTTCGACCGCCTGTGCCAATCCATTGGTCCTTGGCTGCGTTCGTTATATGTGGTCGGTGTCGACCATTCGACCCGATACTACGACTGCTCACGCCAACTCTTAGCTCTTCTCTGTCTGCAGGCGGTCGTTCGAAGTTGGCTGCATGCTTTTGCTCACCTCCTTCGCTGCCTGTTATAACCATCGCACGCCTGCTGCATGTCTTTCCAGAGCTCGTTACGACCACATGCTCTTTTCTGCTGTCTGCTGCCCCAACTTGCTTCTCAGCCGTCTTGTTCATTACAACTTCAGGCTTGTCTCCGACTGCCCGTTGATGAGGTCCTCTATGCTCTGGCTCTTCCAGACTGTTCTCTATACAAATCGGTCTATAAAATTTCAAAGGAATCTTGTACAACCGATTTGATGACTTTTGCACCTTCATTAGCAGCCGCTCACTGCTGTCAATTACTCTCAAATAATTGCCTTTTAATTTGATTTGGCATCCTTCTTCAGTTAGCTATCCCAAACTCATAATATTGCTGCGAAGACTTGGTATGTATTATACATCTGACAGCGGTCTTTGTCCTCCATCCTTGCACTTCAACAAAAATGTGTCCTTTCCTCTGATCTGGACAGTTGAGCCATCTCCGAATTGCACCTTTCCTAGTACTTTCTCATCTAATTCATGAAACATCGAGTATGTGCCTGTCATATGGTTGCTAGCTCTATTGTCGAGATACCAGTCTACTGACTGTTCTTGTGTCTCCTCTCTCTTCTCCATCAAACTTGGGAACACTCTCCCTTCATTCAGCATCACTATTGTCGGCACATCTTCTGTACAATGGGATAGTAGCAAAGTCGGCTCTTCATCTTCATGGGTGTGAGTGAGATTTGCCTTTTCAACCTTATTCTTGCAACTGCAGTTTGATGCACAGTGTCCAAACTTCTTGCCGTTGTGGCATTGGATATGACTTCGACATTGAGCAGCGTAATGATCAAATTTTTCACACTCAAAACATTGGATGCGTGACTTATCTTGAAACCTGTTGCCACCACCTCGACTAGGTCCTTCTCCACGTCTTCCTCTTCCAGACTGGAAGCTACGTCCTTGTCCACAACTACAGATGAGTCTTGGTTCCTTATGTCTTCTCTCACGAACAATGCTTATTCTTCATTGTTAGAGTGATAACCCTTCTGCTCTAGCTCCATCTTCGAGCAATCTTGGGAGTACATGAGCGTAGTCACCACTGGAAGAAACCTTTTTGGCATAATCCTCGGGTATTTCTTCATAGCCACCACGTCTTTTAGATCGTCGCCAAGATATTTGATCCCATTTACGACTTCATTGAATTTCCCAGAGAATTCTTCCACGGTCGGGTTCTTTCCCATCTTCACCGCTTCAAATTCGCTCCGTAGTGTTTGGAGTCGAACTTCCTTCACTCGATCTACTCCTTCATGTATTGTCTACAATGTAGTCCAAGCATCTCGCACCGTCTCCTTGCCGATCAATTGTCACATCATTGAGTCGGGCACAGCTTGATAGATCACCGCCAGTGCCATCTTATCTAGTCGATCGTCAATGACCTTGCCTTTCTCCTTTGGATCAACCGCGCCCTAGACACCTTGAGCACACATGTTGACCTTCATCTTCATGGCCCAGACCGGATAATTATCCGGGGTGAGAAGAGGATAGTGCAGTGTCACACTCTCCTTGGCCTTTGATATCTCTCTCATGGCTTTGATACCAATTGTTAGAAGCCTTACGACTTCACCCAGGACCTTTCTGACCAGTTACGACTCCTTATGACCGGTTTCGAGTGCTTATGACCGCCTCCTGCTTCGTTACAGTCGCGTTTCAGCTCCTCCGATCACTCTGATCGCTTCGCCTTCATGGTCGTAAGCCTTATGCTGAGGTTTCGACCGCTCTTCTCTACCGCTACGCTACTCTTCCTTCGACCGCGCTCGAATTACTGTGATCGCAACTCTCTACGATCACGCAGTGATGCTGGCGATCACTGTTTACCGTGGTCGAAACATCCTTTCGATCACGTTTACTTCCTTACAATGTGGTCGGAGTCCCTTCCGACCACGTTCAAGTCTTCCCGGTGCAGTCGCAGCCTCTTCCGACCACTTACACCATGGTCGAAAGCACCTTCGAGTTCTCACAACGTGGTTGAAGCCTTCACAACGTAATCGAAGCCTTCCGAGCACTCACAACGTGGTCGAAACCTCTTCTGACCACGTTCAGCGTCTTCACAACGTGATTGAAGCCTCTTCTGACCACGTTCAGCGTCTTCACAACATGGTCGAAGCCTTTCGACCGCGTTCAACTTCACAACGTGGTCGAAGCCTTCCGACCACGTTCAACTCTTCCGACCATGTTGAGCTCTTCTTTGTCGTGGTCGTACGCCCTCCTTTTGCCGTGGCCGAACGCCTTCCGACCACGTTCAATTCTTTACAATGTGGTCGTAACTCCTTCCGACCACGTTCGATCACCTCTACCGTGGTCGTATAACCTCCCGACCACATTCGATCACTTCTGCCGTGGTCGTATCACCTCCTAACCATGTTTGATCACTTCTGCCGTGGTCGTATCGCCCTTCGACCACATCTCCTTCTGGTTTGCCATGGTCGTGACGCCTTCTGACCACGTTCAAACTTTCTTTGTCGTGGTCGTAAATCCTTCTAACCACGTTTGCTGTGGTCGTAAGTTGATTTCGACCACGTCTTGCCAGATCACGATGAAGTCGATACTTGCTAGTTTTTCTTCTTCTCTTTATTTCTTTTCCTCTTTTTCGGCATACATCTGATTACATGACTCCTCTCTTTTTTTACCCGGATTTACGACTTCTACTCGGGTTCGACTACGAGTACAAACCGATTCCGACTCCGACTCCAGTTCAATTACAACTAACTTTCGACTTCGATTACTACTGACTTTCGACTTCAATTACAACTAACTTTTCGATTCGATTACAATTGACTTTCGATCATAATCAAAACTTAAACATAGCTTCTAAACAAGATTATTTCCAACAGGGTCAAACTCAACCGAGGCCAAGAGCAGAGCGGTTGTTTTGGATTAGTTTCCGGTGGGCCGACGATGTCATTGAGTGTTTCCGGGGAGGTAGGGAGGCCCCACGGTCTTCGGTTCGTTTGGCGCCGTGGTACTGCTACTGCTCGGATAGGGGTGGAGAGTTTTGCTACGTGCACGCACTTTAGGTCTGTTTGAAAATTTCAGGAGAATTCACAAGCAACAATTCCCGGGATAAGAAAAAAAAAAACCCACATTTGAAACCAGGCCTTACCTTTGTTTCGGTTTTCTAAGTGGAACCTATCAGGCTTGTCTGGAAAGAACACCATCTCTTCTAGATACATGCGAACATTAAACGATTCTTTTGCGAAATTTCTACAGAATCTTCGATTCAAACAACCATTTAAACCTAAAAATTAAATTTTGGATGGGCTTAACGTGGAGACAAGTTCAATTTTATAACATGTAATCATGATAGGTATGTTAAACTAAAAGTTTTTAGAAGATATAAATTTACTAATAAATTCTTTTAAACTGGATTAAAGACATACTAAACTGGAATATATCTATCTATTATATTATTGAATTTATAGAAAAAAGGCACCATATTTATTCTCATAGACTAAAAATTACCATATTAAATGGAGAAAAAAAAGAGAAACATCTCTATCATCGATTTGTGGTAGGTTCATGTTATAACTGTACAAACTAAATAGGGCATGGATATAAGAGTTGTTACAATTGCATAAGAAATACAACGGTACTTACATCAATGTACAACTCTATATTTAGATATAAATATATGCATTATAGTATTTAGCTGTACAATTATGAGGAAAATTCGGCTAGTTACGAAGAAAAAAATGTGCTTAAAGAAATTTCGAAATAGAAAAGTTTTGATCAGTTTTCAAACTCAAAACATAGGAGCTTTACCTAAAAAGATTAGCGGTAAAGCTAAAACGTTCTTTGTACACCTTAAACGCCAAGTAAACCTAGCACTTTCCGAGTGCAGGGACCCGCATGTCAGCACGTCGATGGTTGAAATGTTTTGCTCAGGGAGAGTGCCCGCTGTACTTTTGGACGCTTTTGGCACTGTTGGTCCCGTTAATTCCCGAAATAGCCCTGGGCGAAATAAAATTCCCGATTTGGCCCCCTGCCGACCGCACGACTCACCCGACGTTGAAGCGTGGCAGTCGTGCGGCCGGGGAGCGCATGACACGGAGGTCGTGCGGTCCCCGACTGCACGACTCGGCCGACGCACTGTAGCAAGCGAGTGGTGCGGTCGCCGACCGCACCACTCCATTAATGATGCAGTGGCTGACTGCACCACTTGCGCGCCCGTCTTGTCTGTCTGCCGAAAGCAGATTCCGCGCGTGTCCATCCTCGTGCCCCGGCCCCTCGCAATCTGCATGCATGTGAGCCTTGTGTGTGATAAAAGAATGAGAATGGCCTGCGTCGGAGAGAGTTGCTTATTTGCATTTGAGAAACAGCAAGAGAAGAAGCAGCGGGAGAGGAAGCAGCGAGAGAAAGAAAGAAGAACGACAATGGCAAACACGACATTTGGAGTAAATTTCGAAGTGATCTGAAGTTTTCGCAGTTGTGAAAGTTGTAGATCGCCTCGTGAGCTTCAAGGAAAGGTAAATATCATCCTCATGCGTGTATGATGTTATTATGTTGATTAGTCTATAATTAGCGTAAACGTTATTTACAGAGTTCATGCATGTCATTGTTTGATACATTATTGTAGTTGTAGTGTATTGTGTTTTATATTTTATGTGAATAAATTTTGTAGTGATGTTGGAGTGCGATTTAGTTAGTCCCGTGCGTGCAACGAAAAGCAAAATTTATAGTAAATATCATGGATGTTGTATGTATTCATCCTAAATAACTCTGTAGCATGCTTATTTGTTAAATGCAAGCAATATGTTAATCGGTAGAGATAACTTACACTGACGTTTATGGAGCTTTAATGTTGTTAGGTCTTGTTAGGAATAAAATTGTAGAATTAATTTATGAAATAAGCATATATAGGACATATGAAATCATGTCATGCACATGGTTTAAAAAAGCATACTAATGACAATGTCAACAATAATTAATACTATTGGTTTAAGTAAATAGCATGAAGCTTGGGCGTTAGTAAACCAACTTGCAAGCATTAATCAAGATCTCAAGCAAACACAAGCATAAAATAAAAAGTGAGTAATTATGGTGTCACTCTTATGCGAAACCATGTGGTGCTGCCAAGCATCTGAGAAGCACTTAGCAGAACAATAGTAGACCTTAGCAATTTATAGATAGTACATTACATTGCTAATTTGATTTATGTAGAAATTTATACATAGTACATTACATTGATAATTTGATTTACATAGAAATTTATTAGCGCCCTCCATGAATGAATTAAAAATTAGATTTACAAATGAAGATGGAAATATTACTTTTGTATGTGGTGGGCGGTAGGTATTGAATGATGGTACACTTGTTGCATGTTATATGTACTAAGAGGGTTTAGTATGGACTCATGTTAGGTACGCCATGGGTGACATCCAAGACTTGTTTGTGTTTTCCGGAAGTGGTCTCGTACGCGACGGGCCGTACGGGGCAGACCTATCTAATTGTGACCGGACTGTGATCCGGGCACCCAATCTGTCAGACCCGGATTTTTCAATCCAGAATCTGCTGTGTCTTACCGCATTATTCCCTGGATCAGTAGATAATGCACATATATACATTGCTGAATCATTTCATACATCGCTGAATTCACACAATACCATAATACTATTACACAACATAGGCGAAGTTAGGCCTTCAAAGGGCGGGTTCTTCTGATGGGGCCGCTCGAATAAATGTTTACATTTCAAAAGTACAACAGCGGAAGCAGAACAAAGTAGGCCTTATAACCACATGCAAAGACTGAGGGCAAAAGTGGTCATACAAACATTACTAAAGTTCCAGCAATATTTGTATGCAAACCACACCTTAGTCTAGTTGCCTAAGGTTCTAAGCATGAAATATTCGTCCTAAGTCTCGACGTTTTCTCCTCCATCCGCAGCAGGTTCTTCCTCGTAGGCATAATGATCTTGAGCTCCTGAATCTGGGTTTTGGTAATGCGAGTGTGAGCACACTAACCACCGTGCTCAGCAAGTCAATACACAGAATGCAGTAGGTAGTATGCAAGGCTTTAACAAGGGAGGCTCAGGATATTTTGTTTGCTGAAATGTGCTTTTAGAATTACAATACTTAAAAGTTCCCTAAGACCTAGCCTTTTTGGACTTTAAACATGATGTTCATAACATATACATTTATTTTCAACGAGTCAGAGATCATCCACCATTACATGGTCTCTGCTCTTAATACCATACCTTCAGCGTTATAGCCGCTTACATTACACACTGGACGACACCGGGACAACTCAAATAAGGGTCTTTCTCTGCCCTCCACTTTTATCCCATTCCATCCATCAAAATTTTTAAATAGAACTATATCTAGTCAGATCCCCGTGTCCGCCCATGACCGTGGGCACGGCTATTCGAATAGTTCTTACTCTACAGAGTTTGTACACTTTACCCACAAGAGATAGATGTGCTCGTTGCCCCACATAATTCCTTAGCCATGCAGTCGAGTAGACTATCACAGGACTATTACAATGCATAATCCTACTTGTGGTTACGTCTGCTAAGGTCTATCTTCTGTAGGATGCAACCATCCCTCGAGAAGGGTCCCTCGTGAGCCATCATGGGCAAAGGCGGGGATGAGACCATCCATCCCTTTGCCTGTGTTCACACCTTCACGTAACCACACTAGGGCTACACAAATTATTTAGCCCTGCCTACACTTTGCCAGCATGTGGTTGTACTGTTTGTACCTTGGGAGGTCATGACAAGATTCAGTCCTTAATGGTTATCTGGGCGGTTCTACCACAATCCCCTTTGTGCCATCACGGCACCATTCATACATACACACACACCCTCGAACCATCCGCCTAGATAGTTAAGCATGTGGGGTTCTTTTAGAACAAAAAGTACTTATACCAACATACACCAGTTATCATCACAATGACTGCCCAAGAATGTTTTCTCAAGTTTATAAGAGATGCTAGGGTGCTCTCACACCCCTAATTACCTAAACAACTACAGGCATGGCAATTTACTTTGGACTTATTTTCAAAAAGAGTAGTATTATTATTACTTTTACTAGGGTGACAAAGATCACATAACCAGGTACATCAGAAAGGAAGTATAATAATAATAATCAAAGAAAACAGTGACATATAACTAGAATCTGAAATTAACATGTATTGCAATATAAATATAAGCATGCAATTTGTAATAACTGAAATCAAAGTAATTTATTGAAAATGTAGGCTCAAAATGATCAAAGTATTGACTCGCCTTGATTATAGATGTCGGGGTTCTGTGTGTTGGGACCTACAACTGCAGCTTCCTCTTCCTGTGCTTCAAATGCTAATTCTTACGTGCGCGAAAATTTGGATAAAAATCAGTACAACATTCAAAATAATACAACAAAATTCAAACAAGTTACAAAAATATTGGTTCTAGTTCCATTAGATAGCTCTTGAATTTAGATGAATTTAGAAATTGGTTTCACTTAATTTGGAGTTAAAATGAATAAGTTATGCCCATTTGAATACTTTCGGTTCAATTAAATCCGGAAAACAATAAACTCTGACATGTGGGACCCACTGTAAGTGACCGCGCTTGCGCGGGCGCTGACACATGGGGCCCGGGCGGCAGTGGCTCACGTCTGCCCCCTTGCTTCCCCTGACGGGCGGGGTCCCGCTGTCAGCGGGTCCACCTGTCGGCGGCGGATTTTAAAAGAAAGGCTCGACCTCAGGCGCTGCGTGAGCGGGGCTCGAATCTTGTGAGGGAGCCGGGGGAGGGGGGAAAGAATTGGCGCTGCTAGCCAGGCGGGCTCGCAGCACATCTCAACCCTTAAGGGGTAATATTACCTCTTAAGGGGCCGCGCGGGGGAGGCCGAGCAGAGGCGGTCCGAGGCCGGAGACGGCGGTGGCGTCACCGACGAGGAAGGTCTGGGGAGGTCCGTGGGGTGCTTGAAATGGGTTCTTGGTCTTTGCGGCCGATGGCAGCGACGGGGAGGGCCGGGGATCACCGGAGATGGGTCGGCGTCGTGTGACGGCGGCGGCTCGGGAGGCTTCCGTGACAATGAGCTACGGCCGCCGAGAAGCTCGGGCGAGGCCGGCTAAACGTCGACGACACTCTGGAGATGGAGTGGGAGCAAAGAATTGAGCTCCCATGGCAAGTACCAGCGGAATTCCGCGGAGGGGCCGATGGCCGGAGTTGGGAAAGAAAGGGATCGCCGCGTCGGGTGGTTTAGAGACGATTAAGCGGTGGAATGAAGAGGGGACATGGCGAACACTTTGAAGTGCCCACGGGCTTTATAGCCGGCGGATGGCGTGGACCACGGCGGCCGGGGGCGGCGGTCGCACTGGCGGAGCGGCAGGCGGCCATGCATGCGCTAGGGGTGCAATGGGTTCAAGGCGGCGCCGCGTGTCCAAAGACGGTTTGTTGCCCCTCGCGGGTTTTTGCGACGTGGTCGCCGCCCCGGCCGAGGCGGAGGAGGGGGGTCCGACGCGCGTGCGAGAGGAAAGGAGAGAGGGGGGTCTGAGCGGTGGGGCCCGCTGGTCAGAGGGAGGGGGCGAGAGGCCGAGGAGGCGTGTCTGCAGGGAAAAGGGGTGGGTGGGCGGTCGGCTGGCCCCCTCCTTTTTTCTTTTATTTTCTTTATTTTTCTTTTTCTTTTCTATTCTTTTTATTAGTTTAGGGTATATCTATTTTGTGTAAAATACTGATATTTTTAAAATTTTATACCAACATTAATGTAATATTTATTTCTAAACTTAATTCTAATTTTGCACTTTACAAAACTATTCATTTCAACTTGTGCATTTTTATGGATCATCTTTTCAGATTCGTATTTAAAATTTGAATCTTCTATCATTTAAACAAGTGCCTTTCCTTCTTAATATCTTAATTTTTGGAACCTTATCCAAATTTTCCAGAAATATTTTAAAAGCCCGACTCAATACAATGTATCGTAAGATAATTCACAAATTTTTATTTCACAGTCCCTTTGATTTTTTCAGGATGTTACACAATCTGAGCACCATGAGCCTGCCTGAGCTACGGAAATGCGTGCATTCTGCCTTCGATCGGGACACCGCAAGGAACAAATTACGGATCGAGGCAGTGTATGCCGTAGTGGTAGGTGCTGCACGGGAGACAATGTGGCAACTTATAAAGGTGACGAGTGACGCATCATGGGCCAACTACATGGAGGTCGTGTGCAACCCTGACGCAGCGATTTATGTCAGGCCAATGGTGTATGTTCACTTCGTGCAGAGGACAGAATCATTCGCCATGGGTGGCTCTGATGTTGCTGGCGGAGATGTAGAGCCTGCATTACTCTCCGGCGGTCGTGAATATGCCGGTGAAGTAGGAGTGAATGAGTCAACGGGAGATGGAGACGTACGGAGGGGCGTGGACAATTTTCAGGCGAATGAAGGTGCAGACAGGTGGTGGGCCGCCCGAGTTGACTGTCACGAGTACCTTGCCGACCAGGTGGAGGAAGTGGAAAGTGAGGAGGAAGAGTATGTGGAAACAACCAGTTCAGAAGAGGAGGATGAAGGGAACCTACAGTGGGAGGTGTGTTAGGTGGTATTGTAACCACGGATGGTGCGTACGTGCCGTCCAGATTGGACGACATCGCAGCGCAATCCCTAGTTCTGCCACGGGCGGAGGAGGCAGAGTGAGGATTCAATAAGGGCACACTCCTTTTAGGGAAGTGCTTCCGTAACAAGAGTGTTTTGCAGCAAGCTATTGCCATGTACGCCGTCAGCATCAGCCAGACATATCGGGTGCACAGGTCGAACCCTGACACGTACATTGTGAAGTGTGTCGACGGCTCCTGCCCTGGCAAGGTCCGTGGGCAGCGGTTCAGGGGCGCAGCCACGGAATTCCGGATAACGGTGATGAAGGATCACACTTGTGAGCTTGCAGTGGCACTACATAGGCACCGCAACATGACGTCGTCATATGTTACGGAGTTGATAAGCCATCTTGTTCTGGCAAATGTGTCCATTTCTCCGAATGTTCTTATGGCGGATATGGCAAACACGGTGGGATTTGATGTCAGCTACAAGAGGGTGTGGCGGGCGAAGCAGAAGGTCCTGCAGCGTAAGTTTGGGACATATGAGGAGGCATATGATCTGGTCCCAAGAATGTTGCGTCAAATTGCAGAAGCAAACCCAGGAAGTTACATTAACAAGCAAGAGCGGGTTCATGAGACGCAAGGGCTGAATTGTTTTGTGCTTGACAGAGTGTTCTGGGCCTTCAGGCAGGTAATTGAAGGCTTCAAGTGGTGCCGTCTAGTGCTAACGATGGACGACACATTTCTATCTGGCAAGTACAAGGGTACCATCCTGACCGCGGTTGCAGCTGACGCAAATGACCAGTTACACCCAATGGCATTTGCAATTGTAGAGAACAAGAATACATATAGCTGGCTGTGGTTTCTTGCCAACGTGAAGAAGGCCGTAGTTCAAGATCGGCCCGAGGTGTGTGTCATCTCCGACCGCAATGCAGACTTGCTGTCTGCAATGCGAACGATGCAGAACGGGACACAGCCACCCTTCCAGTGGAATGACATGAAGAACCGGTGGTGCATGAGGCATCTTGCGGCGAACTTCCACAGAAGGTTCCATAGCAAGAAACTAATGAAGATATTCAAAAATATTTGTATGCAGAACCAGAAGAGGAAGTTCGAGGCCTTGTGGAGGCACCTTGATCAGGAGACCAGCAAGATTGTTCGGCGTGTACAGCAGGATGAAGCTGGGGCCGTGGCGGGAGGCTCGACAAGAGTAGGGGAGTTCACACAATGGGTTAACTCCAATGCACCTGACTTGGAGATGTGGTCTCTACTGCATGACACCAGCGGGGCAAGGTATGGAATCATGACAACAAACATGTCCGAGGTGTACAATGGTGTTCTAAAGGGCGTCAGATCCCTGCCTATCACAACAATCGTGGAAGAGAGTTGGAACCGTTCAGTTGGATACTTTGTCAATAGAGCTATGATGGCGAAGAAACATCTGGACGAAGGCAGAGATTTCTCGGAGGTAGCGCAGGCCTACATGCACAGGAAGATGGAGAATTCTCGTTCGCATATTGCTCAACCCATGGATGGCTTACGGAGGAAGTTCGAGGTCCGCCTTAGACAGAAGTACATGATGGGCCAGACTAGAGGGGATCATAAGCAAGTATGCACGATTGATGACAGAGCATCGTGCACCTGCAACAAGCCACAACTGTTGCACAAGCCATGCTCCCATGTGTACGCGGCATGCGCGGTATGGCACCAGACGCCCACGCATTACATGTCAAAGTACTATGACATCAAGCACTTGTTTGAAACATGGAGTACGGAGTTCCATTCCTACGGGGTGGACATGCATTACAGGGACCTGTGGCTAGGGCAGGTGAAGTGGGTGCCGAACGCTGCACTAAAGCATGTCGGCCGTGGGCAACGACATAGCCTTCGCATTCGTATTGACATGGATGATAGCCAGCGTGGGGATCGGGTTCGGCGCCCGAAGTGCAGACTGTGCAAGACGGTTGGCCATTCATTTAGGCAGTGCCCAAACAGGCCGACATCAAGTAACGCTCCATAGCTGCTTCCGTGTTTTGTAACTACTGAGGGCCTTTGTTGTGCTCATCTTGTGCCTATGAGCACATGATCTTGCAACCTTCAACCTATGCTGAATGTATGTTACGAGATTATTTGCGTGTACAATTTTTTTGAGTCATTTCCTGGAAGTTATGTTGTCTTTTATTCGATATTTCGTTGTCATTTGTTGTCATTTGCGTGAAATTAGGTTTGTTCGAAATTGTGTTGTCATCTATTGCACACTTTGTTGTCATTCGCTACAAAATACGTTTGTTGTATATTATGTTGTCATTTGTTGCACACTTTATAGTCATTATGTACAAATTTCTTGTCACAGCGTACTAATTTGTTTCCATTCATCAGTAGGAGATGGCGTACGAGTTGCTTGAGCCCCTTTGGGATGAGCATCACCGATGCGCAGCGTGGTCATCTGGAGCCGGCCCTCTGAGTTTGATCCTTAGGAGCCTTCGAGAGCACTGGCCTCTAGACCATCGGTACATCCCACTACTGCGAGACACCGGCCTTTTGCCCATTGCTCGCATGGTGGATGTGCCGTATGCCTTGCAGTTTGATGCATCGTTGTTGTCCGCACTCGTCGATCGTTGGAGACCGGAGACTCACACCTTCTACTTCCGGTGAGGCGAGATGACTGTTACACTTCAGGACGTGTCCATGCTGACAGGTCTACCCATCCGTGGTGCAGCAGTAGTGCCACCCCCAGAGCGGCGAACTGGAAGGTCACCCTGGGTGTCCGGTTCGGTGACCCGATCCCAGTCAGCGTGTCTGGGGTGCCACATTCATGGCTACGACAGTTCATGGCCTGCCTTGTGGACGCTCCTCATCGTATACCTCCTATTTTTGTTCGGGTGGGTCTTGTTTCCTACGATCACTGGAGACTCCGTTCACCCTAGCTACATACACCTTGCGGAGTCCTTGGTGGATGCATGGCCTGGGCAGGTGCCGCAGTACAGCTGGGGAATCGCTGTC
Source organism: Bonia amplexicaulis (assembly GCA_036346245.1). NCBI lineage: Eukaryota > Viridiplantae > Streptophyta > Magnoliopsida > Poales > Poaceae > Bonia > Bonia amplexicaulis. The sequence continues at coordinate 19,921,919 of CM070747.1, read as the reverse complement.
CTTAGCGCCATGTACCGAGGCTTATGTGATGCCTCACAGCGTACTACGGCTAGCGAGCCAGTCTTGGCAGTGTGCTACGTGCTCCTACAGTACTAGTCTTGGGAGCACTTTCCTATTGGGAGGCCTTATTTTCAGAGTGCCGTGCACCCTTACGAGTACAGCCCGGTGTTCTACGATGAGGCTGAGGGCGATGACCCCATTAGTTTGCCGACGATAGGGACGCGTTGGACACATGGTCAGCTGCGGTGGGTGTCAGGACCCAGATTTCCAAATCCAGCCCCTCTGTGTATTACAGCACTAGTCCCAGATCAAAGCTAGTGCACACAGTTAAACAGTGATGATTACATTGCCAACAACGAAATTACATTAATAAAGAGAGTACAGTAGAAAGACCTTTTATTACAACGAGGTTACAAGACCTCGCACTCACACAAAAGATAAAGCACAATGAAGCAAAAGTAAATCCAATGGAGAAGACCCATCAATTAGCCACAGGCAATTGACTGGGGAAGCGCGACCTAGAACTCCTGAAAGCCTTCGTCGAATCCATAAGCTCCGTAGTCGAACGTTCCATCTTGAGCTTCATACTCTTCCGGGTATTATTTTAAGTGTAGTATGTGAGTACATAAAGTACTCATAAGTCTTGGGAAAAATGCATTAGATGCAAGGTTTAGCAAAGGAGGGTTATATGGTTCTTTTGCACAAAGCAGCATTTTATTTCAAATACCATTATTTATCTTTAAAGGCATGTATTTAGCAAGGTGTTTGTTTCAATAAAATCTATTAAGTTAAATAGTGAAGGTTACAACCACCAACACTTGAAGTACTGGCTAACTGCCAAAGTTCAAAAACCACGGGTTACACCACCCACACTGGCTACAATCGCCAGACAACCCGGAAGTTCCATCCACTTCCGGTTCTCAAATCTTTATTTTAAAACCAAAACAATGATCTACCATGTGTATGCATTCCTTGCCCGCCTTTGACCGTGGGCACGGCTATTCGAATAGTTTTACACTGCAGAGGTTGTACAACTTTACCCACAAGAGATAAGTTATCTTAATGGTCAGCACGCTTCCTTTGGCATGAGACTCAGATAAAGTATCACAAAGCTTTTACCTTACTCTAGTCTAGCCGATTACCACCACCGAGGTTTCACCGTGAAGGGTTAAACCACCCGCACGAAGCCCCTCTTGCGCCATATGAGTACAAGAAACCACGCCCTCACTTGTGAATAACCAAGACACCCCGGCATCCACTTTCCATTTGGTGGCATCTAGACTAAACTATCATAAGTTAGTCACCTAGGTCGTACCCATATAGACATGTGGTTGTACGGTAGTGCTCGATCCGACAAACACAAGCGTCGGTCCTTAATTGACTAGGGCGGAACATACACAACAAGTTCTCGTGCTATCCGCACCAAACCAAACTTACCATCCGCCCCAGTCTAAACCAACTCTCACATTTTATTTTATTTTAAAGATCAGTGACAACATCAATCGCCACTATATTTCTAAACAAAAGTCTAAATCAAAGACATAATATTTTCCCGATCCAAGGTTACAAAAGTTTATGTGCATGACTAAGCTTTCTACTACCGGTACAATATTTACCAAAGTTATTTAATAATCTCATTATTGAGACAAAGGAAATCCTAGGGTGTCAAAGGTACACGGCATTCAACATCAAATGAGGGTATAACAATAGTTGGATTAACTAATATTCATAAATCAAGAGTTATCATTTTATGTACATAGCAATGCAGTAATTTTAAAATAATTAAAACATTTCTCAAACATGGGTTCAAGATGTTCAAAGGAGACTTGCCTTCGTGTGTGAGCTCTTGATTATCTTGCTGCAGGTCGGCAAAGTCTTCGGCGACGTCGGATTCTACGCGCGGAAAAGACAAGGCAACAAAGCAAATAAATACACATAAAATCAAATAAAATTCAAAAATTGAAAAAGAATGTATATTTAGATAGATTATGATTTTAGAAAAATTTAGAAATTTGAACGGGTCAAATCGGAGTTAAAACGAAAAAGATATGACCTCTGGAAGATTTAATTGAAAGAAAAGAAAAGGGCCGATTTTCCCAATTATTTTTATACTGAAAAATAGTATTTATGACGTCATCATTTTTCGAATTTTCTTGGAGGGAAGTTATTTGCTGACGGGTGGGCCCGGTTTACCGTGGACCGGGTCTATGGACCGGAGTGGGAGATGAGGTGGCGGGAGGCGCTGACCGGGCGAGGACGTGGCGGCCACGCAAGCGAAGAACCATGATGTGGCGTGCCACGCGGCACAAGACGGGATGCGGACGCACGCGCGGCTCGCGAAGGCGGAGGTTCGCCGGCCGGCCGCGGCGACGGGAGAGGAGGCAGCAGCGAACTCGGCGGCGTCGGCGGCGGGTCTGGGTGGCCGGGCGGCGGCGGCGAGAAGCGGCGGCGGCGGCATGTAGTGGCGGCGGGCTAGGGGCGGCGGGGAAAAAGCCGAGGTGAGGAGGAGGATCGGCGTGGTGGGCGGTCTGAAAGAGGCCTCCTGGGGCTTTTATAGGGAAAGGGAGGAGAGGCGGCAAAAGAGAAGAGGAGGCGAGAAATCTAGTGATTGGGGAATTAAAATGGGAAAACAGTAGGCATTAGGGAAGGAGTGATTAGGGGTTTTAATGAGCCATCAAGCGGGAGTTTCGCGAAGAAATCGGTAGTTAATTGAAGCTTCAATTCGGCTCTAATGGAGGAGAGAGAGGGGATGGAGGAGGAAGAAGGGAGGTTGAAGAAACATATGACAGTGGGGCCCACATGTCGGTGAGAGAAAGAGAGGTGAAGAGTGCAGGCGGTTGGATGATTGACACGTGTCAAGTGGATGAATCATGCCCTTTGGATTTAAGTGAAGAGGTGTGGCTTGGATTAAATCCACGAAGGGTATCGGCCGTCGGATGAGCGACACGTGGCGGCCTGAGATTTAATTGATTTTATTTTCGGATTAGATTTTCAGAAAATACTAGAAACAATATATTTGCTTGGAAAAATAATAAATAATATCTAAAAATTCCAGAAAAATTATAGAATATTCCTGGAAACATTTTAGACTTATTAAAAATATTTATATTTTCAGATTTGCTTTTAATAATTTTATAAAATTCCTTTTATCTTTTAAAATTAATTTTAATTCGAAAAATTCTCAAAATTTAATTAAAAATTCTGGGAGGTTAGGAAAAATAAAATAAACACTTTTTGGCTTTTATAAAATATTTAAAATACATTTTCTTGATTTAAACTTTGAAATAAACTCCAGAAAAACCCAGAAAAATCCAAATAAAAGCCAATTGCTTCAAAATAATTAATTTGAATTTAAAATTTTTCAAAACTCAAAATTTGGGATGTTACAGTGGGCCAGGGAGAGACCGAGGTGAGTATACCCAGAGTTCCATAACCAGTTCGAGACTCTGCATGAGGGTGAGATAGTATGGTGGCTGTGGACTGCACAGTTTATTCATAGCATAGCCCCTACGGGTTGTCAGCTCAGTGCCACCAAGACCACACGTACTGTTTGACGACGTGCCACCTCGTCTTCTCCCACTTCGTCGAGCCATACAACCCGCAGAGGGTCATGAGGCAGTTTGGCCTTCATCAACACGTGCCACCCCTCCCGGGACGGCCACTATCACGGAAGGCCCACCAGTAAGTCATTGCACAGTAACTGTACGCAATGTAGTAATGTGTCATTTTTACTAATTGTGTAATGTGTGTACTATCTAGCAGGCAAACCAGAAGAGGGCACCGGGGGGACGACTCGAGGGGGACAAAGCGGCCATGGACGGACCTGTGGCATGACTCAGTGACCACGGAGGTTGTGGATGAGACTCGGCCGTACGACCTCCACACATACAGTACGTACCTAGAGTGGTACATTCCACGGACCCGCAGCAGCTTCTTGGGCTCGCCCACCGCCCTGCGCAGATCGCGCACGAGGCTGCCATACAAGCAGGGCCGGACCGTCATCGAGCAGCACGGCACGACGACGCGATACGAGAGTACTCTAAGTGTGTACGTATAGTACGTTTTAACTCATTTGTTGTTTACCTGCAGTATAGAGCCTTCATCGTATCCAGGACGAGGCTGCTCAGATTCTCCGCCGTGGGAGGGGCGGCTCCATGGATCGACTCCTAGCTTCGGTGCATACCATCTACGATGACGCATGGTCGGCGATCAGGACCATGAGCTGTAGTTGGCACAGGGATGATGTACATGCACGACGCCTCCACAGAGGACGGCAGGGACCACCGCCGGAGGCACCGCCGTCAGCACCTCCATCAGCACGTCCTTCGGAGTCCGGCGTTCGGCCCAGCGGTGCTCGCTCCTCCTCGCAGCGCTTCGGACCTGCGGTACAACGTTTCGCAATAGTTTGTTGTTCCACTCAATTGCTACTTATGTGTAACCAATGTTTTTTCCTGCAGCACTTGTGACAGGATAGCACGTTGCTGCAACCATCGTCTTCACGGAGGGCGGGGAGGACCGACGGGATCCCTCTACAGGGCGACGGGATCCCTCTCCAGATAGCAACCCTGACTCTCAGCAGCAACCGGCGGTGACGTTTCCCACATTCGCAAGATGGTGGTGATCCACCTGCAAGGCGGGATGAGTGGTTTGGGCAGACCTACCAAGGTTACACAGCCCAGGACTACATGCATGTTTTGCCAACGTCATCGTCATTCGGACAGCCACATGTACCGGTATGTACTAACGTAGTAAACATAACATGTGTATTTGAATGCCATCTAATCGCATCGCAAAAAAATTGCAGACATTCCCGGAGCAACAGGGCCACGAAATTTACGGAGGGCCATCTACGTTTCAGACTCCCCAGGTAAATGCCTTACGATATTACTACTCATTATAAACATTTGATACTTCTCATTGCCTAATTCAACTGTACCATTTGAGCAGGACGTAGACACCTCCTCCGATTGGCTGAGCTCTATTTTCGGCCCTTCGTTGCAACTCTCCACGGAGTTGTACCCACCACCGCCTCTGATGCAGGCATTGCAGTACGACCTTCGAGATGCACCACACTCCCCTAGCAGGTTCACGTTCTCGGAGGATCAGATACGACGTCAGAGGAGGCGAAGACGAGGTGGACAATGAGTTTTTGCGTTTGTAATGTACTTTTCTTGTGTTTGTAATATACTGTTCTTTTCACCTTGCATAGTTTAGCCTCCATTCCAATATGACAGCGTACGTACGCAAGTTTGCACTTAACGTAGCACCTTGCATTACACATACATAGACCAACCCTCCACCAGGAGAAGATACGATAACAATAAACACTACCAACATAGACGAGAACAACGTGCAGCACTACAACTTGACGATAACAATAAACACAAGAAAGAAAATAACACACAACATTAAATTAATCTTCCACTCCAGTCTGTCAAAACGATGCCACAGCTCGACGGGGTTGCAACCAGCCACGACAACTCTGTCATGCCGAACACTATCGGTCCTAGTCTCCATTTCATCCTCCCAGACCCACAATCGGCAACCGCCGGGGCCTTCCTACGATTTCATGAGAAGAAAAATTTGTAACTTGCCTGTACGATTTGAACGAACCCGAAACAATCGTACTCACCGAGTGAAACGAGCACTTGTAGTAGTGACGCCCAGGATTCGCAGCCATGTGTGAAGTCTTACGTGCAACAACCGTGTTGCATTTTGGGCAAATCACCGTGGGTGCCGATGACGAGGTCTGAGAATCGACTCATATCGGCGCGGGGGGAGTTAGCACGAATGAAATATACACACAATCGGAAGAAGTAATTCAGGAGGTGAGGGAGAACAATGCGGGGGGCTAGGTGAGGAATGGCTCCCTCTTATAGGCTCAGGGGGGGCCTCAGTCATGGAGCCCACAGTTTACGAATGGGTCACGCACTGCCAACACGAAACAACAGATACATTGCACGTACGTAAAATATGTCAACTATTACAGGCAAGAAATTAAATACGACATATTACTAACTTAATCACTCTCTCTACTCCATATCGTAGAAAGTGTTCGTACTAGTACAAGGTACAACCACACACCTCGTTGCCTATATGCCAAACGAGCCTCGTGGCACCCACATGGAATATTGCTGAGGGGGCCGTCTCGGACGTGGCTGGCCGTCGTGGAAGTGGCACGAACATACGCAACTAAGGTTCGCGCAGCAATATGTGGGATCATAAGAGCTTCCTATGTTCACGACCTCCTCGTTGCCCCTCTCGCGTTGCATCCGTTGGCGGAGGTCGTTATTATCCTCATTGAGAGTCTCGATTCGGTCCTCCAACTTCAATATTCGCTGCCATAATGTATCCATATAACAGACAATATACCGTTCATGCGGAGGGTCGATCCAGCGGGAGAAGTCGCATTTTGCCATCTGCGGGAAAGGACGGTAAACATGGAGGATCCATAAGCAATAACAAAAAATGTAGTATTACTACTTTGTACCTCGGAGCGTGGGCATCGGAAGAAACGTCGCCCGTCATTGAACGGGCCATCCAAGACCTACACGACAGCGTACTCATTGTGTCTGCATTTCGGCCACGCTGGTTGAGCACGCCGCCTTGGTACCAAGCGGTACTGTGCATCGAAGATCTCCCTCCTTTGGAAGGGAAGGTATTCCTTCGGTGACCCAAATTCGACTGGTCCATCGCTTCCGACATGATATTTTCACCACGGAAGAAAACGTACTTCGTTTTTTGATATACAGGGTTCTCTGCGTACAATGCCATGGGACCCCAACCGTGCTATTTATACCGAACGGCAGAACTTACTGCAATGACCAAAACTGAGATGGCCGCTTTGCGCAGAGATGTGACAAAAGCGGGCAGCTTTGCTCAGTGAGATGACAAAAGTTGCCAGCTTTGCGCAGTGACCTGACAAAAGAGCGCAGCTTTGCTCAGTGACATGACAAAAGAGGCCAGCTTTGCTCAGTGAGATGACAAAAGATTACAGCCTTGCGCAGAGATGTGACAAAAGCGGGCAGCTTTGCTCAGTGACATGACAAAAGAGACCAGCTTTGCTCAGTGAGATGACAAAAGACTGCAGCCTTGTGCAGTGACATGACAAAACGGGGCAGCTTTGCTCAGTGACATGACTAAAGAGGCCAGCTTTGCTCAGTGAGATGACAAAAGACTGCAGCTTTGCGCAGTGACATGACAAAACGGGGCAGCTTTGCTCAGTGACATGACAAAAGAGCCCATCTTTGCCCAGTGACATGACAAAATAGTGCAGCTTTGCGCAGTGACATAACAAAACGGACCAGCTTTGCTTAGTGAGATGACAAAAGAGGCCAGCTTTACTCAGTACTACGACCACGCGGACCAGTATTACATGTGCGAGTAGAGAGAAAATGCACCCTATAAATTGGTGTGCATTCCATTTCGTAGGCCACACTGCACTTCCAAACCCCACACTACACCGCGTTTCCTTCACCCCATCGGGATGGACAAAAAAAAGCCAGAAGAAGCAATGAGACAAGATGGTGAAGCAATGGGAGGAGACCCGTGACTTAGCACGAACAGCTGCCACCCGCGATGAGAAAATAAGGGCTATTAAAGCCCGGGTAGAATAAGCCCAGCGTGCTAAAGGGTCAGCTCCCCCCAAAGAGCGGCCGCGTAGCAACAACCCCATCCCGAACGGCCCCACCGAGCATTCGCCGCAACTCCCTCCAGACGAGGAGACACCCCCTTTGTTGGTGAGGGGACACGTGTAAGTTCTTCAAGTCTAAGCACCGCCTCAGCCTAGGTATGCGTTACTGGGGTTGCGCAAACTACTCCAGTGACTACCCCGACCGCCGTTTTGACACCGCAACCTATCGGCAGCCGGTAATGACGACATGCACCATTTTCCCCAACCTTTTCTCCTTCACAGCACGCACTAACCATCTCTCCCCTGTATTTACAGTCTCCGGATCCCCTATGTGGCTACCGCAAATGGATCGATCTTGAGATCCACCCTGCGGACCAATAGACCCTCGACTTCGAGGAGTGGAATGTCACACGGGAGAAGGAGTTGCTGGAGGAGGAGCGCCGCAATAACGAGCACACCCTGCGTATATAACGCGAGACGCAATCTCATCTCGAAGCGTACACGCGTAGGGAGCGGGAGGCTCGCGAGAGGGAGCGCGAGAGAAAAAGGGAAATGGCGGCTAAGGCAAAAGAGGCCACGGAAGATTTCAACGCCGAGCGGGCAAGGAAGGGAAAGTGGCCCCGGTCCACACAGTAGGTCGTACGAGCAATTGGTTGGGTTAGTTGCATATCATGATATATGTTATGCATGTAATAAAAATGTACGCGTTATGTTACTCCTAACTGTATTGTGAAGCTTATTTCTATTCAGCTAAGCTTATTATCTCGTCTTTTCGCATTCAATGATTCCTACATGTTAAATATCACTTTCCTTCCTTTCGTCCAATTGTTCATATCACATTTGTCCTCAAAAAAAATTTCATTAAATTTCTTCCAATAAAACAACATAACATCATCGAAAAATATTATTGCTAGTTTAACATATTTTTCACGATTAGCATTGTACGAAAATCACAAATACACTAATCGTTACTTCACATAAATATAAGATGTTTTTGCGCAAAAACACTGATCGGTGCAAACCCTAACCCTAACACTATAGAGACGAGTGGTGTGGTCGGCCACCGTATCATTAATGGAGTGGTGCGGTGGGTGACCGCACCACTCGCTGTTACTGATCGTCGGTAGAGTCGTGCGGTCGGGGACCGCACGACCTCCGTGTCATCGCGCTCCCGGCCGCCACGATCGCCACGCCAACGCCGGGTGAGTCGTGCGGTCGGTAAGGGGTCAAATCGGGAATTTTATTTCACCGGGGGCTACTTCGAGAATTAACGGGACCAACAGTGCCAAAAGCGTCCAAAATTCTCTCGATGCCAGCTCAGAAGTTATTCGCGTCATCAGGTGCGCGTGAGCTGGACATGGTCCCATGTGGCAGTGGATGGCGTGTACACGTGGACTACTCGGATAAAACACCGCCGAGTATGGACGTCTCATGGACTTCACCTGGGTGGCCGTACTGTGTGGGGCCGCGTGTCAGAGAAGAGTAATGCATCCCATGCTCTACCTTGTGAGAGATTTTTTTTCTCAAAATAAAAAAAACTAGAGAATCGGAACTATTTAAATTTTGTCGATCGTGTTAATGAAAATTATAAAATGACCATTTCGATGTAGAACCTATTTCCATTGGAAATTTAAGCCAAGCCTTTTTTTTTGGTAATTCTGGAAATGAATGATTTTTTCTTGTATTTTTCAGTATCAATTGCTCCCAATCTTTGGCGAGTTTATATTGATAATTAAGATGCTGTGAAAACCGTTATAATTTTTTTAACAAAAACGTGCTAAAGCGTAAAAATCACATCAATAACTTGAAATATATCTGTACTATATCACATGGACCACAATAGAAATCCACAACTAGCTAGAAAAGTACAAGGATGTCTTGGTCAGCTCATTTTCTTGACACAATACGAATTATAGAGAAAATTTTTATAGCGCGTTTTAATATCGTTTTGGATATGACATGCATATATACTCCTAGGAGATAAGAATGTGGAGGGAAAGTGAGACACTGCTCTTATTGGTCTGGACCTAATATTGATGCAAAGCAAGCTCTGAAGTACACAACGGTTCTCAGTAGTGCTGGCACAAATGCGACACTTTTGCATTATCTGGGGAATGTCACTGCTAATAGTTATCTTCTTCAGTGCTGCCATGTTGATCGGATTGGGTTTGATATGCACTTGGTGTGGTGTTATAGATGATAAGAGTTCTTGCATGGTGTTAGACATGACTAAAGAAGGGTATTTGCTCTAGCAAGATATTTTTAGGTGCTCTAAGAAAAGATAGATCTCTTTCGGTGTTTATGATAATGGATCTATTTTATTAAGCTCTTTATCAAATGCAATCTGTAAAAATGGAACTATCCATTCAATCTATGTCAATTACCCTCTTTTACTTTTACTTGTGACCCTAGCTACAACGTATGCCTTTTTAGAACTTTCACTGCTAATATATATAAAGGTATTTAAATTTATCACATAAAAATACTATTAGTAAATTTATCATGAAAAATATTTTCATACTGTTATAATAACTTTTGTTAACATATAATTTAAAAACATAATAATTAAATGTATATATTAGAGATTGTGCGGACATCGAAATGACGAGTAAAAGAGAATCGACAAACCAAAACACGTAGGAATGCTGTAAAAATATTGTTTGTACAAACCACTTTCATCTTTCGCCCACGCCCTAATCGACCTCCCGGAGGAGTATGTGCTTCTAAAAGATCTTTGATACTGTGCCCAATTCCGAAGTTAGTTCGATACATATGACCGGCAATGAGAAAAATAAATGCAATAGCTAAATGATGGTGAGCAATATCGGTCAGCCACAAACTTTGTGTTTGTGGATGGAATCTAAAAGACCATGTGGAGGTGACCCCATATTTGTGACAAGTAATTGACTCTTGTGTTAGAAAGATTGAATTTGGTTTTTGAAGTTTGTGCTTTTTCTGTAAAGTCGTAGCCCTGACGCGTGCTTGGAAGGCAGCTACAGTGTTTACGTCCACTTTTGTCGCTGGTCAGAAGTCGGCTGGAAGATTTACAACCACATTGTCGGTAGTCGGACACTTCCTTTGGCCATGGTCGGAAGTCGGATGTTCCTGTTGACCGTGGTCGAAAGTCGCCAGTCGGGTCTTCGACCACGTTCTGAAGTCGACAGACTTTGACCACCGCTCGCAATCGAAAGTCTACAGTCGCGCCTTTGATCACGTTCGGAAGTCGGCAGCGTTCGATTACGTTGTCGCGGGACGCGGTCGAACGAGGTCGGACGTGGTTGAACGAGGTCAGACGCGGTCGGATGAGGTCGGACGCAGTCAGATATGGTCGGACGTAGTCAAACGCGGTCGGACAAGGTCGGAACGCGGTCGGACAAGGTCGGAACGAGATCGGACGTGGTCGGGAGTGGCTTCGACCACGTTGAATGTTGCAGCGATGGTCGTAGCGTCTGTTCAAGCGGTCGTACCAACTTCTGGGGTGGTCGTATCGACTTGCAGTACTGTTGTAGGCTATGAGGGTTGCATGTCTTGTGATTTCGACTGGTCGGAGGTGGGTTACGACCAGCTGGGGTGTCTTTACGAGTACATTCCTCTGATGCAGATTTTTGGTTATAGTGTTTTGTGCGGTTTGCTTGTCTATGTGGTTGCAGGACTTCGGAGCGAGGTCATGGTGAGGCGTAGGAGGACCGGGATTAGGCACAGGAAGTGTTGAGGTCCAAACGGTCAGGAGACACCAAAGATGATAGAGGCTGGTGAGGTGTTTGCAAGTCGGACGATGGTGAACCGGAGCTGAAGCTGCCGGAGGTAGACACGACGGGCAACAACGAGGAGGACCGAGATTAGTCTTAGGGAGGAGCCGAGGTCCAGACGGTCAGGATGTCGGGTGTGGTCATGTGCAATGAAATGGACCGGGACTAGGCTCAGGAGGAGTCAAGGTCCAGTCGGTCGGAAGTAGGTGCGGTCGTGCGACAACAGGAAGTTTCCGGGAAGGCCGCAGAGGTGCATTTTGGAGAAATGTGCGAAGCCTGAAAAGGGAAACTGCTCTCTGTTAAAGCACTGGAGTCTATTAATGTTAATGGGTAAAGTGTGTGTAAAACCCGGTGTTAGTTGGGGGTTGACGGGTTTCCCCCGGTAACTAGAGGCTATAAATAGGGTTTGGAGAGCGCTAGTGCGGGGTGAAGTTGTTCCCGAGAAGCTCTGGTTCTCATTCTGTTCTTGCGTGAGTGTTCTCTAGGACGGAGCGCGTGTGCTCCTATGCCTCCCAGTTGGAGTGGCTGTAGAAACCTCTATATGCAATCATTCATCTCTGTGCTTCTATTTCAGTTGTTTTGTCTATGTGATATTTTGGATGAATTGATTGCGTTCTCTTTGTTTTATCTTATCTTCACCTCTTTTTTCCGTCTGAGATTGTTTTGTTTCGGGGTGCTTCGATTTGCTCTGAACTGGGAAGCATTCTTTAAGCCATCTTGGCTTGTTTATTCCCGAGAGCAAAGTCTGGTCGCTAAGTTCTTGGCAGAGTAGGTCGTGCGCCTTCTCTGCTCCTCTGTTTCGTGTTCGACCATGCCGTTCTTTTCGATCACAGCAGAGAGGCTTTGACAACTTTGATGTTTCTCGGCGAGAGGACGTGGTCGCACTGTGTTTGAAGTCTGATGACCATTTGATCCGTGAATCAAAAGTTATTCGGAAATCGGGTCTTGCGGTCGTGGGCCTTCTTCTTCCTCCGTTCCACGTTCGACCACGTAGTAATTACTGTTTGCTCTGTTTTCAGCTGCGTTGTTTGCTGTTTGTTGTTGGTCCGGTTTTCGACAACTCAGTCAGGCTTCGACCACGTTGGCCGTTCGACCACCTGTTGGCCTACGACCACGTGTGTTCGATCGGTGAACTGACTGCCTTCGTCCGAGTAGGTTGATCAATCACTAGTTGGCTTTCCGCTTCGGACTACTCTCGGCAGCGGCTGTTTCGTCTCTGTCTTCTGTGTTTTCTCTCTGTTCCAAGTGAGCTTTCATTCTCTTACTTTATAGCTCTGTAGCTATTGAAGAAGAATAATTGTGTGAATACTTGGGGAGGTTTGAAGACACCATTCACCCCCTCTGTTGCCTGTTCGGTTCTACATAATCCCCCAAGAAAAGTTAGAATGGCAGTTCCGGATCCTTGAGCAGTACCAAATTCATTGTGTAAAATGAAATTCATCATTTAGAAAAACAAATTCATTTCTACAACTAACAACTATCTCAAATGAGAAAACATGACTTGGTTCATTTCTTGCGGCTCCAAATAAATGAAGGAAACGAGAGCATTTAACGATGCTTGCACATTTTGAGATACGTGCTGCTGTGTTTATTAGCAATTATTTAACGGAGTACGTGAGGTGTTCTTGCAATATTGGGACGCGCGCGCGCGATCGAGAGGATTCAACTTGTTGATGCTTATCCTACCGTCTTCAATGACCGCTTTCAAACGAAATGCCACTGGTGGTCAAAAAAAATGGAAATATCAAATTGGCAAGCAGTTGAACTTGTATTTGTCCTATCAGAAGACCAAGCTCGAATTCAAATGTGTGTGGATTAAATGTGTTAGCCAATTACTCCCTCGTGTAAAAAAAAAGGTCGTTCCCGTGGGCGGACAAACTATTTTTTATAGCTTTGCTAATTAATATCTTTGTAAATATTTATATCGGTTACGTGGAAACGACATGAGAAGGCTTATCTTAAAAGGGTACTTTGTGTACTAATCTCACCGACAGTGTCATAATGGTTTTACATGGAAATTAGGTGTTTCTTCTTCAATGCAAAGGAAGTTTTTTTTCTATGGGTTTTAATACGTTGAGGACGTTTACTGTAACATGAAGAAAATGGGACGTCCCACTCTTAACTATCCCACACTCTTTCATTATATATTTATCATATCCACTACTCAATTCTAGCTGCCCCCTGCCTTATTCTATTGACCTGTTCCAGCCCTCTCTCTCCCCAATCTAATGAAGTAGCCATGAAAGCTTTTATAGCTGGAACAACAAAAACGAGGGGAGGTCTCATCTCCCGTGGTTACTATCCTTCTCGCTGATCGTCCGCTAAACGGCGAGTGGAGGAGCGGCGGGGCTTGAGGCGGACAGTCTGGCCCAACAACAAGGGCGGATGATTTTGGCTAGTGATGAGAAAAGCATTCTCCCCTCCAAGCGCCGATGAAGAAGCATCGCTTCGTCCTCAACCTCAGTCGACGAGCTCTACTACTCCACACCGCCCATATGCTCCTCCTACATGTACACTTTGTTGCGAGCATTTGCTCGAATTGTTGTAGAAAGTGTTTTTGATTGTTGCAATATTTCTGTTGAATATCCTAGCAAGATATATTTTCGTTGCACTGGGTTGTTGACTAGTTACATGGGTAGCAACCTCTTGTTGCCTTCTTCTATGGAATTTGTTGCAACCAAAGTTCACGAAGAACAAGGGAGTTGTTAATGGATCGCGCGAAGGCTACGCAAGCAGAAAACAAAATTTTTCTACCGCGCACACAAGGACATCATGCTTAAGGAGGATCATGGATCGTTACCGATGAGGCCAGCGAAGAAGAAGAGTTGGAGAAGCCGATCCAACCACGCGTCGAGGTAGTAGTGGAAGTAGTCGATCGTCCCGAACCGATCGTCTCCTCCACGCGATCAACCGCACCACGAGCGGATCCAATCAGAGGTTGTTGATGCCGATCAACGCCACAACAAGCGCGTCTCCACCGGTATCCACACGTCCGGTCGAACGCCGATCGCGAGTGTACCAAAGACTCGCGAGCGACTAGGGTTTGGCTCAAGAGGTGGCGGCGAGGGTTTAGCTCGGGATTATCGGATCGTTCCTCGGCCCGCCTCCATATATATAGACCTCCTCACTTGGGCCTCGTGGACCAAAGCCCAATAGGAGTCTATCCGGATCTCTATCCGAATTGAGCCCATATCCGAATCACATTCAATTAGTGTTCCAACCCGTTAAGTGTGCGACCACAGAGGTTCACGTATACTTGGTCGCGACCGAAATACCTTTCCGGTCACTTTGTGTTAATAGCGGCCTCTAGTAAGACATATTAACCCCAAAGTATACGTAAAGATCATATCGGTGAACCTGTAATGTTCTCATGTACTAATCCCTTTGCCTCACGATATAGATCAAGCTCAAGGCGAGACCGTGTCATCCTCTTAATAGCTCAATCACTCTCTCGATTCCGTGATGGATTATAAACTCGTGATTGACTCCTCAATCACCTTGGCATGGCCATGCACTTTCATAATCCATTACATCGAGGGCCCAGATATCTCTCCCATAAGGAGGGGCAAATTCTATCTTGATCATTCACATCCCACTACATGTTTCATGGCAAACCCAAAGACTACTTTTATGACTACCCGATTCACGGAGTAGTGTTTAGTAGTCCCAAAATAAGCTACTACACATGCTTTGGGAACCATGATGATCTCAAGTCTAAGGATTCCACATATACACTACTTGAGACCAACTGATGACACATGGAATCTCTGCAGTGTCTCATGGCGGGGCTATCCAACATATGTTCACTAACACATGTCCATATTATTGATTTGGTATCTCCATACCATGATCCATGAGACATGATCATCAATCAATACATATGCTGATCTTTGAATCATATTTGTTCCTCATATGAAATATAATCAGGGATCATTTAGAAATAGCAACATTTTGGCATTAAGAGTCTCATGAATAAGTCACATACTCATTGATCAATAATGATAATATCTATTTCAAGGAACAAAGCAATGTATCATAAACATAGTATGTGATATATTCAACATCTCTATGTTGCCTCTAGGGCATATCACCAACAGTTGTAGATGTTTTTTGTCGCACTGATTGATAAAATTTATTGAGCGTCATTTATTTTTTTGTTACATTGGCCGATTGAATTATTGCACTACTCAAACGATATTTGTTTGATCTTCAGTGCAAAGAGTGGCGACACATCTATGTGTGTGCACGTCATGGCACCGTACATGGCATTGCGATAGTTATCGGTGGGCATAATTTTATTTTGGTGATTTCGGATTTGTTGCATGGGGAGCAAACTTTTATTGTAAATCTAAGAACTAATTGTTGCACTTTTTGAAATTTTGTTGCATCATGAATGTCTTTGAGTGTGATCCGATGGGTAGGAAGGGCGTGCGATGGGAACGTTCCTATCATACGTTCAGGCACTAATCAACCCCTTTTTCTATTCAATAAAAAATAGTTCTCATTTTTGATATTTTCCTTCCAAGATCACACTCACATTTCTTTTTCACATAAAACAATCTGATGCAACACAATCATAGTTTAGTTCAGAAGCTTAAACAGTTAGCCCTAGTAGGGCTTATTCTTTTGGGGTACGGTTTATGACTTTTGACTATTTATGAGAGAGTATAGAAAGAGAGACACTCGCTTGCGATTTTGGCTGATCTTACTACAATCAACTTGTGGACCTCACTTTGAAAAAACACTCTGTTTGAAAACTAGATACTGTAGAAAAACCAAAAGCTAGAAACTTAAAAAAACATGCCCATAGCGTACTCTACTACTAAGCTAGGACTGCTATATTTCTTTTGAGGAACAGGACCGCAATTAGTAAACTAGGGGATTGTTAAGGGGCGCAATTAACAATTCGCTAGTTTACTAATTTCTGCTGTTACCATGCAACATCCACACGCTAAGCTCCAAATCAAAGTCACAGAATGTTATTTCTCCTTGATACATGGCTAAAGAATTGGCATGATTTGTGAAGAGAGAAATCGTTGCCTAATCGAGAGATCCGGCGAGCCTTGACTGTCCAATTTGGCCACTTTGACCTGCCGAAAAGGAACGGAAAGGGTGGTCACGAGAACCGAACAAAAAAAAAACGCTTGGAAAAACCTGTAACAAATTCGTTAGTTGGCCTGGTACGTACCCGGTGATAGTGTACTAGTACCAAAAGTTCCATGATATTGGATGATGGCTTAATTTCAGCTAGTCCTTTCTCTGTGGTTTCTCAACTTAGGCTCGGTTCTTTTTGGCTTCTAAAAACTGTTTTTAGTTTTTCTACAGTAACTAGATTTTAAATAAAGTATATTTTAAGATAGGATCTACTAGTTAATTATAGTATA
Organism: Bonia amplexicaulis; assembly: GCA_036346245.1. Lineage (NCBI taxonomy): Eukaryota > Viridiplantae > Streptophyta > Magnoliopsida > Poales > Poaceae > Bonia > Bonia amplexicaulis. The sequence continues at coordinate 19,905,153 of CM070747.1, read as the reverse complement.
TACTGTACCAACTTCATTTATATCGACAAAAACCACATGTGAGTTTCTGTTACTCTGTAATCTCTCATCGAACAACCTAAAAGCCACAAGCTGCAACCAAAAGTCACAAACCGCAGCAAAAAAGAACAAGCCCTTAGGATTGTTTGGTCCAGGGGCAAATTGAAGTCGTTACAGGTTTGACAATGGAGTTGGCATCTTGCAGAAATAGGAGTAAATTTTGTCATCTGTTCTGGCACAATGTACATGTAGCATACCATGAAAATGAAAGATCTTTTTTCAGCAATATTTTTTATTTTGCTGATACAGAATTACACCGTAAAGGGAACCCGCGCTCATCAATAGATAGGAACGCTAGGAGCTGGTGAGCGTAGTAGTATCTGTTTTTGTCGGCAAAGGCGAGAGAGATTCATAATGTGACTGTTGTGGTTGTGCATTTAGAGGAACTTCAGAGTTCAGATTCCCTGCTTATTTTGGCTTCAGTTTTTGGTATTTGGTATATTTTCTACTATTTATAAATTTCGTTTTTTTCTGAACTTTTCGTTTTTTGAGTTTTTTGCCGGTTTTTTCCGTATTCGTTTGCGTTGTCCGTAATGAGCTAGCATATTTTTTCTATTTTTAAATTTTTTTAAAAATTTAATTACGCTAAATAAGTCACCTTCAGCTACAGTAAAATTTCAATCGCTACAGTATAATTTTAGCCATAAATCATAGCTTTTCAGTCCAACCGAGCGGGATGACCTGTGCAGGGAACTGTTCCTGCTTTTTTTTTTCAGGTCGGCATTGTCAACATTGTTAGGTCCATGGCCAACAGGCCATTGAATGTGAATGCCGACGTGCACGAGCTTGTGTTTTTGCAGTATGTACATGCGTGCAGCTACAGGCTCCCTCTCACAGTCTACTGTAGACCCGTGACTATTCTATTACATTCTTATTCTTTGTTTGGCAGTGTGAGAGCTGTTAGGGGAAAAAAAGCCAGTTTTTGTACTTATTGTTGCTAGATTTGACATAGGGTTGTAGTACTCGGCTTGATTGGCTCTACTTGATTGACAAGTTTTTGTTAGGGCAGCATCAACTTATTTAAGTTACCAAGTCAATGAAATGTTGTCATTTCTGTTAGGACTACGTAACCAAAGAGCAAGAATACAAAATGCAAGAAACTCATGGACTCTCCAGGAGTCATCTCTTATTATATACTACAAGTTGATAATAAATCTTTTAGAGTTAGTAGAAACAAAAAAATATGCTAAAAGTTTCTTACAAAATGTAAAACATCTAGCCTTTAATTTGATGGGTCCTAATTTTCAAATCTAAGATTTGATAGTTGATTTAGAGATATAAGAATTACTAATTATACACTTGAGAAAAATCTATCCATCAATGTGAGTAAATTTGTCCCGCTGCTCCAGTGATCTTCTCGCAATTTTGTTTGCGGTGTGTTCTAGCTTGTTATCAATATTTCCCCTCAATTAATTTCTCTTTTCTCATAGTTCATTGCCGGGTTCGTGTCATCTTCCGTGACTTAGTTGAACTTGCAGCCGACATCAAATTCGTCGTCCTCGATGAGCTTCTCCTAAATCTGTTGCACCAAAAGCAACACCTCCATCTCCAGTACCTTCTCCCCACGTGAATCCAGCTGATCTGCCACCATGGAATGCCACCGTCGCGTCACCCATTATATCTAGCCAAACCCGGCCACACCACTCCTACCGGAAGACTTCATTCACCATCACCATGCTCATGCTTGTGCGGGTTCCTGAAGATCATCATCGGAGCACTATCGTCGCTATCTGCCCATGTTGTGGCTGCCGCCCAGACGTCGTCAGTGCCGGTGCCGAGCTCCCCTGCCACGCCGCAGCCACCTATTGCCGTCCCGAGGACGTGCCAACCCGTTTTGACTATCTCCCTTGACCTCCACCTTGACGTTCACCAGAGTCGCCGCCAGCCAGAGCCTTTGCTACCCGCTCGTCAGTTTTCCCCTCTCTGTTTTCTCTGCCTCTCCTATCCTTTGGCCCCACTAGTTAGTTTTTCCCTTGCAAGTGGGACCCATTTGTCAGCACAAAGGGCAAATGAGGGAGGAAGAACACAAGGGTAATGTTGGTATTTATTAAATTTTCTCTCTCTCCCTACTTACCCTTTGCCTAGAAATTCATTCTAGACGAGCCGTTGGTTATCTTGAAGAGTGCCTCATAACCCTAGGACTAGCTTACCATAGATTACATGCATGGTACATGGACGCCAACAAGCCAGAGGAACAATGACGCTCGAGTGTCACCATCAAGTTCAAGCCGGATCATCTTCAGCGTGATATTTATAACTATGTCTTCACGGTGACCTTCGAGGACTTATTCTTTCTCTTCACACTCAACGTCTTCGACGCCTCACTCATTCGATGCTGAACACTGTAAGTTTTTACAATCATGATCTACGTTCATGTAATACCGATAAATGTCATATATAACTCATTGATTTTGTGTATGTATATGTGGTGAGTAAAGCCAGATTAACGAAATCAACGGTTGGTTTTCTCGACCCACGCTTGGTCTCCTTGGTTATCATCGAGGAGGATGCATCCTTCGTCAAGAATACATGATGAAGTCATTGGAGGCTTACCATGATAAGGAATTCATACTTAGCCCTACAATCAAGGTAAGTGTTGCACTGGTTGCTATACGTGTCGATTTGTACTTTATAAGCAACACGAACTTAGGTTTAATAACCATGACATACCTGTGTAGGTTCCACTAGATTCTAATTGTAATTATATCAAAATAGAATAGGGTAATATATCTTGATTCCCTAAAGAAGAACAAAACCAACTACATAGTTGTCCAATAATTAATCGATAGGTAAACACATTTTCTCCATAGATAACTCTATTGTAGTCTTTATTTCCTTCCTAATGACTAAGGCTAACTTTTTAAAATCACGTAGATCATTCGCCACGTACGTTGCCAAGGTAGGGAAATCCTATGAAGGGATCGATGCCTTACGACACGATCTAGATTTCCCAGTATTCGCTAGTACATATTAATCATATATAACACTTCGTATTAATGCCTCTTGAGCTAACAAATTTTATTTTTGTAGTGCCATCAGCAGCCGTCGGGTAACACATGTGGTTTCTATGTTTGCCACAACATGCAACTACTTATCGATTCAGCGAAGAACAATATTGATCCTCAGGTTCATCAATCTTGCGACAATTATTTCATACTTATCAATTTATATATGTATGCACGACATTGATTTTTCCTACCTACATGTTGTGTACATCGCTACAACTCTATTGGAACAGGCCGACCTCAAACATATTCGAGGACAGTGTGTGTATTTCTTGTTGTCTAATGTCATAAGAAAATAGAGAGTTTCATAATGTAGAATAAATTTCACTAGGATAGATTGAGCTTAATTGTTCATGTGTGTATTTGTTCATAGATAGATAATTTATTTCGTTTCAGTTAATTGGTTTGTGAAATGGTTGTTCTTGTTTCTGAAATGAATGAATATGAATTGGATGTATATATATTGTGTTGATCTGCTTGTTTCAGAGGGCATGGCTAGCATTTCCTGAGGCTAGCCAACTAACAGAAATAGATTTATGAATAAAAAAATTTTCACGGATGGTTATTAACTCGTAACTATCACATACGGTTTGTAGTAGAAACCATCTGTAATATAGTGAACTATTACAGATGGTTTTAGTACAAACCATCTGTGAAAGTCTGCATCACGGACGGATCAAAAGTCGTCTATGATGATATCATATCATTACTGACCTATAAATTTAGATGGCTCATGAAATTCTGTGATGACGTTTTTGAATCGTCTGTGATACCGTAGGAATCATTTGGGAGCATGGAATCATTGATCGGTTCCATGACTGTCGGGAGAAATCGAGACCTCTCTTCGGAAACTGTCGGTGTGTACAAATGGGCTTGGCTTATTCCTACTTCACCAGCAGTATGGTAGGCGAGTACAAAGATGTCTCCTTCCAATGGGATGCATCATGTATCCATGAGCAGGTCAGGTTCCGCTCCGAGAGAATCATCGGCAGTTTGCATGTCACATTTTTCGTCTCTGCGTCATCTAACCAGTGTACTAGTCCACCGTACCATGGCAAGAATCTGGGAGAATATCCCTCATCATGCGTTGCACGGTTAATTACTTAAAACTTCGGTAGCGTTGTTCTTATCATGTGCCTTAGTTTAATTCGAAATTCGCGTTACCTTTACTACTGTTTCACTGTTTGATCAGGAATGATGTGAGTAGTGCTGCAGATAGTTTTTGACTAGATTGAATATGTGCTGATTTTCTCGACTAGATTGAATATGTGCGTTAGATCGTATATCTAACTTGGTTTTTCATGATAACTATTTTTTTTTTGCGAATTCAGCAGTGCTGCAGATAGTTTTTGGAAGGAGTACGTAGTGTACCAGGTGGCTTGGCTTGATAAATTAGATCGACAACCTAGCTATGCTAGTAATTGGTTTGGTTTGTTGATACCCACCGTAATGGGTTTGGTTTGCGAAACCAGAGCATGAATTGCAAGGTAATATTAGCGGTAATAAATTTGAGTATCCGAACCCAAAATAGTATCAGAGTACTAGTTTATAATATATAATTATAATTAAGTAAATTTGTTTAAAGCCATTACAATCATCGCAAGTTGTAAAATACCATCGCTAAGGAGCTCAACTTTCTAATGCCATCACAAATGCCCAAAATTCTTGGAAGTGCCAACACCGTCCATTCTCGTCAATTACATTCAAAATAACCTTCACTACTACAAAACAAGCTATACTATGCACCTCAATATAGACGGTTCATGGAAACCATCTGTGCTATAATTATCACAGACCGCTTTACAAGCGTGACCATATATCGTCAGTGATATGCAACTATTACAGACGGTTCTTGTTAATAAACGGTTTGTGATAGTTTATAAATGGTTATTAATATGAACTGTCTGTGATAATTGTAGAAGTCACATACGGTTTTTAATTAGAACCATATGTGATAGTTTACAGACGGTTATTAATACGAACATCAGGACCGAGTTAGCACCGATAGATATCGATAAAGGCCGGACGTACCTTCCCCAGCTTGCTACACTCTGTGTAAGTCTGAGAGAACTGAACTGTGCTAGAGCTTGCATTGTATGAAAGTTCAATCCGGTCACTCTATCAGCATGAAGAAACTTGTTTCCATGGAAAATTTAAAATTAATTAGCATGAAATCTCATGACTGTCATGTGCTAATGGCACATATTTTTTTCCTGCAATTAGAAGTATTTTGCCGAACAAGACTCGAGTGACAATCATGAGCTTGTGTTATTTCTTTAACGTAATTGCTCAGAAGGTCATCGATCCCGATAGGCTGGATGCGCTGTAGGCCGAAATGGTGTTGACTCTATGCATCTTGAGATATATTTTCCACTATCATTTTTGATATCATGGTCCATCTCATTGTCCACCTTGTGAAAGAGATAAAGATATATGGCCTTGTGTTTCTACATCATATGTACCTATTTAAGAGGTACGTGGGAATTTTTAAGTCCTATGTATGAAATTGATCTCGGCCGGAAGATAGCATCATCGAAAGTTATTCAACCGAGGAGGTCATTGAGTTCTATGTCGATTATATGGCTCAGGTTGAACTGATAGATGTGCCTTATCTCATCACGAGTGGAGGCCAGAGGGTTTTAGGACCATCGGAAGAAAAGCAATAACTTTCGATCTGGATACGTACACTCAAGCTTATTTCATGGCCTTGCAACATATGACTGAAGTGTCCCCGTATATTGAAGAGCACAAGGACATGCTATGCTAAGAGAATTCAGGACGATCAGAGGTTTGGATCATGAGACAGCACAATTATCGGTTCAACGAATAGTTGAAGGTGCGATTCACTGGGAGGTCGTCAAGTGAAATGCTGCAATGGTTGGCAAAATGGCCAAAATTTATAATTATGATATGACAAAGATACGACAGTAATGGTGCATATTTTATACAACAGATCAGGATAGAAAGAGCACATTTTAGAACTCAGGTATCCGCATAGATGTATTTCATGAGCAGTTCAGTACTGCTAGCCCAAGATCCTACTACGGGCTTGTCGAGGAGATTTGGGAGCTCAACTACGTCATTTTCAAAATCTCTCTATTTTGGTGTCGTTGGGTCCAACTCCCATAGAGTGTAAAGGTCAATAAGTACATCGTCACTACTGTAAACCTCGAATGTGTAGGATACAAAGATGAACCGTTTGTACTCGTGAGGCAAGTTGTTAAAGTTTTTATGTAACCGACCGGCAAATAAGAAGCGTCACGTAGTTCTTCATGGAAAAAGAAGGATTGTCAGAGTTGAGAATATTGTGGATGAGGAAAAGAACAATCAATTTGACGAGTTGTCACCATTTGTAGACGGCATCAGGTGCGAGGAAGAACCAAGTGATAAAGCAAACTATATGCGTGTCGATCATTGTGAAAAGCTTTATTTAAAAGAAAATAGCCAAGTGGAATGTTATTAAGGAAACTATTCCAATGTAATTAAGATACTCGGCATGTTATTAAGGAATCGTTCTATTGTAATTGATTTGGTAATTTAGAAATAATTATATCTGTGATTGTATCCATTTGCATATTTTCAGAGGGCATGGCTAGCATTTCCTAAGACTAGTTAGTACAAAAGGAACTATCACAGGTAGTTTAGTGGCACAAACCGCGATGAAGAAATCACTTATATGCATACAACTAATAGATTTGATCCTATGCAATTGCAAGCTCCAATCACAAGATCTCGCGTACGTCAATTGAACTATCAGGTAACATCGTTCCTAGGAGTGCATTTTATTTCTAATAAGAATATGCTACTACCTAATGCACGTGATGTTCTTTTAATCAGGAACTTAGGAGCTGATCATGAAGAAAAACATGTGTAATTCAATTCGGCCTACGGAGATAGCACCGACTTCAAATGAGTATAACTTTCAAATACGGACTCTGTTTGAGATTCATGAGTACTTGATGGAAATCTTATCTCGTTCTCTTTCTAACGGATCTAGTCTCACCTCCAATTTCTTCTGAGCGCGACATAATCTACAAAAGAGTCCATTGCTATCTCTGATGAGCCAGGCTACTGCTGCGCCACCTCCACTTGGGCCCATGGGCCTTGTAACCCTAGGGGCATGTGCCCACCCCCCTGGCCGCCACCCTTTGGACAACATCCTCACATAGTCTCATGTGTGGTACACTTTAGGGTTTCGATTTCATTTGCTTAGTTTCTCCATTATGAAAACTCTTGCTCTTCGCTTTTGTCGAGTAGACCAACCGTAAAGAACCTTTGTGGAATCCCACCTTTTGAACTCAATCATATCTTTGCAATTCAGATTACTTGTTACTTTATTCTTGGTTGTTCTTCGATTTCTTACAGGAATTGATCCTCATGATCAGGCCAATCAGGTCTTTATCACGGTTGATAACGACTTGGTGATTAGTTCAGCGATTGCTTGGTTCGTACGTGATGTGTTAGTAGCCTGGATCGTGAGAGTTGATCATCACCCAATCGGAATTATCCTTCTCATCGAAAGATCGGGACAACATCAGTTCATCAAGTGGTATCAGAGCTCAAGGTTACTCGCTGAGAGTTTCCTGTCTTTCATTGTTAGATTGCTTAATTCCGAAAGTCCAAAAAAAGCCAAAAAAATTTGTTATTAGGGTTAGTTCATCCTGTCCGAACCAATCTGTGCATTGCAATTTTTCTTTTTGGTATTTGCTTGTTGAATTTTGGTTGCATCATCATGTCTAGTTGTTGATTTCAAGTTCTACTTGGAGTCTAGTTTGATCATTGTCTTTTGCGCATTTGTGTGTTTTGCTCCCTGCCGAACCACCACCAATCCCTTCTGCGCCACTCCAAAATCCCTTGCCGTACCCAACACCAGTCACTACTGTACCATCCAAATCGATCTGTCATGGCCTCTTCTTCCTTGCCGTGGCGAACCCTAACAAAGAGTGTTTTCGGTTTATGATAGAAAAAAACAAGAGTTTCTTTTGGTTTCAAGAGGAAAAAGAGAAAGAAAAAACAGTGAAAGAGAGAGAGAGACAGAGAAAAGGGAGGAAGAGTTCGTATCATGTCCACCTTCCTGAAAAATTGAAAAGCACATCAAACTTTTGCCGAAACCAGCGAAAATTGGTAGAGACCTTCTACATATAGCCACAAGATTTCACAAAACTTTAAGCATGTTTGGTTCATGGGATTGAAAAATATAGCACTTTCAAGTTGAGCCCGAGTCGGTTTCTAGTTCGTGTAGGAATCCGATTCCGAGACACTTTCAGTAAAACGGGCATAACTTTTGTATACAGTGTCTTTTTCGATGTTCTTATACTCATTAGAAAGCTAACAATGATGTGCATCCAAAAAAAGACTGCTTACACTAGTTACCCTTTAAGGCCCCTAAAATCAGCCATCTTTGTACCCAGATCTGTGTCACAACTTGTTGGTTTTTGTTTTTGCCATTTCTCTTGGTCTTCCCTTCAGAATTTGGGTTTTGCCTCAACTACAAATTTGTAGATATCATAAAAATATTTCCAATGAGCATATATAAGCTATATAAAACTTTACCCCTTTCATCTTTGAGACTACTTGTTGTTTCTGTTCACACTAGAGGGATGTTTACATTGTACATTATTCCTATCTTGTGCTCTACATCTTGTGAACAATCTTGTGTCCTAAGATAAAAGTTTGAGTAGTGGGCTAGCGTCTCTCCTAGCACTTGGTGTGAGATTTTCCTTTGCTTACATCAAGTCACATTGATCATTGTGTGTGCGTTCATACACTGGGCTTCTTTAGCTAGCTTTTTTAGGCTAGGATTAGCAACATTGACTAGTACTTTGAATAATTATTCAACTTATGATTACTGATTTGATTGATGATAATCCTTCCTACTATATTAAAGCCTTATGAGCTCCACTTTCTACTAACTTAGCAGGTATCGTTCACTGTAATCGTTGGGCTATTCATTAGTGAGAGTATCACGAATCAGCCACCGGTTGTACCACTTCCTTACTGCATTGGTAAGAACTTGTAAGAATTTGGTAATATGCTGTGAGAGAGTGACTCGATTTGACCTGACCAGCGCCTACTAGTTCATAGGATATTTCATACACTTGTGCATTTTTCTAATTGCTACTAACAATGGCAGGTTTAGGGTCATAAGGGGAGAATAGTAGGCCCAATATTGAGGAAGATGCACCTCTCATGCTTCGCACGAGAGTCATCATGCATAAATTTTCACGCTTGTTGAGTCAACATTCAAAGCATCTTGAGGGGGTTCTAGATTGTACCAATAACGATCTTGCTGTGATTGCTGCACGTGTGGAGCAGCTAGAGAGAACTCTACCTCTTGCTGTCACCCCTGCTGCTGTCGGCGTTGCACAACTATGCCATAACCCATCTGTTGCTCGCTCATGGGCCGATGAGGTAGAAGATGAAGAGAGCCCATACATTGCTGATACAAAGTGCGATGGTAGTTTCAATCCCAACAATAATCATGATCATCGATAGTGATGCTTCAATTGATAAGGTATGAGAAGCGACCCACCATGTGAGGTACATGATTGTAATGATGTACTTGGTAAAATTAAATTTACTATGCCTCCTTTTGCTAGTAAATAAGATCATGATGCTTATCTTACATGGGAGTTTGTCGTAGACCAAAAATTTGCATGCCATGAATTTCCTGGAAATGAATGGGTTAGGGCTGCTACTAGTGAGTTCACTAATTTTGCATCTATTTGGTGGAATGAATTGTACTATAATGAACAACGCATACGTAGAACTTGAGATGCTTTGAAAAGAGTTATGGGAGCTAGATTTGTGTCTTCGTACTTTGCACGTGATATGTTAAATAAATTACAATGCTTAAAACATGGCAATAGGTTAGTAGAGGAATACTATCAAGAATTGCAAATTGGTTTATTGCATTGTGGTTTAGAAGAAATAGAAAAAGTTAAAATGACTAGAATTTTTGGAGGGATTAACCAAAAAATTCAGGGCATGCTTAACTATAAGCAATACAATTCTGTCACCCGTTTGTTTCAACTTGTTTGCAGAGCTGAAAGGAAAGTACAGGGCGACACATGAGAACAAGTAGTCATTTTGGGGGCTCTTTTTTCCTCCAAACAAAGTGCTAGAACAGCAAGGGTGCCCCTTCCATCTACACCAATTCGAGGGTGCTCTACTTCCACGCCCCCACGTGCAGCCGAAGCAAGCAAGGCGACAACCATTCAAGCTCCCAACAAATCTGCTTCAACAAAGAGTGTATCTTCAGTTGCTTTCATTGGACGCACAAGGGACGTCCAATGTCACAAGTGCAAAGGATTCAGGCACTTCATGCACGATTTCCCAAGCTAGCGAGCTCTTATTGTGATAGTAGATTGTGAGTACACTTCCGCTAGTGATATTGATGAAGAGCATGCGTTGCTTGTAACTGACCTCACAGGTGAGCAAAATGAATCTAAACATGATGAAGACATCACTTCCATGCATACAACCAATAGATCTGAACTTATGCACTTACAAGGTCCAATCACAAGAGCTCACGCACGTCAATTGAACTATTAGGTAACTTCATTTCTAGGAGAGCATTTTATTTCTAATAAAAATATGCTACTACCTAATGTATGTGATATTCTTTTAACCAGGAACTTAAGAACCGATCATAAAGAAAAACATGTGCAATTCAATTCGGCCTCCGGAAATAGAACCGACTTCAAACGAGCATAATATTCAAATACGGACTCTGTTTAAGCTCCACAAGTACTTGATGGAAATCATATCTCGTCTTCTTTCCAACGGATATAGCCTCACCTCAAAATTCCTTCTGAGCATGACGCAATCTGCAAAAGAGTTCGATGCTAACTCTGCTTTCGAACCGGGCTGGTGCTACGCGACCTCCACTTGGGCCCATTGGCTTTGTAAACCTAGGGGCGTGCACCCACCCCCTGACCACAACCCTCTGACCGTCATCCTCATATAGTTGCATGTGTGCTACACTTTATCGTTTGGATTTCGTTTGCTTACTTTCTCCATTATGAAAACTCTTGTTCTTCACTTGTGTCAACTAGACCAACCGTAAAGAACCTCTGTGGAATCCCACCTTTTGAACTCAATCATATATTTGCAATTCAGATTGCTTGTTACTTTGTTCTCGCTTGTTCTTCGATTGCTTGCAGGAATTGATCCTCGTGATCAGGTCAATTGGGTCTTTAGCATGGTTGATAACGACTTGGTGATTAGTTCAATGATTGCTTGGTTTGTATGTGCTGCGTTTATAGCCTGGATCATGAGAGTTGATCATCGCCCAGTCAGAATTATCCTTCTCATTGAAAGATCGGGACAACATCAGTTCATCAAACTATCTGTGATATTTGTATCATAGATGGTTTTATAATAAATCGTTTGTGATATGCTTCCACATCACATATGGTTCCATAATAGAACCGTCTGTTATAACCTACCACATCACGGCTGGTTCCTTAATAGAACCGTCTGTGATAGTTCTTTTATAGGTAAGGCCCCTGCTAAGGTTTACGCTCGTACTCCTTACTCGCGTACTCCTCCGTCTCCTTGTCGCCCCCTCCGGCACCGCTGTTGCAGCATAACCTGACATAGCCGTCCACTCCTTCCTCACTTGATGTGGTGGCCCCGTCGCATCTCCTCACGATGCCGTCTCTCCTCCCAATGCTGCCTCTCCTCCCTATCGCTATCCTCCCGAAGGTATGGATCTCAAATTCCACTTCTTTACCACTTGTGTGATAGATCTATCTATATTAGTTAATGTGTGTTGGAACCAAAGTTCAATGTGTTCATGAGTTCTCTTCTCCCCGTCGCCTCTACTCCCGAAGGTATGGATCCCAAATCCCACTTTTTACCTCATGTGTGTTACATCGATCTATATCAGTTAATGTCTTTTTGATGTGGAACCCAAAAAAGAATGGGGAAATGGATGTGGGAGGGAAGGTGGGCCTACTTGTGTCGGGGTAGAAGTGGTAAAGCTGTTGGGGTGGTCTCGATGTGGTCCTCATACGGATGAAGACATGGATGGTTGTCCATTGTTGTTGCCAAAGATGTCACCTTGTGGTCCTCACGGTCAGCCTTCTGGGTCCCCGGTGGTGATTGAGCTATCCACACCACAATGAGCTAAGGAACCTATTAGAGAAGGCCCTAGCTTTCTAAGGTCTCATTTTAATTTTGGATCCCCTCTTGGCTCCAACTAAGGACCCCAAGAACCAGAATCCTAAAGAAATAATGAGAAAGAGAACAATAGAACAAAGGAGAAAGATAGACTCCCCTCATCCGACTCTCTTCTTCTTACTTCTATGGGTGGGCTGCTAGTTTTGGGATAAGACTCTCTGGCCTTCGGCTGAGAGATGAAATTTGGGTACTTGTAAAAAAAGAGCATTATCTTGTTAGTCAAGTAAAAAAGGCATGAAACACTATGAGTCAGAGTAGTAGTTGTACAAGAGAAACATTACAGTGTTGTACATTTATACTTCAAAAGGCATGAAACAATTTGCTTCATGCCTTTTCAAGCCCAAGTGTATAATGCTTTAATGTTCGTCTTATGGTTGTTGCGAAATGCATGTCACATTACTCAAAATCCAAGTTGGGGAGAAACAAATTGTGAGGGTGTATGATATGGATGTTGAGGTGAAAATAATAAAAAAATAGTTAGAGAATGATTTTAGAGATAAATTGTTGGAGCTATTGTTTCTAAGTAAGTTAGAGTTCTTAAAGACGATCTTAAGGAAAGGTCATGTTATTGCTACAAGATCTATTTAGAATGGCATGTTAGTGTTTCAGAGAGACCTTGTAGCAATAATATACGTCGCCGAATGTTCTTATTTCTTAACAATTTGTCCTCTGTGATTTACTTTGCTGTTGCTACAAGATCTATTTGGAATGGCAAATCACATACTCTAGTGTGTCAGGTTCTACAGAGTAAGTTATGTCTGTTGTTTCTTCCTCCTCATCATGTTGTGTGTTGATCTTGGTTGCTGTCTTAGGCGTAAAAGAACCTTTGGGCTGCCATAACATTCACTTGTAAAGATGTATCTCAAGCAGCGGAAGTATTTCACATCGGCTCCCGTGGAGACGACGCCAAAGATGTATCTCAAGCAAGATGCTCAGGCCCAATCGAAGAATATTAAGGTGCCTCCCAAGTTTTGGCAATACAACCTCAGAATGTCGTCGGTCTCTGAGTCACAATTACCCCGCCATAGACTAGTTTACGGGTCTTTGCATGCCTGGTATATGTAGAGGTCCAACGACCAAAACAAATCGATAGAGTTGATTCACTAGCAGATACATAGATGTGCATTTCCACAATGGCACGAGCTACATCGTTTTGGGCTTCCAAGACTTATTTGAACTATTCAACCTCAATGCTCTCGACGTCTCACTTCTACGATGCTGGTGACTGTAAGTGTGTACAATCAAGTTCTAGATTTATGTAATACCGATAAATATCATAACTCATTGCTTATGTATAGATATATGATTCAAGAAGCCGGCGATGCTAAGAACCGGTGGGTTTTCTCGACCGACACTTGATCTCTGAGTAAAGCATCAATGATGACGCATCCTTCATTGAAAATTACATAACGAAGGGATTGCTTGCTCACAGAGACAAGGACTACATTCTGGCACCCTATAACTAGAAGTAAGTGCTTCAGTAGTTACTATATAAGTTTCATTTGTACTTTGTACACAATATGAACTTAGGTTTAATGATTATGGAGACATATATAAGTAGCTTTCACTGGATTCTGATTGTGATTGTATCGAAGTGGAGCAAGATAATATACATTGATTTCCTACTCAAGAACAAGCACAATTTCACCTGTTTGGAAAACACAGTCAATAGGTATGCTCCATACATAACTCTATTGTAGTCTTCTCTTCGGTTGCAATGGCCAAGGCTAATTTTTTAGAGTCACGAAGGTCGTTTAGTGCTTATGTTGCCAAGGGAGGGAGATACAAGGAATCCAGCACCACACTACAACACAGGACACGATTTCTGGTACCCACTATAACACAACAATCCTATATCACACTTTGTAATAATGCCTCTAGAACTGACTATATATATGTACGTAATTATATTTTTACAGTGCCACCATCAGCTATAGGGTAACGTATGTGCATTCTACATTTGCTGCCATATGCAAGAAATTATGGGCGCTAAGAAGAAGAATCTAGAGGTTTGTCTATATATATGTGTGTGTGTGTGTGTGCGCGCGCTTACGACTTTACATGATGAACTCACCAAAGTTCGAGGACTGTTGTGTGGCTTCTTGATGGTGGAGGTCATTCAACCAAATGGAGAGTTCAACCCCAACAAGAAATAATAGATGTTCAAACATTTGATTCAATTGTAAACAGTTGATTCAATTGTACTTTTGTGAAACAATACATTCAGTCTATTTGTGATATATCTGTCTATTTGTGATCGATATCTGTGTATCTATGATATCTGTGTATCTGCTTATTTTCAGAGGGCATGGTTAGCATTTCCTGAGGCTAACTGAAAAATAGAATAAGATTTAGGTATACATGAACTATTATAGACAGTTCTATGGTATAAACTGTCTGTAAAGGTCGACTATCACAGATGGCTGTGATCAAAATCCGTCTGTGATATGTAATACATCACAGACGGTTCTATGTACGAACCGTCTGTAATATGTATACTATCACAGACGACTGTGACCAAAACCCATATGTGATATGTAATACATCACGGATGGTTCTATATACGAACCGTTTGTGATATGTGTACCATTACAGATGGCTGCAACCAAAACCATCTCTGATATGTAATACATCACAGGTGGTTCTATGTACGAACCGTCTGTGATATACATATTATCATTGACGGTTCGTAAATAGAACCGTATGTGATATATTACATATCAAATGGGTTTTGGTTGCAGTCGTCTGTGATAGTCGACCTTTACAGACGGTACAAAAACTGTCTATGATAACCGCCTGTTGTCACAGACACATAAAATCAGACGGTTCAGAAACCATCTGTGATGATCTTTTATGTGGTAGTGCTTCATGCTTTGTATTACCGCCTGTTATCATAGACATATAAAATCAGACGGTTTAGAAACCGTCTGTGATGATGGTTTAGAACCATCTGTGATGACCTTTTATGTGGTAGTGCTTCATGCTCTGCCTTATTTCACTCCGGCAATGATATTTTACAGATTTTTTGGCTATTGGGAAGGCATTTGTAAGGCAAACTCCTTCGTGATGGTATTTCACAACTCTAGGATGATTATGATAGCACTGAGCAAAATTACGAGTATTCAATATGATGGACCACTACGGTTTGCATATAGATGGGCAGTTTCATATATCTCCGAAGAACTCCAGCCGAGCGAACAAAATTAAACGTGCAGTATTATGTGTTTCGTCTCAGAAAAGAGCGATTGGAATTACATGTACGACTATGCAGTTACGCAATTCAAGCAACCTCCATCTCGACCCAACAACTGACTGGCCCATTCGCTTCCTGAACATCCTAGTCGAACAAATCTAGACCTGGGCCGAAGTGGGCTTTCAAAGGCCCACATTATCTATTTCAACCCTCTCTAAACGTCCAAAACACCATAAGGTTCTGACGAATAAAACCTAGTAAATGATCTCATGCAGTATGTAATATTGAAACACTATACAAGTATATATTATTTTGTATTTTCTGGGGATTTATGAATTTATCATTCATTTATGGGTCCTTCACTGTTTATGGAATTTCAGAACATTTCTTTTTTACTACTACCTTCGTTTGTGTTTATTTTGTTACCGTTGACTTTGACCGATGGAGCTTTGACATTTTTTTGTCAAATGATTCGGAAAAATCTTTTGATTCAGATTCCCCCTCCCCCTTTCGCCTTTGCATTCAAAAAATTTCAAACATGAAATTCAGAAAATTTTCTGAAAACCTTGGATTTTCCCCAAACTTTCGACTCAAATGTGATAAAACTTAACTTCAAGAAAACTTCCAACTCGATCTGCCACCTATAATGGCAGCCAGTGCGTGATGGCAAGCAATTCGCGCCTACGGTTTTGTGCGCGACAGCGCTCAGGAGATGCATGGCAGCGGCTTCCTTGCGAACACACCGCGTTGGCTCGTGCGGCGAGCGATAGATACCCGGATCTCGTTGGCCTCCTATCCCCTTGCTCGGTTCCCTGTGGGCGGCGGTGGCGCGAGGTAAGGTGGTGCATACCTCTGATGCATGGACACGACAGTCAAAGTACCGAGTCTATGTCAGACACCGTGTCAAACGTGGGCACAGCTCCAACACATTTATCGCATGTCTTAGTATTGTCACGAGAAAAAGAGAATTTATATTTTCAATACATATTGGACACAGCAGAGACAGAATATTTAAATGAAGGTTTCTGCAAGGTAGATCGTGGCAGTGACCAATGACCAGCGAAGACTCCATCCTTCGGTGATCGGCGATGATCTCTGTGAGTCCTATAATCTTCTCGTGCTCCTTTCTCTCCACTCTGGTATGTTATATCTAAATATGTTGTCTCTTGTTTGTAGCATTTTGTTTTGATGTCTTGTCATTCCTGCTTCCTCATCAGTCATTCCTTTTTTTTGTTGTGTTTGGTTGTTCAAATCTATACATCGAATTTGTTGTACTAATTATATTATTTTCTACTCAGGTTACACTAGTGCATAACAGGTCATCACAGACGGTTCAAAAACGTCATTATAGACGCTTTCCTGAGCCGTTTGAGTTTATAGGTCAGTAATAATACGAGGTCATCACATACGGTTTTCGAACCGTCTGTCACGCAGACTATCACAGACGATTTTTAGTAAAAATCATTTAAAATAGTCGACTATCACAGACGGTTTATAATAAAAATTGTCTATGATATATGGTTTATCATAGACGGTTTCAACTACAAATCGTTTGTGATATATTAATATCACAGATGGTTTCTACTACAAACCATCTGTGATAAACCATATATCGCAAACAGTTTCTACTAGAAACCGTCTGTGATAATTAGCTATCATAGTCGGCTATGAGTTAATAACCATCTGTAGTATTTTTTCTGTTCCTAAATCTATTTCTGTTTGTTGGCTAGCCTCAGAAAATGTTAGCCATGCCCTCTGAAACAAGCAGATCAACACACTGTATATACATCCAATTCACATTTATTCATTTCAAAAATAAGAACATCCATTTCACAAATCAATTAACAGAAATGAAATACAAATACGCACATAAACAATTAAGGTTAATCTTATCCCAGTGAAATTCATTCTACATTATGGAACTCCCTATTTTCTTTTATGACTTTAGACATCAAGAAGTACATACACTGTCCTCGAATATATTTGAGGTCGGCATTTTCCAACGGAGTTGTAGTGACAGACGGAACCTACCGGTATGAAGATCAATGTCGTGCATACATTTATAAATATATAAGTATGAAATAATTATTGCAGGATTGACAAAACTCAGGATTGTTCTTCGCGGAACCGACGAGTAGTTGCATGTTGTGACAAACATAGAATCCACAGGTGTTGTTGTCAAGGCCTCTTGGTAGCACTGCAAAAATAGAATTTGTTAGTTCGAGAGGCATTATTATAAAGTGTTGTATAGGATTAATGTGTATTAGCGAATACCGAAAAATCTAGAACGTGTTGTAGGGCGTCGATCCCTCCCTTGGATTTTCGTACCATAGAAACATACGTGGCAAATGACCTATGTGATTCCGAAAAGTTAGCCTCAGTCATTGGGAAGGAAGAAAAGACTACAATAGAGTTATCTATGAAGGAAATATGTTTACCTGTCAAATCTATACATCGAATTTGTTGTACTAATTATATTATTTTCTACTCAGGTTACACTAGTGCATAACAGGTCATCACAGACGGTTCAAAAACGTCATTATAGACGCTTTCCTGAGCCGTTTGAGTTTATAGGTCAGTAATAATACGAGGTCATCACATACGGTTTTTGAACCATCTGTCACGCAGACTATCACAGACGATTTTTAGTAAAAATCATTTAAAATAGTCGACTATCACAGACGGTTTATAATAAAAATTGTCTATGATATATGGTTTATCATAGACGATTTCAACTACAAATCGTTTGTGATATATTAATATCACAGATGGTTTCTACTACAAACCATCTGTGATAAACCATATATCGCAAACAGTTTCTACTACAAACCGTCTGTGATAATTAGCTATCATAGTCGGCTATGAGTTAATAACCATCTGTAGTATTTTTTCTGTTCCTAAATCTATTTCTGTTTGTTGGCTAGCCTCAGAAAATGTTAGCCATGCCCTCTGAAACAAGCAGATCAACACACTGTATATACATCCAATTCACATTTATTCATTTCAAAAATAAGAACATCCATTTCACAAATCAATTAACAGAAATGAAATACAAATACGCACATGAACAATTAAGGTTAATCTTATCCTAGTGAAATTCATTCTACATTATGGAACTCCCTATTTTCTTTTATGACTTTAGACATCAAGAAGTACATACACTGTCCTCGAATATATTTGAGGTCGGCATTTTCCAACGGAGTTGTAGTGACAGACGGAACCTACCGGTATGAAGATCAATGTCGTGCATACATTTATAAATATATAAGTATGAAATAATTATTGCAGGATTGACAAAACTCAGGATTGTTCTTCGCGGAACCGACGAGTAGTTGCATGTTGTGACAAACATAGAATCCACAGGTGTTGTTGCTGGCGGCTACTGGTAGCACTGCAAAAATAGAATTTGTTAGTTCGAGAGGCATTATTATAAAGTGTTGTATAGGATTAATGTGTATTAGCGAATACCGAAAAATCTAGAACGTGTTGTAGGGCGTCGATCCCTCCCTTGGATTTTCGTACCATAGCAACATACGTGGCAAATGACCTATGTGATTCCGAAAAGTTAGCCTTAGTCATTGGGATGGAAGAAAAGACTACAATAGAGTTATCTATGAAGGAAATATGTTTACCTGTCGATTACTTATTGGACAACTGTGTAGTTGGTTTTTTTCTTCTTTAGGGAATCAATGTATATTATCTTGTTCTATTTTGGTATAATTACAATTAGTATCTAGTGGAACCTACATAGATATGTCATAGTCATTAAACCTAAAGTACAATCAACAAGTACAGACACTAGTGTAGCACTTACCCCTAGTTGTAGGGCATAAATATGAATTCCTTGTCATGGTGACCCTCCAATGCTTTCGTAATGTAATTCTTGATGAAGGATGCATCCTCCTTGATGATATCCATGCGATTGAGCATGGATCAAGGAAACTAACTGGTGATTTCGTTAATCTGGCTTCACTCATTATGTATCTATATATATACGTATGCAATGATGCAGCATGATCTTGATGTTGACACCCAAGTGTCGTTGTTCCTTCGGCTTGTTGGCCTATTCCATGTTATACATATGCAATCTCTGGCAAGATAGTCCTAGAGTTTGGAGGCGCTCTTTCGGGACGACCAACGACTCGCCTAACACGAATTTTTGGGCCAACAGCAAGTTGGGGATCTCACCATCCGTCTTCTTCGGTTTGTCCTTGACACCTCGGCTGTAGGTGGACTTCATGGTAGTCAACCGGGCATGAGATGTAGATGCACCGCATCCTTGCTGCGTCTTTACAGGTAGAGTTGGTGCAGATTGCGCCTGTGGAATTGGCACCTGTGCGGATATCTCCTGTGGACTTGGCACCTGTCCAGGTAGCACGAGTGAACTTGACACCGATGCAGATGGCTCTCGTGGACTTGGCACAGGTGTAGGAGCCTTCAGGTAGATATCATTCTTGGACCACTAGATGAATGTTCTAATATCTTACCATAGAGTCATGACCTCGTCGTTCGGGGCATCTGCAGCGGGATGACCACGAAATTAGTATGAACACCATCAACATTCACTTTTGTGAAACCTGATACTAGAGATACACTGTGTACCAAGGCCCTAGGCCTGGATGGATATACCTGCCCCAAGCAGCGCACAGGGTAATGGAGGTATATCTCACTTGGAGCTTGCATTTCGTAGCCACCTACAGAACGATACAAAATTAGCTACTCCAACAGACCTATCAATGGATCAAGTATTCTAGAGATAATAATTGTTACCAGGATATCATCAACAGGAAATCAGTGGTCGCTTTCCAAGGTTGGGTTGGACACGCAGCTATTCCGACGGTTGGAGGGTTGTCTAGAGCAGGAGCGGTGGGGGCTTCCTGATGATTTTTTTCTATACCTTTGCATCTCATCTCTGACCAACCTTTGCATCTCACCTCTAATTTTTGTTGTAATGTCCTCTCATAGCTGTGCCTCACGCTCGGTTTGGCTCTCTTTCTACTCCGTTAAGCTTCTGAATTCTCTGCTAAGCCATGTTTGCAAGAAATATAAAGACCATGGCCTCTCGTGCAACCCGGGTGCTCCTTGTTTCCCAGTGTAACAGAGAGTAAATCTCTCTCCCTAACTACCTCGAATGAGCTTTGGGAAGATTCTACATTCAGCGCTTCCAGATAGTGGGGCCCTTCCTCGTCTGCGGGGTTTTGAAAGGAGATGGCCCCCGATGATACGGTAGATGACCTCACTCTTATGCAATTTTGTGCGTGCTCATCAGGGATCCTAGAAAATGGACAAGAGGTTTCTCGCAGGATTGCATGCTCATCCTCTTGCCTCCATTGCAGGATTTTACCCGCATACCCAGTGATGCTGAGTCTGTGGGGTGCGTGTTTTTTCCTGGAGGACTATGTGCACCACACTTTCACTCCTAAAATTATCTATCATCTTCATCGCCACAAACTCTTGCCATTATAGTTCTAGGACTGGATGTTTGTCGAAGGGCATCAGATCCTTCTTCACATATTGCTTGACAAGCAGGCTCTTGAAGTTCTTCCATGCTTTGCACGCCGCTAGCAACGCATATCATCGCACAGAGGTCTGGTATTCTTCTGGGATCTCATATGATCAAAAAACTTCTGTCAGCAGTTGACTTTTTTCAACTTCGGTCACCTTCTTCTACGAAATGAACGTGATCTCAATCCATTCCCATGCAACTATTCTGACTATTCTCCGGAATGCGGACACTGCTCAGCGAGGATTGAGAGGGGTCCTAGACACATCAATATCCGTGATGGTAAACCGGCCCTCGGACTTTTTCGATAGTTCTCTTCCTTGTCGGAATTTTCTAGAGGACGGTGCATCACATACATCCGGCGACGATGTCGAAGAATGAGCGGATGACATCTTTAAAAGATAATAGAAGTGAACAATTCTTGAGCCAATTCTTAGTGAATTTAGAATATGATCACATATTTATGTGACAATTTCTCTAATCAGTCAGGCTTTGAACTCTAGACTATCTCACTGAATATATGAAGACAAGCAACAGTGTTATTTTTTCAAAACTATTTACTTCAAGTAAATCGCATTCGTATCAATAACAAATTCATGCACTGTGATATCTAAAATTTAGAATATATGCTCCTTTTGTTAGCCAATTAGGCTTATTTTGTCATTTAAATGTTGGTGGAATTATGCTTTAAATTGAACAATGTATAGTGATCAAACTATTATCTCTCAACATGAACAATGTAATCAAGCCAAAGGACAATATGCTAAACTGAGCACAAGCATGAGCGTTTGTCATTAACATACTGCATAGAATACTCAATCTGACAAGTTATTCTCATCAAGTAATGATAAATCAATACTAGCAGAATACTCTCTCATTAGTCACAATGATCTCCATCTGACAAGTTATCCTCATTGAGCATTCACAAAGCCACATTCTATTATGCAAAGTCCCTAGTGCTAGACCTTATGCGGAGGGCCGCAAGAGTTAGGGGAGGCAGCGATGGTGTAGGGGGAGGAAGGCTGCAAGAGTCAGGGGAGGCGGCGACGGTATTGGGGGAGGTGGCAATGGGCTCGGGAGGAGGAAGAGGGCGATGGCCTCAAGGGGAGGGCGATAGCCTCAGGGGAGGAAGACCGCCAGAGTCGGGGGAGGCAATGATGGCTTCAGGGGAGGTTGCGATGGGCTCGGGAAGAGTAGGAGGGCGACGGGCTCTGGAGGAGGAGGGCAACGGGCACAGGGCGAGGCAGCGGCGTTTGTGGGCAGTACTATGGGGACAAACCCTAATGCACAATATATATAGGGGAATAATCAAAGACGGTTCTCTTTAAGAACTGTCTGTGATATTTATTATCACATACGATTCTTATTTAAAACCGTCCGTAATAACAAAACATCACAGACAGTTTTAATATAGAACCGTTTGTGATGTTCCCTACTAATATATCACAAATTCTCATTTACATAAATGCAAATACACACACACATATCACACACTCTTTTATACATAAATGTAAATTCACATATATATCACATATATACATATATGCAAATACAGAACATATGCTATATAAACATTTCATTCATCAGTCCACTTCCTTATTTCCTTTAAAAATTAGCCCTTCATGACGATCGATACATATGTAGCTACTTTTGTCACGCTCTTCCTCTACCCTTATGTCGTTTCCGAAAGGAGGCAACCATCAAATTGATTGTATTCTCCTTGTCCAATACATTTTCAAGTCCGACAATCCTTCTTTTTCCATGAAGATCTATGTGGCGCTTCTTACTTGCCTGGTCGGTTACATAGAAAACTTGAACAACTTGGTTAGCAAGTACGAATGGTTCATCTTTGCATCCGACACGTTTGAGGTCCACAGAAGTGACATCGTACTTATCGACATTCACATGTGGGAGATGGACCCAACGGCACCAAAATAAGGGGATCTTGAAGATCACGTAGTCGAGCTCCTAAATCTCCTATATGAACCCATAGTAGGAGTTCCTGAACCCATCGGTTCTGAATGTATCTATGCAGACACCGCTGTTCTAGTCAGTGCTCTTCACATCCTGAGCCTGCATATTGAATGTGTACTCATTTATGTCATATCCTTGCCATGTCAAAACTGTAAATGTTAGCCCTTTTGCCAACCATGTCAGCATATCACTTGACGAGCTCCTACCGAGTCGCTCCTTCAACCATTGGTTGAACCGACTGTTGTGTTGTCTCATGGTCCAAACATCTGGCCGCTCTAGATTCTATTGCTAAAGCACGCCCTTGTGCTGGTCAATATATGGGGACACTTCAGTCATGTGTTGCAAGGCCATGAAATAGGCTTGAACATACGCATCCACATATGGAGTGATTTATTTCCTTCCGATGGTCCTAATACCCTTGAGCCTCCCCTCATGGCGAGATAGAGGCACACCTATCGGTTCGACCCGAGCCATGTAATTGACACAGAACTCAATGACCTTTTTAGTTGCATAACCTTCGACGATGCTGCCTTCCAACTAAGATCGATTCCACATAGGACTTGAGAATTTCCATGAACCTCTCGAATGGGTACATGGTACGTAGGAATACGGGCCCGCATATTTTTATCTCTCACACAATATGAACAATGAGATGGTCTATGATATCGAAAAATGATGGAGGGAAATACATCTCAAGATGACATAGAGTCGTCACCACATCGTCCTGCAGAGCATCTAGTCCTTCAGGATCGATGACCTT
Source organism: Bonia amplexicaulis (assembly GCA_036346245.1). Taxonomy (NCBI): domain Eukaryota; kingdom Viridiplantae; phylum Streptophyta; class Magnoliopsida; order Poales; family Poaceae; genus Bonia; species Bonia amplexicaulis. Next base: position 19,881,475 of record CM070747.1, on the reverse strand, counting down.
CTGAGCAATTATGTTAAAGAAATAACATAGCCTCATAACTGTCTCTCGGACCTTGATCAACCAAATATTTATAATTGCAATAGAGAGCATCTGTGTTGTTAGTACGTGACAATCATGAGACTTCATACCAATTAACTTCAAATCTTCCATCGAAATAAGTTTCTTCATGTTTACGGGGTGACCAGATGAAACATTCACACCGTGCAAGCACTGGCACATTTCAGTTCTCTCGGCCTTGGACAAATTGTGATAAGCAGGGGGGATGTAAGTTTGTCCATTATCGGTCTTTGTCGGTGCTAACTCAGGCCCGATGTCCATATCAACCAAGTCAATCTGTGCGTTGACACCATCCTTTGTCTTTTCAGGAATGTTCAGTAAGAGACCAATCAAGCTGTCACATACATTCTTCTTTATGTGCGTGATGTCGATGTAGTGGCGAACTTCTAGGTGCTCCTCATAAGGTAAGTCCCAAAATATTGATCTCTTCTTCCAAACGTTCTTCTCACGGGTCATCGATTTACATCCCTTTCCGAGCACAATATTTAAATTCATAACAATATCATAAATCTTTTTTTCACTTAAATGCCATGGAGCTGGACTGTCCTCGTTTTCTTCGTCAAATTGTTTCTTCATCCTGCAGTATGGGTGAGCCCTTCGAAGGAACCTACGGTGATGTGTACATGGTTTTGCGTGAGTGCTTCAGCCACGTACGCTCGACATCACCTAAGCAGTGAGTACATGCTTTAGCCCGTTTTGTAATCTGGCCCAACAGGTTAGTAAGGGTAGGAAAATCATTTATGGTGTAGAACAATAACGAGCGTAAAGTGAAGTTCTCTCGTCTGTACACATCACATACTTGTACCCCTTCGATCCATAACATTTTTAGATCTTTCACCAACGATGCTAGGTACACATCAATATCGTTCCCAGCTTGCTTCGACCCTTGGATAAGTATCGATAGCAAAATATACTTCCGCTTCATACACAACGAAGGAAAAAGGTTGTACATGCAGAGAGTCACGGCCAAGTGCTATGGCGGCTGCTCATGTTACTGAAAGTATTCATTCCATCTGTACTCAATCCGCACCTTATATTCCTTCTTTTGCACTGAAGTCTACAAGCCTCCTATTCATGTTTCTCTACTGGACGGAATCAGTAAGATGTCTTAGCATTCCATCCTTCTTACGCTCTTCCAAGTGCTAACGCAGCAGTTTTGCCTCCTTTGGGTTCGAAACAAATATCTTCAAATGGAGAATTACAAGAAGATACCATACCACCTTAGCAGAATGTCCTCTCTTCATCTCTATTCCCTCATCGTCATCTGATTGATTCTTATGCTTGTATCGAGATACGTTGCACTCCGGACATACATGCATGTTCGTATACTTTTTACGGTAGAGGATACAGTCGTTCGAGCATGCATGTATTCTTTCTACTTCCATTCCCAATGGACAAAGAACCTTCTTGGCTTTGTAGGTGGTTTTGGACAACTCGTTTCACTCTAAAAGCATGTTCGCTAAAAGATATAATAGTGCCGTGAAACTCTTGTCAGACCAACCGTTGCTTGCCTTTAATTTCAGTAGTTCAAGTATGGCGATAGCCTCATGTACTTTGACTTGTAACACGTGAATAAAGGTTTCTCCAAGTCCTCCATCAAGCCCCGGAATTTAACATACTCTCTTTCATCATAGTTTCCTTCTGCATCGCAAAGCATCTGATCTAGATTGTCATCATTCAGCCTATTCAAATTAGAACCACAATCGACATGATCATTCGACGATATACCATTGACTTCATCGACGATGTTATTATTACTACTTTCCTGTGTAATCTACTCTTCACCATAACTGGTCCAACATGTATACCCATTTTTGAAACCCCTTCGAATCAAGCGTGTTTCAATCTGCACTCGGCTCTTAAACATCATTAGATTCTCACAGTTAATGCACGAACAGTACATATATTCCACCCCCTTATTCAACATATCCTCCTCGGCAGCTCTTGTAAAAGTAGAAACGCCATTAATGTACTCTTCACTCACAAGTTCCCAACATACATCCTGCTTCGGTCCTACGTTACACATATAACAATTTAGTATAACATATTCAATAAACTAATTACTATACTATATATGTACGATCTAAATTAAGTAGCTATATGTAGCAATAATAAATAATTAAAATGAATTAAGTAGAAATAGACTATGAATTGACTAAACCCTAAACCATACTAGACATAAAATAATCTTCTCTCTACATCAAGCTAGCTAGATCAACCATCTTCAATTCTTCTTTCACCAAAAGCTATAAATGTAAATTATAATACAATTAGGAATAAATTGCTAACCATAGGTAGTCAAAAACTTAGTGGATCTACAATTACTCTTGAAAAATAGTCTCTTTTCACCAAATCGCCTCAAGACCCTGCCTCCAGCTCAAAGCAGTAGCGTAGATCTACAATTTAATTCAGAGGGTCGACGAGTCTGCGCGAAATTAATATAGTGGAATTATCATAGATAGTTTTTTATACAAACTGTCTGTGATAACTTAATTATCACAGACGGTTTTTAATATAAACCATCTGTGAAGTATCACAGATAGTTCAAATAAAAAACCGTCTATGATATTTGAAGTATCACAGACGTGTTAATAACCATTTGTGATACTTCACAGATGGTTTTAATCACGAACCGTCTGTGATATTTCCTCTTCATAGACGGTTTTTAGGGCTGGCAGCAACACAGACTGTCTTTGAACTAAAATCGTCTGTGATTGTATTTAATACAAACGGTTTTGAAAAACTGTCTGTGATGTGGCATCTAATATACGACCTTTTGTAGTAGTGTTAATTGCATATTGGCATGATTATGATGATTTTTCACCTTATACTATTATATTTATACATATGTAATAATAATTATAATATATATAGCCGTGTCCTTGTGTCGACATTTTTGGGTAAACGGTGAATCCCCCATGTCCATGCAGTGTCACGTAAGACGTCCGTATCTGTGTCCATGCAACATAGGTGCACGCTAGCATTGGTACCATTGGTACCCTCACCTGCCATCCCACTGTGGTGTAGCCTGGTCCACATTGCCTCGCCTGCCATCTCATTGTGGTGACATTCTTTATGTTGTTATACGCATGTATAGTGAAGTAATGAATTCTGATCAATTTTGTTGTAACTTCGGCCCTAGTTGAGGTGAGGCTTGGCGGACGGCAGAAGCAAGGCCCGTGGGAGGAAGCAGAGGAATGGATGAGGAAGGGCAGAGACACCCTGCTGGTTGACTTTAATTGAATAACAAGGTTTACCTCATTTGGCATTTTTATTGCTATATATGTGTGGAGGTCAACGACTTTTTTTGTTATTATATGTCCATACAAGTTAACATCATTTCAGTGTCACAAGTAACAAGAGTTCATGAAGTTGCCATTTGTTGGGCCGGCACAGTGGATGTGATGCGAAACAATGACGTGTGATCTTTTACCGGCGTTATCTACTTAGCTCGGATAGTAGTTTTAAAATATGAGATTTTGTGGCGAAGTCATGTAGTCGGCACTCCACATATGTCATTGTTTGATATGAGATAGACACATCCCCTGGCAATTGTTCCTTGTGCCACTGACTTCTTATCTCCTACCTATTTTCCCTGTCGGCGGAAGAAAAAACGTCTGGGACAACAAATTGCCTGTCGGTTTTACCCAAAACCGTCAGAGAAATTGGCATTTTCGGTGACGAAACAGAATGCCCGCCAAGGTAATTATAATCCTGACGGTGTGGTGCGGGCCTGTCAGGAAATTTTGAGACCGTCAAGAAAGATCATGAGCCGAGTATCGAATAATGTAGCTTAGTCAGTCGAGATGAGCCACCAGCTGACCAGCCTATATTCACTGTTGAAGCCTAGGCATGGTCTATATTTGTCTATTTGCGAGACAATTGAAGCCTAAGATGCTAATAAGCCCAACATGGTCATAGCTAGCTAGCTAGATGCACTATGTTGGGCCAAGTTTGCCCGGGTCTATCACGAACCTTTGTTAGTGACATTTGTAGGCAAACGAGATTCTCACTGAAATGTCGAAGTCTATCAAAGGAGGTTATTGATATTCTCTTTAGCCGTATTATTCTGATTTACAATGAGTACTTGTAACAATATGATTTTTTTCCTCGCGAAAAAAGAAACAATACGATTTAACTAAACTCTAAAATAAATAAATAAGTTACGAATTAACAAATTAAGTGGGGATTGGCTGGAAGATGAACAACCTGCTACAAAGATGGATGCTTTAATTTTTATGGTATAATTTACGAAATTTGAAGAAAGAGAGGCCATTAATTGTGAATTCGAACATGTACAAGAGAACAACTTGTGATCTGGAGTGTTCCATATAAGAAACCCTTGCTGCACTATGCATGCATGGATCACTCAGCTCCAGAGATATACTAAAGAAATGAGTAAAAGATAATCAGTCTCAAAAAAAGAAAGGAGGGAAGAGTAAACGACTAACATATAATTCAAGTGCAAATGACCCAACACCTAACATATTTTATGCATATATACACGCATGACCTAGCACATTCCCATGCGGTGTGTTTTTGAACCCTCGCACGCGTTCCTCGCACGGGAAAAGAATAGGGAGTAGCTAGGACGACGCGCATGACGCACCAGCAGCTGGCTGCATGCATCCCATGCATCTTGACTTCGCCGATATATATTCTCTGACAGCTAATCTGACTTGCCGCCTTGTGCGCATCGTGCATGCTGTCCGGCCTGCCGTCTCCGTCGATCGATTGACTTTGATGAAAAGCCCTCGCCGCCGGAGCCAATCGATCGACTTTCGTTGGGTGCGTACGTCAGAGAGAACGGCGGGGACGACTGCGCGCACGTTCTTCCGCTGGCGCTATCGCTCGCTCAAGTACCTGAAATTTGCACATATGGCAAAATGGCATGATCCAAGTCACCAGGAACATATATCACTTGCAGTTTGTGGATTCCAGACTTACCAAAGTCTTGAGGAGTCACATCTTTCTAACATGAATGCTCAATGTGTAATGCAATGATTATATTTCTTTTTAGATTATTTTCAACATTGAACAAGTGATAATCATTATCCCACCACAATTCTCGTCATCATCGTCATCTTATAATAACGTCATCTTATAATAAGCACGAGAGAAATATAAAATAGATATTGTTATTGAATAATCAAGGCAAGTATTCATTTAACCATAATTCCAAACGCTCAAATACTATTCCATCATGCACTTGTCTTTTTAGTTATGACGGCCGATTTGATTTGGAGATGATAACATACCCGATGCTACTACTCCTACAATAATAACTTATTCTTAATATAGGCCACAGGAATACAAGGCAACAAATAAACGACAATGCTCCTACATGCTTCCCAAATCTACCATTCTCCCCTATTACCGAACAGTGAACAATGCTGTCTTGGTACTAAACAAGTCATAAATTTCACTTCACAAGTCCTAAAATAGCAAATCTTACCATTCTAGAAGCTACACAATTTTTAAATCATTTAATCACCTGTTTTAGTTCAGAGGACCGCTCTGTCGTCTTCTGGACAATAAATTTATTATTTTCATATGTTTTATTCTACTCAAGAAAATACCATAAGCCATGATATTTTCAGAAACTATACAAATTATATATCACTTTCTAGTTATGGCCATAATTCAGTTATGCCATTAAATCAGTCATATTAATATTTTCCTACAACTGCGTCCAGCAGCCACCAGGTTTTGGACAGCAGTATCCTAAAATTCATAACATCTGTTCTAATCATCTAAAAATCATGTTCTTGGACTTTCTGGAATCCTTAATAAATTAGCTACACTTTTCATTTAGACCAAATCCCCTAAATTATTCTATTTACTATTTTTAATCTATAGATAAATACGTGCTACCAACAGCTGACAAATTTACCAGACAGCAAGCTTACAAAATTCATAACTCGAAATCTGTTTATCCGATCGACATGAATAGAAATTCTATAGAAACCTATCAAAATCCTCTACAACTTTGTAGAAGATGACATTCCCAAATTATAGCCATACAACACCTGTAATCTCCATCCACCAAGTCTTAGAAAGTTTCTAACCCCAAGAGAGATATTCTCTGAGAAATTAAATCATACCATATAATAATTTAACAATCCTCATCATTCAAGTAACTGCAACATCGATTGAATTAGTTCACCAATTTAAATTCTCATTAAACTACACCATTCAATTTCATTTACGAAATCCAGAAATTTACACAATCACAAACTTTTACTTAATTAGTCAAAATTCCAAACTTCTGATAACCCCCAAACAGTCCACAACATATACCAACACATTCTTATTCACTATCCACTATAGATTCTACTAATAACCACAATATTATCAGTTTGCTCCAAAGATAACAATTACGTGAAGCCAATTTCTCTTTAAGAATTATAGTATAAAGAGTAATCATCCACCTATGCACTCCAAACAACCTGGCACTCTGCCTCGTAAGATTGTGTACTTGATTACTACTTGTCATTTGCCACAATAAAACCCTAAAGGACATCATAACACGCATCAGCTAATTCCTTCACAAAAAGAAGATAAGAAGCAACGAAAACAAATTCAGAAGGCCAAAAAGCGTTAACAACTTGCAACAAGCAAAACCCCAAGGAAATAAGTAAATAGCAAAGCATATTTTTTAAAGAGAAATTTCATAAACCTTTTATAAACCACGGGAATTCTCCAACACTTCACTGAAATTATTCTCAATGCAAAATAGAATACCACTTTCTCATAAGTCATGAACCCGAAAACTCATAAGCACAAAAACTCTAAAATATTTTATTTAAATGACACCACAAAAGACAATTAAGTTATCTTCTTTCTAAAAGAATCACCACTATATACAGTATGCTTTTACCGACAAGTTTGATATTATCAATTTACTAAAACTCTTAAGAAAGATCATCAGAATCCACTACTCCATTATAACACTCTCCTGGACTCACTAAATTGCTTCATACTACTTTATCATCTCATCCTCAAATTGACAATCCACCCGAACTTTGCATCCTTACTACAACAACCACTTTACTCTAGAAGATATCTAGTCCACAAATCATAATGTTCTACCAGATTTCTTTTACCAACCATCAACTATCATTCAACAACTCCACAAGCACATAGATATGAGACACTTATTAAAATCCAGCTACTTGACTCTTTAGTTATTCACAACAGCAAATCCGAGAGCACAATAATTGCACTCCAATGATTTCTGTTAACAAATTGGCTTTATTATAAAATCTAATCACTATATGACTTCTATTTGCAATCGCATGTACATGTACAACACATATTTAACTATTCCATCTTATATAATCCCGCTAAAACTCCAAAAATCCCAATATTATATCAATTAAAATCTCTCATGACACTACAACAAAGTTCATCCAATCACTCTAGCTAGAATAAGTTATCCGAAACTCCTCCTATAAGAATTCTAGATCCACCAATATTTAGATTTTTGAACCCCTTTGTACTCAATGCCAACAATTAATTATGTTAAGAAATGAATCTAGTAATTTAATATGATCACCAAGTATCCATAGTAGAGGTACTTCTGAGGTTAATATCCACCAAGACAATAATTCAATATCTTCTTACTATCCATCACAAATGATTAGATTAATCCATTGAGACCCAAATAATCCAATGTATCCAACAAAATTTAGCAAATTAAATAATATTAATATTATCCATAATAATTAATACTTCCTTATATTCCACTAATTTCTAGTGTGAAAGAGCATACTCTTAATCACTATTCACCATGTAACTACTCCAAAGCACCATAAAATTTAATTTATCTCTCTCCGAGAGATGTTAATTGAAATTAAATATACAACATGTCATCTGCCTCTCACATACCTTGTCTCTTAATTTCTATGATTACGACATCTCATCCAAACATTGAAGAGACATCACAAAAGATTTTAAATTCTTTTCCTCATGAAAAGTGGCATTTAACTTTGATCACTCAAAATATCTGTAAAGAAACACAAAGGTCTAAATTTTCCTCGTGATAATGAACTTGCAAAATACCTCTTCCATTACCCACAGCATCAAGTAAATACATAAATCATAATCCTCAATAAAATGGTAAAACACCCATAAAAAGGATGACATTGCAACCTAACAACTTTCATGAGCAGCAATAAATATTTCAATCAATTGGGAAAACTACAATTTCCTCATGGAACTAAAATAGCCAAGGAAAACCCATCTCAAACATTGTAACTAACCAACCATTGAAAACTCATGGAGAACAAATAACTCACCCATGAAATGAAAATGAGCAATGAAAACTCATCCCCAACATCCTTACCAAAGGTTATTGAAGAAAGCCTTATCACTAATCATGTACCACGCACTGTGCCGCAACATGACCATGTCCACGGCCACAACCACGACCTTTACCACTCAGCAACACTATCTCTCCTCATTACATAACCACCCAATACAAACATAGGCAATATATCAATACATCATTAACAATTGCACAAGCTAACAGAAACGTAAATGCAATGCATGATCCAACCCTGTCCTACAGTTCACTAGTGTATCAAATTTCTCTTTTTAAACTAGTTATCCTAAGTCAAATTTCAGCATTAAATTTTTCCTAAGTCATGTTATTATTTTGGTTATTAGCTTCATTATATAACCAATGCTATAGCAAATTTTAGTGGATTAAACAAGTAAGTTGTTAGCTTATTCACCACGGACCCAAAACCCGCTCTGATACCAACTATAACACCCCGGCTTAACAAAATCCTAAGATGTCACCCATCGCTACTATCACTACAAATTTTAACCGATAAGCAAGCATTTTCAGCCTCTAGGCTTCAAGAATAAATATTCAACAAGATACTAAACATAAATTTCAGCAACATCATATACCATAAAGTGAACTTAAGACGAACCAAATAATTATCAAGATGAGTCATAAATAAGTCTAAACTAAGGATCACATCAAGTAGCAATATTACAAACTACAGAACTAAGAAAAACAACAAATTATCCAATTATTACAATAGGAATTACTAAATTGTTCGTGTCTATAAGTGATAAAATGCTAGGTGGAGTGAAGAGCTACAAAGTACAATTTTCCACATTCTACTTCCACCTAATGTATGTCGCCTTCAAAAATTAGCTAAAAACAACAAATAAGCAAGAGTGAGTTCACGACTCAGCAAGTACAAAACAGAATAATAAACGATGCATTATCTTATTAACAATTCATAATCATTTATCATTTACTAAATTTCTCATATTCATTCTCATCGGTTCCCATTCACGTCTCCTAATCTCAAAACACTTTTCGGTTTTCATGAATGTAATGCAGTGCTTATGCACTTGCCTCAATTCACTGTTGCTATACCGGTATAGTGCACTGTAATACCCGTCAGAGTTCACCTATGCCCGTACCCTTTTGTGCGGTGACCAATTGCCCGTCATGCTTCATGAGGGGACCAATTGCCTGTATTTGCATATGGGGACCTCATCCCACTTCCGTTGGTTATATCTTTCTAACATGAATTCTCAACATGTAATGCAATGATTATATTTTTCTTTAGTTCATTTTTAGCATTAAACAAGTGATATAATAATTATCCCACCATAATTCTCATCATCATCATCATCTTGTCATAAGCATGAGAGCAACATAAAACAAGTATTATCATATGAATAATCAAGGCAAGTATTCATTTAACAACAAATTCAAGCACTTGAATAATATTCTACTATGCATTTGCCTTTTAAGTTGCGATGGCCGGTTTGATTAAGAGATAACAACACACCCGGCACTACTCTTCCTACAGCAATTACTCATTCTTAATATAGGCCACAACAATACAAGACAATAAATAAATAACAACGCTCCTACATGCTTTCCAAATCCACCATTCCCTCCCTTTACCGGATAGTCAACTATGCTATCCTGGTACTAAAAATATCATAACATTTACCTCACAAGTCCTATCATAGCAAATCTTACAATTCTAGAAGCTACACAAATTTCTGCATAATTTCTTAGTTGGCCATATGTCTAGATTAAATCATCTAATCACCTGTTTTTAACCCAGAAATTCATTCTATCATATTCTAGACAACATATTTATTATTTTTATATCTTTTATTCTACTCAAACAAATACCATGATCCATGATATTTTCATAAACTACACAACATTATCTATCATTTTTTAGTTATGACTAAGATTCAATTATGCCATTAAATTAGCCAAATTAATATTTTCCCATGACTACGTCTAGCAGCCACCCTGTTCTAGATAGCAGTCTCACAATATTCATGACTTCTATTCTACTCAACAAAAAATCATGTTCTTGGAATTTTTGGAATTCTTAGGAAATTACCTACACTTTTCATGTAGACCAAATATTCAAATTATTCCATTTACTATTTGTAATGTACAGATAAATACGTACAAATTTACCAGACAGCAAGCTTACAAAATCTATAACTCGAAATCTATTCATCCGATCGACATGAATAAAAATTCTATAATAAACTACCAAAATCATCTACAACTTTCTAGCAGATGGCATTTCCAAATTATGGCCATATAACACCCGTAATCACAGAAGAGAATATAACAAATTAAACCGTTCTAATAACCAATCCCCACTAACGAACACGCGCTACCTCCCTCCCTAACTTCGATTTTTTAAACTCTAATTAAATAAACAAAACAAAGGAAATTAACCAGATTGTTACCCAGTAACGAAAGCCCAGATCACGGTCTCTTTCTCAAGCTTCCTTCTACTTCTTCTCCCCTGCTACCGCTCTTCCTTTCCCCTTTGATTTTCCCTTGACCTTTGCTCGATTGGTGCCGTGCTGCCGAGTCTGTCGTCGACTTGCGCACAGCTAAGTGCTACGCGAGCACAGGCATGTAGCAGGATGAAGCAGCGCGGGCGGTGCATGCAATGTGTTGGCGCGCGAGCCGCTACCGCGTGGCGCTGGCATGCAGGCAGCCAGGTGATGTGCAACGAAGGCAGGCGGGCACACACTCGGGCGACGTACGGTGGCCGACGCGTGCGGGAGTGCAACGAAACACGCTGACACGGCGTACATGTCGCGCAACAGGAGTAGGAGCATGCATACGTGGCGAAGGTCTGTTGGGCGAGTGCGCTGGCAGTCGGCGGTAGCTAATAGCGATAGCAAGCGATGCAGCAGCTGTGGTCAAGATAGAGCGCAGCGCATGGCGGTTGCGCCGGCGTGTGGGAATGAAAAGAAAAAAACGGCTTTTCTTTGGGTTCTCCAGTCCCATGTTTCCTTTTATCACGGTACGAGTTCGACTGCAACTCCAATTTCTCCATACAACTAGTTCCAGAAACTGATTCCTCCTCTTGTTGGTGATATGCCCTAGAGGCAACATGGAGATGTTGAATATATCACATACTATGTTTATGATACATTGCTTTGTTCCTTGAAATAGACATTATCATTATTGATCAATGAGTATGTGACTTATTCATGAGACTCTTAATGCCAAAATGTTGCTATTTCTAAATGATCCCTGATTATATTTCATATGAGGAACAAATATGATTCAAAGATCAGCATATGTATTGATTGATGATCATGTCTCATGGATCATGGTATGGAGATACCAAATCAATAATATGGACATGTGTTAGTGAACATATGTTGGATAGACCCGCCATGAGACACTGCAGAGATTCCATGTGTCATCAGTTGGTCTCAAGTAGTGTTTATGTGGAATCCTTAGACTTGAGATCATCATGGTTCCCAGCATGCGTAGTAGCTTACTTTGGGACTACTAAACACTACTCCGTGGCGGGTAGTCATAAAAGTAGTCTTTGGGTTTGCCATGAAACATGTAGTGGGATGTGAATGATCAAGATAGAATTTGCCCTCCTTATGGGAGAGATATCTCTGGGCCCCTCGATGTAATGGATTATGAAAGTGCATGGCCATGCCAAGATGATTGAGGAGTCAATCACGAGTTTATAATCCATCACGGAATCGAGAGAGTGATTGAGCTATTAAGAGGATGACACAGTCTCGCCTTGAGCTTAATCTATATCGTGAGGCAAAGGGATTAGTACATGAGAACATTACAGTTTCAGCCGATATGATCTTTACGTATACTTTGGGGTTAATATGTCTTACTAGAGGCCGCTATTAACACGGTGACCGGAAAGGTGTTTCTGGGTCGCGACCAAGTATACGTGAACCTGTGGTCGCACACTTAACGGGTTGGAACACTAATTCGAATGTGATTCGGATATGGGCTCAATTCGGATAGAGATCCGGATAGACTCCTATTGGGCCTCGATCCACGAGGCCCAAGTGAGGAGGTCTATATATATGGGCGGTGAGGGAACGATCGATAATCCCGAGCTAATCCGTAGCCGCCACCTCCGAGCCAAACCCTAGCCGCTCGTGAGTCTTTGGTACACTCGCGATTGGCGTTCCGACCCGGACGTGTGGATACCGGTGGAGACGCTGCTTGGTTGCGGCGTTGATCGGCATCAACAACCTCTGATCGATCGCTCGTGGTGCGGTTGATCGCGTGGAGGAGACGATCGGTTCGGGACGATCGACTACTTCCACTACTACCTCGACGCGCGTGGTTGGATCGGCTTCTCCAACTCTTCTTCATTGCTGCTGCGCGTCTAGTGGTAACGATCCATGATCCTCCTTAAGCATGATGTTCTTGTGTGCGCGGTAGAAAAGTTTTGTTTTCCGCTATCGTAGCCTTCGCGCGATCCATTAGTGGTATCAGAGCCATCTTGCTTAGTTTGCGATCTGGATCAGCGCATATGTTGATATGCGGTTGTAATAGATTGGATCTATTACGGACTAGATCAATCGGTCATAAGGGGTTGGAATATGTATGAGTTGATAGCATCATGTGGCCAAAAAGATTAGTTCGTGCTCCTTCTTTGATGTACGCGCGACTTGCCCCTATCGGCTGGTAACACCATCGGGGCTAACTGCGCGCACAGTCAGTAGATTGAGACAACAGATCGAGGTCTTGTGTTGCGGTCTCCTCAAGCATACCGATCGCGATGATTGATGTGATTGATCTAATGAAAATTGAGACATTTTGAATGGCTCGGTTTGGGTTGATTTGATCGGCCGATGAGATTTTCATAGCGATTTCATAGATGCGATCTATGTAATTCCCCTCGACCCCCGCGTGGCCGACCGCCAATGGACCGCCGTATGCATACGCATAGATTGTTATAGAAACACATTCATGTCGGGCGGTAGAATATGTTCTACGCTTAACTTGTTTTTGGGGAATGATGTGAATGGTATGGCATAGATGCATATGTGATGCATGTGTGTTTTGGCGGCTGTGTGTCGTATTAATCACAGTAGGGTTGAGGTCGTTCTTTAATTGTATAACGACTGCGTGTCGACTTGTGATGCTTGAGCTCCTCATGTAATTCATTTGCTACCTATTAGTTGTAATAGTTTAGTTCTTTGCTATGGAGGCTTCAAGCATGATGACAAAGAGGACAAGAAGTGTGGCGAAGAATATCACCGTGGAACCATGGCGATGGCGACCACTACGATACAAAATGCCATACCATTCACAGTATAATGTGATTATATGCATGTGATGTTTATTTCTTGTCATACTATTCTTTCATGCCATACCAACTAAGGGTTAGTTTTTCATGATAGAATAGCTTCTCTCAAGAAAAATTAAGAATTTGTTTTATGCCCTTCCAATTGCTGCGCCTATAAGAATCATGATCATTGTTTGGTAGGTCCGCCAAAGCGAGTACCATCAACTATCTTGATCTAATAGGGTGGATGTCGGACATCCACATGCATAGTATTGGTTTACTTGACAAGGCTATCAAATTAGATTTGGGCCTTGGGGCATGGTGTTGGGAGCCGGGGCATTGGATGCCACCCAACAAACAAGAGTCACATAAGATGTGATTAGCAAGTGTTGCTTACCTCGTCACTAGGTTTCTAGCAAGGATGCCAAAGCTCACTAGAACTTAGATGAACATGGATCTTGACCACTATATGTCGTTAGAGGAAGACGATTACAAAACATATAGTGGGAGTATCTTTGTTAAATTGTTTAATGGAAGATCAAACATGAACATAGTGCTAAACTTTGCGTATTCTTTGTTGTAGATCATGTCAACTAATGCCGCATCCAGTTCTTTTAATTTGCGATCTATTCTTGAGAAAGAAAAACTCAATGGAACGAACTTTTGGATTGGTATCGCAACCGAGAATTGTTCTCAAGCAAGAGCGCAAGGAGCATGTCCTTGAGTCTCCTTATCCCGATGACTTGCCCGATAATGCTACCGTGGCTGCACGGAAAGCTTATGAGAAGCAAACGAATGATTACCTTGATGTGAGTCGTCTCATGCTTGCCACAATGTCCTCTGAGCTTGAAGCAATATGAGAACACGATGCCTACAATATCATTGTGGGGTTGCGTGGTATGTTTGAGAACCAAGCAAGGGAGAGGTTCAACACTTCAAAGTCCTTGTTTGCGTGCGAGCTTGCGAAGGGAATCCGTCGACCCTCATGTGATTAAGATGATTGGCTACATTGAGAGTCCGGAAAAGCTTGGTTTTCCCTTAGCCAAGAGTTGGCTATCGATGTGATTCTTGATCGCTCCCTCGAGCTTTGAGCCATTCATTCGAACTATCACATGAACAACATGGACAAGACCTTGGTGAGTTGCATGGGATGCTAAAATCAGCCGAGGAAAGCATTAAGAAAAGCAGCCATCATGTGATGATGATGCAGAAAGGCAAGGCAAGCCCTATGTAAAGAAAGGCGCGGTCAAAGAAAGTTAGCTCCGATGAGATCGCGAGCGGTTCTAAGGCCAAGCAAGTCAAGAAGGGTCCTGCTCGATGCGTTGCTACTACGTAAGCAATCGGGACATTGGAAAAGGAACCCAAAGTACTTGGAGGATCTTGAGAAAAGAAGGAAGTACGACTTCGCTCCGGTATAAATGTTATAGAAATCAATCTTGCTACTTCATCTACTGATTCTTGGGTATTTGATACGGATCGGTTGCTCACATTTGCAAATCGTTGCGGGGCTAAGAAGAAGTAGAAGTTTGAGGAGGAGCGAAGTGGATCTTCGCGTTGGCAATGGAGCAAAAGTTGTCATGCGGTGGTGTTGGCACCATGCCATTGTCTTTACCTTCGTGATTAGTTTTGGAATTGAATAATTGTTATTGTGTTCCATCTCTTTCCAAGAACATTATTTCGCCTCATGTTTACAAGCGAAGGTTATGACTTTAGATCTGTGAACAATGGTTGTTCTCTTTATTTCAAAGATATGTTCTATTGTCATACTCCATTGATGACTGGGTTATATGTTCTTACTCTTGAAGAGTCATCGGTCTATAACATTAATACAAAGAGGCAACGATCAAATGATTTGAATCCCACTTTTATTTGGCACTGCCGCTTAGGTCACATAAATGAGAAACGCATGGAGAAGCTCCATAGAGATGGTATTCGCACTCATTTGATTTTGAATCATTTGAGACATGCGAATCTTGTTTACTTGGCAAGATGACAAAAGCACCTTTCACCGGTCAAGGTGAACGGGCAAGTGACTTATTGGCACTCGTACATTCGATGTATGTGGACCAATGAGCTCAATAGCCGAGGTGGTTTTCGATGATTCATAACTTTTATCGATGACTTTAGTAGATATGGATATATCTACCGATGAAGATAAGTCTGAATCCTTTGAAAAGTTCAAAGAATTCCAAAATGAAGTGCAAAATCATTTAGGCAAGACAATCAAGTTTCTACGATCTGATCGTGGAGGCGAGTATTTGAGCCATGAGTTTGGTAATCATCTGAAGGATTGTGGAATTGTTCCACAATTGACTCCGTCCGGAACATCTCAATGGAATGGGGTATCTGAACGGAGAAATCGCACCTTATTAGATATGGTGCGCTCCATGATGAGCCACAGTGATCTTCCGTTGTCTTTTTGGGGGTACGCTCTTGAAATGTACCTTTCACACTAAATGAGTTCCATCAAAATCGATGAAAAGACACCATATGAGATGTGGACAGACAACGTCCTAGCTTGTCTTTTCTTAAGATTTGGGGATGTGAGACTTATGTAAAACGTTTACAATCGATAAGCTCACCCTAAATCGATAAATGCTTCTTTATCGGGTATCCTAAGGAAACGAAAGGATATTACTTCTATAATCAAGAAGAAGGCAAAGTGTTTGTCGCCCGGCATGGTTTCTTCTTAGAGAAAGAGTTTCTCTCAAGAAGGGATAGTGGGAGCATGGTGCAACTTGAAGAAATTAGAAACACCGAAAACGTTTCAGCTCTGAGAACCACAACAGATGAACAAACTGTTGAAGAACCTGTTGTGGACACACCGCACTACGTAGGTCGAGAGGTCACGTCGTGCACCGAGAGGTACATGTTCTTGACTACTCAACAACGGGACATATTGTTGTTAGACAACGATGAGCCTAAGACCTATGAAGAAGCGATGATGGGACCAGACTACGAGAAATGGCTTGAAGCCATGAGATCCGAAATTGAATCCATGCACGTAATCAAGTTTGGAACTTGGTTGATCCACCGATGGTGTTAAAACCATTGAGTGCAAATGGGTTTTCAAGAAAAGATAGACATAGATGGAAATGTTCACATCTATAAAGCGCGATTGGTGGCCAAAGGTTTCAAACAAATTCAAGGTGTTGATTATGATGAAACTTTTTCGCCGTCGCAATGCTAAAGTCTATTCGGATCATTCTAGCGATTGTCGCTTATTTCGACTATGAAATATGGCAAATAGATGTCAAAACAGCTTTCCTTAATGGAAATCGAGTGAGGATGTGTACATGACACACCCACGTGTTTTGTCGATCCGCAATCGCCTAGAAAGATATGCAAGTGCAAAGATCCATTTATGGATTAAAGCGAGCATCTCGAGTTGGAACATTCGTTTTGATGAAGTAATCAAAGGGTTTGGTTTCATCAAGAATGAAGAAGAGCCTTGTGTTTACAAAAGGCTAGTGGGAGCGCACTCGTGTTTACGGTCTTATATGTGGATGACATATTATTGATCGGAAATGACATTCCTATGCTCGAATCATTAAGTCTTCATTGAAAATAGTTTCTCTATGAAAGACTTAGGAGAGGCGGCATATATTCTGAGCATCAAGATCTATAGAGATAGATCAAAAGGTGATTGGATTAAGCCAAGATACGTTACATTGACAAGGTGTTGAAAAGGTTCAACATGCGAGATTCCAAGAAAGGCTTCCTACCTATGTCACATGGTATAAATCTTAGCAAGAATCGGTGTCCTAGTACACCGATGAGCGGGATAAAATGAATGCGATTCCATATGCTTCACTATTGGATCCATTATGTATGCCATGCTTTGTACACGTCCGGATGTCTCGTATGCTTTAAGTGCTACAAGTAGATACCGGTCGGATCCGGTGAAAG
This sequence comes from Bonia amplexicaulis, assembly GCA_036346245.1. Lineage (NCBI taxonomy): Eukaryota > Viridiplantae > Streptophyta > Magnoliopsida > Poales > Poaceae > Bonia > Bonia amplexicaulis. The sequence continues at coordinate 19,863,920 of CM070747.1, read as the reverse complement.
TCATCGGATTACCGTAAAGAACATCTTGAAGTACTTGAGAAGAACTAAAGATGTGTTCCTCGTCTATGGGGTGAGGAAGAGCCCGTTGTAAATGGTTACACCGATGCTAGCTTCCAAACCGACAAAGATGATTTTAGATCGCAATCTGGATTTGTGTTCGCACGAATGGCGGTGCGGTGGTGGAAGAGTTCCAAGCAAGAGACGGTTGTTGATTCTACAACAAGCCGAGTACATAGCGGCTCAAGTCGCTAAAGAGGTCGTTTGGATCAAGAAATTTGTTTCGAGCTTGGTGTGATGGCTAGTGCCTCCACCCAATGGACCTCTCTGTGACAACAAGGGAGCCATTGCATAAGCCAAGGAGCCTAGATCGCACTGTCCAAGCACATTCTACGGCGATTTCATCTCATCCGCGAGATTGTGGAGAGGCGATGTTAAGATATGCAAAGTACACACGGATTTGAATATTGCGGATCCGTTGACAAAGCCGCTTCCCACCAAAGCATGAGGCTCACACTAGGGCAATGGGTATTAGATACCTACATGGTTGACTCTAGTGCAAGTGGGAGATCTGTTGGTGATATGCCCTAGAGGCAACATGGAGATGTTGAATATATCACATACTATGTTTATGATACATTGCTTTGTTCCTTGAAATAGACATTATCATTATTGATCAATGAGTATGTGACTTATTCATGAGACTCTTAATGCCAAAATGTTGCTATTTCTAAATGATCCCCGATTATATTTCATATGAGGAACAAATATGATTCAAAGATCAACATATGTATTGATTGATGATCATGTCTCATGGATCATGGTATGGAGATACCAAATCAATAATATGGACATGTGTTAGTGAACATATGTTGGATAGACCCGCCATGAGACACCGCAGAGATTCCATGTGTCATCGGTTGGTCTCAAGTAGTGTTTATGTGGAATCCTTAGACTTGAGATCATCATGGTTCCCAAGATGCGTAGTAGCTACTTTGGGACTACTAAACACTACTCCGTGGCGGGTAGTCATAAAAGTAGTCTTTGGGTTTGCCATGAAACATGTAGTGGGATGTGAATGATCAAGATAGAATTTGCCCCTCCTTATGGGAGAGATATCTCGGGCCCCTCGATGTAATGGATTATGAAAGTGCATGGCCATGCCAAGATGATTGAGGAGTCAATCACGAGTTTATAATCCATCACGGAATCGAGAGTGATTGAGCTATTAAGAGGATGACACGGTCTCGCCTTGAGCTTAATCTATATCGTGAGGCAAAGGGATTAGTACATGAGAACATTACAGGTTCAGCCGATATGATCTTTACGTATACTTTGGGGTTAATATGTCTTACTAGAGGCCGCTATTAACACGGTGACCGGAAAGGTGTTTCGGGTCGCGACCAAGTATACGTGAACCTCTGTCGCACACTTAACGGGTTGGAACACTAATTCGAATGTGATTCGGATATGGGCTCAATTCGGATAGAGATCCGGATAGACTCCTATTGGGCCTCGGTCCACGAAACACCCTTGTAGGTTTTGCTATATTTGATTGTTCCCGGTCCATACTGTTTGCGTGGTTTTGCCAAGGACGGGCTCTACGAAAAAGATTTCGGATTTAGGTGTTTGGTTAGTTGAGATGTTCATGTCATTCTAGGCATACATTTGGCTGTATATAATATTAGAGGTAGATCATATAGTCAAGCATAAACTAACTTCTATTCCTTTTAGCAAAATATATAACTGCAACATAATATTTACTCCTAGGTTTGTTTCCATTGCAACGCACAGGCACAGGACTAGTGTGGGTGTGTGTATTCAGCCGATCTACCAACTCCCAGGTGTTGTTCTTCTCTATCATGTGGATCTCATCTTCCATAGCTTTTATCCAATTCTTGTATTTCTCAGCTTCTTCAAAGCTTTGTGGTTCAACTACAGAGAAACTACACGATTCATAAATTTTTGCGAGACTTCTTACCCGCCTTGGAGCTGACTCCGGTGTAGTCGACTGTTCTCTAGCACTCGGGATAGAACTTCATAGCACGTGGTGAGAAACTTCTCCATGCGCCAAATTAGTCCTTTGAAGTCATGCGATCATATCATGATATGGTATATAGGTGCAAAAGATTCGACCAGGGACTCCTCAAAAGGTAAGCATCAAGAATTCTAACCGGTTGAATCATTTTTTTTGTTTGGTATGCTTTTTCTGAGTTAGAATTTTTCCTTCTATTTTGATTTTGTAGCCTCATCCCCTTCCAAGGTGAGGGAGAGGGTAAAGGCCATCTGCAAGGGGGAATCCGAGCAAAAGGAAGGAGTTCCGTTGATCCTAGCGGTTACTTCTCTGGAAGATACGATCAGAAGACTTAAGGTAACAGAAGATTCTCTTCATTTAAATTTTCTTTTTTTGACCGGCATATTGTAACATTCTTGACATGTGCAGATGATCAAGTCAGATGGTACAGAGCCAGAGGAAAGCACGGAGAGACTGCTCTGGACCCCAAGAAATGACGGATTATCAAGAAGTCGTACAGGATATCAGATCTTCTCAGGTTCCACTGACCTTCAAAGTGCTTGAGAATAAGGCTGAAATCCCGTCAGATGTAGGTTTTACTATGATTTTGAGAGTTTTTCCTATAAACCCACACCTGCTCTTATGAGAAGAATGGATAAGTTGCACTGACAAGAATGTATTTCTTGGATGAAGGGTTTTGCTACTAAACTCATCTCAATTGATGACAAGGCAGGAGAAAGGAAAGAGCCACTAATTGGTGGTACCACGACCATGGAGGCAATGGTTGCGTCAGATCCACTGGTCGTGGGCTCCGAGATAACTTCCACCAAGAAGATCAAAGACCCAATGCCCACCCACAAGACTTCTACGACACCTGTGGAGACAAGTGCTCTGGTGGTCGAGGAAGCTTAAACCTCTGAGGAGGTGAAGCGGATTGGAGAAGCTATATCCGATTGCCCTGAGGAGGAGCCGACTAAGGATGAAAGCATCTAGTTGGAAAGAACAAAGGGTCCGACCAGCCCTACCAATATTACTTGATGAAATCAGTCAAGAAGAAGAAGAAGAAGAAGAAGAAGAGGAAGGCAAGCACTCTGGATTATGCTCCAGGGTGATTCAACTTCAAGACAAAGAAAACAAGGTATGTGCTAGTTGTAAGAAATTGTATAGGGTCATACCTTTTTGATTTCTTGGTGCCTTGAAGTCCTTACTTCTTTCTTCTTATTATTCTAGTTTTGCAGTGCTTCAATCACTCTGATCACTTTTCTCCCTGATGCTTCTCTTGAAGAGGCATCAAAGGAGGAAGTGGTCGTAGCAGCCCTCAGACAGCTGCGTCATCAGTGGAGGGAACTGAGGCTATTATGACCAAGAATCCTTTAGTGGCTCCGACATCATCGAAGGGTCCAGAAGTAGAGATGAAGTCTCAGTAGACCTCTGTTTCTTCTGAAAAGCGGTGGTGAAGAGGAGGAAGTAGAAATGCTTCCACCCTTCTTTGGATGACCGAAAGTCAATAGTTCCGCACTAACAAAGGAGGTCTCCTGATCCATAGGACATCCCTAACCGGGGCCACATCTTTAACAACCAAAGACTCGAGGAGTTTTGGGGGAGGAAGGTGTCGAACCTCGAACTAAAAACCGGCCCCGAGGAACTCTACTCTGCATTTGCAAGCAAAGCGGTCTTAGTAAGTTCTTAAGACCACTTTTGATGCATTATTGATTGTATCAAAACTTCTCTAAGTAGCCCTGGTGGAAGGAGTTGCCTCGGTCAGAGAAATGACCAGATGCTCATTAGCCTTCGAGAAGGAGAGGGCTAACCTCCATCGAAAAGCTGACGACTGTAATGAGTTTTCCCTTCTCATTACATTCTGGTTGTGAAGTGTTTTTCTTCTTGTAACCCTTCATACATCTCTGCAGGTCAGGAAGCACCATTAAAGTACTTGAGGATACCATCAATAAGGAGAGAGAAATGTTCAGGTCAACTTTGACCGAGAATTAACAGCTTCTCAAGACCCTTGAGGAGAAGAGTCTTCAATTAAGAAGTAATTTTCTTCTTGATTCTTTGTCATTGCTTCTAAATCTTTACTCTTTCTTACTTCTTTCCTTGTCGTGGTCAACAAAATTACAAGATTTTGAAAAAGAAGCAAAGCGAAAGGGCGTTATTATTTTGAAGCTTGAAGATGTGTGTAAAGCCAAAGACCATTCGATCCATGACTGGTCGACCAAGTTCAATGACAGCGTCCTTAAGCATAAGGAAGCCATTGAGATTTATGAGAAGAAAAACCAAGGTAATCGATCATTGATCTGACCAGTACAGTTTGTTTATAACTTGTCTTGATTAATTTTGAGCCATTCATGCAAAGCAAGCTTTGAAGCTTCAACAACTAGAAAAAACACTTGGTTTTGAGGAGGAGGAGATTCAAGGAAATCTTCAAAAAAAAGATCCTTCTCTTCAACAACATGCTTATCGAGATGGGTGTAGAAGCACTTGCCTCTTCCTTAGAAAATCTGGTCGAGAAGGTGAGTTGTCTTGGCCAACAACTTAAAAGCCTTCATGACCTGCTGGCTACTTCCAAGAGCAACCATGAGCGGGCCATGAGGGACATAGTTACAGATGGAGTTAATTTCACCTTAGCAAAGCTTAAGGCCTCCGACCTTTCTCTCAACCTTCAAGCACTTGATGTAGAATTCAACTATTCAGAGGAAGAAGCGGCCAAGTTATTTGAAGAGGTGAAGCCCTTCATGAACAAGATAGTTGAAGAGATGAAGGTCAGGTCTCTCTCGGATAGTGGCTAGTCGGGAGGCTCTAATGAGTACTTACTGTTTATGTAATTGATATGCATTATATTTGTATGTAAAAAACTTACCTTTGATAGAAATAAAGTTTATGTCGTTTCTTCAAATTTTGAAGAGTGGTCGTATCTCTCTTAGCCCCGAGTGCTTGTTTAGTAGTATATCATATTAAGTAAGCAGTAGAGAAGAAAAGATGTGATGTAGTTTCCTCTAATCGATATACTAAGTATATCAATGCACTTTGATTATGATTTTGACATGATCGAGTAATACTAGGAAATCATGTTGGATAGAGTTAGTGTAGGATTTCAACTAGTCTTAGATACCTTTGCCATAATCGGGATATAGCATAGCCGTAAAATGATCAGACATACTGTGACATAAATTTGTTGATTTATGTACGATGAGAAAATATGCAAGAATGTATGCAAAAAAGGCAAGTGTTTTTATTAGTGATCGCTATCCAAACTGATCGTAAGATAGACGATGACGAAAAGTGTGAACAAAACTTCCCAAAATGTATTCAATCTCGAGTTTTGACTGACAATAAAGATAGTAGGAAAAGACTATCGCTAGAAAACTCCTTCCAGTGGGCGTGACCATGTGCAGAGAGGGGAAATTTTGACTAAGAGGTTTTCATGTTTCAACTAGGGTAAACAAGAGAATAACATAATGAAGAAGTACAAAATGGAGCCTTCGAGCCCCCGAGCTATTAAAGGCTATATCAGTTGTGCGCTTTCTTTCTTAGTTGTTTTCCTTGGAGGAAAGAATGCAAATTATCGTAGGAACCCTCACCGTGAAGGTTGTGATAACGATCCGCATGGCGTTCAACACAAATGTCAAAGCCAATAAAGTAAAAAGCATCCCTAAGAAGGGAGTTCAAGAGAAATATGGATATTTCTTTGAGTAGTTTAGACAACAATGATAGTATGTGACCAAACTTGGGATAATAAAGTACAAATAAAAATACTCCTTGGAAAAAGAAAGAGTAACAATGTAACTTTATTGTAATATAGAAACAAATAAATACATTATACATAAAATTTACGCAATTGATCGGTGTTCCAAAAATTTGGAGGAACACGTCCATCTGACATGGATAGTCATACCAAGCCTAGTCTGGTGTCTTCAACCACAGTTTAAGGACATTCCCAGCTAGGTGAAAGTTTAATACTATTTACCTCGCTTTGAATTTCTTGGAGAACCAGATCTCTCACAGCTAGGCTACGAGCTCGTACTTTACAACTGTGGTACCTTCGCATGGCTTGTTGGTAAACTCTTGATTGTATTAAGGCCGCATTTCTCCGTTCTTCAAGGAAATTAATATCATCAACCCGACGATCTTCTCAATCATTATCATTATAACAATCTGTCCAAGTAGAGCCAATCTTTAATTCCAGAGAAAGCATGGCGTCTACTCCATAAGCTAGAAAAAAGGGTGTTTCTCCGGCCACACGACTGGTCATGGTCTAAACAACCCATAATATAGAAGAAAGTTCTTGTACCCAAGCTCCTGACCATTGTATTAACTGGTAGAACACTCGGCGTTTAATCTCTTGTATTAGTATACCGTTGGATCTTTTTACTACCCCGTTACTCTATGGATTACCTACTAAAGTGCAACATAACCTAGATTTTTGCAGAATTCTTAAAAATTTCCACTCAAAAACTAGTAACCGTTGTCTGTGATTTACGACTAGGAATACCAAATCATGTAATCATGTTTTTAGTTATCAATTTCTTGGTGGTTTTTGTTGTTATTTTAAAAACGGGCTCAACTTTGATCCATTTTATGAATGTATCAATCATTACAAAAAGGAATTTAAAACCCCTGGGTGCTTTTGGGAAAGGTCTCAGAATATCTAAACAATAGGTTGCGAAAGGCCAAGAAAGTGGTATAGTTTAGAGAGCTTGTGTAGGTTAATGTACTTGTTGGCTATGGAACTGACATTGTACGCACTGTGACATAAGTTCTTTTGCATCATGGAGGGCAGTTGGCCAATAGTATCCTTGTCAGAAGGCTTTATCGACCAGTGTTTGGTAGGAATGATGTGTTCCATAAACTCTTGCATGTATTTCGGATAGTAAATATATACATCTCATCAACACTCTGTGAGTTCCTAATTTGTAGAGTGTATATTTGATCAGAGTATATGATTTGGCCTGTCAAGCTATATGATTAGCCTCTATATCATCTTCAAGAAGTGTGCCATGCTAAATGTATTTTGTAGATTGATTTCATCCAATTATTATTAGGGTCGATCTGAGCGACCTCCATTGAAGCATCTTCGGAATGCTCGACTACTGAGGGTTTGTCGAGTTGCTTGAGAAATACTTCATGTGGGACTAATGAGGGTTTGTCAAGTTGCCAAAAAGTTTTCCTTTCTAGGAATGTGTTGGACTTCAAAACCAAAGAAATGCTTTTCTAGTTTCTGTACTTCTACAAGATAAGATGACATCGCCGTACTTGAGTATTTATACTCTATCCATATTTGATTTGCTACTAATTGAGAATCGTCTTTCACTAATAAATCTTCATACTCTGCCACATTATTTGTAACAGAAAAATTTAACTGGACGGTGTGTTTTATATTTTCTCCAGTAGGAGAAACCAGGACTACGCCAGCCCCCAAGCCCTTTATCGTCAAGGACCCGTTGAAGTACATAGTTCACTGGTTGTAGTTTTTGTGCTTTAGCCCTTGGATGGGTTTAGGGTTTGTCCACTCGATGATGAACTCTGTGAAAGCCTGTGACTTAATGGTTGTTCGTGAAATAAAATTGAGATCAAACTACCAAGTTTGATTGGAGATTTTGTTATACATCCTGCCGATTCCCTGTTTTGGAGAACTTGACCTAGAGGATACTCGGTCGTCGACACAATTTTGTGGGCTTGAAAGTAATACCTTAGCTTCCTTGAATTCATAAGGAGGACATATAATAATTTTTGTATTTCTAGATATCTTTCTTTCAGCCCATGTAAGACTTCGCTTATGTAATATACTGGTCATTGGATATTATCACGTTCAACGACTAATACAACACTGACTGCTTATGGCGTAGCAGCCAAGTATAAGAACAAAGATTCTCCTAGTTTTGGAGAGAATAAAATTAGGGCATTTGTTAGGTATTTCTTGACTTTTTCAAAAGTATCATTGGCTTCTTTAGTCCACTCGAAACTTCCACATTTCGGAAGAAGTTTAAAGAAAGGTAATACTTTTTATTGTAACTGTGATATGCAATGACTTAACGCTATCATACAACAGGTTAGTTTTTGTACCTCGTTCTTTGTGGTCGGAGGACGCATCTATTCGATAGCCGCTATATTATCTGGATTAGCTTCAATCCCTCTAACCGAAACTAGGAAACTAAGAAACTCTCTAGAGAAAACTCTGAACACATTCATCTATATTTAACTTAAGGTTATGTCTTCTTATGTTAGAGAAATTTTCTTGCAAGTCAAAGTCATAGCCTCCGATGTTGACACTTTTTACAACCAAGTCATCAACATAGGCCTCTAAGTTCCAACAATCTGTGAACTAAAGGTTTCCTTTAACATCAACCTTTGAAAAATAGCGCAAATATTTTTAAGTCAAAAAGACATCTTGATGGTTCTTGAAGAACTGTCCTTGTCGAGAGGTACCTCCTTGATTTGGTCGGAGGGTTTTGGAGCCACTTTGGGCCTTGAGTGCTTTACCTACATAGAAGGCGGGTTAGCATTCCTGGTCGATAATTGATTGGCCAGTTCGAGAGACTTACAATCATAGGCATAAGCCATTTTTCTATCGTCTTGAACCATTATGACCCCTTTTGGTCCTGGCATTTTGACACGTTGGTAACTGTAATGCGTGGCTACCAGAAACTTGGCTAAAGTTGGTCGGCCAAGGATCCCATTATATGTAGTTTCAAAATCTACTATATCGAATGAGATCCTTTCTATTCAAAAGTTAATAGGACCTTCAAACGTAACCGGTAGGGACGCTTACCAGATTGATTTGACCAAAGATCCCAAGAATATGCCATAAAAGGCATATTTCATGGGCTTTATTTTTTACTTAGGAACTTGCATTTATTCTATAGCTCCCGTAAATAAGATGCTATGAGAACTATCTCCATCTACTGGAACTTAATTAATTTTATAGTTATTTATAGTAGGTTCTACAATGATAGTGAACCTACCTGGTTGAGTTGAAGGGATAGGGCAGTCTTCTCGGTTGAAGGAGATAGTTGTCTTTGGCCACCTGATGGCTTGATGGTGACTGGTGCATCGGTAAGGTTCACTCACATTTATGGTCTTCTATTGTCGTCTGGACTCGTAGAAGGAGGATCCACCGAAGATCACATCAATGGTGTGCTCTGGCTCTTGGTACTCCATTTCTTCGTCGCCAGCCTTTTCCTTTTTGGTGCTCACTTCTCTGACCTCCTATATGCAAGGGAGAGGACCCTTACTAAAGTAGTAATCCTCAAGCTTTTTTCTCAGGCACAAAAGTTGCGGAGATTGTGCTTTGTTGTTTGGTGGAGTGGACACAACCTCTTGACTTTTTTTGGATTTATTGGTCAAAGCCTTTCCTTTATTATGACTAGAATAATCCTTTTACTATTGGTGTATACCTCTAGAATCGCAAGGACTTCTTTGGTATTGGGCTTGCGATTCTTGTTATCCTTTGGTGATTTCTTGACATTCTATTCTTTCTTCTCCAGACCTGATTGAGGAATCTTCTCTATCCGATCGATGATCTTATTCCATTTGGCTACTTCACTAGCGGTAGCATATTTATCGGCCATATTGAATGGCTCGATGATTGTCCGTGGAGGGTTCATTGCAATGTCCTCTATAAACTGCTTGCTCCTTAATCTAGTCTTGAACACCTGGATAATAGAAAAACCCACAACCTCTAAGATAGGGTTATGAACCTGACTGAACCTTTTATATATTATCACACGGTCTTATTGGGCTCTTGCTGAATTTGATGAAGGTCACCTTCCTTCCAGGGACAATCGTACGTCCCATGGAAGTTGGTGATCTGCAGGTCACAGAGTTGTTTCGAAGTGTAGATTGATCTTGTCGGTTGGTTGAGCAACCATGACCAAGCAGAACCTTCGAGATCTATTGGCAAATAGTTTACCAACATGTTGTCGTCACCTCCCATAGCCCTGATAGCAGCGGTGTACATCTGTAGAAATTCCAATGGATGTTGCTTTCCATCGAATTTCTCAAAATTTACCAGTCAAAAGTTTTCTGGCCAGCGCACTGCTTGAAGGCCTACCGAGAAAGCCCGATAGCATATGATTAGGTCATGGCCCTTCTCTAAAAAGGGGTCGAATTGTAATCTATCGGAGACCTAAACCTCTGATAGTCATAGTTGGGAGCTGGTGCCTCTATCTAGTCGTGGACACTCAAATTGTGTCTCCGACCAAATATATGGGAGAGGATAGGAGTTGCTTTATTTTCAAAGAGCCTTCTTCCCTCGTGGCTACCTTAATGAAATTTTTGAGTGGGTCTTATGCCTGCTGATGGATTATTGTCAGCCCAACCACATTGGCTTCTGTTGTAAGAGGAATGCATGGTGGAAGTCCACGTTTAACTTTGAGAATGTCTCTGCTCCTGATACATCTCCATGCATCGCATGGTCTGCTGTATAATCTTTGATATCTGACTTGCAACTTGAGCATATCCCAGGGTTTGCGCCAGAGCAGGGTCTAGGTTGTTAAGAATATCAAGCACGTGTTGTAGGTTTTGAACAGTTACTAAGGGCCTGGGAACATTCCCTCAGTAGAAAGCGTACGATAACTCGAGTTTTGCCCTGAGTTCCCTGCTTGCTCAACACAACTCAGCGAGCGTGGAAGGGTAGAAATAGGTGGATTAGATGTTTAATGTTCACCAGTTCCATTATTTTCATTCCCTCTAGGTCATGCAGGAGCATTCATACCATTCCACTAGTGGATCGTGGGGGAGTCTATCATGAAGAACCACACATGGCATCTGTTGTGGTATCTTCGATTGCGTTAGCTTCATGCTTTCATCTGGAATTATCATACTAAGAGAGAGCCTTCCATCGCTTTGGTAAGTAGTTTCCATGACAGGGAACAATTGGAGAACATTGTTTTCAGAGGGCTATGTGGTGGACTGAATTTGATTCGGAGAATCGTCGATTGAATGATGAGTGTTATTATCTTTGCCTAGCTTTCTACCAGAGGCAGTCTCATCGACACCATGACTAGGTGCCGACTGGCTCCCATTATACGTAGGAGCCGTTGGCAAATAGTGATCGCCCACAACTCCATTGAGAGTACCCTTATCCTCAGACTGTGGCGTCACGCTCTTATCGCGATATTTGTTGCTTGAAAGTGTTGGGCTTGCCGCGGTGTTGGGCATTCTGACAAGGTCGGAACGACCGATTCCCATGGTAATGTTGATGATGAGGGTAGCATATCTTCTTCTATCATGTCGATCTCGCTAATCTCAAAGGCTGGCGATCCTGGGATGGAGGATGATGACGAAGAAGCATCATGTTCCATAGCGCAGATACATGTGTCTATGTGGTGGTCAGCGTGGTCGGCCAGATCAAACTAGTTCTCCCCATCCCAGGTTCCTACCATGATTACATGTGTGATGTTGACAAAAATAGGAGAGGATGATGCTTGCTGATGAGAAACTTCAAGGACTCAGTGCCTTCTTTCCCACGGACGGCATTAGCTTTCAACGATCGAGTCATCGATCTTACAAAAATGTGAGAAAGGAGGCTCGATTCCTTGAAATGATTCGGCAAGAAAATAGGGATAATCTTTATTGCTATAAAGTGGTTACAAGATGTTCTCTCTAAGGGATACAAAGGAATTCCACTAACCCTAAGCTCTACAATCTTCCCACTGATCGGAAGATCTTAATTATCATGTCTATTGTTATTCGAGTTCTGATCATTGGTTTTGTTTGTGTCTTCTCTCGTCAACCCTGAAATAGCGCTGAAGGGGTCTCAATTATCCACATGAGCAGTTGTCTTGCTGAATCATCTCGTCTGGTCGAGGGGGTGGTTGCTATCAGAGCGAGAGAGAAAGAGAGAGAGAGATATGACAATAACTGAATTTCAGTTGTTGCTAGTGGAAGATAATTGTGGAGACAACTGCATGGTAGTTGTTATCAGAAATACAGGGCCAAATCATCGTGATGTTTGGAGCGAATAAAGCACGTGCTTTATTCATCGCACGTGAAGAATTCCCTAGATGTGGCCCCTTATACCAGTTTATGAATCTCCAAGTGGTATGTTGGTCGGATAAAATATATAGCAAACCTCCGACCAGGGGCACTCGGATAATTGACTTTGCAAGCTCATGACAATATAAATCTTAAAGACTTAATTGAGTATTAAAGTTGTATTTAATGAATTATTTAATCCTCGTCAGTATCCAAATAGCTCCAGTTGGAGCCTTATACATGCACTGCACAACCTATGCATGATCATATAGCTAATCTTCCTTTGTTCACACAGTACTCAACAACGCAAACATATCCATATGGATACATTTGATGCATATACCTCGATGTCACACATAACAGACCTGGGCTCTAGTACACTCCAACTATCCTTCTAGATTTGTTCATACTTCTCGCCCAACTAAAACCATGCATATCACTTCAGACAGACGATTGATGCGTACATGGTTCAAACAATGAACGAACTTGGTCTCTGTTGCTTTCTTAATTCCTTCGCAAAGCTCTTTCACACAGAGTTAGCAACGCCTTAAGCAACTGAATCGATCATACAACACATGAAATGGTGCATGTGGTTGGTGGGCAGACAGAAGGACTGTTTCTACTGCCAAGCTATCTTCCAATGCTGACATAGAATTAGTTGGTGCCAATGGCTATTCGTATGCCTCAGATGGCCAATCAGCTCTTGATTTTTCGGGCTTTAATTCTAGGGCTCCAAGAATATTAATATAGTAGCCGTCTTTCTTCATATTACAAAAGGTGATATAACTTATGAAGTACGTCAAAGACTTTGCAGCATTCAATCGATCAGCTCCATCGACAATATCTTTAATGATTAAAAATGAAGGAAAAGAGTGAGAGCTAATTTTTGTTACATCCTACCACATTAGTAATATAATCTAATTGTCCTAAACAATACTCATTTAATCTAATTAATCTGCAGCTGATAGCCCTCGTGCTTGCTCAAAATCTTGATGTATATTAATTCCCAAGTATTAATAATTATTATATTTGAGGAATTTGCAGTTCAAGCTAAGATTATCCATGTATTGCCTGATAATTAGCACCCATAAATGTGCTGCTGTGAACTTGTAATAAGTGTTGGTTTAGGGTAGATTAACGAGATATCGTTTATACGTTAGTGGTTGAGGCCTAGGGAGCAATGAAGTAAAATGAAAAACATAAGAAAATAGAAAATTTTCTGCACTGCATTTTCCACTGTAGAAGTTTAGTTTACTTACCACAAAAAATTAGAAACATAAACACAACCTAGTGCATCAGTGTAAAGCGTTTCATCGTCAAGTGCGTACACTACTACAAAAGAGGCTAAACTGGACGGCTACATCACAGACGGTTCATACCGAAACCGTCTGTGATATTTTCACAGACGGTTTATAATAGAAACCGCTCGTGAAAATCTAGACAACACGACGGTTCGCTTTAAGAACCGTCTCAAATTCCTGACGCATCGTAAAACGAACCGCCTCGTGATAAGCGAGACAACGAGACGGTTCGTTTAAGAACCGTCAGGAATTTCACGACGGTTCTTAAAGCGAACCGTCTGTGATAAACTGGACAACACAGACGGTTAATTTTAATAACCATCTGTGGTAATCGATCGATAACCAATAATTGGTGTATACCCTGGATTTCGATCTCACCCGTCTATTCTCTCCACATCGAATGGCTGGCACCAGTTCCTCCCACGGCCAGGCCCTTATTAATAACTCCCCATCAACCTTTCCACCGGTACTAGTCACGCGTGAGTTCATCCACTAGCTAGCTTCCTGTATGCATCTCCCCTCCGCTGTGAGCTAGCACCTCCATCGCGGCACGAACGGTTCATACTAAAGAACACACTCTTGCCGTAAGTGTCGTAAGTGTGTCTTGTTTAGTGTGACCGTCATGCCACGAAGGGTTTGTTAGCTTGTCATCCCGTAATAGATCGATCCGAATGTGTTGTTGAGTTTTGTGCTTGCCTCAGATTTGCATGTTCCTCGACGATGCCGACTCATCGTCGAGATGTGATGTCCACTCCAACAATCCTTCTTTTTCCTGCAAAATTCAAGGCAATTTTATTACAAAAGTTCAAAAAAAAGACATTTCCATATTCTTCGGTGAGCAGCCGACATACCCGACTTCTTCGGTGAGCGACTATCCATCTGTTTCTTCCCACTTCTTTTCTTCATCTCGGTCTCGGATCACGTCGCCTAGAGTCGGTCAAGAACCGGTCTTCGATGTGGCATTCCTCAAGACACGGCAGCAGCCTCGGATGAAGAAAAGAAGTGGAAGAAGAAGATGGATAGTCGCTTCAAGAAGTCGGCGGCAAAAGTATCTCGATGGTTCATACCTATGAACCGCTCGTGATACTATTAATTATCACGACGGTTTTGTACTAAAACCGTGCGTGATATCTATTATCCTGACGGTTTTAGTAAAAACCGTGCGTGATAATCCCCACTACGCATTTATTGCTCCACTCGCACCGCATCTGTCTTCATTTCGATCCGATCTAGCCACCGCTGCACTCTTTCGCTCAGGAGACAAGCTAGGCGATTTGAGGCCAGTTATTTTGGTGGGAAGAGGCAGAGATTGAGCTTTGAAGATTCATTCAATTCATACTTTCTCTGGGTGGCTAGCTCTAGATATGGTTAGTAAGATAATTTATTTTTCTTTAATTGTATTACAATTTAGATTTAAGTAATTGGTGAGTGTTATTGAAGATGGTTAATTTGTAAAATTGTTGGTTATATAATAGTTGTTGTGTTTATAATATGAATTGAGCTAGCAAATTAAACCTCAATATAATACATGTGGCGGTATATATGTAGTAGTAATTAGTTAAGCTAATTTTAATCTTGAGTTGTTATGTATGTACGTAACGTGGGACCGAAGTCGGATGTATGCATGAGCCGTGTGAGTGAAGAGTATATTAATGGCGTGTCTGCTTTTACAAGAGCCGCCGAGGAGGATATGTTCAATAAGGGGGTGGAATATATGTATCGTCCACGCTACCGATCGCGAGAATTTAAAGATGTTTAAGAACCGAGGGCAAATTGAAGCGCACTTGATTCGGAGGGGTTTCAAAAGGGTTATACGTGTTGGACCGGTCATGGCGAAGTGAATGATCATATGCCGCGGATGACATCGCGGTGAAGTGAATGATATGTCACGGATGACATCGCCGGTGAAGTGAATGACATGGCGCCGGATGATGTTGATTGTGGTTCGGATACGGATAGGTTGCACGATGACAATCTGGATCAGATGCTTCGCGATGTAGAAGAGAATTATGATGAGAGATAGTATGTTAAATTCCGTGGCTTGATGGAGGACTCGGAGAAACCTTTGTTCACGTGTTGCAGGTCAAAGTACACAAGGTTGTCGGCCGTGCTTGAACTGTTGAAATTAAAGGCAAGCAACAGTTGGACCGACAAAGTTTCACACTTGGGTCTTTTAGCGGACATGCTTCGGAGGAAATGAGTTGCCTAAAACCACGTATAAAGCCAAGAAGGTCCTTTGTCCATTGGGAATTGAAGTAGAAAGAATACATGCATGTCCGAACGATCGTATCTGTCACAGTAAAGAGTATGAAAACATGCATGTATGTCCGTGTGCAACGCATCCCGATACAAACGTAACAATCTATCAGATGACGGCGAGGGAACAGAGGTGAAGAAAGGACCTCCTGGTAAGGTGGCATGGTATTTTCCTATAATTCCCCGTTTGAAAAGGTTTTTTGCAAATCAAAGGAGGCAAAATTGCTGCGTTGGCACTCGGAGGAGCGCAAGAAAGATGGAATGCTAAGACACCTTGCTGATTCCGCCCAATGGAGAAACATCGATAGGAGTTTTGCATACTTCGGTGCAGAACCAAGGAATATAAGGTTCGGATGAGTACAGATGGAATGAATCCTTTCGGTAGCATGAGCGTGACATAGCACATGGCCTGTGACTCTCGCATCTATAACCTTCCTCCTTGGTTGTGTATGAAGCGAAAGTATATTTTGTTGTCGATACTTATCCAAGGGCCAAAGCAACACAGGAATGATATTGATGTGTACCTAGCACCATTGGTGGAAGATCTAAAAGTACTATGGAACGAAGGGGTACAGGTATGGGATGCGTACAAACGAGAGAACTTCACTTTACGCTCTTTATTGTTCTGCACCATAAATGATTATCCTGCCCTTACTAACCTATCGGGCCAAAGTACGAAAGGTGCCAAAGCTTGTACTCACTATTTAGATGGTACCGAGAGTGTGTGGCTGAAACACTCACGCAAAACCGTCTACATGCGTCACCGTCGGTTCCTTCGGAGGGCTCACCCATACCGCAAGATGAAGAAACAATTTGACGGAGAGAAGGAAGACGGTTCAGCTCCAAGACATTTAAAGGAAAAGAGGTTTATAATATAGTTAAGGATTTAGATGTTGTCCTCGGAAAGGGACGCAAATTGAGGGCTCGTGAGAAAAACACCTGGAAGAAGAGATCAATATTTTGGGACTTACCTTATTGGGAGTACCTAGATGTTCGACACTGCATCGACGTCATGCACATAGAAAAAAATGTATGTGATAGCTTGATTGGTTTCTTACTGAACATTCGTGATAAAACAAAGGACGGCGTCAATGCACGGCTTGACTTGGCTGAAATGGACATCAGGCCTGAGTTAGCACCGACATGCAATGACAATGGACGAACATACCTTCCCCTGCGTGTTACGATCTGTCCAAGGTGGAGAAAAGCAATCGTGCGGTGCTTGCATGGTGTCAAAGTTCCGTCTCGTTACTCGCAACGCCAAGAAACTTGTTTCGATGCAAGAATTGAAGTTAAATGGCATGAAGTCTCACGATTGTCATGTCTCGATGACACGATGCTCCCTATTGCAATTAGAAATATTTTACCGATTAGAGTCCGAGAGACAATTATGAGGCTATGTTATTTTTTTAACACAATTGCTCAGAAGGTCATCGATCCCGAAGGACTAGATGCTCTGCAATACGATGTGGTGATGACTCTATATCATCTTGAAATGTATTTCCTCCTTCGTTTTTCGATATCATGGTCCATCTCATTGTTCACCTTGTGTGGGAGATAAAATGTGTGGGCAGTATTCCTCGTAGCATGTACCCATTTGAGAGGTTCATGGGAATTCTCAAGTCCCACGTGCGGAATCGTTCTCGACCGAGGGCAGATCGTCGAAGGTTATGCAGCGAAGGGTCATTGAGTTTTGTGTCGATTATATGGCTCGATTCAACCGATAGGTGTGCCTCAATCTCGTCATGAGGGAGGTGAAGGGTATCGGAACTATCGGAAGGAAATCAATCACTCCGGATATGGACGCGTATACTCAAGCCCATTTCACGCCTTGCAACACATGACCGAAGTGGCGCTTATGTTGACCAAAGACAAGGATGTGCTTGACAATGTAACTGGAGCGCCGATGTTTGGATCATGAGGCAACACAACACTCGGTTCAACCAATGGTTGAAGGACCAAATCGCTAGGAGCTCGCAAAGTGAGTTGTTGACATGGTTGGCAAAAGGACCAACATTTACAGCCAGTGACATGGCAAGGGTATGATATAAATGGGTATACATTCTATACAGGATCGGGATGTAAAGAGCACTAACTGATCAGCGGTGTCCGCATAGATGCGTTCGATCCGATGGGTTGAGAAGCTCGTACTATGGATTCATAGAAGAGATTTGGGAGCTCGACTACGTGTTTTCAAGATCCCTTATCTCGCCGCCGTTGGGTGCATCGCCACGGTGAAGGTTGACAAGTGCGGTGTCACTACCGTGGACCTCCAACGTGTCGGGTACAAAGACGAACCATTCGTACTCGCCAATCAAGTTGTTCAAGATTTCTATGTAACCGACCCGGCAAATAAGAAACGACATGTAGTTCTTCATGGAAAAAGGAGAATTGTCGGAGTTTTCTAGGGTTAGTCGCTCTAGCCAGATCCCGATCGAGCCCATCGGCCCCCGTCGCCGCCGCCGTGCCTCCGACCCCGCCGCCGCCGGAACCCCGTCGCCGCCGTCCTTTCGCTGTCGTCGCCGTCCTCCTCCTCGGCCCGTCGGCGCCGCCATCCTTTCGCCGCCGCCGTCCTCCTCCTCGGCCCCGTCGGCGCCGCCGTCCCTCCGACCCGTCGCCGCCGCGAACCCCGTCGCCGTCCACCTCCTCGGCTGCCCTCGCTACTTCTACTCCCTTCTGTTGAATCCATTCCCCATCTCCGTTCTCGCTCACTTCATCGCTTATTTTTTGATCGTGAATGTGGTTGATGGCTCACTGTGATGTACTGAAGGACATAGATTGCCTGTGGGATCGATTGTTGCTCTATGATGATTAAAATCTTATGCTAAGATTGGAGGATTTAATCTTTGAGCTCTAATTACTGTCACTTGTTGTCTTTTGATTCATGCTCATATCATGCAACTATTGTTAATCGTGAGCTTTGAAGAATATATTATCTGTCACTTGTTGTCTTTTAATTACTGTCACTTGTTGTCTTTTAATTACTGTCACTTGTGTCTTTTGATTCTGTCTGTTGGCCGAATGCACACATGTGAATGATATCTAATTTGAAAGTGAAAAGGTTAAGAGCTCAAAGATTGAATTCAGTTTTGTTATAACCAATCAATGAAAAGTATATGATTGAGTAGCGGGACGGCCAAGATTAATCTTGTGTAACCCTACAATCTGAGAGCACAAATAATCAATTAATTCTTGAGCTTATTGCTAGTTTTAATTGATACATGCCTTTATACTTGACATACATATCTTGTCGAATATGTGCTATATCTTGAATGATTTGTTCAGTTCATATGATTACATTTTCATTATGATTTGTATATATGGATTGATGTCATTGGTGTGCTTATATAATTATAGAGGAATTATATTTATGCTTATATCGCAAATTTTTTATTCTAATAGACCCACAAATTGTCGAATAGCAACATGTCATCCGCGCATTCTTCAACATCATCGCCGGAGGCGTCCGCTCCAAAATCAAGACGCCAAGGAAGAGGGCTATCAAAGAAGCCTGAGGGCCGATTTACCATCACACAAGTCGATGTATCTGGGGTCCCTATCTTTCCTCCCAAAGCAGTAAGCGTATGGAGAAGAACGATCGGAATAGTTGCATGACAACGAATTAAAATCACATTCGATTCGTGGAAGAGCGTGCCTACGACTCAGAAACGTGAGCTGGTGACAGAAATTTTGGCATCGTTCGAGATCCCAGAAGAACACCAAGACGCCGTGCAACGACAAGCCTTGCTAGGGGCATGCAAAGCATGGAAGAACTTCAAGAGCACGCTTGTCAAGGACTACGTGGAGAAGGACGAAACGCTCTTTCAAAAATACCCATTCCTGGAACCACAATGGGAAGAGTTCAAGGCGATGAAGACAACCGAAGAGTTCAAAAGTACAAGTGCGGCGCACAAGGCCCTCCGTGCAAAAACACACACCCCACGGACTTGGCACGGTGGGTATGCGGGTAAAATCCCGCAGGGAGGAGGGAGGACGAACAGTACCACAGCGGACATCGCCCGCCATTTGCCAATATCCGGATGACCGCGCTCGAAATTGGATTAGAGCAAGGTCATCTACAACGACATCGGGATGTCTCCTTCAAACCCTGCGCACCGCAAGTGTCTCGGTAGCTTGGTAAGATATCGATCGAACTACGTAGCTTGTAATTACTCCACAACTTGCAGTGAAATGACATGTCGTGCTCTTGCAGGAAGCGTTGATTGTTGAATCTTCCCAGGGGTCATTCCATGGAACAAGGGAGAAAGATATACTCTCCGCGGCCCTGGGAAACAAGGAGCACCTGGGTCGTACGAGAGGCCTTGGGCTTTACGTTCCATGGAAACATGGTTTCGAAGATGACTCCGAAATGTATCGGCGTCATAAGAGAAACAAAGCCGAGCGTGACGCACGGCTTCGAGAAGAGCTCAAGGCTACTCTAAGAGAGGAGATAATGGGTGATCTGGCTGATAAAATCAGAGATGAGGTGCGGAAACAGACGGAAAATCAGCAGGCCGCCCCCGCTCCTATGCTAGCTAGCCCGCACAACCATCCGAGTAGTTGCGCGTCCAATCCGACGCAAACCGAGGCCGATTTTCTGTGGACGACATCCGGTAATAATTATTATCTCTCGAGTGCTTGCTCCATTGATAGGCCTATTCGATGAGCTAATTACGTATCGTTATGTAGGAGCCTCTGGTGCGGGCTCCAAGTGAGATATGCCTCCGTTCCTTGTACGCCGCTTGGGGCCCCATATCGATCCGTATCGGGGCCGGGGTGCACGGTCAAGCTTTAGCGCCAGCTTGCGAAAGTTCATGTGGATGGTGTGCATGTTAATTTTGAGGTCGTCCGCTATCAAGCCGCCCACCGACGAGATCGTGGCTCTAGGGCGGCCATTGGAACATTCATCCAAAGGCCTAAAAGCGACATCTCCACGAGGCTTCTTCACCGGTGGCGGACCGGATCTCTGACACCGGTGCCATCTCCACCGCAAGACTTGTCTCCACCACCGCTAGCTGCACCGGTGCTATCTCCACAGTGCTCTTCTCGCCAGAGCAACTTGCCCGCTGCTACCTTTAAAGTCGACTCACCGTAAAGTCGACCCACACCGAGGCGATGGGCGACAAGGGCGCAAGGGCAAAGCACGAAGACCAATGATGATATTGGCCCGTACCTGCCATTGGCCCGTAAATTCATGCTTGGCGAGCCGTTGCTCGAGAAAAGGGCCTCCAACACCTACCAATTAGTTGCCAGCAATTGCACAAGTGGTACATGGAACAGTCCAATAAGCCAGAGGGCGAACAGAGATCGGTATCATCGTCAAATTCGCGTTGGAGCATTTCCATCACGATTTTCAAGGCGGTGTCTTCGTGGTCGCCGAGGACTTATTCGATCTTTTCACGCTCAACGCTCTCGACGTCTCACTCATTCGATCTTTGGACGCTGTAAGTGTGCACAATCACAGTCTCCGTTCATGTCATACCGATAAATGCCATATATAATTTGTTGCTTTCGTGTGTGTATATGTAGACACGTGCGGACTAAAACTAGAACATCCCAGTCATCATCGGTTGGTTTCTTGGACTCACACATGGTCGCCAAGTATACTATCGACGAGGATATGTCCGTCGTCGAGAGGTACATTGCATCAGGGCTGCGGGCTCAACACAATAAGGATTATATACTTATGCCCTACAATCAAAACTTTCATTGGATTTTAATAGTCATTGTACCAAAATGGAACAAGGTATATTACCTTGATTCCTTAAGTAAGAATAAAATGGACTTCACAGTTGTCGCCCAAGTAATCGATAGGTAAGTTTATTTTCTCGATACATACCTATATTGTACTCTTTCTTTCATTCCGAATGACTAAGGTTAACTTTTTTGAATCACGTAGGGCGTTCGCGATGTACGTTGAAATGGGGGGTGTCTCGAAGCAAGGGGCCAAAGGCCTGAGACATACTCGAGATTTTAAGGTATTCGCTATTACACATTAATTAATCCTATGCAGCAGTTCGTATTAATGCCTCTTGAATTATTGCTCATTCTATTTTTGCAGTGCCACCGGCAGACCGGGGCAACACATGTGGATTCTATGTTTGCCACCATATGGACCTACTCCTCGATTCCTCGAGGATCACCAATTCCAAGGTTTATCAATCTTTCCATATTTACTTCATACTTATCACGTTACATATATACCTACATTGATATCCCTATCCACAGTGCGTACATCCCGTCAACCGCATTGGAACAGCCGATATTTCACGAATTCGAGGAGAGTTGGCGTACTTTTGGTGGCTCAAGTCATAAAGTCGGAAGACGCCCACTGCACCATGAATTTTTATTGCATTGTAATGCAGTGTAATGGATATTTTATTTCAATTCAATTGATTCATTTGCGAAGTGCATACTTTATGTTTGTGAATGAAATGTGATGTGTATTGGATGTTTATGGATGCCTTATATACTTGTTCATCTGCTTGTTTCAGAGGGCATGGCTAGCATTTCCTGAGGCTAGCCAATAAATAGGAATACATTTAGGGGTAGAAGGAATATCACAGTGCAGTGATACACGATAATCCCGCACGGTTTTAATTAAAACCGTGCGTGATTATCATACCACGACGGTTTTAACTAAAACCGTCGTGATATGGTGATAATCTCGAGCGGTTTTAGTTAAAACCGCTCGATTATCGAGCATCCTGACGGTTTTACTTAACAACCGTCTGTGATTATCACCATATCACAGACGGTTTTTAACTAAAAACCGTCTGTGATTTTGAGCTATCACGACGGTTGAAATACCGTGCGTGATGACCTCGATATCATCGACCCATAAATTCAGACGGTTCGCAAAACCGTCTGTGATGATGTTTTCGAACCGTCTGTGATGACCTTTCCTGTAGTAGTGGTAGTAAGTAACAAGTTAGAAAATATTTGCAACCACAAATTAAACAACAAATGCAATTTATACAACACAGTACCATTCTTTGAAGCTACATGCATTATTGTATCCAGGGAAAAATCCAGCTGTTAAGAAAACCCAGGGGTTACGAGATTTTCCGTAACGTCAATCTAGCTGTTAAGAAAACCCAGGGTTACGAGATTTTCCGTAACGTCCGGTAACCAGAAAACTCAGAAAAAAGGGTCAAATTTTTGAAAGCAAATTTTGAATTCGAATTCTGTAAACCTGCCAAAATTTTGGTAACAGGCTGTAACCAGCCAAAAGTTGCAGCAACCAGGTTGAATTCAAATTCCGGTAATCATAAGTCGTCGAGAAATTGGTAACCGGCTAGGTTTTTTTCACTGATTGTATACACCCTACTAGGGTTTTCAATACCGGTCCATTTTTTTTTTACCGGAGAGTGCCGATACAAGAGAAAATCCTGATAATCAGAAATTTTCGGCCCAAAAAATTCTAACAAAATTTGAATTTTAAACAAATTTCGGCTGATAATCGGTGAAAATCGGCCGAAAATCGGTTCAAAATATCGGCCAAAAATTTTGAAACCCAATTTTGGCAAAATTCTATATTTGATAAAATTCTTGCAAAATAATTTTTTTTGGAACCAGTTTGCAATTGTATCGGTTGGGAGGGGGGACCAGTATAGCCGATAAAAACCCACCCTACATAGAAAGCTTCTGTCAATTCTCCTCGACAGAGCTGTAATCATTTTGTGGCTTTATAATAGACCTTCTCGTAAGAAAAGCAAAACAGAAGTGTGTGTATATATACTCCATATATACACCACCATAAAAACACAACGAAAGTTACATACAAAAAGAAACACAAAGACAAAAAAAGAACTACATGTATATAAGGGCAAAATTACAAAACTGATGATTTTAATTACCACAATCAAAAGATGTGTCTAGACATTATCTGGATGTTTTCTTCCTAATAATCATCCAGATTTGAGACTGTTGGATTAGAGATCTAGTGGCCCTTATTTTTTGGAGGGGTGGGAGATTTTTTTTTAGAGGTGGAGAAGAATTCATGATCGTTGGATTAAAAGTCATAAATCTAGATGATAGTTAAGAAAAAAATATTCGAGTGGTGTTTATCAATACCCTCAAAAGAATCACCATTCACCAATCTTCACTTCTCCACATGCATATCTCACCGCCCAGAAAGATCCCATTTCCACCATAATTTTTAATGCTCTTATTCTTGCCTTGCGTTGTTCCATCTCTCCACGAAGCAGCTCACTCTTTGGAGTGCAACATCCAATGTTTCCAAGCTCATGTTGGCAAAGCACACCCTGAACCACCCGGGCTCCGAGCAATGGCACGATGACCCCGGCGAGATGTTGAGCTTCGCCTCAGCGAGCACCCGGTGCCACAGCCTCAGCTCGCCGCCGGCCGTCACCTCGTCGAGCAGCCGGCGCATGTCCACCCACACGAACAGCCCGGCGTTGCCGTCCAGGCACGCAATGCCCGCGCGACCGAGACCAGCCACGACTTGCTCGTAACGCTCCCGGAGGCGGTCCCGGTTCGCACGGACGTACGCCGCGGCGAACGTCACGTCCGAGAGCATCGCGGCGAGCGTCCGCTGCGTCTGGGACGAGACTAGCGTGAAGCTGGACATGCGCCGGGCGGCGGCCACCACGGCGTCGTTGTACGAGTACACCACACCGATGCGGAACCCCGGGAGTCCGAGGTCCTTGGAGAGGCTGTACACGATGTGGACGCGCCCGGTGACGCCGCCGTCGCCACGGCGGCCGCGCTCCTCAACGACCTCCGCCACGCTCACGAGTTCCGGCGTGGCGAAGACCGAGCCAGAGTATATCTCGTCGGAGATGAGGTGGATGTCGTTGCGCGCCACGAAGTCGAGGATGTCCTCGAGGACGGCCCTCTCGACCGTCCTGCCGAGCGGGTTCGACGGGTTCGTAATGAGGACACCGCGGACGCGCGTACCGGCCGCTACTGCCTCCTCGTAGGCGGCCTGGATCGCGCCGGCGGTGACCTGGAACCCGGTGGCGCTGTCACAGCGCACCGGGACAATTTTCACGCCGGTTCTCCACCTCAGGTCCCTGTCAAACCTGCAAGAAAACGGCACAAGTGACAGGTCAAAAGAAACAGAACTAGCAAGCTGCAACCAGGCAATGGAACAGTGTTCACAACTTCAATTACCCTGGGTAATAGGGGGTAGGGACGAGAAGGGCGTCGCCGGGATTGGCCAGGATGAACGTCATGAGCTCGTTGGCAGCTGTCGCGCCGGCGGTCAGCACGATGCGGTCCGGGTCAAACCTGGCTTTGCCTCCCCTTATCTCCTCCATGAAACTCGCCATTGCCTATCACAATCACAAGTGACACAACCAAGGACATCATCCGTCAGTAACCATCGGGGGAGCAGAGCACACGATCGATTTCATGGCTTTGGTCTTTAACTACCTTCCTGAAGGATTTCATGCCATGGTAGTCCTGGAACAAGGCGTTCTCTCTGAACCCAGCGCCGCAGTCGGACGCCTCCGGGTGCTCCCTGAGGTACTTTTCCAAGAGATCAAACGACACCTAAATCAAGAATCAACAAACCATGGTCAATTTAGCTTCCCGATGCGTATGATCTTGCATTTTGCAGTGAACTAGAATTCAGAACACGATTAACAAGTCTACCTGGTTCTCTGCGAGGCCCATCTGGATGACACCTGAAGGGTTGGTGATGGGGTCGTAGGGGTCCTCATCGTAAGCTCTCCACCCTGCGAAGTAGGGGGAGTCCTCGCCGTGCGCCGCCGATGTCGCGATCTTTGACAGAGGGGGCCCGAGGGAGGCAAGCAGCTTGCCACCCATGGGGGTTTGTGAGCACTGATCAGAGTGGATTGTGAACTGAGAACTGAAGCTCTCCAAGAAAGTTGCAGGTTTGCAACACCAATTGGACAATGCAGACACAAGGGCTGGCAGGCAAGCTCTCTACGATTGATTAGTATATATACACATATGTGTATATGTATGTTGTGTGTGAAAATGTCAACAGGGTTGGGGAGTTCATGAGTTGAAGAATTGCGTTTTCAAATGATAAAAAAATAATGGAGGGGCAGTTTTGTTCTGGACTTCTGGGGTGTGTCAATGATTGGCGCTATCCTGTGTATTTTCTTTTCCTTTTGTTTTAAGAGAGAAAGGGAGTCTCTTATGTACAGCTGTTTACCCTTGCTTCATACTGCAGATGTGTCAATGTATCATAGTTATCTTTAATTTTCAGTGTTTTCTTTTTTTGCTTTGTTTAACGTGTTTATAGGTTATATGGTTGTGACTGATCGATTGACCTTGTTGGGGACTTCACCTTGGTTGTTTGGTTACCCGCATATGAAGTCATGTATGTTGAGATCAGATATTGTTTGCTTGCATGCACGAGTGATACGTGTAAATAAAGTAGAGGTGGAAAAAAAATTTCAAAGCTACTAATCTCTCTATTCCACTTTAGTTATCATTATTCTAGCTTAATAGTCATTAATCCACACTAAAACACCAAATATGCCTTAATTAGGGCACTCCCAATGGATACTAGTCAACAATGTCCGTAGCATTAATTAATATGTCAACTAGGATTTTTACTGAGGTAGAGAGGAAATTAAAGAGAGAGAGGGAAGCAGTGTCTCATGCAAGACACTACTTTGGAACACAATCCAACGCACTATTTGTGGGCCCTATAGCATTAACATTTGTACCTGCTCCACTCTGGCCTACCACACCACTGCACGTTGTCTCGTCGTACAAGGCTCCACTCTAGCCCGTCGCGTTGGTGATGGGAGGCAAAGGGGGCTTGGATCCAGCTAGCGCCGGTGAGGGAGGGGAGAGGATCGCTTGGATCCGACCGATGCCAATGAGGGAGAGAGAGAGAGGAGCACTCGGATCCAGCAGGCGCTGTTGAGGGAGAGGGAGAGGGGGGCTCAGATTTAGCTAGCACCGATGAGGGAGAGACAGCAGGGCTCGGATCCAGCCGACGCCGGGTGACAGAGGGAGAGGAGTGCTCGGATCTGACTAGCACCGGTGAGGGAGAGGGAGAGGGGGCTCAGATCCGATGCCTGTGAGGGAGAGCATGAGGGAGAGGGGGTGAGGTGGGTGAATTTATTGCTTGGGTCTAGGGATAGATACTACTCCCTCCGTCTACAAATGTAGGTCATTTTTTTTACGGTTTGAAATGTAAAACTTTGACTATAATTTATTATCATAATATAATAGCAAAAAAATTAAAAAATATATACTTTGGAAGAATTTTGCAAGACATCTAATGGTATTATTTTCATATGGTCATCAATCTATATACTTTGATACATATTAATGGTTAAAACTTAACAAGGTCTACATTTATGGACAGAGGAAGTACCCACTAAAAGAGTTATGTCTTCGGCTATTTTCATGTGATGTGAAAGATATAGACATTGCTGGGAATGCCCTTAATCATCTAACCGTGTTATTAATTACGAGAGCCTATAGCTTACTCGCATGTTCATTTTGAGCTTCCCACACGGCTTGTCCAAAAGTCCAAACAGCCACTTCTGCATCCCGTGTGACCTGACTCGTATAGGCCGGGAAATCAATCAACATCTCCACAAAAGATGCCGTATTGTGTTGTATGACTATCTCTGGTTGCAACTTTTGCAGGCCAACCAATCATATACCCGAATTAACAGGAGAATAATATGTTGCTTTTGGCAAGGCCAAGAGTGCACAAATGGCTAGAACCGGACGATAGTTTTCTCACAATATTGAATGCTGAAGTCATACGTACTCTTACCGTGTTGTATAGACCATGAAAATCCTAAAAATATTTATTAGACTTCAAGGCGATAACTAGATTACATAAAAAAAAAAGGCAAATTAAACCTGGAATTTCCTTGTGGCTATTCTTTGCTAGTCTTTGGTGAGAAAAGAAACTGAAAAGATTAAGCCAGCGGTGTGCTGACTAGGGGTGCAAACGGATCGGATTCAGACGGATATTATTGTTACCATATCCTAACCCATATTTTTTCTCCGGATTCGGTACCAATCAGATTCGGTACCAATCGTATTCGGTACCAATCGGATTCGGTGTCGGATCGGTCGGGATTAACCCGAGCCGTTTGCATCCCTACCTGTTTGTAAGGAATGCATGCAGTGCAATAAATGGAGTAGGAGGACGTACTGTCAAGAACTTGATGTTACTACTTAATAGCTGATGTGGAAGATTTTATTTTACCATTGCAAAATAAAATGAAACGTCAAATAGTAGCACTAACCTGAAATCAAACTTGAAGACGTATCGGATTCGGACGGATATTGCTGTTACCATATCCTAACCCATATTTTTTCTCCGGATTCGGTACCAATCGGATTCAGTACCAATCGGATTCGGTGCCAGATCGATCGGGATTAACCCGATCCATTTGCACCCCTAGTGCTGACAATGTTGGATGTCTGCACTTACTACGACATGGTATGAACAGTAGCAGGTTGCTATATGACCTACGTATATTTCCACTAGTAATCAGCAGCTAGCTACTAGCTAGGATATATATCATGTGCCTAAGTACTAGAGTATATATAGCTTGGTCTTTCCAACTGAGGCACCAGCCATCTCCAAATTTACAAAGCTTTCGTGACAAAACTCACACTGGCAAGGCTGACTTTTTTATTGTGTACTGCGCCGCATGATCCGTGCACGCATGCGAGAACTGGGGCCGTGTTAGGTTGGAACAACCCCTGTTAAAATGCAAACTTTGCGAACTCACGATCACAGCTGTGTTCCATCGTCGTGTAACAGGCCTACATATATCTACTAGTTCCATGGAACATAATAATATGCTAAACATACGTGAGACCCCCGGCTTATGATAAGTATTTGATCTTATTATATAAATATTATCAAAATTTTAGTTTAATTTTGGAAGTTTGTAATTTTTAAAGTTGCTGTTGAGTTTTAACTAGTCTAACAATAAAGGTCTGACCGGCGGCTATAGAGCGGTAAGTCTATATGCCTTTTGGAAAATTAACACCAAACACTTGTATAGGTGTGTGTTGAGGATGTCTTTGCACTATGTGTCATTCAATTTGGAGTTCCAAGATGAGACTAGATAGAGTTAACTGAAATTCTAGAGAAGGTGTTTTCTAGCGTTTTTAAGCGGTCAGACCAGCCAAATCATGGTGGTCATACCGCTCACAGTCTAACCAGCATGGTTCCGGTAGTCTGACCTACCAGGTAATAATAGTCAGACCGGCTTTTGGCGAATCGGTGCTGAAATTATGTATTTTTGCTTGAGGTTTAGTTCTAGGGTTAGGATCAGAATATGAGTATGGTTGAGTATGTGCACATACTGGTGTTTTATGAGGTGTGTTGCATGATGTATTATTTTGACTAACGTGAGTCAAGTGTATGGAACATATGCTCAACATGATTGCTTGGTCTTTAGATGTGCATGTGGCTTGGAGGACGTTAATGGTCAACAGTAATGATCGTGTAAGTTAAGGTGAGGCAACGTGGTTCAAGAGGGAAGCATAGTGAAGACAAAGATTGTAAAAAAAATGAGTTGATGCATGTGATGCACTAAGTGATGAGACTAATACATATAGAGACAATTTGAAAGAGTTCGAATGTGTAAAGACGTCACAACATGGAGCATGGAGAGTGCGAATTTCCTCCAACCTTACAACGCTTTGTTTGGCTCTAGTTATAAATTTGCAGAGCATGGAAAGTGCAAACTGGAATGCTCTAGTATCATGCATCCGTTCTTGCTGACAGCATTTCCTCCGACCCCTAGCTAGTTAGGTAGAATCAAATCACGCTTGACATGCGTTAGGTGTGTGCATGAGCTTAACTTTTAGATCCCTAACTAGCTTTGGTACAAGAATCAAATCCTAACAAAAGTTTATGGATTACAATCTCATTGGTTTTATAATACGAGAGATTTGTTAGGTCTCCATAAAGTTCCAAACAAGTTGGAGCGAGCCCATGTGTTAAATATCAAAACGAGATCGGTAGAAAGATCCACGGGAGGAAAAATTGAGACACTCCAAGACAAACATCAACTATTAAGGATGGAAAACAAAATGAGTCACTTTGGTCAGTTAGGTATTCAAGCCCGACAAAGGTTATTCCCATCCGAAGAGACGATCACATGTGTAGATGTGTTATAGTGGGGCATATCTAGTGGATAACTACTAATTAATTGTAATTATGCATGCAAACCATTTTTGATTGGGCACAAGTCCACATGAGAATTTTCAGAAAAAATGATGATGTAGTCTATGGAGTGTTGTGGCACCCTTTAAAATTTCAACTTAAACTTAAAGAGTATTTAGGAGAAATAAAAATAAATAAATAAATTTAAAGTGACTAGTATTTCTTTCCTTTTCCTATTGATTTATCATTAATTAGAATTTTCTAATATTTATTACTTTGCACATAGGTGGAATCAGAACTAAAAATTTTATACATATATAGAGTAAACTGAGAAGTACATCAGAATTTTTCATGTTGATATTTAAACCAAAGAACACAGAAAAGGTGAATAAGAATTTAAGTCATGTAATTTGTTGAGCATTTTGAGCTAGTGAATAACAAACAAAGAACACAGAAAAGGTGTGGTAGTTAGTACCATAATCTCGTGTCTCAGTTTGTTTTTGTTCATCTCGGTTATTAGCTCTATCTTCTCGTTCCCATCTCTGGCGAGCCATCCATGGTGTTTGCGTGTGTTAGTCCACTGTGAAAGTGTGTGCTGGAGAAAGGTTATTTCCTACATTTGGTATCAGAGCCTAGGTGATTATCCGGACGCAGATTGAGAAGAAAAGTAGGGCTTCAACTCTCTCCATTCTCTTGGTTCTGGCGTGTCCGCAGCAGAGCTTGAGTTCTCTCCAATACTAATCCCTACATTTGGGGATCAGAGGTTGTGTTCGTGTACACCTTGATCCATGTCGTGTCTGAGCTCGCTGAGAAACATCACCGGTGACGGGGTGTTCTAAAGATTGGTGATGGGAGCGTGCCGAAGGCGTCGGTGCACGAGGGCGTAGTATCTCCCTCCCATATCCCATGCTCACGAGAAGCAACTACACGACTTGGGATGTGAAGATGAAGGTGTTCATGTGCGCTCAGGGCATGTGGAACGCAATCGTGGATGAGGTGGTGAACGAGAGGCAATATCAAATGGCGCTCGTGGCAATCTTCCTCGCGGTGCCGGAAGATATGCTGCTGCTCCTAGTGGAGAAGGAGACAACAAACGAGGCCTGAAACACCCTGAAGACAACAATGCATCTCGGTGCCGATTGTGTCAAGGAGGCATGTGTACAAAACCTCAAAAATGAGTTTGAAAACTTGTGTATGAGGGACACCGAATAGATTAATGATTTTGCGATGAGGTTGACGACAATCGTCAGTAAGGTACGAGGTCTAGCGAAGAGATCTAAGAGGTCTACGTCATGCAGAAGTTTCTTCCTGTTGTGCCCAAGAAATTCTCCCCCGTCGTCACCACAATTGAGCAACGCGGCGACATAATAAACATGTCGATCGAAGAGCTAATCAAACACTTGAAGATGCATGAAGAGGGAGAGCATAGCTACGGCAACAACGACAAAGACAAAGAGCACTTGCTCCTGACGTGCGCAGAGTGGGAGGCTCGATCGACAAAGCATGAAGGTGAAGGCTCCTCAAGTGGTTCTGATGGTGGCGGTGGCCATCGATACCGAAGAGGTGACAAGGTGTAAGTAAGGTGTTTTAATTGTAAGATTATTGTCACTTTTTTCAAAATGTTGCAAGCCTGGCAAGAAGGAGAAAGCGGAGGAGCATCTCATCATGGCGCATGCTGAGACGAACCGGCACTGTTGCAGATGTAACAAGCTTAAGGGGGTAATTGTTGGGTTAATCTTGTTGCATGTGTGTATTGTAGGAGTGTGTGTGTCAAGTACTCGTATGTAAGAATCCGTGTAGGAGTTGTGAAGGCATGGTCGAAACTACATTCGAAAGTGTGATCGAGGCTGCAGTCTAAGGCATGGTCGAAGCTGCAGTCGAAGGCGTGGTCGAAGCTGCAGTCGAAGGTGTGGTCAAAGTGACCGTGGTCAAAGTGGCCATCGTCGAAGTGACCATGGTTGAAGAGTTAGTCATAGTGGTCGTAGCCGCGCGTCCTGTAGATGTCATACTAGAAGGAGTATTGTCGACGTCATACTTGGAGGAGTATTGTAGCAGTCGTAAGAGTACTATAGAGTCATAGTCATATGATCACTGTAGCAATCATAGCTGTCATGGTCATATGAACACTATAGCAGTCATAGCTGTCATGGTCGTGTGATCTCTGTAGCATATGTAGTTGTCATGGTTGTGTAACCTCTGTAGTAGTCATAGCTATCATGGTCGTGTGATCACTTTAGCAGTCGAAGGGCTACTGGAGCGGTCAGTGCTCCGAAGACCTGTGTTGTCAAAGTGCCACGTTTAAAGAACTCGAAGCCTATGTGTGTGGTCGTAAGCATCTGAGTTGGTCTCAGCGAGGTCGAGTCTAGCGGGTAGTGTGTAGTGTGCGCGAGTCATAGGGAGTGTGGCCAATAAAACCAGATCACAGTGTCGTGGGTGAGTGGCTTACATGTGTGGTCGGTTTGTATCTATTTAAGTCATGTAATTCATTGAGAATTTTGAGCTAGTGAATAATAGGCAGAGAACATAGAAAATGTACGAGCGTTAGCACCATAATCTCGTGCCTCGGTTTCTTTGTGTTCAGCTCAGTTATTAGCTCCATCTTCTCGTTCCCATCTCCGGTGATCCATCCACTGTGTTTTGTGTGCGTTAGTCCACTATGAAAGTGTGTGTTGGAGAGAGGCTATTTCCTACAACTCTGTTTCATCTCTGAGTGGGGTGTTGTTCCTGTCTCCAAGCAGGTTACTATTCCAGTTTCTGAATAGGTCTCTGTTTTCATTGTCGACTAGAACTCTGTTCCTTCTCCTCCACACAGTAATTTCGTCAAGAACGATCTGTAACTTCTCCTCTATATAATAATTCCATCAATTGTGCGTTCGTGGTTTTTCCCCATAAGGGTTTTTCACGTTAAATCTTTATCTCATTCTCCTAATTATTCTTTATTGTTTTTATATCTCGTCGTGCATTTTATAATAAGTGGTATCAGAGTGCTTGCTTTGTACGTAACAAATATGCTAGGGAAAAAAGTCACTATGCAAGCTATTCCAATCTTAATTTGTAATTAGAAAACTCAAAACTGCAGTGCGCTCTTAGTATGTTAGGTGTGCGCATACGCTTTACTTTTAGATCCCTATCTAGCTTGGCTACAAGAATCAAATCCTAACAAAAGTTTATGGATTACAATCTCATTGGTTTTATAATACGAGAGATTGGTTAGGTCTCCATAAAGTTCCAAACAAGTTGGAGCGAGCCCATGTGTTAAATATCAAAACGAGATCGGTAGAAAGATCCACTGGAGGATATGTTGAGACACTCATGACACACATCAACTATTCAAGATGGAAATCAAAATGAGTCACTTTGGTCAGTTAGGTATTCAAGCCCGACAAAGGTTATTCACATCCGAAGACACGATCACATGTGTAGATGTGTTATAGGGGGGCATATCTAGTGGATAACTACTAATTAATTGTAATTATGCATACAAACCATTTTGGTTTTGGTACAAGTCCACATGAGAAGTTTAAAAAAACGATGATGTAGTAGTCTACGGAGTGTTGTGGCACACTTTAAAATTTCCACTTAAACTTAAACAGCATTTAGGTGAAATAAAAAAGAATTAAAATATATTTAAAGTGAATAGAATTTTTCCTTTCCGTATTGATTTTTCATTAATCAGAAAATTTTAATTATCGCAGACGGTTTGTGGGTTGTCTGTGATAAATACATCACAGGCGGTTTATAACTAAAACCGTCTGTGAAGAACACTATCACGAGCGGTTCTAGCTACCAACCGTCGTGATACTCACATCACGCACGGTTGGTAGCTAGAACCGTCAGGACATGTGAGTATCACAGACGGTTGGTATATAGAACCGTCTGGGATACTTCCCCATCATAGACGGTTCCTGATTCGAGCCGTCTGTGATAATTCTTCACAGACGGTTTATACCACAAAACCGTCTATGATAGTTCATGCTATACCTAAATTTTTTCTATTTTTCGATTAGCCTCAGGAAATGTTCACTACATCATTTGAAAACAAGCAAATACAGCTACACATTCTATTTCCATTAAGATTAAATCTACCATTACAACATTACAAGATATCGATTAGATTACCCATAGCACTGCATACACAAGAGAACATTTACAATTTTACAATGATAATCTCTACGGTTACAAATTCAGAAAAATACTTACACTACAAAAAAACTTTAGGCTAATGCAAGCTAGACTTACACGTCATTCATTAAACTACAATCTAGAACAAATGGTGCGGGAAAATTTTCAAGTAGCAGAAACAAAAAGACAACGAACATCATTTTTAGCTTCTATGACAAAATCAACAGCTTCTATGCCAACAACTTAGAATAGTACAGATTTGCCATTGCCTTCTTCCTTTCCATCTTGCTTCAAGCGAAATTTCAGTGGCTATTGGAGTAATACTGGTGGTATTGGTTCTTCGAGTAGGGAGATGGGGTTAATAAGGGGTGAGAGGTGGGGAAAAGAACGATGTCTGCCGTTCGATGCGGAGAGAATGGACGGGTGAGATCGGGATCTTGAGGGATATGCCGCGGATCGGTGACATGGCGGGACATCACAGACGGTTCGGATTACAAACCGTCTATAATAAAGACATCACAGATGGTTCATAACAAAAACAATCAGTGATAATAGCGTCACAAAGATAATATATCGGTACAATAAAAATAGCTAGTCACAAAAGATAAAATAGTAAAATTTTATATAGCTTATATATACTCGTTTGAAATGTTTCGACAAGATCTACAACTTTGAAGTTGAGGCGAAACCCAAATTTCGAAGGGAAGATAAAATTTTTTGGCAAAAATAAAAACTTAAAACACAAATTTGGGGGCTAAAGATGGTCGATTTTGAGGGTCTTAGAGAGCGACTGGCTAGATCCGGTCATCTTTTTTGAATCCAGCTCATCGTTAGCTTTACAACGAGTACAAGAACGTCGAAAACAGACACCGTATGCAAAAGTTATGCCCGTTTTACTAAAGATGTCTTAAAATTGAATCCTACTCGGACTCAGACGAGAGATTATGAAATTTTGGGGGATTATGAGGCGGGAAACATATCACAGATGATTTTTAATACAAACTGTCTATGACGTATCACAGATGATTTAAATAAAAAACCGTCTGTGATGTCTGCCATTATCACAGATGGTTCTTGATAACAACCGTCTGTGATGTCTTGTATTATCACAGACGGTTCGTATAAATAACCGTCTATAAAAATACCACAGATGGTTATTCGTGTAAACCGTATGTGATACTTACAGCATAGACGGTTCCTAGAAATCGTCTATGATGTAAGCATCTAATTTAACCTCTTTTGTAGTAGTGAAAATCAACATGCAAGTTATTCCAAATCTTAATTTGTAATTAGAAAACGCAAAAGTGCAGTGCGCTCTTACCATGGATGGCACAGCATGCAAAATGAGGTGTCTGAAATTCAAGAAAACATAGGGTTCCTTATCCGTAAACTTTCCAAAAAGAATACACAAGTTTATGTTTCTTTAAGGGTGAACAACCCAGAGGTGACGGGCCAAATCCTATTAAATTAACAAATGACCCACCTAATAATGCATTTTTTACTAAATGCCAAACTCTAGTATATATTTTAGTCTGCTTGGACTAGCCATCAGTTGGCAAAACACGAGTATTGCTGTGTACGCAAATTTTCAGATATATATTGTATTGTATTCGCACCAAGGGAGTCAATCCAGGCAAGCTTCTCTAGTAATCAAGGAATGTATGTATGTACTTCCTTTTTAGAAGCAAATCAAGAATGCGTCTGAAAAGAAGGAAGCAAGGGAAGAATGTGCTTAATTAATTTGGAAGTCTCCACTTCCTAATTAACTTGTATATAGTATAGCCTAAAGAGGGAGGCCGCGTGTTGTTGTGCCATCCTATCAGCCACTGATTTTGTTTAGTTCTTACTTAGCTCGTTGCCAACCAGAATCCGCGTCTTCTCGAGTTGGCAACATGTAATATATATTTTGCATCTATATACAACGTTTATCTCTTTAGC
Organism: Bonia amplexicaulis; assembly: GCA_036346245.1. Taxonomy (NCBI): domain Eukaryota; kingdom Viridiplantae; phylum Streptophyta; class Magnoliopsida; order Poales; family Poaceae; genus Bonia; species Bonia amplexicaulis. The sequence goes on along the minus strand of CM070747.1, from coordinate 19,828,216 downwards.
CAAGCTATAGATAAAGTTGCCAAGCTAAAACTGAGTTGGAATTCATGAACTATATCTGCCCTATGTAGCTTGCATTCAGCTAGCTAGCTCCATTTATACAAGACTGGTAGAACTATATGCATGCATATATATGACAGAGTTAGTGAATAAAATTAATGGGAGTTTGAGTTTGTGTAGGACAGGACATGCAACAAAGAGGGCATGAATGATGCCTTAAAATTTTTTTCCAAGTATTCACTTATTCTTTGCTCTGATAGCTACAAAATTATGAAGATCAGAATAGGAACCCTACTCAAGACCCAGAGAATCAAGGAACTGAACCACTATGAAGAATTAGTAGGTGTGGTACTATCGTTGCTGTGCTTGCGGTACTACCGCGACCAGTCGAAAGCCAATGTGGTCATAATACAACTCGAGTGCTTGACGACCAGTGAGTGGTCGAAAACCAACATGATCAAAAACCAACGTGGTCGATGAACAATGAGTGGTTCGAAACCAACGTAGTCGATGACTAATGAGTGACCGAAAATCAACGTGATGGATGACCAGTGAACGGTCGAAAAACCAACGTGTGGTTGAAAAACTGAGTGGTCGAAACAATTCGAAATTGACCAGTGTGGTCAACGAGCAGTGAGTGGTTGAAAACCAACATGTTCGAGAGTCAGTAACTGCGGTACTACCACTACAGAACTTGCGGTACTACCGTTGCTACAACAATAACAAGGTTTTCAGCATGACCGCGAAATCACAATCTACGTAATTTTTTATTGAATGATCCGAAAGCCGTGAAACTTTGTACACATATTGCTTAGAATCTTAGGAGCCTATTCCATCTATGGATTGCAAAACCAAGTCAAAGTTGAGACCTTTTTGCGATTTGACTAAGCGCACACTAAAAGTGATCTAAAACCAAAATCGATGATCAAAAGTTGCTTGTGGGTAGAGGATAAACAAGATGCCTTTGAATATGTTTCCACATGTCACAGCAAGTAAAAACACCGAGGAAATCTGTCTAAAAACTTTTTGATCAAGAAAAGGTTGAGAAGAGAGAAAAAACCAACCAAACAAGAGCAAATCAATTAAATAGAGAGATAGACATGAAGATGATAAAAAATTGATGTATTGTCACTTGAAGAGGTATGTTTTACAGCTATTCCACCTTGGAGAACGAAGAGCACACTAGGGGCTCCACTCTCAAACCCTAACCCTAAAAGCAAGAGAGCACATAAGAGAGGGTTAGATAGTTAACCACACGTCTCCATCCCAACCCTTTTATAGATAAGCAACCAGCCACACCTAGCTCTTAGTGGATCCTATCCACTATCACAGTGGGGGAACCTGTTAACTCCACACACATGGGTTTTAACTCATACATGTTACTTATGTATGCTTTTCAAAGCGCATAAGCCCGTATCTGCTAAATCCTTAGTCTTGATCCGTCTTGATAAAACCAGCTCCACCTTAACCTAAACCACTCTCCCAAGCGCTACACATGTACCGCGGTTTTGATTTAAGGTGATTTCTGATATTTTTGTCAAACTATCAAAATACCCCTTGTTGTCCCGGTCTTCACCATCCTTTGCAAGCAGTTGTCATGCTTGCCACGTGTAGGGGTACACCACTAGCTTGCCACACGCTGTCAAGTCTCTCCCGTCCTGGTTCTACTGAACCATGGCTCACTTGGCCCGTCCAAGCTATATGGTGTCATCCCACCATTCGAATTCGCCTTCCATATTTCCCGCCTTTCCACACCTACGGTACTATCGATTTTCCAAACACTTCTAGAAAATAGCCTAGACAAAATACGATCATTGTAAAAATATTGTATCACTCTATAAAACTTATAATGATTCATTACATTATTTTAGATCTTCACACGCTGTCCTTCAGTTTGACCTGTATTTAATTTTCAGAGCACTTTTCGGTCAAGGAATATGTTTACTTGTTTCTGAAGAGTTATGTACACGGCTTATATAGCTAGCTAACTCATGTCGCATTGTCTGGAAAAAATATATAAATATTTGGGAAGAATTTAAGAACCGTTTCTTAGACTTGATACACCATCGGATGCGTTAGATTTGAGAACCCTTTTGAACACTAAAGTTTTGGAATTTTTTTTAGATCAAAAGTGACTTAGAATATCCTTCTTCCATGTGACTTAGGAGTGGTTAGCAATCACTGACACATGACTGGAAGTTAGAATATCTTTCTTCTCAGTTAATTTTCCATCTCAAAAAAAAAAAAACACCCCTTAGCATGTGAGAGGTTACCCGTGAGGCCTAGTTAATTAGGCCCATCTGTGTTACTGCTTTGTTTATTTAGCATTTATTGGGCCTGGGCCTAGTAATGAACTCTGTTTGGAGGTGGTCGGTTGGGGCATCCTCTAGCTACGGGTTAGGAAAGGTGAATCTATTTATCGTCCTTTTTTTTCTTCAAAGGACAAACTATTTTTTTAATTACAACGTAGACACATACGCATACACATCAACCGCACATGTACATACCCTGCGGAACCAAACAGAACAATTCAATAAGACATCTGGATAACTAACACCCCTTTAGTGCTACTTAAGGGTTCGTGGGAGGAGAATGAAAAGAGAAGAGGGACTCCAACAACCAGACAAGACAATCAAATCTTCCGATCAGTGAAAAGATTATAGAGATTAGGGCTAGTTACATCCCTTTGTAATCTCTTAACGAGAGTATCTTGTAATCAATTCATTGTAATAAAGATCATCCACATTCTCTTACTGAATCATGTCAAGGGATCCAACATCCTTTCACATATTTTTGTAAGATCGACGACTCGATCGTCGACAGTTGGCGCCGTCCATGGGAAGAAAGTATTGAGTCCTTGAAGTTTCTCACCAGCAAGCCTCATCCTCTCCTATTTTTGTCAATATCGCCCATGCGATCATGGCAGGAATCTGAGACAAGGAGAACTGGTTTGATCTGGCCAACCGTGCCGATCTCGACATGAACGTATGCATCCGTGCCATGGAACATGATGCTTCTTCATTGTCATCCTCCATCCTAGGATTGTTAGTCTTGAGACTAGCGAATTCGATCGGATGGAAGAAGATACGTCATCCCCTTCATTAGTGTGACCAGGGGAATTGGTCGTTTCGACCTTATCGGAATGCCCAACAACACGACAAGCCCTGCACTATCGGCTGGTAAATATGGAAATAAGAGTACAACACCACGATCCGAGGGTCAGAGTAATCTCAATGCAGCCATGTGCAACCACTAGTCGCCAACGGCTCTGGTGGGAGCCAGTTGACACCTAGTCACGGTGTCAATGAGATTGCCTCCGGCGGAAAGCTAGGAGAAGATAATAGCACTCATCAGATTGAGTCTACCACACAGCCCTCCGGAAAATGGTAATCTCCAACAATTCTCCAACGAGTAAGCTACTTGCCAAAGTGATGGAAGGCTTTTCCACAATTTCGATAGGAGTTCATCGGGAGATTCCTACTGAAAGCTCGAAGTTAATGCAATCGAAGATACCTCTACAGGTGCCATGCATAGTTTTCCATGATAGATTCTCACGATCCTCTAGTTAGAATGGTACGAATGCTCCAACATCACCTAGAGGGAACTGAAATAATGAAGCTAGTGGACATCAACCATCTAATCCATCTATTTCTACCCCTCTGCGCTTGCTGAGTCATGTGGAGCTAGCAGGAAACTTGGGTTGAAACTCGTGTCATCGTACCCCTTCTGTTGATAAGAACGTTTCAAGGCCTTTGATAACTGTTCAAAACCTACAGCAAGTGCATGATATTCATAATAACCCGGACCCTGCTCTACCTGGAACCCCGAGATATGATCAAGTTGTAGATCAGGTATTAGAGATTCTATCGTAGACCATACGATGCACGAAAATGTATTGGGGGCAAAGATATTGTCAGAGCCAAACACTAACTTCATGTACTCCTCATATGGCAGAAGCCAACGTGGTCTAGCTGACAATAATCTGTCAACAAGAATAAGACCCAATCAAAGAGTTCATCAAGGAAACCACGAGGGAAGAAGGCTCATTAAAAATGAAGCAACTCCTCTCTTTCATCATGAAAGACGAAATCAGGAATACGGTCTGGATGATTTACGTCATCATCTAAACCATGTATCTGGTCAGAGATGCAATTTGAGTGTCCACGACCGGATAGGAGCACCAGCTCCCTGCTACAACTTTTGGAGGAATAGATCTCTAACAAATTATAATCCAACCCCTTTCTAGAGAAAGTGCCATGACCTAATCATAGGCTATCGGCTTTCTCAGCAAGCCTTCAAGCGATGCACTACCTGGAAAGGTTCCGATTGGCAAATTTGAGAAATTTGTTGGAAAGCAAAATCCATTCGAATTTCTACAGATCTACACCACTGCAATTAGGGCTATGGGAGATGACGACAATGCGATGGCAGACTATTTGCCAATAGTTCTCGAGGGTTCTGCCCGGTCGTGGTTGCTCAACTAGCCAGCAGGATCAATCTATACTTGGGAACAACTTTAGGACCCACTAATCGCCAACTTCTAGGGGATGTATGATCTCCCAGGAAGGAAGATGACCTTCATCGAATTCAGCAAAAGCCCAATGAGACCTTACGACAAAACATCAAAAGATTTAGTCAGGTTCATAACTCTATCCCAGAGGTCACAAATTCTTCTATTATCCAAGCATTCAAGAATAGATTAAGGAATAGGTGATTTACAAAGTAAATTGCAATAAAGCCTCCACAGACAATCGTTGAGCTATTTGATATGGCTAATAAGTATGCCGCCGCTGGCGAAGTGGTCTAGTGGAATGAGGCCATCGATTAGATAGAGAAGATTCATCAACCATGCCTGAAGAAGAAAGAAAATAAGGTCAAGAAATCACCAAAGGGTAAGAAGAATCGCAAGCCTAATGCCAAAAAAGTCCTTGCGATTCTAGAGAAATACACCAAGAGTAAAAATGATTATCCTGGTTAGAATAAAGGAAAGGTTTCGACTGATGAATCTAAGAAAAGCAAGAGGTGGTGTCCACTCCACCGAATGGCAGGACACGATCTCCGTAACTGTTGTGCCTAGCAGAAGAAGCTTAAAGTTTACTACTGGGGTAATGGTCCTCTCCTTTCGATACAGAAGGTCAGAGAACTGAGCACCAAAAAGGATAAGGATGTCGGTGAAGAAATGCAGTACTAAGAGCTAGAGCACACTGTTGATGTGATCTTTGGTGGATCCTCCTCCTACGAGTCTAGAAAACAAGTGAAGACCGTAGAACATGAGGTGAACCTCATCGATGCACTAGTCGCTATCAAACCATCCTAGTGGTTAGACATATCCATTTCCTTCGGTTGAGAAGATTGCCCCCCATCCCTTAAACTTGATCGGATATGTTCCCTATCGTTATAGAACATACTATAAATAACTGTAAAGTTAATCGAGTTCTAGTAGATGGAGGTAGCTCTCTTAGCATCTTATTTACAGGAGCTATAGAAGAAATGCAAGTTCCTAAGTAAAAAATAAAGCCTGCGAAGTATGTCTTTCATGGCATAGTCCTGGGATTTTTGGCCAAACTGATTAGGTGTCTCTATCGGTCACATTTGGAAGTCTTGATAACTTCCGAATGGAAAGGATCTTGTTCGATGTAGTAGATTTTGAAACTGCATATAATGGGATCCTTGGTTTATCAGCTTTAGCCAAGTTTCTAGTAGCCATGCATTACAGTTATCAAAGTCTTAAAATGCTAGGACCAAAAGGGGTTATAATGGTTTGAGGGGACAGAAAAATGTCTTGTGCCTATAATCGTAAACCTCTTGAATTGGTCGATGAATTACCAACCAGAAATGCTAACCCGCCTTCTATACAGGTAAAACACTCCATGCCAAAGGTGGCTCTAAGCCGGAGGTACCTCTCGATAAGGACAGTCGTTCGAAAGCCATCAAAATGTCATTTAGGTTTAAAAATGCTTGTATTATTTTTGAAAGGTTGATGTAAAAGAGAACCTTTAGTCCACATATTGGTCAGAACTTAGAGTCCTATATTAATGACTTGGTTGTAAGAAGTGTCAACATCGAAGACCATTTATCTAACTTGTAAGAAACTTTCTCTAACTTAAGAAGATGCAACCTTAAATTAAATTCAGAGAAGTGCATGTTCGAAGTTTTCCTCGGAAAGCTTCTTAGTTTCGTAGTTTCGGATAGAGGAATTGAAGCTAATCCAGAGAAGATGACAGCCATCGAGCAGATGTGTCCTCTGACCATAAAGAAAAGAAGTACAAAAACTAACTAGCTATATAGCAGCATTAAATCGTTTCATGGCATGGTTAGAAGAAAGAGGATTACCTTTATTTAAAGATCTTCAAAAACATGGAAGTTTCAAGTGCACTAAAGAAGCCAATGATGCATTTGAACAAGTCAAGGAATACTTGACAGTGCACTGATTTTAGTCTCTCCAAAACTGGGAGAATCATTGCTCTTATACTTAGCTACTATGCCACAAGCAGTTAGTCAATACGAGTCGTTGAACATGACAATATCCAACTACCAGTATATTATGTAAGCAGTCTTACATGACCATAAGAAAGATATCTAGAAATACAAAAAAATGTTATATGCCTTCCTTACGACTTTAAGGAAGTTAAGGGATTACTTTCAGGCCCACAAAATTGTGGTGTTGGCCGGGTATCCTTTAGTTCAAGTTCTCTAAAACAGGGAATCATCATGATGTATAGTAAAATGGGTGATCGAACTTCAGGAGTTTGATCTCTATTTTATTTCACGAATAGCCAATAAGTCCCAGGCTTTACTAGAATTCATTGTCGAGTGGACAAACCTTCAACCCATCCAAGGGCCCGAGTATGAAAACCACGACTAGTGGAGTATGTACTTCGATAGGTCCTTGATGATAAAGGGCTCGGGGGCTGGGGTAGTCCAAGTTTCTCCCACTAGAGAAAACATAAAACACACCATCCGGTCAGATGTTTCTACTACAAATAATGTGACAGAGTATGAAGGTTTACTGGCAGGGCCCCGAGTAGCATAAGCACTCAGGATTCATAGATTACTAATGAAAGGTAATTCTCAACTAGTAGTGAATCAAATAGGGAAAGAGTATAAATGCTCAAGTACCATGATGTCAACTTATATTGCGAAAGTATGAAAATAAGAAAAGCATTTATTTGGTTTTGAAGTCCAACACATTCCTAGTAAGAAAACTTTTTTGGTAGATCGGTTCGCATGGATGGCTTCCTCAAGGTCATCTGTCTTGCTCGAAGTATTTTTCGACCAACTCAACCAAAGACGCTCCAATGGAGGTCGCTTAGATCAACCCAAACAATGGTTGGATGACATCGGTGTATGAATATCTTTAGCATGGTACACTTCCTGAAGATGACGTAAAGGCTGATCGTACAGCTCGAATGGCCAAATTATACACTCTAATTGAATGTACCCTCTACAAATGCAAAACTCACGGCAGTGTTGATGAGATGTATATTTTGAAAGGATGGTTTGCATTTACTATCCAAAATACATAGATGAGTTTGTGGAATACATCATTTGTACAGAACACTGATCGATAAAGCCTTCCGATAAGGATACTATTGGTCAATTACCTTCCATGATGCAAAAATACTTGTGTCAAAGTGCGTACAATGCTAGTTTCATAGCCGACAAGTACATCAATCTACACAAGCTCTCCAAACTATACCACTTTGTTGGCTTATCGCAACCTGGGGTTTAGACATTCTGGGAACTTTCTCAAAAGCACATAGAGGCTTTCAATTCCTTTTTGTAATGAATGATATGTTCACAAAATGGATCGAAGGTGAGCAAGTTATTAAAATAACAATAGAAGCCGCCAATAAATTCATAACTAAAAATGTGATTGCATAATTTGGTGTTCAGAGTCATATAATCACAAACAATGGTACCAAATTTTCAAGCAGAAATTTCAAGGAATTCTACGAAAATTTAGGTATCAAGGTATGTTACGCCTTAGTGGCTTATCCACAGAGTAATAGATCAGTAGAAAGAGGCAATGGTATATAAATACAAGGCATTAAACACCGAGTGTTTGACCAGTTAATACAATGGTTAGGAGCTTGGGTACAAGAACTTCCCTTTGTATTGTGGGCTATTGGGACCATGACCAGTCATGCGACTGGAGGAACACCCTTCTTTCTAGTTTACAGACCATAGCCTCCACTCAAACCTCTGGAATATAAAGCGCTGGGAATTTAGTCGTCCCAGGAAACTCTACGGAGTATAAATAACCGTGCGGAGCCCGTAGCCTCCGTGCAAACTCTACAGAGTCTAAATCAAAGCGTGAAGCCTATAGCCTCTGCGCGAACTCTGTGAAGTATAAATAACTGCAGGGACCCCAACATAGCCTCCACGTGAGCTCTGTGGAGTATCAACCACCAAGAACTTAGTCATCCTAGACAACTCTACAGAGATAAATATCTGTGCAAAACCCCTCATAGCCTCTACATGAAATCTACAGAGTCTACATCGAACCACGGGCCCCATAGCCTCCGCGCAAACCCTTCGGAGTTTAAGGTGCCAAAAACTTAGTCATCCTAGTCAACTCTGTGGAGTCTCAATCAAAGCTCACGCCCGTCCAAAGGGTGGGGGACGGAGCGTGCTTTTTAAGGGCTTTGTCCTATCGCCAACTTCATCGATGCCCGTGCGAAGGGTGGGGCATGAAGTGTGCTTTTTCATGACTTCGTCCTGTCGTCAGCTTCGTGGATGCCGGTCCGAAGGGTGGGGAACAAAGTGTGCTTTCTCATGACTTCGTGCTGCCACCAACTTCATCGATGCCCGTCTGAAGGGTGGGGGACGGAGCATGCTTTTTCACAACTTTGTTCTGCTGCCAACTTCATCGATGCATGTCCGAAGGGTGGGGGGCAAAGCATACTTTTTCATAACTTCATCCCACTGCTGACTTCGTCCCGCCACTGGCTTCACTGAGGGCAATCCAAAGGGTGGGACGTATCGCGCTTTTTCACGACTTCGTCCCCCTGCCAGCTTCGTCGACACCAGTCTGAAGGGTGGGGAAGGGGCGCGCTTTTTAAGGACTTCGTCCCACCGCTGACTTCGTGGACGCCCACCCAAATGGTGGGGGATGGAGTGCGCTTTTTAAGGAGTTTGTCCTATCATTGGCTTCATCAACACCTGTCTGAATGGTGGGGGAAACAGCCCTCCATTGGCGGCCAGGGTCTAGCTCGTGTACCTACACGTAGCTAGTATTGACTTCCCTATATCTGTGGGCATGCATCTCTGGTCACCCCAACATCATTCTCAGCCACTTCGACATGTGCCGTACTTACCCAGTGTTCGGCTACTTCAGAACACACGACGGTGGGGATGCCTCTCAGCATGTGTCCTATTCGTACTAAGCCGAGGCAGGCGGGGTCACCATAGTAAACAATACTTTATTATGCTGGATTAATTGTTACAATGATACATCATTCGAAATATATAATTGTGGAGAGGGGCCATCGCTTAGGCTACTCTTCGTCTGAGCCCTCTATCTTTATGTACTCTCTCACGAAGGTGTCGCTCATTGTGCGCTGCTTCGCCCAAAATCGTAACGACTCCTCCAGCCATCCCCAATGTCACAATCAACGCCGAACAAGGCGGTCTGGAATTAGGGGACGGTCTTCCTCAAGTACCTACTTGCTAGACAAACATCAACATGAGGTCATAACATAGCCACTATACTTTTCATTGCAAAAGGATAGTTACATGTCATGTGGGCACCCCATGTCGTGTACACACAGGCGCCGAAGGCAAGACTGAGAGACCATGTGGTGGTCATCCCGTTGTGTATGATGAATAATTGACATCGTTTACGAAAAGTCGAGTTTGAGTCGGTTGGTTCGGACCCTAACGTTGCGTGGCGTAACGGGCTCGGTCGGACTCGGTCAAACTTGGTCGTATGGGTTTAGGATGCATATTCTGATGACTCGACAGGTTTGATCTCTGTTTACGCTTTCATGTATCGAGCGGTGCTATTTGACGTGTTTCTTGTCTGTGTGTGCGCAGGACGCCGAGGCGAGTCGTGGCGAGACACGGTGGACCGGACTAGGCGCAGGTGGCGCTGAGGTCAGAATGGTCGGGATGTGTCGAAGACGACGTGGACTCGAGGTGTTTGCGAGGCGAGGAGCGCGGAAGCTTCCCGGAAGGTGCAGGAGGGGCGAAACGGGAATTTCGCAATACTGCAAAAGCGGGAGCGGGCGCCGTTGGATTTAGCGGGCGTAACGGGGCGGAGACCCGTTAGCCAATGCTATAGATAGAGGAGAGGGCTGCATACCCCTTCATCAACTCAATGTCTTCTAGAGGGAATTAGGGTTAGGTCTAGTCAAAAGAGGCTTTGGGGGTTGTTTTGCTTTGTGACTTTAGTTGGTATGAGTTGGTAGGAGAGGCAGGAGGTTGTTTGCTGTGTTCTTCCTGCGTGAGGGTGTCCCAGGGTGTGCTCTTTTCCTCCCCTGTTCTTGAGTTCATGTGTTCTTGTTCTTGAGATGGAGAGGGTGAGGATGGATTGAGTTCTATGTAATCTTTTCTCTTGATTGTACATGTGAATGGAAATCTGAAGTTTACATGCTCCTGTGTTTGTTTATCGCTCATGATCCTTCTCTGTTTGATTTCTTGGCCTTTGTGATTTGAAGTTGTTTCTTGCTCAGAGGGTGCAAAACAGATTGCTCAGTGATGGAATGACATCTTGAGACCTTTCGGTTAAAGAAACTTCCTAGAGTTCAATTGAAAATCCAAAGATTCCATTTTGCTCATTCCTCTGCTTTTCACCGTTCTAGGGTTTGAGGCCGAGCAAGTGTGGTTCTAGGTATCTAGGCAAATTGATTAGATACTCACTTGTATTTTCTTGCTAAGAGATCACTTCTTGTTGATTTTCAAAGTCTTTTGAGCAAAAGAATGAAGGATGGCAAGTTATCTCAATTTCGCCTTAGTCTCGGTTCAAACTTCATTCTCTGTCCAGATTTCAGTTCTTTATCTCATGATCTGAATTTTCTTGTCTCTTGAGTACCAGCTGTTATTTAATTCGAGTTTCTATCTTCTTTGGACAGAAAAGAACAACACCAATCCAAGAATTTTCTCGATTTCAGCCGACTGTGCAGTATCTTCTATTGTCTAGTTTCGGGTGGACTGCTGTCCCATCTTCGCCTCGGCGGCGGCTTTTGGGTTTCAGCAGCAGCTCGGATGTCATGTCGCAATCTTTGGTTTCTACCGCTCCCTTTTAGTTTTCGCCTTTAAACCTCTTCCTTCCGGCTGCATACTGCAATCTGCTATTTTGTGCTGATTCGATCCGCTTTCTTTGCGCCACCGTTCTTCGGCATTTGTCGAATGCGTTTATTCAGATCTTGTCTTCATTTCCTGTTGTAGGCAGTATTTTGAGGCTCCAGGTTCAGCAGACAGCAAAAGATCTCACTGTTTTTTATTTTGTCGGACAACAGGGTATCTTCATTCTCAATATTCCTTCGGCTAGTAATCTGCAGTTTGGTTTTTGATTTATGGTGGCTGCCGTTTTGGACTGCGTTTAGTGTCTCTTTTCAATACGCTTTTCATCCCCGATCGAATTTGCGCTTTGCGTAAAATGCAGCAAAGCAGATTCATTTTTCAAAGACAAGCAGCGATTCAGTTTTCAGCCTAATAGCGGTCTTTGTTTTCGCTAGGTGCGCAGTCTGTTTTCATCTGTTTTCAGTTTTGAATCTCTGCAGTTTTCAGCACTTTTTCATCTCAGATTTCAGCTGCAGTTTTCAGCTATAAATCTCTGCTGTTTTCAGCACAAAACTAGCAGCAGACTGCAACAATTTTCAGCAATGTTCAGTTAAGTTTTTCAGCATTTTCAGTTCAGACTGCTTGCTGTTTTCTGTGCACAGTATTCAGATTTCAGTCCTTCTATCTTTGCTGTTTTGGGTGCAGTCTTGCAGCATTTTCAGCAATCAAGAATCAACAATTTGGGTGCAGTTTTGCAGCTCACTTTTGTGCAGTTTTCAATCTGAAATGCATTCAGTTTGTGTTGTTCAATCTGCTGTAGTTTCTCTGAAATTCAGCTGCTACTGATGCTGTTTTCAGTCTTCTCCCTGTTGTCTTTTCTTTGCTATTTTTACTATTCGGCCAGCAGATCCTCTCATTTCCTGTGACTGTTTTGGCTGCAGTTTAGATGCTGAATTCTCTGTTGTGGAGAGCAAAATATATAGTAACTTTTGTGAGCAGTTTCAGTTTTCATCAAAATCTATTTTCTTGCTGCGTAACTTTTATATCTATCGGAGAAGAAAATTGAGTGGTTACTCGGGGATATTTTAAAAAGGCACCATTCACCCCCCCTCTGTTGCCATATCCGGTCCTACAATTGGTATCAGAGCCGGTTAGCTCTTTTCTATAGATCTTAACCGGTGCGAGCCATGGCGACAGCACAAGTATTCCACCAAGCCGCCCATCTTCGATGGCTCGGATTACCCTTCCGAAAAGCCGAATGGAAACTTACATCCGTGCTCGGGGTATGCCATCCGGCGAAGGTGAAGATTCGGTTTGTTGTTCCCGCCGATGAGAACATCAATGTCGGAATATGGTCGATGTTGAGGCGAATGCAAAGGCAAGGAACATTATCATTCAGGGTTTGAGCAGAAGCGAGTTCGATCGCATTTCTCACCTGTCGTCCGCCTACGACATCTGGGTGACCCTCAATGCATACCATGAGGGCACCACCCGGATCAAGACGGTTCGACAGACCGCCAAGCGTGAATACAAGAAATTCGAGATGCTTGCCGGAGAGTCCCTTGCGAGTGCTTTTGCGTTTTCATAAAATTTTGAGCAACCTCCGAGCCGCCGGTCTCACATACTCCGACTCGGATAACGCCGACAAATCCTTTCGCACTTGATCTTCGGGTTTGGGAGATGAAGGTGACTACCATCAAGGACACCACGGACCTCTCGACCACGACTCTTGACGCTTTACTCGCGCCTCAAGACTCACGAGATTGACATAGTCTCTCGCCGGTCGAAGTCACGATCGATGGCACTAGTCACCGATCCCGCTCGATCTTCTTCTGCCGAGCCTTTGTGTGGATTCTCCTCGCGCTCTCGTGACATAACCGATGATCGCTAGAGCGACTTGTGGATAAACACTAGCCCTCCTAGCGAAGATTTTCTCATGCTTACAAGAGGAGGAGGGATGGAAAAGAGGAGGACCCGTGATTTGTTTCGAGTGTGGTGGCCCCAACCACATCCGAGCAAACTGTCCCAAGCTTGGGAAGGGTAAAGGCGACTTCGGCGGTTCGGGCAAGAACGACTACACCGACAAGAACCGCAACTTGAAGCCCTCAGCACCGGTCCAAGCAAGAAGAAGTTCCGCAACTTTGGGAAGGCGAAGAAGCTCTTCCACCGCCCTCACCGCTGACGACCTCGACCTCGGCGAGGTGGAGGGATGGAGCGACGACGACGTGATGGGTGATCAAGAACCCAAAGGCGACGGCGACTTCTCCGGCATGTGCTTCATGGCCCTTGAGGGCGAACTGAGCGACAGCGAGTTGTACTCTGACTCCGACGAGGTTCGCCGGGCAGGGAAGGGAAAGGTTTGGCTTGTAGACTCCTGGTGTTCACGACACATGACCGAAGATTCCCGTTGGTTTTCTTCCCTTGCCCGTGCTCCTGGTGATGAGACGATCACCTTTGGGGACTCTTCGTCTGGACGCATCATCGCCAAAGGTACTATGCGCGTTAATGACTCATTTGTTTTAAAAGATGTTGCCTTGGTGAGTAAACCGCATTACAATTTGCTTTTGGTTTCTCGACCACCGATGACGGTTTCGAGGTAAGTTTTAAGAAAACGCCGCAAAATTGTTGATTCTTCTGTAGTCCGGTTTATGGATTTCTCGTTATGGGAGGATCTTTCGTGCTGATCTTATTGAGTCTTCTGGTGATCCTCTCCGGTGTTTGGTTGCTTCTGAGTCCCGCGACCTTTCCTTCTGGCATAGGAGACTTGGTCATATTGATTTGACCATTTGACTCGAGTTAGCGGCCACGATCTCATTCGTGGTCTCGCCAAACTCAAGATAGTCAAAGATCTTGTTTGCGCTCCATGCCGCGACGGCAAGATGGTTGCCGCTTCTCATCCTCCCACACAATTATTATGACCGATGCACCGGACAAATGCTCCATATGGATACGGTCGGACCAGCTCGAGTGCAGTCTGCAGGAGGGAAGTGGTATGTTCTTGTCGTGGTCGATGACTTCTCGAGGTATTCTTGGGTGTTTTTCTTGGCCTCGAAGGATGAGACGTTTACATATTTCCGAGGTCTTTTCAGTAGGCTTTCTATTGAGCTTCCAGGTGCCTTACGAGCGATCCGCAGTGACAATGACACGGAGTTCAAGAATTCCTACTTTGAGAGTTTCTGTGGTGAGACAGGTGTAGAGCACCGCCTCTCTTCTCCATCGTCCCTCAAAGAAATGGCGTTGTGGAGAGGAAGAACCGCACCTTGGTCGAGATGGCGTGACGATGCTCGATGAATACTCTACACCGCGGAAGTTTTGGGCTGAAGCTATAGCCACTGCGTGCCATGTTTCGAACAGAGTTTTTCTTCGGGCACACTTGCACCGCACTTCTTATGAGTTGAGATACGGGCGAAAGCCCAGTGTTTCCCATTTTCGTGTGTTTGGTTGCAAGTGTTTTATTCTGAAGTCTGGGAACCTAGATAAGTTCGGGTCATGTTCTTGTGATGGACTCTTTCTAGGCTACTCGACCTCTTCGCGGGCCTATAGGGTCCAGGCTGAGTCTAGCAAAATGGTAGAAACCTGTGAGGTAACCTTCGATGAGGCCAGTCCGGGGACTAGACCAGATATCTCAGGTTCTCTAGAGCAGTCCGAGACCATCTTCGTGGATGATGAGGATGATGGAGATGAGGGTTGTCTACCCGATTCAGTCCCTCATTCACCCCTTGAGGTGCCTTCTTCCACCGCACCTCGAGGTGATCAGCCCATGCCTTCTGCTTCCTCTGGAGCTAGTGGCTCTGTTCCTACCTCGTCAGTTCACGAGGTAGAGGCCACTTCTTCATCTCATCCAGGACCTCCAAGACATATTCAAAAATCTCATCCTTCTGAGCAGATGATTGGAGATCTCTTTGAATGAGTCACACGCCCAAGTCCGGCGTGTCGCTTTTACTCTCCACTCGCCTTCGTAGCTTCTTTTGAGCCTAAGGACGTTTGTCATGCTTTTTCTGATGAGTCTTGGGTCAATGCCATGCATGAGGAGCTGGAGAGTTTCGAAAGAAACAAGGTTTGGACGCTTGTTGAGCCCCCTCGAGATCACAATATCATTGGAACCAAATGGGTGTTCAATAACAAGCAAAGTGAGAATGGGGTAGTCATTCGAAACAAGGCTAGACTGTTGCAGGGGTACTCCCGTGTTGAGGGTCCGGATTTCGAGGAGACCTTTGCCCTCGTAGCTCGCCTTGAGGCCATTAGAATTCGCTTGCCTTGCAGCTTCTAAAGGTTTCAAGCTTTACCGATGGACGCAAAGTGCCTTTCTCAATGGCTTCATTGAGGAAGAAGTCTATGTGAGACAGCCTCCTGGTTTCGAAAACCCCAAATACTCAAACCATGTCTACAGGCTTTCCAAAGCTTTGTATGGACTTAAACAGGCCCCCAGAGCTTGGTATGAGAGGCTCAAATCCTATCTGTTGAGTCATGGTTTCGAAATGGGTAAAGTCGATAAGACCTTGTTCATCCGTCCGCTTATATCGATTTTCCGTCGTCCAAATCTATGTGGATGACATCATCTTTGGCGGCTCCTCGCATGCTCTCGCTTCCCGTTTTCCGATGTCATGAGCTCGAATTTGAGATGAGCATGATGGGCGAGTTGAGTTTCTTCCTTGGCTTCCAAATTAAGCGCACTGGAGGGTACCTTCTTGCATCAAGGCAAGTACACTCGAGACCTCCCAAGCGCTTCGATATGAGTGATGGGAAGCCGGTGTCCACCCTATGGCTACATCAATTCCACTCGACCCGGATGAAGACGGCGAGCCACCGATCGAAGGAGTATCAAGCATGATCGGCTCCCTCTTGTACCTCACCGCCTCGAGACCGGACATACACTTCTCCGTGTGTCTTTGTGCTCGATTTCGAGCTTCACTCGCGATCTCACCGCCAGCGGTGAAGCGCATCCTTCGGTACCTTCGAGCTACCATTGACTATGGTATCGGTACTCTTCCTCATCCTGCCTTTCCCTAAGAGCCTACTCGGATGCGACTTTCTTGGGTCAGGGATAGACAGAAGAGCACTTCGGCACCGCCAATTCATTGGCACTTCTCTCGCTTCCGGTCCTCGAGGAAGCATCCCGGTGTTGCACCCACCGCAGAGGCCGAGTACGTTGTCGCAGCCGATTCTCGTAGCCAAGTGCTTTGATGGTCTCGACCTGCGGGACTTTGGGTTAGTTATCGGCGTGTTCCACCCTTTGTGATAACACTTCGTAATTAACATTGCTAAGAACCCAGTGCAGATTCTCGGACCAAGCATATCGACATTCGCTTTCACTTCCTTAGAGACCATATGGAGAAGGGTGACATCGTGCTCCAGTTTATGGAGGGTGACCACCAGTTGGCTGACATCTTCACCAAGCCTTTGGATGGCTCGAGGTTTTCAGCTCTGCGGGGAGAGCTTGGGGTGGTTTGTCCTTATGGACTGTTGTGAGGGGGAGCTTGTGCTTTACTGCTTTACTATATTTATTATGCTCTTACTCCTTTCTAATTGCATTGCATATGGGTGCATTGGGTTTAGTCCCTCCAGCATAGGTTAGAGTGGTTCTTTTGTCTAGTTGCTTAGACTTCTTACTCTTATCTTATGCTCTCGGGATGCTCTATTAGTCGCTTCTTATCTCACTAGATTGAGCTCACTCACTTCTTGCGATCTAGCGAGGGTCGGGCCACCTTCTGCAGACAGGCACGTGTTTGCTCTCTAGTGCGTGTTTTTACGGTCAGCTATTAGTCCTGGAGTCATATGGGGTAGATGAGAGTCAGTCTGAGCCATAGTATCCTCTATATCTTATCTATGCTTTAAGGACTGCCTGTTTTCTTTACCAACTCTCGATTTTATTGCTTTGGTTCAGGGGGAGTTCATTTGGGAGCTTCTGGAATGTAATATTGACTTAACTCAACTTGAACTAAAAGCTGCATCACTTGTTGAGGGGAGTGGATTTTCGCATGTCATTCGCATTGTAATATAAATACATTGAGCCTTGATTATTATCCGGTTATGACATGCTTATGATGATTTACATCTTGCCATGATTTATGCTTAATTGCTAGATTTATCATGACTTCATATGTGTAGACTAGCTTTTGCCATGATGAGTTAATTAAATTTGCTCAATTTGAAGTAAAACTTGTCATGTTAGCATTTGATATTAGTCTCTCTTGAGCTATCCTTTTATGATTCATGCCATGTCAAATAGGCTAGGTTGAGCGTTGAATCTCTTTTGAGCCTTAGATTGAGCTGTCTTAAACTCTTGATGTAACATGAGTTAGTACAACTTGTCAAAAAGCAAAAAGATCTCTTTGTGCGAAAAACCGATCTCACCAATTCTTTCTCATGAGACGGCTTGCCATTGCACTAGGCATGAACTTGGAGAGAGTTTTGGATGACCTAGACTATCTTCTTAAGCTTCTTGCTTGGAGTAGTCGCAGCATGGCTTGAGATCTAGCACATGATAAAAATATTGGTTGAAAACAACCATAAGCTTCAAAAGAAAAATATCATTTGTGCTCAATTTGCTTGAGTTATCAAAAGAATCAAGTACTTGAACCATTGTTTCACTCTTGAGAATATAACACTCTATTTGGGCTCAATATTAGATTCTTGGTTCAGCTTAGCTTGATTGACATAGCTTGCATCATCCTTGGATGTCTCTAGCTAGACTTTGCTTATTGATGACTTGACATGCTCATAAATGCACTAAAATTCAGATTGTCATCTAATTGCTTCTAGCTAGCTTATACATATCCTGTCATGATCTAGATAGCTCTTCATTAAGTTATGGCTTGGTGTAATACATTATGGTCATTTTGGATAATTCTCATGGCTATAAATGCTTAGAATAAACAAACTTTAGCCATTTCATCCATCATCTTGACTTATTCTCTCTTTTGCATTCTTGATGTGTTTATTGCCAAAAGGGGGAGAATAGATTGAAAAAAAAGTCTTTTGGGAATCTAGAGCTTGGAAAACCATTTACTCTTTCTTGAGTTGCTCTAGTGATTCCTTCTGTCGACATGGTCATGAGTTTCATTCCCTTCTTTGGACCATGTTGGACTCTTCAAACTCTACTTCATGCTTTTTCTGGGTTTGTCAATATACTCATCAAAGGGGAGATTGAGAGACCATGTGGTGGTCATCCCGTTGTGTATGATGAATAATTGACATCGTTTACGAAAAGTCGAGTTTGAGTCGGTTGGTTCAGACCCTGACGTTGCGTGGCGTAACGGGCTCGGTCGGACTCGGTCAAACTTGGTCGTATGGGTTTAGGATGCATATTCGATGACTCGGCTGTGTTTGATCTCTGCTACGCTTTCATGTATCGGCGGTGCTATTTGACGTGTTTCTTGTCCGTGTGTCGCAGGGCGCCGAGGCGGAGTCGTGGCGAGACACGGTGGACCGGACTAGGCGCAGGTGGCGCTGAGGTCAGAACGGTCGGGATGTGTCGAAGACGACGTGGACTCGAGGTGTTTGCGAGGCGAGGCGCGCGAAGCTTCCGGAAGGTGCGGGGAGGGCGGCACGGAATTTCGCATCTCGCAAAAGCGGGAGCGGACGCCGTTGGATTTAGCGGGCGTAACGGGGCGGAGACCCGTTAGCCAAGGCTATAAATAGAGGAGAGGGCTGCATACCCCTTCATCAACTCAATGTCTTCTAGAGGGAATTAGGGTTAGGTCTAGTCAAAAGAGGCTTTGGGGGTTGTTTTGCTTTGTGACTTTAGTTGGTATGAGTTGGTAGGAGAGGCAGGAGGTTGTTTGCTGTGTTCTTCCTGCGTGAGGGTGTCCCAGGGTGTGCTCTTTTCCTCCCCTGTTCTTGAGTTCATGTGTTCTTGTTCTTGAGATGGAGAGGGTGAGGATGGATTGAGTTCTATGTAATCTTTTCTCTTGATTGTACATGTGAATGGAAATCTGAAGTTTACATGCTCCTGTGTTTGTTTATCGCTCATGATCCTTCTCTGTTTGATTTCTTGGCCTTTGTGATTTGAAGTTGTTTCTTGCTCAGAGGGTGCAAAACAGATTGCTCAGTGATGGAATGACATCTTGAGACCTTTCGGTTAAAGAAACTTCCTAGAGTTCAATTGAAAATCCAAAGATTCCATTTTGCTCATTCCTCTGTTTTTCACTGTTCTAGGGTTTGAGGCCAGAGCAAGTGTGGTTCTAGGTATCTAGGCAAATTGATTAGATACTCACTTGTATTTTCTTGCTAAGAGATCACTTCTTGTTGATTTTCAAAGTCTTTTGAGCAAAAGAATGAAGGATGGCAAGTTATCTGAATTTCAGTCTTAGTCTCGGTTCAAACTTCATTCTCTGTCCAGATTTCAGTTCTTTATCTCATGATCTGAATTTTCTTGTCTCTTGAGTACCAGCTGTTATTTAATTCGAGTTTCTATCTTCTTTGGACAGAAAAGAACAACACCAATCCAAGAATTTTCTCTGATTTCAGCCGACTGTGCAGTATCTTCTATTGTCTAGTTTTGGGTGGACTGCTGTCCCATCTTCAGTTTGGCAGCAGTTTTGGGTTTCGGCAGCAGCTCCAGATGTCTGTCTGCAATCTTTGGTTTCTCGGCTGCTCCCTTTTAGTTTTCAGTCTTTAAACCTCTTCCTTCCGGCTGCATACTGCAATCTGCTATTTTGTGCTGATTCTGGATCTGTTTTGCTGCTCACTGTTCGGCATTTGTCAGAATGCAGTTTCGCTGCAGATCTTGTCTTCATTTCCTGTTGTAGGCAGTATTTTGAGGCTCCTGGTTCAGCAGACAGCAAAAGATCTCACTATTTTTTATTTTGTCGGACAACAGGGTATCTTCATTCTCAATATTCCTTCGGCTAGTAATCTGCAGTTTGGTTTTTGATTTATGGTGGCTGCCGTTTTGGACTGCGTTTAGTGTCTCTTTTCAATACAGTTTTTCATCCCTGACTGAATTTGCAGCTTGCAGAAAATGCAGCAAAAGCAGATTGCTTTTCAAAGAAATGCAATAGATTCGAGTTTTCAGCCTAATAGCGATCTTTGTTTTCGCTAGGCTGCAGGTCTTTGTTTTCATCTGTTTTCAGTTTTGAATCTCTGCGGTTTCAGACTTTTCATCTCGATTTCAGCTGCAGTTTTCAGCTATAAATCTCTGCTTTTTTCAGCACAAAACTAGCAGCAGACGCAACAATTTTCAGCAATGTTCGCTTAAGTTTTTCAGCATTTTCGATTCGATCGCTTGCTGTTTTCGTACCTGATATTGATTTCATCCTTCTATCTTTGCTGTTTTGGGTGCAGTCTTGCAGCATTTTCAGCAATCAAGAATCAACAATTTGGGTGCAGTTTTGCAGCTCACTTTTGTGCGTTTTCAATCTGAAATGCATTCGGTTTGTGTTGTTCAATCTGCTGTAGTTTCTCGAAATTCAGTCACATCGATGTCGTTTCAGTCTTCTCCTGTTGTCTTTTCTTTGTTGTTTTTACTATTCGCCAGCAGATCCTCTCATTTCTGTGTGCTTTTGGCTGCAGTTTAGATGTGAATTCTCTGTGTGGACAAAAAATATATAGTAACTTTTGTGAGCGCTTTGCTTTTCATCAAAATCTATTTTCTTCTCACGTAACTTTTATATCTATCGGAGAAGAAAATTGAGTGGTTACTCGGGGATATTTTAAAAAGGCACCATTCACCCCCCCTCTGTTGCCATATCCGGTCCTACAAAGACACACACAAGCGACCATGCGAAAGCAAAAGGCCTCGGCATCACACCTGCTGATCGACTGGGGCATTGGAGCCAGTTCGACATCTGCGTCCTGTCTGGGCACATCATATAGCCAAGTGTCGAGGTCCACACTCCTACGCAAAGTACACCTCATAGCGATCTTCACCGCGGCCTCGCTAATGTACTCCCACATCCACTGGTGGAAGGCGCGGGCGGACTGGCGTATTGCGTGTAGCGCCCTCAACATTGATTCGCTTCCCGTAGGCAAGTCCAAGTGGGGATCGGCCAGTTCACCCACATGTAGGCAGCCCCGAAGATGAAGTATCCCAAGAAGCATCTATGTTGTCGCAAGAGAGCAATGGTTGCCATATGCTCAGGCGGCATTCAGCATGAGTGACGATGCCTCTCCAATCCTCCAAAGTCTGCACAGAAGGTCTTCTGGTCCAAACGCTCAAGGAGGGACCTCGACCGTGAGCTTGGCTAGAGTACCCTCCAGGGCCTCCACCAAACTCCACGCCGACAAGAAGGCGTCGCCCAATACGCGATCCCTTGCTGCCACCTCGGATGATAGCCGAGCCTTCTCCGACCGAGGGCTTGCAAGTCACCCTAGGGTTAGCAACTAGACCAATCACGTATTCAACATGTTGTCACGCTCTCCAGGAGCTCCAACCCGCACGAAGAAAGCACGAGGTGATCCACAGCCACATCCGCGTAATTCACAGCCCCTTGGAATGCCCTCAGCATATTTAGACGAGGGACAAAGTCTACTATAGAGTGCCACCGGGACTCCAAACTAGTGGCCTCAGGGATACTCGGACTTGACAACACGTCCACACTGGCAGCACCAACTGGGCCACGACCAGCTCCGTCACTAGAGCCCTATGCACACCCAGAGATCGAGACACCAACGCCGAGGATAGTGTCAGGGAGCAAATTAGAGAGATCCTCGCAAAGTCACAAGAGGAGAATGTGTTATTCGTACCTGTACCCCGATTGGGATATGTCGGTCAGGAAGCAGCAACACCTGTGAACCCCCATGTGGGCTCGTCGGAATAGCACTGACAACACCGACACCAGAACCCACCTCAGGAGTGACGAGGTCCATGTCAGAGTCCAATTCCTTAACGCAG
The DNA here is from genome assembly GCA_036346245.1 of Bonia amplexicaulis. Classification (NCBI taxonomy): domain Eukaryota; kingdom Viridiplantae; phylum Streptophyta; class Magnoliopsida; order Poales; family Poaceae; genus Bonia; species Bonia amplexicaulis. The sequence continues at coordinate 19,806,159 of CM070747.1, read as the reverse complement.
GCTATCAGAGCCAATCGGAAGCCCATGCCCATGGGCATGGGAGGAGGAGACGCTCGAGCACGCTTCGTCACTCACGTTGCTAGAGTTGCCTCGTAGACTAGCGAGGATAGACGTTTCACCGCTCACTCTGCTGGTGATGCCTCGCGGACCAACGAGGATGGGGCCACACCCTCCGGGGTGTCCACGACCTCATTTCCTGTAGCAGCCTCGTGGACTCCAGCATTGCCACCATCGTCACCCAGGCCCTCCACGAGGCTCATGCCACTGGGCGCCCAAGCTACCTGTCCAACCAATCTACTCAGCTTCAAGGTCTGAGTTCGTATAGTGTACAAAGTCCAACTCGCTTGCCACGCTGGTCTCCTCTAGCTCACCCGATTCATCGGGCCGAGGGGGCGCCGAGCTCAATGGCTCACCGTGGTGGGAGAGCAACCACCTCGACATGAATGTGAGGCCTTCACACTGGTGCCATCGTGCGGACGTGGCTGAGCACTACTAGGCACACAACGATTCGGCACGGGGATGCCGAGGGCTTCGTACACTCGGTTCACTCAGGTGAAGTTTGATGTCAATGACGCCCAAAGTCTATGCTCCTTCGTGATATACGGCCCAAAGAAAATGGTCGCAACATGCTCAGCATCCTCCAGGGTGAGCGCTGCCATGAGTATCCATTGGGGTCACCATCCACCTACCACATAACAACTGCAGCAGTGATAGTACAAAATTTGTAACTGGATCGGTTGGCTTCGGCAGTGATGCATCGCTGGGCTGCAGGCGGTCGTCACGGGGCGGGCCAAACTGGACATGCCATAGACGGGCCAACAGGGACACGTCGAACATACAGTACTCCTCTGCGAAGTCCCGCATATTGATCCGGAGGGCGACTCCAAATAGCCTCCGTGCACGTTGCTCGTCTTCGTGGTCGAGCGTCGCCGATAGAGACATATTGAAGTCCATCAGGCGACCCGACCACCTCAGATGGCTGCCTTCCTCCACCTGGTGGTAGAACCACCGCCATATCCAGCTTGACTCCCACTTGGTCCTCATCAAGTCCTCATACATCTAGATCGATGCACGAAGTTGACACTCCCCAGGTTGGAGTACTCACCCTCATTGAGTTTCTTTGGTTGGCACCGGGCGTCATGGAGTAACTCTGGTCGGAGGTCCACTGTGCATTTTACCCGACCAACAGACCACTTGGAGATCCCATGAACTGGTATAAGGGCCCACCTCCAAGTGATTCTTTGTCGTGCGACGGATAAAAACACGTGCTTTATCCACTCCCAACCACACGACGATTAGGCATGATGTCTCTGACAACAAACGCCATATAGTTCTCTCCACGATTATCTTCCACTGATAATAATTGAAGATCAGTTATTATTAGCTCTTTCTCTCTCTAACAACAACCGCTCCCTCGACCAGACGAGATGATTCAACAAGATGTTTACTCACGTAGATAACTGATACCCCTTCAATGCTATTTAAGGGTTGACGAGAAGAGACAATGAAGAGAGGAGAAGAGGAACTCCAACAACCAGACAAGACAATCAAGATCTTCCGATCAATAGAAAGATTGTAGAAATTAGGGTTAATTACATTCTTTTGTAATATCTTAACAAGAGCATCTTATAATCAGTTCATAGCAACAAAGACTTCTCATTCTTTTGCTGGATCATTCTAAGGAATTCGACCTCCTTTCCCACATTTTCGTAAGATCGGCAACTCGCTCGTTGACAAACATGTTTTTCATTGAGACGCACTCGCGTTTGTATAGAGGTGGGGACTTGAACCCTGCTCGGTGGAGACATACTGCCAATACTCCACCATAGGTGGTTCCCTCCAAGGGAAAACTCCTGGTTACTACATATGTTTCTTAATGAACCCTGGTTTCTACTAAAACCATTATAGCACTCTCCATGGGGGCCACCTATCAATAACACACCTGGTGTGCAAATAGTAATACGGGGGCATACATATACCACACTCAACTAAAAATTTAAAATTTGTGTGATTTCAATTGAGTTCCTCACCTTTGGACCAACATCACGATTCATGCACCGACAAAGGCTCCGTCGCCGTCTTCTTCTGCATCTCCGCTGAAACCGAGCCTGTGCACAAGCGCTGCACCGCCACCGGCGAGGCAACGGCCAGATGAAGGCTGCGCGAGGGCAGCGCGACTTTGTGAAAGCGGTTAGGGTTGGTCGCTCCACGACTCGATTCGATCTGAGATAGTGGCAGAGGGGAGTAGAGGATAGGAAATTACACGTATTGGTCATCAGGACAGGTGCAGTGCTGGATCCATTCACCCAAAATTCGAGTAAGATCCCTCGCGCGTTGTTCCCATACGAGAACAGTATACATGCAGAGGAAAGCAGAGCATGCAAGTTTGCCAAGGCTACAAATGACGGACCATCCATGCATGCGGCTTTGATTGTAACTACTTTATCAGACTGTCTGTAAACCTGCCGCTTCCAGTGAAGCCCTTCTTATTTAGGCCATACCCATATGTACGTCTACCTAGGATGGCTCGAAGCTGTCGATCGGTTGGTTTTTGCGTCTCTTTTTTCACCCTTTCATGCCAAAAGCACGTTTGGTTAGTTACCAGGTAAACGGCAGCACCCACTTTGCCTGCAATTAACGGCCGCCGCCGCCTCTTTGATCGACCGTCCATGTCTCTTGTCGGAGCTATTGGCTAGAACTAGGGGCAGAACCTAATGCTCCCTCAGCCCTCTCTACGCTCTCCCAACGAACCTCACAACACCGCATTTCAAGACCGCTGCAATGCATCGCCGAGGAAGCGTTGAAACCACTGTGCCACGCCACCGCTAACCGCCCTTGAACCCTTCGGCACCATCTTGTCATGCCCGCACGCCAATTCTTGAGCAGGGACGCCACTTCTCCACACCACCTCAAACCGACTATAAAAGGCTATGAGCCCTCTCCACAACCTACATTGGCACCCAACTCCATCCCAGCCCTCCCCTTTTTCCCTCACCAGTCATAGCTCGCTGACCTCTCTGCCACCCACCAGTAAGTCTTGAATTACCAATTCAATTAAACCTTCTACCACTTCTTGATTACTTCCATTTATAACTTCTCCATAACCCCACAAACACCACTGAAACCCTGCCGTAGCCTCTCCGATTCCCTACCCCACTGATGCCTACCTCCTTCGCTCGAACATGCCATCTCGCCGTGTACAGCTCCCATAGACCTCCGCAGCCCAAGCCAACACTGTCATAGTTTTCCTCATACCCCAAAGATGCTCAAACTACCTTCCCCTTTGCCAATTAGCCCTCCCATAGCTTATGTGCCATGGTAAAGCCCTGTGAATACTCCCTTGCTGCCGGTCATCTACAGCGAGAACTGGCCATCGTCAAGCCCAAAAATGGGTCCAACTCCCTTCCTAGAACCCATTAATACCCTTAATTGCCATCGGGAACAAGTAAAGGGACCACAATTGCTCGCTGTCGCAATTTGTCATTCGGTGGCACTGTAGCAATGGTTGAAGGAGGAAGGCAGCACTGTTCATAGTAGGCTTAGGCCACACAGTGGTGGCCCAGCCCACTAAAACCCTTTTGGGCTGAGCCCAATACTATGACTACTATTCACCAACCCGACCCACTACTATTTTAAGATCCGACACATTACTGTGAGGAACACGTACGATTCACAATAAACCTGATCCGTTACTATTTAGAACCTAAACCTGTTACTGTTTTGACCCGGTACTACTCACCACCTGATACGTAATGAACAGTACAAACTCGGTACTGTTCATCAGAAACTCAATAGGCATATTTATGTCCATTTTGACCCCACGAAGCCAATTTTTAACTCTATTTGGCCAAATTAGGCACCAACAAAACCCTAAACCACGTAAACACCATTCTAAACCTAAACCCAATATTGTTCAATCCATTACTGTTAACCGAAACCTATTCAACACAAATATAGCCATTTCGACCGTATCGAGCTCACCTAGCCCATTTCTATCTCCATTTAGTCAAACCAAGCACCATTTAAACCCCATCTACCTAAACCTATTTCCTTTGTCTTTTGATTATATTATTGTATTTTGTTCCCAACTTGCATCCTACAAAGCAGGAACTTATTTGTATTTGTTTTCCCATGCTAGTAGTCGGACCCAGCAAGTCTGTTAATAGAAGAACTACATGAGCAATTGAATTAATCAAAGAAGCCTGAAGCCTACAAAGAAAAGACCAAAGACATCATAAAAGAAGGCAAGTCCTTATATTGATCATGTTGAACCCAGTTTTCAAATGCAATATTTTGCTTTCAAATACAAATGCATGCTTGCCATTATTGTATATATAGGGCATGTTCTTTTCCTCCTATGTTAGCGGCTTTTGGCTTTTGCTATAGTACCTAACTTTTAAACGGAGTATTTTCTTAAGATGGGGTCTACAAGTTAAATGATTTACATGTTAAAAGCCCAACATCTGTACCAACCAAAATTGCAAGTGAGTATCTGTCTCTCCATAATCAGACCGTAAATGTACCAAAATTCAAAATTTCATTAAAAGCCATAAGCATGATAGCCAAAACAGCCCATAGATTGCCTAGCTACACCACACAGTGATACCGTTTATTTTCCCTCTTGATAATATCTTTCCTTGGTCACCATATGATACTCATTATGGTAATACTACCATATTGTGGTTGTGCTTAAATATACTCTAGTAGTAAGATTAAATACGACACAACCATTGCCAATTGAAACTAGAAACATGATAATGGTAGTGCTAACGTGGGTTACCACTGGAAACAGGGAATGTTTTATAAAATTGTGGAGACTCAGGCGAGTGGTTGGTTTGAGACCAGTGCAGGAATTTCTCGAGGTCTGGATTGTTGGTTTGCCTCGCCTTAGTCAATTAAGAACCGAATCCGTGTGTGCTCATTTCTACACCAAATCGTGCAACTACAAGTCTGGTATGGGATGGACCTGACCAACTAATTTGCTTGGTTTCGGTGTGGACTCCTACACCAGTGTAACAAGTTGGGGATGGCCACAGGGTCATTGCTTGATAAAGTATGATGGGGTGAACCTATAGGGGTCACTGTCTGGGAGGGACCCGAAATGTCCCTGCCCTTACATGTAGGGGTGCAAACGGATCGGATACGGTCGAATAGTATCAAATATGAATACGAATCCATATTTTTAAAATGAATTCGAATATGAATTCGAATATTCTCAAATACGAATACGAATATTCTCGAATACGAATACGGATATTTTCGAATTTGGATTTTCTCGGATACGAATATCGGATAAAACGGATTCCTAGCGATTTTGCCGATTTTCACCGGTTTTTGACCGGTTACCGGTTTTAAACCACCTAAATTCAAATTTTGAATCACAAAATTTGTACGAATTTTTCATGGGTTCTAGAAACGGATCGAATACGAATCGAATAGTCTCGAATACGGATACGGATACGAATATTCTCGAATACGAATGCGAATACGAATACTCTCAAATACGGATACGAATATTCTCGAATACAAATACGAATAGTTTCGAATACGAATTTTTGCTTACCATATTCGTGTTTTCTCGGATACGAATATCGGATAAAACGAATTGTCCGTTACCGTTTTCAACCCCTACTTACATGGAGTGCGCACTCGCCAAGAGGGAATGGTTATCCCTAACAATGGGGGTATCTTAGCGCAGAAGGATTCATACCTCTGGAGTAGGGAAAAACATAAGAACTAAGCATTGTAAAGGCCTTGTTATGGTTTCTCAGTCGCGCATCTACGGAAGTGTGTAATGACCGACATTATGATATAATCATATCTTGTGAGTAAAGTTGTACATCTCTGCAGAGTGTTATAATCTATACGGATAGCCGTACCCTCCATCACGGGCAAAGTGTGGAAATACCACAATATGTAGTTTTCGTAAAATGGTTACTGATATGGTGGTATGATAAAGGATATGGACTGAAGTCGATGGATTGGACATGGTAAATAATTGTGTGGAGAGTTTCTCCCACAAAGTTAATTGATTTTGGACATTTTCCTTTTAGTTGAAAATGGCTAAGTCATATGTTTGGAAATTAGCTATTATATAATATTTGACAAATTGGCTACACACAAAAGAAACATAAAACCATCCTTTAGTTAAGCCTTGCATATAGTTATTAGCCCTATAGTTGCATTCTACTATAGGGACTTGCTAAGTACGAGTGTACTCAATCTTGCTTATTTTTCTCAAAACAGATGCAAGAAGAATAAAGAATGCTTTAAGTTTACGTGTTAGGGTTACAACCGCACTCAAACATTCCTGTGGAAACTTTTTTTCGATTCTTCTGAATGTAAGTTAAGTTTTGGGCTTGGACTCCCAACAAATTTCCAAAGTTGACCATTATGTCATATTTTAATCAAGTTAACCATTTTTAAATATTTGTGAGTAGGCATGATGCTCCTTCTATTTGCAACTGAACTCCTGGGCTATTGCGGGACATGCGATGACCCTATTTCTAAAAATGGGGTTGTTACATAATGGTATCAGAGCAATCCTGACTGCAGGTTGTAGCCCTAAGTATAGGTCTGGTTTTGATAAGAATACGGTTTTACAATATTCTAATTTCTAATATAAAAGAATTGTGAAAACCATAAGTATTATTGCTATCTTGTCTTTCCTATTTCTATTTCACCTCTCTTAGACATGCATTAAAAGTTTTCCTTTTGATTTTGGAAAAATCTATAAACTCGTGTAGCTAGTTAGACTAATTTCTTGCTATATGTATTTGATCAAATGGAACAAAAACTAACTTTAGTAGAAGTAGTACTAAAGATGGTATCAAGAAGAATGGTGTGAATACCTTGACCAAAACTTTTCTTTTTGAAAAGTTATAAGGTCACTGCTTGAGTAGTTAGTAAATAATACTCGTTTGATTTCCCTGATGCTACAGATAAAACCAATTTAGATGAAGTTTTATGATTATATTAATAACCAAATTGCACTATTAGTCGTTTAGGCTGCTATATAAACAATTTGTGCAAAAAAAACTAGTTCCTGGTTTTCAATAAAGACTATGTTGAAAGATTTCTGCTTCTACCCTATTTCGTCTCAATTCTTACCTACATTTTTCTATTCTTGTTATTTCCTTACCTATCAGACTCTAAACCACAAAAGATACTAAATGCAAATTTATAATTGCAATAAAGCAATCAGGAAGATCATTTAAATCTTCCTTTACTTTATTCCTCTCCTACTTTCTTCTTGCTCTCATCATTATTTCAGTCTTACTTTCCCCTTGCTAAGCCCAAAAATATTACAGAACTAATTCCTAAGTATCGGTTGCCGTTAAATAGAGTATCACTAAACAAACCAAAGATCTGGCAGCACAATAGATGGAGAAAGGAAATCCAGAAAGGTAACCTAGTTTGATAGGAGTCCTAGCTATTGAGAAAAATCAGATTGAATGCGATCAAAGATAGACTAAGATCAACATCAGCGCCAAGTGCAACGTCATTCAAGTTTACGACCTTTCTGAAAACTCAGCCACTTAAATCCTCATCAGCAATGGAGCCACTAAATACAGATAATTGGTTACAAGATATCAAGAGGAGAATGGATACTATCCAATGTATGAATAAAGAGATGGTTCTTTTTGCTACTTACTTGCTATCAGAACTAGCAATTACTTTCTAAAATGCTATCCAGTGGATACATCTGAAGAAGGAAGACATTACATAAGAAGAATTTATGAAAAGATTTTGTAAGGCCCACATTTCTTCTAAAGTTATCACAGAAAAATATTAGGATTTTATTAATCTTCGACAAGAAGAGAAATCTATTATAGAATATCTGCAATAATTTCATCACCTATCTCAGTATGCTCAAGAAATGTTAATACCGAAGCCAAAAAGGATGAGATATTTTTATAAGAGGCCGGCGATCAAATATGAAGCATTATATTATAACTGCCGAATTTCCAGACTTACAGTCTCTAGTCGATCAAGCCCTCTGGATAGAAGAAGAAACATCAGGATACATCAGGATTAACAAATGAAATGGTTCTTTAATTTTGGCCCAGGAGGGACGCAAATGGTCCTGCCCTTATGTGGAGTTTGCACTCGCTAGGAGGGAATAGTTATCCCTAACAATGGGTGTACCTTAACGCTGAAGGATTCATACCTATGAAGTAGAGAAAAGCATCAAAATTACGCATTATAAAGGCCTTGTTATGGTTTCTCAGTCGCACATCTACGAAAATATGTAATAGCCGACATTATGAGATAATCATATTTTACGGATAAAGTTGTACACCTCTGCACAGTGTTATAATCTATTCAAATAGCCGTGCACTTAGTCACAGGCAAAGTGTGAAAATACCACAGTGTGTAGTTTTCGTAAAATTGTTACCGGTATGGTGGTATGGTAAAGGATATGGACTGAAGTCCATGGATTGGACATGGTAAATAACAGTGAGGAGAGTTTCTCCCAGAAAGTCAATTGATTTTGAACATTTTTTTTATTTTAATTAAAAATTGCTAAGTCATGGGTTTGGAAATTAGTTATAATATGATATTTGGCAAATTGGCTACACACAAAATAAACATAATACCATCCTTTTCTTAAGCCTTACATATAGTTACTAGCCCTATAATTACACTATGCTATAGGGACTTGCTAAGTAATGAGTGTACTCAATCTTACTTATTTTTCTCAAAACAGATGCCATGAGAATAAAGAATGCTTCAAGTTTACATGTTAGGGTTACGACCACACTTAAAAATTCCTGTGGGAACTTTCTTCAGTTCTTCTGAATGTAAGTTAAGTTTTGGGTATAAATACCAGTTAAATTTCCAAAGTTGACTGTTAAGTCATATTTTAATCAAGTTAACCATTTTTAAATATAAGTGAGCATGCATTTTCAATGAATATGAATATGGTATGGACTTTTACCATCTGAAATGTTATTTTATCTAGATTATCCGTATCTGTATTCGACGAAGCAATATGCATATTTTATTACAATACGACTAATTAGTTGAACAAGCTTTTTTAATTGAGTGTGAATTTGTGTTTCTTTAGGTGAAGTAAATGAATTAGAATAATTAAGCATGATTGTACGAAGATAAAATATCATTAATGTCTTCATACTACATAAGTTATGAGGATATCCGGATCCAGCCGAATTGAGTAGATATTCGATTCGAATTCATATCCGTTACAATATTCCATTCACATTTGTATTCGAGAATATTTAGATAAATATTAGTACGAATACGAATATAATTTAGACACTATCTAATGTATATCTGATCCGTTTTCAACCCTACTCTCTCGATCCATGGCCTGCCATAGGTCCGTAAAGCAACCGCCGCTTATGCTCGCATGACGCTTTGCAGCTTGAAAGATACGGGATGCCGTGGGCTGATTTGGGAGGAACGAGAGCTCCGCTGCCGCATGGGATTTGGGAAGGAGATGGATAAGTCGTTGCACTGCTGTCGCAAACCTCCGTTGCCACTTCATTTGCTTCCATGCAGCCGAGATCTGGGCTCCATTGTTGGCAAGCGCATTCTGCAAACTACGTTTTCCCCTTCACAAAGCGCACTTTTTGGGTTTATGTTTTTTACTCATGCTCATACCTCCAACCAAACAACATATCCTCTGTAGGGCCATTCTTGTCATTTTAGAGGCCCTGAGTGTAATCAAAGTAGAAACCCTTTGTTTTAACATAAATACGTAAACAATATATTTTATATCAATTCAAAAGCTAAGCTTCAATATAGTATCCATTAGATAGTACGTTACAAAATACAAAGTACTCATTGGTAATAATTCACTGGCATATTAATATTATGAATAAGTCTTAGAAAACTATGAAATGTTACTAAGGACAAAATAATGTAGATGAAAACTATCTTAGCCAAAACACGCTAAGGGGGAGTCATGAGCTATCATCTATTACCTGCCGAATAAGCAAGCGATTTATGAATAGAATGATCATAGAAAGCAATTTTTTCTAACATTTCTAGATGCAAAGCTATTGATAATAGTATCAACATCATTTTGATCCACCATATCCTTCTCAATGTATAAAGTGGCTAGGCCATTCAACCTTTCATGTGACATTGATTATCTCAAATAGTTTTTCAACATGTCTCTCTTAGATCTAATGGATATCTTTATATAAAAAGAAACTGATGTTACAAAAAAATCCAAGATTTTATTTTAGATAGTGTAGATATTGTGTTGGAGACTTGGAGTAGTATTTAACAGATAATCAAGGAACAAAAATTCAGATAAACGTACCATGTATGCAACTGCTATATGAGGGGATTTCAAATAGAACCGTTGCAAAGTGAAGAAATTGAAGGCGAATTGGTTGAGAATAGATGGAATCGGGTTCTCCGCCTCCAGTAATGACAACAACGGCGGCATTTGTTTTGGGGAAGAGCAGACCGGAAGATGAGTGGAGAGGTCATGGGGCGCAGGTAGTGTGCATGGTCGATTGGATCTGGTGGATGACTCACTCGATACGTTCTCTTTGTGACTGTCCATGCTTGGATATTTAGGGAGCACTCAACGCTGGATGTACAATATGGACGAAATGTGCCATTACTTGATTTTGACAGCTGACCCAACTAATTGTTAATCAACTATGTTCAGTATTTCATACATAGGCTATATCACATATGTATACATACTAACATATATGGGCTAGAGGCCTTAGCTTTTGTGAGCCCTAGGCGGTCGCCCCTGCTGCCTAGGTCTAGGGTCGGCCCTGATCCTCCGACATGCCTAGCGGACAAAATTCATCGAATTTTCAGCCTCATGTCAGGCACATATTTTTCTCCTATACATTGCGAAGCTCATCAATCAAACAGGCTAGAGACCAACTATTTTAATTGAACAAAAGTAGGAATTTAGGATGAGCGAATATACCACCAACAAAAACAAATCTTAACCTCAAAGTAAGCAAATATCTTTGGAAAACAGGTTTTTTCAATCAAGTTGTGGTGTTACAATCAGAGTTCAATTTTGAAAATAGTTTCATAACAACCCGCAGTGTTGTAGAATTCATTTGTTACTCCACCGATACTAACTTTGCAAACATGGCTCATTTTCTAAAAAATAGTTTCAGACAAAATAACATTTGAAAAAGGTCATTTTGCAAAGCACTCTGAAGTCTTCTAACAACTGGAGAAAAAAAAATTATCTGGAAAAACAGAAGGAAGTAAAAAACCTTTTGATGTCCCCTTCGCCTTAACATAACACGGAGTCCCACTCACCGACACGTGGGCCCCACGCCAACTACCCCTCCTCTCAGCCGTGTAATCAAAGGCGCCCTCGCGGATACGTCACCATCACCGCGCCCCGCCTATCGTCTCGACTCGACGTCTCCTCTCCTCCAAATCGAAAGGCTATAGAGAGAAGAGAGAGAGAGAGTCAGCGGGAGATACCCTAGCCCCTCGAATGGCGGACTCCGACGGAGGCGAGACCCACACGCCGCCGGCCGTCCACCGGCGCCCGCCTCGCCCGCGCGGAGGCGGCGCCACCGCCGAGGCTTCGCGGCCGCGCTGCGCCGCCGGCTGAGCTCCGGTGCCGCGGTGGCCGCGCGCGCCAGCTTCGCGGCCGACTCTGGGACGAGTCCGCCTCCGGCGAACCATCCTCGTCCCGCCGCCGCGATTCCAGCGGGGACACCTCGTCCGCCGGGGGCGGCGGTGGAGGCGGGGACTTCGCCGCGTTCACCTTCCGCGCCGCGGCGCCGGTGCACCGGAAGGCCAAGGAGAGCCCCCTGAGCTCCGACGCCATCTTCAAGCAGGTGAGCGCCCCGCCCCCGTTTCGTCGCCAGGCGAGCTGTTCGTTGAAATGCCTCGCGCTCTATTACGTTTGATTTCATCAGCATAACTGTTGTGCCACGATAGTTTAGGCGTTTGCACGTGCCTGTGTGATAAAAGGGTGTCGCCTTTTTCCTGTGAGGAGAAAGTGCCATTTCGTGTTGCTGATGCGTGAGGAGCACGAATCTACTGCAGTGCGCTAGGATTCTATCTAGGAAACTAGCTCGCAGAATTAGTTGTTTGAAAAGTCTAGTTCATGGCGTGTTGTAGCGTGTTTTGGTAAAGTAGTGGCATGACATGTGTTGATTAGTGTGGAAAAGGGATGGGCACTGGTGGTTGTGGGTTTAAATCACGTGACCTCTTTGGGAGACACCCGATGCAGCGTGCCAAATGTAGCCGTAGTTGATAACCATGCCATTGCAGTGCATATGAATGTTTCAGGTCATATGCTAAAGTGCAATGGCTGGAGCTATGACACTTTTTCTAATATATATGTGTTTGATCTACTCGTTTGTATCTTTGTTGTCCTCTTTCTTCAAATCCCCATTTTCTCAACGGCTTAGCTTCCAGCTCATGGAATCTATGTTCTCTAATGCCTTTTCTTTTGTCATTTATAACAGAGTCATGCAGGCCTTTTCAACCTATGCATTGTTGTTCTGGTTGCAGTGAACAGCAGGCTTATTCTGGAGAACTTAATGAAGGTTCTTATCTGCCTCTTCTCATCTAGCAAATAGATGCCATTCATCTCACTTCTTGATATATATATAACGTATTTATTTGAGTTGTCTTCTCCTAATGTTACCTGTAGTATGGCTTATTAATAAGAGCTGGCTTTTGGTTTAACGCTAAATCATTGCGAGACTGGCCACTTCTAATGTGTTGGTAATATTCGGTGCTGCTCAATGTGCACTTTTAAATTCCTTTTATTTTTATTCTGAAACTGATCAGCTCTACATTTTTTTTCTTTATGTTCCAGCCTTAGTCTACCTGCTTTCCCCCTCGGTGCATTTGCAGTAGAAAAGTTGGCGTTCCGCAATCTTATTACTAATGCTGTAAGTATAGACCCTTTTGTGTATCTTACTTTACAGTATTTTGTATAGTATTTGGATAAACAATTTACCGATTTGTCCACATTATGTATGGATCATTCTGTGTTTTTGAGGATTTGATTGCAACGGTCATGAGTTCCCTTTATTCTATCTATTATTCTTCAAATTTTCTTGCACCAATGCATATGAATGTTACATTCATTTTTTGCAGGTTGCCACCTGTCTTCATGTCATCCTTACAACGGCTGAAATTGTATATCCAGTGCTCGTGATTCTCAAGTAAGGATATATAACCTATAAAATATGTGATGTACTATGCAAGTTTCTTTGCAAAGAGCTTCATCTAACTTGCCAAGTAAGGCACGTAGAGGCAGGAGAAAGTGCATGTGCACATATATTGTATTGCAAATGTGAATGCTACTGCTAGCTTTATTTGAAAAGTCAATGGCATTTGTTATGCTAAAGCTTTTGCGAGAATATGCTATCTTCCTTTTTGCAATATTCTAATACCAAATCCTGTTACTTGGTTCAGGTGTGATTCTGCGGTTTTGTCTGGTTTTTTGTTGATGTTTATTGCCTGCATTGTTTGGTTGAAGCTTGTATCTTTTGCACATACAAACCATGATATAAGGCAATTAACCATTAGCGGCAAGAAGGTACATTTCCACCATTTTCCTTCTTGTTTGTTTTGTGTGCTTTCATTTTCATGGGCTGTCTGGAATGAGGGGGATAGTGGCAACTCTCCTTTTCCACTTTCTTTAGTAAAAATTATATCCTAAATGCAACCCGAGAGGATTACAATCCTATTGACTTATGGAGCTTGCTATGAGAGTTTGTTGCATCATCTACCTATTGATTACCTTCAATAAATTCCATGGCATACTTACTAATGTTTCTGCTGTAGTTTGACAGTGCTTTATGACATATATTGTACCCAGAGGTTCTAACCTACATGAATATTTTAAATGGATTTTTCTGTTCAGTTCCTAAAAAAATTTTATGACCTGCCATTTTATTTTGCTACTATTGCTATCTTATTTATTTTTTGTGTGACTTGGAAATAACATGCCATTTATTAGGTTGATAATGAACTCAGCACAGCTGACATGGATAATTTACAGCCTCCAACGATAGAGAGTCTAATATACTTCATGATGGCTCCAACTCTCTGTTATCAGGTAATTCTCTTATCATACTGCATGTTGGTAATTCTAAATGAATCATGCAAACCTGAACTTCTATAAGGAGGCTATTCTGCTTTGGATGTTTTGATGTTTGTGCCATCACATATTCATATCATGTTAGATAGAGGAGCTTGTTTCCACTGATCATTGTTTCTTTTACATTTTACTGCTTACTATACCATATTTATTCCTATTATTTAAATGAAATTGTAGGGCATTCTCCTACTTAATTTCAAAAAGAAAGGTTTTTTTTGCTATGTAGATTATGTTCCGAAATTTGAAGTTCATGTGCTTGTTACCAAGACGCTTAGAATTGTGTTTCTTTGAGCCTCTTTTCGTCTGGCTTTGATTCCAACTTTGCATATTTACATATTGGTTTATTCATTGCAATGTATTTTTAGATTTTACCCTGTCTTTGCTGACCACTTAGTGGTCTCCTTCATATACAACGTGGGCCTCAAAGGCCTCAAGTTAATTATGCTTGAGAAACTCCTCTTAAATATGTTTATAGAATACCAGTCAATGTCCCTATTTTCATTAGCAACAATGATAAGGAGTAGATTCTAGTCAGTATTTAACTTCATTGGTGACTACCGACAATATTCTAGTTCTTAATATTGAGCTTTTGTTTTATTCGAGATTTTTTTTTAATTGCCCAGCTCTACCTAGCTGGAAAAGGAAAGCTAACAGGTTCTTGACTGATAGAAATGAACTGATTTTTGCTATTACTCATGCAGCTGAGCTATCCTCGAACTACATATGTTAGAAAAGGTTGGCTGATTCGTCAAATTATTCTGTACTTGATATTTACTGGTATTCAAGGCTTCATTATTGAGCAAGTAAGCTATTCAATTATATCTGTTTGTCTTGTCAAATACCCTCTTTCAGTTCTTAATCATTTATTGATTTTATAAACTTGCAGTACATAAATCCTATTGTTGTGAACTCTCAACATCCATTGAAGGGTGGGCTCCTGAATGCTGTAGAGAGTGTTTTGAAGCTCTCAGTACCAAATGTTTACTTGTGGCTTTGCATGTTCTATTGCTTTTTCCATCTCTGGTACATGCCATTTTCTATTTATTCACAATCAAGTAGATAGTCAATCTTAGAACATTGCAGGTTGAAAACCGATTTATTTCTGAATTCCTACTTTTCGTGAGATCATCCATTATATGGAAATAAATAATTTCTCTGAGGCCTTTTGAATTATGAAGGTTTGCTGTTTGAACTCATCTTGTATTACACAGGTTAAATATACTTGCTGAGATTCTTCGATTCGGTGACCGTGAATTTTACAAAGACTGGTGGAATGCAAAAACAATTGATGAGGTGAAATACAATAGTTTTTCTAGCTTGTATTGCTTCTAATTTTTCCACTAAAAAAAGAAGCTAGGTAAACAGACCTAATGGCTAATGTTGTGTATGATGTTTGCTCCTGCTGCATGTGCTGGTGTACTTGGATGGGATCAGTATTGGAGAAAATGGAACATGGTATGTTTTTCTTTTCTTTAAAACCGTGCTACTTTTAGCAAGTTGCATACAACCATATACAATGTGTACGCAGATGAACTTATGTTTTCCCCCAAGAGAGTTTGAACCTATGTCCTTTCCAAACCAACATTATGAAAATATGACAAGCTCCTATGAAATTATTGAGAAGTGTGAAATCTGAGCATCACTTTTGCTATGTAAAACTAAACTAAGTTTCAAGTTGGTAGAAAAAAGTAAAGGAATGGCCAATACAATGAATTTGATGGATTTAGTCTCTTACATTGCTCTTTGTTGGTCTATTATTTTTTTTTCAATTTTTCCAGTATGATTATTAATTATGTCTACATTTTCACAGCCTGTGCATAAATGGATTGTTCGTCACATATATTTTCCTTGCATGCGAAATGGTATATCAAAGGTAAACTCCTGTAGTCCCTTCTTCCTTGCATGCGAAATGGTATATCAAAGGTAAACTCCTGTAGTCCTTTCGATATGAGTGTAATGCCTGGAATTGTGTTCGATGTACTGTAAAAGACAACCTTAGCTGCATTATCACTGGTTGCCTTACTGAATGATGCTAGTGCATTATTCTCCCTTTCCCCTGAGTAGTAGTAAGCTCTATCTTTGATCAGAAGATTGTATTCTATCATAAACCTGTAAGAGTTCAGTGACAAAAGAGTGATTTAAACTGTTTGAGCAATTAGGATTTGTTCATTCTATGGATGCCAATACTGGTAGCAATGATTACTGCCAGCTCTGCTAAAAGATTAATTACTATGCCGGGGATGCCTTGGAGATTTTGTTAATTAAGTTGGGTCATTTGTGCTGTTTTTCGTGCAGGAAGTTGCTGTTTTTATATCGTTCTTTGTTTCTGCTGTACTCCATGAGGTAAACTTGCTCCCTTTTCCTTGCTTTGTGCCTCTTCATATGCAGACATTAGTTATTTGTTGTTCTTTTTCCACTTTCGTCACGCTTCAGTTCTGTACTTGTATGTTGAAGTGCTACATTTGCATGGCTAAGTTTGTTGCCTCTATGCCATTCAATGAATCAACAAGTCGGCCGTTTTTGTAAATCATGATACCTTTTTCTCAATTATTCATGTACGCCAGCTATGTGTTGCTGTCCCCTGCCGCATTCTCAAGTTCTGGGCATTCTTAGGAATCATGCTGCAGGTATGTCTTACAAAATTTAACACACCATGCAGAATGCTGTGCAAGATATCAGCATTTCATTCTTTTTACTGGTCATTTCGTTATTTTTAAATACATATGTGCTCACTTTTGAGCAACATCTAATATGTTGTAGATATTTTGATTGTAAATAGGATTACTAGGTCCATTCTGTAGTCTCATCTAATACAAGAAACTGTTCTCACACCATGTCCTTCTTTCCCATGTTACCAGATCCCCCTTATCATATTGACATCATACCTCAAAAATAAATTCAGAGACACAATGGTTAGCCGTCTTTTCCCTAGCTGCTATCGAAAGGATTCTGTTTTGCTGTAAACATATTCTAATTTGGTTCTTTTTCGACAGGTTGGCAACATGATATTCTGGTTCTTTTTCTGCATCTACGGGCAGCCTATGTGCGTTCTCCTGTACTACCATGATGTGATGAACAGGATTGAAAAGACAAGATAAACGTATGTAGTTCTCTGTTAATGTTCCAATTTTGTACCAACAGAATCAGAGAAGCAATAATCTGTATACACACCATGGAACCACATAATTCTCGTGAAAGGCCAGTAGATCCATTCCTGTGTTAGTCGTGGGTCGTGGCTAATTGCACGCTTGTATCTGTACATGAGCTTCAGTCTGCTGATGTTCTACCTGTAAATGTGTAAAACCCTACGTAATTGGCCTTCATGAGGAATAATGGTTGGATTATCCCACCCACCCACCCCGCCTCCCCCACCTGCAAAGATTAATTTAACCAGTACCTGTTCTGTGCGCACACTTCTCAAAGACTTGCGTAACAAAGAATAAAATACTGTTGGCAACAAAACTAAAAGTACAACATCATTAGCTCTCAGATTTAAGTAGGCGTGTGGAATTAAATATGTCTGTAATCTGACATACGGTATGATAGACCTGGAACGCCATTTTTCTTTGCAAATTCCACAGTGCTGCTCTCCGATATGATATACGGTGTGATAACTAGCAATCTGACATGCCTGTAATTTGACTGATCTACGATCAAACACACACCTCAAAACTAATCCAGAAACAAAGTCGACTTGAGTAAAAAAATTCAAGCAATTTAGAAACAGCAAACCCGTTCTCATTATTTTAAACAGTCACCAACAAATGCAACTTTACGGCAAGTGACATATCGTGAAATTATTAGGGAAATCTACAGCGCGTCTAGGAGCGTTGTAGCGTTACGGCGCGTCGTTTTCATTCGTCGATGGAGCCATGCCTTCAACAGGCATTCACGATAAGGCATTTACGATCGATATTAGCTCAGAAAAAGGTGACCAAGCACCACATGAAGATGCAGCCGTGGGACATCAAGCGCTGCTCGTTGCCGCCGGCGCCGTGGCCAACGCAACGCCGCAGGAGGATGAGGAGGAGCCGACGATTGCTGTGGCGGACTAACGCCGGCCATGTCATTTATATTTTGTTTCCATGGACTCCGCAAGCATAGTTAGGTTTGAGATTATAATTAACTGCTACTTCCTTTTGTGATTACAATCCTAGATGCTACCTTAAATGGCTATTGCTACTTTTGATTCAGCGGTTGTTTTGCTTGATGATTTCTTGGTTTCTTGTTGTGTGCAACTTAATTTACGTTGGCCTTGATTCAGCGCTGCAACGCCTATGAATATGATGCTCTAGAATGTTTAGTCATAGGCTGCTCATAGGTTCAAGTTGACATAAGCGTTTCAGAAGGGCAGTAGGGAATATGGCTACAACAACTCAACAAGATTTTTAGTAGGTAAATTGCCTGAACTTTTCTCCATTGTGGATGATCCTGATTCCTGAATGCTGCACTTGGAATCTTGTTTAGCGCAACTAATGATTCATAAAAATGTAGATGGTAATTTAGGGTGCTACTAATGATAACTTTAGCGCAACTGATGGTGAATTTTAAAATATTTCAGACTTACAGAAATAGTGTTAGTTTTGAACTTATAGTGATAATTTGTTAGTTTTGAATTTATGGTGATAATTTCTTAAAACTATAATGATAATTTAGGTAAATTCATAACCTAGGGTGGTAATTTTATGAAAAGTACATGTGGTAACTTAGAGTGCAATAAATGGTAAACTTTGATTTTTTTTTACCCCAAACCATAAAACGATGGTATATTCATTAAGGTGGTAATTTTATGAAATGTACAGATGACAACGTAGAGTGCAACTAATGGTAAATGTGAACTTTATTTACACAAACTCGCAAAATAGTGGTAAATTCTGAACTTGTGGTACTCATTAAAAATGCATATGATAACTTATAGTGCAACTAATGGTTTATTTTGAATTTTTTATAGGACAAACTCACAAAGTGAACTTAAAGTTGTAAAATTTGTTTAAAATACATACGATAACTTAGGGTGGAGGTGGTGGTAATTTTTAAACTTTTATCATACAAACTCACAAAATATTGGTAATTGATGCTTAAAAATGCATATGATAACTTAGGGGGAAAATGATGGCAATTTTTAAACTGCTTTATCATGTAAACTCGAAAAAATGATAAATTTTTGAACTTAAGGTGGTAATTGTTAAATGTGTGTCCAAAATTCGAGGTGTTTTTTATATGTTGGTGATGATAATTTGTGTCATCATCTGGGATGGGGGTTATATTAACTCTATTTTTGTAACACCCCCATTTCTGGGAGCGTTATGAAACCCTCGATATCGCCTGTGATTGTTCAATGCGAGGACATCCATCGAGTGTATAACATTGCCAGCACAAGCTCAAGAACAAAAGTCAACTTTATTACATTATAAAGGCTTAAAGCCAAGATTCACAGTAGGGCCAAAGGCCTAATTTACATCACAGCAAAAAGATACCACAGGCATACTTGAGTGGAAGATGACCCTAATCCCAAGCTTCTTCTACTTCATAGAATGCTGTCTCATCATCTTCGCATGGCTCCTCAAAACTGACAGTTTCTGTTTATGATTTTAGCAAGTATGAGTACAACTACCGTACTCAGCAAGTCACGCGTAGCTTAACAATAACTATATGCATGGCATATCAAGATAGAGGGAAACCGGTTTATTACTTTGTGTGGATGCAGATTTAGTTGAGAATCAATTAAAGACATGAAAGTAACTTCATTAAAGTAAACAGGGGTTTTCAAGCGTGATTATTAGCCTTCAACATTACCAAACCATTCTCAAATCTACTTATGCTTTGTTTCTGGAATCACCCATCAAACATAGCTTCATTTACCGGAAGCACGGCGTATTCGAATACCATCATTTTATGACTCTGCAGAGTTGCCCTGCTTTACCCACAAGATCTCTCAACTCCCGCGACAGAGTTAAGAAAACAAAGTTGTTCACTGCTCAATTCTTTATATAGTCCACCTTGATGGGTTCTTGATCACCATGAGCTCGGATGACCCCACGGATCTCCTCCGACTCATAGCGGTCCTACTGTTGTATGGTTAACCACCTCCCATACAACTCACCCTCCGACTCCCCCAACCAGTTGCAGAGGTTCAATCGAACTTGAGCAGTTACTAAATCAGGTTTGACCAAGTCAACGCTTGTGGTTGGGCGAGTACTATGTTCTTTTACTCAGCATAAGGGTCTAGTCCTTATATTTTTCACTGAGGCCATAAACATGCACAAACCCATATTCAGTGCCCGCGGCACTGCCACCATTCCTCAACCAAGCCTCCACCCTAGGGTAAGGTCTTCGGATTCACCTCTGTGATCCTCGCTTACCCCAGTTCCAACTTTTCTAAATTCTAAACAAATAATAAAATCCTTAACAGTGAAAATATTTTGGTGAGTTCCTAAACTACCATGTTTACTTAACTATTATATTTATTTTTACTATGTCTTTCAAGGTAAATATGTCCATCAAATTAATCGGGGCTTTTTCAGGTGGTAGGGCATAACTAATATCATGTCATTCTAATATAAATTTTACCCAAGATATTGACTTGAAAAATAACATAATGAAATTACAAATTAAATAAATAAATAAAGCAATTAAGGGTTCAACATGATCAAGGATGCGCAACTTGCCTTGCGGGTCTATGATCTCGACTAATTCGTACTCTTCAGAAAATCGGGCTTGAGCTTGATCTTCTTCTTCCAATTCTTGAGAACCTCCGGCGTCCGAAGCTAACACAAAAATAATTTAAAATATATTAATTCCATGCCCGAAGGTTTGGGCTAGGAATAAAGAAATAAAATAAAGAAAGAAAATCTGAAAAATCAAATAAATAAGATTTTGGGCTTTTAGGAGGGTCAAATGGAGAAATGGGCCTGAGAAATGGGTTGGTGGGCTCAAAACGGTCAAAATGGATATAAACTTATTTTTTTGGATTTTTCTGAATTTTTCTGGATTTCACTATTCATCGGGCTCGGCACTGTTCATCGGGCTCGGTCGGCTGGAACGGGTGCGGCGAGACGGCTCGGTGGAACCGCGTCCACCGGGTGCGGGTCGGACGGCAGGCGCGGCGGTCGGTGCGCGGCGGTGCGGTCGAGGCGAGGCGCCTGCAGGCGGGCTGCCTCGGTCGGGCGCGGGCGGTGCGGTCAGTGGCGCCGTCGGACGCAATGACGCGGCAGTGCGGCCGGGACGAGCGGCTTTCGGTCGGGCGCGAGCGGCGAGCAAGCGCGGGCGGGCGGCTGGCCCGTCGTCTTCCTCCTCCGACACCGTACGGCCGGCCGAAGCAGAGGAAGGAGGCGGCGGTCGGCGAAGGGGCTAGGGTGATTTGCGACGGCGACGGAGAGCATGAATGGACTCGTGGTGGAGTGAGGATTCCGTTTCAAGGGGTTAGGGACCCGACGGAGGCGGCAATCGCCGGCGGCGAGGTCTTCTTCCCCGCGGCCGACTTTGAAATCTTGGGAGAGATAGGGTTTAATAGGGCGGTTTGGCCGGTACTAGAGCATCACTAGGGCTTGGGTAAGCTTGGGGAAGGGTTGGCCGAAGCTAGGGTGGCTTGGTTATGGCCACCACGGTGGCGGTTTTGGCCATGAAGGGGCTCTCGGCCGGAGAAGTAGGGTGCTCGGGAGACTAAGGCGACGGTTTGGGGTTGATTCTAGGGCTATGGAGAGGCTGTAGGCGAAAGTAATTGAAGGATGGAGGAGCGGACAACCGACATTGCATTAGGGCTCACATTTGGGGATTTCGGTGATTACCGGCAATGGAGGCGATGAGAGGTCTTTGGGGCGTTCGGTTGGCTTCGTGGGGTTGCCGAGTTCACCGCGGAGGATTCAATTGCATAAGTAGGCGAAGTATGGCGGGGCAGCAACAATGAGCGGCCGGCGCTGCGCCACGTCTTGTGGGTGGCTTGGGTTGCCAAGACGGTGGGGAGAAGGCTGCAAAGGAGCCTGTCCGCTCGGGAGAGGTGGCGAGGCGGGGAGAGTTCGGGGAGGCGGTGGCGTGCGCAGATTGGACCGGCGGCGGCAAAAGCAAGCCACGGCGGCCTGGCCGCGGGGTTGGCGTGGCCTGGCATGGCCTGGGGAGGCTATCCACTAAGCACAGCTGGCGGAGAGGGCGCAGGAGAGGGCGTTCACGCGGGATGCATGAGGCGGCAGCGAAACAGGGTGGCGGCGGCAAAACAGGGTGGCGGCGGTGATTATTTTCGGGTATACACAGTGCCATTCCTTCCCTCCCCAAATCCGGCTATGCTGGCAGAAGATTAGAGTAGTGTGGTGTTGAGATTGGTGAGGAATAGGGCAAGGAAACAAGAAATCAAAGCAAAAATGAAAATTCAACCTCTTTGCAAAATTTGACAAAAATCAGTTTCATTTCAATTTTCTCTTTAATGAATGGGCAGAGCTTTGGCCGTTAGCTTTCTTTTTTTTTGTTAAATGTGCTGATAGCTTACGTTGCAATGGTGGTAAAATTTGAAATTTTTGTACACATACAAAAATGAAGGTAAAATTTGAACAATTATGGTGACAATTTACTAAAAGCGTATATGGTAATTTAGGGGTGTGCTAAATGGGCTAAATTGTGTTTTATGCAAGCCATCTTGTTATTTTGGACCACGTGCTTGCATGGGGCATGTTGTCTTGTACGCTAGCGCTCACGGTCCCACGATCGGGTGATTAGAGAAACTGCATGAGGGGATGGAGGTGATTAGCGATTTAGCATCTGAATTGGGCCGCGCGTGCAGAGTGGAGGCGGCGGCGCATTAAGGCTAATGCGCACATAGTAGCTCTGTAGTCGCTATGCAAATAGTGTTAATGTGTATTTTAGTGTTAAGATACTAATAGCGACATTAATCGTTCGATCTAGATTACGTTGCTCAGATGAAGATAAGTGGAAACTCTATCCCACTTAAACACTTTTGCAGAAAACCTCTGCACTTTGCATTTAAATGAAAACGCTACAATATACAACAATAATAGTGGACTTAAAGGTTTTGTTAAAAGGATAAGAGATTTTCTGTAAAAGCGTTTAGGTGAGATGGGGTTTCCACCCACCTACATCTGAACCACATAATCTAGATCGGATTATCCACATCATCATTAGCATTTTAGCACTGAAATAACTATTAGCACTAGATATGCTGCCGTATAACAAATAACAAATGTGCTCACATAATTTCGTTGACTAATAAGTGGCCAAAGTGATTAGTTGTTTGTACTCACGGCACGGGAGCATCTTTTCCAGGCATCACGTGATTCATTTGCAATTCATGCACATACATTTATTTCGCAATTCGGTGCACATATTTATTGCAAAGAAACGCCACAGATTAATGTCGACGCAGAAAATACGAAAAATAAAAAGAGATCACAAGAACACGCATGGCGGCCGCCAATCACGACCGCCGGAAGTTGGCCCGGATCTTCTCGACGGTGCCCTTGTCCGTGAGGAGCGTCTTGGCGACGAGATCGTCCGGGACGGCCGCGGCGAAGAGCGCGTCGCCGACGAGCACCAGACCGGGGTTCTGGCTGCTGAGCGTCGCGTACAGCGTGGCGGGCGCGCTGCCGTTGTTGTACAGGAAGTGGACGAGCCCCTGCGGCACGGCGAACACGTCGCCCTTGCGGAGCACCTTGGCGAAGAGCTTGTTGTCCGGGTAGGAGGTGACGAAGCCGAAGTAGACGGAGCCCTCCAGCAGCAGGGCCGTCTCCGACGCCCTGGGGTGGTAGTGCGGCGGGAAGACGCCCCCCGGCGCGACGTCGACGCGGGCGTGAGAGGCGCCGAGCGTGTTCAGTCCTGGGATCTGCACGGACGCGGCCGAGAACCCGTAGCGCCGGCTCGTCGTGCCGCCCGGCTTGTCCACGCCGGCGAAGAAGAAGTCGTCCGGTACGACGGCCGCCGGGTCCTTGCACGGCAGCCCGTTGACGCGCACTGCATGCATGTAGAGACGAAATACGATGATGATCATGTTTACTCACAGGCTTAAGCAGTACAAAAGGATTAAAGCAAGCATGACATGATACGTACCTTTAGAAGCTGTGTCGGCGACGCAGAAGTCCTGGAGAGGGTTGGGGTCGAAGGCATCGCCATGACCGGCCCCAAGAGCAACGAGAGTGATCGCCAACAGCAATGTGCCAGCCATGGTCGTCACTTGGTCAGTCTTGTATTTAATCAAGGGTAATTTGGTGATGATATGCACTCTCTTTCTCTACCCTATCTAAGATCGAAAAGGATTTTTGGTGAACTTGAAGAGAGCAATGAACTATAGGTCCATAGCCAGATTGGAAGCTGTGTTGGGGGCCTCGTGAGTTGTGACCCAACATATATACATTATATATAGGAGCTATGGTGACGATCTAGCAAGGAGTAAGTGACTGGTGAATGTGGAGAGAGGGATTGTGTGAATGTAGAAAGCTGTAATGGAGACTTTTTTTTGGAAGAGAGTGATATCGTTGCGTCATTTTGGTTGAAGATTTCTAGTATTTATGGCTTTCAGTTTATAGGATGGGATAGGATGTCCGAGTGTGAAGAAGGGTATGAAGTCATTAATTAATTTCCATGTGTGCAAGCCTAGTTTTAAAATTTACAGGCATCAGTCACCAAATTTACAGGCATCACTCACCATATATACTCTCTTTCAATTCATAGCAAGATGCCGGCCTGGCTTGTAAGTACTACTCACTTTGTTTTTCTAGGCAACCTACCAAATACTACTTATTGACTAATAGTATTAGAAGGTTGTATATAATTTGGACCTGAAATTTGTCAAGTGCATAAATTTAACATATGTTGGTATATATGCCCGTGCGCTCACAAAATCGAACTTTTTAACTTGCACCCCAATCGTGTTGTTGTGTTTTGCTCTACCTTTTAGTTCACTGACTGCACTAATCCATGAAGTATGCCATTATACTCCACTCAATATGTTTGTTCTCTTGTACTCTAATTTTTAGTTCACTTACCCATTAATCCAGGCAGTATGTCATGGAGACAGGGACCAGTATATTGATGTGCACATCAATGACCGAATTGGTGCGGGTGACGTAATACCAAATATGTGGTCCGGATGGTTTGAGCAACTGGACTTTTAATTGAAGTACAGGCTAGAGGAATCCCCTCAAAGCTAAGCTTGTCTGTTGTACTCCATCCAGGATGAAGGAAACACCAGCCACCGCTACAAAATAAATTATACTATATGTCTTATCATAGATAGTTCATGAAAAATCATCTATACTGTAATTATCATAGACGGTTTTACAAGCGTGACTATGTATCGTCTATGTTACGCAAATATCACAGATGATTTTTGTTAATAACCGTATGTGATAGTTCACATATGGTTATTAATACGAACCGTCTGTGATAATTGCAGACATCACAGACGGTTTTTAATTAGAACCGTATGTGATAATTCATAGATGGTTATTAATACGAACCATCTATGATAGTTGCGTATCACATGCGGCTTGTGGTTCTAACCGTTTGTGATATGTATTTGTACGCATAAATGGTGCTTCGTCTCACCGATGCGCACCTCTTCGGTCGTTTCGGCTCCCCGATACGTCTCTTCGTCTCAAGCGCTGAATGTATTCTTTGTTGTATAAAAATGATCGTTCATCATCAGAAATTAATCCCCACATCGTTGATCCTATAGGAGCACCTCGCTGACCACCTGCCTATTTTCCTTGTCTCTCAAGAACAAATAAATGGCTCCTTACTCTTCCTTGTCACCGTCATTGATGCCCAACCTGGCCATACTGTATGAGCACCTCACCGGCCGTACGCTGGCGGATGCTGCAGAAGGACACTATGTCAACATTGTTCTTCCTTCTATGTCCGAGGATTTGCCAAAGCAGTTGAAGGCAAACTTTGCCATCGATGTGGTCCTCCACAACAACATTGCATGTCTCTAGGAGGTTTGCTATCGTTTGGAGTGCTTAGCTGAGGCGGCGAGGGACCGAGTCAACCTTATCGAAACCTCTCAAGAAAGGGAAGAGAGATTATGGCTTAATTCGACTTAATTGATCAGTAGGAGGGCGTTCGCGAGACACTCGAATGTGTGCGTTAGCGGGTGGATGCATTTCGGGCTTCATTCGCTAATGATCCCGAACCGTCCTATGCCGACCACGTCACCTATGAAGTTTTGAAGACGGAGATATTATGCTACCCCTACCACTAGAAAAACTTCGAAGCGGTTAGGTTTCTATTTTTTTTCTTTTGTAAGAAGCAACTGGCCACGCTGTTTAGTCATATGTAAATATAAGCAATTGAATTTGTATTTACTATCTTCTATATATGTAAACAGTCTCTATAATGACATGATCGACGACATTACTGATCGGTAAAAAACAACAGAGTAATACATATTTACTCCTGAGGCATTACTGAATTTGCATTTGTGTATATGAGAATGTGTCATATATATGTGAATTTACATTTATGTATATATGAGAATGCATTTAGAACAATATGTAGTGTATTTATCATAGATGGTTCTACTTTTGAATCGTCTGTGATGTATATTCATATACGGTTATAATACAAACCGTCTATGATAAATAATTATAACAGACGGTTCATAATAATAGATGTCTGTGAAATCTAAGATTATTACAGACGGTTCTCATTAAGAACCGTTTGTAATAATTATGTATTACAGACGGTTCATGGTTGGACATGTTTGGGATACGTCGTGCTATTAATTAAAACCTAGCCAGACCGGTCCTAATAGATTTGTCTTCATTGTGCTGCGTTGAAGGAGGCAGCTGACTTTGGGGAGTTTGGTGAAAGCATTCCACTTGTCGATCTAGCTGCTTGTAGATCGATTTGTTCTTGGTGATTAGTTGTTAGTATTTGCTTCTAATTATATGCTTTGTAATAAAGAGAAATGATAGCAAGGTTTGGATCTAGCTTGGTACTTTGTTCTAATTTAAGAATGGATCACTACTCCTACTTTACTTAAATATATTCTTGCTTAATATATATATATACACAAGGTTATAATCCGTTCTTGAACTGCTGAAATTGAAGGCAAGCAATGGTTAGTCCAACAAAAGTTTCACAACGTTGTTAGGTGTCCTAGAGAACGTCCTTCTAGAGCGAAATGTGTTGTTGAGAACCACCTACCAAACCAAGAAGGTTCTTTGAACACCGAAGCTGGGTAGTGGAGGCGGCTGCAGGGAAAACAATTTTGGTTTTAAAAAATTTTGGACCCCTTTGAGAAATTCGAAATTTGGAAATTTCAAAAAAAATTAAAAAATCAGTTGAAATATTCAAAAATACAGTTTGAATTCAAGAAATACAAATATATTAAAAAAATGACCAAATCTTAATGAAATCTCGACGATTGCTGTATCTGTGCCCATCATAGACAATACAAATAAATACGAAAAAAAGAACCGGCAAAAAAGATTAGAAAAACAAAAAAACAAAGAAAAATAAAATTTAGAAATAATGAAAAATAAGCCTGAAATAGTTCAATCCAAAAATAGACGAGTTGTTATGTCGAGAGGAGATAATGTGGTTGCAACGATCACGTGTAAGGCCCTGTTTGTTTCCACTTAAGATTATTATAATCTAGCTTATAGGTGCAGATTATATAAGCTAGCTTATAATAAGCTGGTGGAAAATAAGCTGTCAGGTGTTTGGCAGCCTGGATTATCAGAGTTATGAATTGTTGTATTCGAATGTTTAAAGACTACAATGCCCTTGAGCTTATAATGTTTAAAGATTGGGGAGTTAATGAATGGCAAAAGTGGGTAATTTTTCTGAAGTTTTATGGTCATTTAGATAAAAGGTGATCTATAAGCTGAAATAAGCTTCTTTTTTGAGCTTATTAGATTACAATAATCTGGGCTATTAGATTATAATAAGCTACCTTATAATTTGGACTGTTTATTTCCACTTATGATTTATAAGTTAGATTATAATAATCTTAAGTGGAAACAAACAGGGCCTAAGCAGGCTGCGAGAGGTGATCGGAATACTACTTATTTCCATCGCAAGGCGATTTGCAGGGCTACGAAAAATAGAATAAATAAAGAAGCTCAAAAGAGAAAAAAAGCCTGTGTAACCTCTAAAAACCTCTCCTCTCCGCAGCTTTGATGCGGCTGCGGCGCTAAGCCCCAAGCGGCTCCCCTCGCGCGCCTATTCAAATCGGAAACAGGTCGACGACGTATGGCTTCCCGTCTCCTTCCCTTTTGATCCTACGGCGACCTCTTCTGTCTTGATTACGCGCAAGAGGGATTCCTCTGCTCTTCTGTGTGGATGACCTCGCGCGCTGCATTGCTATCGTTCTTTCTCGTTCGCTTCCTCCTATATTTGTTCGAAATTTTTATGCAGGAGTTGTTCACAGGGAGAGCGCATTGACGAGGATGCCAACGACCTTGCCACAATATACCCACTTCTCCCCAAGGATCAAGGGCTTAATTTGTGGAATCGGTTTGTCGCAGATGCGCAAGCTTGCTTCGAGGATTATAACAAGAACAAGGCAAGATGGGCCTCTTCCTGCTTCTTTCTTTTTACTATTGTCTTGTCACCATGCCCAAATTTTTTTTGTTTCACTAGATGATTTTCAGCTTTGTCTAATCGAAGAGTTTGGTCGAAATCGAAAATCTCAATTACAGCTACACCGCTCTTTTGTTGACCATTTACTCCTGTGCCATTAGCATTGGGCTAATGTTCGGACAATTTGTTACTGTAATTATTGCTTGTTACTAAGCATCACTGTTTGAACACTACCAAAATCTCTCTTCTCTTCTCTTCTCTTTCTCAAGCCAACTTCAAGTACAAGGTTTCGTTCGATGACATCGCTATTGCTATTATTGAGGGGCACAGACTTTACTATCACCTGAATTTCTGGGTCCCAAGCTTTTCTTTGGTGAGATCACATTCTACGACGATGAACTCATGAAACTACGGGTTGTGCCATGTTGCTGCCCTGTCTCACTAATGCAGCTGGTACGTATGATCCGCGTTTTATCTTAACTATGTCTTATATTTCAACCAGTTGCTTCGTCGCTGTGTTGAATTTAGTTGCACTAGTAGAACTTGTTAAGAATAGGATAGGATAGGATTGATTTATTTGTTTTCTTATATGCCTTGGTTTGCTTACTTGTGTATGTCATAATCCCCAATGTATTCCCTTGTACTCCTTATATATATATTGCCTGTGGGACTTATGAATATATACACAATATTCATACCATAGTATCAGAACAAGGGTTCTAACCTTGCTCCTTGCGCCGTCGCCGCCGCCGCTCAAGCCGCCACCCAGGTCGCCGCCGTCTCGCCTAGGCTGACGCTGCTCTAGATCAGGAGCTGCTATCTACCTCGGGTTGCCCACCCGGATCCGCCTCGGTTGCAGCATCACGGGCACTGCGCCCGCAGAAACCACCGCTGCCCGGAGTAGCCGCCTACGCCTGCCAGAGCCGCTGTCATCCACATTCGCCTACGCCCGTCGCCACCCCCGCTTATCGTCCGTCGAGGCCCACCCGTCCGGCCATTGCCCACCTGACCGCTTCCAAGCCGCAACTCTCCGGGCCGCCTTCTAACGCCGTTCGGCGGCATGACCACGTCCCCGCGTGGATCCGTTGGCGGCCACCACTGACCACCGCCGACCGTCGCCGGCCACCATCGACCGCTGTTGGCCACCTCCGACCACCGTCGATTCACCTGGATGCACTTTGGCTTCGGGTGAAGCACAGTGCGTGTTCTATTAACTTTCCTTCGGTAAAAAAAAGAAAATAAAAAAAAGAAAAAAACGTTGATCCAACCGTCGTGCCATCCAGCATCACCTATTAGACTTCGTTGCCTTGGTGCCACGTCGTCTAGCGTCGACCTACTGATGGCTTCCGTTCCATCAGCTGTGATCCCCTTCTTAAGAACAAAGCTACATGGGACAAACTATAAGTTGTTGTCTTCTCTCATAGGGATCACGCTTGATAGTCTCCACCTCTTGGGACATATCACTGGTGCACGACCTTTTCTGCCACCATTGGTCTAGCCTCCTCCCAAGTAGTCTCCTTCTGCACGTTCTGCGGACGATGAGACTGCCAAGAAGAAGGCAGAGGCTGCTGCTGATGAACTGTGCCGGTTTGGCTTCATGTTGGACCTCTACATGTACCAGGTATGCAAAGTCCTGCAAATCAGTCCAAGGCTGGGTAATTGTGACTCGGGGACCAACGACACTCCGTGCATGAACTTCCATTCCCGATGAGGCACCTTAATCTTCTTCAATTCGGCCTTGGTGTCTTTCTTGCGATACATTTTTGGCGTCGCCTTCTCAGGAGCCGATGCACTGGCCTTCTGAAGGGGAGAATGAGGTGGAGTCATAAAACGTTTTGTTTGATAGGCATGGTCGTGTGGAGATCACGGCACAGAATGGTCCAGGGTGTACACTGTGGCCTTCTACATAACGATACACGATGAGCTAAGGTATCCACTAGGTCTATCTAGTAGTATTCTAGAGATGTACATTACTTGGATGTCGTCGATAGGTAAGTGGACGTCTCTATGTTCAGAAAGTGGCGCGAACGCACAACTACTTCGACGTTGAGGGGGATTGAGTACCGTAATAACAAGGTAGCTTGCGATTGGTTGTGGCTTCTCTTAGTTCGTTCCTTAATGCATCTATCTCTCCTCGAAGTGAGGCAGCTATATCCTCAAGTTTTGTATCAAAGTCTTGTTTCATACATTCCTCACGCTCAGCCTTGGATCTCTTCCTACTCCTATATACCTCGAAGTTGTTTGGGAATCTGTGCCACCAATATATGTAAACCCCTAGACCTCGCTTGCGACCTGGTTGCTCCTTATTTCCCAGGGTCGTGGACAGTATATCCCTCTCCCTAACTACTTGGAAGGAGCCTTCGGAAGATTCAGTAGTCAATGTTTGTTGTAAAAGGCAATCATGTTATTTTATACCCCATGAAGTTATGGACTTACTAACATATAGGTAGTTTAACTTATCTTACTAGGCGTTGTGACACTTTCTCATCTGTGGGGTTTCTAAAAGAGGCGACATCGGAAGACGTGGTTGATGACCTCACTCTTAACCAGTTTCGGGCGCGCTCATTTGTGATCCCGGCAAATGGTGGGGAGGCCTCCGATCGGATTGCGACCTGATCCTCCATACTCCATTTCAAAATTTTACCCGCACACCCAGTGGTGTCGAGTCTATGGGGGTGAGTGTTTTGTGCCTAGAGAGCCTTGTGCGACGCGCTTTCCTATTGAAATTCAGTCGTCGTCTTCATCCGCACAAAGGCCTCCCATGTTTCTGGCGACACAAAAGGATACCTCATGAAGGGCGTGCGATCCTTGGTCATGTACTACGTGACAAGCGTGCTCTTGAAGGTCTTCCACACTTTTCCCATCGTGAGGAGCGCATGTCGTTGCACGAGTTCCTGCACTTCTGCTGGGATCTCGAGCGAGTTTGAAATTTCCATCCACAACACTTCTCTCTAGTCTTCTGTTAAACCTTTTCCAGTTTGCTACGGTGATAGGGATCCATTGCCTTTCGATTATGCCGTAGGTAGTCTAAAATGCTACAACTACTTTCTTTGATTGCAGAGGGACCCCATCTGGAGAGACCTCCATGATGGTCATTCGGTCCGCTGGCATTTTAGATACTCCTCTGCCATGCTTAGTTACTCAGTCTTCGGAGCGACGACAACGATGACATCTCTCTTACAAGAAAAAACTAATTACAGTGAGCTGTGAGCATAAACATTGGCACATGGTTGATCTTACAAGAAATAAGAACATTTGGCGATGTATATTATTACTACAAGGTCTCTTTGCAATACTAATATCAAAAATTACACAACCTAGTGTCTCAGATTCTACAAAGTAAGTTATGGCTATAGTTTCTTCTTCTCATCATTCTGTGTGTTGGGTTTGGTTGTTGTCTTAGGCGTAAGAGAACCTTTGGGTTGCCACGCCCTTCATTTACAAATCAAGGGTGTGACAGCACAAAGGTTCTTTTATACCTAACATAGCAACCAAGCCTAATACACAGCATGATGAGGAGGAAGAAATAACAACTATAATTTACTCTGTTGAAATGTACGATTTGCCATTACAAATAGATCTTGTGGTAATAACAAAGTGAATCACAGAGGACACTAGAGTATGTGATTTGCTTCATACCCTTCGAAGGTCTCTTTGACATATATTATTGCTACAAGGTCTCTTTGGAACACATTAACATGTCATTCTAAATAGATCTTGTAGCAATAACACGACCCTCCAACTCACTTAGAAACAATAGATCCAATAATTTATCTCTAAATTCATTCCCTAGCTATTTCCTAGCTACAACTACTACTCCGATTCAGAGGAGGGGACATGTAAGAACATTTGGCGATGTATATTACTGCTACAAGACAATAGAAACAATGGCCCCAACAATTTATTTCTAAATTCATTCCCTAGCTACTTAATCTCTCCACATGTATTTCTAACAAATATATGTTCTACTTAACAGAAAAACACTATTCAGATAGATCTAACAAAAATATGTTCTACTTAATAGAAAAACACCATATTATTTCTACAAGGATTGCTAGTGCGACAAAAAAGATGATGAAGCAAAAATATGAAGCAAATCCATACCTTCGGTTGGAGCTAAGGCGATAAGGAGGAGAGGCGGTCGAACTATGTGGGGGTGACGATAAATCTGGCTGGGACGAAGGCGAAACAGGCGGGTAGGTGGTTCTAGGCAACACATTTCCCTCTAGAAGGATGTTCACTACCAAACTAAGAAGATTCTTTGTCCATTAGAAATGAAACTAGAAAGAATACATGCAAGTCTAAATGATTATATCCTCTATCGTAAAGAGTATGCAAATTTACATATTTGTCCAGTATGCAAAGTATCCCAATACAACATAAGAATAACTCCGATGATGGCGAGGGCACCGAGGTGAAGCAAGGACCTCATGCTAAGGTGTTATGGTATCTAACTATAATTCCACATTTAAAACATTTGTTTGTGAACCGAAAGGATGCAAGATTACTGTATTAGCACTCGAAGGAGTGTAAGAAAGATGAAAAGATAAGACATGCTACTGATTCTGTCTAGTGGAGGAACATCGATGGGATGTTTGTAGACTTCAGTGTGGAACCAAGGAATATAAGGTTTGGGTTGAGTATAGATGGAATGAATCCTTTCGGTAACATGAGCAACCAACATAGTACTTGGCCCGTGAATGTATGCATATATAACTTTCCTCCTTGGCTATGTATAAAGCAAAATTACATTTTGATATCACTACTTATCCAAGGGCCAAAGCAACTTGGAAATGATATTGATGTGTACCTAACACCATTCCTAGAAGATCTTGTAACACTGTAGAATGAAGGGGTACAGGTATGGAATGCAGACAAACGAAAGGACTTCACTCTGCGCATCATGTTGTTCTAAACCATCAATGATTTTTCTGTCCTTGGTAACCTGTCGCAATTGAGTACAAAAGGAGCCAAATCCTATCCACGCTGCTTAGATTATACTGAGAGTGTGTGGTTGAACAACTCACGTAAAATTATGTACATACGTCACCGTAGGATCCTTTTAAGGTACCACCCATACCACAAGATGAAAAATAATTTGACAGAAAAAGATGATATGGTTAAGGATATCGATATTGTGCTTGGAAAAGGAGATAAGTTGAGGACCCGTCAGAAGAACATGTGGAAGAAGAGATTAATATTTTAGGACTTGCCTTATTGGGAACACTTAGAAGTTCGCAATTGCATCAACATCATGCACATAGAGAAAAATATATGTGATAGATTGATTGGTCTCTTACTGAACATTTGTGACAAAAACAAAGGATGGTGTCAACGTACGACACGACTTAGTCGCTATGAATATCAGGACCGAGTTAGCACTAATAGAGACCGATAAAGGATGGATGTACCTTCCCTCAGCTTGATATACTCTGTCTAAGGCCGAGAGAATTGAACTGTGTCAGTGCTTGCATGATGTGAAAGTTTCGTTCTGTTACTCTGCCAGCATAAAGAAACTTGTTTCCACAGAAGATTTGAAATTAATTGGTATGAGGTCTCATGACTATCATGTGCTAATGACACAGTTGCTTCCTATTCTATTAGAAGTATTTTGTCGAATAAGGTTCAAGTGACAATCATGAGACTATATTATTTCTTTAATGCAATTACTCAGAAGGTCATCGATACCGATGGACTAGATGCTCTGCAGACCGAGGTGGTGACGACTCTATGTCATCTTGAGATGTATTTCCCTCCATCATTTTTTGATATCATGTTCCATCTCATTGTCCACCTTGTGAAAGAGATAAATATATGTGGCCCCGTGTTTCTACGTCATATGTACCCGTTTGAGATGTATATGAGAATTCTCAAGTCCTATGTACCAAACTGATCTCGGCCGGAGGGCACGATCATCGAAGGTTATGCAACCAAAGAGTTCATTGAGTTCTACGTCGATTACATGGCTTAGGTCAAAATGATGAGTGTGCCTCTATCTCATCACGATTGGAGGCTAGAGAGTATCAGGACTATCAAAAGGAAAGTAATAACTCCCGATTTGGATGCGCACACTTAAGCCTATTTCACGGTCTTGTAACACATAACTGGAGTGTCCCCATATATTGACGAGCATAAGGACATGCTATGCCAAGAGAATCCAGACTAATCAGAGATTTGGATCATGCGACAGCACAACCGTCGGTTCAACAAATGGCTAAAGGTACGATCCACTGGGAGGTCATCAAGTGATATGCTTCAATGGTTGTAAAAAGGGCTAACATTTACAATTGTGATATACCAAGGATACAACATAAATGGTACACATTTTATACAACAGATTAGGATAGAAAGAGCACAGTCTATAACGTTCGCTTAGATGCATTTTATGAGCAGTTCAGTACTGCTGACCCAAGCTCCTACTATGGGCTTGCAGAGGAGATTTGACAGCTCGTCTATGTACTTTTTAAGATCCCTCTATTTCACTGTTGTTGGGCCCAACTCCCATACGGTGTAAAGGTTGACAAGTATGGCGTCAATACTGTAGACCTCGAACGTGTAGGATACAAAGATGAACCATTCGTACTTACGAGGCAAGTTGTTTAAGTTTTTATGTAACCGACCCAGCAAATATGACGTGCCACGTATTCTTCATGGAAAAAGAAGAATTGTCAGAGTTAAGAATGTCGTGGATGAGAAAGAGTACAATCAATTTGACGAGTTGCCTCTTTTCAGAGACGACATCAGTGTCGAGGAAGAACCAAGCGATGAAGCTAGCTATATGCATGTCGATCATCATGAATGGCTTTTTTTAAAAGGAAATAGCCAAGTGGAATGATCCCACATGGCAAACACATATTTAGAAATTATTCCAATGTAATTGAGAAACTTGGCATGTAATTAAGGAAATATTCCATTGTAACTGATTCGGTAATTAAGAAATAATTCCATCTGTGATGGTATCTGCTTGCTTGTTTTTAGAGGGCATAGCTAGCTTTTTCTGAGGCTAGCCAAAAAATAGGATATGTTGTAGCTATATATAGGAGAAACTATCACAGGCCATTTAGTGGCACGAACCATCTGTGATATATATCATAGACGATTCTATAATAGAATTGTCTGTGATATGTAGCACATCACAGACGGTTCTATTATGGAACTATATGTGATATTAATATAACAGGCAGTTCTATAATAGAACTGTCTATGATAGTTCCTTCTATAAGTAGTGCCCGCTAGGTTTGCGCCATCACTCACTCACTCGGCCATATCCTTTCGCCTCCTCACCTCCCGATGCCTCCTCTCCTCCCAACGCCACCGCCTCTCCTCTCGACGCCACCTTTCCTCCCGATGCTGCCTCTTTTCCTGATGCCACCACCACTCCTCCCAACGCTACCTCTCCTCTCGACGTTGTCTCTTATCCCGACATCGCCGCCTCTCCTCCCGACGCTGTCGCCTCTCCTCCTGATGCCGCACCATGAGCATTACCTTAGCAATTGTGCTATGCTAGTTGTTCATATCATTCTAACTTGTACCGGGAGACTTGGTTAGTAATGTTGTGGGCTCAGTTCATTGCTTTGTGATGAGATGATGTCAAATTGAAATTGAATATGACAATAGGAGTATAATCTGGCTTTGATCTACCATATTACTTGTTGTTTTAGTATTGTGTCATGCAATTCTTTAATCTGTACACATGATTGACCTTTTGTCATTGATAGCTTCCTCTGTGATTCACTTTATTCATTACGTTATTTAATCTTGTTCATTGTGATTCATTCAGCTTTTAATCATCGTATTGTATTGATTTTTGTCACTGTCATATTCACTTGTCAATTGTTTCAATTGTCGAAAGTAAGTAGACTTTGTGTTTGTAATTTGCATGTGTTGGATATAAGCAAAGTGTCAATTTTAGCTCAAGGACAAATTTAATTCGGATATCATATTCAATTTGTGATTAAGATTTGACAAAAGTGTCATGAGGGCCAAGACTTAATCTTGAGCAGCACGCATCTGAGAGCAAATAATCAGTTTAAACATGACATGGAAGATTTACATGCTTATGATGTCTTGCATAAGTCATTGCTACAAGATCTATTTGGAATGATATGTTAGTATTCCAAAGAGACCTTGTAGCAATAATATATGCCAAAATACCTTCAAAGGGCATGAAGCAAATCACATACTCCAGTGTGTCAGGTTCTATGAAGTAGGTCATGGCTGTTATCTCTTTCTCCTCATCATGCTACGTGTTGGGCTTGGAGTGTGTATTTGTTTCATGCCTTTTCAAGCCCAACACACAGCATGATGAGGAGAAAGAGACTCCAGCCATGACCTACTTCATAGAACCTGAGACACTGGAGTGTGTGATTTACTTTATAGAACCTAACTACTTTCTAGAAGAATCTGTGGACAATTGGTTATATTTATGATGTCTTGACATGTATTATTACTACAAAGATCTATTTGGAATAACATGTTAGTGTTGCAAAGAGACCTTGTAGTAATAATATACGCCGCCGAATGTTCTTATTTCTTAATAGCTACATTAAGAACATTAAAGTACATAAATAATATATGTCACCGAATGCTCACAACTCACTGTAATTAGTATTTTTTGTAAGAAAGATGACGTTTGCACAGTCATCGACATCGCCGAATGCATCTGATGCTCCAAAGACCGAGATAACTAAGTGTGGTAGAGGAATATTAAAAAGGCCTGAGGGTTGAATGACCATCACAGAGGTCTCTCTAGGTGGGGTCCCCCTGCAACTGAAGAAAGCAGCAGCATCATTCCAGACTACCAGCAAACTGGAAGTCTCTTATAGAAGTAGAGAAAGAGTAGCTGTGGGTGGATCCCAGCGAAAGTCCAGGAACTCGTGTGATGGCAGGCGTTCCTCGCGGTGGGAAAAGTATGGAAGAACTTTAAGAGCATACTTGTCACATAGTACATGAACAAGGATCGAATGCCCTTCACGAGGTATCCTTTCATGTCATCAGGTATATGGGAGGTCTTTGTGTGGATGAAGACGACAATCGAATTTCAACAGCAAAGTGTGACGCACAAGGATCTCTAGGCACAAAACACTCACCCTCACAGACTCGGCACTGCTGGGTACGCAGGTAAAATCCCGCAATGGAGGAGGGAAGACGAGGTTGTAATTCGATCGGATGCCTCCCCACTATTGGCTGGGATCACAAACGAGCGCATCTAAAATTAGTTAAGAGCGAGGTAATCAACCCTATCTTTGGGTGTCACCTCTTTCAAAAAAAACCCTATAGATGAGGAAGTGTCCTGATGCCTTGTAAGATATGTTAAACTGCCTAATTGTTAATAAGTCCATAACTTCATGGGGTCTAAAATAACATAATTACCTCTTGCAGTAAACATTGACTATTGAAACTTCTCAAGGTTCCTTCGAAGCAGTTAGGGAGAGGGATATGCTATCTACGGCTCTGGAAAACAAGAAGCGTCTATGTCACACACAAGGCCTTGGGGCTTACATACCTTGGAGGCAGGGATTCCTAGATGACTCCAAGGCATATAGGAGTAGGAAGAGATCCAAGACTATGCGCGAGGAATAGTTAAAATAGGAGATTCGTGCACAACTTCAACGAGAGCTAACTGCCTCACTTCGAGGAGAGATAACTGTCTCACTTCGAGGAGAGATAGATTCATTGAGGGAAGAACTAAATCAAATCTGCAACCAATCGCAAGCTACCCTCGTTATTGCGGTAGCAAGTCCCCCTCAATGTCAAAGCAGCTACGTGTCCACACCATATTCTGAACATAGCGACATCCACTTACCTATCGACAACATCTAATAATGTACATTTCTAGAATGATACATAGATAGACCTGGTGGATATCTTAGCTCATCGTGTATCGTTATGTAGAAGTCCACGCCGTGCAACCTCAGGGTCAGGCTTGTTGGCTCTATTCCCATTGAGGCTGGGAAGGGGATGGCGTATCCATGCCTACTAGGGACGTTGGTGTACAGTGCCCAGCAAGGGACCGATTTTATGAAGGTCCATACGGACATGATTAATGATATTTTCAAGGCTGATCCACTGGAGAACCCTCCAAACAAAGAGATCATGATACTAGGAGATGCCATCGACATATTTGTCCAGTGGCCCAAGAGGGACATTGCTCTGGACCCTGTAGTGCCATGATCTCTACACGATCATACCTATCAAACAGAACTCTCTATGACTCCACCTCAACCTCCACTTCAGAAGACCACTATGTTAACTCCCTGGAGACGATGATAAACAAACAAGAAAATCATGCAGGTCGTTTCCCGGGAAGATGTATCATAAGTGAGGCACTAAGGCCACATCAAAGAAGATTAAGTCACCACTCAAGCCCTAGACGTACTCCCTCGGAATGTCATTGGTCCCCGAGTCATAATTACCCAGCCTTAGACTAGCTTGCGGGAGTTTGCATGTCTGGTACATGCAGAGGTCCAAAGAGAGAAAGCCAAACCGGCAAAGTGAATTCACCATCAGATACATGAAGGTACATTTTCCATAACTCGGGCTTCTTCATCGTAGGCTTCAACGACTTATTCCAACTATTCAATCTTGATGCCCTCGACGCCTCACTTCTACGATGCTGGATACTATAAGTGTATACAATCAAGTTCTACATTCACTTAATACTGATAAATATCATAACTCATTGCTTATGTATAGATACATGATCCAAGAAGCCTGACGATTACGAGAACTGGTGGGTTTCCTTGACCTACACTTTATCTCTGAGCAATACATTAACGAAAATGCATCCTACGTCCAAAATTATATAACGATGGGATTGCTTGCTCAGAGAAACAAGAACTACATTCTGGTAGGGTAAGTGCTTCATTAGTTCCTATAAAAGTTTTATTTGTACTTTATATACAATATAAACTTAGGTTTAATGACTATGGCGATATACATGAGTAGGGAGCATTGGATTCTGATTGTGATTGTATCAAAGTGGAGCGAGATAATATATATCGATTCTCTACTCAAGAAAGACCACGACTTCACATGTGTGCAACAAACAATTGACAGATAAACTCATTTCCTCCGTATATAACTCTATTGTAGTCTTCCCTTCATTTGTAATGGCTAAGAATAACTTTTTGGAATCACGTAAGTCGTTCAATGTCTATTTGCCAGGCGAGGGAGACACAAGGAATCGAGAGCCACACTACAACACAGTACGTGATGTCCAGTACCTGCTACAACATAATAATTCTATATCACACTTTGTAATAATACCTCTCAAACTGACTATTTCTATGTATATAATTCTATTTTTGCAGTGCCACCAGTAGCTATAGGGCAACGTATGCGTATTCTACATTTGTCGCCATATGCAAAAAATCATAGGCGCTAAGAGAAATGATCCAGAGGTTTGTCAATCTACCAATTATTTCCTGATTGTCAATACACATACACGCGCGCGCACACACACACTAATCAGTGGCTACGCGTAGAATAAGCGCGCACACAAGACTGACCCAACTAGCCTACCGATCCACCATCCCACCCCATGTACAGTTACTAGCATTTGTTAATTATAGTAAAGTTACTATCGTATGTACATCAAGTTATCATCTGTAATTCATGAAGTTACTTACAGTTATCATCCGTAATTCATGAAGTTACTACTTGTGTGAGTGAAATTACTGCCAACATGCAAGCATTGAGAGGAGAGAGAAACATGCATGTCAATAGCAAATAACTCGTACGAAAAGTTACTAGCGTGTATGAGTGAAGTTATTGCCAAATACATGTAGAGTTACTATCCGTTGTAACACTATAACATTAGCAGTAACTCTACATGATTTGACAGTAATTTCATTCATACACGGTAGTAACTTTATATGATATGAATTTCGTAGCATCAAAATATATTTAACGTAGATCTTGTTTTGTTAAGCTCGTAATTTCGAACGCAATCGTGCAAACGGATCGCAGATTGGACTTTTGGTGAAAGAGTTATTGCATTTTTTTAGTTTGTAAACAAGATAAAAATTACAAGTCAAGTGCATTTATTCTCTTCTCTCTCCTGCTGCGTGTATGCATGCAAGTCAAGTTACAATCTCCTGAACATAAAGGTATCTTTTGAACATAAAGTTATCATTGATTGACTTATAGATGTCAAAGTTACTATCTCATGCATATAAAGTTATCATCAAATATGAACCGCACCAAGATGCTTATGCGTGCAGCTAGTGACCCATGTATAGCGTGCGCACACGCACTGATTAGCGCAACCGTATATGTGTGTGTACTAATTAGTGGCTACACGTAGAATAAGCGCGTGCCCTTGACTAACCCAACCAGCCAACCACTCCACCATCCCACTCCATGGATAGTTACTAGCATTTGTTAATTACGGTAAAGTTACTATCATATACACATTAAGTTATCATCTGTAATTCACGAAGTTACTTACTGTTATCATTCGTAATTCAAAAAGTTACTGCCGTGTGTGAGTGAAGTTACTACCAACATGCATACATTGAGAGGAGAGAGAAACATACATGTTAATAGCGAATAACTCGCACGGAAAGTTATTGTCGTGTGTGAGTGAAGTTACTGGCAAACACATGTGGAGTTATTGTTCGTTGTAATATTATAAAACTGATAGTAACTCTACTTGTATTTGATAGCAACTTTACTCATACACAATAGTAACTTTATATGATACGAATTTTGCAACGTTAAAATATATTCAACATGCATCTTGTTTTGTTAAGTTCGTAATTTTGAATACAATGGAGCAAACGGATCATAGATTGGACTTTTGGTGAAAGAGTTATTGTATTTTTTTAGTTTGTAAATAAGATAAAAAATCACATGTCAAATGCACTTATTCCCTTCTCTCTCCTATTACATGCACGCATGTGTCACAGAGTTACTGTCACATGCACAAAAGGTTATCATTTATCATTCACAAAGTTACTTATAGTTTTCACATGATAACTTTCACATTGCAATGCTATGAAAAGTTATTATATTCTGAACATAAAGTTATCATCGATAATTTATCAAGTTGCTTACCGCAAAGTTACTATCTCATGTATCAATCGAGTTATGCACCAACCGCACCAGGAATCTAGCCAGCGACCAGCATGTAGCATGCGCGCACGTGCTTGTTAGCGCGACCGTATGTGTGTGTGTATGTATGCATGTATGTGTGTGTGTACGTGTACGTGGATGTACGTGTACGTGTACGTGTACATATACATACATATATATATACATACATATACAAATGTATACATGAAAAAATTGATCATATACCCTCCATTTAGATGGAAATTGAGGATTTACCCTCCTGGCCCACGAGTCAGTAACTTATGATGACCCTACATGTCATTGAGATGTGGAGGGTAAATCCTCAATTTCCCAACTAAAGGGAGGGTATATGATCCAATCTCCTATATACATACATATATATATATATATATATATATATATATATACATACATACATACATATACAAATATATACATAGATACATATATACATATACATATATACATATATACATGTACATATATATATATATACATGTATGTACGTATATACGTATATATATATACGTATATATATATATACGTATATGTATATATATATATATATATATATACGTATATATATATACGTATATATATATATATACGTATATATGTATATATACGTATATACGTACATACATGTATATATGTATATATATGTACATGTATATATGTATATATGTATGTATATATATATATATATATATATATATATATATATATATATATATATATATATATATATATGACTTTACTCCTTCTGTCGACAGGGCATGAGAATCGACTCAAATGCATTTGATCTTGATGAACTCTCCGAAGTTCAAGGACAACTTTCCAACTTCTTGATGGCAGAGGTCATTCATTCGAAAGGAGAGTTCAACCCCAACGACAACAATTAATAGATGTTCAATCATTTGATTCAATTGTAATTTATTTAATTATGCTTTGTCAAACAATTCCTTCAATTGTAATTCATTCACTTGTAATTCGTTCCGTTGTAATTCATTTGTCAGATCTGTATAATGATTATGGTGTGCTATAAGATCTACAATTATCTGTGATCTGCTTGCTTATTTTTAGAGGGCATGGCTAGCATTTCCTAAGGCTAGCCATAAAACAGAAAATATTTTAGTTATTCAAAAAGCTATTACAGACAGTTTGTAACATAAAACCATCTGTGATATGTCAGATATCACTGACGGTTATGTTTAATAACCGTCTGTGATATATAACATATCATAGACGGTTATTTTGAAAAACTGTCTGTGTTGTGACTTATCACAGACGGTTTGAGAGCATCTGTAATTATCATTTATTATCACAGGCACAATAAATCAGACAGTTCAGAAATTATCTGTGATGAGGGTTTAGAACCATCTATGATAACTCTTTGTGTGGTAGTGCGAGCATATACGTGCATGAGAATACTAAAAGATCTTATGTGATTAAAGTGTAATATGCATATCATGCACTCCAATCCTCACAGTTAAGCACCTCCTTTTTCTTAATCAAATATTCATAGATCCATGCATGCATGCAGCAGCAGCGTCACATGCAAATATTTTAGCATAATCACCATGCAATACATGCATACACGTCATGCAATACATGCATAATCGATCATCTATTCATCTTGTCCCTACTCAAAATCAGGTGGATCCCGCACTGTGTTTTAGTGTGATAAAATCTCATCAAACAATTTCTTCACACCATCGAAGAGCAAGATAGAGAGCTAGAGCAGGGTTTGTGTATACAGTTGTGTCCAGATGATGTGCGGCTGATTGGGTGCAAGTCACAAAGGATTGTACATATCAAGTCTATAACTATGTCTAGAAAATAGGCACAACAGGATGGAGATGCCAATTGTGCGGTATAGTGTAGTATAATGTAACGTATAAAGTCTTCTTTGCGCAATTCCAAAATTTGAAATTGCAAGGTGAAGAATATGTCATTTCTCGGGCCACAGTTTGGCTCGCTTAGGCTAGCTCCAATATTTTCCGCGTTCGCCGCTACTCTAAATTTGTATTCTATCATGTCTTCTGCATGTTGCAACCATCTGTTATATATCCACGCGCCGCTACACATTCTCATATGTACTGCCAAA
The DNA here is from genome assembly GCA_036346245.1 of Bonia amplexicaulis. Classification (NCBI taxonomy): domain Eukaryota; kingdom Viridiplantae; phylum Streptophyta; class Magnoliopsida; order Poales; family Poaceae; genus Bonia; species Bonia amplexicaulis. Next base: position 19,762,354 of record CM070747.1, on the reverse strand, counting down.
CTATTTTAACAAACCTGAAAAAAAATGCACGTGCAAATGCGCAGGTCACCTTACTTATTAAAAAAACAATTCAGACACTAGGGTCGACCTACTCTATCATGCGCTAAAATGTGTCTTCCGGTGTTCTTTAGGGTTTATTTAACCTCCATTTTCAAAACATGATGCATAGATATAGTTTTTTTAATCTTGTTTCAAAATCTAAGACATGCGTGTGAGTTTAATGATTGTTTCTCTTTTTTTTCTCATTTACCTTTCTTTTCTCTTCATCATTTATATTCGAGCAAATAGTCATCCATGATAATTTCCCTCTATTTATCTTCATCTTATAAATTTCTTAATCTCCATGCTCGGTCAAAATACACCTTATGAAAAGAAATGGAGGGAGGAAAACATGTAAGGGGAGGCTTAGTTAGGTTTCAGCCTACCCTCATCCGGTGGCAAGAAACCCCCCATCCCACCCGGTCGGCCGGTGAGCACAATAGGAGACCGGCATGACGACGACCTTGAGGCAAATTGTAGAGAAAAACAAAAAAACTCCTAGTTAAGTGGTCAGCCCACTGCCCTTAAGAGGCCGAACAAATCCATCTTACTGGCCCACCAAGACACCAAACTTCAACTCACAAACCCTACCAAATTAGCAATTAGAACTTGGAAGTTGGAAGCCACTGATTTCTAGAGAGATGAGAGGGCTGACGACGCACAACGCAGGGGCGACCGAGCCGGATTTGGTGGCGAGGGCCGAGCCGCCGGCCAAGGGAAGGTTGATCCAGGGATGGGGGTGCCGGACCGAGGCAACGATGGGGAGCTGAGCCAGGGCGACCAAGGGGAGTTGGACCGGGGGGCGATGGGGGGAGCTTGACTAGGGCGGCGAGGGGGAGCCTGATTGGGGCAGCATCATGGCGAGGGGAGCCGAGCCGGGGCAGACGAGGGGAGCTGGACCGGGGTGGCGAGGGCCGAGCCGCCGCCAGTGAATGTGGGCGGTTCCATAGCAGAGTATTGCGTCCCGAGTGGACCCTCTGAGCCGAAGACACAAAGACGAAGTGGAGTTTGCCAATCGCTAGCCGCCATTGAGTCCAAGAGTGAGAGACTAAGAGAGTGAAGTCTGAGAGTGAGTGAAAAGAGTGAGAGGAAGTGAGGAAAGGAAGTGAGGAGGAAATTAGGAGTGGTCGGCTAGTCCTCAAGGCTGGACTCTGGAGAAAAGTGGGGCACGCCGCACACCTCAAGCCCTCAACTGATAAACTGAGACACTGAATGAGTGAGTAGTATTCTTCCTTAGTTCCTTACTTCCTTCTCGATTTAGTATTTTAGAGTTTAGACTTTAGACTTTTAGTGTATATAGATAGTTTAGTTTTTATAATTTATTCATAGATTTATAGCTCTGTATTGATAAAAATTAATAATTTATTTATAGATTTTGCTATAATGGAGAAACAAACTTTGTGTAACTATTCCGCAAGCAATTCAAATAGTTCTCGTCCGACCGATGAGAGTACAACTCAACCAAAGAAGCTTCGACTAGATGGTGTGCTACACTGAGCAAGAGATCTTTAGAAGTATTGATGATGATAAAATCATAAACCGTTTCCAAGGCATGAAATCCTGTAGAATGCATTTGCCCCGTGATTCAAATTTGTCTCGTTATTGAAATTAGCTCTTTTATGGTATATTTCATATGATCTAAATTTTCATTGCCATTCACAATTTTCTGTTATATCACTAATTTTAATATGTTTTATACACAGGTGACTTATTGCTACTCCGCACTGATGGCAGAATAATTATATATTTTTAGGTATGCACTTTCTATTGTCAAGGTACCTACTTTATATTTATCTGTTTCTCCTTGTTTGTCTCCAATTGTGTAACTTCTGTATGAATTTGAAATTTCATAAAAGTAAAAGACTATATTTGTGTCAACTTAGTTTAGTCCTATAAATGATCCAGCCCATCACACGGGTTATTTTGCTGTTAAACCTCTGACCGGTCTAGAATATGTAGTAAAAGCTTGTTCATAGGGTAAGTGATTTAGCAGTAGATTCTGAAACCAAGTAGTACCAAACTATTCATGTCTGGCTCCAGGTTGGCCCAATCGCTTTCTAAGTAGTCTACCCATGGCCCTTAATTTCCATGTGCACCATCGTTGAAACTGATTAAACAAGACTTAGTTTGAACAAAAAGGCAAATGGAGGCACCTGGACAAAGGTGTTTGGTAGCTTTAGAAGAGGGCAGACAGAGTTCTAAAGTTCTGAAGAAAAGAGAGAGAGAAAGAGAGAAAAGCATTACGGTTTTACCATTCGCAGAATCCTAAGGGTTGAACATGATCAGCATTCAAATGCTCCGAAGAAATGAGAGATAAAGAGAAATGGATTGTGGTTTTGCCATTTGCAGAATCCTAAGAGTTGAACATTACATGACCAACTTTATCCCAACTAGTGCTCCCTGCCAAAAGAACAATGGCCAGGGGAAAAGAAGATATCTGCTGCCAACTCACTGTTTTTTTGTCAATATGATATACATTAGTAATTCCAAGTAGTGGTGGACCTACCGGGGGGTCAAGGGGGGCTGGCGCCCCCCTACCGTCGACCGGAGAGTGAGTACCCTCTAGCTCCGGTTGGGGCACTACTGCCATGCCTTCCTCTTCCAGTCTTCGTCAGTCCCGCTCGGCGTCTTTGGCGTCGGTAAAAGAACCGTAGAAGTGAAGAACCGAAGAAGAAATGGGTTGCAGAAGTTTTAAATCCATACTAGGTGATGTGACCACGCCACAAACACATATGACCACAGCGCCCAATATCAAGATTGAACTAAAGGTGAATTCGTTTCTTCAGCTTCAACACATTTTAAATGAGAATATGATGCTACCTATTGATGAAAATATATATTTTTACAGTCCCACATCACTTTTGCACCAATTCAAGCAAGAGTTCAACTTAGACACGTTTTGGAATCCAATTCGGCCTCCAGATCAATTCGGATTCAGCTTGATGGCCCAAGTTCAAAAGTGCATAACTTTAACATACAGAGTCCGTTTGAGGTCCACGAGTACTTGTTGGAAAGCTTTTCTCGTCCTCTTTCCAATGGATTAAGCCTCATCTCCAAATTCGTTCTGTGCGCACCATAATCATCAAAAGAAGGTGCTACATCACCTGTTTGGGTCAAATTGGGCCTTGTAATGCTTGGGCCAAAAGGGGAGGTGCCCCCCTCCTAGGCCCATCTGTTCACAGGTACTGTTCATATGAACAGTACCGTGAATAGTACCACCCCTTGTTTCTTAGTATTGCGCGACCCTCCCTCCCCTATTTAAGGAGGTCACACCCTTCTAGTTTTCTTGGATTTCGTTGAGTTTTGGTTTAGCCCTTATGCAAACTTCTGTTCTTCAGTTGTGTCGGACGACCACCTATCAAGACAGCCTTCGGAATCCCACCTTTTGAACTCAATGTAAATATTTGCAATTTCAGATTGCTTGTTATCTTGTTCTTACTTGTTCTTCGGTTGCATGCAGGAATAGACCTTTGTGGTCAGGTCAACCGCGTTCTTGGCACGGTTGATAACGACTTGGAGTGTGGTTTAGCGATGGCTAAGGCGCAGGCGACGTCGTACGGTTGTAGTCGGATCGCAAAAGTCACCTCCACCAAAATCGAAGTTATCATCCTATCGGAAGATCGGGACCCCATCGCCCCATCACTAGGCCAACCATGCAATACACCCAAGCAAAGCTCACAAAATACCAAAGCCCACAAATGAACCAATTAGGCCGGAAGCAACAATAGCCGATCAATCCCCAATCGAATCGATCCCCAACCAATTCCCCATCTGCATCTTGTGCGGGCGGCAGCGTTGGGGAGTGCTATCGCGCTGGTGCGGGCGGGGGCCGACGAGCGCATTGGGCGCAGCGACCAGCAGGCGACTCAAGCAGGCCTACAGGAGGCGGCCCGGTGGCTGGTGCCTGAAGGGACGACCGGACGATGGGACGAGGGAGAGGAGCAGCCGCCCGCTGAGCCCTCGCTCTGGTAGATCTTCATCTCTGGAAGTCCAGATCTTCAAGACTTCAACTCCTCTGATCCTCTTTGGCCTCCGCCTCTTTGGATGTTCAACTCCTATCTCGCTGTGAGGGAGCCATCGAGGCATTGAGCTCCGTGGGGCTTGGGACACTGGGACTACTCAAGGGGTATCTATTCACCGAGGGGAGCTAAGGGAGGGGAATATATTATTTCCGCACTCGCCACTCGGTGTCAGTGTGGTCATGTGGATCGTGCTACTGTTCCATGCGGTGACTGTGGAGTGTGGATGTGGTCTGTGGACTAATTGGTTCATTTTGTGGAGTGTGGATGTGGGCTATGCGGTGACTGCTGCTTTGTGAAGTGACTGTGGAGTGTAGATGTGGTCTTCTCAGCTGCTATTGGATTCTGGTCGTATTGCTGAGTTTTGGGCGTGGGCCAACCGGCGGCTTTGATTGCCTGATTGGTGTCGTTTGGCCGTGGGTAGAGAGGCCTGAAGCCGTAAGGTATAAATTTAAAAAACAAATCTAGTTTTCAATTTATACAATTATGATAAATAAATTTATTTGGTAATCTAGTTTCATATATTGTCATTTATCGATTCGTAGAGTTACAAGAAATTGAGAAACGAACATTGCAAAAGACCCACTAACCTCCATAAAATTTGGTTCTAAGTCCGCTACTGATTCCAAGATGCTAAATGTGTGACAAATAGACCATTGATTAACTTATATAAAACTGTTGACAATTATTGGTAGTTCAATTTGTAAGGCACCTTTTTTCTGAAGACCTAGGCTTAAATCCCTCCATACGCGTTTGAAGGCTTGTTGTGGCTTATTTCTGTGTAATTTCGTTCTCACTCGGATTTGATCGCGTGATCTTTAGTATTTGTCTTTCATGTATGTGAAACCTACCGAAATTGGTATCCATTGGAACCAAATTGTCAGAATAAAACGACAATTTCATGAAAAATAAGGGAGCAAGAAATGTAATCTTGATGTCAAACAAGGACTAGATGACAGTGCTGACACCATCTCGCCATCGACATTAGGTTGTTAGAAAATAATTAAGACTTGGTGAAGTTTGTATAGATCACATGGTGACCATTCCTTGCATTGCAATATAGATGTTAGAATATAGATACAAATTCATATCAAAACAGTTTGTTTTCTTATTTAGTTGTTCTATACATAGATCTATATATGTACTATAAATTGTAGAAAAATGCAAAGAAAAATTACGCGTTTTTTTTTTTCAAACGCCAAGCACAGCCATTGACACGGCCAGCGACAGAAACTTTTGGAGCCAGAGACACAAAAGAAGGGCACGCAGCACAAGGAGAGAGAAGGAAAAAAGTTGACCTTTGATTATTCGGTCCAAGCGAGGCGGGCAGCTGTAGTTTTTTTTTGTCAGTCCGGTCCAAGCGACAGAGACCTTCGGTCTTTTTCGTCCATTGTTCGGCAGCAGCCCGCAGCGCCCGACAGGAGAGAGAGAAAAAAACCAGAGCGAAGACAAAATGCCGAAAGGCGTACACAATCGAAGTCACTAATTTGATACTTGGATAGAGGTAATATCGATGGGGTGATAATAAAAAAGGCATAGCAGTATCTTGCTACAATATTCTTTTGCTCATATAGAGTTGTGGAATACTTTTTTAGGCCAAATTTTCTAAAATTCGGTTTTCTCAATCTATCCTAAAAAAACCCAATTCGACATAAAATTTCAGGCTATTTTAAATTTTTTAGCTGGCCCAATCCATCCTATCTTCTTCTTTACTTTGTTGACCGCGTCACCTGTCCATCTATCTCTCTCTCGTGATCAATCTCTCATCTCCCTGATCGATCTCCTCTCTCTCCCGAGTCTCAATCAATCTCTCACTCTCCCGATCGATCTCCTCTCTCTCTCAGCTGACTCGTCTATTCATTGTTGATCTCCTCTCTTCATACTTGGATAGAGGTAATATCGATGGGGTGATAATAAAAAAGGCATAGCAGTATCTTGCTACAATATTCTTTTGCTCATATGGAGTCGTGGAATACTTTTTTAGGCCAAATTTTCTAAAATTCGGTTTTCTCAATCTATCCTGAAAAAACCCAATTCGACATAAAATTTCAGGCTATTTTAAATTTTTTAGCTGGCCCAACCCATCCTATCTTCTTCTTTACTTTGTTGACCGCGTCACTGTCCATCTATCTCTCTCTCGTGATCAATCTCTCATCTCCCTGATCGATCGAGTCTCAATCAATCTCTCACTCTCCCGATCGATCTCCTCTCTCTCTCTGCTAACTCGTCTATTCATTGTTGATCTCCTCTCTTCATCGGCGCCAATAAGGGAGGGGAGACGGCACCGGCCGCCGGTAGAGGACGGAAGGGATGCGACACCGACATGGAACGGAAGGGAGGCGGCGCTGGCAAGGGACGAGAAGGTGACGGCAAGGGAGGGAGAGGCGGTTCATCGAAGGTGATGACGGCCGGCGATTGGGGAATCAACGATGGGGAATCCATGCCGACGCAATTGGGGAATCGGGGATTGGGGCGGTCAGTGGTGGAAGACATGGCTGCTGCGACGGATGTGGCGGCCGCTGTGATTTCACTGGATTTGGTATTTTTTCCTTGAATTCAAAATCCATTTTTGAATATTTCGACTAAATTTTTTCGAAAAAATCTGAAATTTTCGAAATTTCTAAATTTCGGATTTCTCGGAGGGATCCAAAAAAAATTGAACTGAAGTTGTTTTCCCTGCATGGAGCAACTATTCCACGTGGTCATTGAAGATGTGTGTCAACCTGTAGGCACAAGGCGTATGGGATGCCGTAGCAAAAGAAGACATCGACGAACGGAGGGGTAGAATGTGATCACCGCCATTTATCAAAGCATAGCGAAGGATGTGCTACTAACATTGGCTGAGAAGGACTCTGTCAAGGTGGCAGATGTGTGGGAGACACTTAGGACATGCACATGGGCGTAGATCGCGTCAAGGAGGCAAAGATCCAAACTTTGAGAATAGACTTCGAGGTGATTCGCATGAAGAAAAGCGATTAATGGATGGTTTCGCCATAAAGCTAACGAAGATCGCCAATAACATCCAAGTGTTGGACGAGTGGGTGGAGGATACCACCATCGTCTGTAAATTTCTTGAGTGGTTTTGAAAAAAATCTTGTCAATTGTAACGTCGATCGAGCAATTCAGTGACCTAAAGACCATATCCATTGAGGAGCTGGCTGGCTGCCTTAAAGCCTTTAAGAAGACGATTTGAAGCTATGGTGACAAGGAGAAACAGCAGCATTTGTTGCTCACACACTTGGAGTGGATGGCACACATGAAGAAGAGCAGAGGAGGGTGGGGAAATCTTCCTTTGATTTGATGGGATGTGGCGGTAACAGCAACAAAAGTCATGGCCGTGGAAGAGGACGCGGTCACGGCAAGGGTGGCCAAATATGGCTCTAGAGGTGGCAAGGATAAAAGCAAGATTAAGTGCTCTAACTGTGATGCTTACGATCACTATGCATGTGAGTGTCATAAACCTCGCAGCAATCGTGATCGGGATGAGGAGGCTAATCTTAATCGTACAGGATAACGACCCTGTCTTACTCCTTTCTATGCATGCACAACAGGGGTGTAACATGGTTCTAATGAACGAAGAGAAGGTGACACCAAGACTGCGCTTCGATGGCGAAGCGCATCTCGTGTCAAACGAGTGGTACCTGGACAATGGTGCCAGTAACCACATGACAGGTTAGTGGTCTGTATTCAATGATCTAGATGAAAACCTCTATGGATAGGTTCGATTCGGTGAAGGATCGATAGTGGATATCAAGGAGAAGGGAACAATCCTTGTCTAGTGCAAAAACAAAGAACAATGTGTACTCTCTGAGGTATATTTTATACCAAGCCTTTGCAACAAGATCATTAGCCTTAGGCAGCTTGTAGAAGATGGTTGCAGGGTGATTTTGTACCATGCACGGCTGTGGGTTTACAAGCACAGCGGGAGACTCCTCATGAATGGAAAAAGATCCACTAATCGACTGTATATGATTCTGTTGGAGATAGAAAACCTAGTGTGTCTAACTGGTAGTTTGGAGGAGCCCACATTGTGGTGGCATGCATGGTTAGGGCACGTGGATTTTCATGCCCTAAAATAGATGGCAGAGAAGAAGATGGTGCTAGGCTTGCCCAAAACTGACCACCCAATGCAACTATGTGAAGGTTGTTTGGTGGCCAAGCAAACCAGAAGCCGATTCTCGTCATAGGCGCATCATCGAGCGGAGAAGCCGCTGGAACTTGTATACGTGGATTTATGCAGGCCTATAACTACACATACACATGCTGGTAATAAGTACTTCATACTCTTCATTGATGATTTTAGCAGATATATGTGGGTGCACATGTTGAAATCCAAGGATAAGCCTCTCGATGCATTCAAGAAGTACAAAGTGTTCATCGAGAATGAGCATGGGCTTAAGGTGAAGGTCCTCATATTAGATCATGGAGGCGAGTTCCTATCATATGAATTCGACGTGTTCTGCGATGTCGAAGGGATAGCATAGCACTTTATGGCACCATATTCACCACAACAAAATGGTGTTGTGGAATGTTGTAACCATACTGTGTCGTCCATGGCGAGGAGTTTACTCAAATTCAAGCATGTACGTATAGTAATGTGCATGTAGTGTACGTTCTTAACCGTGTGTCAACCAAGGCCCTAGTTGGGGTCACGCCGTATGAAAGCCTGGGCTAAAAAGAAGCCACACTTCAAGCACTTGATAGTGTTTGGGTGCGTCGTGCACGCCAAGGTGGTAAAGCCACACTCAAAGAAGCTCGATGGCCACAACCCTACCATGGTGTATCTCGGTGTGCAACTTGGCAGCAAGACTCACCAACTTTATGATCCTTGATAAGTGAAACTTCACATCAACCATGATGTGGTGTTCGAGGGAAAGGAGTTGTCGTGGAAGGACAACATCGCTGACGATGTAACTAATGTTCCTTGGACTTCGTTTGCTATCTATGGTAACACAGGTGTAGATGCGATAGGCCAAAATAAGGGGTAGTAGGAGGCCATCCCACATGACTCAGTAGCACCAGGGTCAACGCGCGCGTGACACCGTTTTGCTCGCCAGTTGTGGCAATGCCAAACACTATCTCTGGCATGGAGGATCCAAAGAGCACAGGTACGATGGCACTCGTGTGTACACTAGAATTAAGCCATAGGAGGCGAAACAAGTGTGGGGCCTATCTCACCTGAGAGTGGGCCTCACAGATATCGAAACATCGATGACATTTATGCCACGTCTGAGGAGATCGATGGTGTGGACGAGTTGTACCTTCTAGCTGCAGAAGTGCCAGTGGTTTATTGTGAGACTGCATGAGAACAACATTGGTAGGAGGTGGTGAAGAGTGAGCTTGAGGCCATCAAGAAGAACAAGATATGGAATCACACCAAGTTGCCACCTGGTCATAAACCCATTGGGCTCAAGTGGGTGTACAAATTGAAGGACACGGATGGCAACATCGTGAGGTACAAGGCAAGGTTAGTTGTCAAGAGGTACATGTAGCAACATAGGATCGACTTCGATGAGGTATTCGCTCCTATGGTAAGACTTTTACTTCCTCTTGTAGCGCAAAGTGGATGGGAGGTCCACCACCTAGACATCAAATTAGCGTTCTTGAATTATGACCTCCAAGAGGAAGTGTATGTCACTCAGCTAGAAGGATTTGTCAAACAAGGAGAGGAGCAAAAGATGTATAAGCTCTCAAAGGTGGTTTACGGGCTATGTCAAGCCTCGAGGGCATGGAACATTCGGCTAGATAAGAGTCTCAACCTAGGGTTCACGAAGTGTCCGAAAGAGCAAGCCATCTATAAGAGGTGTAATGAAGGAGGGGTACCTGTTGTTGGTGTATATGTAGATAATCTCATTGTCACCTGCACAAGTACACATGAAATTGAAAAATTCAAACACCAAATGAAGAGAGAGTTCGAGATGAGTGATCTCGGGCTGCTTGCTTACTACCTCGGGATAGTGGTAGAGCAGAAGGTGGGCTGCATCACTCTTAAATAGACGGCGTATACAAAGATCTTGTTGTAGGCTGGGATGAGCGAGTGCAACCAATAAGACATCCCATGGAGCCAAAGCTTAAGCTCGGAAAGGATAAAGACAGGGTAGTTGATGTGACCAAGTACAGAAGCATCATCGGAATTCTTCAATACCTGACTCACACTCAGCTGGACATTATGTATGTAGTCAGGATGGTGAGCCGGTACATGTAGAGGTCAACTCAGCTACACATGCAAGCTGTGAAACATATCCTTAGGTATGTAAAGGGGACATCCGACTTTGGTCTAGTGTATTCTAGAGGAGGTACAGAGAAGATTGCAAGTTACAACAATAGCAACCTGGTAGGCGATGTGGATGACAGGAAAAGTACAAGTGGCATATCGTTCTACTTCAACGGAAACATAGTCGCTTGGGCGTCTCAAAAACAGAAAAACTTCGCCCTGTCATCATGTGAAGCTGAGTGTCACATGTCAAGGTATATGGTTGCGAAGTGTGCTAATTGAAATAACAAGAGAAGCCCTAAGTCCAGTCGTTTTGTACATTGACAACAAATTAGCAATCACATTGATGAAGAATTCAATGTTTCATGGACGAAGCAAGCATATCGATACCCGGTGTCACTTTATCAGAGAGTGCATGGAGAAGGGACTGATTGATGTCAAGCACGTGTGCACAGGAGAGTAGCGTGTGGATATCCTCACAAAGGCACTTCCTTCAGTCATGTTGAAAGAGGTACATGATCTGCTAGGCGTCAGAGATCTTGCACAACTAAGTCTGGATTAGGGGAGAAATTTTTATGGAATAATCAAGACTTGCCAAAGTTTGTAGTGATCACATAGTGTCCATGCTTTGTATGGCAAGTTAGATGTTAGAGTTTAGATGCAAATCCACATCAAAACAGTTTGTTTTCTTATTTAGTTATTACATAGATAGGTGTATACATGTATTATAAATTATAGAGAAATATAGAGAGAAAATCCTCCCAAAAATTTATGTGTTCTCTCCCGTGCGTTCCTTAGGTTAAAGCCAACACACAATAGGTACAACAAAGTCGAATCTGTTGAAACACAAAACTTGAAACTTTTAGACAGAGAATGCTTTTACCAAATTTTTTTTTCAAGAAGCAAAAATTAAATCGGTTGCAGAAGTAGTCAAAATTTAGCAGCCTTGGAATTAGACTAAAATTTAGCAGCCTTGGAATTAGACTGAAGAAGTGTGAAGACAAGCAGCAGCATCGTTCAGACACCGGTCCTGAGGGTTGACCAAATCGTCAAGAGACCGACAAAAATAAAAGGAACTCCATGCTTCAATGGCATGACTATGACATAGTATATGATATTTTCAAATCTTCCGCCAACTCCTAATCTTCTTGGTGGAGAGAAAAGCATAAAAACATTACTCTTCAAACATCACTCTTATCAACAATTAATTAGTGGACATAAATCTAATCAACTGGTGGGATTAAAGGCGTATTTTTGCTTTGAGGACTAGAAATAACCACATAAATCCATAAAAAATAAAACTACCATCCTCTCATTAATTGACAGAAAAAGAAAAGGATATATACCGCTTATTTTGTTAAGGTTAGATTATATCGGTGTAGATTAATTAGTATAGGTTTTACGGTTATATAATAAACACAACTAATTTTAATTATAAGAACTACAGTTGTATGAATATAAACACGTGTTGGTATTTTGGTAGCATCTAACCGCGCAATTGTATGGACAATTTAGTTTGGAAGGAAAACAGAGAAAAAGAACCCAACATTTTTCCTTTGCTCTGTACAGTTTTCTACACCTAGATGCAACTGCGAGAGCATTGCTGTATTTGCACACTAGATCAAAACTAAGCATATAATAAACTCATGTATTATATGTATATGACAAGGTTAAGAGCAGAGTAATGCGCATTTGTAGCATCAGAAACGACCACATAGCACGTGTATGAACAAATTTCTTCCTTCCCCTTTTCCTTTTCTTTCCAAACAATCTACATCAACTCTTTCTGTACATATAACAAAAGAATAAATGCTAGTATCTACAAGCTGACAAATTTTACTATCAAGTACACAATGAACTGAAAAAATCGAGTAATCTGTTAACCTAGGAGCAAAGAAACAATGGCCTGTCAGAAATATTCGGCCAGTTCTTATTCTGGATTTCTGATCACCTAGCTATGCAAACAAAATTGTTCACTGCAGTCTGCTCCTCTTGAAGTCAGGGAGCGTGAGAGACACTGTCTGAGGCTGGAACCCGACGGATGCAAGCCTCGGCGACAGTATCATCCCGGGGCTGGGACGGGGAGAAGGCACCGGGTCCCTCTTCCTCGACGGCGAGCCGGTAATCCTCGGCGAGAGGTTGACGTGCTCGAGGGCCCTGGACTGGAGGTCCTGCGGGTAGTCACGGACGCACCGGATGCGAGGGCCGGTGCCCGTCGACCACCGGCACGTCAGGTGGTTCTTGCTGTGGTCGGCAGCAGCAGCAGTTGCCGGTGGCTGCTGCCCTGAATTGTTCTCCTCTTCTTCTTCGGTGTCAGTGTTGTGGGAGTCCATCGTCGTGTCAACATCTTCCTCGGCTTCACTCATGTTTCCATCGTCGATTGTCGCATGATCTATGTCGTCAGTACGAGCGTCGTCAGGCTCGATTTTGCTTAGATGTTCAGTAGCAGCTGCTCTGTTGTTTTCAGTTATGTTGGTGCCGTTGGAGATGGCGGTGTCTGGCCGAGTATCAGGTTTGTTCAGCAAGGGGTACTCGTCATCTTTGTCAATAGGACATTTCTGAAAGAAAGCAAGGCATTCATATGTCATTACAGTTCTGAATCTTGTCTGTAACTCTTATGAACAAATAACTATGTGGCATGGAAGTGTTAAATGTTCTTAAATTTACCATGACATGGGTGAGGTCTACGTTGTTATCCTGAAGGTAGCGAGTGAACTCTTTGAAATTCTCTTCGGTTGGCAGGTAGTGACCACTGTATGGCCATATCGCCTGAAGAAATAGGACACCATCAGTTTTATCAAATAAACTTTGTTTTGTTAACTCGCAATATTTATTTCTGATGGTATGAAACTAGAATTTGTCCATATGAACATACCTTGAGAATTCCGTCTTTGACCACTAATCTTCCAGCAGATGTTATGGCTCCACCAGCTAGAAAACTCGAGTGCTGAAATGATCCTTTCTTCTTCTGCACATAGTCAAGACCGAAACAAAAACTTCAGAACCAATGTATACATCGCGTTTATCTGCGCATTGTTGGCACTATGAATTCCATGGTACTGAACAGAAAATTTTATTTACCTGGCCAACATAGAATGCCTTGGTGGTGCTGAGGACAAAAATCCACTTGGAGACATCCAAAGTGTGCACAAGAACTCCAGTTTGTTTATAGACAAGTTTACCACTCTTGACAACAACTTCGTAGTCCTGCCTCTCTTTCTGTAATTCAGAACAGGAAACAGAAAAAGAAAGGATCAGATGATGTTTTCATTATTCAACTTACTCAAATTTGTTAGGTTTTTTATTTTAAAATTTCTTTTCTCATGTGTTAAATTGAGGAACATACTGGCCCAAGGTACTTGATGCACTGGCTCTGAAGTTTACTCCTAGGGCACTTCTCAAGATTTACTTCTTTGCCCTCCCCAATGTCTAACCTGTTGATTATGTAAAACAATTGGCACATTACTACTCCCAGGTTTTAAATGACACAAATGGAAAAAGCTATATTAAGTATAACAAGCTCAGGTTTTTTTACCAATAAAAGAACGGTTCTGTACTCTCACTCCTGGACCAGACATCATAATAGATATGTAAATTGTGCCCATATCGATGCCTTGGATCAATCTGTCCAAACACATGAACGGCAACATTAGTAAACTATTTGCAACAATCTCACTAAAGCATACTAGTTTAGTGCTAGAATTAAGTAGCATGTGACTTACAGCTTCGAGCCAGTGCTGCAATGCCAGGCTCTGGGCCTTCCCATTCTTCGATAAGCCCTTTCCAACCTAAACAACCAAACAAAATTGCATCAACAGCTGCAATTTTGATGAAAACACAGGACATCTCGAAGAGCATTTTGACGAATCGACAACTGTAATTACCTTGGCTGCTCTTGTCCTCGCCCTTGCCCACCGTGACGCAGCGGTTTCGGGCTTTTCGCCGTTGAAGAACGATATCGAGCTGTGCTTCAGTGATGCAAAGTCCAGTGCCTTCCACCTGCACCAAGAATCACAAATTAATCTGAATTTTTCAACGCTAAGATTGACTGAAGAAACTGATACATACCACAGCTCCTCGACGACAACTGCGCAATCGGCGAGGTTTCGCCTCGTCCGGTAACTCTTGTACACCTTCTGAAGCTTGACTGCTGCAGCATCAAACTCACATTTGGGGCTGGAGGAAACTTCGGGACTCGGTGCAAAGAAAAGATCAGAATTCCTCTGGTCGTCGGCGACGTTTATCCTACTCGGCCTGCTCATATGATCCATCGAACCTATGGTTTCCTCTCCTCCTTCCCACTGTTTGAAGCTTAGTGACGGCATCAGTGTGCCCTTGGAGAAGAGATTTTCTTGACCTTGTGCTTTCAGTGCCATCTTCTCATGTCCATCCCAGGGAGGAGAGACTTTGTTCACCATGTCGATGTCTTTCGTCCCCGCGCTGGAGATCTCGATGCCAAGAACTTCAGCCCATGCGATTCGGAACAATCCCATAAAATGAACTTCTTCTGAAAAATTCAGAGATGCAAATTAGTTTCAGGTGGAACAGCGATCACAAACAACTTGCAAGAAAGGGAAAACGAATAATTATGCTCTTGTGACATGGTCAAAGTCAGAGAGAAGAACCAAACACTCACAAAAAGCAGCCGGCAGAAATGACCCGAGACCAAAACATCCAAGAATTCTACAACTGGCACTTCATAACCATAAAAAAGGCTGATTGCAAAAGAGCAGCCAAGCCTCTAAAACAGGCACTTTTACCAAGAAAAATTGTCATATAGGCCTAGAGGTTGCATTTTCTTGCGGGATTGCTGCACTTGTGACCTCCAAAAACCTGAGCCCAAGAAGCAACCTGCATTCCATTCAGCTAAGCAAGATGCATAGACATGAAGAACCATAAACCCTCTTCTTTTCCCCAATTTTTTGCGCTTCCGAACTCATCTAGTGGGAAACAGGGGAACCCCAAGAAGCTTCAAACTAAGAACACCTCTCGGACATTAAATAATAGGCGGGTATCAGAGGAAATTCTGCATTTAGCACTTCATAAACTGAGCCCAAGAAGAAGAGCAAATCAATAAGAAACCAAACCAATAAGTTATGCATCACATCAGGCACCAAACAATAGCTAGATTTCAGATACGCAAGAAACAACACGCTCCTCACCTGGTGGTCTCGGAGTAGCAACCCAAACAAGAACAGAAATCTTCTCCCAAATCACAGGAAGAGCTGAAGGTTTTGAGAGCTGAGAGAAATCCTTGGAATTGGTTGGAATGCAATATGGCTATGGCTGCGGATGTACAACTCAGGGGAGGTCACTGCTCCCTCTAATATATACCAAAATCCAGGACTGGTTGGGTCCACCCTCCCCCCAGAGACGTGGAAAAAATGCTGGACCATGCTGGGAAATTTGCTCCCAAACAAACCTAGGACTTTTGGTCGCTGCTGAAGTTGCAGCCGCAGTTCCAGCAGCTGCAGCTGCAGCTTCCAGCTAGCCCAATGTTCTTTCCGTTTACGCCTTGGCAAACGTTTAATCTTGGGGGCCGGGGGGCGGCTGCTGGGTCACTAGAGTAAATAATTCATCTATCCCAAACTATATATGTGTATAAACACAAAGCCCCTACTGTGCCAAAATTAATTTTCTGACGTTGTAGTGTTCACATGCAGTTGTCTGAGCCCTGCAAATCCTTCAATTAGCTTTGCCTTGGGCTCGTAACTTGTGTCATGAGAAAAATGAAACTAATTTTGAATAAAACATATGTATGTGAAAATATTTATTACGGTTTTTAAAAAAAGTGTGCTATCTTTCCTACCGCCAAGCATCCAATTGGTATGGATCTCATGTTTTATGACTAACTAGCTGAATGCATGTATGTTGCTACGGATTTTTAAAAGAAATCCACGAGTGCTAAAAATTTTTAGAATATGCATACAAACATGTTTTAAAAGTTTTTAAATCCGTAACAACACACGGGTATTCAGTTAATGCAGATCAATTATCAAAAGGCAAGAGGAATCAGGGGCATAATTCAAATGATGATGAGTTAATTTTTATCAGTTTCTAACTATATAAATTTCACATATTTATATCACCAAGAAAGATAGAGCATATAAAAAATTATATAATCCAAGCAAGAGGGGAGGGAGACGAGAGAGGCCGGGCAGAAGAGGAGGTGGGAGATGGTAATTGTTGATGGAAGTGGAGAGGAGTGATAGTTAGATATGAGAGAGAGGAAGATGGATGTTAGATAGATGGTCAAGATTTCAATATTCAGATCGGACGGTTGAGAAGGGAGTAAGGAGAATGCACCAACCACCAACTCAAACTTATTAAATAGTAAAGATATACCAATGTTTGATCTTCACCAATAGTCCTGGAGGCCGCGCGCCCCGTCCTGATCCCTGCTAGTCTGGCCTTACGCAGATCCTGCGGGACCTGACTCCTAAGGGATCCTCATAGGAATTAAAAATAGACTAAATTATTTTAAAATAATAATATGACTTTATTTATTAATTTATAATTATTTAGTATACTTTTTCTTCAAAATATAGCTTTAAATATATATTCTAATATATATATATATTCAAGTTTTAGTATAAATATAAAAAAAGACTACAACCTCTCATATTAAAAACTATAATTATTATATTTTTTTATTATTTTTAAGGGTTCCTGTGGAGTCCCACAGGAAGGGTGGCCCTGTCCTCACCCACTAACTCGTAGCGGGGCATCCCCATTCCCCCGTGGGGAGATTGGCCCGTGCCCCTGATAGGGAAATTTCCTGTGGGGCCTCGGCTCACAGGGGAAATTGTCATCCCTAGTTGAGAGTCGGTTATTTGCATATTTTCAGTTATGTCGATCCTTCTTTCGTATAGTAAGTTTTATAAAAGATGCCTAACCAAACTCCTGTACTTATAAATTGTTAGTTCTTGTAGGGCAAAAATAATTCCAGCAGTGTTGAACGTTATTAGCATTTTTGTCATCCTACTCTTAGACGCTTTTATAAAAGTGCAACCTATATACAAACAAAACCACCTTTTCCCTTTCAGCTTTATAATAGCACCAAATGGGATGCGTGCATGCATACATAGTGGCACTGGACCATGGACCGGACCAGAGCAAACCGTAGTGGAGCTGGAAGCGTTCAAAATCAACAAGAGGAAGAGTCAGACAGGCGGCATTACATTGCACGATGCATTCATTCATGCAGAGGCAACAACTCAGGGAGAATGGACTCCTACGTAGGGATGAAAATGGGTTTGATACGGTCAAATAGTCTTAAATATGAATACGAATCTATATTTTAAAAATAAATATAAATTTAAATATTTTTGAATATTAATTCGAATCGAATGTCATAACGGATATTAATTCGAATCGAATATGCACTTAATTCGGTCGAATAAAAATATCCTCCTACAACTTTTGTAACAAATCTCGCTAGAATAAATTCCTAACGGTTTTGCTGATTTTTCACCGGTTACTGGTTTCAAACTGACCAAATTAAAATTTTTAATCACAAAATTCGTCTGAGTTTTTCACAGGCTCCAGAAACGGGTCGAATACGAATCGAATAATCTCGAATACGAATACGGATACGAATATTCTCAAATACAAATATGAACATTTTCGAATACGGATTTTGCAACCACATTCGTGTTTTCTTGGATACAAGTATCAGATAAAATGGATTATCCGTTACCGTTCCCATCCCTACTACCACGTAGGAAAGAATGAGAGATACGAGTTCTTTTCGGTTGTAGCTGATAGTTCATGGTTACAACTAATAACTTTTAAGGCTAGCACGAGTGCTTTAGCAAATATACTGAATACCGATAAGCTAATAAGGTGCTTCGAAAATGCTAATCATAAGTCGTTTCAAAAAATAATAGAGAAATTATTTTATTTGTTTATTTGAGAGAAATCACAAATCGAATGCGAATGGGTTTGGGTTTGGTTGGTGGTTGGCAGCGCGGCATGAAAGCAGCCGAGGATCGAGTCGCGGCGTCCGTCTGACTGGGTCGAATGTAGGTGCGCGCAATTTAGATGTGGGGCAGTGAGTCAAGGCCTTTGATCCGGAACATGCATGCGCAATCTTTATTTGATCTCGTCAAATACTCTTTCAATTTGCCGAAAAAGTAGGACACTTTCATGGTTCTTTAGTTGGCAAACTGAATTACGAGTGCTGCATTATACTATACGTTTCTCGAATACAACCGTGTAAAAGCAGCTTGTTAATGAAACAGAAATAAACAGAGAATTGCCATATGTTTTCCGCATACCAAAAGTTGACATGCCTAGTACCACATTGTCAGGTGGGGCCTAACATACCAGCGTCGCCCTAGTGCTGGGAAGAAGGCAGAAGCATACTCAGGGCCTGTTCTTTTTCTTCGAAGTCGACGGCTTTTGACTTTTGCTATAGTACTTAACTTTCAAACGGAGTATTTTCTCAAGACGTTGTCTACAGGTAAAACGATCTACACATTAAAAGCCCAACATCTGTACCATCTAAAATCGCAAGTGAGTATCATCTCTCCGTAATATGTACCGTAAATGTACCAAAATTCAAAATTTCAAATAAAAGCCATAAGTCATGAATAAAAAGAACAGGCCCTCAGCTGGACAGGATAGTAAAGAGAATTGTGTCTGAGAAGGTTACTGCTACTTAATCGAGTAGGATTTTTTGGAAATGTGAGTAATATTTTAATTCTAAATTTTACTAGGAGATAAATACAATAAACTAGTGATGCAATATTTACTACTAACAGCAAGCTACTCAACATACAGGAGGGTAAATCCTCAATTTTCATCTAAATGGAGGGTATATGATCAATTTTTTCACTTCAGAATATACTCAAGAAAAATATATTAACAAAGTCGTACGTACGCGCGAACAACTTACTAGTTAGCCTGATGAAGAACAGGAAGCCGTGCAGGCTTGACGCAGTGCGTAACGTAGATGTCGCGGTCGGTGGCGGTCGCCAGATCTGCCGCCTGAAACCTTATTGCTGCCCCGTGTAGGTACTCTCTGCGGCAATGGTTCGGAGATAGCCGCTCTTCCTATTTCCAGGTGCACGCCGGGAAGAAAGGTCGACGAGGTTCAGACAGCACAATACTCGAGCACAGAATTGCAGAGAAGAAGGAAATGGAGGCAGTGAGTTTCTCGCACATACTCTGGATGTCTCCAGGCATATAAATAGACAGACTGATAACTGGCATGATTAAAGCAGCCATTTACCCACAGGTAACTGACACATTCAACCAGCCATTTATCCACTGGTAATTGCCTGTCATCAAAACCCCAATAAAGCCTCAAATTCAAACGTTTGAATCTCATTCAAACACAGAGAGAGAGTGGTGCAGAGTTCGGCAAAAATAGAGATAGACTTGGTCTACCAAGTGCCGCGCCACGTCACGGCACGGTCGCGCGTCACAAGTCACAAGTCACGCGATTTTCACGTGAAAATACGCGTATACGCGCGCGCGTGCGTGCGCGTGTGTGTGACTAGACAGAACCCTCCACATACCATCTCTATCCATATTCAAGGAGTGGTGAGGACTCTACCTTATAAATTGATCTTCCTCACCTTGCCTTAGCAATATGGTACTAAACCATGCATGCTTTGGAATTAAGGAAATGGGCTAATTTCTAACAATTCCTCACCAATTCCAAAGCAAGAAATAAATATATGACAAAGATATTATGCTGAAGTACTATTAATATACTAGTATTTTAGTGTAAGTCTCGTACGGGTTGAACTTCATCTAGAATGACAAGATTCATCTTCTCATAGCTGATGAATGGACTATGCCTTGAATTCATAGCTTTTCGTGATCATATTTCACTTGAAATCTCAACTAGTACTAGGCTGTCAATGAACCACGCCTAAACGGAGCGTTATATGGTCATGCTCCCTTATCTGCTCATGAGCTTTCTAGAGAATGCCCCGTTCTCGTGAACTACGACCACACAGTTAAGCTCAAGTAGGTGTATTCTTTCTAGGTATCTGCAGGCTAATATCTTTTCCTCATTTGGACAACAGAATACATTAAGGCTTTATGCCAACCTTCCAAACAGTCGAAAGTACATTGTTTATTAGGACATAGGTACAATAAATATGTACTCTCTTGTTACAACATCAATTTGTTTTTCCCATTGCCTAAGTCACGGGATCTCCGATCAAGAAGGCATGGGTTACCATTGTGATGTAACTTAAATGGGCATCATTCCCATGTCCATATATACAACGGAAATCGCTTTCCGTGCTAATCACTCCGGAGTTTCTCAGTTTTCTGACAGATTTAAGCCTACGCTTCACATGTCTAGATGACTTCATATTATCCTTTGTACTTGTGACTTTGGCCAACATTGTTTGATTATCACAGTACATCAGGATTGCAGGTATTGGTTTCTCAACCAATGGCAAGTCCAATAGAAGCTCTCTCAGCCATTCAGCCTCAACTGTGGCTGTGTCAATGCTACAAATTTTGCTTCCATGGTTGACCTCGTCAATATGGTCTGTTTGCAAGACCTCCATGAAAGCTGCAGACACCGACTAAAGTGAATACATAACCACTTGTAGCTTTGATCTCATCCGCATCAGAGATCCAATTAGAGTCACTGTATCCTTCTAATACAGAAGGATGTCCAGTATAATGTATTCCAAAAGATGTTGTGCCTCTCAAATAGCGTAACACTCTTTCAAGTGCCTCCCAGTGATCATCTCCTGAGTTAGAAGTAAACCGACTTAATTTGCTCACAGCAAATGAAATGTCAGGTCTTGTGGCACCGGCTAAATACATTAGTGACCCAATAATTTGTGAATATCTTAATTGATCTTTTTCTAACCCCTGGTTCTTTCGAAGCTTAATGCTCGCATCATAGGGTGTTGGAGAAACTTTACAATTTTTAAAACCGAACCGGTTCAATATTTTCTCGGCATAATAGGATTGACTTAAAGTGATCTCATCCTTGCTTTTGATCAATTTAATATTCATAATGACATCTGTCTCTCCTAAGTCTTTCATATCAAAGCACCGAGATAAGAAAGATTTGACCTCATCAATTACGGCAGTGTTTGTTCCAAATATAAGTATGTCATCTACATACAGACATAAGATAACTCCTTGACCCCCATCATAGCAATAATACACACATTTATCACCTTCATTCATAACAAAGCCAGCGGATGTCAAAGTTTTGTCAAACTTCTCATGCCATTGTTTAGGTGCTTGTTTTAGGCCATACAAAGATTTCAATAATCTGCATACTTTATTTTCCTGTACAGAAATCACAAAATCATCTGGTTGATCCATATAGATCTCTTCCTCCAACTCTCCATTAAGGAAAGTTGTCTTCACATCCATTTGATGAACATGTAGACCATAGGAAGATGCTAGCAAGGAGCACTCGATGGTAGTTAGTCCGCGACGAGGAGAATAGGTATCAAAGAAATCTTTTGCCTCTCTCTGGGTGTAACCCTTGGCCACAAGTCTTGCCTTGTATTTCTCAATAGTTCCATCAGGCCTTAGTTTCTTTTTAAAGACCAACTTATATCCTACAGGTTTACACCCGATAGGACCATCTGTGATCTCCCAAGTCCCATTAGCCATGATAGAGTCCATCTCGCTACGGACTGCCTCTTTCCAATACTCGATGTCGAAGATGCATAAGCCTCGAGAAGAGTCTTTGGCACATCATTCACGAGGTATACAATAAAGTCGTCACCAAAGGTTTCTCAACCCTTTGTCTCTTGCTTCTGAGGAGCTTCATGACTAGATTGTTATCCTCCTCAGAGATATCACATATTGGTTCAGAAATGGTGGGAAGTTCAGAAGTTTGATTATTCTCACTTTCAATATTATCAGATTGAACTTTCTCTGTTCGTGCAATACTACCTGCTATTCTCATAGGAAAGATATTCTCAAAGAATGAAGCATCTATAGACTCTATTATTATATTAGCAATAATCTCAAGAGTTTCTGATTTAACTACTAAAAATCTATCGGCCGTGCTATTTTGATCATATCCTAGAAAAATACAATTGACTGTTTTTGATCCAAGTTTTCTCTTTTTCTGTAATGGTATATTGACTTTTGCCAAACACCCCCAAGTTCACAGAAAATTAACATTAGGTTTTCTCCCCTTCCATCCCTCATACGGAGTAATCTCACTCTTTTTAGTGATTACTCTGTTTAGGACGAAAGTTGCTGTTAGAATAGCTTCACCCACCATGCCTTAGGCATATCGGCACTCTCTAACATGGCATTAGCTAAATCTATTAGTGTTCGGTTTTTCCTCTCAGCTACCCTATTTGATTGGGGCGAATATGATGGTGTAAATTCATGGACTATTCCATGCTCAGAACAGAATTGGGAGAATTCATGAGAGACATACTCTCCTCCACGATCAGACCTCAATCATTTTATTTTCTTTTCTAGTTGGTTCTCAACCTCGGCCTTATAAGTTTTAAAGTAGTTTAAAGCTTCATCCTTAGTTTTCAGCAAATACACATAGCACTAGCATGTTGCATCATCAATAAAAGTTAAAAAATATATCTTTTGCCTCCTTTTATCAATAATACATTCATTTCACACAAATCTGAATGAATAAGATCTAAAGGTGCCAAGTTCTTTTCATCCTCTAATCCCTTAAAGGGTTTTCAAGGTTGCTTTGCCTGCACACATGACTGGCACTTTGATCCTTTGACAATTTCATATTTTGGAATTAAATCTAATCTGGACATTCTAGCAATACTATCAAAACCAATATGACAGAAATGAGAATGACAGATATTTGCCTCACATTTATTTAAACCAGTTGAAACATTCAGATTATAGCAAGACTCTAAAATACTTAGGCGGAACAAGCCTCCGCTCTCATAGCCTTTACCAATAAACCTTCCAAACTTAGACATTACAATTTTATTTGACTCAAAAACTAGGTTATAACCATCCCTGCATAGGAGAGAACCACTAGCGAGGTTCTTCTTTATTGTAGGAGCATGCTGCACGTTCTTCAAGTGGACAGTCTCCCCTGAAGTAAGCTTCAGATCCACCGTGCCAACACCAAGAACAGAAGCATACGGCTCGTTTTCCATTAGGATGGAGGAAGCCCCTACTGCCTGGTAAGAAGAAAACAAGAAAATATCAGAACATACGTGAACATTAGCACCAGTATCAACCCACCACTCAGTAGATTGACATGCTGAAAAGACAACAGGTGGATTACCATTCCCTCCTGAAGTCGAGGCCTCGCCTATGATCATGTTAACAGCCTTCTTCTTTGGCTGTTCACCATCTCTGATCTTGCGGAAGCGACAGTCATTCGCCATATGACCGTCTTTTCCGCACACAAAGCAGGTGATATCCTTCAAAATCCTTTTTCTCGGTTTTCTTCTTAAAGCTAGTTGTCTTGTTCGGTTTGTTGGATTTGTATTTCTTAGCAATAGTCTTTTTCGGTATGACGTTTGCATTGTTCTGGTCAGATGTGCTAGGCGCATCTTTTGCTCTTACTTTTTCTTCCACATTGAGGATTGAAATGAGATCCTCAATAGAAATCTCTTCCCTCTTATATTTTAAGCTAGTAGCAAAATCCCGTCAAGAGGCAGGGAGTTTAGCAACGATGCCCACAGCCACAAACTTTGTAGGCAACGCACAGCCTAGGTGCGCAATCTTACCGTCTAGTAGCTAGAGATCATGAGCTTGTCGAACTACTGACTTAGCCTCATCCATGCTAAAGTCAAAAAATTGCTCACATATGTAGAGCCAACGACCTACCTCTGCCTCTGCATATTTGTGCTCTAATGCATCCCACAACTTTGTGACGGACTTGAAGTCCATGTACACATCATAGAGCTGATCTACCAGAACAGTCAGAATGCAGCCAAGAGCAGTATTGTTCGTATTTTCAAACTGCATGAACTGCTCAATCGTAATGGAAATTGCGGGTGGATAACCCACCACAGCCCCAAAGACATAAGCCAAAACTTGGCTCTAGTCTGCCATCTACGAAAGTTCTGACCAGAAAACCTCTCAGGTTTCATCGCATCAGAAGCACTAGCCATTTCTGTATTGCAACAAAATTCACAATAAGATTTCTGGATTGTTGAAAATGTGGGTAATATTTTAATTCCAAATTTTACTAGGAGACAAATACAATAAACTAGTGATGCAATACTTACTACTAACACCAAGCTACTCAACATACTTCAGAATATACTCAAGAAAAATATATTAACAAAGTAGTACGTGCGCGCGAACGACTTACTAGTTAACCTGATGAAGAATAGGAAGCCACGTAGGCTTGACGCAGTGCAGAACGTAGATGTCGCAGTGCTGTGAGAGATCGCACAGATGCCCTACCCAGAAACCATATTGCCGGCCCGTGCAGGTACTCTCTACGGCAATGGTTCGGAGATAGCCGCTCTCTCTTCCGTGCAGCAGGAAGAAATGTCGACGAGGTTCGAACAAGACAAGACTCGAAACGTAATCGTAGAGAAGAAGGAAATGGAGGCAGTGAGTTTCTCGCACATACTCTGTACGTCTCCAAGCATATAAATAGACAGACTGATATCTGGCATGATTAAAGCAGCCATTTACCCACTGGTAACTGACACATTCAACCAGCCATTTATCCACTGGTAACTGTCTATCATCAAAACCCCAATAAAGCCTCAAATTCAAATGTTTGAATCTCATTCAAACACAGAGAGAGTGGTGCAGAGTTCGGAAAAAATAGAGATAGACTTGGTCAGTCAAAAGTCACGCAATTTTCACACGAAAATACGCGTAAACGCGCGCGCGTGCGTGCACGTGTGTGTGACTAGACAGAACCCTCCACATATCATCTCTATCCATATTCAAGGAGTCGCACTCGCGTGTGTGACTAGACAAAACCCTCCATATACCATCTCTATCCATATTCAAGTAGTGGTGAGGACTTCACCTTATAAATTGGTATTCCTCACCTTGCCTTAGGAATATGGTACTAAACCATGTATGTTTTAGAATTAAGGAAATTGACCATAATTAAATGGGCCAATTTCTAACAGGATTAGGGACAGGTAGTGCTCGCCCATACCCGTACCCGCGACCCCGTTTTACGACCACGGGCAGACCCGTGAAGGACCACGGGTAAAAAACCTCGCCCATACCCGTCGCCCGCGGGCATACCCATTTACCCGCGAACTAATAGTAGTGCAGCTCAATCCCAGTTTTGCTATGAGATTAAATGCCAAGTCAAATAACAAGGCAAGACAACAAAAGATATGTCCCCAGACCATAATAGTCAATACCTCAAATGCTAAATATAACTTGTGATGGATCATTATTTGGTAAAAGTCAAGTAAGTTCAGAGCAGTTTCTGGATGTTAGATTAAGACTACGACAGAAGGAGGAACAATTCAGTCAAAATTACTAAGTGAAAAATGTAATGCACAATAAGGAAGAAGGGATTGAATGGCAGTCAAAACTGTTGGACAAACTTCCACGACCGCCGAGACTTCACGCAAGGACAATGGCTACTTGCGATCTTATTTTCGAACCGGTGATAAAGATCGTATAACAGTAAAACTATGAGCAAAAGAAATAATAGCACATAGTAAATCTGACTACCTGTGCTGTTGTTGAATCACTTGCATAACCTGAAAAAATTAGTTGTCGAATGATCTTTAAACAAAGCAACCACCAATCACATATCAAAATAAGGTCGTTTGATTTCTCCAAAATGGAATCTATGTCATTCCGCTGTGAGAGCATAGAAAGATTTTGTAATATAGTCTGCACATCGCTCTTCCAAAAGTTCCAGGTATACTCAAACAAGTGGCTAGTGATCTGCATAAGACAACCGAGATGTTTAAGAACATGATACTCGGTTTGTGATCGATATTTTCAGAGGTCACATTAAACACTTAAGTCGTAGAAATATTTAAAATGTCAAAGACAACAAATTGACAACAAGAAACTTCAGCAGAGGCTCTAGCATAGGATGATATTCTTCTTAAAAATAAATTATCCTGCACAAACCTACTCATGAACACTTGCTAACACACGTTATCATTACTCTCAGCAATAACCCATGGACAAATCAGACAATCAATCATAATTAACGAACGGAACCGAATGGAGGCTCACTATGAATCCCAGTGATTCCGCCAATAGTCGGAGGTGGTGCCGCAGCGGCCGCGGGCGATGGTGGGGGCAATGGAGGAGGCGGTTGCGGCGGGCGGCGGGAGTAGGAGGGGCGGCGGAGGAGGCGCGACGCAGCGCGGCGAGGAGGAGAACGTGGGATGGTGGGAGGCTGCCGGTCGGGAGGAGGACGGGGCGGTGGGCGGTTGCGAGGAGGACCGCCATATCTGGATCTGGAGGTGGGGCGGGGTGGCGGCAATGACGGGAGGAGGATGTGGGAGGTAGCCGACCGGGTGCGAGGCGAGGCGCCGAGGGTCGAGGCGAGCGGGCGCAGGCGGGCGAGGCGAGGGGAGGAGTTGATGGATCTGGGGGAGGAGGAGTAGGCGGCGGCGGGTTGGGGCGGAGGAGGAGGAGGCGGCGGATCCGGGGGGGAGGAGGAGGCCGGCGGCGGGTGGGCGGGCGTCGGCGGAATCGACGGATGAAGGAGGAGAGTGCGAGAGGGGGGCGGAGATGCGAGAGGGACCGAGGGGGGCGGCGGGCGAAGAGGTTTCCGGGCGGGCGCGGGGAGAGTTAGGGTTTACTATTTTTAGGATGAACCACCTATCAGTCTATTTCACGGGTAAACGGGCGAAACGGGTACGGGTAGAGCTAACCCATACCCGTACCCGTTTACCCGATGGGCAGAGATTTTCCCTATTTTCCTACCCGTGGGTAAAGAATACATCACATACCCAACTCCATTAGGGTATTTATCCACGGGTACATAGGTAAACGGGCACAATTGCCATCCATAAACAGGATTGATGTATAAGTCAGAGTTATAATAGATATTATAGTTTCCTTTGCGAATCCTATTCCGTAAGGTAGGATTAGTCCTATATAAAGAGAGTTTTGTAATCAGAAAGGGCGGCAATAGAAGTTTAGTTCTACCTCATATTTCCTCTCGTATGTATCTTCTTGGTTCTTCCTGCTGTGTTCTACCTCGCCGGAGACATCATGGGGCCTGCCGGCTCTAACTTCACCGGCGTTCCAGGCAACATTCTCATGCATTGGTATAAGGGCATCCATAGTGTATATAACCTAAGAGGTCTTAAGGTGGGTCCCATCTAAACCTTAAGGCCAATGCTGTAATTTATATAACCCACTAGGCCTTAAGATGGTCCCACTTGTCAGATAAAGAAAAAATGTATTTTAATGCTTATGGCCAGGTCTTTAGCTTGAGGACTGGTCTTAAGGTTTTTTTGCTTATGGCCTGCTTAAGGTCACCCCTGTAATGTATAAGGTCGACCTTAAGGTGGCTTAAGACCTTCTGTTTTTATACACTGTGGATGCCCTAATATGCGATCTCGCGATCGTGCCCATGACATCTTGGTATCAGAACCAATGGCAGCTTCATCGGAGATGACAGCGCAGACCTAGCAGATTGCAGAGCTCATGGCTTCCATGATGATCAAGTTTGAAGAATTAAAGGACATAGCAACGGACATATGCGGCATTAAGTAACGTATCAATCTCCTTGAGAAGCGACCCGTGAACCCAGGAGAAGGGCTATTACCGTTGCCACCTAGGATGATACCCACCCACCCTCCCTCATATCATCAACCGACGCACGGAGGAAGTCATTCTCAGGGGCACACATTCACAAATTATCGTTGTTAGGAAACTGAGCCCATGGTCAAAAGTCCTGACATGTTTAGGCACCTCATCGTAGTCTATAAATAGAGAGTCATACCCCTCATGATGTACACGATTGAAAGTAATAAAGAAAGACCAGGAATTCTCTCTACCTCTCTCTGTGTTCAATCTATTTTTCTGTGATTCTGTGATTGATTCGTTCTTATTCTAAGTAGAGAATCCGATCGGACTGGTCACCAGCGTCGGTTTCTCAACAATCGTTTCCCATCTTCGATGGTATTGAAGACCCACTCAGCTGGATCAACCGTTGTGAGCAGTTCTTTCACAGGCAACATACGCCAGAATAGGATAAGGTCTGGTTAGCTTCCTATCACTTACTGGGGATAGCCCAATAGTGGCATTTTCAGTTGGAAAGGGATGAAGGCTAGCCGTCTTGGCGCACATTCAAAGAGTATTGCACTCTCCGTTTTGGACCGCCCATTCAGAACAACTTCTTGGGTGAGTCGGCGAAACTTCAGGCCATCGGCTCAGTGGAGGAGTACTAAGTCTTTGCTGTGCCGTGCAGAGTCCTTAACACTAGCCCAGCAGGTTCAATTGTTCACATCAGGTCACGATTGAGCAGGAGAAATTTTGCCTGGATTGCTACGCCATACCACTCGCCGGATTCGATATGGTCCTAGGAGTCCAATGGCTACACTCTTTCAGTCCTATTGTCTGGGATTTCAATCAGCTCCAGTGGCATTCCATCGCGACAACAGGACAATGGTGTGGCAGGGGTTGCCATCGGTCTAGCCTTCAGTCAGCATCGTTCGACCTGATGGCAGAATTGTTAGCAGAATTCGAGAGTTTGTTTGCACAGCCGCATGGCTTGCTTCATGGCTTGCTTCCTAAGCGATGGCGTGATCACAAGATTCAGCTGGAACTAGGTACAGCACCAATTGTGGTGCGACCATACCGATATGCTCATGTACATAAAACCGAGTTGGAGAGGCAATGCTGTTGGTTGATCTCTGGGCTAACAACCAGAGATTTTTCAGGGAGGCACTCCTCCACTCGCGCAATGATCGAAAGCGCTGCAACCAACTCTTGGTTTTGGTCCCGATCACCCAGCACCATATTAAAACGAGGGTTTTCGGCAGGGGTGCATATGCGCAAGTCGTTCACGCCTCCAAGAACCCTAACACTACCGATCTTATGACGGCGCTGTGGTGAATGAAGACCGAACCCCGTCCGTCTCCGTCCACGGCTACAGTGACACCGACGACCACAACTACAGTCGCCGGCCACCTCTACAGCACCGGCCGAACGCCATCGCCGTCTTCTTCTCCGACGCCGGCCGACTACATCCTCCCCTTCACCGACCGCACCCCCTCTTCCAACTTCATGGCATCTCCAAACTCGGGTATGTGTTTTGACGTTTCCGCATTAATGATTTAATTAGGTGTTCATGATTTGATCTAGGATTAAGACCTAATGTTGGGTTTAGATAACTACTAACAATGGTATCAGAGCACCCCTAAGTTCAATCATGAACCCTAATTAGTTTTCCCAAACTCGGATCTTAGATTGATTTTAAGTTCGGCTTAGCAATTAGAAGGAGGGGAATAATTGTTTTCGGCAAAAACACTAAAGGTTTCCCCACCCCGAACCCCAAACCCGAATGAACCATAGATCGGCGGCGAAGAAAACAAAAAAAAATTCGGCGGCGGGACTTACCGATTTTCGGGCGCAGCTGCCATCGGCCGTGGCATCGCCGCCTCATGCCGCCGTCGTTGCCCTCTCCGCCACCGCGTCGCCGCAGCCTCTCCGGCACCGCGCTCGCCGCCGCGCCTCCGCCGGCGTGCCGCAGAGTCGCCGCTCCCGCCTTTGCCGTCGGCGCTCGGGGTCGCGTGGCTGCCGCCGTCGCCGTGCTGCTCGACGCGCGCCGAGGGCGCCGCCGCCGCGCGCTAGCCGCGCCTCCGCCTCCGCCCGGCCCGTTTTTACGGTGCGAATAAGTTAGGGTTAGGGTTCGGGGCTCTTTTATCCCAGCCGCGCTCAATCTCGGCCGTCCGATCAAATTGGACGGCCATTTTCTTTTGGGCCAGAGTGTTAATGGGCTATTTTGGCTTTTGGCCGTTAGATCGAGATCCGACGGCGCAAACGCATGAGATGCTTTTCTGGCCGTCGGATCACGATCCGACGGTGGGCGCGCGTAAGTGGGCTGCGGGTGCGTTGTTGGGCCTTTTTTCTAGGCCGGCCGCTCGCGCGCGTTTTTGGTGGGTTGTTCCAAGGCTTCGCTGGCTGGGCCGCGGGCGTGGGTTGGGCTGCGCCCACGCGTGCACGTGAGAGATGGGCCGTGCCGAATTTTAGGCTTTTTTGCGGGATTTTCACCCGGTGGGAGTTTTTGGGCTTTGTTTTACTTTCGGCCCGAATTTTATTTTCGGGCCGATTTTCAGCCCAAATTTTCTTTTGAATCCATTTTTTCAGCAGTCTTTTTAATTTTAATTTTTAGTGCATTTATTTTTGGTTTTAGTATATATTTATTATGCACTGTTTTAATTAATTTTTTAATGGCCCAAATTATGATGTATAATTACCATATTGTTATGAATAATCTCAAATTAAAATTGAACCAACGAGATATTTAAATTTGAGATTATTTTGCTTAATTTTGGCATTTTGTATGCATATGATTGTATTCTGACCAACGTTGTTTATAATCGTATGTCGCCATAATTATTAAGTTCTTTTCATTTTCTGCCCAACGGTGATATGAATTAGAACTGTAATTTATGCATGTTATTAATCAGACCAACGTAGGGTTAATTAGATGCAATATATATATTTATGATGTTTCTAATTTTTTGCCCTGTATTTTTATAATTCAACACTTAATGCTTCAAACGTTGCCGTCACAATTGATAACATTGAGCAGCTCACGGGGAGCAATTTTCCCTTGTGGAGTGAACGAATTCATGTTGTCCTTGTTGTTTTGGACCTTGACTATGCCTTAAGGGTAGACGTTCCCGTTCCTCCCACCGAAGGTGAGGAGAATTTT
Source organism: Bonia amplexicaulis (assembly GCA_036346245.1). Taxonomy (NCBI): domain Eukaryota; kingdom Viridiplantae; phylum Streptophyta; class Magnoliopsida; order Poales; family Poaceae; genus Bonia; species Bonia amplexicaulis. The sequence goes on along the minus strand of CM070747.1, from coordinate 19,731,285 downwards.
GCTGAGAAGAAGAGAATTTATGAGACTAATGCTGAAAAATGGGAACGGTCTAACCGCTTATCACTTATAATTATGAAGACCTCTATCCAGTCGGGATTAGGGGAGCAATCCCCAATTCCGAAAATGCTAAGGAATACATGGCTTCAATTGAGGAGAAATTCAAAGGCTCCACTTAAGTTTATACCAGTACTTTAATTCAGAGACTCTTAACTTCTAAATATGATGGGTCTGGCAGTATAAGAGAGCATATCATGATGATGACTAATATGGCAGAAAAACTCAAGGGCATGGACTTGGCAATTTCTGATGATTTTCTAGTTCATTTCATTATGACATCACTTCCTTCTGAGTACACAGCATTTAAAATTAATTACAATACTCAGAAAGAGAAATGGAGCATGAGCGATTTGATCGCTATGTGTGTCCAGGAGGAAGAGAGAATAAGAACAGAAAAGAAGGATTTTGCCTTTAATGTTGGTGGCTCTCATAAAAGGAAGTTCCAAGGGGACTTCAAATCTAAGAAGAAGCTGCATTTCTCCCCTAATTCAGATAAATCGGGGCCTAAAGTGCATAATGCACCAAAGCCTCATGTTGCCTCCGCTGGAACATCTAAAGGGGGGATGCCACTTTTGCAAGCAGCTAGGGTATTTTCAGAAAGACTGTAGGCTTTCTTAAATGGCTCGCTAAAAGGGGTAATGATATAATTACTTTATTGATAAAACACTTTATGCTGATTTCTCCCTTAATGCTTGGTGGATTGACTCAGGTGCAACTGTGCACGTTACCAACTCTTTACAGGGATACCTTACTGCGACAACACTAAGAAAGGGGGAGAGAAGTCTTAGAGTCGCGGATGGAAAGGAGGCCGAAGTGAAATCAGTTGGATCTGTTTCATTAACTTTAGACAACGGCTTCCTGCTTCGTCTCAATAATGTAGTTTATGTTCCTTCCATCAGGAGGAATTTAATTTCAGTTTCTTTATTAGACGATGAAGGTTTTAAATGTATTTTTTGGAGACAGTAAATGCATTATTAAGTTTAATTCTAATGATGTTGGTCTTGCTTTTAGACAAGAAAAGCTCTACATGCTTTCCCTTAATGAATCCCCTGTATCTTTAAATGTGTATGATGCTAAGCGCAAAACTAATGATGAGACTTCTTCGAAACTGTGGCACTGTCGTTTAGGCCACATTTCGAGGGGGAGAATGGAGCGTCTCATTAAAGAAGAAATTCTCCACCCTTTAGATTTTTTCTGACTCAGACCACTGCATTAATTGCATTACACGAAAATATGTAAAACATATAAAGAAGGGAGCTACTCGTAGTACAGAACCTTTAGAATTAATTCATATTGATTTTTGTGGTCCTTTTCCTGTGACATCAGTGGATGGTTTTGATTCTTTCATCACATTCATTGATGATTTCTCCCGTTACGGTTATATTTTTCCCATTAAAGACCGTTCTGAATCACTTGACAAATTTAAAATATTTAAGGCTGAAGTTGAAAATCAGCACAACCTAAGAATTAAATTGGTAAGATCGGATCGTAGGGGAGAATATTAGGGAAGACATGCCCCTTATGGGTAAATTCCTGACCCTTTCGCTAAGTTCCTTCAGGAAAATGGCATTGTTGCCCAGTATTCTATACCGGGTGAACATCAACAGAATGGTGTAGCTGAAAGACGAACCGTACACTTATGGATATGGTACAGAGCATGCTTAGCCATTCTAGTTTACCAGTTGGCTTGTGGATGGAAGCACTAAAGATAACCACACATATTCTTAATCGGGTTCTCAGTAAATCAGTACCTAAAACACCTTATGAATTATGGACTGGGAGAAAACCGAGTATTAAATATTTACGAGTGTGGGGTTGTCGTGCTAAAGCTAAGTTATTTAATCCACATATTAAGAAATTAGACCATAAGATAGTAAGTTGCCATTTTATTGGATACCTTGAAAGATCCAAAGGGTATCGATTTTATTGTCCTGATAGGATAACTAAGTTTGTAGAAACAAGACACGCTGTGTTCTTAGAAAATAACGAGGACCTAGAGCCCAGGAAAATAGATCTTGAGGAGAAGCGGGTTTATATTCCTGCACCGCTCATTCTAGAGATCTTTATTCCTGTGCCTCAGGAGGTTGCACCTTCAGTAGAAAATACTGTTGTTGCACCCACTGTTGAGGTATCTGAAATTCCTAATGTTACACCTAATGATGAGCCTCAACAGTCCCCTGAAATAACTAATGAACCTCTTAGAAGATCACAGCGGGAGAGAAGATCTATCATTCCTAATGATTATGTTGTTTATATGAATGAGGATATTAAAGAAGGTAGATGATCCCACCTCTTATAAGGAGGCCATAATGAGCGAACATTCTTCTAATTGGCTTGAAGCTATGGAGGATGAACTAAAGTCTATGAGCACTAATGATGTATGGGACTTAGTAGAAATTTCTGACGGAGTCAAAGCAGTAGGCTATAAATGGGTCTACAAAACCAAACATGACTCCAAGGGAAATATCGAAAGGTTCAAAGCAAGGCTTGTAGCAAAAGATTTCTCACAAAGAGAGGGGATTGACTATAATGACACATTTTCTCCTGTCTCAACTAAAGATTCATTCAGAATTGTTATGGCACTTGTAGTTCATTATGATTTAGAGCTGCATCAGATGAATGTTAAGACGACATTTCTTAATGGCGACTTGCAAGAGAATGCTTACATGGCTCAACCGGAAGGTTTTGTTGTGGAAGGCAAGGAGCATATGGGATGCCGACTTAAGAAATCTATTTATGGCTTAAAACAAGCGTTGAGGCAGTGGTACCTCAAATTTGATAAGATCATAAGAAGTTTCGACTTCAAAGAAAATGAAGTTGATAACTGCATATATGTTAAGTTCAAGGGGAATAAATTCACCATCTTAGTGCTTTATGTGGATGATATCTTATTGGCCAGCAGCGATAAGGATATGTTGTTTGAGACCAAGAGATTTCTTTCATCTAATTTTGATATGAAGGATCTCGGTGATGCCTCTTATGTTCTTGGCATTGAAATTCACCGAGATAGGTCCAAAGGAATATTAGGTTTATCTCAAAAGGCATACGTTGACAGAGTACTGAAGAAATACAATATACATAAGTGTTCTGGCTCGCCTGCTCCTATTGTTAAGGGCGATAAGTTTGGGACATTTCAATGTCCAAGGAACCGATATGAAGCTGATCAGATGAAGTCGGTTCCTTATGTTTCAGCTATCGGAAGCATTATATGTGCTCAAGTATGTACACACCCTAATTTAGCTTTTGTAACCGGGATGCTTGGCAGATATCAGTCAAATCCAGGACCGGACCACTGGAAAGCCGTTAAGAAAGCTTTGTGTTATATGCAAGCTACTAAACATTTCATGCTCACATATATGTTTTCTGATAACCTTGAAATTATTGGTTATTCGATTCGATTTTATGGATGTGTTGATACTAAGAAATCCACGTCAGGTTATATCTTCACACTCGCTGGAGGAGCTATTTCGTGGAAAAGCTCCAAATAAACCCTTACGGCATCTTCAACGATGCAAGCTGAGTTTGTGGCATGTTATGAGGCTACCGGGTAGACTGTATGGCTTAAGAATTTTATCCCGGGACTTAGAGTGGTAGACAACATCTCTAAACCACTCACTTTATACTGTGATAATGAACCCACAATCTTTTATGCAAATAACAACAAGTCAAGTGGTGCTGCCAAACATATTGACATTAAGTATCATGTTGTGAAAGATAGAATCCAGGATCAAACCAGAAGTATCAAGCATATTAGTACTAAGTTAATGCTTGCGGATCCGCTTACTAAAGGCTTACCACCCAGTATTTTTCGTGATCATGTTGCCGGCATGGCTTTATTAGAAAGCCTCTGATTCTGGATAAAAGGAGCATTAAGAAAAACCAACTCCCATTAAGAATAATGAATATCCATTCTAAGATAAAAATAGTACACTATAGGTACTGAGGTTGTATGGTACTATATTGACCATGCAACGCATTGCCTTGGTGTGTTATTTTATCAAAGGATGAGCTTATGATGTTAGCCTTACGATCAAAGGGGAGAATTTGATCTCTGGGCTAACAACCAGAGATTTTTCAGGGAGGCACTCCTCCACTCGCGCAATGATCGGAAGCGCTGCAACCAACTCTTGGTTTCGGTCCCGATCACCCAGCACCATATTAAAACGAGGGTTTTCGGCAGGGGTGCATATGCGCAAGTCGTTCACGCCTCCAAGAACCCTAACACTACCGATCTTATGATGGCACTGTGGTGAACGAAGACCGAACCCCGTCCGTCTCCGTCCACGGCTACAGTGACACTGGCGACCACAACTACAGCCGCCGGCCACCTCTACAGCACCGGCCGAACGCCATCGCCGTCTTCTTCTCCGACGCCGGCTGACCACATCCTCCCCTTCACCGACTGCAACCCCTCTTCCAACTTCATGTCATCTCCAAACTCGGGTATGTGTTTTGACGTTTCCGCATTAATGATTTAATTAGGTGTTCATGACTTGATCTAGGATTAAGACCTAATGTCGGGTTTAGATAACTACTAACAAATGCGACAAGATGCTCCACCAGGGCATTATACGTCTGAGCACATCAGGTTTTTAGCTCCCATTCTGCTAGTCAAAAAACATATTGGATCCTGGCGCTTTTATGTCGATTACGGAGCATTGAATAGCAAGACCGTCAAGGACAACTTTCTGATTCTGGTTGTTGAAGAACTTCTTGATGAACTCAAAAATGCGAAGTTCTTCACTAAGCTGGACTTGAGGTCTGACTAGCATCAGGTACGCATGCATCCCGACGATGTGGAGAAAACCACCTTTCAGACCCATCAAGGACTATTTGAATTTCTCATCATGCCATTTGGATTAACGAATGCGCCAGCGACATTTCAAGCCATTATGAATGAGGTGTTGCGTGCATTCCTTCAGCACTTCATTTTGGTCTTCTTTGATGATATATTAGGGTCTGTTCTTTTCCTCCGAAGCTGACGGCATTTGGCTTTTACTATAGTATCTAACTTTCAAACGGCGTATTTTCTCAAGACGGGGTCTGCAAGTTAAACGATCTACACGTTAAAAGTCCAATATCTGTACCAGCCAAAATCACAAGTGAGTATCTGTCTCTCCGTAATATGTACCGTAAACAGCCAAAATTCAAAAATTTCAGCCAAAAGTTATAAGTCGCAGCCGCACCCAAACAAGCCCTTAATCTATAGCTCCTCTTGGTTTGAGAGATCATGTGGAGATGATCCCATCTTTATGATGAGTAATTGACCCTTGATTGAAGGTAAATTGAGTTTGTTTTGGGCTTTTATTGCAAAGTCTTAACTCTGGACGAAATAAAGTCGTGTACGACTTGTCCCTGTGCCGTACGATCATTTTGGGCGTGGTCGGAGGTCGACAGGCAGGTTTACGACCACGCAGTGGCACGTACGACCATGTTTGAGCGTAGTCGGAAATTTACCGAGTTCTTTTGACCACATTTGGTCGTGGTCGAAACTCGCTCGAGAGCGCACGACCACGCTGAGGTGTTCTCGGCAAACCGACGGTGGTCGGAAGGCGTTACGACCACGCTGGCGCATATCGGGTGGCGTCGACCACGTTGCCGAGTATCGGGTTCCAGCCGAGCAACGTACGAGTTCTTTGGCCGTGGTCGGAAGGGTTTACGACCACGCTGGCAATTGGGAGCGCTCGATCACGCTGTAGCGCTCGAGCCACCACGCTATGAGCCCTCGAAGATTTGACCGTGGTCGGCACTCGGCGCTAGGGTTTACGACCACGCCAGTGATCGCGCATCGACCACGTTAGCGCGGTTTGAACGTGGTCGGCGTCGTGACTTGGGTCTCGACCACATTGTATCGCTAGCGGCACGACCACGCTGGTCGATCGAGCCACGACCACGTTAGCACGGGTCTGAACGTGGTCGGTAGTCGTGGCTATGGTCTTCGACCACGCTGGGCGGTCGGGCGCTCGACCACTTTGGCCGTGGTGGGTGGGCATCACGACCACGCCAGGGAGATCGGGGCCTCGACCACGCTTGGGGAAAGGAGCCACGACTACGCCAGGCACTCGGTGGTGTGACCGCGCGCGCTCGGAGAGCTACGACCACGTTAGCGAGAATTGAACGTGGTCGAACCGCGTTCGACCACGTTATCGGTTGGATGACCGTGGTCGTGCGGGATCACTAAAATTGGTCGTAAGGGTGCATTTCATGTCCGATTACGGTGAGGTTTGGTCGGTTGGGTTCCTTGTGATGTTGTGGATCTTGTAGACTGGTTTGTTCTACATTTTGACAAGGTTTGGTAAAATCTAATTTCTGTGGAAAAGAGACTTGAGCTCTGTGAGCTGTGCAGAATTGGATCAGTGCTATGTGATGGTTTGCTTGTCTTGTGGCTGCAGGACTTCGGAGCTATTTCATGGTGAGGCGGGAGGACCGGACTAGGCACGGAGGTGTTGAGGTCCGACGGTCGGAGACGCCAAGATGATCGAGGTGGTGAGGTGGTTGCGGCCGGGAGATGAGGAACTGAGCTGAACTGCCAGGCCGAGCACGACGGGCAACAACGAGGAGGACCGGACTAGGCTCGTGGAGGAGCCGAGGTCCGACGGTCGAGGTTGGGTGCGGTCGTGTGCGGCGGAATAGACCGAGACTAGACTCTGGAGGAGTCGGAGGTCTGATCGGTCGGTTGCAGGTACTGGGAGACATGTCTTGGTGAGGCTTAGAGAGGTCGGGACTAGACATAGGAGATGTTGAGGTCCAGAACGACGTGGAAGCCAAGAGGACGTGGTCTTGCCCGAGTGGTGTAACCAGAAACAAGAAGGCATGAGGAGGAAGCTTGGGAGGCTCAAGGGCATTTTGGAGAAATGCCAAAGCCTCGCAAAGGAAGCCGTGTCCTCCGGGAAAGCACTGGAGTTGGTGGTGCTATTGGGCAAGCGGTGGAGCCGCTACACGGGTAATGGGCAAAGCACCGGAGGCCTGCAGCACTGGACTCTCTCAGAACGGTGGTCTGTTGAGACCAAGAAGGCGTGTGAGACTATAAATAGAGAAGTTAGGTCTCGTGAGCGAGGTGAGGTTGTCCCCGAGTGCTCGAGTGTTCCTCTCTATCTTGTGTGAGTTGTCTCGGTAAGAGCATGGATGCTCGTGTACCTCCGATGGAGTGGTCAGAGAAACCTCCATGTGCAATAGAAAAGATTGGATTCATCTCTTTGTATCCTTCTCGCTTTTGTTCTTGAGATGATTTCTTTGATCTGCTTGCCCTCTCGTGTTCTTTCGATCATATGTGTTTTGTCCGAGAGTTGGCTTGTGCTTCACTTGCTCAGATCGGAAGTTGTTTTACTACCGCTTGCTAAGATCATTCCCGAGAGCAAAAGCGAAATCAGAAAAACCGAGTTCGTGGTTCTGCACACCGAGCTCTCTGTTTCGCTTTTCGACTTTGGTTTTCTCCTCTTCGTTGTAAAGACTTTGGAGGTTCTTGGTATTTTACTTCCGAGAGATCTTGTACGAACTAAGTTTCAAGTTTCATTCATTTTGGATCTCGTGCAAAAGATCTCTAAATTCTTGCTCTTGTCGTGCGCGACAACGTAGTATTTCTGTATACGCCTGTTGTCGGATCGGCAATTATTTGACCACGCAGTCTTTGGTCTTTTCGACCACGCCTGATTTCCAGGGGCCGATCTATTCTAGCTTTCGACCACACAGTAGTATCTCTCTGTTGTCGGTTGATCGACTATGGCATAAGTTTTCTGGTTCGGTTTTCGCCAGTGTTATCTTCTTTTCGGTCGCTCGACCTCCCGTAGCGGTGGTCTTGCGTGTCTGGTCTGTTTCACCCCATACGACCACGGTCAAAACCCGACACGCTTTCACGATTACGACTACGGTTGTCTTGATTACGACTTCTTGTTTTATTGTTGCTGTGTTCGGTTGAGCTTTGTTTTTCTGACTTCTTAGCTCTCTAGCTAAAGGAGAAGGATAACTTGGGGAGGAAGTTTTGAAGGCACCATTCACCCCCCCCTCTGTTGCCATTTCGGTCCTTCAATTGGTATCAGAGCCGGTTAGCTCTTCTTTGATAGATCTTTAACCGGTCTCAAGAGCCATGGCGACGGACAAGTATTCCACCAAGTCGCCTGCTGATGGCCTGGATTACCCTTTCGGAAGAGCCGGATGGAAACTTACATCCGTGCTCGGTATGCCATCCGCGGAAGGTGAAGATACTGCTTTGTTGTTCCCGCCGATGACAACATCAATGCCGGAATATGGCTGATGTTGAGGCGAATGCTAAGGCAAGGAACATCATCATTCAGGGGTTGAGTAGAAGCGAGTTAGATCGCATCTCTCACCTGTCGTCCGCCTACGACATCTAGGTGACCCTTGATGCATACCATGAGGGCACCACCCAGATCAAGACGGTTCGACAAGACCAGTCCAAGCGAGAATACAGTAAATTCGAGATGCTTGCTGGTGAGTCCCTTGACGAGTGCTTTTCTCGCTTTCACAAGATTTTGAGCAACCTCCGAGCCGTCGGTCTCACATACTCCGACTCGGATAACGCCGTCAAATTCTTTCTCGCACTCGATCTTAGGGTTTGGGAGATGAAGGTGACTACCATCAAGGACACCACGGACCTCTCGACCTTGACTCTTGATGCGCTTTACTCGCGCCTCAAGACTCACGAGATTGACATAGTCTCGCCGGTCAAGTCTCGCCAATAGCACTAGTCACCGATCCCGCTCGATCCACTTCTTCTAAGCCATCTTGCGGATTCTCCCTCGCTGCTCTCTGTGACATAACCGATGATCAGATAGAGTAGCTTGTAATGGATTGCGCGAAGGCTACGATAGCAGAAAACAAAACTTTTCTACCACGCACACAAGAACATCATGCTTAAGGAGGATCATGGATCGTTACCACTAGACGCCAGCAGCAATGAAGAAGAGTTGGAGAAGCCGATCCAACCACGCGTCGAGGTAGTAGTGGAAGTAGTCGATCGTCCCGAACCGATCGTCTCCTCCACGCGATCAACCACACCACGAGCGATCCAATCAGAGGTTGTTGATGCCGATCAACGCCAAGAACGAGCAGCGCCTCCACCGGTATCCACACGTCCGGGGCAACGCCGATCGCGAGTGTACCAAAGACTCATGAGCGGCTAGGGTTTGGCTCGAGGTGGCGGCTACGGATTAGCTCGGGATTATCGGTGCGTTCCTCACCGCCTCCATATATATAGACCTCCTCACTTGGGCCTCGTGGACCGAGGCCCAATAGGAGTCTATCCGGATCTCTATCCGAATTGAGCCCATATCCGAATCACATTCGAATTTGTGTTCCAACCCGTTAAGTGTGCGACCACAGCAGGTTCACGTATACTTGGTCGCGACCGTAAACACCTTTCCGGTCACCACATTAATAGCGGCCTCTAGCAAGACATATTAACCCCAAAGTATACGTAAAGATCATATCTACCGAACTCAGAATGTTCTCATGTACTAATCCTTTGCCTCACGATATAGATTAAGCTCAAGGCGAGACCTGTGTCATCCTCTTAATAGCTCAATCACTCTCTCGATTCCGTGATGGATTATAAACTCGTGATTGACTCCTCAATCACCTTGGCATGGCCATGCACTTTCATAATCCATTACATCGAGGGGCCCAGATATCTCTCCCATAAGGAGGGGCAAATTCTATCTTGATCATTCACATCCCACTACATGTTTCATGGCAAACCCAAAGACTACTTTTATGACTACCCGATTCACGGAGTAGTGTTTAGTAGTTCCAAAGTAGCTACTACGCATGCCGGGAACCATGATGATCTCAAGTCTAAGGATTCCACATAAACACTACTTGAGACCAACCGATGACACATGGAATCTCTGCAGTGTCTCATGGCGGGTCTATCCAACATATGTTCACTAACACATGTCCATATTATTGATTTGGTATCTCCATACCATGATCCATGAGACATGATCATCAATCAATACATATGTTGATCTTTGAATCATATTTGTTCCTCATATGAAATATAATCGGGATCATTTAGAAATAGCAACATTTTGGCATTAAGAGTCTCATGAATAAGTCACATACTCATTGATCAATAATGATAATGTCTATTTCAAGGAACAAAGCAATGTATCATAAACATAGTATGTGATATATTCAACATCTCCATGTTGCCTCTAGGGCATATCACCAACGACTTGCGGATGAGCAACTAGCCCTCCTCGCACGGAGATTCTCCCATGCTTACAAAGGAGGAGGGACGGAAGGAAAAGAGGACCCGTGATTTGTTTCGAGTGTGGTGGCCCCAACCACATTCGAGCAAACCGTCCCAAGTTGGGAAAAGGCAAAGTCGACTACGGCGGTTCCAAGCAAACGACTACTCCGACAAGAACCGCAACAAGAAGGCCCCAACTCCGACGCAAGGCAAGAAGTCGTTCGCAACTTTGGGAAGGCCAAGAAGCTCTTCCACCGCGTCCTCGCCGCCTTCGACGACCTCGACCTCGGCGAAGTGGAGGGATGGAGCGATGACGACGGACGGGTGATCAAGAACCCAAGAGCGGCAACGACTTCCCAAGATGTGCTTCATGGCCTCGAGGCGAGATCAGCGACGGCGATCTCTATTCGACTCGACGAGGTATGTCCCTCCTATGACCAACCGAATGCGCTTTTCTTAAGCTAGGAGGTTTTCATGCTAGAGCTAAGACTAGATGTAGTGAGTTGGAGAAGGAAGTAGAGATTATCACGGAGCTTACTTCACTTATATCTCGCTCCCTCCGTGATGACCGTGATACATGCCGTGCTTTGATCGGTGATATGGAGAAGCTAAGGACCTCACATGATAGTCATCCTCCGAGCTTGATGCAATTAAGGTGGAGAATGTTAGTCCGCTTGTCGATTTAGAATTGAGTAGGATGGTCATTACCCTACTTACTACTTGATGAGACTATTGCTCCCACCTCATGTGAGGATAAGGACTTTGATGCTAAAGGACCTTATGCCATGCTTCTGGATCTGCCCGAGTCTTGTGTAAATTGTGATAACTTGAATATGAAACTAAAGCAGGCAGATCATAAAATTGCAGAATTTCAAACCTTCTTACTTGAGCCTATTGCTTCTTGCGTGAATTGTCCCAAGCTTACTACTGAACTTGAAGCTGTCTCCAAACAATTTCAAGATTTAGTTGATGACAATAACAAATTGGCCAAGTTTGCTTCTAAGGACCCTGTTAGCTCACCATGCAATTGTTGTAACAAACTAAAATCTGAATTGGTTGCATTAGATGAAAAATGTGTGAAGCTAACTAAGGATCTTATAGAAAAGCAACCATCTGCTTGCATTGTGTGTGCTGGGAAGAAGCATGAGGGTTTGGTAGAGACGCCTAGCGACGTGAACCAATTGGCTAGCGATGAGGACTGTCCTTCCCGAGTCGGTGTGCGTGCACAAGCAAATCTTTCCTCTCTGTTGGTTCTTCTTTACTCCCTTACCTCCTGCTGTCTCTTCTCTTCCTCGCACTTCTTGCGCCTCTCTTTTCGGGAGTGTCGATCTTATGAACACTCTTGAGAAATTTGTAGGAGGCAATAATGGATCGCTGAAGCCTCGCAAGCGTAAAACAAAATTTTCTACCGCACACAAGGACATCATGCTTAGGGAGGATCATGGATCGTTACCTCTAGACGCCAGCAGCAATGAAGAAGAGTTGGAGAAGCCGATCCAACCACGCGTCGAGGTAGTAGTGGAAGTAGTCGATCGTCCCGAACCGATCGCCTCCTCCACGCGATCAACCGTACCACGAGCGCGATCCAATCAGAGGTTGTTGATGCCGATCAACGCCGCAACCGCCAGCGTCTCCACCCAGATCCACACGTCCGGGTGAACGCCGATCGCGAGTGTACCAAAGACTCGAGCGGCTAGGGCTTGCACCGGAGGTGGCGGCGTGGTTTAGCTCGGGATTATCGATCGCCCTCGGCCCTCGCCTCCATATATAGACCTCCTCACTTGGGCCTCGTGGACCGAGGCCCAATAGGAGTCTATTCGGATCTCTACCGAATTGAGCCCATATCCGAATCACATTCAATTAGTGTTCCAACCCGTTAAGTGTGCGACCACAGAGGTTCACGATACTTGGTCGCGACCGAAACACCTTTCCGTCACCGTGTTAATAGCGGCCTCTAGTAAGACATATTAACCCCAAAGTATACGTAAAGATCATATCACCGAACCTCGTAATGTTCTCATGTACTAATCCTTTGCCTCACGATATAGATTAAGCTCAAGGCAAGACCTCGTGTCATCCTCTTAATAGCTCAATCACTCTCTCGATTCCGTGATGGATTATAAACTCGTGATTGACTCCTCAATCACCTTGGCATGGCCATGCACTTTCATAATCCATTACATCGAGGGGCCCAGATATCTCTCCCATAAGGAGGGGCAAATTCTATCTTGATCATTCACATCCCACTACATGTTTCATGGCAAACCCAAAGACTACTTTTATGACTACCCGATTCGGAGTAGTGTTTAGTAGTCCCAAAGTAGCTACTACGCATGCCGGGAACCATGATGATCTCAAGTCTAAGGATTCCACATAAACACTACTTGAGACCAACGATGACACATGGAATCTCTGCGGTGTCTCATGGCGGGTCTATCCAACATATGTTCACTAACACATGTCCATATTATTGATTTGGTATCTCCATACCATGATCCATGAGACATGATCATCAATCAATACATATCTTGATCTTTGAATCATATTTGTTCCTCATATGAAATATAATCAGGGATCATTTAGAAATAGCAACATTTTGGCATTAAGAGTCTCATGAACAAGTCACATACTCATTGATCAATAATGATAATGTCTATTTCAAGGAACAAAGCAATGTATCATAAACATAGTATGTGATATATTCAACATCTTCATGTTGCCTCTAGGGCATATCACCAACAGCCTCCCACTTGCACTAGAGTCAACCATGTAGGTATCTAATACCCATTGCCCTAGTGTGAGCCTCATGCTTTGGTCGGAAGCGGCTTTGTCAACGGATCGCAATGTTCAAACCGTGTGTACTTTGCATATCTTAACATCGCCTCTCCACAATCTCGCGGATGAGATGAAATCGCCGTAGAATGTGCTTGGACTTACAGTGCGATCTAGGCTCCTTGGCTTTATGCAATGGCTCCACTTGTTGTCACAATGAGGTCCATTGGGCTGGAGGCACTAGCCATCACACCAAGCTCGAAACAAATTTCTTGATCCAAACGACCTCTTTAGCGACTTGAAGCCGCTATGTACTCGGCTCATTGTAGAATCAAGAATGCCTCTCGCTTGAACTCTTCCACCACCGCACCGCCATTCGGTGAACACAAATCCCGATTGCGATCTAAAATCATCTTTGTCGGTTTGGAAGCTAGCATCGGTGTAACCATTTACAACGAGCTCTTCCTCACCCCATAGACGAGGAACACATCTTTAGTTCTTCTCAAGTACTTCAAGATGTTCTTTACGGTAATCCAAAGGACTTTCACCGATCTCGACGGTATCTACTGTAGCACTTAAAGCATACGAGACATATGGACGGTACAAAGCATGGCATACATAATGGATCCAATAGTCAAGCATATGGAATCGCATTCATTTTATCCCGCTCATCGTGTACTAGGACACCGATTCTTGCTAAGATTTATACCATGTGACATAGGTAGGAAGCCTTTCTTGAAATCGCATGTTGAACCTTTTCAACACCTTGTCAATGTACGTATCTTGGCTTAATCCAATCGATCTTTTGATCTATCTCTATAGATCTTGATGCCCAGAATATATGCCGCCTCTCCTAAGTCTTTCATAGAGAAACTACTTTTCAATGAAGACTTAATGATTCGAGCATAGGAATGTCATTTCCGATCAATAATATGTCATCCACATATAAGACCGTAAACACGAGTGCGCTCCACTAGCCTTTTGTAAACACAAGGCTCTTCTTCGTTCTTGATGAAACCAAACCCTTTGATTACTTAATCAAAACGAATGTTCCAACTCCGAGATGCTCGCTTAATCCATAAATGGATCTTTGCGACTTGCATATCTTTCTAGTCGATTGCGGATCGACAAAACCCGTGGGTGTGTCATGTACACATCCTCACTCGATTTCCATTAAGGAAAGCTGTTTTGACATCCATTTGCCATATTTCATAGTCGAAATAAGCAAAGAATCGCTAGAATGATCCAAATAGACTTTAGCATTGCGACGGTGAAAAAGTTTCATCATAATCAACACCTTGAATTTGTTTGAAACCTTTGGCCACCAATCGCGCTTTATAGATGTGAACATTTCCATCTATGTCTATCTTTTCTTGAAAACCCATTTGCACTCAATAGTTTTAACACCATCGTGGATCAACCAAGTTCCAAACTTGATTACTTGTGCATGGATTCAATTTCGGATCTCATGGCTTCAAGCCATTTCTCGTAGTCTGGTCCCACCATCGCTTCTTCATAGGTCTTAGGCTCATCGTTGTCTAACAACAATATGTCCCGTTGTTGAGTAGTCAAGAACATGTACCTCTCGGTGCACGACGTGACCTCTCGACCTACGTGGTGCCGGTGTGTCACAACAGGTTCTTCAACAGCTTGTTCATCCTGTTGTGGTTCTCAGAGAGCTGAAACGCTTTGTGTGTTTCTCGAATTTCTTCAAGTTGCACCATGCTCCCACTATCCCTTCTTGAGAGAAACTCTTTCTAAGAAGACACCATGCCAAGCGACAAACACTTTGCCTTCTTCTTGATTATAGAAGTAATATCCTTTCGCTTCCTTAGGATACCCGATAAAGAAGCATTTATCGATTTAGGACCGAGCTTATCGATTGTAAACGTTTTACATAAGTCTCACATCCCCAAATCTTAAGAAAAGACAAGCTAGGACGTTGTCCCGTCCACATCTCATATGGTGTCTTTTCTCGACTTTGATGGAACTCGCTTAGTGTGAAAGCGGTGTGCTTCAAGAGCGTACCCCAAAAGACAACGGAAGATCACTGGGCTCATCATGGAGCGCACCATATCTAATAAGGTGCGATTTCTCGCTCGAGATACCCCATTCCATTGAGGTGTTCCAAGCGAGTCAATTGTGGAACAATTCCACAATCCTTCGAGATGATTACCAAACTCATGGCTCAAATACTCGCCTCCACGATCGGATCGTAGAAACTTGATTGTCTTGCCTAAATGATTTTGCACTTCATTTTGGAATTCTTTGAACTTTTCAAAGGATTCGACTTATCTTCATCGTAGATATATCCATATCTACTAAAGTCATCGAGAAAAGTTATGAAGCATCGAAAACCACCTCACGGTGTTGAGCTCATTGGTCCACATACATCGAATGTACGAGTGCCAATAAGTCACTTGCCCGCTCACCTTGACCTGAAAGGTGCTTTTGTCATCTTGCCAAGTAAACAAGATTCGCATGTCTCAAATGATTCAAAATCAAATGAGTGCGAATACCATCTCTATGGAGCTTCTCCATGCTTTCTCATTTATGTGACCTAGCGGCGGTGCCAAATAAACGTGGATTCAAATCATTCGATCGTTGCCTCTTTGTATTAATGTTATAGACCGATGACTCTTCAAGAGTAAGAACATATAACCCACTCACCAATGGAGTATGACAATAGAACATATCTTTGAAATAAAGAGAACAACCATTGTTCACGGATCTAAAGTCATAACCTTCGCTTGTAAACATGAAGCGTAAATAATGTTCTTGGAAAGAGATGGAACACAATAACAATTATTCAATTCCAAAACTAATCACGAAGGTAAAGACAATGGCATGGTGCCAACACCACCGCAAACAACTTTTGCTCCATTGCCAACGCCAAGATCCACTTCGCTCCTCCTCAAACTTCTACTTCTTCTTAGCCCCGCAACGATTTGCAAATATGAGCAACCGATCCGGTATCAAATACCCAAGAATCGAGAGATGAAGTAGCAAGATTGATTTCTATAACATTTATACACGGAGCGAAGTCGTACCTCCTTCTTTTCTCAAGATCCTCCAAGTACTTTGGGCGCCTTTTCCAATGTCCCGATTGCTTACGATAGTAGCAATCGCATCGAGCGAGCCCTTCTTGACTTGCTTGGCCTTAGAACCGCTTGCGATCTCATCGAGCTAACTTTCTTTGACCGCGCCTTTCTTTACATAGGGCTTGCCTTGCCTTTCGCATCATCATCACATGATGGCTGCTTTTCTTAATGCTTTCCTCGGTGATTTTAGCATCCCATGCAACTCACCAAGGTCTTGTCCATGTTGTTCATGTGATAGTTCGTAATGAATGGCTCAAAGCTCGAGGGAGCGATCAAGAATCACATCGAGCCAACTCTGGCTAAGGGAAAACCAAGCTTTTCCGGACTCTCAATGTAGCCAATCATCTTAATCACATGAGGGTCGACGGATTCCCTTCGAAGCTCGCACGCAAACAAGGACTTTGAAGTGTTGAACCTCTCACCCTTGCTTGGTTCTCAAACATACCACGCAACCCCACAATGATATTGTAGGCATCTGTGTTCTCATATTGCTTCAAGCTCGAGAGGACATTGTGGCAAGCATGAGACACTCACATCAAGGTAATCATTCGCTTGCTTCTCATAAGCCTTCGTGCAGCCACGGTAGCATTATCGGGCAAGTCATCGGGATAAGGAGACTCAAGGACATACTCCTTGCGCTCTTGCTTGAGAACAATTCTCGTGTTGCGATACCAATCCAAAAAGTTCGTTCCATTGAGTTTTCTTTCTCAAGAATAGATCGCAAATTAAAAGAACTGGATGCGCATTAGTTGACATGATCTACAACAAAGAATATGCAAAGTTTAGCACTATGTTCATGTTTGATCTTCCATTAAACAATTTAACAAAGATACTCCCACTATATGTTTTGTAATCGTCTTCCTCTAACGACATATAGTGGTCAAGATCCA
This sequence comes from Bonia amplexicaulis, assembly GCA_036346245.1. Lineage (NCBI taxonomy): Eukaryota > Viridiplantae > Streptophyta > Magnoliopsida > Poales > Poaceae > Bonia > Bonia amplexicaulis. The sequence goes on along the minus strand of CM070747.1, from coordinate 19,714,255 downwards.
TGTTCATCTAAGTTCTAGTGAGCTTTGGCATCACCGCTAGAAACCTAGTGACGAGGTAAGCAACACTTGCTAATCACATCTTATGTGACTCTTGTTTGTTGGGTGGCATCCAATGCCCCGGCCCCAACACCATGCCCCAAGGCCCAAATCTAATTTGATAGCCTTGTCAAGTAAACCAATACTATGCATGTGGATGTCCGACATCCACCCTATTAGATCAAGATAGTTGATGGTACCGCTTTGGCGCACCTACCAAACAATGATCATGATTCTTATAGGCGCAAAGAATTGGAAGGGCATCAAAACAAATTCTTAATTTTCTTGAGAGAAGCTATTCTATCATGAAAACTAACCCTTAGTTGGTATGGCATGAAAGAATAGTATGACAAGAAATAAACATCACACGCATATAATCACATTATACCGTGAATGGTATGGCATTTTGTATCGTAGTGGTCGCCATCGCCATGGTTCCACGGTGATATTCTTCGCCACACTTCTTGTCCTCTTTGTCATCATGCTTGAAGCCTCCATAGCAAAGAACTAAACTATTACAACTAATAGGTAGCAAATGAATTACATGAGGAGCTCAAGCATCACAAGTCGACACGCAGTCGTTATACAATTAAAGAACGACCTCAACCCTACTGTGATTAATATGACACACAGCCGCCAAAACACACATACATCACATATGCATCTATGCCATACCATTCACATCATTCCTGCAAAAACAAGTTAGCGTAGAACATATTCTACCGCCGACATGAATGTGTTTCTATAACAATCTATGCGTGTCATTAACGGTCCTACCGGCCGGTCGTGGGCGGGGGTCGAGGGCTTGAGGAGACCGCAACACAAGACCTCGATCTGTTGGCTCAATCTCATCGATCGCTTGTGCTTAGCCCCGATGGTGTTACCAATGTAGGGGCAAGTCGCAGACATCAAAGAAGGAGCACGAACTAATCTTTTTGGCCACATGATGCTATCAACTCATACATATTCCAACCCCTTATGACCGATTGATCTAATCAACCCGTGCTAGACTGATCTAGTCCGTAATAGATCCAATCTATTACAACCGCATATCAACATATGCGCTGATCCAGATCGCAAACTAAGCAAGATGGCTCGATACTTAGACGCCAGCAATGCAAAAGAAGAGTTGGAGAAGCCGATCCAACCACGCTGTCGAGGTAGTAGTGGAAGTAGTCGATCGTCCCGAACCGATCGTCTCCTCCACGCGATCAACCGCACTACGCAGCGTATCCAATCAGAGGTTGTTGATGCCGATCAACGCCGCAACCGCAGCGTCTCCACCGGTATCCACACGTCTGGGTCGAACGCCGATCGCGAGTGTACCAAAGACTCGCGAGCGGCTAGGGCTTGGCACTGGAGGTGGCGGCCAGGGTTTAGCTCGGGATTATCGATCGCCCCTCACCCATCGCCTCCATATATAGACCTCCTCACTTGGGCCTCGTGGACCGAGGCCCAATAGGAGTCTATTCGGATCTCTACCCGATTGAGCCCATATCCCAATCACATTCGAATTAGTGTTCCAACCCGCTAAGTGTGCGACCACAGGGTTCACGATACTTGGTCGCGACCGTAAACACCTTTCCGGTCACCGTGTTAATAGCGGCCTCTAGTAAGACATATTAACCCCAAAGTATACGTAAAGATCATATCTACCGAACTCGTAATGTTCTCATGTACTAATCCCTTTGCCTCACGATATAGATTAAGCTCAAGGCAAGACCTGTGTCATCCTCTTAATAGCTCAATCACTCTCTCGATTCCGTGATGGATTATAAACTCGTGATTGACTCCTCAATCACCTTGGCATGGCCATGCAATTTCATAATCCATTACATCGAGGGGCCCGTAGATATCTCTCCCATAAGGAGGGGCAAATTCTATCTTGATCATTCACATCCCACTACATGTTTCATGGCAAACCCAAAGACTACTTTTATGACTACCCAGTTACGGAGTAGTGTTTAGTAGTCCCAAAGTAAGCTACTACGCATGCTGGGAACCATGATGATCTCAAGTCTAAGGATTCCACATAAACACTACTTGAGACCAACTGATGACACATGGAATCTCTGCGGTGTCTCATGGCGGGTCTATCCAACATATGTTCACTAACACATGTCCATATTATTGATTTGGTATCTCCATACCATGATCCATGAGACATGATCATCAATCAATACATATGTTGATCTTTGAATCATATTTGTTCCTCATATGAAATATAATCGGGATCATTTAGAAATAGCAACATTTTGGCATTAAGAGTCTCATGAACAAGTCACATACTCATTGATCAATAATGATAATGTCTATTTCAAGGAACAAAGCAATGTATCATAAACATAGTATGTGATATATTCAACATCTTCATGTTGCCTCTAGGGCATATCACCAACAGGCAAGAAGAAGCTTAATCTTATCCTTGACCAGTCCAAGATTTGCAAGTTCAATCAAGGTCTAGGGTATGATTTTCTAAAAGACATGAGGAAGCATCACTGCGTGCTCGGATCCATAGCACCAAAAGCGATCGAGACTAAGCCGGGGACCGAGAAAGTCAAATTTAAGTCTCGGGTTTTGTCCAAATGATGTCCGACAAGAGGGTGAGTCCTCCTGCAGCTTGACCTCTCGTATAAGAAGCCATTTCATGCTACTCCCGCTCGTCAAAAGCGGTATCATTGCACCTTCTGTCAGAAGGATGGACATTCGACGATCGATGCTTCAAGCGCCAATATCGCATGGAGAGACCATGTTGAGTCTTTTAGGCGTATTCGTGGTCACCGACGAGTGCACCTAAGACCAACAGAGATCTAGAGTTGTTTCTTCTATTGGTGTTGGGCAAGATCGAGGACTTGGTTTTACCGAAGTTTTGCTTTTTCGTCCTTATGCTCCCGTCGACCGTGACTTTCGCCGTCCCGAGGGTAGATCTCGTTTTCCCGTCGAGATAGCTACCGCGGTGTGTTCGACTTTTGTTGTCGGTGACTTGACTCGCTCCTCTATAGCGCCGGACCCAACAATGACTTCAGTCTACACACGACCTTCTACTTCTTTGGGTGACGAGAGCGTGGGGTAGATAGAGGTCACTCGTGCTTGACTACTTCATCGCTCGACGATTACTCAAGATTGGGTGCCAAAATCACTCTTGATTTATCCCAAGATCGAGACTTTGCTCTCTTGTTGACTCGGTCCACGGGCGGGAAGGGAAAGGTTTGGCTTGTAGACTCCGGGTGTTCAAGACACATGACCGGAGATTCCCGTTGGTTTTCTTCCCTTGCCCGTGCTCCAGGTGATGATACTATCACCTTTGGAGATTTATTTGAGCGAGTCACACGTTCCAAGTCTGGCGTGTTACTTTTCTGTCTCCACTCTGCCTTCGTAGCTTCCTTTGAGCCCAAGGACGTTCGCCATGCATGAGGAGCTAGAGAGTTTCGAGAGAAACAAGGTCTGGACGCTTGTTGAGCCCCCTCGAGATCAAAATATCATTGGAACCAAATGGGTGTTCAAGAACAAGCAAAGTGAGGATGGGGTAGTCATTCGAAACAAGGCTAGGCTGGTTGCAGGGGTACTCCTGTGTTGAGGGTCCGGATTTCGAGGAGACCTTTGCCCTCGTAGCTCGGCTTGAGGCCATTAGAATTCGCTTGCCTTTGCGCTTCTAAAGGTTTCAAGCTTTACGGATGGACGTCAAGAGTGCCTTTCTCAATGGCTTCATTGAGGAAGAAGTCTATGTCGACGACCTCCGTGTTTCGAGAACCCCAAATACCCTAGTCATGTCTTCAAGCTTTCCAAAGCATTGTATGGACTTAAGCAAGCCCCTAGAGCTTGGTATGAGAGGCTTAAGTCCTATCTATTGAGACATGATTTTGAGATGGGTAAAGTTGACAAGACCTTGTTCATTCGCGGCTTGGCAATGACCTTCCGTCGCCAAATTTATGTCGATGACATTATCTTTGGCGGCTCTTCTCATGCTCTAGTTTCACAGCCTCGGATGTCATGAGCACCGAGTTTGAGATGAGCATGATGGGTGAGTTGACTTTCTTCCTGGCTTCCAAATCAAGCGAGACTCGGAGGGTACCTTCTTGCATCAAGGCAAGTACACCGTGATCTCCCGAGACGCTTCGACATGAGTGATGGAAAGCGGTGTCGACTCGATGGCTTCTACGGTCACACTTGACCCGTATGAGGATGGCGAGCAGCTTGATCAAAAAGAGTTCGAAGTATGATTGGCTCTCTCTTGTACCTCACGCCTCGAGACCGGACATACACTTTTCTCGTGTGTCTTTGTGCCCTTTGAGCTTCTCCTCACGATCTCACCGCCAAAGCGGTGAAGCGCATCTTCGGTACCTTCGAGCTACCATTGACTATGGTATCGGTACTCTTCCTCATCCTGCTCATCCCTTAGAGCCTATTCGGATGCGAGACTTTGCCATCAGAGGATAGATAGGAAGAGCACTTCGGCACCGCCGCTTCATTGGCACTTCTCTCGTTTCTTGGTCTTGAGGAAGCATCCGGTGTTGCACATCCACCGCAGAGGCCGAGTACGTTGTCGCAGCCCGATTCTTTGTAGCCAAGTGCTTTGGATGGTCTCGACTCTGCGGGACTTTGGGTTAGCTATCGATCGTGTTCCGCTCTTTTGCGATAACACGTCTGCGATTAGCATTGCTAAGAACCCAAAGCAGCACTCTCGGACCAAGCACATCGATATCGATATCATTTTCTTCGAGACCATGTAGAGAAGGGTGACATCGTGCTCCGCCAGTGAGAGTGACCACCGGTTGGTCGATATCTTCACCAAGCCTTTGGATAGCACGAGGTTTTCACCTCTGGGAGAGCTTGGGGTGGTTTGTCCTACGGACTATTGTGAGGGGGAGCTTTGGGCTTTACTGCTTTATCTTATTAATTGTGCTTCTGTATCCTTACTGTTGCATCGCATTTTCGGGTGCATTGGGTTTAGTCCTTCTAGCATAGGTTAGAGTGTGTCTCTTGCTGAGTTGCTTAGACTTCTTGCTCTTATCTTGTGCTTTCAGGATAGCTGTTTCTTATCTCACTAGGTTGAGCTCACTCACTTCTTTTAGGTTCTAGCGAGGGTTGGGCCACCCTCGGGTAGACAGGGTACGTGTTTGCTCTCTAGTGTGCGCTTTTCTCGACAAATGTTGTCCCGAGACATATAGGGTAGATGAGAGTCGATCGAGCCATAGTATCCTCTATATCTTATCTATGCTTTAAGGACCGCTGCTTTCGTGATTTATTTGCCGACTTCTCGTTTTATTGCTTTGGTTGTGGGGAGTTCATTTGGGAACTTCTAGATTTTAATGTTGACATAACTCAACTTGAACTGAAAGTTGCATAAATTGTTAAACGGGAGTTGGATGTTCTTCTTTTGTATTTGTAACATAACTTAATGGAGCCTTGATTATTATCCTTTCATGACATGTTTTCATTATATTACATCTTGCCATGATTTATGCTCCATTGCTAATTTGATCATGACTTGTCAAATAGGCTGAGTTGAGTCTTGAATCTTAGTTGAGCAATAGATTGAGCTATATAGTTTCTTGATGACACAAAAGTTAGTACAATCTATTAAAAGCAAAAAGATCTCTTTGTGCGAAAAACCGATCTCACCAATTCCTTCTCATGAGACGGCTTGCCATTGCACAAGGCATGAACTCGGGAGATTTGATGACCAAGATCATTTCCTTAAGCTTCTCGCTTGGAATGATCGCATAAGGCTTGAGGTCTAGCACATGACAAAAATATGATTGAAAACAATCATGAGATCTCTAAAAGAAAAATGTCATTTATGCTCAATTGCTAAAATTTCAAGTGTACCTAAACAAATGTATCATTTCTTGAATAAATAGCACTCTAGTTGGCTCAACACTAGCTTCTCGATTCCATTTAGCCCATTGACATGGTTTGCATCATTTATGGATATCATTAGCTAGACTAAAATCTTGTTTGACTTGACTTGCTAAGCACTTCAAACTAAAAAAATCAGATTATACCTTCATTGCTTAGCTTCACTTTACATACATAGTCATGATCTTTGAAGCATACTTATATGTTATGGCTTGATGTAATACATTTGGTCATTTTGGATAATTCTCATGGCTCTGCATACTTTGAATAATCAAATCAGCCATTCCATCCATCATTTTGACTTATTCTCTCTTGCATACTTGATGTGTTTATTGCCAAAAGGGGGAGAATAGATTGAAAAAAAAATTTCTCAACTTCTGGGAACTTGCTAGAGCTTTTGAGATCAATTTGCTCTTTATTCCTTTACTCTAGTGTTCTCTCTGTCGACATGGTCATAATTTTATTTTCATTCTTTGGACCATGTCGTCTTCTACAAACTCAACTTCATATTTTTCGGTGTTTGTCAATATACTCATCAAGGGGGAGATTGAGAGATCATGTGGAGATGATCCCATCTTTATGATGAGTAATTGACCCTTGATTGAAGGTAAATTGAGTTTGTTTTGGGCTTTTATTGCAAAGTCTTAACTCGACGAAATAAAGTCGTATACGACTTGTCCCCTGTGCCGCATTTATCATTTTGGGCGTGGTCGGAGGTCGACAGGCAGGTTTACGACCACGCAGTGGCACGTACGACCATGTTTGAGCGTAGTCGGAAATTTACCGAGTTCTTTTGACCACATTTGGTCGTGGTCGAAACTCGTTCAGGAGCGTACGACCACATTGAGGTGTTCTCGGCAAAACTGACAGTGGTCGGAAGGCGTTACGACCACGTTGGCGCATATCGGGTGGCGTACGACCACGTTGCCGAGTATCGGGTTCCAACCGAGCAACGTACGAGTTCTTTGGCCGTGGTCGGAAGGGTTTACGACCACGCTGGCAATTGGGAGCGCTCGATCACGTTGTGCGCTCGAGCTTCACCACGCTATGAGCCCTCAGAAGATTTGACCGTGGTCGGCACTCGGCGCTAGGGTTTACGACCACGTTGTGTGATCAGTGCATCGACCACGTTAGCGCGGGTTTGAACGTGGTCGGCAGTCGTGACTTGGGTCTACGACCACATTGTATCGCTAGCGGCACGCGACCACGCTGGTCGATCGAGCCACGCACCACGCTAGCACGGGTGCGAACGTGGTCGGTAGTCGTGGCTATGGTCTTCGACCACGTTGGGCGGTCGGGCGTTCGACCACTTTGGCCGTGGTCGGTGGGCATCACGACCACGCCAGGGAGATCGGGGCCTCGACCACGTTGTGGGAAAGGAGCCACGACTACGTTGTGGCACTCGGTGGTGCGACCGCGTTATGCGCTCGGAGAGCTACGACCACGTTAGCGCGAGAATTGAACGTGGTCGAAACCGCGTTCGACCACGTTATCGGTTGGATGACCGTGGTCGTGCGGGATCACTAAAATTGGTCGTAAGGGTGCATTTCATGTCCGATTACGGTGAGGTTTGGTCGGTTGGGTTCCTTGTGATGTTGTGGATCTTGTAGACTGGTTTGTTCTACATTTTGACAAGGTTTGGTAAAATCTAATTTCTGTGGAAAAGAGACTTGAGCTCTGTGGAGTCGTGCGCACTGGATCTGCTATGTGATGGTTTGCTTGTCTTGTGGCTGCAGGACTTGAGCTATTTCATGGTGAGGCGTGGAGGACCGGACTAGGCACGGGAGGTGTTGAGGTCCGACGGTCGGAGGCCAAGATGATCGAGGTCGGTGAGGTGGTTGCGGCCGAGATGAGGAACTGGGCTGAACTGCCAGGGCGAGCACGACGGGCAACAACGAGGAGGACCGGACTAGGCTCGTGGAGGAGCCGAGGTCCGACGGTCGAGGTTGGGTGCGGTCGTGTGCGGCGAATAGACCGAGACTAGACTCGGAGGAGTCTGAGGTCCGACGGCCGGTTGCAGTCTTGGGAGACATGTCTTGGTGAGGCTTAGAGAGGTCGGGACTAGACATAGGAGATGTTGAGGTCCAGAACGACGTGGAAGCCGAAGAGGACGTGGTCTTGCCCGAGTGGTGTAACCGTAAAACAGCAAGGCATGAGGAGGAAGCTTGGGAGGCTGGCAAGGGCATTTTGGAGAAATGCCAAAGCCTCGCAAAGGAAGTTGTGTCCTCGGGAAAGCACCGGAGTTGGTGGTGCTATTGGGCAAAGCAAAGGAGCCGTTGCCACGGGTAATGGGCAAAGCATGGAGGCCCGCAGCACTGGACTCTCTGTGAACGGTGGTCTGTTGAGACCCGTTAGCGTGTGAGACTATAAATAGAGGTTAGGTCTCGTGAGCGAGGTGAGGTTGTCCCCTGAGTGCTCTGAGTGTTCCTCTCTATCTTGTGTGAGTTGTCTCTGGGTAAGAGCATGGATGCTCGTGTACCTCCGATGGAGTGGTCAGAGAAACCTCCATGTGCAATAGAAAAGATTGATTCATCTCTTTGTATCCTTCTCGCTTTTGTTCTTGAGATGATTTCTTTGATCTGCTTTGCCCTCTCTGTGTTCTTTCGATCATATGTGTTTTGTCCGAGAGTTGGCTTGTGCTTCACTTGCTCGGATCGGGAAGTTGTTTTACTACCGCTTTGCTAAGATCATTCCCGAGAGCAAAAGCGAAATCTGTAGAAAACCGAGTTCTGTGGTTCTGCCGCCTGGAGCTCTCTGTTTCAGTTTTCGACTTTGGTTTTCTCCTCTTCTGTTGTAAAGACTTTGGAGGTTCTTGGTATTTTTACTTCCAGAGATCTTGTACGAACTAAGTTTCAAGTTTCATTCATTTTGGATCTCTGTGCAAAAAGATCTCTAAATTCTTGCTCTTGATCGTGCGCGACAACAGTAGTATTTCTGTATATTACTTGTCGGATCGGCAATTATTTGACCACGCAGTCTTTGGTCTTTTCGACCACGCTGATTTCGAGGGCGATCTATTCTAGCTTTCACCACAAGTAGTATCTCTGTTGTCGGTTGATCGACTATGGCATAAGTTTTCTGGTTCGGTTTTCGCCAGTGTTATCTTCTGTTTCTGGTCGTTCGACCTCGTCTGTGTAGCGGTGGTCTTGCGTGTGCTGGTCTGTTCTCACCCCATACGACCACGGTCAAAACCCGACACAGTTTCACGATTACGACTACGGTTGTCTTCGGTTACGACTTCTTGTTTTATTGTTGCTGTGTTCGGTTGAGCTTTGTTTTTCTGACTTCTTAGCTCTCTAGCTAAAGGAGAAGGAGAACTTGGGGAGGAAGTTTTGAAGGCACCATTCACCCCCCCCTCTGTTGCCATTTCGGTCCTTCATGGTTAGAACATCTATTACATGTGAGGGTAGTTTTGAAGGTGTTGCAAGACCAGAAGTTTTTTTCTCAAAAAGGCCAAATCCATTTTTGGGGCCTCATCTGTTTCCTGCTTGGGGCATGTGATATCAAGTGCTGGGGTGGCCATGGATAGGCAAAAGATAAAGGCTATCGAGGAATGGCCATCTCCATAATCAGTGCGGGTGCTTCAGGAGTTTCTTGGGTTGGCCGGCTACTATCATCGCTTTATTCAAGATTATGGTTCCATTGCAGCCCCGATGACAAAGTTGTTGAAGAAAGAGGCTTTCTCCTGGACTTTCGAAGCATCTATTGCCTTTGAGCATCTCAAACGTGCCTTGGGCATCGGCCCCTGTACTGCAGTTGCTAGATTTTGCAAAAGACTTCATGCTGGAATGTGATGCTTCAGGGTCCGGCGTCGGTGCCGTCTTGCATCAGGGTGCCGGTCTAATAGCTTATTTCAGTAGGGAAATGGCACCTCGTCATCAGCAGCTACCAACGTATGAGCAAGAATTGATCGGCTTGCTTCAGGCAATTCGTCATTGGCGGCCGTATTTGTGGAGCATTTTCTTTTTTGGTGCTGACAGACCACTATAGAGACATGGAGACATCCCTGGTTTGTGCTTTGACTTTCAACAACTTTGATATATTTGCTGATCTCCAGGCAGAGGTGGCTACTGTTAGAGATATGATTAGAGATACTGATTGATATGATTAGAGATACTGATTGCCTTGTATTAGGATAGTTTAGATTCTTTCCATACATGCACTCTTTCCTTATATGTACTCTTTCCATATTTGCCATCCTGTACTCGTGTATATATACCGGCCTGTTGGCCTCATATGAATACAAGCGCTATTCATAACATGGTATCAGAGCAAAACTCACCTTGGGTTTGCCCGCCGCCTGTCTAGGGTCTCATCCCGTCGCCGCTGTGCCGGCCTCCTCTTCTGTGCCGCTCGCCGGCCTCCTCCCACGTGCATCACTGCCGCTGTGCCGGCCTCCTCTCCGCTGCCATCCGTCCCGAAGCCTCTGCGCCGGCCGTGCTGCAGATCTGCGTCGGCCGCCTGCTCACCCGACGTCACCAGACGCCTGACGCGCCTCACGCCGCCGCCGACGCTGCTCGCGGCTTCCTCTCGGCGGCTTCGACAAGCCACGCCGCCCGCCGACGCGCTCGGGCGGGCCGACGCCACCGCCGCCGCTGACGCCGCCGCCGCCCGCTGCTTCTTCCCGACGCGCCACACCGCCCCGCCGACGCGCCGACTCCACCGCCGCTGGCGGCGTGCGCTACCGCCGTCGCGCCTCCACCGCCCTCCACCGCCGCCGCTGACGCGCCGCCGCGACGTCGCGCCTCCACCGCCGCTGACGCGCCGCCGCTCAGCGTCTCCACCGCCCGGCGGCCTCCACCATTGCCGCCGCGGTGGCCGCCTCCACCGCCGCCAAGGAAGCCGCCGCCGCCTGTGGGAACCCTAGGTTCCCCGGTGTTTTTTCTGGCGCCCGATCGTTTTAAAACAGATCGGATATATAAAAAAAAAACGTCGATCTAACCGCGCGCCGTCCGGCGCCGTGTAGACCTCGTTATTTTGGTCGCCGCGCCGGCCGCCCGCCACCGATGGTTTTCGTCGCCTTAGTGGTGCCGGGTGCGCTACCACTTCGCCGCGCCATCCAAATACTGCTCGACCTTGTTACCTTGGTCGCCGCCGCGGCGCCGCCACCGATGGTTTCCGTTCACCGAGTGGTGCCGGTGCTACCACTTCCTCTCGTGCTCGCCGCTTGTCCACCGCTACACCGATCGCTCCACGCCAAAGACACCGCCACCTCCGGTAGCCGCCACGGTGGTGGTGGCGCCCCCATCGGTGGTGGCCATCCTCATTCCTCCCCTCTCGCGACAAGGTCGGTCACATTGAGTCCCGCTATAAGAAGCAACGGCATCTTTCACGCCGTTCTTCTACTAGCACCGGCACTGGTGCTTCTACATCGACGCCTGCATCGACTCCTTGAGCTCTCTCCGGCGGTGAGATAGCGGACTTGACACTTGCTTGCCGCCCCTACATTGACGTCTACATCGACTCCTTGCAGCTTCTCTCACCGGCGTGAGATAGTCGACTTGACGATCGCTTGCTACTTCCGATTCTCCCTCGGCGACCTCATCGGTTACGCTCATCGACTCTTCCCAAGACCGCGAAACCACCACCTCTACAATGTGCACCTCCCGTGGATTCTTGATTACGAGCATCTTTTCATATGACTCGATTCTTCTACTTTGTCCTTCATTACACCTCTTGATTCTCCCCGGTGTTCTTACTGCTGATGGTACCTCTCTTTCTGTCTCTGGTCGAGGACCTCTTAGCAACTCATCTTTTCATGTTCCCTCTGTTGCTCATGTTCCTCGCCTTACCATGCAGCTTCTTTCTGCTGGGCAGATTACTGATCTTGGTTGTCGAGTCATTCTCGAATCCGACTCTTGTTGTGTTCAGGACCGCCGCACAGGAGCCCTGATTGGTTCTGGCCCTCGGCGTCTTGACTCACAACGTCTTTGAGAGCTTGACCGGCTTCACCTTCCTTCCACCGCCACCGTCATTGCCAGCCTCTCCGCTTCTTCCACTCCGTCTCACCGGCTCTTTCCAAGAAGGGCATCATCGTCTTGGCCATCTGTGTGGATCTCGGTTGTCATCTCTAGTTCGTCGTGGTCTTCTAGGGTCTGCCTCGGGAGATGTGTCTTTAGATTGTCGTACGTAAGTTAGGCAAACAGATTGACTTCCTTATCCTCATAGTGAGTCGGTGTCTCGGCGTCCTTTCGATCTTGTTCATTCGATGTTTGGGGTCCGGCCCCTTTGTTTCGAAGGAGGTCATCGATACTATATCATATTTATAGATGATTTCTCTCGCCACACTTGGATATATTTCATGTCTTCTCGTGGTGAGGCCTTGTCTATCTATAAACAGTTTGCCACTATGGTTCGCACTCGCCTCTCACCCTATTCGTGTCTTCGTCTTGACTACCTTGCAGTACCTCTCTCATCACCGCGCAGATTCCTTGCTTTGAAAGGTGGCACTCGCCGCCTTCTCTTGTCCCGGTGCTCATGCTCGAATGGTGTTGCCGAGCAAAGCATCGTCACCTCCTTGAGTCGGCTCGTGCACTCGATGATTGCCGCCTATTCCACCTCACTTTTGGGCCGAGGTCGCTTCCACCGCCACCTATCTCGTCAACATCCGGCCTTCTTCGCTCTTCGTGGTGCAATACACTGAGCGCCTCTGTGGTCTCCTTCGACTACTACGCGCCTTCGTCTGCTTGGCTGCGTTTGCTCGCTCTTCTCGCCCCTCGGGGCGCACCAAACTAACTCGCCGATCTGTTGAGTGTGTTTTACGGGATACGGTCTGCGAGCACAAGGGCTATCGGTCTTTGGGATCCTGTTGGTCGACGGATGCGGATCTCTCGGGATGTGACTTTTGTGAGTCTCGTCCCTTCTACCCACGCCCTACCTCTCCTTCGACTTCCTCTGTGAGTCTCTGTCTTTTGACCTTTTCGGATACACCTATCTCTGTCTTGCCCTTGTCCACCCGTCCCACCGAGTCCACCCGTCCCACCGAGTCCCCACATATTTCTCCTGTGGCCTCTCCGCCGTTGTCGCCTCCTGCGGCTCCTCAGGCTCCCCCCACTACACTAGTCTACACTCGTCGACCTCGTGTTGAGGATCTTCCGATGAGCCATCTTCTTCGATGATTCATCTTCGATGCACCATCTTCCCCGATGGGTCATCTTCTCCTCCTCACTACGCCTCCGCGATCGCCACCGCCGCCCCCCCTGCTTTTGCCTTTCTTTGCGCAGCTACTGTGAGCCTGCTTTCTTCCGGGATGTCGCTACTCACCCCGAGTGGCGGCATGCCATGGCCGAGGAGATTGTTGCTCTTGAGCGTACTGGTACTTGGGATCTTGTTCCTTTCCATCTCACTCGTCCCATCACGTGTAAGTGAGTCTATAAGATTAAGACTCGCTCTGATGGTTCTCTTGAGCGCTATAAGGCGCGTCTTGTTGCCCGTGGTTTCCAGCAAGAGCATGGTCGTGACTACGACGAGACTTTTGCTTCGTGGCTCACATGACCACCGTCCGCACTCTTCTTTCGGTGGCGTGCTTGCCATCGGTCTGCATTCTCGACTTGATGTCAAGAATGCCTTTCTTAATGGCGAGTTGCGTGAGGAGGTCTACATGCATCCGCCACCGGGTATTCTGCATTCACGAGGGCATGGTCTGTCGCCTTCGCCGCTCTCTCTATGGCCTTAAGCAAGCCCCTCGTGCTTGGTTTGAGCGCTTCTCCTCGTGGTCACCGCCGGTTTTTCAACGAGTGATCATGATCCTGCGCTCTTTGTCCACACTTCGCCTCGTGGTCGGACTCTTCTTCTTCTATATGTTGATGATATGATCATTACTGGAGATGATTCTCGAGTACATTACCTTTGTCAAGGCTCGTCTTAGTGAGCGGTTCCTTATGTCGGATCTTGGTCCTCTTCGTTTACTTCCTTGGGATTGAGGTTACGTCCACTTGGATGGTTTCTTTATGTCCCAAGAGAAGTATATTCAGATCTTCTTGATCGCGCTTCCTCACCGATCAACAGATCGTTGAGACTCCCATGGAGCTCAATGTTCATCTCCGACCCTCGATGGCGAGCCTCTTTACGATCCGACTCGCCATCGTCATCTTGTTGGGAGTCTTGTCTACCTTGTCATTACTCGTCCGGATATCACTTATCCACCACATTACGAGTCGATTCGTTTCGCTCCACTCGGGTCCACTCTGACCACCTTCTTGAGTTCTGCGATACCTTCGTGGGACTATCTCGTCGTCTCTTCTTTCCACGCTCAGGCTCCTTACGACTTCAGCTTATTCGGATGCTACTTGGGCGATGATCCATCCGATCGCGGTCTATCTCGCCATCGTGTTTTTCTTGGTGGTTCGCTTATTGCCCGGAAGACGAAGAAATGCATCGCAGGTGTCCGCTCGAGTGCAGAGGTGAGTTGCGAGCTATGGCTCTCTTGTCAGCAGAGATTACTTGGCTACGGTGGTTACTTGAGGATTTTGGTGTTTCTATCACTACACCGACTCCTCTCTTGTCAGACAGTACATGTGCTATCAGTATTGCTCGTGATCCTGTGAAGCATGAACTCACCAAGCATATTGGTGTTGATGCTTCTTTTATGAGGTCTTGTGTGCATGATCAGATGGTTGCTCTTCAGTACGTGCCTTCGGAGCTTCAGATAGCGGATTTCTTCACGAAGCCTGACCACAAGACAAAGACGGCTTCTACCTCTCCAAACTCGGTGTTGTTGATCCACCATGAGTTTGAGGGGGGTGTTAGAGATATGATTAGAGATACTGATTGATATGATTAGAGATACTGATTGCCTTGTATTAGGATAGTTTAGATTCTTTCCATACATGCACTCTTTCCTTATATGTACTCTTTCCATATTGGCCATCCTGTACTCGTGTATATATATCGGCCTGTTGACCTCATATGAATACAAGCGCTATTCATAACAGCTACAACACCAAAACTCGTCCATCTGCGTGATCAAGTAGTAGCTGGTACTGTGTTGTGCTGGACTGGGCCTTCTTGGACAGGTTACTCACATTTAGAGGCCGGGTATATGTGTCACCGTCATCCCCTTCTTTATAGAAGATAATACCTGCTGCTCATACTTTGGGACACGTGGGTGTGCAGAAGGCGTGTCGTCTCCCGGCAGACTTTTTGATACCACCACCTCGCAGGCTAGTTCAGCAATTTGTACAAGCTTGTCAGGTTTGTCAGCAAAACAAAACCAATCACTTACATCCGACGGGACTATTACAACCTCTCGAGGTTCATATCCATCGATTTCATCGAGGGCTTTTCACGTGTGCTTGGTAAAACTGTTATTTTGTCGGTGGTTGATCGTTTTTCCAAATACTCCCACTCTATTCTTCTCGCGCATCCGTATACATCTAGTACTGTTGCGAGGGCATTTTTCACTGAGATTATGTGTTTGCGCTGGATTCTGACTTCCACTGTAAGTGACCGTGATCCAGGTTTTACATGTCATTCTTGGGAGGAATTGTTTTGTCTATCGGGAGTGCCAGCCACCTATCACAGCTCCTCCGCTACCACTAGTGCACAATGGCCACGTGGTGCCAGTTCCAGCAGAGATTGTCAAAGCTCGTAAGGTGCGCGGTGAGTGGCAAATTCTGGTTCAGTGGCAAGGGATGTCAATAGCAGATGCTTCTTGGGATAAGCTGTTCTAGCTGTCCAGCTTGAGGATAAGCTGTTCCTTGAAGGGCGGGAGATGTTAGGTGGGGCTGTACATACCAACATAACCCTAGTAGGATTGAGGTATAAGTCAGAGTTATAATAGATATTATAGTTTCCTTTCCTAGTCTGTAAGGTAGGATTAGTCATATATAAAGAGAGTTCTTGTAATTAGAAAGGGCGGCAATAGAAGTTCGGCTCTACCTCATATTTCCTCTCGTCTGTATCTTCTTGGTTCTTCCTGCTGCGTTCTACCTCGCCAGAGACATCATGGGGCCTGCTGGCTCTAACTTCGCTGGCGTTTCAGGCAACATTCCCACACACGGTTATAATCTACATCTTGCGATCGTGCCTGTGACAACAACTGTTGGGACCCGGATTTCCAAATCTGGACCCTTTGTGTATTACAGCACTAGTTCCAGATCAAAGCTAGTGCACACAGTCAAACAGTGATGATTACATAACCAACAACGCTTTATTATAATAATAGAGAGTACAGACCAAAAGACCTTTTTATTACATCTGAGATTTCAAGATCTCGCAATCACACAAAACATAGCGGAAGCAAAATAAACTCTGATGAAGACCCATCAATATGCCACAGGCAACTGACTGGGGTAGCGCAACCTAGTACTCCGGAAAGCCTTCGTCGATTCCACACGTGAAGTAGTCGTAATCTCCTTTCTGAGCTTCGTATTCCTCTGAGATTTTGTTTTAAGTATAGCATGTGAGTACATAAAGTTTGAGGTCTAGATGAGCGATGAATTTAAACTTTGAGGTCACACATGTGAACACAAGTAAACACAGATTAATTTCTTTCGACGACAATCGATGAATTTGAATTTTGAGATCACGCACGCGAACACGAGTAAACACAGATTAATTTCTTTTAGCAACCTGATACACCTGCATCATTTTCATTTTTTTTATATAAAGAAGAAACATACAAGATTTTGTAACCAATGCAGCATCCCACGCTGTAAATCCTACACTGACACATCTTAACTTTTCTTTTACGACTGCCCTGAATCCTAGTTACAATCGGACTTTGAATCCTGAGATCTTACGACTTTAGTACTCTTCTCCGAGTGCTACTGGGCTTACGACCACCGACTGCTACAGTACTTTACAACTACGATTGTTACAGTACTTTTATGACTACAACTGCTATGATACTCAAATCTGACTTGCTGCGGTCGTAGCCATACTCTGGTCGTGGACTCTATCAGACTTGAAAACAACTGGATTAACTCTAACACGGAGGGTCGCAATCACGCGAGGGGCAACAAGACAGACGTGGATGCCGTTGGAGAGGTGGTAGTTCTCAAAGTCCCACCACACCAACACCTTCACCGCCCTGCTCTATTTGTGTTGTTGCTGTTGCGGCTCCATCGCCTCTAGTCGCCGTAGTGGGGGCCGTCCCTTACCGCCATTGAGCCTAGGCGCACGGTGGCCGCAGCGGCAAGGTGGAAGCGCGGAGGAGGAGCTGGGACATGGCTGGCTAGGGAATGGATTGAAGGCGCCTCGCACCGGTGGAGAAGAGAAGGAGGAGGCGGTTGTGGTGATGTGGGGTTGCAAAGGAGGGGAGAAGAGTAGAAGAGGAAGTTGGGGTATTTTAGTCATTTCGCATGAGATTAAATAGTAAAAGAAATAAAAAAGTAATAAAAAGGAAAATTAGGCAAATATTTTATCTCTTATTTTTGAAGTATTTTATTTGTTACCATATAATAAAAGATATTTTAACAATAACCTCTTAACTTAAAAGACATGATCAATTATCCCGAAGTTAAAACTCCATGTGCAAATCCATATGCAAATCAACCGAGATGCCTAATCAACATGATGCCACCAAAATGCAAGCAGGTAACATGGTGGGCCCCACCTAAGTAATAATTGGGCCGCCATTGTTTAAATTAATTTCACCTTAAAATAATAATTATCGCAACAGTGCTGGAAAAAAAGAGCAATCATGGGCCAAGTTGATTTGTTAAGCAGAACCGTTCTATCAAAGAACAGTTTGGACTATTTCGTATTGGAGATGTTGATAATTTTTAGCCATAACTAATAAATAGTAGTAGCTGATGAATAATAGTGTCTATAGAAATGGCTGATGAATAACAGTGGCTGATAAATATTAACGCGATGTGTAAAAAATGATGTAACAAAAGGCACTACAACATTCGGACCGCTATACGACTTACAAAATTATGACGTAACAAAATATAAAGTGTGCTACAACATATAAAAGTGCAAAGTGGTGGCTGATAAATAGTAGTGACTGATAGAAACGGTTTATAGAAACTAAGACGTTCGTATTGATTTTGGCTTCTGAAAACAGAAGCCAGAAGGTAAAACCAATATGGCCTCTCCTCCACTAAAGACAAATTTGATTCCCATCATTACGGTTCCGGCCGTAGTCTATGTGCTACTTCTTGTCTTCTTCCAGCATGGGCTAGCACCCATGCTACCCCTGGTCGGACAGTAGATACCCCTGTAGCACTCCGTTCCATCATCATGGCTGAAAGCTTCGGTAATCTGAAGGTAAAAGATGTTAAAAATAATCTTGACTTCAAGTTTAAATCGAGTCCGAGACGTATAGAATCTGTTTTCATGTGTTATTCAAGTTAAAGTCATAACTAACTTAAAATCCGAGCACGTATGTTAGTAGAAGAGTATTATGCTATATAATAGGAGACTTGTAACTAATTTTGTAAATGAGAGCAAAAGAATAGAGTAATTAAAAAAACTCGGCTATGCAGTTGCGATTAGAACAAATCCTCCTGTTCTATCTGTTTATTTGTATATATAAGTTTTCTTCCGAAGCAAAACCAATAGAAGATGACTGCAGAAGAGATGTGGGCCGAAATGCGCAGGGCGGCAAGCGGGAAGGGCAACAGGCCGCAGCAGGCAGCGGCGGAGCCGGAGTGGCCTGTGTGGCTGCGTGTGGTGCCGGCAGCTCCAGGAAGGCAACGAGGTCGACAGCAGCAGGCTGCCAGCAAGCAGAGGCACAGGAGTAACCGAATCAGAAGGTATTCCAAAGAAAAGGAAATCCACTTTTCGATTTGTGCAATTTTAGTTTGATATTTAGTTTCCTCGATTGTCATTTTTCCATAAGTAGATTTGCATAATGAGAAACGAGCATTGCAAAAGATGGTTTGATGTATGTTTTATATGCTTATTTTGCTTAGCCTCTCCTAAATTTTAGTCTGGTCCACCACTGACTACGGCTGGGTTCAGCTAGATTTTTGACTTTTGGCTTTTGTACTTTGTTATATTAACTAACTTTTAAACGGTTTATTTTTTTAAGGTGGAGTCTATAAGTCGATTATGATAGACATTCTTTTGCATCTTCCGTTTTGGGCATTGATGGCTTAACATTTTCTGCCATCAACATACGCATTAGATTAAAACTCAATCTGTTGGACCTTTCCCAAGTCTCTAAAAGAGACAGGTCATCATCTGTACAGTCCTTAATGATGATTGATTTATCCACAAGCAATGCATAATCTAAATTCATAACACCCAAATGGAAACGCAATTGCTCGGACCAATCAGCGTAATTCAGTCCATTAAACTTTACAAGCTCACTGCTTTGATCATACAGGTTTATAGTGGCTGCAGAAAAAACATGCTCAAAATAAATATTTTGACCAAAATAGATCCAGACAAAAAACTTTTAGACATGCATCTAAAACCATCTTTGGATGAATATTAGATACAAACTTTAAAACTGTCAAAAGATAAACTTTAACAGATTTTTCAAATATACTTAGATCTTTACACATGCTATCTTTGGATATACATGTTACCAAGAATGTTGATCAATCTCTTTCATGTTATTAATTATAAGTAATGATCCACCTTTGGGCGATCTCCATGCTTTATAATTAATAAGATTAATTGTACAGTCATTATAAAAGCATTCGATACGACCGGACAATAGAAAAAAAATACTCAAATAAATGTCAATAACTTTCTAGTTAGGCCACTTCGGTGACAACTAACTTCACTACTACTGAAAGGCTAATACTAGACGGCAAATCACAGACGGTTTTATAAAACCGTCTGTGACAGATACTAATATAGACGGTTTTAATTTGAACACCGCCTGTGTTGGTGGCGTCGGCGAAAAAAGGTATCACAGACGGTTCATAACTATGAACCGTCTGTGATACTTATTATCCTGAGACGGTCCGTGTTAAGAACCGCTCGTGATAATCCCAAATTATCACGAGCGGTTTTTACTAAAAAAATGCGTGATAATAATCAGATATCACGACGGTTTTAGTAAAAACCGTCAGGATAATTCACTGACGCTTTTAGTACAAAACCGTCTGTGATAATCCCCCACTACGCATTTATTGCTCCACTCGCATCGCATCTCTTCATTTCGATCCAGATCTAGCCTCCGCTGCGCACTCTTTCGCTCAGGAGACAAGCTAGTCGATTTCATGCCAGTTATTTTGGTGGGAAGAGGCAGAGATTGAGCTTTGAAGATTCATTCATACTTTCTGCGGTGGCTAGCTCTAGATATGGTTAGTAAGAAAATTTATTTTTTCTTTAATTGCATTACAATTTAGATTTAAGTAATTGGTGAGTGTTATTGAAGATGGTTAATTTATAAAATTGTTAGTTATATAATAGTTGTTGTGTTTATAATATGAATTGAGCTAGCAAATTAAACCTCAATATAATACATGTGGCCAGTATATATGTAGTAGTAATTAGTTAAGCTAATTTTTAATATTGAGTTGTTATGTATGTACGTAACGTAGGACCGAAGTTGGATGTATGCCGCGAGCCGTGTGAGTGAAGAGTATATTAATGGCGTGTCTGTTTTTACAAGAGCCGCCGAGGAGGATATGTTGAATAAGAGGGTGGAACATATGTATCGTCCATCTGTTGTGATCGAAATTTAAAGATGCTTAATAACCGAGGGCAAATTGAAGCGCACTTGATTCGGAGGGGTTTCAAAAAGGGTTATACGTGTTGGACCAGTCATGACGAAGTGAATGATCATATGCCGCCAGATGACATCGCCGGTGAAGTGAATGATATGTCACGGATGACATCGCCGGTGAAGTGAATGACATGGCGCCGGATGATGTCGATTGTGGTTCGGATACGGATAGGTTGCACGATGACAATCTGGATCAGATGCTTCATGATGTAGAAGAGAACTATGATGAGAGAGAGTATGTTAAATTCCGTGGCTTGATGGAGGACTCGGAGAAATCTTTGTTCACGTGTTGCGGTCAAAGTACACGAGGTTGTCGGCCGTGCTTGAACTGTTGAAATTAAAGGCAAGCAACAGTTGGACCGACAAAAGTTTCACTACATTGGGTCTTTTAGCGGATATGCTACGGAGGAAATGAGTTGCCTAAAACCACGATAAAGCCAAGAAAGTCCTTTGTCCATTGGGAATTGAAGTAGAAAGAATACATGCATGTCCGAACGATCGTATCACTGCACTGTAAAGAGTATGAAAACATGCATGTATGTCCGTGTGCAACGCATCCCAATACAAACGTAATAATCAATCGATGACGGCGATGGAATGTAGGTGAAGAAAGGACCTCTGGTAAGGTGGTATGGTATTTTCCTATAATTCCCGCTTGAAAAGGTTTTGTAAATCCAAAGGAGGCAAAATTGCTGCGTTGGCACTCGGAGGAGCGCAAGAAAGATGGAATGCTAAGACACCTTGTCGATTCCGCCCAATGGAGAAACATCGATAGGAGTTTTGCGACTTGATGCAGTAACCAAGGAATATAAGGTTCGGTCGAGTACGATGGAATGAATCCTTTCAAGAGCATGAGCACCGACATAGCACATGGCCCGTGACTTTCGCATCTATAACCTTCCTCCTTGGTTGTGTATGAAGCGAAAGTATATTTTGTCGTCGATACTTATCCAAGGGCCAAAGCAACACAGAATGATATTGATGTGTACCTAGCACCATTGGTGGAAGATCTAAAAGTACTATGGAACGAAGGGGTACAGGTATGAGATGCGTACAAACGAGAGAACTTCACTTTGCGCTCTTTATTGTTCTCGCACCATAAATGATTATCCCCCTTGCTAACCTATCGGGCCAAAGTACGAAAGGTGCCAAAGCTTGTACTCACTGTTTAGATGGTACCGAGAGTGTGGTGAAACACTCACGCAAAACCGCTACATGCGTCACCGTCGGTTCCTTCTGAGGGCTCACCCATACCACAAGATGAAGAAACAATTTGACGGAGAGAAGGAAGACGGTTCAGCTCCAAGACATTTAAAGGGAAAAGAGGTTTATAATATGGTTAAGGATTTAGATGTTGTCCTCGGAAAGGGACGCAAATTGAGGGCTCGTGAGAAGAACACCTGGAAGAAGAGATCAATATTTTGGGACTTACCTTATTGGGAGTACCTAGATGTTCGACACTGCATCGACGTCATGCACGTAGAAAAAAATGTATGTGACAATTTGATTGGTCTCTTCTCGAACATTCATGATAAAACAAAGGATGGCGTCAATGCACGGCTTGACTTGGTGAAATGGACATCGGGCCGAGTTAGCACCGACATGCAATGACAATGGACGAACATACCTTCCCCTGCGTGTTACTGATCTGTCCAAGGTGGAGAAAATGAATCGCGGTGCTTGCATGGTGTCAAAGTCCCGTCTGGTTACTCTGGCAACGTCAAGAAACTTGTTTCGATGCAAGAATTGAAGTTAAATGGCATGAAGTCTCACGATTGTCATGTGTCGATGACACAGATGCTCCCTATTGCAATTAGAAATATTTTACCGATCGAGTCCGAGACACAATTATGAGGCTATGTTATTTTTAACACAATTGCTCGTAAAGTCATCGATCCCGAAGGACTAGATGCTCGCAATACGATGTGGTGATGACTCTATGTCATCTTGAAATGTATTCCCTCCTTCATTTTTCGATATCATGGTCCATCTCATTGTTCACCTTGTGTGGAAGATAAAATGTGTGGCCCGTATTCCTACGTAGCATGTACCCATTTGAGAGGTTCATGGGAATTCTCAAGTCCTACGTACGGAATCGTTCTCGACCAAAGGACAGCATCGTCGAAGGTTATGCAAGCGAAGAGGTCATTGAGTTTTGTGTCGATTATATGGCTCAGATTCAACCGATAGGTGTGCCTCAATCTCGTCATGAGGGAGGTCAAGGGTATCGGAACTATCGGAAGGAAATCAATCACTCGTGATATGGACGCGTATACTCAAGCCTATTTCACGCCTTGCAACACATGATCAAGTGGCGCTTATGTTGACCAAAGACAAGGATGTGCTTGACAATGTAATCCGAGCGCCGATGTTTGGATCATGAGGCAACACAACACTCGGTTCAACCAATGGTTGAAGGACCAAATCGCTAGGAGCTCGCAAAGTGAGTTGTTGACATGGTTGGCAAAAGGACCAACATTTACAGTTGTGACATGGCAAGGGTATGATATAAATGGGTACACATTCTATACACAGGATCAGGATGTAAAGAGCACTAACCAGAACAGCGGTGTCCGCATAGATGCGTTCAGTACCGATGGGTTGAGAAGCTCATACTATGGATTCATAGAAGAGATTTGGGAGCTCGACTACGTGCTTTTCAAGATCCCCTTATTTCGCTGGGCACAAACTTGGCACAGCTGGGTATGCGGGTAAAATCCCGCAGTGGAGGAGGGAGGACGAACAGGCAGCCCTGGCGGACATCGCCCCGCCATTTGCCAATATCCCGGATGACCGCGCTCGAAATTGGATTAGAGCAAGGTCATCTACAACGACATCGGGGGATGTCTCCTTCGAAACCCTCAGAGACCAGACAAGTGTCTCGGTAGCTTGGTAAGATATCGATCGAACTCACGAGCTTGTAATTACTCCACAACTTCGTGCAAGTGAAATGACATGTCGTGCTCTTGCGAAGCGCCGATTGTTGAATCTTCCTGTGGGTCATTCCATGGAACAAGGGAGAAAGATATACTCTTGCGCCACGGGAAACAAGGAGCACCGGGTCGTCGAGAGGCCTTGGGCTTTACGCCCATGGAAACATGAGCCAAGATGACTCCGAAATGTATCGGCGTCGTAAGAGAAACAAAGCCGAGCGTAACGCACGGCTTCGAGAAGAGCTCAAGGCTACTCTTAGAGAGGAGATAATGGGTGATCCGCCGATAAAATCGAGAGATGAGGTGCGGAAATGCACGGAAAATCAGCAGCCGCCCCACTCCTATGCTAGCTAGCCCGCACAACCATCCGAGTAGTTGCGCGTCCAATCCGACACAAACCGAGGCCGATTTTACGTGGACGACATCCCGGTAATAATTATTATGTCTCGAATGCTTGCTCCATTGATAGGCCTATTCGATGAGCTAATTTCAGATCGTTATGTAGGAGCCTACGGTGCGTGCTCAAGTGAGATATGCCTCCGCCCTTGTACGCCGCTTGGGGCCGGGCATATCGATCCGTATCGGGGCCGGGTGCACGGTCAAGCTTTAGCGCCGAGCTTCACAAAAGTTCATGTGGATGGTGTGCATGTTAATTTTGAGGTCGTCCCGCCATCAAGCCGCCCACCGACGAGATCGTGGCTCTAGGGCGTGCCATTGGAACATTCATCCAAAGGCCTAAAAGCGACATCTCCTCGAGGCTTCTTGCACCGGTGGAAGGACCAGATCTACAAGCACCGGTGCCATCTCCACCGCAAGACTTGTCTCCACCACCGCTAGCTGCACCGGTGCTATCTCCACGGTTGCTCTTCTCGCCGAGCAACTTCCACCGCTACCTTTACGATCATTGCCAGAAAGTCGACCTCCACAATGAGGTAGTAAGGGCGCAAGGGCGCAAGGGCAAAGCATAGAAGACCAATGATGATATTGGCCCGTACCGCCATTGGCCCAGAATTGCGTGCTTGGCGAGCCGTTGCTCGAGAAAAGGGCCTCCAACCCTACCAATTAGTTGCCGCAATTGCACAAGTGGTACATGGAACAGTCCAATAAGCCGTGAGGGCTTAACGGAGATCGTATCATTTGTCAAATTCGCGTTGGAGCATTTCCATCACGATTTTCAAGGTTGTGTCTTCGTGGTCGCCGAGGACTTATTCGATCTTTTCACGCTCAACGCCTCGACGTCTCACTCATTCGATCTTTGGACGCCGTAAGTGTGCACAATCACGATCTCCGTTCATGTCATACCGATAAATGACATATATAATTTGTTGCTTTCGTGTGTATATATGTAGACACGCGTGCGGACTAAAGCTAGAACATCCCGTCATCATCGATTGGTTTCTTGGACCCACACTTGGTCGCCAGTATACCATCGACGAGGATATGTCCGTCGTCGAGAGCTACATTGCATCGTGGCTGCGGGCTCAACACAATAAGGATTATATACTTATGCCCTACAATCAAAACTTTCATTGATTTTAATAGTCATTGTACCAAAATGGAACAAGGTATATTACATTGATTCCTTAAGTAAGAATAAAATGGACTTCACAGTTGTCGCCAAGTAATCGATAGGTAAGTTTATTTTCTCCATACATACCTATATTGTACTCTTTCTTTCATTCCAATGACTAAGGTTAACTTTTTGAATCACGAGGGCGTTCGCGATGTACGTTGAAATGGGAGGTGTCTCGAAGCATGGGGCCAAAGGCCTGAGACATACTCGAGATTTTAAGGTATTCGCTATTACACATTAATTAATCCTATGCAGCAGTTCAGATTAATGCCTCTTGAATTATTGCTCATTCTATTTTTGCGGTGCCACCGGCAATCACCGGGCAACACATGTGGATTCTATGTTTGCCACCATATGGACCTACTCCTCGATTCCTCGAGGATCACCAATTCCAAGGTTTATCAATCTTTCCATATTTACTTCATACTTATCACGTTACATATATACGTACATTGATATCCCTATCGACAGGCTGCGTACATCCCGTCAACTGCATTGGAACAACCCGATATTTCACGAATTCGAGGAGAGTTGGCGTACTTTTTGGTGTCTCAAGTCATAAAGTCAGAAGGATAGTTCCACTGTGCACCATGAATTTTTATTGCATTGCAATGCAGTGTAATGGATATTTTATTTCAATTCAATTGATTCATTTGCGAAGTGGATACTTTATGTTTGTGAATGAAATGTGATGTGTATTGGATGTTTATGGATGCCTTATATACTTGTTCATCGCTTGTTTCAGAGGGCATGGCTAGCATTTCCTGAGGCTAGCCAATAAATATGAATAGATTTAGGGGTACAAGGAATATCACAGACGGTTTTTAACTAAAACCGTGCAGGATAGTCGATAATCTCAGACGGTTTTAACTAAAACCGCCTCGTGATCCTCGATAATCTCGGTATCACGACGGTTTTAGTTAAAACCGTCTGAGATTATCGACTATCCTGACGGTTTTAGTTAAAACCGCTCGAGATTATCGGTATCACGACGGTTGAAATACCGTGCGTGATGACCTCAGATTATCATCGACCCATAAATTGCACGGTTCGCAAAACCGTCTGTGATGATGTTTTTGAACCGTCTGTGATGACCTTTCCTGTAGTAGTGCTTGTACTATATATTGATCATTTAATTGGTATTTCATTTCATAAGAAACAAATATAAGAATATGCTATTTCAATGTACTAGGACGAACACTATCATATTCAGTACAAAATCCATACAAAATAGCATATACAAACTTTCATATGATCAGCAAAAACACCATAAAAGAGCATTAAGACAACTGAACAAAAAAACTTTCATGATGAACAAAAGTGTTGTATCCTTGCTCTGATACCAAATGTAAGCGTAAACTTTAATTTACAACACTATTTTGTCCAATCTTAATCATACATAAATATACCTTGATCCATATTGCAGCAAGCTTTTCTTCCTTATAGTAAGTCTTTTCTCTTGCCTTTGCCTTTTCCTTACAGTGTTCTTTTGATAATAAAAGAACTAGCACTCAAGTGTATGTGTGCACTTAAATTACCATATAGATATTCAGTCCATATGTGCTACACATCAAATGACAGAGCAGCCTATCTTTTATAGCGAGCGAACGGACGCAACAGCCGGCCATTCCGTTCGCCAACGCGTCGCTCCGTGCGTCGTTTCGTTCGGCCATTCCGTTCGTCAACTGCATCCCATTGCTGTCTGCCGCTTGATCCATATTGAACACAACGGTTTGCATGCAGTTTTACTGCCGCATGCAGCAAACCTCACAAGCGAACAATAAATGCTTGTCATGTACTGTGCTGCATTTTTGCATGTAAACTGCATGCAAAGCCTTTTTGTGGCTGCCAACTATGTATGGCGCTTAGAGCATGTACTTAACACACACACAATTTATTTAGAAAAGGGAGACATGAGGGATTTAAAACCCAATAATTCTAATACTTTAAATCTAGCAACCATCATACTAGATCTTTTATAATTAAAATTAATCTAATAAATTACATGGGGCATTTTTCCGTCAATTAAAACTAACAATCTCCCACTTGACCCATGTAATAACTTGATGATTCACATATAAACTTTAAGTGCACACTATCCATGAATTTATCAAGTCATATCTTTAATTGAATTTAAATTGAAAGGATTATGGCAGTCTCAAATTTTTAGTCAATAAGATTCCTTCCATATATCACAATCAATTTAATCCAAAAAATATATCTTTAATTAAGGAAAACATAATCCTTAAAAATATTTCACTAAACTCCATAATGTGAAATAAAGGACAAAAAAATACTTTAATTGAATTCAAACTTGTCACAATAATATGAGCAATTGTTATTTGTACAAACTTGTACAAATCCTTTACAAACACATTACTATGATAACAAAGACTTCTCAGTTAAGCCCATACTTTCGACATGACCATTAAATGTCTTGGGTGGTAGACCTTTAGTTAACGGATCCACTATCATAAGATCAGTACTGATATGCTCAAAAAAACACCTTCTGTTTTTGTACTTCTTTAACTGACAAATACTTCAATTCCATGTGTTTTGCACCTTTCGAGTATTTGTCATTTTTGGAGAAGAATACGGCTGAGGAATTGTCACAATAAATTTTTAATGGTCTCTCTATTGAGTCAATAATATGGAGACATGTTATCAAATTCCGTAACCATAATGCTTGAATAGTGGCTTCGAAACAAGCCACAAATTCAGCCTCCATAATGGAAGTAGCAATAATTGACTGCTTCCCACTCTTCCAAGAGACAGCTCCTCCAGCCAACATAAAAATATAGCCAAATGTACATTTTCTTGAGTCTACACATCCAGCATAGTCTAAATCTGAATAACCAATCACTTCAAGGTTATTTGATTTTTTGTAAGTGAGCATGTAATCCTTGGTGCCTTGTAAATACCGAAGAACTTTCTTCGCAGCTTTCCAATGATCCATCCCAGGATTACTTTGATATCGACCCAGCATACCAACAGCAAAGTTAATATCTGGTCGAGTGCATGTTGAAGCATACATTAAACTCCCAACTACCGAAGCATATGGAATATATTCCATATCTTTTTGTTCCAAATCATTTTTCGGACATTGCATATTGCTAAACTTGTCCCCTTTCTGAATTGGAACTATGCCGGTGGAGCATTTATCCATTCTAAACCTCTCTAAAACTTTATTGATATATCCTTTCTGAGACAAACCTAACAATCCTTGTTTTCTATCACCGAATATTTTCATTCTAATAACAAAGGATGCCTCACCCATATCTTTCATTTCGAAATTCATAGAGAGGAATTTATTTACATCATGTAACAATAATTTATCATTAGCGGCTAACAAAATATCATCAACATATAGGACTAACATAATAAACTTGCTCCCACTAATTTTAAGATATATACATCGATCAACAGAATTTTCTGTAAATCCATACGATGTAATGGTATTGTTAAACTTAATATACCATTGGCGGGATGCTTGTTTAAACCCATATATTGACTTCTTCAATTTACACACTAAATTTTCCTTTCCCTGGACTTTAAAACCTTCTGGTTGATCCATATAAACTTCCTCTTCAAGATCTCCATTCAGAAATGCGATCTTTACATCCATTTGATGAAGTTCTAAATCATAATGTGCAACTAAGGCCATAATAATTCTTAGAGAATCTTTCTTAGAAACTGGAGAGAAAGTGTTTTTATAATCAATGCCATCTTTCTGAGTATAACCTTTAGCAACAAGTCTGGCCTTGTACCTTTCAATATTGCCTTTTGAGTTGTGTTTGGTCTTAAAGACCCATTTACAACCAACTTGTTTTGATCCTTCAACTCAACCAAATCCCAGACATTGTTGTAATCCATTGATTTTAACTCATCTTTCATAGCATTAAACCATTTTTCTGAATTATTACTTTTCTTGGCTTCTATAAATGAGACCGGATCTTCATCTATAATTAAGTCACATTCATGTTCTAAAGAGTATACCACATAATCATCCAAAATAGCTGGTCTTTTCTGTCTTACAGACCTTCTTAGTGCTATTTCTTGTGGTATATCGTTTTCTTTCATGACTTGTATATTATCCATCGACTTTTCACCAACTAAAACTTCTCTTTCCGAGTTGTTAGGTAACTTTAAAACATCCAGAGGAGAAATATTAGTTGAAGAAGTTTCTATTCGAATCTCATTAACTGTTCTTTGAGATTCATTACTCCCACTGATTTGACCATTCTCGATGAATCGAGCATTTCCAGACTCAACTATTCGTGTACTATAGTTAGGACAATAAAATCTATATCCTTTAGATTTTTCAGGATAACCAATGAAATAACCGTTAATGGTTTTTGCATCAAGTTTCTTTTCATGTGGATTATATATCCTTACTTCTGCTGGACAACCCCAAACATGAAAATGTCTTAAACCAGGTTTCCTTCCTTTCCACAGTTCATAAGGAGTCTTAGGAACTGACTTACTAGGAACCCTATTTAGAATATATGTAGCAGTCTTTAATCCATACATCCACAAGGATAGAGGTACATTTACATTACATATCATACTCCTAACCATATCCATGAGAGTACGATTTCTTCTTTTAGCTACACCATTTTGCTGAGGTGTTCCAGGCATTGTATAATGTGCACAAATACCTCTACTTTCAAGGAACTTAGCAAATGGACCTGGATATTGTCCATTTTCATTATATTTGCCATAATATTGACCTCCTCTATCGGATCTCACAACTTAACCTTTTTATCTTGTTGCCTTTCAACCTCATCAATGAATACCTTTAGGTAATCCACTGTTTGAGACTTTTCATGCAACAAGTATAAATAGAAATAACGTGAGTAATCATCAATGAAAGTGATGAAATACTTTTCATTTCCCCAGGAAAGAACATCAAAAGGACCACAGATATCAGCGTGTATTATCTCTAAGGGTGCATTACTTCTTATGGCAGGATGCTTTGATATATGTGAGGTTTGCTTTCCTTTAATACATTCTACACATATGTTCCAGTCGACAAAATCCAATTGAGGTAAAATTTCATTCTTCATTAACCTCATTATTCTTTCCTTGGATATGTGACCAAGTCTTTGATGCCATAGGAAAGCAGAACATTCACTATGTGTACTACGTTTATTGCCAATGAAAGGTCAACATTAAATGTAGATTCAAAAATCCATTATTAAGGCCCTGTTTGGGGAGTGAGATTCGAGTAGCTAGTGGTCCGAGTAGCTAGTGGAGATTCCAGTAGTGGCTAGTCCGAGTAGCAGTGGTCCGAGTAGCTAGCTTGTTTGGCATCCTGGATTCTACCTGTGCAGCTGGTATCCTGGTAGATGTATTGACTGAAATGCCCTTAGGTGAGTTGATGTCCTGATTATGTATTGATAGAAGAGATATCCATGATGTAAATTTGTAGTACTTAGTTCAAGCATTGAAAAACTAATATTAAAATTTCATGACAATAAATTTGACTCTAAATCATAATTTTAGATATTAATATGGATAACTACCATGTCTCCATACAAAAGAAACGCATAAAAGATGTTCATAAGCATATGAGACGCACATATCACCATCAAAGAGAGAACAACTCGACACAATCTCGACACAACCTCTCAGCGGTGGACACGTAACCAAACCCAACCCAAACTAGCACATGCCGATTACAACAATACATACATTGCATCCCTTCAAGAATTCGCATGTCACTTCGACATTCACAGTTAGCAAACGCACTTCAAGATCGCCATATCTCGCTCGATGAGCTTTGTTCACATTCGATTCACACATACAGATTGACAATGACATAAAACATCGCACAAGTGCACACATATGATGGAAACCAGACATCCTACATGGATTCAGATCCACAACAAAAGCCAAAAAAACAAACATTGTCTTGATGTGCTTGCAGAATGTAAAAAAGAACCAACAAGAATCATATTTTGTTGAACTGCAACCACACATGTTCACCGATCATCAAGCCCCAATCTTTCTACTCAGGCCATGTACACATTGAAATGCTTAGCCCATCGCCGCGCCATGAACGGATCAAGGTAGTCCCACCTCTCGGTAGCAGCAACCCGCTCCTCTCGCCAATGACACCGCCAAGCAACCGTGCTAGGAGCTCCTCAAACTCATGCATGACAAAGCCATTACGCACCCAAACCAAGTCCGACATGGAACCGGTGAACCGGGATGTTGGAACAGTTCATCTCGCCCAACACAAGCGCGGATTGGATGATCTCTGTGGGCATGTCGACAATTTGGTACTCAAGCAAAAGGACAATGTTTTGCAACACCATGGGATCCGGGAGGGCGGGGTGGGCGGGGCGCCGGGGAGGGGCACCGGGGAGGGGCCGGGGTGGGCGGGCGCCGGGAGGAGGGGGCGGGGTGGGCGGGGCGGGGAGGAGGGGCGGCGGGGATCCGGGAGGGGCACCGGGAGGGGCAGGGTGGGGGCGGGGAGGAGGGCGGCGGCGGATCCGGGAGGGGCGCTGGGAGGGGCCAGGTGGGGGGCGAGGGAGGGGGGGGCACCGGGGAGGCGCCTGGGGGGGGGCGGGGGAGGAGAGGCGTGGGGAGGAGGGGCGGCGGGGATCTGGGAGGGGCGCGGGGAGGCGAGGGATGTCTTGGCGGGGGAGGAGGAGGAGGCGTGGGGAGGAGGGGCCATGCAGGAGGGGCACCAGGGGTGGGCGGCGGGGGATCTAGGAGGGAGGAGAGGCGTGGGGAGGAGGAGGAGGCGTGGGGAAGAGAGAGGGCGGGCGATGGGGGGCGGTCGGTTTTGTGTAGTGGCATTTATGGGTAAATAACTTCAATTTTAAGTGGTATTAGTCTGCAGAATCTGTGAGAAGCTCGGGTATTGCAGCTTCTCCATTCCAGTACAATTGTGCCTTTCAGTTTTCGATTCTCGATGGTGGCCCAAAAGCTGGACTGTTTGGGAGAGCTTTTGGCTACTAGAAGTAGCTAGCTTGTCTAGAATCTAAAACAAATAGGGCCTAAGATTAAAGCAATAAAATCCTTCAGATAAAGTACCACAATCATAATAGTACTCATACTTTACAAGCAAAATGCACCACTTCCAATCTTAAACTTAAAACCTTTATTATCCAACTTTGCAACAGAAACTAAATTTCTAGCACATTCGGGAACATAAAGACATTTTCAAGATCCAAGTGGCATCCAGAATCTAGAATTAAGCGATATGTCCCAATGCCTTCAATTTGTGCCTTCATTCTATTTCCCATATACAGGAAATTTTTAGTTCCGCTTATGGTTTGGATCGAAAGGAATACCTATAAAATGTGCGACACATGAGTAGTTGCACCAGTATCTAACCACCAGGTATTATTGGGAACTTCAATAAGATTTGATTCAAGGCATACAGAAACATAATATGTACCTTTCTTTTCGAACCAAGTCTTTCTTTTTGGGCAATCTTTCTTGAAATGTCCAGATTTCTTGCAGAAATGACACTTCATATCTTTACGGATTTGACCCTCCTTAACAGCTCCAGGGGTCTTATCCTTCTTTTTACCCTTATTTCCTGGTTTTCCCTTACTGCAGCTAGCACCCTCATGAACTGTGAGATGGATAGAATTTTCTCTAATTTTCTTTAATCTCCCTTCCTCTTGAACTAACATGGCCTTTACTTCTTGAAAGTTCTATTTATCATTAATGGTTTTATAATTCACCTGGAATTGGCCAAAATCAGGAGGTAGCGAGTTCATAATGAATTGAACCAAAAAAGATTCATTCAAGTCCATGTCCATGGTTTTCAACTTCGCTGCAAGATTAGCCATGTTTTTCACATGATCATGAATGGGTTGCGACCAATCAAATTTTTTAGTCATCAACTCACTCATGAGACTCCCCATAATGGACTTGTACGTAATGTCCGATTAAGAGTATTCTTTAATTTTCAACATGAACTCTTTTGCATCTTCCGTTTTGGGCATTGATGGTTTAACATTTCAGCCATCAACATACGTATTAGATTCAAACTCAATTTGCTGGACCTTTCCCAAGTCTCTAAAAGAGACAGGTCATCATCCGTACTGTCCTTAGTGATGATTGGTTTATCCATAAGCAATGCATAATCTAAATTCATAACACTCAATTGGAAACGCATTTGCTCGGACCAATCAGCGTAATTCAGTCCATTAAACTTTACAAGCCCACTGCTTTGAGCATACAGGTTTATAGTGGCTGCAGAAAAAACATGGTCAAAATAAATATTTTGACCAAAATAGATCCAGACAAAAAACTTTTAGACATGCATCTAAAACCATCTTTGGATGAATACTAGATACAAACTTTAAAACTGTCAAAAGATAAACTTTAACAGATTTTTCAAATATACTTAGATCTTTACACATGCTATCTTTGGATATACATGTTACCAAGAATGTTGATCAATCTCTTTCATGTTATTAATTATAAGTAATGATCCACCTTTGGGCGATCTCCATGCTTTATAATTAATAAGATTAATTGTACAGTCATTATAACAGCATTCGATACGACCGAACAATAGAAAAAAAATACTCAAATAAATGTCAATAACTTTCTAGTTAGGCCACTTCGGTGACAACTAACTTGTACTATATATTGATCATTTAATTGGTATTTCATTTCATAAGAAACAAATATAAGAATATGCTATTTCAATGTACTAGGACGAACACTATCATATTCAGTGCAAAATCCATACAAAATAGCATATACAAACTTTCATATGATCAGCAAAAACACCATAAAAGAGCATTAAGACAACAGAACAAAAAACTTTCATGGTGAACAAAAGTGTTGTATCCTTGCTCTGATACCAAATGTAAGCGTAAACTTTAATTTACAACACTATTTTGTCCAATCTTAATCATACATAAATATACCTTGATCAATATTGCAGCAAGCTTTTCTTCCTTATAGTAAGTCTTTTCTCTTGCCTTTGCCTTTTCCTTACAGTGTTCTTTTGATAATAAAAGAACTAGCACTCAAGTGTATATGTGCACTTAAATTACCATATGGATATTCAGCCCATATGTGCTACACATCAAATTAATGACAGAGCAGCCTATCTTTTATAGCGAGCGAACGGACGCAACTGCCGGCTATTCCGTTCGCCAACGCGTCGCTCTGTGCGTCGTTTCGTTCGGCCATTCCGTTCGTCAACTGCATCTCATTGCTGTCTGCCGCTTGATCCATATTGAACACAACGGTTTGCATGCAGTTTTACTGCCGCATGCAGCAAACCTCACAAGCGAACACTAAATGCTCGTCATGTACTGTGCTGCATTTTTGCATGTAAGCTGCATGCAAAGCCTTTTTGTGGCTGCCAATTACGTATGGCGCTTAGAGCATGTACTTAATTAACACACATACAATTTATTTAGCAAAGGGAGACATGCGGGATTTAAAACCCAATAATTCTAATACTTTAAATCTAACAACCATCTTACTAAATCTTTTATAATTAGAATTAATCAAATAAATTACATGTGGCACTTTTCCATCAATTAAAACTAACATCCTACGCGTATCTACGCTGAATATGGGGTTGACGCATCTCCGGTTATAGCAGAAAGCAAACTAACATCCTACGCGTATCTACGCGTATCCTATGTATGCTTGATCATTAACTAACTCTTACACTAATTTGAAGGCATATTTTAAGAGCTCTTTTACGGGTACCTTAAAATAAATATGAGCTATTCAATCTTTACAATTCAATAGTTCAGATTAATTAATATTTATTTATATTATCATCCACACCATTACCAGTAGAATTTTAAGATGAAGATCAAGCCATACATCCCCGACTTCAAGCTCGCGTTCGAGCACTTCTACATCTACACCAACGGTCGGGCCGTGCTGGATGAGCTGGAGAAGAATCTGGACCTCACCGACTGACACATGGAGCCATCACGGATGACGTTGTACCGTTTCGCCAACAAGCCCAACAGCTCACACTGGTACGAGCTAGCCTATAGCGAGGTCAAGAGCAGGATCACGAGGCGCGATAGGATCTGAAAGATTGCGTTCAGCTCAGGGTTCAAGTGCAACAGCGCCATCTGAAAGGCGCTTGCAGTCGCTGAATCTGGTGAAGGAGAAGAACCCATGGATGGATGGATGTGATCAACAGGTTCAGTGAAAGCTCCCAAGGTGTCAAGCATCTGAAAAAAAACTTTGCCTAATCGGCATTGTCACCTACGCCTGCCGGTGCATTGAGCCTACCTTTGGATTTAAGTGTAAAATCAAGTTAAAAAATAAAAATCTATAATACTTTTATAAATCAATGATGAGATTTTATTTTTACTATCATATAATATACTGTAAAAATTCCTATTTTAAAACATCCGTATGTAAGAATTGCATTATTTGAAGTGAAAGAAACATTTGTTGAGACCTAACGAAGATCGATCCTGGTTTAGGATCCTACGAGTGGCACATATGCGCGTAGCTTCCAGGCATGTGCGGGCTCTGAGGATCCCCGCGCGCCGACGACTAGTCGCTCGTACGTACGTGTGACGACGGAATCCTGAGTACAACTACTATTAACACACACCGACCATGCTTGGCTTATCCAGGGAGTAAAAAGAATAAGGATACTGTAGGACTAAGAATAGTAATTAGTAGATATTAGAAGCTATAAAGATCAAAGTTGAATCACCCATAAAAATGATTTAAGAAAAATCGAACCAAATAAGCCTCAATAGGTTCTGCCGGTTTGACCACTAACTAGAGTGTAGTCTGACCACTACTTGGTTGGCAGTCTGACATCTACTTAGATGACGGTCTGACCACTCGGTGGTACCACTCGGCGGTCTGACGTCTAGTTAGTTGGCAGTTTGACATCTCTCCAAGAACAAAATAGATTTTCAGCACTATTTTAAATTAAAAAATGGTGTAACTTTTGATCCACAATTCTAAAGGTTTGAAACTTGAACCAAAATTATATCATGACTTTAAAAACCTATCCCAACCAAAGAACTTGAGCATTCAAAGTAAATTTGCTCGTAGGGGCTCCCTTCACCGACATGTTGGGACAATAACTTGCCAATACAATGGTGAATACTCACTTACGGGAAGGACATGCCTAAGTGATAGTTTTTTATTCATCGGGATGGTGCAAGGTTAGAACTAGATGATGTAAAGACTATATGATAATCAATTTCATCGTACGCCCAAGGAAGCATGAAGTTGCTAACAGTATATTTAATTATCTCATGCGGGTAAAGTTGTATAACCTCTCAAGAGTTTTAAAAACTATTTAAATAGCCATGCTTGTGGTCATGAGCATGCTTGGATGCAGCCACAATGGGTATAGTTTTCATTTTTACAAAATTGTTTTGTTGGAAATGATGGGATGGCATGTACGTGTCTGTCGTGACCAAGCCTATGGTTGCGGAATTGATTCGATAATTTGCAGCCAAGGAGGGTTGTGAATGGAAGTTATTTACTATTATTAAAGTTATATAAATATTGTTCCATTATATGCCAAATGCTCTTTATAATTTTGTTGCAAATTACTACTTATCGATATTGCAAATGAAATTTGTTTCATACCGAAAATAACTTGTAGCATAGAGCCTTATTCATTATTCCCCTTGCATATATTTATATATTGTGATACACTATAAGTCTTGCTGAGTACACAATGTACTCAACCTTGCTTAAATTATTGTTGCTCAGAGAATGAGGGAGATAACATGGCCGACGATGCGTATTTTGCCTCGGCACAGGGGAATACGACGATGGGTCTTTCTAAGGTCTAACTCTAGTTGATTGCCTGTGAGTTATAGTGGCACACCACTAGAATCCTTTGTTTACTTGTTTTCTGCTGCAATTTACTCTTGATACTTTATTATGCATCACTTATATATTGCCCCTTTGTTGTAAATTAATTATATGCGATGTGTATGGATGTTGTCTCAATGTTGTGAATGTATGTACTACCCACTGATCATGAGACTAGTGTGGAACACATATGAGAATTTTAGGTGTTCAGCGCCTGGGGTCCCCACAGTGTTTGTGTCAGAGCCATCGACAGGAGTAGAACGGTTCTCTCGGACCCCAAACCTGTATAAATCTTCGTGTCACTCTCGCCTTCGTGGACGCCGACCCGTAGCACGGCTGACATCCACCCCCTCTAACATGTTTAGTTTTTCACACCTACAACATTGGTGTCGTCCATGGGGACCGTAGCTGATTGACGAAAGGCTAAGACTCCTACCAAGACGCACTCCAAGTCTGTGAGGCCTTCCCAGCTTCGAAGCACAAGGAGCCTATGAACGACCCATCTGCCCCTTAGAGGAGCCTGAGGCACGTGCTGCCTTCGGAGATTGGAGCTGTTCACCCCAGGGCAGGCAATGTCCTACGCATCCCAAGGCTACTAGGCATACCCACTTCCCTTGCGTCGGCTGATGCGGGGTCTGGCCGAGGACTAGTAGCCTAAGGTGCTACCGAAGCTCTAGGGCTAACCACCGCTTCTCGGGTGCTCGACGCCGCTAACTGCAAAGCAATGGTGGAGGCAACCACACGGCAAGTGGTGGACTGCATGATGGCGGCCTACCATCCTCCCAGTGGCCCTCAGCACATCTCCTCGATCCCAGCACCACCTTCTGTTCAAGTGGCCACCGACCCATGTGCGCGTGGGGCTTTCGTCCTTAGAGGAGGGCAAGGGGGAAATCCTTACAACCTCCCTCTACTTGCCCATGCGACGGTGATGAATGGGGCCCTTACTGGCCATTGCACCCACTGACCTCCGGATGGGGATGAACCCAGCCCATCCCACTGTAGTTTATCCCATCACCTCTACCTCCAAGGCCTGAACTCATACCACTGGGGATGGGAGTTCCAGGGCCTCCTCTTCAAGTTACTCCGCGCGGGCATATACGCTTGCACCCGGAGATGGTAAACTAGCTCCCACTAGCCGATGCAGGGCTTAGTCTCAAGGTGCTACCTGGCCAGGGGCAACTAGAGAGCCCTCAAGGCCAAAAGTTGCCCCCTCACCGGTAGTCCCTTCAGCACCTTCAAGCTGATAGGCCATCCCGCCTGCTGCGGTGCAAGCACATTCGCCAAGCCAAAGGAACTCACGTCGAGAGGACCATGGTTGAGATAGTCAAAAGAGCCTTTACTCCGCAAGCGCTAGGCGCGTCTCTGTGCCGCTGGCCGGATCCATTGAAAGGTGTGGTCCCCCCGCCACAAAGAAGTGGAAGCTGAGACCATAATCTCCTGGTTGGACCAAGCTGCTGGTCGGCACAGGCACTCTATCTCACCGGTGCGTGGGCATCATCACCAACACCGTCGAGCATCTAGCTCTTCCAACTTGGGGGAGCCCCGACACCGCCGTTGTCGCACCGCACGGTCGCCG
Organism: Bonia amplexicaulis; assembly: GCA_036346245.1. NCBI lineage: Eukaryota > Viridiplantae > Streptophyta > Magnoliopsida > Poales > Poaceae > Bonia > Bonia amplexicaulis. The sequence goes on along the minus strand of CM070747.1, from coordinate 19,675,835 downwards.
TCACCTCGTGCTCAAGGGGGCAGGGGCATCCTGGAGACTGGCAACCCTGTAGCCCGATACATCTTCGAAACTCCATTTTGACCAAAGTTCTGCCAGCCCAACCTCAGGCCATACGATGGGGACTTTGACCCCATGCAATTTCTGGAAGTATATTCCACGACGATTCACACTGGAGGAGGTGGAGAGGTGCAATTGACTCCCACTATCCCTCTTTGGGACAGCATGTTCCTATTTTTTCAACCAGAAGAAAGGCTCCATCTACTCCTGGGATTAGCTGAGGGAAGAGTTAAGCATGAACTTCCAAGAAGCTATAAGCGCCCCATGCTCCATAATCAACTCTTTACCATCAAGCAGCAAGAGGGTGAATCCATGAGGGAATTCCTTAAGCGCTTTTCAAAGTATGAAGCCGAGTGGCGAATGCCTCAGACTCCACTGTTATCAATGCATGCAAGGAAGGGCTACTCCCAAGGGAGTTAAACCGCGCGCTGGGAAGGGATCCCCCGAGAACGACCCATGAGCTCTTCGAGGTCGTGAAGAAATATGCACGAGGTGAAGATGATGAACAAGCCAAAAAGGGGATTCTCCCGCAAGATAGAGGCAACTCCCTCAGGAAGAAGTCAAAAAGCTCCTTCAGGGAGAAGAACAAGGACGGAAGGGATCGCTTCGGTGGGGAGGGGGCGATTCCAAAGTCCTCATCGTGACCTACACCCCTTCAGAGGAACACGGGGGCAATTCCACCAGGGGACCCAAGGAGTTGAGGCCTAAAGCCCACTAGATGGGGCACCCGATGAAGGCCGCGAAGATAAAAGGAACAACTCCAACCAAGGAGACGGACGCTGGTGTGCTTACCACAAAATGAACGGGCATGATACAAATGAATGCCACCAGTATGCCACTGAGGTGGCAAAACTCCTTAAACGCGGCCTTGAGCCGCACCGAGGGTCTCCGCCGCATCCAATAGCTATGGAGGCGATGCCCCTTCAAGCAACCCACCACTCCTGGCATAGGCCCTTGGTGATCTACCCCTTGGGGGCACTTGCAAGATGCCAAGCAAGAACTCCCATTCCAAGCACCACAAAGACAGGTAAATGTCATAATGGGGGGGCTCGGCCTCCAGGCATGGTCAAAACATCGGCAAAAGGAGTACGCCTGAGAGGTTAACGTCGTAGGGGGTGGCTCCTCAAAACGCTCTTCCCAAATGGGCAAGGATTCCCCTTAGCTTCATAGCTGAGGATGCAAAAGGCCTAAGGTTCCCCCATGACTACTCTCTCTTGGTGACTGCCACAATATCCAATTATGAAGTCTCTTGCATCCTCGTCGATGGAGGAAGCTCCGTAGACATACTCTACCTACATGCACTCAAGGAGCTATGGGAATCAGGGGGACTATCATCATGGAATTCTGTTACCATCCATTCTCCCCCTCACCGGCTTCATACCAGGAAAATCTATCCAACCCCTCGGGAAGATCAAGCTCCTTATGATGTTCGGAACACAAGAGAATCATCGCACAAAATCCGTCAGATTTGATGTCGTTGACATCGAGTCCCCATTCAATGCTATAATGGGGTGGGCAACTCTCAGCCGCTTCTGTACAGCAGTTCATCAACTCTACATGTGCTTAAGGATACCAGGCCTCGCAGGGTCATCTCCATGAAGGGTGATCAAGACTTGGCTCGCCGCCTATACCACAAAGTAGCCACCAACTCCGGCAACATCAACTTCCTCGAACTTAAAGAGATAAACTAGGGATACCCTCGCCTCTTCCATCAGGGCATGACAAGAATGTGCCTCCTCCAATGCAGTACTCTCTCAAGCCTCGATCGGAGGGAGACTTAAAAGAAGTGCCCCTATTCGGCCCGAATGACTTGCGATCCGTCAGAATCGGGGTCGATCTCCCAAAAAGGATGGAAAGGGAGCTCATAGAATTCCTGAAGTCCAATGCTGATGTGTTTGCATGGACACCGTCAGACATGATTGGCGTCCCCCGGGAGGTGATCCAGCACCACCTTGCGGTGAGACCAAGCGTCCTCCAATGAAGCAAAAACTCCAGAAGCTATCCTCAAAATGGTGCCAGCCATAAAAGATGAAATTGACAAGCTTGCAAATGCTAGCCTTGTTCAGGAAGTTTGGCATCCAGAATGGTTGGCAAACCCTGTTTTGGTCAAGAAGACCAATGGCATGTGGCGCATGAGCATCGACTTCACCGACCTCAACAAAGCATGCCTAAAGGACTATTACCCTCTCCCGCACATTGACCAACTCATTGACTCCACCGCTGGGTGTGAGCTGATGAGTTTCTTAGACACATATTTAGGGTATCATCAAGTCCATATGGCAAAAGAGGATGAGGAGAAGACCAGCTTCATCACCCCTGTGGGCACATTCTGCTATCTGCGCATGCCCTTTGGGTTGAAGAATGCTGGAGCTACTTTCCAATGTCTCGTCTGTCTCGTCCTCAGAGAGCAATTGCGTCGTAATGTGGAGGTTTATGTTGATGATGCTATCCTAAAGAGAATTTTTGCCTCATCGCATATTGAAGATCTCCGTGAAACATTCAACAACTTCCACAAAATCGGCGTTAAGCCGAACCCAAAAATGCACTTTCGGTGTTAAAGGAGGGAAGCTCCTGGGATTCTCGGTGTCACAAAGGGGCATCGAAGCAAACCCCAAGAAGATTCACGCGATCTTGGACATGTAACCACTCGGTCTACCAAGGATGTCCAACGCCTCATGGGACGCATGGACGCGCTCGGGCATTTCGTATCACGATCAGAGAGAAAAGTACCTCCCCTTCTTCAAGGTGCTCTGAAGGCTTTCTACGGACTCCCGAGGCTCAGAAGGTCTTTGAATACCTGAAAGCCTACCTGGCAGCCCCTCTACTCCTCGCAAGTCTAAGACCAAGAGACATGCTTCTCCTATATCTCGCTGCAACCCTAGTTGCAGTAAGCACCGTCCTAGTTAAGGAAAAGGATGGAGTTCAACACCCAATATATTATGTCAACGAGGCCCTCGCGGGTGCCAAGATAAAGTACACAGAGATCGAGAAAATATGCTATGCCTTGCTCATGGCATCAAGGAAGCTCCGCCACTACTTCCTGGGGTATTCTATCACCGTCCCATCAAGTTACCCCCTTAATGAGGTAATAGGTAACAAAGAGGCCATGGGAAGAATAGCAAAATAGGCCACAAAGCTGGAACCTTTCTCCCTCAAGCTCATGGGAAGGACCTCTATCAAATCACAGGCCTTGCCGACTTTATGGCCAAGTGGACCGCGCCCCCAACCAACCAAGAAGCATCAACAGATGGCCAAAACACACCAAGCATTTGGCAGGAGGGGGCGCAGGGGTTGTCTTGGTAAGCCTAGAAGGGAAGGCACTAGAGTACACGACTCATTTAACCTTCAACCCCACGAACAACATGGTTGAATATGAAGCACTACTCTTGGGCCTGCGTCTCGCTAAGGCCATGGGGGTCAGACGCCTCCTCATCTTTGGGGATTCCCAGCTCATCATCAATCAGATGGATAAAACATATCAATGCCTTAACCCAACAGTGGCTAAATACTTGGACAAAGTGAGGAAGATGGAATTCCACTTTGCTGGGATTGAAGCTCACCAGATCCCCCATGGAGACAATCAACGAGTGGATCGCTTGGTTCATCCCGCATGCTCCAAGGAGCCCCTTCCTCCAGAAGTCTTCTTAGAAGACATGAAGGCACCGGCAGTGGAAGAAACATCCGATCATGAGCTGCCACCAGAGGTCAACGAGGCTTCAGCCCTACCTCTTTCTTGGATGACTAATATCATCAAAAGCACACAAGAAGGTGAGGAGCCTGACGAGACAATAATGGCTTGTAGGCTACTCTCGGAGGCCAAGTCATATGTGATCATCAAGGGGAAACTCTACATGCGCAGAGCATCTGCCCTTCTCAAGTGCATCACGAGAGAGGAAGGCATTTCACATCTCCTTGATGTGCACGAAGGCCTCTGTGGCTCTCATATTACCCCAAGAGCAACTACAACAAAGGCCCTTTACCAAGGCTTCTATTGGCCTACAGTGGTGTAGGATGCCCTTAGTGTCCTCTAGTTGTGCGAAGGATGCCAAAGGATGGTGAACAATTAGAACGCCCCTGCCAATACCCTGTACATAATACTAATCACCTGGCCTTTTTTCTCGATGGGGGAATGGATTGGCTCAGACCATTCCCACTAGCCAAGGGGGGCTACAAGCATGTGGTGGCATCTGTGGATTACTTCACCAAGTGGGTAGAGGCCAAACCCCTAGCTTCCATCACATCTCGGTTCTCACTCGTGTACGGGGCAGAAGCGGTCCTCCCCACCGAGATTCATCACTGCTCCCTCTGAGTGGAAATGCTCTTAGGGCCTCTACCTACTTAGCTTTGCTCAAAACAAGGACAACCACAAGATTGAGGTAGACATCACTAAGGAAATCCATGACCAAGCCCTCCTTAAGCACGCCGCTTACGAACAGGAGGCCGCCCGATTCTACAACAACAGAGTGAAGAAACATGCTTTCCTCCTCAGCGACCTTGTACTCAAAAAGGTCACTGACCCGATGGCTCAACGGAAGCTTCACCCCAAATGGGAAGGCCCCTACCGCATCTCCTTGGTCCTGGGATTGGGCACCTACTGATTGCTACCATGGAAGACAAGCTACTGAAGCATGCATGGAACGTAGACAAGCTCCAGAAGTTTTACACTTGAAAATTTGTTGTATGCCCTCAAGCGGCACATATCGAGATGTAAACACAATCTTGCTCAATGTAATGAAGGAATGAGATTCCCACATGTTCGCTCCACCTATGCAATTGTGACAAGATTCGGAGGTGGCCCCTTAACACGTTGTTAAGGGATGGGCCTGTTTTGTGAATGTCTTCCTAACTACATGTCCGTCAACGATAGGAAAGTTTGCCTCCTAACACGCTGCTATTAGGAGGCAACCCTCTAACGCGCTGTGGTTAGAATACTACACCGCTCCAAGAAATCATCTTGCTAGCATGATCGCGACTAACTCCAAGGACATGCTCCTAACACACTGCTGCTAGGAGACAATCCTATCCCACAAGTCTCGCTCAAGTCCTCACAACCCATCCCTCTAAAGGGTATTAATGGATTGCGCGAAGGCTACGATAGCAGAAAATAAAAACTTTTCTACCGCGCACACAAGGACATCATGCTTAAGTAGGGATCATGGATCGTTACCACTAGACGCCAGCAGCAATGAAGAAGAGTTGGAGAAGCCGATCCAACCACGCGTCGAGGTAGTAGTGGAAGTAGTCGATCGTCCCGAACCGATCGTCTCCTCCACGCGATCAACCACACCACGAGCGATCCAATCAGAGGTTGTTGATGCCGATCAACGCCGCAACCAGCAGCGTCTCCACCGGTATCCACACGTCCGGGTGGAACGCCGATCGCGAGTGTACCAAAGACTCGCGAGCGGCTAGGGCTTGGCACTGGAGGTGGCGGCCAGGGTTTAGCTCGGGATTATCGATCGCCCTCGGCCCTCGCCTCCATATATAGACCTCCTCACTTGGGCCTCGTGGACCGAGGCCCAATAGGAGTCTATCCGGATCTCTATCCGTATTGAGCCCATATCCGAATCACATTCGAATTAGTGTTCCAACCCGTTAAGTGTGCGACCACAGCAGGTTCACGTATACTTGGTCGCGACCGAAACACCTTTCCGGTCACCGTGTTAATAGCGGTCTCTAGTAAGACATATTAACCCCAAAGTATACGTAAAGATCATATCACCGAACTCGTAATGTTCTCATGTACTAATCCCTTTGCCTCACGATATAGATTAAGCTCAAGGCGAGACCTGTGTCATCCTCTTAATAGCTCAATCACTCTCTCGATTCCGTGATGAATTATAAACTCGTGATTGACTCCTCAATCACCTTGGCATGGCCATGCACTTTCATAATCCATTACATCGAGGGGCCCAGAGATATCTCTCCCATAAGGAGGGGCAAATTCTATCTTGATCATTCACATCCCACTACATGTTTCATGGCAAACCCAAAGACTACTTTTATGACTACCCGCCACGGAGTAGTGTTTAGTAGTCCCAAAGTAGCTACTACGCATGCTTGGGAACCATGATGATCTCAAGTCTAAGGATTCCACATAAACACTACTTGAGACCAACCGATGACACATGGAATCTCTGCGGTGTCTCATGGCGGGTCTATCCAACATATGTTCACTAACACATGTCCATATTATTGATTTGGTATCTCCATACCATGATCCATGAGACATGATCATCAATCAATACATATGCTGATCTTTGAATCATATTTGTTCCTCATATGAAATATAATCAGGGATCATTTAGAAATAGCAACATTTTGGCATTAAGAGTCTCATGAATAAGTCACATACTCATTGATCAATAATGATAATGTCTATTTCAAGGAACAAAGCAATGTATTATAAACATAGTATGTGATATATTCAACATCTCCATGTTGCCTCTAGGGCATATCACCAACAGTCTCCCACTTGCACTAGAGTCAACCATGTAGGTATCTAATACCCATTGCCCTAGTGTGAGCCTCATGCTTTGGTGGGAAGCGGCTTTGTCAGCGGATCCGCAATGTTCAAATCCGTGTGTACTTTGCATATCTTAACATCGCCTCTCCACAATCTCGCGGATGAGATGAAATCGCCGTAGAATGTGCTTGGACTTCTGGTGCGATCTAGGCTCCTTGGCTTACGCAATGGCTCCACTGTTGTCACAGTAGAGGTCCATTGGGCCGGAGGCACTAGCCATCACACCAAGCTCAGAAACAAATTTCTTGATCCAAATGACCTCTTTAGCGACTTGAAGCCGCTATGTACTCGGCTTCATTGTAGAATCAAGAACAGCCTCTTGCTTGGAACTCTTCCACTCACCGCACCGCCATTCGAGCGAACACAAATCCAGATTGCGATCTAAAATCATCTTTGTCGGTTTGGAAGCTAGCATCGGTGTAACCATTTACAACGAGCTCTTCCTCACCCCATAGACGAGGAACACATCTTTAGTTCTTCTCAAGTACTTCAAGATGTTCTTTACGGTAATCCAGTGACTTTCACCTGGATCTGACTGGTATCTACTTGTAGCACTTAAAGCATACGAGACATCTGGACGTGTACAAAGCATGGCATACATAATGGATCCAATAGTGAAGCATATGGAATCGCATTCATTTTATCCCGCTCATCGGTGTACTAGGACACCGATTCTTGCTAAGATTTATACCATGTGACATAGGTAGGAAGCCTTTCTTGGAATCTGCATGTTGAACCTTTTCAACACCTTGTCAATGTAACGTATCTTGGCTTAATCCAATCGACCTTTTGATCTATCTCTATAGATCTTGATGCCCAGAATATATCCGCCTCCTAAGTCTTTCATAGAGAAACTATTTTCAATGAAGACTTATGATTCGACATAGGAATATCATTTCCGATCAACAATATGTCATCCACATATAAGACCAGAAACACGAGTGCGCTCCCACTAGCCTTTTTGTAAACACAAGGCTCTTCTTCGTTCTTGATGAAACCAAACCCTTTGATTACTTCATCAAAGCGAATGTTCCAACTCCGAGATGCTCGCTTTAATCCATAAATGGATCTTTGCAGCTTGCATATCTTTCTAGGCGATTGCGGATCGACAAAACCGTGGGCTGTGTCATGTACACATCCTCACTCGATTTCCATTAAGGAAAGCTGTTTTGACATCCATTGCCATATTTCATAGTCGAAATAAGCCGCAATCGCTAGAATGATCCAAATAGACTTTAGCATTGCGACGGCGAAAAAGTTTCATCATAATCAACACCTTGAATTTGTTTGAAACCTTTGGCCACCAATCGCGCTTTATAGATGTGAACATTTCCATCTATGTCTATCTTTTTCTTGAAAACCCATTTGCACTCAATAGTTTTAACACCATCGGTGGATCAACCAAGTTCCAAACTTGATTATCGTGCATGGATTCAATTTCGGATCTCATGGCTTCAAGCCATTTCTCGAGTCTGGTCCCACCATCGCTTCTTCATAGGTCTTAGGCTCATCGTTGTCTAACAACAATATGTCCCGTTGTTGAGTAGTCAAGAACATGTACCTCTCGGTGCACGACGTGACCTCTCGACCTCGTGGTGCGGTGTGTCCACAAGGTTCTTCAACGCTTGTTCATCCTGTTGTGGTTCTCAGGAGCTGAAACGTTTCGTGTTTCTCGAATTTCTTCAAGTTGCACCATGCTCCCACTATCCCTTCTTGAGAGAAACTCTTTCTCTAAGAAGACACCATGCCAGGCGACAAACACTTTGCCTTCTTCTTGATTATAGAAGTAATATCCTTTCGTTTCCTTAGGATACCCGATAAAGAAGCATTTATCGATTTAGGACCGAGCTTATCGATTGTAAACGTTTTACATAAGTCTCACATCCCCAAATCTTAAGAAAAGACAAGTTAGGACGTTGTCCCGTCCACATCTCATATGGTGTCTTTTCTCGACTTTGATGGAACTCTGCTTAGTGTGGCGGTTTGTTTCAAGAGCGTACCCCAAAAAGACAACGGAAGATCATCGTGGCTCATCATGGGCGCACCATATCTAATAAGGTGCGATTTCTCCGTTCGAGATACCCCATTCCATTGAGGTGTTCCAGGCGAGTCAATTGTGGAACAATTCCACAATCCTTCGATGATTACCAAACTCATGGCTCAAATACTCGCCTCCACGATCGGATCGTAGAAACTTGATTGTCTTGCCTAAATGATTTTGCACTTCATTTTGGAATTCTTTGAACTTTTCAAAGGATTCGGACTTATCTTCATCGGTAGATATATCCATATCTACTAAAGTCATCGATAAAAGTTATGAAGCATCGAAAACCACCTCAGGTCGTTGAGCTCATTGGTCCACATACATCGAATGTACGAGTGCCAATAAGTCACTTGCCCGTTCACCTTGACCGTGAAAGGTGCTTTTGTCATCTTGCCAAGTAAACAAGATTCGCATGTCTCAAATGATTCAAAATCAAATGAGTGCGAATACCATCTCTATGGAGCTTCTCCATGCGTTTCTCATTTATGTGACCTAGCGGCAGTGCCAAATAAGCGTGGGATTCAAATCATTCGATCGTTGCCTCTTTGTATTAATGTTATAGACCGATGACTCTTCAAGAGTAAGAACATATAACCCACTCACCAATGGAGTATGACAATAGAACATATCTTTGAAATAAAGAGAACAACCATTGTTCACGGATCTAAAGTCATAACCTTCGCTTGTAAACATGAAGCGAAATAATGTTCTTGGAAAGAGATGGAACACAATAACAATTATTCAATTCCAAAACTAATCCTCAAGGTAAAGACAATGGCATGGTGCCAACAGCCACCGCAAAGACAACTTTTGCTCCATTGCCAACGCGAAGATCCACTTCGCTCCTCCTCAAACTTCTACTTCTTCTTAGCCCCCAACGATTTGCAAATATGAGCAACCGATCCGTATCAAATACCCAAGAATCGATAGATGAAGTAGCAAGATTGATTTCTATAACATTTATACCGGAGCGAAGTCGTACCTCCTTCTTTTCTCAAGATCCTCCAAGTACTTTGGGCGCTCCTTTTCCAATGTCACGATTGCTTACGAGTAGCAATCGCATCGAGCGAGCCCTTCTTGACTTGCTTGGCCTTAGAACCGCGCTTGCGATCTCATCGAGCTAACTTTCTTTGACCGCGCCTTTCTTTACATAGGGCTTGCCTTGCCTTCTGCATCATCATCACATGATGGTGCTTTTCTTAATGCTTTCCTCGGTGATTTTAGCATCCCATGCAACTCGGCCAAGGTCTTGTCCATGTTGTTCATGTGATAGTTCGAATGAATGGCTCAAAGCTCGAGGGGCGATCAAGAATCACATCGATAGCCAACTCTTGGCTAAGGGAAAACCAAGCTTTCCGGACTCTCAATGTAGCCAATCATCTTAATCACATGAGGGTCGACGGATTCCCTTACGCAAGCTTGCGCACGCAAACAAGGACTTTGAAGTGTTGAACCTCTCACCCTTGCTTGGTTCTCAAACATACCACGCAACCCCGCAATGATATTGTAGGCATCGTGTTCTCATATTGCTTCAAGCTCGAGAGGACATTGTGGCAAGCATGAGACGACTCACATCAAGGTAATCATTCGTTTGCTTCTCATAAGCCTTCCGTGCAGCCACGGTAGCATTATCGGGCAAGTCATCGGGATAAGGAGACTCAAGGACATACTCCTTGCGCTCTTGCTTGAGAACAATTCTCGGTTGCGATACCAATCCAAAAGTTCGTTCCATTGAGTTTTTCTTTCTCAAGAATAGATCGCAAATTAAAAGAACTGGATGCGCATTAGTTGACATGATCTACAACAAAGAATATGCAAAGTTTAGCACTATGTTCATGTTTGATCTTCCATTAAACAATTTAACAAAGATACTCCCACTATATGTTTTGTAATCGTCTTCCTCTAACGACATATAGTGGTCAAGATCCATGTTCATCTAAGTTCTAGTGAGCTTTGGCATCACCGCTAGAAACCTAGTGACGTGGTAAGCAACACTTGCTAATCACATCTTATGTGACTCTTGTTTGTTGGGTGACATCAATATGTCCGGCCCCAACCTATGCCCCAAGGTCCAAAACTGTTTTGATAACCTTGTTAAGTAAACCAATACTATGCATGTGGATGTCCGACATCCACCCTATTAGATCAAGATAGTTGATGGTACTCGCTTTGGCGAGACCTACCAAACAATGATCATGATTCTTATAGGCGCAACAATTGGAAGGGCATCAAAACAAATTCTTAATTTTTCTTGAGAGAAGCTATTCTATCATGAAAAACTAACCCTTAGTTGGTATGGCATGAAAGAATAGTATGACAAGAAATAAACATCACATGCATATAATCACATTATCTTGTGAATGGTATGGCATTTTGTATCGTAGTGGTCGCCATCGCCATGGTTCCACGGTGATATTCTTCGCCACACTTCTTGTCCTCTTTGTCATCATGCTTGAAGCCTCCATAGCAAAGAACTAAACTATTACAACTAATAGGTAGCAAATGAATTACATGAGGAGCTCAAGCATCACAAGTCGACACGCAGTCGTTATACAATTAAAGAACGACCTCAACCTACTTGTGATTAATACGACACACGTGCCGCCAAAACACACATACATCACATATGCATCTATGCCATACCATTCACATCATTCCCTGCAAAAACAAGTTAAGCGTAGAACGTATTCTACCGCCCTGACATGAATGTGTTTCTATAACAATCTATGCGTATGCATAGCGGTCCCGGCGGTCGTGCCACGGCATACCGAAAACCTCACGGAATTACATAGATCGCATCTATGAAATCGCTATGAAAATCTCATCGGGCCGATGAAATCAACCCAAATCCGAGCCATTCAAAATGTCTCAATTTTCATTAGATCAGTCACATTGATCATCGCGATCGGTATGCTTGAGGAGACCGCAACACAAGACCTCGATCTGTTGGCTCAATCTCTTCGACTGTGCGATTAGCCCGATGGTGTTACCGGTAGGTGGGGGCAAGTCGCGTACATCAAAGAAGGAGCACGAACTAATCTTTTTGGCCACATGATGCTATCAACTCATACATATTCCAACCCTTATGACCGATTGATCTAGTCCGTAATAGATCCAATCTATTACAACCGCTGATCCAGATCGCAAACTAAGCAAGATGGCTCTGATACCACTAATGGATTGCGCAAAGGCTACGATAGCAGAAAACAAAACTTTTCTACCGCGCACACAAGAATATCATGCTTAATTAGGGATCATGGATCGTTACCTCTAGACGCGCAGCGCAGCGGAAGAAGAGTTGGAGAAGCCGATCCAACCACGCGCGTCGAGGTAGTAGTGGAAGTAGTCGATCGTCCCGAACCGATCGTCTCCTCCACGCGATCAACCGCACCACGGGCAGATCCAATCTGTTGTTGATGCCGATCAACGCCGCAACCAGCAGCGTCTCCACCGGTATCCACACGTCCGGGGCTGGAACGTCGATCGCGAGTGTACCAAAGACTCGCGAGCGACTAGGGCTTGGCTCTGGAGGTGGCGGCGTGGTTTAGCTCGGGATTATCAGATGCATCCCCTCAGCCCCTCGCCTCCATATATATAGACCTCCTCACTTGGGCCTCGTGGACCGAGGCCCAATAGGAGTCTATCCGGATCTCTATCCGAATTGAGCCCATATCCGAATCACATTCGAATTAGTGTTCCAACCCGTTAAGTGTGCGACCACAGCAGGTTCACGTATACTTGGTCGCGACCGAAACACCTTTCCGGTCACCGTGTTAATAGCGGTCTCTAGTAAGACATATTAACCCCAAAGTATACGTAAAGATCATATCAATTTGAACTGTAATGTTCTCATGTACTAATCCTTTGCCTCACGATATAGATTAAGCTCAAGGCGAGACCTGTGTCATCCTCTTAATAGCTCAATCACTCTCTCGATTCCGTGATGGATTATAAACTCGTGATTGACTCCTCAATCACCTTGGCATGGCCATGCACTTTCATAATCCATTACATCGAGGGGCCCAGATATCTCTCCCATAAGGAGGGGCAAATTCTATCTTGATCATTCACATCCCACTACATGTTTCATGGCAAACCCAAAGACTACTTTTATGACTACCCGATTCACGGAGTAGTGTTTAGTAGTCCCAAAGTAGCTACTACGCATCTTTGGGAACCATGATGATCTCAAGTCTAAGGATTCCACATATAAACACTACTTGAGACCAACGATGACATATGGAATCTCTGCGTGTCTCATGGCGGGTCTATCCAACATATGTTCACTAACACATGTCCATATTATTGATTTGGTATCTCCATACCATGATCCATGAGACATGATCATCAATCAATACATATGTTGATCTTTGAATCATATTTGTTCCTCATATGAAATATAATCGGGGATCATTTAGAAATAGCAACATTTTGGCATTAAGAGTCTCATGAATAAGTCACATACTCATTGATCAATAATGATAATGTCTATTTCAAGGAACAAAGCAATGTATCATAAACATAGTATGTGATATATTCAACATCTCCATGTTGCCTCTAGGGCATATCACCAACATATGACCGATTGATCTAGTCCGTAATAGATCCAATCTATTACAACCGCATATCAACATATGCGCTGATCCAGATCGCAAACTAAGCAAGATGGCTCTGATACCACTAATGGATTGCGCGAAGGCTACGATAGCGAAAACAAAACTTTTCTACCGCGCACACAAGGACATCATGCTTAAGGAGGATCATGGATCGTTACCACTAGACGCCAGTGCAATGAAGAAGAGTTGGAGAAGCCGATCCAACCACGCGTCGAGGTAGTAGTGGAAGTAGTCGATCGTCCCGAACCGATCGTCTCCTCCACGCGATCAACCACACCACGAGCGGATCCAATCAGAGGTTGTTGATGCCGATCAACGCCGCAGCGAGCGGCGCCTCCACCGTATCCACACGTCCGGGATGGGCGCCGATCGCGAGTGTACCAAAGACTCATGAGCGACTAGGGTTTGGCTCGGAGGTGGCGGCGGGGTTTAGCTCGGGATTATCGGATCGTTCCTCACCCCTCGCCTCCATATATAGACCTCCTCACTTGGGCCTCGTGGACCGAGACCCAATAGGAGTCTATCCGGATCTCTATCCGAATTGAGCCCATATCCGAATCACATTCAATTAGTGTTCCAACCCGTTAAGTGTGCGACCAGCAGGTTCACGTATACTTGGTCGCGACCGTAAACACCTTTCCGGTCACCGTGTTAATAGCGGCCTCTAGTAAGACATATTAACCCCAAAGTATACGTAAAGATTATATCGGTTTGAACTCGTAATGTTCTCATGTACTAATCCCTTTGCCTCACGATATAGATTAAGCTCAAGGCGAGACCTGTGTCATCCTCTTAATAGCTCAATCACTCTCTCGATTCCGTGATGGATTATAAACTCGTGATTGACTCCTCAATCACCTTGGCATGGCCATGCACTTTCATAATCCATTACATCGAGGGGCCGAGATATCTCTCCCATAAGGAGGGCAAATTCTATCTTGATCATTCATATCCCACTACATGTTTCATGGCAAACCCAAAGACTACTTTTATGACTACCCAGTTACGGAGTAGTGTTTAGTAGTCCCAAAGTAAGCTACTACGCATGCTGGGAACCATGATGATCTCAAGTCTAAGGATTCCACATATAAACACTACTTGAGACCAACTGATGACATATGGAATCTCTGCAGTGTCTCATGGCGGGTCTATCCAACATATGTTCACTAACACATGTCCATATTATTGATTTGGTATCTCCATACCATGATCCATGAGACATGATCATCAATCAATACATATGCTGATCTTTGAATCATATTTGTTCCTCATATGAAATATAATCAGGGATCATTTAGAAATAGCAACATTTTGGCATTAAGAGTCTCATGAATAAGTCACATACTCATTGATCAATAATGATAATGTCTATTTCAAGGAACAAAGCAATGTATCATAAACATAGTATGTGATATATTCAACATCTCCATGTTGCCTCTAGGGCATATCACCAACATATGACCGATTGATCTAGTCCGTAATAGATCCAATCTATTACAACCGCATATCAACATATGCGCTGATCCAGATCGCAAACTAAGCAAGATGGCTCTGATACCACTAATGGATTGCGCGAAGGCTACGATAGCAGAAAACAAAAACTTTTCTACCGCGCACACAAGGACATCATGCTTAAGGAGGGATCATGGATCGTTACCACTAGACGCCAGCAGCAATGAAGAAGAGTTGGAGAAGCCGATCCAACCACGCGCGTCGAGGTAGTAGTGGAAGTAGTCGATCGTCCCGAACCGATCGTCTCCTCCACGCGATCAACCACACCACGAGCGGATCTAATCAGAGGTTGTTGATGCCGATCAACGCCGCAACGAGCGGCGCCTCCACGGTATCCACACGTCCGGATGGAACGCCGATCGCGAGTGTACCAAAGACTCATGAGCGCCTAGGGTTTGGCTCGGGAGGTGGCGGCGGGGTTTAGCTCGGGATTATCGGATCGTTCCCTCACCCCTCGCCTCCATATATAGACCTCCTCACTTGGGCCTCGTGGACCGAGACCCAATAGGAGTCTATCCGGATCTCTATCCGAATTGAGCCCATATCCGAATCACATTCGAATTAGTGTTCCAACCCGTTAAGTGTGCGACCCTGTAGGTTCACGTATACTTGGTCGCGACCCAGAAACACCTTTCCGGTCACCGTGTTAATAGCGGCCTCTAGTAAGACATATTAACCCCAAAGTATACGTAAAGATCATATCTGCTGAATCTGTAATGTTCTCATGTACTAATCCCTTTGCCTCACGATATAGATTAAGCTCAAGGCGAGACCTGTGTCATCCTCTTAATAGCTCAATCACTCTCTCGATTCGTGATGGATTATAAACTCGTGATTGACTCTCAATCACCTTGGCATGGCCATGCAATTTCATAATCCATTACATCGAGGGGCCCAGATATCTCTCCCATAAGGAGGGCAAATTCTATCTTGATCATTCACATCCCACTACATGTTTCATGGCAAACCCAAAGACTACTTTTATGACTACCCGATTCACGGAGTAGTGTTTAGTAGTCCCAAAGTAGCTACTACGCATGCTTGGGAACCATGATGATCTCAAGTCTAAGGATTCCACATAAACACTACTTGAGACCAACCGATGACACATGGAATCTCTGCGGTGTCTCATGGCGGGTCTATCCAACATATGTTCACTAACACATGTCCATATTATTGATTTGGTATCTCCATACCATGATCCATGAGACATGATCATCAATCAATACATATGCTGATCTTTGAATTATATTTGTTCCTCATATGAAATATAATCAGGGATCATTTAGAAATAGCAACATTTTGGCATTAAGAGTCTCATGAATAAGTCACATACTCATTGATCAATAATGATAATGTCTATTTCAAGGAACAAAGCAATGTATCATAAACATAGTATGTGATATATTCAACATCTCCATGTTGCCTCTAGGGCATATCACCAACAGGTATCACCTCCGTGGTGACCAGGGCGCATGACCTCCGTGGTCTCCCCTAATAAAAGACCAAAGTGGCTTGGGCACCTGTCGCCTCTGCTATGGCTGCCTGCACCCTGGTGGACCTAGGGTGCGAGTGATGGCTCGGGTTTAGCACCTGAGTATATGGATGTGCAAAAGATTAGTCCCCCTTTAGCCTCTAAGCCATGCACCGAATGACCTTCGGGTCACCCATCACCTTGCTTCAACGCAGGCAAAAGGCCAACCGCGCCTAACACATTTGTATCCCCCTCGGGAATGCTTCTCTATGAACAAAATGGTTACACAAACCACAAACCTTAACAGGTCTTGAGAGACATCCCCTCTCAATGGGCGTGAAAGTATACACTTATTACATTCAGGCTATCAGGGGCCTCGCAAGCAAGGCTCTGCCCCTTTTAAAGGGTGCCTAAAACCCCATGTTCCCTCGTCCAGCTGGGACTGAGGCAAAAAGGGAGACTACTCGGGATCGAGCGCCCCTTGGCAATCGTATCCAGTACTATATCACTCACCTCTCGCAGCATGTCCTCATAGGTTGGGTTCGATCGCCTGGGCGCTCGGCCCCTCTGCGCACATCGCTTATATTTGATGCCAATTGCCTTCATAAACATGCCCTGAATGAAGCATAACATCATCCTGTCATTTTCATAATGGATAAGACGGAAACATAACCATGCTCTTGCATTGAATGCAACATGAGCTCACAGGCATGTGTCATCTACCAAAAAAGAGGATGCTAAGCAAGTCTGCCTAATATCACTACAGGATCTCTACCAAACGTAACATATTAGCAGAAGTCATACACTGGCTGGGACATCACGCTCGCCATCTGTCGATGAAGGCATAGAAACTCTCGAAGCCATAGACGAAGCAACACTCTTCACGAACTTTACGAGGGGTCTCAGCATAGCATGCTCATTTGAGGATGCCTTCTTCACCTCAGAAGTGAAGAAGCCGTAGAGGCCCTCGTGCACCGCCTCCTTGCCTGGACCGTCACAGCAGCGAAAATTGGCAAGGGCCCCGACTATCAAAGCTGCGATGACGAAGGACTAGCTCCGGTCCTCGGCAGCCTTGGCAAGCATGCCGACTTGCTCCTCAAGAAGGGGAACCTGCACTTCTAGCCTTGTCACTCTCAATGGGACAGGGGCAACCTTAGCCCCCAGATTCTTTAGGGACCTCTGCGTAGCCAAGGTGATCTCCTGGAGCCCAAAGAAGTGGTTCAGTCGCTGCCAGGACTTGGTCATGTCCTCCTCAAAGATACGTTCACCTGGCGATTGAGCCTGGCATTCTCCTATAAAACATTCAACTTCTCCTCAGTGGCTCTCAGCTTATCATCAGCAATCTTCAGTTTCTCTTATGTGGCTCTCAGCCTTTCATCCTCCAACTTCGAGGCCTTCTGCTGAGCCTCAGCCACAGCCTCCTGGAACATCTCTTCTATGATTCAGGGGCTTCATTCTTGACGATGTTGGAGATGGAAGTGGCCTGAGGGAAGCATACAGAATGCCGACATTAGAAGACACGAGATGCTGGGCAAAGGAAAGTAGCGACTGTAGGTGTAGCTCAAAGTAGAGGTTTACAACAGTGCCCAGTCGATCCTTGAGAAGCTCAGAAAACTCTCCAACATCTCGAGTGTCACAAAAGCAAGCCATGTACTTGTTGACACACCCCTCGGTGAGGCGACGGATCTGAGCTGTTGCGTCATCATCATTAATGAGTGGAAAACTGTAGGAGGGCAGCTCGCTGGAGGAGTAGCTCGTGGCCTTGCCACAACCCCCCTGCGTGTGGACTGCGAGGCTAGGTAGGGCCTTCTCGCCTCTCGGGCTCTGAGCCTTAAGCGTCGCCTTCCCGGTGTCACCAGCCTGTGCTCCTGCCTCCGCAACACCTGGCACCAACAGAAAATATTGAGCAAGAGGCAACAAATGGCCAAAGGCACTTGAAAAGGACAAGAAGCTTTGTTTGCCTTCATCACCAAAGAAAAAGTCAAAGGCATCACAGTTTTGGGTATCGGGCACCCTCGGGCCGCCACGAGGGGTCGAGCCCAACTACCCCTCCTCCAACCGCTCCTCCACTACACGCGCAAGGGACATCACAGAGCCAGAGCCTGCAGGGGACGTGGAGTTGGAGTGCGAGGAGGACGATGTGGCCTGACAAGTCCCGTGACTTAGAGAAGGCTCCGCACTAACTCCACTCCCAAGCTCGGCGACGGTAGCAGGAGGTAGATCGCAGTCAGAGGCCTGCCTAATCCTCTTCTGTGGAGGCAACCTCTAAAGCACCCTGGTATCCTGAGGCTTTCCCTTGCGTGAAGCGAGGCACGAGGCGGTAGAGCGCGGAGGGTGCTCTATATGGGGTCACATGGCAGTTGAAACTCAGGGCCTAAAGCTGCCCACAGAAGAGGCCCTGGCTCCTATGGCAAGAGGCATCACCCTCCCAGTAGGGAGCATCTCCCTCAGCTGGCTCTTCGACGGAGGGGCCCTAGTAGCGCCCTTTGAAGCCAACACCTTGGCCTTCTTCCTCCTCGACCGGTTGGGGACAGGTTTGCCCCAAGGGGGCATCGTCAGCTTTAGGCTGTTAGCGATGCTATTGGCCCCTTGGCCACCGGGAATGCCAACCTCCTCAAGAGCCTCATACTCGGTGACAGTCATCTCCCTGAGGATATAGTTGGCCTCCTCAACCGCCTCCTTGGGAAAGCATGCTGCACAAAGTTAAACATAGGTATCAAACTCATGGACTCAAGGACAATCCGAAGAGAATTAGCCAAGTCATGCTCACCTCTGCTTTTGGAGACCATAATGTAGTCGCGCATATTGGCAACCAGGGGGCTAACATCTGCAAGGGTCATCTCCTCCATCAAGTCCAAGACCCTACTCCACTTGCAGACCTTGGACGCAGCACGAACGAACTCCTAGTCGGCATCCGAGAGAGAAGGGATCTCAGGATAGCTGTCCTGAGTGATTATGGGCTGGCTGTTGGTGTATGAAAAGCCCTCCACCTTCATGTAAAACCACTTCTTGCCAGGGCGACTCTAGTTGTACTTGGTTGCATGAACCGGATACTCGCCCTAGTGCTGAGCGGTCGAGGTCAGTGTGCTTAGCGATCCAAACCTCCCGTTTGTCCACTGGAGGTTGAAGAAGTAGTCGAAATCCACAATGATAGGCTTCAGGCGCCTATCCTCGAACACCGTCTCACATAGCCACATAAACACCCTCACCCTGACGAGCAGGTTGGGTGAGAAGTGTGAGAGTTTCACCTTGTAGTGTCTCACGAGGACCCAGATGAAGGGATGGATCGGAAGCCCCAGGCCGACCTTGAACCAGGCCTTAAGAGCGACGGTGTATCCCTTCGAAGGGCTGGGGCATTCATCCAGCCCCGACCATAGGACATCTCCCGGTGTGAGGCGGCTCTCAGGTGCCACCAGCGCTGCTTTCTTCGCCTTAGTAAGGGAGGAAGGCTCGACCCCCACGAGAGCCTCCTTCTCAGGCTGTCAAGGATATAGTCCTCCTCGTTGAGGTCATTGTGCGGCGAGGCCTCTATCTCAACTTGGACTCCGTCTTCCCTCCCCGACAAGAGAGGAGGTAGTCCTTGGTCATAGCGGTGAGAAGATGAAAACCTACAATATCAACAAGATACAATAGACCAGTACTCGGCAAAGGAACATTGGATTGTGCAAAGGATAAGTTACATGGCATAAACACTAACGGATGGCCTACGCCTAAACTCTGTCACGCCATCTGTGCCCCAGCCCTCCGGCACTCGCGCCTCGCGCGCCCCGACGCTTCGTACGTCCTAGTGCCTAAATGGTCTAAACTTAAGTTTCTACACGCTCGACACGCGTCTAGAATAATGACCCGGAGCCTCGCATGCTCTGCACGCTCTCATCGGCGGCATTTTACTCACCTGCGGCGCTCGCTTGCCTGCGCTCCGAGTCGACTCCAGCGACATGCAGTCACAAATCTGCGCCTAAAGATGATACCGGATGGCTGTTCTTGTCCTCTTCGGTGATCTGTTACTAATAAAGAAGAATGTGTAGCTAAGGTGTGCTCGAGCTAATCAAGAGTTCAGTCAACTGTGGCAGACCCAACCAGTCACAATAGCGCAACGCAATTGCTACTGTACAACCTCAGGGTCACTCGTTTGGTGCTATAATGGAAAGGAGTGAGGAACAGTGCGCCCACTACGATCATGTCTACGCCTCTGGCCAACACCCCCCGAGACACACGTTCGAACAATCAGGCCAAACAATTGGGTCGTCAGCATTCTGGGTCAAGTGGGCGGACTCATCAGCAATGAGCTGGTACCAGGAGAAGAAATGGGAACTCAGCCTTTTCGATGCAGAATGGGCGCGCCTCCTCTGCAGATGTAGGCCGAGCCGCTCATTAGTTCATGGATGAACTGATGCGACGGACCAATTTCCCTAGCCGGGTCTCATCTTACCTAAAGTGTTTTTTTATTTTTCTCCTTATCTTGTTTCAAAATAATCCACATTTTAAAGAAAGGTGTAACTTTCGAAGATGAAGGATGGCATAGAGGCAGAACTGTAGGAATTAGCAAATAATTTGGAAAGTATAAGGCAACACACTGCTGCACTCTTTTCCTTTATTCACGTCATTTGTCATCCTTGCCTTTCATTTTACGTTGCAAAAATTGGTCACTAACCTCACCTCATTTTAAATTTGTAGATACCTATACTATGTCACCCTGAGTTTACCGCAGCAAAGTACCGTCAGTTGTTTCATCCGTCTAGGGGGAGTGTCGTACTTAGTGTCGAAAACCACCATCAAGTGATGGCCCTTCTTGCGGCCACTTCAACCGCGCCGCCACTTGTGGTATAGCGACACCCTCTCCACCATGATGGACGTGAGGAGGTGGAGCTGGCAGCCCCTGCTGTCCCTAATGCATCCGACACCACCGAGCCCAACAACGATGCTTAGATCTAGACCATCGGAATAGGCCGATCAAGAGCTCACCTTAAGAGAATTATGTGAGCTAGCTTTTGGGTATTTAGAGGTGCTAAGACACTATTGTAAGGAGGTTGTATCTTGCTATTTGAATTTGATATGTTGCTTGCTTCATGTTTTAACCAAGGATCATGCTGTAACATCCCAAATTTCGGATGTTCAAAATTATGGAATTTTTAAGACTTTTCTTGCATTTTTTTGACATTGGAATTTCTGCTGAAATCTTTTTTGGATTTTTCTAGAGTTTACATTGTGCCAATTTATGCTAGGGAATAGTTTCCAAATGTAAATGATAATCATAATAATAAAAAGACAAAAAAAACTTGAAGGAAATGAATTATGAATAAAAATGTGAAAGCTTAAATTTACATTTGAGTCTGAAAAATCAAAACCTAAAGTTTAATATTTAATTTGTTGGTGCCAAGCCAAAACTCAATAGAAAATTGGACGAAGGAAGATTATAATTGAAAGCTAATTTAGGAAGTGAATTTAAAATCCAAAGAATATAAATTATAAACTAATCAGTGCTAGTCCCACATTAGATCTAAACTTCTAAAATATGAATACCAATTAAAATAAAATAAAATCAGAAGTGAAAATCTGAAGGCAAATTAAATAACATCACATGCAAGGGAATATTGAATTTTGTGTCCAAATGATTAAACCAAGAATTCATTCTTTTTCATTTAATTATCATACAAAACTGAAGGTTGGAAATTCAAAATTCAATTTCAAACTTAAGTCTAAAACAAACAATAGAGGTGCAATTTAGAATTCAAATTTCTGAAATTTGCAAACGCTACTCCTTTTCTTTCTTATCCTTTCTTCCTATCTCTTCCATGTGGGCCCCTTCCTTTCTTTTCTTTCTTTCTTCTTCCTCCTTCCTTTTTCCTCTCTCCCTTGCTTCTCTACTCTGGCACCAAAAAAGCCATACGCCTCCCCCATCGCAAGCATGCCGCACGCCTGCTTCCATCGAGTCACCTCGCCCTGCCCTACTATGTCGAGTCACCACGCCATCATGGTGATGCCCATTCCCTGGATAAGCCCATGTGCCCAGCCACGCACCGCACATCACACGGCCATCCCGGGCACTACTTCCTGGTCAACAGCCACAGGGCCTTCACAACCCTCCCTCCACCGCTATAAAGCTGCACCGGCCTCCTCTATGCTCCTGCGCCTTCCTCCCTTCTCCTCCCCTTGGCCCCCCTTGCCAAGCCAGGCCCCAAGCCATGCACCGGCCACCGTCTTTCCTCCAGTGTTCTGGCCGCCTCAGCCTCTTTTCCAAATGTGATCATGTCCAAATGCGTTCCCAAGGATGCTCATCTCTTCCCCCTCAACCAATTTTTGGAATCTCTCCGTGAAAGCCATCGGCACCAAGCTCTTCCGCAAGTCCAGCTAGAACTGATCGCCAATGCCACCATGGTGTCTGTGGTTGATCCCAATCCAATTCCTTAGGGGTGGAGCACATCCTCGCCCTCCCGAAGCCATCCATGATGCCACCGCTCGGCTCCCCTTTGCCTCAGCTCGCCATCACCGCTGGCCTGCCCGCGCCGCCCCTGGCCGACATCGCCAGCCTGCCTCGGCGCTTCCTCGATCCCTCCAATCGCATGGGTGAGTTTACCCTAACCACCTATAGCTCATGCCCCCTCCTCTTTGCTCCTTCCTCCACTCTAGCACTGCCGCCACTGTTAGCCCTAGCTCCAGCCACCATGGTTTGCTGCCAAAGCCCCCTGCCTCACCTCGGCATGAGCTGCCGCCACCCATGGCTTGCCTGCCCCTCCTACTATCCATTTTACTGGTTGGCTTTGCCCTGCCGTGGACAAGACGCTGCCAGCGAGCTCACTCCCACGACGCCTCCACTCTCCTGCTCCTCCTCTGTCTCAAGCTGAAGGCGCCACCTCCTCTGTCTCTCTCTCCTCTCCATGACAGGTGGGCCCTCCCATTTTCAGTTAAAGATAATTCCATTGGTTAGTAGTGAGTACTATAAGGCAAAAAAAATATAATTCACAAATGCCATGAACTAGTTCTTTTACATGGACATAATTTTGTGATATTTAAGTAATTAACATAAATTTAGTTAAAAATAATGATAAGAATTTAATTATGGAGATGGAATAAAGTATTGTGAAAAGTAAGATTATTAAAGTCTAACCACGGCTACTAGGCTGATCAGACTGATGGCACCTCAGTCAGTCAAACCGCCAACCAAAAGTCGGTTTGACCGTTGCTTCCTATAACCGGTCTGATCGTCAGCTCTAGACCAATCGGACCACTCCTGGCCGGTCCGACTACAGTCCCAACGTCGATCAAGCTGTCGACAACAGAATACAACTTGAAAATTGTATACTCTCAAAAATCATATTCAAATCCGTAAACTCTCTTAACCAAAAATCAATTAACCATCACAAATATAGAGGGACCACTATATTATCTCACAAAAATATATTAATTAGAAGAAGAGCCACGTCGGCGAGCGTACGTGATTGCTATGATTGGGCCGACAGGCGGAGACCCAGCCGCGTCATGCACATGCGGTTGACGTATGTGGTTGGTGGAGATTCCCATCCGATCCGGCCATGGCGGTCTCGCTCGATCGGCCCTAGCTTTAGCCCGCTTGCATGCATTTTTCTCACTTTATTCTGCTGCTCTTTCGATCGATGTCGGCACGTTTGTCCTGGTCCATCTCAGTTGTTCGGGTTCGATCCCGACTTGACGGGGGTGTGAAACAGACTGTCTCGAACAAACCTGGCAGTACGGGAGAAAGGTCTGTTGGCAACGGCTGCGATTTATGATTTTTAGTTGAAATTTTTGAATTTTGGCTGTTTACGGTACAGATTACGCAGAGAGATACTACTTGTGATTTTAGATGGTACAGATGTTGAGCTTTTAACATGTATATTATTTAACTTGTAGACCCCGTCTTGAGAAAATATTCCGTTTAAAAGTTAGATACTGTAGCAAAAACCAAAAACTGTCTGTTTCGAAGGAAAAGAATATGCCCAAAATCTATTGTGGTATTTCAACTGTCAGCCGGGTTCGAACACGACTTAGCTGGGGTGTGAAGAGAAGAAGCTATTAGTTTTTCAAAATAAAAACATTGGGTTTTTTATACAGACCTAGCCGCCTAAGCCATGAATATACATGCAACTCACCCCAACTACTAGTAGTTTTTTTTTTTTTGTAACGGTGACGGCATCTAATTAAATCGTTAGTAATTTCCCAAGGGAACATGCGTGATGAGGGCGGCGGTCAGCTTATTCTGTAAGCTCGATCGATCCAAAGAATCTTTTACTCCAACTAGGCAGAGCGGCTAGTCCATAAACACTTGGATTCACACCTGACCAGTTCGACGATCACTTTGTTCCAAGATTCCCTTTCACTGGTGTGTGCCAAAACATGTTGCATGCCAGTGCAATTATAGTTAGTACTAGTCATGCTTGCATCAGCATGTCAGGCCCTGCATTGCATTGCATTGCCCGCACAAAAAGAATAAGCTAGAGAAAAGAAACAAAGAAAGCAAAGGTAGAAAAGGAAGATGACGAACGGTGATATGGTGATGGCGGTCGGTGGTGGTGGTGGTGCATGCAAACCTGAAGTAATTAAAAGCAAATTAAAGTGGTATTAATCATGGCGTGTGTTAGGGTATTGTGTGTAGCTTTCTATTGACACGAAGTAATTAAAAGCAAATTAAAGTGGTATTAATCATGGTGTGGGTTAGGGTATTGTGTGTAGCTTTCTATTGACGTGAAGTAATTAAAAGCAAATTAAAGTGGTATTAATCACCTCAATTGTAAGTTCGTGTAAACTAGGTTACCTTGTTTGTCATAAGTTGTCAAACTAGCTAAGTAGGAAGAACTTGCCATCAGGCTAAAGGAGAGGGTGAGAGAGATAAGGCTAGTGACGAGATGGGTCAGCTTGATAGATATCGTGTTATCTGATAACACTCGATTACCGGCCAGCCCCGATAGATGTGCTTTCGACATGGATGAATGGAGAATTGGAGACAGCCATGTATCCACATCACACAAAGCGACCATTTATCGCTAGCCCGGGGCAGCACGCACGCACCATGCTTCGAGAACAAGTTTCCTCACAATAAATCTGGTTCTTTTCTGTTTTTAAAGTTATTTTTTTGCTTTTATATAGTAACTAGTTTTTAAATGAAATATCTTTTTAAAATAAAATCTACTATTTAATTATAGTATATACTATACCGACTTTATTTATATCGGTAAAAATTACACGTGAGTTTCTTTTACTCTGTAAACTCTCATACGAACAGCTCAAAAACCACAACTCGCAGCTAAAAGCCACAAACTGCAATGAAAAAGAACACCCATAATATTCGCAACGACAGTTCAACTCAACTCAAACAAAGGTGCTACACATAGCGAATTATTTCGAGAAGTTGCGACATATGTTATTGGATCGGTTCTGCTCTGACACTACTAAAAACATTATGGGAAAATTCGCACTTCATACATACACGTCGTACGCCGCCGCCGACGACGACGACCACGACAAGAACGACCAAAAAGCATTATTATTGCGCCGTGGAGGCCAGCTAAGTGCTAGACGCCCTCCTTTCCGCCAAATGTCGCCCCCCGGATGTGAAAACTACGGCCGTTAGTTTCGGGGGCCAGCCTAATTAAGCCACACATTGGACACTGCAAAAGATTTCAACCAGTTTTTGTCCCTCGGCTCCCCCACTTTCTTGTGCAATCAAACGTACAGAGCTCCCCAACTTCGCTAATTAAGTACACTGCATGAAACAAAAATTTCCTCGTTCTCGGTGCCTCACCAATTGGTCTACAGCTAGCTGCCTCACGGGTGAGTGATTATTCTACAACTGCGTCCGTAGCTAAATTAAGAGAGTAAATCTATGTGTCATTAGTGCTATATACTTACTAGAGAGAGAGAGATAGAAGAAAGAGAGGCTGATTAATACAAGCCGGGAACTGTGCTGCTTTGGCGTCGAATCCTGCTTAACAAACTAGTAATTAAAACGTGGCCAGTTGCTTAATTTGCGTGGGAGCCCAATTGGGATAGCTTGAGTGGACGCTTACATCATCACTAACGAAAGCGTTTGGTTTTTGCGGGTCTCTTTCTGCTTTGTTATCCCGGCCCCTTGGCTCTGTCGCGGTAAGCAAACGGGGCGGGTTTGAGCTTGCCTAACTTGCCGAGGTGTCACTTAGGTTAATATTCTTGTTTACTTTATAGATGTCCGTTACATATGTATACGAGTAGACGTCGAGTCGTGTATAAGTGGTAGTCGAGTTTTAGTAGTAGTCTGAGACCGTATCTAGTTCAGATTTTATGAATATAAAAGCAGAGAAGTAGGCGGCTTGTAAGGTAGAACAAAAATAAGTAGAAAAGTAAGAAAAGAAAAACAAGAGCGATCAGAAGAGATCGAGAAGGGCGATCAGTTGTGATCAGAAGTGTAACGAGGGTAAGAGGAAATACAGAAAAACGGAGTGCTTTGGTGCCCCGGAATATTGACTTATGCTCTCGACTTGTTTTCGTGTTGTCGCTGCAATACTCGAAGACGTGAGGAGCAGAGAAGTTGTGCATCAAAAGTACTCATACTCGAAGTATCGAGTACTCACTAATCGTTCGAAGTTTATGAGCGGAGGTGTTGTAGTTGAAGTGGAGCGTGGTCATTACGAGTACGTGCATAGCAGCGAAAAAAGTGGCCATAACTAGCTGAGTGGTCGTAACCAACAGACAACGTGGTCGTAAACATCAACTGGACCAACAATTGGTATCAGAGCTTCAGTGGTGAAGTTATGGCCAGAAACACGGATGATCCATTAAAATCAAGAGCGCTTGTCAAGACTACGGGCAATGAAGGTGGAGACAACGATGGTGATAAGGATCAAGGCGCAATAGTGGCCATCTCACAAACGGTGTCAGACGATGTAATGATATCGATTGCCGAGAAGGAGACATCGAAAGAAGCTTGAAACGCACCTAGGGAGATGCGAGTAGGCGAAGATCACGTCAAGAAGGCACGTGCTCAAGCGCTCAAACGGCAACTGAGTAAGTTGCAGATGGGAGACTCAGAGATGATCACTGAATACTCCATGAAACTCACCACGCTGGTGGGTGAGATCTGTTCACTCGGTACAAAGCTAGAAGAAAGTGACATTGTCGAAAAACTGTTCAGTTTGGTTACAAATCAATTCCTCTAGATTATCGGAACAATTGAATAGTTCGGCGATGTCGTAGCGATGACGCTCACAGAGGTGATCGGCCACCTTAGAACCTTCGAGTAAGGACTCAAGGGTCGACAACACTCAAAGGATGAGGGGATCAACTTCTATTTACCTAAACCAAGTGGGAAGTAAGAAACTCGAAGACAAAGAAGGAGAGCTCTAGCAAGCCGAGAGAGGAGGACGTCACGGGAATGGTCAGGGACGCGACCGCGGACAAGGTGGTGGTGAAAGATCCCTTGACAAGTCACGTATTAACTATTTTGAATGTAATGAATATGTGCACTACGCGTCGGACCTCAACACCTCCTGTGCCTACTCCCGGTCCTCCTCGCCTCACCATGACCTAACTCCGAAGTACTGCAGTCACACAGACAAGCAAACCGTCACATAGCACCGCACGAAACAGCATATCAACAATAGCATAAACGAAAGGTACTCAACCCTAGAATCTCCAAAACAAACTCAAACTCTCTAAAGCAGCCGTCAATTACTCATCATCAATATGAGGATACCTCCACATGGTCTCTTAAATGAGTGGTCATAACTAGCTGAGTGGTCGTAACCATTAGTGTAGTCGTAATCAGCAGACAACATGATCGTAATTAATAGATAATGTGATCGTAAATGACTTTGAGTGATGTAAACATCAACTAGGCCATCGGTCACTCCACGTCAAGTGCTTTTTCCCAGCGGTTGATGTGGCGAACCATCGGTCACTCCACGTCAAGTGTTTTTTTCCCAGCGGTTGATGTGGCGAAAAGGCCCATGGTCCTCGGCCGGCCCTAGGGAGATATTTCTATCGGCAACATCTCGATAGTCTACTCCAAATCCGCAGCATGTTGCACTTCTTATTTTCAGATGCTTTTTCTATCTGCATGTTAGGGAATGCTACTGTAAGTTGAGCCGCAAAGTTAAGATACATAAGTTTGTCATAACAGAAACTTAATTTGTGACATCGAGAGTACATGTATGTAGACAATAGACTGTTTTTTTCTACGACTTATTAGTCTAATAATTAATGATTACTAAGAGAATTAAAAGACAAAAACCATTGATAAACTAAAAAGAATATGTCCAACATATACGCTGAGTTTTTTGTTGTTTTGGTTTCGGCTTATCACTTCCACTACAGTAACTATCTTTTAAACAGTGTGACTTTTCAAGGTAGAGTCTATAAACAAGTAGATTGCAGTAAACATTATACCGAGTTCAGTTATACCGGCCAAAATCACATGCGACTATTTTTCTCTATGTACTGTCTCTCACAAACAGTCAAAATTCAAAAACATAAACCAAAAGATAAAACCACAGACTAAAAGAATCTACCCATAATCCATGGCGAAGACCATTTGTATTTTTGTACGATGCCGGGTGAGTTGTTGGACCCAAGCTAGCTTTGGTGCGATGCACCAGCAGCAATACCATCTGCAAATGATCATCGCACATAAGGGTATGTACAATGATATAAACAATTATTATCTATAATATCTATCATGTTATCTATAGACGATATTAAAGACAACTCATACAATCGGTTTGTCTTTTTATATGTCTCTCTATATATAGTTTCTCTATAATACAATGTGTCTTGTTTATCATATTACAGTCGACTACTGTATAAGAGATGGCTCAATTCTCTATACTCACTCTCTCCTCCACATCATCTCTTGTCCTATATGGCAGATTATCTGTATGTAGACAATATAATTGTACTTTTGTGTTGTGGTTTATGATTTTTTATTGTTATTTATTAATATAATAAATAGTAATTATTAAGAGAAATAAAAAATAAAAGTCACCGAAAAGCAAAAAAGTACGGTCGATGTATAATTTACAGCTAAGACCATTTGTATTTTTGCGAGATTTCGAGTGAGTTGTTGGACCCAAGCTAGCTTATGGCACGTAACGCGCTACACTGGCCTCACTAAATAGCAAAGCGTGGACTAGTACTGGGTGGCAGTAATACGCGAGTTGACTACAGGCTCAAGTGGCTGAACTGAAGTAACCCGTGCTTCGGACTCCTGACCCGAGCCGGGACGACGGCCGGCCATCGGTACCCGGCACAGAAGATCCGGCCGCTGGCAGGGGCATCCGGGCCGTCGATTTCCCGGTGGTGGGCGTGGCGTGCGCACCGAGATGGACGGCCCACCCCCACCACTAGCGCGCGCCCCGGAACAGCGACGTCAACGGACGCCTCGCGCGCCACGTGTCCCGCCCGGTGGGGCCCAGGAGGCGCGAGTTAACTGCCACGTTGGGTGGGGGTGACGTCGCCCGCTCACGGCAGCAGCCCACGGGATGCGCCCATCAGGAGCGGTGGGTGGCCCCCGCTGCTGTCGCCACGTGTCCCGAGGATACTCCGGTTTGGCTGTTCACTTGTACTCGACAACAAAAAAGACTTGTTCGTTTTCTTGTACCGGGAATTGTTCTACGAAATTACGCGATTCTCAGGAGGGATGCATAACAGCTTAACGGCATGTATAATAATATAGATAATTATTATTTATAATATTTTTTATGTTATTTATAAATAACACTAAAAACAGCTCATATATTCATTGTCTTTTTATAAATCTTTATAGATAGTTTCTTCATAACACAATACATCTTATTTGTCATATTACAGTCGACTACTACATAAGAAACGATCTAATTCTTTATGCTTTCTCTCTCTTCTCCATATCATCTCGTGTTGTACATAACAATATTTATAGATACTAGCTGAATGTCCGTACGTTGCTACGGATTTTAAAAAAATTTAGAACATATTTGTATGTATATTCTAAAAAATTTTACCACCCGTTAGTTTCAGAATATATAGTATGATAAAATTTTAAAATCCGTAGCAACGAGCATTCAGTTAGTACAAGATTAAGCACTGGATGAAAAGTACAGCATGTACTCTACAATGCAGTCTAGATAAAATCCACCTTAACCACTAAATCATGAAAAAAAGATATTTTGATGGAAAGGTAGGAAGATTCGGTGCAGATTTTTTCGGGCCACATGTCAGCGCTGCATTTTGTGAGAAGGGGTGGAAGAGGCCGGACCAACCACCAACTCCTTCTTCTATAATAGTAAAGATCTATATCATAACATTGTATATAGCCTAAACTTTTGGTGCCTTTCTAGGTTAAGCTTATTTTGGTACTTCAGTCGTGCTACAATCAGATTCAACTCTGATCTGGAATTTGACTAATTTCGAGACAAAACATTTCGTTATGTGTCGTACAACAGTTCCGAAGTTTGCTTTTGAATTGTCCACCACACTTGGCAAGAATCTTTTGTAGCAACAAATCGAGTTTGGAGATAGAAACTTGTCTTGGTCAGATGCCACACTCGACGTATCAAACTTGTTAACTCGAGCATACGACAAAGGAGGGAAACGAATTAAACAAAATGCATCACGCAAATTTACTCGGTGATAATAAGGCAATATCCCTGTCCAGACACGTGACGCCACCTCCGGCCCCACCACTCCCCTCTCCTCCCCGTCACCTGCCGCCTGACGTCACACCCCCATGTGCGCCTCCTCCTATATATACGCCTCCCTCCCCGCCCTGCACGGATCTCGACGGCTACCACACCATTAGCAGCAGCAAGCTAATTACCTCACAGGTCTCCTCCCACGGATCTCGCCGCGCCTGCGCTGCGCACATGCAGGGTGGAGGGGGCGTGAGCTGCGCGGTGGCCGGCGAGGCGCCGTCGCCAGGCGGGGGGCACCACCGCGGCTGTCTGCTGGGTCTCACCATCGACCCGCCCGGCGGGCCCGAGGCCCCCGCGGAGCGCATCGGGCGGCTGGTCCGCGAGAGCCCCGTGGTCATCTTCGCGCGGCGAGGCTGCTGCATGTGCCACGTCATGCGGCGCCTGCTGGCCGCCGTGGCGCGCACGCCACCGTCATCGAGCTCGACGAGGCCGCCGAGGAGGCCGCGGCGTCGGCCGCGGCATCCGCCGCCTTGCCGGCGCTCTTCGTCGGCGGCGCGCCGGTGGGCGGGCTGGACGGCCTCATTGGGCTCCACCTCAGCGGCCGCCTGGTCCCGCGCCTCAGGGAGGTCGGCGCCCTCTGTGGCTAGCCGAGCCTAGCCTCCCCGGCCGGCCACGTGGCGCGCACGCCGCCGCTCCGCTCCGTCCTGTCCCTTCAGTTTTTGTAGATACACCGTATGTCACGAAATTTAGGGCGAGGCGAGGGGTTCTGGTGCAAAATGGCACGGTGAATAAGAAGAAGAAGCTGCAGACCTGCAGTAATCCGAACCGTGGCCCGTGGAGGGTTGGGTGAGAGGGTGGTAAAGTGGAGGGCCTTTGTGAGAAATGTGTGGCTCTAAATGTAATTAACACTTTCGACAACCGTTAATTTCTCTCCTCTTACTTTCTTGCTACTATGCAGCTACGTATTCTTGGTCGTCGGTTCTGTATTTTGGTCCCCTTTCTGTTTTATTTTATTTTAGCGTTTTTAGTTTAACTGATCTCTTTAATATATAAGGAGTGAGAACGGTATACTGCTACAACGGTATAACAACAACTTTGATATAATTTCAGCAAGTTTCAAGATAACATTTGAAAAAATTTATGTTGCAGTGAGCTCAGGGTAATTTCACCGAAATTTCGTTTTTTTGTTCATTTCGTTAGCCACCAAAAGAAACCGCTATCGGTCAAATAATTCATCTGTGTTTGAACTCGTCTACGCCCAGCTGCATGTAGCCCAACACCCCCACGATCCCACAGCGCAGGTTCAACCCAACTCCTAGCTATATGCAGCCCAACGCCCCCACAGGCCCACACGGCACCCAGGCCAATTGCCTTCTTCAATCGGTATCAGCTCAACTCTGGTTCAGCAGTTCCCCATTTCCCCAATCGCCAGTCCCTAATCCCTAATTCTCCAATCCCATTCTCCAGTTCCCCACCCCAATCACCTCCTCCCTGTCAGCCGTCACCTCCCAAGAACCCCAGCTCTTGGCGAAGGAGCCGGCCTAGTAGCCGATGGGGTCGGAGCTGGATATGAGGTTGTCTAGCTCCTGGATCCCCGTCTTCAGCTGCTGCCACGGGAGCAGGTGCAGGCGCCCACCAAGTCGGGGATCTGGCGAGATGCCGACAACGCACGCGTAGTATGCGGCTGGACTGAGTACATGCGCACCTATTGCAAGGTCAGCGGCCAGCTTGTGCCGCCTCGGCGTTGACCACATTTTGGTTTAACAAGCATTCGACCAAAATCTCAGGTGAAAATTGTCCAAATTTTTTCAAAATTCAAATGATGTTTGAATATTTCGTCCAAATGTTTAGCCGAAATGACGAAATTTCATTCATTTCGTCTCTTTCACTGCCCTCCGAAAGTTTTTGCAAACCGGAATATTTTTCCCTAAGTGAATTTCATGTATTTATAGATGTTTTTAGAAGATTTCAAGCCAAAGTTTCAACAAATTTCAGATTTTGAAACTACTGTTTCATCAAGTATGGATCAATGAGTTTCAGCAAGTTCCAACCAAAAGTTTCAAGAAATTTCAACAAGTTTCAGTAAATTTCAACAAGTTTTAACTAGAAGTTTCAATAAGTTCCAAATAAGTTTCAAGAAGTTTTGGCTAGTTTCGAAGAGCTCACTAGTTATGATGGTACTACCACGCCACTGAGAGCTGCTTGACACCACCTGTTGCGGTTGCACTGAAACATCCCAAAATTTGACTTTCTACAAAAAATAACTTCGAATTTTTTATTTTAAAGCATTTGAATATTCTATGTAATCCTAGAAATTAATCTCCCATTTCAAATTCAAATCTGAAACCCAATTCCAATCCAAACTTGAAAATTCAAATTCCTATTGAAATCCTAGAAAATCTCAATATTCAAACTCCTGAAAAAAATATCAATTTCATTTCTCTAGGCAAAGCCCATTTTCTTTTTCCTTGGGCCAAGCCCAATTTCTCCTTGGCCCTGGCCCAGATGGCCCTTTTCCTTTCATTTTCTTTTTCTTTTCCTCTCCTACTTTGTTTTACCGTGTGCCTGCTCCCGGCCACCCAACGAGCCTCCTGAGTGGGGCGCGCATGTGTCCATGCCTCCAGAAACCCTCGCCATTGATCCTTCACAGCGCCATCATCACCATTAACCGACTGTTTCTACTCGCGTTCGTGAGCATTGAAATCATGGTTCAAAATAGTCATCATCAATCTCGTCATGGACGTGCCCTCTCCTTCCCTCCCTGGCTCTGTAAAGTAGAGCACTGTGACCGCCTTGTCCTCTTCTTTGCCTTGCCCAAGCACCATTACCTCTCATGCACCATAACCGTCGTGAGCACCGTCCTCCTGAGCACCGGCCGCCACCTCCGCCATCACCATCTTTCTCTCTCTCTCACTAGTGAGATTTTTCATGTTTTGTTCATGTCATCTTGTGTTCTAGCATCCAAATAACCCATCCTCTAAGTTAATTTGATTTTCGTGGAGTCAATCGTCCGGAATCGAGTTTTCCCCAATACCAGCCGAATTTGCTTCTCACTATCAATTCATCATCTACGGTGATCCGTTCTTCAATTCCTCGCACCTACACCGTCTCCACCACCTCCTCTATGTGAGCCATGCTTCACTTTGGCCAGTGCACCACCATGGAGTGCTGCCACTGGTGCCTACCTCTTCATCGCAGCTGGTTGCTGCCACCAGCCGCCTCTGGCCAATACTCGAGCTTGCCAACCACACTAAAGTGTTCCTCACGTCCATGTCGTGCCCACACTCATGTTATTCCCTGCCCGCCGTCACTGGAGAGTCACCGCCATCGTCCACCCACGCCCGCCCGCGTCGTGGCGCTGCCCCAACCACCATTTTGACTGCCATAGTGTGCTACCGCCCGCACCGCCACCTCCCATCCCTTCCGGGTGGCCTTTGCGACCCATTTTGGTCATCACCCGAGCCTTCCATGCCTTCCCCGTGCACTGCCGCCCTCCCCTGTTTTGCCATCTTCTTCCCTCTCTATCTCTCCGTGAGTCAATGACAGCCATGGCCTACTCGTTAGTTTTGTTCTTGAACATTCTTTCTTCTTCTCATTTTCAATATTTTCTTTTCTGACAAACCTTCCGATAGCCCGTTCTATGATTCGAACGATTCAAGTTCCTAAATTCATCTAAATTCATAATCTACCACCCAATATCTATTTTATAATTTTATGATTTTATTTAAATTTTATTTGAATTTCATTCAGTTTGGCTGCTTTTCATGTGTAGACTACAACATTTTCAAGGAGTACGACTTCATCAATGATTCTCACCAACAGCACGCAGAGTAAGGCAAGTTACACAGCTGATCATATTGAACCCAATATTTTAAATTATGTATATTCTATTTCAAATTATTTTGCATGCTTATTTTTATTCAAGCATAGTTTAAATTCTGGTCTAAACTTTAGCTAAGTCCCAATTCCTTGTTTGTGGCCAAATTTAATATTGATCACACAATATCTTGTAATCATAGCTAAAACTCTAGTTAGTACACCAGTATGTACTAGAAATCTTGTAGAAATGCTTAGATATGCATAGAGATGATCCTAGCCTTGGATACCTTTTCACATAAAATGATGAGTTTTAAAATGTATCCTTGACATTAGAGTGTCAAGGAGATTGATGAAATATTTAAAATAAAATAAAAGCATGGTTTAAATGCCTTGTGATAATCTCTTAGTCGCACTCCTTTGAAGCATGTTAGACGGACAATATAAGTTGATTATCTCTTGTAGGTAAAAATTGTACCACCTCCGCAGAGTGTATAAACTATCATAGATAACTTTACCCATAGTCACAGGCAAGCCGAGTAAGGTTTTTTCATGGATTAGACTTTCTTTTTAAAAGACATGGTTAAATGAAAAATGAGGAGATCTTTTGAAAAAGATGGTTTGGGTTGGGAACCTGTGGATAGGTTAGTGGTAGGTTGAACCTACACTAACGGTATTATTTGATTAAAATGTTGTTTACTTTTTGTTAGAAATTCAGCTATTTACATCTAATTATTGTATTTAAATGTTAAATTTACTTTATGCTCAAATAACCCTAATAAGCCTTTCTTTGACATTATCATTGCATGCATTAATTCTGTTATTAGTATAACTTGCGGAGTATAATAGTACTCACCATTCCTTAATTATTATTACTCAGAAGTGGAGTTCTATGACTTCAGTGATGATTTGGACGTTTAGGCCACGTCCCACAGTCATTTTCTTGTGGGCAGACTAGATGGGCTTTTTCGCATCATTTATATCTTCTACTATTATTTATATATTTGGCATATGAGCCATAGTATGTAAACTTTGACCATAAGGCCCATACTCGTTTACTTAATAATATTTATCATTATAAATGATATGTATCTTTATTACTATGTGTACTACCTTTTCCTACACTAGTGCGATTTATACAGAAGATCCAGGGGTGCTAGTCTCGGGTCCGACACACACCCTCTTCTCTAGCTCTGGCCCCGACTATCGCCGCCGCTATGGAGTTGATTGATGTCGCCCACCGCTGAATCAGTGTCGAGCCTCCATCTCTGTTTCACTCTCTTCCCAGGCTTTGGCCTGATCTCTGTGTCGCTGAGTTGTGCCATCATCAGATATGGCCCGCTCACAGCACATCGTGCCCTACCATGGCCCTCGCCTCCATCACCATCTCCAGATATCAGTGTGAGAAGAGGGGGGGCACAACGCCAATGGTGGAGCAAGAGGATGGGAGGGGTGCATGGAACGCGATAGAGGAGGAGGGTGTGCTCTCCTTTTTTGCTTGCCTCCTAACGTCGTGCTCACTCATGGCTTCTCAGCGTTTGTCACGCTCATCGCTCGCCATCAGATCAAGTTTGTTGACGCTCATCACCTGTCACTCAAGCAAGTCTTCGACGCTCAGCCCTCGCCACCTGCTGGCGCACTCATGTAAGCTCGCAACTGGCCGTCACGCTTGGGCGAGTCCATGTCCATCCGTCCACTCCCAGCTGCCGTACCCATTGTTTGAGAGAGAAAGAGTAGGAGAGTTTATTTTGAGCGGTTCGTATTTGGATAAGGTTGTGCCTCCATGGTAGCCAATGGCTAAGATCATTTATGGAGGCTAAATCCAACGATGACCACCTGTCCCGTTAGAAAAACAATGAATGGTATAGCGTTCATTAGGTTTTCTTTAATATATATGTGCAATAAAAACAATATATCATATATGTTTGTGCATAAAGTGTGTGTGGATGAATTTTTAAAATAATCTATTTTATTCCGAATTATACTAATATACCTATTTTTTTATTTTGCAAAAATAGCCATCTGTCGCCGCACGGTTGGGCGACATGGGCAAGTTGCCCAACCATTGGGCGACAAGTGGCCAAGTCACCTAATAGCTGGGCGACTTGCCTATGTCACCCAACCGTGGGGCGACTAGTGCCTTGTCACTCAATTTGGTTATGAAACTTAGACCTCGTCCGACGGTTGGACGATTTAAAATAATAATATATTTATTTTATTAAGCTGATGAAAATAATTGTGA
This sequence comes from Bonia amplexicaulis, assembly GCA_036346245.1. Classification (NCBI taxonomy): domain Eukaryota; kingdom Viridiplantae; phylum Streptophyta; class Magnoliopsida; order Poales; family Poaceae; genus Bonia; species Bonia amplexicaulis. The sequence continues at coordinate 19,638,954 of CM070747.1, read as the reverse complement.
GAGAGTAAATGGCAATTTTTGTAGGTAATACATTTAGCAAATCTTGTTTCTAGGTTAATATTTAAAAAAAATAAAAGGGCAGACAATGTTAGTTGGTCCATTTGAGATTTTTGTAGATTCGGAATGGTACGAAATATGTTAGACTCGTAATGACATTTTGTGATCGTCGTATGTTGTTGTAGTGCAATAAATTTCTAAAGAATTTTATGAGGATGATTGAGCTAGGAATGATTCGTTTGTAGGAAGGTAAGTGATATTGCGATGCAACAGAGAATTCATGTACGGAGAAGAACTTCAGATAAATGACATAAGGAAAATAACATGACCATTGATCCGACAAGGGGGTTACATGGCACGCAGGCTAACGAACCAAGGATGGTACACGCATGTCTTTAGGGAATTAGAGATACATGGGACATATGGATGAAGATGGTTGAACTACTTCGTGGAATGTGGCCATTTGCCCTTGTGGCCTAGCTCGGCGTTGTGGTCCTCATCGTCGGCCTTGGCCACGGATGCCAATTCGTGCTTCTCTCGCACTCCTCCTCACAAGCCTCCCACTCGTTGAGCCTGCATGCCTCCAGGTGAGCTTGTGTCTCCCATCGAATACGCTTGCTTCGATCTTCGCTGCGGCACCGCTCCTCCATTCTCTCACGTGCCGTCTGGGCATCCTACTCCTCGCAATCTAGACTCCATTGGTCATGCGAGTGGATCTCCTGGTCGTTCTATTTGCGGTAGGCTCATAGTGGATCCAGAGACTATAGGAAGAGGGAAGAGCTTGTTAGTGCATGCTATACAAGAGAACTAGTAGGGGAATTATTATAACCCGTTCTTATCTGCTGCAGGTAGTAGACTGTGTCCCAATGCCGATCGGGATAGTCCCAGGTGTAGTTACCACAACCCCAGTAACGCACGCCCAAGCTCAACGTACCACTCCTTAGAATTGAAGAATTTGCATGCGTCCCTGCACCACAGAGGGAGCATCTCCCCATGGGCGAGTCTTGCGGTGAACACTTGATGGGAATGTTGAGGTTGGAGGTGCAGGGGGCTTCACTTCAAGGGTTAGAGGTACGGGGGGCTTTGCTTCGTGGAGGTGGCTTCCTAGCATGCTCCGCTTATTCGTCCTGGGCTATAGTAGCCCTTGTGAGTCAAGTGATATCCACCCATTGCTTCTCCATGCTAACAATGTAGTATTGCAGTCGTGGTACAGGAAAACACACTGTGGAAAACACACAGCGTACGCTTGACAAGTCCAATTCGGTTTGGGCAAATTCGTGTCTGCAAGGCAGTTGCATAGCATCATGTCGCTGTTTAAAGCTGTCCCATTTGGTCTTATCACTGCGTAAGACAGTCTCGTTTGGTCTTGTCACTGTGCAAGACTGTCATGTCTGGTCTTGTCACTGCGCAAGGTTATCTCGTTTGGTCTTCCCACTGTGCAAGGCTGGCAAATAAAATTAAAGTTTGCAAATGAAGTTAAAACCTGATAGCATTTGTATTCTTAGTACACACACAACAAGAAATCATGCTGCACTTCATGGATTGACACTACAAATGAAGTTAAACTTTGCAAATGAAGTTACAACATGATACCAGTACACACAACAACAACAATGTGCATGACACTTCACGTCGATGTTCCTATGCAGTGTGGCCTTCCTAGCAACAATGGCTGCAACGTCTACTCGCCGATCTAGCTTTCCCTTTGTCCATATCGTTCCTAATGCGATGACTCTGCTGATAGCCCTTCCCACCCTTCAATAGGTCAAGATTCGGAATCCAAACCCTTTGTACAATATCCGACATGCCAATGTTGCCCACAATCCTGAAGCCTCTGAGCTCGCTGCACCATGCCTACAACACCCTCTCCTTCATGAAGTACTCTGACATGACATTCGATGGGTCCATGTTGATAGTCCCACATGCGGTGAGGGCATGAGAGCATGGCTTGTGAAGGAGTTTTGGCTTGTTGCATGTGCAGCTAGGTTCATTTACATGATCTCCTAGGCATACCTCATGGGTAACAAGAGAGCAAGCAGTCCTAAATCCAGCTCTGTCCTGAAGGAGCATGTCAAAATGATGCTCTATATTACCCATCACGTAGACCGTGTGCGACTAACCCTTCTCAGCCTTGGCCTGCATATATGCTGTGATCTTCGAGTAGTACAGTGTATGTGAGTTGGCTGTATGAAGTACTGCATTTGCATGCCTTTCCTTGAAATATCCGATGGTACATTGCAGAGCGCCTTTGACAATGGTGATAAGGGGCTAAGAATGGACGCCTCTAAGAACCCAGTTGTATACCTCTGCAAGGTTAGTGGTTATTATGCCATACCTTGCACCATCCATGTAATGCAACAAGAACCACTTTTCCAATGGTTCGGCCTTAATCCAATGGGAGAAGCACTTGATATTCCTCGAGGTCCTTCGCGTCACACTGGTTGGGTCAAGCTCCGGCAATGGTAAGAGGCATTTGAGTTGCGCCGCCCTAAGAATGGCTAGCCGCTTGTTCCTCTCGATGACGTGTTTCCTTGTGTGCTCTTCCAACATCTCCCATGGTGCATCGAATATACACTGCTGGTTCTACATGGCCAGCTTCTTAACCAGCTTCATCAACGGTTGTTGTGGGAACTGCTTGAAGAAGTTGGCCCCTAGATGGCGAATGCACCATCTGTTCATGTCTGACCAAGGGAACAGCTCCTCCGGGTCTTGCTAAAGTTTTCTTGTGGTCTTCATCATCCCAAAGTGGCGATCATAGATTATATAGACATCAGGATGTGCCCCAACTACTCTCTCCTTCACATGTCGAAGGAACATAACCAGCGGTCGAAATTCTCACTTTTGACGAATGTGATGGCCAAGGGCAGAATCTGATTGTTGCTATCAATGCAATTATTGTAATGATCTGGCCCTTGTATTTCCCTATTAGAAATGTCCCGTTGACTGAGATCACTGGTAACATGTGCCTGAAAGCGTCGATGCAGGCACCGAAGGCTAAGAAGGCCCTCTACAAAACCAGGTGACCTAGCGGTCTTCTGGATGGTTTGTCCTTCACAGCAATGTATGTGCCTGGGTTCCTATCCCACAGTACCTTGAGCATACGAGGAAGGTTATTGTAAGCCACCTCGAAAGAATCGAACCTCCTTTTCAAAGCCTTTTACTTCGTACGCTATGCCTTGATGTAGCTAATCTTGTACTTGAATTTTTGCTCAATAGCCACCATGATGTGCTTGGTCTCCTGGTCCTTCTTCTTCTCTATCTTGTCGTACATGAGATTGGCTATGAAGGAGGATGTCAGGTTGTGATGCTTCGACAAAACACTACTGAGCACACAGAAGTGCGGCTCCACCTTCGAGACAATCAAGTGAGTCTCGTACTTAGGTCTGCATGCATGCACATGCCAATGGCAGCCAACCTGCTCCAGACCACGGTGTACTACTCCGGGCTGGATTTTAGGACCCAAAACATCTGCTACATGGACAAGGCCCATAGCTTAATAGAATCCTTTAGTGATTCCTTGTCAGCAAACATTGCATGAAACCGAATCTCCGCAGCATGGCACTCCCATAGTGATTCATGCTTATCATGCACAGAAAGACACTCAACATCCACCCTATTCCGTACCAACAGCATGAGACTTTTGTCCTCATCGAAGGAGTCATCACCATCCTCTTCTAAAGCTTCCTCCTCGGCCCAGGCCATCCGGTCATTGATCTCCATCTTATGCACTATGTTGTATAGTGCGATCTTCCTGATCTGCCTCAACAACATTTTCATCTGCCTGTCGGGTGGGCTCAACATGCGGTGTGCGATATTCCTGTTCTACCTCCACAACATCGCCCACCGCGTCCTCTTGATGTGTTAGACCATGTGGTAGTCGTGGATTTATTGATGATAAATAATTGACTTTTGGGTTTAATTGAATTTACGTTTGGGAAAATTTCGGTTGGTGCTCTTTTACAGAACTGGAATCGGCAAACTACAACCACGCCTTGCTTCAACCATGTTCAGTTTCGATCACGATAGACTTCGACCACATCAGACTTCGACCATGTCCGACTTCGATCACGTCTAGCTTCAACCACGACAAATCAACCACGACATTTCGATCACGACATTTCGACTATGACAGTTTGACCACATCAAGCTTCGACCATGGTAAGTCGAGCACTACAGATTTTGACCACATCAAGCTTTGACCATGGCAATCCAACCATGGTATTTTAACCTCATCATTCTTCGATCATGACATTTTGACCGTGAAACATCGACTACGACAGAACGACCATACCTGGTCGAAGATGGTAAGTTACAGTGAACTGGCCGTAGCTATAGTACTTTTTGATGGTCGTAGATACAGTAACCGATCGATAGTCGTAGACTTTACTGGTTGGTACTCAATAGTCATACAATTTACTGGTCAGTACTCGATAGTCATAGACTTTATCATCGATACATGATACTCATAGATTTTGCTGTCTGCTATCATTATCTTAGGCTTTTCAATCGGTTATTATAGACCTCACGATTGGTAGTCAAAGGCTTTGCGATCAGTTGTTGTAGGCTTTACGGTTGGTACTCATAGAATTCATAGTCGGTTCGAGTGCTTCAATTCTTGCTACCTTCGACTACTTCGAGTACTCATGTTAGGCCAGTGATATGACTGGTTGGTGCATGGTGGTCGGTGATTGGTGAATAATACTCAAAGGATTCGGTACTCAGAAGTTGGAAGTACTCGGTGGTCAGATGGTCATGGTACTCGGTAGTCAGAATGATTTGGTACTCGGTAGTTGGAAGGACTTGACACTCGGTAGTCAGAAGGACTCGGCACTCAATAGTTGGAAGGACTCGGTACTCAATAGTCGGAAAGACTCGGTACTTGATAGTTATAGTTTTCGCGATTATGGTCAGCGATCGGTTATCAGAGGTTTGTGGTATGTGATTGGTACTCGTCGATGGTAGTCTGTGCAGTACTCAGTGATTAATGGTGTAGCGAATGGTTGGAGATCGCTAGTTGTAAACTTAGCAATCTGGTGTTTTAGTCATAGGGATTTGTACTTGGTAGTCGGTACCCAATGGTTCTATGGTCGGTAGCGATGCTTGTATTTCTTGACTGTTTTGAGCGATGGTATTTCCCTGATACTTGTGTTCGAGTACTCAATGAGCTAGTGACCGGTCTTCCATAGTGGTTGTAACCGGTCGTAATGAGTGATCTAAAGTTGGTGATTTCTAAACAATGTGGAAATTATGATTGTGGATGACCTGGTTGGTATTCATGGATGGTTTGTTATATGGATTGACGAGGGTGAGTTATACGTGTATGTACTGATGTTAGTCAAGCTGCGGAGAACTTGTGCCAGGAAAATGTTTTTTGGTCTTTGATGTGTGGGTTGGCGTAGAGGCGGTCATGATCGGTGACAAGGAGGACCGGGACTAGGATGGGAAATCTAAGGTCCAGGCGGTCGAGGATGTCACGCGAGTTGGTCGGGCTCATGCTGGAGTACGTGGAGATCAAAAGTGATGATTTGTGGAGAAGCTATAGGGGGTGCGGTCGAGGAGGCTTCGACACGAGCTACGGAGATGCGTGGAGAAGATAAGGGAGGTGCAATCCCGAAGGCCTCAACATGTGTGGATGATGCGTGGAGAAGATACGAGATGTGTGGTCTCGGAGGCTTAGACAAGAGAGGTGATGGTGCATGATGAAGTTACAGGAGGTGCTGTCTTGAACGCTTCGTCGTGTGTTGAGCTAGGAGTTGTGGATGGAGTTCATAACTGAGAAGATTGAGAGATCGACTAAAACTAGTGTTCGGAAGGGTTTCGGGTCCCTTGATTTTTAGAAGAGATAGGATTGTGTATCCAGGTTGTTAAGCACATAGTTTGAGGTGTTCGTGGTTGAGGCGGAAACGGTTTGAACATTAACATATAAAAGCAGGGAGAGGCTAAGGGCAAATGTGGGGGTTTTGAGAGGGTTTTCGTCGAGAAGGCTTTTACGGATGCTTGTGAGGGTATTTTGTAAATCTACAAAAATCTAGCAATAAAGATCATCTTGAGTCAATCTGGTTCATGTTTTGTTAAAGATTACTGGTGATTGCAATTGGGTTGAAGCATACGACCATGTGCAAAGGTGTCGATTCACTGCTAGGAAAATAGAGGAATTACAAAGTAATCAAAGGTACAAGCGATCCAGAGATTCTACTACCGGTGTTGACGACTTCGAGAACGTACAAACAGTCATAGATCAATGCTATGCAAGCGGTTGAAAAATAGAGCAATCGGTCAAACTATCGAAGCTTTTGAGCGGTCGAAGCGTTCTAGCAGTCGAAGCATTCGAGTAGTCGATGCGAACGTGTGGTGGAAGATTTTGACTATGTACAAAGGAGGTCAATCGAGCGGTTGAGCATCTTGCTATCAAAATCCACATCTGTAAGTTAGATTATTTTTCTTTTGGTTTGCGATTTATTTTTAGGTACCAAGAAGCAGACACAATCATTTACCCCTCACTGATTATGGTATATGATCCTACAAGTGCTATCAGAGTCAGCTGCGATGGCATTAGCGAGGTATGTGAACCATTCCCTCATGCTAGATGGTATTGATTTTGTGTTTTGGAAGTGTTGGATGTAAGCATACATTAAGGCTTAGTGTAGTGATGTTTGGAATAAGGTATCTAGATTGTATGAGGTTCCGGTTACGGATACAAGTCTAAATAAAGCAGATATTGATCTAAATGCTCAAGCTCGTAACCTATCATTTCAAGGAATCTCTCACAAGGAATTTGATTGTATAGCTTATATTAATTCTTCCCAATTAATTTGGAAAACTCTTTACGATTATCATGAAGAAATGACTAAGATCAAGAAAGTGCGTAAAAATTTGTGTCAAAAGAGTATTCTGCTTTTGCTATGAAGCCTTGTGAATCTATTGATGGTCTTTTTGCTCGGTTTGAGAAAATCTTGAGTGATTTGTATGGTGTTAATATTCTCCTGTTGATGGAGATAATGCAACTAAAATTTTGAGGTATTTAACTTCATAGCGGTTGATGGTCACCACAACTATTAATCAAACAGTCAATCTAGATACCCTTATCCAGGGTGATTTGTACTCTAGATTGAAAACCTATGAGATAGAAGCTTTGCCATCTAAGACTGATAAAGTTTCATCTTTAGCACTTGTGACTAACCCTGTGCAGGCTGTTTCATCAAGTGTGTTGTCTTGTGTACCTTTGTCTGCTTTGTCTTCTTTTTCAGAGGAACAGTTTGACCAACTTTCTGAAGATGACTTGGTATTGATCTCCACATGGTCATACAAGGCACTCGACAACGTGAGGATGAGAAAGCGAGGAGGTGCTTTAGGCTCAATCAGATGTTTTGAGTATGGCAAACCAGGCCACATTATGATGGATTGCCCCTTGCTCAAAGGAAAAGTGATCAGGGAAGATAGGAATTATCATCGTCGACCATCCAAGAATAATACCAAGGGTGGAAATTTTCGTCGCAAAATTACTGAAAAAGTTTTCTCAACCATCGAGCACCTTGACTTGAGTGATGTAGATTTTGAGAGTTGTGAGGACGACCACAAAAATGATGAAGCCAAAGGCAAGAAGAAGAACATCGACAACTTCACGGGCATATGCTTCATGACAAACAACAATGATGATGACGATTATAGCGATCCTGATGAGATAAGACCGTCATATGATCAACTTGAAGAAGGTCTACCTAAACTTGCTATTGAATTAAAAAAGACTAAAAAGAAATTGAAAGAAAACAATCTTGTTGTTGAAAATCTTAATTCAGAAGTTGCTAGACTAAGAGCTTTGGTTCCAGATGATGATACATGTTCTTCATGCACTAACTTATTAATCGATCTTGATAATGTTTGATCTGTTCATATAAGTTACATGGATAAATTTGATTCTCTTAATACTGAACATGAGAAACTGCATTCTTGATTTGCTCTTGGTACAACTATTTATGCTTACGTTCTTAATGATTTGCTTGTTTCCAAGAAGAATTTGAAAAAACGAAAGTTAATCTTGTTGCTAGTTCACTAGTTCAATCTTTCTTTGCTAAGAACCTCAAGTCTAGCGAACCCTCTCCATGTGAAAGATGTGAATTACATGAAGCTAGACTTAATTTATCTTAGGAATCACTTCAACAAATGTTTTATCATGATACACTTTTCTTCTCTAAATGTCCTAATCTTAACACAGAAGTAGAAGTCTTGCCTAGACAAAATAACGATTTTGCTTAAAAAGAAAGATTGGTTCAGTCTAGCGCTTCTAAAAAATTAATGAATGAACCTGGTAAATGCACAACATGTCCTGCTTGGCTAAAGAAAATGAGTATCTTAAGAACACTTTAGAGAAATTTTCTTTTGGCAAGAAAAATTTAAACATGATTCTAGATCAATAAAAAACAAGTGTGAAAAAATATGGTTTAGGATTTAATTTTATTGATCATACCAAGAATAATCCTCCTAAGCTTGTTAAGCTTCTTGAACCAGGAAAGATTGAAGTACACTCTGAGCCAAAACCAATTGTGCTTAAATCTGCTGATATAGCGAAAGACCCTTCTACCAAAGAGGGTGTTGTGAAGTCAACTGATACGACTTCTCATCAAGTCAAGTATCATTGCACTCATTATGTTAGGGATGATCATTTGGTTAAATTTTGCTTTCAAAAAGCTGAGAAAGAAAGGAGAGACATATTAAGAAAGCATTCTCAAGTGGAGACTGTGCAAGCTCCCATCTATTGCTTTGCTCCCTCTAACCGATCATCACTAGGTCGTTGCTCTGCTCTCTCTAATCATCTTTCTACAGGGTTGAGAGTTTTTGCAACACGACCGGTCAGATTGACTTTATTTGTGGTTGCATCAATGCTTTGACCAGCACTTCAACGACCAGTGATTCGACTAGTGCTTTCTACTCAATCAGTCTGGTTGACGGTCAGACCAGTTAGACCAGCTGCTTCCCGCGGTCGAACAAGCGAGGTTGGACTAGACGTTCGACTAGTAGTTTCCCGTAGTCGGAACATCATGGTCAAACCAGATTTTTGACGAGCGTTTCAACGACCAGTGTTGTCTACTTGCTCAGACTGGTCAGTGGTCAGACCAACTTTTCAATGGCGGTCTGACTAGAATTTGATAGAGGCTAGCACTTCACTTAAAATATTATTGTTGCCTGCAGTTGGTCCTGTTCGTTGTGTGTCACAGTACTGGATTGCTAAATCTTATCTCATTAACTCCAGTACTATGAGATCGACTTTCTGTGTGATGCAAGACCAGCTAATGCGGGATGAGGAACATGTGCTTGAGTAGGTTCCAGTCTTTTACATCATTGCTTGCCCGGAATATTTCATGGTTCTTCACTTCCTTTGATGGCATCCAAGAGTTGTCACCTTCTGGTTAGACCATGTGGAAAAGATGATGTTGTCCTACAAGTGGTCCTTGACTTCCTTTCTCAGCTTGCTCGTTTTCACTCTTAACTGCTTGATTCTTCTCTTTGGGCTCGATTGAGAAGTGAGTTGGGTGTGTTGCTTTCTTTGGGATTATTTTGAGAGGGACATGTTTTAATTTTTTTAGGAGCTCTATTTATTATGCTTGTCAAATAATTCACCATGCCCAAAGACTTTGAGATCAAATTAGTAGTAGAGCTCTTTTTATCATATTTACTCATATGCTACGTAGTTTTGATCATGACTAGTTTTAATAAAATTGCTACATTTGAATTAAAGCATGATATGGCAGAATACTTTGACTAGATTAATTATAGATAGTACTTTGCAATGTTCATTTAAAAGGATTAGCTAGATTGTGAGTCTTATTTTAAATCTTGGCTGTGAGGCTAGTATGTTTCATATTGTAATCTTTTTATGATCGAGTATTGGCATGTTTTTGAAAAGGAAAATTTTGAAAAAAAGGCACAACAAGTGCATAAATGAAAAGATGTATGCTTCAAGCATGCTATGGTTAAACAAAAAGAAAAGGCACAAAAAATGCATAAATGAAAAGAAGTATGCTCCAAGCATGGCACCATTTAAAAGAAGTTTGCTATAAACATGGTATCATGAAAACAAGTATGCTATAAGCATGCCACGTGCTTAAGAACTGAATATGGAGCAATAGGTTGCTATATGAGACTGCTAGCTCATCTAGATTTAAGGTTTACCTCACTTTTAGGCTTTGATTTTTCGTTATGATATCTCATTGTGCTCTTTCTATTTTGTTTGGTCATAATTGAGATGCCTGTCATTAATGTAATTTGCTTAATCATGCTAAAGGCTAGTTTTGACAGTTCTATATGACATATGACTTTATATGATCTAGGGAGATCTACTCAAAAATGACTTTGGTACATTCTTAAATCAATGCAAAATGATTTGGATAATCTACAAAGTTTCTGGATGTTTACTCTCATTGCTCGTTCTTAGAATTTTTCTTTTCCCTAGAGTTCTTGATGATTACATTGCCAATGGGGAGAAATAGGAGAAAAATGGGAGAAATTGGAGAAAAATTGAAGAAATTTGTTAAAATTGCTCTCTTATGTTGAGGAGGAGTTTTTGGGAGTTTTCTGAGCTTTCTGTGTGGTCTAAGGGGGAGTTAGCTTTCTGTGTGGTTTCGCAAATTTCTCATTCAAGAGTTTTTGAGGTGTTGTCAATGTATACATCAAGGGGGAGATTTTTAAACCATGTGGTGGTCATGGATTTGTTTATGAGGAATAATTGACTTTTGGGTTGCATTGAAATTTACTTTTGGGAAGTTTCGGTCGGTGCTCTTTTACAGAACTAGAATCAGCAGGGTACAACCATGTCTAGCTTTGACCACGTCCGGTTTCGATCATGGTAGACTTCGACCACACCAAACTTCAACCATGTACGACTTTGACCATGTCAGGCTTCAACTATGGTATTTGACTACGTCAGTTTTTTACCATGGCATTTCGATCATGTCATTTTGACTACGGTAGTTCAACCACATTAAGCTTCAACCACGGTGAGTTGAGCACTACAGATTTTTGACCACATCAAGCTTCAACTATGTCATTCTTCGATCATGATATTTCGACCGCAAAACATCGACTACGGTAGAACGACTGTACCTGGTCAAAGATGGTAAGTTATAGTGAGTCAGTCGTAGCTATAGTACTTTTTGATGGTCGTAGCTATAATATTTTCCATGGTCCTAGCTATAGTAATTGGTCGATAGCTGTAGACTTTACTAGTCGGTGCTCGATAGTCATAGATTTTACTAGTCGGTACTCGACAGTCATAGACTTTACTCGTTGATATTCGATACTCATAGATTTTGCGGTCTACTGTTGTTGTCTTAGGCTTTTCTATCGGTTGTCGTAGACCTCACGATCGGTAGTCGAAGACTTTGCAATTGGTTATCGTAGGCTTCACGATTGGTTTCATATACTTCATGGTCGGTTCAAGTGCTTTAATTCTTGCTATCTTTAGTACTTCGACTATTCATGTTATGCCAGCGGTATGACTGACTGGTGCATGGTGGTCAGTGATCGATGAATAGTACTCAAAAGATTCGGTACTCGAAAGATGGAAGTACTCAGTGGTCAGATGGTCGTGGTACTCGGTAGTTGGAATGATTTGGTACTCGATAATTGGTAGGACTCAGTATTCGATAGTCATGGTTTTTGCGATCGTGGTCAGAAATTGGTTGTCGAAGGCTTGTGGTTTGTGATTGATACTCGTGGATGGTAATCTGTGCGGTACTCGGTGATCAATGGTGTAGGGAATTATTGAAGATCGGTAGTTCTAGACTTATCGATCTGGTGTTTTAGTCGTAGCGATCAGTACTCAGTAATCAGTATTCAATGGTTCTGTGGTCGGTAGCAATTCTTGTATTTCCCGAGTGTTCTTAGCGATGGTATTTCTTGAGTACTTGTGTTCGAGTACTCAATGAGCTAGCGGCACGAGCGATGGTGATGATGCGTGGAGAAGATACGGGAGGTGCGGTCCCAGAGGCTTCGACACGAGAGGTGATGGTGCGTGATGAAGATACAAGAGGTGCTGTCTTAGAGGCTTCGTCACATGTTGAGATAGGAGTTGTGGATGGAGTGCATAACTAAGAAGATTGAGAGATTGATTTAAAATTGTGTTCAGAAGGGTTTCGGGTCCGTTGATTTTCAGAAGAGATAAGATTGCGTGTCCAGATTGTTAAGGACACGGTTTGACGTGTTTGTGGTTGAGGTGAACACAGTTTGGACGTCAGCCTATAAAAGCAGGGAGAGGCTAAGAGCTAATGTGGAGGTTTTAAGAGAGCTTTCGTCGAGAAGGCTTTTAGGGGTGCTTGTGAGGGCACTTTGTAAATCTACAAAAATCCAACAATAAAGATCATCTTGAGTCAATCTGGTTCGTGTTTTGTTGAAGATTGCTGGTGATTGCGATTAGGTTGAAGCATACAACCACATGCAAAGATGTCGATTCGCTTCCTGGAAAACAAAGGAATTATGAAGTACTCGAAGGCACTGTTTTTCTTGAAGGTACAAGCGATTGAGAGATTATGCTGCTAGTGTCAACGAATTCGAGAACGTACAAACGGTCACAGATAAAAGCTGAGCAACCAGTTGAAAAATAGGGCAATCGATCGAGCAGTCGAAGCTTTTGAGTGAACAAAGTGTTCTAGCAGTCGAAGTGAATGCGTGGCGGAAGATTTCGATTACATGCAAAGGAGGTCAATCAAGCGGTCGAGTGTCTTGCGGTCGAAATCCACATCTGTAAGTTAGATTATTTTTCTTTAGGTTTGAGATTTATTTTCAGGTACCAAGAAGCGGAGGCAATCATTCACCCCCCTTTAATTGTGGTATACAATCCTACATGATGAACCGTCATTGCTAGCTTGAAGCTTGTCGGGACCCGGATTAATCCGGACCCTCGTATTACAAAGACTAGTCCCGGATCAAAGCTAGTGCACACAACAAACAAAGATGAATACATAACCAACAACGCTTTATTACAATAATAGAGAGTATGCACCAAAAGGCCTCTTTATTACAACCGAGGTTTCAAGACCTCGCAAACTCACAAAAGATAAAGCACAATGAAGCAAAAGATAACCAATGGAAGACCCATCAATATGCCACGTGCAATTGACTGGGAAACGCAACCTAGAACTCCCGAAGCCTTCGTCAATCCATACGCCCGTAGTCGAAAGTTCCATCTTGAACTTCATACTCTTCCGGTATTATTTTATGTAGTATGTGAGTACATAAAGTACTCCGCAAGTCTTGGGAAAATGCAATAGATGCAAGGTTTAACAAAGGAGTGTTATATGGTTCTTTTGCACAAAGCAACATTTTATTTCAAATACCATTAAATATTTTTGAAGGCATTAGTTTAATAAAGTAATTGCTTTAATGTAAACTATTGAAAACTTTATAGTGAAGGTTTCAACCACCAACACTAAACAATCGGCTAACCGCCAAAGTTCGAAACCACGGTTAAACCACCCACACTAAACAATCGGCTAATCGCCAAAGTTCAAGGAAACAGTTACACCACCCACACCGGCTTCACTCGCCAGACAACTCCGGAGTTCCAACCACTTCCGCTTCCCAAAACTTTTATTTTAAAACCAAAATAAAGATCTACCATGTGAAAGCATTCCTTGCCCGCCTTGACCGTGGGCACGGCTATTCGAATAGTTTTACACTCTGCAGAGGTTGTACACTTTACCCACAAGAGACAAGTTATCCTAATAGTCAAGATGCTTCCTTAGGCATGAGACCCGATAATTCATCACAAAGCCTTTACCTTACTCTAGTCTAGCTAGACACCACCACCGAGGTTTCACCGTCAAGGGTTAACCACCCGCATGTAAGCCCCTCTTGCGCCGTATGAGTACAAGAACTCGTCCCTCACCGTGAATAACCAAGAACCCCGGTATCCACTTTCCATCGGTGGTACCTAAACTAGTCTATCATAAGTTAATCGCCTAGGTCGTATCCATATAGACATGTGGTTGTACGGTAGTGCTCGGATCGACAAACACAAGAGTCGGTCCTTAATTGACTAGGCGGAACATACACTTTTCAAGATCTCGTGCTAACCGCACCAAACCAAACCAACCATCCGCCTCGGTCTAAAACAATTTTCACAATTTAATTCATTTCACATGAACAGAGGCAACACCATTTGCCATTCGATTCTGAATAACCAAAAGTTTAAATCATTGAAGTAACATTTCCCATTCCAAGGTTACCAAAGGTTATAAAGCATGTCTAAGCATTTCACTACCGCTACAACAATTACCAAAGATTCATAATAATCTCAATAATGAGACAAGGAATTCCTAGGGTGTCAAAGGTACATGGTCACAAAGTCAATTGAGGGCATAACAATTCTTCTGCTTAACTATTACCTCTACAACGAAACTATCATTTTATGTAACATAGCAATGCATTAACTTTTAAAATAATTTAAAAACATTTCTCAAACATAGGTTCAAGATGATCAAAGGAGACTTGCCTTTGTGTGCGGTGTCTTGACTTTCTTGTCATGGGTCGACAAATTCTTCTATGACGCCGGATTCTACGCTAAACCATTTAATACAAAAGAATAAATAAAACAAATAAAATCATAAAATATAAAATATATACTGGAGGAAAGGTTAAGATTTTAGATGAATTTAGGAAAAGAATCAACGGATTCGGAGTTCGAATGAGGGAGAACGGATATCCGAAGTTTTAGATATCACATGAAATGATAACAAAATCCGAGAATTCCTTTTGAACAAGATGGTGCCGATTGGTTGCGAGGTGGCGAACGGACAGAATGGAATAATGGAGATGAGACAAAGGTAGTGACATGGTTACGGCGTCGAGGAACGACGGCAATCACTGGCGGTGAGGGGAAACGGCAGTGATGGCGATGTTGCGACAACAGCAGATTGGAGGAGATAGTACCGGTATGGAACGTGGAAATGTAGGGTGAGCACGGCAAAACGCGGCTTGAAAAGCTAGGAAAATTGTCGTCTCACCGAAACCCATCGGAGACGGCGAATCGACGCTTGAACGATGTCGGAAGGGAAAAGGAAAACTTGATATCTTGATGTTCGGTGAGGCGAATCCAAAACCATTTGAAAGGTAGCTACCTGGAGTGTTTTGGCACGATGTGACGCGAACGGATTGGGGAAATCACCTCCGGATAGATGGGGACACGAGATGCCATCGGCCATGCCATGGCGAGGTGTCTGAGGCAAAATTTGTGGAGGCTTTTGGGAAACGGAAGTGAGCACGGCGAGAACGCAGCGAGGCAAGTCTAAGAAAATTACAGACAAAGCTAAAACTCAGCAGAGACGATTTAATCGACGCCGGAGTCAAAACTGCTATTTTGCGGCAAGTTCAATTTCGACAATTGGCTCCACGAAAAATTAAATAAAATGGTAGATAAATTGCTTGGGGGTTAGGACACAATATGACGCGAACAAAAATCAAAGCGCTTACCAAAAAGTGGTGTACGCGCGAAGGTACAGTTTCAGCGTCTGGCTCGACCAGGTCGACAGGGACTCGGGGAATCTTCGAGTGAAGGCGATGGAAGCATAGCGTAGAACACGTCGAGACGAACTCAACGGTACAGACGGCTCGGCCAACGGACATCGGATGGTGGAGAAACACGGCAGAGAAGACATTTGGTGTCCGACGGGTTGGCATCGGCATTCCGCAAACGAAGAGGAGTTAGAGGGTGAGGTTTGCGGCGAAACGAAGAGGAGAACGTCGGAACACAATGCTCACCTTGGTTTTGACGGAACACCCACGGTCGGCGCAAGAACGAGGAGAGAAACGATGGCGCGGTTTGGCCACGGTGGTCCCGGCGATGCTCCGTGATGCTCCGGTGAAGGCGAGGGAGCACCACGAGAACGCGAGAAGCCAAAGCCAATGGTGTGGTCAAAGTGACCCGACTCCATCAGAGGCGCGAATCCACGGAGAACGCCGATTGGTTCACAAAAGAAAACGGTGATTGTGGAGAGAAGAAATGGAGAGCACTTGAGATTTTCGGGGTGGATGAGGATGAGAAATGGCACCCTGCTCTCTTTCACGTGGGTGGAGGTGGACCGAGAGGAGATCAAACGAACGAATGTCTTTCGGTGGCGGTTCGCTTTCTCGTGAAAATGTGCATAAAGGAGTGGGGAAACGGTTGGGAATGGAATGCTCTAGATGAGAGGAAGTTAATGCACTTAATTTCACGAAAAACAGTTGAGAAAATCAAAAGTTATCAAAGGTTGAAGAGGAACGGCCATGGCGACGCGCGCGCACTCGAACCGAAGTTTTCGGGACGATGATGAACAGACTGCAGCGCACTCGTTCATCCTCTCTCCTTTCTTTTTTTATTTTGTTTGAGATTTTGAAATTGAGCTCAAGCAAACTCCGAAAATTTTAAAATAAATTTTGAAACTTCCTTGAGGCTCAAAGAAGTCAAATAAAATATTTTTAGCAAATATTAATATTTAATTTTATTTTATTAAATAAGAATTCTAATTAAGCTTTAGTTTAAACCAAATAAATTCAAAATTTTCAAAAATTTGAAATTATGATATAAATGGATAGATTAGAATTTTATATGAATTTAGAAATTTTAATGGGCTCAATCGGAGTTAAAACGAAAAAGAACGGGCTCTCGGAAGTTTGAAAAGAGAGAAAAGAATAAACCGATTTTCTGGAATTATTTTTGAACTGAAAAATCAAATTATGACGTCATCAAGGGAAATGATTTTGAAATGAATTATTTTTCTAAGGAAAAGGAATTTATGACGCCAGCAAAGATTTTAATTTTCTGACCAAATTATTTTTGTAAAGGAAAATAATTTTATTCACTAACAGGTGGGACCGGGTTATCAACGAGAGAGAAGAGAGAGAGGAAAGAGTGGACGATCGGATGAGCGATGTGGCGCAAGGATGAAATCGGGATCGTCAGATGGAGAGCGAAGAGAGTTAGGTGAAGATGGACGCACGAGATTAGATCGGGCGACGGAGAATTAAATTTGATTTAGATTTTTAGAAAATACCGTAAAATTCAATAAAGCTCGAAAATATAAAATTAATTCCAAAAGTTCCAGAAACATTCAAAGAACTTCCCGGAGACATTTTGGACTTAATAAAAATATTTCCAACTGTTGTTGGTATTTTAATTTTCATACTTAAAATACTTTTTACTTTAAAAATATATTTTAAAACTCTAGAAAACTCGTAACACCAAATAAAGGACAACTAAATCCAAATAATTAATTTGAATTAGGATTTTATAGAAAATCAAAATATCATTTTATTTAATAATATTTTTTTTAAATTTTACTTTAAATTACTTTTCAAATCTAGCTTTCTAAAAGCAGAAAATCAGGGCAAACAAAATTCAAATTTCACACAAACAAAACTCTTATTTTTATTTTAAACTAAATTAATTTAATTTTATATTAAACAAATTTTTTTTTTCTCCAAAATTTTGGAATAAACAGCTGGGCTGTTACAGCTGCTCCCAACAACCGTATCTCCTGTGACTTCGTTTGGACATGGTTGCACGAGTAGCATGCACTCGTAACTACGTCGCCGATAGTCTTTCACAAAGCCCATCCATGCAATCGTGCGCATCAATCTCCTCAACTCCTACCAAATATCTATGGCAGACCGACCCCAAAACCCATGTAGGATGATACTGCACACCTAAAAATCCAAGGAGAAGCTGTGTGTGCGATAGTACATGACATCTCTGATTCGAGCATTCTCTATGTTCGGGAGTATCATACTGACTTGCAGGAAACTGCTTAGGTTAACACCATATGGACCTTTATGAATGGTACCAACACCGCAATGCACTTTCAAAGTTATGGGTTCCGACGTGACTGATTTCTCACTACAAATATTACTACTTGTCAACATGCATTCACTAAATATGTGCTAAACAAATATGTAGCTACATGTTGCCTATATTCGAATGAGAACAAGAATGGATGAGACTATTACTTCACGTGAAGCCCTTTTCTTCTTATCAACGAGCTTTCTTTGTCTTCTTCTCTAACCTCACGAGCTCCTCTCCTCTTCTTCTCTCCTCCCGAGCTCCTCTCCTCTCCTTCACTCCCTCTCTAGAGCTCCTCTACTTCTACCCATCTCCTCTCCCCCTCCCGAGCTTCTCTTCTTCGCTTTCTCTCGCAACTTTCTTCCCCTTTTCACTTCCTCTCTCCTCCTCTCCCTCTTTTTTCTCCTCTCTCAAGCTCCTCTCGTTCTTCTTGCGAGAGAAATAATGAGAGAGCCCGTTAGGAGGTCGAGTCAAAGAGAAAAGGATGAGCTAGCAGCAAGTAGTTGCTCCACCGTTGGACGACTAGAGGCATTGGGCAAGTCGCCCAACGGTTGGGCAACTTGGCCAGGTGTCGCCCAACGTTTGGGCGACTTGCTCATGTCGCCTAACCGTGTGGCGACATATGACTATTTCTATAAAATAAAAAAACAACAGTATATTAGTGTAATTCTGAATAAAAAATAGATTATTTAAAAAATTCGTGTGTGAACTATGTTATAGAGGTGAGATTAGGTATTAAAAGAGGATGGTGGGTGATGATGTTGGTGTAGACGTCGAAGCCGACTCCTTGAGCTTAAGTCAGATTAGCGCAGTAATATATAGTTGAGAGATCTGGACCATCAGATGGAACCGTGGATGGTTTACATCGGCTGGAGCCGGTTCACGATAAATTACCAACATATCACGATATATTCGATTTCTTATGTGGCTTCGATTTAAACCATCTGGTGACCTGATTTCGATCCAAGAGAGTCGGCTTACGTGCAGTTGTGATTCAGTCAGAGGACCCGTATCCATAGATGTCACCCGAAAGAAGGCTGAGCTGCGCTGAAGGTGGTTAAGGGTGTGTTTGGTTGAGCTATGGCTTCTGAAAAAGCTCGAGTGTGGGCTGTGAAAAAAGCTCAGAGGTTGTGGGTCGTGGAAAAGTCAGTAAGTGTTTGGTTCAAACAAGTACAAAACTTACCTCCTATCTCTATTTTCCTTGAAACAACTGTGAAACAGCTCTCTATTTTCACCATTTCAAAAGCGTAGCCAAAAGCCAAAAGCAGGGTCCAAGGTGCTTTCAAAATCAGACTACCTAAAAGTAGTCGCTCGAAAAAGCAACCGGTTTGCACCCCTTTAGTTGGCTTTTGGTTTTTTGGAAGCAAAAGCAGCTCCCAAAAGCTCAACCAAAGGCACCCTAAATTCTGATCTACTTCCAGCCGCGCAGACTACAGGGTCGTAATTACCGGCGAGGGTAAACGGGAAGAAAACGTTGGCATGCATGGGACGCGATCCAGTGCGTTGCTGCGTCGTACGTAACGTACTGCCCTGGCTACTGTATGCGCGCCTACCGATGCAAAATCAAACGAGAAGAAACGCAGCAGCAGCGGCGGCATCTAGTGTAGAGCTGGGAGTTGGGCCGTGCCGCACGGCCTAAGCCCATCGTGCTTCGTGCCGTTTCGTGCCGTGCCGGCTCGGCCCAGTCATCTTGCCGTGCCGTGCCGTGCCGGCCCGCGTCCCTTTTGGCCAGGCCCAAGCACGGTCCAAAGCCCACCGTGCCGGCATTCGTGCCGTGCCAGCCCAAGCCCAGCCCAAAGTAACTATACACGACGAAAGCGATGGCGACAATGGTAGCGATGACCGTCATCTTCATTTCTCTTATACCCGCCTTATTAAAACATACTTAAAATTCGATACTATTGTCTAATGTCATTCCACCTCCGGTTGGTTATCTAGTCCAATAGTATGCATACCTTGGTGCAAATTAGACTGTGGCGTACGTGGATATCTAGCTCATCGTCCGACAATCTAGTATAGGGATGCCCAACTAGTCAATAGAAAAGCTCAAGAAGAGTCATGAGTGCACTGTATGCATATGGATATACTCGTATGCTATATATGGTTGATGCAAGATTGGACTTGAGACTTCGGTTCACATGATCATGTTAGAACTTGAAGGAATCTTACGTCGAGTTGTAATAACAAGTAGAAAGCCACTTTCCCCGTGTGATGATAAAAGGGGTAGATGTTTCATTTTCATCGATCTATCGACCATGCCGCATTTCACAAGGTAACACACTTTGATGTAAGTTGTTGTAGTGTTCGCTCTAAGTCATGTAGTTTCATACATATATATAACATACTGATATTTGTTTGAAATAATATACATTCATCACATACACACACACACATCCTCATCTCATATACACACAGGATCAAACCGCGATGCAATCGGACTTCCAGAGGGCCAGAACATAAGAAAGTAAAAGGGAGAAGAACCTCCTTGGTGAAGAAATGGAGCTCTTGCATACGTTATGTGAACGTTGCCTACTATACGTTATAAACATAGAATCAAAACTTTCAGCTTTTTCAAGTTTTTCCCATCCAATCTTCTCTTTTTAGCAAGTCGCTCACTTGGGCTCCACCGACTTCCAATAGTGTTTGGTTGGACCGGCCCCGCCCAACACTCCACCTAACGATATAGCGTCGGGACTTTCTCACTTCTGCACTTGCGCATCGGGTCCCGAGCTTCATCCATCTCTTAACTCATCTTACTCTTTCTCTCTTTATTTTTCTCCTCTTTTCTTTTCTCATCTTACTCATCATAACATCATAATACTTCGATTTTCTTTTTAAATCTAAATCTAACGAAAAACAAGAAATTAATAGCGACAACAATACTACTAAAATAGCTAAACCGCAATTAAATCCTCTATTTTCTCTTTCTTTCTCTCTCTTCTTTTTCTTCGCTCACCACGGCCTTCACGCCAAGCACACCTTGCCTCCTCTTTCTTTTCACCGACGCTCACACACTCTCTCTTTACTCATACGCTGCCTCGCCTCTTCTTCCTCTCCCGATTCCCTTCGGCTCCACCGCCGCCTCTCTCGCCTTCTCGCCTCCCTCGCCTCCTCTCACTACCGCCTCCTCCCTTCTCCACCGGCACCCACTCCCATCGGTGCCTCGCCGCCTCACCTTCCTTCCCCTTCTCACCTCCCACCGACTACTACCTCTACTCACGGCCATGACGCCTCCTCCTCGGCTCGGATCCGGCGGATCCGGTCCAGACGGTGGGTTTTCGACGGATCTACGGTCGTCGGCCTCCCCACGGCTAGATTGGGACTCGAGCTCACGGATCCGGAGGTTGCACCGTGGGGTCTTTGGGCTCTGCGTGCGTGGCCGGGCCGGCTTCCGTGCTCGGCTTGGTCGGCGGCTAGAACATGCAAAGGCCTCGGTGCTACCTTTCCTCCTCTTTACTTTGCATGCACATGCTTTACTAGTTGAAACTTTGAGATTGGGATTGGTTCTTGCATCCAGATTCGTGGTCCAGGCCGTGCTCGCCGAGTCGTCGTGGTGGAGCGGCGAGGCCGCCCGGTGGCGTGCCGCCGTCTTGCCGCGTCTTGGCCGTCTTGGCCGTCTTGGCCGTCTTGCAGTCTTGGCCGGCACAAGACGATTCGCAGCCGTCGTCGCGTGCGCCCACCGTCGCGTCGCCGTCGTCCAGCCCACCGGCCCATTGTTCGTGTTGCAGCCAACACGCCCGCCACGTGTCGTGTCAGCGTCTTGGGCGGCCGTGTTTCTAAGTGCCCAAAAAGCCCTACCGATGCCCACTCTAATCTAGTGTTTGTTTTATCTTATTTGCGGGCACGCAGTGTACATCTTCCTGCATGGGTTAGTCCGTAGATTCCTTGGCTGCTACGTCGGACAGGTACAGGGTGTTTTACAGCCTGTTCAGTTGGGTTAAAAATATAGCTCATTGAAATTGTACTGTAATTGATGGTGATTTATTTGATATAATTAAATTTAAAAAAATTTAAAATAGAAAATAGGTTAGCCCATCACAAATAATACAAACGAATAAGGAAAAAAAATCGACAAAAAGCTCAAAAAAAACCAAAAAATCAGTAAAAGATGAAATTTAAAAATAGTGAAAAATAAACCAGAAACTCAAGTCGAAATACGCTGGGCCTTAATCAACGAAGCGGTAGTTTTTATTGGAGCTTTTTTATTTTTAGCTAAAATAGAATATTAACGACTGAAAAAATAACTATTGAAAAAAATTAAAAAATGACTTTTAGAAAACACAGACGTAAAAGGGGTGACGGATGTCAACTGATAGCTTTTAGAGATGGTTTGAAAAAACTGTTTTTAGAAATCTAGATATTCTAACTCGGTTTTTAATTTTTCAAAGTCATAAGCCGAAGCCGATCTAAATATCCGTACATCGGTTGTCCTGTCAGCGTCTCTTCAACTCTCTCTCCGCGCGCGTGTGCAACTCTCCCAATATCCGTACATACGGAGAAGGAGGCCTTGGGCCTTACCTGAAAGAAGTTGGCCATGGCATGGGTTCCCAGCAAATATACGGAGGCCCACCCTTGCCTGGCCCAACCTCCAAAATTGAAGGTTTTATGTACTGTAGAGACGGGGAAACGGGATTAGGGGAGGGGTAAGGGAGATTTAAACATTTCGAGATACCCTTACGGTACCACCAATTAACGTGGACCGTTCATTCTTTAAGATCCAACGGAGGTTTTTTGGGACAACCAATACACTGTTGGCCCAGCTGTTGACTGTACTATAATTAAAAGCTATAAATCACAACCTAAAAGAGTAAGATCAGGCAGCAAAGTAGAATTCTGTTGCGCGCGGTCGCAAATTAAATGAGGGCGATGATGTATCCATGATCTGCATCAAGATGTGTGGCTTGCTGTTTACTACTGTTTGTCAACCTGCCATGACAGCAAATTGACATGGCCAAGTGCTTCCTTATCACCAGCAGGTTAGATCACTGCTCCAGTTGGCCAATGTACTAGATCCACTGATTTCAAGTGATGTGTAAAGGCCACCGTTTCAAATTAACAAGTAACTTCTTTTATATATTTATCGATAACATGTAAACGCTAGTACACTTTAGTCTTCCACGGAATAGACATATGAAGTACCATGGGAGAAGTCCAAATTTTTGTTGTGCCGAACCATTGTTATATTGGAAGTCTTAAGAATTTGAGTTATAGGCTAGTACATATGTGTTTTATGATGCATATTATAGCTAACGTGAATTAATTTGTCATGAACTTGTGCCTGAAAATAATTTCTTTATCTTTATATGTGCAGGATCGCTTGAAGCTATCTATGATCAATAACGGGGATCAAGGCTACACGCATGAGGAGCCTGTTAGAAATGTGGTCAATATTTTAATTCCAAATTATACTAGGACATAAAAACAATAAACCAATGATACAAAGCTTACTACTAACAGCAGGCTACTCATTATACTTCAGAATATACACAAGAAAATATAGTAACAAAGTCGAACGAACGCGCGAATAACTTACTTTTTCACCGATGAAGAAATGTAGCGCGAGGCTTGACGCAGTAGAACGAGAAGATGCAAAGCGTTGAGCGGTCACGCAGATGTGCGCTGCCAGAAACCTTATTGCCGCCACGTGCAGGTACTCACTGCGGCAATGGTTCGGAGATAGCCGCTCTCCCTCCTTCCAGGTACACGCCGGGAAGAACGGTTGGCGAAGTTTGAACAACACAGTACAAGAGCACAAAATCACAGAGAAGAAGAAAATGGAGGCAGTGAGATTCTCCCACATACTCTGGACATCTCCAGGCATATAAATAGACAGACTGATAACTGATATGATTAAAACAGCCATTTATCCACGGGTAACTGACACATTCAACCAGCTATTTATCCACTGATAACTGTCTGTCATCAAAATCCCAATAAAACATCAAATTCAAACGTTTGAATCACATTCAAACACAGAGAGAGTGGTGCAGAGTTCAGCAAAAATAGAGATAGACTTGGTCTACCAAGTGGCGTGCCACATCACGACACAGTCACGTGCGCGCCTGTGTGACTAGCCAGAACCCTCCTCATATAATCTCTATCCATATTCAAGGAGTGGTGAGGACTCCACCTTATAAATCGGTCTTCCTCACCTTGCCTTAGCAATATGGTACTAAACCATGCGAGCGTTGGAATTAAGAAAATGGGCCATGCTCAAATGTGTCAATTTCTAACAATCCCCACCAATTCTAAAGCAAGAAGTAAACATAAGACAAAGATATTGTGCTGAAGTACTGTTAATATACCAGGCATTTAGTGTAAGTCCCGTACGGGTTGAACTTGCACATAGATTAACAAGATTCATCTTCTCACAGCTGATGAATGGACTATGCCTTGAATTCATAGCTTTTCGTGATCAGATTTCAGTTGAAATCTCAACTAGTACTAGGCTACCATTGAACCACGCCTAAACGGAGCATTAGATGGTCATGCTCCCTTATCTGCTCATGAGCTTTCTAGAGAATGCCCCGTTCTCGTGAACTACGACCACACAGTTAAGCTCAAGTAGGTATATTCTTTCTAGGTATCTTGCAGGCTAATACATTTTCCTCATTTTGACAACAAAATACATTAAGGTTTTATGTCAACCTTCCAGACAGTCGAAAGTACATTGTTTATTAAGACATAGGTACATTAAATATATACTCTCTTGTTACAACATTAATTTATTTTTTCCATTGCCTAAGTCACGAGATCTCCAATCAAGAAGGTATGTGTTACCATTGTGATGTAACTTAAATGGGCCTCATTCCCATGTCCATAGATGCAACAGAAATCTCTTTCAGTGCTAACCCCTTTGTAAAAGGGTCTGCCATATTTTTCTCAGTGTGAATATAGTTCACAGCGATCACTTCGGAGTTTCTCAGTTTTCTAACAGATTTAAGTCTACGCTTCACATGTCTAGAGGACTTGATATTATCCTTTATACTTGTGACTTTGGCCAACACTATTTGATTATCACAGTACATCAGGATTGCAAGTATTGGTTTCTCAATCAATGACAAGTCCAATAGAAGCTCTCTCAGCCATTCAACCTCAACTATGGCTGTGTCAAGTGCTATAAGTTCTGCTTCCATGGTTGACCTCGTCAATATAGTCTTTTTGCAAGACCTCTATGGAACTGCAGCACTAGCTAAAGTAAACATATAACCACTTGTAGCTGTGATCTCATCCGCATCAGAGATCCAATTAGAGTCACTGTATCCTTCTAACACAGAAGGGTGTCCAGTATAATGTATTCCAAAAGATGTTGTTTCTCTCAAGTAGCGCAACACTTTTTCAAGTGCCTCCCACTGGTAACTGACACATTCAACCAGCCATTTATCCACTGGTACTGCCTATCATCAAAACCGCAATAAAACCTCAAATTCAAACGTTTGAATCTCATTCAAACACAGAGAGAGTGGTGCAGAGTTCAGCAAATATAGAGATAGACTTGGTCTGCTAAGTGGCGCACCACGTCACGGCACAGCCGCGCGTCACAAGTCATGCGTGTGTGACTAGCCAGAACCCTCCTCATATCATCTTTATCCTTATAAATCAAGGAGTGGTGAGGACTCCACCTTATAAATCAGTCTTCATCACCTTGCCTTAGCAATATGGTACTAAACAATGCGAGCTTTGGAATTAAGAAAATATGCCATGCTCAAGTGGGCCAATTTCTAACAGAGCCGAGGCCCCAGAACGATCAAAAATGCCGAGTGAGATGGCGGAGCTCAAGTATGGCACAAGAAAGACGAGAAATGTTGAATACAACTTCGAGCGATAGGTTGCACTATGTGGATCATGGCTAAGGACATCGCGGATTCGAGCATATATGCTTTGCAAAGCGTGCATAAGTGTAGTGTGTAAGTTAAAACCCGTGTGTGTGGGGTTATCATATTTACCCCATGTGTACTAAATGGAAAGTATTCACTAAGGATTAGATAGATGCTGGCTGATTTATCTATTTAACGGGTTGGGATAGAGACTTCCTAGTTAACTATCCAACTATTCAATTCTTACAATTGAAGCTAAGTGTTTTAGGGTTAGGGTTTGAGAACTGTAAGTATTGTGGTATGCTCTCTTATCATCTAGGTGGAGTGGCTACAAAACATTAATCCTTAAGTAAAAATATATCAATTTTGATTCATCTTTCATGGATTTCTCTTGTTTTAGTTGGTTTTGGTTTTGCCTCTCCACTTTCTTGATATTGTTGGATGTCAAGAATAAGTAAGTGATAGAGATATACCTCATAAATCAATTTTCATCCATCAAGGCATCAAGTTTGGTAAATTCTTGAAGTTGCCAAATTTTGGCCTGATTTGGCCGCTTCGTATGATTTTTTGATCCAGTTGTTTTGGCTTCAATTCAATGAGTGTTTTACCTTGCTGTGATATGTGGGAATACATCAAGAGTTGTCTTGGCAATCATTCACACATAAGCAAGTCATATTCACTGTTTTCGATTTTTTAACCGGTTTTGGTTTAACCTTCCTTCAAACAAAAAAATGTTAGAACTTTGGCAATAATTTTCCTGATCGTTGATTGAAATAGGTTCTTGACATCCTATAGAAAGTGTATACCAAATTTTAAGTGATTTGGAGCTTTGGTTTGAGAGTTAGCTCAATTTTAGTTTTTGGCTTGGTTTTGGTGCAGCAGAGCTTCACGAACCAAAATAACTCAATTCTATTAGGTTGTTTCACGATTTTTGGTTGGGATAGGTTCTTAATGTCATAACCTAGACTTGGTTCAAGTTTCAAGTCTTTTGGATCTACAGATCAAATGTTTCGTGGATTGTTGGATTTGAACTAGAGTCTCTCAAATCTACTCATGATTGTGATTGCTTAGATGCTATTGCTTTAGCTGTGATTCTTGTAGATGCTATTCCTTCATCTTGCTCAAATTATGCTATTCTTGAATTGAAATTGGATAGTGCTACTAAGGAATTGCTGAAATTTAATCCTAATCATACATATTCTCATTGTGAGGATAGTAAGATTAAAATAAAAGAAATGACTGAAATGGTTATTTATTCTTGGAATAAATCTTGTAAAAACGGTTCTAAGCTCATAATTGATAATGATGCTCTTAACAAGATACTAGAGGATAAATGTAAAATTAAAAAATCCATGTCCATGACTAGATATAGGTGAGTTATAGATTCTCTCTTATGCATTTTGTGCTAAAATTCGGACTGACTTAGTTAAGATGTATGAGGCTTTTAAAGTCAATTATATAGAGCAGTTAGATATGGTTAGAAATTTCACTTGTGCGTCTTGTGAGGCTTTAAAGTTTAAGGTAGCTGTCCATAAAGAGAGATATGCTAGAGCAACCAAGACAAATGAGTGTGACACATGTGAGAACCTAGACCAAGAAATTGACTACCTCAAAAAGACTCTTGAGAGATTCTCTAGTGGGAATAAAAACCTCAATATAATCTTTGACCAATCTAAGGAGAGTGTGAAGAAGGGAGGCTTAGAATTTAATTCCCTAAGCATTTCAAGAACCACCCACCTAAGGTTGTGAGAGTTTTTTAGAGTGGTAAGTTTGAGGTAAAATCCCCTGAGCCATCTAAGACTATCTTTAAGTATGCAGGTTTTACCTAAACCCCTTCTAGCAAGACAGATGTTCTACTTCAGCAAGTCAGACCCCTCAAAAGGTCACGTACCATTGCACCTTCTACAAGAATGATAGCCACATAGTTGGGTTCTACTTTCATAGAGTCAAAGTTAAGAGAAAAGAGAGGATGTACGCTTTGAGGTCTATTAGAGTAGTTTCTTCATCTGTAAGTGTCTCTAGAGCCAATTAGTTTGTCTTTCTTTCTAGACATGGGCCTAGGTTTGCAGATAATTTCTTTGACTCCTTTGGTGGCTCTTGGCAGTGCTTTGGGTTAGGATATCGTAATGGTACACCATGGATAGCGTAAGGGTACACCATGGGTAGCATGTAGACAGGGGAGTACCGACCTTTTAGTAGGCCGATTTAGAGAGGACTAGGTGGTTCTCGTGTGCATTCTCATGATTATCTCACTAACAATTTTATTCTTACTTCCACTACTATTCCTAGACATCATGTGGCTTAGTACTGGATTTCTAAGTCTTTTATTTCTAACCTCAGTACGAGGTACATATGTTTTCTGCTTATGCCCTGTAGATCCGGTGTGTGAGGAAGGAGGATGTGTGGTTTGTTGACTCTGAGTGCTCTTAACACATGACTGAAGTTCTAGATGGTTCTCGCATGCATCCGGCAATGAGTTGATCACGTTTAGGGATGTTTCTACGGGACCGTGGCAGCAAAGGGCATAGTGCGCGCCAACAACAACTTTATGCTCAAGGACATCACTTTGGTAAGTAAGTTGATATATAATCTGCTATATGTTTCCCAACTTCTTGAAAAGGGTCTAGAAGTGAGGTTCAAGAATAGAGTGTAGAGTTCTAGACACCTCGAGTGAGTATGTCATTGGGAACTCTAGGTTTGAGAGAATCTTCAGTACTTATTTCAGTATCTCTTCAATCTTTAGCCCTAAGTGTCTCGTGGCTTCTGACTTTCATGACTTAGTGCTATGGCATCATAGGCTTGGTCACATAGGCTTCAACCACTTGACTAGAGTTAGTAGCAAGAACTTGATTAGAGGATTGCCTAGGCTTAAGAGTGCTAGGGACCTAGTGTGCACACCCTATAGACATGGTAAGATAGTTTGTACTTCTCATCCACTTCTTATTTTAGTGATGACTGGTGGTCTTAGATAATTTTTGCACTTAGACATAGTTGGTCCTTCTAGAGTCCAGTCTATAGGAGGAAAATAATACGTACTTGTCATTATAGATGACTTCTCTAGATATTATTGGGTGTATTTTCTGGTTTCTAAGAATGAAGCCTTTGGCTGCTTTAGAGAGGTAGCCCTATATTAGCAATTGACCTCGCAGGAGCCTTGAGAGCTATTAGGAATGACAATGGCACATAATTCAAGAACACATCATTGCCATTTTCTGCACTAAGAGAGGGTTAGAGCACCAATTCTCCTCATCCAGTGTTTCCGACAGAATGGGGTTATAGAGAGAAAGAATAGAACCCTTGTAGATATGGCTAGGACCGTGTTAGGTGAGCATAGCACCCCTAGGAGATTTTGGGCTGAGATGATTTTTACTGCTTGCTATGTGACCAATAGGGTTTTCTTGAGATCGTTCATAGGTAAGACTTCTTTTGAACTTAGATTTGGTCATATGCCTAGAATCTCTCATTTCAAAATATTTGGCTGCAAGTGCTTCATTCTTAAGCATGGTAACTTAGATAAATTTGAATCTAGATGTTTTGATAGCATGTTCCTTGGATATCTTGCTCATTCTCGTGGCTATTGTGTATTTAATTTGGATACTAACAAAATTGATGAGACTTGTAAAGTCACTTTTGATTACGAAAGTACTAATACTAAACCTGATAGTGTAGGTACACAAGTACATAGTGATCAGGAGAGTATCTTCGTCTATGATGACACTGACCTAGAGGATGATGACTTAATCCATCTCCGAGTCACTCCTAAGTTGGTTGGAAAGCCTGCTTCTACTACACCATCTTCAGCAGAGCAGCCTCCTCCCAACTTAACCAGCCCTTCGTCTGGCTCTGCTCCTACCTCCACAGCCCATGAGGTAGAGGCTATGTCTGCACCAGAACCCCCTCTTCATATTCAGTGATGACACCTTTAGGAGCATATGATTAGGGATCTCCATTAGCGAGTTACTCGCTCTTGGTTTATGTCTCCAGATTCTCATATATATTCTATTTTTGTTGCATCTTTTGAACCTAGATATGCCACCTATGCCACACATAAAGAGTTTGAGAACTTTGAAAGAAACCAAGTCTGGAGCTTAGTTGAACCACCTCCTAATCATAATGTAATTAGAACAAAATGAGTTTTCAAAAATAAGTAAAGTGAGGATGGGTTGGTAGTTTACAACAAGGCTAGGATTGTAGCTTAAGGTTTTTCCTAGGTAAGAGACTTAGACTTTGAAGAGACATTTGTACCTGTAGCTAGATTAGAAGCCATTCGCATATTGCTAACATTTGTGGCATTTAAGGACTTTAAGATTTTTCAAATGGATGTCAAGAGTGCTTTTCTCAATGATTTTATAGAATAAAAGGTCTATGTCAAGCAGCCTCCTAGTTTTGAAAATCATAAATTCCCAAATCATATGTGTAAGCTCTCCAAAGCTTTGTATTGATTAAAGCATGCCCTTAGAGCTTGATATGATAGGGTTAAGAGTTTCTTACTTAAAAATGTTTTCAAAATGGGAATGGTAAATAAAATCTTGTTCACCCTTAGGTAGGGGTGCAAACGGTATGGGTTAATCCTGATTGATCCGGTACCAAATCCAAGAAGGCAATTCAATATCCAGTCCGATTCGGTACGACTCTGGATAGTTATTCTCGGATTCAGTATCAAAATCAGGAGAGCTAAAATCTGACAAAATAGCATCGATAAGTGATAAACCGAATAATATCCGACCAGATATCTGGCACCACACATGCAGAGGCGCACCGACTGCCACCACGCAGAACATGTCCCTGCTGGGAGCTGCCTCCATCCCCTGTTGTCGTCTGTCAGACCCCGGGTTAGCAAACCCAGATACTCTATGATTCCACCGCACTATTCCATGGATCAGTAGATATTGCTCACAGATACATTACTGTATACAAAAAACATATTATGCGGAAGCATAAATAATACACTAATAATTACTCATGGGTCGATCGGGCCGAAATCAATAAAATGTAGCAACAGAAACTTCACATAGGTGGGACCCTTAGGACTTACCCATTGGCAGCCAACTGGGATTCGCGACCTAGTCCTTGCCCTCGTTGACTTTGACCTCTATTGACTCCTTCAACGCATAGTAGTACTTGTCCTTCTTTTCCTTCCTTCCTGACTGATGGTAATTAAGCAAGAATGTGTACAACAGTACTCAGCAAGCCACCACATAGGATGCAATAATAATAGATGCAAAGCTGTCAAGGGAGGCTTGAGGTTCTTTTAGTTGATAAAAACATTGTTTTGAAAGTACAATAAATAGAAAAGCTCATGAGACTTAGCAGTTTTAACTAAAACCGATTTTCTAAAGTTGATACGAGGATGCAATATTATTTATAGCCCATATTACATCCACCTTTTACAGTGCATGGCTACCTGCACAAAATATTAGTTTTCACCACTGGAGTACAGTTCCCTCCACGAAAAATCAAAGTCGGGGTTAATTTTGCTCGACAAGTTTTTATCCCACCCATAAAGGTTTTTAAAATAGAACTAACTCGAGGAAATTCCCATGTCCACCCTTGATTTGTTTGAATAGTTAATACTCTGTAGATACTGTACATCTTTACCCACAGGAGACAATCAACCCGATGGGCCTACGCGATTTCTTGGTCACGCAGATCGAGAGATTGTCATGAGGCCTTTATAATATCTCACCCCTAGTATCTCACCCATTAGGCTTTTCCCACATGTAGTAGGTCCCATTCGTTGTGCAGGATGTTCCACCATAGTTAGCTCAGTCGGACTCCACTTTTCACATACGCAGCCCTAGCAAACATCACCTTTACTTGGTGTTCCATTCAAGCCAGATTTTCGTTATCCTCTTGCACCGGTCTTCCATGAGATGACTTCGGGGATCTAGTAAATTATTCAGCCAAGCCTGCACTTTGCCAGCTTGTGGTAGTATTGTTTTTACATGGAGAGGTCATCATAGGATTAAGTCCTTAATTTGTCCAAGTGGTTCATACCCGAAACCACAATTTCTCGTGTGACATCGGCACCAGCCGCTCTTACCATCCGTTTAGACAAGTATAGAATGTTTTAGGGTTTTGAAAAGCATAAATCTAGCTGTCAAAAATTATCAGTCACTTATAACTTATGACTGTTCCAAAACAAGTTTTCATGTTTAAAGATTGATGATCAGGGAAAACTAGTACCTTGAACTTGACAAGACTAACATGGCATTTAATATGACTTATAGCTATTAAAGTTATCATTAACATATAGGGTGACAAGGATTATGTATTTCAAGTGCCAAGGAATGGAATATCAGTAATATTACTACATCATCAAGTAGGAATGTAGCTACCTTAAGCTTTGAGATACATTTGCATAATAAATTAAGCATGCAAGTTGATAATTTAAAGGAACATGTTTTTTTATAACATGCAACTTGACTTGCTTGGTTTACCACGGCCTTGATCTAGTTCAAAACCTTCTCAGTCAATGATCATGAATTCCTGATCTTTGCTTCTACCCAAGTCTTGATCCCGCTCGAATTTGTCGCTTCTTCGGGTCTTCAGATTCTGATACGCAGCAAACGAATGAAAGACCAAATAAATCCAAATAACTATAAAAGTTCCAATAGATTTAATTGAGTTTACTTATATTATGATTGAGAATAGAGAGAAGATTTAGTGGGACGAAGACAGAGCCAAACAATTTTTTTGGTAAGAGCGAAGTGACGGAGTACTTCGCTAGGGAGGATATAAAAGAAAGATTGATGTTGAAGGAATATTTGTAAGAATATACCGCTTAAGATTGGAGTATGGCTTGGACACAGCTAATTACAAGATAACAAGTTTTGATCTTTTTAATTAATAGCTTCTTTATTTAATTTATATTTATTAAGAAAGTTCCATAAGCCAAGCAAGACTTATGGATAGATGGGAGAGATTAACTGGGATACAGGGTATTATTTATCGAGGGATAAAACTTGGTGATTTAGGATATGGGTCTCACATGTGATGTTTATAATGTGAATTGGTTGATTTCATGAGGTTGTCAATAATGATCAATAGGTGCCAAACTTTGGGAGGATGAGATATGAACTAAAAGGGTTTTCTTGTAGCACTTTTGTGTTATTAGTTATTCTCAATCTTTATTGGTGAATTTAAATACTAAGTAATGATTGGATGATTACTAATTAGGCAAGATTGCATTTTTCCAAGATTCTTTTAAGTAGCAAAGTCATTTGCACAAGAAATGCTATTTTATGCATCTCTTTACAAGGTTTTGATTTAAGATGGATATTAGTGGCTCGTAATTCATTTTAGAGTCACCTCAGTAGAGTTTGTATTTGAGATAGAAATTAATGACTCCTTGATTCATTTTTAAGAATTTCCTTAAACATAAACAAGTAAGCCTTTAATTTAAATATCGGCATTTATAGGTAAATATTGGAGACTTTACCATAATTATTTTAAGCACTATTTAAAAGAGAGGTCTTTATTCAAATTAATGATACATCTATAGGTAATTACTATTTGAAGCGTTAAAATTAATGATACATCTATTCAAATTATTACATTAATTATCTTTATTACCATTTTCCTGTTGTCATGAACTTAAGCAAGATTAAATGGGCATAAATCTTTTTATTAAGCCTGATAATTAAATCTTTTTAGTTGTGATATTCTTTTTATTGAAGTTTTGATAATCACTGGTATTTTACAAGAATTACCCTTAAATAGGAAAAACAATTTATGGCATAATCTTGTTTTATTAATCTTACAAGAGGACTTATTTATTAATTCTTATTGGTATGAGAATAACCAAAATTTAGTTTTAATTTAATTGCACAAACTTTTAATTAAATCTCATAGTTAAATTCTTATTCCCATTATTATTGACTGTAACATCCCAAAATTTGTGATCTTTGAAATTTTAAATTCAAAATAAATATTTTAAAGTATTTGGATCTTATTTGAATTTTTCTGAGTTTTTCCAGAATTTAAAATCAATTTCTAAAATTAAAAAGAAATCTTAGTTTGAAAATATAATACCAAAATAAATTAGAAATATTTTATTTAAGCTCAAAATACCCCAGAAACTTATGTGAATTTTTCTAGAATTTTTGGAAGAAATTTCATATTTTTCTTAGCTATATTTAATTTTCTAGGATGTTCTAAAAATCAAAAACTAAAAAAAAACATTATTTTCCCTTCCCTCCCCTCCGACCGCCACGTGGACGGCTAGATTGCGTCCATGTCGCCGCCATCTCCACCACCCGCTCGGATCCCGCCTTCCCCTCCCCGATGCCTGCCACGTCGCCCCCGGCCCATCTCGGCCGCTCGCGCCTCTTCTCTCCCTCGGCCGCCCGATCGCCATCCAACCACCCGCGCCTCTCCTCTTCTTTTCTCTCTCTGCGCCCCGGGCCCACCTGTCGGGGCCGTCTTCCCCGCGCCTCCTCTTTCTTCCCGCTCCTTCCTTTTTCCCGCGTGTGCCGCCTAACCTCCCCTAACCGCCTCCGCACTCACCGCGCCCACTCCCTCTCTCCCGCCCCCACTTCCCCTAACCGCCTGTAACCGCCGCCCACTCCCCCACTCCGACGACGACTGCCGCGCCACTCCCTCGCCCCTCTGAACCCCTCTTGAGCACCCCATTCTCCCTTCACCTTTTCCCCACTTCTCTCTCTCCCTGCCACCCTACCGCCCCGCACCGTGCCACCTCCTCGAGCACCACCGCCAACTCGGCGAAGATCGCTGCTGCCTCGGTCATCCTCAAGCCCCGCTCTCCTCTTGGCCACCGCGCCTGCGCGCACTCGGGACCCTTAGCCGAGCCTCGCCGGATCGATCGCCGTCACCGGAGACCCGATCCCCACCGCCGCCTCTCCTCGTCGCCGCCTGCTTCCGACCATCGCCGAACCTCCGCGCCCACCCCGGACTCCCTCACTTCCTCCCTCCTGCGCCACTCGCCGCCGGCCACCGTGCCCACGTGGCGGTGGTGTGGCCGCGCCAGCCGCCACGCCGGCGCCAACTCGGCTGATGGCCGCCGGCGTCGGCCACCGCCACTTGTGCCACCTCCGCCGTCCTTTCCCTCCGTGGACCCGGTCCATAGACCCGGGGCCCACTGTCAGTCGGCCCACCCTAGGGTCGACGTCATGTCAAGGCCATAATCTCGATTTTTTCAATAGAAAAACACCGGCGGAAAAAGAAATTCGGTGCTGACGTCATAATTCCGAATTTCCTTTAGAAAAATAATTCCAAAAATCCAGTTTATTCATTTTTCTCTGAATTCAAACTTCCCGAGGTCTGCATTTTTCATCCTAACTCCGATTGAGTCCATTCAAATTTCTAAATTCATCAAAAATTCCAAACTATTCATTTCTGCCATCCTTTTAAATATTTGAAATTTATTTAGTATTTTAAAATTCAAATTTCAAATTTCAAACACCAGTTCACTTTCAAAATCTCAGTTTCATTTCAACTTTTCTATGCACTTCCAAAATTCAAATTCAAACTTTGTAAAATCCTCAGAAAGTTTATTTTATTTTTTTGATCTCAAATATTTTATTTCCCGCAAACCCCTTTTTCAATTAATCTTCTAGATACTCTTTCTCCCTCGTTTGAACTCCGAATCCGTTGAAACTTTCTCCTAAATTCTTATAAAATTATAAACTCCTTTCCAGTAGTTACATTATATTTTTGTAATATTATTCATATTTATTTGTTTGTTTGTTTTATCGTTTGGCGCGTAGAATCCAACGTTGTTGAAGAATTCGAAGACCCGCAGCAAGAAAGTCAAGATATCGCACACGAAGGCAAGTCTCCTTTGAACATTTTGAACCTATGTTTGTGAAATGTTGCGATTATTTTAAATTTATTGCATGTGCTATGTTACATAAAATGATAACTTATGTTGTAAGGATAATAGTTAAATCGATAATTGTTATACCCTCATTTGACATTGATAACCTTGTACCTTTGTCACCATAGAACTCTTTTGTCTCAATATTGAGATTATTATGAGTTTGATAATTTTTAGAACGGTAGTAAATGCTTAGACAAGCTAGTCGGTCAGAATAACCTTCGGGTGGAAAATAGATATGAATGATTTCATCTAGTAGCAATCAATATTGTTGTTGTTATTGTTAAGATGGTGAAAGATGTTTTAGACTTGGGTGGATGACAAGATTGGAATGGTGTTGTCTAGCACGAGAACTTGAAAAGTGTATGTTCCACCCAAGTCAATTAAGGACCAACGCTTGTGTTTGTCCAAACTGAGCACTACCGTACAACCATATGTCTATATGGGTATGACCTAGCTGATTAATTTACAATAGACTAACTTAGGTACCACCAGTGGAAAGTGGGTGCCAGGGTGTACTGATTATTCATAGCGAGGAACAGGGTGCCAGGGTGGTCCGAGCGACACCGTCGTCCTTCGGCCCAGTGGCAGGTCAATAGGAGATGGTTGGATGCGACGGTGTTCATGTGGTGATGCGGGAGTAGAGCTACGACAGAGCAAGCGGCTGACCCAGTGGCATGGGCGCGGGAGCACACCGGTGACCGGCGGTCACAAGGGGAGCGCGGCGGGGTGACGGGCTGTCGAGGCAGGGGTTGGCGACGGGAGGTAGAGCAATCAGGCAGAGTGGAGCCAGCCCAAGGCTGGCCTGGCCAGGCCGAAAGGCCAAAAATTTTGGGGTTGGTCCATTATGCATTTTCTCATTTTTACTAGGCCCCTATTAAGTCAACTTGATTACTCTAATTTCTGATATTCATCATTACAAAGCCTAACTAACTCCAGGCCTAGGGTTGGTTAATTGTTTATATCTTTTCATCATATTGCCATATGTAGATAAAAGGGACGATGATAATCTATCGGTTTACTCTATGGACTTAATCCTTGTTTTTCATTGTTCAGCTCACGATCGCACTTCTGCTATTGATTCTACGTGAGTTCTCCTACCCTAATTGCTGGATCATCTTTCCAGATTCGCCTTTTAATTAAAAATGATCACTTCTATTAATTATACCTTTCTTTTGGTATTAGATTTTCATTATTTCTTATTTATTAGAACCTTAATCATTCAATAATAATTCCATCATAATCCAATTGCAGAGAGAAAATATATTCCAAATTAAATTTATAATTACATAACTTCAGAACCCAAATTTTTAGGATTTTACGTATTCCTTACCCCAGCGCCTCTAATTATTAATTAGCCATGGCCCTTACATGATCAAAGTAACCTATCTTTGGCGCTTAAGCACAGGCGTTACAGCTGTGAGCCCCTATCCGCACGTCACGTCACGTAGCCACTCCAGGAAAAAAGAAAAACCCCCGCGCTTCCTTCCTGCCTGTCATTCACACGAGGAAAAGTCTCTTTCTTGTCATCGAATTTTTTACATGATTTAATTTTCGTCCTCTGTCCATACAACCGGATAGAATATATATCCTTCAAATCTCCATCCCAAAATGGTTTTGATCGCACGTGGTACGCCACCTCACATCTGAGACGGCAAAAATTACATGTGACCAACATCTGCATGGTAATCCACGAATGACTGAGCTCACATGTTATTAAAATATTATTTATTTTTGGGTTTCAATATTATTTCTTTCGGTTTTAAAATATTATTTATTTTTGTTTTTGCCAGCTGCTACCTGCATCAAAATCCGTCAAAACTGCTCATTTGCTAACGCAAGGAACGGTTCTAAATAGTTCTAAGATTTAAAAACGTGTTTTATCTGATTTTACAGATGAGCTAAATAGTTTTAAGATTTAAAAATATGTTTTATCTGGTTTTACATATGAGAGGTAAAAATTAAATCACAAAAAACGATACAGGAAGAATGAAACGTCTCCATTTCCTCTACTCCCTCTCTTGGAGCATGTACAATGCAAGATGCTTATATATGAATGCTTAAAGAAAGAGAATATAGCTACATCATCAAGCATCCATGCAAAAGTTATTTCCTCCAATATAAACATCTCTTCTATGGGTGCTTAGATGCTATATTATCTATTAATAGATATTGTTATACACATAAGTACCTACTAAGCACCGATGCTTATTTAAGCATCGATACTTCAAAATAAGCACCTTATCTATCCTATGTGGTAAAAAAAATCAGTTTTTTATTGTTAAGCATCTCTTTAAGAGCCTGTATTGTACATACTCTTAAAAACATGTTTTACCCGATCTTATATTAAAGAGCCGAAAATTAAACCAAAACGAAGAATCGCAAGAATGAACTTCTTCCTTCACAGGACTGAAACGTCTCCGTTTCCTCTCCTCCATGTCGCGCGCTATGGACTATGACTCGGGTTAATTTATTGTCAGTAGATTTTTTTTTCTTAATTAAGCTAAAACGAGCCAAACGAATTGCACGATTCGCCTTACCGACACGCTCGTGAGTCTTCGTTGTGTCCTTTTTTGCGAGGACTTTTGTCTGATTAAATAAACTGCATGATAATAATCTGCATAATCTCCAAAATTCAGCCCCAAATGGGGCCTTAATGATAGTAACCACGTAAGGAAATACAATGGAATATTAGTAACTCAAACAGAAGCAAGGGATAGTCAATTACTCGTACTACCAAGCTGAACAGGTACTATCAAGTGGCAGATTTAAATAAATTCGAATTATAATGTTACAAATAACAAATCACCAGATTATACATCCACTAAAAAGACAAAATGTTTAAGAAGATCCCCAAAAATAAAAAGTACATAAAAAACACATGTTTGAGGGAATTTACACCGACCGACGCATGGTTTCTACTCCAATATATAACGCGAAAATCAATTTTGTTCCTGAAAAATTTTGCACTCCAGCTCCTACGAGTTGATATATTTTATACCTACCTAGAAGGTCCACTTCCAGATCTTCACACGCACTCTGACCTTGCACGAGTGCGCCGCCGTGCTCACCGTCGCGGTCGTGTCGGCGGCGTCAAGCGCCGGAGCCGGAGCTAGGGCGGTGCCGTTCTTCCCCTTCACCTTCTTCAGCGGCGGCGGAGGCGGAGGGGGCGGCGTCAACTTGATGCCCTCGCAGTGCACCTGGATGCCAATCTTCTTGGTCTTGAGGCTGCCGACCCTGACGCCTGCCCTCGTCTCGGCGTCGACGACGACCGAGAACCCGCCGGACTTCTTGATGTCGGAGCCGGCGGCGGTGGGGTCGACGGTGACGCCGATGGCGGCGATGGTGGAGTTAAAGACGGTGGTATTGCCGGCCTCGTGCGCGAAGCCGGGCAAGGTGGCTTCCCCGAGCGGGACGGCGTTGGCGGCGGTGGCGGCGGAGAGGGAGAAGTCGTCGTAGATGAAGATGAGCTTCTTGTTGGGGTTCTTGGCGGTGACAGTGAGCTGGATGGAGTCGGTGAGGACGGGCGCGGTGGCGGAGGAGGAGAGGTTGAGCGCGGTGAGGCGTATGGAGGAGACGGTGAAGCTGGGCCGGTGCGGGCGGTAGAGCAGGTAGACCGCGCCGCCGGCGACGGCTGCGAGGAGCGCGAGGAGGATGATCACCAGCAGAGCCCAGCAGAAGCAGCAGCAGAAGCTGCACCGGCACGAACTTCCGCGCCGGCGCTTCGCCGGCGCCGGCGGCCGGTAGATGGGGCGCTGGTACATCTGCGATTTGGGCGCCGGGAACGACGCCGTCGCGCCGTCGCCGTTAGCCATTGCTGGCGGCGGGTTAGGCTTCGCGGAGGGGTAGACGCGGTCGGCCATTCCGTGGCCGACGAGGATGCGGAGGTGGAGTCGACCTGACGCGGTGGTGCTGGGTTAGTGGTGGACTGGTGGTGGTGTGGGTGTGGAGTTTCTTGGAGTCAGAGATATATTCAGGGAAGGGGAGAGGGAGTGGTGACCGGTGTGGTGAGATGAAAAGAGACGAGCCACCTTACGCGCGATAGCTTACCTACGCGGATTATGCACTTCTGTTGCGTTCTTTGGGCAATGGTTTACACCTTTTAGTTTAAATTTTTAAATTTTTGTTCTTCATAAGAGTAAATACATAAAGATACTTACGTGTAATTTTAACCGATATAGTTGAGATTGGAATAGTATTTACTACAATCGACTCGTAGTCCTCATCTTAAAAAGACTAGAGATGGGAAACGGTAAAGGATAATCCGTTTTATTCTATATTCGTATCCGAGAAAACGCGAATGTGGTAAGCAAAATTCGTATTCGAGAATGTTGGTATCCGTATTTGAGAATGTTCGTATTCGTATTCGAGACTATTCGATCCGATTTCATTCCTGGCGATCTCCCTAAGAATGATTGTACGAAGTAATTTTCTGATTAACCAAGATTCATAAGTAAGAAGTAAAAATTACTTTGTATAATTTCAAACTCTATACGCTACAATGCTAGCTCGTGTAGATGTATAATCATGTTATATAAATTTGTTTTACCGAGATTTGTTACAAAAGTTTTATGATATTCACATTTGATCAAATTAAGTATATATTCAATTCGTATTCGTATTCTACAACATTCGATTTGTATTCGCATTCAAGAATGTTCAAATTTGTATTCGTATTTGTTTTAAAAATATAAATTTGTATTCGTATTCGTTTTAAAAGTATAGATTTGTATTCGTATTTGAGGCTATTCGATTCGTATTCGATCCATCTCTATCCCTAAAAAAGACACTCCATTTAAAATCTAATTATCAAGGTTCAAGAAAGTACTCAGCATTAAGCTGGCGGTGGCCTGGCACCTAGCGCCTAGGCGGACTAGGCATCGCCCAATCAGTTGGCTTGCTTACGATGCAGATAAGCCCACAACAAGAATAATATGATGATTTGAGTAAACATCAGGCATCAAATTGAGCAAAATAGAAGGATAATTACCTGAAGAAGCAAGACATGGGTAATTTGATGTAGTCATGTATATTATCTTCCCTCTAAGAACTTGATGTAAATATATATGTAATCAAATAATCATGTAAACCTACATATTTAATCAATGATGAGTTATTTTGCTATTGTGTGAAAAAGAATGTATGAATGAATGAAAGTATGAAGTATTATATGTATGTATGTACGTACGTACCAACAGAATCAAAAGATGCAAAGTTCCAGAATAGTTAAGCAATATTCACCTGTAAATCAAAAGTATTGCACATAATTTCATATGCATACAGAGAAGCAATCCGGATTCAAAAATCAAACAGAGATGAATGTACATGTGGCCCAATACAACTCCAGAAGCTATCATATACTAATATGTAACAACTACATGAAAGAAAGAACATTTCGTCAGAAATAGCACACAGAAACTACATATCTGATGAAGGATATAGAACTGTAGACAAGACTAAAGCAGCATACATGATTAAGAAGTGGAGAGATGTCAACAGCATCAGCAGGTCGCTCGGTGACATTTGTCTTGATCAGAGTTAGTGTTCTTGTATCCCATTCCCACAACTAGCCAAATAAGATTGGCATTATGTGAGAGAAGTCAAGATTATGGATTTACGGTACACATTATTATAATGGTCACCTGAAATAAACTACAACTTTAGCAGTTTTATCCAACGAACCAGTGAGAATGGGACCAATCTGCAGATTTTGCTAGTGAAGTAATTGTTTTCAGATGACCAACTTCCTTATCTGACTCCATCAGAAGTTTTCCAGTGTGCAGATCAACATAAAAAGCGGAGAATGTAAAAGCACGCCAATATGAAGCTAAAGTTAAGCAATTGAATTGAATGAAGCTAGTCGCATAGTCTGCACTTATCAATTGAATGTAAAAGCACCCCAATATTTCATAGCTAGTCAATATCACAGAAGCAGATTCCTGAGTAAATTGGAGAGGGCAAAGATTTATAGTTCAATTATCTCACTGATAGGGGTGCAAACGGATCGGATTCGGACGAATATTATTGTTATCATATCCTAACCCATATTTTTTCTCCGGATTCGGTACCAATCGGATTCGGTGCCGAATCGGTCGGGATTAACCCGAGCCGTTTGCACCCCTACTTGTTTGTAAGGAATGCATGCAGTACAACAAATGGAGTAGGAGGACGTACTGTCAAGAACTTGATGTTACTACTTACTAGCTGATGTGAAAGATTTTATTTTAACATTGCAAAAGAAAATGAAACGTCAAATAGTAGCACTAACCTGAAATCAAACTTGAAGACGTATCGGATTCGGACGGATATTGCTGTTACCATATCCTAACCCATATTTTTTCTCCGGATTCGGTACCAATCGAATTCGGTATCAATCGGATTCGGTGCCGGATAGGTCGGGATTAACCCGACCTGTTTGCACCCCTACTCACTGATAACACATTCTAGTCATGCTGCATGCCGGTTTAAAACTGCAAAAGGGCAAGTGGAGAATGCTCTAGCCTCTGGTGGGAGAAGAGAGGAGAAGAGGGGAGAGGGGAAGGTGGCGGCGCGGAAGAAGAGAGGGGAGAGCGGAGGGCAGCGGTGCGGAAGAAGAGAGGGGAGAGTGGAGGGCGGTGGCGCGGGAGAAGACTAGAGAGGGGAGAGGGAAGGGCGGCGGCGTAGGAGAACCAGAGAACAGAGAGGAGAGGGGAGGGCGGCGTGGGCATACCTTGTTTCGGTAGCGTAGATGGCGGACCGAACGCGATTCGGAGGCGATGAGGTTGACTGGGCAGCGGAGATGGCTAGAACCCGATGGCGAGCTCAATTCGACGGCGGGGGAGGTGCGACGCGGGAGCCCGAAACCTAGCACGCCCAATGGACACTCCCGGGCGGACATGCTTCTTTATCTCCCCGCCTCACGCCACCTCGCCTAGAGCCACCGAGGACCGGCTTTGACCGCCTAGCCGATCCTAGGTGGCCCTCCCACCTAGCGCACCGCCTTGGAGGAAGTCATGGCGGCTGTTGTCCGCCAAACGCCTAGGCGGCGACGCCGAACGCCTAGGCTGCGCCTAGTCACCGCCTCGGCCTGACTTCTTGAAGCCTACTAGTTACTGTAGAAAGCAAAGCCACAAGCTCAAAAGAACCACCATTTGGCTTTATCCGCTGTTTATGATTTTTGTCAACTCTACTCAAGGCAGTAGAGCACGATAGAGATATTGACGTAGACGGCGTATACAATTTTTGGGTTCCGAAAACCATTTGGAGTATCCGTTTTAAGAAACTGTCCTATTTATTTTGACTTTCAGAAAAGTTAAAAGCTCAAAAGAAGAGAGCCCAAGGTACCAAACCTGGCCAAATAGGTCGCTCGGCATGGCATGGCACGGGTCCGGATAGGATATGGGCCAATTAGGCTCAACACAGCTGGTCCGAATAAGTTATCATGATGTGTTGTGTCAGCCCACATGTGTACCATTTGACCCAAGCACAGCACAGGGAGAGATCGGGTTGTGCTGGGCCGGTCCAGGCAGGCTTAGCCTAATAGGCCATAAGTAATTTTATGGTCAGTCACAAGTAATTTTACTGACAATTGCAAATAATTTTACTGACAGTTACAAGTAATTTTACTACCAATCACAAGTATATTTGCCGCCAGTCGCATGTAATTTTATTGCTAGTCACAGGTAATTTTACTGTTAAATCACTCATTCACGCTCAAAAGAGTGCAGTAACCCAGATACAAGTAATCTTACTATCATCTGCAAGTAAATTTACTGCATTACCACATGAGAGTTATTGTATTCTTCTTAGAAGATTTGGCCTCCTAATAGGGTTGGGGGTAAATGACATGATGTGTCGTGCTAGATCGGCCTGCTATGTCAAAGTGCCCGCCTAAGCACGACACGCCTGGTCGAGCCAAGCTGACATTACTCGTTTGCTGTTTATACTGTGATGTGCCTAGATTAGACCAACAGTAGCACGCCTCAGGATGGTATGGTTGTCCTAACCCATTTGGCCAGGTCTGTTT
Organism: Bonia amplexicaulis; assembly: GCA_036346245.1. Taxonomy (NCBI): domain Eukaryota; kingdom Viridiplantae; phylum Streptophyta; class Magnoliopsida; order Poales; family Poaceae; genus Bonia; species Bonia amplexicaulis. Next base: position 19,595,491 of record CM070747.1, on the reverse strand, counting down.
GATGGATAGTTCTTTAATTATGTGAATTTTTACCGGACAACCATGTTAATTGTAAGGATGTGGTTCACTTAAACTATACAAGGGTTTGGAACATAATAATATTAAGGGTTTGCTGCGTCGTCCCCTTCCCCCGGCGAGGGAGGCCTGGGTCACCGCCTCGATGGCGTGAGCAGGGAGGGCCTGCACCCCAATCTTCTATTAATCCTTTATTATATAGTTAATTACATATGTTTAATTAGTGGTTTGGTTCCTCTAAAAAATGCAAAGTACATTTCACCTAATGATCCTGCTGATTTCTCAAGTCAAAAATATTATCCTCCCAAAGTGAAGTGGAAAAATATTATCCTGCTGATTTCTCAAGTCAAGAAAGAGTTCAATTGGAGTGTCAATTGTCACATTTTCAACTTGATGTATGCAACCATTCAGACCTAAGTGCATTATCATCACTTGCTGATCTAACAAGTGGACTAGTTAAGACTGGTAAAGATTCATCTTATCCTATGGTGGACAGGTTGTTAAGATTAGTCTTAACTCTTTCGGTTTCAACTGCTGAACTGCAACCACCGAGAGATGTTTTTCAGCTATAAAACTTGCGAAGGCGCGAATTCGAAGTACAATGAGAGATGGATTTCTACGAGATTGTTTGGTAATTTATATTGAAAAGGAATTGGCCGCAAAGATTAGTAATGATGATATTATTAAGGCCTATGATCTTGCTGGTAGTCGTAGAGCTATGTTTAAGTTAATAGAGATGTAATTTTCTTTGCATTGTAATTTGTGAAACATATTACTCTGATATATGACTATTGGATTGGTAAATCCGTTATGGTTCATTGGTTCTACTCTACTTGTTGTCCATGTTGTCCCCCCTATATCCAATTCCTGGCTCCGCCCTGCCTCCACAATGAAGACGGAAGTAGAGTAGTATCAGCGGGAACGTGCTACATGAAGATGACATGTGTGAAGAACAGCGAAAAAGGTATCGTGTGGATTGTAGCAAAATATGAAATTCTCAAACCTGAGCAGTACGCTGCAAGGACTGAGAACAACTGAGGCTAGGGTGGTACGCTAATGAACTAGGATGTGCGGACGATGTTGTGACTCGTCGCCCCCTAGGATAAACATGTCACTAGGACAATTGTAGCTGATGGCTCCTAGTGGGTGTTTGGCGCCCTTGTACATGTTGCAGATGAACCCCAACAGTCATTCAATCATGCACGAGTGTCTGCGGTGAAGTGCGACGGAACCCTCGGACATGCAACGATGGACGAAACAACTTAGTTGTGTATGCATGAATAGTATGATACAGATATGAACTTTAAATCTTTCATCACATTGTCATGTCATACCACACTGTGTTGGTTTAGGCTAAGTCTAGCATGTTGGCGTGTGTGGCCTGCGTGGGGGTTGTGTAGGGAGACTGTTTAGTCTGCAAGGGTTCGCACCACGTACTACTTTAAGTACACAGTGTACGTATCTAGGTTGTACGGCCGTTGCTCCTGCTCAACCTCTGTCCTCGCCGACTGCTCCCAGGCTATGGTCCATTGTGCATGTGTCGCACTCCAGTCGTCGCTCTTCCATCCCTTCATTTGCGTATGGAAAAAAGTAGGGGTGTGAAACTCTTATTTCAGTGGGGAAATAAAGAAGACATGAATGGTACACAACAGACTGTACGAAATGAGGTAACAAATAAATTTACTTATAGGTGAATGTGACCGAGTAATGGTTGACCCAGTGCTGGTGGCACATACTGGTGAAGCCCGAATTGTCTCATGACTCATTGGGGGGATGTAGGGCTCCACCATATGGGAGAAGACAAGGTGGCAGGTCGTCAGCCAGTATTCCCTCTTTGGCTCACATTGCTATGACAGTACAAAATACATTATCTCGGAGATGAACTCTGTGGTCCACAATGTCCACACAACTCTGCCCTCATTCAAGGTCTTGCATACATTGTGGAAATACAGGTACACTTGCCGTGGCCTCTCCCTGGACCATCCTAGATCGCTGGCAGTCCAACAAGTACCCATGGTGAGTTCGTCCACTAGGTCATCGCCATGGACGTCACCATAAAACCGCACCTCCAACTGATACAGGTGCACCTGCACTCGAAAGTTCGACCGATCAATAGAGAAGTGTTCCTACGACCATAGCTGCAACAAGATATAGCAGACGACGAGGTTTGGTTCGCTAGTAGCATGTTGCGAGCCATCGCACAAGCCACTGTAGGTTGCATACAAAACAAACTAGCTCCAGCTGTGTAGCAGGACCTCACCAGGCTCGGTGTTGACCAAGGACTCAACGATGTGGATGTAGCTAGGGTACACCAAATTTCCTTAAGTCATAGAAAATAGGACCCACCAGAACATAAAGAGCAAGTAATCCACTAGGTGGGACTTCACAACCTGTATAGACACGTCTACTTGGCATTGCTTGTACCGCTGCAACCATAAATGTGGCACTCAATGGATCTTGTCTGGAATGGGATGACCAAATCGGTGCAGTAGACGTGCCTTCTAGTCGGTTGATATGGGGGTGGAACCATTGGACAACCTTATAGTGGCAGGCTGGTAAGGTACGCAACATCCTGCAGGGTGATGATCATGTCCCCCACAGAAAGTGAAACGTGTAGGCCTTCGGCCTCCAATGGTCAACGAGTGCTGATAAAAGCGACGAGTCCAATGTGAACGATCGCCCAATATGCATCATCCTCACTATGGGCAGCAACCCAGCCCGCCACAGAACTAGAATGTAGCGATCATCAAGGGCCAGTCCTCCCAAGCTCCCTAGAGAACAAAGGGGGTTGGTTTGTCACCGCTCGACCATGCTTGACAACGATGCTACACATCCCAAGATGGGTCCAGCAACGTACCATGCTCGTGACCACCACTAGCAGCCATTCACTACAATATAGAAAATAATGTGTCGATGTCCAACAATGCTAAATACAATCAACCATATCCGAGAATAATCACGCAAACGTACTTAGCGGAGCTAACAATAATGCCTACTACCATGTGCTTATATGTATGCCTATAGCTACGCACATATATGAGTACATATATACACAGATACTACAACTTACAGTACGCACTTCTGCAATCCTGGCATTATTTCCTACAATTTTTGTAGTCGCACACGAGCAATTAGTATATACACGCAGACTCATACACATATTTCATAAATTGCTCACACAACGGGAACACTAAAAATAATGGCGTGTATTTGTTCAGCTATTTACAAAAAAGGGGGTTAATATGCCTAAATGCATGTATACAGGTACACACGTATATGCATACATATGTACATATGACACTACAATTAACAGTGTATACCAAATCATCATTTTCTACAACTTTCTGAAATTGCACGAGAGCAATACACATATATGTGCCGACTTACATAAACATGTTTCAGCTATATTTTTAGCTCATATTTTTTCAGCTATTTACAATAAATAATCATTCTCTGCACTAATACATTCTGCACATGGCAAATTACATAAACACATCCGTCAACTAAACATGGGTACCTAGCGCATTTCACATTACAAAACTACCATTACGCTAATAAAATGCTAATGACGTATTAAGGGTATTGCTTACATGCGAACGAAGTATACCTTTTCCTGAAGGTCATCACCCGCTCTACAATGCTTTCAACTACAAAAGTTCGTAAATCACAGCTAAACCACCTCAAAAATATATTATAAACTCGCCTTCAATCTTCTTTCCTTCCCCTCCCTCGCTACTCTCTCGCTAAATAGAAAAGAAATCAAACGTGATTCGGATGAGAGAGCAGTCTGAGGCCTCCCATTTTATACGCGTATGAAGGTGTTTGTGATGACGTTCCCATGCAAATGCACGCGGTTGCAAACAACAGTGGAATCCCCAAACAAATAAAACGGGAATCATGCGTCATGTCGTGTCTCGTTGCCGCAGTCGGCCACAGGAGAAGGAATCCTCTTCGCGCTAGATGCCAAGCCAGCCCCCCTCCTGCGTGCACCTACCCGCTACCACCTACCAAGCTCAGGCTGCTTGGCAGCACTCTACCGTGGAAGGGTGGCTTGACACGTAGCTACCGAGCAGCGGGAGCTCAGCATCGCCTAGGCATGTCTGCCGCTGCTCTGCGCCAAGCCCTGTTGCGCCTGCCTGTCCCTATCGAGCTCCCTAGGTGCTATAGGTGATAGGTATTATCTACCGTGTTTTTTGAGCTCGAGGATAGGTCTATTCTTGTTACAAAGGACCGAATAGTTCCAAAATCCTTGCAGATTAATCAGTGGGGGAGGAGACTTGCAGAGTGCAAGTTGGAGTAATTAGTAGGAGCACAAGAAGACCACGCATGTTCAGGGAATATTTAAGCATTTGCCACTCTTAAGATATGCACTTCATGATTTGTCACTCCATGTCTCACTGACATGTGGACCCAGGACCCACATGTCAGTGACACATTGAGTGGCAAATCCTTGAGTGCTACTCTTAAGAGTGGCAAATACTCAAATCTCTCCATGTTCAGTCGGTCGGTCAGACGGCAGGAGCAAATTATTGAACGGCATGAGGGCGTCCTGCTGGCAGCATCGTGTGCCTCATGCCATCGCCTCCCCTGCCTGGAAACAGGTCGAATCCAACCAAGTCACCGGGGCCCATGGATCATAACAGCCACTCCTTAGTGGGCACCCACCTCTCATAGTCGTGTCTCTTTTTTCCTTTTCTTTAGGGCGCTCTTGGAGACTTGTTTTTTCAATTTTAAAAAGCTGATTTTCGATTTTTCTATAATAACTAGCTTTTTAAACGAAGTATCTTTTCAAGATAGAGTTTACTAGTTAATTATAGTATATATTATACCGACTTCATTTATATCGGCAAAAACCGCACGTGAGTTTTTGTTACTCTATAATCTCTCATATGAATAGACCAAAAGCTACAAGCCGCAGCTAAAAACCATAAGCTCCAGCCAAAATGAACACTTATATATCACTTAAAAATACAGTGTTATCAATTTGACCACCGATGTGTCTTACCAGTTCGACCACAAATACATTCACGTTGTTGATAAGATCCTTCTATTTAGTAACATTTTAGGATGACATAATTTTACCGTCAATGTCGTACGTACCGAAGATGAATCAGGTGCACGATTATACTTCGAATTTTCCTCACATTTTGCAAGGAAATGCAATGTGCCTTTGAAATGAGTGGAACATGCATGCTGAAGTAACACGTGCTCCGTTTTCGACACGACCTCGCCGGATTGGAGGCGCTGTCGCGCGCAACATGGCTGATGCTCGTGGCCACGTAGTTTTCCGTCGGTGTCGCTCAAATTCATGCATGTGCAGTGCATGCCAAGCTTTGTAGTAGGTAAAAATTAAATAAGTAAATCAACGCTTTGGATTGGCCACCGACAAAAAAAAGAAATTAATGTTAATACTACGTTTCTGGATTAGGAGTGTCTATACAACATTCGACTATTTTTTAAGACAAAAATATTCAAATTTTAGAACGTTGTATGGTAATCCAATGCTCCAGATATTTTTTAGAGGGGGTGCTTATATGAGATATTTTTTTAGAGGGGGTGCTTATATGAGTGGATCTGTTGGATAGAGATCCAACGCTCTCAGATTATCTGACTATTTTTTCGTTGAAAAATATTCGAATATTCTATAGCACTTCTCTTCTGAATTTTGTCAGCTTCGAATAAAGAATTTTTGCGTGTGAAGTACATACAAGCATGCATGATGCTGCTATATTTTTCTAGAAAATGCATACATCTGCGCATTGTGTACGGTAGCGACTACCTAACTGAATTTGACTGTAGCATGTTTAGATCAGTTAGAGGTGAACGCCAACCATAGCTTGTTCACTACCCTGCACCGCAGAGCAATGGGCTTGTACTAGGAAGGCTTCGTAATTTGGGGGTGGTTATGGTTTAATTCTGGCGGAACCTCCAGTTTCTCATTTGGATAAATTATCATGCAAGTACACGGAAATTAAAATCTCATGTGGCTCGGGGTGATGCAAACACTTTGGCCCACCCCGCCAATGAAAGTGCTTGGATTTCGAGAGAAAAAAAATAAAGAGGATTAAAGAATGTGGAGCACACTTTAATTAGTTCATACTCAATATGTCCACAAATGTAAGTCATTTTTTGACATTTTCCGCTATCCACCGCAAAACTGACTATGATTTTTCTATCGTAGTATACTAGTAAAAATAATAATCTAACGCAAAACTCTGACTATGATTTTACAATTATAGTATACTAGTAAAAATAATAAAAATCATATATTATTAAAGTATTTTTTAAAGATAAATCCAATAACATTATTTTTATGAAGTCAATTTACATATGTTAATATATATTAATGGCCAAAGTGTTTCAAAATCTTGACTGCATGAATCTCATAAGGACCTATATTTATGGACAGAGTAAATACTACTGCGCGAGTGCATATTTCTCGACACATCAACTGCTTTAAAATGTTGTTTGTTAATTGCATCAACTTAGAGGATAATTGGATGCTCTACCTACCCTCCAAATAAGTGTTATTTTACTATGCATGCTAGTGTTAAATTTCTGGATTTTAATTAATCACTATATTATACATAAAAAGCTTTTAGACTATCCTCATGAAAATAATATAGGTGGATTTGTCGCCAAGCGTGATTTCATGATATTATATTATTTTGTAATCTTTGTCAATGTGTTGATTTCAATGAAAATTAGTAATCAACATTTTACAATTAACATGGCGTCCAATAAGTTTAAAACAACAATTATTTATCGATAGAGTGATCCATCGACGAGAGTTAACTATCTTCCCATTCTAGGTTATTATTGAACTACGTTGGTATGGTACTGTTGCTCTTCAACTACAAAGTTTTGGCATATTTGGTGACGAATCACATGTGATTCTCATGGAAACTAGTGTAAGCTTAAGATGCTGAGTAGAACCTGACCTCGACCTACCAATGCTAACAACCAGCTGGTCATGCAAATCAGTTGACCATGAAACCTAATACAGTAAACAAGTGGTTGGGTAACTATAGCTTCAAAAAAAAAAGTGCTTGGGTACACTACATTTATACACTACCCGGGCGAAAATCAAACCCAATTGTTGTATTTTTACTTTTTTTCTAATTAAACTGAAATTCTGAAAATTTGTCGGTTGATCAGCGGGCCATTCTGCCTTCCGCTGGTGAAAAAAATGCAGGTAATCCATGCTTTATGACAAACAGTGGGATATGTACATAAATATTAGAGGTGGGTATTGGGTCGTATGTGTCGGCATGGCCCGGGCCTATCGTGCTTCGAGCCGCATCTTGTCATGCCAGCTCGGCCCGATCACCCCACCATGCTGTGTCGTGCCATGCCAGCCCGTCTCGCTTCAGGCCAGGCCCAGGCACGGCCCAAAACCCGCCGTGCTAGCCTAAGCCCAGTCCAAAATAACTATACACGACGAAAGCAACGATAATGATGGTGATGGCCACCGTCATCTTTATTTCTCTCATACCCACCCCGTTAAAAACTAATTAAAATTGAATTAGTTGCGTAAAAACATAAACACGCAATAACGTAAATATTTTGAAAAAAAGTAAAATTTCCTTCATTTTAAAGATACAATGTTACTATCTCGTTAAAAACCTTACGCCCTAGAGAGGATTTCCTGAGTAAGAAAAAGAGTACAGTAACAATATACATACATATTAACTATAACAACATACGTACATAGTATCGACTCATCAATGTCCAGGTCGTTCATGCGTTCGGGGTCAACGTATGCCTGCACGATTTCAGGATCCTCCAGTTGATGCTGTTGCCATTCCTTAGCTAATTCCTAGTATTTGGCGCATGTGATTGCCTCCACCAAATGATCTTGAGGGATCTGGTGCCTACTGAGGTTTATCATGTTCAAGGATTAAAGTGATATGAGGTCGCATTATTCTGAATTAAAAACAAGTTAAAATTGAACTACATTATGTCATCATATATTCATTCCCTATCTCGCTCTACCAGTTCGATCGATATCAGATAAAACACCTACAAGTCACTCTTTTTCTATCCTCTCAAACCATCATATAAAAATCTCTTTTCTAACTATCAGTGCCTACATGCCACGCTGTCCTTTTCCTCTCCAAACCGAACACCTGTCCCACCAACCCAGCACATTTAATTTTCTTTCTCCCCACCCGAACACCACCCCCCAAGTCCCAACTGCCTTATCTTCCCAACTCCCAAGCCAGGATGCAAGAAGCCAAGAATACACTCCTCACATGAAAAAACTCACACCTTCTCTCCTTCCAATCACCACCAAAAAATTGCAAATCGCTGGATGCACATCATACCATCGCGCGAGCATTCAATTCCTACAACTAGTTCACGCATGCATGAAGATTTGAGTGAGTGGCGGAGGGGGCATCCAAGTGGTAGGATAGCCGCTGGCAGCACCGCAGTAGCAAGAGGAGGTGCAAGGCGTGGCCGGAGCATGGCGAGACCGGCCGACAGGAGCAGCAGCTGAAGGCCGAGCCATGCAGCATAGTGGCAACAACGAACTTGGCAAGAGCCGGTCGGCGAGCCCATGCCAAGTGGCGTGGTGGCCAGCGCCCGGACTCGGCGCAGTTGGCCAGGAGGAGAGTGGCTATAGATGGTGGAAGAAAGAAATGGAGGAGAGAGGAGAGCAGTCTAGAGGGAAGAAAAAGAAATGGAGGCTCACGAGGAGGTCGCCGACTCGCTGCCATGCTGTGTGCGGTTGCTGAGTACGCTACCATGCCAGCCATGCCCGTCTTGCCCTCCATGTCGGGCCGGCCCGAGCACGGTAGCGTCGTGCCGCTCGATGGGCCGGCTTTTCAGGCCTAGTCTGGCCCGCTATTCGTGCCATGCTGATCCGGCCTGCCATGTGACGTGCCTGTGCCGTGCTTGGACCGTGCCGAGCCTTAGGCTAGCACGAAATGGCCCGGTTCAACTCCTACCTCTAATAAATACTAAACATAATATTATTCCAAGAAAGAAAAGGGGGAATTTTGTACATGCCAATGCAGAATCTCCGAATTATCATTTGTCAGGTTGACAATGTGGGTGCAGATCCGCACTATATATATATATATATATATATATATATATATATATATATATATATATATATATAGAGAGAGAGAGAGAGAGAGTACGTGGTAAATACAAAAAGATAAAACTTTGTAGCGGCGTATACAGCCCCAAAAGAAAAGGTGCACGAATACTAACGCTTCAGTCATGGGAAATCACTCCAATGCTATCATTGTCTTCCTATGTGGAACGAGAGTGATCCACGAACACCAAAATTTGCTGGCTTGTGATGCTCTCATGCACTGATGTATTGTGTTTGCAGCACTGCAAGTGGCGTTCACGTTAGAGTTGTTAGTATCGTGGTACGAGTCATAGGATCGTACCATTCTACGATCTTATTGTGGCTGGGTGATACATGTTGTAATATAGATCGCTTTCGAGTAGTACGCACCTGGATTGCGATCTAGATTGTAGAATCGCGACACAGAATGGATCCTACGCGATCTCACACTCGGGAGAAAAGGTAGCCGTTCAATTCGATCTGACAGCAGCAAATGGATGCGCGGTGCGCCCGGCTGAACCAAAACCCTCACACAGAGAGAGAGAGAGAGAGAGGGAGAGAGAGAGAGAGAGCGGAGGCTTCGGTGAGTCGGTCTCCACTCCACTCTCTAGAGAGTATAGATCTCATCTCTGATCTCTCCCTTCTCTAGAAGTCCAGAACTCCAGATCTATGCTATCGAGCCCAACGGCCCTGGCCTCCTCGAGCCACGGCCGGTGGCGCCGTCGTCATGTAGTCAC